>OX244261.1:35275236-40075236 GCA_945867215.1 Epinotia demarniana | reverse complement strand
AATTTCGAAGGGCTTATACTAGACTAAACTCAAAAGGGCTTATAAATACTAAAAGGATGAATACTTAATAAATTAATTAATTTTATTAATTAAATTTAATTAATTTAATTAAAATTAAATTAAATTTAATTAATTTTATTTATTTATTTATTTGCCACACTTACACACTTACTTATAGTTCAACCGCTTCACTCAGTCTTCGCCTGAATGCCGCACGCGCCCCTTCATCGTCATACCCATGCACCCGCGCGCCGCGAGAATTAAGCGAAGCGGTCAGACTATAGCTCGGCGCAGAATCCACTTCTTTATGATGAAAGACCTGTTATGTGTGTCTATTGACCATCCTTTCAAATTGTCCATTCCGTACATCTACATGGTCGGTAGAGAAGCGTTCAGCCGCTCGCGGTTTACGTATGGATAAAGCCTATAACTAACCACCCTATTTGTTCCCCAGCGCGTCGGCTGCGACCTGCGCGTGGGCAGCACACGGCGCGTGGACGAGTGCGGAGTGTGTGGTGGCGACGGCTCCTCCTGCTCGCGCCCGCGCTACCACTGGCTGGCGACCCCTGGTTCGCTCTGCTCGGCCACCTGCGGCGGCGGTATGTACTCTGATAATTATCTTGTCTGATAGTTAACACATGGATGTTGTCAGTACAGTGGTACCGAGCAGAGAGAGCTAGGGGTTCCAACCATCGGGTTGGCGACCCCTGGCTCTCTCACCTACGGCGGCGGTGTGTACTGTGATAATTATCTTGTCAGCTGTTACACGCATAGACGGTGTTGGTACCACTGGCGAGCGACCAATGTGGCTCACTCTGCTTGGTAAACTTCGGCGTTGGTACGTATTGTAAAGGTGGTGGTGTTGAGAAATGCGACCTATAGATGTGAACGGCCCGATTCGCGCCCTAAATTACTACCATGGTTTATGCGTGACTGTTTCGACGCTAATAATTTCAATTCAACATTTAAGCATGCCCCTCACAAATTATTTACAATCACACTAACACAATTTCAACATTTCTCTTCAACTAAACCCGGCAAATTTGCACACAATACCAAATAGTGTCATGACACTCATGACCTAACATATTCAAGTCCTTAGATCTTCCAGCCTACATTGTCCGGTGAACCTGTACCCTTTGGGACAAAAGACTGGAATCCATTCATAGGCGCTCCTCACCTAATTAACAATTGAAACGCTCAGACTCGGGTCAGATAATCTTCGAGATTAGTGGTTGGGTTGGCAAGACGGTTGCATTATTAAGATGGGTTTTTCAGGGACTGATGAATACCTATTCCACTTTCTTTGTAAAGGTATATAAATGTTAAGTGACAACTTCTCAAAAATCGAAATATCCTCATAGTGCCTAAGCTCAATAAGACTTGTTATGGGTGATTAAACGACGAAGTTAAGTAAGTGTAATAGCCACAGATATAGGAAATAAGGAGATCGGACATGCCGCGCGTTTTGTATTGAATATGCCTGTTGCAACTTCTTGAATTCGTGGTTTTATTTGAAATAAATAGTATTTATAGTATTTACCTCTGAAAAGTGATCCATTGGTGTGGAAATTAATCAAATCACTGCGATGTTAGCAAGTAATTATTGCACAACTCGGCATTTTGGCAAAAAACAGAACTTTCTCGGTGGACAACGGACGGTAAATGTATGGCGGAGTATGCCCAATGAGCTGACATGTGCGACACAGCCGCCGGCGGCTTGTACGCTCTATAGTATTTTATGCTCTCAGGTATTAGCCTTCCTGTATGTGACTCAAATACCGCGAGCCATCCGGTGACCTCTTGGACACTCACCTCTCTACGCATATTCTGAATAAAAACATTTCTGTCAGCAAAATATTTTGATGCTTGCTTACACACATTGTATTTGTCTTAGTGCATAGGTTTGCCTATGGAAGAAAAAAAAACTTTCATAATCTCGTACCTATTTGGGTCTATCATCCCGAAGGGACGTCCCGGGGAGTTCGAATTCTTAAAACTATCAGCCGTCCAAAATCCAAGGAAAATATCTGTAGCGCGATTCAGTAATCGGCGCAGACAGTAAAGCGACATCTAGCAGGTTATTCCAACCAACTTCAATACATTGACTCTAAGGAGAATTGCTACTAAACACACAGCTTATCTGTAGGTAAAGTGTTTGCAATCTGTTTACTGCGGGGTCAAGGGTTGCCTTAATGAGATTTAATCGAAAACACTCACGGACGGACCGTTTTTAATTTGTTCCTGTGAGGGTAGGCAGGTAAGTGCCGCTGAGGTTAGGAAATAATTCAGTTCAATTCTATTTACATACAATTAAGATATAAAGAGATTAACGTATGGCCGCATTTGGGTAATGTTCGCATAGGCGCGTATGTCTCTAGAAAATACATCGCCCATATTTCAGTGAAGTACCTATTATGGTTTTCAAATAAAATACGAAGGTAGGTAGGTAGGTGTAAAACTGCGACCGAGACCACCGGGGGATGCACATGACTCTAGCAAAAATTAGGGCTTTAAAGCCCAATATCCCGCAAACGAATTACTAAATATTTTTGAACAACTTATCCAATGATACACCACACTATGGGTTTAACGAAAAAAAATTACACCCCCCTTGAGGTACCCAAAACAATAAAAAAAGATTTTATTATACTGTTATATCGGCGTGATTGATGTATATACCCATGCCGAATTACAGTTTTCTAGTAGTAATGGGTACTGAGCTATGCCGAAACGGACGGTCGGACAGATGGACATGGCGAAACTATAATGGTTCCTTGTTGACTACGGAACCCTAATAAAAAAGACAGGCACTCGAGTTCCACAACTCACAGCCATTAAAAATCGCATCGCAAAGTGTAATTTACACCCCAATCATGCAACTCACAATACCTACACCTACACGTGTGGGGTATCAAATGAAAGCTGAAGAAATATAATATGCTATAGCATATTCTAACTAAGTATATAATTTACTACACTAACAACATTCAGGCCGATTTGAAAACTTTCTGTAAAGAATCGTATACTTAGAAAATATTGTGTATGTGTTTGCCGTATATGATAAACCATTTTCCAATACTTAATTGAATTACAGTAAACATCTTCGTTATTAAAGAGCCATATAGTCTACGGCGTTTTAATTGTTTACCCTTTGTCTAGACTTTTGTTTGGAGCTAACCGACGGAGGCACTTAGCCAAAATAGCGTCTTAAAATGCAAAATGGCTGTCTCTTCTGTCCTTTTATCATGAAGATTGGCATAATGGATCGGGGCTTGCCAAGTGCCAGAGAAATTGCAAAGATTCCTAGTTGGTGAGGAGCAATTTAATTGTGAAGCACATTATGAACTATTAACTGCTCAAGCGTCTGTTCAATGAAATGAAGAATAAGTAATTTAAAAAACGAGATATATACTATTATTACTACGCAGGACTTCATTGCGTACTCGTGTCAATATACGTGTAAATAACACATCAATCACCAATCACGCCACAGGAACTATTTAACTGCACAAATAATAGGCATACCAATTGCCAAGTAATTAAATTAATCTGTCTCACTGCTCTCACAGCCAAGACCTATTGACATCAACAAACGCATATATCCTTTCAGTGTTGCGTTTACATCGTTTTCAATTGACACAAAAGCATACTCGTTATTACTGATATCGCAACCGTATGGTTTGTGCGCTGAAATTAGCCTGCATGAGGCTTTGAACCAATTAAACCGATTGGGTATCGGGTTTTTTCGAGGCACGATGTTCAGTAAAAACGTTAGGTTGATCCTATTGAAGTTTTTTGTGTTTGTTTGTTGGCATTCGTTATTACTTTCCCAAAAAATGCTGATTTGTTTACGCTTTCGTTCCTTGTATAACTAACAAACCTACATCGGAGTGGAACCACACCGTTAAGTCGTCTAATAGAAGTCTTTTATAATATATGTATGTGGTTAATTTGATACCAATGTTAATCTACCGTCACTGACAATAAAGAAGTTAGGTATGTCTGTGAAAAATTTTTTGTGTAGCGGATAATAGGTCATTTCCGAAACTTCTCATCCGATTTTAAAAATTCTTTGACGATTATATAGGATTGACGTTCTTGAAGACAGTAGACTATATTTTGTACCATGTTTTTGTGTTATAAAGGGGCGGACCCGCTCGAGCGGCTAGTTTTTCCCCAATTGCCTCAGAAGTTTGGTTATGTATTTGGAGCGAGCGTATGTATGTGGAAAAAGAGAACACAGGATATAGTCCAAACGGTTTCATGGATATTTTCATATGCGGTATCGCTGGATTCCTCATAATCGTGTGAGCTATAATATTTGAACAAAGCAGAGTAGAATACACTGCTAAATAATGTACACACTTGAGGTAACGGCTAATGAGCTAAATAGTTCCCATAATATTACTTAACTTTTTGGTACTAGCTTCAGTCACAAAGAAACAGTGCTCCAAATCTCAAATTTTGATTTGCTCCATCGATACATCAACGTAGTTAATTGCCGACGCGGAGGTTAATTTATAACACCAAACCGCCATTAAGCGGAGGGCCACTATAAATCAGGAGGGAATTCCTTTTGTCTCCAAGCAGGGCAGACGGGCCAAGGGCTGGAGGATTTTGGACTGCGAGCTATTTAATAGTATCAAAGCAGACACAGTATATTATATTGATGCTCTTTTGTTTTTATTTATGTATTGTATTTTTATTAACCCCCGACGCAAAGCGAGGGGTTTTATATTTTTAATATGTCTGTGTGTGTATTTGTATCCCTGTGTGTCTGTGTATCTGTCTGTGGCATCGTAGCTCCCAAACGGATAGACCGATTTGAATAATAATATATATTCCGAGCGAATAATTTATTCCGAGTGTTTTTAGCTATGTTTCATTAAAATCTGTTCAGCCGTTTTTGAAATATTGGACTTTGAAATGAAAATGTCGGGGGTTTTTCAACTTTTTTTAAGTTGTAGTTATTTTGAGTCTTAGATCAATTAGCATTTTTGAAAGCATTAAAATAAGTAGTATTAAACGTTAGAGACATTGATTCTTTAATTTTAAAAGTGGTTGCGATCATGTTTAACGATTACTCCATTTTCCATTACCTGAGGAGCTGTCTGTCTGGTTATTCCATTGTTAATTTTTTTATTATGCTACGGTAGATAATAGATCGAAACTGAGCGTCGCAATGAGCTCGATAAAAAGCGAGACGAGCTCAAGGCACGTCTACCAGCAGCCATCAGTTACAACTACGTCAGTGGAGTGTTAACTTGCACAAAGTGCGCTCGCACTTTTGCGAGAAAGATAGGATACGTGAGCCACCTGAGAGTGCACCAGAGAGAAGAAGAACAATACTCTGCTGATAGTAATTGTTAATATCAAAGCCGGAATACGCAGTCGATGTGGCCGAAATCGGTCAGGACATCATCATCATCGTCAATAGACGCCTTAGCTTAAGGATACTTGCGACTCTATAATAATCACCAGCGCATTGGCGAACCCTTATTGTATCGAGAATTGGTTGTGTTGAGTCAAATGCAACTGCTAGTTTAAACACAGTGCTTCCTAAGCAGCTCTGGCGACCTTACTCACCACTAGGAACACAACATTACTCAATACTCAATACTCAATCATTTATTGCATTCCACAATATTAGTTTACAGGGTTTTAGGTAAACTTAAGTTTTAGTTATTAAGTGACAATAAAACTTAATTGTGGACCCTGTTGGGCACCGCAAAAATCAGTGAAGAGAAGACGACTTACATACATATTGAAAGTTCTGCTTTTTATAATTTTATTTTCATATTCTGCGCAATGTGCAAATTATATAGAGCATTATATTTAAGTATCTAAATTTACCTATTACACATTTATTTATAACTAACTTTTTATAGGAACTTTGTTCTATATATTATATTTGTGTATAAGATGAGTTTAAATTTTAATTTTATTTTATAGTTTTTCTTCTAAGTATTCTCTTAGTGTATAATAACTTTTATTAATAAGGAATTCTCTTAATATTCTTATGAATGTGTTGTGTTTTTTCTCGGATTTTATTGTATCGGGCAATTTGTTATATACTTTCACAGACATGGTATAGGTTGCAGCAGAATGCATTTTTAGGTTTGATGAGGGTAACATGAGTCTTTCTCTATATCGGAGATTATGAGTTGTAGGTATGTCTTCGCGTTTCTTATAGTATTGGGGATAGTTTCGAACAAACTTACAAACTTCTAAAATATATAAACTAGTTAGAGTCAGTATTTTCTGATTCTTAAAATGGGGTTTGCAACTGTCTCTGTTATCAATATTTACTAATATGCGAATAAGTTTTTTTTGTAAAGTAAATAGGGATGATACGTCTGTGCTATTGCCCCAAAGTATTATACCGTAGCTGAACCACGCGTTTGCATAAGCATAATAGGTAACAAGTGCAGTCTTAAAGTCAGTACATTTTTTTATTTCGCTGAGTGCATATACAAAAGAAGATATTTTTGCTTTTATCTTTTTTATATGTGATTTCCAGTTCACATGTGTGTCTATTATCAAACCGAGTAGTGAAAATTCGTTGACTACCTCTAATTTTTTATCTCTATAGCAAAAGTCTATTTTTAAAGATGCTTTTTGGTATGGGTGGAAAACCATTAATTTAGTTTTATTAAAATTTATTTCTAGGTTTTGATTGCTAAGCCAGTTGTTAGTTTTATTAAGTATTGATTCTAGTCTGGTATTTAAGTTTATATTATTTTCGCAAGTTTCAAGTATGGAGATGTCGTCCGTGAACAAGACGCATGGTACATCCATGGTTTTTACATACCTACAGAGTGAGTAGTGGTGTTATAATGCGCTGCGGTTTTCTGTAAGAGGGAAGTAGATCCTCAACCAGTTCAACATCATCATTATATAAGCCTAAAGACGTCCACTGCTGGACATAGGCCTCCCTCAAAGAGTGCCACAATTTATTTATTTAAATCAGGCAACAAGGCCCATATTACAACATACATATCTCAATATAAACTTATAAAACACTAATTATTATTTAGGCGACGAAACAGTGTGGCTCCGTTGCGTTACTATGTCCGGTGTAGAGTTTGGTAGGTTGCCCCGGAACCGCCACTCTTCGGTCAGAAATCAGCACACGCGATGGTCTCCTGCAACGGCCGCGGCACGCGTACCACAAACGAGCTGAAGTGCACGTAGTTGGAAAACCCTCAGCGAGTAGCCCGTCTTCTGGTGAATATACTGCACCACGTCATCAGCCGTGGCGGAGTAATGCAGGCGCGACACGTACAGCGCTTTACTCGGTGTGGCAACCCGCAGGCCCGAACCAACTGGCTCTGCTGTACCACACTGGCTCCTTCGCGGCTTGCGCTTACTAGACACCAATGTGAAACCCTCCTTATCCACATCGGTGCGAGGGGGCTTCTCTTTTGGAGGAACCATAGCTTCACGTCCTCTTGAAGGTGCGCTTCTCCGGTTGGCTGCGACAGGCTGACCGGCAACGACATCAGCATAGCGATGACGTGACTTCGAGGAGGCGGGGGGAGGCCGCGCGCGCGAGGGGCACGCGAGCGGCGGAGCGGCGGCTGCGACACGAGCTATGTCAGCAACACGCAAACTAACCGACTCGACACTTGACCGGTCAACTTGACAATGCCACCCGCATCCAGCGGACTCCCGTGACCTTTATCAGGTCATCAGTCCACTTTATCCGGGCCTACCCACGCTACGCCTTCCGGTACGTGGACATAACCAGTTGAACTGCATCAAATATGAGCGAGATGCCACTTCGCTGTGCCCTACCTCTCCAAAATGATTAATGCTACTAAAGGGTACTGTAAAAATTCGCCAGTCTGCTCTGCACCGTTGTAAAGCCCTAATTAAGGACAAGGAAATCCGATAAGAATTAGCATCAGATGTAATCTCGGCGGCGGTCGCCGCATAATTTGCACCCACTGATTGATTTCTTTTGAAAAGGTTGTACTAGTCTGTGTAATTACTAATTATCCGGGCTTGTCCGCATTTGTCGAACGCGATATTTAATTTAGTAATACTTGTGTTCTACTTTATTTTTAGTGTTATTTATTTTTATGTACCCTCCATCTCACCATCATTTTACCAATTTAATATTGAATTGTGTTAAAAAATATGAATTGTATATTAACAATAGCTTAAGTGAAACTGTTATTAACCGATATGGAACTTGTTCTGAAATAAATGTTTTCAATTTCAATTTCAATATCCAATTTTTACATTTTTAACAAGCTTTTATTTAACACTATAGCATTGGCCCGCGACTTCGTCCGCGTGGGCTCCCGTATCAATTGCCATCCTTAATTGTATCCCTTTAGAGGATGATAATGGGAATAAAAAGTATTCTACGTTCAAATCCAGGCTATAACCTCTCTCCGTGCCAAATTTTATCTCAATCCGTTCAGCCGTTTTTGCGTGATTGAGTAACAAACATCCAAACTTACGCATTTATAATATTAGTAGTATCCATTTAACATGCGTTGTCCGTGTGTAGGTATGTTTGTAGATATACGAGTACACCTACTTTGAATACAAAAAAACTTATAAATGCCATGGCGTCGCTTGAATCAAAATATTCACATATGACTTCAAATCATCAGAACATGTAGAAACGTACATCGACCTATACTTACATCGTACACCGAACGCGTGCCGTGCGCGGCGCGTGAGCTGCGCGACACCCGCGCAAGTTGTAAAGCATTGAAACTACACTTCAAACACACATCGAACGCGGTCCGAACGCGGACCCGCGCGGGCCCGCGGCGCTAAAGTTACAACTCGGCAGCGCGGCCGCGTGACGTGCGCGTCGCGGGCCCGCGCTGCACACGCGTTGCAATATTGGCTCTGTGAGATGTGGACCACACGAGCCTTTCTTTTGAAACAATTGTCTTTAATCTCGAAAAACTGAGTCTTCTACAAAAATCTGTCTAATTATTGAACATGCTTACAAAATTTCAAGAGAGTCGGTTGAGAATTGCGACCTGTAGATACAAAACCGGACATACAAAATCTTTTTTCCCTTGACAACAGAGACCTGTTCAGATATTTGTGAGCAGTTTGGCCGCTCCGATATATCTGATGGCGACTGTACACTTATTTGATCGTTTACTATCCATGTCGCAACACCACGTTATCAATTTGAACATAAGAATAATATTTAATAATTTATTTATTTTAAAACAGTGCTTTGGTACTACTGTACTTATTGCCGTAAAATTGTATGGAATACATATATAAATGTAAGGAAAGTGCCCTATTGTCGGTACCTACGCTTTGTGAATAGCCCTGAAGTGATCGGGAATGCAGTGTGTTCCATTTTCCACGTCCCATTCACGTTGTGTGGGGAATCCACTTCAATTCAGATGCGTAAGTTGACACGTTGTATGAAGTTTGATTGACAGGAGCGGTGAAAGAGATTCTTCCGTGTGATCAAATGTCTCAATGACCTTAAGTGTCGAGGTTTTCCGGAGTCAATACTTTATGGGGTTCTTTAAAAAAGGATTGTATTTTTTTCTAAAGGATCAGCATCGCCCATTTGACACCCCTACAAGCGTCCAACTATAATTTTTTTCATGACCCAATTGCCCAACTTCCCATTCGCAAGATTTTCTATAGCACAGTGCATTTGTTTCATGATTTTAACTTTACTATTCAAATCAATAAAAAGGCATGTTTATCTTGTGGAGTCGTAAGCGTCCACAGATTTTGCCTGATGGTAAGTAACGACAGAGCCTAAGATGAAGCTCACTGGTTCAGTAATAGCCTATTCATTCTTGTTTTGAAGGCACCTAGATCGTAGTTCTAGTTCTTAATTGTACAGTTCCTGCGCACACTCTCCAAAATGTATCCGAAACGCGCGTCGGTGTTCGAGACTCTCTAGTTTTGACTTATAGGTGGAGTCGTTACCGAAGAGTCTGAGAGCTCGGCGCTCAACTGAATCCAAGGCCGCTAACTGATACTTGGCGAAACCGTCCCATAGGTTTGACCTTTTTTTTTAAAGAATAAAAACATTTATTTCAGACAAGTTCAAGGTCAAGGTTTTTGCCAAGCCTTTGACGTTTTTGACAAGATTGCCCTTGTTATAGTTCCGCCGCCGCGCCGTTCCTCTCCGCTCACACCACACAGCACTTACTCGTACTATATGTATGATTCTCACCGAACGGGCCGGGCCGGAGCGCATTCTATTACATGCAAAGGAATTTGATTGAACCGTCTATACAGCAGATGCAATTCATATTTGATTACAATCGCCACCGACCGCGTCAGTAGCTGCCGCCTCGCAGTGGATGCACGATGCATTCAAATATGAAATGTAATTACTGTTTATACGGTTCAAATTCCTTTGCATGTAATAGAATGCGCTCCGGCCCGGCCCGTTCGGGGAGAATCGTAAATTATAGAGCGTTCGCTAGAATAGAATGTTTGGCTGATGCTTGGCTCTGGTTTAGTTAATTTAAAAACGGCGATTGCTCGCTGTCTGTTACATGTTCAAGTCTATCAGTACCTTTGGGGAACGATTCGAAAACATATACCCACGTGACGCTTCCTGCGTAGGTCATCATTCTCCTAGCGTTATTCCCGGTTGTGCCCCTAAAGGAGCCCAGGGTCCGCTTTGACACCTAATCCCAAGATTTGGCATAGGTACTAGTTTTACGAAAGCGACTGCCATCTGACCTTCCAACCCCCTCTGGGTTGGAAGGTCAGATGGCAGTCGCTTTCGTAACCTAGACCTTATTGGGATTAGACCGGTTTCCTCACGATGTTTACGCTTCCTGCGTACGTATTTAATTTTAATTTATGCTTGCTGTGTATGTATACATAACAAGCGCGAAACAGTGACATAAAATAGGAATGCGTAAAGTGTGGCCGAATCGATCCCTAGTGCGAAAATTAACGTGAACCATAAAGACAGCAGTAGTTGGAAATGAAACAATGAAATTAATTCATAAATCAAACTCAAAAGCACTTCTCGTTAACAAAAGCGAAGCGCGGTGTTAATGAATGGACAGGCAAATTAAGGCAATACTTTATTGTTAATAGGCGACAAATTATAGCGGAATGTCAAACGGTTGCGAATGTTCTTGCTATCCTGCTGGTTTTTGCTGAAGGTCAACCTAATTCGTAAACGTAATAGAAAAAGGTAAAGTTCACCGGTTCGAGGCCGGATGCGGGACAGGTCACACATTGACATATCTATATTACCCCAGGAAAATTACGTTTTTTTTTCAAACATTAATTTATAACAGCGTTTTTTTTGTTTGTTTAATTTTCAAATGTTATTCTAAGATGCCTTATCCAAGAATCCACCAAAATTTCCATCGGGAAGTAAATATATAAAAATAAATGACACATCCATTATGTTTTTTGTGTGATTTATTTATTATTCTTGAAGAGCTCCTGTAAATTAACCAAAACAAAAATTAAAATATTTATTAATATTTTTCCTCTTTTTTCAGGAATTGGTTAAATATCGATTTTTTTGATGACTAATATTTTGGTGGATTTTGAGTCTACGTAATTACTTAAGTGATAGTATATCAGTTACACGCAAAAAAGCTGTTGTTATGAATTATTTCCAAATTTGCATTTTTTTCCATACTAATGAAAATAAAGTGCTTGGGCTAATATATAATTATTGAACCTGACTGACCTGAGGCGTAAGATTCATGTAACGTTTCGAACGCGTGTTAAGACAGTGCAACTGTGTTTTTTCCATATAAAGATTTACATTTAGACCTACCTAACCTAAGTAGGTACAATTCGTTACGTGATCAACCTGCTTGTCGCTAAATTTCACGAGAACTGGTTGAGGAATAGTAATGCAGGAGAACAGCTGGACAACGCCGGACATACGAAAGATCTTTGCCCGAGCTGAAACGAAAAACCGCACTCACATCGATTCTTCCCGCACTCGTTTGCGTTAGGGGTTAAAAACATTTAATTATTAGAATAATACTAATTTAATGAGTAATATAGAAATAGTACGAAAACGGTAATAAGATACTTGCCGGGCATACTAAGCTTAGCGCCACTGAAACGCAACTCAATTCTGGGAATCCTTCGCTCCACCGAGTTTCACATGACGAATACATTAATCAGAAACAAACGAAATACATAAACAGGCACAAATACATTCTAATCAGACAGTATAAGGCTCAATTTAAGACTGTCTCGAGGTGGACCGTCCCTTTTTGGAACATTTGGCTTTGACATAGTTTCTTGCAGTGATAGAATTAGTTTCTTAGGAGTTCTGGCGTACGAATACACGGGATAGAAGAATGCTACAGATATTTTACAATTACTGAATAGGCATGATGACAGTAATTGAAAATCACTAAAATATGGTATTTTCTTAGTGAAATTTTAATCATAGAATTCGAAAAATGCTCATTTTTTTTTTATTAATTTAGAGATTTTTATTTATTTTGATTAAATTAAACCGCCCGCCATGATATGTTAAACACCAATCAGAGCGCATGACGTCACGTTTGTATAAACAAATACCCATAACGGCCATTACCACAGATTACAGAGAAAACTTGCGTACTGAACGAATAGTAGGGCAGGGATAGAACCATGTTATCTGTCAGATCTTCATACGTCATTGTCCCGCTTTCTCGCTCGCACGGCCGCGCAAGACTAGTAACATTTTTAATTTATGTTCATTCAATGAGCAATCGAGCGATCTAGGTAGCAAACGTCAAAGATCTGCGCACTATATATACAAACGTGACATCACTCGGGACGCCATGACACTGACAAGCGTTTTAGCGCCAATTTGAAATTTAAAAACTAAAATGCATTTTTTTCCTACTTAACTGTTATATTCTCTTGAAAAATCTTATTCGTTGTACATAATAAATGTTTCGAAACATTATAGAACAGTTTTTCAAAATGTGTCATCATGCCTATTGTTTTTCAGTTATGGTAGAATATGTAATGTCACTACATACCAAAGTCACTATACACAGTCAAGTTTAAAAATAATGGGCATACAACTCCTATATACCATCGCTCTTATATCAGCGGATTAAGGTTTTGTTACATATTTATGAGAGAATTATATATTATTGATACATATTTTTGCACATGACTGTTCCAGACTTTATATTTTAGCGTACAATAAGAGTGGTTCAATTCCTATGCTTGTTCTAGAAAGTATAACAATAAGTTTATGTAGAAAACTACTTTTTTATCAACCAGTAAGTGTCTGAAATTAGTATGTAGTTCATACTTATAAAAATATTTTTGCGTCGTAATATCGGTTCGCAAAATCAGAGGACGAAATCTCTTCAAATTATTTCACAAAGATAGCAACACAGCAAACTTACCAAGTGAAAGGCATACATACAAATGAACGAGAATTCTTTACTGCAGTATAGCATTCTGTGCATTATTCCTTTATTTACGAATATTTTACATACTGCATGAATTATAGTGTTTAACTATTCAAATGTACGTATTTTTACAAGGTTCAACTCACGAATAATAAGATAACGGTTATACGTTTGACTCCTGGAACTTTGCCGCATGGTACCTATAGAAAAATTTAGAAAAAGGCTTGTAACTCTCAATATGAACGTAACACCACATACCTACACAGCAAGTAGTAGGCAGTAATACTTGTATTATGGCTGCGGCATTCCGTAAGGTAGTATGGTGGTAGGTACTTCCCCAGTCGAGCTGTTTCAGGTATTATTAAAGAGATGAAATTCCATTGTACCGTACGTTCTTAAAAAAGACCTGGTTGATCCGGAAGTGCCGGCAAAAGTGAAAATTGCTTTAAAAAAAATGCGCATTGCTTAAAAAAAATACTTGAAGATTTTTTTTTGCAAAAAACATCACCAAACAATTTTTCCCCATCTCAAAAAGTGCACAGCGCCGCTAAAGAAGTGTTCACTTCAAAAAACATAATATTTGTGCCGCAAAGAATGCAGTTATCATTTTGTAGACAAGAAACTGTTATCGCGGCAAGTTCGGCTCGCGAACCCGCGAGATTGTAAGCTGAACAAGAAAACCAATTGAATATAGCTGAATTGCTTATAGCCAGTTCCCGATCTGCAGATCAACTGTATTTGCGCAGATTCTGGAGCAAATACTTAAAGGACCACTATAAGTAGGTCAGAGTTCCCGATCTGAGGATGTCCTATGTTGAATGAGGAACTTATGCTTAGGTGCAGGCATTTGTTTATAGCTGTCTAACATCAGGTTGATTGCCACCTTCGAAATATAACAAAATTTAGTTGTCTACGATAGTTTAAAACAAGGGAGATTTGAGTGCGATGTCGGTTTAGAATTAAAATACTATCACCACCTTTCTTCCCGTGGATGTCGTAAGAGTTGATTATGGGAATAGGGTTGACTGGTGTCGTGGATGATGGGAGAACATATTACTGCTATATCACATTTTCAACAGGTTTGCTAGATATTGTACTTAAAATTCAATTGCATGTGCTCTGCCTAACTCTTTGGAAATACAGGAGTGAGCCTATGTATATATGTGTATAACCCATTCAATGCCAAGCAACGTGCGTGGCGTAGCGTGTAGAAGCATTTTTGCGCCAGCACATTCACTGCCAAGAATCGCCGATCCCGTAGTTTTTTTTTATATGTAGCGGAAACCGTACGGCGGGTTCCCAGCAGTGACGTTTGCATTTTCCCGCCTTGTAGCGGAAATTGCTCATAGAGGCATAACTCGTATGTGGGTGGGCCTTGAATGGGTTCAATAACCAGAATTTTGACGCAGCCTAGAACTGCATCGTAAATACTACTTCACTACCGGAAAGCAGTCTGTGTGTCAACCGTCTATAACTTTCGGAAACTGGATGGTTTATGATAAACAAACTTTGTCAGATAAACAAATATTTTGGGATTTGCTCAATATGTACTAATAATAAAGAAGTTCTTTTAAGCTTTGTGAGCTTGTGCAATGTAAGTTTGTGTGTTGCGAACTTAGCTTAGCCAAAACGATGCATTTAACTATATATATACAAAAAAATACTTATTCATAAATGATGTCTTGGAAACACTAAACTGTTTTTATTGTTATAACAGCTAAATAGACATAATATCTCAAATAGCCTCCATAAAAGTTCGTGCTCATGTGGCTTGTAAGGTGAATACAAAAACGACAGTGACGTCAGGACAAAAGACGAAATAGAAGTAAAAACAAAACTGTACTTAAAAGAAACAGTCACTATTATTTCTCCTAAAATGTCTGACCATTTTCAAGACAAGCAGAGCAGAGCTGGAGCGACTCTAAATTTGATATCTCCTGCAGTCCCGGCCGTAATGAACTTCCATCTTTATTTACATATTTATGTATTCACGGGAACTCGCTGGCTCGCTAATCGCTCATTACCATCGTCCGACTTGAACAATGATGGTGTGACACTGGATGAGATACCGACTCAGTTCCATTCATTGACTTGCTGTTATTATAATATATGTCGCAGAGGAATAGGATAATCCCTCGCTTTACATGACAGCTAGCTGCTTTGTAATACGGCGGGTTGATGATCAGCCAAATTGAATAAGTGTCGCTGAATGCAAATCCGCTGGAATGTTTTCGGTGCAAATCGTTCTTGAATACGACCTAGCGGTATGTCATGCCCTTGCCAGACAAAGAATGAATTACTTTGGTAACGGCTATCCGCAACTAAAGGAATTAAAGGTTCCGCTGAGCTGCATCATCCGCTAGTGGAAATGATGGAACGAGGTTGGGGGATAAGGAGACGGCAAATCCACAAAAGATCCCACTGAGTCGACGTGCATCCGAAATAACTCTCATCTAGATAAGATAAGATAGGATAAACGGTAATGTATAATATTTACAGCGAGTCAAATTTTTACTTCCCATTTTTAATACTCGCGGCTCTATAGATATTTAGAACACCAAAAATGTTATAATTCCTAGATTCTTCACAGCCCAGCCTCATCACAGTCTGTTTTATATCCTTGTTCAGTAATTTGGTTTCTGAGAGCTCTGTCTAATGGCTATTTAAACACTGGAAGTTTCTTGGCTTTATTTTATTTTTTGGAGGTGAATTTATATTCTTCGAGCGTTCCAGTTGCTTGTTTTACCTGAAATCATGAATTTGCTTGTGGTAAGATCTTATTAACATAGTCAGTGGCAGTATTATGTAGCGATTCGCGTGTATCGTATACCGTGTTTGCCGTGTAGCAAAAATATACTACAAACTGAGAGTCTGCCGCGCGCGACTTAGCAGCGATAATCTAATCCCTACGTAATAGTCAGTTGTCACTTCCATAGTAGTTGAACGAGCGATCGAAGCAAATGAACCTTTGGCTTGGGTCAAAAATCGTTAGTACCTATATCCGATTTCCTGATCGATCGATCGCTGTCCCACTGTCCGATTACTCTTTTCTCTACAGGTCGCACTTCTTAGCCAATTCTCGTGAAATTTTGTAAACAGGTTCGAATTTTTTTGTTTTGTTTTTCGATATATTTTAAGTAAATGTTTAAAACTGACAATGCGAATTCTGCGGCTCACGAAGCCAGGTAGGTACAGTATCATTAGGCTCGCGCCAATCAAAGAGCACACTTTTGGATGTAGGGACTGAATGCGTCTGCGTGCACGTCTACGCAGACGCATCCGGTGTGTCATGACGTATGAGGATTCATACATTACAACGCAGCGGTGTACGTGCTGCACACGCAGACGTGCTGCACACGCAGTCGGTGTGGCTCGGACTTAATTAATCTAAACTGACTTGACTGATCATCTACACACGTTACTTACCTATACCGCACTTACTTCGCAATACCAAGTGCGAAAGTGACCTTACGAGTGGGACGTTTTTATGGCATTTCGGAACTGTATGACTATTAACATTTAAATACATTGTACCTACCTCATTATCGAATTATTCATATAACCTCGTTAAAAAAATATTTCATTTGATATAGGTAACTGTATCTTTGAAATATATAGTTTATTTTTTTATAAATAAAAATATATATTTAAATAAATTTTAAATAATTTGTTTGATCTAATATGAACTTTTTGATGTTTAATGAATTTCTGACTTATAAATAAATGAGTATAAGTATGACGGTCCGATATATAACCGAAACTAGTATGAAATATCGAATAACGATAATGTAGTGTTTACCTTCTTCCCCAGGCTACAAGATGTCGCTAGCAGTGTGCCGTGATCGCCTGACGGGCTCAGATGCGCCGGAGCAGCTCTGCGACGCGTCCAGCAAGCCACAGGCGTCCATCATGCCGTGCAACACGCATCCGTGTCCGTTCAAGTACGCCACTCACCAGCCACCATTATATCATTTCATTATTAACCTGTAGCAGTACCAACTTTTTATCTTATATGTGTGTCTGTGTGTGGCATCGTACCTCCCTATGAGTGTGGTATTCATTAACTAATATGAGTGTGGTTTATATGTAGTGTCGGGAGTGTTTTAATTCATGTAGTATTTTTATTCATCGCCAATCGAGCGTACTTATCGTCGGAATTTCAAGCGACCTTACTCACCACATTATCTGTAATGCCTCGGCCACACTTCCCCCGAATGATTGTTGCCGTCCTTGCCTAACGTATAATATACGTTAGAAAAGGACGGCAACGGAGGTACTTCTCCGGTCGGAATGCTTTAATTTAAATATGAGCGAGATTCAGCGAACGAAAATACCGATGTGAGGTGCTTAAAAATAACTCAAAGACGTGCCTAAAACCCGGTATGCGCATGTTTGAACTAAAAGGCTGCCTGGCATCGTTTCGACACCCCGCCCCCATCCCCGCATAATGGCAATGGCACCCTTTCTGTGGGGGGCCATTTTGCAAATCTACTTAAACTTCTATGGGATTTATCGTTCGCTAGCGAGATTATACATTCCGCTTATTCCGTATCTCTCCTTTTTGGATGCACTTTGACAAGTTAAAGTCATGGTTAACGTATCGCTTGAACTACCAAAGTCAAAGTTATTTATTCTTCAATTTACGTTGGCATATTACATGCATCAATGAATGTCGATAAACTACCTCCATATACCAGTCGATGGAGTACAAAGGCAACGTTCTGAATTATATAGGATTTAATTTTGCAAGAAGATACAGCCGACAGTCGGTTAGGGAGTGGAATGACTTTGTTCTATCTACAAAAAGAGACCTCTAAAATCCTCTCATTTCTCACACATCAAGGAGGACCCCCTAGGTGCATAAGTGAGTCGAGTCTTATAATAGTACATTTTACAACTAGTGTGAAAAGAATGTCTTTATACCACTAGTACCGAGGTATCTTGCCACGAGCTGAAAGCGAGTGGCAAGACTCGGTACGAGTGGTAAAAGAAATTTCACACGTGTTGTAAACGACGTTTTTTAATACAATTGCGAAAAATAATAAATTAATATATCATTGCGATAAAATATGCTTGCCTACAAACCGCTAGCGCGGTCAAACAGGTCGCGCCCCGCCAGCAACCCGCCGCGCACAGGCCGCGCACCCGCGACGGTCGCGCCGCGGTCGCAACTAAAAAGTAAAAAGCACTAGTTCGAGAAATTGAGCTTCTCGTACGCTACGCAGCCACAAAAAGTACCACTTTTTGAGCAACTGTATTAAAAAAGACATTTCTCCCACAGGTGGTACGTCGGGGACTGGTCGGCGTGCAGCGCGACCTGCGGCGGCGGGGTGCGCTCGCGCCGCGTGTTGTGCGCACGCTCGGCCAACATGACGAGAGCTGACACGTACGAGCCTGGTGAGAATTTGTTAAACTGATACTGTGTAGAATAGGTACCAGTATAACAGCATACAGTAGATATGCATTCAGACGTCCAGAGTGGTGTGGTTTCAGATTTAGAAGTAAAACCAAATCGCAAGGCAGCTAAAGCATCAGTGTATTTCTATCAAGTTGAGAGCAATCCTACAATTTCCTTTACTAGGTCAAGCAACTCTTTCTAGTTGTTCTTTCGTCCCGTTAAGCAAGATACCGACTGCGTTTCTATGAAAAGATGTTGCAATATGGACTTTGAGCATGCTTCGAAGATAGCCCCAACCCAACGTTCGTTGGATTTAACGCCATAAAATCATAATTTTGAAAAGTAACCATGACAACTAGCGACAGGAAAACGTTGATTCGCCCAGCAAATAAATGCCTGTTATAGGGTACCCTAAGATTGAAGCAGTTCGACACATTATGCCGTTTATGTTGGCGGCCATACACCGATCGATACAAGTTTCAGTTGTTGATTTGTTGGCTAGTCCTAACACTTTCTCCGTAGTCGCTTTCCGCTACGTGCGGAAAAAAACGCGGGATAACCTACGGAGAAAACCACAGTATAAGCTACGAGCGATGCGCGGAGCAATTCCTGGCAATGAATGTGTAATCGTCATTACCATCGCCCATAAAATCGAAGAGATTCATAAGATTATCCGAAAGCTATATTACCCTATAACTGCTCTTTTGTTTATTGCAGTGACAAGACATACTAATTTATTTGATTCCCAGGTTCGAGTTCAGACCCTGGCTGCGTGTCACCGGCACCACGGTCAACCCAGCCCTGTAATACCGAGGACTGTCCTGTCTGGGTTGAAGGACCATGGTCTGGGGTGAGTTTACAAACAAATAAACAGTATACAGTTTATGGGTCAGCCAGAATCACAAAAACAAAATCAAAGGGGCTTATGTAAAATGTTTTTTTCGCATACAATTAAATATGAGAGAGAAACGAAACGAATCTCTATGACCTTTATATCTGCAACACAAACAAAACAAAGTCAGATAAATATTATGCGCTTTTGTTTTGGCACCTGGAGCGATTGTGGGTTTGAAGATTAACAAAATGGGATATTGCATTGATATCTATGTATTATTAAACAATGGGTCAGAAAACTTAATCTTTTGCATTTTCTTGTTTCCTGTTTTAACAGTTTGTCTGTAGGTATGTTGGCCCTTTAAGATTATTCCTTTTGCTAGCATAAATAAAAATAAAATAAAAATAAAGCATCCCTGTAAAGTCATACTGAAACTCAGCAGTTAGAGGAAATTGAAGACCTAACTTCATAATTAAGTCTTCTAGTTAAAGTTAATAATTAACATAAACTCCTTTCATAAAAACTACTTCCTACGTTCCTTCCAAACCGGAATCTCAGTCAAATTGTTATCTGGCCCAGTAAACTATGAAACTTTAACTCGAAGTTCCGTTCTGTAGCATAAGAAAACAGCTATACCTAGTGATTTCTTCCAACTTAGATACTAATGTTACCGAGTTTACATTATCGAGGATATTTATAACGGCCTTTGTTCGCTTTTATTCTGCATCTTAAGTAGTAGCAACATTGTTAAGTTTTCAATACTTGTAGTGTTGCCCGGGTTTTATAGAAGGTACGTGGCTGGTAATAAGCATACTTTTATACTTACTGGACTTTGTTGGTGTTGAAGCGAAATTTGTTGATATTGCGACAGTTTTTTAGGTGCTTCGGGGAAGTGGTCCGCGAATTATAGAGCTCTGTGTGGATATCATTATTTGTTTACGGCGTTAACTAAGTGTGAAACGTGGGTTATTTGACACATCAACAATGTAGGCATAATATGCAAGAAGAAAGCTATTAACGATAACTTGAAGTTAAGTTTTGTTTTGTTTGTGTACATACATACATACATTCACGCCTTTATTCCCAAAAGGGGTAGGCAGAACGCATGAAACGTATGATCCAGCGCCACTGTTAGCATAAATGTGGATATCAAAGATCGACTAAATGTTATATTGCAGTGATAGGTTGCTAGCCCATCGCCCACAACACACTTCAACCCTGGTCCCTTAGTCGACTTTTACGACACCCACGGGAAGAAAGGGGGTGGTGAAGTTCTAACCCAACACCACACGGGGGTTTGTGTGTAATGTAATTACTAACAATAAGATTAAGTCTTTTGTAACTAACACGATATGGATGACGGTCCGAAATAAATATTTTCAACTAGCTTCTGCCCGCGACTCCGTCCGCCTTGAACTTGTTTATATCGCTGCTCCATACAAACTTTTACCCCCCATTAGGGGATGATTTCGGGGATAATAACTATCCTATGTCACTCTATCCCTTCAACTATCTCCACTTAAAAAATCACGTCAATTCGTCGCTCCGTTTTGCCGTGAAAGACGGACGAACAAACAAACACATACACTTTCCCATTTATAATATTAGTATGGATTTACTTCAATTCAATAACCCACACCACAAAACTAACAAAAAAATACATGCCCAGTGTACTTGTACGAGTTGGTATAAGGTACAGACCTTAAAAAAAATATTTTTTCAAACATGCAATGAAATATTGACGTTGTGTTCTTCATAATGGGCATCGAAGTGTCACGTATCGGGTGGGATGGTATTTCACACAAAATTAGAGGCCTAGCCTGATAGAACTGCAAGATGGTCTTTTTTAATTTCCATTCCACAATTTATGGCACAGAATCACGGCGTTCAGTCATGAAAATTAAATTTTTATTTCTTGGAGTTTTTTTTTTATTTAATTTATTGCATGTTTGAGAAAAGCACTATACATACCTCGGCGTTAAAAGGGGTTGCTAGCCTCATAACTAGATAGCCGGCCGAGTAGGTACATATAGATTATTTTTATTTCAAGATTTGGACGGTCTACACGACTATACATGGTAAGGGTTATGTTATGATTATTTATTTATTTATTGACAAATATTTTACGTGACATTACAGTAATAACCAATGCGTCACGAAACCGAAACAACAAATAATACTATTTAGGCGACGAAACGGCGTGGCCCCGTTGCATCGTCGTCTCCGGTGTAGGATTCGGCAGATTGCCCCGGAACCGTCGAAACACTACACCCTTCGGCCAGAAGTCAGCACATGCGACGGTCTCCTGCAGCGGCCGCGGCACGCGCACCATGACCAGTGATCGTAATTTTTGGTGCAGCGTAGTGTTGTTAACGGAATTGGTATAAAGAATTTCAATCCTAATTCTTAATAAGCGCTAATAACGTTAATACTAACCTTAATTAACAATATTTTTTATTGATATTGTCTATACCAATTCCGTTAACAACACTATGCTGCACCAAAAATGCTACATAACGGCCACGGTGACACTTTTAGGGTCCTTTGTGGATTACGAACCCCTAAAAATGGCGTTTGTAGTAGCGTTTTCCATTATTTCAAGCATAAGCACTATGAAAACCAACCCACGATATAAGTCAATTACTTTTTCGACAGCCTTTCCTGCCGTTCTGTTGAAAATGCAACAGATAATTTCTAATATTCATTCTGATCGATCTAAAATCGACCTAAGCTGTAGAATTTAAGGTTGGGTTTTCCTTGCAGGGTAGTTAAAAGGATAGGAGTGTTGCATCGGGCTCACATATTGTTTAAACTAGCCGCAACGTGAATATGACGCTGCTTAAAATATCATGTTCGTTTCAAAAGGCTAATATCCATTAGATTTTTTTTAAAGTAAATATATGTGCTTCTCATTTTTGTCGAGTGTTGTACGTTTTGAAAATATTGATACCGGTGTATTATGAATGAATGAATGAATGAATGATGATTTATTTGAAACACACAGCACAACAATAAACTTGCTTAAAAGTACAGAGAAAGAGAAATGGTACATTGTTGAGGTTAGTCTCAAAAAGGAATCCACTCAGCATGTGTCGGGGCATGAAGTGCCACGACGCTGATTTTCAGTGAGTCCAGTTAAACAATACAAACAAAAACAAAACAAATAACAAAGAACACCAAGAAAACACCAAGCGGAGCAGCAGACATTTGGGCGAAGACACTGTTTAAATTGCGAAAAGCAAAGCAGATGAATATATACGTATAAATAAATAAATAAATAAATAATGTGTATAAAATATTTAAAGTAGCATGAATAAATGTGTATACAGCAACATACAACAATAGATTAAATTTTATATTGTCGGCTAGATAGAGGACGCTTGCTCCATTAACAGATGGATTTTCAGATTATTTTTAAAAGTGACCAGAGAACTAGAGTTTCTTATTGGCGGTGGGATGTTGTTCCAGCATCGCGTAGCAGCGTACCTGAAGCTGCCACGGAAACTAGCCGACTTGTGTCGCGGGCAGATGAGGCGAGGGGCTTGTCTTACATGCTTATTGGAGAATGTTAGTCGATCGTAAAGGTACCTAGGCTGTTTAGTCTGAACCATCCCAAACAGCAAACAAGCAAAGTGAAGTTTCCGTCTAGCATCCATTTTAAGAAGTTTGCTGTTGCTTAGGAATGGCGTCACATGGGCTCTGGGTGGAATAGGAAAACAGAACCGGGCACAGGCATTCTGAAGTCTCTGCAGTTGCATCTTTGTACGCGATAGTAGACACTCTCCAATGACCGTGTCCGCATAATTTAATTTTGATAGGACAAGCGTGTCACAGAGCTTGATACGCATGTCTATGCTTAAGTGATTGCGAATCCTATACAGAATTTTTAGTCTATAGAAACAATTACGGACGGTTTCTAGAACATGGTTTTCAAATTGCAGTCTTCCATCCATAAGTACTCCCAGATTTCTGGCTTCAGTCACACGAACAATGTTTTCGTTTAGAATACGGACTTGTGGATTAAGAGATAAAGTTTTTTCTATTTGATTTTTTGTTCCTAGTACTATAAATTTAGATTTTAAGGGGTTCAAGACTAGACTGTTTTTATAAGACCAGGAAGCAATTTGACTGAGATCATGATTTAGTTCTTCAACGGCTATGTTAGCATGTTCGGGTTTAAATGAGATGTGCAACTGTAGGTCATCTGCATAAAGATGATAGTTACTCCTACTAATGCTACTTACTATGTCGGTACTATATAATATAAAGAGGATGGGACCTAATATGGAACCCTGGGGGACGCCTCTGGAGACTATAGACCTCTCGGAGACCATTGCTATACCCTCAGAGTTTCGCACTTCAACCTGCTGAGTACGGTCGCATAGGTAAGTTGAGAACCAGTTTACTGCCTTATTATCAAGTCCGTAATACGTCAATTTTGATAACAACAACGTGGTGTTAATTGTATCGAAAGCGCGTGAAAAATCTAGTAGGACCAGAATTGTGGCTTTACCATCGTCTTGCGCAGTCAGAATATCGTCAACAACATCAAGAAGAGCAGTTGCTGTGCTGCGTTTCTTCCTAAAGCCCGACTGATTAGGGGGTAAAATATTGTTGTTTTCTAGGTATCCAACTAATTGCATGCATACCGCCCTTTCGAGTATCTTTGACATTAAAGGAAGAATGCTGATAGGTCGCAAGTCTTTAAAATTCGTCGGAGATGCTACTTTAGGAATGGGTCTAACCACAGCGCTTTTCCAGGCTTCAGGAAAAACGCCCGTGGTAATGGATTGGTTTACAATTTCCGTTAAAATGGGAAGGGTGCGTGGTAAGGTCATTAGCAACATGTTAAGGCGCCGTAGGTTCATGGTCTTCTCTCCCTCTCACTGAGCATAAGCGTGAGCGAGATGGAAGTGCGTGCTCGGAAGCGCGAAAATCATGTTTTTTAATTTTAATTTTTTGGCGGTTTAAATAATTAAAAAAGTAAACACTGATTTCCCTCAAACATGATATTGCCGATTTTTAGAAGCCATTTTAATATTTTTAGCTTTTGTTCGTAATTTTTAACAAATATTTTAAGTGTATTTTAGACCCTTTTAGACCTATGTTCGTGATTTTTTTCTATCGAGC
Organism: Epinotia demarniana; assembly: GCA_945867215.1. Classification (NCBI taxonomy): domain Eukaryota; kingdom Metazoa; phylum Arthropoda; class Insecta; order Lepidoptera; family Tortricidae; genus Epinotia; species Epinotia demarniana. Next base: position 40,050,506 of record OX244261.1, on the reverse strand, counting down.
GAAAAATGCTTAATCATGTTTCTAAACACTGATTTCCCTGCAGAAAAGCCTCAAGATTACTATTCGTATTTTTTTAAAACCATATTATTATAAACAGACGCATTATATTGTTTCAAAAATACTGTTCGCTTAACTTCGCTGAACCTACGGCGCCTTAAGGGAAATGCCGTCACTGCCCTGGGCCTGTGTTTTGATTGAGCTTATTATTTTACTGACTGTAGTCTCTGTTACCGGCAGTAGACTGAAGTGTGCATCATTGCGCCTATTAAATTCGTAAAAAGTTAGATCAGAGATTTTAGTTCTGCTTTCGCCCGGTACGTCAAGAAAAAAGTCGTTAATGCCATTTGGGTCCAATAAATGATGGGGTATGTCCCCGTCCCTTTTTTTAAAATCTGCTACATTTTGCTTGACGTGTTTCCAGAGATCACGAGATTTTTTTATTTGTGAGACTATAAACTTATTGAGATATGCAGATTTTTCATTATAAATGGCATTAATGACCGCCCTTTTCATATCTTTATAATATACTTTATGTGCGTGTACGCCGCTTTGTCGAAGTCTTAAATGAGCCTCGTCTCGCTTTGCCATCATTTTCTTGATATTGTAAGTTATCCACGGGAACGAGCGCTCTTTAAATACGGTGAATTTTAAAGGTGCGTGCCTATTGAATAAATTAAGCAGAAATGCGTTAAAAACAGTTACAGACATATTAATATCACTCGACATAACATTTTCCCATTCGATTCGATCGACGTCAGCATTGAACCTTTCATAGTCAATGTCCTTGAGTGGGCGGAAGATAATGCATTTCGGAGGAACTTTTGTTTTACTGATGTTTACTTTGCACGATAAAAACGCATGACTACTTAATTCTGGAATAAAGTTGACGCAAACTTCACTAAGCTTAACGCTCGAACAAATAATATCGATCAGCGTTTCGCTGTGGTCTGTAAAGTGAGTGGCTCGATCTATATATTGACTAAGGTTGTGACAGTATAGGAAATCTCCAATTTTTTTTTGTTTTTGGATCTTGCGTCTTTAATAAGTCTATGTTAAAATCTCCCATGAGAATGATCTGATCGAATGATGAAAAATGAGAAACGGAGTCACTAATTGCACTTATAAATAAATCTGGATTTTGCCATGGCGGCCTGTATGCAGTACCAATAGCCAGTTTAGTACCGTTAACAGTCATACTAATCCACATTTGTTCGATAGAATGGGCGGTCGGGTCGCCAGGTGGCGCGCGTATATACCCCGTTTGAGATAAAACCCAACGCCGCCGCCGCGGGTGCGTTCGCCGGCCGGCCGCGGTGTGTGCCGCGCGCGCCTCCTCGCCCTCCCGTAGCCACGTCTCGTTTAACGTTCGTCAAATTTAAACTGTACAATGTATGAAAATCCGAGTTCCATGTATTTGTTGTTCAGGATATAAACCCTGAGCAAAGTAACATGACGCCAATCCATAGTCATTAAAGGCAATGTTAGTTCACAATGACAAAAACGCCGCCCCGCGTTAGTTTCCGACAATACAACATATAATTGCCCGCTTCTTGTAATTAATATTTCGCTATAGAAGATAAGTAAACAAATAAAGAAATAAAAATAGATACATAATATAACACAGTTTATTAAATAGATAGCTGTAATTTCTGTAGTTATTAATATCATCGAAAGAGCACACAACATTATTGTTTACAATTATTCTCAATAAATAAGTATCTAATGGTTTCCTTGTAACTATACCACATTCACATACCATAATATTAAAATCTGATGTTACATGTTACAATGATATTTACCAAATGAATTGGTAGGTTATTGTTTGCCCGGTTAACGTACGTCATCGAATATATATTTAGTTTAACCTCACGGTACTGTTGATACATCTTTTGTACAAACTAAGTAAGAAAACTTGTTCACTGTCAAAATATTTCATTGTTTAATTCCACCTTACTTTCTAACTTACCTACTTACTACGCTCACTCATCGATCCGAAGTGGTACTTAGCCTCCGAAACTAAGTTTGATCCTTCATTGTGATCTATCTTGATCAGCTTATCACCAGTCAAATCGGCTGTTTGAAGGTGGCAAAAGTCTTTCCTCAAACATGCAATGAAACATTGACGTTGTGTTCTTCATAATGGGCTTCGAATTGCCACGTTTCGGGCGCAGCGAGAGACCCGTTATGGAATTTCATACAAAATTGGAGGCCTAGGCACAATTTGTGGCACGGGATCTCGGCGTTCAGCCATGAAAATTAAAGTTTTCACCGAAAAGCTAACGGTTAATATTCCGTACATAAGTTCCGAAAAACACATTGGTACGAGCCGGGGTTCGAACCCACGACCGCCGCTTGACAGCCGCATGCCTGAACCACTAGGCTACCGTACCATTTTTGTACTATTTTGGACTTCGTCTATCCAGCGATACCTTGACCGGCAGAGCGGCGGTCGACCATTTGGATGCCCCAGACATGCTCTTTTGGGAGCAGGATCGTCTCCCATTCCCACAACATGGCCGACATAGCGCAGTTGAGCAGATATAGCTTTCTCCAATGATATTGGGATCGGACACCATTATTCATAAAACTTAAAACGCCTCCCATGCATAAAATGTGTTTTGTACCTTTCTTACGAACACAAATGTCAAAGTGACTGATAAAGACAAACGTATTTTAACAGCGGCAGCTATTTAAAATAGTTTTAATTAACATTTATTAACACGGCCTATATGGCCATATGAATATTATTTATTCCATCACAATGATTCAACAAACTATTCCATTTCCCAATTAACATGGGAGCGGTGAAGTATAATTAATTGACCCAAAGCGAAGACAACGCAAACTTTCAACTTGCGCTGTCAAAGTTTCGACACAACCCCGTAGACTAACAAGTTGAGTGAGCTCCGAGTTCAGGTTGTGGCCTAGATGTCAGCGATTAAGAAGCCAGATGAGCTGGAAGAAGCTTAGGCTTGGGACAATATGATGCATCAAATTGAATACCTGCGTTCTGGCTCCTTTGGCTGTTGGTCTAAGTTCAGAACTTAGAACATATACGAGCATTACAAAAACAGGTTAAAATCAATTACAATTAAAATGCGAACGATGCAGTGGATCATGGGGCACAGTGGATAAAATGGTCTAGCGCCTTCATATTAATCACACACTCCAGCAGAGCGGCGCACGTTTGCAAACCGGGTATAATAATAGGAACATTAAAAATCTTACCCCTTCGATTTAAAAAGATCCGTTAGACCTTAAGTACTCGTAATGTCAAAACATGTACTGAGTAGGTAACTAGATCTGGCATGTTGACAATATCGACCTATCGATTCTTGAGGGTCCGAGAAGAAAAAGACAAGTAAGCATCCAGGTGACCGATTTTTGACTTTCGAGCGCTCGACTCTTTCACTCGAAAACGGTCAAAAACGATGAAATGCTATTTTTGAAATACGAGCGATAGAAAATCGAAAAACGAGTGGTATTGACCACTCGTATTCAATTCTATCGGTAGAAAGTTTGGACACTTCAGTTGTACCTATTTAATTATGGATTGACTATTAATTTGAAAGATAGATTGACAGAAGATATATTGATTCGACGCTAAGTGATTGGTTGGTGTACGTTTTAATTTCTTGCCGAATTTTGTGGTTGAAAACCAAGATCAGTCTATTGGCGGGAAAATAAGCTTTTCGTTTACTTTTACTCACTGCTTACTTTTGTTTTTTCTCTGAAACGCATAATATATTCAAAATGAATCAATTTACTATATTATAGATAAGCAACTTCCAATAAAGTACTATTCTCTATACGGTTTAAAAAACCGGTAATTATCTACGTTTTGCATACAACGAAACGCAAAAGTATTGACAGCCAACACACAGCCAATCACTAACTTTCGAGTGATGATTAAAAAAATAGCTATTATTGGGTTCATGCGAAAATAATAGTGATAAATTTTCGTGTAATATGTGAATATTTTCTACCGATCGCTTTTCAATTCGAGCGCTCGAAAGTCAAAAATCAGTCCCCAGATCTTATCGAAGTCGCAACATAAACACAATTCCATTGTTACCTCTCATCATCATATATTTAAGAGCTAAGCTCTTGTCAGTGGATCAATTTACATATCTCTCTATTCTCATCTTTCTTCATGACATCCTGATACGACATGCTGTTTATTTTTTCTTTGATTTGGTCCGTTAAAGATCTTCTTGGTCTCCCTCTTTTCCTTTTTTCCTCTATCTTGTTACCACTTTGGATGGCAAAGTCGCTCCCGTTCTATTCCGATGAGGAAAATTATTCTATGGAAAGTTCGAGCCACCGCATCGGTGCTTAACGCTACGTATATACGTTGAAGTAACGTATGCGTATATATTTTGCTGCGTTTACTGAGAGTCAGCGTATTTTCCGCAGCGGTGTGGCTGAGGCTTAAGCCTTACCTAATCTTTTGCCTTCCCTTTTACATTATCAGCGCAAACGCCTTACCCTGTTATATATGTGTATTGATGTCGTTTCTATACACAACCATACATTCTACTATCCGCTCTCCGCTGCCGCTTTACCACGACTCGACAAAGAATTGCTTAAGCCGCGAGCGACATAGTTAGCTAAAGTAAAAACCAGCCTTATAACTTTGGCTAATTGGAACGGTTTTTTTAGCTGGCAAAGGTTCGGAAACTTAAGTTGTCTTCATTCAGTTCTCGTTTCTTTGTTATTCTTTTCGAGAAGTGTTTTACGATTCGTAGAAAAGTTAATACACAAAGAGTAGAGAGTAAACTTTATAGTGTTAGGGTGAATGTCCACCTGTGGTGGAGATGTGTTTTTCTATGTTTTTCTTCTTTTGCAAACTATATGCTAGTCACTTGCGGATCTTATAGGCTGATATTTACTGATGTAAGTTCGGTTATGATGCAATATATACACGGTGTTCCCGAAAATTTCCGTTAACTTCGGCATATTGCAGAATACATTCACAGAAACCAATTAGCATAATAATTTCGTAAAAAAAAATTTTTTTTTCTTTTTTTGTAAAAAATAATTTAGTGTAGCATTAACAGTTATTGTCTTATTAGTCCAGGCAATGAACTGACAACTGATATGGAAAAAATGTAATTTTTGGAAATAATTTATAAAAGCTTATTTTTTCTGTGTAGCGGATTTATTATCAATTAAATAGTCACCCAGCGACAGAATCCGACAAAATTTCAGACATCAAAAAAATTATAAATTAACTAGCTACAGAAAAGTCTGAAAAAATATTAATAAATATTTTTGTCTTTATTTTAGTTCATTTACATTTGCTCTATAATATTCAAGATAAATCATACAAAAAAGACAGTGCATACTTCATTTAAATTTTAAATCTAATTAATTACTTCCAGGTGGAAAGTTTGCCGGATTCTTGAATAAAGCATCTTAGAATAACATTTTAAAATGAAATCAACAACTATTATAAATTAATGTTTTTCAAAACCGTATTTTGCCTGGAGTATATTGTGCAAGGGTTCAAGACCAGAAGGTCCAAGAAGACAAATTAAGTAAAAAAATGTACCTCCGACGCAGTTTTTGCCTAATATCGAACGAACTCACTTGGTAAACCTTCTTGTAGTGTATAGTGTATAGGTGAACCTTACAACATTTAAAAAACTGTGATGACACCACAGTTAAGAGACTTTACACTGGTTAAATCTGCAAATCTGATTAAATTAAAATATTCAATATCTTGATAACAGTAAGAGTTAAGATAACTGTCTTGGAGAAATTAACTTTATTTGATCTAACCTATGCCCCCTTGCAATTAACGGAAATTGCCAAAAACACCTTGTAGAACCACCGAGATGATCTTGACTTATGATGGGGACAGAAGGTGACCAAAGCAACTTCTAAACTACGGTTGATGATTGTACAAAAAAGTACAGTCGGCACTATAAGCTTGTTCCAGAAATTAAAATTTTGATAGAAACTTACCGACTTCAAGCTACGTCTCCAATTCAATAATGGCTATAGGATGTTGTTGGGGTTGCCGCGCCTCTGCGGCGCGTCTGGCATGTTTGCGGAGGTTCGCATGAATGTTTTTTATGCGATAATGCGTAAACGAGAAGCCTACCAGAGGTGTATAGACTGCGCGGCAGCGCCAACAGCTTCCTAGCGGCTATAGGGGATAGGCTAGACAAACCCACCACTGGATGACATGACAGTACATGTCTCCAAGTACTAGAATGATAAATAAAGTTAATGTGTTTAGGTTTAGGATAAACTAACATGTATATATAAGCATTAATGTTACTAATATGCCCATATGCACATATAATAGGCCCACGCATGTAGTGGTTTGTTGGGATGCAACTTTTTGCAGGCCAACAAACCATTACTATTTAATATTTAATACTATTTAATTTTACAAAAAATCTGTTTATTCCTTTTTTTTGTGAATTTTGATGTTAGTATTTTAGTTAAGTGTATATTTCCTTTTATGTTTTTTTTTGTTACTTTCCGTGCCCTCACCGAATGGACCGTGCGGAAGACCAGCGCTGGCTGCAAAGCTGGCAATATGCTGAGCTGGGTCCATTTCGTGGCAAAGAAAAATGTGTTTTTTATTTTTTTATTTCCTTTAGTACCTGTCTGTGTTGTGTTTGTCACGAATAAATGTTTTGAATTTGATTTTCGACTAATAGGAACCATATGTCGAAATAACGAAATAAAAATAATTATAGTGAAAATAAAAATTGTCTCGTGAAAATTCCCGTTCTACAAGATGGGAATAGATAAAAGTGCTCTCCACGCCTCTGAAGTTGTTAACGGAGTACGATTTATGGACTAAATATAACCCAGCTTATATGTTGTTTGTACACAGGGAAACTATCTCTGTAAATAGTCTGCGATCAATATAATGCTGCACTATTGATAGTTCCAGTTCAGTTGCCTTTACTTGCATTTTTTAGTCTAGGAATTTAGTTGTAATAATACCAGCACGGCTATCACGCGACGGTGCGCGAGCAATGTCGATTTTTATCGCACTATCCTTCAAATTCTTATTAGAACACTTAGAACAAGAGGTAAAGTGCGAGAAAATCGAGAGTATGTCGCTGCCGTCCCGTGATAGACGTGCAGCGGACGTGGATTATGGTCGCTACTTTATTGAACGACCGACCGAAGCGAACAAAGTTCTCTGCATCAGTTTGGGCCAAAATTCTTTCGTATGTCCGGCTTTTCGATTTTGACATATCTCCCAATGTTACAACATAGGTATGATCGAACTCACCGCTGAACACCGTTCTACCGTGTCTCTTTGACGTCATTGTAAACTGCCATACGAATTCCCATTAAGCGACAACATGGTTATTCAGCTACGTATGAGTACGTGCACAGTAATAACTGATATTTGGTCTTCAGTGCTCAGTATCCTGCGGCGAAGGGATACAGGTGCGGGGCGTGGAGTGCACGCCATCTGGTGGTGGCTGCGACCCTACATCTAGGCCGGAGATCTCCAGGCCATGTTCCACTGGCATCAGCTGCAGGGACTCTGAGGAGCCAGAGGTATGTCGTCTTACACAAACACTTGATGAACATTTGATGTGTTGAGCAAATCAGCTCAGTTTTGCTCAGTGGACGTGGCGCAAGCAACATCTCCTGCCAGCATCTCCTGATGATGCCTCGTAGAGAGGCGAAACACGTGTCGAGGTTTTTGTCAATATTGGTGGTGGTTTGCTGTAATTTTTTGCATGTTTTTACGCAAATAGTTGCATCTTATCTTCACTAATAGACCAGCACGTTTTTTAGCGGAATAGCAAAGAAATATTGTTCTCCTAATATATCATGGACTTCCGCAAAGTAACGCCTGATTCAATAAATTAGTCAAAAAGGAAGTTGTCCTGTATGACTCGTATTGAAGAGAAACGCATTGGACCATCATAAAAATTCATCGAAGGATCCAGTTCCGGTTCCAGTTTCCGTAGAATTGTGGCCTTGCAACCAGGCCGGAGCCAAAAACAAGCTTAATATATGGCATTGTTTAGGAGTGTTCGTGTACAGGCGCAAGCGATTTCATGGTCACCTGTCAGCACGAGTCTCTTGTTGCATGTCCATAAACTTATTTTTAATTTGTTGAGCTTTTAACTTTTCGTCAGTACATGTACATATACTCGTATATGTTTAACAATGCAGCTGACTATACCGACTGTATTTTACCAGGATGACATCGAAGAGTTACTCCCAGGGGTAGTCTACCATACACAGCCCCTGATCCAGCCGTACCCACCTCCTCAGGCCAAGGCCGAACGACTCATCGGTGACCCCGACGTTCCAGTGGAAGCCACGTAAGTTTTATGTAAACCTACATTTACACTTCAAGGACATAGGGTTAGAGCTCAATCCCGAATCCGCCAATGAGTAACTGTAGAGATTTATTTTGAATATTATTAAGGCTCCTCTACACAATAGGGTTGGGCCATCATGTTCGTAGGGCAGAACGTATTTATGCGGTGGAATGAGATGTAAGTATTTTTCCTTTTACGCATAGTTACGTCCTGTATGATGGACCATGATTATGTACAGCAACCTTGAGGGTGCTTCTGCACATTAGGTTTTACGCAAAAAAAACGATAGTACATCGATTAATAAGAGTAGGTGTCGGTAAGCGTGTTCTGGATTTGTGCCCCTGTCACAGAATAGATAATAGTACAAGTACAGAAGGGACACCCCTTTGATCTTTACAAAAGGCGCTTTTTTCTCAGACAAAACATTAAGATTTATGGCCCTCTGACGTCGTCGACGTTCATCGCTACAAGTACATGTCGGTTCCCCAACGTTGGGGCACCGGCATGTACTTGTAACGGCGAACGTTAATCGCGTAGTGTCCCGCGCCTGCCCCATGTGTCCATATCACGATGCTATGCTACAAGTTACAATTGTACACATATGAATTGACAACTCTAAGGCACTTGACCAATACTGACTGGTCATTATACGAGTGTTGCGTGTTTAGACCAGCGAGATTGTAACTTGAAGCTACTTGAAATGGGCCACTAGAGTCTTATTTTTAAGAAAGGTTAAACAAGATTTTAAATACAAGGTTACAGTGGAAACACTGACGTTTTATTCACTAAGGCCGTATTTAAACATTTGTAATACAAGACATCTTTGTGGGCCAGTCACTATAGATTTTGACCCGTGAATAATTAGTTCTTAGATTTTTTTTCATAGGTCCCTCGGGGGGGTCACTGGGAGTGTACATTAAAAAAGTAGACCTAATCGGGCTTCTGCGTATATTCTAAAAAAGGTTTTTCTTGAATAACTCGGCAATTTTTGGTTTTACAGTAAAACCGTGAGGAAAAAAACTGTAGGAAATTTGATTTTCTACAAGTTTGGTCCCTACAATTTTTCTTCTAGGATCGATATTTTGGAAATTAAACCTGAAAAACGCGACAAATTCTAAATATTATCATTATCTCCTATGTTCCACGTTTTACGGCATGAATGAAGAGAAACGTAGAGAATCAAATTCTGAACAATTTTGGTTCCCACCTTTTTTCCCCCAAAATCGAACCTATAAGAAAAATTGTGGGGACCAAACTTGTAGAGAATCAAATTTCCTACAATTTTTGTCCTCACGATTTTACTGTAAAATTAAAAATGGCCGAGTTATTCAAGAAAAACCTTTTTTCAAATATTCGCAGAAGCCCGATTCGGTCTATTTTTTTAATGTACACTCCCAGTGACGCCCCCGAGGGACCTACGAAAAAAAAATCCAAGAACTAATTATTCACGGGTAGGTTCGGTTATTTGGATAAAATGACTGGCCTATTGGTGGCGTTTTAGATATATGGGCCTTGCAGTTTTCAAAAACAGCCTTGATTTTTTTTATATTGTTTTATGCCCTACCATATGTGTTACCTTTTTTAGGGTATTATAAGTATGCATTTATGCACTACCTAACAAAATTTATAGGTGGTACAATATAAGTTTTACATTTCCTATTTTAATTTGAAAATATGTTTTATTTGATATGATCTATATGTTAAAATTGTCCTTCTACTTAAACGTTAAAATTATTTTAGTACATACGTATTTAAATATGAGTATATCATTAAAGTTATAATAGTATGTTGTATACTGCAAAATATATTGTGGTGAAATAATGTTATTGTTTTATGCGTAAAAATTTGTTCCTTAAATCTAAAGTTTGAATAACTTTTTAATTGTGTATGTACTTACTAAAATCTAATTTTGATTTAAATATGTGTAAAAGTTCATTTTAACGATAAGAATTATTTTTGTTCACATTTCATACTTACATCTTCAATCTCGGTTGTATCCGTCTAAAGCTCAGAGTATTTTGTTGTTGTCTCTTTCAGCAATTACAAAATATTCTTTGCGTGTGGCTGGTTGTATGTAAGGTATTGTACCTACGACCGATCAAATTTTTAAAAGTTTCACTTTTGAATTCAAAAAACATCACACATTTTTTACAATGAATGACATTGACCCCCTCCATCTACACTGCTCCAGTCGCTGCTATGTTGTTTTCTAGCTTATGTATAGCAGTTGATCAAGAATGACCCAAATGTAAATAAAGTTAAGATTCATTTTTGAACAACTGTACTCACGGTAACTAGTGGTCTTAGAATAGATATACAGAATCCCGAATGTATTTGTAAATAACCCTGTGTCTAGATAATTTAGCGTTTTACGTGTTCACTGTAAATATTGTACAGAATAAAAATTGCAGACAATTCCTCAATTACACATCCTTGAGTGTTGTTCAAGTTCAAATTCAGACCACTACTCTCACTATCCATCGCTTTCACGTGAACCTACAATACTTGTCTTTTCAACTCTCTGCACTGCACAATAAAGTTTAATTTTCCTTGCACACTCGTAGTCGACACAGTGATGATTTTTCTTGCATTTGTTTTTCCTTTCGCTTCTAAACACTTTTCCAATACTCTGACTCTTTCTGGCACCTACACTGACACAGCTACACACTGTTTCCAAAAAGAGTTTGACTCACAGAGTTACACAAAAATGTTACAAGGCACTTTACTTCTCTCAATATTAAACATATATTTACTATGTTCAGATTTTCAGGTGAAACATTCAATTGGTGGACAGATAACATATATACACTGGTGCACATACTTCTACATATACCAGCCAGAAAATTAAATGTAAAAATAGGAATAGTAGATTGACCCTTCAGCACCAAGCATGATGAGAAACGTGTGAATTTCTATAGCATTAAATATTAGTATAGAAAATCCTATAAATGTTACTGAAGATAACATTAAATAAATCGTTAACTTACTTTCTTATTCGCTAGCTACATCAAAGACGACGACTGGAGCCCATGTAGCGTGTCATGTGGAGAAGGTTGGAAGAGGAAAGAAGTACATTGCAAGATCTTTCTGGAATTCAGTAGAACTATTGCTAAACTTCCGGACAGCAAGTGCATGGGGCCGAAGCCTACGGAGGAGACGGAGCGATGTGTAATGGAGCCCTGCTCTTTGGCCTATGGCACTTCGTTTGGGGATTCCGGAATGCCTGCGTATGGATCTGACAGGTAAGTTAATTATACGACCTTGACCTTTGGTGGTGCTAGTGTGAAAGAACTTGGGATTTTAAACTTTGGGATTATAAGACGTATTTATTATTGAATCACACTAATGAAATACACAAATTGTTAATGCGAAACCTTTGCTTAAGTTAAAGCTTTCTAAAAGAAAAAAAAATTAAACACAAATTACATAAGTTGTTGTGCTTGAGATGAATGCAGCAATTATATTATTTGGGAGATAAAAGAAACGATTGGTTTGTCAATCCGAATAGTATGATCCATCCAACTCTTTTTACCTAACACATATTAAACATTTATTCGTCGCAACTCTTGTAACGCAAAATAAAAGGCATAAAATTAAACATTAAAAATAAATATATTTTAACGATAAAATAGTAAATCTAGCACAAACTGGCGCTGCGATGCCAGATAAGACAAACAATGCCCTTCTGATTCTTATTGTCACTGGCAAACGCAAATAAATAGTTGAATCCACTAGATTCAATTATGCGGGAATACTGTTGGTCAAAATGTTTGCGTATGACGTTATGTGTTGCTGCGTACTTAATGAAATTTAGTGGGTCCAACTTGCTTTTGCCAGGCTCCATTGATACAGAAGCCATCGAGTGGCGTGGGACGTGACTAAATCATCATGTTGTGTCCTTTATGTAGTTTTGCGGGTTTAAAACCACTTTTTAATGTACAAAAACAATAGAAAATAACAAAACTAGGTCTATCAGGTCAGGTCAGGATGAGGTCTATGCGTCAGTGGGGTAAATGCGTCTTTTGTAGATATCTTAGAAAAACAACATTTTAGCACTATTATAGCCCTCGATGTTCAAAGTATTACCAAACTTTGCATGCAGACGATTGTAATAATAGTTCTAAAATATTCAGTTTCGGAGATATCATCAAGAGATGCACTTGACCTATTGTCGCATTTGCCCCGGTTGACCTTCCTTAAAATAATCGAGTAGCTCATAAACAAGGTTGGTAGTTAATAACCAAACGCATTGATCTCATCAAGTAACTTATTTATAGCTCCATTAGTCGCGGCTTCACTGACAACATCATTTATTCTAACTTTAAACATCTCATTTCCATTCGGCGACACCAAACAATCTAGTGCAAGACTAGAGCCTCTCAGAAAATCAATATCCTCAGGAGTGCATGTGACTATTCTCAACTCTACGAACGCTATCAAGAACCCGAAAGGCAAAGTTTCTTTTATATCCCTGTAAAAATCTTCCTGGGGATAAATTAAAGTTGCGTCTACGTTGAATAAATTCGAGAATGTTCGCAAACTTTGGTAATATGCGTCTAAGAGGGTTTCTAGATGTTGCGATCTGAAGTTGGAGTTGGTGCTTAGGTACAGGAAATGTAGGACGTCAGTTGCTGGGCTGGTGTTTCGGAGTGCTTGGAAGTCTAGGAAACACAGCCGATCTCCATTTTCCTGGAAATTTAAAATTAATCATTAAAATATTGTCTTAATAACGACCTCATCTAACTTTATCTTAGTAAGTCCCAGTTTTTTGACCTTGAATTCGGAACCTCCGATAAACCCACTACATTTCAAAACTCAATTATTTCTTCTATTTATACACATTATTTACGAGGTTAATAAATAACTTCAGCTAATTTTCTATCTTAAAAGGCTGAAATGAATCAAGTGAATTCAAAAGATTGTACAAACAACTCAATTGTTTTTTTTTTCAAATACTTAACCTACCTCAACATCCGACCGTTTTAGACCGTAGCCCGTGAAATAAAATGTTCTTGTGACAAATAGTTTTTTTTTTACTCTGTTGACTGAGACTTGAAAGACAACACAGTTAGGATACATTAACATTGAAAGCATATTTATAATAATAAAACCTTACCGATTTCTTAAACAGCACATTATTTATCCAACAGTCACCGTGGCACAAAACATTAAACTTTTTCGGTTCTGTATAAAGTCTCAATAATTCAATTACTTTGGTTCCTATTCGTTCTAGTGACTTCTTGATCTCAATATTCGTTACAACTTTTAGTGACATCTCATAAGAATCCAAAAAATACTTTCTTAAACTACTTTTGTTTAAAAATTTGTTTTGGAACATCAAATCTTTAAACTGGTTCTGTAATAATTTGAAATCTTCTGGCTGTTTTGTATCACATATTAATGACAGAGCATGAAACTTTGCTAGCTCCTTTAATATTGATTCAATTTCATTAAAAGTCATTGGTTCAAATTTAGCCACTCTATCACTCATTGTGAAATCTTTTTCTTTCATATCTTCTAATATCAACACTTCCTGTTCATCTTCAGTGCATGACAAAAAACAATCTGGAAATATAACTTTGTCTTCATCATTTATGTTATCTTGTATTTGCCTAAACATCGGTAAAACATTCTCATAAACGTTAACTTCTCGTTTGTGCAACGCATGAAACGTTTCCTGCCTCGCAGTAGTAATTAAAGTTTTCACAATGACACTAGCACTATTAGCTTGGTCTTCTGTATCTTTGATTAGCACTCTAAACAGATTCGCAATATAGTTGTCTCCTTTGCCACTGATTGTATCTACATGATATTCAAAATCTTTTATTCCTTTAATAATAAGAGCCGCTTTTTTTATTGAACTGTGAAGTTCATGGCAATTAAATTCTTCAGGTTCACTGATATTGACGTCAAGAGACATTCTTGCTTCGATAAGCACTGTTAAAGTGCTATTTGATGTGTATTCAAGAGTGAGAATGAAGTAATCATTCACGATAAGCTGAATATCGATAACAGTCGATAGTGCTTATCAGTAGTTTGAGTTCATATGCTGTTTTTTGTAGTAATATCTTCTAAACGTAGGTTTAAATTTGGATCCATATGTAGGAAATCACTAAAAAAGTCTTTCATTATATGTGGCGTTCCATGTCTAAAGAGTCCTTATGGAAATGGCCATAAGGACCCTTTGGGCATGGAACGCCGAATATGAATTCGTTCAAATTATTATATTCAACTTTTAATCATAGAGTAAAGTTGTTACATTTTAAGTAAGGACACACTTTTGAGGAAGTATGCATCATTAGAATACATGATTTTCGAATTGATGTTTTAGGCATTTCGTCCGTAGACATTTTGATATTCGAAATTATGCTACTGATCCCCAAATATCGCCAGTATTTTAACGTGTAGTTACAAATTGGACTCTGTAATGTCAACATTATGTTGCACCATATCGAAACTGTCCAACTCACTTATCGATGATTGATGTCAATTTATTACTCATTCTTGTATTTTTAAAAGTTACGTCAGAGCGAAGAAATATACCCTTCTGTACCTTCGAAAACGATAGCAATTATTACTAACTATATGGGATATAGTAGATTAAAATGTCAATAGGTTATTGAAAGTTAATTGATAGTTACCCAATAGTTTTAGGAATTAATCTCCTTCAAAAAATAAATAAAACAAATATATTTATTTATTAATGTAAATGCAGTAAACAAACAATTACAAAACTATTACATGACTACTGTAAGCCAGTCAGTCTAGTCAAACCCGTTCGTTATCGCTTTCGGTGCAAAAGTGCCCATAACGATCATGGTATTAGCCCGCTGGATGGCTATGGACAGCCTCTGCACCAGAAACGATTCGGAGCGGGGGTCCTCTCCCTTTTGCCAAAGTCGACGGCCTATGTCACGCACAAATTGTGTAGCGTCAGCATCCCAGCAGTCCGCCGTTTCCACCGCATAATGGACGAAAATATACCCCGAGCCCAAAGGAGCATACTTTGAATAAAATATAAATTTTGTTACTTGCATAAATAACACCAGTGGGATACAATTAATGATCTTAATATTTTCCCAGCAGGTCATTGACTTACGGCACGTCTAGCAACATCCGAGTGGCCCCAGGGTCCCCTGGCAAGTCCTACTCCTGGAAGGAGAAGGGCTATACCAGCTGCAGCGCGTCCTGTCTCAGTGGTGTGCAGGTTAGACATGGGAACAACATCTTCTTTTTCATCGATTCCCCAAGGCAGATCACGAGCACCTGTGCGTTTTACCTGCGTATCAAAAAGTCGATGCGCACTTGTTTGTGCCATGTAGACATCGCATGTAGTGTTGAGTATTGTCTGCACAGTTTAAATTTAACGCAATGTATCCTGCAGGACATCGTGTGCATTAATCCTACTATCTTACTTCCTACTTATATTATAAATGCAAAAGTTTGGATGTTTAGATGTTGAGATGTTACTCAATCACGATTAAACGGCTTATCCGATTTGGATGACATTTAGCACGGTAGTTTGTAACCTGGATTAAAATAAAGGATAGTATATCCCGGGTCCTCGCAGACGAAGTCGCGGGTGGAATTCAGTATTTCAATAAGGGGCATAAAATGTGAAGAAACCTAAACACGCGGAAAACTTTCTCCTCGCAGAAACGTCTCTTCTCTTCGACTCTAATTGTTTTTCTTATTTCAGGAATTGATAATCCAGTGCGTGAGAGATGAGGATGGCAAGAACGCGTCTCCATATATGTGCGATCCGCTGACCAAGCCGGAGAACCGCGTGAGGACCTGCAACGATCATCCGTGTCCCCCGAGGTACCTAATGAGATGAATACATGAAACTTTTATTTTAACTAGGGCATTATGGTCAACGTTATAACATGGTTAACCACAATAGAAATCATCCGTTACTGTCTGTTATTTGGGTGAAATATGAAATCATGTCAATTTCATTCTATGAATTAATTTTGTCAGCTCTTAAATTAAGCCAAAAAAATAAAAGTTACTTTTTCGAACAAATGAACGTTCAATACTATTTAAATCCAGCCCACTTGATTAAATTCCATTATATTATTTTGGTATGCGATCTCATACGTAGTGACTGTGGTACCCCACATCTAAAGTGTATTTTACTTTCGAGATGTGATCGCAATAGCTCACGCGCATGCTGCGTGTTGATTGATGATTGCTTACTGGAGCAATAGAGTCACATCTCAAATGTATTTTAATTTTGAGATGTGGCCCCCTATTGCAATAATTAGGCGATAATAGGAGCATAATCCACCACCCAATTAAAAAAAAACTTTAATTCCAATTATCTATCCTATTTCAGATGGAACTACACGGACTTCTCCCAGTGTACTAAATCCTGTGGTATCGGAATACAAACGAGGGAAGTTTCCTGTATTCACGAGGTAAGATCACTTTTTCCGATTAGTTTTTAAGATAAAGTTAGTATTGTAAGAATAAAATTATCGTATGTTCTGATTTCATCAGATTTATAAACATTTCTTTAGGTGCCATCCAAATATGTTTCTCTGTACAACAAGGCAGACCATTTTGAACCAGTTTGAACTGTGTCTCTTTATGATAAGCCTATAAAAAATCGGGAAAGGTTGCTGGGTTACGGATTAAGATATATAAGCAGCTTGTCCTGTAGGATGAGGGTCCATTGACTCTGTTGTCCTTGATAAATTTCACCAAATCCGCTTTGGCTTAGCCACATACAATCTTGTTACGTCGTCACCAAACCTCGCTATTTAAAGTTTGCAAAAGCATTTTTGTAAGTTGGACTTGTAATAACTTTTTTCGCTAAATTCTGCTCTTGCTATACTACAGGTTAGGGATTTTGGTATGAAATCTTTAGTGAATTATTAGTTTCAACGAAATATTTAACAAAAACAGTTATAATATGCCGCTACTATATCACCGTTTCAATTGGTTGTGTGTGTAAATAACAAATTGTTGTTTACAAAGTGTTTTTCGTATATAATTTAGAAAATAATAGTCATAAAATTACGTACCACTGGTATATTCTTAAATCAATGAGTACCGAGTGTTGATTCAATTCTAACGCTATTTGGCTCGCATAGTATTTCGTGCGTTCACCTGACTTAGTTCATGTCAGAACGCGTACGAGAACATGTTTCTCTAAAATTGACTATTAAACTACAAGAGTTGAGTCCTTGTTTAAGCCTGCCCTTTTCCCATACAGGTGACACGCGGCGGCACGAACACCGTCGTCGTACCAAACAGCATGTGCCCTCAACCGCCGCCGCCGGATCGGCAGTACTGCAACGTACTCGACTGTCCAGTCCGCTGGCATTCTGGAGAGTGGTCAAAATGCTCCAAGACTTGTGGAGGGGGCATAAAACAGAGAGAGGTAAGTGCGTTGCTTCGGCAAAGAACTGAGAAAACACGAATGTTGGTCCAATAACGTATATAATTCCACAGCATGTGGAAATAAGTCACCCATTATGTTCTGAGTGTACAAAACACATAAACCCTTTTTCATAGGAAAATAACTTTTGTTTAGTAGGGTAGGTTAGGTTAGACCCAACTGAAATTAAAAAAAAACCTTTTCCTAGACTTGCTTCTCTGCAAGAGCAAATAAGTTAGGTTAGGTTGGGACTGCGACCCCAACAGGAATTAAACAAGCCTTCCTATATGCTTGCCTACTTGTTTGCTTCTTCAGGAAAAACGTTCTCTTTCCTCAGGTGGAATGCAAGCAAATAATGGCCCAATCTCATGTGGTGGAGCGTCCCGTTTCCTTCTGCAATTCGCCGCGGCCCGCGCCCACCAAGCCTTGCAACAGCAGGCCCTGCCTCCTGGACACGTCGGCGCCGGAAATCCAGCTCGACAACTCCTCATACATACAGCACGATCCGAAGAAGAAGAAGGTGAGATATCATCGGGTTATTAGTTTTACATTTTAATTGTTGTGTTATTCATTACAATGATTTTATCAAATGCTACGCTATTTTGAAATCCCAGCGGTATCACTTGTCGTTTTCTTGACTAGCTTGCTGATATATTATGTTCGAGGTCTTGTTTCGGTCCAAAAGATTGTCTGTTACTATCAAACTGCGGATTATTCGCAAATTAATAAAAATCCAACACAGCTTTGAAGTAACAAAAGGACTGTCTTGCCATTTTTAGAAATATGATAAAAGACGAAGTAAACAGGCATTAGACATTACTAGTATGTTGCATTAACTACAAATGTGTACTTTGTTTCATACTAAAGGTGACGGTGAAAGTCGGAGGCTCTGCTACAGTGTTCTACGGAACCCAGGTGAAGATAAAGTGTCCCGTCAAAAGCTACAACCGAACCAAGATCCAATGGGCGAAGGACCACCAGATCATCACCAAGTCGAAGAAATACAAGATATCTAAAAAGGTAAATGAATTGTGAGTTATGTGTCTAGTGCCCTCCTAGCGTTATTGTCGGTTGTGCCCGAAAGGAACTCAGGATTCGCTTTAACACCTAATCCCAAGATTTGGCATAGACACTAGTTTGTGTATGTGTGTGTGTGGACTGAGAATCATAATTAATGGAAAGCTATGTTTTTAGCAGTCGACAAAACTTGTGGACCAGTTTCTCTTGTGGATCTTTGGCAGATAACTAAGTAAAACCGCCACTGAACTCAATGAACTGCGATGTTCCTTTCTCTCTAGGGCGCTCTCCGCATAAACTCCCTCTCGCTGCGAGACCAAGGCATCTACACTTGCGTAGCAGGCCGCTCCAGTGCCAATCTGACGTTGCTGGTGAAACCTCGGCCAGGGGAGTTCCCGTCCAGTGAAGAGATAGAACGGCATAAGGCGTTGGACGAACCGTCTTCTCCGTTGGCAGACAGGTCAGTGCTAGTTTTTGCTCAACTTGATTTTTAATGCCTAAATAATCCTAATATAAATCCTTAGAAGACATCAGATACTGATATCCCGTATGACTTGTATATAAGCGTATTAAACTGCGAAACAAAACTGGATCCTGTAACAAAGCGCGCAGTTATCTATTGCAATGCTTCTTTTGATCAGTTTTTGCAAGGAAGTTGAGAAAATGGCTCTTAATAATAGGCTTAGCCAGAAAGATCTTCACAGACTGAGGCTAAGATTTTAATCATGCTCATTGACTACGATCATTTTTTGTGCCTTTTACTATAAATGTAATTTTGGCAACAGCAGAACTGATGGGCGGTACCGCGCCATGGTCGGCGGCAGATCGGACGACCAGTCGCACGAACAACGGCCTGGGGACCAGAGGAAGAACTACAAAGGAAAACAAAAGGGTACGTAACTTGATTGAAATGGCGCCGACGAATGTCGATCACTTTGGATAGCAAAACTATTGTCGAGTAATATAACCGGTAACCTAAATCTTTGACTTATTACGTTATGCAAGGCAATACTAATAATTACACGGTGAAACTCATGACAAACTTACTCAAATCGAAATAGCCCCTTAGTAAGCTAAATAAGTCTTGTGTTATTTGTAGGTTCTAGACGTAGATATATTACGTCTAAATAAAATATATTTAAAAAAAAATCATCAGTCGTCCCCTGAGTGCTGAGGATCGTGACATCATGTCCTCTTCTTTTTGACCAGACTTCTCAAAAGGGAAATAAAATATTTTACATACATATATAAAAAAACATTCAAGACTCGGGGACAAATATCCATGCTAATCACTCAAATATTTGCCATAACCAGGATTCGAATCCAGGACCTTCAGCGTCACTACCCACTAGGCTGACACGAAGCCTCATAAATTGCCATAAACTGTACAACTTTTACATATATAATTACTTACTTTTATGTTTGCACGTGACATAGGTAACCCTTTTAGAAAAAAATAGAATAGATTATTTTTATTCAGATAAATTACACATTACTGAACGAAATAAAGTTGATACTTATAATATAAACACGAAAACAAACAAAGATATTTTATGAGTTCAGCATTGTGTGCAATAATGATAGGCTAAGACTCTGCGTTAATGTTGCAATTGCGAGTTGTACAATTGCAACTCTGTTATTCTGTCTCAGCCTTTCAGATTGATATTTTGGTTTTTCGTAAGTACCTCCCAATTATTCCTTTCAAATAGTATAATACTTCAGAACTTAATTCATAATTCATTTTATAATTATTATTTTTGAGTACTAAGTATCTTTAATTAGTTTAAAAGCGGATTCAAGCAGTATTTCGAGTGTATCGAAAAAAAAGTTGAGAACTTCACGTACAAGGACTTCTGCATAATATTCATTGGAGATACCGACTTTACGGATTCGCAAGATTACTCAAAATCGGTGATATATATAAGAGAACAGCTACTAAATATACAACATACAAATGTTATAATCAGCTTGCCTACCTACCGTTTGAACAATTACGCGAACTTGTTTAACAAAAGGATAGAAATATTTAATAACCTGTTATATTTGGACAATACTACGCATTCTTACGCATATATTCTTGATTCCAATTTAAATATATCATATTCTAAGGAAATGTTTCTATCTAATTCTGGTAATGTAAATAACCGTAGTCTCAGTATAATTTTAAGTGACTTAGGGAACCTCTTGAAATCTATAATGTTAATGATGTATGAATTCTGTGATGATGAACAGCAAGCAACCCCGTTGGCTGACCATGGGATAGAGCAGAATATTTCTCATGAAATCGAATGTGAGAAATCGGATTCCTTTCGTAATTAAACATCTAACAATTCTGCATCAAAACATAGCTAGTCTAGCAAAAAAGAGATACGATTTACAAGTTGCGCTAGAAGACCTTTCAGAGCAAAAAAACATTGTAGATGTCATCTGTCTTACTGAACATTTTGTACCAGTAGGCAGTGAAGGCAATATTCCATTAAACAATTTTAATCTATCGGCGATCTACACACGCGCAGAAAAAAGAGGGGGTAGCTGTATCTATACAAGAAAGGGTATATTATGTAAAGAAATTAGCGATATCAAGTTATTGGCCGTAAAAAATGCGTTTGAATGCTGCGCACTAGAGTTAACATCATATAAATTAATCATCGTATGTATATATCGAACACCAAATGTTAACAAAATAGACTGTTTTATGGAAAAATTAGAAACCTTGTTAGAAAAAATAGGGAGGCACAACAATAAAAAGCTTGTATTGTGCGGAGATTTTAATATTGACATACTTAAGAACACAAAAATGTCACTTGATTTTCAAAATCTTCTATGCTCTTATAATTTAATATTAGAAATTAATCAAGTAACTAGAATAGAAAGTGGTACGTGTATTGACAATATTGTTCATAACAACAGAGGATGTACAAGTCAAGTTACAAATATTGGCTTGTCTGATCATTTAGCACAAATTCTAAAATTCCCAGTAAAGAAATGCTTTGCTGTTACTAAATGGTATGTGATCAAACGATTTTATAGTTTGAAAAATTTAAATAAGTATAAAGAATGGTTTAACGATTGTTCTTTTAACGATGTGTATCGAGCTACTGATGTCAATACAGCATATAATAACTTTATGTTTACATGTAAGAAATATTATGATATTTGCTTCCCACTAAGAAGAATTTGTATTACTATCGGTAAGCGAAAAAACAAATGGCTTACGCGTGGGATAAGAAAGTCATGTAAAATTAAGAGGATACTACACCTAAAATATAGGACGTCAAAATGTAATAATGATAAACTGATGTATCAAAGGTATTCAAAAATACTAAAAAGAGTCATATACAAAGCCCAACGCGATCAGAATAGCGCATATATACTAAACGCGACTAATAAAACAAAGGCTGCTTGGCAAATCATCAATGGGAATATGAACTTACCTCCTAAACATCACATTACTCGTATAAAATGCAAATCTCAGGCATTAAATTCCCCTCGAGACATTGCAAACGTATTCAATGATTTCTTCTTGGATTCTAGTAATGAAACCCATCATAATGTAAGCTATGCATGTAGAGATGACAAAAAGACAGTAACAAATTCAGTATACCTTAGCCCTACTACTCCTGAGTATATAAACAAAATCATAAAAAATATGAAAAACACTGGTAGTGTGGGTTATGACGACTTTTCAACAATTGTTATAAAACACTGTGCTGAGTTACTTAAAACCCCTTTAAGTCACATTATAAATCTGTCCTTGGCACAGGGAGTATTTCCAGATTTATTAAAGATAACGAAATTAAAACCATTACATAAAAAAGGCGACAGAGAATCATGCGAAAATTATAGACCCATTGCACTTATTCCGGTGGTATCAAAGATATTTGAAAGAGTTATTTTTAATTCATTATATAATTTTCTGGAAAAAAATAATATTTTAACTAAAGAACAGTTTGGCTTTAAAAAAAACAGGTCAACAATCTTGGCTATCCATAGTCTACTAAACACCATTACTAAATGTCTCAACGCAAGCAAACCAGTACTGTCGGTATTCATGGATGTGTCGAGGGCATTTGACCTTGTTTGTCATAAAAAACTGTTGGCAAAAATATATTCCTATGGAATAAGAGGTGTAGTGTATGACTTAATAAAATCATATCTATATCAGCGACAACACTTCACAGAGATAAGCCATTTTAATGATGAGAAATTGGAAGTGACAGCAGTGTCTGAATCAAAAATAGTAGAACGCGGCGTCCCACAAGGAAGTATACTGGGGCCGTTATTATTTATACTGTACATAAATGACCTACCATCTGTAGTCCCACAACAAATGGTGCTTTTTGCTGATGATTCAACACTTATAGTTGAGTCAAGTAATATAGAAACATATGAATCACACACAAACAACGCCGTTAATAGCATCATACAATGGCTTGACAATAACAGTCTTAAAGTAAACCTAAGCAAAACCAAAGCAATGCAATTTTATTTCCCTCAATCATCCAAAAAGGACATTACGATAATGTATAACGGACAAGTCATAGAACAAGTTAACGAATATAAATTTTTAGGTATTACTATAGATTGTCATGTTAAGTGGAAATCACATATAATAAATATTTGTAAAAAAATTAGTCGATATATATACGTTTTAAGAAATTTGACAAACACGGTTACACAGGCAAGTGCCCTAAATGCCTATCATGCATATGTTGCGTCAAACTTAAGGTATGGCATAATACATTGGGGCAATGCTGCTGGAATACATATGTTACCTTTATTTAGAGCTCAAACAAAATGCATAAGAGCTATGTGTATTACGTCAAACAGAATCCTGTAGACCTCATTTTGCAAAATTAGGTATATTGACGCTAACCGGCATTTATATTTTAGAGTCATGTATTTTTATTCATGAACATAGGGAATTATTTAGAAGCTGTGTATGTAAATTTCCTAGGAAAACAAAAAATACAGTAAATTATTTACCTAGTGATATGCCTAGAACCAGCTTTTATAGCAATTCTTTTTTTGCCAAGGGACCTAGAATATTTAACCACTTGCCAGATAAATTAAAATGTCTACCGACACCCTCATTTAAAAAACGTTTACGTAAATTTCTTATCAGCAAAAGCTATTATGACATAAAAGATTTTTTTAATGACACTGTTGACATTGCGTGAATTATTGTACTTTATGTTATTATTATTTAATGTTAGTTTTAAAATATTTTTATTCCACTTAATCTGTAATGTTAATTTTCTATTGTACGCCTAATCGGCAGGTTATAATGATCAACTTTTCCTGAACACCTGTATTACTTACTTATAACCAACAATAAAGATTTATGATTTAAAGATTTATGATTTATAAAATAACAATATGGACATTATCATAATATGAATTACAAATCAAGTCGGAATACAATGGTGTAAAGAATGATAAAATTAAAATACGTAAAAATAAATAAAAGTAATACTACGAGTACATCCCGCTCTGCGTCAAGCCCGAATCAAAGGTCCCCAAAATGCTAGCGGCATTGCCTCGCTGAACAGCAATGGAGACCTGTTGGACGAGCCATGAACCAGAGCGGGGGTCAAGGCCCCTGTCCCTTAATCGTCTGCCTAACTCCTTGCACAGCCCGAGAGCCTCACTGCCCCAGGGCCCAGCTGTCTCCACAGCAACCGGAACGAAATCATAAGTCGGTTCCAAGGCAGAGTACTTTGCGTGTTTGAGCTTGGCGGCATTTTCGGCCGCCGAACCAGCTGACTTAATTGTGTGCTTTAGATGGGACGCTGCAAAAGTGCTAACACAAGTTGCATCCCATAGGAGGCACCGCCCTCTCTGCCAGGGAACCAACGTCAACCCGTCTGGTCTTTTTCCGTCAGTCCGAGACAGACCCGGGGGCTCCAGGATGCACGGTACGTTGGCGGACACCATAGCCCGACGCACGATCTCATTGATAGAATGGTGTCTAGGGAACCGACCCGCACATCTTTTGCAGCTTAGCCCGTGGTGGCCATTCTCCTCCACCATTGTCCCACAAACGCATCGGTGCGCTTCGCATACCTTGCTCCCCAGCCTTAAAGCAACTGCTATCCTCAGGGAGTCGTTGTCGAGCAAAGTGCCGAGTTGAGGGGAAGGCAAGGCATGCAGCCACGCACCGGATTCGGGCTTTGTGAGAGCCTTGAGACGTGCTAGGTCAGTCCCCGAGGCATCACTCAACAAATGAGAAAACGTTTGCTGACATAGAATATCGTCCCATCCTCTTTGGACCGTTAAGCTATCCGGATGATCATTGGACGGACATAGTGTCGCCCACTTAGCCAGGGCCTCGGTTACGAATGGAACTCGAATGCTGCTGCCATCAAATGATAATATTCGAGCAACAAGATCCGACGAACCATGTGCCGACGCTAAAAAGGCTACCAGACCTATGTCCTGGACCCGACGCACGCCCAAGCCACCGTAACGAACTGGCAGAGCCGCCTGACACCATTGTTTGTCGTCTAAACTCACATTGGGTATTGACTCTAAACAAGATTTAATAGTGTCATCGAACGATTTCAAATCCGTGTCATAAAGCCAAGTTGGAGACGTCCGTAACATATACACCATGCGAGGCAGAGCAAAGCAGTTTCGCAGCAAGATAAGGGAAACATGTCCCGACAATTGTGTCAAATGTTCCTGTGCCGCCGAAAGTGCTTGTCTTTTGGCTTGAAGGGCCGAACTAACACCCTCGGTGAAAATTGGAGCACCCAGTAAATTGAAAGAATGTTCGTGTATTTGTCTAATGCCAGGTAAAAGTGACTCTATTTCTGCGAGAGAGTTGGTGTCTAAAAAACTGCAAGTATAAAACTCGCACTTAGACGGGTTTATTTCAAGACCAATTTTCTTCAAGGCAGGTATCAATGTTTTCAAGTCGTTTAAGACCACTTCTGGACTTCCTCCTATAGTGCCATCATCCAGATACCACACGTTAAGGGGCGGGGCGCCTTTAATCCAGAAATAATCTTTTGGATGCCGAGACAAAACATCAAGGGCCCTAATGGGTCGCCCTGCTGGGCACCAACTTGCGACTGTATTAAACTGCCTGAGAAGAAAAGATTACTTGAGGAGGCGTAACATTGGTAAATGAAAGGGTAAAGAGAAGGAGTTTGCTCTAAGGTTTCGTTGAGAATAGTGTCCCTTTCTAGGCTATTGAAAGCGTTTTTGATATCGATTTTAACGATTATGGTATTGGATGATCTGCGATGTAAAGCAAAAGACCGGGTGGCATGTATTGCCGCCTCACAACCAAGTCTGGTACCGAAGCCCATTTGAATTGGTTGCAGATAGTCAGACATAGCTTCTCTAACAGATTGGCAACAGAGCTTAGCCGTAAGACGACGAAAAAAGCTGCCCACCGCAATTGGTCTAATACCACCATCTTTTTTAGATAAGGCACATAACGAAGCACCATATAGGAACGGTCTCACCTCCAAGTTTAGCATACCTCTCAGTAAAAAATTGCATAATTTTGTGAGTGATTCTAACAATCGGGGACCATTATTTCCTGCGGAGGGTGAAGTCAACTCTTTGCGGTTTGAATTATAAAGATTTTTATTTTTATTTATGTATTGCATTATATGGTTACAAAAGTTCTTAAAAGTAAGTATATGCTCCAATATAAACCCTGGGCACTTTATAGACACTTAAATGATAACAAATTGTACTCTTATACATAATTAACATGTCTTTCAATTATATTACCAAATTGATTTACATTATTATATTAAATTTATATAAGTAGTTAGGTATTGGGAGTTCTGGACCACTGCTTCGTTTCGCTTCGCTTCACTTCGCGGACGCGGTCCAGTTCCTCCCAATACCCAACTACAATCATGAGTGGGGTAGAATCCATATGTGGACCAGAATACAAAAGTAGTTACAGTTGTATATAATATACGATTTCTTTTACCTGGAAGGTGTTTCGATGGTTATGATAAGATTTTAGCATCCTAAAGTAATGGTCTAAATATTTAATATATACTCTATATTGAATACAAATGTACTATTTACATTATGCCTTTCGAGTTTGTTGCACGTGCATATTGGTAACATGGAATTTGTAAAACAACCTGAGAGATTGCAGTTGGATGTCGTTTGTTCTTCGCAAAATAAGCGCTGTTTCCGACAGGGATCACTTTTACCTGACACAATTCGATGCATAATATGTGGACCGTCCAACTGTGGAAAAACGAATTTGATTGTTGGTTTATTGCTACATGAACATGGGCTACGCTTTCAAAATGTTTATGTTTACTCTAAAACCTTATTCCAACCTATGTATCAATTTCTAGAGCAAGTTTTAAAGTTGGTTCCCTCAGTGTCATTTCAAAAATATAGTGAAAATGAAGAAATACTGAGTCCTCTTATGGCTTGCATTAATTCAATAATGATATTTGATGATGTTGCATGTGAAAATCAAAATAATATAAGGGATTACTTCGCAATGGGAAGGCATAAAAATATAGATAGCTTCTATCTGAATCAAACGTATAGTAAAATACCTAAACAATTGATAAGAGATAATGCAAATTTAATCATTCTT
The DNA here is from genome assembly GCA_945867215.1 of Epinotia demarniana. Lineage (NCBI taxonomy): Eukaryota > Metazoa > Arthropoda > Insecta > Lepidoptera > Tortricidae > Epinotia > Epinotia demarniana. The sequence goes on along the minus strand of OX244261.1, from coordinate 40,023,196 downwards.
TTTAAACAAGATGATGTTAATTTACGACATGTTTACGATGAACACGTAGGGAGTGATATGTCATGGTCTCAGTTTCGTGAAATGTGTGGGCAAGTATGGGATGTACCCTTCAATTACTTAGTTATTAATAAAGATTGTGATAAGAAATCTGGATGCTATAGGAAAGGTTTTGATACGTTTATCGTGCTAGATTAACTGTATATATAAAGGATTGTATTTAGGTTGAAACTTATTACTTAAGATGAAACCATCTGGATCGGCCATGAATCTTAAAATGAACGAGGAGAAATTATTGAAACAAAAAGTACTCCGTTCTGCCGAAGCCATAAGAAAAAAAGTTAAACTCATTCGTGACGTTAAAACGAACGATAATATGATGTTGGAAACAATGCTAAAACCAATTATAGATCCTCTCAATGAAATGGCAAAAAACAATATTAGTAATACTGATCATAATATCGAAGATTTTAAATGGAATAAATCAGTAAAAACATTAAAATATAGTCCATCCGAACAGGAAGAGAAAGAAAGTTTCGTTGATAAAAGATTTCTGAGAAAATCATCAGAATCTAACTCGAATAATACCGAACATGAGTCAAATGATAGTGGCTCTAACCTAAACGATTCCATATCTCATGAAAGTGTTGTCCAAAATGATTCTGATACTAGCATCAATGCTTCGTTTAGAACGTCTGAGTCGTATGCTTCTCCTCGTGAAGACCCCGTTTGGCAAAAACAATATTTAAACATGAATATTCCTTTTGGTATACGAATGGAGCGTGACAAGCTAATGCTAGGATCTTATCCGATTTCTGTGAATGACAAAGAACTCAAAATAAGTGGAGAAAGCTTTCGTTTAACGCCAGGTCTATACGCTTTATTGTTCAAGAAATTACCCGATTTAAGTCTCGTTACTGAAGACGATAAACGATTATATAAAACTTTGTTGTTAAAAACAAATGCTCATAGACGTGATTTTGATCCAAATAAACCGATAAAAAGCAATAAGGGTATGAAATATTTATATGTGATAAAACCACTTTTCAAATTATCTAAACAACGTTCATTAAGTGAAGAAATACCTGTATCCGGTCATGGGCTACCATCAATGAAAAAAGTAAAAAAAGACATTGCATATGTGTATTGGGATGACCCGAACGAATTAGTGGAGAGATTAAAACTGCTTATAGCAGCACGTGACGCTGGTAATACCGGGTTAGGAAATGAAATCATATCTATTATTGAAGAATTGTGTGAAGCTGGAATAGTCAAATAGTATATAAATAAATGAAGTTTATTAGTTTTATCAGTTGTAGTTTGATTTTCAAGTATACAAAATGAATATAGACAAATTTGGTCACTATGTTCATAAACGCTTGCGTGTTAGCGAAGTTTCTGAACTCAATTCCAAGGCTTTGATTCGTACAGAAGCGGGACATTTTGATTTAAAATCTTTGCGACTAAAAGGAGTTGTCGAACCTTTATCACCCGATGATGCAGTAAATAAACAGTACGTTGACAAATACATGCAAAACACGTATGAGAAGAAGTATTTAGACTCCATGTTTGATACTATAAATGGACAAATTCTTCATCTTGCATCTCAGTTGAAACTAAACTTTTATACAAATAAGGAGATAGATAGAATTTTAAAAGAAAAGTATAATGACAAAAGAACAAATAGTGAACGAGATCCATCGATCAGCGAGAAAGAACTTTAAGCGAAGATCAGTTGTACTCAAAGGAATTGATGATTTATGGCAAGCTGATTTGATCGATATACAGAAATTTCATACAGTGAACAAGGGATATAAGTATATTTTAATCGTCATTGATACCTTTTCAAAGTATGCATGGTGTATTCCTATTAAATCAAAAACAAAAACGGAAGTAAAAAATGCATTTGATCTAATTATAAAATCATCTAATCGAAAACCAAAAAACTTGCAGACCGACTTTGGAAAAGAGTTTTATAATGAAGAATTTAATTGTTATTTAAAATCGTTGAAAGTAAATCACTACTCAACGTATTCAATTAAGAAGGCATCTATTGTTGAAAGGTTGATAAAGACAATTAAGTTTAAACTTTATAAATATTTTAGTTTGATTGGCAATTACAAATGGGAAGGCAAACCGTTAGAAGATGTAGTAAAATCTTATAATCAAACAGTACATCGAACAACAAAATTTAAACCTGTTGATGTAAATTTTGATAATGAAATTAAAGTTTTAAAAAATATTGAAAAATCGCAATCCAATTTGCGTTATAAATTAAACAAATTCAATGTTGGAGATTGTGTACGCATTAGCAAGTATAAAAGCGTCTTTCACAAAGGTTATACGCCTAATTGGTCAACAGAACTTTTCACTATTAAACATGTGAATCGCACTCAACCTGTTACGTATCACATTCAAGACCAGCGTAAAAACACTATTCTCGGTACATTTTACGAAGAAGAACTCCAGAAAACTAAGTATCCAAACATTTATCTTGTAGAAAAGGTGATTAGAAAAAAGGGTAGAAAGTTGTATGTCAAGTGGTTGGGGTTAAGTGATAGCGAAAACAGTTGGATTGATAAAAATGCAATCGTATAATTATACTCGTATTTATGTTCATTTTCTTAACTGCATTGATCATTATGATTTGAGAAATGAAAGGAAGAGGACTATTAAATAGTGCTATTAATCATTTACCATTCGAACTACATTTACCTGGTTATAACTATTGCGGTCCGGGTACAAAATTGCGCAAACGATTACAAAGAGGTGATAAAGGAATTAATGCATTAGACACTGCGTGTATGAAACACGACATAGCTTACGATACATATACTGATTTAGCTGAAAGACACCGGGCAGATTTAGAACTTTATAATATGGCCAAGCAAAGAAAAAAGTCAAAAGATGCAGGGAGAGGCGAAAAAATTGCTTCCTGGTTAGTAAGTAAAGTGATGAAATCTAAAGTTAAAGCTGGCGCAGGAATGAAAACATTTAGACATTTTGTGTCTAAAATTCGCGCTGAAATGAAAAAGAAACCTAAAACAAAAGGGTCTGTAGTTGATCGTGCACTTATTGCCGCAAAAAAATTTTTTCCTAAAGATACTAAGATACGAGTACCACGTTTAATACCGATTCCAAAAACTGGTGGTTTATTACCGCTGATACCAATTTTCGCGGGACTATCTGCGTTAGGATCACTAGCAGGAGGAGCTGCTGTCATCGCTAAAGCTGTCGGAGATTACAAAGCTGCCAAAAAAAACTTAGCTGAATCAGAACGACATAATAAGTTGATGGAATCTATTGCATTGGGAAAAGGGTTGCATATTAAGCCATACAAAAATGGGAAAGGTTTATGTATTAAAGCTTCAAAAAACTAAATCAGAGGTTACCCAGACGCGCTCTCACAAATATTGATATTTTAAAGCACTCATCTGATATCCCTCATTTTCGAGGAGTTTATATGAGAGATAGTTTACCATCACGTGCCAAAAAAGTAGAATGCGGAATCCTTAATTTGGATAGTTCAGTCAACAATGGAACTCACTGGGTAGCCTATGTGAAGGACAAAAGTTATTGCGAATATTTTAATAGTTATGGTGACCTTCCACCGCCAATGGAGTTACAGAGGTATTTAGGCAATTATAATATATGCTATAACTACAATAGGTATCAAAAATTTAACACTGTAAATTGCGGTCATTTATGTTTAAAATACTTAAAAAAATATTGGTGTGACCGTTTAAATAGTATTGCATAATAAACATCTTATCATTCACACGATGTCTTTCACTTTGTCTATAACGGGAAATTCTGCTACTCTAATAACGAACCATTCACCAGCTTTACAACTAGATGGTGAATACGAATGTGGCCTATTGTATATATCAACTTTTAATTCAATACCTAATATTGATGCAAGAAATAATAAGTTTTATTATGGTGAAAACGAAGTAATTGAAATTCCAGAAGGTTCGTATGAACTTCAAGATATTGATGATTACCTACAAGAACACCTTCAAGGATGCACATTTACCTTGAAATGCAATAATAATACCTTAAAAACATCAATTTTGTGCACCAAAAATATTTATTTTGATAAAGAAAATTCTATTGGGACTTTACTTGGTTTTGGAGCAGAATGTATTCAAGCCAATATATTAACAGAATCTCCTTTTCCTGTATCCATTCTATCTACAACTATAGTCCGCATTGAATGTGACATAGTGAGCGGTTCATTTGTTAACGGAAAACCTAGTCACATAATTCACGAATTTATTCCGGCCGTCGCTCCAGGCTATCGAATAATAGAAACACCGAAAAACGTGATATATTTTCCTGTTACTCAAAATAGTTTAAATTCAATTTCAATAAGAATATTGGATGTTAACAATCATTTGGTTAATTTACGGGGTGAAGAGATTCAAATATATTTACACTTAAGAAAAAAATGATAGACTTTAATAAAACTTCAGTGGCGTTTAAAAGTAGTACTAGTATACATCCAGCTATCAAGAAAAGAAGACGTAAAGTAAAACTTTCAAAAGAAAACAAAGAATTCCTCCAATACCTTGGTCTTTTAAAATGAGTATATTAAACTTAGCTGAGCCTTTTGCCTTTGACAACTCAATTGAGAGCTTTGAATATCATTCTTATAAGCCGTACGTAACCAGTTTTAATTTCAATGATGAAATACGCATACCTATAAACCAACAAGATCTTTACGTTTTGCCATCAGCGAGTGCTATATACATAGAGGGTAGTATAAGTGTATTCAACAGACAAACAAAAGCAGAGGTAAAAAGTGTTCTTTTTACGAATAACCCTATACTTCACCTATTTCAAGATATTCGATATGAACTTAATGGAATCGAAATAGATAAAATAAAAAACGCAGGTGTTACGACAACTATGAAATCTCTCGTATCCATGAATGAGCTTGAAGCATCAATGTCTAAATTATGGGGTTGGGATATCAACGGTACAAAAAATGAACACGGATCATTCTCTGTATCCATTCCTTTAAACAAGATTCTTGGATTTGCAGAGGATTATAACAAAATTATTATTAATTGCAAACATGAACTTATTCTTTTAAGGTCCAATACGAACTTGAATAGTGTTAAATTAAATGCAAACGAATACATAGACCATATAACTATATCTAAAATAGTATGGCGCATGCCTCATATTAAGGTTTCTGACCGTGAAAGATTAGGCTTACTGAAATTTTTGGAAAGTGATCGCGCTATTCAGATAGCGTTCAGGAATTGGGATTTATATGAATATCCACTTCTGCCTGAAACGACAAAGCATTCTTGGGCTATCAAAACTTCATCTCAAATTGAAAAACCGCGTTACATCATAGTCGGATTGAAAACGAAACGTAAAAACGTCGCTGATAAAGACATGACACACTTTGATCATTGTCATTTGAGAGATGTTAAGGTATTTTTAAACTCTAGTTACTTTCCTTATGAAAGTTTTGATGTCAGTTTTTCAGCTGAGAAGTTTGCTATATTATACGATCAGTATGCTAAATTTCAACAGTCTTACTTTAACCGTGGTCAAGCACCTTTGTTGAGCCCGGAAGAATTTAAAAGTAAAGCCCCTCTGTTCGTCATAGACTGTTCTCGTCAAAACGAAACCTTGAAAACAGGTTCGGTAGATGTAAGGGTTGAATTAGAGTGTGAATCAGATATACCTGCCCAAACCTCGGCGTATTGTCTTATCTTAAATGACAGTATTGTTGAATACAAGCCATTGAGTAGCATAACGAAAAAGATATCATAATGCAAGACTATCTATTCGTAGATCTTCAAGGGTTTAAAACCAGCAAGAATGAATTTATTGTTAAAGAATTTGCATACAGCACGCTGGAGTACACTCAAACTTTTTTAATAAAACCCCCCTTTACATTTTCTAAATTATTGGAAAGTGAAAAAGTACAGACAAGATGGTTAGAAAAACATTTAGGTATTATGTGGCATGAAGGTTATGTTGATTATAGAGAATTTAAAAGACTTATTGTTAACCATATAAAAGATAAGACTATATTTGTAAAGGGGGTGGAGAAAATTGAATGGGTTAAACATTTATGTTCAGACTGTACTATTATCGATTTAGGCGAGAAAGGATCACCTAATTTAAAGGAGTTGTTTAAGAAATATTGTTTACCTGAGTGTACTTTTAATTGTGTGAATCATAAGAAAAACTGTGCTTTAAAAAACGTTTTATGTATTAAAAAATGGTATTTAAATAATTGTTAAACTGTAATTTTGTAAATAAACGTTGTTAAATATGATTGTTTTTTTTTATGTTTTTTTCAACCTATTTATTTAGAATTAATGTTAGGAAATTAATAAAACGTCACATTCCTTTAATAAGATTTATTACACCTTAGTATGTGTACATACTTAACATTGCATAAATTATATTGATTTACACTTTCACGATTTGCACAATTTGTTATGAAATAATATATTATGTATTTGACGCGATTAAGTCCCACTTTATAAATTAACACTGTAACCACACATTTTCTTCGAAATCTTGTTGATGACCTCTTCAGTACTGTCAATTATGTCGTCGTAACCATCGTTCGCTACATACTGCGCGTTCAGGAGAACCTTTTCATTTTGATCATCGTTTTGATCCGTAACGCCATCTCTTAGGTCGATTATCTGTATTTTAATGAGCCTGCTTCCTTTTCCGGCTTTGTTGTTTATAACGAAACATGGTGGACGTCCAATACTCTTCTTTACTATCTTGTTACTAGTGTTTACTTTACGTTGCTTCGTTTTTTGACTGTCGATAGTATTCTTAACTTTTTTGTACAGGTCACTATCATCGAATTCTTGAGGTAGTTGGAACGGATCTTGTGCGTATTGAGAGAAAACAATTTGAATATCTTCGCTATCCGCCATTTTCTGGAAATCTAAAACAAGAGAGACACATACAATACATACATACAGTGCATACATAATTATAATTTTAGAAGACGTGAATGTTGAATACTTTAAAGGACATATCCTTAAATTTTATTATTTATTTGGTTTGTAAAATAAGAGCGTGTTTTCAAGGCTCACTAATCAACTTACCGGAAGTTCGGTTGCGAGTAAGTAATGAAGAGGTGATTGCAACTATTCGAATGTAAGAAATTAATAATTTCTATGCGCTTATATAGGTAAGTTACTGTTTGTTCAGCAAAAATGAAAATGCGCAATAGTGTTACATGATAACTTTAACTTGCACGTTCCTCAATGCACACCTAAAACAAGTCGCAACTTGTTGATAGGTTACCAGACCAATTAGGTGATTCATAAATTATTGTATGATGTGTTTGATGAGGGTTTGTGGCAGATAAGTAGTAAAACATCAGAATGACAAGATTAATCATTTATTTATTATAAAAAACAATTTTGTAAAATCAGTGTCAGTCAAAGAATTGGTATAATATAAAATCGTGTCTTATACAAATAACTAAGGATGTATATTTTTCATTATTTACTTAACATACAATAATGATTTATTGATAATTTTTATCTGCAAGTAAGGTAACTCAGATAACACATGTTCATGAAAATTAACTACCAAATAGTATAGTAGTGTGCCCCCAAGCCTTTGTAAAAATTTGGTTGTCAGTTATCAGACGCTTATCATCATTAGCTGAAAGAGCAACTTTGTTAACACTTTGTGTAAATATTTCGTGCTTTATTGATTTGAATAATATGTTTTTTCTTTTTATTACTTTCCTTTCAAATAGTGTTTTTTCATAATCTGATATCTGAAAACCGCGTACAATTGGTTTTTTCACTCCTTTAGCTTTTTTGATAACATCATTAATGGTTTTAATACAGTATACTTTTGAACGCAGTCCTACGAACTCTGTAATCATTTGCCCATTCATTTCATCTTTAAAAAGACCTGGCACTTTTTTGTTCTGGACTGGTAACAAGTATTTATTATCGGCACTATAATTACTAGTATCAAAATAAGACAAAAAGTTTAACCTTAAATCTTCGAAATAGTCTTTTGTCTGTATATAATACACAAAACTATCTGTATCCGTGTAGCATATTTGTAAACGCTTACCGTATTGTTTTTTATATACTGAGTAATGGAAATCATACATATGGCTTTTAGATAACTCTAGTACAGCAAAACCGATGTATATTGGCTTGTCTAAAATTATGATGTCTGGTTTCAATTGGACAGCTATAAAATTCTCTGTAAAAACTGTAGCGCTATGAAAATTAGGGCTTGCGATCAATTTATCAGCCGAGATTTTCTTTTTTGTTTTGTTAGTATTGTCGGTCCACTGATTAACTAAGCGCACTTGTACCCTTTTCTCGGTATTCTCCAAAGTCTTACCAAATATACTGTTATTCATCAATTTGCAAAAGTCTTGTTCAAAAACAGACGTAGCCTTCTGTCGTAAATTTGTATTCATATCAATATATTGTTTCAAATACGGAGCTTGTTTGAATGTAATAACTCTATGTATCTTTTGTAATTTTAGACCATGTTTTAGACATGTTTTCAAATGCACATAATGGATCACATAACAGTATTTGTCATATAAATTAGGTACAAGTTTATATTGTGTGCCTCCTGGTGGTATACATTTTTCAGGACAAAATGGTAGATCGTTATGTTTATCATGTAGATGTTTTGGATAAATAATATCCACTTCAAGGATATAGCCAATTTCTGAATCATTAGGGACTTCTGTAATATTTAAAACACTTATTTCATGATTTTCTAAAAATCTAAAGTTTGATAAAGGCAAATATTGGCACATGCTGTAACCATATAAGTTATTACAGTCGATATAAACAAGGTATGAGTCCAACTGGGATGGTTCATAGTCCTGTAAATATTTATTATTAGCTTTAGCATACCGTTGGGAGGTCATACACACTCCTCCTCTGATTCCGGATTGAATCATTTTCAGAATGTTAAAGTCATCTATGAGCTCTAATTCTACACCAGTTTTCAAAAGCATTGCGTCAAATGATAAACTTGGAGTAGTTAAATAAAAAGCCGGGTCGAGGTCATAGTGTTGCTTGCAAGTAGAACGAAACTTTTCAAAAATATCGGTTAACAGAAGAACATCTGTTTGTAAATAAAGGTCCGTATACTCGCCTAAATTTTTTATATTAAATTGTTTCCAAACTAATTGTGCATGCTCATAGTCTTCTCTAGAAACGGTTTCATTAGTCAGTGAATTGTAAAAAAAATCGATACATGGAAGACTTTTTTCCTCAAAACTTTCCCATTTATTCATATACTCATAGGGAAACACACCTTTGCGCGTAAGTAATTGAAACTCTTTTTTGTTACAAAAATATTTACGTAAATGAAGAAAGTCGCGTTTCTGCAGAGTTTCAGTTAGTTTCTCTAAACTTGTACCTAAAAATTTAAAGGAATCCACGAAACGAAGTTGAAAATACTCGTTCTCGATTGGAATAAATTTAGTAATAGAAATATAGTTTTCCTTGGTTTTAGGAATAACTTTTACTGCTCCTGGCGCCTCACCCAGTTTTTTTATAAATAAATGAGAATCATAACCAGACAGATTATGAAAAAATATGGGTAAAAAACCAGGTCGTTTATATTGTAAATTGCATAGGTTATGTGCTGCACCACGATAGGCTCCTGTAATGTGACAGTGGTCCCGAACCCGATCAGAGAATAGAAAATGATTACATATGTGGCATAGTTTAGCATTCAAAAAGTTTAACTCGTCTTTTTCGTTGAATATTATTGGAGTATTTGTGGTTAGAACTTTATGAATTCTGCCAACATCTTTATAGATTGCATCAATAAATTTGTCAACACAATCGGTTCCGCGATAAGAGACGTAATGATTGTAGCTTTGATCTATATTACTAACAATGTAGTATGCAAAGGCAGCTGTTACATGATGATGCAGAGTAGTCGTGCTAGGCGAATGGTTAGTGTCTGTATTATCATTATCACTAATATCTGGGGATTGTAACAACGATTCGAAATCGGCATATATTACAAATGGACAATTCTGTTTCCGATTGAAGTTTTTAAATTTAATTACTGTTCCTTTTTCTGGTAAAACTGTAACTACTCCCGTACACATGTGATTGGATAGTTCATCCTGTTTCATAAAAAATAACAGACAGGTGTCGCAAAAATATATCTTACTATTATGACTCGTGACTTGTTTACGCACAAGACGACTCAAATCTTTAATTAAAACATAATGCGGTGGATGGCTGCCATCATCCAATAAGAGCAAATGTATATTTTTCCTATTTGTCTGATCACGGACAATCTCAGACTTGTAAAGAGGACCTATTACAGTTTTATTATTTTTCAAGCCAAAAATTGTTATTGATATCTTTGGATTGTTCTTTTCAAACACTCTGATGTCATCAAATGTGACAGGAAAAGACATTTGAGAAATATTCAATACGTCGCGATAGTTAGGATACGATGAAACTCGTTCAGGGTGGTTGTTAGAAGGATACAACGCCGCTGTCACACTCCATAAAAAGCAACACTGGTCATTGTTTTGTATATTTATACATGCTTTCTTGACTTTAATGCATTTTGGCAGGTCAACGTAGCTTGATCCTCGCAGTGGTTGATACTTGTTTACGTTAATCTCTAAATGCGAGTTATTAACAAAAGCCCATCCACTATCACGATCTTGAAATTCCTCAAACTTTGTCTTGAGACAACTCACGGTCTCGCGAAACAGTGATTCAAAATCATAACTTAAGTATAAAATTTTATTTTTAGTTCCAAAGGACTTAATTGATTGACTGTTATCTTTAAACATTAAGAACATTCCAAAGAGTTCAAAATTTACTTTTACGCACGTGTGTTTTGTAAGAGATTCATCTAAAATCCATTTTATGTCATTTTTAACCGAGTTCATAAATTCATCTACAGATCTCAAACTTCGATCGTCTTTTGTCGATACACGATATGTTACAATACGCTTCAGAAATGCTGATTCTACTATTTCAATGTTATCTCTTAGAGCTTTGCTAGAATTAACTCTTGTTTTGTGTGCATTGCTTCGAAGATGGCCTACCCAATTTATTTTTTTTACAGACGTGCTACACGGAACACAGAAAGGCATTGTGAAATAATAATGTTATACAAACAACAATAAATACCAGGTGTTTCCTGTATCACGAACAAAAGTAGTTAAGTTTGAGGAGTGGAGCTCGTATTAAATTTATTTATTCCTGTTGCAGGAAACACCCTGTATATATCCTAATCTATTTTTGACACTATAACCCGCCGACGACGAGATAATTATTTTTATTAATAGTACATCGTATTACCAAGAATGCAACGACAATCGAATGTGTAGTAATTAGTACTAACACGTAAATAGGTGAGTTGGTTAACCAACAGTACAAAAGTTAATGTATTTAAACGATATTTATATTTTAGAAATCTCTTATTAAAAAAAAATACGAAAAGCAGGATTAATGACCCTGTTTGACTAATATTTTTTGGAATTAGTATAATAAACGGGTTCACAATCTTCAAAGATATGGAAAGCTTCACCCATGAATTTTTGTAATTGATTCCACTCAGAGGAATTTTCGTTACTTTGTAATTTGACCGCCACTAACGCTTTTTTATAGCGATCTTCAGGGTTGGTCTTCAGAAAATCATCTACATTATACACTCTAAGATCTATATAAAATTTACCATCCGTAATCGTACTACGCCGAGAGGTACCCGCAGACACGCGACTTGTAAATGATGACGTGGTCTTGATAGTTTTCGATTCGTCTCCGAGTTCCTCCTCCTCTGCTTGTATGATCTTGAATATATCCGTTGTGACCGAATTCTTGGAAGAACTGAAATAAATAAACGAAAATGTTATTACGAGCTAACACATTTAAAAATAAAATAAATAAAATATCTTTATTTCGAAAAATTAAACTTCCAAACACAATTAATTACACTCATACAAATCATCACAAATTTAAGTCTCAATCATCATCATCATCATATCAGCCGAAAGACATCCACTGCTGGACATAGGCCTCCCCCAAAGAGTGCCAAAGTGACCGATCCCGCGCCACCCGCATCCAGCGGACACAACAAGCGGACAGTCTCAATAATGAAATTAATTTAAAAAGCAACAAATAAGTACCTGGAACCGGAATTCTTGGCTTTACTGGTTGATGCTGCGACCTTGCTATTTGCTTTTCTCTTTTTAGCAGCTGGCAGTGGCGATGGTGATTGTCTTTGATGTTCGACGAAATTCAAATCAGACCGAATGAAATAAAAAATAAAAAACATAAATATAGATATTTACTATAGGCATTCGGTGAAGGAATACATCGTAAAGAAATCTGTATAAACCAGCTAAGAAAGTCAAAGGTCTCCAACCCGCACTGAGATTTTCAGTGAACGAACTTACATAAACCAACTAAGAAATTTAAAGTTAAAACGATCAAAATATTAAGCGCAACTGTTGAAAAATCTAAAAATAATTGAATTACCTTGATGATGAGGTCCTTTTCTTTATGGTCTTTTTCTTCGGCTCTGGCGAAGGCGTACGCGCATGTGTAGAATATTCAGAGTCAGACCTTCAAAAACGAAACAAAAATTAGTCATATAGTTTTTTAAACATATCTTCACAAATACGATTTATTTGAGTAGGTACTTACTAACATTTTAAATGAAGGTCACTCAACAAAGAAACACCGAGAACTTCGAGGCACTTCCCGAATATTTAGGAAATAAATGGATACAAACTGTATGATTGTTCGTTTTATAATAAATTAGTTGATGATTCAATATTTTTCCGAAATATATAATTTTATCATAAGAAGCAAATCATAGCATTCCACTTTAAACCGTAATGTACCCATTATTCACCGATTGTAAAAATAAACAGATTACTCACAAAACTGTACATCATTCGGTTACAATGTGTAATTAACACAAAGAAATGCCGCCGAAGTATCGAATTATCGAATGAAGCCGACGATTACTACGTTGCAACACGTGTAAATAACCTGTCACAACCAGTTCTTGTCTATTTAGTCGAAAAACATTTTGAATTATATCAACATTACTATCATTTTCTTTAGTTCATCTCTGAATTAATATTTTTTAAACGTATATAAAAAAAACTAAGAAACAAGCCTTCTCACGAAATATCCATCGTAATCTACGAGAAAATCAAACATTTAATTTCAAGCCCCTATACCAGCCATTGTTTACGTTTCTCCTTAATAGATGCAATTACCTATAACACATGTATGCATTAATTCTTTACATTACTAAATTAAACAAAATAATGTATTACAACATAACCCGCTTATTTAGAATGTTGGTTAAATAGTATCATGGTACAAGGTGAATAAACAGAGCGTAAGCATTTTTAAAGATTCACACGCCGACCGGCATTACGATTGTAATTTAACACTTTGCGATTAACAAAACAGAAACGTCATTTCTAATCATAGGTTGATGCATTGAAGAAAACACGTTTATTCATTTTTGTTATTTTATGCATATGGAAATATAATGTAAGTTAGTCTATTAATTTACCTACATAAAATATCTTCTCTTACACAACTCCATTAACACTTGTCTACAGGAAAGATAATTTCTGTATAACCTATTAGTGTTACTTTTGATACTTATATTAAGATTATCGAGTAGGTATTTTGTTCATAAAATCAGGTATGAAATGAATTAGAAATCATATTTATAAACTGAACAAACATTTTAGAGGGTCCACCTGCAAAGGTTGAAACAGTAAACCGTTCATTCAATTTATTCTTTGACCTGATATTACTTATCGTCATGCGGTCGACTAGCTATCCTTTCGCATGAGCTGTCTTTCGTTTGTTTATACAACATGCTTGAAGTCTGACAAGGATGAAGCATACGTTCGATTGGTTACGTTTTAATACGTAGTGAGTGTTAATACGTACAGTCAACCAATTTGATACCCAAGTGTACCTATAATTATTATGTTTACTGTAATTCTTCATATCTACGTCACATAAATTATCCAATCAGATTGCGAGGCCTGCATCGCGCTTACGAAGTTTTTGTGATCGGTTCATATATATACAATTTCATTGATAGAACTGACGGAGTGTCTACCGACTATACCGACCGATAGTTCATAGTACTCCTACCACTTAACATGTTGCGAAGCCTGGCCAGCTTTGTGATAATGACTTGGTAACGCGGTGGCGTATGCATACGATGCTTGGTTTTAATAACCCTAAGATGGGCAGGGCTAGTATGCACAACACACTACAACCCGGTGGGGGTAAACACAACACGCGGTGGCGTTGATATAGTATTTGCTTGGTTTTAATAACCCTAAGATGGGCAGGGCAATTACTATATCTCACACAACGAGAAATCTGTTACTATACACGGTCGGTAGTTAACGGTGATCTCATCCATACTTCTCACGTCAAAGTTTCTGGCCAATTCTGCGATGTGATTAGTGTGTCAAACACCGTAATAATCCTGTTAGCCCAGCACAGCTAAAAGCTCAATATTACCCAAGTCTGGCTATGATGGTGCATTACGAGATCTGGTTCTCCAAGAACAAGATCTGGCGGGTTGCGATGCTAGCTAGCACCCGTTGTGTTTAAGCCTTTTGCATTTTTAAACTTGCATCTTTTTGTTTAATGAGTGCTAAAAGTCCGTTAATGCACTTGAAGTTCTGTTCCACTGCAACGGAGTACGAACTGTGAATCTGATACTATCCTAAACATGCATTGAGAGTTTGCATCAGATTATTAAACACGATGCCAAACACATAAATTAAACGAATCCGTCGGTTTGTCTGATGGCTACAGCGTTTATCTTCAATACGATGAATTAAAGCAAGATATATTATATACAACTGTAACTACTATTTGTATTCTGGTCCACATATGGATTCTACCCCACTCATGATTGTAGTTGGGTATTGGGAGGAACTGGACCGCGTCCGCGAAGTGAAGCGAAGCGAAACGAAGCAGTGGTCCAGAACTCCCAATACCTAACTACTTATATATCAGATTATATTTACACCTAAGTTATAGAAGCCATTCTTAACTAAGAAATCTTTTAACATTCTACAAAACATTGTGAATTTTTCTATTTTAACCACACATTGAGCTGCTTTTATTGGAGGCATCGAACTCGCATGTTTGTAAAATATTTTCCATGCTCGAGCTGCTGATGTTATTGCAAAGCATACGTCTATAAAAGCAACATCAATCCAAATATTATTCCGTCTGGGAAATAACATTCGTGAATTTTATGTAAAACATTCTACAAAAATATTCCACTTTATAATTTAACATTTAAGAACAGTTGATCAGGAGATATAGATATATAAACATACGAGTATATAGTACAGTTGACGTCATTATGTTCACACTTCTGCACCTTAATTCAATGGACCTGTACTAATTGCACATTTGAAGTGACTCTTTTTGCGTCGGGGGTTAAAAACGACAAATGTGAAAAGGATAATATTTTTTTCTAAAATATATACAAGATCATTATCATATCAGCCGAAAGACGTCCACTGCTGGACATAGGACTCCCCAGAGAGTGCGAAACATTAACTATATTACAATTAAAATAAAAACTACGTTGAATAAGTCTAGATGTCGCCGCGATTCTGTTCGCGAGCCGTCCTGACAACTTCTTCAATATTGAAGGTGAATTGAATTGAAATCATTTCTCAAATCACGCAAATCTTAAATCGACTTCACGCAAAATTCTCTCAGAACGTTAAGTAACAAAGAACATTTAAAACCTAAGTGCGGTGTTTTTCATAATCTGCCTCAGAAATCTTAATTAAAAAAATTCATAAGTGCTTTGGATGATGCAAAAGGAAGTAGGGGTGTCAGACAAAAATGAATAAAAACATCTCACGGGAAATCAAACAATAAATGTTATCTTGCTCCATAATTAAAAAAGTATAAAGACCTTTTCAAGTTACTTTAATTCTTAACTCTTGTGATTTGTCACTTGGTTCATAGTTGACATTATTTAATGTGGCCGCTTTTTATAAAACTGCCATTGGATTCGGAAACTTCTACCTTGGTCGATAGAGTTGCTTTTTGAATGGACTACTTTAATGGAATTTGGACAACTCAAATAATGTCGAACTAAAATTGAAAATTGTCTTTCAAAAGTCAAAGTCAAAGTCATAGTCAAAGTTATTTATTCATTGGTTACACTAAGTATTTGTTTATAAGTTCTAATGGGCCAGGCTTTCAAATTGGCCTAATTTAGTTACATACAAAACGTGCTCAGTGTTTTTATAAAAACTATTCATTCTTTACTTTTGTCTCCCGCACGTCACCCGCGCCCCATTATCGCCATACCCCTGCACCCGCACGCCGCTCAGGCGAGGACTGAGTTAAAGGGTCTACAGATAGCTTGATATCTAATCTTTGTGTCACCTCAAGTTACAATTCTACGTAGACTTGATTTTTGGGATATCAGAAATGTCAGACGACGCTCTTCCCTACAAAACTGAAAATGTGATTTTGTGTCTATAACAAGATCACCATGAAGAATATTTATTACCAATTGCAGATATCCAAGCATACACAATTCATATCCCAACTAATTGTAATTGTCAGTAGATACCTACATGCCACGTCCCATTAAAAAGTGAATTAAAAATGCCAAAATACCTCGGTATGAACGTTTCTCGAACTTTCATTTAACTTTCTCAAAAACTACAACTGAAACAATTGAATGAATTGCAAAGTCCCGAGATAAAAATAGTTAATTCGTTCAGTATACAGCTTTAATGGAAATGAAATGTCGAAACACTCGATGGTAGGAAAGCGTGCAGCTCTAGAAAGAACTGAAAAATGTTCCATTCGCAACACCGTTGTTTACGTAGCTCCGTGCACTCGGGAGTAAATCTTAATTAATCTGCGAGATAAGCCGCTGTTAAGGATGCTGCAGACCACGCTAGTATAGTGAATGTGGAAAAGTAGGTGATTTTTCATTTATTTACTGTGGCAATTCAGTAAAGCAAGTCATCGTATGTAACTACCTAACCAGTGAGGCGAATATTGACGTCACTACGCAGGCTCTCTTCGCCGCCCTGTCTACGGTATCCAAACTAGCGGCATCTTGCAGATTTGATTTGCTCCTACGATGTTGGGCTCGGACACCATATCTTCCAGTTCCTGGTTTTTGCGGATTCTTCAGCTATATTCCCTCTGTACTGGGCCTAAGATCTTCCGAAATATCTTCCGTTTGGCAACCAGTATCATGTGTTCTTTCTTTACCAACCATACATTAGGAACGGTCTAATCACAGTTTTGTAGATCCAAATTTTAGTTTTCCGGCGCATGATCTTGGATACTAACACTTTGATAAGTCCCGCCGCATACCTTAGAGCACCCTGGATACGAGATTCAATTCCTCTGCTCTGTCGTTCGTATCAGTTATCACTTAGCCCAGGTATTCGAATCCTTTACTACTTTACATCCACGTCTCTGGGCTCTAAAATGTTTCTGTTGAGAGAGAGTCTTTGCCTTCTCTGCTACAGCCGCGCTGTTGCTCCCAGCAATGCAAGGTTGTCTGCCTACCCAATGATCTTGTGTTGGATATTTAACACTACTCCGCCGTCTAAAATTTCTTTTTTAGTGACGTATTATATTTTATTAGTTATTTTAATAGTGTTATAATATATACTTATAAGTACTATAAAGAGGAAAAATCTGTGAGATTGTAGCTTTGTAAGTTTGTAGGTGGTGCAATGGTTACTCTTCGGTAATATTCTTGGTTAGTTAGGAACTCATCCGATATCAAAAATTCTTTCACCTGCGTATACTTGCGTTATTTTCAATACGCGCATGAAGTCGCGCGGGCAGCCAGTATTGCATACAAAAATGTCTGAAACAGTTTACTGGTTTACCTAGTGCCTGCAATTTAAACAGTTTACTGGTTTACCTAGTGCCTGCAATTTATTATAATTTTTAGTTTTACACAGTGAAACCTTACTTGTATATTTTCACTCGGACGATCTATCTAGACGGGGATCTCAGCAACCATTTACGAGTTTTATGACTGTCATAATTTATTTACATTTTTTCAACACCCCCAAAGTGGTTTGTTGTTTTCTACAAAGAATAGAATTAAGGCGATAGCGACATTTCACACGATTAAGACATTACTGAAGTGATAAGGAAAGTTATACAAAACATGATTCATCATCATCATCATATCAGCCGAAAGACGTCCACTGCAGTGCTGGACATAGGTATCCCCGAAAGAGTACCAAAGTGATCAGTCCTGCGCCACCTGCATACAGTGTTAGGGGCCTACACACGCTGCGTCCGACCACGCACCGGAAATCATTAGTAAACTATAAAATTCCAAAGTATAAAGACAAACATTTGGCATAGGCACTAGTTATACGAAAGCAATTGCTGGAAAAATTAATAACTATGAACTTAGTTTTTTTTTCTTATGTGTAGTTTGTTTTCTAAACAGGTAAAATAGATAAAATCCGAGATGCCCTTCACAACCCTGTGACGACAAAGGCGTCCCCCGTCTACAATTCCCAGGCCAGAGACATTTACGACGAAAACGAGGTGAGCATCTTCATTCCTCCATCAGTCCCCTTATTGGAGTCGATCTTGGCTTACTATTGGATTAACCCGCATGTGGGTGACTTGTTATATTCCTGTAATACAAATATTAAAAGTGTCAGGGTTATGTACGAGTGCCGGCTGCTAAACTATAAAAATCTAGTTTAAAGATAAAATTGTAAGATTTACCCCTTTTGTTATACATCCAATCAAATAGATGTTTAATTACAGTATTTGACAGCAGTGAAAATAAATTGTTTTTACATTGCCATAATAAAAAAATACGAAAATAGTCGGAACACAGCGTCACCTTTTTTTAGAAATCTTTAATACTCCGTAGCTCCTCACTACATAGCTCCGAAGAGTAATTTGTCCAAAACCTATTTTTTTCGATTTGCGTAATTCCGTAAACCATGTTCCACGGTTTTTTTTGAGTGTTCATGATTACTAACCTAACCTTTTTATTATATATAATAATCTGCGTCCTAATTTTCGTTAAGCGTTAAATGGCGTTCGGAATTTCGCAATTTCGGAATAATGATGCTTGCGGACAAATGACTCTTTGGAGTTTTTGGACGTTCCCCTTTATATACATAAAGATCAATACAATTACATGTATTTGAGTCGTTACTAGTTTGTATTTCCTTTACAAACATTATTCGTAAGCGTCTTTAACGTTCTATAAAAAGTGTCTGATTTACGGAACACACGACACAGCATTCAGTTAGCAATAGATCAATGTAACATTGCTCATGTTAATGATATCGGTGAAGCCTGTTCATTTTTTTCATATTTTTAGGAGAACCAACAGCTATTAAACTTAATAATAAAATGAATATTAATCAAAAAGCCAATTACAGGATCTCACAGAAAGCAAACTACTTAAAAAAAGTAAAGTACTTAAGTTCCGATACCCTTGCCTCCATTTGATCGTTCGCCAAGACCTATTCTGAATCAGATAATATTTCATCAGTTTTTATACCATCTAGTTTATTGTGTCCATAAAATTGTCAGGTTTTATCGGGCCCATTCCTCAAGTTACGGCTCGCTTTTGATTATGAGATTCGGCTTAGACAAAGGCACTTTACCTGTAAATTGTTTTATCTCCGTTTAAAGACTGGTCTTAAAAACCCTTAATGCTGCCGTTTGATTCGTTAACTACAAAGTAATTGTACGAGGAAATGGAAATACAGACTTTAGAAGGTTCCTTTACTGAATCAATATAAATTATATTGAACGCCATTATGTGTTTTTCTTCTAAAATATGAATGAAATTAAATTTCATAGTTTATGTAATTGACAAGATACGGGTTGATAAACTAAAAAACTCTAATGTATCATTGAAATCATTGTTCCTGTAAGTATCCTGTAGAACTCCGTAAATGTTTTTTTTAAAATAAATTATAGAATATCTGAACACTACATTGGGAACATTAATACTTACTGTGCGTTACTCAATCATCGTCTGATGATTGAGTAACGCACAGTAAGTATTGTGTGTGCGTACTGTGCGTTACTCAATCATCAGACATCATGAAAATATTATTTGTACAGCTAGTAGTCTCTGGTTAGTTAATTTAATTCCTTCAAGGAAAATGTAGTAAAACTCGCATAGCTAGTTCAACACTGATTTAATATATCAATTGTAGGTAGACATAGTAATTCACAAGTATACCCTACACTTAATATACTACAAGGACCTATTCTTATAATAATTGCACGACATGAACAAAAATGTAATATTCTTTGTGAATAATGATAAGGTATAAATGTGGTAAATATGTAACTACTTATTTATTCTAAACGACAACTCTCTGTACGCTGCTCGGACTAAAGGAAAGTGCTGTGTCCTCACAGATGCTCCCTCCCAAGTCTAGCAACGCCCCGCGGCTTCTACCCTGCCTCCACTACCTGGTCATGCAGATCCAGGTGAGCGGTTACCAGAATAGAGAGTTTATCTTCATCGACTTTGGGTCCTTTTTCAATACTTTCAGTCGTTTCCTAAGATCTTTTATTTCTTTGATTTCAGGTATTTTAATTTTTTATATAGGTTTCCGTTTTACGTTGTTGGGTTTCTTTTAAATTACATAGACTGGTTGTTTTTTTATATCTTTTCTGTCTTTAAAAAGTTCCTCAGGTATTTTGAGTTTCATTGGGTAATCAATTTATCATATCATAATAACATGTCTGTTTTAGTTTGCTACGTTTTTGGTTCTTCTTTCAATTTCAAATTGGTGCAATAGATCATTTTAACATGGTTGATATTTGCGGTTAACTTTTTCTATTAATATCGTCATATTCATTTGGCACCTTTTCAATAGCTTTTAAGTAAGCCTTGGAATTTATTCGTCATTTGTTCGATAATCCGTGTTGCAGTACCAAATTCATAGTTATATTTACTTTTGTAGATATAGTTATTCATAGTCATACAATTGGTATTTCTGTTTCAATCACCTTATAAAGGACATATATAATTGATGTGTTCAGATGTTTTGGAATTTCCAGGGTTTTGGGAACTCGAGAGGACAACGCATGGTAGATCCTCTAATCATGTACCAAAACTACGGGACCCCAATCAAGGCCCACATCATCAACTTGGAAAACAAGCAGATAGTTTTCCCTGAAGACGATGACTCTGACATAATTATTGTTAACGAAGATTACGATAAGAATAATATAGAAGCCGTTAAAGTAGATAATTTAAAAGAAAATGACGAAACAGAAGTGACAACTGAAGAAAGGTAACTGATTAATATAAAAAAGTTAGTTTTAACAAATTTCAGTAAATGTATGTTTGTAATAACATATACCATTTCAAAGTACCTTTGCTTGCAGGCGCTTGGAAGCCGTAGATGCCAAAGAATACGTGTGGATGACCACCGAATGGTCTTCCTGTAACGCTCCTTGCGGACAGACTGGCCACCAGATAAGGGGCGCTGTATGTCAGGTAAGCATATTTTTCAATTAATATTTTAAAGCCTTCATATGCATCAGTATGCAGTATGTTAAAGTAGGGTAAATAAAGGTAGTTCTTTAACGCAGTATTCTTTACAGCACAAGAAAGAGAATTCGACGACTACCGTGGAAGCGGAGGAGTGTCTGTCGCGAGGCCTGACGCCTCCGTCCGTGCTGCTCGCGTGCTCCAGCGGTGCGTGCGCTTCGTGGCGCGCGGCGCCCTGGTCGGGGGTGAGGTGCCTCGCCAGTGGCACTGGTAAGTTGAGTCTACAGTAACAGGCCCGTCCCTAGTGCCAGTTGATATGCAACGTGGCGACCCTCTAGACGAAACATAATTTGCTATTCCGTTAAGCGGGATGCCATAATTTGAGTTTTCCAACTGTCAAATGCATGCCAATTTCACTGAACTCAAATTATCAAAATTATTAATGAAAATCGATAGTTGATCAGACAGAGGACCTTGGACTTTTGTTACAAACAAACACTGGGTTTATGCTTTCCCCATATATTCCCACAATAATCTTTCCCCGGCAGACACCAGATCATTTTAGTGCTTCACAAAAAACTTCGCTTCGTTCGAATGTCGATATTCATTAGAAGGAATAAAATTGTTTACAAGTTAATAATAATGTTTTTTTAGATATCTTTTTATTTGTTCAGTATCGTGGCGAAATACGATTATGCCCCTGATATTTATTTGTGAATAATTTCATCATCCAGCCATAAACCGCCGACGTGTAGAGTGCGTCAGCCCCAACAGCACTGTGCTGGCGCCAGAAGCGTGTGACATCAGCACCCAGCCGGACAAGACCCGGCGACAGCCGCAACCGTGCACTGCGGCGTGGGCCGTCGGGCCTTGGAGCAAGGTGAGACAGACAAGTAACCACCACCTGATTGTGCCGGAAGTTTCTCCTGGCTTTCCCTCTCACCATGCACATTATCGCTTTATTAAGCTTGACCTATGAAGCAACAGCCAGGCTTAAGAAAGACAAATAGCCAGGCAACAGTAAAATTATAATGTTTGTGGTTGAGCTTTAGTACCTCAGTAGTACAGAGGATATTCACGAGTACACGCCATTCTTCTTGATCCCGAAACACTTTAACCTCACGCCATTTCGGCTTCTAGCACCCTGTCAGCAAGACCATGTCTACGTCGTTCATCTAGCGGCTGCCAAATTGTAATTACATACGTGACTATTTAACAAAGAAGCCCTCTTACCCTAAGTAGCAGAATGTATTATTTACTTTTTAACTTATAAAATTATATTTTAACGGACGGTTTGTGTAAAATTGTATCGAATCATAAATGTTTTTGTGTCATCCAGTGCATAGGCCAGTGCGGTTCGCCAGGCCGACAGCACCGCGTGCTCCGATGCGTATGGCGCCCCAACCAGGCGCAGAAGCGTCGCAAAGAGCGCAGCGCTGGTGCCGCCTGCGAGTTTCTCAGAAGACCGGGCGTCATACGGCGGTGTGACGTCACCTGCCAGTCGAGAGGTGAGAACTGGTGCCTCAATGCTGCCATCTCGACGTTTAGGTTGATGAAGACAGTGGAAAGCTGGTTCGTTTAGTCGTCAATTATTACAATATTGAAGTGACATCATCAGGACAAGGAATGAAAGACAATGGGACAATTTTTCTTGGCGCTACTTAACCCATTGGAAAACGAGAAGGTATAGGTTAATGTCAACACGTAATGGAATCACAAATAGTTGAGAGATGAAAACTGTTGGGTAACTAAAATGATGATCTTTTGAAGCTTAAGTTCTAATAAAAAAATGTCACAAAGAGTAGTCACAATATTACACCATTCCTAACACTTAGTAAATGTCGCAAACAACGATTGTTTATGCATACTCAAATCATCCAGAAACGGAGTCACTAAGTATTCAATTAGTTTCATTAACTTTTTACTTTTAACATGGTTGGAAGGGTTCTCTATTGTATGGGCAAAAATCATTTCCCAAAGTGTCACTTCCCAAAAAATGTTTCCCAAATGATCATTTGGCAAAAAAACACTAGTCAAATTATTGTTTCGCATTATATCACTTGGCAATATCTCCTATGGCAAAATATTACTTCGCAAATTATTGTTTGGCAAAGTTTTACATGGTCAAGTTTCATTTGGTCAAACGTATTATTTAGCATAACATTCTTTTTCCAAATTATTGCATGGCATATGATTTAGATCCTAATTGTGTAGTGCATACGAAATCTATTTGAGTGAGATTACATAATTTTGCTAAGCGGGTAGTTTGTAAAAAACAAAAGTAAATAATTTACAGGTAAGTCTATGTTCTTTTGTACTATAGGTACTTAGGTAACAATATATTATAATCCAAATAAGCAGCAAGCATGCAAGCAAGCCGTCGGTTTCGCCCTTTTCATCGAGAGTCTCCAGCGAATCGACGCCACCTCGCTGCGCGGGGTGTCTATTTCTGGTCTGAGGGACACAAGTGAACCCTAACCTAACCGACCAAAAACAGAGTTCGCTTATGACAAGCCATTTTTTCCACCCTGGTGCCTAATGTGCGAAATGAAAATTTGAACAAATGTTTTGTTTGGAAAACAATATTAGCCCGAAAAAAGTGTTTGCTTAATAAACTTTTGTCTTAATAACATTTGAAAAAGCAAAATTATGCCAAATGATATTTTGACCAAATGAACAAAATGCGAAACAAAAATGTGCTATTTGTTCGTTTGGGAAATGAAACTACTGCCATAAGTTTTGTGGGAAGTGAAATTTGGCGAAAAATATTTTGCCGAAACAGCAGGATACCGGTTGGAAGAAACCCAGAGGCGATTAACAAAGATTAGTTTTAAAATCTTCGTATTCCATTAAAATTGTGGCCTCCATTTTTTATTTTAATTAATCTAATTGTTTGTTGTTTGATTAAAATCAAGAGCAACGCTGTGTCTGGTATGCGGTGAACTCTTTATACCTAATGCATATTTCTTATTCATGAATTTCATCTCGATTACTCTTGCTATCTATTTACTTAAGCAAGATTTGTTGAACGAATTTAATTTTATCAGAGTATTCGTTTCAGAGAGTCGTCTGGCACATTATTTACTGGTCTATCATATATGAAAAATAATTCTTATTAATTATTCCGCTACCCACGTTTTGAATCTTAGTTAGATTGTTTAATTTAAAATAATGGATTTGATAAAAGCGCCTTGGACTCAAAAAAATCAAAACTAGCATTTAAGATTGGTCAAAAACTTATTACAGCAAGAATTTGCGCTAAACTATTACACTTACTTCTATTTAACCTAGGGCAGTTCCAAGTTAGTATTTTTTAGCGACTGCCATTTTCTAAGAAGTTATTTTGATGATTGCGTTTATTTAATTTGTAGAGGCACCTAAGAATTAGAAAATTCTGTTATAGATTATTCTCATAACGTGAGGAGACGAGTATTCAATACACAGCGATAAACGGCAAAACACGTTCTCCTAGAATACATGATCCAACCGAATAACAAATCTCTGAAACTTCCGTCATTCGTGCAGGTCTCAAAGCTAGTTATTCTGTGCAGATGGCGTCTGTCGCGACACGTCCCGATACTGCGAGAACGTCCGTGCGATGAACATGTGCGCGCTCCAGCGCTACAAGTTGCAGTGCTGCAAGACCTGTAGCGATTAGTGCAATCGGTACGCTGAATAATACAGTTTATACGCTGAGTTCAGCTTGCTGAGAAATGAAATCTGTACCTCCAGCACTACAAGTTGCAGTGCTGCAAGACCTGTAGCGATTAGTGCAATTGGTACGCTGAATACGTGCGATGAACATGTGCGCGCTCCAGCGCTACAAGTTGCAGTGCTGCAAGACCTGTAGCGATTAGCGCAATCGGTACGCTGAATAATACAGTTTATACGCTGAGTTCAGCTTGCTGAGAAATGTAATCTGTACCTCCAGCACTACAAGCTGCAGTGCTGAAGTGATTAGTTCAATTGGAGCGCTGTATAATACAGCTTATACGTTTAGTTCAGTTCGCTGATAAATGAAATCGGTACCTCCAGCGCTACTTGTTTGTTCAGCTTGCTGCAGTGCCGCAAAACCTCTAGCGATTTGTTCCATCGGTACGCTATAACACAATATGTTCGCTGCATTCAATCCGTTCGCTGATAAATTCAATATGTAGCTCCAGCATTACAATTTGCACTGCTGCAAGACCTGTAACGACACGTTCAATTGGTACACTGAATAATAATATAATATATTCGCCGAGTTCAATCAGTTGGCTGATAAATCTGATACGCGGTAATATTCAGTTGGTTCGCATTTATTCAATCAGTGCGCGGCTCAAATCAACAGCAACGTTTAAGCAGTTCCCTGATGAACTCAACTAGTACGATGATTAATTCAATAATGGGACAATTTTGAAGATGTAAATTCAAAAACAAATTATATAAATTCCAACGAACTTAGACTACGCTAGCCCGGTAGCGGATAAATGATGTTATTTTCTGAACGGCTTTAATTGATGAAAAATAAAATATAACTCAATGACTGAAAACTTAGTTTATAATTGGAATTGAAGCAGGAATACAAAGATCGAAAAATCGTCCAATGTGATCAGGCGACTTTCAGTGGGTCTCTGTAGCTAAATTACCAATAATATGTTCAACAGATCTGACCATGTTTACATTTTCACAATTTTTTCTCATGATTATTAGTTAGGTTATTGCGAGAAGAAATGCCATTTAACTGTTTAAGATGCACAAAATGGAAAATAGATTTACCTAGTCGTAATGTGCACTGATTGAATACTGAGAAATTAATGGATGTAATATATTTTTAAATTATATGACAGACACAAGAATTTCTGAAATCGAAATGATTTAATAAGATTGAATAACTGACGATTGAATTATTAAAGTTTCAATATAATAGTCCTCGAATTGATTATTATGTAAGTAGGAATCAAATATTTAGTAAAATGTTTGTACTATATATTGAAATATATGTAAATATATAATAAATATACAAAAGCAGCACAACATACCTTATGCTTAGCTCTTGGTCTTGAAAATGCACTAATATATAGAAAATGCAAGATTCATATATATAGGACAAAGGTAGTAAAAAGCCAAAATGAAAGCAAAAGAAAATTGTGAGTGCAGTTATTTCAAAATATATCTAGAAAATAATTATTAAATGTCAATTTAGTAAAAATGATTTAAATATAATTTTAAGCTGTCTTTTAGATGGCCTCGTTTAGGGCATTACTGTATGTAGTTAAGAGGATGTTTAACATATTTAATATGTACCTATATTGACAATTTATAAACTAGTGTCATTCTTTATTATTGAAAGCAATACAAGTCGCTTACATTAAAAAATGTATATATTATGATTAGTTAAAGGTGTGACCGATGACTAGGAAATTTTTATGTAAAATTTTTATGTTATTATACAATTTAGATTCATTTTATACATATTGTAAACTGCCTTAGATTTGAGCATACAGGATCAGAATTTAATCCAAGACTAACCATTGTCCATACAAAGACTTAATTAGGTTAAATTCTTATTCCTATTTGATCGAATCTACACATTCTCCATCAGTTGTAACGTTGTATTATGTCCATTCGAGGATATAATACGTTTATGAACGTAACATTATAAGATTTATAAGACAGTATTGAATTTACTTAGAACAGTGTTTTTCAACCTTTTTCATAGCGCGACCCCCTTAGTACTCATAGAAAATTATTTCACGACCCCACCCACCACTGTTCCTAGCTTTTATTTTTATTTTACCAATATTCTGGGAAATATTCACTGAGTGCGACTCCCTTTATCCTCCTATCCAAGGGGCGCTTAGCAGATACACCTTTAGGCGTATGCTTAAAGGCTATTTGTTGACGCTCCAGAAATCCAAATCCTAATTCCCAGCACTGTGAGAGCAATAAATATGCCAATTGTTTATTTATTATCTAATTTTATTGAGCTGCATCTAGGTAGTGTATACATGTATTATCTCACTTTTTATTTATGTTTATTTCTCTTTCACCTATCCCAAAAAATGTTAGTAGTTATTTATTACATTTGTATGACGTTTCCGTGAGTCACCGACGGTGCTGGCTGAAAATCAGCGCTGCAGGTGTCTGACACCTCAGCATAATGCTGAGCCAGTGTCCGGGTTCACTGCCGCAGAGACACACTGGTTTCATGTCTTATCTGTTTTTTTTCATTCTATTGTTTAATATGTGTGTCCTGTGTGTTTGTGAATAAATGTATCTTTCTTTCTTTCTTTCTTTCTTTCTTTCTTTAAACTACACCGACCCCCAGGGGGTCGCGAGCCATAGTTTGAAAAACACTGACTTAGACTATGCATTCAACTTCTTGTATTCATAAGGGTATTTTTTCATTCTAAATACGCTACAGTATTATAAAATACGAACTATTAGGTAAACAATTTGTTGTCAATTGTTAAATACATCATTATCCTAAATGTAAATATATTAAAGTAAAAATTGTAATGAACGATTCGTGAGGTCATGTAATGCACATAGTCAAGCTCTAGTTGGAGCCAGCCCGAATATAATTAATTAACAATTATATTTGAATAAATTTAGTTACTTGTTAAAGGAACATTACAAAATATCATATATCGTACTAATGACGGTACATCTTTTTGAAATTTGAACTGTATTTAGTGCTCTGAATGCGTGACATTAGCCGTGTAATAGCGAATTTTCAACAGAAATATGCTGACACCTCACGCTAGGGGCTGTCCAAATATTACGTCATTTTAAAATAGGCGGGGACCCGGGCCTAACGATTAGATGACGGTAGTCATTTTATTATGCGAGGGGTGATGTTAAGGGGAAGGTCAAAAAACTATGACGTAATATGGACAAGCCCATAGACGTATATGAAAACATAGTTCCGCACATCACTGGTGAAAAGTCACCCTAAATCGTCGCCTATCATATTACTATGCTTTGGGGTTAAACAAGAATGAATTCGAGTACAGTGCGATATTTTTTTTTAATACCAAGATATATCTGTGAACAAAAAATATTGAAAATCATATAATTTGACTGCCCATTTTAAACATAAAAAATGTTTTATTCAAATGGTGTCACTATTTCAGCCAGAGTTTTCAATTAATACACACACAATATACCCAAATTATGTCGTGTGCAATATATATTTTCTTCAACAAAAATAATAATCAATAATGTCCAATCAATTAAATAATACTAAGGTGCCATGTTTTGATTATTTCTGAGTAATGTTCCGTAACATTAAATTGGCAAAAATAATAGGAATCATTTGTTCAAACGTGGAACTTAAATCAGTATATAATGTAACTGAAATTTCAGAATTTTTTGTCTTTTTTTTCTTTTTACACGACTGCCCAACCAAAAGGAGTGTAATGTTTTTGCATTTAAGGCTGCTGACTGTACTTATTATAACCACTGCATACCTCTACTGAATATTGCGCAATGTTAAATAGTATTTTGTTTAGTCCCAGTGCATAAGTCCGAAATTGTACATTGTACCGAAATTTTCAAATATGAATAAAATATATTATATAAATAAGTTACTTAAATATTTGTTTTATTGCCCAATCCTAATAAGTAATAAGTTTGCGAAATAATACGAAGCAAAACGAAGTTCTGGGTTTGAGCTTGGGCAGGTGTCCAGCCGTTTCCCTCTCTCTACAGGTTGCATATCTCAACCGATTCTCATGAAAGTGAGTATGTTCGATAGTTATATAATATAGTTTTTTTTTTCGAAGTAAATATTAAATATTTCGAAATTCTAAAAACAATGGACGACTGTCTGATGCGGCCTTGCAACTCACAGAGTCAGTATTATATTCTGTAACAATTACAACCAATATTATTCTTCATAATATTTATGTTCCCTGATTCGTATCAAACAGATGTCACAAATGGAATGTTGTGGATAATTAAATTAATATTAATATATATCCGAAATCCGAATCCTAAATGGCAAATTTCTAATTCCAAGACATATTTTCACGAGGGAAAGCAAGAGTTACTTACAAATAATTTGCTGGGTAATTAATATAAACTAAGGTAAATTACATTCATTGGCAACATTTAAACAACAAATTGCTTGATTCAAGCACATTTGAACAATAATAATATTTACATTGAAAGTCGATGAAGCAGTGAATTCTTCTTTGATAGTTGAAACAATGAAAACTCCGAGCGGATTATAATTTTGGAACCCTGTATCAATACTCTATATCTGCACTTTCCACACTCTATCCACAATAGAATTCCAAATTTAAATTCAAGCGTGATATTTCCGTAACGTCGCTGCCAAACTTTGCTCTGATTGGCTGGCGCACGCTCGCCCTGGGACGTGATTGGTCTAATGAACAATCTGGTTGATTGCCGTAGAGTACATTGTTGCACAGAGGCGGCAAATGTGGTTATGCTGATTTGTAATACGAGCTGCGGGTATTGATTTTGGTACGGTCGTGATTATGATCGTATTCGTATGTAGGTTAAAAAAAAAACCGGCCAAGTGCGAGTCGGACTCGCGCACCGAGGGTTCCGTACAAACCATAACAAGCAAAAGTTGTAGTATGTTTATTACTAAATGATAAATGAAAATGGAATCCGTAACATTACAATGTGCGAAGCTGGGGGAGCATAAATTTAAACAAGGTCTCTTTATCAATTTAGTAATCCTAAAAAAAAATAAAAAATTAAGAACCACATCATTTATCTCTCACTTCTAATAAATCTCTAAATTAAAAAAAGAATCAGCCAGTATCAAACTAACCATTTTTGTGTCCCGAATGATCTCGGCTTCCCGTGAACGGAAATACTTTAAACTTTTTTTACAAGTACATTACTATTCTAGCTAGGACTTAGGATAGTTTTTATCCGACTGCGATGGTTAATACATTTTCGGAAACATTTGAATCTCATTAAATTATTCATTTCTTCTGCTTGAAATCGTAGCCGCCATATCTGTCAACTGTCAGTGGCGTCAAAATGGCGGCCTTGCCTTAACTATCCAACAGTACCTAATAATTTCGATCCGGTGTTGTGATAGACCTTCACAATACGCATATTAAATTCTAAAGCATAAAAAAATAATCGATTCCGATATGGAAACTTATATGCGCTAAATTCGTATTGAGGCGTAATTTCAACAAATGGTTCAACAAATTTCAACAAAATAACGTCAAACGTCAAAAGTCTGACCGACTTCCTTTTTTTTATGGCATGGAATATTTAGCACTGTCATCGGCTCATCGCGTTCAGCCATGAAGTTTATTTGAGTTTCTGCAAGATTACACGCGGAGTATTTTGTCACGATACGATACTGCACGGCTATCACAAGACGGCGCGCGAGCTCTCTCGATTTTTCTCGCACTATACGTCTCTTTCTAAGTTGTCTAATAAGAGAGTGACGGATAGTTCGAGAAAAATCGAGAGAGCTTGCGCGCCCTCTTGTGATAGCCATGCTGATTTGTCAGTATTTATATTTATCAGCAATAAACGTATGTATTCAATCAGTATAGAACGGGCCTTTTATAAACATTAATTATCAACCGCGTTTGTATTAAGGCGGTATTATAACTTCGTACTACGCGCCTTCAAGTTGACATGCAGCCAATATAGAGACACAGAAATTGGCCAACATACAGGAAAATACTTTTATAATGAAGCACAACACACATTTAATTAAGTTGGCAATAGCGGGAACATACATAAGATTTGGCAGAATGTGATCTGAAACATTGCAATAAGTATGAAAAATAATAATATCGGAGTGACTCAAGATCATTTCGGCCATCACGTTTTAATTTATTTAATATTAAGTGTTAAAAATATGTACAGAAGAAGATCAATAAACATTTAATGCTACACATACATCTACTAAACTTTTCCCCCGGTATTCATAAAATTTAAAATACCTATGTTAAATAAAACGAGTTTTGTCCTTTTCCTACTAATTTAAAAATCAGAGTGACAGTTAAAGACGAACGAATCTTAAAGGCATTTCAACTAAAATGGGTTTATTCCACGTTTTACTTGATAGGCTAAATGAGAACTGCATGTGTCCTATGTCCAATTGAAGAAATGCGTTAACTCCCACCACATTACCATGCAAACGAAGTCACAGGTACAGCTAGTTTTATAATAAAACTGAAATACCTGAAATACCTACACTAGATTTGCAGCAGCCTGGCAAAACTTCTTTTATCAAAGTGGTTTATTTACAAAGTTTTTAGTCACTATCTTTTTATAAATCCGGTTCAAAATACTAATTAACTGTTAAATTTGAAAAAAATTAACCAGACTGTAAAATGTTGACTGAAAAAGGTATGAATAGTACCACATTGAAAATTGAAGTTTGAAAAAACGTTATCTATAGTTGTACTATTTCGTGTAGTGCTAGTGCTTATTAACGGAAACATGTTTAGGGATGAAAAATATGTGGAAATTCCATTTTGGGGATTCATTCTAAAATCGATATTGAAGTCTCCCACAACAATCAAACGGGAACACGGGGTATAGCCCCTTTGGGGTTGCTGCCGTATATTGTTGTATTTATGCATTCAATTGCAACATTAATTTGACATTGTGGTGACCTATATTATATATATAGACACAGTTATCACTCTGCCTGACATCAAACATTTCAAAATGCAAGCATTCACAATGGCCGTTTGCAGCACCTGGGTTATTAAAAAAAAAAATATCTTGTACATGATGCATCTGGGATGGCATCCTTTAGATTGCGACGTACATAAGCGATAGATCCCCAACCTGGATTTGCTTTAGATATAGCTGGACTTTCTACTCTGCACACCTCATAAAAACCATCAAGTTTAAAAGTGTCTCTACTACATCCCAGTTTTCAATTATGCGACTTATATTGATATTTCTTATGATTGCGTGGACATAAAAGTTTCGTTTTGCTACAGCTGAAAGGTATTATAGACCTGAGTATTTGATATGAATTTCAATTAAATACCTCTACGCGTTTACGAGGAAAAAGGTAGTAAGTTTAAAATTTATAAAAATATATTTGTATGATTTTACTATAAATGTCTACTTTTCGTAATTTTTCAATTGTCTGTGCTATATGAAGTTTCTTCGTGCCAAGTTTCAAGTTTCTGTGTTAACGGGAAGTACCCTTTAGGTTTTGAGTTTCTTGCGAGTACCCAATTTCAAAATATGCTACTTAATTTGCTATTTCTTTTGATTCCGTTGACATAAAAGTTTGGGTTTGCTACATCTGAAAGGTCCTATAGACATGACTTATTTGACATGAATTTCAATTTAAAATCTTAACACGTTTACGAGGAAAAAGGAATAAGTTAAAAAATTTTAAAATCATTTTATTGTATGATTTTACTAAAAATGACTACTTTTCTTAATTTTTCCATTGTCTGTGCTATATGAAGTTTCTTCGTGCCAAGTTTCAAGTTTCTGTGTTAACGGGAAGTACCCTTTAGGTTTTGAGTTTCTTGCGAGTACCCAATTTCAAAATATGCGACTTAATTTGCTATTTCTTTTAATTGCGTTGACATAAAAGTTTGGGTTTGCTACATCTGAAAGGTCCTATAGACATGACTTATTTGACATGAATTTCAATTTAAAATCTCAACACGTTTACGTGGAAAAAGGAATAAGTTTAAAAAATTTAAAATCATTTTTTGTATGATTTTACTAAAAATGTCTACTTTTCTTAATTTTTCCTTTGTCTGTGCTATATGAAGTTGCTTCGTGCCAAATTTCAAGTTTCTGAGTTCACGGGAAGTACCCCGTAGGTTTTGCGAGTGTCGAAAAACTCAATTTTTGCAGCATAAACGACTGTATCTTTTGATTGCGTTGGCTTTTAAGTTTGACTTCTTCACAGCTCCAAGGGACAATAGACCTGAGTATTCGATATAAATTTCAGCTTGATACCTCCACTAGTTCCTGAGAAAAATGGTCTTGACAGACAGACAGACAGACAGACAGACAGACAGACGGACAACAAAGTGATCCTATAAGGGTTCCGTTTTTTCCTTTTGAGGTACGGAACCCTAAAAAGAACAATTTCTAATGAACGAATTAAGTAGTGGGTGGGTACCAGTCAGGGGCATTTCACTCAGTACTTGACAGCTCCCATACATTAAAACTTGCATGTTTCAGTGTGAGACTCACTCAACAGATGGAGCTGTTTCTATAATTTTAATTATTATTATTAAGATGGGATCTGATTTTAAATTCTTATTTTATTTATAAATAAACACACTCTAAAAACACAAAAAGACGCTATTGGGAAATATCATGAATTATGATTGTAATTTTGCATAACTGGCAACTTTACTGCATAAAGCACAGATTAGATTAGTTTTCCGTTCCATTCCACTAACTTGTTTAAAGTTCCTAAATTGCTATTATTATATGAAAACAACCGTAAATGTTCCAGAGTACTGTAAATTTACCAAGAAATATAATTAAATATTTTTATTTAAAAACAACAGCCTTAGTAACAAGTA
The DNA here is from genome assembly GCA_945867215.1 of Epinotia demarniana. Classification (NCBI taxonomy): domain Eukaryota; kingdom Metazoa; phylum Arthropoda; class Insecta; order Lepidoptera; family Tortricidae; genus Epinotia; species Epinotia demarniana. Next base: position 39,989,135 of record OX244261.1, on the reverse strand, counting down.
TAAATATTGTGTGCATTAACCACATAATACAATTCGGTGTAGAGGAACGCAGTCTTGTTTTTTTTTTAATTTCATTCCAATGGCGTAGTCAGTCAGTCAGTCACAAATATTAAAGATACGTTTATCGTAATAGGAAATATTATGATCTCGCACTTTTTATTATTTTGAATATAATCAGGAATGTAAATCCGAATCCCGTCGTACCCATTGGATATTAAGGCCCTGTATCCGCCAGAGATGTGCGAAGCTGTATTTTTCCATTATGTTAAAGACGGAAAGGTGCCGGAAGAAGGTGTTCTTATTGTGTTTAGCTATTAAGCTAAGTATCAAGCTTAATATGGAAACACAGCTTCGAATATCTCGGTGGAAAAGTGGCCTACAAGCAGTGATCGTACAATGATATGCAAATGCAATGATATATATATATATGTACTATATATATACATACATGCATAGCATTCTACGAATAACTCGATACAGATAACTCGAGAGTCGGCCAATAGATGGCACTAGTACATGGAGGCAGCTGATGACTCTATCTCAGTATATAATAATTTCCTCTATGGTACCAGTCAAAGCTGGGCATTGACCTAGGCGCCACGCCTCACCGTTTGAATCTGCGCCAAATGGATACGCTTGGAACGGTCGTGAATAGGCTACTTCACCCTTCCATCGCGCATGCAATAATATCTACGGAGGATTTTTACTTCAAAGTAGAAAACAATCCTACGAGCTCCAGAAAAGATCATAATTTACTTTAAAAACAAAGTTTTATTCGATTTCAATTTAGTACTCCGGCTTGGCGAGAGAGAGAACATTTCCACATTTTATTTTACAATTTACCACATGAACTGATTTCTGATAGCAAATGCGTATTACTGATTACTTTAGAAAAAAACCGAATCGCTGTATGTGGGCCGATAATATTTGAGGACTTCCGTCGATTCCCCAAGATCATCACCAATGGCACTTCATTAGTTCTTATTTCAACGGAATCTTATCAGAACCTATGACGTACTTTTGCACTTTTAAGTACATAATTGAGGAATTCGATAAGTCATCTGTGGCCTTCATCATCAATTCCTCAACAACAACAACCAAATTATGATTTCCGGATGTAAATCTCTCTCTCTCTCTCTCTCTCTAGTCGTTCCCTCATGACTGAGGATCGTGGTCATCAGCAAGTGGTCCACACCTGGAGTGAACTATTTGCTTCCATCGGCTTCTGTACATCGCGGCCCTGACGACGGAGCTAAACCTCGGGAACCTGGAGTCTTTTATTTGGTCGGTCCATCTGGTAGGAGATCGGCCGCGGGCTCGCTTGCCATTTGTGTTCCCAACTACGACCAATTTCTCCAGGCTCTCATCACCCCTTCGCATTATGTGGCCAAAATACGAAAGAATTCGTTGGTGGGCATATGCCATAGTGGACAGACGGGTATTTATCTTGAGCTGTGAGAGGATCGACACATTTGTTCGCTTGGCCGTCCAAGGTATCCTCAACATACGCTTCCAGCACCACATCTCCAAGGCATCAATCCTCTGCCTCTCTCGAGCCCGTATCGTCCACGACTCCACGCCATACAGAAAAATGGGGAATATCAAGGCACGTACTAACCGGATCTTGGTGTTAATAGTGATTCCCCTCTTTTTCCATATTTTGTTTAGGCGGGTCATACCATCCTTGGTCATACCAATACGTCTTTTTATCTCCGGCACACAACTGCCGTCATTGTTAACCTGTGCGCCCAAGTAAATGTAATGCTCTAATGTGTCCACTCCTGGAACGATGTCTACCGTGTCAGCCAAGTGACCAGCAAGATCCACCACCATAATCTTGGTCTTGCTCCTGTTCACTGCAAGACCCATACTATTACTTTCAGTTTCGAGTCTCAAGAACAGTTCCCTCATGTCATCGATAGAGGTGGCTAAGAGCACAGTGTCATCGGCATCGATAGAGGTGGCTAAGAGCACAGTGTCATCGGCATATCTCAGGTTTGAAACCCTTTTACCACCCACTGGGAACCCTCTATCCCAATCCTCGAGGGTCTTTCGCATAATGGATTCTCCGTATATGTTGAAGAGTGCCGGAGAGAGAATGCAACCCTGCCGCACTCCCTTTTTAACTTTGAACACACTTGTACAGTCGGTACCAACTCTGACGAAAGAGCGGTTATCATCATATAGATACCGAATCAAATTGAGCAGATGTTGCGGGACCCCCATATCGTGCAGCACAATCCACAGTTTCTCCCATTGAACGCAGTCAAAAGCTTTAGTGTGTGTGTGTGTTTAATGAAGCACAAGATAACCGGGCAATTAAACTCTCTGCTCTTCTCTATGACTTGCCGAACATTGAGTAGTTGCTCTCTCGTGCCCTTGCCCCTCACAAACCCTGCCTGCTCTTCGGGGATCTGACGACGGAGGTAGTGGCCGAGCCGCTGACTCACAATATGCAAGAGGATTTTACTTGCATGAGAGATAAGAGCGATGGTCCTATAGTTTCCACAATCCTTCGTGGAGCCTTTCTTGTGGAGGGGAATGAATACCGATTCCGTCCAATCCTCAGGCCATTTTCCTGTTGTCCAAACGCAATTGCATTGGTCTAAAAGAACCGCTATTCCCATCTCACCCAGATTTTTCAGCAATTCCGCGGATCTTTACCCGGAGACTTTCCGCATTTCAGTGCTTTAATTGCTTGTTCAACTTCCGAGCGCAGAATATTGGGCTCATTCGGCATCCATTCACCCTTTTCAGTTGATGGCACGTCGGTGTCACACAATGATCGGCAGTATCCCTTCCATCGCTCCAGTACCTGCGTTGTGTCGACGAGAAGGCGTTTGTTTTCGTCTTCAATCGCAAGAGGTTTGTTTATTCGCGTCTCGGTCAGCTCCCGCACTTTGCGAAACAGAAGTTTGGTTTCGTGCCTTAAAGAATTATGCTCCAGCTCCAGGCAGATGTTATTGATGTACGCATTGTAGTCTTGCCGACATCTCTTTTGAACCTCCCGGTTCAATTCCGCGTACCTCTCCCGGTCTCCCACGTCGGCTGTTCCAAGCTCTTTCAGCTGACGACGCTCCAAAATGATCTGACCGGTTTCTGATGTGATAAAATCCGTCATACTATTGACTATATTTATACTTGTACTATTCTACTGTTATTATGTTTAGTTGTGGCAATAAATATCTTCACTTTCACTTTCACTTTCAATTACGTAAGTTCTATGTTAGAAAATCTCAATGTAAAATCATTATACAGTGCAACTGTATGCACAGCATCTAAAAGATCTTCAATGAAATGGTCGAATAAAGAGAAATTAAGTAGACGTTGTTGAAACATAACATTGCATCTAAAAGCAACAGCATTCCAAAGTCTCTAGAATCTTTTCCCCATTCTAGGACATAAGGACTTGCCATTAGTAGCATAATTCCATGAAAAAACAAAACGGAATCGGGGCATTCCAAGTCTGAGTCTGAGTCTCGAGTCAACCGAGCGGCATTTATGTTAGCCTTGTTTAAAGAAAACAGTGGTACAAACCTTTTAATGTATGGTTGCTTAATGGTATTAATGAAATGGAATGGAAGTGTATGATTGAATCAGGCGTTGCCATGCGGAAGTCCATGACAAGTTACGAGACCAATATTCCTTTGCTATTCCGCAAAAAATCGCGCAGGTTTAACAATGATGAGATGCACCTATTTGCGCATTTTTACATGCGGTTGATGGGAGAGCGCCCATATCTATATTCTGTCCCCCCCCCCCCCCCCATACTACCATGCATGCGTGAAAGAGGACACAACGGCGACGACGCAAGGTTCAACTGTTCGTTAATATCAAACCTCTATGTACCTAATTATTTCACATTATTCTAGAACATTTAAACGCAATCCTCTTTCGCAAATATGTTGTCAGACAACGTATGGTTGTTCTCGTGAAACTGAAAACGTGATAGGGACCAACGGGTGAATATGCGAAACGTACCTAACATACCTACGTGTATGTATTTCAATTAACTTGTCTATGACTTAATGCACTTCGAATAGCCAAACTTGAAGTCCGTCCTTCAAGCCGGTCTCATCTAACTCGAAAATACGATTTAGGTTAATCTTATCCCTGAATCCGGGATTTCGAATGGAGCAACTAAGCAAATTGTATTGACAATCCGGCTCCAGATTTTCCGGACTAATTGCACCTGCGCCGGACGAATTTACCCCGTCATGCAATTCGATAGTTTCAGAGAATAGTAGCGGTTTGAATTTATTTTAAGATTAGATAAGATAATTGATTATTAACACCACAATCATATCAAATAGCAACAAACGAGTCAGCATATTGCCACGACAAGCCCTGGCGCTGATTTTTCAGTGTGGCCCCGACTTTTTTTTTTAAATATTACTAATAAGTATTACATTATAGATGCGTATGGTGCGATAGGATGTGCGCATGCGCAAAGCTGTGCGTTATTCAGCATTAGTGAATCGCATTAGATTTGGCATTAGCCAAATGGTTGCATATACGGATAGAAATAATAGTTTGGTTACATTGACGTGCCGCGTAGCTTTAACTTGCTCATTGTGTCTCGTCAACAATGGATGCGTCCAAATGGATGAACCTTGACGCAGACGACAATGTTCCGATGTTCAATTTTGAAATTCACAACCATTCCTTCCGTATGGCACGTTGGCGTTATCCATCGAGCCGTGTCAAATATGTTTAAACGCTACAGTCTTGACATTCATGGATCGATTTTGGAACGGCACTGTTAGCTAGCTAGCTTGTTAAAGCGGTCATGGATGTCCAGCTTTAATCGTTTAAGCTGAAATCGCCGAATAGATTTAGTATAAAGCCCACACAGTTCGCCTATCAGGATCTTAATCGGGGCCTAATCTGACATTCGTCAGTCGTTGGCTAGGCGTCCGTGGCACGTTGAAATTAAGTCGGATCGAGAGGTAATCTCATTTTAAATTGTAACACATTCACTACCAAGGCATAACTTTAGACTCTAAGTTACACTTTGACCTTCATATCAATAAAATCGTCAGTAAAGCATATAAAATGTACGGCTTTGTCATGAGGTCAAGCACTGAATTCAAACGTCCCTTAACATATGTGTACCTATTTAAAACTCTGATTCGCTCACAGATAGAATTTGCAGTGTCAATTTGGAACCCTTATTACAGTAAGTATAGAAACGCTATTGAATCTGTTCAGAAAAAGTTTTTACGAACCATGCAATATAGATGTTATAAAAACCGCCTGTCATATAATGAATTGTTAACTAAATATAAAATATTAGATCTTAATTCTAGGAGACTGTGATGTTAGACGCTTTGACCCTTTATGGCATATGTAACAATAAGCATGATTGCATTGCCCTCAACAACAAAATCCGTTACAATATCCCAACCCACGGGCAGCGGGAGGCGCGCCCGCACCGGCTGTTCGCCGAGAGCCGCTGTCGCACGCACGCCGGTTCGCGCGCGCCTCTCCAGAGGATTATCAATAATTTTAACAGATTGTTTTGTAAGACAGATATATTTGCTAATAGAGAATCCTTATTTAGACAATACGTCATAGATATACTCTCTGAAAGTAGCACTTAATACTCCCTTAAATGTCTCTTTTTTGTTTTTATTTTTATTTTAGTCTTAAATGTAGCTTACACATACGCTTAGTAACCGCATTTTTGAAAAATTCAAGAATTGGATAATAATTTCTAAAATTCTTGTTTACTTGCAACATTATAATGTTAATTAGTGGTTAACGGTGTGGATCGCGCATATTTGTATTTATTTTATAATTTCTCAACTAAGCAACCTTGTAGCGATTGTTTGTTTGACCTAAATAAAAAAAAGAATAGATACGCGCTACGCTAGCCGATCCCGTGGTTTGCTGACAGAGTAGCGAGAAGCGCCTGTTTGCGTGTTCCTACGCCGTAGTCGCTTTCCGCTACATCCAGCTACGAGCGTAGCGGGTAACGATTCTTGGCAGTGAATCTGTTAAGGTTCATCATGAGATCCCGACAGACATGACGTGCAAAGCTATATTAAAAATATAATGAATACCAACCGAATAGTGCTTCATTACTTGTATGTGCTACGAGAAGGCGTAATAATGCTACGATTGCTACGAATATTACTCATAGACGTGTACGACTTGCAACTGAGGCATGAGGCACGTTAGGTATCGGATTCACCCACGCATACCAAATGACTCGTTACTGAAACCACCTATGACAATTATGTAAAATGGAAAAATGCTTGTAAATAAACTATTATTGTCACGGGTATGTTTTGATAATTTCTTCTAGATTTAATGAAATGTAAAAAAAATAACCTCCCCAACCTCTCTTGAAAAAATAAAACAAGGTCAAAACAGCGTACAGCGTACCGTGAAACTACTCAAAATGGTCTCGCCGGAAGATCAGCGCTGGCTCGTGAGCCAGCATTATGCTGAGGCGGGACCATTTCGTAACAAATAAATTGTTATTAAGTAATTAAATAGTACTTATGTGTTTGTATCTGTATTTGTTTGTTACGAATAAATAATTTTCATTTTCAATTTTCATTTTCAAATCAAACAAAAAAGCATGCAAAGGGCAGAGAAATTTGAGCCACATTGAAATGGAATATATATTTGAATTGCCAACAACTTTAAAATTCAATTATGTGTTATTTTGATTTTGTCTTGAATAAACTTATTGTTAAATTAAAAAAACTTTAAGAGGCCTTTAAAAAAGCTGGGCGGCTAGAGGATAAAATAACCAATTAACACTTTCACTGCCATGAACCCGCATAGCGGGCGCTCTGTTCGTATGCGCTTTCTACTACTTAGCACTTTTACTCTCAGAAACTCGCCTAGCGGGTGCTTATGCTTTCGGCTACATACGACGAAAATCATGGTATGCGAGCGTAACGCGTAGCGATTCTTGGCAGTTACGAAATTGTAGGCAGTGAATGTGTCATAACGAACGTGCCCTACGCCGCCTGTACCAGCATTTTTACGTCTTGTGGTGGAAATCGCTCGTAGGTGCATGACCCATAAGATATACGGCAGCGAGAACACTCACACTGGAGGAGTCCCAATAGGTTCGAAACATGTCGCCCATACAGAATATTAATACGTGAGTTCAATCGTTATTTTAGTATAATTTTAAATACAACTCATTAATATATGCGTACTACATAGATTTACTCCTTTATTCCCAAAAGCACATGAAATGTAAGTCCCGGTGCCAGTTCTAGCATAAATGTGGGTATAAAAGATCGACAAAATGTGATATCGCTGTGATAGGTTGCTTGCCCGTCACCCACAAAACACATCAACCCTGCTCCCTTAATCGACTTTAACGACACCCTCGGGAAGAAAGGGGGTGGTGAAATTCTAACCCGACACCACAAGGGAAACGGAACTCTCGAAAGTTTAATTCGAAACATAAAGTAATTTTAATTTTGTTACAACAAACAAGAACGTACCTGTTCTAATCACCTCAGCTGTATGCGGTGTCTATTAATCAATCAGTGGTTAATGCTATCAGAGCCACAGAAGTGAAGAGTTCGTGTATATCAGAGCCACAGAAGTGAAGAGTTCGTGTATATCAGAGCAAACAAGGTGCGAGGAGCAGGGCGCACTACTATCAGAGCAAACAAGGTGCGAGGAGCAGGGCGCACTACTATCTCAACACGATCTCTATTGGCAATGCTTTTTAAGCGTGCCGGAGAATATATTGTATAATTATGATATCAGCCGTAAGACGTCTACTGCTGCATATAGACCCCCAAAGAGTGCCAATGAGTATAGACCGAATTATTATCAGACATCATACATTTGGTAGCATTTTCGTTGCAGCACAGGTTTGTTAACGGAATTGGAACCTTAATCATACTAATATTATAAAATTATTATAGTGTCATTTCAGTACCAAATTCCTAATTGTAAAAAAATAATTATTATTATTTATTGTATTATGATTTTTTTTTTTCTGTTATACTTATGCGAAAGTTTGGATGTTTGTTTCTCAATCACGCTTAAACGGCTCAACCGATTTGGCTGAAATATTGCACGAAGATAGTTTATAGCTTGCATTAAATAAAAGGATAGTTTTTTAATGCAGGCTATAACTCGGTCCACGCAGACGAAGTCATCAGCAGAAACTAGTTAACTGTATTTCATTGAGAAATTGTCTACGAAGTCATCGGCGCAAACTAGTTAACTGTATTTTATCAAGAAATTGTCGACGAAGTTATCGGCGGAAACTAGTTAACTGTATTTTATTGAGAAATTGTCTATGCTAACTCCGTTGATAGAAGCATGCTGCGCCGAAATTGCTACAAAATATACTGATTATAACTATTAATTTTAACGTCACCTAATAATGACTGACTAAACACGGCAGCCCTCGGTAACCCGCATCACTAATTGAACGGGAATCGATATCAATATCCCACGGTATGAAACGCGATGATTGAACACAATTACTCCAATTAACTGTAATTGTTTCATTACACTACTACGCACATTTAAGGCGGATAACTGAAGTGACGTAAATCGAAATACAAAGACGGTGCGCGGACGCGACTGGTCTTCAATAGATCATCAGCATCCAGTTTACTAATGTATTTAGGTTGCTGCGGGGTTTACCGCGTCTTTGTAGCGTGTCAGACATGTTTGCGAAGGCGGGCGTGGATAGCTTTAGCGCGATAATTCGCAAGAGACTCTGAAGGCCTCCACCCATCGAACGCGTGTCGTGCGCGGCGCGTGTCGGACGCGGTTGAATCGGTATATTCACACCGCAAGCGGGCGGCGTATTGCAACGCGGCCGGCCCGCGCGGGCCCGCGCTTCACACGCGACGCCCACGTCACGCGGCCGCGCTGCCGAGTTGTAACTTTAGCGCCGCGGGCCCGCGTTCAGAGCGCATTCGATGTGTGTTTGAAGTGTAGTTTCAATGCTTTACAACTTGGGCGGGTGCCGCACAGCACACGCGCCGCGCACGACACGCGTTCGGTGGGTGGAGGCCTTGCGGCGCATGCCGGAGAGTTTCCTGAAGTTAGTGGTGGAAACCCCGGCCAGTGCAATGTGGAAACACTGGGATACCTACTATCCACATGGAGTCCACAGGAAGTGTTTACAGCTTCGCACGGGTGCAAAATGCTGACCGCTGCCGCTATGTCCCTGCATTTTAAATCTGTAATGTCTTCGAAGATATTCATTTAAATTACATGCTGTACAGGGCCATATTGATCTATATTAAATGCACAATGTATTTAAGGTACTTAATTGGATAAGAATTAATGCTGTATAGCTAAGAATCGCTTCGCAAGTAAGTCATTACTCGTACTTCTCGAAAAAAGTAAAGGATAAAAAATGGTTATTGTGGGTTACCTCTAAGAGATTGACATATACTTTTGCAAAAAAAATTGTAGACCTTTTTAAGGTCTGCAATACTGTCGTACATTATTTTGATCTATATCGTAGGGTTCAGTCAGCGTTTGCAATGTAAGCGCATAAAATGTGTCATTCATCCAAATCATGTCAAATACGACATTAGAAACCTCAAGAATTATGAGTGTTTCTCCACTATACGAATATTGTGCATGTATTATACATTTAAACCTTCCTCTTGAATCACTCTATCTATTAAAAAACCGCATCAAAATCCGTTTCGTAGGTTTAACGATCTAAGCATACATAGGGACAGACAGCAGGAAGCGACTTTGTTTTATACTAGTGATGATGATGTTTTAACATAGTAAGTAAGGCGTCTATTTTTAGGGTCAATTTTCAAACGAGCTGTTTTTGCTGTCCCACGGCTATAATTTCAAGTCAGTTTAACAAGGAGTATTGACACATATATATTCCGAGTGTTATAAAGTACTTTAAATATATATAACAATAACTTAAATATGTATTGATTCTGAAAAAAATGTATTTGAAATCGTAAAACAGCAAAATATACCATTTTTGCGTGTCCCACTTGCGGTTTTGCTCAAACAAAAATTCATAAGTATAGACTATGGCAACGTATAAATAAACAACTTATACTATTATAAAGAAGATTTATTAGCGTATTCATTAAATATTTTGCAAACTTAATGGGTGAATAATTAAACCCAGAGAAGTATTTTAGTAGGTGTCCCACGCGCGAGCCATTTATTAGGACTCAAGCTCAAAACCCTTAAAATCTGGTTTTCTATTCCCAACGTTACATTTACTTTACCGTACGATATAGACAGGTTAGTTGGGCTTCAACCACCAACAGGAGTGGACGCAGCGCCGGTATTTTTAAGGAGGAAACAGGTTTTCTTTATACCATGTATTTTCGTACGACTATATCACGACATTTTTATGGGCGTTAATCTATTAATATACTATTGAAATAAAAATGTGTCTTTCATAACAAAAGTAAGCAATATGGAGTAAGAGTTTCGTGTTTAACTAATTAGTATTCAATTAATAGTGTACGAATCGAATAAGTCATACAAATGTCGAACGTGGCATACAATTGACGATTCAAAACAAAATCTAAGTGATTGTTAATGTTTTGGGAATATAATCACAGAATAAGTAAAAGTACAATATATCGACCTTCATAAACCATAAACCTATATTGAAATAGTGAGTTTTTTTATTGTACAAATATTTTTATCTTTTTAACAGTTGAATGGCAAAATCGACATTTTGATGGCACACGCTGACATTTTTGTGCCGCTATCGACATGTATAAGGCAGAATCGACATTTGTATGGCATTATATCAACTTTTTTATGGCGCTGTCGACATTTGTATGGCGCTGACGACATTTGATATGGCACGGTGTATCTAAAGCATCAATATCTAGCTAACCATTAGAAGCAGAGTGGTGCCTCATGCACCATATTTTTTCTTTTTAAAAACCCTAGCTCACGTTGTCGGTACGAATCTAATATTCCCAAAAATAAAAAAACCATACAAATGTCGAAAAAACGTCTTCTTCAAAAATTGACACTTACTAACATGTTTTATGCAGCTGGTCTGAATTAAATAAATTAAATATAATTAAAATAATAAAAGTAGATATTACTTTTCTAATACATAACAAGCTATACATACGCAGCGTGGTTAGACCCCCAACAAGGTGGACTGATGACCTGAGTCATAACGTAACTTTTTGAACGCACGTTAGGACAAATTATTAACTGTCATTCTACCATACAAATGTGAAATTTTGAGCTACCTGACGCGCGTACAGTGCGTTTCGTGGTCGACCTGTTGCTAAAGGTCGCGGGAGGCCGCTGGATGAGGGCGGTGCATGACCAATCACTATGACATTTTTGGGGGAATCCTATATCTTGCTAATATATAGACGTCTCTCATACATGAGAGGAGGCCTGTGCCCAGCAGTGAGACGTATCACGTACGTCAACGTATCGTTATCTATATACGTCCCACTGCTGGGCACAGGCCTCCTCTGATCAGCCTATGCTGATGATGTGATGACGACCGCTTTAGCCTAGTTGGTAGTGACCCTGCCTACGAAGCAAGAGGTCCTGGGTTCGAATCCCGGTAAGGGCATTTATTTGTGTGATGAGCAAGAATATTTGTTCCTGAGTCATGGATGTTTTCTATGTATTTAAGTATTTATTTATCTATATAAGTATGTTTATCGTCGTCTAGTACCCATAGTACAAGCTTTGCTTAGTTTGGGACTAGGTCGATTTGTGTAAGATTGTCCCCTAATATTTATTTATTTATATTTATTTTTATATTTGTGTACACGTGTCTCGGGTAATGTGATGATGATAATGTGAATACAATTTCAAATAACAATCAAGTGAATGCGATTGCCACTTGATCTTGTTAAAAAGCAGATTATTTTGAGCACATCAATTACTTAAAACAAAGTCAAAATACGGAATAGCTTCTATCATCATTAAAATACTGCATATATCTAACGGCAGGGCCGCGACATCAACCGGCAGAAGCAACATCGCTACGACATGGGATCTCCAACGGCTATAACGATTTCTGTGACGTTTAACAATAAGTACAAAAATTTAGGGAGAGTACAAGTTTATATACCAGGAAAAAGCTATTTGTGCGTATTTTTACTCTCAACAAAAAAGTCTAAAAGGGTGCTAAGGGTGCGTTCCCAATCCAATTCATACTCGGTTTCAACACTTTCAACGTAAAGGAAAGGTCAGTCTTAATATAGCGATCTCGCACCTGTCGCCAATTAAATGGAACCGGATATTTATAAACGTTGTTCAATTGTTTTCAACGCAAAACAGCTCAGTAAAAACAGACTTCTCTCCGCTCCATTTCAATATTGCAAGCAAAGGGGATCTTGTTCCTAAAATCTTTCTTTTCTTTCTAAATTGAATTAATTAAATAAAGCCGTCGGTGAAAAAAACAAAACAATATAATTTCGTTTTTCAACCCGTTAAGAACTCCTAAACTACGCAATATAAACCCGTGTGTCATGTCGACTGTGCCAAAGAGTACCTACAATCGTCAATAAAAGCATGTATAGTGCGGATTGTTTTTCGACACCGGATCTCATCTTAAAACCCATCGGTCCAACAAAGCCATTATTGAGTCGCAATAGCCACGTGCCACAAACGCTTCAAAATGAAAAGGCCATGTATAATACTCGAATAGAGACTCTTTTGTTATTAAAGTAGTCTGTTGTTTTGAATATATAATGGTCAACAATCCTAAGTAGTTTTTTTTTAATGGGCTCTTTTAGTTAGACATAAAACCGTCTTTCCTTTAAAAAGATGTTGATGTTTACTACGTTTATTTATTTTACAGTATCAATTAGCGGTAACACTTAACAATAAAAGACAATCGCTTTGTTTACCGCTTAGCAATGAAAGATAATCGCATTGGTTATTAGGCACAAAGAGAACTGAATTCGGCGTCGAACGAGAATCCGCACTTTACAAATAATATTGTCATTGAGAAAAATTACCCAACTTACTTGACTGTAAAAACGAGTCGTCGCAAAAATAGTCCACTCAGTGTATAACACACACCTTCCCTTTACCATATAGATGAAAATTGTTTCATCGCATCGGCTACAATATCCTACTACACTACAACCTACAACTACCCAATTTTTAGTATCTTAATCCCGAATCTGAAAACGATTTTAAACTTTATACGCTTGAAGTAGAGTTCATTCTCGTTGGATAGCATTCGGCTATAAAATAATGTAATAAATTTCTTTCTGAACAGGGTATTTGGTACATTGCCTAGTTGGATAATGTCAAAGAATAAGCTTTAATATAACAGAGGGTCTGTGAAGGTTGCACATTTTTAATCTGCTGTAATTCATCATACACTTGTCCTTATCTCATTTACTTCGGGTCGGCGCTGCATGTTTTTAATCTGCTGTAATTCATCATACACTTGTCCTTATCTCATTTACTTGGGGTCGGCGCTGCATGTTTTTAATCTGCTGTAATTCATCATACACTTGTCCTTATCTCATTTACTTGGGGTCGGCGCTGCATATTTTTAATCTGCTGTAATTCATCATACACTTGTCCTTATCTCATTTCCTTGGGGTCGGCGCTGCATGTTTTTAATCTGCTGTAATTCATCATAAACTTGTCCTTATCTCATTTACTTGGGGTCGGCGCTGCATGTTTTTAATCTGCTGTAATTCATCATACACTTGTCCTTATCTCATTTACTTGGGGTCGGCGCTGCATATTTTTAATCTGCTGTAATTCATCATACACTTGTCCTTATCTCATTTCCTTGGGGTCGGCGCTGCATGTTTTTAATCTGCTGTAATTCATCATAAACTTGTCCTTATCTCATTTACTTGGGGTCGGCGCTGCATGTTTTTAATCTGCTGTAATTCATCATAAACTTGTCCTTATCTCATTTACTTGGGGTCGGCGCTGCATGATTTTAACCTGCTGTAATTCATCATAAACTTGTCCTTATCTCATTTACTTGGGGTCGGCGCTGCATATTTTTAATCTGCTGTAATTCATCATAAACTTGTCCTTATCTCATTTACTTGGGGTCGGCGCTGCATGTTTTTAATCTGCTGTAATTCATCATACACTTGTCCTTATCTAATTTACTTGGGGTCGGCGCTGCATATTTTTAATCTGCTGTAATTCATCATACACTTGTCCTTATCTCATTTCCTTGGGGTCGGCGCTGCATATTTTTAATCTGCTGTAATTCATCATAAACTTGTCCTTATCTCATTTACTTGGGGTCGGCGCTGCATGTTTTTAATCTGCTGTAATTCATCATAAACTTGTCCTTATCTCATTTACTTGGGGTCGGCGCTGCATGTTTTTAATCTGCTGTAATTCATCATACACTTGTCCTTATCTCATTTACTTGGGGTCGGCGCTGCATGTTTTTTTCTTCCATTCCTCTAACGCCCATCATCTCATCACACACATCCTTCCTATTCATATCGTCTCTCACGCAGTCCCTTATTATTTTTATCGGACTGCCGAAGGAGGGGAAGGTTATGTTTTTAATCTGCTGTAATTATAAGTCTTAAAATCCATAAAATAGCATTATATATGTTAGAATTTCACCACCCCCTTTCTTCCCGTGGGTGTCGTAAAAGTCGACTAAGGGAGCAGGGTTATAGTGTGTTGTGGGCGATGGGCTAGCAACCTGTCACTGCAATATCACATTTTGTCGATCTTTTGTACCCACATTTATGCTAAAAGTGGCGCTGGAACATAAGTTTCATATGCTCTGCCTACCCCTTTTAGGGATAAAGGCGTGAATGTATGTATGTATGTATATGTATAGGTAGTTCTAAGTTGTCATGATAGTGGTTTCCTTGAACGGTATTATAGCGAAGAGTCTCGACCAACACCTCAAGAGACTTTCGCTAAACGGCTGTCAAGGGTCAGATATAGAAGGCAGTACTCCTGGACGCGGAGGTTCTCTCTGTCGCCCTGCCCACGGGTGCTCAGGCCCCGCCTCGCTGCCGGCGGCGCCCTAGATTTAGATTTGGTCACAGACAGCGAATACTGAAATGAACCCTTTCGGCCGTCATGGCAACTACGTTTCGCAACCAGTTGCAATGGAAGAATATTTCTTCTTTGTTAGCAACTAGTTGTGAACGAAGAATCTTTTTCCTTACACAAGGGGTCGGCAACGTTTTTATAACTCCTCGGGGTCGGGACAGCGTCCAAAGGCAACGGTGTGTACCTATTGGTTCTCCAGGAAGTTTAAATCAGCTTAACATACAACCAATCTGTCGTGTCCTTCACGGGGAAATCAGTATAGGTCAGTTGGAGATATTAACAGAGCGAGGGATTGAAATGAACGAAGTGTTCAGTTCTGCTTCAGCTTGGCCGAGAATTATTTCGTATGTCCGTTTGTCCACCTGTTCTCCTCTACAAATCGCATTTCTCAACCGATTCTCGTGCAATTTTGTGAGCAAGTTGAATAATTAATTCTATAGTTTTTTTTTCCTTCGCGAAAAATGTATAAGTAGCTACATATCTTCATTCAGTAATATTTTTAACCTTTGCAACAAACAATTATGTGACAATGATGGAATTCTGTTAATAAACCAAGCACCTCGCTACCTCAACACTCTCAATGCCAGGAACCCGCATAGCTGGCCTACCTACACCGTAGGCACTTATCCGCTACGCATGAGGGACAAGCGATTCTTAGCAATGAATGTGTCAAATCTGCTTCTGCAAATAACCTCTCTGGTGAATATTCTTTGCCCCGGCGCCACTACGTCGCCTGGCAGTCGCCAGTTCGAGTCCCGGGCGCAATGGCGAATTGTGGCGACTGTCAGCTACTTAATTGCCTGTAAATATTCAATGTGGCCGGGCACGGTTGGTAAACTCATTTAAGTTATTTAATGAAACGCGGGTAGTAAGTACATGATATGTTTGCCGTAATTTTCTACCTCTGCAGACATATATGTATTCATCTGAGGGATGATTGCGTAATTTTTCGAACCAGCGTTAAAACAATTAAAATGTCATTTTCCAGTGCATAAAATGACATTTGGAACTACCTGACGTACGTTCAAAACGTAACGCAATCGATCGATCGCTTGTTCAATCCCCCTGGTAACAGCAGAATAACATCACATCACTCTTCTCGTCTCGTCTTTCCGTGGATATCGTGAAAGTCCTGTGATCAGGTTGAGGTGTGTTGTGGTCGATAAAAACAAAAAAAAACATGAAACAAGTGTCTCTGCGGCAGTGAACCGGACACTGGCTCATCATAATGAAGTGTCAGACACCTACAGCGATGATTTTCAGCCAGCACCGTTGGTGACTCACGAAATCATCATACCAATAAACTACCTACTTATATATAGGCAATAAGTACTAGCCTAAACCTGAAATCAAAATGTCGATAAAATAGTGTTGTGACAGGCGGGGTAAACAGTCGATAGCGCGCCGGAGCGGACGCGGCCCTAAATCCGGTACATTTTACTGAATATTTTATCTTCCTGTGACGCGATGCTCGCCCGCTTGTAAAGTTGACTAGTGACGTGTTACGTATTGTATCGATACATTTCAAAATATTCAATAATATCTAAACTATTAATAAAACAGAGAAATAAACTGTTTTTACGATCCTAATTAAGTATAGGTGCCGTTCATAGCGCTCGCACCTAACGATTACCAATTACCACTAGGTAGTAGGTAAGTGACCTTGAATTAAAACTTTGAATTAACGAAAAACCTAACACCACCTTTCATAATATTAACAATTTACACCTATGTACACAAACACAACAATAAGGAAGAGTCCAATATTGCGCACTATATATCTGACGGCTGGTGAACAGTGACTACAAAATTAAATATTTATTAGTGGTGTATCAAACAGTATTCATTCCGATTCTTTATGTATTTATGATATTAAACGAGCGAGCTAAGCGAAAGATGTTCTCCGTTTCAGCGTAGGCATAAAATCTTTCGTGTATCAGGGTTTTTCCCGGCTGACCTACTAAAATGTGACCTACGTTTCTCAAACAATTTTCGTGATTTTGTTAGCAGGTTCAATGATTATAATTTATATTTTATTTGTCTATTCACTTTTTATAAAAATAAAAAAACAGATTTAAAATAAGACAGGCTCGCGAGAATAGTACCTACGTGCAAGGTATTTAAAATACTCGTCATCTTTATCAGTCATTTTAGAAAATAAGTACTTACAGTCATTTGAACTTGTATTTTACCATGGTGCAATAAATGATTATGATTATAATTTAAATAAGTGGTCTACCAGTTTTGAACGTTATACAAATAAAAAGAGTGTAGAACGCTTTCTTGGCTTAATGCGTTAGAAGTACATTAAACCCACCATCATTACATGGAATTAAATTTTATCCACAATTATACCGGGTCGGTGGTTTTTACAAGCTCCAGTACACTCAGCATCGTAAAAAATAACTGCTTGCAAATCTGGAAACAAACGCAGCGCGACAGTACAGTCAGCGCCGGGAGAGTGGTAATGAAATATAATGGCACGAGTAATGACGCTTCGAAGTTACTCGAATTTGAGATATAATAATGAGGTCCTAGTATTTGACACATTAATGTCTAATAATTGAAACTCATTGTTCACATCTATCCCATACAAAAATATCATACTGACTTGATCTACCTGAGGTAGGTAAGAAAGCGTGACGTAATCGACCAGCAGGTCGTCATGGGAAAAACTCATGTTTTTTTTTAATTTATAAGCTGTTGTGTCCCACAACTGGGCAAAGGCCTCCCCTCTTTTCCGCCATTTGTCTCGGACCTGTGCTAGTCCTTGCCAATTCGTATAAAATTTATCGGGACGACCTTTCCTTTTCGGTCTGCCTCTGCCTCGGCAGCCATATTGAGGGGTCCATTGGGTGGCTAATTTAGCCCATCGGTCCGGATGCATCCGACAGACATGTTCAGCCCAGTTCCACTTATAGCTCAGCGATCTTGGAACCCACATCTACGATAGTTTTGGAACGCAACTCTGTATTTATGAAAAAAAAAGTAATATTATCGATGCCCGTTTCCCATCCCTAGACGTTACATGACCGTAAAATATCCGAGTGTCCGCCATGAATAACAGAAGTGGGGTATTGCAGAATTATGACGTCATCACGGGTCACTCCACCGCTCTTGTGGATAAAGCCCAATAACGATACGGTTGGGCTAGATTGAGATACATATTCACGCCTTAATTTCCAAAAGGGGTATAGGCACAGCACTTGAAAGTCATTTTCCAGTGCCACTTTAAGCATAAATGTGGTTATAAAAGAACTACAAAATGTAATATTGCAGTGATAGGTTAGGCCCACAACACACTTCAACCCTGTTCCCTTAGTAGACTTTTACGATACCCGCAGGAAGCCTGGGATGGTGCTGCTGGTGGGTTTAAATAATAAGTACTGTAGGAAAATACGGTTTTGTAAAACATTATTACCTAATTAATAATAGCGTGTTTTTGTTTATTCATTTTAAAGATGCTTTAGTCCACCCGAAAGTATTTTTAGATTTAAATGTAGCATAAAGTCACCGTTTTATTTGTACGAGTATGATTTATCTTGAATATTAAAAAGCGTTTTTTAAATCTCACATGAGATGTCTATATGTGAAAATAGAAAAACTTAGCGTATTCCACCCTGCAAAAAATACGGCATAAACATTACTTTATTAATATTTTTTCCGACTTTTAAAAGCTTATTAAATTTTATTGAATTTTGTCTCTAATGAATTACTTAAATTATGATTGAGAGATGAGAGGAGCAGATTTTATCTGCTCTACATTATTTCCAATTAATTTTCTTTATATTAGTTTTCCATAAAAATACTGAACGCCATGATAATAAAGCTACGGTAGCGTAGTGGTGATGGTTGTCAAACGGCGGATGTGGGCTTGATTTGAGCCATCGTACGAGTACCAATTGTTTTACCGGCAATTGTTCCACCGAATGTGTGATTCGCAGGATTCTCATTTCATAGAAAACCATTTTTTCAGAATCAGTAAACTTTTCAGGGATGTTATAAAACTAACCGAACCTAACCTAATGGGTTCTACAGCCCCAGCCTTTTATCTAAAATGTAAAGGTTTCTGAGTAACAGACATTCTATGAAACGAAAATTCAGCGAAACCATGCATTCAGTGAAATATTTGTTGGTCAAATAGGGGGACACCGCCTAAACGTGTGTGCAGCACTGAGGTGATGATGTGGATGATTTTTTGGATTTACAATACCAGCAATCATATCTACTAACCGAACTAACTACTTGACGTTGTAGACGATTCTATATACTAGGACAGACCGTCCAGTTAGGTAGGTCCAAATCTGAGAAAGAGCTCAATCGTCCAATCCGACTCAGCTGGGCAGCAGTCGAGAAGCTACAGCACATTTTTTCGTCCAATATTCTGCAGTGTCTCAAGACGAGAGTCTTTCACTTTTGCCAGTGATGGAGACACGTAACTGAAACGTGGTCGCTTACTATGGGCCTCATAAGAAGGCTCAAAGTCAGCCAAAGGGCAATGGAGATAGCGATACTGGGAGTTTCTCTGTGCGATCGCATCATAAATGAGGCTATCCGTAGCAGAACCAAGGTAACCGATATAGCCCTCCCAATCGGTAAACTTATAGTCAATTTTTTTTATTCCGTAGACTAAAATGACATTTCATTCATTGCTAGTTTTTACGTCTTATAAATAGTGATGTGCTACAACCGGTACTAACCGAAAATAAACGATTGGGAGGTACTTATATTTGTTGATGAAGCGTCTGTAGCACAATGAATGGATAATCCGTGACGTGATAAAAACGAGAGAACACGCACTGAAAACATTCGATCACTATACGAGTAAAATAACGAATGCCAGATACGTAAACCAAAATGGCGTGGCGTCGCGTCAGGTCGGCGATACTTCAATGTAATTTTAAATGTTTGAGTACATTAGTAGTGAGTAAATTTTATTTATTGTTTATTTCGTATCATTTTCTGAGAAGATTGTATTTATTGTTTATTTTGAATCTAAAATTAATTCAAGATTTTATCGGCTATTCACAAACCGATATCAAAGATCAGCACTGTTTGTATAGCTGGTCACATTATTTCTACGTTTGACATTTGTGGTTGTCATTTTAGTCCACGGAATAAAAAAAATGACTTTAAGTGGCAGTGAGCGGGGCAAATTGCACGCAGAACCGATGCCCGTTGGGGCGGAAACTTATCGAGTGGCGGCCACGTACCGGAAGGCGCAGCGCGGGTAGTCCCCATAAGGTGGACTGATGACCTGGTAAAGGACGCGGGAGTCCGCTGGATGCGGGTGGCGCAGGACCGGTCATTGTGACACTCTTTGGGGGAGGCCTTTGTCCAACAGTGGACGTCTTTTGGCTGATATGATGATGATGATTATGAACTAACAATACTAATCTCCTCGTGTATAGTTTTTCTTATTTACCTCAACCTCGATATGGAAGGCCTTAAGAATGAAGCAACACGTCCAAAACGTCTATACTAATAAGGTAAACAAGAAGGCCTGGTCGAATCCTGATTTATTTATGGAATGAGCACAAATATTTGTTCCTGACTCATGCATGTTTTCTATGTAGGTATGTATTATCTACCGATAGATCAAGCTTTTCAGAACAATTTTTCATTTAGGACCCGCACAAATATTAACGTAAAATAATCTAAGATAAATGTTAGCAAAACGAAAAAAATCTCACGTTTCGTTAATAAATTACACGACGGCAGAAAAAGCTCAAAGCGTAAAAAGCTAAAGAGCTTTCGGAACGGCGCAAAAATTGAAATTAGCCGTACAATAACAATAAAACGAGATTGTGACGCGCTCATTGGAATGGAAGCTTTACTACTGGGGCTTTCACCTATTCACCTTAAATGTGAAAGCTTTTGCAGAGAATAGGCGAGACACAGAGACAAACTCCCCACATTTTCGTTTTTGAAAGTAATAAAAGTTTATGATCTTATAATTCTCTTGTTTTTCTGACGTTCGCAAACAAGTGTCATAAATAGGACACACAAGTAAATAAAAAGGAGACATACAATTCGAATACCAAGTTCACTTCGGAGGGCACAAAACCAATTATTTGAAAGCATAGGCAGTAGGTTAAAAATAGGCAGTAGGTTACACATAGGCAGTAGGTTCGAAAAATTATGTATTTTTACGGCTGTTTAGCTTAGTCGGTAGAGACTATCCGGGTTCGAATAGATCGAATTGAGGTGAGGTGATTTGTAGACTAGATCGAATAATGTCCTTAACGAAATGTTTATTTATATATTTTATTTTAGAAGTAAGATATAAGTAACCTGCTAAATTAAATAGGTGCATCTCAGAAACTACTACACACTTTTATTATAATACAAAATTACAAACTTTAAAAAGGCATAATAATGTTGGATCATCATCATCTAAATAATATTACATACATTTATAAATTTCGCCGTTTATTAATTATACATACCATAATAACCATAATAACGAATTAAATTGTATAATATTGAATAACATATATGAATAAGGTTAGGTTAGGTCAGAACATTGCCCCCACTCCTACGATATGGTGAGGACTAGTCTGAGCAGAAATTTATAAATTCGCGCCTTTTACAGTCATTAGCATATGATGCTGGTAACTTTATTTTCTTACTCGTATAACGTATCAAACGCAAAATGAAAACGTTAGTGTAGAAAGATAAATGAAACTTTCTCTCTGAAACTAGTTCTGCCCCCATCCCTCTGTTTGCTGGTAATCTGCAGTTTATAAATGAACGCGCTCGTCACGGCTGTGGCGCGGACTATTCTGAGCAGAAATTTATAAATTCGCTCCTTTTACAGACATTAGCAGATGATGCTGGTTACTTTATTCTCTTTCCAATACTGAAACGGGGATTACCGTCGAAATGAATAAGCTAGATGTAAGACTCATTATTATATGCTTTGTTTATGTTCCACTGGCTTCCGCCCGCGACTTCGTCTGCGTGGGCGCAGGATAAAAACTATCGTTTATTTTAATCCAGGCTATAAACCATCTTCGTGCAAAATTTCATCCAAATCGGTTGTGTCGTAAAAGCGCGACTGAGTAACAAACATCCAAACTTTCTCATTTGTAATATTAGCAGGATCTTAGAGTTAGAGTTTTACATACATATAATCACGCCTCATGCCTGGAGGGGTAGGCAGAGATCACGGATTTCCATTTGCTACGATCTTGACAAACCTTTCTTGCTTCATTCACTTTCATTACATTCTGCTTACATGCCGGTTAAGGGTACTGTTGACCTGACCTTTCTGCTGTATTTTGATTTATGTGCATGTGTGTGTTGTTGTTATGAATAAATGTTAAGTATTATATTCTATTCTATTCTATTCTTCAGGATTTTCGACGAGGTCTTCCCCTTCCAACTGTACCATAACCTTTTCCCTCATACACTCTTAATCTTCTTTCATCCATCCTCTCTACATACCCATACTCACATCACACTCTTTCTTATTCTATCAAAATATCATCTTTTATTTGCCAGAATACATCAGGTATACATAATACAGATGCCAATAAGATTTCACAGGACATGCAGGCCCTCATGCAGGCATGCAAATGTCTTGAGTTTCATTACATAGGTGCATAAATAATCAATTACAAAAATTAAGAATACACTATCCAATATAAAACCATGTCAAAATAATAATAATCATTATATCCCATTGCTATCAAAGATCTCCTTTACACTATAATAATAACAATTGTCCAATAACCAGTCTGTCAATTATCCCTCAAACTCACCACACACATACTTGGCAACGCTCTCAATTCCACTGCATTTACTTGACTCTGATGTCTCTTCTGCCACACTCAACTTTCCCTACCATACATAAGTTTGGGGACTAACACTCCCTTAAGCACAGACGACGATGTGACGACGTCTTAGACGTGATTTATTAGATATTTTCTGGCTGCTCATAAAGGCGCAGAGTGCCCCTTTCACACTATTCCCAGCATTCACTCTCCTGTCAATATATCTCTTATGATTTCCATCCCTAGTGAATAACGTCCCCATATACACGAACTCTTTCACTTGTTCCGACCTTTCGTCACCAATCATAATTTCGCAATCAGTCATAACTTCATCTCTTTCATTCTCAGGTTTTTACAGTAATTGTATAAAAAGTAAAATATAAAACTATTATACATACAAAACATAAAATCATTATAAAAACCTAACCTAGGGCACAGAATAGATAGTAGTACAACTACAGAAGGGACACTCCTTCGATCTTTACAAAAGGCGCTTTTTTCTCAGCCAAAACATTAAGATTTATGGCCCTCTGACGTTGTCGACGACGACGTCGACGTTCATCGCTATACAAGTACATGCCGGTTCCTCAACGTTGGGGCACCGGCATGTACTTGTAGCGATGAACGTAAATCGCGGAGTGTCCGCCCCTTGCCTAGGGTGCCGCCGCCAACGAGGCGGATCTGAAGCTACCGGTGGTCAGTGCGGTAGAGAGAGGAACATCCTGACCATCCGCGCAGTGTCCAGGAGTACCGCCTTCTGTATCTGGCCCTTGACTCAGCCATCTAGCGAGAGTCTCTTGAGATGTTCTTCGAGACTCTTCGCTACTAGACCGTTCGCAAAAACAGATATTATTATTAAAGTATTAGCATTTCATAAAGCTGAAGATAACAGAAAATTATTTGAAGAGCGTATTAAAATTACGAACCTTAAATCGCTTGGGGAAAAGAAATGGAGATGAATACTTTATAAAATAATTGAATTCCCGTAAGAACAAAGTCTATTCTAGTTTATAATAGCTTTTAATTATTGCTTCACTTTTCATCTTTGTTTTATAACTACCCGCCCGCGTATTGCAAAACCGCGGTAGGTATAAAATATAGCCTAAGTCCATCCAGAAAGTTCGTTAAAACAGGTGAAAGACTTTTTGATATCGGATAACCGATTCGGACTTAATATTACCCACAAACTTAGTAATTCAAACAGCTACAAGACTTTTCCTTTTTATAAATAATATCAGTATAAAAGAACTTTTTTATAATGACGTATTATCACGCTCTCATATACATCAAACATTCCATCCCTTTTATGAAATTTTTTGGGGTATTTTATGTCTCAGAAATAGTGATTTTCGGGAAAAAAAGTACCCTTCGTACCCTTCGTTCGGAGTCGGAATCAGGTCAGCAATTTAGCGAAGCACACAATTATATTCGCATTTATTACACTAATACTGGTCTGATTAATTTATCTACTGTATCTACTTCAAAATTAAATCCAATCGCTTAATATACATCTTTGAATACATATATAAATTTTAAAACTTTCTGCTACAGGCTCTACAAACGTGACAAATTATCGCAAAAACCGACAGAGTTTACAACGTTTACATTGAAACTTATACATACCTAGAGGTAGATATATTTGTGTTCTTTTGTTTTTTCTCTTTCCTTGTTATTGTGTTTTTACGTTTGTTGACATTGTCTTATTATTAAGTACATATTCATTTTACTCTGTTTTTGGCGATTGTGATAAAAATCTGTAATGTATTTTTGTATCATGAAATAAATAATCTAAATCTTATCTATCGCATAATTGAAGACCGTCGTAGGTACAAAATTCGTTTGAATTTAACATTGTCACTTTAACATTTTTGTGTTGGTCAGAAAGGGACAAAGCACGTTTTATTTAGCAGATGCATTTTAAGTTTTATGAATAACGGGTTAAGTGTGTCTTTCAGCATCAAATTTATAGCAGCAATAAGAGTAGCCTAATACATCGTAACACTTCTTTATTATTACTGGGGTGAGGATGTGTCACATTCAGTGATCGTAATTTTTGTAGCATTTTTGAATTGGTATTAAGAATTTCAATCCTTAATGCTTAATTAACGTTATTAACGTGAATTTTAGCGTTAATTAACAATTTTGATTGATATTGTCTATACGAATTCCGTTAACAACACTAAGCTGTACCAAAAATGTTACAAAAGTTACAGTACAGTACGGTACAGTTACAGTTTGTAATACATAATACATAATGTATATATAATAAATAAATGATAAGGCGACGATTTTAAAACCTCCTCCTTTTTTGAGGTTGGTGAAAACCCCACGGAACTAAGCTACGAAATCGTACTTATCTACTTAAACAAATGAAATGCTGAAAAATAAATGCTAACCAGCTCAAAAGGAATAAACGCTCTTAAGAACTGGCTTTACGAAAACTGTCAAGAGCTTTTTGAACAAACTAAAGCAGTAAACGAAAACAGAAAAAGACCTTTATGTACCGGCCTTTAATCAAGCCTTTTTAAAACTTTAGAAATGTAAGAAGTTTACTGGATAGGCCCACTACTCTCATTGCTGGAAGTTGTTTCGACAAAGTATTTGAAAACAGAAAAAAAATTATATAATCCACAAATAAAACATTCCAAAATACTCGCCATAAAGGGTTTAAACACTTAAGTGTCTAGAAAATGAACAAGACAAAACATGATATTTTAAGAAAAAAAATAGTGTCTGTGTAAAATATTTTAAATTGTGGTAAAGGGTTTAAGCCTTACGCGCCTGACGGCAAATTCATCAACATTGACGATTAACATTTTGTATTTTTATTACGATTAGTATTCATTATGTTTCAAATATATTTGTTTCCTCGCAAATATAACGAAAAACATTGTGTGCGACACGGATGGTAAGACTTTTTTAATTGCTCGAGCCATCAAACTTCTAAGTGCTGGCACAGAATAGATAATAAATAGTACAAGTACAGAAGGGACGCTGCTTTGATCTTTACAAAAGGCGCTTTTTGCTCAGCCATAAACATTAAGATTGATTGCCCTGTGACGTCGTCGACGACGACGTCGACGTTCATCGCTACAAGTACATGCCGGGTTCTCCAAAGTTGGGGCACCGGCATGTACTTGTAGCGATGAACGTAAATCGCTGGGTGTCCTGCGCCTGGTGCTGGTTGCACCAAACCGCCTGTAATCGTAAGCGGTTTTCGTTAAAATCTGAAGCTATGAAAACTTTGACAAGTTTGATATGATATATATGACATGATATGATATCTGCCGGCGCCATATGTATGATATTTAAGTTGATCGTTCTCGAGTGGCGACAACGTACCGGAGGCGCAGCGTGGGTAAGCCCCACAGGGTGGACTGATTTATTTATTTCTTTATTAAAATATTTATTTACACAGCATTACAGTTGTAACTTAACCAATGCAATAGGGACATAAAGTGCATTCATTCTTACTTGTCTTATTTGGTAAACAAAGTTCTAACGTCAAAATGTATCTTTTTAGACTATAGCAGCTATTTTATCGTTAAAAAATTGATGTCCGAAAAGTCGTCTCGGCATGATTTAATACTCACAAAATTGCTATTCTATCCTAAAAAGATGCATTTTGAGGTTAGAATGTTATTTACCAAATAAGACAAGTAAGGATGAATGCACTTTAAAAGAGACAATAAATTATATTGGAACACTGCATTGCCTGCTATCCATCACCTCAAAAAACTTTAAACATGCACAACAAACAGATGCCCATCCTCATCGCCGAACAAATGGCGAGTTTCTGTGCGACAATGTCCGGGCCACTGGCACTGCCAATAAAGGACGCGCACGAGGTATTTAGGGTTACTCGAGGGACATCTGGGGGCCTAGACAAGGTTACAATCGACAAGCGCTAACGCCAATAGAAAACTAATAAAATGTATGGGAATGACAGATGTCAACGAAAAATGTTTCGTCGGCATCTGTCATTCCCATACATTTTATTATTTTGTCGATTGTAACCTTATCTATGGCCCCTGGTACAAACAGTCGCACCTGATGACCTGGTCGCAGGAGTTCGCTGGATGCGGGTGGCGCAGTACCGGTCATTGTGGCACTCTCGGTCCGGTCCGGTCCGGTCCGGTCCGGTCCGGTCCGGTCCGGTCATTGACCAGCAGTGGACGTCTATCGGCGGAGAAGATGATGAAGTTGACGTTCTGTAATCGTAGGTTGGTGCAACCGGCCCTAATACTCTCATTCGTAAAATTAAAATCAGGCACAATGTACAGTCAGCGTCATGTAGTTAGTAGCAGACTGTACTATTGTAACCTCGCATGGTTGACATCTAGGAATCTAAAGGCCTGTATTCAGTTTGATTAGTGATTAGTGCTAGTGGTTAGTGCAGGTGATAAGTGAATAGGAGAAAATAAGTGTGGACAGCGACTGATTAGTGCAAGTGATTAGTTGGCTGCGTAGTAACGTGATTAGAAGCGTGTTCTAGTTTTTTGCGAGTGGACTGCGAGTAGCCACGTCCCGCACCCCGCCCTTCCCCCTCACTCGCAGCGTGCCTGCCACTAAACACGTGTGGACAGGCAGATTAGTGTTTAGCGTCGGTGCTGGTCGACGGCTAACGGAATTTACTAAACAGAGCCACTAAACAAGAATTGGACACTACTCGCACTACACACCTACACTCGCACTAATCAAAGTGAATACAGGCCTTAATATATACTACCAGAGATATAGAGATATAGACAAGATAATTTATTATCAGCTCCAGCCATTTCCATCGCGCGGCCGTCAAATCAAAACGCGCCCAAGAGCCCGAAATAAACAAGCGCATAGACTCGATAAATTAGCGGGAATCTTTATTTACGACACGCCGGGACTTTACATAATGTAAGACTTGCCGGGAAATCCCGGACATATTCTTCGCTGCAACGCCAAATAGAATTTTCGGGGTATGCAGTATGCATATAGAGTGAGTACAATGCCAGCGCAAATATCTTTTTAACCGACTTGAAAAAGGAGGGTTTCCATTAGATTTTACTTTTTTTGTTGACTTCAAAAAATGAAGCTCTTGATTCGGTTATATTTTTTTATTTGGAAGTACCTACTTATATATGCTTCCAGGTTGGTCCCATTCTTTTCAAGAATCCAGTTGGAGGATGAGATCTGTGAGGAATTGAGAAAACGCCTCAATTTTATTAGGCACGTGTGTAGTAATTTCGGTATATTCTATAATAACTCGTGTCACAAATTTAGTGAAGTTTAGCTGATGATGAAGACCACCAGGTGACTATAATATGGAACTCGTCATTGATTTACTAATACTCACCATATTAGCTATAGGAAAGCAGTTAACAGCATGTGGTAGTGAATTGAAATCTGTTAATTTTATTTTTTAAGGAAAACGAAGAATAATTTGATAATAATAAATATAAGGGGACAATCTTACACAAATCGAGCTAGTCCCATAGTAAGCTCAGTAAGGCTTGTGTTATGGGTACTAGACGACGATATATATAATAAATAGAAATACCTACTTAAATACATAGAAAATATCCATGACTCAGAAACAAATATGCATGCTCATCACACAAATATTTGCCCTTACCGGGATTCGAACCCAGGACCTTCAGCTTCGTAGGCAGCGTCACTACCCACTAGGCTAACCGGTCGTCTAAATATAATAAGAAGTGTTTTTTTTTATTTTTGCTCGCACAACACCATAAGGCTTATTATTACAATATTTTAAAACATTTTTAAAGTAAAGGGAATAATAAGAAGCGTATAGGGGAGAAAGGGGTATTGGGAGTCACTTAAGCGGAAATTTAAATAAAAAAATATTAAACTATTAAATCTTTATTACAACCGCCTCATAACAAAATCTACTTAATTAGCTATCATTTAAGATCAGTAGTAATCACTTTGGTAATCAACTTTGGAAAATACAAAAGTTAAAAAAAAAAACAGATTTGAATCCGATTGCACCGAGGTGGGGGTGATTGGAGTCACCCTGAGGGCAATCAGAGCCAAAGAAAACCTAACATAAATCGCAAACAATAACTTCGGCTGACTCGAAAGCAGTGCGTCTGTATCTTATGTGGCTTATGGGCATAAGCCACATGAGGTACATCAGTACCAAACTTCACCATTTTGTCCGAATATTTTCTGTATCGTCGACGTCATCATCCTCATCTTCCTCGCATAAATCCTCAGTTCCCACGTCTGATATAGAGGTATCATTTGATTCTGAAGACAGTCTGCCGACCAAGACGTCGTCCCAAGGTAGTCCCTTTATTATATCTTTTTAGTACACTGGACAATGGAATATCTGTAGTTTAGCAGCTTTTCGTAAGGAATATCCATACTCTTCAATAAGCTGTATCGCATTTTTAATGTATCAGAAGACCAGGAAGCCTTTTGTGTATTTCTCACACGTACTTTCGGCATCTAAAAACAAAGATAAATGAGCATAAATTATTAAGGTAATTTAATCTAGATGCTGCGGGCAATTGGAGTCACCCGAGTCTCATTACCCACAACAACAATAATGAGGAAAAATATTAATAGAAAAATACACCTTAGTTACTCACTTGATTTAGGTTTCACATCATACTTTTGAATGTCCGGCTAAACGTGTATAAAAATTACAAGCAAATAGATCAACAAATGTGGCACTTACCGTTTTTATGCGTGGTTGAAAAATTACATCGACGCAGCGCGAAAACGAAACACTTTTCTCATTACCGTAGTGGCAGCCATACTGGCGCGAGCTTCTCACACCGATAGCAAGGGGTCAAGAGCGGGGTGGGGCGGGCGCGTACGCGTCACTAGTGTTTGTGGTTATGTAGATGTGTGGGTGATTCCCATTGCCCGCTGATTCCCATTACCCGGTTTTCCCCTACTACTGCATATATGCAGAGGAGAACAGCCGGACAGCCGGACAAACAAAGCTGAAACGGATATTAGTAACAGCTTGATTAAAATTGGATGTTCTGCCGAGTACCGTACGAGTAGATAGAAGAGTCTTGGTTCAATATTACATTTGAGTAATTACCGCTACATCACTAGGTATTTATTGTTATTTTAATAAGTTGTTCACGAGATGTGCCTCAGAGCAGTCCTGGGGTGAGTGTTCCAAGACTTTGTTAAAAACTGAATGAAATTAAAAAGATTTACTTGGAATCATGATATTTACTAAAGTATTTAACTGAGATCGGTTTGTTGCACAATGTTGATCATTTTCTTTACGGACTACCTCCGCTCCATAATAAAAATGACTGATTAAATATTTAAATTGTCCTCCATGCATAACATAACGGATTTGACAATATAAAAAAAGCTTGAACTTCTTTTATTAATTATTTAAACAAATACATATAATCGGAACAATATCGTAGCTATGAATTTCTTAACTCTTTAAAAAGTTTGCCACAAAAACAACAAAGTTATTTTTAACACAGTCTAATATAATCACAAAAACTACTTCTAAGTATTTATTGAAGATTTTTGGTTATCATTTCACTAAACGGGCAGCAGGCAGATTTTGCTCAATTAATCTGTAACCAAGAGTTAAACCATCTCAAAAGCAATTAAAAAAGCCTTGGTTTATAAGCCACAGCAGCTTTTGCGTTGATTTAATCGTTTTTTTTTTGTTTAAAAGTAGGTACATACATTCACGCCCTCTCTCCCAGACGAAGTAGGCAGAGCACATTAAATTTATTATTCAGTACCGTTTCTAGCAACTGTGGGTTTCAAACGGCAAAAGTGTGACAGTACAGTGACACATTACTCGTTTTGTACCTAAGAAAAGAAAGCGGGTGGTGCTATTCTAATCCAAAACCACACGAAGAAAATTACTTCAATATTTAGACTATGCTTCTCCTAACTATTACTTATTTAATTAGATTTTTAGTAATGAGAAATTTTTTGTCTTAGATTTGGCTTAGTATATGTTGTATTTATTTATATATTACGCGCTCAGATTAATAACCAGTAAAAAAACTATACATATATATTACTCATCATCCTCCTAGCGTTATTCCCGGTTGTGCCCCTAAAGGACCCCGGGGTCCGCTTTGGCACCTAATCCCATGATTCGGCATAGGCACTAGTTTTGCGAAAGCGACTGCCATCCGACCTTCCAACCCAGAGGGAAAACTAGGCCTTATTGGGATTAGACCGGTTTCCTCACGATGTTTTCCTTCACCGAAAAGCTAACGGTAAGTAATCCGTACATATTAAGTTCCGAAAAACTCATTGGTACGAGCCGGGATTCGAACCCTCGACCGCCGCTTGACAGCCACTAGTCTGCAAAAAAATACTTATACTTACAGATCAGCAGTCATATGGGAAACTACCTGTTTTAATTGATTGTTGAGCTATCAAAAACCTACTAATTTCAAAAGTGGTAAAGCGACTCTCCCTACCTCTCTAAAAGGTTCAAATTCCACTGACACTATATATGCACCCGAAATTAAGTGCATTTCTTACCAGTTAACTAGTTATGTCTACTACTCGTTAACTAGTTATGTGTACTTAACTGTGATAATTTTCCTTTTAAATTCATTATATGTACTACTGCCACGATTTTTTTCACGTCCCCAGTAGTAGCCATTTAACCGGCAGGGGGGACTCGAACAAAAATTGGGGCTTTAAATCTCATTATCTCGCAAACGCATAACTGAGTTGAAAAATAGTTGTAGAAAACCCATAATATTTTTGAACAAGCTATCCAACGATACTCCACACTATAGGTTTAACAAAAAACAATATTCTACTGTTTTGTCGGCGTGATTTGTTTATAAACCCACGCCGAATTGCAGTTTTCAAGTTGTAAGGGTAACTGAGCTAAGCCGAAGACGGACAGACAGACAGACGGACGGACATGGCGAAACTATAAGGGTTCCTTGTTGACTACGGAACCCTAAAAATGGTCTCGCGAAACACGTTCAACTTGGCACAGGTTCACACTCGTCGGACGTTACTTGGGAACGAAAGGGAGCGGGGACACCAAGTGGGGATTGTCTACGTAAAAAGGAAAACCTTATGCGCGACTGTCCAAGTGCGCCAAAGAAATTAGGTGTTTTTTGGTTAGACAAAATTCATTTTATGATAACTTTTGATTTATTTTATGATAACTTTGATGCGCCGGTTTATCCGCTCTAGAAAGTTCCGTAGGCTGGGACTGCATTCTGGGCGCGCTCCGTTAGACGGCGCTGACTCGGCGAGGTTCACAAATATCAATTCCATATTTGAATTTGGAATCTTGATAGAAAGAAACGGTCTTCGAAACAACTTGTACGAGTACAGCCGAATAAAGCTGCCACCTAACGAAAACGAGAAACATAAGAAATGGGGACAATCTTACGCAAATCTTTCCTACAATATGTTATATGTATCCTGTACTGTACAGTCAGCATCAAAAGTACATATGTAATCTAAATACTTTTGGCGTCTTCGTTTGCATATCTACTTTTGATGCTCACTGTACCTGATTTCTAAATAATGTTCTTCGCCATAGTTCAACGCTTCGGCATCTTTAATACCGCGAGCCATCCAACCTCTCGGACAAAGCAACTACGCGTCATTGGTTTAACTATAGGGATTCACGATGATTTTTCGTAAATCTAAAGTCGTCTTCATTAAATTATAAACCATGTAAGCCTACCACTCTAGCCACCTAGTAAGTACCTATTTCTACGTTTAGGGTTAGGCAAAAGATAAATTAATTCGTTTACATTTATGGCCACTTCTGTTTCGTGCAACGGGAGCTCTAACCATTAAGACGCTTCCCCGGTTCTACATAAGAAATCGAGAATTCTCCTAAAATCCCGTAGAGTATTTTTCTCCCATGTACGAAAGACATAAACTTGTACCTATAAAGTCATAACCTGTGCGTGTTCTACGAGAATCAAAGAACGGCCTCAACCGCCATTTCGCCAGCACTCCTCAATAAATAAAGCCAACCGCGTGGATTGTATTGATTGAGGGTTTGGTTACATCATTCCAAATACAGTCAGCTGGAAATATCTGATGCATTAGTTTGCAGCCGAGTGTGCATATTACGCCGCCAGTTTTAAACGAATGACCGTCGCCAAAACAAACTGCTTCTTAAGCATAGAAAATCAGCGCCAAAGATTTCGTACCGCTATACCTACGTTCGTTGCCTATAACATGGGGAACTACGTATGTAGAGGAAGGTGCGTACAAGCGCCCACCTACCGGGTTCCCGGCACTGAAAGACTTGACTGTAGAAATATTTTAGAACAATACGGGTGTGGGTAGACTGAAAATATATTATTACTCCAAATGAGACAAGGCAAAAAAATATGCCTAGTGACGAAAATAACATTCAGATATTGCTAAGACATACGAAACTACAAGCGTTTTACGTTTTACATACTGCTTGTACACGTTGCCATTTTGGAACGATACAAACGCGCGTTTCATTAATGCGACATTAATAGCCATACCACAGAATAGATAATAGTACAAGTACGGAAGAGACACACTCCTTTGATCTTTACAAAATCGTTTTTTTCTCAGCCAAAACATTAAGACTTATGGCCCTCTGACGTCGTGACATGACGTCGACGTTCATCGCTACAATTACATGCCGGTTCCCCAACGTTGGGGCACCGGGATGTACTTGTAGCGATCAACGTAAATCGCGAGTGTCCCGCGCCTGGCCATACCAAGATCACTTTACATAATCACCCAAATAGTGCTTGTATCGAGTCGCCGCGTGTCTTTCCTATCTTTAAATCAAGTCTCGATAAATTGAAGCATTATTTTGCAGTCCTTACGTCCGTAGGCTATAACGGGAAGAGGATCTCGATTAAGCCCCGACGTCAGACGGTCTTACCCAAATTATCCTCCCTACCCACCTCGCCTCGATTGCTGACATTTAGCTTCACACTAATCAATAGTTTCCTTAAAATCAATCCGTGATTCATTGGAAAACATTGTAAGCTGTAGTTTAAAAAAGATAGTCAAGTTATCTAAGGACAAATTACAACTCAATTGGACTACGGAAAGTTGGCCTAACATGTGCAACATAATACTCGCAAATAACGAACTAACAAGGAGATAAAACCTTGAGCGCTCAGAACAGCCCCCTATTATGCGACTTGTTTTAAGCTCACCTCAACGCTCACCCGCAAATATATCTTGACACCGCGATGCGTAGTAACCAAGCGTAGGTAGAGGTCTAGTTTAGTGACGGGTAACCGGCGGGGTGAGCCGCATTAGCGCGTAGCGAATAACAGCCGCACCTCAGTAGCCGTGGCGGCATTAATCACCCACCACTAGGCACACATCGCCACACAACTAGTTACGTAAGTAGTTGTGTTATTATGTATGTGGTCTTCCGGAAGAAGGAACTACTTCCCCAGTTGAGCTGCTGCCAATATAAACGAAATTGCAATAGAACTATGTTGCAGGCATATTTTATAATCCGACGTTTTACAGAACACCTATTTAGCTGTTTAATAAATCAGCCCTGTTTTGTGATACGCCGGGTCGACGATCAGGCGGATTACAATGCCGCTGAATTAAAATTCGCTGGATTGTCAAAGGCCTTTAGGGTATGTAATTGTAGGCTGCTTTACCGTTCCCCACTGAGATTCATAGAAATTGTTTGATTGCACGTGAAAATTGTTAAAGTCACTTTTTATAGATATTTATCACGTTTTCTATTTTTAATAATTTTTAATTTGACGACCCCTTTAGCCTAGTTGGTAGTGACCCTGCCTACGAAGCTCGAGGTCCTGGGTTCGAATTCCGGTAAGGGCATTTATTTGTGTGATGAGCACGAATATGGTTTCCTGAGTCATGGATGTTTTCTATGTATTTAAGTATTTATTTATCTATATAAGTATGTTTATTGTCGTCTAGTACCCATAGTACAAGCTTTGCTTAGTTTGGGACTAGGTCAATTTGTGTAAGATTGTCCCAAAATTTTTTTTTATTTTATTGAATTGTACATTTTAATGACGAATTTTCTGTATTCGACGCCACTGTTGTTGTTATGTCAGATAGCGCCGCGAGTATTAAAAATTGTAACTAAACACTTCCAAAGCGGCGGCTAATGACCCGCTGTATTACATTACCGCTAGTCGTATTGAAGAACGATTAGTAACACATTCCAGCGGATTTCCATTCAGCGGTATTCAATTCACCTGATCGTCAACCCGGCGTATTACAAAACAGCGCTGCTTTGTGCAACAGCTAGCTGTTATGTAAAACAGCTGATTTTACTATTCCACTGCGACAGCTACAAGTTGCAATTGTACATTGTGTTACCAGCACCGTTATCACACGACGACCCGTGAGCTCTCTCGCGTCGAAATACTCGTAGAGACGTAGACTATACGTCTCCTTTCAATAAGAAGGTTTTAAAAGAGACGGATAGTCTATGTCGCCGCGACACAGCTCGCGGGCTTACTTGTGATAATACAATGTACTTACAAGATTAAACAGGCAACACTGCTGCTCGTCGTTGGTCAAAGCACCCCAGTGTTGCCTGTTTATTTTTAAAATTGCGACGCATAGTATCATAATAACACCCCTTAAACAGGCAACACTTTATACAGGAAAAAGCACCTAGGGTCTCCGGACACACTATGGGACGCAGTCAGCAACACAAAGGCACTCACAAACTTTCTGGAGGAGCTGGGGCGGTAGAGTAGCGTTACCCCACCGATTCAAGCAAAATAGGCACACTGGATGTCGACTTGCGGAGACGCCCAGTATAACTAACTAACAGGCCTATAATCTTTAAAATTAGAGATTGGCTAAGTTACTAACAGATAAAACAATGTAAAACTTGAAATAAACAGCTTAATTTTTTTTTAAGGCAACACTACCGCTCGTCGTTGGTCAAAGCATAAGCATAGTTATTTTTAAAATTGCAACTTAAAGTATCGTAATAATAATAACACTCCCTGGGTCCTTGGGTCCCTGGGTCCCTGGGTGTTTAAATAATCGATGGTACGAGTAGTATCGAGTCACGATCTTCTATTTCAAACAGTTTAGTTAACGCCAACAAGATCGGTACACTCACCGCCAATTATAATATTCAGTTTGACTTATTATTTAAAGGGTCATCCCCCGTTTGGAGATGATGATTGTGAAAGGGACTTTTCATGAATAATGTCTTTGTGAATAATTAATGCCGTGGTTTGAAAGTGGCACTGCCGTGTTCTACCCCGATTCCCGACGTTGTACAGTCAGCAGCACGAGTTATACACACTTCCTTTATAAAGCTCCTATATTTGGTACAGTCAAACCACAATGTTATCGAACAAAACTCGAATTGTTACGACACGATCAACGGCGAGATCGACTATCCGTCTCTGTCATAGAGCTCTAATTCGAAAGAGACGATAGTTTATCTCGCCGCGACACCACTCCCGCGCTATTTTGTGATAACTGTGCAGTGAAGGTTAATTTGGCGCGGTAGCCGTCATCTCAAAGAGAACTGACAAACTTCCCACACAATCGGATTATAAAGGATGTAATTAACAATTAGGTAACTGATGTTTTTTAACTGACTTCAAAAAAACAGGAGGTGCTCAATTCAGTTGTATGTCTTTTATCATATTTATTTAATGTTTGTTACTTCAGAACTTCGTCATTTATGAGAAGATACGTTTGTTTTTGTTTTTAAGTATATGCTTCCAGGTTGGTCCCGTTCATTTCAAAAATCCAGTTGGATGATGGAATCCATGAGGAATCGAGGGAACTCCTCAATTATATAAGGCATGCATGTAGTGATTTTGGTGTTTTCTATTATAACTCGTGTATTTACACCCGGAAATCATAAATTTGGTATATTTGAATTGATGTTGAAGACCACAGATGACTTATGGAAATCCTCAATTATGTACTTGATATAAAAGTACGTCACAGATTCTGATATGATTCCGATGAAAATTAAGGAAACTACGGAAGTCCTCAAATACTCGTATTATCGGCCCACATACAGCGATTCGGTTTATTTTTTCTTATAATCAACGCATTTGCTCTCGGAAATCAGTTCATGTGGTAAATTGGAAAAGAAATGTGGAGAGGACCAAACTGAAGTCGGTTTTTTTTTTCTTAAAGTGTGTAAATTATTTACCAACTTGACAAATCCTGACCGGATTTCTACATCGTGTCTGTAAAGGTGTTGATAGATTCGAGCGTTCACACCCAACAGATCGTCGAGCATTCGCGGTTTTAAAATCTGTCGAACTGAACAACGAGCAGAACCAAAAATTGCTACGAACATTTTCACGATTATTCTAGAGAACGCTGTAGTAAAGCTCGTTAAAAAATGCATTGCCCACGAAGATGTCAGACTTGACGGTCGTGTAACAAAATTGCTCGGCCCGGCAAAAAGTTCGAAGCACTGTCGTTTCGCTGGAATGCTCGCTTCTGTTTATATTGTGAGATCTCTAATGTATTCGCTCATTAGGCACTTGTCCCGCCGCGAGTACTCTCATAGTAATTTTTACTCGCTTTTACTCGCGCGAGTAAGAATTACTATGAGAGTACTCGCTACTCGCCGGCGGTGGGACAAGTGCCCATATAAGCATAACGCCGTTGTCCAGCGACCACTTTTACTTGTCGAGCCGGCAATGTAGTCCTTATTGTATACCCACATTACATAACATTAAGATTTACGAATGGTCAGTTCACTGTGTCTTAAATAATTGGACTCTATTTAAATTAACCCAAGCCGACTGTACACAGCGCGTGACGCGAATTTGTAGTTGTCCGGTAATTGTTTCAGATTGCAACCGCGATGCCGCGATGACGCGCCAGATTTATGAAGCTGACTGTACTAGTGATGTGCCAGTGCAGAGAACTAGATTCAACCGCTTTACGTTTATCTTGCAAATATCGACATAGTCCCAAACTGAACTTTGAATATTGAGCAAAATGATTGAACAACATTATTATTTGATATTATTATTTGACGTTATTATTAGACATTTGTATGTTTTTTGTAAGCATGTATAAAAGATCTATGATAAAATAAGGCTAACAAATACGCTAGATTTAAGACTTCAAATTGCTGTGCCCTACCAGGGTCCATGAGAGACCTACTTACTTATGTAAAACCTAAATGTAAACCATGGATGCAATTAACGAATGAAATGAAATGAAATGAAACTAAGCAAAGCTTGTAGTATGGGTTCTACACGACGATAGGTAGAACATAGTTCTTAAGAAAATAATGGTCAAAATTCATGACTAAGGAACAATTCACGTTCACTATGTTCTACCCACAAAATACGCACACAACTTGCTCGGATTCGAACACGGACCTCGACCCAGGTCACTACCAACTATACTAAAGGCTAACTGTTCAAGAAGGTTTATGTCAAACTGTCGACACTCACTTCGTCGAATTTCACTTCAAAGTCAACGTTTCATGTATTTTCATTTCGTCGACCATTCAGTTCGTGGAATGGTCATTACAAGTAATTTTAAAGCGTCTATTTTTACTTGTCGGATTATTCATTAAATAATTGAATTATGTCATGCAAAACGTTTTGTGATTTATTGTTTCAAGTATTTTTAATTAACATACAAATTATTACAAGGATTATTTTTTTAAATTAAAATAGTTGGCATACACAGTTATCTATGGAAACTATTTTAACCTAAACAAAACCTAACCGCCAGCGTGTCGACGTCATCCCGCTTCACGGGGTGCCTATTTCCGCTCTGAGGGACACAAGTGAAACCTAACCTTACCTACTTATAATACAATTGTTACGGTTTTTTGTTTTTCTTCGAACCCCCTTTTTTGCCCGCCCTAATTTAATTCAACCCCTGTAAGATTGTTGTGTTTTGTTTTTGTAATGTTTTAATAAAATTTCGAGCAAATGAAATTCATTGTTTTGTTATTCTGCCATTTTAAATTCATACAAAATGAATTCATGCCAAATAATATTCCCTGAACAGTTGTTCTATGAAATAATAAAAATTGGAATGATCTGGTCATGAAATAACATTACACCATACAATCATTCGTGAACTAAATTTTACTTGAAACGTTTTCGATGAAAAGTTTCTTGACAAAACAAGGGACACCCGTTCAGGTAAGTACCAGCTATACACGTCAGCGTGTACTTACCAAAAATATCGAGTGATTTCGTGACACAGCCTAGGCCGGCTTTTTTTTCTTTGTCATATATGTGTTTGTATTAGTTCAATTGGCTGTTGCGAGAAAGTGCTTTTGTTCTTGAAATAATGACGGTATTTTTTTCTTATCAATCGGTTCAGCGGTATAATCGTGAAGAGGTAACAGTAAGACAGACACAATTTTGCAAACTCGCCACCTCCATAGTTAATAAACTGAAAAAGTTCAATGGCACATAGTTCATTTTTCATTTCACCCATCATCCATTACAACCATACTCATCACATCATTCATACACACAATCACTTTTTCCATTAGAAATCACTTACCTTGCAGTAATCACGGATTCAGTCGCCCGTATCCTTCGCGGGGCTGCTTTCTGGTAAAATCAAAGAGACAAAACAAAAGACAACCTTTGGTTTTTACAATATTAATATGGATTCCGTAGTTCGTTTCAGTAATGTTCTATTATATATAGTCTCCCAAGACCACGGCCATCCCTACCCACAGCTGTTTAAGTGGTTCAAAAGCATGATTTATAGTGAAGTAACCTTTGTTTGGCCGAACTTGTCGGTTGTCTGCGATCGAGCTAGCCAAGTTTACTCCTGCCTGGGTGAATACCATAAAACCACTACTACCAGTATCTTACTACCCTACTAATATTATAATTATACGAAAGCTTGGAAGTTCACATGTTTGTGACTAAATTAGATGGGGGGGCAAAGAATCTCCCAACATAGTCCATTGCCCTTCAGGTGACTATAAGCCCATAGTAAGCGACCACGTTTCAATGCCATAAGTCATCAATTGCAACACTGGTCAAAGAAGCTCTTGAGACACTGCCGCTATTGTATTGCGATGTAAAAGGCAAGTGCTATTATCGGTCCCAGGAGTAATGAATATGTCAAGAAGGAATGATAATTATTCCATCGACAAGAGCTCGGCTCTTAATTTGCTATGGTGGTGATGTTTACACTCAATCTGGCGTGAAACGTAGTGATTTTATGGCGAACAACAACTATAACCATTCTTTAAAAAAAGTATCTTTTCTTTCGGTTCGGAAATAAAAAACCTGTGTCGTAGTTACGACACAGGCCACCTATTTGTGGCTAGTTAGCCACAAATAGGTGATGATAAATGATTTGAACATCCGATGAAGAATTTTATGATTTACTTGTACCGATTCTCATATTTTTTTATTGTAACTCTACTGACATAAAAGTAAAACACAAGAGTAGCATACAATAAGTACGAAGATTGTTGGAAACACATCCGTAATTTGAGATTCGTTGTTCTTGTATGTAATTAATGCCTACGGCATCTAAGTCGTACCTACGGTCCATTGCATATTACATATCCAAGCCATTTCAAGATCTAATGAGCCACACGCTACTGAACAGAATGTACTACTGCCATGTACCCTAAAGGCATTTAAAGCAATTACGACGTAAAAACTAAATTACAAGTACTGTATGCATTATTCGATAGCCCTTGTGTCGTCTCACTCTCGTAATCATGGTGTTCAAATTGACTGCTGACATCAACACTAAAGTCCACGTTTTGTACCATAGTAGTATTACTTATTGTGTGGCTTTAACAACACAGTAAGTAACAGGGTAAAAACATGTTTAAAGACTTTTTTACTGAAAAAGGCTTACTATACCGTTGAAGAGATTTTAAATGATAAAGATGACTGGCCTCTTATAGGACTGCGTAAAGACCATGATAATTGAAATAGACATAGGTACATTGACATTGAATCACTTAGAATTAGGTGACAATTAATTATTTTAATAAGGAAATGTGTATGTGTGTCTGGTTTTAATATTGGTGATAAAACAGATTGATAAAACGTAATAATCGGCGACCGCTTTAGCCTAGTTGGTAGTGACCTTGCCTACGAAGCAAGAGGTCCTGGGTTCGAATCCCGGTAAGGGCATTTATTTGTGTGATGAGCACGAATATTTGTTCCTGAGTCATGGATGTTTTCTATGTATTTAAGTATTTCTTTATCTATATAAGTATGTTCATCGTCGTCTAGTACCCATAGGACAAGCTTTACTTAGTTTGGGACTAGGTCGATTTGTGTCAGATTGTCCCCAAATATTTATAAAAAAAAAATCTTTTACGATGCAAAAGTGATTATGAAATCCTACTTAAATAAATATTTTTTTTATCTTTATCTTTATCTTAACAACCTAATAAAACCCGTCATTTCACTTTAACGTGTTTCCGGCTTCAATTTAATCACAAATTATTTTAGAAAAATGGTCGCTTAATCTTTTCAAAGCTCAACTATTAATGCAAAGCTTTTCATTTCAATGCAATAACAAGCAGCAGGCATTCTCGTTTCGAGCAATGTGTTCTCTCGGCCCTCTTCGAAAAAAAACCGTGAGCTTTAAATGTCTTGCGTATCTAACGAGGCCTAGACAAGTGTAGGGTTTTGTTATTTTTTGATACAAAATGTAATTTAAAAGTAGCTGCACTGACAATTCTGGTGACGTCACGGTCGCCATAATGAACTGGAGGGGGAGTGGAACGGGAAGCAAGGCTTGGCGGGCTGACATTCTCGGTCGGGGAGTGAGATCGGACGGACGTGTTTGGTAGTAATGAAGTTGTACAACCAGCAATAGTGATAAGGATTGATTGAAATATACTTTTATAAACAGTACAACGTTTTGGTTATTTCCGTGGGTGCTAACATATCAGCCAGTGGGATAACGAAACTCCGTAAGTAACCGCCTGCAAGTATTTTCTTATTACAGTGCATGATTTGTAGTGAACATATTAAGTTGCCACTTGCTACTTTTTAAACAGTTTTACACGTATAGTTTTGGCAAATCCTGATAAGTAACGTATCTACTTGTGAGAAATAGTTTGGGTTGGGGTATAGGAAAGGGTGGCCATCCCAGGAACTTAGAAAATTTTCGACAATTTAAACAAGCATTAACCTTTTGACCGAGCGTTCCAGTTTTTTTTTTTCTCTTTTTACTTATCAATGTTCTTACGATTGTTTTGGTCTTTAAATTCGAATTGTCTTATAACGAGAACAGTCCAGAAATGAACACTTTTATATTCATGTAAGACTATAGGTAATATAAAACAATTTTACTTAACTGGTATTTGAACAAGAGATATCGATGAGCATGTTAATGTTACTAATAAAAAGCGTGTTTCTTTCCTAACGAATAATGTCTACTTTGGCTCATCAATGATACTGATTTTTGGGAAGTTTTAAATAAGTGTAAATCCAGTATGTCCTAGTCTAAGACCAGGTCATTAAAGTCTAAGTCAAGTTTATTCAAGTCTCAGTCAAGTTTATTCAAGTCTAATTATCTCAAATCCAAGTCATGTAACCCACATGCCAAGAACATTCACTTTTGTTCCAAACATTTGCAGTTATTATCATGAAGCCATCTCGTAAGCGAAGAAGAGAGGTGTCAGATGAGGATGATGACTACGGTTCACCAGTACGACAACGACGTAGACACGGAGGGCTGCGCAGCCAATACAGGGAAGAAAGTCGGCCAAGCCGTTCGAGGTCACGTCGCCGGAGGTCGACCGGGTCATCCCATCGCTGGCACGAGCGCGAGTTGAGCAGGCAGCAATCGGGTGAATCAGCATCACTTACTCCTACTTGTAATCCATCGGTACCTGAACCAAAATCAACTGACCAACCGTCTAATGTGAATAACAAATTTGACAATATTGCTGTGCAATTTAAGGAACTCATTCAGGCTATGCAAACCAGAGGCTGTAATGAAACATTCCCGACTATTAATTTCATACCCGAGTATGACCCAGTCAAACGTACTCAAACTATTAGTACGTGGCTTCTAAAAGTTAATGAATGTGCTCAAATTTATGGCTGGACAGAGCGACAAACAATTCATTACGCTCTGCCAAAGCTTGCCGGCTTGGCACAGCAATGGTATCAAGGGTTGCCGAGCCTTCTGTTTACATGGTCTGAATGGCAGGAAAAGCTGAAGTCAGCTTTTCCAAGTGATGAAAATTACGGGCGTTTGTTGACGGAGATGCTTGCTTGCAAGGCGCTCTTTGGAGAATCGCTAGAAGAATATTTTTACAAGAAAATGATTATTTTAAACCGTTGCAATATATCAGATAAAAATTTAATAGACTGTTTATTGTTTGGTATTGAAGATAGGTCGGTTCGGACTAGTGCCGAAGCAGCTCAATTTATGGAACCCGATAAATTGTTAGTGTACTTGAGAAATGTGAAAATTCCAAAATCAACCGAAAAAAAATTATCACAACTTTGCAAGCCGGCAGCTCCAACAATAGAAGCACCAGACTTAACATATCCGTACCCGGAATCGAGTACAAACATAATACCATATGTTACAATTGTGGTGAAGAAGGTCACCCCTATTTCAAATGTAAAATGCCAATCAAAAGATGCGAAACATGTCATAAAATAGGGCACTTGGCCAGTGATTGCCCCACAAAGAAAGATAATGTTGAGAACTAAAATAAGGCTGTGTTACGTATTTCCCTTGAACAGGACACCCCAATCTCCTGAAAAGGTAACAGAGTGTTTCGTGGCACTTTTTAGGTCGATATAATCCACAGTTGGATGGTGTTCGATAGGAGTAGCGACACAGATTCTAGCAGTGATAGTGACGATTCGTAACTTTTGATTGGTATTGGTTTGAGGAATCAAATACAAATGCTCTGTACAGAACTGTATATGACTACTAATGAGTAAAAATGATAAAATGTCGAAGCAGAGTGACATATGAGTAAAATGTAAATATTTAAGACTGTTTGAGATTAATATGAGTAAATGGAAATGTTTAACTATATGTAAAGTCACACACATACATAAATGAACTGATATTGGAAACATGTAGGGGTTTCAATATTGAAGGTTTTAGATGTAGGAAATCGTGATGTAAATATAGCAATATTGGAAACATGTAGGGGTTCCAATATTGAAGGATAGAGATATATGAAATTGAGATTGTAAATATAGCGGCATTGGAAACATGAAAGGGGTTCCAATATTGCATTTAGAGCTTGGACAGTATTGAAGACATGAAGGGGCTTCAATATTATAATCCACATATTGAGCAGTATTGGAAACATGTAATGGGTTCCAGTATTGTAGTTTTGGGCAGTGTTGGAGACATGCAGGGGGCTCCAGTATTGTAGTTAAAATTTAGACAGTTCTGGAGACATAAAGGGGCTCCAGGCTGCAGAAAATAAGAAGACCTGAAGAAAGAACGAGGCGCCGAACATCGTTCACGGACAACCGAGCGCCTCAGCTCGCCACGAACGAGCCGCGAGCCTCGCAGCTGGGAGCCTCGCAGTCGGGAGCCTCGCAGCCGGGAGCCTCGCAGCCGGGAGCCTCGCAGTCGGGAGCCTCGCAGCCGGGAGCCTCGCAGCCGGGAGCCTCGCGGCCGGGAGCCTCACAGTCGGGAGCCTCGCAGCCGGGAGCCTCGCAGCCGGGAGCAGGGCGTCAGGACGTGGCCTGACAGAGCAGGAAGGGGCTCCACTAGCATCGATCGTCGTTCTAAAAGGTCATGTAGCCCTACCTTCTCTTCTAAAGATATTGTTCAAATAATTAAATCAATTGAAGACGTCTTACCATCCCAACCGACAATCCAGAACCAAATTCCAACGAATCGAGCTTTTGATTATAAAAATATCATTCCAGAATTTAAGCATTCTGAAAAAAAAACAACGTATAGATGTGTGGCTAAAAAGGTCAATGAATGCGCTAAGGTTTACGGTTGGGATGAGAAGACGGTGGTATATTTTGCTATGCAGGAATTGTCAGGGTTAGCTAAGACGTGGTTCGAAAGCCTCTATTCCATTTTATTTACATGGGATGAATGGCAGGTTAAACTAGTTAACGCTTTTCCATCAGAACAAAATTACGGACAATTATTGGACGATACGTTGAGACGAAGGAGTAGAGAATAGGAACCAATCGAAATTTACTTTCATGAGAAATTGGCGTTACTCAACCATTGCGAGATTGTGGGGAGACGAGCCGTTGATTGC
Source organism: Epinotia demarniana (assembly GCA_945867215.1). Classification (NCBI taxonomy): domain Eukaryota; kingdom Metazoa; phylum Arthropoda; class Insecta; order Lepidoptera; family Tortricidae; genus Epinotia; species Epinotia demarniana. The sequence continues at coordinate 39,944,195 of OX244261.1, read as the reverse complement.
CTTATTAATGGTATTGTAGATAAAACGCTGCTGTCAAGCGCCCTAGCGTTACGTTGTGCGGAGCCAGACCAATTTTTTTTTTTTTAATGAGTAGTAACAAAGAAACGTCTGGTCAAATTCCACTGTCTTTGGATTAGTTTGGATAGGAACGTAAGCGGGGCCGATGATAAGACACATAATGAAAACAGTAACCGTTAAAGCCGTAATAAAAGAAGCGTTTGTCAACCTCGGTAGCGAGGTCACGCTTATTATTGAATCTTGGGCTAAATGATCGTATGGTAAAAGTGTTCGGGGATAGCATCGTACAATTCTAGGGTTCTGCACAATTAGATTTGTCGATTGATGATGTGACTGCCAACGTCATATAACTACAAGAGTGACGGTTTTCTCGAGAAGGATATGCTTACAGGCCAGACTTAACTACAAGAATGTGACGAGGAACAGTTAGGGGTATGGATAGCTCATAGTAAGATAGACGGGGCAACCAGCGTTCGAGTCGGCACAGGGACGATGTTTAACAGTATAGTGGTATTAAATACTAAGGTAATAAATACATAGGACCAGTATATAGTTTACGATGGGGTTTATGAGGTCAAGCAGGGTAAGCTATTAGTTATGATCATTGTACCAAGCTCCCATATAAGGTCGTGAAGGTACTAGGTAGTTAATGGATCGGTAATTACCTAGTACTAGGTGGCTCCCATTGCTAGGTATGAAGGGATGAAAAATAGGCGAAATACAACGGTTGATGCGAACAGAATGCGCCTGTGGATTTATATAGCCTCGTTGGAGATTGTTGATGACAGTGATAACGATTAATCATCATTAATGTTTCTTAAAATTAAAATGACGGTGACGACTCTAAAACTCGATTACTGCAAATGTATATATTGTTTCGTTTCAGGTCAGGCGACGGGAGACGCGTAAAAAGTGGGCGCTCTTAGCTTGGCCTGGAACGAGAGGATTGGGCTGATTGACAAAGCGTAATCGATTCCCTAAGGAAATGGGGTCGTTTACATTGTCATGGCTATTTGGTTACATGGTTACATGGTTACAAGGTTACAAGGTTACAAGGTTACATGGTTACAAGGATATATAGTTACAAGGATCAATGGTTACAAGGATATATATATGGTTACAAGGATATATGGTTACAAGGATATATATGGTTATAAGGATATATATGGTTATAAGGATATATAGCTACAAAGATATAGTTACAAGGATATATGGTATATGGTTATTTAGATAAAAGTCTTATGATTATATGATTATATAGATGATAGTTATCTGGATATATAAATTAACATATACCGGGCTATTTATTAGGCTACGTATGTATAGATAATGTTATTTGGATATATGATTAAGTGGCTAAATGGTTAAAACATACTTGCTCTCGCAACTTAAATAGTGAGTTGAATAATATATTGTCGAATCCAGGCATAGTGGCTCAATCGGCTATAAAGTTGATTAAAAGGTTGGCGCTCTGGCTGGAACTAGAGGATTGGGTTGATTAATAAAGCGTAATCGATTCCCTAAGGAAATGGGATCGTTTACATTGTCATGGCTATTTGGTTACATGGTTATTTGACTACTTGGTTACTTGGATAATACACTCTTAATATAGTACTTGATATATATAATGAAGTAAAGCAGATAAATGTTTATTCGTATACATGGATTTAAGGATAATATAATTTATTTAGGAGTATAATGCTAATAAAATGGGAGTACTTATCGTTAATAAAGTAACTGTTATGTATATGGATGGTTATAAAATAAAACTAATGTGTAAAAGAATAAATTGTGCTATTATACTATATAATTTAAAATGTAATAAGTATATACATATTAAAAAGATTTTGTTAAAGTTATGCAAATAGATATTACTGCTGAGATAGGTGTCTAAATATAGTATTATAATGTCACTTACCGTTTACTTACCGAGAACGTCCGATGATTGCCGAGTGTAAGGTTTTGGTTTCACCTGACCCGTGCCTGGGGACATGCACGTCATCAGGATGGTCGAGTGTAGGGTTTTGTTATTTTTTGATCATCATCATAAATTTAAGAGCTTAGCTCTTGTCGGTGGAGTAATTTCCAATCTGATCTACATTCTGCCTTTGCCTTTAACTCTCTATAAGACCATATTTTTATCTTTTCTTTTATCTGATCCATATATGCTCTTCTAGGCCTTCCTCTTTTTCTCTTTCCTTCTATCTTTCCTTCTATTATCATTATTTTTTGATACAAAATGTAATTTAAAAGTAGCTGCACTGACAATTCTGGTGACGTCACGGTCGCCATAATGAACTGGAGGGGGAGTGGAACGGGAAGCAAGGCTTGGCGGGCTGACATTCTCGGTCGGGGAGTGAGATCGGTCGGGGAGTGAGATCGGACGGACGTGTTTGGTAGTAATGAAGTTGTACAACCAGCAATAGTGATAAGGATTGATTGAAATATACTTTTATAAACAGTACAACGTTTTGGTTATTTCCATGGGTGCTAACACAAAGTTACAATCGACAAGCGCTAACTCCAATAGAAAACTAATAAAATATATGGGAATGACAGATGTTAACGAAAAGTGTTTCATCGGCATCTGTCATTCCCATACATTTTATTATTTTCTATTGCCGTTAGCGTTTGTCTATTTTAACCTTGTCTACGGCCCCTGTTCGTTATAAAAAAGCTCTAACAGACGCTAAAGCTTATATGCAGTCGCATCGCGTCAGACTGAGCTTTTTTCACTAAAATAAGTTTCTAACTAGGTTAAAGAACTTGTTTTTAAAACATTTTCTATTCTCTTAACCTGAGAACGCACTGGCTATACTTGTATTTTATAAGCGCTTGACATTATAAAGCCCGTCACAGACTTATTATGATATAGACCGTAAGATCCCAATTATAGTCATAGCAAGACATCTTACGACATATAACGATGTATGTTGCGTACTAGTTGACAGAGTCCCCACACTCAGCTATAATATATATTTTGGTATAATAAAGCTCAGTGTGGGTGTAGTCTGTCAACTAGTAAGCAAAATATATCGTTTTATTATTTTATTTAAGACGCCATGCTATAAATATATAATTCAGGCTTATAAATTTTAAATCAAAGGAAAAATTGAAAAATTGAATGCTCCGAGCCGGATTTGAACCGGCGACCACAGGCATTCATGGCCCGTCGCTACTAACCAACTGAGCTATCGGAACAATCCGGTTCGGGCACCAAATCCTTCAATCAGTTCCTTTATATTTTCGTTAGCAGCGTTACTGCTTAAAAAAACAAAAATTAAATTAGGCTTACTTATGGGTTTAATTACTTTTCGTCAAACTCTTCATTATTTTTATGAAAATTCTGTTTACTTAGATCTTGGAGGAGGAAAAAACGAATCCTCAACTCGATAAATTGTTCGCTCGCATCAGTAACTCCTTTGGAGTCGCCAGCGTTCTCGGGCTATAGACATATAGTGTCTGCTTATAGAAATTGCGGTTTTAGTATGGACGCGGGACGAGGCGACTTGTTGACTGTCCTCTAAATATATTACGCGCGCTTGTATTTATACTTTAAAGGGGAAAATTCTGGTGAGGCTGTTAGTTTGTACGTAGGGGATAATCTCCAGGACTAGTCAACCGATTAAAAAAAAACTTTCACCAAAAATGTAATCCTGATGACGTTGATGTATGAGATGCTGTAATGCAGTATGTGAGGATGATTATGATACGTAATGTGCCTTGAGGTTTGACAGGCTATATTTAACTCACGGATTTGTCTTGGATATTTGTACGCGAGCGATGTTCTTGATAGTAGCGCATGTAACAGATTGAAATGTAATTGCAATCAAACGCGATGAACAAAAATGTACCTTAAAAGGGTAGATCTGAGCAGGTGCATTCGATGTATTGACGGCCTTCATTTTCCAGGTATTTTATTAAGTAATTTGTTGCAGAGTTTGCTAACTTCTAGAAGTTTACAAAAGTACTAAAAGGCAAGTATCGTCTTTGAGGTCTGGGTTCAAAGAGTTCACGTGATATTCAAACTTCAAACTTCAAAAATATTTATTGCCACAAAATAACTTTTACTAACTAACTAATACATCAATATGTACTTACAACTAATTAATATTGAGTCTGAAAATTACCTAACTTAAGTTTTTAATGTCATGGTGGAAAAGCCTGCCTGTCAGTGAAGATTTGGAACTCCAAGGGTGCATCGTGTTGCCACATTTTGACAGAAGGTATATGACGATTATACATAAATAAATAATTATTAAGGCACAATTTTACACAAATCAAACTAGGGCATAGAAAACTCAACAAGACTTGTGTTATGGGTACTTAACGGCGATATATTCAATAAATAATAGATATAAATACTTAAATACACATAAAACATCGAAGACTAAGAAACAAATATTCATGGTCATCACACAAATGATTGCCCTTACCGGGATTCGAATCCAGGACCTTCAGCTACGTAGGCAGCGACTCTATCGCGTGTGCTGATTTCTTGCCAAAGGGAGTCGTGCTTCGGCGGTTCCGGTGCAACTTACCGAATTCTACACCAGTGTTGACGACGCAACGTAGCCACGCTGTTTCGTCGTCTAAATAATGAGTTATTGTAATTTTACGAATAAAATAATGTATATTATTGTATTCATGTTAGTCTTTAACACTTTCGCCCAACCAAGAACCCGCCTTGCGGGCACCTACGCCGTAGTCCCTTTTCGCTACATACGAGGAAAACCACAGGACCGGCTTCGATCGTAGCGCGTAACGATTCTTGGTAGCGAAAGTGTTAGTGCAAGGCCTGAGTGGACGCTCCGCTCAGAGCGGGGCGTCGAGCGTCCATATAAATTGCTTTTGTTTTATATGGACGCTACACGCCCCGCTCTGAGCGGAGCGTCCACTCAGGCCTTGCACTTAAGGTATTTGTTTGTATAAAGTTATGACCCATAGATGCCTGAAACAAATGGTTAATTATTATTAGTACCAACTAGGCTAACTAGGTGTCAAATATAATATGTGTTGAAAAAGAGGCTGGAGAGCGGTAAACGGCAATAGTGGGTCTACAAAACAAGCGACAAATGTGTGCATGAGTGAAAACATACATTTTTTTGGCTGAGGCACGTACCTAACTTATTGTTAGACGCGCAAAACGCTAGGAAATGAAATCTTAATTGTAAGAAAATATATTCTTTTGCCGAGTTCAGACACATATCTTAGAATGGGAAGTACCTATGTCATACCTATCCTCAGCGAGCTGGGGCATGCACCTGGGTCACAACGGAAGAACAGCGCCGTCTTTGCCAGCTTCAAGCTGAGTTGTGGCCCTTTTGTGACAAACAGTGTTCGTCCTATTTTTGTTACCTATTTCTCTGTTGTTATATGTGTTTGTCATAAATAAATGTTTTTCTTTCTTACTTTCTTTCTTTCTATGTCTTCGGCTGGCCCCAAGCCAGGCTGTCCGTGACCGTTTCGACGATACTCAGTTAACAGTGACACTCGCAGTTGGGCGGCCAACGCAGTGCCAAGACGGAGAGCAAACGGGACGACCCTAACAAGACGAAAGAGCACGGCTCGATGCGGTAGAGCGGGATAGCTTTAGAGTCTTATTTCTTAGTCACTCGTGGTTTTGTTAGATAGCAGACCTTCTGTGGTCCGTTTCACGAAGCTACAACTTTCAATTTTACAAGTTTAAAGGGGGAAACCAACAGATGGAATGATCAACTGATCAAGGCTTTGGTCAAGCGTCTCAGCATGAGACTTGTAAAATTGTACCTTCTTGTAAACGGACAAGTGTACGTTCTATTATCACTATACCCCGCCGTAGTCTGTACTTCTATACTAATACTATAAAAAGGAAAAGTCTGTGAGATTGTCGCTTTGAGAACTGTAAGTTAGGTAATTAGTACTGGGTAAACTCTGGAACCACTTATCAGGTAAATTACCTGGTAAAGGTCGCGGGAGTCCGCTGGATGCGGGTGGTGCGGGACCGGTCACTTTGGCACTCTTTGGGGGAGGCCTATGTCCTGCAGTGGACGTCTTTGATGATGACGACTTATCTGATTTCAAATATTCTGACGTGTAGAATGAACTTTCTGGATATAGGCTATATTTTATCCCGCGGCATTACCTGCGTTCTTTGCAATACGCAGGCGAAGCCACGCTGGCAGCTGGTCTTAACCAAATGCATGGCGAATGATAGCATTTTCCCCGGACACTCGCCCAACACAAGTTGACATAATACAGCGTGGATACAAGGGGGTCGTGTGTTATCGACATCGGCTGAGGACTCTCGTTGTCTCGGATAATCATCGCCATTTTATCGTGCATTACACAATACCCCCTTTACGGTTCACTAATGTATAACCAAAAAATGATTAGCAAATTATTGTTCGACAAACGACGCTTCATCAAATAATTACTTGTCAAACGTGTTATTGCAAAAAAGTTTCATTTGACAAAAGTTTACACACACTCAATAAGCAATAAGCACGTAAAGTCAAATGTATTCAATGATAAAGTTTCAATTTTACATTTTTCATTACACCAAATAATATGTTTGGCAATTTTATACACTTACCTAAATATCATTATACAAAATGTTAATTGTCAATAATACTTACCTATGTTATATTGTAGGTAAGTGTTTAGGCCGCTGGGTTTTTTATTCCACTACCCTCTTATGGCTGTTAGAATTAGTTTTGTGCTAGCATTTGAGAATAAATGCATGATTGTTTATCATTTTGTGTGTACAGTTTGTAGTGCGTCGCAGTTGTTAGTAACTTCTTTACTTTTTATTATTATTTAAAAAATCGGTTCTGGCGCTTCGCCGGCCGCTGCCCCTGCACGCTCGCTTCGCCCGCTCGGCTCGCGCGCTGTATGGTCGCAGTTCAACCACACTCGTCCTCGCTTCGCTCGTCGTCGTACCTACACCGACCTGCCTTAAAGTAGAATTTGTGAAAATTGAGAATTTAGAAGTAGTGTAAGGTCTCAACTTTCACAAATTCTACTTATTGCATTTGACATCGTAAGTATCCAAATAATAACCTAACCTAACCTAGTATCCTACCAGTAAGTAGGTAGTTCGTTTCTGTTGAAGTAAAATTACTTGCCTACTCACTGTATCTAAAGTAGAATATGTAGTAGTTTAGAATTTGACACATTTTAGCAAGTGTTACTGTTAACAAAAGAAACACATGTCAAATGTTACATTAGTTCAAACATTTTTAGACGAATAGTTGTTTTTACAGGTAACTTTTTAATTAAAATTTAATTTGTCATGACGACCATTCATAAAATGTAAATTTGCCTGTTGATTATTTGGGCAAATCAGTCATTTGTAGAAAGTTGAGTTGAAAACAATTAATTGTCAAAACACAATCGTTGGTTGTTAAGTGTGAATTTGCGAAATGTTTTTTGGTTAAACGATAGGACACCCCCCTTTACATAATAATACCGTAGATGTGTACAGTTAACTGCAAAAATCGTAGGCGTTTTTATAATAATGATACTAACAATTTATTCCGGAAATGTCCATATTGTTTACAAAGGTCCACTATGTTATAATTAGTTTTTTTTTACATCATCATTATTGTACCGTCATCGCGGTACAGTAAACATCAATGATGACATATATAAATTGTACTGGGATGACAGCTGTCAAACATTGGATGTAAGGGCCTTTTTAATAGTTCCATCTATATGTTGCAGGGAAATGGTCAAAACAGAGATTTGATCAAATCTCTAAGGGATATGATCAAATCACGCAGGATGTTAAAATGGCCAGTTCATTTTATCATTTACCTAATACAAATCAGTAATTTGATCAAATCTCTGAATCTGTTTAGTGAAATGACGAAATTGGACAAAAAAGGCAACTCGTTTTTTCATTTCACTAGACTTGTTTAGTGATTTGATAAAATCCCTGAAACACGTCAGTGAGTTGACGAAACTAACGCGATAAAGATTTTTCCGCTCTTTTATAAAAAAAATAACCACGAAGATGGTGGCGGGAGCAGAGCTCCCGCCACCATCTTCTAACCTATCCGCCATTCGAGTTTAAGTCCCAGAACCGTTTAAATGACTAATGATTTAGGAGCCAATATCTGCGAGTTAGTTTCGTCAATTCACTGACGCGTTTCAGGGATTTATCAAATCACTAAACAAATCTAGTGAAATGAAAAAACGAGTTGCCTTTTTTGTCCGATTTCGTCATTTCACTAAACAGATTCAGAGATTTGATCAAATGACTGATTTGTATCAGGAAAATGATAAAATGGATTCTCCATTTTAACATCCTGCGTGATTTGATCATATCCCTTAGGGATTTGTTCAAATCTCTGTTTTGACCATTTCACTGCGACATATACATATATAACTTAGCCGTTATTAAATAGTACGTACAGTAACCGGCATCAATATCTGCCGAAACAAAGCCGGCAAAATTATCTGACACGTCCTTATGGCATTAGACATGGAGTCGTGTCAGATATTTATGCGTGCTATGTTGTGGCTTGTGGCAGATGTTATTGCTGGTGACTGTACAACACTTTAGTATTCATACATTTTCAAAAAGAACTATGCCAAATATACACTACGAATATTTAATACCTGGCACTAGAATTCATAAACGAATAATGCTCTCAAATTAAGGGATGAACAACACTATTAGTCTGAAAAAAGCTTAACAATACGTTAAAAGCAAAAAGATCCAATTACACAAAACTCACTAATTGCATTCGAACATAAATAAAAATCCACTCCTGGATATCCATTATTCGTAGCAACTAATGAAAAGAGATGAAATTGACAAAGTCTGAAGGTTGGTTATAAAAAAATGGTTCCGTTATCGATTATCGGATGGCCGTTGGAGCGGAAAGGTTCTCGGGTGGCGGTCGCGTACCGTCAGGTGCAGCGTGGGTGGACTGATGACCTGTCCCGCTATTCTCCAACTTGTTTTCATCTCACCTCAAATCAACCACAAATATATCTTGTCGCCACGATACTTAGTAACTAAGCGTAGGTAGAGGTCTTTTTAGGGTTCCGTACCTCAAAAGGAAAAAACGGAACCCTTATAGGATCACTTTGTTGTCCGTCTGTCTGTCTGTCAAGACCATTTTTCTCAGGAACGCGTGGAGGTATCAAGCTGAAATTTATATCAAATACTCAGGTCTATTGTCCCTTCGACCTGTGAAAAAATCAAACTTAAAAGTCAACCCAATCAAAAGATACAGTCGTTTATGCTGCAAATTTTAGAGTTTGTCGACACTCGCAAAACCTACGGGGTACTTCCCGTGAACTCAGAAACTTGAAATTTGGCACGAAGCAACGTCATATAGCACAGACAATGGAAAAATTACGAAAAGTAGACATTTTTAGTAAATTCATACAAAAAACCTTTTTTTTAAATTTTAAACTTACTACCTATTTCCTCGTAAATGCGTAGAGGTATTAAATTGAAATTCATGTCAAATACTCAAGGCTATAGGACCTTTCAGATGTAGCAAAACCAAACTTTTATATCAACGCAATCAAAAGAAATAGCAATTGAAGTCGCATATTTTGAAATTGAGTACCCGCAACAAACTCAAAACCTAAAGGGTACTTCCCGTTAACACAGAACCTTGAAACTTGGCACGAAGCAACGTCATATAGCACAGACAAAGGAAAAATTACGAAAAGTAGACATTTTTAGTAAATTCATACAAAAAACTTTTTTTTAAATTTAAAACTTACTACCTTTTTCCTCGTAAATACGTAGAGGTATTAAATTGAAATTCATGTCAAATACTCAAAGCTATAGGACCTTTATGATGTAGCAAAACCAAACTTTTATGTCAACGCAATCAAAAGAAATAGCAATTTAAGTCGCATATTTTGAAATTGAGTACTCGCAACAAACTCAAAATCTAAAGGGTACTCCCCGTTAACACAGAACTTTGAAACTTGGCACGAAGAAACTTCATATAGCACAAACAAAGGAAAAATTACGAAAAGTAGACATTTTTAGTAAAATCATACAAAAAACCTTTTTTAAATTTTAAACTTACTACCTTTTTCCTCGTAAATGCGTAGAGGTATTAAATTGAAATTCATGTCAAATACTCAGGGCTACAGGACCTTTCAGATGTAGCAAAACCAAACTTTTATGTCAACGCAATCAAAAGAAATAGCAATTGAAGTCGCATACTTTGAAACCGAGTACTCGCAACAAAGTCAAAAGTTCACTAATGTTTAACCAAAAAACGCTTGACCAAATGTTTCATTTGACAAAAGTTTAATTTGACCTAATGCATTTTTTCCGTAAATAGAAAGCTTTATAGGATTTTTATAAAACAAACCTAACCTAACCTAACGACTTCTATTTGATGATATTCGAAGAATTCCCGAAAATACCACTGTTTTGACGAAAAATGCATTAGGTCAAATGAAACTTTTGTCAAATGAATCATTTGGCCAAACGTTTTTTGGTCAAAAGGCAGGACTCGAAATCAAAACATCAAACTTCATATAGCACAGACAAAGGAAAAATTACGAAAAGTAGACATTTTTAGTAAAATCATACAAAAAACATTTTTTGAGATTTTAATCAAATACTCATGTTTATAATACCTTTCAGCTGTAGCAAAATGAAAGTTTTATGTCTACGCAATCTTAAGAAATGGCAATATAAGTCGCATAATTTAAAACTTAAAAAGGTGTGTGTGCCCCCAACCCGCACTGGGCCAGCGTGGGGACTACTACCCGTTCCCTCTCATCCATGGGAGAAGGCCTGTGCCCAGCAGTGGGACGTATATAGGCTGATTTATATTATTATACATATAGATAATCTCAAGGGTATCAAAACCTAAAGGTACTTTCCCGTGAACTCAGTTTTATATCAACGTAATAAAAAGAAACAGCAATTTAAGTAATCCGCTTATTTTGGCGTTCGCAACTACTCGCAAAGAAATCAAAGCCTAAAGGATGATTACTAAATTGATAAAGTGACCCTGTTTAAATTTATGCTTCCCCAGCTTTCCACATTGTAATGTTACGGGTTCCATTTTCATTTATCATTTAGTAATAAACATACCTACAACTTTTGCTTGTTTGTACGGAACCCTCGGTTCGCGAGTCCGACTCGCACTTGGCCGGTTTTTTTCGTTAGGGGTGACGCGTAAGGTGATGCGCATTGGCGAATCTGTATTGACTGTATCTAAATATTCAGAATTATGGAAATCGAAAAAAAACACGGACAAATAACTCTTCTGAATTACGTAGAGTTAGAGAGAGATATTATTGTCCTTTTCGGAGAGTTTTGGGAAGCCGACGTTCCGAAAAAGTTGAGTGGTTGCCTGCGGAACCCTGGCAGCGCAAGTGGCGCGCGGCGCTAAGCAGAGACGAACTATCGACTCCCTGCTAATGATTCCGGAACAGGGTTGTCCAATTCGACACGTTTTTGTTTTACTACACATTTTTTGTTTTCTTTTTTGTTCGTCGTGTTTCAGTGTCCACTCACAAGCTTGCGCGCGTAGCACTATTATCCTGAACACCTCGAAATAAGATGCCATTTGTTTATTATTTATCAGCTAAATTTTGGTTTTGCGCGCCTGGGTCATACTCAAATTTAGATTCGCGTCTTTCCTGTGGACACTATAAAAGTTAAGGGCTACGAAGCCTAATTTTGGTTTGGACTCTTAATCCGCATAAACAGTGCCTCCTCTTATGTATGACTATTCGATAAAATCCTGATTTATGTGCAGGTGAGCTCTTAATTATTGACTACAGGAGAGACGAATTTTGCTTATACAGGGTGTTCGGGTGAACCCAGTGTATAAACGAAATTCGTCTCTCCTGTGGTCAATAATTAAGAGCTCGCGTGCATATAAATAAGGTTTTTATCGAATAGTAATATAGAAGAGGAGACGCTGTTTATGCGGATTAAGAGTCCAAACCAAAATTGGGCTTAGTAGCCCTTAACTTTTATAGTGTCCATGGGAAAGACGCGAACCTAAATTTGAGTATATGACCCGCCTATCTTTTATAAGTTTTTATAATTATGAAAAACTGAATCGAGTTAAAACACTATAATTATTGCACCTGCTCGAATCAGGTAAAACTTGCAATTTGTAGAAGAGAACAGCCGGAGAGCCGAACATACGAATGACTTGTGACCAAAGCTGAAAAGGAAAAAATAGTTCGCTTCAATTGTTTGTATTTTTTTTCGTTTATTTTCCCTTGCTGTGTTCACTCACGAGTTTGCGTAAGCATCCCGAAATTAGATCCCATTTGATTAATATTAATTGATAAGTTCAGTGTTTAATTTTGTATCGATTTATAAATAGTTTGCCCAAAAATCATCTAACAGTTAGGGAAAATAATAAAAATACATTAAATGTAAAACATCGGTGAAGAAAAACATCGTGAGGAAACCTGCATACATCTGCGAAGAAATTCAAAGGTGTATGTGAAGTCCCCAATCCGCACTGGGCCAGCGTGGGGACTACTGCCCATTCCTTCTCATACATGAGAGGAGGCCTGTGCCCAGCAGTGGGACGTATATAGGCTGATGATGTGATGTGATGTGAAATGTAAAACATGATTATTCACTTTTTTTTAAATAAGGATCTGATAGAAGGAACTTGTGGACCTATTTTCAAAAGACCCCCTCCAAAGCTTACCATTTAACTCAGCAGCGTCTTGCCAATTCGATCCTGCGGTTTGTACAAATACGAATGTCACAGTGATACAAGCGGGTACTAATAAAAAAATCATGTAAAGGGTCGAACACACAGCACCGTCGCGGGCGCGCGGCGCGCCCGTCGCTGTCGCGCGGCTGCGCCCCGTCGGCAACGCGCTCCGCTTCTGTCGCGCCCCGCCAACAACCCGCCGGGCACAGGCCGCGCGGCGCGTCAGTGTGACGCCAGACAGCGCAGCGCGCGGTGCGTACGTAGTGCTGGCGGGTTGATGGCGCGATGCGCGCGTGCTCTGTGCGACCGACCGTCCCGCGCGCATCACGCGCTCGTCATGCGCCGCTACAGCCCCGCTGGCAATCTGTTCGACCCTTAAAACAATATATCTTAGTTTGTCTATCTCTTAGTTCCTGATCTAGTCTCTATTGCTCAAAGGTTAACTGGGAGAGATCACATGCAGGGTTGTGGTAGGTAGCTCCTGCGGACACGAGTAACAGTTGTCCCCCTTTGTCTAGTGAGTGGGCAACCCGACAGAAGTTCTAAAGCCGCCCGAATACCTCTAAGTTGGCTTAACGACTACTGTCATAGACAGCAGCTGGGATCAACTGCACGGCGTGCTTCCAAAGACTGACTGCTGCCATCTTTGTTTAACCTGCGCTATCGTTCCCGACTCGCAGCCGTCGCTAGGCTATGAGCGCTTCAATACAATTATTTTATACAGTAAAGTATATGCATCTTAGACATTGTGACAGCCCTGGCAACTAGTTGGCTTCGTTTACCGCCGAAAGCCGGTTGTTATGTTCCTTTGCCGACGAGCACTTGTCGCGAGCAACTCAGTCTCCTACAAAAATGTCTTCCAATATTAAAATGGTAGAAACGTATTGCGAGCTGGATAAAATTCCAAAAATGATAAAAAACTAAACTAGGAAATAAAAAAAATAATAGTACATTACGTAACTAGGGCGGTGAATTCGTTAATGCCCCAGATCGCAGGTGTTTGTGGCCCGAACCGAAGGTGAGGGCCATAAATACGCGCTCTGGGGCTTTACGAATTACCGCCCGTGTTGAGTACAAAATTTTACGTCTTCACCTGGCCACAATGCGAGTTTTCCCGTACGCGCAGCGTGCAGTAAAACTCGCATTATGGCCAGGTCTGACGAAAATTATTACGTACTAGCTTCTGCCCGGGACTCTTCATAATACGGGTGTGGATTCAAAATATATAATTACTCCAAAAGAAAGTTAGCCTTCTTTCTTAATGAATATAATAAAATGCCTAATGACGAAAATCTTATTCAGATATCCCAAAGAATTACGAAGCTGCACCCTTTATAGCATTGCTTGGTAGAGAGAGAAAAAAAGAGAAAAGAGACGTCACGCCGTGATCTGCGAGAGTCATAGTAAATGACAATCGTTTCATATGAAGGTGCGTTTTGGGGAAAAGGGACAGAATATACCCCCTCTTAAAAGTCTAGACACTTATAACATATAGGGGCAATCTGCCGAATCCTACACCGGAGACGACGATGCAACGGGGCCACGCCGTTTCGTCGCCTAAATAGTATTATTTGTTGTTTTGGTTTCGTGACGCATTGGTTATTACTGTAATGTCACGTAAATGTATTTGTCAATAAATAAATTAATAAATAAATAACTTTGTGATTATTTAACCTCTTGCGTTATAATATTTTTAATCCTTTTTCGAGAAAATTTAACATTATTGGTTATTTTATTTGGTGTGTGTACACCCTTATTTAAATTTTCTGATTACAACTCTGTCCATTCCACAATCGCGTGTTCAGATATTTTATGGCCGCTCCACACGATGGGCCATCCTGACCCATAATACAGGACGCAGCAGAAAATTTAAATAAGGGTGTACACACACCAAATCAAATAACGAATAATGTTGAATTACATTAGACGCGGTGTTTGTACCGATGGTTGCCTGTGGGGCACGTAAAGTTTTGAACGCGCGTCAGGCAGATCCATCTTCCCTTACAAAAAGTGACATAATGATCTACTCTGACGCACGTACAATGCGTTACGCGATCGAACTGCTGTTATATGTAGGTACTTTATGGAATAAACGCTTTTTTTGTTGTTTCTTTCTTTCGGTGTATTTAAATGTTTTCGATTGTATGTGAAACATTTTTTTTGCTCGTTTTGTACTTTTTTATGTAAGTATAGAAGTTCTATACATACAAAAGTACAAAACGAGCAAAAAAAATGTTCGATAATAGAACAGAATATTAATATTTTCTTTGAATGAATGAAGGGAAAAATTATAAATATTTCGAGCAAATAGCTGTAACACGTTTATAAAGTCTTTATTATGTATTCCTACATAGACTTTCCATTCAAGTTATGGTTTTACACGCGTCTGCCGCGATTATTATGTATTTCACATCACATCACATCATCAGCTTATATACGTCCCACTGCTGGGCACAGGCCTCCTCTCATGTATGAGAGGGAATGGGCAGTAGTCCCCACGCTGGCCCAGTGCGGATTGGGGACTTCACACACGCCTTTGAATTTCTTCGCAGATGTATGCAGGTTTCCTCACGATGTTTTTCCTTCACCGAAAAGCTAACGGTAAATATGAAATCATATTCCGTACATAAGTTCCGAAAAACTCATTGGTACGAGCCGGGATTCGAACCCACGACCGCCGTTTGACAGCCGCATGCCTGCACCACTGGGCTACCGTAGCTTATTGACATTTATTTTTGACGTTGCGAGACGGGGAAGTCGGTTGCAAATATATATCGCGTTAGATCCGTGTAAAACAATATTTTATTTAAATATGTGAAGTGAACAAAGCGCGACAGTTTAAAAGTGTTAAATTTCCATTCTCCTTTTACCTGTTCAGAATAGTCCTCAAAAAATTCCGCCATATTTTACTCATCATTTCCATATTCCGATTTCCAAGTTACCAGCGGACAAGAGGAACTTAGTAACAAAACTTAGAAAACAAAACTACAAGTACGCATTGAAATTTTTAAAGCACCCCTTTGTCGCCCAAGTTGGGCGGAGTTAAGCACAACTTAGGAGTTGGCCTGGCTTCTGAGAAATATGAGGAGCGATGGAAAAGCCGCGGTTTGTTCTCATGTGCTTAAACCGTGTATCACTTGATTTGCTGGGAAGATGAAAAATAAGAAATCTAGGTTTGTCATAAAAACATACGCATTGTAAGTGCGTCATTTGGATCTAAATGACACTTATTGTATGAGAAAATGACGGTTGATTTGTCATATCTCTCGTTCCACGTAATAAGATACGTGACCACCCCCTCTGATGCTCTGTTCATCAGCACGTTATAATGTCAGCTAGTAACATCGATTCTGTAACAAATCAAACAATTTTGTTATTCTATTTAAAGCAAAACACGCACTAACTATAAGACCAAGTTGGGATGTCATCTTTAAATATAGAGAATTTGGATATTTTACAGAAATGATGGAGAGTTTACGGTGAACAATAATATATATGCGTTATTTTATAAATAATTGTTTAATAATATTAGATTGATTATAAGTGGCTCTCACTGCTATTAACAATGAGGTTATACATGACCGAAACTTATCATTGCCAATACGTTTCTTAATTGAATTCATAGCTACCTAATAGGTAATCATAATCGTTATTAAAAATTCTGGTCGATTGAAAAAACTAAAAACAAACACACACACAGAGAACTACAAAGTTAAAGTTAGTCGCAGAAGTTATTCCGCCCGGCCGGACGTAAAAACACGCTTGAAGCGTAACAGAAAATTATAATAAATTGTACAACTTTAACCTCCTTCAAAGAGAAAAGTTGCTGTCGAGTAAAAAGACCAAATTATGGAAATGGAGGAACCCTCAGTGGTTTATATTAAATCCCATCGGGAAGTTGCGCTTAAATTGAAAACTCGTAATGAATTTTAATGCGAATACAATTTAATCGGAACGCTCTGTATGGGATTTGACCACAAAAAAAAGAAATATATATCAAAAATTGGGTGACCCCTTATTTCACCAACAAACGTTCAACACTCAATGCATATTTTGGCCGAATTTTCATTTTATAGAATTGTTACACAGAAACCGTTAACTTTTTAGATTTTACTTACCGTTAACTGTAGAACCCATTAGGTTAGGTTAGGTTTGTTTTATAACAATCCTGAAAATATACTGACTCCGAAAAAAAAAGGTTTGTGATGAAATGAAAACTTTGCGAAACATACATTTGAATTTCGATGGAACATAATTGTCGGTAAAACAAAGTATAACCGAAAAATTGTTTTAAAAATTGCTGGATCTGAAAAAAAAAACTGGTGCGCCAGTGTGATTCACGCTAAAAGTCGAGGTCACAAATTGCCATAAATTATGTTACTGTTTGCCGGCTTGGGTTTTCTTTTACGAAGTTTCGATTGTCTTTTTTAATTAATGAGATTGCCCTTGTTACCGTACGGTTAGTTATCGCCTTAAATTTAACTTTATCTATGATCATGTTGTCAAAAACGCATTTTAAACTCGCAGAAGAAGCAAACGATAGACATGCTTTTCATGTTTTCAAACCGAAGCTTTTCCTGGAAATAGATTCCATTTCGACAGGATGCCCACTCAAAATATCGGAATGCTCAGTATATTTTATAGAAGCCTTTGAATAAACCAATACGTTTAGGGTCCGTATGTATTCATCATATGTATTCGTAGATGTATCGCTACCACTTATGAAATCGCTCAGATTGTATGGCGCGGTGTTTGCGATGAGCGAGTACCGAGTTGTAAAAGTGAGTTGGATTTGTGATTAATTTACACCACGACGGGAGTGAGAAGAACATGCGTTACAAATGAAATTAATAATTTAATTTGCCATAAGTGTAAGTTTTTCATAAACATAATTTGCCCTGATTAGTTTTTCTCTGAAACTAACACATTTTCAGGATTTTATCAAACAAACCTAACCTTACCTATAGGGTTCGATATAAAGGTTATAAAATTAATCCTAAAAATATTACGGTTTTAGAGAAAATCACTTGGCAAACACTAAATTATGGATATCGAAGGTATCCAGATGATCATATGTGTTGATGGAGGGTGACTAAAGGGTGGAATAACTAACACACATGGACGTTTTATTTGCTCCGCTAGCACGAGGTATGCGACTAGCATGGCTCAGCGGCCTCGAGGACAACTGCCTGAAGTTTTCGAATCTTCTTGTTTAGTTTGAAATAGGAATATTTCTGTAATGCCAGCAGCACTGTAGAAGTTTGATATATAACGTCTACAGTAGCAAACCAGCATACGGCCTGTCTGATTGTAAGCTGACACCGTCACCTATAGACGCTTGCGACTCCATACCGACTAACCCTTTAGGACTTGTCAGTCTTCTCACAGTCGTAATATGGTGGTGACATTTGTTGATTGTTAAAGTAATGTAACATAACCTTTTTAATGCGCGTCTATTAGGACTCTTCATTGCAATAGAATCTGAGATATCGAAACTCACTATTATTAAAATCCCCGCAGACAGTTCCAGAAGGAGAATCCTAGGTGGAGCCACCCGAACATCAAAAGATTGTCGTCGCTAATTTCAATCCCTTTTCAAGCCGGTAATTTATAATGACAACTAGATGTCTTTCTTAAAAATCACAACCCTCTTCCGCTTATGCACTGCGCCGCGCCCGCCCCGCTCCGCTCGTATTATGATTTTACTCGAATGCGCTTATTGAGAGAGCCACTATCTTCTCTATGGCTCTTGTTATTATGTACGGTCAGCAAATATACTAGGAATTTAAATACTGACTGCTGACGGTATTTCTGAGTACTTACGGTTCTCGAAAATTTAATTGGAATCCATTTGGTAGTTTTACCGATTTTTATTATATACCGACTCGACATTTAGTCTTTGTAGACTAATGACACGCTTTTGTACGCGGCTGTATCCACGAGGTTGGATATTCTGTTCACCCAATGTAGTGTTCCAATTAGACACTACATTGGTTAGACAGATTATCCAGTGGAACATCTGACGAAAAGTCTCCTGGCGCCCACTTAATTTTAAGCTAGAACACCATAAAGTGTGAACGAAGTGCCCGTCGAGCTAGAACTGTGACCCCCACTGAAATGAACTCCTATCATACAAGTAGGTTAGGTTAGGGTAGAATTGTAATCCTACAAAAAGCTGTAATCCTAACAGAATTGGACTCCTCTATCACAAGAGTAGGTTAAGCTAGATTAGAACGATATTGCCACAAAAGCGTAATAAATTAATATATAGTTACCTATAGGTATATTCTGTTTATAAAACTATTTTAATTTTAGTTCGGTATTGAATCCATTAATTAATTAACACTCTTCACAAATTAAAAATCAGTCAATAATGTTTAGGTACTCTTAAAGTACCTACTCTTTACTATTCAGTGAGAATTTTCGTTGTAATGAAATTATACGATAGTTGACTTGTCGTCGACCTTTATCATAAATTAAAAGGTAAACCCAGAGCTTCGAGGTAATTCTGAGTTTTTGAAGACTTGTTTATGATGTTGTTTGATGTCATGCTAACCGGTCGTCCGCAATTAAGTATATTATTATTCTATAAACTATTATTATTTGTTTGTTTTGCTGTCCGTCCGCGTCCGAGATCTCTGTTATGTCGCCTGCTTCCTGAGACCGCATCAATTTTATCTGCCCGCCGCTATTCACATCGCGTATACTATATATATGAGTCTTTGTTGGAGGGCCACTCGTGCAGGGTTAAGTTTCGATATCTACAGGAACCATTTTACAAATAAATAAACTTCATCCTATAAAGATCCATTTGATCTTATTTCGGTAAGATGTCGATCGTATGTAAATTGTATTATATGCAAATAAATAAATATGATTTAATTTATTGGTTAAGTAATATCAAACTACTTATTGACTGAGTAAATAAAACTTGATCTGACATTTGGTCTAAGTTAAACGCAACTTTATAATCAATTCCATGAATTCCATTTATGAAATGAAAATCATCGACATTTAAATTGGGTTGCCGTGATAAATTCCATGACGCAATACAATCTTAATGATATCAAGTAACAATCCATAATAATTCCAATAACAGTCTTAACTTAACGTGATTCATTAGGGTTTAAATTCGCTAAATAGCTTTTGAAGGCCATCCCTCATTGACAATAGAAAGTGCATTCAGCCTATGAATTCAAGAACGCGCCAATTTTGAATATCGAATGTTCTTCAATTGAGAGGCGTATGTATATGAATAACGGCTGTTGTACGTAAAATTTATACGCGATTTTATACCTTTTGGAGCGGTATTAAGGATCAAAATTGGGATTACAGTGAGCTACGTACGTTTTTGCCGTGACGTCAAAATTGGTTTTGCTGGAACAATAACTGCGTTAATCGTTATACAATGGCGGGATCCACTTGGGATAAGACAATGGGTTAGCGAGTCAACGGAAATTGATCATAAATATTAGCTCTACAATTCTATCGCCTTTTGAGATATAATTAATGATTAAGTACGTCAATTGAGAATTTAAATCAGCCCTGACAACACAAACATGGCCAAGAAACATCTCGACTTTCTTATATTAGTAATATGATATATAAATAAACATTCTTTGAAATAACATGTAGAGAGCTATTAGAAAATAGTATCAATAAATCCATATTTCATTTATTATTCAAAAGCGTTCAAGGAAGACAGTATAATATACCATCCTAAACCTAAACGCTACATGAAGAAAAAAGCGACGATCGTGTCTCCTTAAGAGTCCGCAGTAAGCTTGATTCTCCATACAAACGTAGTTACGCTCTCATTTTAAAACTACGTGTTGGATTGTAACGAAACTTTGCATGTTTAATGAAATGAAGTATATCTATGTCTGTAATTAGTTTATGTAGCTTCAGATACCATAATAAAAAAAATACAGCGAATTTAAGTTTTTCATACAAAACTAGTTTTTGCTGTATTTCGTTTGTTTTATAAATTTGAACCATATAAACTAATTACAGACATAGATATACCTTATGTCATTGCATATGCAAAATTTCGTCACAATCCAACCCGTAGTTTTAAAATGAGAGCGTAACTACGTTTGTATGGGAAGGTGAAATTCGGCCGAGCTTACTGCGGCCTCTTAAACACGATACTGAAATAACATATTTTCTCTGGCCTCGCTCGGGCCCACGGTGTTTATTAGAATAATGTTTTTAATGCTTTCTTTACTATGTATGTAGTATATGACAAGCGTGAAGGGAGCAAAACTGAATTATGTGCCGTTGGGAATAAAATATAGATTGTTTTTTTAAGAGGAATCAAAAACAGAGTTTTGCTCCCTATAAACAGGCTAGAAAATACTTGTTTTCGGATAGAAGGGGTGCAAATACTATTAAATCGTCATCCTCCTTCCGTTCTTCCCGGTTATGCTCTAGAGGAGCCCGGGTCCGCTTCTGCACCTTATAACCTAGAATGGGGTCGAGGGGGTCGAAGTTGCACCACGTCCGTAGGAATTACCCATCGCTACCCTACACGTGACCCCTGGGTGGTGCTAAAAGTACAACATCCTGGCAACCGTACTGTCTTTTCCAAGTTCTCACGGTTCTAAATACTGATTTGCCATACGATAATAAAAAACCTAGAATTACGAAAGCGACTGCCATCTAACCTTCCAATCCAGAGGGAAAACTAGACCTTATTGGGATTAGACCTAAATACAATACCTAATATAAAACCAGTTAAAGGATGAACTTATAATAGGCACAGTCACTGTTACAACGAGTCCAATTTACTAAAAAGCAAATCTCACTAAAATGCCCACCCAAAATGAGCTACTCGGTACGACAGCAAACACTTCACTATCAAGATGTCGTCAAATGCCAGCGCGGACAATTCATAACACTTTATTAGTCTGTTGGTGGACTGTTTCAATCCAGTATTCATAATAATCGAAATACATAGGTTAGGGTTCACTTGCCCCTAAGACCAGAAAGAGACACCCCGCGCAACGGGGTGGCGTCGACTCGCTGCACGGCAAAAATAGGTTAAAAAACGTTAGGGATTTAGAAATACATAGGACCTGATGGCGTTTTTATGAAAAAAAAAACAACACCAATGAGCATAAACAAAAAAAAAACTAACAAAAACGAAGAATTAACGAATTTCATGTCTCTTTTTTTTAAACTGAACCATCAGATGAAAGACAAGCTATAACGTCATTAAAATAAGTGGGAGTTCATAAAACTAATTCACATAGCGCAGTTTTGGGACGAACGGCCTACCTGCCTGTGAAGTTTACGGTTCTGGGTTCAAATCCGCGTAAATTTGAGTGATAAGTACGAATATGTTTGTTCCTGGGCCTTGGGTTTTAGTTTAAACTTACTATGAGTCTAGTTGCACATGCACCTATGAATGTTGATAAACTACCACCTACCTATGCGGAAAAATACAATATTATACAAACCGCAAATTACCTAAATCTAACTTTAATCGCCCCCAGTCGTGCAAACGTCCCCATAATATTATTTGGAAAGAAAACCTCTTCCACTGTAAGAACCGACGAAAAAAAGTCGACGAGGTATCAATTCTTTAACACAGTACCTATAGGGCAAAATATTATTTAAATACCTATCACAAATACAAATCAAACACAAACACACACAGTCACAGTATATTATCAATTACATTGCTGCTGTAGAACACCCACTTATTTATTTACGATTGATTAGACCGAAGTAAGATCCTCTTCAAATTTATAGGGACCGGATCGAACAGAGACAAGTTCCGACACGAGTCGAGCGAGTTAGTGAATAGCCTCGCTGGCGAGTCTGATCTCAATGACGGGCGACGGACTGATAAGGGCATTTCACGGGGCGACGACCCGGTCGGGAAATGGCGGGGAAAATTACACGATTCTGGCCTCTATCGACTGAATATTGGAATACAATGGTCGGAATGAATGATGAATTATTTGCAGAGTATTTCAATTGAAAATGGTCTGGTGCTAACCTACTTTCGATTGTACAGTCACCAGCATTAAAAATGCCATAGCATAGATATCAAAACTATCTGACACGTCCACACGTTAGAAATTGAGCCGTGTGCGCGCAGTGCTGTGAAACATAAACATAAGATAACTTTTTTGTACGACGACCCTTACATTTAACGTAATTAAAAAAATTAGCGATTAGAAAGTATTTCATACAACCCATAACTTTTTTAAATATTATTATTACGTATGGATACGCCTTTGACCACTATCTCGCCCGATGGTAAGAGATCAAAAGAATACGCGCTGTGCGTTTGATCGGGTCGCCATGATTTGTGTTTTCTAGCTTTAAGACATCATCATTTGTTTGACAAAGGACCTTCTGTACGTAAGTACCATCTGTTGTCTACTCTGTAACATCATCCCAGACTCTCTGGCAAGTAATAAAATATTTTAAACATTCTTGGTCCTGTGTAGTTCAAATCGTTTAAAGCCAGGCCTTTCTATCCAAGCAAAGCATTCCTAACCCCAAATAAATTTATCAGCCGACACTATCAATCCTTATTTAATAAATAAAAATACATCCAAGCCAAATCAGATCTTCTTGCCTCGTGTTAAAGTTTGTTTATCAACGAGCAGTGTGTCTAGTTGGATTTCTGCGCCGCTCCCAGTAGGGTTGTCTCCGTGTCTAAACAAAATGCAGAGGTGAAAATATTGTAAGACAACTGCAATCCACTGCACGGATATCTCTGAGGAATATATTCAACCTTGGTTTTTCAGGAATCTAGACAATCTAGCTTTTAGCTGCACAGAAATGTTGGCGTATTCAAGAATAACGGGTGCACGTTGTGCAGACAACCATTTTTTGAAATTTAAGCTTTAAAAAGCATATTTCAAAAGGAGTTCTTGGGGGATGCTTCATAAGTACTATAGCACACCATAATAGACATACCGATCCATAAGCAGCGTTCAGCGTCACTTAAAAATACCCTGTAGTTTGATTGACTTCGAACGAACAATTGACAACATTTCAAAATATGTAATGGTGCCTAAATCGACAACCATTTCGGTAATTATCTTATCTGAACGTAATAAGTTTTTATTCTTACTCGTTTCCGAGAAAATCACTGAAATCTGTAAAACGCGGTATACTCGTACCCCTTGCGTGACGTCATTCCTACGTCTGTTGATTTTTTTATTTAATCGTATGGCATACATTATTTTGGCCTTTAAGTTTGTCACTCTTTAGATTGTTGATTGAAAGATGTGGACAGGTGCCATAGAGAGGCATAATAATGACGTCATATTTTACTTACGACTTATTGGAATTCACTACTTTTAATTGTGATATTTTTGGATGAAAATAAACATTTAGGGAGAAATAAAAAAACACGTATACCTTAAAATTTCATTTTCTATCGAACTAAATCATAAAATGGCCCACTCAAAAAAAGTGAAATGTTGTCAATTGTAGAGTTTTTTCCCAGTAGGCTAGTTTTACGAAAGCGACTGTCACATGACCTTTTTTAGTTTAACGTGTCTGTCTGTGTATCTGTGTGTCTGTGTATCTGTCTGTGGTAGCGTAACTCCCTAACGGATGGACCGATTTGAATGCGGTTTTTTTTGTGTCATAGATCATTTTATCCGAGTGTTCTTAGCTGTGTTTCATGAAAATCTGTTTAGCCGTTTTGGAGATGTTGGACTTTGAAATGAAAATTTCTGGGGTTTTTACTTTTCTAAGTTATACTTATTTTATGAAGGACTGTCCAGTGATTGAACCCTATAGTCTCACCTGATGGTAAGCGACGACAGAGCCTAAGATGAAACTCACTGGTTCAGTAATAGCCTATTCACTCTTTGTTTGAAGGCACCTAGATCGTAGTTCTCATGTTATACAGATGATGGGAGCGAATTTCGTTTCTTAGCAGCAGTTCGCATTAAGAATAAGTGTTCCGTTGGGCCAATTTTAAGGGGGGTGCGGAGCCTCGGGAAATCCTTTCGCAAAAACTAGTGAATCGCCGATCCTTGGGATTAGGTACTCAGCTGACCCTACACTCCTAAGAGCCGTGGCGCTAACGGCAACGCTAGGAAGATGATGATGATTTGGTTAGCTAACCCATTCACTTCCGTTTCCTTGCATCGAAGCGAAGGGGGGCGTGGGAACTTCATTTTAGGCAGCAGGGGGGCGTGCCTAAAAAAAGTTTGGGAACCCCTGGCTTAGTGCGAATAAATGGTAAGTTGACAACATAATGATGCATTCGCTCCCCACGCCTGGTCGGGCGTTGATGGAATGGGGAAGGTGGAATTAAGTTGTGCAGTTCCTGCGCACACTCTCCAAAATGTATCCGATAAAACACCGATAGGCAAGCTAAATGTTACCGAAGAGTCTGTGAGCTCGGCGCTCAACTGAATTCAAGGCCGCTAACTGATACTTGGCGGCGGAACCGTCCCATAGGTACCTAAAATAAATAAATATATTCCATGCACAAGCGAGGATACCAAGTTTTCTAGCCTTGAATTCAATTTTGGACCCGATGTTCAAGTTTTCTTTCAAACTTATACCTCTAGCTCTAGGTGGTCTGGTTCAACATAGAGGGAAAACTAGACCTTATTGGGATTAGACCGGTTTCCGCACGATGTTTACCTTCACCAGAAACCCACTGTTAAAAATGAAGTGATATTTTGTATGTAAGGTTTGAACCCTCGAGACGTTTAAAAGTCGCATTCATGGTTTCTAATAATATGGTGTGACTGATGTGTCATGTAAAATGTAAATGCCAAATGCCCAATAATTAGGGAATTTCAAACAATTACAGCGCGCTTAAATATCCGCTTCAATACATTTTAAATGTCCATTTAAGGCTGTTAAATTGTCCGTTGATTTGGAAATTAATGGCTTTGTTAAATTTAGTTTAGATTTCGAATTCTGACTCGTATTGATGAGGTCAATTGTAAACAGGCGGTAGATTGTAAGTAATTGGTATGTTGACACGGAGTTTGTCACTACTTTAGGTACTTTTTTTTTTGTTTTAGGTCTTTTCAAATAATTATGTACCTATCCAATCACCGTGAGTCGTCAAACCAAAGTTAACTCAGTATCAGTTTTCTCACGCCAATTAAATTTCCCCTTTTATAAACACTCCACTATTACAAGTTCTGCACGCGAGAACTCCTGCCATAATTGTGTTTCGATACTTAGAAACTATAATTAAGTGGATTTCATAAGTGTTTCGAACATGAAGTTAAAATTGCTAGTTACATTAGTGTTTGATTTAAACGAATTTGTACCTAAGTCGTAATACCGACTACCTATCCGTTTATACTTTTACGTCACACCTGGCCATAATGCGAGTTTTACTGCACGCTGCGCGTACTAGAAAACTCTCATTGTAGCCAGGTGAAGACGTAAAATTTTGTACTCAACACGGGCGGTAATTCGTAAAGCCCCAGAGCGCATATTTATGGCCCTCACCTTCGGTTCGGGCCACAAACAACTGCGATCTGGGGCATTTACGAATTCACCGCCCTAGTTACGTAATGTACTATTTCATCACACTTGCTCGAAAAGGGCTTCATAATGCGCAGACATACACAGCTACAATAGCCTTTATTACGTCCACGGAAGTAATGGCTTTTTTCTTAAATTGTATCTGTCACTGATGCGGCAGTTACAAAGCAAAGAAGTTTTATATCAAATACTACGTCTGAAAACGTATTTATAAAAAAAAAAACAGGTAAAAAAAAATACTAAAACATGTTTAACAGAATTATTTACAGATTTAGTATGTAGTTATGTGTCCTATGTAAAATGTTTTTAAGTGTTTTCAAATCGTGGCTGTATACCGAAGGGTCTTTGTCATACGCGCCTCACGTCAAATTCAACAAAATGGACAACAGGCAGTTGCAGTTTTTATTACGATTTGTATTAATTTCATCTAAAATGTATTTGTTTCCTCGCAAATGTGATGAAAAACATTGCTTATAACACGGGCGTAAGAATATTGCAAACTCGAGTCATCAAAAGCCCTCCGCCTTCGGCGTCGGGCTTCTGATAGACTCTTGTTCGCAATTCCACTTACGAACCTTAAACAATGTACTAGTACGTCACTCTGGGTAGTAAGTGAGATATACCACCCACGGGCGTAGCGGCAAATCTCACTTCACACCCAGGAGAAGACGTAAAATTGTGTACGCACCACGGGCAGTAATTCGTAAAGCCTATACTAGCTGACCATGGTGCATGGCTAACGTGCAGGATTCATCCAAAAAGTCCACATGAAAGAATATTTGAAATCGTATAAGAAGTTCCGGAGAGTATCCATTCTATATGAAGTTACATTTAAAAAAGTTATCTTTTTTTATCCCGTGTGGTGTCGGGTTAGAATTTCGCCACCCCCTTTCTTCCCGTGGGTGTCGTAAAAGTCGACCAAGGGACCAGGGTTGAAGTGTGTTGTGGGCGATGGGCTAGCAACCTATCACTGCAATATCACGTTTAGTAGATCTTTTATACCCACATTTATGCTAAAAGTGGCGCTGGAACATACGTTTCATGTGATCTGCCTACCCCTTTTGGGAATAAAGGCGTGAATGTCTGTGTGTGTGTGTGTGTGTGTGTGTATATTTTTTTAATCTTTATCTTACTACTCCACTACTCTCTCTCTCTCTCTATCTCTTTTAAGCACAGCTTAGCAAGTGGATTTATTTAAAAATAATTAATAAAATGACGTTATTTATGAACGGGATCGACTACTAGCGTAGCGCGTAGCGATTCTTAGCAGTGAATGTGATACTGATAACACATTCACCACGTGCGCTACGCTGCTAGCCCTACGCCGTAATCCGTAGCAGCTTAAACATTCACTGCCAAAAACCGCTACGCGCTACACTCGTAGCCGATCCCGTAGTTTTCCTCGCATGTAGTGGATAGAGACTACGGCGTAGGCACCCGCTAGGCGGGTTCCCGGCAGTGAAAGTGTTAACACATTCACTGCCAAACGCAGAAAGCCCGATGGGCGGGTTCCTGGCGTCGAAAGCGTTAAATTCTGCAAAACTGTCCGTGGTGTTTTGACACAGATATGTATTTTTTCACTGCTGAGTGTTTTTTTTATTTAAGTATAATATGCGTAATATTAACATCTCAATAAAGAAATTACGCATTAATTTCACTTTTAATAATGGCCATTATTTAACCCCATTTTAACCCATTCGCCAATGTGACTGACCTAAATAGACAAAAGAGCACTCGCAGTCGAGCGGGATGCCACGATTTGAGTTTTTTACCTGTCAAACATCGGTTTTGTTTGACAGAGGACGTAATCACGTAACGTTTTAAACGCGCGTTAGGTAGATCCAAATGTCACTTTTTCATACAAAAATTACATTTCTATGTACCCAACGTATGTACACTGCGTAAGTGATCGACTTGCAGCATTCGTGCTCATCATAATATACACTAATCGAGCAATATTTGTATATAACTTTGCAATCACGTTCTCCAAAACGGCTCTAACAATTTCAATGAAATTTGGAGCATAATATATATGGGGACGAGAAATCGATCCAGCATCACGTCTGGAAAAATTCTTTATCTCCGTCTTTTCTCGATTTTCACCCGAGCAGAGCTCGGTCGCCCAGGGACTACTCATAGTACTCTTTCTTGTCCAGCTGCTGTCCAACTGTTCTCTACGGATCGCATTTCTCAACCCATTCTTCCTCCAAGAAAGATTTTTATGTTGAATTAGTTTTTCAAAATTTACAAAAAAAAATGAGACAGGCTCACGTGTTCGACAGTTTACAGAGTCACTAGCAGTAACATACATATAAATAATACACGGTGGGAATGAGTAACCCGCCAAATTTTAACCACGCATTCCTTAGGTCACTAGGAGCAAAAAATGTCATATGAACCTCCGTCAAATCCGGCGTAGTTTTGAAGATATTTGCAATTTTCATGTAAACTATTTGTCGTGATTACTGAGTGCATTTAACTCTTTTGATTGCGACGTTGCTACCGATGTTGGCCAGTTCCGCGTCGCTATTGACAGATATCAAAGTGCCAGCTAACACTCCCAAAATTGATCCTTTTTTGAAAAAAAATATCGACAGCGTTTTATTAAACGGGATAATTTCCATGGAGAAGCGATAGTTATCCAAGTTTTATTTACATAAACCGACAAATCAAGAAAAAAAAAATATTTTTTTGCTGAATTTGAGTTAGAAATTTAATATTTTTTTTTACTCCTAATGACCTCAGGAATGCGTGGTTAAAATTTGGCGGGTTACTCATTCCCACCGTGTATATGATAAATACCTGCTTGTTATTTCTTCCTTGAAGCGTGAACCCTCCACTTGGAACCTTGTCGGCGAAGCTCGTTGAATGTGTGAAATCCGAACGATCTTGTCTGTCTATAGCGCACGGAAGGTCCATTTTCGATCATGACCCTTGAATCAATTCCCAGTGAATTTAAAGTATCGCTCAACTCGCTTACTTTTTAAGACAATCAAGAAGTAAAGAGCTTTCGCACATAGTTAGACGTGCATAAGTATTTGTGTAAGTAAATATGTGTTTGTAATATTTTTTCACTACTTTTCATCGCATATGCACAGATATCGGCAATTATTAAGGCAAGTATCGAATTCGTTTTAATTCATAATTCATATTTTTATTGCGATAAGAATCATTTGTTACATAAGGTCTTACAAAGGGCATTTAACAGCTAATGTTCACATGAACCCTGTTAGGGTATAAGCAATGTACTTACTTAACTAAAACTAAATACTAAAACAGTTACCATTAAAACATTTTCCATTTTAACTAGGTTACAAAGTAATTGGTGCAATTTCATGTCGACAATAAAATAATTCAATTTATATAATAATAATAAATAAATAAAACATTTATATGTTATAATTAATTAATAAAAATCTTAACTTATTCGTAGTGTATGAATTGGGTAAGTGGGTAGAATATGGTTTTTATTTTATTAATATTTATATTTAATTTTAGAAACCTATATACCTCGTTCCAGGAACCTATGCTAAGTGAACTATGATATAATCGTATGCGTCAGCTGCCTGGCTAATAAAAATAATAACAAAGGGGTAGGGATGTGACGGCCCCATCGCCCACCAGATATCTGGTGCAATCAGTCAACGTAAGGCAGCTTGTGGCGGGGTGTTAGGAAGTAGCGACCCTACGTATCTGAGTACTCCTGGGGTGTCCTGTGGTCAGGCTGAGCCGATCGGGTGGATGGTTGGACAGGCCCCCCGCCTCTGGCTTGCCTTTACTGGCCGTCCAGAGTGGAATGCAAGAGCTATTGTTCGAGGGTAGATGTGGACACCTAAGTGGCGAGTTGGCTGTATGTTTAAAGTCCAGTGCCACCTCTCTACCCCCCAGCTCTCTGACGGGTGTTGCCCTTAGGCCATTTTTTAATGTCTCTATTAATAGGGGCCCATTTAGCAGTTAGCGAGTCACCGTCTGCCAGAGATAAAAAGTGAAAGTTTTACTAGGCAGGCGTCCGATGTTTCACCCAATAGCCCAGCCACTAGTCCATTATTTTTACCCAATAACCCGTTTCATTTAGATTCCATCAACCATCAATAGGCCCTATACACCCCGGCGGGTGCTGTCTCTGTGTGCGTCCCATGACACGGGCAGGGACAGCATCCGCTCGGTGTACTCCTTGCATTTCATTAAATAATCAAAAAGGGCCTCTACATGTTGGCTTAGTTGGTACTTTGTAGGTACCTAGCTCCACGCACGCCTCCCAAAGGTCCGGGACATCATTGTCCCGTGAACGGAAAAGACAGACTGTTGTTGTATGTATAGTTTTATATTTAATTTTTTATGTAATTATGGTACAAACCTACGTGAGGTCGATACCTCTATGATTAGAATAGCACCACCCCGTCTTCCTGTGGGTATCGTGAGAGTAGTACTTATAGAACAGGGTTAAAGTGTGTTGTGGGCGATGGGATATCAGTATATCACATTTAGTAAATATTTTATAACCACATTTATGCTAAAACCGGCACTGAAACATAAGTTTCATGTTCTCTGCCTACCCTTATTGGGAATTCAGGCGTCAATCTATGTATGAATGTATGTAAAAACCTAACCTTATACACTAAATATGAATAAAAGGAATGACACATTGATTTAGCGTTGTTATGAGAAAAATATGGAGTTAATAAAGGCTCAGGTGTGATCAGAGCGTCGTGCCACGGATATCCGGTTACAGCCAATCAGTGTCGCCAGCGAATTTCGCGAAAATGCCGGCAGCGACAGCAGAAGCATTTTCCTACATTATGTCAGTTACTTCATTCGGGCAAGGTAAAACCGATAGCGTCACATTTTATCGATCTTTTATACCCACATTTATGATAGTGGCACTGGAACATGTTTCAAGTGCTCTGCTTACCCTTTCTATGTATGTATGACACTTTGTTTATTTTTACTACAATATAACACTCCTACCTGCTGTGTAGTTATATGGTATTGTGTTTCTGGTGGTGGGAAGTACCTTAACGTTTTAAGTGTACAAGACCGCAGCCATCATAACACCGCTACTCGCTCCGTGGGTATATGTGGTGTTATTTTTAGCGATGAGCAAGGTCAGCAGAGCTCCCGAGGGTGCGCCATGTTGAGGGTGAGTGACATTTGTCTCTGCTGTTGACGCAACGAACCCTGAAATCAATATAGGGCCGGCAACGCGCCTGTGATTTTTAGGATTCCGTACCCAAAGGATAAAACGGGGCTATTATCTCATGAACCAATGAAAGTTAGACAGTAGAAATTTTCACAGATGATAAAATTTCAGTTGCCGCTATAACAGCAAATACTAAAAAAGCAGGATAAAATAAATAGTTAAGGGGGCTCCCATACAAAAAACGTGATTATTTGCCATTTCTACAGATAATGGTACGGAACCGTTCGTGCGCGAGTCCGATTCGCACTTGTCCTGGAGGCGCAAGCGTCTGTATGCTACGGTGTTTACTTACCACCAGGCAACTTGTTTCAAACCGCCATCACCGTTGTAGTATAAAAATAGTCTTAAACAATATCCTTGGCTGCCGAAAAATTCGGAACGAACTGCTTCTCCGCCTCCTGTAATCTGCAAGGTAATCCCGTAACTATTCTGGCATTTTATAAACCAAATATAACTCAGGGCATTGCCTGACAACGCTCGTTCAAAGAGTAACGCTATTACCCCACAGGCCTGCAATACAACACATGGGTAATCAATATCCAAACAGCAATACTCACCCACAATACGATTGTTCTGCCGACGCTCCGCCATCAATATGCGTCGGCGGGGCGGCAATAAGATTTATTAGACGCACATTACTTGCCCGCATGCCACAATCAGAGCACGATGCTCAATATGATCTACACAGTATTACAGGAAAACAAGATATGGTAATTTAAAATAAGCTTGATTTATTTCCAGCTAAACGTTTCACAGCAGAACATAGTAATAATCGTTTTAAAACACGACCCGCCATTGACCTAGTAGCCCAAGCATTTTATTTTCATTAGTATGGAAAAAAATGGAAATAATTCATAACAGCAGCTTTTTTGTATGTAACTGATATAAGTATTATCATTTTAGTAATTACGTAGACTCAAAATCCACCAAAATATTAGTCGTCAAAAAAATCGATATTTAACCAATTCCTGAAAAAAGAGGAAACATATTAATGGATATTTTAATTTGTGTTTTGTTTATTTACAGGAGCTTTTCAAGAATAATAAATAAATCACACAAAAACATAATGGATGTGTCATTTATTTTTATATATTTACTTCCCGATGGAAATTTTGTAGGATTTTTGGATAAGGCATCTTAGAATAACACTTGAAAATTAAACAAACAAAAAAAACGCTGTTATAAATTAATGTTAAAAAAAAACGTAATTGTCCTGAGGTATGGCTAGAGTGACAGACACCATATTTTATGGAACCTGACAGAGCCCGGCACGTTAGCCTAGTGGTTCAAGAGGCAAGCGGCGGTCGTGGATTCGAATCCCGGTTCGTACCAATGAGTTTTTCGGAACTTATGTGCGGAATATTTACCGTTAGCTTTCCGGTGAAGGAAAACATCGTGAGGAAACCGGTCTAATCCCAATAAGGTCTAATTTTCCCTCTGGGTTGGAAGGAAGTGCCTACGCCAAATCTTCAGGTTGGGTGTCAAAATGGGCCCCGGGCTCCATTGGGCACAACCGGGATTAACGCTAGCTACAAGTTATAATTTTAAGGCCAACACAGGTCAACTAGCGATATCCAGTTTTATATTTATTTTTAGACCCTGACGTAGATATCCCGCAAGCGACTCTTTCATGGGGCTACGGCTGTTCAAATCCCCCTAAAGCCCTCAAACCAAAGTCACTTCAAATCTTGAAATATTTTTACATCGGCTAAAGATTACAGTTGAGTTCCTTTTAACAGCAAGTTGCACTGGAAGTTTTATTTCATGTGAGCTGCCCCCTTTTGGGAATGCAGGCGTGAATGGGTTATTAATGCCATTTTAACACTTTCCGTGCCAGGAACCCGCTAGGCGCTCTGCTCGTAGGGCTCCTGTTCATACGGTTTTACACATGTCAATGGCTACGAGTGCTACGAAATCGTTGACTGTGAATGTGTCACTTTCACTGCCAGGAACCCGCCTAGCGGGCGCTCTCTGCGTAGGCGCTTTCCGCTCCTTTAGTGGCAAAAGCACGGGATCTGCTAGTGCTAGCGTGCTAGAGCTGCGTAGTGTGTAGCGATTAGCGATACATGCCAGTGAATGCGTTTAAGAACGTTTCAGTGTATTTCATTGCTGCCTGCCGTTTCACCTTAAATGTTGTGTCGATCCACGGCAGCTCTTGGCCCTTTCGTGTCGCGGCATAATGAGGCACGCGCACTGCAACACGACGGAGCCTAGTCAGAACCTGTTTCACTCGCAAATTGCAAATTTGAGGAACCAGACAGGCCGTTCCTGAACCCACGTTTATAAATTTTCTAGTAGCAACTTTTTACATACCGGGAGATTGAGGAAATCGTAAATACATTTTTTTATATTTCAACGCTTGTTTAATTTAGAGCATCCCACCGGTGACCCGCTACAACAGTCGAAGTCAAAGATATGTGTACATTTTTCGCCTTATTGCAAAGGCATCGAAACGTGTAAAAATTAAGAGTTACAGAACCTTCTCAAAATACCAGGATATGTCTCAGTTGCCGGAAATTTTCACGAGAATCTAAAAACAACTTTCCGTTAGCAATTAGTAATGATATGATAATAATGGAATAATTAGTAATTACATCCAATTATACCGTATTATTCTTTCGGCAGGCAATATAAAACAGCTGATAATATACCTACGTGTTTAGGGAGTTCGTTATTTAATTGTGCTATTAAGTTTAATTATTGATAATATTTAAATAAAACATGCTTTTCAGAAACAATGATCTACATATGATGGATCACTTGACTGTTATGTACATATACTGCACAATTTTATTGTTAACTGTCATATGAAATATTACAATTTGTTTAGTTACAATAGCAAGTTAAACTTTACAGTCATTTTACTATCATGAAGCTATATACTTAAGTTTGTTGATAATGTATGTTGGTAATATGCTTAAATACTTATAAAATAGGGAAACTCCAGGTCTAAGATGTAAGCAATAGTTTAAGAATTAATTTCTGTAAACGACTGTTTGTTTCTCCATTAAATAAATAAATAAAATAGTTCGTGACACGGTTTCAGTGTTTGTAAAATTGAAGTACTGAAACTTTCCATAGAAGAAATTTCGTAACTTTGTAAACTTCTCCGCGGTGCACTGCTACCTGGCAGACAGTCATTTTTTTAAAATTGCACTTCATTCAATATTTTTACTGTCAGAAACCCGTCTAACGGGCGCCTACCACGCTACCTGCTACGAGCGTAGCGCGTAGCGATTCTTGGCAATAAATGTGTTAACTCTCACATGTCATCATCATCACATCATCAGCCTATATACGTCCCCCACTGCTGGGCACAGGCCTCCTCTCATGTATGAGAGGGAACGGGCAGTAGTCCCCACGCTGGCCCAGTGCGGATTGGGGACTTCACATACACCTTTGAATTTCTTCGCAGATGTATGCAGGTTTCCTCACGATGTTTTTCCTTCACCGAAAAGCTAACGGTAAATATGAAATCATATTCCGTACATACGTTCCGAAAAACTCATTGGTACGAGCCGGGATTCGAACATTTCGAACCCACGACGGCCGTTTGACAGCCGCATGCCTGAACCACTGGGCTACCGTAGCATACTCTCACATGTAAATAAACAAAAAAAAACTGAAAAAAAAATTAAAAACAAACAATCTCACCGCTTCAATGTAACACTTGAGGTGCGCATGTGTGATGTCTTGTCGTGCTCTTGACCCGTTTGTCGTGACAAGCCATAATGAGACACTGCGTCAGTGTTTAGAGGCCGCTGTACACGGTCAATTATACTGCGCAATATTACACTCTCACTTTATCTTTCCTCGCACCCGACGGACTACAGCATGGGGTTCTTCAATAAAGGGGTGCTCAGTTTTGCGAGTTTTTTGTTCAGTTTTTTGGAGTTGCATGCATCCATAGGCTACGTACAATAGGCGGCGGTAACCGCTTACAATATGCGGGCCGTGGTATAAAAAGTAAAGATTAGTAATATTAGGGTTGTTTCATTTCATGAATGCTAGTGGGCACGTTGCTATCATTGTGAGAAAATCTAATTTCGTGAAATGCAAGAAGTATACTAAACTAAATCACAGACAGCTGGGATAATATCTAGGGTATTTGACAACCGTAAAAATAAATTGTTTTTTCAGTAGCAACAAATAAATAATTTCGAAAATACTCTTTCATTCATGTTTGTTATTTTCAGATTTTCAAGTTCGTAAAAAGTAACAATTACCGCTCGGCCACGACTTTGGTCTTAAGCGACCTGCGACCAGCGTTTTATCTGTTCATTGCGCGTGATCCCAACTAACCACAGTGCGTTGCGCATCTCGACCGCGCAATGAACGCTTAAGACCAAAGTCGTGGCCGAGCGGTAAGGACGTTGTTTGATTGTGACGTCACAAGCAAGTAATCCCTACAAATTCTATACTAACGGAGCATTATTGGCGTTTTTTAAAAAGAAGCTGATTTGACTTTAGGCAAATACCGTATTATAAATACTAGGTATCTCGAGTTTGACATTAATATGATTATTGTCGTGTCGTGCGTCGTGCTAGTCACAGGAGGTCACACACGTGTTGTGGACCTTCATTACATTGAGGGTAGGTTCCTCAATCTAAATACAGTGCATTGTCTTGAGGTTTCAATTCTTCAAAATTATTTCCGTCTTGGGAGCAAACACTTGAATCTCTCGTTACCTTCCAGAATTCTTTAGAATACCCCGCTACGATATGAATTCTGTCGTAGAAACTTTCACTTGACTCAACACTCAATATACGGCACGCGCCGTAAATATATAATCCCATCAAAAACATAAATGTGAAAGGCTGCCAAGTTCGATACTATGGGAATGCTTCGCCTATAAAAGAAGTGAGATCTGAATAAGTACCAAGTTCCATAAAAATACCTCAAATCATAAATAGTTATAGGAATGCACACTTGACAGTACTTTTTAATGATGTTACTTGGCAAGTTTTCACACACCACACACCTTTTCAATGCAATGAATCGACACCTTTGGACTGCAATGTGTCAAGTATATAATTTTCTATTAAAACTTGCCAAGTTACATCATTAAAAAGTACTGTCAAGTGTGCATTCCTATAACTATTGTGCTATTCCTATAACGTTGGAAGTGGTCTAGGTTTTTGATTAGTGAGTCAGTGAATGTATAGTAGAAATAGCGATTTTCTGACGTCAATATCTCAAGAACTGCTATAGGTAGAATAATGAAATTTTGTATTCTAGACAATTAAGGGGATATCAACAGACAATCGAAATTTCATATGCGTAGATAAAATATGTTTTGAGTTATAGGGTGGTTGAAATTGGCCCGAAATGGTTCGTGTAATATAGCCCACGGCCGGTGTGTCGCTTTTTTTGCTCGAACTTGGCGGACACACTGCCGTGTGTCTAGATTTTGCTACAATCCACATTGAGTCACAATCTACTGTTGTCAATTCATTTAATATCATAAAACCTATGTCGGTTGTCCTTTTGGAACACGGACAGTATGATTGTTCAAGGATTTTAAATTGTATGTTTCTGTCATTTGTTTCTGCCGATCACTGCTTGTTCAAAGGTTAAGTGGTTAAAAGGCAATTTTTATTCAAGTCGTTACTTCCCGATAATAATCAGTGCATTTCTCAGTAATCGACTCCGGTATTACGGAATAGTTGTTTTCCCATTAGCCGGCAAATTGCTTCCAGTATCAATATTAAACGGTGGCATTGAGGGAAATAAGCTGGGATATTACTGGGTTTTTGATCAGAGAAACGAGGGAATAGCTTTGAGCAACGTGTTTTTCTGCGAGTTAATTATACTGTGTGTTTTAGTTGAGAAGCATTAGTTTCTCCTTTTTCGACGCTTTTGATACATTTTAAACTCTCATGCTTTATACACATATTTTCACCATTGATTTTCACGGGTTTAACGCGACATTTATTTACCTAAGTTTCTGACGTTTCGTGACGGGTTGCACCGGTCATGGTGGCAGATGACAGTCGTCCCAGCAAGTTGTCAACGGAGATATGGGTGCATAATATTTCACTACGCTCCAAAAGCCGATGAAAATGTGGAGCCGAAAAATGGAAAAGCCGATAAACCCGTCCATTATTATATTAGTTGTCTATTGTTGGCTTTTGATAGTAGCGCCATTATTCATTCAACTTAACAAACATGTGCTAACTCAAGGCCTCCACCCACCGGACGCGTGTCGTGCGCGGCGCGTGTGCTGCGCGGCACACGCGCAAGTTGTAAAGCATTGAAACTACACTTCAAACACACATCGAACACGCGCGGCACACGCGCAGCACCCGCGCGGCACACGCGCAGCACCCGCGCTGCACACGCGTTGCTATACGCCGCCCGCTTCCGATGTGAATATACCGCTTCAAACGCGCCCGACCACACATCGAACGCGGCACACGCGCAGCACCCGCGAAGCACCCGCGCGGCACACGCGCAGCACCCGCGCAGCAGCGGCGCGGCAGCCGCGCTGTACACGCGTTGCTACACGCCGCCCGCTTCCGGTGTGAATATACCGCTTCAAACGCGCCCGGCACGCGCAGCACACGCGTCCGGTGGGTGGAGGCCTTTAATGTGTTTGTCTCCTTGTCTAAAATAGAATGGAAACAAAAATCGCTTACCAAAAACATACTGACAGCGTACCATAAAATACTGACTGCACATCAACAGTTCCACATCGAAACCGAAATTTGATGAATGATGAGTACTTCTTTAAGCCAAATCAGTATTTTTATGTGCCTTTAAATCCTAGTCAAATACAAATGGCAGTGCCACTTCTAACAATTGTGGGACGAAGAAAATGTGTTATTGCAGTGATAGGTTGTTAGCCTATCGCCCTCAACACACTTCAACCGTATCCCGTGGTCGACTTTTACGACACACACGGGATGAAAGACGGTTAAAAAAGGTTTTGAAACTCATGAAGTCCCTAGACGCTCTTTTCTAGGTGCAGATGTTTTTAAGGTTCCGTACATAAAGGGTAAAAATTACTAAGGCTGTCCGTCCGTCCGTCCGTCTGTCACCAGGCTTTATCTCATGAACCGTGATAGTTAGACAGTTGAAATTTTTACAGATGATGTATTTCTGTTGTCGCTGTAACTACCTACCTACCTACCTACTAAAAAACAGAATAAAATAAATATTTTAGGGTACAACAAATGTGATTTTTTGCCTTTTTTATAGATAATGGTACGAAACCCTTCGTGCGCGAGTGCAACACGTACTTGGCCGATTTTATAGCTTATATTTGATTGCTTGAAGTAGAGAAACTTCGTTCGCTTCGTCACTCGTTCAACTATGTGACGTATATGCTTGGTTTTACCTGTTCAAAGGACGTTTAAGTTAGAACTTAAACTCTGTAAGCCGCAGCCTCTTCCTTGGTCATAAAACGAAGTTAGTAAACGGTAGTTTCAGTGTAGTTACGTCGTTTAAACCTGGTGACGCGTCAGAATGTCCGGGGCATTTTGGGACTTCGGTATCTGCTGGGGTGTGAATAACATGCAGGGCACACAGACACATTATTAACAGTAGGTAAGGCGGAGTTATTAATTTAGTTATAAGTGAAACGAGCGAGCCAAGCAAACGGAGTTCTCCGGTAGGTCTAAGTGTCCGGCCCCTGTTCCTCTATATTTTGTGACCCAGTTCTATAGTAAATATCTATTTTGTCGACTCAGTTTTTGTTTTTTTTTTTCAAACCGTTACCCGTGTTTTACAGATCACAGAGCCACAAGTTTAGTTAATATTTGAACGAGCAAGCGATAGCAACGCTTTTTTCCGTTTCAGCTTGGCTAAAAAAGCTTTCGTATGTCCGGCTGTTCTCGTAAAATATTTTAAGCAGGTTCAAGAAATATACAAAATTTTAATATAGATTCATTTTTTTCTACAAATCACAAAGCTATTCGTTACAGAGTTGCTTTACAGGCAAATCGTAATATGGGTCTTTCTTTGAAATTTGGTTAACTTGGTGGTAGCAGCAATTTTCAGATAATATATTAATCTTATTCAATATTCTGTAATTACTAAGCGATACTATAAAGTCCATTTAATTTGGTCACTCACTTTGGTGTACATCACAACATTTTTTATTTTTAAAAATCGCCGTTTTGTACCCCAAATATCAGTCCCTAGCCATGTAAGATCTCCCAAATTCAGTTAAAGTTTCATTGTAATTCTTATACTATGCTAATTATTTGATTCAATTCAACTTAAACACATTTATTATTACATTACTAATTGTATTATTACGATTTAATTTTAAATGAAAATAAATTTTATAACGTTATTTCAAGTCAAAAAGTGTAAGCGATAAATAAAATCAGGCCCTAGCCACTAACGAAATTCAAAAATACGCGGCATCCGAACATGAGGCGTTTTTCATAACCTACTCGTACGAAAGCAACGATGTGAAGTTAGCCGCAAACACGAGCTATGCCGTGTCGGCCATCTTGTTGTTAGTGCGGTCACCGATTTTGCTGCGGGAACACGTGCTGTGCCAGTCAAACTATCAGGCCCTAGGTAAGTTGTTTTAAAGATATTTAATTAATAATTGTCCTTATTACTTATTGTATATTTGAGCTTTTTCTGCCTTGTTATCTTGATCACCTGTTGGTTTTGATGTTTATTTTAAATAATAAGTTACGTTCGATTTTGCTCAGTTTCGTCAGTCCCTAGACCGTCAGGCCCTCGTCGTAAGAGTGACTAGGGCCTGACGCAACAGCTAGGGACTGACGGTCAAACTGTGATGTATGGTTTTAAACTTAAAACCTGTGTATTTTTTTGTAGAATATGGCACCTACAAAGAAACAAATATACTCCAAAGAAGAAATAGCCAAAAGAAAGTCCGAACAGGCTAAGAGACGGTTGGAAAAAATTAAAAACGATCCTGTTTTACTGGCAGACTATAAAGAAAAAGAACGACTGAAATATCTAAAAAAGAAAGAAAAAGGTCAAAGGAAATGTGTAAAGGACATGACTCCGCGGGAGCACGGAAAAATACGAAAAAAATGGAAAGTCAGCTCATCAGATTATAGAAAAAGGCAAATAACTCGTAGAAATGCTGATGAATACATGGACCAAAATACGCCCCCGTCATCGGACGGGGAGAATATTCCTGAAGTTCCTGTAATAAATAATGAAAGAAGAGCTGAAGCTAAAAGAAGGAGTATTGTTCAACGGAAGAAAAGAAATAGAATGCTGAAGAACATGGGCTTGGTCATTGATGATTTAAAGAAAAAGCTTGCCAGACAACAACAAAGAAACAGAAGACTGAAACGTAGGATGATAAAAGTAAAGAAAGCACTCACACCAAAGAGTAAAATTGAAGAAATGGCAAAAGATCCTAATCAGAAAGCAGAATTGGTAAAAAAAGCATTATTTGGCGAGATTATTCAGACGCAAATTTTAGAAAAAAAGATTGATACACCCCAAAAAAAAACCTGTTTAAAGACGATTTTGTCCAGTCCAATGGCACATAAATATAAGATATGGAGATATGGAAAGAAAGGTATCACATACAAAAGGATGGGATTTGATCGTACAAAATATGAATCTAAGCGCAACAAAAAAGGAGTTGAACTAATTATTCACAGGTTTTATGAAGATGACACCAATAGTCGTTGTGCGGCAGGAAAAAAAGAATGCATTACTCGCAATAAAATAAAAAAAACAAAAACGGTATTTACTGGATTCTTTAAAAAACTTGCACCAAAAGTTTCTCAAAACGAATTCCATGACAATTGGGTATTCTTCATTCTGCAAATTGCGTCCATTTTGGGTTGTTGTGCCTCAACTTACAGACCGTGACACCTGTGCTTGTGTAACTCATGAAAACATAAATTTGAAATTAGATGCCTTAAAAAATGCAAACGTTCTTAACTTTGCAACCTATCAAACTGCACTACAAACACTTTGCTGTGATCGTTACTCAGAAAAATGCTTAGCAAGAACGTGCAATGGCTGCTCAAATAAGATTTTACCATACACGGAGTTTGATAATGGTAATGAAATTGTAGTCAAACAATGGAAGCATGGCAAGGAATTGATCAAAGACATGAAAAGTAAACAGGAACGATATGTCACAAAATACATGAAAGAGACCTACAACTTAAAACCTCTTGATTTAATTACGCAACTTGAAGAGAGTTCTCTTCCGAAATTGTTTCAACATGAACAGAATATTGTCCACCAATATAAAACTATTAAAGCTCTGAAAGAGTCACTTACAGAAAAGGATGCGATAATCCACATCGACTTCTCGGAGAATTATGCAACGAAATGCAACCAAGAAATTCAGTCGTACCATTTTGGTGGTTCCCGTAGGCAAATTTCGTTGCATACCGTGGTAGTTTACACAAAGGATAAAACAACTTGTCACTGCACTGTGTCGTTAAATTTATCTCACAATGCTGGAGCCATATGGGCACATTTACAACCTGTGCTCCTAGCGTTGCCATCCACAGTGGAAAACCTGCATTTTTTGAGTGATGGTCCTGTGACCCAATATCGAAACAAAACAATGTTTTATATTTTGGGGTGTAGAATTCAGGACTTCTATCCACTCGCTGCGAAGTACACGTGGAATTTCCATGAAGCAGGACATGGAAAAGGAGCACCAGATGGAGTTGGAGCGACATGCAAACGGAGTGTAGACCAACTTATAGCTCAGAGAGGTGACATAACAAGCTTTAATGACTTTGTTGCTGTGCTTCGTGAAAGATGTCCAGGAATACAGATTTCTGTTATCGAAGATCTCGACATACAAAAAGTTAACACCATGATCAAGGAGAATGAGAAGAAGCAGAAACCGTTTAAAGGAACACTCTTAGTGCACCAAGTCTTGGGTAACATTTATAATCCGAATAAACTTGTCTTAAAGTCACTAAGTTGCTTCTGTGAAGATTTTGGTTGTAATCATTACAACTTAGGGGCTATAACGTACCAAAGCAATACGAAGTTTCAAATATTTTCACGG
This sequence comes from Epinotia demarniana, assembly GCA_945867215.1. Lineage (NCBI taxonomy): Eukaryota > Metazoa > Arthropoda > Insecta > Lepidoptera > Tortricidae > Epinotia > Epinotia demarniana. The sequence continues at coordinate 39,901,830 of OX244261.1, read as the reverse complement.
ATTCTGAAGATGATATGCCGTTAGCAAGCATAACCCAGGATCGGCAAGAAAAGTCTAAAACGAGCTATAACAGTGGAGATTATGTTCTAGTCAAGTTAATTATGAGAAGAAAAGAATACCGATACGCCGCGATTTGCTCCAAGTATGATGATGAAGATGGAGAGATGACAGTTACATTCCTAAAAGTTTGCAATGAAGATGGCACGGAATTCAAAATAAATGAGAATGATATCGCTGATGTGCCTTACGAAGATGTTGTAGGAAAACTGTCAGTGCCTAATATAATCTTCAAGAGGAATACAGTATTCTACAAATTTAAAAACCCAATAAATGTTTACGAAAAGTAAAATAAATGCTGCTAAAAATAAATATAGGTACTAGGTATTATAGGTCTGTAGTCTTTGTGATTTTATAATAATTAATGAAAGACTGAATATTGTACTCAAATTACAATTTCGTTATTTAGAAAGCAGATTTTTTTTATGTTAATTGTTAATTACTTGAAGAATATAAGTTTGTACTTAAAGTAAAATTTAATAGTTAAGAAAGGTTGATACTGAACCAATTTTTATGTTGCTAGTGAATTAAAAAGAGGCTGTGACTGCAACTTTCTACTTCATTTTATGTACAATACGATTTGTGTACTGAAGAAATAGTTTCTTGTACTGATATTTATAAGGTAACTTATCAAGGTAACTGTATCTAAGACTGATTTACTACCTCAATATAATTCAGTTTTTTGGATATTTTTAAGACTGTGACTAGCTAGACGTAATACTAAACGATTTTTGAAAGACTTGATATTACTTACCATAGAGAAATACTTATAATTTAGTTAATTTTTAAGTAATTAATTTGAAAACTGTGGAATATTATAATACTTAGTTATAATATGAGAGGTATTTGTTTATGTTAAGTTGATTTTGCAATAAATATGTGATTAAACATAATAACCGTGTTTGGCGTCAGTCCCTAGCATGTCTCGTCAGTCCCTAGAACACTGATTTTAAAAATACGTGAATTTCTCTTGAAATACTAAGTAAAGTGACTGGCCCTTTTGGATACAACAAAGTAGATGTAATAGCCACAGTATGGAATATTTTTTTTTCCTGTTTCCATCTAAAAACACCTTTATCATAATTAGGCCAAAAGTTAACCAAATTTCAGAGAACCACCCATATCTATTGTGTGCACTTGTAAATAAGCATAGAATTGTCCAAACGTGTGTGTGAATGTGAACTTCTGCAATCCTAAGGGAAAAGTACGTAGCAGTCAAGCAAGCGAGGTGTCAAATGAAAATACATTTTCAGACATCTTTGCTCCCACCCTGGTCGTCGGCAAGTGAGTTTACCTACTGTTTGGACAGTTTGACTGTTACATATGGACTGCAATAGAGTATCGGCAACTATTTCTGGATAATCCATACGATCCGCCCGTCCAGTTAGCGGTACACTCGGTAACTTATCACGCATCTCTCTGCGATACGTCACGCATACCGGTACAGTCGGACACATGCACATATATCTTTACTAATAATAATAAAAAGGTAGAATATATAAACATTTAGGTAAAACAAGGGTTGGGTAAAACTACGGTTGTGTCAAGTACAAGTATTATTTTTATGGCTTTAAAGTTTGTCACTCTTTAGCACCACCCAGGGGACACGTGAAGGGTTGTGGTAGGTAACTTCTGCGGACGCGAGTAACAGTTGTTTGTCCCCCAATTTAATGTATTCGGTTAAACATGATTATGAAGACTAGCTGCCCGCGAGGCTCCGCCTGCGTATTACATAAGCGAACGTGTTGACCGCGAAGCGTAGCTATATCGAATTCAATATGTTTCGCGCGTCGTTACCTCGCCGCTCGTGTAACTGAGCGTGAAACAAATTGAAATCAAACTGGAATGAAGTCTGATTCGACATTTAGGTGGTCTGAAAATAACTAAGCCAAAATACGTCAAACAATACACCACTTATCGTTGTGGATAAGTCCATCCGTCCCTCTCCCACTCACGTACTCGTCAAAACGTGACAGATTTCTTAATCGACGGCGATTAGTGGTATAATGGCAATTAGTGATACAATGGCGATTAGTGATATAATGGCGATTAGTGATACAATGGCGATTAGAGATATAATGGCAATTAGTGATACAATGGCGATTAGTGATATAATGGCAATTAGGGATACAATGGCGATTGGTGATATAATGGCAATTAGTGATACAATGGCAATTAGTGATATAATAGCAATTAGTGATACAATGGCGATTAGTGATATAATGGCAAATAGTGATACAATGGCGATTAGTAATATAATGGCAATTAGTGATACAATGGCGATTAGTGATATAATGGCAATTAGTGATACAATGGCGATTAGTGATATAATGGCAATTAGTGATACAATGGCGATTAGTGATATAATGGCAATTAGTGATACAATGGCGATTAGTGATATAATGGCAATTAGTTATATAATTGGCAACCATGCTACACCCGCAGTTGGCCATAAAAGCTTGTCCCTTTGGTATTTCATCAGAACATGTATGTTTAAATGTAATTGTCTGCGACTGTACAGTACAGTCAATGCTAATCCGTCATCACCGCGGCTCGAGTGACCGGCGGTGATTTACGAAGGCTCCGACACGCGACTCTCCGCGCTACGGTGATATAACCCTTATTCGGCTGATCTACGGGTAAGTACATACCTGATATAGCCACCCAATGGCAAACTTTTCTTTATTCTAATATGGAACAATTTGGGTGTTTTTTAGAGGGTTGATTTTAAATTGGCAACACTGTTTGTAGTGATTGTCAATTTGACAGTTGGCGCTATATTAGAAGTCAGTACGTTATGCCATTTACGCATTGAATAGACTTACTTCAGTTAAGAGATTCCCCTCTGTGTGAGTGTGGTGAAGGGATTGGTTTTATAGATCATATTTTTTTCTTTTTTCCTTTAATCTCTACTCTATGCTGCCAAAATTAAATGTGCCTCTCCCACCGAATGTAGCCTCTTTAATATGTTTAACAGAAAACAAAAAAGTGTTCCGTTTACTTGCCAAGTTCGTAGAAAAGAATAACATTAAACTTTAACCTTTTAACTCCCTTAACACCCCGTCTGTGATGCACCTCCTATAATTTTTAGTCTGCAGTAGTTTTAACAACGGTGTTTGGTAGTCGTTATGTGTTTGTGTTGTCCGTCTGTTCACAGGTTAAGGGGCTCCCATAATTGGCGTATGGGATCGTACCTTCGATCTGAAGTTTTTTTAGGTTTTTTGTAGCTTATTATGTTAACAACAACGGCTTTAAGCAATATAGTATCCCATATTTACTTCAAAGTTCATTGTTTCCGACATATTTGGCATCGAAATTGAACAATTTTAGGCCAAAAACCGGTTTCTGGCCATAACTTTTGTGTTAATTGGTTTAAAATGAAAACCCTGGACCAGTTTTTAGGGACGTCACAGACGAACCCAAATATGTAGATTTCGTATGTGTTAGATCTTTCACGTCAATAGAGATAAAAAATAAGTGTTATTTTAGACAATGTTTAAAAAGATCATACAAAATTAAGTATACATTTGTTTCAAAATCCGATAGACCAAAATGGAGATAAAAGATTGAAGTACTTCTATCTGTAGTGCAAAAGTAAGAGATACGATTCAAAACTTGACAAAAATCGACGGAAACCTCGGGTAGCCCCTTAAGAGCAGCTCTCGTGCTACTTGATTCTGGCAAATTTAAGTCGACTTTAGTTGGCCAGAACGCCATTAAAATAAAAGCGGCCAAGTGCGTGTCGGACCACGCACAACAAGGGTTCCGTGCCTATTAAAAAGGTCGTATCCTTACTGAAATCATATGGCACTTACATCCTTTTCTTTAAGTAAGGCGGTTTTTTAGAAATATCTCGGAAACCTTTGAACCGATCTTGTTCAAAACAATTTGCATGATTTTTTCATATTTTTGAAATACACGGTTCAAAAGTTAGACGGGAGGGGGACACAATTTTAGTGACTTTCGGGGCGATTATCTCCGACTCTATTCACCTAATCAAAAAATTTGCTGAGAAGGCTGAGAAGGCCTATCGGTTGATGTGCCACACGTGGGCATGCAATTTTTTTTTTTGAGTTTCAATTTTATGCACGCCTAAAAAAAACTTTTTTTGTAATTTCGTTACATAACTATGAAGCGGTTAACAAAATACACCTATCTTCAAAAACACCCTATAGTTTTCGAGTAAAATGCCTGTGACATACGGACGGACAGACAGACAGACAGACAGACAGACATGACCTTGCAAAAGGTAATTAATAGCATTAATGAACTATAATAAAATTCTATAGTACAATCCCAACACATCATTTGGAAATGCGCTAATTGTTGCCAATTTTCATCATCATTGATTTTTGACCTTATATCTCGTAATACTCGTTTTATAGATGTCGGGTGATCATGAGAGTGACGTTCAAAACCCAGGACCGATTTAATAAAATCGACAGCTGATCGCTACTTGACTGTACGCTTACATTACATCGCAAAAAAGAAAGTATTTAAAGTAAAGGCAGGTCGAAAATACAATTATTTAACAAACTGAATCTATTTCAAGGAACTAAAATTATTTCTTTTTATGGACTCTGTCAGCTGTACTATATGTACTTACGCAAATATCAACAATTGTTTTGTATATAATATTTGTACAAATATTTGAAACTGTTTATTCCCCACTTGTAAAATAAAGAAACCAGATGTATTTGTGCTTTCTGTTGAAAAAAATAAAATTTATAACGCGACCGTTCATTCGCTAAACGCTAAACGCTAAAGTTTTGACGTGAGCAGTCAAGTCAAACTATATGTCACAATAAACTAAAAAGTATTTAATCTTTTGATGTTGGTTTGCTAATATGGTGCTTAAGGTCTAAAACACAGAGTTTTTTTTATGAAACATATATCTTGATGCAGGTTATAAGTTAACGCTATTAGCAACTACTGAAATGTAGCTAGAGCTGTCATTCTGGGGCCATGAACCTAGAATACTATAGACGGGCTGTACGTGTTGCCACGGTGAGGGACGGAAAAGCTCTTATGCAGCTAAATTAAGAACCGGTCCTAAAATGGCTGATGACTTGTCATAAACAACTTACTACGGGACGGGTAATGGTTTGTGTGGCACAACTTCATACTAAATCAGTTGTGGCAAATAAAAAAAAAGTGGAACTATGACAAGCACAATGAATAATATTCCCCTTTCTGTCACACTTATAGAGATTTGTATGCTACCAGCTCGCTCGCACGTGGTATTATTATTACCATAGCCTGTCCAGAGTATTCTTCGTTCATGTTCTGGGGCACATTTCTTGGCATATTTTTTTGACATTGTGCATCTAGTTCTATATACTAAATCAAAGGTTACCTACTCGTACAGATAACGGTAGTCTTAACTTTTTCAACTACACTGCGTGATACTGATAACGGTGATAGGACTTTTGGGATAGATATTATAAAGCATAATATAGTGCACAGCACTACGGTGGTATGGTTCAGTCCCACCCGACACCCAGGGGTATGATGGGTCTGACATGAAAAAGGTCATATCGTTACTGAAAACTTATGGCACTTACATCCTTTTCTTGAAGCAACGCAGTTTTTTATAAATATCTCGAAAACCTTTGAACCGATCTTGTTGAAAATAAATTTCGCTGGTAGAATTTTATAATCCCTATGAGCATGATTTTTTTCATATTTTTAAAATACACGGTTCAAAAATTAGAGGGGGGGGGGACACAATTTTAGTCACTTTCGGAGCGATTATCTCCGACTCTATTCACTTAATCCAAAAAATTGCTTAGAAACCTTATATTTATTTTGAAAGGCCTGTTGATTGATGTATCACAAGTGGGCTTGCAATGAAAAAATATTTTTTGACTTTCAGTTTTATGTATGGGGTGCACCCCTAAAAAAATCTTTTTTAGTAATTTCATTACAAAACTATGTAGCGGTTAACAAAGTACACCCTATCCTCAATTTTTTATTCAAATACACCTTATGGTTTTAGAGTAAAATGCCTGTGACATACTGACGGACAGACAGACAGACAGACATGACGAATCTATAAGGGTTCCGTTTTTTGCCATTTGGCTACGGAACCCTAAAAAGAAGAAGAAAAAGAAGACTTACTTCAGAACAACGTTTGCAAATTGTGCAAATTTATTTTGAAAATCATGGCTCAGTTCGCTAAACTCACCGTGCGCTACGTCCATTTTACGGTCGACATAATCGTCCATCCGAGCAAGTTATTCAAAAAACCATGGATCATTTTCGTACCAAGCACACTCTAGTTGATAATACGCATCCACAAAGACGCCATCCATACAGTGCGCACAGAAGAAGTTATTGCTGCTGTGGAGCGTAGTGTTGAAGAGGTTCCAAATGAGTCGATTCGCCATCGTGCATCGTGGTTAGGTACTGACCTAATTCGAGTTATGCCCAATCCACTTTGTGGAAGATTTGTCGAAATATCTTGGCTTGCGAGCTTACAAAATCCAACTTGTGCAAGAACTGAAACCGCGTGACTATACGCGTCGTACGTTCGGTGAATGGGCCAAAAACAATATTCAGCTTGACCCGCGTTTTCAATGCAAAATTCAGTGACGAGGCGCATAATTTCCCGTAATGGCCCTGTAAACTGGCCTCCACGGTCGTGGGATCTCACCTATGGATTACTTTTTATGGGGATATTTGAAGTAGCAGGTCTACGCAGATAAACCACTGACATAACTGACGTTGGACCACTTGGAAGCCAACATTCAAATATTTGTTCCTGAGTCATGGGTATTTATTTATCTATATAAGTATGTTTGTCGTCGTACAAGTCGTATAATACAAGCTTTGCTTAGTTTGGGACTAGGTCGATTTGTGTAGCTTTGTCCCCTAATATTAATTTATTTTATTTTATTTCTTTCCCGTTCACGGGACAACGATGTCCCGGACCTTTGGGAGGCGTGCGTGGAGCTAGGTACCTACAAAGTACCAACTGAGCCAACACGTAGAGGCCCTTTTGACAATTTAATGAAATGCAAGGAGTACACCGAGCGGATGCTGTCGCTGCCCATGTCATGGGACGCACACAGAGACAGTACCCGCTGGGGTGTATAGGGACTATTGATGGTTGATGGAATCTAAATAAAACGGGTTATTGGGTTGAAATGATGGACAAGTGGCTGGGCTATTTGGGTGAAACATCGGACGCCTGCCTAATAAAACTGTTTCAATCTTTATCTCTGGCAGACGGTGACTCGCTAACTGCTAGATGGGCCCCTATTAATAGCGACATTAAAAAAATGACCTAAGGGCAACAACGGTCAGAGAGCTGGGGGGTAGAGAGGTGGCACTGGACTTTAAACATATAGCCAACTCGCCACTTAGGTGACCACATCTACCCTCGAGCTACAGCTCTTGCGACTCTACTCTGAACGGCCAGTAACGGCAAGCCAGAGACGGAGGGCCTGTCCAACCAACCACCCGATCGGCTCAGCCTGACCACAGGACACCCCCAGGAGCACTCAGGTACGTAGGGTCGCTACTCCCTAACAGCCCGCCACAAGCTGCCTAACGTTGACTGATTGCACCAGAAATCTGGTGGGCGATGGGGCCGTCACATCCCTACGCCTATTTTATTTATTTCAAAAAAGCATTCCTTTAAAAAAAGACCATTTAGTTTATTCATTTATTTATTTAACCTTTATCGCACAAAATAAAAACACGTCATACAAAAGGCTAACTTATTGCCGTAAGCAATCTCTACCAGTCACCATTTGGGCAAAGCAGACATATTGTGGGCGGTAACTTCAGATATAAACAGACAGTGGTACATCCATGCTAATATTATAAATGCGAAAGTGTGTGTGTTTGTTTGTTTGTCCGTCTTTCACGGCAAAAAGACGTGATTTTTTAAGTGGAGATACTTGAAGGGATGGAGAGTGACATAGGATAGTTTTTATCCCCGAAATCATTCCCTAAGGGGGTGGGGGGGGGTAAAAGTTTGTATGGAGCTGCGGTATAAACGTGTTCCACGCGGACGGAGTCGCGGGCAGAAGCTAGTACCTACATAATTCCAACAATAGACAAATGAATAGCAATACACAAATAAAATACAGTCGTGCATAATAGTTGATTATTGTAGCCATAAGGTCTAGTTTTCCGGCTGTGTTGGAAGGTCAGATAGCAGTCGCTTTCGTAAAACTAATGTGTACGCGAAATCGTAACGTGGGATTAGCCAACGCCCGGCTTGTCTAGGGTGCTACCGGGAAATACACTATGAGAACGATGACGCTGGAAACTGACATCGCTGTGACGCCGACTACACACAGCTACACGCACACTAGCGCTGCCTGCGGAGGCGGTCTATAGTTTACTATTGACCGCCACCGCAGGCCGCGCCAGTGTGTTTCAGGCTTGAAGCGGCCTTTAGACCTAGCTAAATGCACTCACACTTATTGATTAGAGCGAGATGGTTTAAAATCTTCCCCCCAGTTAGTGCACTGCTTTTAGGCAGGTCTAAAGATCGCCTGAAACATCCCTAGGCCACATGTTTGTTTGCGACTCTTGTCCATAGGCAACATACATTCAGCACTTTAATGTATTCCTCTGATATGTATGGAAAACATAACCCTCCTCGGATCGACGTGACGCGGTTAGCGGCGGATAACGCAATTACCGAAACCGGCCATAGCGCCCTAACACAAACAGTTAAAATTCAATAGCGACCCAAATCCGAACAAATAAAATGGGGTAATAACTAGGACCGACACAAAATAGAGAACAGACTAGTTCCTGTGTGCTGCAGCTCTGGACTTGTCCGTATAGTTATTAAGTCATACATTTATGTCGATTTTGGATATAACACCCCCTTATATCATTATGCTACCATCATTCAGACCCTCCCCGTAAATGACGTAACAAATGAACAGACTCTATCTGTGTTTTATAAATACAGATATATAACAAAGAGAGACAAGGAAACAGATATTCTAACACTGCCGTCGCTATACGTATTTGACAGAATAATGTAGTTAGGAAGAATTTGTACAACTTCCCAACGAACACTGATAGGCCCAAGGTTACCAGAAGTACAGGGAAGCTCAAAACAACTTTTTACAGACTAGTAAAAGCGTCTAAGTCATTCTTGGGAAATAGTATAAAATTTTACAATAAAATTCCAAAACACATTACCGATCTTACTGACTCTAAATGCAAATCTGTTGTAAAGCAGACACTTATTTCAAAAGCATATTACAAGATAAACGATTATATCATGGACAGGGATATTTGGCAGTGAGTGCAGCGGTGCATGTAATATGCCTAAATTGAAGAATAAATAACTTTAACTTTGACTATTGTTGCCTTGTAAGATGTGGTGTTCTCATCATCATTACTTAAGAGACGTGCTCTTGTCGGTGGAGTAACCAAGGTAACGGTGGTGTTCTATAGTCCTATAAATAAAATCAGGAACCCTAGGAAGAAATCCTGTCTATTGACATAAAACAGAATATCGGACCATAATAATTTCATCAGGGCACGGATCCGCACTTAGCATTTCACTATAAGCTCAAATAAAATGTGTTTTTTTAAATCTCAAAGGTCATCATTTGAGAGGGTTGAATCCCGTCAATATCGTTCCTCGCTGCAGCGACGCGTCACATCAATATTCCCTGGCAGTTTATGCAAAACATGTCGCGGTTAGATAGCCGCTGGGAAGCGGGCAGAGGGCAGTGTGGTAGTGGCAGAGGCCTACACCCAAAAACATTGCCACAAGCACCGGCTGCGGCGCGGAGTGGACAGAGCAATAGAAATATTACAGAGCACGATGTGCGCTAAAGCGTGACTGAGTGAGAATAGATGGAGGGGATATTAAACTACATTGTTGTAGAGGCTACAAAGTCGGCAATGGATGGACAAGGTTCAAGGATAAAAAAAAACAATTTTGACCTTGACATTACATACCTGTGAGTGATATTCACGCGTACCGAAACCTACTGCAGGAAATTGCAAATAATTTCAAATTAAAATTAAGATAATAATACTATAAACAAACAAAAGAGCGCGGGGTGCCCTGCCGCTGTTCCGACTGAACTACAATAACATTGTTGGACAGTTTGAATTCATAGACGGACTGTTCTTGCGGCGTCCAGCTAACCACAGTTTAGAAGCCTGAATTCTGACCATATTTTGCCACATATCCGAGCAGTGGCGGGAGCTCATTCTATTCCCTATGTGCTTCTATCTATAGTTTCATACGGCTTAAGCGGAGCTTAATTTTGTTTTCTCAGAATGGTAGAGGCAATGTTATGAGTTACATACATTCAAAGTCAAGTCAAAATCTTTATTTGCTTTAAGCATATTCAAATGCATGCAAATACAATTTAAATTACAATAAACAGTAATATTAAAATAAATTAAATTCATTCACATTACATAAAAATAATAAAATCATAGAATAGTAAGTCAATAAAACAATAAAAAGCGACTTCTCCAAAATTAATTAAAAATAATCAATAATTACAATGTCCAGTTAATTTAGAGCATTGGCGAAATATTCGTCAATGGAGTAGTATGGCCTCTTTATAAAATAATCTTTCACTTTTCTATTAAATATTTTAATTTCATCACAATCTCTTAAATCTTTGGCCAGCTTATTGTACACTCTTATTGCATTATTGCCTAAACTTTTATTAAAATGTACAAAACTAGGGGTAGTCAGTGTTAATTTATCATTGCTTCTTAAATTGTAGTTTCGGCTTTCTCCTACTGTAGAATACAAATTCTTATTTCGATGAATATACAGGCAAACATGATACAGATACAACGAAAAAACAGTAAGAATTTTATTTTCAATGAACATATGTCTATGTGTGACAGGTATTTTAGAACAGCCTTCGATGATCCTTAGAGCTTTTTTCTCAAGCACCGGCTGATGCGTGGAAACAGAACTACAGAAATATGATACTCTGTGACAGCCGAGCGCGCTAAAGCCGCAGGCAGGCCATTAAAGCCATTCCTGGCCTAGTAGCATGGTACGTTTTGTGGTTACGTTTTCAGTACATTTAGGCCGTAAACGTGACCAACCTATTGAATCAGAATCAGAATCAGAATAATTTATTGCATATCACATTACAGACATATGGATGGAATTACAAAAGTAGGTATACATGTGACGCCCTGTCAGGGCACAGCAATATGAGAGGGCTTATTATTAACTTAAGTATAAAGTAATATTAATTAATTACATCGCTAAAATACTCATTCAAGTTGTAAAAACATTTTTTTATTAATAACAGTTTTAAGTGTTTGATAAACAATCTTGGGTTATCTAAGTTTTTTATAGCATTCGGAAGGTGATTATAAATTTTGACAGCCATATAATGGGGACTACGCGATACAATTTTCAGTGTCGTAAGTGGCAATTTAAGTTGATTTAGATTACGGTCATTTCTTTTTATTTTCGTTGATTTTTTGGCGAGTATAAATTTATATGTTTCCTAACAAATTTGCATGCCTCTAGTATATAAAATTGAAGAGTGGCATTCCGTTATCTCACGCGCGGAAGACATAAACTCGCCTCTTTCACGGGGGTGTTTCACAAGAAAGTTTTTGGTAAACAAAATTACCTACAACCGCCAATGAAAACACCTCAATAACTTTTCCGAGTGAAACGTATAACAAACGCTTGTAAACATGATTGTATTGTAGTCATAAAGTGTAGCGATCAATCTAATGCGTATTCTGTTTCAGTTTGCTCGTGTTACATTTATCACGTCATCGGCGCAAGCGCGTCCGCAGAGACTTGCTAGTCCGAGAGCTAGAGCATGGTAAATACCACATAAAATAAATAACATGTTATAAAGTTACGCTAGTATTCGCAAAAGGGGTGGCAGAGAATGAACTTGAGAAAATGAGATATGTGCCGGCGTGCGTTAACCCTAATATACTCGTACAGTAAACAGCAAAAGTAGTTGATCATTTTAGTACCTTGTCTCTATCATTACTTTGACGCACACCAACTGTCACAGTATTGTTACAAATAAAATTAGATTATCTTATCTTATCTTACCTTATCTTGTTCAAGATAATCTGTTGCTAGCACGCGCACCATAGTAATTACCGCTATCGAATCATTACAAATTGACCCTAGAATCAAGTGTAAAAATATAGGTTGCTCACATAACCATAACCATGCCAGCAATTGTGGCACATATTTATGAGAGGATTAAATCAATACGTATACTACTCAAAAGAAAATAGGGAGCACAAGTAAGCTGATCGTTACGTGAACATTATATTAAACAGTTTTTTTTTAGCTATTAGACTTAAGCACCAGCATGAAAGAGGTTGGATTGGATTGGAGGTTGGAGGTTGGTATAGAGGTGTGAGCTCTCGGACTATGTTGTGAAAGCCTCCCGTAACAAATCGGTAAAAATTTCCGACACTTGTGCCTCGGAGCCTCCAAGTTCGTGTTTTGAGTTATTGCCTCGTCTGTCAAAGCTTTGCGGAATTTCTGAGTGCTTTAAGGACTTTGCCTACTTTGGGGCCCGTGAGGAAACTCTACTGCCTTAGGTATATGTATTTTTGTATCATGTGATTAAATCATACTAGAGAAGATGCCATTTATATGCATCAATACGCATGAAGTCTAAACAATTGACGCTAATAGTCCTTAACTTTGACTAATGTCCACAGGAAAGGCGAATACACGAATCTCTGTTCGACCTAAATAAATAAATATTAGTTTAAAATTTTACATAATCTAGCCTCATAGTAAGCTAATAAGGCTTGCGTTATGGGGGCCGAAGAAGAAGAAGAATAAAAACAAGGGCCATATTCATGTAACATGGCGACTAATAGTTTATGTCCTGGCGGGAAAGTCCTTGATAGTTATATGAGTAATTCCCAAAGTATGCGACTATATATAGCTGACATACCAACCTAGTCGTTTTAACACTTTGGCTGGCAGGAACCCACCTAGCGGGTACCTACGCCGTAGTCGCTTTCCGCTATATACGAGGAAAACCAAGGATCGGCAACGAGCGTAGCGCGAAATAGCGAAAGTGTTAACCCACTCGAGGCTAAGCCACGCTATGTGTGCTACGCCATAGCACGTAGCAGCATTTTTCCATTTTTCCAGTTGTACGGGGTAAGAGTCAACTATTATAAAATTTTCCGAATCGGTTCATCAATGACGGAGTTCTGAGGTAACAAAGATTGAAAAAAAAAAAAATACAACCGAATTGAGAACCTCCTCCTTTTTTTTGAAGTCGGTTAAAAAGTAACATAAAAGTTAACTATTATAGTTAATAAACACAAAGGAAAATATCAATTTTAAAATTGTAGTGTGTTGAGTTAAGATTTAGTTAGTGGAAACCGTTTTCTGCCGAACTGGAAATTTGATAAAAAAAGTACATATTGTCAGTCGCGAGCTGGTAACTGCTGCAAAGCTATTCACCCTTTACGTCACTTTTTATACTGGAAAATGACAGCCGAGTTGACCTGCCGCTCATTCCAAAGGTTGCGCAATCACCCCTCAATATCCTCACTTTAACAGACGTGGCCCCGGACGATTCCAACTACAAAATATGTTAACTATTTAGTTCAAAGTGACTTTAACCACATTCAATTAACTCACACGTCCACCAACAAAGCAGTAACAAGCACACCTTCCATACTCACTTACTGCCTTCGTTGATAGAACGCTTGCTTAACTATTAAGTTGCTAACTGCCGCTTGAGTGCTATCGTAACTGTTGGGAACTACAGTTAGGGAGCATTTAGCGTATCACTCAGGAACTAACGTTAGACAAGGACTTTAAAATGAGGGAATGGGCTGGTCCTAAGATTGTTTTACGATGCCATTAGAACCAGTTTTTGGATAGGAACATAAGTTTTTATCGCAACTATAATTAAAGAACATAAATACCCAAAAAAATCACTCAGAGACAGACCTCGCTGGCGGGAGCCGGGATGATTCATATTAATTGACATAGAACCGGAAAAATGGCCGTTCTGAACTGATCGTATGGAAAATCAAGTAAATTGCTGTTTCGGTCGCGAATATATACTGCGTGTTGGTCCATAGTTCTCATACAATTTGGTCTCTATAATAGCGTAAGGGTTTTATTGGTAGCATTAAATTTACTCTTGGAATATTTAAAAATGCAAATTCTTCTGAACTTTGAGGTCCATCTATTTATGATATTCATTATATTTTGTAATGTATACTTTATTACAAGTAGGTAAAACATTTATTTTCTTAACTGTTTTTTTAACGTTCAAATCGATTCTGAGCCGCAGTTCAGGTCCAGAACGCGCAAGGCTTTTGGCGGTTGGAGCCAGAGAGGCTGGTCACTGGCTGCATGCCCATCCTTCACGAAATACCGGTACCTTTCTGGATCCGACCTCCCTTCGTCTGGCGACTGGTCTACGGCTTGGGGTCACAGTATGCACTCCACACATATGCCCTTGTGGCACAGACGTGGACCGACTGGGTCACCACGGACTATGTTGTCAAAAAAGTGCAGGCCGCTTTGCAAGACATGCGACTCTTAATGACATAATCCGCCGGTCTCTTGCCACCATCAATGTGCCTGCTCTTCTTGAGCCGCCTGGCATTGTCAGAGATGATGGCAAAAGACCTGATGGAGTGTCTCTGGTTCCGTGGAGTTTGGGACGGATGCTTGTGTGGGACGCTTCTAAAGCGGGTGCAGCGGCGAAATGCCGAAAATCTGAAACGCATTAAATATAGAGGCCTCGGCAGAGAGTACAACTTTGTACCTTTTGGCGTCGAGACCCTCGGTCCATGGGGTCCCAGTGCGCAAAAGTTATTTGCGGAAATCGCGAAACGTCTGGTTGACGTAACTGGTGACCGAAGAGCTGGCGGTTTTCTCGCGCAACGCATCAGCATTGCAATTCAGCGAGGAAATGCCGCCAGCATCCTAAGTACAATGCCTCGAGGGCCTTTTTTAGATTTAACTTAGCTTTAATTTAATTTAGTTAATTTTATAGTTATCATCTTGCATATATATACTTTAGAAAATACAAATACATTATAATTAAATTAAAGCTAAGTTAAATCTGAAAAATCGGCCAAGTGCGTGTCGGACCACGCACAACGAAGGGTTCCGTGCCTATTAAAAAGGTCGTATCGTTTCTGAAATCTTATGGCACTCATGTCCTTTTCTTTAAGGAAGGCAGTTTTTAGAAATATCTCGAAAACCTTTGACCCAATCTTGTTCAAAACAATTTTCACTGAAAGAATTTAATAAGCCCTATGTTCATTGTTTTTTTCATATTTTTAAATTACACGGTTCAAAAATTAGAGGGGGGGGGGACAATTTTAGTGACTTTCGGGGCGATTATCTCCAAGTCTATTCACTTCATCAAAAAAATTGCTCAGAAACCTTATATTTATTTTGAAAGGCCTATATAGATTGATGTGCCACACGTGGGCTTGCAATGAAAAACATTTTTTTGACTTTCAGTTCTATGTATGGAGAGCACCCCTAAAAAAAATTTTTTTAGTAATTTAATTACAAAACTATTGAGCGGCTAACAAAATACACCTATCCTCAAATTTTTATTCAAATACACCTTATAGTTATCGAGTAAAATGCTTGTGACATACGGACGGACAGACAGAGATTACGAATCTACATATAAGGGTTCCGTTTTTTGCCATTTGGCTACGGACCCCAAAAAGGCTCTCGAGCCATTGTAACGAGGATGCTGGCGGCATTTCCTCGCTGAATTGCTGATGCGTTGCGCGAGAAAGCCACCAGCTCTTCGGTCACCAGTTACGTCAACCAGACGTTACGTCAACCAGACGTTTTGCGATTTCCGCAAATAACTTTTGCGCACTGGGACCCCATGGACCGAGGGTCTCAACGCCAAAAGGTACAAAGTTGTATTATCTGCCGAGGCCTCTATATTTAATGTATTATAATAGTTTAATGGTTTACTATCCATTTGGCAACACTACGTTATTAATTTTAACATGAGGAAAGAACCATATTATGAACATACTTTCATAAAAAAATAATTTCAATCAAAGCTCAATCTTACACTAGTTGCTTCTTCGTAAATCTCGAAGGCAAACGCATTGAATCGCTGGCTGACTTCCAGACGGACAAACAGACAGACAGCGAAGTCACCGAATTAGTAATAGGGTCCCGTTTTTACCCTTTGGGTCCGGAACCCTAGAAATGAATAAGCCCATTAAGCATTAAAGGTCAGCCCTACATTGGTGTCGACATTCACCGTAGGCTTCTCTATCGTGAAACGAACGCACTGAAGCATACTAGTCTACATTACTTTGTTTATAAATGAGAATGTTATAATATAATATACGTATTACACTTAACATTAATTCGACTTTAATACATTTCGGCAATTCAGCAATTCTTAAGGTGCTTGGGTCCAGAACGGTGCCTAACTGTCGCGATGGAAGCGCGTGGAGCCAGTGCCCCGACTCGGGGGTGGAAACCGCCAGGAGCCGGGCCTGTTCAAAATCATCCGGGCTATTTTCTGATAGGGATGCTTGCACCTTTTTAAGGCGAGGGGAGTCCCAAGCTCGCTGAAAATGTCTAGCGGCCGGGATGTCCGTTCCAGGGCGCGAGTCACACCATGCATCCCTGGCCCCCTTCAAACTCGCTATCTCATCGTCGACTATCTGGGGAAGGTTAAGAATGATACCGACGAGAGACAGCGAGCCATTAGCAGAGGACAGGAATGCAGGTAGGGCTACGCTAGCCGAGGTTCGAACGCCCAGCCCCCCAAGCCTTATTGGGAGAACCCCTTGAGTCCAAGGTCTGGTGCTGGAGTCAAAATCAATGTTGATAATTTTGGACAGTGTTGTCTGCAGTGAGGAGTCAATGGATGACAAAATGGTAGATAATTTCCAAATGGGACAACTGCGCAATAAATACATAAATTTTTGGGGTGAATAAGCAAAACCGAATAATGAAAAGGGCCATATGAGGATTGATGTGAAAAAGTAGGTCGGATTTAGTATCCTTGAACAAGTTTAATTTACAATTAACGACAGGGTTGATTGATTCGTCGAAAATTGGTGAACCTAATAGGGTGAGAGATGATTTGGAATGAACGGAGACATTAGGCAAAACTGCATTAAAGTTTGTTAGTACGTCTATTTTATTTTGAAGTGGAAGATGATCGGGGATGAAAATTTCGCATTTTGTGAAGTTCAAATAAAGGCCGAATTGCGAAAATTTATCGATGATTGTCCGCAAATCCTCTAGAACAATTGAGGCGTCTCCACCCAGAGAACCATCGTCCAAGTACCATAGATTTAATTTAGAATTTAGTGAGGTGGATGACTTAGCAATTATGTACAATGTTTCGATTAGAATAACATAAAACCATAGTGTGTGTTAGGCACGAATCATTTTAAAATTATTGATTCAGTATTGCTGCTTTTTTTTTTTGAACTTGTTGCTAGCCGTAGCCCGAAGGCTGTGACGTCGAGTTTTGGCTGGCTGGTGGATAGGCGACCATAAGGTGCTATCCGACCGCCGAAGAAGAAAGTGTTGCTGTTGCTGCTGTTTCGCGCGATATTAGGGTACAGGAAGGGTGGGGGGAGGCGCCCACGGTTGCACCGATGCTGCATCGCGTCTGAATGAATTCTGTATAGTGGCTGTACCGATTCTATATCGTGGCAGCATCGATGCTGTATCGTGGCTCTAGCTTACTGTGCTGTACCCTGGGTCTCGGGTACGCTTTAGTGCTTTTGAATTAGAAACTTTTTGACATTCAGTAAAAGTTTAAAGTCAACTTTGATATTTGTACAAAATTTTGAACGCGGGGTAGGAGACTAGCGAGCTGTATCGCGATAGTAGCGATGTAGAATTGTGTTTACGTGTGCGAGGATATAATTATGACCAGCGACAGCATCGCGACTGTTTCGCACCCTTTTCTGCGACTGCATCGCTGCAAAAGTCGCCGTATTAAATTAATTCTAATTCAATATACTCATAGCTAAAAAGTCTAGAGTTAGAAAGCCTTCAATAACTGGACAAAGAACCGGAAAAATGGCCGTTCTGAACTGATCGTATGGAAAATCAAGTAAATTGCTGTTTCGGTCGCGAATATATACTGCGTGTTGGTCCATAGTTCTCATACAATTTGGTCTCTATAATAGCGTAAGGGTTTTATTGGTAGCATTAAATTTACTCTTGGAATATTTAAAAATGCAAATTCTTCTGAACTTTGAGGTCCATCTATTTATGATATTCATTATATTTTGTAATGTATACTTTATTACAAGTAGGTAAAACATTTATTTTCTTAACTGTTTTTTTAACGTTCAAATCGATTCTGAGCCGCAGTTCAGGTCCAGAACGCGCAAGGCTTTTGGCGGTTGGAGCCAGAGAGGCTGGTCACTGGCTGCATGCCCATCCTTCACGAAATACCGGTACCTTTCTGGATCCGACCTCCCTTCGTCTGGCGACTGGTCTACGGCTTGGGGTCACAGTATGCACTCCACACATATGCCCTTGTGGCACAGACGTGGACCGACTGGGTCACCACGGACTATGTTGTCAAAAAAGTGCAGGCCGCTTTGCAAGACATGCGACTCTTAATGACATAATCCGCCGGTCTCTTGCCACCATCAATGTGCCTGCTCTTCTTGAGCCGCCTGGCATTGTCAGAGATGATGGCAAAAGACCTGATGGAGTGTCTCTGGTTCCGTGGAGTTTGGGACGGATGCTTGTGTGGGACGCTTCTAAAGCGGGTGCAGCGGCGAAATGCCGAAAATCTGAAACGCATTAAATATAGAGGCCTCGGCAGAGAGTACAACTTTGTACCTTTTGGCGTCGAGACCCTCGGTCCATGGGGTCCCAGTGCGCAAAAGTTATTTGCGGAAATCGCGAAACGTCTGGTTGACGTAACTGGTGACCGAAGAGCTGGCGGTTTTCTCGCGCAACGCATCAGCATTGCAATTCAGCGAGGAAATGCCGCCAGCATCCTAAGTACAATGCCTCGAGGGCCTTTTTTAGATTTAACTTAGCTTTAATTTAATTTAGTTAATTTTATAGTTATCATCTTGCATATATATACTTTAGAAAATACAAATACATTATAATTAAATTAAAGCTAAGTTAAATCTGAAAAATCGGCCAAGTGCGTGTCGGACCACGCACAACGAAGGGTTCCGTGCCTATTAAAAAGGTCGTATCGTTTCTGAAATCTTATGGCACTCATGTCCTTTTCTTTAAGGAAGGCAGTTTTTAGAAATATCTCGAAAACCTTTGACCCAATCTTGTTAAAAAAACAATTTTCACTGAAAGAATTTAATAAGCCCTATGTTCATTGTTTTTTTCATATTTTTAAATTACACGGTTCAAAAATTAGAGGGGGGGGGGACAATTTTAGTGACTTTCGGGGCGATTATCTCCAAGTCTATTCACTTCATCAAAAAAATTGCTCAGAAACCTTATATTTATTTTGAAAGGCCTATATAGATTGATGTGCCACACGTGGGCTTGCAATGAAAAACATTTTTTTGACTTTCAGTTCTATGTATGGAGAGCACCCCTAAAAAAAATTTTTTTAGTAATTTAATTACAAAACTATTGAGCGGCTAACAAAATACACCTATCCTCAAATTTTTATTCAAATACACCTTATAGTTATCGAGTAAAATGCTTGTGACATACGGACGGACAGACAGAGATTACGAATCTACATATAAGGGTTCCGTTTTTTGCCATTTGGCTACGGACCCCAAAAAGGCTCTCGAGCCATTGTAACGAGGATGCTGGCGGCATTTCCTCGCTGAATTGCTGATGCGTTGCGCGAGAAAGCCACCAGCTCTTCGGTCACCAGTTACGTCAACCAGACGTTACGTCAACCAGACGTTTTGCGATTTCCGCAAATAACTTTTGCGCACTGGGATCCCATGGACCGAGGGTCTCAACGCCAAAAGGTACAAAGTTGTATTATCTGCCGAGGCCTCTATATTTAATGTATTATAATAGTTTAATGGTTTACTATCCATTTGGCAACACTACGTTATTAATTTTAACATGAGGAAAGAACCATATTATGAACATACTTTCATAAAAAAATAATTTCAATCAAAGCTCAATCTTACACTAGTTGCTTCTTCGTAAATCTCGAAGGCAAACGCATTGAATCGCTGGCTGACTTCCAGACGGACAAACAGACAGACAGCGAAGTCACCGAATTAGTAATAGGGTCCCGTTTTTACCCTTTGGGTCCGGAACCCTAGAAATGAATAAGCCCATTAAGCATTAAAGGTCAGCCCTACATTGGTGTCGACATTCACCGTAGGCTTCTCTATCGTGAAACGAACGCACTGAAGCATACTAGCCTACATTACTTTGTTTATAAATGAGAATGTTATAATATAATATACGTATTACACTTAACATTAATTCGACTTTAATACATTTCGGCAATTCAGCAATTCTTAAGGTGCTTGGGTCCAGAACGGTGCCTAACTGTCGCGATGGAAGCGCGTGGAGCCAGTGCCCCGACTCGGGGGTGGAAACCGCCAGGAGCCGGGCCTGTTCAAAATCATCCGGGCTATTTTCTGATAGGGATGCTTGCACCTTTTTAAGGCGAGGGGAGTCCCAAGCTCGCTGAAAATGTCTAGCGGCCGGGATGTCCGTTCCAGGGCGCGAGTCACACCATGCATCCCTGGCCCCCTTCAAACTCGCTATCTCATCGTCGACTATCTGGGGAAGGTTAAGAATGATACCGACGAGAGACAGCGAGCCATTAGCAGAGGACAGGAATGCAGGTAGGGCTACGCTAGCCGAGGTTCGAACGCCCAGCCCCCCAAGCCTTATTGGGAGAACCCCTTGAGTCCAAGGTCTGGTGCTGGAGTCAAAATCAATGTTGATAATTTTGGACAGTGTTGTCTGCAGTGAGGAGTCAATGGATGACAAAATGGTAGATAATTTCCAAATGGGACAACTGCGCAATAAATACATAAATTTTTGGGGTGAATAAGCAAAACCGAATAATGAAAAGGGCCATATGAGGATTGATGTGAAAAAGTAGGTCGGATTTAGTATCCTTGAACAAGTTTAATTTACAATTAACGACAGGGTTGATTGATTCGTCGAAAATTGGTGAACCTAATAGGGTGAGAGATGATTTGGAATGAACGGAGACATTAGGCAAAACTGCATTAAAGTTTGTTAGTACGTCTATTTTATTTTGAAGTGGAAGATGATCGGGGATGAAAATTTCGCATTTTGTGAAGTTCAAATAAAGGCCGAATTGCGAAAATTTATCGATGATTGTCCGCAAATCCTCTAGAACAATTGAGGCGTCTCCACCCAGAGAACCATCGTCCAAGTACCATAGATTTAATTTAGAATTTAGTGAGGTGGATGACTTAGCAATTATGTACAATGTTTCGATTAGAATAACATAAAACCATAGTGTGTGTTAGGCACGAATCATTTTAAAATTATTGATTCAGTATTGCTGCTTTTTTTTTGAACTTGTTGCTAGCCGTAGCCCGAAGGCTGTGATGTCGAGTTTTGGCTGGCTGGTGGATAGGCGACCATAAGGTGCTATCCGACCGCCGAAGAAGAAAGTGTTGCTGTTGCTGCTGTTTCGCGCGATATTAGGGTACAGGAAGGGTGGGGGGAGGCGCCCACGGTTGCACCGATGCTGCATCGCGTCTGAATGAATTCTGTATAGTGGCTGTACCGATTCTATATCGTGGCAGCATCGATGCTGTATCGTGGCTCTAGCTTACTGTGCTGTACCCTGGGTCTCGGGTACGCTTTAGTGCTTTTGAATTAGAAACTTTTTGACATTCAGTAAAAGTTTAAAGTCAACTTTGATATTTGTACAAAATTTTGAACGCGGGGTAGGAGACTAGCGAGCTGTATCGCGATAGTAGCGATGTAGAATTGTGTTTCCGTGTGCGAGGATATAATTATGACCAGCGACAGCATCGCGACTGTTTCGCACCCTTTTCTGCGACTGCATCGCTGCAAAAGTCGCCGTATTAAATTAATTCTAATTCAATATACTCATAGCTAAAAAGTCTAGAGTTAGAAAGCCTTCAATAACTATGCACACAGTGATAATGTTGCATATGTGTGCTCACGCACACCGCCAGCCATTGTTAACCTACGAATACACGTCAGTACGCTAACAGTAAGCAGTGGTTTCACTTGTCTCACCCTACGTATCTATCAGTGGCGGCGAGTACCCACATTTGAAAAAAAAAAACGGAAATGTCTGGTGCAAATTTCGGGTTTTTGTCTGCGTTTGACCACACTGTTCAGTCTTGGGACACGTACAAGGCTCGCATATCACAGTGGTTCATCGCCAATGACATCAATGACGTCAAGGGTATAAAGCGACGAGCGATCCTACTTAGCGCACTCAGCGATGGCACGTATAAGCTTGCAGCGGATCTCGCTCTGCCAAAACAGCTGCAGGACGTGCCATACGAAGTTATCGTCGAACTACTGGATGATCACTTCACTCCGAAGCGTTGTGGATTTGCCGAGCGTTACAAATTCTACTCGGCTACGCAGCAGTTGGGTGAAACGTTTGCACAGTGGGCGGCGCGCCTGCGCGGGTTAACGGCGCACTGTGGGTTCACTAACGTGAGGGAGTCTCTCCGAGACAGATTCGTTATGGGGATGTCAGCGGGTCCGGAGAAGGATAAACTCTCCGCACAGAACCTTGTAGACCTAACTCTGGCCAAGGCAGTTGAGTTAGCGGAAAGTGTACACTGCGCGCGCGCCGGCGCAGCCGCCGCGCAATCAGTACAGGTAAACAGCGAACAGCTGTTTAAGATCTCGGAAACGCGACAGCAAGGCAGTGCGCCCGGGAGGAGCGACGATCGCGGTAATAAAGTGCAGTGTCGGGTGTGCGGTTACTATAATCACAAAACATTGCAGTGTCGTTTCGCGAAATCCAAATGTAGGAAGTGCAAAGCCACGGGTCACTTAAAACGGATGTGTAGAAATGTAAACTTCATGGAAGCAAGTGCCGGGGATGAGGGTGAAGACGATGGTGAGTGTTTCAATATTCGTTCAGTGAGAGGTGAACCAATGGTCGAAACCGTTTCAATATTAGGGGTCCCACTGGAATTCGAAATTGATAGCGGCTCAGCCGTGACAGCAATTCCTGAGCATATTTATAAAAATAATTTCAGTAATTCACCATTGTCGCTTACCAAAAAACAATTATTTTCATATACGGGTGAAAAGATTCCGTGTTTGGGGGTAGCACGTCTAGCCGCCACGTACTCGAGTCAAACGCACTCGCTTGATGTTTACGTGGTGCGGAATGCGGCCGCGAATATACTGGGGCGCGATTTTATTTCACTTTTTAACTTGGAATTGTTACCAGTACTATACTGTGAACAAGCGGACGAAATTAGCAAAACTATTAGTAAGTTGGAAGCTTCTTACGCGTCTGTATTTTCGGATGAATTGGGAAGATTCAATAGGTATAAAGTTCATCTTCAATTAAAAGAAAATACAAAACCAGTTTACATTCGCGCGCGCCCTATAGCATTTGCTTTACGGGACAAAATAGATAAGGAAATAGATCGGATGTTGTCATTAGGTATTTTAAAACCGGTCGAACACTCGCAGTATGCATCTCCGATCGTACCTGTGTTAAAGCGTAATGGAGCGATAAGGATTTGTGCTGATTATTCGACGGGCTTAAACAAACAGCTGTTCATCGATCAGTATTCATTGCCTACGGTAACTGAGCTCTTCGCGAAGTTGCACGGCGGACAAAAGTTTACCAAATTAGATTTGTCAAATGCGTACAATCAGTTTGAGTTGGATGAGGAATCGCAAGAGTTAACGTGTATAAATACTCATAGGGGTGTATTTAAATATACTCGTATGGTTTTCGGACTGGCTTCGGCACCAGGGGTGTTCCAGCGCGCTATGGAGGGCGTGCTGGCAGGCGTGCCGGGCACGCTGTGCCTGCTCGACGACGTGCTCGTCACCGGCGAGAACACCGAGCAGCACTTGCTCAGGCTTAAGGAGGTTTTACGGAGGTTACAAGACGCAGGCCTCACATTACAAAAAGAGAAATGCGAGTTCTTTAAAGACGACGTGAATTATTTAGGTTACGTAATTAACAAAAATGGCTTAAATAAATCACCGCTTAAAGTTAAAGCGATGATAGACGCGCCGTTACCGTCGAATGCGAGCCAGCTCCAATCATTTCTAGGATTAGTGAATTATTATAGGAGCTTTGTACCGAATGCGTCCGCTATATTAAGTCCACTGTATAACCTATTAAAGAAAGGAGTGAAATGGCGCTGGACACAAGAACACGAAAAGGCTTTCGTTACCATTAAAAAGTGTCTGGCCTCGGAGCGCGTGTTAGCACATTTCAATCCGGCTGCGGATCTAGTCCTCACAGTAGACGCTGGACCTGCTGGGCTAGGTGCGATTTTATCGCAGGTCGAAGCCGACGGCTCCGAGCGACCGATATCGTTCGCGTCGCGTACACTTAGCGCTGCTGAGAAACGGTACTCACAAATTCAAAAAGAAGCAACGGCTATTATTTTTGGAGTACGGAGGTACCATCAGTACTTATACGGTAGATCGGTGCCCTTCACGCTCCGCACGGACCATAAACCCCTTTTGTCGATTTTTGGGTCACACCGCGGCATACCGGAAGTGTCAGCGAATCGACTCCAACGATATGCTATATTCCTAGGTGGTTATAATTATAATATTGAGTACGTAAGGAGCGCTGATAATAGTGCGGATTTCTTATCACGCGCCAGCCTGCCCGAGCAGGCGGGGGCGCGGGGGGCGGCGGGCCGCTGCGCTGACGCCGCGCTAGACATACCCGACCGCGCCTCGTACATCAATTTTGTGGTGGAAGGTGATTTGCCCGTAACCTTGACCGATTTGCGCGAACAGACGGGAAAAGATACCGTGTTGCAAAAAGTAATAGGTTTTATTTTGAACGGCTGGCCGAAAAAAGTGTCAGATGCGTTTTTAAAACCGTATCATTTATGTCGTTTGCAACTCTCCTATGAAAACGGTTGTATAATGAGAGGCCATAAAGTTGTGATTCCAGGGAAATTGCAAAAAAAGGTGTTAATGGAATTACACAGGTCTCATTTAGGGATAGTTAAAACAAAGGCTGAAGTTCGGTCTAGGTTCTGGTTTCCGGGAGTGGACGCGGCGCTAGAAAAAATGATTAGTTCATGCTCGGTGTGCGTACAGCAGCGCCCCACCCCTGGTCGCGCGCCCCTCGCGCAGTGGGAGTACCCGCCATCGGCATTTTACAGGGTACATTGCGATTTTCTGGGCCCTATTAATGGATGTACTTATCTAGTCATGGTAGATGCGTATACGAAATGGGTAGAAGTATACAATATGAGAAATACGATTAAAGTGCGGCAACAATAGACAAATTATGTGAATATATGTCGAGATTCGGAATTCCACATACCTTGGTGAGCGACAATGGTGCATCTTACACATCGCGCGAATTTAAGGCTTTTTGTACATTGAACGGCATTTCGCATGTTACGTCACCGGGCTTATAGCCCGGCTAGCAACGGCCAGGCGGAATCCTACGTCAAAATAATTAAGAAAGGCATTAAAACCTGTTTACTGAGTGGCAATGGGGTGCAGAATTCGTGTAAAATACTTTTAAAATACTTATTCGATTACAGGAATTCTGTACACGCGACAACAGGAGTTTCGCCTGCCGAGCTAGTGTACGGCCGGAAGCTAAAGACACGTTTAGATCTAATTAACCCTAAATCGCCATCACCTTCATCCCCGACACTCGCTGACACGGTACGGAAAAATCAGTGTTTGCAGAGTAAAGCTTCAGGAGGGTGTAACACCCAATGTTTCTCCCAAGGAGACTTTGTATTGTTTAAGACATTCACAGTAAATCATAAATATAAGTGGTGCCGAGGCACAATTGTAAAAAAAATCGGGAAGGTAGTCTATATTGTGAGAGACAAGGCTACCTCCAAAACGTTCAAAAAACATAAAAACCAAATGGTGTTAGATAAGGGGTACAATTGCGCTCAGTTTACTCTTTGGGATACGGATGAAGGAATCCGAACGGACGAGTCATTATTGAGCCGTACCATAACGTCGGATGAGGAGCCGCAGCTTGCCACGGGGGAGGGAGGAGAGAGCACACTCATTTCGGAATTGGAACCTGCGGCAAGAGAAGCATTGAGCACAGAGCCGGCGGAGGAACCTCGGGAGTCAGTGATGCTACAAAGCCAAGAGCACTCCGACGATGAAGAATTCCAGGAGGCCTTGCCTGGCCCCGCCACGGACGCCGCGGAGTCGGACGCAGCCTCAGCTCGAGAGCCAGCTGGCGAGACCCATAGCAGCAGCCCCTCGTCTACCACCCCTCAGTCTAAGCGCAATCGTCCCAAAGTTAACTATAAACAGTTCTTTTAGTTATATAGGATTAGACATAGTTACTTACTATTATTTTAGATATAGTCAGACGTGTACCTAGGCTAAGGGGAGGAATGTTGCATATGTGTGCTCACGCACACCGCCAGCCATTGTTAACCTACGAATACACGTCAGTACGCTAACAGTAAGCAGTGGTTTCACTTGTCTCACCCTACGTATCTATCAGATAATGCCTTCAATAACTGCGTACACAAGACTGGTAAAGGCTTGCACTTGCGCCAGCGTCTCGGAGTTGATTTAGCGAGCATTTCGCATCCAGCTAATTTGATTCGCCGCTTGATGTATAGTGAAATGGAAATGATGTCGGAAACAGTGGATGTGGTATTGTGACATAATTTGTAACGAGTTGTAACGTTTTCTTTTGAACTTACAATACATTATCATGAGGATTGCTTCAGGGTGGGCGGCTTTGTAAGGCCCCAAGAAAGGTTATCCCAAACCACATCTGTTACTGGCAGCTAATTTTATTTAATCTTACGACAAGGCAAGTCGCTTACTGCCATAACATATTGCCTAATCAGCTAATATGCAGGCCATAGCATGGCATATGTTTGGGGGAGGCCTATGTCCAGCAGTGGACGTCTTTCGGCTGATGATGATGCAGGCCAAACAGGGTAAAAACAAAAATGGGATTTCTTTTGCCCAGTGGGCCTTAGGAAAATCGTAAAGTAACCGTTACGAAATCGACCAGCTCGTCAAGATACACTAAACTGGTGAGTATATATATGAAGAATTTCAGGAGAGTAAAAGAAGCAGCAAAGGTTTGTTAAGATCGTAGCAAGTGGAAATCCATGATTTCGGAGCAACCCTCCAACGGGTCGGATTATAGGATGAAGAAGGAGCGGAATAAGTTATGTATTAGGACACAAGAGATACATACAATTAGCGATGACTGTATCGTGTAATGTCGATGTCACCTTCGTCCGCGTAGATTTTTGATGATGACAAAGATATTAAAATAGGTAAGTGAATTTTATTCTAAGTTAAAATGGTCTAGACATATTACATTTCAAACAGTGGCAAACACTGATATGCTATTGTTAAAGAATTTTTGAAGATTTTCCAATCAGATTACGGGAATTGTTTGCAGGATGCTTAATACTTATCCCGTCAGTTACCTGATGATGCTTTTAATTTTTGGCAAAAATGACTGCAAGATATAGAGCGATGCATGGATTTGGAGTTAGAAAATGGGAATCTTGGTTATTATAGTGTAGTGTATAGTGAGGTTTAAAAAAAAGTTGTATGGGAGACCTAACCACAGACCGCAGAACGCGTCCAGTGTGGCAAATCAATTTGAAAATTAAGTTTGAAAAATCCTGTATGGCGCGTGGTGCGAAGTTCATTCACCCGGTTAGAGTTTGAGCCTATCTACAAAAGAAAGCGGCTAGCGGTCACTGCGGTCACTCGACTGGATGGTTAAATTTAATATTAATAAAAAAAACCTTGTTTTACCAAAAAACACCCTAACGTTTGTATGCAATTCTTTAACTGTAGTTACATCGCCTCATCCACGCTTCTCAATTCCCGCCTCAGGTCGTCTGATTGCCGTCTGGAATATTTATTAAATAAATATTGAACCGTCCCATTTAGAGGATCTGCGAAGGCTTTTATGGAGAAAGTTGTGTCAACGCCGGATTGGACTAGCAGCTTTAAAGCTTCTGTTTACTGGAAATCGCTCGCGGAAGCTTTACTTTAATTTTATGGATAAAATACGAGATGATCGTACGAGGGGATAAGAATAAGTTGTAAAAGTACCGATACACTTCAGCATTCAGTTGTAATGAGCATTGTATTGTATTGAACATTTATGTGATGAGAATTAATATTTGTTTCTGAGTCATGGATATTTTCTATGTATTTAAGTATTTATATATATTATATATATCGTTGTCTAGTACCCATAACACAAGCCTTACTGAGCTTACTATGGGACTAGGTCGATTTGTGTTAGATTGATGTCCCGTTATATTTCATCATCGTCATCATCATTTATTTAAGAGCTTATTGGCTCTTGTCGGTGGAGTAATCCATTACTCCTTTTTTGAGGAAGCATAGTGTGGTGGTTTCCCCCTTGCCTTCCACACCGCAGTACACGAACCGAGGTTCACCCGCTCCGTGATGTCCAAACAAGAGCCCTTCCAGATTCCTATCTTCGTTCTCCAGTCGGTATTAGTGCTACTGCTGCCTGACACTAGAGGATTGCTTATTTAATGGCGGTAACTACTCGGCATGTCACAGAATCGTCGTCGGATATTGTAGCTTTTTATAGAGTAGCCCCTCCTACAAGCCTACCCACTACATCCTGATAACCCTGCCGCTGCGTGGTCGGGGACTGCTTATTCAGTATATTCGCAGCTAACCATCATATCTGATGGCCATTCCACTATCCGCCGCCTGTGGACCCCGGTAGTAGCCTACAGCTCAGCCCTACCCCTTATATTTATTTATATATATTTATATTTGTATGGAAAGTTACTAAGCGAGCAAAATAAACAGGAGCGTTTTAGCTTCCAGCTTTTTGCCGAGCCGAAATTTTTTGTTATTGTTTCGCCGCCGTCTTCCTCCGACCCCTCCCCCCTACCCCCGCACGGCATTTGCTAGAGCGTTCGGTAGATTTAACGTGAACATGTTCTTAGTGTATTTTGCTCTGCTTCGCTCTGTTCACGGTTCAGTTCGACTTAAATAACGGCGTATGGGCGTTGTTCTATTTCATGTCTAAAGCCTTCAGGTATATCAGCGCCTTAATACGACGATAATGGTAATAATAACGGGCTATTTTAAACGAATACAACTATTTTAGCAATCTAAGAATATACAACATGTTAAAAAATAACGCAAAACCTTTTAAGGGCATCATAAATTTATAACAGGCATCGTGTTCTGATAAGAAAAAAAGAAAGTAAGAGATTTTTTTTGTTGCCGCTATTTGTTTTTTTACTTTTGTATGGAGCAGGTCGCCCCAGTCGGCCAACGCACCAAACAAATGTAAAAAAAAAGTTTGACTTTTTTCTTATCAGAACACGATGCGTTATTTTTTAACATGTTGTATAGGTATAAATACCGAATGTGTTATTTTAATAAATGCTTACCCCCTTATTTATGAAACTTAACAAACCTCTGCTAACCCAAATATGGTATGTCCCTTTCTAACACGTGCCAGATATAAAGACGTATTTTCACGGCAATTTAGCTAATAAAAGGTTTAATTGACGTTCATGAATAAGAACATTATTTTGCGAATAGGCTACCATTTCCTTTAATAATTAACTTTAGACCTTATGCCCGGATTTTTTACTCTCTTTACGATTAAAGCCTGCATCACACTGGCGCGGCCTGGCCGGGGCGGACAATAGTAAAATTGACATTAGTTGTCTTTACTATTGTCCGCCACCGCAGGCCGCGCCATTGTGATGCAGGCTTAAAGGGCTAAGTGATGCCACTTGTGCCGTACTGATGTAACAAGACGTAAATATACCATTAAAATGTTGACCGAAAGCATCCGAAAGTGAAGGATTTTCTCAAAATTGAAAAAAATGTGGCGCTGGAACGGTAATTGTGGCACTCTTTTGGGGAGGCCTATGTCCACCAGCGTCTCTCGCTGGAATGACGATGATGATGATTAGAAATCTTCTTATCGGTCAGCATAACTTTATCGATCGTGTGCCATTCGTTTTTATCGTGATGTCAGGAGACGTAGGCATATTGGAAACGGGCTTATGGACTAGTATAACACAATGCTACAATCTAGTCTACCTAAGATTGAATCTGAAATGAGTAATACAGCATTGTATTAGAAGATTTACAAGAGTTATTTAGTTGGGATTTCGGCTACCATCCGCCATGTTGGGTTTTCTAATTTCTTGCCTTGCCCTTAATAGGCAATCTTTGAAAGATTACCAGTAGGGACCTTTACACCAATCAACTGGCAAGTATCAATACTATTGGTAAATTGGAAAACATTTCGCGCTGGATTGTCAATGTGACCAAACTAAATACTGTAATTGCAATGACCTACGTACTTTGCAACACTTTCATATTTTGCCTTCTATTTTCATCATCGTCCTAGCGTTATTCATGGTCATGCCCTGGCTCGGGGTCCGCTTTGAAAAATTATCCCAATATTTGGTATAGGCACTAGTTTTACGAAAGCGACTGCCATCTGACTTTCCAGCGGAGCTAAAACTAGACCTTATCTGGATTACACCGGTTTCCTCACGATGTTTTCCTTCACCGAAAAGCAAACGGTAAATATTTACGGTAATACTTTGTCTTGTATATTTATTATCTTACAATTTTTAAAACATTTTATAAATGCGTTCTTCGCCAGTCACTATTGTTTAAACGAACAAATAAAACACACAATAGGTAACAACTCAATTTTCTCATCACGGGAACAAATCCAAAGTACGAAAGGACTCTTTTTGACAACTACCGTCAATTTCCCATAAGAAATCTACCTAATGTATACCTACGAACGAAACATTCCGCAATTGACAAGCTGGAGATTTCGATTTTGTTTTTTGTAGGATTTAATTTCGTTCGACTACTTTGGCGCGTTAAGCCCCACACATCCCATACCATTAAAAAAGACATTACCTATGTCGAGGCAAATCAGCCTGCAGCAGTAGCATTTTCTTTTGTGTACCTAGTCCCGATCATACGCATACGGCATATATAAAGTTCTTCCAAATTAGATGCTAATACTTTAAGAGACAAAGTAACTAACTTTAAAGAGGAATTAACAAAAAAGAACTGTTCAATTGACTGATGGTGGGGTTTATCACTAACTTAAACCATTTACTTTTGATAGGAATTAAGAAAAATAAACACCTGTGCATTTAACTACAAGGTGGTTATCACTTTCTGTCTAGTGAGCGTCCTTGTTTGTCATCAATGACATAATTCAAAGAAGTCTTATATGTTGAATTCTGATAATATATAACAGGGTGGTGTTACATGGCACAGTTGTATTCCTAATTTTCTCCAAAGACAAACATAAACATTAGCTTTTACTAAAGTCTACTTCTAAGGACGAGTAATATCAGCTCTAAAAATATTGGCATCTAATTTCGTAACATTCGCGGTAGCGAAAAGTCGGCGCCCAACCGACAGATGGACACCGCGCCGCGGACTGTAAAGGGCCCCGTGTAATCCGCTATTAATACGCAGCCGTCCAGAAATGTTTTTCAGCGGCAATTAGTTGGATCGACGGCTTTTGAGCGCAGGCCACGTCTTGTTCGCCGATTGGCTTTTTTTCTAACGGAGATTTATGGTCCTTGGTGATATTGGAAGGTTGCAGGTCTATCTGAGTTGACGTATTGGTCTGTCTGCTTTGCCTAACTTGCCTTTGACTGGAAGAGAATGCTTACGGCATTAACTCCACCTTTTGTATGTTAAGTTCCTTTTTATAACCTACTTACTTCAAAAAAAAAGGAGAAGGTTCTCCATTCGGTTGTATCTTTATTATTTCCCCATTCCCATCCATGTCCCATTTTTTTCAAAAATTCAGTTGGATGATGGGATTCATGAGTAATTGAGAGAACTCCTCAATTATATTAGGCACGCATGTAGTGATTTTGGTATTTTCTATTATAACTCGTGTATTTTTCACCCGGAAATCATAAATTTGAAGATCACAGATGACTTATAAGTACATAAATAAATAAATAAATATAAGGGGACAATCTTACACAAATTGACCTAGTCCCATAGTAAGCTCAGTATGGCTTGTGTTATGGGTACTAGACGATGATAAATATAATTTATATAAATACTTGAATACATAGAAAATATCCATGACTCAGAAACAAATATTCGTGCTCATCACACAAATTTTTGCCCTTACCGGGATTCGAACCCAGGACCTCTTGCTTCGTAGGCAGGGTCACTGCCAACTAGGCTAAAGCGGTCGTCAAAACATGATTGAGTATATTCCTCAATTATGTATTTAAAAGTACAAAAGTACGTTACAGATTCTGATAAGATTCCGTTGAAATAGCAACTAATGAAGTGCCAGAGGTGATTCTTGTGGAATTGACGGAAGTCCTCAAATATTATCGGACCACATACAGCGGTTGAGTTTTTTTTTCTAATAATCAACGCATTTGCCCTCGGATATAAGTTTATGTTGTAAATTGGAAAATAAATGTGGAAATGTTCTCGGGGCTTGGCGGAATACTAAATTACAGTCGATTCAAACTTTTTAAAGTAAATTACCTACATGCAATAAAGATTAAATAATTAAATAAAATCTTGTTTTTCAATATTTCATTTCGAAGTTTTTTTTTTCAAAAATATTCCCCCCTCTCTCACAAAAGTGGTCCCAAAATCAACAACAGCCTATATCCACGTTCCACTGCTGGGCACAGGCCTCCTCTCGTGGCTGAGAAGGAATTGGCAGTAGTCCCCACACTGGCCCAGTGCGAAGCAATGGTATCTCTGCTTAATTACTACATTCACTGCCAACCTCTTTGTAGCGCACGGCTCGTAGCCGATGCCGTCGTTTTCCCGCTAAGAAGCGAAAAGCGCATGCGTGCGGAGCGCCCGCTAGGCGGGTTCCTGGCAGTAAAAATGTTCCTAAAGGTATACTCTTAGATTTTATTGTATCTTTATTTTCTTCTATTGTATTATGTTTAAACTGGAAGTTACACGTCGAGAAAGTAAATAAAAAAATAGCCAAGAGTTGTTATGCATTGTCTATTTTATCTAATATAACTTCAATAGAAGTAATAAAACAAGCATATTATGGTACTGTGTATCCTCTTCTTACTTATGGTGTCATATTTTGGGGCTACTCAGTAAACGTCCAGTCCACTTTCGTACTGCAAAAAAAATATTTGAGGGTTATGTTTAAGATAAAAAATAGGGACTCCCTTAGATCAATCTTTAAAATGCATAAAATATTAACTTTGACGTGTATATTCATACTAGTATAGCACCACCACTAGTAGTGGTGTAGTTCGTGTATTTGTTAAGGATCGCAAAGATGTTTTTATAGAAAAATGTGACTAAGAGAAATATACGGTCCCAGTATAGGTATAATTTATGTACGGTCCGGCCATCTAAACTCGGATTTTTAATTAGGCGAACTAAGTTGAAAGTTCATAGCACACGAATGTTGCTACAGTTTCGCTAGTGCTGTTAATGTCGATATTTAAAAAAATCCAGTTCATACAAGAGGTTTAGTAAAAGCAGTTTGTATACTAGTGTTGTCATCATTCTTGTACTTGTGTAAAAGTTATGTAAATAATAGCTTGATAGGAATTTGGTTTCTAAGAAGTTCTTTGAGCTATTATTGTATTATTTTGCCAATACGAATAAGATTTATATTATAGTCTGATCCACCATCCGTGTCACTGGAAGGCAGCTGAGAGACTAATTCTATTTATTTCTTACATTCGTTTTAGTATAAACATATAGATGAGTTTGTATTTTCGGCTTTTCTACTACTGACACGGTTGGTGGGCGGACTATGCAACGTAGATTCCTACTTGATAAATTCAAATTCCCAATGAAACTGTAAAAATAAATATGTAGATTCTGGTAAAGTTATCAATTTCTAATTCTTAAAATTTTAATCTTAAAATTTCTATTTTATTATGACGTATAAATAACACTTGCACTGCGTGTGCTACCAAAATCGTTGCAGACTTGTCTTGGTCTGACTGTACAACATGTCTAAAACATGATTATTTTCTAATTGTATAATAGTAGATTATACACCAAGGGGATACAGCACTGTTTTATGTCACGGGAGCGAATTGAATCCCGAACGTAACGAAGGACTCATAATTAAACTCCTGAGCGTAGCGAGGGAGTTATAAGTTAATTCCTGAGCGAAGCGAGGGAATTAAGACTGAGTCCTGAGTGCAGTGAGGGGTTCAACCGCCCAAGACTAAAACAGTCTTATCCCCGAGGTGTAAACTCTACTTTTCACACCTTATGCGAGACAAAAAAACAGGCTCAGTAGATAAATAATGTTTATTTAGCAAATTAAAAGTACATAGTAACATTAGACACGTTAGTCCAACTATGGAAAGATAAGGTAATGTTTTTATTTGGTATGTTTATTGAGGTTGAGTTGTCTAATTTGATAAACTCAGGAGTCAAAACACTTTCATCACTCGACATTTTCAATATTATTTTTGAAATTAAATCTTCTATAGGCACCTACAAGAACTCGATTTGTTCGTCACGCGTGAACAAATGAAGGCGCGCGACGTTCCAAATTCGAAAGCACAAGCCGTGGTCCTAGATTCGAAATTCGAATTTCGAACACCGCGCTCCTCCGGACCGGGGTTCACACGGAGGCAAACTTCATTTATTTTGTCAAATCAAGTAGGCCATGGCCTAGGACAAATTGTGTTTAGCAAAATTAAACTTTATGCATATAGTAATAAGAATTATGAAAAGTGAAATCATATTATTAACCAGCGGGTTATAATGAAATTCAGTACAACATTATAACCCGGCTAATACCAAGGGATTTAATGTCTTGCTTTCGGTAGGGTTTACATGACCTATGATTCGGCATTGTCGAGCATGTGGTGTGAAAAACCTTTTCCATTGTTACTATGATTTGGCGCCATCCTCGATATTAAAAAAAGGGGATATTAAAAAGTAAAACTCAAGAGATATTAGAGAATAATTGCATGCAAGTCATTGAGATATCTTAATTAAAACCTATATATATTATTTGTTTCTGTTAGTCTTGTTACGTTACATCGTTTTGTTCAGTTTTATCTAACTTGTTACTAATCACCCCCAACTGGATTATGGATCCCCCCGATCCAGACTCCACAAGGAGACGCCAATCAACGCCGCAGCCATCTACCTCGAGAATATCACCACCAAGTAAACGGAAGTGTCGAGCCTTGAGTGACACAGAAAAAATAATGGTGTGATTGAGTGTGACTTACGACGACTTACGATTACTTGATAAAATACAAATTTGAACCAGATTTACAGTAGGTACAACGTTATATCGACATATTTGTATCGACATAAACCTATCACTATTTATTTTTTCCTATGTCTGACAACATTTTCAGCTGTCAAGTAAGTTCGCCTGATAAAAAAACCGATTATAGTCATATATTAAAGAAGAGCTCATACGTCACTGAAATAAGGGTATTTAATAACTTGCCGGAATGCATCAAATCACTAGAAGGAACGCAATTTAAAACAAAACTCAAGGAGTGGCTTCTATGCAAATGTTTTTTTTATAATTTAAATGAATGTATTTTATAATGCTATCAATTTTCTATTCTTATACTTATTATTTATAATGTAGAAGTGCTTTTATAATGTGATTATGTTTTTATAGTTTTACAAATTCCACGCCATAATATTGTACGTCCGAAATGGGCAGACTATGGATTCTACAATTTTATGACTACCACCACAATGTACAACTAAATTAACAATAAAATTATCTTATCTTATCTTCATATTACGCACTCTTTTGGGTGCAACCGAGATAAAGTCAAGATCATAAAAACTGCAGCAAATACAGCCCGTGAGCATGTAGAATAAGATCCGGATCTTTATTCCGCTCTCGCTTGCTCGAACACGTTCTGATGCCACATAAACGATTTTACCTGAACCCGAATACTTTTCTAAGAGCTCTCCGACTTCAGTTAGCAATCCAACAGTAAATATAATCTGTGGAATCACACCCTTTTTCAACGTGAAGACGTGTTTCGTGCGATCCGTCTCAACCGTCATTAAAAACCTATGTTTCCGTTCCCCACAAACTCAGGGGTGCTACTAACAAGGTTCACTATAAAGTAGCAGGCGTCGTAAACATCTAGCCGACATGTTTAGCACCCCTGAAGTGTAATAGATTCTTCCTATAAACTGTACAAAGTAGGTGTGTGTAATCGAATGGGGCGTTAGCGTGACAATTTTACTTTTGTCTCTCGTTTTTTTATAAAAATACAACATTTGATTGATGTAGCAGGGACAATGATATTTGGATTGGATAATGAATAAATCACAATTGTCAATGTCAACTGTCAATCGTATACCTAATCATTTCAGTCAAATTTTACTATACAGCGATTTGGTCAATTCGCTAAACCGTTTTAGCTGGATAACGCTGACAAAATCGTAGCCCGTACCTACACTACGAAGGCAGAGGAAATAGTGGAGTATGTGCGCATGAAGACCGGATTCATCCTGAGGGTCGTGAGGTTGGAGTCTCGCCATGACGTGAATTTTAATTCCTTTGTGGTCAGAGTTCCAACAGACCATCTATCGACCTACACTAAGAAAGAATTTTTGCCGAAGGGAGTCAAGTTCCGACTTTTTCGCGGTCGGTTACCTGACACCACGAAATTGCGCAACACGCCGCAGTAATTGTGTCAAGATGGCCGAATGCAAAAACCTTTGTTTTGGCGCGAAACTGTGCGAAATCCTTGATTCCCGCCTTCAGGCAATATGGCTGACTTGGAAAGCGCCAACGTAACTTTACTTGTAAAAACAACCTCGAAGTTAACCTTTACCTTTAATGTAACGCTGTAAGGTTCGCATTGGTTTGTGTGGATTGATGGAGGTGCATGTATAAGTTGGTGTTCTTGTACAAAAGACTGATTGTGGCGACGGAAGCCCCGTAGGAGCGCCTTTGTGCGGGCTGCGTCGTGTGTAGGTTAGGTTCTCTGCTTTTTCAAAGCAGATTGTTGATTTTCTAGGGTCCCGCGCTGATATCATACAGACAGAGGGTCGTTGGTTCGAATATTTAGCTCGTGCCTATGAAAGAGTTTCTCGGAACTAGTCCATTTTTTCGCCAGCAGATTTTTTTCGTATAGGTACTTACGTGTGATTCGCCACATTCATTCATTTCATTTGTTTATTTTCGTTTTTGTTTATTAGGTATATTATAATAACGTATCATTCGTTGAGCTGTGTCAGTGTGATTCCAAAGTGATGAATAAAATCATATAATACTCGTATTATATTCCTACTCGTCGACGTGTACGGGGCCAGTGACTTCGTCAACTGTCGCGTATATTATTTTGCTCTAAAAACAAAAAGAAACTAGCTTTATCCCGAATTTTGAAACGCTCCAATATAGCTCGCAAAACGAGAGTTATCTTTTCCACGCAGGTTGATTTATAGATTTTGAAGAACACTGTAAATATCATGATAGTTAGCAATAAGTAAAGGCAGTAATTGCGTAATCATTCCAACGAGCTTTATGGAATAACACTGACTTTTTCACCTTCAAAAATTACATTTGAAACTGTCTCGTTGATATAAGACGCATACGTATTGTCATCGGCACTAAATACGATCACAGATCTTTTACAATGTATTTTTCTGAACAGTGTCTTAGACATTAAACAACTTAAGACTAACTGGTCCACGTTCAAGTTTGTAGATGAGAAGGTAAAAAGATCCCCTCACTTTCGAATAAAGTCCTCCGTGGAAGTGAAGAAGTTTAGCTTTTTAGACGGAGTCGATACCCATTTGCATAATTCAAGGGTCACGCTCCTGTAAGTACTTAGGTGGGTGCTTTTATTTGAAGCTTATAAAAAGTCATGTTTAAAGTTAAAGAGCTTTGAAAATGACTTGAGGATATGACACTTTTGAAACAAAAACGCATCATATTTGGTAGCCGACCTCTGGGGCCAGCATTCGACTTGTAAAATGTGCCGATCTCATCATAATATATGTTATATTTGAGGCCTCCTCTGTTTCATGTATGTCATTCTCATTTTGACATTTATTGTTTTATACAGACGTGTTGTAGGTGGGGAGACAAAGATGACATCACATACATAACATAACTTATTATAAAATTGATTTTATTTCTGGTCTTTCGTCGGGGATGCGGTCAGCGGTGGACGCATTGCTTCTTAAGCGCAGCTTCTGACGCTGATGGCATTATTGACAACTGACCGAACTGACGAACGACGTCCCTTTATAAGCAAACTATAACTGAACATTGGCGAAATCAGCGTAACTTAGATGAAAGCCATTTTTTAAAAGAAGAAGAAGGTGGGGATATCCTTTGAACATGGGAATGTCACTTTTTGATAGTCTAATCGCGCACATTTTCACATTTATAATAACAGTGTGATTAAGTATGGATTATCATACGAAAAGGTGTATAATATACAGATAACCTCGAATAATACAGTCTAAGTTGTATACAGAGATAACCGATGCATCAATGGTATTATTGGTATTGACCACACAATAGGGGCGACCTAGATATGACATGTGTAATAAACGCATACATTTGCATATAGTTTGGCTTAATTGTCATCATCAGGGTTGCCACTTCAACAGTTCTCCAATAATGTTTAGTTAAACCTTATATAAACTTCAACTGTAACTAAGTAAATACATAATTATATAGTAATTATCATTACATAGTTACCTATATGAATATATAATATTCGTACAATCTTACACCAAACCTGGTCCCAAACTAAGCAAATCTTATACCATGCGTACCATATGACGATGTACTGTACACTCTAACATAGATAAACATTTATTTAAATACGTATATACTTACATATACAGGAAACATCCAAGTCTCAGGAACAAAATATTCGTGACTGGTGGCTAGATAAGAAGAGGCACAACGAACTAGGCCAGAGTAGGCCCTTGTCTAGTTATCCCAAAGTTATATTCTCCATCCATACTAATAGTATAAATGCGAAAGAGTGTCTTTCTGTATGTTACCTATTCACCGGGGCGTATTTACCCTAGGGCCATCCGGCGGCGTAGCTGAATATGACCGATTGCACTTTCTTTGGTTATGGCGCCATTAATTGACACCTGGGGCGGCGAAACTTATTGGACGGGGCGGCAAATTTCGAAATACGCCCCTATTATTCACGCTTAAACCGCTGAACCTATTTAGATGAAAGGTATAGAGATAGTTTTTATCTCGGAAATCATATCCAAAGGGGGTGAAATGGGGGGTGAACGTTTGTGTGGAGCTACCATATAAAGAAGCGGGCAGAAGCTAGTAGGTACTTCATAAATATTACTGTTTTATAACTAGTACCTAAATAGGTACTCTAAATAGAGTAGGTGTCAGTTTAGTATAGATTTGTAAATCTCACTTTTTCATCTCACTTTAGTTGTCCCTCATTGACGGCCCTGATGGCTTAAGGTGATACCTATATAGTTTAAGATCATGTTTGGAATGCACGATAATCTGTGACGTCTCAATACCGGTATTCAGCGACGCAATTCCACACAAGCCAAGTAATGTACTATGATATTCATTAGAGATGTCGATATTGTTCACATAGATGCCGGCGAAAAAGGATTCATATTATTATCTACAAGACTTGAACGTGCTGATAGACTTGTTTATTTACATATGTAATGGAGTATACATGCAGATCATGTGATTTTACCCCAATTTGTCAGTACAATATGCCGTAGTCATAATTGGGTGTAGCTTAATAGATGTAAAAATCCGACAACATGTGCATGCAATTTCTCATTACCACTGATTTGGCAGTTGTATCAGCAGCGCAACATGCCTCCCGACGATAGCAATTAGTCAGCTTCTGATAAATTTGGGCTGACAAATCGTGACATGTATACACCCCATAAGACACCGAGCAACCGCCGTTTTAAAAGTTTTAAAAAAATTGGGCTGAACAACGGACAGAGGCACGCATAGGAGAAGCTGTACGAGCGAAATCGACAAGACTCAAGCAAGGTAATGAATCTAGTATGGATTGACCTTGATGCAGGCCGTACCTACTTACAACACGTATCCACACGGGCCGAATTACGCGGCGGCCTGCAAGCAGTCCTGCCGATATCGGCCCGTGTAGCGTCTCCTTATAGAGCCAAACATCGCTACGCACATTTTTACGATCAGTCTAGCGACCGCTGTAGTAAATGGGGGGTGTCAGCGAAGAGGGACGGCGACGAAACAATATCAAAATGGCTTGGCTCGGTAAATATACATACATACATACATACAATCACGCCTTTATCCCTGAAAGGGGTAGGCAGAGCACATGAAACTTATGTTCCAGTACCACTTTTAGCATAAATGTGGGTATAAAAGATCGACAATCTCGGTAAATATCTCGAAGCTTAATGTCGTTTCGCTAGAATACTCGCTGGAACACTTGCTAGAATGCTCGCTAATACGCTCCTGTTTGTTTGTGAGCTTGTACACTATCATTTCCAAATTATAAGCCCAAAGTGCATTCGCCATACTTATTCCCGTTTACTCAAAAACAATTTACCCATCCTAAATCACCCAATTTCCGTTACCGTGGATCCCTGGTATATTTGTACGTAATAGGTATTATTGGGTGTAAAAAGATGAGCCCGCGCGGGAACTTCGCACCTGGTATCGACAGGTGAGGCTACCCCGGGGCTGGGGACTTGGGAAAATTTTTCGATAATTTAAATTACTTTCGTCCATCTGAGGCTCTAGTATAAGTTTTACCGAAACAAAACGTTACGACCGCGTTCGCGTTTAGCTTTCAAATCCCATACAAATTCAGGGTAAAACGCAAAC
Source organism: Epinotia demarniana (assembly GCA_945867215.1). NCBI lineage: Eukaryota > Metazoa > Arthropoda > Insecta > Lepidoptera > Tortricidae > Epinotia > Epinotia demarniana. The sequence continues at coordinate 39,860,809 of OX244261.1, read as the reverse complement.
GCGATAGTAAAGTTTTGTTTGGGTAAAACTTATACTAGAGGCGCTGATAATTTGAAGTGTAACTAAAAGTTCGTATCTTGATGATTTCATTTCAATTTATTGAATTGTAAAGTCACGTAATTTACTAGTGTACAAAACCCCAGCACAGTATTTATATAGAACCTTATTACAATGCACATAAAGTCCATGTACGGTCAGTGAAACGTCTGTTAGACGTTTGCCAACAAACCCCTCCGACCGAGCGACCTTGGTCCAGAACAGACAAATACAAAACAACCCACAACGTTCGATCGAACGAGTTAAATTAAATCCTTGCCGATCTACTCTTACGCCCACGGCAGGAAAGGTGCAGGTGCTATTCTAGTCAGACACAAGGACAATTTACTGTAGCACACACATATATGTATTATGTATATACAATTTTAAGAAACTAGAACGATTGTAAAATATGGTGTCACAGTAATCAAGAATTAAACGAATTGAATTATGCAGAAGATAGCACTTCTTCTTCTGCTCATAAATGGATTGGCATTGGTTCTAGTTATACTGCTTATCGGAGCAAATGCAATCCACATTTTATACATAATCTCAATATATATTTAAAATTAAATAATGTTTTACACAATCCATGGCCTTAATTTTCAAGATCTGTTTTTATGCATATTTTGTTTTAATGTACTTATTAGTTAACTGCTTTGCCCAAAAGCATGTTCTAATCTAATCAATCATGTATGTATACTGAAATAAGAACTGTTAGAAACACATGTATAAAATAAAAGAAGTATGAAACACATGCGTTTGCCCACGACTTTGTTCGGGTTGACTTCCTTTTGTTGGACTTTTACTGGGTTAAAAAGTATTCTGCTTGTTAACTAAAATCAATACGTTCAGCCGTTTTTGCGTGACAGTTTAGTAACAAACATCCAAACTTTCGCATTTATAATATTAGTAGGGCTGAAATAACTCTATTTGGTATAATACCTCTTTGGAAAAATGCTAAATAGGTGCCAAAGTCTCAAGCTAGTGGTCTCCCTGTGTACATCTACAGCTCTGACACCGAATACCGAACGCAGGGAATTCGGCGCTCCTCGGCGATAACTTTACAATCATCACCGTTCCTAACAACCTTACACGAATTTAGACATAGACACAGAAAAACTTTATTTAACATCACATTTTATACAAAGGTACAGTGTACAAATTAGATTTAAAAATAGACTTAAAACGTATACAATATCGTAAGAGGCATTAACATTGTGTGATGCTAAAAAGGGGCTTGACTCAGCATAATGGTGTAGTGAGTACTGAATACCTAGACTGCAACGCTGGTTTTCAGTCAGACCCTTACATATAATAAGTTTTAATTCTAATAATACGTCAGAACTTAATGAATATGTAATTGGAATGTGAGTAATGTTGTGTGTATTTTTATTTATATGTAATGACTGTGTTATAGTAGGTATAAATATATATGTTAGGTAACAAGTAAGTATATTAAAAAAACAGGGAAAATTACAATCAATTTTATATGACACGTCTATAGTAGGCGTCGAAGATACGAGGCCAGGACTCGACCTCCCGGGGGTAGAGTTTTTAGATTATTAGATTTGATTAGTTAGTTAGAGGAGGTTTCGTTTTAAGTTTAATTTAAAACTGCTCGAACAATTTCAAAATTCTTTCGGAAGCTCAAAGAGCCACAGTACAAATATTAGGGAAAATAATAATTTTGGGTGAGTCTGCAAAGTGTGTATCATGTGTTTGGTTGTGGTAAAAATAATTATATTTGCCTCGCGCTGTTTACGATTTTTTCGTCTGATTTTCATAAAAAAAACAATTTTTTTTGGGGAACCTAAGGAGCCGCAACAAACTTTCCAAAGAACCGCATGCGGCTCGCGACTCTCGCGAGCCGCGGTTTGTTGACCCCTGGCCTAACCCATTCAATACTTATATTGGGAAATTCTATTAGAAAATTGGGTCGAAATTGGCTTGAGCCGAAAATCGTTCACGTATGTCCGGTGTCTGTCTGTTTCTACAGCTCATGGAGCCAATAGTGTGTTAGCCATTAACTATTGCACGGTTGAATACCATTTTTGTATGCAGAAGAGCTAAATTTATGAGATTCCGAATGACAGCTTCACTTAATTTAAACTTTATTGCACAAACAAAATTGCAGACTTTGCCAAATGGCATTTTCTACCAGTCAACCACAGGGCCAAACAGGGACACCTAAAATTGGTGCAGATTAAATGCTTAATCCTCCACGATTAGGAACACAAATATTATGCCGCTGGTTTGAAAAGATTACATAGGTCAATATCACATTTCCTGCCAAAAATGACTTTATGTACTTACTGTTTTTACAGCTAAATATCGATTTTGCTAAACTACGTATTCTTGCGGGATATTTATTGATTGCCGATGACTAACACATCGCTTGGCCATTTTTAAAATGGTACAATTCCCCTTTGGTATTAACAGCGCACCTAATCGAATAAAAGAGCGAAGCGATCGAAGTTCCATGCTTCATCTTGTTCTCTTCTACCGGCATTTCTCAACCGACTCTCGTATTTTTTTTTAAAAAGGTTAATTATAATTACATATAATTTATACGTCGAGTAATTTTTTCAATATTCATTTATTTTTATCAAGTTCAATACATAACCATTGGTGTACCAATCTGCAACTCGTACAATACCATCTCAATTCGTGTATTCAGTAATCAAATTGCCCTTCTTTGGTTTATTATTTAAATCAGAGCCTTTACATAGGAAACTTAGGGTGCCTTTCAGTTTGTGGCGTTAGGCTAGGGCTAGACATTGATACATAGTTTAATCAGAGGGTTTAATTGAGTGGGGCAGTCATTTAGCGACGGGACGTTTGTCTTTCACTTCTATCGAAGTGTTTGTTGTATTTATCCATGATTATAATAAATACTGAGAGTTAATCTAGGCTCAGGTATGGCTTGCCGTCGGAGGATATCATTGGCTCATACCGCTAATAATTAAAGAGGTAACATTTTTTCATGAAATAATGGCATAACTAACACTTTATCCCATCTCCAGGGTTAAAGTGCTGCATGTATGATTTATATTATTATTTAATTTGACCAACTTTTTATAAAATGAATGGAAGAAGATCGCAAAGTCAGGAGAGCATACAGAGGCCGTCCGGAAGGTCGACGTCCTGTCGGACTTCCAAGGTACCGCTGGAGTGAAATTCCCTAAAACAATGATATATTATGTTTCGCGACGGCGTCGCAAGACGCCAACCTCACTGGTCACCCCACCTATCACCTCACCTGTCACATCGCGCCTCTAGCCTAATGCGACAGACAGACAAGATAATCTTACCCCAATACGTCACATTTCTTCTTCAATGAAATGACAGGACGGAGTCGTTCGCCATGCGACGCCGTCGTTCACCCTAACTTATATGGGCGGCTGGACGGGTGAGAGCCGCGTTGCCATGGCGATATCGCCCCTGGAGTGACATGTTTCAATCAGGCGGATCTGCAATTGGCAAGAGTTAGCGCGGAACCGAGAAAAATGGCGCACACTCGTGAGGCCTAGATTCATTTTGGGTCGCTGAGACAACGGAGTAGGTACCTAAGTAAGTAACTTTATATAAAGCTGTCATTGGAATCTTCTACTTGCGGCGGTATAAGTAGTATTTTACTTTGATGCAATTCAGCCAAGTCAAATGATCTCAAGTATAACTTATGTCTGCTGCATGGTGTGCTGTTGTTAAAAAATGGCAATTTTCAAAGGTAAAATTCACCGTAGACTTGTATCTATTTGTAAAAAAATATAAAATGGACGTCGTGCTTGACGGTAGTGAAGTGGTCAAATAGACATGCCATGTTTGCAATTTGTTAATGATAACAAATTGCATACATACGGTTTTCAAATGAGTAAAAAGAGATAATTTATTGATGATAAGGCATACCTCACATGATTGTCAAAATCTGGACATTGATCACATGCGTTTCTCTTTAAAGTGTTCACAATTACATTCAAAAGAAGTTTCTAGAAAGGCTTCCTAAGTTTTTTATAAAAATGCAACTCTGCGCAAAAGCTATAGCTACTGTCCCTATTTAGAACTTTCAACACTAAGGCTATTCTAGTTGTCTTTGGACCGTTCTGAGGCCCGACTATGTTCAACTATACACACTAATACAAACACCCTACTCTCTCAACAGGTATCAGGTTCTCAAACCCCGAAACCGGAGAGCATCCCTTACAATACCAACGTACCTACACCTACCCACATCCGCGTGACTGTCAACTATAAACTCTCAGGCACTTTATAACAGCCAGTCGAGCTCAGCCACCCGAACGGATTAAGTTTGTGCCATATAATACATCCATCAAACTCTGCGCTCTCGAAAACAGACACGAATTACTGAATAGGGAATTGAAACCTTCGATATCCATGTCCGTCCCTCTCTAGCACAGGGTTTCGCGTGTGCGCCTCTCGCTCTTTAATTAAGCTCGTCAAGTCTGTTTAGATGGAAGGACACTTGACGTTCCCACAGTGACGCTGCCAATTTGACGTCAAACTTGTGAAGAGATGCCTATTAGTGTTATTACGTGTGATAGCGATGGGATTGGACTAAGGGAATTTAGAATGATTTAAGGTACTGAAGATGATGCAGATCATGATGATAATAATAGGTAATAACAAGATAAGATAAGATAAGATTTATTTGCAACCAAGTACTTAAAACTAAGATACATGTACCCTGGAAGGTTGTAGCAACAATCAGGTAACTTATACAATAAAATGTTACAAGAAATAGAAGCAAAATTCACTTGACGTTTAACAAGATTAAACTACTTAGTATGGCAAAGGAGATTCAGTTTCAGTATAGTTTGGATGACAATTCAAAAGTATGATACCATCGATTTGATTTGATTATGAATATAGAATAGAATAGAATTATGGAGACAGAAGGTGGCCATGGGAATTCAGTACTTAACCGACGTAAGCCCGTTGAGTTTGGGCTCGTTAGAATCGTCTCAATGAGTTAGCTGATGAGGGTATACAGGAAAAGTACAGTTGGCAATAAAAACTTGTAAGTACCAAAAATTCATTTTTAACAGAAACTTATTGTTAAATGGTCGTGTTCGGTGTCCCTCGGGCGCTTTACTACGAATAGCGATCGCAATCTCCATGACACGGAACTGCGTCCTGCGCTGCTTCGGTGCAGCGTTCATTACTGCCGGCCCGGAGCTATTTCGGATATCCCTAGAGTTTGGCTCGCTCAAATTAAACTTATACTATACTCAATATGGGACAGTTTAGTGTAATGACTTGAAAAAAATTGTTCGTTAGACAGGATGTGTAATTAAGATTCCTTCAACCTGTTGCTCGCGTCCGCAGGTGGTGCTTTTTTTATGTTATAGGAGGCAAACGAGCAGACGCCAGACCTGCAACACCAGAGGTGTTGTGAGTGCGTTGCGTTAAGGATGGAGCTCTGGGAACCTTACTCACCATCAGGAACACAACACTACAATACCTACGGAATAGCAGTGCTATTATGGCTGTGGTCTTCTGTAAGGCGGTACTCCCCCAGTCGGGCTACTCCAGATTCAAGCGTGATGACATTACGCTGTGCCTTACCTCTCTCAGAAAGGTGCTAAATGAGCGACAACAATCGGCAAAATAGGCGATCCTATAAAAATATCACAGGGATATTCGTCTATTCTACAGATCGCTATAAGATTAAAAAATTAAATTAAGATTCCTAATACTTATATCAGACCCCGTACCATGGTCGGCCTTATCACACGATAAGTGACATGATAGAGCGTCCGTCACTGACTGACACCGTTCGATAGAACGAGACGACGCTCCTATCTTGTCACTTATCGCGTGGTAAGGCCGACCATGATACTAGGTCTGACCATACTATCGTTTATTTTCTCAGTGCTGGATTACCCTTACTGTAATAATATTTTTTTTAATACACTTGCTCAAAAAGTGGTACTTTTTGTGGCTGCGTAGCGTACGAGAAGCTCAATTTCTCGAACTAGTGCTTTTTACTTTTTAGTTCCAAACTATACTTTCGTAACGCAGTAATTTTATATTAGATTTTTTACCCGATGGCGCTGATTCCAATAGTATGTTGTCACTGTCAGTGTCATTTGTAAAGTATGGGTTCGTTCAAAAATAACTTCGAAGCAAGCATATTTTATCGCAATGATATATTAATTTATTATTTTTCGCAATTGTATTAAAAAACGTCGTTTACTACACGTGTGAAATGTCTTTTACCACTCATACCGAGTCTTGCCACTCGCTTTCAGCTCGTGGCAAGATACCTCGGTACTAGTGGTAAAAAGACATTCTTTTCACACTAGTTGTAAAATAGTTATTTTCTTATATTGAGAGTTCACGAACCAACATCATCATCCTCCTAGCCCGAGGTCCTATTTCGCACATAATCCCAAGATTTGGCGTAGGCACCATTTTTACGAAAGCGATTTCCAGCTAACCTTAAATCAGAAACTTTATATGAAACGCCACAAAATGCTCTGATGGCATGAATTTTGTAGGGAGATACCAACAAGTGTATTTTTGAACGTTATATCTATATTAGCCCGCGTTATGCAAACAACGCCAATCCAATACGCACTGGGCCAGCGTGGGGACTACTGCCCGTTCTCTCTCATACATGAGAGGAGGCCTGTGCCCAGCAGTGGGACGTATATAGGCTGATGATGTGATGCAAACAACGCAGGTCAACTCGCGATATAAAATATAGCTTTAGAATATATATAGCTATATACAAAGTCCTTTTACCAGGTGTAAAAAATTATAATATCGAATGTGCGGTTTGGGATATTACCCATTACATACAAACTTACATTTTACTAAGTTACAATCTCAAAGACTTTTCTCTTTATGTCTATTTTTTTATTCCGTAGACTATAATGACATTTCATGTATTGCTAGTTTTTTACGTCTTATAAATAGTGATGTGCTACAACCGGTACTAACCTAATATAAACGATTGGGACGTACTTATATTTGTTGATGAAGCGTCTGTAACACAATGAATGGATAATCCGTGACGTGCTAAAAACGAGAGAATACGCACTGAAAACATCCGATACTATATACTACTAAAATAACGAATGGCAAATACGTAAACCAAAATGGCGTCGCGTCAGGTCGGCGATACGTCAATGTCATTTTAAATGTTTGAGTACATTAGTAGTCAGTAAATATTATTTATTGTTAATTTCGTATGATTTTGTGAGTAGATTTTATTTATTGTTTATTTTGAATCTAAAATTAATTCAACATTTTATCGGTTATTCACAAACCGATATCAAAGATCAGCACTGTTTGTATATAGCTGGTCACATTATTTCTACGTTTGACATTTGTGGTTGTCATTTTAGTCTACGGAATAAAAATATAGACTATAGTAAGTATAGATAAATCTTTACAAAACCAAAAATAAGTTGAAGCGTCGCGTTATCCGAGTATTTTCGTGAGTTTGGTAATTAAATGAAAGACTAATTTATTTTTGCTGTTGTCAACTCGGTACCTAGTACATTGCGGTTAATGTTCTTAACACTTTCACTGCCAGGAACTCGCCCAGCGGGCGCCTACGCCGTAGTCGTTTTCCGCTACATCCATGGGATCGGCTACAAGCGTACCGCGTAGCGATTCTTGGCAGTTAATGTGTTCTTTCACAACCGCTAAAAGCACGTGTAAATCAAGTCCAAATCCACGGCTACAAACGGCTCAAAACTCGCACGTCGTTCGCCAACTGACCATTTTGTGCAGGAAACAAATACGAGTAAAACCGGTGACGTGGACGCAGAAATATTGGCAACTCCTAACAAATCCCGTGCTATTCGGCCTATGTTTTAGGTTTACAGCTTTTGGGATAAAAACAATTCAAGCTTTGCATTTGTTTCTTTGGCCGTTATGTATCGCAAATGGCCTGTTTGTCATTTTTTTTCACGATGTCATTCGAACCAATTTTAAAGAGGATGAAATGGACTACAATTAGTGAATAACAAAAGAGACCGGGTTGCACTCTGGGAGTGCCGGCAGAAGTGAAAACTTGAATATTATCAGTAAAAAAAAATCCCCAAAAACGGATAATTGTGACGTCACAACGACCCTGTGGGCCCCTAAGCAATTGTGTGCTTCGGAACACGAGAAAACACTAAACAGTAAACATAATTTGACACCCAGCCCAGGACGACAGGCCAGGCGGCGTCTTAACGTATCATAACATTGTGTTATTACTTATGAGTTATGTATATGGATATGTATGTTAGTCTGTAAGGAATTTGTAAATATGGGCCTTGCTGCCTGACGCAAATAAATCCTACTAATATTGTAAATGCGAAAGTTTGGATGTTCGTTACTCAATCACGCCACGACTCGACCGATTTGGATGAAATTTTGCAAACTATCTAGTTTATAGCCTTGAAAATATAGGATAGTTTTTATCCGGGTTCACGCAGACGAAGTCGCGGGCGCAAGCTAGTTAATAAATAATTTGGACGTTGGCTCGGAGTGTATATGTACCTACAGGTGTGAGCGTTTCCATACCAGCCCGACAACCCGCGTCACGCACCGCCTAACGCCCAGGGGGGCCTACCATCAGGTGTTAATTCCAGGCTGTTTACGGCGTAAAATGAACTTGCATGGAAATAAGGCTACCACGAGCGTCTTAAATCCATTCAATATTGGTCTTTTTCACGGTCACGTGACATTATCCGGCCAGCTTAAGTTGGATGGAAATAGTCTTCTATTCTCCTGTATGTACAATTTTAACACAAGAACAGATTTGTTTGCAACAACTTGGAATAAACATAATTATTGCGTGCTTTGAAACGCCCTTCTGACTAGATTGAGAAACAATAAGGTCAGATATATGATTGTTTATCTGATTTATCGATAATTTTAATCGATAAATAATTGCCTATCCTGGATAGAAAATAATTCCAAAATCGGGTCCTTATTTTCCTTTTTTTACGCAGGCTACTCAAACAAATACATTATTTAACGGCAGAATCAAAAGTTAATACTACTTATAGTATTTTATCGCATCTAAAATCTCACATAATGGAATATAAATAAAACTTCACTAAGTTAGGTATTTATCGAAATTTGTCCAAAAAGAAACTCCTGAAGTGTTGCATATCTTTTTCTCGCGCGCGGAAGGCACAAGCGTGTCTCTGTCCCTGGGGGCGTCGTTGACTCGAATCAAAGCATCCCCTTAAGTACCTACTCCCGTCTTAAAAATAATAATAATAATAAGAATTGTATATAAACAATAGGTTAAGTGAAACTGTTACTAACCAATATGGAACTTGTTCTGAAATAAATGTTTTCACTCATTCATTCATTAACCGAATTCAAAAAGTTAAAAAAGGAGATTCTCAGTTTGACCTGTATGTTTGTATGTATGTATGTCCGCGATTTTCTCGTTGATATATTGCAATTTGCAAACTTGGCTATATCATGACCATAGTTTAAAAGATCTTACAATTACAATTTAAGGATCATCCACAGTAGCTACATCGTTCCTTTCTTGGGTCAGGCGGCCCGGCACAGAAAATAATATACCTGACTGCCATCGGGCCTGTTTCACAATCTCCAGTTAAAACATATCCGTCAGAATAAATGTTGGCTGTCACTTTTCTTTTATATGACGGGAGAAAAGATAGCAATAATTTTAACTGGCAGATAACTTTATCCGGCGATTGTGAAACAGGCCCTAACTAAATAAAGTCTTCGTCAAAGACACCTAGTTATTACTAATAGCTATTGACGTTCGGTTTCTACGCGCTTTTGACGGGAGGATTTTGGAGGAATTGACCAATTGACCAGAAAGGGCTGTCAAGACGTACTTAACCCCTGAGGGAGAGAGAGACAAATAGCACATGGACAAATGGCCTCCGCTTCGAACATACGCAACGTTTTGTCTGACCTAACCTAACCTAACACGCATGAATACAATACAGCTCGTTCGGCTTGGTTCCCGAGTTTCGCATAGGTATCCTATTATTTTATTTTTTGTCGGATTCATTGGACGCAGTTCCATTTGTATGGCTGCGGTTGGAGCTTTGTCGAATGCATTGATGAGGAAGGGAAATACGAGTATTGCCTCATCCGGTGAAACAAACTAGAAACCATTCAGATGTGGTGAAAAAAAATGGTGACGAATTTGGATTAATTCGTTTTGAAATATCAAATAGCGGGGCAGCTAGCGAAGCAGCGAGACACGCGAGATAAAATAGAGCCTAATAGCTTTTGGCCGCTACTTCGCCTGTGAAACTCGTTCATATCGTACCTCCATACAAACTTCCGCCCCCATTTTACAAAAAGTATCCTAAGTAGGTATGTGCTTCGCCGGGATTAAATAATCGAGATTAAACAATCTTCATACCCAATCAAAAGTAACAGACATGTAGGTAACAGACATACAGACAAATGTCAACACAATTGCTTGCGTATTTATAGGTAATATTTGTATGGATTTCCATCCATTTTAAACACTGGTACAAGATTTTTTATAATAGGATCAACAGTTCTATGGAATGTAATAAATAAAGCTTTTACATATATCTGTAATCCATTTCAGTAATTCCCTTCAAATAATAATGTTAACCCGGGTTTAACATCCATATTGCCAGAATAATTTGTGAAATGCATGTACACTTTATGAAATAACTTTGGCCTACTTCCAGTTAACCGATTTTAACAGACAGTACCTACAACGTGACAACGTAATATGCAGCTAATTTGTGCTGCATTGAATTTATGAGTATGCGTAGAGAACATTATAGTGAACAAATATTTTTTGTTTTCTATGCAATTAAATCAACTTTCCCTCGGATTCAGAAACACGGCTCCCCCAGCAACACTCCTCAATGCGTGTGGCATCGCCTCGCTGAACAGCAATCTTCTATCACGATGATAGCCAGGAACGGACGCTCTATCTTGTCACTTATCGTGTGATAAGGCTGACCATGATACGGGGTCTGATGATAATGACAGACCATGACACCAGCACGTCATCCATGAGACGGCCGCGACATACTCTCGATTTTTATCGCACTATCCGTCTCTTTCTTATTATAACACTTAGAACAAGAGGTATAGTGCGAGAAAAATTGAGAGTATGTCGCGGCCGTCCCATGCAGTGGATCGTGGGGGCTAAAGCTAGGCTAGAGGACTCAATCTCCCCCTAAAAGCAGCGGATTCAGCACTGATTAAACTTAAGTAAGTACCTAAAGCCGCTGTTGCATGTGGTTGTGTTGTGACGAGATCGAAATACTTCGAATACACATAATATTCTCCTCTCCTTCAATACCGTAAATGCGATTGGCAAAACACTCCGCCGCACTGGGCGTTTGAGAACAGTTCCCCGTCGCATGGCACTTGCAGGCAAGAACCCGCGCGTCATTGGGCCTACCTACTACGAGCGACTACCCGCTGATCTTAGACAGGAACCTTCTGACGAAGCATTTAGACGCCGCCTTAAATACCTTTTATTGGAAAATCCATTATACTCAGTTACAGAGTATATGAGTCTAGACCTGACATGTTAAATTATTATTATTATTACGATTATGATTTGACATTAAATGTATTGTGTCACGTATTTTATGATGCACTAAATATTGTAAAATGACGATACCTAGAGGTTGATATATTTGTGTTCTTTTGATTTTGGATTGTTTTTATATTTCCTTGTTATTGTGTTGTTGACATTGTATTATTATTATATCATATTTTTTATTTTTTTCTGTTTTTGACGATTGTGATAAAAAACTCTTATATTTTTGACATGTATGCAAATCTGTAATGTATTTTTTATCATAAAATAAATAATCTAATCTAATCTAATATTTCAGTCACACAAATAAAACAAATGACTAGTCCAACCTGCTCCACTTATATTTCATACAAAACTCTTAAAGAGTCCCCGCCCGGTCGTCGACTCAGGTCGACTCTGAAACGTAGTTTTTGAGGCATTTTGTCGGCACGATTGATATTTCATAGAGCTCAGCCGCCGACAGACAAACAGACAGACGGACATGGCGAAACTTTAAGGGTTCCTTAATGTCTACGCAACCCTAAAAATGAAACTTCTGAACTAAAACGGAGCCAAGCTGAAAACCAGCGCTGTGTTCTGTTTCACGAAGCTAAGTTACCTACATTATTTATTTTTACATGTACTAACTAGATTTATTTTCTAAAGTAGGTATATACAAGATAATAACTATAACATTAACTAAATTAAATTAAAGCTAAGTTAAATCTAAAAAAGGCCCTCGAGGCATCGTACCGAGGATGCTGGCGGCATTTCCTCGCTGAATTGCAATGCTGATGCGTTGCGCGAGAAAGCCGCCAGCTCTTCGGTCACCAGTTACGTCAACCAGACGTTTCGCGATTTCCGCAAATAGCTTTTGCAGCTTATTACATTATGTATATTGTACAAACGATTTTACCGATGCGAAAACTGAGACCTCGCAGTAAGATATAAAGGGTAAATAATTCCAGACTAAGTAACTTGTCTCGGTGTTAAACTTTTAATGCTAAAGTCAATATCCTAGTAACAACGTAACTGAATCTCAACTACGTCCTTTTGAGAAGTTAGAAGAAATTGAGTTAAACGTCATAAATTATTACCTTGTCAAAATGTTTCAACAAAATATAATAAACTTGGTATTTGTGATCTCGTCAATATTAAATTAAAGTTATCCGGATTAACATCACTTGCTGCGAAGTCGCGTCGCCCGCGACACAACGACTCCTGTCTCACTCGCCCTGCTATTTGGAAGGAGGAAGGTAGATTTTACAAGCTTGGAATTAACTTGAAGTGTATGTTTCTATGTTTGTTCGGGTGGAATCGTGCAACTCAATTTTGAAACAGATATCTTCAATCGAATGAGCTGAAATATTGGGTTTAAGTATAGTTTGGATGTCAATTTAATATTATGGTCCCATCGAGCTGATCTGATGACAGAGACAGAATGTGGCCATGGGAATTCAGGACTTAACAGGCGTAATCCCGTTGAGTTCGCGCTCGAGAATAGAATCGTCTCAACGACAGTAAAAGCTTAAATCAAAAATGAAATGTTTGAGAGAAACTTGAATGTCTGAAAATTCAATAACAAACAGTCCATGCTTTCAATAAAACGCTCCAGAAGTCCGAATTGCTAAATCTTCATAATATGCTAACATTGTCGCATTACTAAAATGCGGGTATGCGAGCGAATTATCCCACTCGGTAAAGGGCGCCAGGTCAGACCTTTTTATTCCTAAATGGTTTGGAGTTTTGAGGCGTCTGCTAAAGCGACCCTATTATAATTTGGCCCCTAGCAAGCCCTGAGTCGTCGGTAGGAATACATGTACAGGCAAGACACATACGTACCTATTAGGCTCAATAATAATAACACTCTTTACGTCACACCTAGCCGTAATGCGAGTTTTACTGCACGCTGCGCGTACGGGAATACTCGCATTGTGGCCAGGTGAAGACGTAAAGAGTATTATTATTATTATTTGTTATGGCCAAACACCTGCTATCTGGGGCATTCACGAATTCACCGCCCTAGTTACGTATTATTATAGCACCACGACAAGAGATTATATCATCTTACAAAAAAATTGCTTAAGTAGGTTCTATTTCCATACAAAACGTTATTTGACATTCGCAGGCTAGCGGCGTTTTATTTTAAGAAACCTATGTAAGTAACTTTCACAAATTGGCTTTCCATTTGCGCGAAATTCCCCCTTTCCTAGAATAAACTTTTTGTATGGAAAACAAACCACCTTTATAAATAATGGTAACAACAGGCGGTCTTATCGATTTAAAATGATCTCTTCAAGACAATATTTGTGTAGCAAGAAACATTTAAACTAAACGTTTAAACAGGTAGTGCAGGAATTCATCAAGAAGAGCATAGGTACTACTAACACATCAATCTTTCAAATATTACTAAACAGGACACTTTCAAATACATACCTAAAATTGAATGGCTCAATGTTTCGTTTGGCTGATAGTTACCGACTTTGGAGTAGCTATGTCATATAGGTAAGTAATTGGATTGGCAACAAATACCGTGATATACGGGGCGTCTAACGTCTATGCGGTATGACGGAAAATTACCTTTAAAATTTAAGATAAGATATTTTGCTCGTTCATAGATTTACACTTTTTGTTAATTAAGTAATGAAAACCAAGCATTTTTTTTTAATGCTATCTCAGCATGCTCGTAAGAGCACGTACGTCAGTTATCAAGATTACGTAATGTGCATTCATCCTTACTTGTCTTATTTGGTAAACAACATTCTAACCTCAAAATGTATATTTTTATACTGTAGCAGCTGTTTTATCGTAAAAAAAGCGTTGCTAGACAAAAAATCGTGAAGTGATGTCTGAAAAGTCGTCAACGGCATGATCTAATACTCACAAAATTGCTATTCTATCCTAAAAAGATGCATTTTGAGGTTAGAATGTTGTTTACCAAATAAGACAAGTCAGGATGAATGCACTTTAGGAACAGATTTATAGTACCTATAGTTATTGTGTTGACGCGTTGCGTTGAGAGTGGATTTTGTTTTTTCTTGATTTGGCGGATATTTATTTTATCATTCATTACATTCACATCTGGCGCAGCCAGCGACATCTTCGATGTGATTTACACTTCTGGCCATTATGTATAAACGCCATGTGTTGCGCCAAAAGGTCGGCGTCAGTACCTATTGTGGAAATTATGTTTAGCATCACAAAGTCCCAGTGTTGGTACCGTTAGGATTATGTACTGGTTTTTTTAAAAGGTTAGACCGAGGAATAAAGCAAATGTTGAATTTAAAATTTGGAATATCAAGCAGTCACATTGTACTTAAGTTAGAATTTCAAACAGCAGGTTTTATGCTAGCTAACATGATCGCGTTTATGACGGACGTGAAACAGAAGAATGGTATTAATATCTTTGTTGGTTAGTAGTACTAGCTTCCGCCGGCGACTTCGTCTGCGTGAACCCTGGATAAAATGTATCCTATATTTTAATCGAGGCTGAAAACTATCTTCCTGCAAATTTTCATTCAAATCGGTTGAGCCGTTTAAGTGTAAGTAATTGAGTAACAAACTTCAAAACAACTGAACAACCAAACATCCTTTTCGCATTTGTAATATTATTACCTAGTATTTATAAGGCCTGAATCGCACTGGCGCGGTCTGAGGTGGTGGTTAATACTTAATAGTAAATTTGACAGCTAATGAGAAGTTAACTAGTGACCGCCGCGGCCAAGCCGCGCCATTCTGTGAGAGAATTAATGAATAAATTAAGCTCGATCAGTTAGTAATCACAAATTCAGGAACATTAGGCTCCTTCAAGGATGCCTAAATTAATTACACCAATAAATTAGCGCTTCTACTTAAGTAATTCTAACTGAAAACCAAATTGCGAACACCCCACTCAACACTAACCTCGCCATATTCTCCGCAAATAAGATTTAAAATCGCTTTACACTCGTTTTAACAGGTTACCCGCCTGAAATTTGTACCTGCAACGAACGTTGACATTTCCCATTTTCATTCGTTCATTTATAATTCACACGCGCACTCACGAACTCAGTATTACCCGCTGAGAATACGTCTATAATGCTACTAAATTGTAAATGACCATTTCGACTTTGACTGAACTTCGAATTTGGGGCTCTTTAAATTATTCATGTTATATTGGCTGCGTGCCGTGCCATGCGGTTGGGGGTATGAATTTTTTAAAGCTGGCAAACGTTTGAGGTGACAATGAGATGTGGTAGGACCGCTAACTGTTGACAGCGGAGGAAGAGAGAAACTCCTTACTAATTATAAAAATATTTAAAGAAATGTTAATGTTAAGTAGTTGATAATGATAATCTTACTCAAATCCAGCTAGCCCTATAGCTCAATAAGGCTGGCGTTAGATAATCTTCTTCTTCTTCGTCGTTTTCACTCTTGACAGAGTGTTCGTGGTTATCATTTCAGGCCCCGTATCATGGTCGGCCTTATCACGCGATAAGTGGCAAGATAGAGCGACCGTCACTGGCTGACACCCGTTCCATAGAACGAGAATTCTATCTTGTCAATTATCGCGTGATAAGGCCGACCATTATACGGGGCCAGGTGTTGATAGCAAGCTTCACAACTCGCCGCCATTCCACTCTGGCAGTTTGTAATCAATGCCTTTGTGATGTGGTGCTGGAGGAGACTATTGGGGAATCCATGGCCAGCAATGAGAACTAATAACTCTATGTTAGAGGAACTCTGCATCACCAGGCGACTGTCGGACATTTACCAGGAAAGTATTATTTGTTTCTTTGGACTTATCATGGGCATGATTTAGAGAACCAAATAATTGTAGGTTCTGTGGAAGGCACATGCGCTAGAGGATGGATTCCATCACGTCTATCATGCCACGGCAGCGACATACTGTCGATTTTTCTCGCACTATATCTCTTGTTCTAAGTGTTCCAATAAGAAGGAGAGGGATAGTGCGGGACAAATCGAGAAAGCCGTGCTGTGCGCTGGGCTGATGCAGTTTGATGTACGATTTCCACCGAACGGGTCGGGCAGGAGCGCGTCTGAGCGCATTTTACTAGTTGCCAAAGGAATTTGAAGCTTTAATACTCGTACAGTCGTTACATTTCATATTTATTTGGATTTCGCGAACGTGGACGGCTGTGCTCGGCTGTCATCGCATCTGACCGGCTCCGTCCGCCTTTGCCTGCTGAACTCTATTAAAGCGCGGTCGACTTTCCCATGCAGTCCACTTGACGAGGAACTGAACTGCATTGAAGGCTAGCAGGCCACGATCCTCAGTCATGAGGGATCGATTAAGAAGAAGAAGATTGTTTAGCATTTGAGTTCGGTCTGCATTTGTCTCTGGCTCTCAACGTAACGAATACTCATTATACTCAAATCAATAAAGGATACAACACGCTTTGTGGTTCTTCTGGAGTTGCAAGCCTAAGGTGTCTTCCACGCCTGCTATTCAGAAGAGAGTCATTGTTGCCCTGAAATGGACGATTTGATGTTTTCCGGAATAGGTGTGAAAAGCAGTATATGCCACTGGATAGCAAAACTATTTCCATCTTGAGCCATATAATTATATAATTTTGCTCCCTTAAGAGTTGAGACACATTCTACTATTCCTCCGTTGAAGATTGAATGTACATACTATTTTCTGGCCTAAGTATATTTCCCGCTCCATCTCACCTTGCCTCGTCATCATCATCATCATATCAGCCGAATGACGTCAACTGCTGGACATAGGCTTCCCCAAAGATACCACAATGTGGGTCCTGCACCACCCGCATCCCGCTCCCGCATTCTTTACCAGGTCATCTCTCCATCTTGTGGGGGGCCTACCAGAACGTGGTGGCCACTTGAGAACCTTTGCGCCCCAACGGCCTTGTCAGTAGGTACAAAACTTTCATGACACGGTTTCGCCAACAAAACTAAACTTAACTTTTTTTTCAACGCAGCAATCCGAACTTGCATAGCTATATAGCGCTGTATCGTTACCTTTGATAGCGCTTTGATTTTGCAGGTGTGAGCCTTTTAATTTTCTACGGATCCCATTGCAAGTAAGACTCTAATTCTTTGGCTTAAGATCCAAATTTAAGTTTCCTCTGGATTAACCTTGCAAATCTGGACGGCACTTAGGGACTTTGCTTACTTCAATGATATGCGGGCATACAGTTTTTTAAACCGTTTTAACAATGAAATCTCGAGTAAGGGGCTCTAGAGTGTTCAGACGGTGCGTGGGTGGACTGATACCTTGGTAATGGTTTTATAAAGATCGCGGGAGTCCGCTGGATGCGGGTGACGCAGGACCGGTCATTGTGTCACTCTTTGGGGGAGGCCTATGGACGTCTCTCAGCGGATATGATGATGATAATGATATCAATTAAATAACTAGGTGTAACAGTGAATTTGATTGTACTAGGACATTATACCCACACCAACTTAAAGTCGTGTCCTTCTTATGTCCATTTACCATCATAGAACATACGTTTGATGGCCACGCCCGATTTTGTAAATAATAATATTAATTATCTTGTAAACAAACATCGAGCCTATCAAGGGGTGTATTCTGAGTGCATGTATTGTATTTAAATCATAGGTATTTAAATTGGTCGCACGTGCTCTTACCTATCTACGCGTCAATTAGGTATACTCGGAACCTCGTAAGTTCAAGTCGCAAGGTGGTGGGTAGGAAAACGCCTAAGCATGTGTCGTAAAACGCTCGCATTTTTCAGTGCTTCTTTACATGCCACACATCTAGCAATTTGCCGCGACAACTTGCTATAATTGTGATGAGACAGCGATACATACCTTTTCTTTCGGACTATATAACAAGTTGTTGTGACTTTCTAGGTGTGTATTGTGTAATAGACTTCAGTGTGCGCGTTCCGGCTCAGCACAAAGCGTCGCAAGGGCAAAACCGATGCCTTCCGCATAGATCGAACCACTCAGAACTATTATCAACTCAACAAACGTAAATCTGATTGAAATCCATAACGTTCAGTCAGATACAACCCCGACGAGTTTTCGCGTAAAATAGTTGTTTGTTCATTAAATTTGTTTGTTCGTAACATTTTGTTTAATTTCGACCAACAGATCGGGCGGTTATGTGAAACTGCGTCCAGTTTCAGCTTTAGTTTAATATCGATGACTTTCGTATTTAATCATTCGTGAGACATGTTGAAATAATACTTACTAAATAATTACACGGTTCAATCACGTATTAACTCCGGGCGACATGTTTCGAACTCTCCGGTCAGTGTCAATTTTTCGCAAGATGGCTACGAGGTCGGGTGGCCGGCCGGCAAGAGGTAAGAATATCTGCTTATATCCATGTAATCATGTGTTTTTTCTAATGTTTTATGCCTGAATTAGTGCCTATAAATATTTAACATTGTAAAATAATCAATATTTGAAAGCAAACTACATTTTTAAGGTGATTCGTGACTGATCAAAGTACTTGACGTGGTACATTAGGCGTTTATTACTTAAGAGGCCGCAGTAAGCCCGGCCGAATTTCACCTTCCTATACAAACATAGTCACGCTCTCATTTTAAAACTACGTGTTGGATTGTGGCGTAACTTTGCATATACAATGACATGAGGTATATCTATGTCTGTTTTTGTTTATATAGTTCCAGTGTATGAAACAAACGAAATACAGCAAAAATGGGTTTTATATGAAAAACTCAAATTCGCCGTATTTTTTTACTATGGTACCTGTAGCTACATACACTTATTACAGACATAGATATACATTATGTCATTGTATATGCAAAGTTTCGTCACAATCCAATACGTAGTTTTAAAATGAGAGCGTAACTACGTTTGTATGGAAAATCGAGCTTACTGCGGACTCTTAAACAACCGTTTATAATTTGTGTTGTAATTGTTTCTATAAGAAAAAGATTGTTTATGTTGTAACAATGTAAAATGTTCACTTAAGTGATGTTAAGAAGAAAAATATTTTTTTTTTTATACTAAATAAAACCTTTACCTTTTTTAATATTGTTTTTGATATACTCCGGTAAAACCTAATATTTTCCTTCTTAAGGAGGAGGTGGGTGGTGGTGTGTGGTGTGGTATCACAAACATACCGTAAAAAATACAGACAACAGTAATTCACTTCCAAAATTGCCTAAAATCGACATCTCTTTGTCTCGGTCTGAAGCACTATTCTTGATTCGTACTTGGTATAGTACAGCCGGCAGATATGACTACTGATGTTAAAAAAACACAGGACTTACGAGGATAAGTAAATATGAAAATTACAGTGTAAAACATTAAAACAATTTTTCTTTTTAATACGCATTTAAATTTATTTCAATAAAATATGTGAGAAAAAACACTTGGCAGATTACGCAAATTCCATGGTCCAAATTGCGCTTTTCATGCAATCAGTTGGATCAGCACCGCAACATGCCTCCACACGATAGCAATTAGTCAGCTTCTGATGAATTGGGGCTAACAAATCATGACATGTATACAACCCATAACTTCAGAGTTTTCAATTCGTGACTCCGTGTGTAGTATAGTAGTAGAAACGTCAATGTACTACACTGGTTTTCGTTTTTCCAGGAGTGCCTGATAAGATTTTGCACTTGAAAATTGATAAATTCATTGCAATAATTTTAAATTATGATTTATGTGAGATGAAATATTAAAAAATAGTATTCTATTTGAGTGGATTGTACAGATCATGTGCAATATCAAAACGCTTGGACGGTAATGTGGCCAGCGCTGTGAAAATTAGGCAACTTTTTTTATTTAGTAGTCAGTGCGTGTCATTGACGCTGTTTTTATTTTTTGAATAATCCCTTGAACCCCTTGTTATTCCGTATATTTGTTTGGCTTGCGACTTTTTTTGACTGCATTGAATAATAATAAATTAATAATAAATATTAGGATACTTATACAAATCGACCTAGTCCCAAACTAAGCAAAGCTTGTACTATGGGTAGATACTAGACGACGACATACTTATATAGATAAATAAAACCTTAAATACATACAAAACATGCATGACTAAGGAACAAATATTCGTGCTCATCACACAAATAAATACACCTGCAGGGATTCGAACCCAGGACTTCTTGCTTCGTAGGCAGGGTCACTACCAACTAGGCTAAAGTGGTCGTCGATAATGTTTTTGACTTTGACTTCGCTATAGGTATTGTTATACTTGCAGTTGGTGCGAAAAGGTTCTCGAGTAACGACCATGTACTGGAAGGCGCGACGCGGGGAGGTTTCATCCCAAAGGTACCTAGTAAAGGTCGCAGGAGTCCGGTGGATGCGGGTGGCGCAAGACCGGTAACTTTGGCACTCTTTGGTGCAGGCCTATGTCCAGCAGTGGGCGTCTTTCGGCTGATAAGATGATGATGATGATGATGATGATGATACTTGAACGTCATGCCACATTATATCACAGGTTGGGAAGTAAGGAAGTCACTGATTTGTCTGTTATGGAAGTAAATAAATATTAACTAGTGGCGCTGCGAGCTGTAGAACTCGCGTTCTAGTCTTTTTAGGGTTCCGTACCTCAAAAGAAAAAAACCGAACCCTTATAGGATCACTTTGTTATCCTTCCGTCCGTCCGTCCGTCCGTCCGTCTGTCAAGACCCTTTTTCTCAGGCACGCGTGCGGAGGTATCAAACTAAAATTTGCACCAAATACTCAGATCTACTGTCCCTTGGAGCTGTGAAAATATCAAGCTTCTAAGCCAACGCAATCAAAAGATACAGCCGTTTATGCCGGAAAATTTCTTAAAAAAAACTCGCAAGGGAATCAAAACCTACAGGGTACTTCCCGTGAACTGAGAATCTTGAAATTTTGTGCGAAGCAATGTCTTATAGCACAGATAAAGGAAAAATTACGAAAATGTAAATTTTTTGTTACCTACATAATACAATCAAAATATTTTTAATATTTTTTAAGTTACTTCCCCTTTCCTCATGAACGCGTAGAGGTATTAAATTGAAATTTATATCAAATACTATAATACCTTTAATACCTACAGGTTTGTACGGAACCCTCGGTGCGCGAGTCCGACTCGCCCTTGGCCGGTTATTTTCATCGGTTGTGAAATGCGACCTGTAGAAAACAGCCGGACAGCGTGACAGACACCCAAGCGGAAGCATACTTCGTTCGCTTCGCTCGCACGTTCGCTTTATAAAAATTCCAGCAAAAGTTTATAAAAATATTGACAATCGAAAGTCGGTACCGCAAAGCTACGTCTGAATTAGTAGTGTCGAAAGCACGATGCGTATCTCGCATTATTTAATCTTTTAGTTAAGCTCGGCTCGAATACAGAACAAGATTTAAATTCGATAACTAGAATACTTGGTAGTGAACGTAAATATTATTTTCCCACCTTTCACTAGGAAAAGTAAATTTTGCTCCACGACGAGAAGGACCAAAACGCTACTTTTCTGTTCAAGCTACTTTTTTAATTTATACATTGGCATTGGAACATTTGTACGCAATGTGCCAATTGAACACAGATGTTGATAAAATAATCGATTGTAATTTCATCGTAGTCGATTCAAAACGAACATATTTCAAGTTTTAACTATAACAATGTTGTATAAAAATTTATAAATATTTCGTAATATTTAAAAATTAGTAATAAAAATTAAGATAATTTAGATATATTTTAACAAAAGCTTTTTTTAAATTTCCTCATAGTCGGTGTGAAAAATAGTATGTGTCACTGGGTAGCAAAATTATTTTCGTCTCGGGCGTAAACACTTGTATCCCTCACTACGCTCAGGATTCAATACACCGCCCTCGCCGTAAATATACTATTTTGCTCCCTTGTGACACAAATAACTATTTCAGACCTAAAATTTTATTATAAAAAGCGTATATTTTCACTATGATTTACAACGATTTTACACGCAAAAATATTTCCTTCCCTATAGCAACCCTGCCACGTCATCACTGACAACGTCATTCATATCTAGTCAAAGCGTTTGACGTTACGCTATTTCGACCGATTTGAGATAACATTAGATTGTAGTTAAGTAGTTTATTTTATGTGTATAGAATGAACTTAACAGTAAAATTTGCATTTTTGTCCGGTATTTTTCTATATAAAACTAACTTGCTTCTGTGCAGTTTGTCCGTTTTTTATATATTTTGTAATATATGTTAAACGTCAAATCAGACGTCAAATGTCAAATCAAAACTGTCTTTGGCAAAGGCCCCTGAGGCTGCCACTTCATTATTAACTAACTAACTAAGACAACCCACTGTTGCACAAATGCCCAAAAATATCTCTCTCTTATTTAGTCGATTTACCAAACTTCGAATGATGGCAATAATAAATAACTTCCTTTGGTCCACGTTTTTTGTTGTCGCGGTGTCTCTTTTTTCCCTATTGTATGTGTTGTAGTCTGAAAGAGAAATAACATTACGGTGTCGAATTTTGCGGATGTATATATTATGAAGAGCCGTTGGCGCGGATACATAGAAGTGTATAAGAACTTGATGACAATACTTACGTTTTCAGTGTTCTAAAAGTGCGTTTTAAATATGATATACCTATTTTTTGCTTCGTAACATTACGTTCCATCGGGAAAACAAACTTTATTTTTAAAGAATATTTTATAATAATAAATTAAATATTGTCTTTTCTGATTTGAAGTTGCGTTATTTATAAAAAATAAGTCAAGCAAGTTAGAATTGCTGATACGATAAAAAATAAAAACATAATAAATATGAACTGGTTTTCTGTAGTGTGCCACAAAATTCTTTTTCTCTGGTGTCTTCATAAAACTATATAAATATTGATTGCTATAAAAAACCTAAGTAAGTATTAATTACATATATGATACTTTATGACTGACCAATATCAACTAAACCATATAACAAAACTACTTATTTTAGAATTAAAGTTGCAATCGGGCTAGCTAGAACTTAACCAAAAAATATTTGTTTTAATTAAATAGTTGTTACCTGATAAGTGTCCTTAATTGTATTGAATTTCTTTGCCGGAAACCTGTAGCATCCATTATGCACCCACCCGCTGTTTGGTATAGACCTCTTCTATACACCACTCTCCTCAGACTTGTGCCATTTGAAAGATATCAGTGGTCCATGCCTGCTAGACATTTCACTAGAAAGCCCTATCCCACCATTAAAAGTGGTGCTGGCCAGTTTAAAATAGTAGTGAACCTCCCTATGAAGCTAATGGCAAATATTTGTGTGATGACTGTGATGAGCATAAATTGTTGTTTATGGGTTGTATTTATATGTATTTAATATATGCCCATGCAGCCGATTCAATTTGTGCAAGATTGTGCCCTAATATTTATATAATACACTAGCTTCTGCCCGCGACACCGTCCATGTGGAACTCGTTTATACCACAGCTCCATACAAACTTTTACCCCCCCATTTCACCCCCTTAGGGGATGATTTCGGGGATAATAACTATACCGTGTCACACTCCATCCTTTCAACTATCTCCACTTAAAAAATCACGTCAATTCGTCGCCCCGTTTTGCCGTGAAACACGGACAAACAAACAAACACATATGGATTATAAGGTGACAAGACTTGGGACTCAGTTTCATTACACAGTGTACCTAACCATAAACACTATCTGTCCGCCTATATTATTATTAATAATGTGTATCCGCACTAGAACATGATTATAATTTATTATTGAGCTTACTATGAGGCTAGCTTGATTTGTGTAAGGTTGTCCCATACTATTTATTTATTTTTTATTTCTATTTAGATTCTTCACATGTACAGTAATGTGAAATTGAATAATAAATCATACATATTTTGTAAACTAGTGGAGTAAAAATCCATGGTTCTGCCACTTTTTTTTCACCGCCACTTTAACAGCCCCTCGTCGTCATAGAGGCATCCCAGTTCCCCAAGTATTGGCGTGCTTAACTTTGCTGTTAGAAGTTTACGACTACGTCATAGACCGGAATTAACGACTTATGCGCCATTCAAAACAAACAAGTGCTCAGCTCGGCGCGGCGTGGGTAGGCCCCCCACAAGGTCATCAGTCCACCTTGTGGGGAGCTATCTTATTACTATTTGACATGTTTTATTTAATTTTATTTTGTTCTATTAATTAATGTGTTAGTATTATGTTGTACCTATGTTTGTATTGTGATATGGGCAATGCCTGAAATAAAGAATAATAATAATTATAATAAAAGGTTGCGGAAGTCCGCTGGATGCGGGTGGCGCAGGATCGCTAACATTGGCACTCTTTGAGGGAGGCCTATGTCCAGCAGTGGACGTCTTTCGGCTGATATGATGATGATGATGAAGTGCTCAGTTACGAACTCAAAGCAACCGACATTGCTTAACCGACAGGATCGGTGGGATACCCTACGGACGCCCTACCTACCGTTAAACCTGTACCCTGCTTTCTTGAAGAACACCATCCTGTAGGCTTAAGGTTCAATATCGCTCGTGAGTTTGGGATCGTCGACGATTTGTCCAATACGTCGACCGCCTGCACGGTTAGCTCTCTCGCCCTCTCGCACTCTCCGTCTCTTTCTAAATTTTCTAATAAGAGACAGACGGATAGTGCGAGAGATCGAGAGAGAGCTCGCGCGCCTACTTGTGGTAACCTTGCTGGAGAGGCGAGAAAGTAAAAGATATTCAAACGCATGCACAAACGGTTTATATTACGATACGTTAGTTCACAATCGTACTAATTACGGGGAAAAAAAGTGGTGTAGGTAATTAGTATGATAGTGCTCAAATCATAAAGTTACAATTTCAGTGACAAAAATTTTTTATTACTTAGTACGACTGTGAACTAGGGTATCGATAAACAAAACACTAGGTAGCTATACTTGCATGCAAAGTTTAAAAAAAATACCTACTTTTTTTGCCGCTTTTGAGGGACTTAGACTTTTCGAACGAGCGTTAGGACAACTGAACATTCAAAAACACCTTATAAATCTACCTATTGTACATACCTATGTGTACATATGTCAAGTGTAAAAATTTGGATGTATACAACTTGCTCATAAAATCCCATCGCTCTTAAGTCGGTGGATTAAGGTTTCGAAATATGATGAGGGGATTAATTCGATACATATTTCTGCGCTTGACTACGAAACACTACGCAATCAACCAGCTGGGCGTGGATTAATAAGTTGTCTAAACACATTTTTTTTTATAAAATGCACTTCACTATCCCTCTGTTTCAGGCCACCATGTCTTTCGAAGATTTCAGTACGCTGAGCGGTATGTACCCCATACTTACCGACGAGAAGCTCAGCAAGGCGCTCTCTGATTGGTTCGGAGAGAACATCGTCTTTACGCGCTGGGAGGTAAGTTCGGATGAAACAAAAATAGAGGTGTTAGGTGCGTTTTCACCGGGCTACTGACGCGAAATATCTATAGGCGCAGCAATGAGACAAAAAATAATAAAACCTCGCCTCACCGGTGAAACAGCACCTTTAAATATAGTTTGATGCTGTTTGCTCCGAAATATCAGCACTTTTCCTTTAAATTGGCGTACAAAACTCGAGAGGAGGTTAAAAGAAAATGTGGCCAGTTTCATTGTTTGTCCTTCCAACCCAATTCCGACCTATTCAATTACTTTTAATGGAACAAGATCAATCGTAAAGTAAACAATATCAGATGCCACGACGAGATAGCCCCCTTCAAGCGCTTGAGCCGGAAATCCATACAAAACAACGAAATAAATACGATGCTCGTATAAATGGTCGTTCCATGTTTAACATCCAATTATTTATATCAAAGATACATGTATTATAATTTTTTGCCAGGTATACATACTCTTTGAAATTTTCAAACATGTACCTACGGTTCAAAGGATACGAGCCCTCTGTGTCAGACGGAGAAGCGAATAGTCCGGTACCCGACCGTGGCAATACCGGGCCTTGACTTATATTTACCGATATATTAGTGGTCACCCGATGATTAAACAGCATTATTGTGGGCTGTGGCGACTTGCAGGGTATTCACATATTTTTCGACGCGTATAGGTATAAAAAGTGTATGAAATTCGCTTACATATCAACTGTCAGCTCTCATTCAAGCTGAAAACGACCCTTGGTATGGTTTAATTATCGAGAACATGGAATTGCATTTGTAGTGGTTGTACCGTTTACAACAAAAGGAGGATAATTTTCTCTTAATTTAATAAAATTACATAGGTACCCTTAAGAAATTGAATAAGTAGTAGTCCTCTGTTTTTTGCTTTTAGTCGCTATCATGTTCTTCATCTGAGCTGTCACAAGTATTGATAATAAGATTGTTTGAAATTTGATCCATTTTCCCTTCCTGACATCGATATTTATATATAACAATTAATTTGCTTACTTTGACTCTCAATCGGACCAAAATTACTCACTGCCATATTTTTTGAAAATTATGTAACTTACACTTAGTCGTACGGGCTGACACAAAAATATTCTGATAATTGTGAGAATACAATAAAATCAGACGTAAAAATATATGCCCAACTTAAATAATATTCACAATTTGACACTGACATTATTTTGGTAGGTATTTACTTCTTCAATATATAACAAACCTCTTTTTATGCTGATAGTACGAGAAAATAGAAAATTCAAATATAGAATGCCTGTAAACATACAATACTACTACATATGCAAATCCATGCTCTCGTTAATTTATCTATAGATAGATAGATAAAGCATACATTCATTTGTTCGTTCCACGTGTTATTACGATGAAGAATGTTTAGATAAGTATTGTTTTTTATTGTACAGTGCTTTGGTTCCTTATTGTCAAACTGTACAAGTTTTGTATGATTAAATAAATAAATAAATGTCCTAAGGGTGAAAATATCCACCAGCTTAGAGTATTATAGGTGCATGTCAACCAGAGATGTGCGAAGATGTTTTTTATACTACTTCTTATTTATTTACACTAGGGATAATGCAAATGCATCTTACAGTATAAACAAATATCATGCTTAAATAACAAAATGCCTGCCACCGCGATTAAATCTCTGATGTGAAAAGCCACTGTAAGATTATAAAGCAATTGTGCAGTGATAACGTAAACCTCGGGGTAAATACTTAAAGATAGTTATTTCACCGGCTCATAACTTGTAAATGATTAGATAAATATGTTATATATCTATTGCGCGTGCTTATTGCACACCAAACCTGCAGCGTAAAGGTAAATAAGTCTCTGTACACGTGTTAGTTTGTCCATCTTTTTGTACCTGAGATGGAGATCCACTCAATTGCTCAGAGATTAACTGGGAGAGATCCCTTACAGGGATAAGTTCGCCTTTGTACCGATTTAACCTATTTTGTCGGTATCTGTACCTATTGTGTACAATAAAGTATATACATACATACATCACATAGTAAAGGGAACTTATCCTAGCAGTTATTCGCTGGGGACAAAACATCTGACTCATTTGGCAGAAAAAAAAGTTCATAATATCATAAACTGATACTAAAATAACATTTATGAAACGGCGAAGTAGTTCTGAATCAGATAGCAACAGACGATCAGTCATTAGGCATATTGTTCAAACATCATCTGAGTCAACCGTGATCCCCTTCAAATGTAACTACCCCGCAAGTTCCCGGTCAAAAACTGAACTCTAACTCACCTATTAATTTTCAGTACGTCGGGGACACAGGTAAAGGAGACTCCTACTTGAGCGAACTGATCCGAATCAAAATCTTCGGCAAAACTGACTCGGGCGACCCCAAACACGTCCGAGTCATTCTAAAGAGCATCCCTAGGAGCATCTCTCGCCGCGTCACGTTCCGTAGCGATGAGTTCTTCAAAAACGAAATAATTTTCTACACGCAAGTCCTACCAGCAATGATCAAGTTTCAATCTACCAAGAACATAGCGGAGCCATTCGATAACTATGCAAAGTTATTCTTAATGCACTGCGACGGAGAAAACGATATCGTCTGCCTTGAAGATGCTTCTACATTTAACTTCCGACCCTACCCCGTCCGCCAGGAAGGAATAGACTTCGAACATTGCAAGTTAACCTACAAAACCATGGCTAAGTTCCATGCCCTCTCCTTCGCAATGAGAGACCAAGAACCTGAAGAATTTGAAAGGATTAGCAAGTTGATTTTTGAGACGTATTACGATGAGCGGCTCTGGGACTGGTACGAGGCCTTCTGGAAGCGTTTATGCGGCATCGCCATCGATGCCGTAGAAAAGGAATACCCCAACTCCAAATACTTGGAGAAAGTTAAAGCGTTTGCAGTCCCAGAGCGATATAAGGAGATGATAAAGGCAGTGAAAGATCGTAAATATGGCGTCATTTCACACGGAGACTCTTGGACGAATAATTTCTTGTATAAGTATTTGAACGGGCGTCCTGTAGATACGATTATGATCGATTTCCAGCTAACTAGGTGCGCGTCTCCTATTCTGGACACTAGTTTTGTAATTTACGGATGCACTACGGAAGATATGCGACAGAAACATTACGATGACTTGTTGAAGTATTATTATGATGTACTTTCGGCCCAGATAAGAGCGTATGGAAGTGACCCTGAGAAGATTTATTCGTATGATACGTATATGGGAGAGGTGAAGAAGTATTCTTTCTTTGGTCTGGCGTTCAGTTTCGAATCAACTCCACATATCGTGTTGCCACCTGAAGAAGCTTGTGATATGGACATGAAGGTAATAATTGTAATAATTGCACACTACATGTATATATTTATAAAAAAAATGCTCATGTTTTAACGACAAATACGAAAGCTCACCAACCGTTTTTATCGCACGAAACCATTTAGGTACGCAGACCGACTCATAGTTACCGTAAATAAGGATGCAACTCTCTCAGTCTAAGGCCTTGACAACAGTATCGTGTGCAATGTTTGTGAACATCTGATTGCTGGAGATGAATCTGATGGATGAGAATTACACACTTTCTTCTCATTAGATTTATGATATCTATATTCTAAGTAATTTTGGCAACGTTTCCTCTCAAACTGGGTGTTTACGCGCCGGTCAATAATACGAGGCCTCTCGAACTCGTTAGTCCTATGCATCTACAATAATTTAATATGTTTTATTGCAGGGCGACAAAAAACGGAACATTGATGAGATCTGGCCGATGACGCCATTCAAAACCAAGGAGGGACGCCAGAGGGAAGCCAACAACATTAAGCACTGTGTAGACCGCGAATACATTTAATTTTAAACTGTGGCTTAAGCTGCTCTTCCACCGGTGAAACGATAATTTAATGAATATTGCATTAGTAGAGATAAAACGAATGATTCATTTCATCATCAATGATTTTGCGACTTTGGCTCGTTTCGTCGCGGCTATAGGAAAACCACAGTTAGCAGTAGTCATCAGTTCCTATAATATTAAGTATTATTTTACCAATTATCTGTGTGCAGCTGGGACGTTTTTGCGTATGCTGAGCCAAAACAGAATAAGACAAGATTCTTTTCGCATGTCTTTAACACTTTAAAGAGTCAGTGCCTCAATTTCGGAATGTTTTACAGTTAGATTAGAATGGCTCTACTAACAGCTATCGTACAGCCTATTGTGTAAGCCAACCAGTAAGATTCGAACCTATGATTTTGTAAACCACCGCTTTGCACATGTTTCACAACTTTCCTGAAAAGTCTCTTAGTCAGAGACATTTACTGGCATTAAAAAAACGTGTTTTTTGTAAATGAATAAATTTGACAGCCTTTATACGTCCCACTACTGGGGACTCATGTATGAGAGGGAACGGGCAGTAGTCTCCACGCTGGCCCAGTGCGGGTTGGGGACTTCACATACACCTTTGAATTTCTTCGCAGATGTATGCAGGTTTTTTCACGATGTTTTTTCCTTCACCAAAATGCTAACGGTTAACATCAAATCATATTCCCTACTTGTTCCGAAAAACTCATTGGTAAGAGCCGGGATTCGAACCCACGTCCGCTGATGGCAGCCGCATGCCTGGACCACTAGGCTATCGTAGCTTTCGTGTCTTTTATTACTGGAGATAATTTGTTATATAGCAGGTATGGCCGTGATTATCTGCAAAAATGTGTTCACTGATTAATATGCTCGCCAGTTCCTATATTACCACCGACTTCATTTCAATAAGTACGTTTCATTACGACTACTTATATTTGCCCTAAACCAATACGGCTATACATCTCAAAACAGCAATATAGACAATAGAGACATCGAGTCGGTGTTACCTCATGTTCGTATCGTTTGGGATGATTCTGAAATAATGCTCGTTCGGAATAACCCCACACACCTTAAAATAACTTTGGGAATTTAGTTGATTTTAATAATGATTTCATTTATTAAAACTAGATTAATGATGCATTTTGTATTGTAAAGGTATAATCATTATTCTATTATAGTTATTAATAATTTTCTTACTCCGTTGGCAAAGCAAATCAAAATAAAACTTGGGCTTATTATCTCGTACTGGAAGGCAAGATATCGAACTTAGTATTCGCATGTGATATGTATTAATGTTACGTTACGACGTACGTACTGTTATTTTTTTATTAAAAATGTGATAAAACTGATGATTATAATCGGTATTTATTTAATAAAGAAGAAGAGCAATGTAATTTGGTTGAAAAATAATTAACCCCCTCGCCGCCACGCCACGCAAGTCTTAAGTCTACTGGTTTTGAACTACGTATGAAGTCCGTGGCAGGTGGGTGCCAACGGTTTTGAACTGAAATTCAAGTCAACCGCGGCGAATGGGTTAGTAATGTGGTAAAGTATTTAAATACTGTGAGAGTAGTAATAAACAAGCTATACGGTACATGACATTGTTTTTATTTATCTACTTATGCATATATAAAAAAAAGTTGGTGAGATTTTAGTAAGTTTGTATTTATGAGTTCTAAAGGTGCGTTTCCACGATTGTGGCGAGCCGATAATTAAATGGAAACCCAAAACAATTCAAAGGAAATTACTTTTTTATCGCCTACAAAACTAATTACTATTTTGATCGCCCGCCGACAGTAAGAAAACTTGCCTCACCTATGTCTAGCTAGAGTAGGTACAAACGTACCTAAACCTATTAGAAACATACCTGTCAACGGATATTTCATCCGGCAGTATTAGCTACCTACTCACCAGGGATCATCCGTAAAGATACAAAGATTTTGAAGATGCGGATGTCGTGCAAGGCGGGATAAAAACGCGGCGCGCTTCCCTAGTGACAAGAACGACAATGCGTTTGTTCGCGAAGATTAAAATTCAGTCGCAACGTATATGATATCACGTGGCTTACTTATGTTTTTGGGTGGGTGACTCACAAAATCCGCGGATACGTAGCTGCTAGTTGACATGTCATATTAACCCACCCAATTTAAAAAGTTCCAGAACACTGACGAACCGAACGTCCCAATTAGGGCAATACCTACAAACATAATTTTCCGGTTAACCATGGTTGTTCCTTGGCAAATCAGTTGTTGCGAAACATTTCGCACCTATACAACACGGTAAAGACAGAGAGAGATAGAAGAGCAGTTCATCGAATGATGTTTATGTTGTTGTTTTAGTTTGAAATTCATAATCGCTGCGTCAACACCTATACCTACGTGCTATACTTTTTGCGTGAAGTTTTTGGTTAAGTATTTAGCTGCGAAACTTTTAATGAGAAAAAATATAAGAACTACGATAAAAGGTAAGGATTATTTTGATACTTTATGACCCACATGACGATTTTTTTAAATTTAATTTTATGATACAAATTTTGTCATACCTAACCTATAGGCATCTGGTTTTTTTATATTGGTACTATATCGCCTGCTTCATGGTAAGCAGACACCGTCGCCTATAAACGCCAGACACTGTAGAACAACACAAGCGCGCTGCCGACCCTCTATTAATTTGAGGATTCGTATTTTGACAGCTTGAGTAAAAAATAAATAAATAACAAGGTTTACAATTTCAGTATATACCTATTAAATGTTTTGTAGTTATAGATACAGTTGCGGAGCATTTATGTGTAGATACTAATTATTGAGTATATGATGAGATTGATGAGTCAAGACTCGAGAGTGGGTTTTTCCTACTAGTAGGAAAACTTAATGTTAAACCTATTTTTACGACGCTGTACTAGTATATGGCATGGGCACTCTATGGCAAAGCAATAAGGGTTAACTTCGAACTACGAGCATTTTTCTTCATTCGAGTTTAACCCGTGTTACTTTGACATAAAGTGCCCGCGCCATATACTAGTACAGCGTCGAGCTTTCGGACGAAAATCGCCCGTAACGTTCTGACGTCGCTCAGAGACTCGTACTAGGTACTACTACGAGTCTCTGAGCGGATTCCGCTACGTAACGGAAAATGTTGCTACGCGCTACGGCACGCACCTACTTGTATCGTCGCTTGGCTTCGAATGGTTTACGGGGGTTTACCCAGTCGCCGCCATTGACTTGAACCACAGACCACGTAATAGTACCTACTCACTACGTACAGAAGGGTCGCAGTTCACCTAACAACCTAACCGTTATTTCCCCTGCGGGATGAGGCTGGGGGATTCTAGTGGACAACAGCATTTTTTTTAGCCTTCGTTCTTTTCAAGTAATATTAAATGTTGAGTCTACGTCGCGCATCGTCTACGGCGTAGGCGTATCGCTACGAGCGTAGCGTGGCGGTGAAAGTGTTTTATAAGTTCTTATTGCTGTGTTTGTTCTCAGATGGGTGCGTTCTTCAGCAACACCCCGGAGTATCCAGAACCAGTGCTCAGCTACGACTTCTTGTGCAATGCCCTGACGAGATGGCATGGAGAGGCAGCCTTCTTCGCACATGTTTTTGTGGGTACGGACTTCGATTCTATTATTTGTGTGGTAAGGTTCAAAAGAGGTCACTTTCTTGGTTAAGTTTAAGCCCGAATTTACATCGGACATATAAAGCACTTTTACCAATCGTCGTCCAAATTCCCACTTTGTTCAGTCCCAAATGGGAATGGAGACGAGTTGGGAACGCGGACGGGATACGAAGATAAAGGGAATTTAGAGATTAGGTATATAATTATCTCGGCTGCGCTTTAATCCCTATGGCCGTGCCGAGGAAAATTCTTAGAGGAGGAGTTCCAATCTGAAACACCCTCATAATCACTTGGATATTCAATAACGAGACAATAACTAAAACTTATATTTTTCTCAGTACCTAGACGATCTCGCAACGTGTTTGCTCAGCGAAGTTGTCCAATGGAAGGTTTGCGTTAAATTTCCAATAGGCCAAAAGTACGAATACACAGAATTCATTCTGAAATCGTATCCGAGAGATAAAACTAGAGCCCGCAGCTTCCGAAGCGCAGATTTCTTCAAAAACGAGATCGTATTCTACGAACAGATTTTACCAGAGCTTCTAAAGTTCCAGAAACCGAAAGAAATTTCCGAGAACCATCTCAAACTATGCTTTTCTTACTGCGATGGGAAAAACGACACGATATGCTTTGGAGACGCTCGGATAGACGGTTTTGATAAAGCCAGACCAACTGCTATCGATATAGCTGCAATCATGGCAAGCTAATTTTGAAAACATTAGCTAGGTTTCACGCTCTGTCGTTTGCGTTAAAAACTCAAAATCTCCAACAATACGAGGCCCTAACCAGTAAAATTACTGAAACATACTATACCGATCAGTTCTGGAGTTGATATAAGAAGATATGGAGCCAAATTTGCTCCGTGGCCATAAACGCAATTGAAAACGAATACCCTGACAGCATCTATGTCAAGAAAATCAAGGAATTCGCGGCTCCAAGACGATTTAAAGAGTTGATAAACGCAGTGAACGCTAAAGACAACAGTATTATTTTGCATGGAGACTGTATAAAGAGTAATTATTTGTTTAAATACATTGATGAGATTCCAGTTGATATCAAAATGGTGGATTTCCAGCAATCTACATGCGGCAGTCCAGTGCTTGACGTGTCTTCAGTATTATATAGTAACAGAGAACTATTGAAAGATGATGGACTCTTGAAATATTATCACTGGAATTTGGCAACACGGATAAAAGAGCTTGGAAGTGACCCTAACGTCTATACATTTGATGTGTTCATGGAGGAAGTGAGGAGGTACTCGTTTTTCGGACTTGCCTTTAGTTTTGAAGCTGCCTGTACTGACCTTACGTACGGTGACATAACGGAGAAGGTATGCGAAGTAAGTATAACCTCTCTCTTTCTCTTATGGTGGGTACACACTGAGCAAACGAACGACTACCGAACGCGAAGCATTTATGTGACAGCTATTTGTTAGAGTGAGATACATAATAGCCGTTCGTTGGCTCAATGTGTACCCTCCATTAGCCGATTTTGGTTACAGCCACTGCTTAACACTTTCGCAAACGGACTAAAAATGGAACAAAACCGACAGAACTCGCTAGGCGTGTAGGTTTATACCTACTACTGCCCGATTAGCCGGCATCTGAGCAAACATTACGAGTGCCTACCAGGCGGGTTCTTATAGGTAGTTGCGAACGTGTTAAGCTTATTTCAACTATGGGAACCATGGATTAGCGATATGTATAAAGCAGACACTCTAGCTTAAGTTTGCGTGATATTTATTCCATGCGAGTTGACCTCAATTTGCTTATTGCGGCGGGCCGGGAAATACCACAAGATGACGGCCTATTGGAAGACGTCATAAAAAAATGTACAAGCTAGCCAGTCTATCTATACGTAGTAATATTAAGTCATTGATGGAAACTAACCTGGTCGAGACGGACAGGTGCCTGTGAGCAGGCGCTCACGGGCTTCATGTGATTGTTTCCAATTTTGGTGAATTACGCGACCGAATTCAGACCAGGGACTGATTTCGGTTACGGTTTTACCGGTATGAAACCTGTATTCCATTACGGTACCGTAATGGTGTAAAGGTTGCGCGCGCCGCGCCAACATAACGGTACCGTAACCGTTTTGAAATATCGGTTACCGCTATTTGATTTAAGGGTAACCGAAACCTTTATAATACCGGTTCCAAACCGGTATTATAACGGTTACCGAAAAAAATAAGCGAGCTGGCATCGCCTGCCGATGCCGCCGCGGCCGCCGTCAGGTCAGGTCACGCCGTGCCGCGCCGGTTCATTCATTGCGTGTGCATCACTGCGCAGTGCTTGTGTACTGCGTTAGGTATTTTGTTAGCGATAATCACGTCATGTGATAGAGATAATTTAAAATGGAATCATTATTATACTTCGTAATTTCATATGGCAAATTAATTGATTGATTACGGGTTCGATTCCCGTTCTGCTCCGCTGGTGTGCGCGCGTAATGTACTATTATTCGTACTTTGATTGAGCTTGGTATCAAATTTATCAATGCCGTCCGTCGGCCGATATTTTTAATTACCTAACTAATTTCCAACTAACTAAACTATGAAAGAATTAAAAAGATAATAAATGGAATGGCGCGGGCCGCGGCGCACAGTGAGGAACGGGGGACGGGGAGCGAGCGGTAGTAGAGGCGTGTGGGGGGGGGGGGGGCGGGTCCGCGGCATGATAAAAGGAATGGCGCTGGCCGCGGTGCACAGTGAGAAACGGTGGACGGGGAGCGAGCGGTAGTAGAGGTGGGGGGGGGGGGGGTCGGCGTCATGATAAATGGAATGGCGTGGGCCGCGGCGCATATTGAGGAACGGGGAGCGAGCGGTAGTAGAGGTGGGGAGAGGGGGGGGGTCGGCGTCATGATAAATGGAATGGCGTGGGCCGCGGCGCATATTGAGGAACGGGGAGCGAGCGGTAGTAGAGGGGGGGGGGGGGGGTCGGCGGCATGATAAATGGATTGGCGCGGGCCGCGGCGCACAGTGAGGAACGGGGGACGGGGAACAAGCGGTAGTAGAGGCGTGTGGGGGGGGGGAGGCGCGTGTCCGCGGCATGATAAAAGGAATGGCGCGGGCCGCAGCGCAGTGAAAAACGGGGGACGGGGTCGAGCGGTAGTAGAGGTGGGGGGGAGGGGGGGGGGGGGGGTCGGCTTCATGATAAATGTAATGGCGTGGGCCGCGGCGCATAGTGAGGAACGGGGGACGGGGAGCGAGCGGTAGTA
Organism: Epinotia demarniana; assembly: GCA_945867215.1. NCBI lineage: Eukaryota > Metazoa > Arthropoda > Insecta > Lepidoptera > Tortricidae > Epinotia > Epinotia demarniana. The sequence continues at coordinate 39,824,248 of OX244261.1, read as the reverse complement.
GAGGCGTGTGGGGGGGGGGGGTCCGCGGCATGATAAAAGGAATGGCGCGGGCCGCGGCGCACAGTGAGAAACGGGGGACGGGGCGAGCGGTAGTAGAGGCGTGCGGGGGGGGTCCGCGGCATGATAAAAGGAATGGCGCGGGCCGCGGTGCACAGTGAGAAACGGGGGACGGGGAGCGAGCGGTAGTAGAGGTGGGGGGGAGAGGAGGGGGGGGGGGGTCGGCTTCATGATAAATGGAATGGCGTGGGCCGCGGCGCATAGTGAGGAACGGGGGACGGGGAGCGAGCGGTAGTAGAGGCGTGGGGGGGGGGGGGGGTCCGCGGCATGATAAAAGGAATGGCGCGGGCCGCGGCGCACAGTGTGAAACGGGGGACGGGGAGCGAGCGGTAGTAGAGGCGTGCGGGGGGCGTCGTCGCGGGCGCGGGCGAAACGGCACTCTACAGTGCAAACGCGAGCTATTCCATTCGATTAAAATATAAAAATTAAAATCTACAATGGTAAGAAAACAAAAGAACGCCGTATACGCTTTCTTTTCTTTTCATAATGAAGCGAAAACATCATCCTGTTTGGTATCCGGCTGTACATCTGTCATCATAGCTCCGCACTCTCCGAGTCCCCGCCCGCACACCCGTACCTCACGCTATGTTGCTGTGCCAATGTACTGAATGTAATGTTCCTACTGACGATGCGACGATGTCGCGGAAAGAAAGAAAAAACGGCAGCGCCGGCGGTTTGGCAACGACGCCAAAATCTAAATATCGGTAACCTTTAAAAATCGGTTGAGGTACCGAAAAAAATAAAGGTTCCGCTACCGAAACCGCTATTTCAAAACCGATATGACGTCATACGGATTCAGACGGGCCGATTCCGTCCGTTGCTGCTCCATATAAAATGTAGGGCCAGCAGAGACAAGTGAACGAATTCGACGACGGAATTCAGTCCGCCTTTCTCTCGCGGCGGAAATAAAGCGGGCGTCAAATACCTGTCATCTGAGACATTCCTTGCTTTAAGTAATTTACTACAAATCGTTATCCCATTATACTACAAACGTGACCATAATACACCTTCTCATTTTCAAGTGGATACGAAACAACGTCATAGACAAAACCCTCAATATAGCCGATGTGCTGCATGTGAAGAATTTAGAAGGCGGAAAACGCCTGAATCTGGCTAGTATAGTATCGTGCACTGCGTCGACAACGGTTACATTTGAACTTACGATTACAGACCGCTCAACGTTAAAAATGGCGCCAGCAGCTGGCATCTATAGAAACTTTATAATACGTCTAGCTTCTACCCGCGACTCCGTCCGCGTGAAACTCGTTTATATCGCAGCTCTATACTAACTTTACCCCCCCCCCCCATTTCACCCCCTTAGGGGATGATTTCGAGTATAAAAAGTATCATATGACACTCTCCATCCCTAAAACTGTCTCCACTTCAAAAATCACGCCAATTCGTCGCTCCGTTTTGCCGTGAAAGACGCACAAACAACACACACATACACTTTCCCATTTATAATATTGTATGGATAGAAACTTGTCAAACTTTCCATTTTAGAACGGATATCATATTATAAAGTTTCTATTACATTATAAAGTTTCTATAGAATGCCAGCTCCCGGCGCCATTGATCGGCGTTGATCGGCCTGTAACGGGCAGCTCTACTAGCTAGTCAGTGGTAAATGTGCATTCACTAAAAATATCAATTGTGGAAAACTATTTATTAACTTATTTTTTTACACTTACGAATATTATGTACAAAAATAAATGATCAGTCACAAATACGTTCATATTTCCTGAGTTAATAAAAAAACTAGTCTCTTTCCTTATCCAGAAACCATGCACTTAATATATCTTCATCATTGTGAATCAGCGAACGTAAAAACCATAGAAGTCTAAGTAGCGCCGCGAAATGGCCCCACAGAATGCCAGGCAGTCGTTAAAGGCCAAGGCACACCGACTGCGTGTGCAGCACGTACACCGCTGCGTTGTAATGTATGAATCCTCATACGACATGACACACCGGACGCGTCTGCGTAGACGTGCACGCATCAGGTGTACGCACCTACAGCAATAACGACGTGAGGCGATGTTTGGTTACTTGGGCTGTAACTAACTAACCTGGCTGTAACTATATGACGCTGACTATACAAGAACTACAAGATAGCGACTGCCTTGCTAGCATGATTGCGTTTGTCCGACTTAAGGTGATTCGATCGCCATACAAAACGTCTTTTGACATTCACAGGCTAACGGCGAGATATTTTAAGAAACTTACGTAACAATCTTTCATAAATTGGCTTCCACTAGAATAATTTGAGAAATTAGTTTGTCACGTGATACTTTGCGAAAACGATTATTCTCAAATTATTCTGGTTTATACAAGTTTATTCTAACAAATGGGGAATTTCGCGCAAATGGGAAGCCAATTTATGAAAGATTGTTACATAAGTTTCTTAATATATCACGCATGAAGCCTGCGAATGTCAAATGACGTTTTGTATGGCGATCGAACCACCTTAAAGCATTCGTCCTTCACTAGAAAGGGGACGAATGCCTTATGTCGAACTGCAAAACCAGAAAATTACAGATCTCATATCTCTATCACTCGACTAAAGTGCGATAGAGATGGAGATATTCCAAAGAATTTCGCGTTAATGAGCCGCCATCACAGCCAATAGTGGCCGTAGCGAGCGCGAGCCACTCCCCGGCTTATGGCTTGGTACAAAATGTATGAAAAGACGCAGCTCCACTAGAGGCAGCCTCTGGCCGAGCGGCTGCCTCGCGAGGCAGCGCAAGTGGATACGCAGCCTCAACCTGAGGCATGAGGTTGAGGCTCGAGGCTGCCTCTAGTGGATAGCAAGCTAAAGAACTCATCCGCAGCTTGTGGGCCACAAGTGGCTCGATATACAGCGGCTCTATAGCCCCCAGCCACTTTATTTTTAACTAAACTACTTATTCGGAAGCCGGGTGAGTTTCCTATAATTACTGAAGTGCTCGAGATACTGGTGGATGGTGTCGATGGGCGTGTATATCTCGTGCATGCGGGCCAGCAGGTGCTGAGGCGGGGTCACGGGCACCGAGGGCCCCAGCAGGCCCTGCAGGAACTCGCGGAGGAGCCCCCAGACAGCGTTCGCCATGACGCAGGGACGGTATTCCACCTGGAGATCGAAAATGGATAACTTACTAATAACTACAACTTAGAAAACTTGAAAAACCCCCGACATTATCATTTCAAAGTCCAATATCTCAAAAACGGCTAAACAGATTTTCATGAAACATGGCTAAGAACACTCGGGATAAAATTATCTGTGACACAAAAAAAACTAAACGAAAATCGGTTCATCCGTTAGGGAGCTACGATACCACAGACAGACTCATTAAACTTATAACACCTCTCTTTGCGTCGGGGGTTAAAAACTTATTGTGTGGTGGTTTATTATGATGATAAGGATTTCTTACTTTGATATCACCTTATCCTAAGGCGCAGCGCAAGCATGATGATGATGCCGCATCAAAGGATTGTAGACCTTAATATAATTGAAAAAGGTCAGGAATTGTAATTGAGCTTGAGTGTAATTCTCGTCGCAAGACACCTATGTACGTACATTTTGTATGAAACGCTATCATGCCTGCGCCGCGCCTTCAACTTACGCCGTCTCTGTATAATTCACGCGTAATACTTTGCAAAGTAAAGTTATAGAAAGTAAATGTTTAGATTTTGCCGCAAAAAATTATTACAGAAGATCTTTATTATTGAATCAAAATTTCATGCAAACAATTTTTTATTGGTTTGTCATCCAATTCTAGGTCAATCTAATCAGATGTTTAATTGTGTTGCAAGTGTGTTGATACTCCATATTGTTAGTGTCTCTACTAAATCTAAGATTTGGGGTTGTTATCTAGTTGAGTTTACGCTTAACAAAACGAATCTTAAGCAATTATCCATATCCATACTCCCATACTAATATTATAAATGGGAAAGTGTATACATGTGTGTCTTTGTTTGGCCTTCTTTCACGGCCAAAAAGAGCGACGAATTGACTTGATTTTTTTAAGTGGAGATAATTGAAGGGATGGAGAGTGACATAAGATAGTTTTTATCCCCGAAATCATCCCCTAAGGGGGTGAAATGGGGGGGTAAAAGTTTGTATGGAGCTGCGGTATAAACGAGTTCCACGTGGATGGAGTCGTGGGCAGAAGCTAGTAATATTATAAATGGGAAAGTGTATGTCTCTATCTCTAGTACAAACTCAACTCACCTCAATAAGAATCCCCTTAAATGTTTGATTCATCATAACAGATCCAATTTTAACGCTAAAATCCCCGAGTTCAAACCGAGGCCCTTTACTCTCGATTTTCGTCTGTTTTTTAGAGGTGTAATGCTGGGACAGCTTCATCATGAGCAGGTCGAACAGACCGTCAGCTATGACATGGATGTTCTTGGTGCCACTCTCGAGGATGGAGAAGACCGAGGCAGGCTGTTCGGAGTTGTGGAGGATATGGACTGTTTTTGTGGTTCCTGTTGATAATGTACAATTATTATTATACTTACAAGGAGATCCCATATTTTGTGAATTTTACCTACTTTCATAAAAAAGAAATTTTTTATTAATTTAAAGTTTCAAAACAACTATGTCTATGATATTATTCAAAAACTAAACATTTAAATGATTCAAGCATGTTTTTTTTTTATTCAAGCACTTAAATCCGATTGCCATGAAAACATTATATTCTTAGGGCCATGTTCATAAACATTCTACAAGCCTAGTTTTTAACAAAAATGGTGTCAAAATTTGTTTGTCCATATATGTCTCTTAGACATTTGTCTTCGTAAGAAAGGAAGAGAGCACATTTTATTTAGCAGAGGCATGTTAAGTTTTAGGAATAAGGGGGTTAGAAAATAAGTCCCATAAGAAACTCTAGGGCTGGCTGCACACAGACAGAATTCAGCCACTGAATCAGAATCTGAACCACTCAAGAGCAAAATAAGGTACACTTGGTACAATGATTACCCATTATATTTGCTATGGAGTGATTCAGTGAATGAATTCCGACTGTGTAATGCCAGCCTAAGAGTCAGCCAAAGTCTGTTTACATAGCTTCTTTTAAAGAGTGTGCGATACATTTCTGTGTGAGATAGCGCAGGGGTGGTTTTACCTAGGATGGTGAGGTGGCTAACACTGAGCTACGGGGGTGAAGGGTGCTAGGGTAATGAATGATTGCACATGGGCTAGAGACGCCTCTGAGACTGTGTACATCAAATCGGATGTTTCTATGGATTTGTTTTACTGCTCCATACCTACAGCTAGTCATAACTAACCCATTTGCGGATGAGACAGGTAGCTCTCGCAGTCCACCAGGAACTGGCCTTGATGCGAGGCGCCCAGCGCCAACAGCCGCCTCGTCAGCAGCTCTATGACAAACGTCCCGGTTTTATTCTCCGGCACTGGGTACTGCTGCAATCTGCCAAATAACTCCCTAGTTAATATACAACTTTGAATATAACATGACGACTTACTAGGACTTTTACTTACACTGTAACACCCATGGCTTTGATGATATGTAGTGTTTTGTTGATTAATGTAACTTGTCAGGGTTAGGTTAGACTAGTTCGCTTGGCATTTTATAACACAAATCAAATGCGAATATGCCGTATCAGACACTGTGAAGTAGAAATTCGAAATAACAAGGAAAATATTTAACTTAGATAATCGGCATAAACAAAAATACACTATATAGAATTTATTCAGTCAGCTTTGACATGACATGACAGACTGACAGTTCACTAAAGTGCATTGACATTTATGTTTATTTCTAAGATTTTCTACTCGTCGCATTATACGCAAAATTGCGATTGCGTTCATGGGCATTCAAGTTTTTATTTCTTCTGAACATGAATTTCCTTGTATTAAGCAAATGACTTGCTATTGCATTGTGTTGTTTTCTTATGTTTTAGATACTCAGAAAGGAAAGAAAAACAGGATATATCATTTAATTGTAGTTTATGTTACTTATATGAATATGCATGACAAGGAACAAATAAGTCGTTGAAATAGATTGTGTTGCCATATCGACAAAATACTACCTAGGGCAACACACATGCTTAGTTGGCCTGTTCTCTTTGTTCTAGTCTTGTAGTACCAAAAACCAATGAAACTGCGACTTGAGAATAAAAATCATCGCAAGCTAATAATAACGCTACAAATACGACAGCGGAAACAATTCTGTGTTATCAACCGAGATCAACCGTCATTGCTGGACCAATGAAAAATCGACAGATAATTTCAAGGCATAGGCAAATTGACAAGTGCAAGGCCCCCAGCTATTACGGAGTATTTATTTACATGAAAACCAATAAATTTGTTCATTAGACTTCCTTTTGAGAGGCTCTTAACGTATACAATTTGATTTCCGCGTTAAGTCGTTAAAATTACAAGTTTAGTGTGCTGTGCTTTTATATCTCAGTGTTTAGTGTGTTTTGTTTTTTGCTGTGACTAAATCACGAGACGATCTATTATCTAACTAGGTTGTAGCAGTTGGATGGTTCGAAAATGATTCCTGATAACGTCACGCTGATTGTGAAGGCGCCGAACCAACAAATTGAGGATCAGAATGTGGAGTGCCAATCTTCGTGGACGGTGAAACAGCTGAAGGGACACCTCTCGGAAGTGTACCCTAGCAAACCAGTAAGATTTTCCACGGTTTGCGTCATAAAAGTGAATAGGTTGCATTTGAATTGTAATTAACATAATACATTAATCATTGGGCAGGTAGTGTTCCTTAGGGAAATGACATAAACTTGTAAACAAGTTGGTAGGAATCATCAATCAGTGGAGCATTATTAACAAAAAAACAACATGATTATTTTCATTGGTCTGCCTTAGGTCATAACCACGTTGTGGTTGCCTTTTGTAATTTTGCCTAGTAGTGGGATAGAAGGAAAATGTTATTGAGTCAAATTAACAATATTAACTACAACTTAGAAAAGTTGAAAAACCTCCAACATTTTCTTTTCAAAGTACGATATGTCATAAACGGCTGAACAGATTTTCATGAAACATGGCTAAGAATGCTCGGGATAAAATTATTGATGACACAATAAAACTGCATTCAAATTGTTCCATTCGTTTGGGAGCTACAATACCACAGACACATACACAGTCAGACACATTAAACTTATAACACCCCTCTCTTTGCGTCGGGGGTTAAAAACATTATTACCTGTGACACAGCAAACATTGCTATAAAACTCCTCAACAGACAAATCTTTTGTTTTAAAAAACCACACTCAAATGGGTGAGGACCAAATTCTTGGCCAGTAGTTAGCCTAATTAATTGATAGTAGTTAAAAGTTCTGTTGTGACACGAAAATTATACATTTTCTATGGTTAATTTTCGTGTCACAATGGAACTTTTTAACTACTACCAATTAACGACACTAACTACTGGCCAAGAATTTGGTCCTCACCCAAATTGGTTCTGGTTGGGAGCTACAATGCCAAACAGATATGCATGTTTAACTTATAACACCCCTTTTTAAAAATAGCAAGATTATTTCCAAAAATAAACAGTTTTTTATATTATAATATCATTTCTAAGTGGTGTCAACCCTAGCGTCGATTGGCCGGCACGACTTTAAGGTCGCTCCATTGTTAAATTTTATAGGTATGCAAAACGGTAGGTATTCCCGTTTTTATTTGGAGTTGAGTATCTGTTTGTAGAACTAATATACATATAATCTGTATCCTTACTGTTACAGTACTTAATAAAGACAGCTACCCAAATATTTGGCTACTTTGGCTGCTACTAACTATGATCCTGACTGTACTAGGTACCCACCTAAAAGTGTAATTCTATGTTATTGGGCTTTTGTCTAGTTTAGATCCTCAGTTCATTGTGTTCGAAAATTTATCTACTTTCAAAAGTACCTACCCTTACTTCAAACCAGATTAATTAATGGGTAGCAAATTCTATAGTCCACTCATTATATCTGAGATAACCACTTGTGTACATAATCTATATCTTAAACCACACAAATTTAAATCTTATTCTCAAAGGCATAAGTACCAAAACACATAGCTGTGTATTGTGTATCATTTGATATCATTGTTAAGCATGCATACTGGAGATTATTACTGAATATAACAGTAATTACTTTTGTGGAGGCCATGTTATTCATGATATAATTTCATTTAAGTTTCCTGCATTTCTGCAGAATACTTTTACCTTATATTTATTCTGAAGGTGCAATTTTCAAGTCAATAATTGCACTATACTTGTATAGCATGCAATTTAAAAAATGCTGCCTGTGGATATTTCTGTTTGCCTGCAGAATAGCACCTTATTCAACATCACCATCATTTATCTGTAACTGTACCATCATGAGAGTGTTGCGAAGTGAGTCTGAGGGATAGAAAAAAAATTAGTGTGATAAAGCTGCAAACGCACAGAGAGCGGTGGCGGGGCGGTGCGGCGCGGTGCGGAGGCGGTACCGGTTGTAATGTTCGAGCTAATACGAAAGGGTCCGCACAAAAAACCGCGCCGCTCTGTGCGGATCGTTTCGCCTCGCCACCGCTCTCTGTGCGTGTGAGCCTTAAGAGAAAGATGTGGAATGACTGAAGATGAAGTGACAGAAATTGAGAAGGGCATGCTTAGATGGACTGGGCATATAGAGAGGATGGATGGAAGAAGATTAACAAAGAGAGTGTATGAGGGAAAAGTTTAGGGTACGGTTGGAAGGGGAAGTCCTCATCGAACTTTTTCCGACCGAATCGGAGAAATCCTGAAGAAAGGTCAGGTCAAGAGTACCCTAAACCGACGAGCTTGTATGCAGAATGGAATGTAATGAAAGTGAATGAAGCAAGAAAGGTTTATCAAGACCGTAGCAAGTGGAAATCCGTGATCGCTGCCTACCCCACCGGGAAATAGGCCTGATTATATGTATGTATGTATGTATGTATACATCTCACTGCTGGACACAGGCCTTCTCGCATATTATCCCTTACTTGTACTTATTGCAAATACAGTCAACTACAAAGAGATCGATACGACCAAAGTTACAAAAATATGTATACACAGCCTTAATGTTAAGGTAAAAATCCGTTTAAACATATTTTTGCAACATTGTAGTTGACTGTACAATGATGTTATTGCTGCCCTGGAGTGTCCCATGGCTGGACTCAATTTGAAATAAAATATTTATATTTATTTAATAAGTGCATGTAGAGATTATACATATATTAGTAAATCATGTAAAATTATGTAGAATATAATCTATTCAATGTGACATGACCTTGTGTGTGACATCATACCGTACTTATGAAGATCACTACTGATGTCAGTGTAGCCAAAATAGACTATATGTGGGTGTTTATGCCAGCTTGTGGACATTTGAATTATTTAGTTCTATATTCAAAGTTATCAAATGCTGTAGTTTTGGTATTGTACGAGTAGGGTCTTGAATCCATGTTTGAAATCATCATTAATGAGAGGTATTACAAGCCTTATGTTAAACCTATAGCTAGCTTTTGTAACTTTTAAATTGTAGTATCAAAAAAAGCATATTGCTATTTTATTTTCACCCACTTCCATCCAATCTGAAATCTGATGCAATCAACGTAAAAAAAAAACGTTTTCGTATAATTTATCTTCTTTTAGATATAAATATGCATATGTACAGTCACCGGCGTCAATATGTGCCGTAACAAAGCCGGCAAAAATATCTGACACATCCTTACGGCATTAGACATAGAGCCGTGTCAGATATTTAATGCGTGCTATGTTGTGGCAGATGTTATTGGTGGTTAGTTGATTGGTAGGGTTCGTATCGTAAACGCAACCGGTCTAAGGGTTAACTGGTCTAAACCCAGCTGGTCTAAGTAGTGAGTGGTCTAAAACGCTGCTGGTCTAAGTAGTGAGTGGTCTAAAACCCACCTGGTCTAAGAAGTGAGTGGTCTGAAACCCACCTGGTCTAAATGTAGGTAGAAGTTTGAATGCAGGGAAATCACTTTTCTCTGCTGACTGTACATGTGTAATTTCCATAAATAAGACCTATAAAAACACAATGTTTTCATGTAAAATGTAAGTTTTAAACAAAACCAGTATTCCTATTTACCACATTGCTTATCAGCAACAATTATTTGGACCGCGTTATCAGCGTATACCTTGTTTATTGGTTTAACAACCAATCAAAATTCAGTATTTATGGACGTATTGTGTTATTTAAATATCCAAAAAAATGCATGGCATGGCTTTTTAGTTAAATGTGTATCGTCTAGTTGAGGGATATGTACTTATACACCGTGGACGTTAATAACCCGAAAGATTTTAACCACGCGTTCTATTCCTTAGGTCATTAGGAGCAAAAATTGTTATGTGAACCCTAGTCACTGCTGGCTTAGTTTTGAAGATATTATCAATTTTCATGTAAACTTTTTATTTTGATTACTAACGTGCATTTAGGTCTTTTGATTGCGACGTTGCTACCGATGTTGGCCAGTTTTGCGTCGCTATTGACAGATATCAAAGTGCCAGCTACCACTCACTAAATTTATCCTTTTTTGAAAAAAATATCGTTACCGTTTTATTAAAAGGGATAATTTCCATAGAAAAGCGATAGTTATCCAAGTTTTATTTACAAAAACCGACAAAACAAGCAAAAAAAAATTGTTGGGGCTCATATAACATTTCTAATCCTAATGACCTCAGGAATGCGTGGTTAAAATCTTTCGGGTTATTAACGTCCACGGTGTATATTAAAATTAGAATAATGAACACACAATACAGAACCTACATTATTTGTTCATTAATTCATTATATATGCTTCGATACAAACACGTTCACACGATTGAATTTTAATATTTTGCGACGTGCGATGACTGGGGAAAAATCGAGGACTGCGTGTAGAGGCTACTTCCCAATGCACTGTATTATGATACGACGCACTACTCTCTATGGATTCGAAATTATAATGTTCGTAAGGACCAATTCTTCTTTCTATACCATAAATGCGATTGGCAAAACACTCCGCCGCACTGAGCGTTTGAAAAGAGTTCCCCGTCGCATGGCACTTGCAGGCAAGAACCCGCGTGTCATTGGGCCAACCTACTACGAGCGACTACCCGCTGATGTTAGACAGGAACTATCTGACGAAGCATTTAGACGCCGCCTTAAATACCTTACAGAAACATATGATTCCGTAATAGTGTTGGCCTCATTTACCACTAATGGAACCCTGAGAACTAATATTTTGATTTTGCTTCATCCTTTCAGGGTGCAGACGAACAGAAAATCATATACTCAGGCCAACTGCTAGACGACAACACAATTCTCAAAGATGTCCTGCGAACATACGAGAGCCAGATGGCACACACCATGCACCTAGTATGCACTCCGAAAAGTAACATCGAACCAGAGGCAACCCCCGACGGACTCCGACAGAGGAACGTAGAGAGACCTCCTGAGACCATCTCCAGGCCGGAGATGAGACAGAACGACCAGAATCATACAGTCGAGATGCAGAATTACCTGAGCTCCTTCGTGAATAACTATGGCCGGGTACCGCCGTACCCGAATAACTATAATAACTTCGGTGGGCGGTTCCTGCCCGTGAATCCTAATGATCCGGCGTCGTATGCCAACCATATGATGATGATGCAGCAGGCGTATCTGCAGTACATGCAGCAATATGCCAACATGTAAGTATACCAGCATTATTATGTCATGTTGTCCCGCGCCTCATCGTACTCGATGCGGCCCCCCGCCAGCATCGCGTAACGTGACGTCACACACTGTTGGCGTTTTCTCTCTCTAACAAGCAATATTAAAACGGTTGTAGCTTCGTATTTCTTTGAAATATCTGAATGGGATTTTCGTCACTAGGCATATTTTTGCCTTCTTTCTTTTGGAGTAATAATAATTTTCGAGTGTACACCCCTATTGATCCCCTGATACGTGACATTTGCAGGTGGCAAGCGAGCCACGAGGCGGTGCCCGGCGCCCCGGCGGCGCCCGAGCCCGCGCCGGCGCCCGAGCCCGCGCCGCCGCCCGAGGACGACGAGCTCGCGCCGCGCGACTGGCTCGACCACCTGTACGCCGCCTCGCGCATCGCCATACTCTTCTCGCTGGTCTACCTCTACGGGAGCCCGGCGCGACTGCTGCTGGTGCTGCTGTTGGCTGCTGCTGGATACTTGTGAGTGTATTTTACTGTAGTTGTCTGAGCATGGCTCGTCTTCACTAGGACATCGGAAGCGGGATCTTCCCGTCCCAAGTAGTCTTGAGGTATGTACTTTGTATCGTATATCCATCTTTGTTCTTTTGATCTACTACGACTAGTATCAGACTAGCAGAGGAACATCCGGCGATACGTGAACTATCTGGGGGCATGACAGAGTTCCACGTGGAACAATAAACAAATAGACGCAAACGTGACATCATTTTGTCGAAGCCATTTCAGACATTTTCGAAACCCATACTATAGAGGGAGTGTGATACTTGAAAATATGCTTTGCACCCTGTTATTTTTAACATTATCCCTATAGGATAACGGTGAAAAAGCAATGGAAAATGACACCGTAAAAGTAACGAATAAAATTTAAATGTACCTGATCCTAGCGTTTTCCTAGCTGTGTCACAAAGTTGGACTGTACCTACTGCCTAGGCATATGGTCACTCTAAGTTAACTTCAAACAACCATAAAACTTTTTCAGGCACCAAATCGGCTTCTTCCGCGACCTCCACGTCAACCAGCCGCTCCCGCAACCAGTCCACCAAGGCCCGGGCCACGTCGGCGCCCCGGTCGCCGTCCAAGTGCCCAACCCGGACATGCCGCCACCCGACAACCAACCGGCCCCGCTCAACCAGGAACCACTCGCCAACCCGCAGGTCCCAGAACCGAACCCAGCCAACCAGGTCAACCCAGAACCAGTAACCCAGGTGAACCATGAGACCACCCCGCCTGAAGAGCAACAGTCGCTCCTAGCGGTGACATGGATGATATTCACAACGTTCTTCGCATCGTTAATACCGGATACCAACTAGTGTCTATCACGTGTGAACGACTTCGTCGTTTCATACCCTCTACAATTCTAGGTTATGTAAGAATCTAGCATATAATGGTCGCGTTTTAAATATAGGTTTGGACGATTTTTGCTTTTGGTCGTATCACAACCTAAACGTGTCACAATGGAAGTATAACGCTAATTATAAACGTAAAAAAAAAACCTACCATGCGTTATTCGCCACACTGATAACTGACCAGCGAACTACTCTATGCTTGCAGTCAATATTATATGTATTACCTATTAGGGGTGGGTTGCATTGTACAGTAGAGTTCAAAGATATGTATACACTTTGGCACCTTATTCCACTGTTATAAGGCGAAACATTTATTTATTTATTTATTTGAAAACATGTTTACATGCCCTTACAGTTAGGTATCCAATGCGACATGAAACTTAGAATTAACAACATATACAAACAGGAACATACAGGTTATTACAAATAACAATCAGGTACAACCTAATAACACAAATTACTGGCACTACTTAATTACACTTTCACAGATGTAGGCCTCGCATCCATCATCTCACAGAATCTCAGGCATTCATTTCTCACAGACGCCCATTTCTCTGATGTATACATATCTTTGATGTCGACTGTACGTAACCATCTAATCGTTGTTCGTTGAAATCTGAATTAATGGGCAGTTTTACTAGTTTCTGTAGAATTACAGTTACCGGCACCATATTTAAGTACCTTTGGCATTTCGGCACCCCAAAAGCTTTCTTAACCTTGAAAACTGTCATCAAGATGTGTTAATGGATAAACACGCAATTCGGAGTTTACTTTCCGTTGTAACACATTTCTTTGATTGTAGCACGAAACATTCGCCTTTAGTAGGCTATTTTATAGTGCCTACTGTAGTATGATAAACGCGACCATAATGTAATTTGTTGTATTGGAATTTTGACAGTCTAGGTATCGGGTGACAACTGTCGCCACCATTTTAATGTCAACCGGTTTGATGTTAATGGCACTTAGTGCTTGACTGTCGGTAGGTATATGCACTTACATGACCATCGATATGAAATGTATGGTAGAATAGTGCAAATAAACGCTACGTACAGTCAGCAGAAAAGGTATTAATAAAGGTATTTTGAGCGTGTTATTTTGCGTACTTCCTTGTGGCAGACTGTACTAGTTAAATACCTACTATTGTGGGATGCACTAACCTAGCATACTAATTAATCGATCAACGCATCGAGTTTCCAGTGTCCTAAACTTTCAGGAATTGGAGGATTGTTCTTTCAGTCTATGTATGTCTCGTATTTGTTAATAGCTACAATGGAGTACATATAGGTGTGTTTGTCACTATGAGTGAGATATAGAAAATGAGTGTAAAGTAATTGTTTAGTTCAGGACCTCAAGTAATCAGGTTTTTAGTTATCATGTTTAATAATTTAGAGCTTACCAGTGCTTGGTATCCTAGACAAGTGTTGATCGCAGACGCGATTGAATCGCGCGACTTAGTCGCAAAACTAATAGTTGTTTTGCTATGGCAAGTGATAAGCCCCGGTAGAAGCATATTTAAGTGTAATTTTTGGTTGTTCAAATTCCTTGTACTGATTTAAAACCAAATACTAAATGAGTATAAATTATATTTTCTAGTTTTAGGTGGAGTCGCGATTCTGGATTTTTAATGTTATTTGTTTTCTTTGAGTACTAAGCGGATAAGACAAAGACCATATTTTTAGTCTGTATTTTAAGAATTACTGCGTCTACCACTATGCATGACGGCTATATTTTACAATTCAAAAATATTAATAAAGATCATGAATTTGCCCGCATCTAATCTTAAAAGTCCAGAGTTCGGCATAGGTTAAGTCTGTATTTATGTGATGAAAAAACATGAAATTGTAAAAAAAAAAACAATTAGACTTTACAAATCTCGATAACTTTGTATAGTGCATGTGATTTTCCACAGAGAACCCTATCACCTTCAAAGAATTTTCAACGATAAGCAACTCTAATTACGTGTCACAACGGAAATAGTCCCTTGTGTGATTGCAATAAATTTGGTCCGGACTTTTTGAAAGATACCTACGATGTAACATACTAAGCTATGAAAAGGGTTGTTTTGATTTTCGTTCTCCTCAATCATGAAAGTATTGCACAGATTCCTTGTTCTCATATTTCCACATTCCTACACTACCAGCCGGCCTATGGATGCTCGTTTTAATAGGCATTTTCAATAATTGTAACCAATTAGCGTGACTTGTTAATCAAAAACTAACTCGGTATCAATTTTGTGACTACAATTAAGTTAAGTATTCAGTTTGTATTATTTTTCTTCTTAATTTATAAATGATATGCACATGCCTGTTATTTAAATGTGACAAGTTCATTTTCACATCCTTTGTATGCTTCACAAAACTGACACTGACTTATGTCTTATAGCATACGGGTCTCTATTGTTTCCCATAAAATTTAAGATCCAATTTTTACAGTCCATAACGTTTTCCACGATATTTTTTTCTAGTCATATAGTCGAAAGTCATAAAATTTAACAATATACATTGGAGTTCCGATTTTTGCTGGTCATCATTATTGTTAGTCATAAAATTGGTTAGCCATAACGTTCAATGTCCCGGTGGTATGCAATTAAATAATGTTACAGACAATAATCTATTTTGTAATAATTGTTGTAAGGTATTTTTTCGCAAGTCATAATGATTGGTAGTCATCTGATTAGTTAGTCATATCATTCAATTTCACAGTGGTGTCACTCTTCATAATGTTAAAGCCCATAAACACACCCCCAGAAAAATAATAAAATACATATTTTTTTACTACCGAACGAACGTTACTGAACGCGTTCTTCCAGACTGCTTTATAACATACCCACATACCCATTCATTATAATTAATGTGAGCACTTGGGAAAAAATAAAGAGTTATGCGATTGAAAGATATTTATTCCGCTCACTGTTTTGTTTAGTGGTCAGAATACGTTAAAATAAGTATGTTTGATTTAAAACTTTTTTCTCTAAAATCAAACATGGCCGAAATATTTGACTCAAAAGTTAGGAAAAATATAAACTTGTCAACATTTCGATGGATGTTGTGTCATTATTGGTTCTGGCGCTTCGTCGGCCGCTGCCGCGGCACGCTCGATCCGCTCGCTCGGCTCGCGCGCTTAGGGTCACGGTACAACTAACACTCCTCCTCGCTTCGCTCGTCGTCGTACCTACACCGACCCGCCTTAGAAGTCCAATCATGGCCTTTTTTAATTTCAGAGAAAAAGTTTCTTATAAAACATGCTTATTTAAACGTATTCTTTACGAAACAGTTATAAACCCACCGCGCAGTAGTACCTAATAGTACCCCTTTCAAATGTATGTCTAGAAATGTTCCTGAGTAATTATCTATATGACTTTGGATGTTATAGATTTGGTCTCTTAGACGTAATTCACTTTAGGTATTAAAGCGATATGAGTAACAATCATTAGTACTTTGAAATATATGCCTTAGAATATTTATGAATAATTATCGATAGACATTTGATCGTTATGGACATTAATTTCTGACTTTTGTGATTATAATACTTAATATTATGGGTCATTAATGTTAGAACTACAAAACTTTATACTTAAAAAAGATTATGGCTATTGATGTTTATGTCTATAAATTATATGGGTATCAACTTCTGACTATCGAAATTCGGAACAATAAGTTTATGGGAAACAAAGGGACCCCATATATTCCTGAATTGATGATAGTCTTGTGCAATGGAAATCTGGTTTACAAAGAGTTTGAATGGATGGACTTCCACCGGAGTACTAAAGATGTGCTATTTTCTTGGACACTTTGTAAGCTTGACAGCTAGTTGTCAAGGCCCAATCAACCATCAGTCCATCATACATCTTCCATCGCATTCCAATCGATAACTGCGTCCCAATCCCGCGCCATAATGACCCATTGTGCAGAGGCGCCTTCAAATATATGATAGTACAGATTCACCCATCTCTGTGAACAGTATAAATGTGTATTTTGAGAACGAACGGAATAAAGGCATCTTGGCAGGCAATTATCTAAATTTAGAGATATTACGTTATTTTTCTTGCCCGGTATTTTTTCAGTGTGAATTATGGGTAGTTTTATAGACGTTAACTTTATACTATTAGATTAAATTATGGGATTACTAGAAGATTCTCAGCATTATTCCTTTGCAAATCAATTTAAAATTTACCGTGTATTTTACATGAAAAAATATGAAATCTATTGTAAAAAACCAAGATACAATTTGCGTCACCTAAATAGCCTTCCAGCCTTTAGCAACGTTCTGTGTACAAATGAAGGAAATATGAATTTACTCAATTGTTTAGTTTTTTTGGGTGTGATGTCAAATCCGATTCTAAATTGTGAAGTAAAATAAATATTCTGTATATTAGTTAATATTGTTACAAAGATATGCATTTTCTAAATTAAGGTGTATGGATATTTGTTTGATATTACAGCATGCATAGCGGATCGTTTGTACTGTGATAATTTATGGTTTGTTTCATATCGAGCTAACAATAAATTTTTAAAACACTTACAGAAGTTTATTTAAAAATCATCAGAAAAATCAACGTCCATCAACTCTTCTGCCACTGAGCCAGTGTCTTTTTTATCATCCTCTATTTGGTTGGCTGTTTTTGATGGGATTTCATCAGTTTCATTTGCATGTGTTGTTTTAGAATGAGTATCTTCGCTTGTTTCATTATTAGGTGCATCCATTTCAGTTAAATCATTTTCAGATTTATTATTACATTTATTACTTACATAATTATCAATTGGAACATCTATTGTTCCATTTTTATCGGATTCCAAATCTGCCTCCTCAAGTGCTGTATTTTCTGGATCAGAATTATGTTCCTCAGTATCAATATCTTTTGGAGGAGGATTTTGATCATCAACTGTGTCCGATTCATTTATTGTCAATACATTTTCATCATCAGAACTGTCACTGTCAAACACATTCGTCTTGTTTTGTTTCTTTACTACAGGCATATCATGGATCACGTCATCACTGGCATTATCAACATCTCTTTCGATAATAATATCATTATTAGGAGCACCATCTGTATTTAGTTCCAGTGTTCTTTCTGGAATTGCTTCAGTAGATCTGTCAGCTTCTTTAACAGAATTATGTACATCAACAGTTACTGATTCATTTACTGCCATTACATCATTTTCATCACCAGAACTGTCACTGTCAATAATGTTAGTCCTATTATGTTTTCTTATTACAGGTTCATCTTTGTCAACATCATTGATTATTGTGATGTCATTATCAGTAACTTTTGCAATAACAATATCTTCTGTACTTTGCATATCATTGACAGCAGATTTATCTGTACTTAGTTCAACTGTTTCTTCAATTGTCTCAGTGGAAGTATTAGCATTTTGTGTTGAATTATTTGTTAGATTTAGCCTGGCTAGTCGCCTCTCTTCAGCAAGCCTTCTGTTCCTTATCATTCTCTCCTTTTGTTCGTCGCTGATCGATGGTGACGATGACACTTTAGGTAACACCAGTGGTGATCTGAAAGTAAAACGCATTATAGTAAAGTTTGAATGTCATTTGCGTTATTTAAACTTGGTCAACAATCTATCTGATAAAATTACACTTCTTTACATAATTATTTTCTGTGTACAGTACAACTCATAATCCTCCTAGCGTTATTCCCGGTAATGCCCCTAAAGGAGCCCGGAGTCCGCTTTGACACCTAATCCCAAGATTTGGCTTAGGCACTAGTTTTCTGCTGACTGCCATCTGACCTTCCAACACAGAGGGAAAACTAGACCTTAATGGGATTAGACCGGTTTCCTCACGATGTTTTCCTTCACCGAAAAGCTAACGGTAAATATTCCGTACGTAAGTTCTTACAATATATTTTCCGTTCTAGTTGACAGAGTCCACACACGCAGATATAATATATATTTCGGTATCTTACGGTATATTAATATACAAATGGAATTTAATCGGTGATCAGGAATCCAAAAATCTTAATTATCAATCTACACAGAAACCAATACGTGAGATCTCGTGCAATATTGCCCAAAATCTAATTAATCACACTTAATTAACATCGGTAAAATGTACACTGACTGAATAAATGGACACCCTACTTTTATTGAAGGGAAGTTACTCGTAAGTGTACATACGTCAAGTGCTTGCTGGCTTTGGCGGGAAACTAGACAGATCAGACGTCAATTTGTTATGAATTTGACAATGACAAATTGACAGCTTATTGCTCATTTATGTTTTAAGTTTCTATGGCTGATACTTTGAAAAGATGTATTAAACTTTTCAGACTAAACCATTAGTAGGGTGACAGTAAATTTTAATTCAAATTGAATTTCAACTTAAACATTAGTTATGATAAAAAAAAACTTGGTTCCACTTAAGTACTACATAAACGTGACCGCCATCGATTACTGAATTAGAAAAATGGGTTCCTGTTCACCGATTAAATTTCACCGTGTATATTATAGCTACATCTACGAAGCTACGGTAGCCCAGTGGTTCAGGCATGCGGCTGTCAAACGGCGGTCGTGGGTTCGAATCCCGGCTCGTACCAATGAGTTTTTCGGAACTTATGTACGGAATATTCAATTCAATTCAATTTCATTTATTTCAGGTTTTTGGAACCATATGTGTTAGTTCGTTACAAACATATAAAATTAACTTAAATTAAGTGTTAGTGTCTAAATAAATAACTAAATACTACTCTTACATTCTATTTCATTATAGTTATTTAGCCCAGATATGAGACACTGGTGCATGCAATGACTGCCAGTGTCTCATAAATGGACAGTCAATATGATTTCATATTTACCGTTAGCTTTTCGGTGAAGGAAAAACATCGTGAGGAAACCTGCATACATCTGCGAAGAAATTCAAAGGTGTATGTGAAGTCCCCAATCCGCACTGGGCCCAGCGTGGGGACTACTGCCCATTCCCTCTCATACATGAGAGGAGGCCTGTGCCCAGCAGTGGGACGGTATATAGGCTGATGATGTGTGATGTGATGATAGCTACATCTGTGACGGGCTGAGCTTGGACAATAATATTAGCTATCATCATCATCATATCAGCCGAACGACGTCCATTGCTGGATATAAGCCTCCCCCAAAGAGTGCCACAATGACCAGTCCTGCGCCACCTGCATCCAGCAGACTCCCGTGGCCTTTACCAGGTCATCAGTCCACCTTGTGGGGGCCTACCCACGCTGCGCCTACGGTACGTGGTCGCCACTCGAGAACCTTTCCGCCCCAACGGCCATCGGTTCTACGTGCAATGTGCCCCGCCCACTGCCACTTAAGTTTAGCGATTCAGAGGGCTATATTAGTTACCTTGGTTCTGCTGCAGATAGCCTCATTTCTGATGCGATCACGCAGTTATTCCCAACATAGCCCTCTCCATAGCTATCATCCATTCATTACCTAAGACTGGACATTGGAGTGTGCAATTCCTTCCTAGCAGAGTTTGGCGCGGGCGTGGACCGTGCAAGCTCTATCTGCTGTTGCAACAAACGGTCAAACTCATCTTCCTCCTGCTGCGGAGCCGGGGCTGCCTCATCTCCGCTGGAGTCCTGCTGCTGAACCGTTTCTTCGGTGAGGTACTGGTCTGTACGGATCTTGTGTAGATGGACCTGAGGAATAGGAGATGAGGAGATTGTCTTGAATTTGAACAGGTGGTAATTTGTGGAACCTTTACCCAATTTAAAAAATTCTATCACTTGTGTATAGCTGTATAGGATGGTCTTTTTAGGGTTCCGTACCAAGAAAGGTAAAAAAGGAACCCTTATGGTGCGATTCTGTCTGTCTGCCACAAAGTGAAATATCTCACGAACTACTTTTTAAGATATCAATTTGAAATTTGGAATGGTTTTAAATGAGTTATCCACGTGCATGGAAAATGAAAAATTGTAATGTATATTTTAACTTTCTATTATTACGAGGAGGGGGCAAAAAAAATATTCAAATAATAGTTCAAGTGGGGTATCATTTGAAAGGGCTTGAGTTGCACTTTTCGAAGCAGTTTTTCTTTTTTTTTACATTGGTAAAATTTCGATTTATGAAGGAAAATGTAAAAAAATAACACACCCCCCCCCCCCCCCCCCCCCCCCCTCATCTCCGAACTTATTCAAGTTATTGTTAGTTACTTATTCAATTTGCGCTGTTAAGATTTTTCTAGAATTAATGGGGTTGGGATTGGGACGCGTATATTTATTTTCAATAGCAGGTCAAAAAAAGATCGCGATTCAATTGTCTTGGTGTAAAAGTTACTCGTTGTTTGAAATTGAATTCTATTGTGTTGGGTTAAAATAAGTAAAAGGGGTAAAGACTTTTACTTTACCTTGAGTTAATTGTTAGTTTGCACGGAACCCTCGGTGTGCGAGTCAGACTCGCACTTGACCGGTTTTTTATAATGTGCGTGCGGTTATAAATTATTAACTTAGTTTAAAATGAACTATAAGTAACTGTATAAGTTTCCTGATTGTTGCTACACCCTTCCAGGGTCCATGTAAGTTAGTTTTAATTACTTGGTTGCAAATAAATCTTATCTTATCTTATCTCAAAAGCTCTTACCATGACAGGCCTCTTCCTCCCAAGAGTCTCGATCTTCTTCAGGCAGTCATCAAACTTGAACTTAGGATACAGTCTGTATGCCCAGTGTTCCAATTTCTTGAGGACTAAGTCTAAGTCTTCCCGCTCATGACCTTTACCTGAAAAAAATAAAAATATCATAGAAAATCAAAATAGACACATGACGTGGCGCAGCGCGACGTCCGCGCCGCGTGATGCCGGCGCGATGACTGTTCAAACAGGGCGCGCGTGGATCGCGCCGGCCTCGCGCTCTCAACACGCCCTCATCGCGCGCGCGAACGCGCTGCGTCGCGCCCTGTGTCTGGCCAAGCCTTTAATAACGTGTGAGAATCGTGAAAGTTTAAATCGATATAAAGTTACTAGTATTGTCGCCTTTATTCCCGAAAGGGGTAAGTAGAGCACATGAAACTTGTGTGCCAGTGCCACTTTTAGCGTAAATGTGAGCATAAACGATTAACTAAATGTGTTATAGCAGTGATAGGTTGCTAGCTCATCCCCCTACAACACAATTCCACCCTGATCCCTCAGTCGACTTTTATGACACCCACGGGATGAAAGGGAGGCAGTGAAATTCTAACTTGTTTCCATATCCACTTTGCTTTTTTTGTTTAGTAGTCTGGGGAGGTTTTAGTTAGCAGCACAAGGAGCTTTATACAGGGTGACATTTTAATCAGTGTCCAAATTCAAGTATAAGATTCTTCAGCAAAATGATAAAATCCGTGTTTTTTTTATTTCATATCATGTAGTACAAAAATCTTAAGTAATTGCTGCTTAAAGTTATCCCAAAAAAACCTTTCCGCGCGGGCACCTCAGCGGGTAGTAAGGTTTGCGCACGGCACGCTTCCCTGCCCCGCTCCGAGTAACCACGCTGTACGGATAATTCTTTTGGGATAGACAATTTATAATTTAAAAAATACCTACCAGTTTTTTTTCAAAAATGGAGTATATTAGTGATACCAAATGCCTACAAAAAATTTGGACACTGATTAAAATGTCACCCTGTATGAAAGTCTTTATTATAAGGGAATAAGAGCATAGATCATTTCGAGCAACTCACCTGAGCAGGTACTTTCACTAATGCCTTTAGAAGTTTTTTATACGACAAAAGAAATTGGATCTGCATATACTGAAGAATATGACTATGAGACCATGGGTGTGCTACTTATAAATAATCTTTTAAGCCTTTGTTTATTAATTTTGTTACAAAATTATAGTATCCTGTTTGCCTGTAAAGTCCATAAGCACCTTGCAAAGACAGCTTGGCGGCTCTGGACTCGACAATGGACATGGAGGACAATTTGAGAATACCGATTAGACTCATCTCCATTTCAATATGTATGAATCGCGCGTATGTGATAGCAAGATCAAACAGTTTTGTTTTATATAATAAATAAATATTGGGGGAGAATCTTGCACAATTCAAACTATCTAGAATCTTCTAAAAGCGCCATAGTAAGCTCAATAAGGCTTGTGTATATGCGGTGTTTACTCGCAAATCGGCCATGGTTGGTGGTGCACCAGTTTTTAGTGAGTGGGCTACTGCGGACTTACATAAACGTAGACAAGTACTGTATGCCTTGTATGAGGAACGGCGGTTTAATACGAGTGATGAATTTAAAGAACATGTCAAGCAATATTCGAAGCAATTTAAAATAGATTGTCATGTAGCCAAGCGTAATTATTTATCTCAGAAAATAAAAAATAGCTCTGACATTATTAAAACTACCTGGAAAGTAATTAATATGGAGACTGGTAGATCGAAAAACACACCAAATGACTTTAAAATTAAAATTGATGGCAGAATTGTAGATTCTAGTTTGGAAGTAGCTACTGAATTTGAATATTTCTTTACTGAGATACCAGTCTCCACAACTAAGTATTTAAATTCATCACCTTCCTCTGCCGTTACATTGTTAAAAGAAAACGCCCCAGAATGTAATACAAACCTCCACTTTGAACACGTTAGTTTCTCAGATGTAGTAAAGGCGTTTAAATCGGTTAATGTCAAAAAAACTAGTGACCTCTGGGGAGTTTCTGTTCATGCACTCAAATCCATTATAGAAATCATAGCGCCTGAGTTGGCAGTTATATTTAACAATAGTGTCGATTGCGGTGAGTTTCCTGATCTAATGAAACACAGTAAAATCACTCCATTATTCAAATCGGGTAGCACTACTGACCCCACTAACTTCAGACCAATATCTGTGCTCCCAAAATTTAGCAAAATTTTGAAAAAATAGTTTTGTCGCAATTAATAAAACATTTTAATATAAACAATTTGATGCATAACATGCAATTTGGATTTACCCGGGGTCGCTCGACAACCGACGCTGGTGTCGAGCTGATTAAACACATTTTCGATGCCTGGGAGGAATCACAAGATGCTTTAGGTATCTTCTGTGATTTATCCAAGGCCTTCGACTGCGTTTGTCATGAAACATTGATCAGGAAACTCGACTACTAGAGGATCAGCACTGAATTTACTTAAGTCGTACTTACATGGTAGAATACAAAGGGTCGAAGTGAATGGACAGCGATCACCGGGGTCATTGGTCTCGATGGGTGTACCGCAGGGATCAATATTGGGGCCTTTCCTGTTCCCTATCTACATGAATGACTTGCCATATCTCGAAAAGACCCACCATGATATAGTATTATTTGCTGATGACACCTCACTTATTTTCAAACTTTTAAGACAGCAAAAAGCTTGCAATGATGTAAACAATGCTATTTATAAAGTAGTAAATTGGTTTAATGTTAATAATTTATTGTTAAATGAGAAAAAGACTAAATGTATTAAATTTGTCACGAATCACGTTGAACACGAGCAAGGGAGTGTCTTTGTGAAAGATGAGGAATTGGAACTAGTTGATAGAACAGTTTTTCTTGGTTTAACGTTAGATTCTAAGCTTCAATGGGGTCCCCATATTGCTAATCTCTCGAATGGACTGAGTTCTGCAGCATTTGCAGTGAGCAAGATACGTCAATTAACAGACGTGAAAACAGCTCGATTAGTATATTTTAGCTACTTCCATAGCATTATGTCATATGGTATTTTATTGTGGGGCAGTGCCTCGGACATTCATTCCATTTTTGTTTTGCAGAAACGGGCTATTCGGGCGATATATAGATTGAAACATAGAGACTCACTTAGAGATAAGTTTAAAAATATTAATATAATGACATTGCATTGTCAATATATCTATGAAAATATTGTGTATGTACATAAAAACATTGTTAATTTTAGGAAAAACTGTGACATACATAATATTAATACTAGAAATAAGCATAAGCTCGCGGTGCCCACCACTAGGCTCCAAAAAATTAAAAAATCATTCATGGGTAATTGTGTAAGGTTTTATAACAAACTTCCTGGAAACGTAACTGAGTTATCTATTAATAGGTTCAAGAACTATGTGAAGCGTAAACTTATTTCGAAAGCTTATTATAGCACACAAGACTACATGAATAATAAAACTCCTTGGGACTAATTTTGACTGAATTTATAATTTATTATTCCCTTAGGGAATTTTTGACATTGTATTTTCAATTTATTATTTTTGTTTTATTAATTTTTTGACATAAGATTGTTTTTCTAGAAACATTCTAGACTAGTATTTTTTATAAAAATGTTTACCCCGTATAAATTTTACTTTATATGTTTAATTAGCTGAAGAATATGTTTCTACTTGACGATTTGAAAGTGCTTGTTACCGGGCCTATTTGAATAAATATAATTTTGAGTTGAGTTTGAGTTGAGTTGTAATGAGTACAACATGACAATTTAAATAACAGATTATCATTATTTTTGCTTTATTTCCACATTAGTGGTCCCCAAAGATAAAAACTTCCTCCATCTTTTTCCACTTTGCTATATTTCTGTATTAATTCTGTATTAAACTACATTTGAACTACATTGAAGAGCATCTGATATCTTAATTTGCTTCTGTGTATCTGTGTTTCTAATTTTCTATATACGAGGGGAGGGCTGTTTGATATGTAGCCGTTTTCTAAATGTACTAATATCACTGGTGGAAAAAATGTATACCACCTTTTTAAGCCATTCTTCAGAGGCGGGAAAATTAAAAAAAAAACCGCAGTCTTTTGTTTTTTTTTCTCATTTGACAGCGATTCAGTGGAAGCGTGAATGTAAAATTGTTAAAATGGAGAAAGAACAGTATTTGTCTGTAATTAGGTTTTTGTTTTTGGAAGGGAAAACATGTGATGAGATAAAAGTAAGAATGCAGGCGGTTTACCATGAATATGCTCCTTCTATGACAAACGTTAGATACTGGTACGAGTTTAAGCGAGGGAGAACAACCGTCTTTGACGAGGATCGCCCAGGCCGCCCAATTGAGGTGACTACAGACGATAAAATTGAAAATATCGTTCTAGCCGACCGCCGAATTAAACTTCGAGAAATCGTTGATGCTGTAAACGTTTCAATTGAGCGAGTACAAAACATATTAGAAGAAAAATTGGGTATGAAGAAAGTATCGGCGAGGTGGGTGCCGCGTTTACTCACGGAGGAGCAAAAACGGAACCGACTGACTACTTCGGAGCAGTGTTCGAACGTAACCCGAAGGAGTTTCTGCGTCGTTTTGTGACCGTAGACGAAACGTGGGTTCACCACTATACCCCGGAAATGAAAGAGCAGTCAAAGCAGTGGATTTGGCTCAGCTTTAGAATCGTTGTCATCGAGTACATGGCTCATTTTTTTAATATAGATTCTACTCATTAAAAGATGATTCCTCACCAAATTTCTAGTTGTGAAAATCCATAGTTTTTGAGAAAAAAAATATTAAAGTTTCCATATAAATTTCAATTACTGTGTATTTCGAGGAGATTTTGACTGACAATGACACTTGTGCGCGTTCCTTTTTACGTGTTGATATTGGTAGATGTTCTTTAGGTAAGTTTTTAATCAATTACGGTTAATATTTAATATAATATCATAAATGTAGGTATCTGTTAGTTGTTTTAGTCCCGACACATATGACCAAAAACGCAAAAGGGTAATTCGACATACTCTAAGGCAGGTCCGTGTAGGTATGACGACGAGCGAAGCGAGGAGGAGTGTTAGGTGTACCGCGACCCTAGCGCGCGAGCCGAGCGAGCAAAGCGAGCGTGCCGCGGCAGCGGCCGGTGAAGCGCCAGAACCGAAAATGTGTTATTTCACTTAGGTTTACCTACACCGACCTGCGGCGCTACCACGAACTTCAAAAGTCGAAGTTCGTAATACATGCATCCCTGTGCGATAGAGATGGAAATACCTCAAAGTTCGTGGTAGCGCCGCTGTCTTAGGTATTACGCGTAATAAAGATTTGGTAATTCACGTATTTGGAAAAACGGAGTTAAAAAAAAAGTGTCAAAAATCACACGTAATGACGCCATCCATGGAAATTTACATGGAAACTTTAATATTTTTTTTCTCAAAAACTATGGGTTTTCACAATTTGAAATTTGGTGAGGAATCATCTTTTAATGAGTAGAATCTATAATAAAAAAATGAGCCATGAACTCGATGACAACGATTCTAAAGTCGTACCGAACCTGCTCCAAAGAAAGCAAAAACCGTCCCATCGGCTGGAAAGGTCATGGCCACCGTTTTCTGGGATTTGCAGGGTATTATACATATTGACTACTTAGAAAAGGGAAGAACGATAACAGGGCAGTACTATGCCAATTTATTGGATGAATTTGAAGCTGTGTTCAAGGAAAAACGACCCCATTTTAAGAAGAAAAAAGTACTTTTTCATCACGATAATGCCCCAGCTCATTCGTACAGAGTTGTGATGGCCAAAATTAAACAATTACGATACAAACTATTGCCTCACCCCCCGTATTCTCCAGATTTGGCCCCATGCGATATCTTTTTGTTTCCCAACCTGAAAAAATGGCTCGGTGGTAAGCGATTTAGATCCAATGACGAAGTCAGCGCCGCCACAGAGGCCTATTTTAATGACTTTCCGAAATCATACTTTTTAGATGGTTTATTGAAGCTTGAGTATAGATGGAATAAATGTAAAGAGTTAAAAGGAGACTATGTAGAAAAATAAATGCAAATTTACAAAAACGACTGATTGTTTCTTTCATAAATGGGTAGCTATGAAACAACCCTCGTATATATACTTAAACAGAGAGAGAAAAGATCCTTTAAACTTAAAATAATAATTTACCTTTAAACTTGAAATCCTTGAAATGTTCAGGTATGACCTGTATGCCCCTGGGGCCCATGAGTCGTGCAGGGTTCAGAACAAACCGGGGATTCTTCACAACGCGTTTAGCTTTCGCCGTGTGATCGACCACTCTCTTGTCTTCCTCTGAAAAAAATTATTACATTTCCAACTAAAAATCTATGTACATAAGAACTTTCAATCTTTAAGCATAGGTTAAAAACAGACAGAGATATATATAGTGGACTCAGAGCAGTTCACAGCAATTAAAAGCGTAACAGAATTAGAAAAACTTACCAGCCTCATCTTCCTTTTCGCTGGCTTCGTTACTGTCTGGAGTTCTCGGTCTGTCATCCAGCTCGTCGCCTTCGATTACACGCTCCAGCTCCTGAGCTTCACCTGCCTCATCCTCCAAGAACACGTCTTCTAGGAGGGACATTGTTAACTCGGTTCACTACATTTATAACTAACCTAACGTGATTTGATCACTGAAACTGAAATACGTGGCACTTTCACAAAACCTACTTCAAGTTTATAACCCAAATGCCATGATTCTAAGATAATTAATTCCTCGCATAATATTTCCCGATATCCCGATTGATATAACTTTTGGATTTCTAGTCTAGTCTAGATTTCTACATTCTACACTACACTGACAGTGAGTAGTTTTTTTTTTTTTTTTTTTAAATTCGTCCATTCGGACAGGCTAAGACCATGGGCCATACTGCCTAGTCTTCAGTAAGTATAATTTCATTTGATCGAATCCAGTAATAACGTCTTCAGTAGTTTCAAATCAGAAGTCTCTAGTCCAATAAATATGTCTTCAGTTATTTCCAATTCATATGAACAAATCTAGATATTGAGTCATCAGTATTATCAACATATGTGTCAAATCCAAAAAATAAGTCTTCAGTTGTTCCAATCCAATTCATGAAGTCAAATCCAGTAATAAAGTCTTGAGTATGTTCCAATAAAAACGTCAAATCCAATATTTAGCTCTTCAAAAAAGCTTACACCTCATCCAGACATTCCAAAAAGTCATTTGACCAACAAAATATAGGTACAATGCTTCAATAAAAATATATACAATTTTAAGCAAGTTTTAAATTTAGCGTCATATTTACAGCATACACACAGTATTATGTACAAAATTAAACAAAGGTAAATAAGTAGACGACTCCTTCAACAAATCAGTTACTGAAAGCGGGATTCGATTAGAAGCTCCATAAATCTCAAGCAACTCATCCATCAGCACTAGGCGCTGAATGCCAAAGGATGAGCAACTAAACAGAATGTGATCTATAGACTGAACCTCTTGCTTTTGACAATGATCGCAATAAGGGGAAGAGACAAAGTTTTTACGATGGAGATGAAAATTTAAACGACAATGACCAATGCGCATACGAGTAATTATGGTGTAAAACCTACGATGCATGTAAGTTTTAAACTTACAAAACCAAGGCTTACTATTAACTTGGTTATCTAACAAAGCATACAAATGAGCCTTATTCTCAACTTCTGTAAAATGATACCAATGTCTTCCCCAAAGAACAGTCATACGCTGTTTTAGATTACTTATAATATCAGAATATGGCAAGGTCACAGCTAAGTCCCTGCTGTCGGGAACCAGGGACAAGTCAGATGCATTAGCAATAGTTCTAGCTAGGTAGTCGGCGTTTTCATTACCAGAAACTCCTTTATGAGACGGAACCCATACAAAATCTATTTTAATACCAATTAAAGATAGTTCTAACCATAATTCTTTAATGGAAAAAATTAGATAGCAAGTGCTAGCATTCATTTTGTTACTCGATAAACTTATTAATACACTCATACTATCGCTTACTATGACCCATTCTTTACTATATTGATTATGTTCTTTAACATGTTTCAAAGCAAATAAGATGGCAGTTGCTTCAGCGGTAAAGATACTTGCATTTTTATTGATATTAAACCCAATACCTTTATTAATTTCAGGTTGATAAATTGCAAAGGAAACAGCATTATTATTTTTGGCACCATCCGTATAAATAAATTTACAATTAGACCATTCTGACAACAATAAATAAGCCTCCTCTTTGGAAGTTAGCTTTGAATCTATTACAATTTTTATATCGGGATATTTACTCTTAAAAGAGCCTGTGTAACAGGGAAGAAGGTCATTATCAAGATGTATATTTAACTCCTGCAAAGAGTGAAAGAAAGAAGTAAAATCCTGAAGAACATACATGTGCCTTTGAAAAGGCGCTGATTGGAAATAAATCAAGTTGTGAAGAAGATCGTTCTTAGGCAAGCTGTATAACTTTAAAATAAATCTTTCTTTTAAATAACGAAATCTAATATGAATAGGAGGAAGATTCGATTCAATTTGCATAGCAGCGATAGGACTAGTTTTAAATGCACCCAGTATTGTCCGCATACATTTGTTTTGTATTTTATCTAATGAATTTACAATTTTATCATCTCCAGCAAAACATAGAAAACCATATTCAAAATGACTTCGAACTAGAGACTTATACAAGATTAACAAAATTTTGGGGTCTGCACCCCATGAAGTGGCGCACAGCGATTTTAACACATTGTATGCTTTGTTAGCTTTGGTTATAATACTGTCAGCATATTTTATCCAGGAAAGTTTTGAAGTAAATATAACACCTAAAAACTTTATTAGATCATATGAAATAGGCAGTGATATGTCATTGTACAAAACTGTGGGCAAACACATGCTTTTGCGACCAAAAATAAAAACTTTGGTTTTAGTCGAATTTACATCTAAGTTCAGATAAGCAAAGTATTTATGTAAGTTGATTAATGCCTCATTAATAGTCAAAGCTAATTGATTTAAATCAGATCCTGACACATAAACAACCAAATCATCTGCATACTGCAGATTTTTAACCTTTGTTCCTAGAATAAGATTTAGTCTCCTAATGTACAAAATAAAAATTAAAGGGGATAAGATACCTCCTTGACAAACCCCTAAAGAAGATAATCTTGGGCCATATAAGTGATTGTTAAATTTAACAAAAACCTTCCTGTTTGTTAAAAACATTTGTATGAAATTTATTATTTTGCCAGGTAACCCTATCATTGACAGCTCTCTACATAAAACGGAAATATTGACACTGTTAAATGCACCTGCAATGTCAAAGAATACCGAAAGAAGATACTGATTATTATACATGCTGTTAAGTGCATCAAGTTGCAACTGACAAATACTCTCACGAGAAGACCGACCTTTACGAAAACCAAACTGATTGCAGGGTAACAGACCATTTTGTTCGACAAAAAATTCCAACCGTTGCTTTAGAAGCTGTTCAAAAACCTTTCCTACACAAGATGTGAGTGCTATAGGTCGATATGAGTCGGGTAACAATTTATCTTTATCAGGCTTTAAAATTGGGACCAAGCAATCTGTTTTCCAATCATCAGGAATTAAGTTTTCTTCCCACAGCTGATTTAATATGTTTAAAAAGGTCTTTAGATTTTGTGAACTTAAATTTTTCAGTAAAATATATGGTATTCCATCAAGACCAAAGGATGTATCTCTTCTTGAAAATAGGGCAGATTTAAGCTCTTGCAAAGAAAACGGTTCAGTAAGATACTTATCATTATCATTTTCTGTGTGAACATAATTTAAAGACTCATTAAGCACAAAATCAGGAGTGTATTTCTTAAGAAAATCTGATATCCAACTATTATTACTAGCGTGTTTTGAAATGAATGTTTTATTAAATTTCCGCATGTAATTCCATATTAATGTCAAAGGAGTGCACCGGTTAAATGAGTTACACAGATTTATCCAACTATTACGCCGTTCAGTCTTAAGAACAAGCTTTTTAAGGGCTCGAAGTCTTTTAAATTCTATATAATTCTCTTCACTAGGTTCACTTTTAAATTTTATATAAGCATGTTTTGAATTAAGTACAGCTTCTGAACACTTTTGATTCCACCAAGGCAGCCGGGGAAATTTCAAAGATTTTGGTGTACACGTATTAGAACTATTCAAAGACCTATGTCTAGGGATGGACTCTACAGCAGTAGATCGCAAAATATTACAAAACAGATTGAGCGCATCTATCGAAGACATATTTTCAAAATCAATATTAGCCAAACAAAAATCAACTGATTGCCTGTACATTTTCCAATTCACCTGTTTGTAATTTGGGTGAATGGGCAAATGTACATTATTACATATTGGATTACTTTGTGAGCTATTTTCATTACCAACTATCATTTTTATCATTACAGGCAAATGATAACTGCTGCCAAGAGGACAATCCATAACAGACCAATCACATGAAAGTGCCAATGATGGAGAAACGAAAGTTAAATCCAGAGCATTAGGACGCCAAGAAGAAGAACCAGTTGTAGTAGTTTGACCATTATTTAAAAGAACCAAGTCATTGCCATCAATAATATCTAAGACATCTCTACCTCGAGGCAATGTATCAACACAGCCCCATGACATATGATGAGCATTTAGATCGCCTCCAAAAAGCATTGGCTGCGGAATAGATTTTATCAAAGCATCAAATTTACTTTTATTAAATGGGGGATCAGAATTTGATGGACTATAAAAACTTACTACACTCAACTGCTTGTTGTTTATAATTATTTGTACACAGATATTTTGTAGAGCATTGTCAAAATAAGTTTTAATATTAGAATATACTATATTGTTATGAATAAGTATTGCTACACCATTATGTTTATTACCACAGTCATTTCTAATGACATTGTATCCTTTAATTGAAAATTTTTGATGTTGTTTTAACCAGGTTTCAGAAATTATTGCTATGTGAATGTTATTTTCATATAAGAATCTAGTAAAGATTAGCCTATTGCTTATTATACTCTGAGCATTCCACTGCACTATGTTCAATATGTCCATAAAGAAAAAAATTAAGGTTGTTTCCTGAAAGTGTTTTTAAGTGTTTCTTTTATATTGTTAGAATTTATTGGCGTTTCTTTATCAGCACAAATTTTAACTATAGCTTCCACAAGTAGATTCATAAATCTGTCAGATTTGGTCAGATTACTTAGATGGGTGTCAATATATTTTGAGCCGAGCTGCGGAAATGCAACGTCACAAAACAAATCGGAATATTTAGCACTACGTGATTTTAACTTATTTTCCTCAATTTTCTGTTTTTTAATTGGACATGCAGCAGATATAGCCACGTGATCCCCACCACAGTTGGCGCATTGTGTTTTAACCTTATTACAATTTTTGAAATTATGAGGTTCAGCACAAATTGAACATACTTCATTATTTTTACAATACTTTGCTATATGACCAAATTTCATGCAACGAAGGCATTGCTTTACTGGAGGAATATAGATCCCTACTTCGTGCCTCCAATGGTCAAGTGTTACATATTCAGGCAACTGTACAGAGGCAAAAGTCACGGCAACCGTCTGAGTTGGAACCATTGAGACGATACCCAGCGTGTCTTTTACCCGCCGCATAAACCGTCTTACGCTTATCACCTTTTTACTGGAAGCTATTAATTGGAAAATCTTCTGGTTCGAATAATCAATCGGCACTGAAGTGAGAACACCCGTAACCTCGGTCTCAGATGCTGGGATTGAAGCATTCATGTGAATTTCATTTAATAATTTTTCATTTTTTAGGAAGACATTGGCGTGATTTGGGAGATCGAACATAATCCCAACTTTGTATGCATTAATTGTTCTTAGATGCATCACGCCCGACACGCAATGCTTTCGGATTGCATTGGACAAAGCAAGTCTATCTTTGTCAGAAAATTTGTGGCCATCCTCTCTGTGATTCAGAAAAACAATAAATTCTTTCTTAGCTGAATTTTCGTCGTACAACCTGTAATAACTTTTGGCCCTGAAAGGAGTATACTTCTCTTTGTCATCTTCTTTAGTCTTCTTTTTTGCAGGTATGCGCTCCGAGGGCGCACCTGTATCCGCATCAGAACTACTTTCAGATTGAAGATCTGGCTCCGGCTCCAAGCCCTCCAACCGAGAACGCTTTCCCGTACGCTTCCCCATGACTGGGGAAGCGCACTAAACCGATAACCAAATCAACTATGAATTTAAATTAAAATTAAGACTAAATATGTACAAATTAACACTTAAAATTAATTTACAATAAAATATTTTATTAAGCGCGCCTATCACTTTCAACGTTCCCGCCAAAACTCCTGACAGTGAGTAGTGACAGTGACAGCACCAGTTAGCGGGAAAGTTTTTTTTTTTAGCTTTTAATTCAATTTAACATTTCACGCAGACATGAGTTTGAGATTCTGTAGGCGATTGCCCGATAGATTGAAACAATAGGAATGAAAAAAAAACTTATTTGGTTTACAAATTAAGTATGTAGAGTTTTGATTTATTTCGTGGGAAAAAGTATAAAAGCCAAAGTCATATGTTTTCAAGTAATTTACAAGTGTAAAGAAACGTGTTGCGTTCATGGAGGAAAAACAGGCATGTAAATCTTCCGTTTTAGCATTATTTCAGAATATTTTTTATATACCAAAAATTGCAGAAAAACCGTATCAATAAAAAAATATCTATTTAATACAGCTTAAAATAAATTCTATAATTTTATCACAACACATAGCCCGTTTTTATGTCAATCCGATACAGTGGTTTTAGCAGATAGCTTTGTTAATTTATAAATATTAGAGTATTTAATTCGACACAAGTATTAAATATTGTAATGAATTGAATCGCTGATCGAGCTACACTAACTATTATGTAATCAACAAATTTTTTGGCAATAAAAACTGGCCATTCTTCAAACCGTTACGTTAAACGTGAACATGGAACACCACTAGTAAGTCACGTGACCAGCTTGCGTTTGAGAGCGCATCACAGGTATGGAAATCAGTAAATTTTACTAAAAAATAAGTTGATTTTCGGATATTGCTTTAGAATTAAGGTAAAGATTAAAGTTGAGATTTAATAGTGTGTTGATGTGCGTTAAACAATGTGTAAAAATGGTGTTGTGTACGTAATTTCATCATAAAGAAAGACTGGCTGTCATTTTGATACCAAGAAAGCTGCTTCAAGAATGGCGTCCCCCACATGTGCCGCTGGTATTTGGTTTCGCGCTGAACGGGATAGGATTCAACAACGCGGGCGGCTAGGATTATGGAAAAGTGGTGCTATCGCAATTTTGCATGATTTCCGCTGGAAGCCGACGCGCATCCTCGTTTTTCCACGTATCGCCCTTGCGCTCCACTTGCAAATGAATCATTGTCCTGATTTCTGCTAAAGAAGCCGAATATTTGCCTATTTCGTCGGTTCCGCCAGTGCGGAAGGCGGTGTTGTTATTTGCGAGAGTTAATTGCAGTGTTGTGATGGGTAAAAGTTGTAGTTTGTAGTAAATTTACACAAGTGTTTTGTTTATCAATTTGCCGCTCTCACACCGCCTCGGGCGGTTAGCGATGTCTTTGTGCTGATACAGTGCTTACGTAGTTTGTTGATGATCGGATTTTCAGCTAGTTTTTAGGTGGGTAGGTTTTTTAGCACTTCTGTGCAGTTATAACTTGTTAACAGTCCTTGTTGGAACAGGATAGGTTATGTGGGAGGGCAATCACTTGAGAGGTGCAATGAAATGTCCTTGATTTAGGTTTTTTCTGATTAGAATTTTCAAGAAGGCTTTTAAATGTCAGATGGTTGGTAGTAATTATTGCATTATTGATTTGAAGTGAAATGACCTAATGTATTGTTTATATTTATATCTTGATAAAAGCTTGGGGATATTGATAACATTCACAACATTCACATTTCATAACTGATAATGCTAATTCATATTTCGATTGGTGTTTACAAATGACATAATATGTTCAGTTGAAATCAAGGAAAACAAATTATTGTTTCAAATTGAACCAGGCCAATGAGGAAAATTATAGTGATGTGTAGTAGTAATACAGGAACTGGTATTGACGAAATGACCATGGCTTTGATCTTCAGCATCTTTTTCTGAATCCTTGATCAAGATATATTCTAAATTGTTTTTTATATCTTTACTTAAATAGATGTTACAAGTCTATATCTAAACTTAGCATGGTATAAATGTGCATTAGTTGATTTGCAGATTATGTAAAGACAAAATTATGACACCTAAAAGTCACTAGCCAGGTACAGTAGTAATTACTAAAAGGAGACAGTAAGCTAGGACACTATTAAAAAGACAGCAAAGGATAAAATCTAATCTGCCATCTACTAATTTAATAAATAATAAAATAGATATTGCGGTTCAATCTCACATAAATCAACCTGCTTAAATCTGAGCGGAGGTGATGATGCTGATGATGTTGTTGTTGTGAAGGGATGCCTGGCCGGAAACAGGCGAGCTGTCAATAGGTTATTTGAGTTCATTCAGCCCCATTCCTTGGAGCCTCAGGTTACTGTCCCGGCGGTGTTCCGACTTCAAACTCTTCCATTCTTTCTGTTTTCCTGCAGAACAGAAGGACATATTTAAAGCTGACATCCCTCAATTCACTCTCCTCTAACACATCTTTACCAAATGTATTAAGCGGATAAACTATGCAGAGGTACTATGGGTCCTAAAGAACAATGTATGAACATACTTATAAAGATAAATGAATACTTAATCAAATAAAAAATATACTATCTATTCATGTTCATCACTCATCACACAAATAAAAGGGTTACTTCCCTTACCAAGTTTCTAACCTGGGAGTCCTGGGATCGCCGGCCCCATAGGCCGGGCTATACCAATA
Organism: Epinotia demarniana; assembly: GCA_945867215.1. Lineage (NCBI taxonomy): Eukaryota > Metazoa > Arthropoda > Insecta > Lepidoptera > Tortricidae > Epinotia > Epinotia demarniana. The sequence continues at coordinate 39,787,688 of OX244261.1, read as the reverse complement.
CCATCCAGGTCTGTTTATGTCAATTGAGATTTCAATACTATTAGGACTTCCTATTCTCACTCTCATCTAAATGTTAATTCCTGTTGCATCCTAAGAGTCCTTCATAGGAGACTGCTTCTCGTTTTACAATTTTTTTACCGTTGGTACTCTACCATGGTATAAGGTTTATTTTGTACAAATTAACAAATATGAACAATTCAGGATATCCAATACTAATATTATAAATGGGAAAGTAATTGGAGTATTATTCAAACTAAACAAGGTGGGTATATTAAAATTGACTCATAATCAGTTTAGAGCATCCATACTAATATTATAAATGGGACAGTGTATGTGTGTGTTTGTTTGTTTGTTTGTTTGTCCGTCTTTCACGGCAAAACGGAGCGACGAATTGACGTGATTTTTTAAGTTGAGATAGTTGAAGGGATGGGAGAGTGACAGAATAGTTTTTATCCCCGAATTCATTCCCTAAGAGGGTGAAATGGGGGAGTAAAAGTTTGTATGGAGCTGCGATAGAAACGAGTTCCACGCGGACGGAGTCGCGGGCAGAAACTAGTAAGTTGTAAGCAATGTTTTCCTCTTAACTTCTTGAGTCATATTTTCATCGTAAAATATGAAGCCCCGTTAAATATTTGACAACAACCTACATTTCCATTTTAACCTTTAAGTATGGACATGGAATCTCACAGGCTATTTTTGATGTTTTCGTTTTCTTAGTTCGAAAAAATGATGTTCACTTAAACGTTCAGAATGCACTGTGTCACTATACTATACTAGAAAAGTTGAGTAATAGAGTGAATCCCGTCTCTTCTTTAGTCGCACATACTATAGCAAGATAATTCATTGGATATTTCTTTACTCGTTTTCAGGGTTCCATACCTCAAAAGGAGAAAACGGAACCCTTATAGGATCACTTTGTTGACCGTCCATCTGTCAAGACCCTTTTTCTTAGGAACGCGTGGAGGTATCAAGCTAAAATTTATACCAAATACTCAGGTCTACTGTCCCTTGGAGCTGTGAAAAAATAAAACTTCTAAGCAAACGCAATCAAAAGATACAGCCGTTTATGCCGCAAATTTTCGAAACTCGCAAGGGAATCAAAACCTACAGGGTACTTCCCAAGAACTCAGAATCTTGAGATTTGGTACGAAGCAACGACTTATAGCACAATAAAAGAAAAATTGCGAAAACCATACATTTTTGTACGGAACCCTCGGTGCGCGAGTCCGACTCGCACTTGGCCGTTTTTTTATTTTAAACTGGAGCCTCCCGCCACACTGGAAACTAATTACCTGTACATACTAACTTTATGACTAGAATATTTCTCCCAATGACACCAAATCCATTCAGTTGTTTTTGTGAGGTAGACAAAGATACAAACTTTAAGGGGCTCCTATGAAGATTTCATGTGCATAAACAACATACTTATATCGAAAATAGAGCTTTTTGGACAATGTTTGGATAAATCATAAAAAAAAAAGCTCTTGTGCATATGTAGATAAAGGATTGAAGAACCAGTACTAACCGTTTACGGTACTAAAGCCTGTTAGGAAACCGGCTTGTTTGGAAGGCTGAAAGTCATCTAGCATGTGTACGAGATGATTTGTAATGACTCTCGAAAACAGGTTAAAGACATGGCCTTGAAGTGAGATTGGTCGGATTTCTTCAGCGGGTGTTGTCACCTTTTTTGAAGAACAGTACCAACACACCTCTGTTCCATGCCTTTGATGTTCCCTTCCAGTAAGAACGTATCAAACAACTTCTAAAGGGCAGTAAGGGCCAGTTTTCCACCCACCTTCAGGAGTTCGGCTTTTATTCCGTCTTCACAGGGTGCGTTGTTGTTCTTGAGCTGTTTGAAGAACTATTACAATCTCGTATAGGTTGATGTCCTGAATGTCGTCGGTATAGTGTCGGGTTAGTCTAGCTGTATGGTCTTCCGCCAGATCTACTTCGGGTCTGCGTGTTTACGTGTATCTCGGGTTCAGAAGAACCTTCGAAGAAGCTTTGTAGTTATGTTTTTTTTTTCTTGTTTTTTTTTATACACCTCGGAGGTGTGCCAGGTTTAGCCGAAGCGTCAAGCGGCAAGAGAGACCGGCTTGTCTGAAGCACTTCTAAGGCCGCTGTCTGGACGCCAGCGGGCGGCCACTTGGTTTGGTTAAGGTGCGTACACACCAAGCCAACGAACGGCTATGTATCTCACTCTAACAAATATCTGTCACATAAATGCTTCGCGTTCGTTGGTCGTTCGTTAGCTCAGTGTGTACCCACCATTGGTCTAGTCGAAACGAACAATCAGAGCGATAAAACAAGTCAGTATACTGCGCTCATGAAACTAATTTTACAACGTTCTCAATGGCTATTTGGTGTTTACGACAGCTTGTGTTTACGCGCCACCGCCACTCCTTTATTCCCAAAAGGGGTAGGCAGAGCACATGAAACTTATGTTCCAGCGCCACTTTTAGCATAAATGTGGGTATAAAAGATCGACTAAATGTGATATTGCAGTGATAGGTTGCTAGCCCATCGCCCACAACACACTTCATACCCTGGTCCCTTAGTCGACTTTTACGACACCCACGGGAAGAAAGGGGGTGGTGAAATTCTAACCCGACACCACACGGGTTTAATTTAGATCAGAAATAATGTAACCAACGCTACGCGAGTTCGAGTATCGCGAGGGTGGTATTATCTGACTGAAATAATCACTCAAAATCTGATAGTCAGATAACCTTATCAGTGTATCGCTAAACTACCCTCGCGCCCCTGTCACGTCACTTAGGGCCATAGCAGTGGCGTAATGGTGGGTACACACTGAGCAAACGAACGACCAACGAACGCGAAGCATTTACGTGACAGCTATTTGTTATAGTGAGATAAATAGCCGTTCGTTGGCTTGGTGTGTATCCACCATAAGAATGCACATTACTACTACTAGTGGCTCTGAGAGCTGTAAAACATGCTAGCTTGACTTAAGGCGCCGTAGGTTCATGGTCTTTTCTCCCTCTCACTGAGCTTAAGCGTGAGCGAGATGGAAGTGCGTGCTCAAAAGCGCGGTAATCATGTTTTTTAATTTTATTTTTTTTTGGCGTTTAAATAAATAAAAAAGTAAACACTGATTTCTCTCAAACATGATATTGCCGATTTTTAGAAGCCATTTTAATATTTTTAGCTTTTGTGCATAAATTGTAAGAAATATTTTAAGTGTATTTTAGACCCTTTTAGACCTATGTTCGTGATTTTTTTCTAGCGAGCGAAAATTGCTTAATCATGTTTCTAAACACTGATTTCCCTGCAGAAAAGCCTCAAGATAACTATGCGTATTTTTTTTCAACCATATTATAGTACGGTGGCAAAATCGCAAAAAGTCGTCTCCTTCACGATTTTCGTGGACATCTCTTCTATATACCTAAAACTGGTATGGATGTGTTCCTTGTTGTCTCCAGGGTACGAATCTGCCGGTTTTAGTTAAGGGAGAGGGGGACAGACATAGCTGTGACGTCAGAAAGATGGCCGCCTACGGTCATCGAATTTTGTTCAAATCTCGGGTTCTATTTTACTGATTGCTTCGTGTGAGGTGTCATTTGAAAGCTTATTAAACGTACTATAATTGATTTTTAGAACGGTATGACGTACAATCAACAGTTTTTTAATAATTAGAAAAAATATGATTTTTTTACCCCGCGCGTTTGAACGAATACTGATAAAACATGCTTGTAACTCAATAAATAATAACTTTAGCGTAATAAAAGTTATTATAAAAAAGGTAGGTAATTTTATAAGCTTTCCAAAAAATATAGATTTTGTTGGTGTACACTAATAAATAACCAAGTAATAATAAATTTTGTGAATTACGCACCAATTAACTATCACCACGCTCGTCTCTGCTAGCGATCGCTGGCGTCACATCGCGCCTTTAGAAACTCTTTTTTTGTTTTCTCAGTAATTATACGACTCAGACGGTCATGATACGCACCTAAAGCAGTAAAATAAAGGCCACCTCAGGAACTTTGTAGCCCGAGCCGAACGCGGCGAGGCGAGTGCACTGAAGCGTACCTACTTTTTCACCCCCTACACACAATTTTACGTCTTCTTTTGGCTGACAAGTGAGATTGTTATTACCAATTTACGCCCGGTTGATGTAAAATTAGTCTAGTTCCTAGTATTAAGTTGAAAATAATTAATAAATCAATGAACGCAAGCAGCTTTATTAGACAACTAGCTACCGCCCGCGACTTGGTCTGAGTAGTCCCGGGATAAACTGATCACCTAACTGACCTATATTTTAATCCAGGCTATAAACTATCTTCGTACAAAATTACATCCAAATCAGTTGACCTGTTTAAGCGTGGTTGAGTGACAAACATCCAAACATCAAACATCCAAACTTTCGCATTTATAATATTAGTAGGATTAGTTTTTGCCCGAGGTTACCTGTTTTGTACTTTGACTTGTACTTTCCAAATCTGTCTTGTTTTGGTTATGTATTTCCTCGCAAAAGAGAAGTGAAAAACAGCTATAGGAAAAGCGGCAGAGAGATTTGTAACTGAAACGTTGCACGCACCGAGTGTGTGTCCGCTTGGTGAGTGTTTGAGTCTTGTATGTGATAGAGTAAGGGGAGTGTGTGGCCGCGTTGGCTTGCCGTACGGGCCTTTGGCCCTCAGGTTCGCTTGTAAAACACTCGGCGGGTCCATACCCGCCGAGTCCAAGAGCGAGCCCTGAAGCGACGCTAGACCTTCGTCCCTATACGGAGAGCTCGGCCTGCCGCCTCGCTTACCATGCCGCTCTCTTTCGGGTCTTCGGCCCTCAAGTTGTCCGCGCAGGCTCGCGTGGAGAGCGCGCTCTGAAGGGACGCTTCAGACCTGCGGCCCTACGGAGCCCAGCTCAGGAGTAAAGTATCCGAGAGCGCACGCACTCTGGAGGGTCGCTTCCGACCTTTGGCCCTCCGACTCACGTAGAGAGCGCGCTCTGAAGGGACGGTTTGGGCCTTGCTCTTAGATTCGCTGGTAAGACACTTAGGAGTAACAAAGTATACGCGTGGGCCAGCCTTTCAGGCCTTTGGCCATCTGGCTTGCGTGGAGAGCCCGCTCTGAAGGAACGCTTCGGGCCTTCGACCCCACGCAGAGCTCTGCCTGCCGCCTCGCGTGCCATGCTGCTTTTTCGGACCTTCGACTCTCAGGTTTGCTTGTAGGACACATAGGAGTACTAAAGAGTCCACGTGGACCCGACTTTTGGGCCTTTGGCCCTTTGGCCCTTTGGCTTGCGTCGAGAGCCCACTCTGAAGGAACGATTCGGGCTTTCGGTCGTACGCAGAGCCTGGCCTGCCGCCTTGCGTGCCATACTGCTCGCCTTCGGCCCTCAGGGTTGCTGGTAGGTCACTTAGGAGTAGTAAAGTGTCCACATGGGCCCGCCCTTTGGGCCTTTGGCCCTCTGGCTTGCGTGGACAGCCCGCTCTGAACGTACGCTTCGGTCCTTCGGCCCTTAGGTTTGTTTGTAATGCATTTAGGCGTAGTAAAATGTCTGCGTGAGCTCGCCCTTCGGGGTCTTTGGCCTTAGTACTCGCGTGAAGAGCACGCTCTTGAAGGATGCTCCGGGCCTTTGGCCCCGCGAGTCTCACCGCTCGCCTTCGGGTTGTTCGAACTTGTTGCCTGCGAAACTGCTACTGCTTGCAGCTGCTGATCTATGGAGCTCCATAGTTCGCAACACATATCAGTCGACAAGCTATATATAAAAATATCTATACGCATCTCCAGAGAAAAAATATGTTTACATATAGCTGTTGCTAGAAAGGTAATGTAACGAATCACCACTTGCAAATGTCTTCAAATTCAACCGCAACTTGCACTCAAATGAAATGAAGTATGCGCGGGCGTGGGGTACGGCAAGAGCTGCCTTGTTCCGAGTTTGGCTCCTAGTCCTCGGGCTGGATTTTGGCCAAAGCTTGCGGCCTACAGTCAAAGAAGTTATGAATTTAAAATGCCTCTTTATTGAAACATTTATCTGTCTAGGGGTCTGTACGACACACAGTAACTGAAACACAGTATTTATTAATTCGACTACAGGAACACACAGGAAGGCGTGGCGAGAGCTTATGAAGGCCTTAAGGGGATGCCTTGATTTGAGTCGTACACGCTCCCTAGACAGAGACACGCTGATACCTTCCGCCCACGAAAAAAAGAGATGTAACACTTTTCGGGAATCGCTGTTGTGGACTCGATAAATATCTAAGTTGGTGAAGTTTTATTAAAATTTCATAAAGTGAGATTTTAGATGAGATAAAATACTATACTATTGACTTGATTGTGTCGTAAAATAATGCATCGTTTGAGTAGGCTGAATAAAAAAAGAAAAATACAGACCAAACTTTGTTTTTTTTTCTATCGACGAAATTTTAAGCAATCATGCATCGATAAAATCAGATGAACAATCATATAGTCAAGAATCATATATCTGAAACCCTCTTATTGTTTCTTAATCTAGTCAGAACGGCGTTTCAAATCACGCGATAATTTCTAATGCACCGCCTTAAGCACCACGGGGATGCCCTAGGGCAACAACAACAACAACAGCAACACCAATAGAAACAACAGTACCTTTCATTTGGGAACACCAAAATTGAACTCATAGTATTTCAATCATACGCATCGTGCCGGTTCCCGCGGACTTGCGTTACGGAATTGACCATAAATGACAGGTTTATTATTTAACGACAACAAATTGCATATTATTGGAAAGCTAATAAAATGTTTGAAATTTTTTATAATGACATTTATCACGCTAAAGTATCTCTTTCTCGAATTATGATGGAAAGAAAGCAGAACGTCTAAGATAAAAAAATCTATATTTTTAATTATTTTCCAAACGGTTGAATGTACGTTACAGATCTCAAAGAATGAATTATAGAACATTTAATACGCATTCAAATGACACCTCATATGAACCGATCAGAAAAATAGAACCCGAGATTTGAACAAAAATCGAAGACCGTCGGCCGCCATCTTTATGACGTCACAGCTATGTGCGTCTCCCTCTCCCTTAACTAAAACCGGTAGATTCGTACTCTGTAGACAACAAGGAACACATCCATACCAGTTTTAGGTATATAGAAGACGTGTCCACGACTTTTATCAATATTGGCCAATTTCCGCCGTACTATTATTATAAACAGATGCATTATATTGTTTCAAAAACTCTGTTCGCTTAACTTCGCTGAACCTACGGGGCCTTAAAATAAACATTTTATTTTAATTTATATATGAAAAGTTAATACAAAAAAAAACGAAGCTGCTGATAAAATTTCACGAGAATAAGTTATGAAATGCATCCTGTAGAGGAGAACAGCGGGACAGACGCCGGCCGAACAGACAAACGATTTTCGGCCCAAGCGGAAGCATAAAACATCGTTCGCTTCGCTCCCTCCTTCGATTACCATACATAAACTTGGAAAAGTTGAAAAACCCCCGACATTTTCATTTCAAAGTCCAATATCTCAAAAACGGCTAAACAGATTTTCATGAAACATGGCTAAGAACACTCGGGATAAAATTATCTCTGACACAAAAAAACCGCATACAAATCGGTTCATCCGTTTGGGAGCTACGATACCACAGACAGACACGTTAAACTTATATAACACCTCTCTTTGCGTCACGGTTAAAAATGGACCAAGTTAAGATTTTGATGCAACTTGGCTCTTCTATATGTACGGGCCAACTGTTTGATTTAGGTAACGCGAAAGACCCATTTAAATACAATATCCACAGGGATTTGTTTGTTGTTATTTTTCAATTTCGAAGTTGTCGGAAATCAACAAAAACAATTGCAGGGTCATGTCATTTACATAATTATAATTATGTACCTACATTAGTCTATTAAGGGGCTACCCGAGGTTTCCATCGATTTTTGACAAGTTTTGAATCGTATCTCCTTCTTTTGCACTACAGATAGAAATATGAATCAAACGGTTATCGGTTCTTCAATCTTTTATCTCCATTTTGGTCTACCGGATTTTGAAACAAATGAATACTTAATGTTGTATGATTTTTTTAAAGATTGTCTAAAAAAACACTAATTTCGTATCTCTATTGACGTGAAAGATCTAACATATACGAAATCTACATATTTGGGTTCGTCTGTGACGTCTCTAAAAACTGGTCTAGGGTTTTCATTATAAACCAATTAACACAAAAGTTATGGCCAGAAAACGGTTTTTTTGGCCTAAAATGGTTCAACTTTGATGCCAAATATCTCGAAAACGATGAACTTTGAAGTAAATATGGGATACTATATTGCTTAAAGCCGTTGTTGTTAATATAGTAAGCTAAAAAAAACATAAGAAAACTAAGGGATTCAGATCGAAGGTCATTGGCGTATGGGAGCCCCTTAAATATTTGTAGTGCTGATCACTCTTTAAAATTACTATATTGTTTTTTATCAACGGTTTCTACAGTCTTGCTATTCCTACCCAACAATAACTTAAGTTAACAGTGCTGAATAAAAACACGCTAACATAAAGATTTAAAGTAAAGCTAAAACAGGTCGTTGTGGAAAAAAAGTATTAAGTAGTATGTAATATAGTCAAAAAAGTATGTAATATAAACCAGAAAAATGACAAAGCCGCGAAGGCAATGCAAAGGACATAACAAAAGAGTGATGCCCACACGCCACGCTAGTAAAGTAACCGTCAATATGCAGTGTGTCGTCGCCCTTAGACGCCCTTGAAGAAAAACAGCTCGCGTCTAGTGTGCACGGAGCATAACACGTCGATAACCCATCGCGAAGTAAAACGCGTTTGCGATTTTACGGCCGTTGACCTTAGCTCAAGGTTTTAATTGTTGGCTCCGGGAAATGTTACAACAAAATTTGCTAAAATGTGTATTCGTGAACTGATTTAGAACGCGTATACTAGGTGTCCACGTAGCTCCGCCAGCACACGAACACAGTGCGTATTTACATTAACTTTATGTAATGCTCTAGTCTAACTAGCTTCTGCCCGCGACTCCGTCCGCGTGGAACTCGTTCATATCGTATCCGTACAAACTTTCACGCCCTTAAGGGGTGTTTTCGGGAATAAAAACTATCCTATGTCCTTCCCCGGGCGGGATCAAACTATCTCTATACCAAATTTCATCTAAATTGGTTTAAACTAGGGATGCAACGATATGTCTATTACGATATCGATACGAATGACGAATGCATCGTAATAGCGAATACGATAATGAATGCATTACGATTTTTTAATTTACATCTAATAAAACAAGACAATTGAGTAAAATCAACATTTATTAATTTTTTAGACAGTTTACCACTAAATGTCATGATGATGAATTACAATCAATTTCTTTCTTTAAATGATCAGATTTTAGTCTATTTCGTATATTCGTAGGTATGGACTAAACGAGCTGTGGAAAACAATCTTTCTGAATCTACTGTAGCTGGATTGATGGACAAGTACTTATGGCCAATTTTTTCAAGTTAGGAAATATCGTATTTTTTCTCCAATAATTTGAAATCGAACTAGTTTTAAGAATCTTTATAAATCGTAATACTTTTTACGATACGGATGATCGTCAAAAATAACGATAACCTGCGGTTTACGATTATCGGCATCGGTATCGTTGCATCCCTAGTTTAAACGTGAAGCAGGTAACAAACAGACAGACACTTTCTCATTTATTGTAATATTAAATTATGTCGTCGGATGTATTTCGTCATTACCACTCAGGAACTTAATAATGGTGGAAGCCATAGCTGTTAGCGGGAAGACCTTCTGTCATATACGGTTGTTATTTCTGGCCAGACGATATTTGTTTTGAAATTTATAAAAACTAGTTCTATAATATTTGATGGTATGCATAAATTTTTATTCCATCATATTTTCGTGTTGAAGGAAAGTCGTTTCGTTTTTTAGTTTTTTAGAACCGGCTTCCGTCTCATGATTTCGTTCTCTTGGAATACGTTATTTCTTAACAAACTGTCTTTCTAAATTTGTTAGCCGAGGGAATTAATTTGGAAGTATTGTAAGATTCGTAAGCTAACGATTTCTATTCCTTAGGAATAACGCAACTTGTTGTTCTGCCAAGTATTAGATTATTATGGGATGTTCGTTTTTGCCATTGTAAGTCTTAAAGCGATTTTTTTCATTGGCATAGTCAAGTTCTTTAACTTGTGCGTAAAAAAGTGACAATTATGTTACTTACTAGCTTTTGCCCACGACTCCGTCCGCGTGGAACTCGTTTATATCGCAACTCCATACAAACTTTTAGCCCCCATTTCACCCCCTTAGGGGATAACTTCGGAGATAAAAACTATCCTAGGTCACTCTCCATCCCTTCAACTAACTCCACTTAAAAAATCTCGTTAATTCGTCGCTCCGTTTTGCCGTGAAAGACGGATAAACAAACAAACACACACAATTTCCCATTTATAATATTATAGTATATAGTACGGATATCTACACACCTTTATACGTTTGACCTGCACGTCAAACATTTATATAAATATTTATGACATTGACCACAACTATCATCTAATCTAAGTTTAATCTTGTTTCAGCAACTTGTAAATAGAGGCTGTAAATATAATTATAGCAGATAAAGATGAGTTTGGGAGCACGCGCCACCAAGGGTGGTGCGAAGGGCAAGGACAAACACGCCCAGGACAAGTCCAAGGGCGTTGACAAACCGCCGGCCAAGGAGAAGGTCAAACCACAGCTACAGGTTAGTGGGGTCAAGGTCAAACCAGTGTCGGAATAGTAGGATCAAAGACGAGCAAGTGCCACCAACAACGGCGGTACGAAGGGCAAGGACAAGACCAAGGGCGGCGACAAACCGCCGGCCAAGGAGAAAGTCAAACCACAGCTACAGGTTAGTGGGTTCAAGGTTAACCCAGTACCGTGATAGTAATGTCAAAGGCAACAAGTGCCACTAAGGGTGGTGCGAAGTGCGCCAAGGACAAACACGCACAGGACTTGACAGATTGACTTTGACTTGTCCAAGGGCATCGACAGACCGCCGGCCAAACCACAGCCATATAGCATATATAGCTGTGCTGTAGCATATAGGTATAGGTTAGTAGGGTCAAGGGCTAACCATTAGCGGGATAGTGGGGTCAATGTCAAGCAACAAGTGCCACCAAAGGTGGTGCGAAGAGCAAGGGGGCGTTTTTACTCAGATGTTCTACTTTTACTTTTTAAAACACGCACATTTGAGCGAAAACGCACAAGCACAAATACGCCCAGGATAAGTACAAAGGCATCGACAAACTGCCTGCTAAGAAGAAGGTCGAACTATAGCTGCAGATTAGTAAGGCATTGGCCAAACCACCCACAGATACAGGTTAGTGGCATCAAGGGTACACCACAAGTTCCGGTTAGCGGTGTCAAGGTTACGCCACAATTACGGGTTAGTGGGGTCAAGGACCAACAATAGACACAGGTTACTGAGGTCAAGGTCAAACCACATACATGATAATGAGGTGAAAATACGAAATAGGAAAGAACGGGATGTTTATAAACTACTTTGCAAAGCCATGGTTCATTATGTTTTAAGTGTAAGGATTCTATTAGTCTCTTTAAATTTGCTCTTTACCATTAATAAAACAATTTGAAACTTACCGAGTCTTATCTTCATGATTTTAATTATATTTTGTAATTTTCAATTGTAATAATTTCATAGTTTACTATCAATATAGCACTACAATTACGTTATACAATTTAACATGGGAAACGACCCTATTTAATTTCCTATCTTATACATGTATTTACTTCGAAACACTATGATTAACATACAGCCAAGGAATTTGATTACCAGTTTTCGACTCTATTATTTGTACGTTAAGGTTCAAAAGTGTACAACAACTATATCGACAAATGTATGTTCCAGGCAACCCACGAACAAATCCGCATGGCAAAGATGATCGACCACCGCAACTCGGACGACTCGACAGATGTTCGAAGAATGGTGAGATCACTTTCACGCGATTTACGCTGCTATCGGATCGAAACTCGATTGTTCTTGTGGGAGCAATGTGCGACAATAGAGGTCAAAATTCTATGAGCTTTCATGATCGTGATTAGTTCTTTTTCGGTAGTTTGAATCGGGGGTGTCTAGACTGAAGTGTAGTTATTTTGGAAACGCTAAGATACATACTAAGTTTTCCTCGTACACTCCACTAGATGTTTATGTTTTTAAATCGGACGAGTAGTTTCGTTGATGCCCTACATACAAACTTACAAAGCTGCAAACTCACATTTCATCTAGACATTACGATCTGTGTATTAATATCAATTCCAATATTCCCAGGTGCTCGAGCTAATGGAGATGACGTGTCGCACGGAAGAAGAGGTGTGCTCGGCGCTCCACGACTCGGACAATGACATGGTGGCCGCCTGCAATCTGTTGCTGGAGGAGAGCCAGCGGATACAGGTACGGTTGCACACGATCCGACAATGGGACCAAGTTTGTGAATATCAAATCTGGTTGCATACGATCCCACAATGGAACTAAGATTGTGAATGTCAAATCTGGTTGCACACGTTCCGACAATGGAACTAAGTTTGTGAATGTCAAATCTGGTTGCATACGTTCCGACAATGGAACTAAGTTTGTCAATATTAAATCTGGTTGAATGTGATCCGACAATGGAACTAAGTTTGTCAATATTAAATCTGGTTGCATACGATCCGACAATGGAACTAAGTTTGTCAATATTAAATCTGGTTGCATGCGATCCGACAATGGAACTAAGTTTGTGAATATCAAATCTGGTTGCATACGATCCCACAATGGAACTAAGATTGTGAATGTCAAATCTGGTTGCACACGTTCCGACAATGGAACTAAGTTTGTGAATGTCAAATCTGGTTGCACACGTTCCGACAATGGAACTAAGTTTGTCAATATCAAATCTGGTTGCATACGATCCCACAATGGAACTAAGTTTGTCAATATCAAATCTGGGTGCACACGTTCCGACAATGGAACTAAGTTTGTCAATATTAAATCTGGTTGCATACGATCCGACAATGGAACTAAGTTTGTGAATGTCAAATCTGGTTGCACACGTTCCGACAATGGAACTAAGTTTGTCAATATCAAATCTGGTTGCATACGATCCCACAATGGAACTAAGTTTGTCAATATCAAATCTGGTTGCACACGTTCCGACAATGGAACTAAGTTTGTCAATATTAAATCTGGTTGCATACGATCCGACAATGGAACTAAGTTTGTGAATATCAAATCTGGTTGCACACGTTCCGACAATGGAACTAAGTTTGTCAATATTAAATCTGGTTGCATACGATCCGACAATGGAACTAAGTTTGTGAATGTCAAATCTGGTTGCACACGTTCCGACAATGGAACTAAGTTTGTCAATATTAAATCTGGTTGCACACGATCCGACAATGGAACTAAGTTTGTGAATATCACATCTGGTTGCACACGATCCGACAATGGAACTAAGTTTGTCAATGTCAAATCTCAAAATGGCTAACTAGACTTTAGTTGGCTAATAGGGTAAATCGCGTCAATAACTGGCCACTTAAGGAAGTCTCATTCAATTGCTATCCAATATTTAACTGATGCTCTTATTAGGATTACTTGGACAATGATCTAGGTAGTACTTCGGTATTTGGTAATTACTGTGTTTAAAAAAATCCTTGATTTCTACATATTTTAGTGATGTGGCTGGTTATTAGGAGTATCTGCGAAGTGGCGAGTGATAGGCAATTTAAGAGTATGCTCATGTGCCCAATGATGAGAACTCAAATCGGAGGGAGACCGTCGTGGCGTTCGCCTGGTCGACTTGTAAAGTTCTGGCCGGTCTCGCTGTTGGGCGCGTGTCCGGGCGAGCGCTGGGGCGGGGCTGCCCTATGACCATAGATTATGAGAGCTGAGGGCTAAGTAATTACTAAAATCTTTAAGACAAATACGTGTTTTGGATGAGATAGTTGGTGTTGGTGCATTGATTTTCAAAATGTTGTATATTTCCCAGGGCGAGTGGCAGACTAGTGAAAAGAAGAAGAAAAAGCCACCCGCCGCCGCTGGCAACGGCGAGCCCGAGGCCGCGCGGGACCGCGAGCCGCGCGAGCCAAGGGAACGCTCCGGACCGCCGCGTCCACGTGAGTGCAGACCTTAAAAACGTTATCAAAAAATAACGTTACGTTTTATTTCGTTAGTGTTGAAATTTTTCGTTATAACAAAATCAGTATGCCCCATAACGGTATACACGGTGTTCCCGGGAATTTCCGTTAACTTCGGCATATTGCAGAATACATTCACAGAAACCAATTAGCATAGTAATTTCGTAAAGATATATTTTTTTATTTTTTTTGTACAATATAATTTAATGTAGCATTAACAGTTATTGTCTTATTGTGCAAGGGTTCAAGACCAGAAGGTCCAAGAAGAAACATTAAGTAAAAAAATGTACCTCCGACGCAGTTTTTGCCTAATATCGAACGAACTCACTTGTAGCCTGCTGTAAACCTTCTTGTAGTGTATAGGAACCTAACAACATTTAAAAAGCTGTTATGACATCACAGTTAAGAGCCTTTACACTGGTTAAATCTGCAAATCTGATTAAATTAAAATATTCAATATCTTAATAACAGTAAGAGTTAAGATACTACTGTCATTGAGAAATTAACTTTATTTGATCTAATCGCATAGGTTAGATCAAATTATGTTGCCCCTTGCAATTAACGGAAATTGCCAAAAACACCTTGTAAATATCATAAAATTATAAAATACGGTCGAATAACGTTATAATATCGTTTTAAAATACGAGCTGTCGAATGGGCGTAACCACAAGTGCGAAAAAGACACACTGTAAGCTATATAACGTTATTAAGCTTAAGCAAGTACCGTTACATACTACTACTACTATACTACTACTATTGGTTTAGATTTATAACTTTATAATGGATACCGCTGTAAAGCGCGTAAAGTATCGCTTTGAGTATAACGTTTTTTTGTAATAATAACGTTATAAAAGATAGCGCTATGCGAAAATCGTTACATACTACTACTACTATACTCCTACTATTGGTTTAGATTTATAACTGTATAATGAATACCGCTGTAAAGCGCGTAAAGTATCGTTTTGAGTATAACGTTTTTTTGTAATAATAACGTTATAAAAGATAGCGTTATGCGAAAATCGTTATATACTACTACTACTATACTCCTACTATTGGTTTAGATTTATAACTTTATAATGGATACCGTTGTAAAGCGCGTAAAGTATCGCTTTGAGTATAACGTTTTTTTTTGTAATAATAACGTTATAAAAGATAGCGCTATGCGATAATAGCGGTATTTAAAGGCCTGCGTGAGTGCCTTATCGTAATCTGTGGGTACCCAGTGGATCCCAACGGAGCTACTAGTCTACTAGAAGTAAGAGTAGGTAGAAAGCGTTTACTGGCGGCTACTACTGGCTGTAACCTGCGGGTTTTTAAGCCATTTGCATAGGTAAATAATAGATCTGGCATATACAGTGTGTGGCTCGTAACAGGAGCAAATATTCAATAAGGACATTTTTTCTGCAGTAACCCCTTGTGCCCAATTTTTATTTTCAATGCGGAGAAATGTTGATCGAAAGTTATGACCTCCAAGTAATCATGTATCTACAAGTACAGGAGTCGATGCAGATTTTGAGGTAACATCATGTAGATGAATCCTAACAGTTTTTGAATCTTAAGTTTTGCAAGATATTATTTAAGTGTTTTTAAAATAAAATAAAAATTACTTGCGTAACCCCAGAACAGTTAAATATACACGTAAACTTACTTAAACAAAAACAAAAAAATTAATACCACCTGGGAATATTTGTTCACAAGCTCAACAATCGCTCGTTTAATTTTTGCGCCTATTCCAGGCCACACCCTGTAGACCGGGGTCGCCTCTGAGATATAAGTTGGTGATGTTTGCATTTTTTGCAGGTCGTGGCGAAGCAGAGTCCCGTGGGCGAGGTCGCGGCGCGGCTCGCGGGCGGGCGCGGGGCGCGCGGCGCGGCGCCCCGGGCCGGCCGCGCGCGCCGCGGGACCACATGGCCGAGCCCGGTGACCACGGTCAGTTGCACTACGCTTAAGCAGAGTCCCGTGGGCGAGGTCGCGGCGCGGCTCGCGGGCGGGCGCGGGGCGCGCGGCGCGGCGCCCCGGGCCGGCCGCGCGCGCCGCGGGACCACATGGCCGAGCCCGGTGACCACGGTCAGTTGCACTACGCTTAAGCAGAGTCCCGTGGGCGAGGTCGCGGCGCGGCTCGTGGGCGGGCGCGGGGCGCGCGGCGCGGCGCCCCGGGCCGGCCGCGCGCGCCGCGGGACCACATGGCCGAGCCCGGTGACCACGGTCAGTTGCACTACGCTTAAGCAGAGTCCCGTGGGCGAGGTCGCGGCGCGGCTCGCGGGCGGGCGCGGGGCGCGCGGCGCGGCGCCCCGGGCCGGCCGCGCGCGCCGCGGGACCACATGGCCGAGCCCGGTGACCACGGTCAGTTGCACTACGCTTAAGCAGAGTCCCGTGGGCGAGGTCGCGGCGCGGCTCGCGGGCGGGCGCGGGGCGCGCGGCGCGGCGCCCCGGGCCGGCCGCGCGCGCCGCGGGACCACATGGCCGAGCCCGGTGACCACGGTCAGTTGCACTACGCTTAAGCAGAGTCCCGTGGGCGAGGTCGCGGCGCGGCTCGCGGGCGGGCGCGGGGCGCGCGGCGCGGCGCCCCGGGCCGGCCGCGCGCGCCGCGGGACCACATGGCCGAGCCCGGTGACCACGGTCAGTTGCACTACGCTTAAGCAGAGTCCCGTGGGCGAGGTCGCGGCGCGGCTCGCGGGCGGGCGCGGGGCGCGCGGCGCGGCGCCCCGGGCCGGCCGCGCGCGCCGCGGGACCACATGGCCGAGCCCGGTGACCACGGTCAGTTGCACTACGCTTAAGCAGAGTCCCGTGGGCGAGGTCGCGGCGCGGCTCGCGGGCGGGCGCGGGGCGCGCGGCGCGGCGCCCCGGGCCGGCCGCGCGCGCCGCGGGACCACATGGCCGAGCCCGGTGACCACGGTCAGTTGCACTACGCTTAAGCAGAGTCCCGTGGGCGAGGTCGCGGCGCGGCTCGCGGGCGGGCGCGGGGCGCGCGGCGCGGCGCCCCGGGCCGGCCGCGCGCGCCGCGGGACCACATGGCCGAGCCCGGTGACCACGGTCAGTTGCACTACGCTTAAGCAGAGTCCCGTGGGCGAGGTCGCGGCGCGGCTCGCGGGCGGGAGCGGGGCGCGCGGCGCGGCGCCCCGGGCCGGCCGCGCGCGCCGCGGGACCACATGGCCGAGCCCGGTGACCACGGTCAGTTGCACTACGCTTAAGCAGAGTCCCGTGGGCGAGGTCGCGGCGCGGCTCGCGGGCGGGCGCGGGGCGCGCGGCGCGGCGCCCCGGGCCGGCCGCGCGCGCCGCGGGACCACATGGCCGAGCCCGGTGACCACGGTCAGTTGCACTACGCTTAAGCAGAGTCCCGTGGGCGAGGTCGCGGCGCGGCTCGCGGGCGGGCGCGGGGCGCGCGGCGCGGCGCCCCGGGCCGGCCGCGCGCGCCGCGGGACCACATGGCCGAGCCCGGTGACCACGGTCAGTTGCACTACGCTTAAGCAGAGTCCCGTGGGCGAGGTCGCGGCGCGGCTCGCGGGCGGGCGCGGGGCGCGCGGCGCGGCGCCCCGGGCCGGCCGCGCGCCGCGGGACCACATGGCCGAGCCCGGTGACCACGGTCAGTTGCACTACGCTTAAGCAGAGTCCCGTGGGCGAGGTCGCGGCGCGGCTCGCGGGCGGGCGCGGGGCGCGCGGCGCGGCGCCCCGGGCCGGCCGCGCGCGCCGCGGGACCACATGGCCGAGCCCGGTGACCACGGTCAGTTGCACTACGCTTAAGCAGAGTCCCGTGGGCGAGGTCGCGGCGCGGCTCGCGGGCGGGAGCGGGGCGCGCGGCGCGGCGCCCCGGGCCGGCCGCGCGCGCCGCGGGACCACATGGCCGAGCCCGGTGACCACGGTCAGTTGCACTACGCTTAAGCAGAGTCCCGTGGGCGAGGTCGCGGCGCGGCTCGCGGGCGGGCGCGGGGCGCGCGGCGCGGCGCCCCGGGCCGGCCGCGCGCGCCGCGGGACCACATGGCCGAGCCCGGTGACCACGGTCAGTTGCACTACGCTTAAGCAGAGTCCCGTGGGCGAGGTCGCGGCGCGGCTCGCGGGCGGGAGCGGGGCGCGCGGCGCGGCGCCCCGGGCCGGCCGCGCGCGCCGCGGGACCACATGGCCGAGCCCGGTGACCACGGTCAGTTGCACTACGCTTAAGCAGAGTCCCGTGGGCGAGGTCGCGGCGCGGCTCGCGGGCGGGCGCGGGGCGCGCGGCGCGGCGCCCCGGGCCGGCCGCGCGCGCCGCGGGACCACATGGCCGAGCCCGGTGACCACGGTCAGTTGCACTACGCTTAAGCAGAGTCCCGTGGGCGAGGTCGCGGCGCGGCTCGCGGGCGGGCGCGGGGCGCGCGGCGCGGCGCCCCGGGCCGGCCGCGCGCGCCGCGGGACCACATGGCCGAGCCCGGTGACCACGGTCAGTTGCACTACGCTTAAGCAGAGTCCCGTGGGCGAGGTCGCGGCGCGGCTCGCGGGCGGGCGCGGGGCGCGCGGCGCGGCGCCCCGGGCCGGCCGCGCGCGCCGCGGGACCACATGGCCGAGCCCGGTGACCACGGTCAGTTGCACTACGCTTAAGCAGAGTCCCGTGGGCGAGGTCGCGGCGCGGCTCGCGGGCGGGAGCGGGGCGCGCGGCGCGGCGCCCCGGGCCGGCCGCGCGCGCCGCGGGACCACATGGCCGAGCCCGGTGACCACGGTCAGTTGCACTACGCTTAAGCAGAGTCCCGTGGGCGAGGTCGCGGCGCGGCTCGCGGGCGGGCGCGGGGCGCGCGGCGCGGCGCCCCGGGCCGGCCGCGCGCGCCGCGGGACCACATGGCCGAGCCCGGTGACCACGGTCAGTTGCACTACGCTTAAGCAGAGTCCCGTGGGCGAGGTCGCGGCGCGGCTCGCGGGCGGGCGCGGGGCGCGCGGCGCGGCGCCCCGGGCCGGCCGCGCGCGCCGCGGGACCACATGGCCGAGCCCGGTGACCACGGTCAGTTGCACTACGCTTAAGCAGAGTCCCGTGGGCGAGGTCGCGGCGCGGCTCGCGGGCGGGCGCGGGGCGCGCGGCGCGGCGCCCCGGGCCGGCCGCGCGCGCCGCGGGACCACATGGCCGAGCCCGGTGACCACGGTCAGTTGCACTACGCTTAAGCAGAGTCCCGTGGGCGAGGTCGCGGCGCGGCTCGCGGGCGGGCGCGGGGCGCGCGGCGCGGCGCCCCGGGCCGGCCGCGCGCGCCGCGGGACCACATGGCCGAGCCCGGTGACCACGGTCAGTTGCACTACGCTTAAGCAGAGTCCCGTGGGCGAGGTCGCGGCGCGGCTCGCGGGCGGGCGCGGGGCGCGCGGCGCGGCGCCCCGGGCCGGCCGCGCGCGCCGCGGGACCACATGGCCGAGCCCGGCGACCACGGTCAGTTGCACTACGCTTAAGCCGCGTACAGATTATGCGCGACAGTCACTCGAACATTGGATCGCGATGGAGACGGGGTTTCCGCGCGCTGCAGCTCGAACATTGCCGCGCTCAAACGTGCCGCGCGGCGATCCGAGCACTGTCGGTTTTTGAGCCCGCATCAAAGAAGTTTCAATCGCTGGCGCGCGCGCAGTTTGGACGGTTGTCTTGCGACGAACGTTATATAATTGGCACGCTGATCGAGCTGGATCGCTTGCCTCGCGCAGCCGCCGCGGTCTACCCAGATTCCATCGAACATTTGCCGCGCGAGCGAATGCTCACGCGTGGCTCGCGCACGGCTTTATAACATAAGGTTTGCCCAAACACGGCACGCCGCGTGATGCCGGCGCGATGCCTGCTCAAACAGGGCGGGCGAGGATCGCGCCGGCCTCGCGCTCTCAACACGCCCTCATCGCGCGCGCGAACTAGAATCGCGTGAATATATCAGGGTGTAACGTAATACTGTTATGCCCTTGATGGGATATGAACCGATCAAGGGCATAACAGGTATCGTGTTGAATTTTTTTTTGTTTTTTTTTTTACTTGCGTTGGCGGACAGGGGCGACCTGCTCCATACCAATGTAAAAAAAAGACCGGGTTGCACTCCGGGAGTGCCGGCATTAGTGAAAACTTAATAATTTTATTTTGCAAAAAAAAATACCCCCCTCTCATTACTACAGAGGCCGGGAAGGAGTTGCCGGCCGAGTACATATTAGACGGCCGAGCGCAGCTAGGTCGGATAGTTACGAAAATGGCAACCCCTTTTCACGCCAAGGTGGTATAGTGCTTTTCTCAAACATGCAATGAAATAAATTAAAAAAACTCCTAGAAATCAAACTTTAATTTTCATGGCTGAACGCCGTGATCATGTGCCACAAATTTTGAAATGGAAATTAAAAAAGATCATCTTGCAGGCCTAGGCCTCGAATTTTGTATGAAATGCCATTACGGGTCTCTCGTTTCGCTGCGCCCGAAACGTGACACTTCGAAGCCCATTACGAAGAACACAACGTCAATATTTCATGCATGTTTGAGAAAATTCCTTTGGCATTGCGCTCAGGCCCGGCGCGGTAGGTGAGAATCGTACACTAATGTCGTACATCCTAAGTGTAATGGTTTGCTTGCAGGCATTAACAACATGGGAGACTCATTCCCCAACGCCGAAGACTGGGACAACGAGGAGTGGTCGGGATCTCTATCAGACACTAAGGTGTGTCTCACATATCACTATACATTTCCGATTTCAAAGTTCCCACTGATAGGGTTGTTGACACCAATGTTATTATTAAAAATTGCCCTAATGTTGAAAACCCTATTCCAATATCTCAAATGACGAAGATACAACATAATGTTGCTAGTTAGAGAAATCGCTTGGGGTCCGGAACGGAACGGGTTCCGTGACTTCAGCAATCTCATTTTATTTGGTGTCAACAACTCTATTGTTATATTGCCAGTTTAACCCTTTTGACGGTAAGAGCACCTAAAGGTGCTTCGTGTTATTGCGCGACGCCAAGGACGACTATAGGCGTGATGGCGTACGCTGTCAAAGTCACCATCACGCTTTTAACTAAGGTTCTAACACACTTGTAGAAAAAAATGGCGTGTCTGTGCCACTTTCGTGAAGAATGGCGTCCAAAAGGTTAATCATTAGATCATATAATACGGTTATTGAGAGGTAGTAAAATCAGCAATTGTTTATGGAAATACTTGCAAATGACGTCACAATTTTGTTTGTATATAGTGTCCAATTTTTGATCATTATGTATCTTTAAAATAAAAATAATTTGAAGCGAAAGATTTTTTAAGTATTTCTGTGAGTGTTGTTTTGATAGTTATGTCATTTTTTTGCAACTGTATTATTTGTCAAATACCGTATTTATCCCAGATTGAGCCCTAATTGTCGACGCATATCAAACGTGTTTATGTCCACGCAGAAACGTTGTGAATTTTAAACCAAATAAATGTCCATTTTTGTTGCAACAATGTACATTTTTTCTTTCATCTGGACAATTTTGATATTCGTTGACACATTATTATTTGTAAAACGTACTACAGCTGGCACTGATAATAAATAATCAGCATTTAATCGCTGGCGAGGACCATTTATCTCAAAATCCGAGAAAATGCATATCAGTAATATTAAGCTCGAGTATATTAGATTTCGGTTTGGGTTTTAAATTAATGGCACGGTGGCTATCATATTTCAATCTATAGGAATGTCTGCTACCATGTTTTGCGTGTCGTGCTGTCTTATTGGAAACACAGTAAATATATTAGCTAAAGCAGTATCCAAACTAGAGTATCTTAAGATCTTTTTATGCCGGCACTCTTTTCAAAACCAGTTATACGGCACACGTTACTGATGCATCGCCGATCCCGACAAAGTCCGCTTAAAGCCGGGGTTATATTAGAGCCACGCCGCGTGTCGCAACGCTTACTTTGTATTGAACGTGGCTATACGCGGGACTGAGCTTATGTAACCACGTTCATACTAAATGTATGTAACCGATTGGCAATCCCACGCGTTACGACACGCTGCGTGGCTCTAATATAACCCGGGCTTAAGATTATTTCAGCGACCCGTGACTGCATTCGCTCGGATTTTAAATACTGCTTTAAGCTTTATATCTACTGTGCTGGAAATAAGGAATAAAGTAGCTATATCAAAACAAATTGCTCTTTATAGGGCCAAAATCAAAGAAATATTTCTAAAATGTGACATTGACCTCCCAGTTGTAATCTAAAAGTTAAATGCTAATCGTATATTTTTCATTGTTCATAAGGTACTCAACAAAAAAGTAACTATGTCCTTTACATGTTAGAGCTGCGGTTTATGCCACGAAACATGATCATAAGTACATACATACATCCGGACTGAAATCTCATGCCCGCGCCAAGAAAAGGCCCTAGATCGCGGAGCGGCGGAGGCTGCATTTCGGATGCATTTACTCCGGGCATAATAATGCCGTTTTTGGCTATGAAATTCTAAAGAATGGGTGAATCGACTTATTTCTATCGCGAGTTGCCGTAGTTACCTGGGTCTCTTTTCAAAACTGTGATTATTGGGTTTAAATCCACCAAATGTGGTGTTTTTTCCACACTTAAAACCGAACTATCAAAACTATCATAAATGGTCTCCTGACTGATGGCTCAAAATAACAAGAAATAGTTGTTTTACATTTGATACATGACACTGATCGGCTTAGCGCTTTGGCTTTGGCATTAACATTAACCCATTCACCGCCGCAGAAAAACAACCGAGGTGGTACCCACGTAACTGTTAAGTCTTAATCGTTATTGGCCTTTGTATGAAGTCGGTGGCAGGTGGATGGGTCAGCATCCGGAATCGTCTCCATAAGGAAGAAATCTATCACGTTAGTATAATCGTTATACAATTGATTCTGCTAAAAAACATACTGTTTATAAATAATAATAATCAACTGAAAACTGAAATTCCGGTTAGTGAATTTTACATGAAATGGAACGTACCCAACGATTCGGTTCCGTAATCGGCAGACTGTCACTGTCACTGTTACTTTGAAATTGTTTCAAATTTGCCTTTAATTATTATTTATCGTTTGTTATTGTGTGCAACAAGTGCTCTAATCGGACTAAAAAGTATAAAATAAATTAATAGTTTATAACGTGAAGAAATCAATTGTATAACGATTATAAATCTAATGCGGGTATTCATAGAGAGTTTCACAGGTCTCGGTCACACGTGGCATGACCTAGGCCACCATTGGCAATAAAAATGATGCAGCTAATAAGAACAAGAAATAGTCGACTGGCCCATTCCTTTTATTCTAAAACAATTGAAGAAATCCAATGATCGCACTTATGTGTCGTGTTTCGTGACTGAAACTGTACCGTATCGGAACGGGCGCGATGCAGTCGCGTATGTAGACTAGGTGCTAAGTGTTGTCTGCTGTAGGTGTTCACGCCGAGCGCGCCGGGAGGCGGCGAGGAGGCGCCCGCGGCCTTGCCCACGGTAAGTGTCACGTCCGGGGGTCACGTCTGTCTGCAGCTGACTGTACAAGTCTACATCGCTCACGACCTGTGCTGCTGCTGCTCGTCACTGGGAACAAGTTACACTCAAATGATGAAGCGACGCGTCCTGGGGACCGATTTTTGACTTTCGAGCGCTCGAAAATCAAAAAAAAGTAAATACGTTTTAACTGTCAAAATGGCAGGCACGTACTTTCTACCAATAGAATTGAATACGAGTGGTCAATACCACTCGTTTTTCTATCGCTATTTCAAAATAGCATTTTTTAAATTTTTGACTGTTTTTGAGTGAAAGAGTCGAGCGTTCGAAAGTCAAAAATCGGTTCCCTGTCCTTGTCGTCGCTGGGAACAATAACGAGACGGACGGCGGTGCAGACGACGTACACTTTTAAAACGGTCTCGTGATCCTACCGACTGCGCCATGTAAAACGTAGATTGAGATAGAGGTGCCAATGATATGCATACGCTAGCTATTACACAGGTTTTTATTTACATAGCTCAATTACAAATGTGCCATACCTGACACTCATCGACGCAGGACTAGTGTGGCTTTTGTCTTAACATTCAAATCCTGAAGCGATCCATGGATAAGAAGTCTAAAGGCGATTCGTAGAGGTTTAGACAGCTGGTCAAATTGTGGCACGACCTGCTTTTGCTGTCACTTGGAAGAACAAATGACGGTGGTGCAAGCGTGCACTATACATGACACTTCTGGACGCAAAACGCGCGAGTGTGTGGTCTGAGTTATTAGATATTCGACCTTATAGACGTGAGTGACCCGTTGAATTATAATTCTAATTTGCTATCATGTGTTATCAAGATATTTAATTCCTGAATAAATGTAGTTATAACAAGCTTCTGCCCGCGACTCCGTCCGCGTGGAGCTCGTTTATATCGTAGCTCCAAACAAACTTTCACTCCTATCACCTTCCCCGGGACTCGAAACTTTCTCCATACCAAATTTTACCAATAGACAGACACACTTTTGCATTTATAATATTAGTATGGAATTAAAGTAATATTTTCTAGTTATATTATTCGTAAGCCCAATGATGAGAACTCAAACCGGAGGGAGACCGTCGTGGCGTTCGCCTGGTCGACTTGTAAAGTTCTGGCCGGTCTCGCTGTTGGGCGCGTGTCCGGGCTAGCGCTGGGGCGGGGCTGCCCTATGACCATAGATTATGAGAGCTGAGGGCTAACTTTTTACATTATGAACATCAACCTATAATACTCAGGACAAGCTACGTGTTGGCAGAATGAGAGACGGAATGGCTCCTATACAGCTAAATTAAGAACTTGTCTCAAAATGGCTAATGGCTTGCCATAAACAACCTACTTCATTTGGGCGTGTAATGGTTATTTACCGCACCTCATAGTAGGTCAGTTGCGACAAACAAAAAAGTGGAATTATGACAAGGACAACTAAAGATATGTGTCTTTCTCTCACAGTTATTGAGATTTATTTATATTGTTTTACTCGGGCCTATCGGGATATTCTGCCCGTCAGATTTTTATCGACTATTGTAGGGTAGTGAAATATTGTGCACTCATATCTCCGTCGACCGTACGTTGTCACTCCGTTGTGCGACCATGACCGGTGCAAACCGTATCGAAACGTCTAAAATAAATGTAGATAAATATCGCATGTAAATCAATAATATAAATATGTGTTTAAAGCCCGAGAGTTTAAAGTGCTTTATTGAGAATTGTATGCTATTACTTGTCCTGAGTATTATAGGTCCATGTTTTACAGCAACCCAACATACTGTTATTTGAAAGATGTAGCCCGACAATATGCTAGATGTTGACGGTATGTCTGTTAATGGCGTGTGTTGTTCAGCAGGAGGAGTGCTGGGACACGGCGGCGGCGAACGGCGCCGAGCACATCCCTAGTTACAGCTACAGCCGCCTGCCCGAGCAGAGAGCGCCCGTTGTGAGTACCTTCATCCTCTTAGCGTTATTCCCGGTCGTGCCAAGGCCGGAACGCACTGACAGCGGCCGGCAACACCTTACTTCCCGGCCTCTGTAGTAATGTACTATTTTATTCCCAAACGAATCGAGCAATGTGTATATGTTCCAGCCGGCGGCGATCAGCTCGACGCCGCTCGCGCACGCGCTGGCCGCGCTGCCCGCCGCGCCCAGCGAGCCCGCGCCCCTGCCCGAGCCGCAGCCGCCCCGACACCAGGTAACACACGACACACACACACACACACACACACACACACATGTCTCAACACACGTACATATATACCTAATGAGAGGCCTCAACCTTGCCCTCTTTGTAAACCACTGTTTTTTTTAAATTTAAATACATTTCGATGCTAGTGCGGTCATTAAGCCACGAGCTCCGAGATATCTTGCCACGAGCCGCCGGCGAGTGGCAATACTCGGGACAAGTGAAGAATGACGTTACGTGTATCGAACGACGTTTTTTAATACAGTTGCAAAAAAATAGAAAAACAACAGATAAGGAATTAGAAACTTTTATATTATTAATTCTGTGACAGCATTGTAATACAGTTGAAAAAAAAATGGTACAATTTGTACAATTATTGAGTGAGAAAACTAAAAAGCACTAGTTCGCGAGAACCAACTCTCCGCACGCTAAACAGCTACGTAAAGTAACACTTTTTGAGCAACTTTATTAAAAAAATATTTGTTTTTCGACACTTATCCTGATCGCTATCTGACATATTTAACCTTACCGTATACACTAATGTGCATACGGCCCTAAAGACATACCTTTTTCTTTTTGACATAAAACTTTCAGCTAAGTATCTTAGAACAGTACCACAGATTATATAATAGTTCTACGAACAGATACTCAAGTTTGAATAAAAAAAAGGGTATACTAACCGTATTCCATGCCTTCAAAATTAAACAATGGAGCGAGCCTGAACGCGCGGGTCGTGCCCGATCGCGCCAGCCAATCAACGCTAGGGTTGACACCGCGTAGAAATGATGTTATCATTAATAGTTGAGTAAAATTTAATTAACGCTTTATTTTTGGAAATAATCTTAATAAATATTTTTTATTATGATGCGTCTACAATTGCTGTACCTGGTTGTGGCCAATAGGCTAGCAACCTGTCACTGCAATATCACATTATCTCCTTCTATTTTTGAGCCCACAATGTGTAGAAGTGGCTCTGAAATTTTTATTTCACGTGACTACCCCTTCTGAGAACACAGGCGTAACTGTATGTATGAAGACGGGTGACTCAGTAAAAAATTACGTTTGCCATAAACCCAAGTAATCCATCTATTCTCTATCCACCCCAATAGGATTCCAAATACAATAAAAACCCCACCTTAGCACACTGGTGATAAAGCTCACATTCGTTTCCAGCAGCCCATGGGCATGTCGGGGTCGCTGAGCGCGGCGCAGTCGCAGTACCTGTCGCAGCTCACGCAGCAGTCGCAGCGACACGACAACAGTGAGTACCACGACTATACTCACTACTCAAGTACTCACACTCAATAAACAACACGTTTTAGGTTTGGTTTTATGGAGATCCGTTAGAACTTATGTGACGTCAAATTAGAACCTAACCAAAGACTTAACTGCAATAAAAACCGGCCAAGTGCGAGTCGGACTCGCGCACGAAGGGTTCCGTCCCATTATCTAAAAAGACTGCAAAAAATCACGTTTGTTGTATGGGAGCCCCCTCAAATATTTTATTCTGTAGTTATTTTAGTATTTGTTAAGTGTAAGCATTCTCTACTAGTCAACCTTTCAACCTTTGGGCAAAGCAGACAAATTGACAAGCAGACAAACTATCATGGTTCTGGAGATACAGCCTGACAGACGGACGGACAGCGGAGCCTTAGTAATAGGGGTGTTTACCCTTTGGGTGCGGAACGCTTAAAACTACCTCATAATCGGAGCGTAGTGGTTTTTTGATTGCGTTCATTTGACAGAATTCCTACTTATGTACCTAAAGAAGGGCCTCTGTCCAAGACTAATGTTTGACAGAGAACCCTTATCATGAAATCCCTCTCGCAGGCGCTTGCCGCATATTGACACCTGTCTGAGGTCTTGACACCTCGGAGGTGTGCGAGACCCGAGTTTAGACGAAGCAACTAGAGTAACCAGGCCTTAGGAAAATCCGGTCTTGCTTCAATTCATGTTAATTAATTTTGAATTTTATCAGAGATTGTTTTAAGTTTAGACACATATTTAAGCTATGGTAGCCTAGTGTTTCAGGCATGTGTGGCTGTCGTGGGTTCGAATCCCGGCTCGTACCAATGAGTTTTTCTAAACCTATGGACGGAATATTTAACGTTAACTTTTCGGTGAAGGAAAACATCGTGAGGAAACCGGTCTAATCCCAATAAGGTCTAGTTTTCCCTCTGGGTTGGAAGGTCAGATGGCAGTCGCTTTCGTAAAACTAGTGCCCT
Source organism: Epinotia demarniana (assembly GCA_945867215.1). Taxonomy (NCBI): domain Eukaryota; kingdom Metazoa; phylum Arthropoda; class Insecta; order Lepidoptera; family Tortricidae; genus Epinotia; species Epinotia demarniana. The sequence continues at coordinate 39,759,720 of OX244261.1, read as the reverse complement.
AGCCAAAGCTTGAGGATTATTAGTCAAAGCGGACCCCGGGCTCCTTTCGGGGCGGGGATTTGGTATTTGATCTAACTTGCAGGTATTTCGGTTTGTCTAATAAATGTTTACTTCCTTACAGGTGTATATTCGTCAAATTACGGTGTCTACGGCTCGTCAGACATCACAAGTCAAAGGAAGCCACAGCGGGCGAGGGTACCTCCTCCTTCCAAGGTATCCACTGAAAGTCTTTTACTTGAAGCTTCAGGTTAATCAAAATATTTCTTATTATTTGTAAATGTAGATTGATAATTGCAACAGTAATGTTGGCTAAGCAGAAACATCCGCTAACGAAATTACAAATTTCGATCAAAGTGGAAAACTGAAAAACTTCGCTAGCCGCGCTTCGCGGGGTTTGAGCCCGTGACCTCTGGAATCCGAAATCTGGATCTCTGATCTCTCTGGATCGAAAAGTGCAATAGTTTTCCTAATACTATGTGAACGTTTGTATGTTATTTATTTGGGATAACAAGCCGTGGAGATTCCTGAATTTCTGTATCGTATGGCAAATCAGTGTATTTAGAACCGTGAAAGGACTTGTTGACTACAAATTCTCAAACCCTACGTGATAAGACTATAACAAATGAGACCAGTAAATAGCGACTTATCAATCGAATGTTATAAGGTCCACACTTGCTTGCACATATCTTGTTGTGAACGGTAAAGATACATACAAATAGCGACTAAAGATCCCACGTGATAAGGTATATTTTCCGGTGCGCAGATCCCCTCGTCGGCGGTGGAGATGCCGGGCGGCGAGGGCGGCGCCATGTTCCTGGACGTGCAGTTCGGCGCGCTGGAGCCCGACCTCACCGAGCCCGCGCCGCCGCCCGCGCCCGCCTCCGCCTCCGCCTCCGCGCCCGCCTCCGCCTCCACCTCCGCCCCCGCCCCCGCCTCCGCACCCGCGCCCGCACCCTCTCCCGCTCAACCACCCAAACCACTCACAGCAGTTAGTATAATCTGAAATATTCCTTATATTGCATTGTTTTGCTAGTGCTATTTATATGCGGCTGAGGACCAAATTCATGGCCAGTAGTAAGCTTGGTTAGTCGGTAGTTAGCCATACAAACTATAAGTGAACAAAAATCGTTGTGACACAAAAATCGTATGGTTAATTTTCGTGTCGTAACGGAAAACTTTTCATAGATCAAATTATTGAGTGAGTTAAGCTGGCCAAGAATTTGGTCCTTACCCATGTAGTGTTGATATTGTAGCTCCATATGCTAGCGTGTTATGAATCCCGTTACAAGTAAATGTGAGGTAATTGCCTCTTTATGCCCAAGTGTGTTGTAAACCAATATCACTTAGTATTTGTTATTCTAAAGGCGCGTGCTAATTTGAGGCAGCCTGCCAGGCGAGTACGAATTTTAGAAAATGAGTGAACTGTGCTATTTCGGTCAACAGCTCTATCCTTACGCAACTCAACATTCGTTACGTGGCGTTATTATAAGATTTTTCATTCTGATTTGTACAAATGTGGTACAAATCCTTGTATTAGTGAATGTAAAGTATTGTGTTCGTGTTTGCAGCAAGTCCCGGCCGCGCCGTCCCCCGCGCCGGTGCACGAGGCGGTGCTCGAGCCCGCTGGGTACGCCAACACCACCAGTTCCATGGTAACTAATACATGTTCTATTTCGTAAGCTAATAAGGTTCACTTTTGATTGCAGGTGGTTCTTGAGCAAAATCAGATGGTGTTGAGTGTTCCTAGGTTGCCATACAGACGTGTTTCTAATATGAGTCTAGATACTGACGAGTGTATCACTTCTATAGGTAGTATTCCACTTGTTCAATGTGCATTGCGTTTCACTCACTCTTTAAGCATAAATGTGAGACGCAAACACACATTTGACAAAGATCTTGGACATCCTCCGGTGATGCAGTCTTTTGTCTCTCATGAGCGCGTTGTTTTTTAGGGTTCCGTAGCCAAATAGCAAAAAACGGAACCCTTATGGATTCGTCATGTCTGTCCGTCTGTCCGTCCGTATGTCACAGGGTATTTGAATAAAAATTTGAGCATAAGTGTATTTTGTTAGCCGCTACATAGTTTTGTAATAAAATTTCAATTTTTCTTTTTACGGGTGCACTCCATTACATAAAACACGTGTCGCACATCAATCGATGGGCCTTTCAAAATAAATATAAGGTTTCTCAGCAATGTATTTGATTAAGTGAATAGAGTCGGAGATAACCGCCCCGAAAGTGAAAGAATTGTGCCCCCCCCCCCCGTCTAATTTTTGTACCGTGTATTTTAAAAATTTGAAATAAATCATGGCCATAGGGCTTATTAAATTCTTTCATCGAAAATTGTTTTGAACAAGACCGGTTCAAAGGTTTTTGAGATATTTCTTCGTTCTGCGTGGTCCGGCACGCACTTGGCCGGCTTTTTTTTTATTTTTATGCGATTTTGTGCTTTTGTATTGTTGATATTCTAAGTATACATAGAAAATGTGCGTCATTTTATTCGTCATTTTTATCGTTTAATCTTATTTAGGTAGCGTCATAAAACTAATAACATTTAGTACGATAAATGTTGCAGTAGTAGGGCCTTACTCAACACAGCGCAACATCAGGTGCTTTATTGACTTTTTGACGGTAGCAATTTTGTCATAATTTTAATGCAAATTGCTTTTGGAGTGCTGTCGGGATTACGCTTATCTTTACGCTTACAGCACGGCTATCACGCAACAGCGCGCGAGCTCTCGATTTTTCTCGCACTATCCGTCTCTCTCTTATTAGAAAACTTAGAAAGAGAGTTGGTGAAAAATCGAGAGAGCTCGCGCGCCGTCTTGTAACAGCCGTTCTGGAAGAACTGCAAGTGGATACACGCATTCACGTTTGTTAAATAAATAAATGTGAATGTTTGAGTGAATATAATAGTTGTTGTAATATATTGTGTTTATATATGTCAGCAGCAGCTGCAGGAGAGCCTGGCGCCCGAGCCCGGCCCGGCGGCCGCCGAGCCCGCCGCGCCGCAGCCCAACAGTGAGTGCGCCACCACGCGTCGGCCACACTACCACTGCACTACGATCACACTATCACTGCACTTTAACTACACTACGACCGCACTTCGACCACACTATGACCGCCCCACGACCGCACTATCACTGCACTTTAACTACACTACGACCGCACTTCGACCACACTATGACCGCCCCACGACCGCACTATCACTGCACTTTAACTACACTACGACCGCACTTCGACCACACTATGACCGCCCCACGACCGCTCTATCACTGCACTTTAACTACACTAAGACCGCACTTCGACCACACTATGACCGCCCCACGACCGCTCTATCACTGCACTTTAATTACACTACGACCGCACTTCGACCACACTATGACCGCCCCACGACCGCTCTATCACTGCACTTTAACCACACTACGACCGCACTTCGACCACACTGTGACCGCCCCACGACCGCACTATCACTGCACTTTAACTACACTACGACCGCACTTTTAGACCACACTGACCGCCCCACGACCGCACTATCACTGCACTTTAACTACACTACGACCGCACTTCGACCACACTATGACCGCCCCACGACCGCACTATCACTGCACTTTAACTACACTACGACCGCACTTCGACCACACTATGACCGCCCCACGACCGCCCTATCACTGCACTTTAACTACACTACGACCGCACTTTTAGACCACACTGACCGCCCCACGACCGCACTATCACTGCACTTTAACTACACTACGACCTCACTTTTAGACCACACTGTGACCGCACTTCTACCACGCTATGACCGCACTAATACCACACTATGACCACACTACGACCACACTATGACCGCATTAAGACCACGCTATGACCGTTCTACGACCACTAATTTAAGGAATAAATAAATAAAGTGCCGTGTCACGAAATGGCCCCAACTCAGTATGACGCAGGCTTTGCAGCCAGCGTTGATATTCCGTTGGATCCATCCAGTAAGGACGCGTTCTCTAGTTATTTTTAATATTATATAACTTATCTGGAAGAGCGTGGCCTCCCGACACAGCTAGATAATACCTACTAAAGGTTGAACCTGGGGTCACCCCAAACTTGACCCACCAAAACCAGCGCCGCAAGGCTCCCGAAAGGAACGATCTTAAACGATATTCCAAGTACACAAAACACGTCTTTCTTATATCCATACCAAATTAAGTTATTTAATAATAGGAATGTAGACACTAAATAAAATAATCAATCATGTCGTATTTTCTCGAAAAAGGGTTAAAAATGTAGTCAAATGTAGCAATAAGCAACGCAGGAGCTTAAATAATAAATAAATATTTGAGGACAATCTGACGCAAATCGACCTAGTCCAATACTAAGCAAAGTTTGTACTATGGGTACTAGACGACGATAAACATACTTATATAGATAAACAAATACTTAAATACATAGAAAACATCCATGACTCAGGTACAAATATGCGTGCTCATCACACAAATAAATGCCCCTTACCGGTATTCGAACCCAGGACCTCTTGCTTCGTAGGCAGGGTCACTAGTGTCACTACCAACTAGGCTAAAGCGGTCGTCTGGTAATAATCACGCAGTTGAGGGTCCAAAGTTTTAAGAAGGGGTACATATGTTCTATGTTCCCCGTGTGGTGTCGGGTTAGAATTTCACCACCCTTTCTTCCCGTGGGTGTCGTAAAAGTCGACTAAGGGAGCAGGGTTAAAGTGTGTTGTGGGCGATGGGCTAGCAAACTGTCACTGCAATATCACATTTTGTCAATCTTTTTTATACCCACATTTATGCTAAAAGTGGCGCTGGAACATAGGTTTCATGTGCTCTGCCTACCCCTTTTAGGGATAAAGGCGTGAATGTATGTATGTATGTATGTATGTGTATGTACATATGTTCTGTCCCTTTTCCGCAAAACGCAACTTCATATGAAACGATTGTCATTTACTACGACGCTCGCAGATTGTGACGGCACTAACTGCGAACGTTTTCTCTCTCTAACAAGCAATATTAAAACAGTTGTAGCTTCGTAATTCTTTGAGATATCTGAATGGGATTTTCGTCTTATCTTATCTTATCTTATCTTATCTAGATGAGGGCCCTTTCGGATGCACTTCGACCCAGTGGGATCTTTTGTGCATTTGCCCTCTCCTTATGTCTACTCCCAACTTCGCTCCATCATTTCCACATAGCGGATGATGCAGCTCAGCGGAAGTACCTTGAATTCCTTTGGTTGCGGATAACCGTTACCGAAGTAATTCATTCTTTGTCTGGCAAGGGCATGACATTCACACAATAAGTGTTCCATAGTCTCATCCTCCTCGCCACACATTCTACAGTCTAAACTGCCCGATAGTCCCATCTTGGCCAAGAGGTCCTTGACCCCGAAGTGACCTGTGAACACCCCAGATATGATTCTGAGCTGCTTCCTACTGGATTTCCAGAGTTTGTTAGTCCAGCCCGAGTCCACTCCTTCTATGAAGAGTTTAGAGTGCCTTAAGCCCGCCTCATTCCTCCACTCGTGTTGGTGTTTGGTTTTGGCGTAGGCTTTATAGGCCGAAATAATGGTTCCCTGCGAGAGTCCCACAAATGGTTCTGGACCTACAAAGTGGTTTGTAGACCCCCCTCTAGCAAGCTCATCCGCTCTTTCGTTGCCGATGAAGCCCTCGTGCCCTGGTATCCAAACTAGTTGCACCTTATTATGCTTTCCAAGCTTGTTCAGTGCCTGGACGCCGTTATAGACTAGTCTAGATTCCACTTTCGGCGCCGTAAGTGCTTTAAGGGCCGCTTGACTGTCACTGAGTATATAGATGGTCTGCCCTCTGGTTTGCCTGTCTATATTCTCCTGTGCACATGCAATTATGGCGTATGTCTCCGCCTGGAAGACGGTTGCCAAACTACCCATGCTTACACTACTACTGTAGTCATTCGCATAAATGCCTGCTCCCGTACCGGATCCCATTTTAGATCCGTCCGTGTACCATATACTGTCTTCGATACCAGACCTAGGCGGTTCTAGACCTTCGGCCCATTCAGCCCTGGATGGAACTTTTGTTGTGTAGTTCCTATGGAATACAAACTTGGGTAGCATTTTGTCACTTCCCATGCTTGTTATTCTGTCTAAGAAACCATCAGTCTCCATGTTTGTGTGTTTAGTCTTTGGTTTGTTGTCGCTCCACAGTCCAAGAGTTCTTAATCTGTAGAGCGATTTCCGCGCCTCTGACTTAATCACCAAGTGAAGTGGCGGTAGGTCCAGTAGGACTTCTAGCGCCGCTGTAGGCGTGGTACGAAACGCCCCTGTTATAGCCATGCAAGCCGATCTCTGCACCTTCATCAGAGCCTCTCTGCATGTGCTCATTAAAGTCCTTGGCCACCATACCAGGCTGCCGTACAATAATATGGGCCTCACCATCATAGTGTAGATCCACTTAAGTACCTTTGGGTTCAATCCCCATGTTTTGCCATACGCTGATCTACACATTCCAAATACCCTCAGTGCCTTTGTGATGGTAAGATCTGTATGCTTCTTCCAATTCAGTTCCTTATCCAGTGTAACACCTAGATATTTCACATCATCGGACAGTTCTAGTACCCTCCCGTACAGTTTTAACTGCTGTACGCCTGGAAGGGTCCTTTTCCTAGTAAAGGGTATTACCACAGTTTTGCCTGGATTAATGGATAGTTGGTGCAGGTCGCACCATTTCTCCACCATCCGCAGTGCCTTGTTCATGATTTCTGATACCGTGCCTGGGAACTTCCCATTAACCAGTATCACTAGATCATCAGCATATCCCACCGTGTTGATGGGACCCTTATTGAGTTCTACCAGGAGTGAGTTCACCACCAGACTCCAGAGAGTTGGTGAGAGTACCCCCCCCTGTGGACATCCCTTTGTGGCCGTGGCCATTATCTCATCCCCTAAGAGAGATGACTTTATTAGTCTGCCATTTAGCATATTGCCTATCCATTTACATAGGGTGGGCTCTACACCATGTTTTGCAGCTGCTTCGCTGATAGCTTTATACGTGGTACGATCGAACGCTCCCTCCACGTCCAAGAAAGCTGCCAGACATAGTTCCTTATTCTCTATAGCCTGTTCAGCCCTGGTTGTTACCAGGTGAAGTGCGGTTTCCGTTGACTTCCCTGGCTGGTATGCACATTGTAGTTCGTGCAGCGGATGTCTCCTTAATGGGCCATCCCTTATGTGTCTATCTACCAATTTCTCCAGTGTTTTGAGGAAAAACGACGATAAACTTATCGGCCTATACGATTTGGCTTCACTGTAATCCGCCTTGCCCGGTTTGGGCAGATAGGTTACTTTTACCATCCTCCACACCCGTGGCACGTGTGCGAAGGCCAAGCACGCCCTGTACAATCTGCTAAGATGCGGGATTAGTACATTAGCGCCTTCTTGTAGTAGAATGGGGTAGATGCCATCTGGCCCCGGGGCTTTGTAAGGTTGAAATGTTGAAAGTGCCCACTTTATCTTGTTATGATCTACTACCTTTTTGGACGTGTCCCAATTGTGTCTCGTTGTACTTGTGGTCTGTTCCAACGCACTAATTGCACCATCGTCTGTTACGCTGTCGTGTATTACTGAGCCTGGGAAGTGCGTGTTACACATTACCTTAAGGGTTTCCAGCCCCGTTTTCGTCATTCTACCGTCATTGTCCCTAATGGATGTGAGCGGGGCCGACTTTGTGGTCGCTAGTGCCTTTGTTAGTCTCATTCCTTCTGGTATTGACTCAATTTGATCGCAGTGGTTCCTCCACGCTCTCCTTTTGGCTTTCCTCACAGCCTTGCTGAGTTCTGTGAGTTTTTGTGCATAGTACCCAAAGTCATTAGATGCCTTTGCGTCATTGAATATTGCCCTAGTTTCCCTCCTGAGTTTAACTATCTCTGGGGTCCACCATGGTAACTTTTTAGCCAGGGTTTTCTTCTCCGGGCAGTTATTAGTGAAGGCCGTGTATACGGCTTGTACTATTTTGTCCGCTTCGAATTCTATGTCTATAATAGAGTTGAGCTTGCCTTTTGGGTCTCCTAGGTCCACCTTTAGATCCCTTCTAAACGCCGACCAGTCCGTGTGCCTAGGATTCCGTTTTCGTACCGTGTTTATTTCTATTTTAGTTCGGTACCTAAAGCAGATGTATCTGTGGTCCGAAAGGGATATGTCGTCAGATACGTGCCATGAGTTGATTTTGTTACTAGTATTATTAGTAGCCAACGTTAAATCAATAACCTCCCCCCGCCTAGAGTTGACGAAGGTAGGTTCATTGCCTTTATTTAGTATTTGTAAAGAAGAGCTTACCAGGAAGTCCAGTACCTTCTCTCCTCTCCTGTTGACATCTGAGCTGCCCCAGATGACATGGTGAGCGTTTGCGTCGCAGCCGATTATCAGGTTGGTGTTCGCCCGGCTGCCGTATGCAACAAGATCCCGCAGTTGTTGTGTGATGGGATCCGTCGCCTCGTAGGGGAGGTAGGCTGATGATAGGATGAGCTCCTTACCCTCCCCCTTTTTTTGGATCATCACCGTGGTGAGATCCCTGCAACAGAAAGCATGTAAAGGCATAGCATTGATGCCATTTTTGACATATATACATGTCCTCATGTTATTGTTGTTATCTGGACACAGGTGAACAATTGTTCCCCCCGTTCCACCTAAACCTCTTATTTCACTTTTATATATATATGGTTCTTGAATAAGAGCAATATCGAACTTGTCGCATTTTAGCTGCCTTGCCAGAAGGGCAGTGGCAGCCTTATTGTGTTGTAGATTAATTTGTACACACCTTAAACCCGCCATTGGCGCTATTATAGTTTTGGCTTGCTGAGGTCAGCAGCCACTTCCTGGACAGTCTCGTCGCAGGACATGGGAGACATGGAGGCCTCCAGGTACAGCTCTGCCATTCCCTGCAGATCCTCCGAGCCAATCCCCGATAGCGGTGATGACTCTCGGGCCATGCGGGATTCAGCAGGTCTGTCACTGGAGCCCGCCATGTCCCCGGCCTCCGATTTCGACTGCCCCTCCTCCTTGACTGTCTCAGCCTCCTCAGCCTTTTCGCCAATAGCAATTGGCACCTTGCCATCTGGAGGTGTGCCCTCCTCGGCCTCCCCAGGCGGCGGACCCCCCGCGCCCTCCCCCGGCGTCGGTCCCCCCGCGCCCGTCCCCGCACAAGCGCCATCCTCAGCCCCCTCAAGCGCCCTCTCCTCCGCGTCCTCTAGGAGCTTGAAGGAGCTCAGGTCGACCCCCGTGTGTAGGTGGTAGCCCGCTGCCTTGATAACGTCGGCCGACACCCGGTCCATCAGTATGATGCGCCTGGTGTTCGCGTCCGACGTCAAGGTGTCTACCACCTTCCACTCCTCCGTGTGTAGCGCAGGATTGTACCTCTGCAGCACACGGAGAAGCAGCTTCACGTCATGGCCGCCAACTATCTTCGTTTTCCATTTTTTGGGATTTTCGTCACTAGGCATATAATCCAAAAGAAAGAAGGCAAAAACATTATATATAATGTTGTTATATAATGTTTCTGCCTTCTTTTGGATTAATAATAATTTTCGAGTATACGGCTGTACTATCACTACATAGTATAAAACAAAGTCGCAGTCTGTCCCTATGTATGCTTAGATCTTTAACCTTTTCACCGCTAGATGGTAAAGCAACTTGCCGTGCCAGCTCACGCCACAAGGGTAAAAAAATAATGGATAAAGAAATAATTCCAACATGAAATTGGGCTATTTCAGAGTAGGTTTTCATAAATAAAAAAAAATAAAAAAAATGTCGGCAAATGCAGTCTTTGGCGTCGGTATCACGAATCGTCGATGACGTGATTTCGCGACGACGTGATTTCACGTGTTTGGCGGTGAAAAGGTTAAAACTACGCAACGGATTTTGATGCGGTTTTTTAAAATAGTGATTCAAGAGGAAGGTTTATATATATAATCAGAGGTCGGCGCGGGTGAGCTGTTTTTGCATAATATGGACATACCTTGTCATTCAATGGTTAATGCCCCATGTGTAATTATTAACAAATGAATTGATTTTATTTAGGCTGCCTTTCTACTACGAGCTTTACGTAGCCATCAAAACTAATGAAATTTGTAAGAATCTACGGAATGTGATTAATCTATTTTTCACAGCTTTCCGCTTCAGTGGGAAAACAGTTTCAACTTCAATTTAACCTCGTTTTGTAATGCATTTTCATTATATTTAATAGTTTCAATTTAGTCTTCTTTTAATATTTCTTTATCCATAGTAATATCTACAAGACAACTATATGACATTAATGACGTAAAAATAGCTCACCCCCGCCGACCTCTGTTTCTAACATTATAAATGAAACTGAAACCATGTTATAGCCAAATCTGTGGACAACGAGATCCTTTTCTCCAAAATCACCTGTACCTTACCAAGCCTCGTTATTGCAGGCCTAGAAAAGCAACTGACGGCAGCCATGAAACAGCTCGCAGTATCCGCAGGCGACGCGCCGCAAGCCGCGCCGCAGCTGCACCGACACAAGGTAACATCCGATCACTGCCCTACTATACTATCCGCAAAACCAAGTGGCGACTCAAGTCATAAACAGGGACCGGAATTCTTCATAGCAAAAATCAAACTGTCAGAGGGAATGACCAAAGTTTATCGATTATCGATAAATAAATGTCACTTAATGACACATCGTCAAAGTAATTAAATCAGGCTTTTGGATATATACAATGTATGTAAGCATAATGGTAAGGAATAAAACTTTCGCTATCGATTTGTCAATGGTTTTTCTTTTAGGATTAACCACTTTAGTAACACGGCACGGAAATTACTTATGACAATCAAGCGACGTAAATGGCATGAGTTATTTTAATATGGAGATGCAGGTTGCTTTTCAAAGAAGTCAAATATTACAGAATAATCGTACAAGTCGATATGCGATAATATTCGGTAACATCGATAAGTGGAATTGTCGATAATACAATTTGGTCATTCCCTCTGACAGTTTGATTTATGCTATGAAGAATTCCGGTCCTTGGTCATAAATCAATGGGTCATGCTATCTCTTTCGCACCTGCACTGCCTTATGTAGCGGCCCGGGCAACAATAGTACTGGCTTTTATTGCCTGACTCGCCACTGGGTTTTGTGGATACTATAATGAATAGCTATTTAGAATATGGCATGTTCCGGAAACACGAGGTGGACTGATGACCTGGAAAAGGTCGCGGGGGTCCGCTGGATGTTGGTGGCGCAGGACCGGTCACTTTGGCACTCTTTGGGGGAAGCCTATGTCCAGCAGTGGACGTCTTTCGGGTGATATGATGACGATGTTCTAGAAATGTCCGAAAGAACAATGCACAAACGCCAACACAGTTAACTGACTATCCTGTATTTGAACCTTATTACAATGTACATAAAGTGCACATATGGTCAGTTAGCTGTGTTGTCGATACCTAGTACTTACGTGTTAGGTACTTAAGAAAGATATAGATTTTTTCTAAAACTTAACAAACCTCTCTGTTTACACTTGCACTGCCTAGAATCGCTACGCAGAAGGTCCTAGCCGATCCCGTAGTATTCCGCTAAGTAGCGGAAAACGCCTACGGCGGCGGCGTAAGCGCCCGCTAGGCGGATGTCAAGCAGTGAAAATGTTAACTGGGATGTCTTTTGTTCCTGTCTCACAAACACATGTAAATGTGTCAGATGAAAATAAATCGAAATAAACACTAAGGAAAAAAGAAATGTTACACAAACCTATTTTAACGGCATTTTAGGTAAAATAGGCTTTATAATTGGTTATGAACAGTGATCGGAATTAGGTGAGCCAAAATACCTATTCTTCGCAAGAGGACTTATATAAAGTGGTTGCAACCGGGTAGAAAAAAAATCCTTGAATATTTTTTCCGGGTATCAGTCGTAATGTTCAACATACGGGATGTTGTTAATCAGAAAGTTCCCATACTGTAAGTAAAAACATGTATGTATAGCATTACAACTAGTACCGGGATAAACATGGAAAACCTGGTATTTAAGATACAATATTTTTTGTGTCACAAGGGAGCAAAATAGTATATTTACGGCGAGGGCGGTGTATTGTATCCTGAATGCAGCGAGGGATCCTACAATAGAATCCTGAGCGTAGCGAGGGATTCTAACGTAGGATCCTGAGCGTAGTGAGGGTACAAGTGTTTACGCCCGAGACGAAAATAATTTTGCTACCGAGTGACACATACTATTTTTCACACCGACTATGAGGAAATTTAAAAAAAGCTATTGTTAAAATATATCTAAATTATCTTAATTTTTATTACTAATTCTTAAATATTACGAAATATTTATAAATTTTTATACAACGTTGTTATAGTTAAAACTTGAAATATGTTCGTTTTGAATCGACTACGATGAAATTACAATCAATTATTTTATTAACATCTGTGTTCAATTGGCACATTGCGTACAAATGTTCCAATGCCAATGTATAAATTAAAAAAGTAGCTTGAACAGAAAAGTAGCGTTTTGGTCCCTCTCGTCGTGGAGCAAAACTTACTTTTCCGAATAAAGGTGTGAAAATAACTATTTCTACCCGGTTGTAACCACTCATAATGTCCTCTTGCGAAGAATGCGGTATTTTGGCTCACCTAATAGGGGTGTCGACAATAAATAAAATAATCAATCATGTATTATTTTTTCGAAAAGGTTTAAAAATGTAATCAAATGGAGAAAAAATCAACGCAAGAGGTTAAATAATCACGAAGTTTTAAGTGTCTAAAGTTTTAAGAAGAGGTATGTCTCTGTCCCGTTTTCGCAAAACAACTTCATATGAAACGATGACGCGTGTAGATTGTGACGTCACTAGAAGACAGCATTGTGCCGTGTCCATCGTGTGCTACGCGGCCCCCCGGCAGCCTCGCGTAACGTGACGTCACACACTGTTTGGGTTTTCTCTCTCTAACAAATATTAAAACGGATGTAGCTTCGTAATTCTTTGAGATATCTGAATGGGATTTTCGTTACTAGGCATATTTGTTTGCCTTCTTTTTTGGAGTAATAAGAATTTTCGAGTCTACACCTGTATTCCGATGAGTGGTTGGCAGCGCACCTTGCCTGTGTACTGTGTAGGATAGTAACCGTGGGCGTTGTCTCTAGGCCCTGGGCCAGCAGCCCGTGTACGCGCACCACGCAGCGCAGCACCACCCGCCGGTCTACGGGGCCAACGTCTACGCACCACAGGTTTTCAACCTTTTTTTACTCTACTTTACTTTATATTTTTTCTCAGAATTAATGATATCTTTATTGAAATGTGTCCCCATTTCTTTAATACACTATGGATCGATTAGAGCCCCTATTACTAAGGTTCCGCGGCCCGTCCGTCTGTCTGTCCGTCTGTCACCAGGCTGTATCTCATGAACCGTGATAGACAGTTAAAATTTTCACAGGTGATTTATTTCTGTTGGCGCTAACAGCAATTAAAAAATAACATTTAAAAAAATATTTCAGGGGGCTCCCATACAACAAACGTGTTTTTTTGGTGTTTTTATGGATAATTGTATTTACGTCACACCTGGTCATAATGAATTACTGCACGCTGCGCGTACGGTTAAACTCGTATTGTGGCCAGGTGAAGACGTAAAATTATGTGCTCACCACGAGCGGTAATTCTTAAAGCCCCAGATCACATATTTATGGCCTTCACCTTGGGTTCGGGCCACAAACGCATTCATAAATTCACCGCCCTAGGTACGTAATGTACTATTATATAGACCATAATGATTAAGCGTTAGTTGGAATGACAGCTCGCTACGCCCTATTTAACATTGATCAATCTGTAATCGTAAGTAGTTACAACTCGCCCTAACCCCATTTTAACTTCCCTTCGTTACTCATTACAAGGGTATTGTGATTCACAAATATAAATGTTATTTGATTTGTCAGCAGGCAAGCTCGACGAACGCGTCGCTAACGTCCGGCATGTCCGCGCCGGCGTACGGCTCGGCCGCCGCGCTCACGCAGTACCAACCCATGATCAACTACAACCAGGTCACTCAATAATCTACTACCGCATGACATGAAACATGAAACACCCGCGACTAGTGATGTGCCCGGGAATATTCCCTTGTTCCCGGGAATATTCCCCAAACAGGGGAATATTGAAATACAAATTAGGAAAATTCAAGTTGTAATAAAATGAATAGTGCCCCGAGCCCGACAAATTAAGTGCCATTCGCCAAAAACTTTATTATTGTACTAATAAATAAATAAATAAATAAATAAATATAAGGGGACAATCTTACACAAATCGAGCTAGTCCCATAGTAAGCTCAATAAGGCTTGTGTTATGGATACTAGACGACGATATATATAATAGATACAAATACTTAAATACGTAGAAAACATCCATGACTCAGAAACAAATATTCATGCTCATCACACAAACATTTGCCCTTACCAGGATTCGAACCCAGGACCTTCAGCTTCATAGGCAGCGTCACTACCCACTAGCCTAACCGGTCGTCAAAAACCTACGACCTACCTAACCTACTAATTCTGCCTTTTTATCTCAATTACCATTAAATATGTGAATATTTTCATATTTTGTATTCGTACACTTTTTATTGTAATTTTTTTCGTTAACTTTGTATCGTTTTTGTTATCTGCAGAAGTATTTGTGTAAAATTTGTTTTTTTTCTGCTCAAGGAATATTCCCAGTAACTGGAAATACTCTCATTGTTTCCGGGAATATTCCCATTGTTCCGGGGAATATTCCCAGGAACACTGAAAATTTACTTTTGCGGATAAATTACACTGATTAATGTATTGGTAAAAAAATCAAGGGCCCAAGTTATCAATAGAATCCCTGATAGCAAGATGTATAAACAAACACAATTCCAATATTCCCGTATATTCCCTCGTATGGAAATATTCCTGGGAACGGCACATCACTACCCGCGACGCACATAACATTACTGCCAAATGTTGAACAAGATATGTGCAAAGTGCAACACGCGGGCAGAGTATGAGAGAGATATTCGTGTACTGTTTGTTTAAACAATCGTCTGTGTGTGTCAGCAGACGTCGTCGTCAGCGGGAGTGTACGCGGGCAGCGCGCTATACACGTACCAGCCCAGTCCACAGGCCAAACTACCCACTAAGGACAACACGCCACAGGTATACTTGACATTATTATATTATAAAGGCTATTAGGACCCATTCAAAAAGCAACTCTTCCGTCCAGGGTCGAAGATTCCAATTGCAATGCCACTTTTAATAAAAAGTTGGCACACTAAATAATAATAATCTCAGCACGCACACTTCAGCACCTCCCAAAGGATCAGTGTGTGTTACAAACTGGCATTGAAATTGGAATAATTTTGTCGGAAATAGAGTTGAATTTCTTTTGTTTCATAATGCGACCGAGACGGAACAAATGCAACTCTTTTCCAATTGGACATGATTTAAATTCCTTTAACCCGATATAATAAGTCCTTTCTGGAGGTGGTTATAACCCAAAGATACAAGCTAAGTTAAATGGCTAATGGGAACCTTTTCACGGCAAAGGCTTTTTGTTGAGAAACAATTAACTGAATGTAATGAGTTACAGTTTTATTCAATCCAATGACAATTTCAATAAATTGAAAGCCATATCTTTATACAATTTAGTTTCAAAATATTTTTCTCTTCTAAAGTATCTATTGTCACGAGTGGACTCCAAACTAGACTACTTATTGTAAAAAATGTGCAAAAAGACGTTCCGAACACAAGCCTTTTCACCGCTCGAAAATGCACGTATAATTAATTTTGTAAAATTGTTTCCTATTTTAACGTAACTGATGTATTGTTATTTTCAGTATGACAACGTAGCATCTAGTAATAGTTTAACAAACACGTCGACGACACAGAGCTCAACCGCCAAAGTACCTACCACCACAGGTAACTAATAGTACATTGTTGTAAAGGTTGGAAAGTAGGCAATAGATGGACGAGTGGGTTCGAGGTACGAGCTGCAGGTGAGGACCTCAAAGGAGACGAGTCCATCTATTGCACTTTTGGCTGAGACATTACATAGTGATTTTCACGCCTACTGCGAGGAAATTGCAAATAATTATAAGTATAAGTCAAAATGAAGTACCTAATTAATAGTACATTACGTAACTAGGGCGGTGAATTCGTGAATGCCCCAGATCGCAGGTGTTTGTGGCCCGAACCGAAGATGAGTGCCATAAATATGCGCTCTGGGGTTTTACGAATTACCGCCCGTGTTGAGTACAAAATTTTACGTCTTCACCTAGCCACAATCCGAGTTTTCCCGTACGCGCAGTGTTCAGTAAAACTCGCATTATGGCCAGGTGTGAAGTAAATATCATAATATGAAAACACTTTGGCGCGGCCGCTCGCGTGTGGAGGGCACCGCGCCGGGCCGCCATTGACATTTATATCTGCTATTAAAAATTTAATTATATTTTTGCATATGTTGAATGGCCAAAGCCAACACAAGCAACCACTACAAATAACTAAACATAATAAATAACGAATAAAAAAATGCCTGAGACTGTTAAAATCTGCTGTAAATTGCAAGCTCATCTGTGAAGTATAATAATACCATGGGAAAGGTATCACCTTTCCCATGGTTAACACGCTATGACAAGTACTATCTGCTTTCATTTTATATCGTTTTTGTCATTTTAACTGTAGTTATAAGTTGACGTGCATTTCCTCTGACGATTCATGAAAGAGTATAAATAAAACAGAGTTATAAAATTAATGTCTGATAGATTTCATAATTTTCGAAATACACGTGTATCATAAAAAGGGTGTGAACCGATCGAGGGCATGTTCGGTAGCGTATTGCGATTCCAAAAATGCATTAGTTCATATTTTACAGTACAGACGGTGCTAATTTCCCGCACTAGTGCGGAAAAGAACACTTTTCGTGCATATGTCGAAACTTTAAAGAGCCATATATGTACGGTAAAACGTTGTACGACGAATTCAATGACCCTCCAATGTAATACAACTCGCATGCGAGTTGTATTACATTTACAAAACACAATTTACAATTACATATACAAAACACGACCGAAGGGAATGTTTTAAATCGACACGAGTTGCGAATTACCTATTCGCACGTCTATCGTACAACGTTTTACTGTACTCATGGCTCTTTAAATTTTCGACATATGCACGGAAAGTGCTATTTCCGCACTAGTGCGGGAAAGTAGCACCATATGTACTGTAAAATAGATTATCGAACCGTGCATTATTGGCTCCCCCGCAATGTTAAGCCACTAAGTCACTCCCGCAGCTTGTAACTAACGTGGCCACTAAACGCTCGGTGTGAGCCAAAGCCGACGCTGTACAAAAAGTATGTATGCTGTATAATAAAGAACTGAGCCGCCGCTTCAGGGAATAATATTTCATTTACTTCAGAAATCTAAGGCCCGTATAACAAATACCTTAATGACTAACATACATAAAGTAACAGTACTTTGGCGGCCACTAGTGGCTCAATCAGGTGTCATTCCATAGAAACTTGTGATAATGTCCATACATTTAGATTTCAACAAACACCGCTTACGATTACAGACAGTTTGGTGCAACCAACCGTTAAGGAGTTAAGGACCATTTACATGGTCCAACAACTCGCATGCGAAGTAAATGAAATATTATTCCCTGAAGCGGCGGCTCAGTTCTTTATTATACAGCATACATACTTTTTGTACAGCGTCGGCTTTGGCTCACACCGAGCGTTTAGTGGCCACGTTAGTTACAAGCTGCGGGAGTGACTTAGTGGCTTAACATTGCGGGGGAGCCAATAATGCACGGTTCGATAATCTATTTTACAGTACGAGTACATATGGTGCTACTTTCCGTGCATATGTCGAAAATTTAAAGAGCCATGTGTACAGTAAAACGTTGTACGATAGACGTGCGAATAGGTAATTCGCAACTCGTGTCGATTTAAAACATTCCCTTCGGTCGTGTTTTAATTTATCACCACTCGTTGCGAATTTCCTATTTTCGGCACTTATTTCGTAAATAACTATTTTGGGGCTTACTTACAGCATCTACTTTTTGGGGCTTGGATTATTGTGTCGTGCATTGTCAGCCCGCAGAAAGGTGGCTTCCAATTATTGCCCCAGACTAAGTTTGGGCCCCTCTTAGGGTGATAATGTATGGCCCGATAAAATTAATAATTCGCGACCTCAGATCAGAAATAGTGCGTGGGGTGGCGTCGACTCGCTGGAGATCATCAGTCCACTTAGAATGTACAGCCTGATTATCCGAAGCCACCGTGCATTATCAGCTCGTACAAAATTGGCTTTCAATAATTGCCCCGAATAATGCACAACCAACTAATGCACTACCCGATAATCCATGTACATTGGACGAGGATTATTGGGCTGCACATTATTTTGGCCGTGCATTATCATGGTCATACGTTAACCGGCACGAACGTGCGGCAGAGCGTTGTTGATCGGTGTGCGATCGTTAGTTGGTGTAACCCGCTCTTTGGTGTTTGCCCTTTGTAACGTGTACATGTTCCCCGCAGTGAGCGCGGGCGCGGGCGCGGGCGCGGGCGCGGGCGCAGGCGCGGGCGCGAACGCCACCGCGGGCGTGCCGGGCGCCAACGCCGGCTACGGCGCGGCGCTCTACGGCGGCGTGCAGGCGCCCGCCGGCTACGCGCACTACGACGAGGCGCAGCTCATCACCCGGGGCCTGCCGCACCATATGGTACAACATACGCTATTCTAACTTAAACGCCATACTAATACATTTATTTTTTAAAATAGTATTTTATGCAATAGTTATATAATGTATACTTTGTTGTGTAACACGTGTGTGTGTGTGTGTGTGTGCAGGGCGGGTACTACGAGGTGGGCTACGGCGTGGGCGGCGCGCGCGAGGGCACGTTCGGGCTGGGGCCCGCGGACCGCTTCACGCGCACCGACGCAGCCTCGCCGCAGCAGGTCAGCCAGGTATGTGTGTGTGTGTGTGTGTGTGTGTGTGTGTGTGTGTGCAGGGCGGGTACTACGAGGTGGGCTACGGCGTGGGCGGCGCGCGCGAGGGCACGTTCGGGCTGGGGCCCGCGGACCGCTTCACGCGCACCGACGCAGCCTCGCCGCAGCAGGTCAGCCAGGTATGTGTGTGTGTGTGTGTGTGTGTGTGTGTGTGTGCAGGGCGGGTACTACGAGGTGGGCTACGGCGTGGGCGGCGCGCGCGAGGGCACGTTCGGGCTGGGGCCCGCGGACCGCTTCACGCGCACCGACGCAGCCTCGCCGCAGCAGGTCAGCCAGGTATGTGTGTGTGTGTGTGTGTGTGTGTGTGTGTGTGTGTGTGCAGGGCGGGTACTACGAGGTGGGCTACGGCGTGGGCGGCGCGCGCGAGGGCACGTTCGGGCTGGGGCCCGCGGACCGCTTCACGCGCACCGACGCAGCCTCGCCGCAGCAGGTCAGCCAGGTATGTGTGTGTGTGTGTGTGTGTGTGTGTGTGTGTGTGTGTGTGTGTGTGTGTGTGTGCAGGGCGGGTACTACGAGGTGGGCTACGGCGTGGGCGGCGCGCGCGAGGGCACGTTCGGGCTGGGGCCCGCGGACCGCTTCACGCGCACCGACGCAGCCTCGCCGCAGCAGGTCAGCCAGGTATGTGTGTGTGTGTGTGTGTGTGTGTGTGTGTGTGCAGGGCGGGTACTACGAGGTGGGCTACGGCGTGGGCGGCGCGCGCGAGGGCACGTTCGGGCTGGGGCCCGCGGACCGCTTCACGCGCACCGACGCAGCCTCGCCGCAGCAGGTCAGCCAGGTATGTGTGTGTGTGTGTGTGTGTGTGTGTGTGTGTGTGTGTGTGCAGGGCGGGTACTACGAGGTGGGCTACGGCGTGGGCGGCGCGCGCGAGGGCACGTTCGGGCTGGGGCCCGCGGACCGCTTCACGCGCACCGACGCAGCCTCGCCGCAGCAGGTCAGCCAGGTATGTGTGTGTGTGTGTGTGTGTGTGTGTGTGTGTGTGTGCAGGGCGGGTACTACGAGGTGGGCTACGGCGTGGGCGGCGCGCGCGAGGGCACGTTCGGGCTGGGGCCCGCGGACCGCTTCACGCGCACCGACGCAGCCTCGCCGCAGCAGGTCAGCCAGGTATGTGTGTGTGTGTGTGTGTGTGTGTGTGTGTGTGTGTGCAGGGCGGGTACTACGAGGTGGGCTACGGCGTGGGCGGCGCGCGCGAGGGCACGTTCGGGCTGGGGCCCGCGGACCGCTTCACGCGCACCGACGCAGCCTCGCCGCAGCAGGTCAGCCAGGTATGTGTGTGTG
This sequence comes from Epinotia demarniana, assembly GCA_945867215.1. Lineage (NCBI taxonomy): Eukaryota > Metazoa > Arthropoda > Insecta > Lepidoptera > Tortricidae > Epinotia > Epinotia demarniana. Next base: position 39,739,431 of record OX244261.1, on the reverse strand, counting down.
TGTGTGTGTGTGTGTGTGTGTGTGTGTGTGTGTGTGTGTGTGCAGGGCGGGTACTACGAGGTGGGCTACGGCGTGGGCGGCGCGCGCGAGGGCACGTTCGGGCTGGGGCCCGCGGACCGCTTCACGCGCACCGACGCAGCCTCGCCGCAGCAGGTCAGCCAGGTATGTGTGTGTGTGTGTGTGTGTGTGCAGGGCGGGTACTACGAGGTGGGCTACGGCGTGGGCGGCGCGCGCGAGGGCACGTTCGGGCTGGGGCCCGCGGACCGCTTCACGCGCACCGACGCAGCCTCGCCGCAGCAGGTCAGCCAGGTATGTGTGTGTGTGTGTGTGTGTGTGTGTGTGTGTGTGTGCAGGGCGGGTACTACGAGGTGGGCTACGGCGTGGGCGGCGCGCGCGAGGGCACGTTCGGGCTGGGGCCCGCGGACCGCTTCACGCGCACCGACGCAGCCTCGCCGCAGCAGGTCAGCCAGGTATGTGTGTGTGTGTGTGTGTGTGTGTGTGTGCAGGGCGGGTACTACGAGGTGGGCTACGGCGTGGGCGGCGCGCGCGAGGGCACGTTCGGGCTGGGGCCCGCGGACCGCTTCACGCGCACCGACGCAGCCTCGCCGCAGCAGGTCAGCCAGGTATGTGTGTGTGTGTGTGCAGGGCGGGTACTACGAGGTGGGCTACGGCGTGGGCGGCGCGCGCGAGGGCACGTTCGGGCTGGGGCCCGCGGACCGCTTCACGCGCACCGACGCAGCCTCGCCGCAGCAGGTCAGCCAGGTATGTGTGTGTGTGTGTGCAGGGCGGGTACTACGAGGTGGGCTACGGCGTGGGCGGCGCGCGCGAGGGCACGTTCGGGCTGGGGCCCGCGGACCGCTTCACGCGCACCGACGCAGCCTCGCCGCAGCAGGTCAGCCAGGTATGTGTGTGTGTGTGTGCAGGGCGGGTACTACGAGGTGGGCTACGGCGTGGGCGGCGCGCGCGAGGGCACGTTCGGGCTGGGGCCCGCGGACCGCTTCACGCGCACCGACGCAGCCTCGCCGCAGCAGGTCAGCCAGGTATGTGTGTGTGTGTGTGCAGGGCGGGTACTACGAGGTGGGCTACGGCGTGGGCGGCGCGCGCGAGGGCACGTTCGGGCTGGGGCCCGCGGACCGCTTCACGCGCACCGACGCAGCCTCGCCGCAGCAGGTCAGCCAGGTATGTGTGTGTGTGTGTGTGTGTGTGTGTGTGTGTGCAGGGCGGGTACTACGAGGTGGGCTACGGCGTGGGCGGCGCGCGCGAGGGCACGTTCGGGCTGGGGCCCGCGGACCGCTTCACGCGCACCGACGCAGCCTCGCCGCAGCAGGTCAGCCAGGTATGTGTGTGTGTGTGTGTGTGTGCAGGGCGGGTACTACGAGGTGGGCTACGGCGTGGGCGGCGCGCGCGAGGGCACGTTCGGGCTGGGGCCCGCGGACCGCTTCACGCGCACCGACGCAGCCTCGCCGCAGCAGGTCAGCCAGGTATGTGTGTGTGTGTGTGTGTGTGTGTGTGTGTGTGTGTGTGTGTGTGTGTGCAGGGCGGGTACTACGAGGTGGGCTACGGCGTGGGCGGCGCGCGCGAGGGCACGTTCGGGCTGGGGCCCGCGGACCGCTTCACGCGCACCGACGCAGCCTCGCCGCAGCAGGTCAGCCAGGTATGTGTGTGTGTGTGTGTGTGTGTGTGTGTGTGTGTGTGTGTGTGTGTGCAGGGCGGGTACTACGAGGTGGGCTACGGCGTGGGCGGCGCGCGCGAGGGCACGTTCGGGCTGGGGCCCGCGGACCGCTTCACGCGCACCGACGCAGCCTCGCCGCAGCAGGTCAGCCAGGTATGTGTGTGTGTGTGTGTGTGTGTGTGTGTGTGCAGGGCGGGTACTACGAGGTGGGCTACGGCGTGGGCGGCGCGCGCGAGGGCACGTTCGGGCTGGGGCCCGCGGACCGCTTCACGCGCACCGACGCAGCCTCGCCGCAGCAGGTCAGCCAGGTATGTGTGTGTGTGTGTGCAGGGCGGGTACTACGAGGTGGGCTACGGCGTGGGCGGCGCGCGCGAGGGCACGTTCGGGCTGGGGCCCGCGGACCGCTTCACGCGCACCGACGCAGCCTCGCCGCAGCAGGTCAGCCAGGTATGTGTGTGTGTGTGTGTGTGTGTGTGTGTGCAGGGCGGGTACTACGAGGTGGGCTACGGCGTGGGCGGCGCGCGCGAGGGCACGTTCGGGCTGGGGCCCGCGGACCGCTTCACGCGCACCGACGCAGCCTCGCCGCAGCAGGTCAGCCAGGTATGTGTGTGTGTGTGTGTGTGTGTGTGTGTGCAGGGCGGGTACTACGAGGTGGGCTACGGCGTGGGCGGCGCGCGCGAGGGCACGTTCGGGCTGGGGCCCGCGGACCGCTTCACGCGCACCGACGCAGCCTCGCCGCAGCAGGTCAGCCAGGTATGTGTGTGTGTGTGTGTGTGTGTGTGTGTGTGCAGGGCGGGTACTACGAGGTGGGCTACGGCGTGGGCGGCGCGCGCGAGGGCACGTTCGGGCTGGGGCCCGCGGACCGCTTCACGCGCACCGACGCAGCCTCGCCGCAGCAGGTCAGCCAGGTATGTGTGTGTGTGTGTGTGTGTGTGTGTGTGTGCAGGGCGGGTACTACGAGGTGGGCTACGGCGTGGGCGGCGCGCGCGAGGGCACGTTCGGGCTGGGGCCCGCGGACCGCTTCACGCGCACCGACGCAGCCTCGCCGCAGCAGGTCAGCCAGGTATGTGTGTGTGTGTGTGTGTGTGTGTGTGTGTGTGTGCAGGGCGGGTACTACGAGGTGGGCTACGGCGTGGGCGGCGCGCGCGAGGGCACGTTCGGGCTGGGGCCCGCGGACCGCTTCACGCGCACCGACGCAGCCTCGCCGCAGCAGGTCAGCCAGGTATGTGTGTGTGTGTGTGTGTGTGTGTGTGTGTGCAGGGCGGGTACTACGAGGTGGGCTACGGCGTGGGCGGCGCGCGCGAGGGCACGTTCGGGCTGGGGCCCGCGGACCGCTTCACGCGCACCGACGCAGCCTCGCCGCAGCAGGTCAGCCAGGTATGTGTGTGTGTGTGTGTGTGTGTGTGTGTGTGTGTGTGTGCAGGGCGGGTACTACGAGGTGGGCTACGGCGTGGGCGGCGCGCGCGAGGGCACGTTCGGGCTGGGGCCCGCGGACCGCTTCACGCGCACCGACGCAGCCTCGCCGCAGCAGGTCAGCCAGGTATGTGTGTGTGTGTGTGTGTGTGTGTGTGTGTGTGTGCAGGGCGGGTACTACGAGGTGGGCTACGGCGTGGGCGGCGCGCGCGAGGGCACGTTCGGGCTGGGGCCCGCGGACCGCTTCACGCGCACCGACGCAGCCTCGCCGCAGCAGGTCAGCCAGGTATGTGTGTGTGTGTGTGTGTGTGTGTGTGTGTGTGTGTGCAGGGCGGGTACTACGAGGTGGGCTACGGCGTGGGCGGCGCGCGCGAGGGCACGTTCGGGCTGGGGCCCGCGGACCGCTTCACGCGCACCGACGCAGCCTCGCCGCAGCAGGTCAGCCAGGTATGTGTGTGTGTGTGTGTGTGTGTGTGTGTGTGCAGGGCGGGTACTACGAGGTGGGCTACGGCGTGGGCGGCGCGCGCGAGGGCACGTTCGGGCTGGGGCCCGCGGACCGCTTCACGCGCACCGACGCAGCCTCGCCGCAGCAGGTCAGCCAGGTATGTGTGTGTGTGTGTGTGTGTGTGTGTGTGTGCAGGGCGGGTACTACGAGGTGGGCTACGGCGTGGGCGGCGCGCGCGAGGGCACGTTCGGGCTGGGGCCCGCGGACCGCTTCACGCGCACCGACGCAGCCTCGCCGCAGCAGGTCAGCCAGGTATGTGTGTGTGTGTGTGTGTGTGTGTGTGTGTGTGTGTGTGTGCAGGGCGGGTACTACGAGGTGGGCTACGGCGTGGGCGGCGCGCGCGAGGGCACGTTCGGGCTGGGGCCCGCGGACCGCTTCACGCGCACCGACGCAGCCTCGCCGCAGCAGGTCAGCCAGGTATGTGTGTGTGTGTGTGTGTGTGTGGGTTTAGGACACATACAACTCCCTCGAGCACTGTGACCTTACAGGTGACAAGGGTTTCCTGACTAGCTCAGAGGTTAGATTAGGAATCAAGGAGGAGCAGAAGGCAAACACTGATTTGACGGTTCACACATATGGGTCTTTTATGCGCGTTTATTCTCACTTCAATCTTAGGTCTAAAACCCTAACGGCGGTATTAAATGACGCACACTCTGGTACGGCGGCGGTATTGTCGCGGAACTACTTACATATCTACGGACGGTATTTGTTAATGGAAGGATACAGCGGATGTGTTAATTGAAAGTCTGGGCGAAAGCGAGGACGTGCCAGCGCTGCCTCGAGATTACGGGAACCTGGAGTGTCAGCGCTGCCTCGGGAGGACTCGAGGGTGATTCACTTAGGTCCGCTGCTAATGAGGACGAGCCCCACTGCCGTGTACGCTAGGCGGGATATGCACGGGCAAGCGAGGACTTGCCAGCGCTGCCTTGGAGCGAGGTGGTGGGGGAACTCGGGCGAGCGTGGACTTGCCAGCGCTGCCTCGGAGTGGGGAGGGGAGGGGGCAGTTCTTTCCACCGCGGTCGGTGGGCCACACTGAGTGTCTCGGCGCGGCGTCGCGCGTTTGATACCCGTCGCATCATCGGTGGCGCGGCCGGTGCACCGCGCCGCTCTCCCCCGCCCGCCGCCCGCCGCCCGCCGCCGCTCTCCCCCGCCCGCCGCCCGCCGCCCGCCGCCCGCCGCCGCTCTCCCCCGCCCGCCGCCGCTCTCCCCCGCCCGCCGCCCGCCGCCCGCCGCCCGCCGCCGCTCTCCCCCGCCCGCCGCCCGCCGTCCGCCGCCCGCCGCCGCTCTCCCCCGCCCGCCGCCCGCCGCCCGCCGCCGCTCTCCCCCGCCCGCCGCCCGCCGCCGCTCTCCCCCGCCCGCCGCCCGCCGCCCGCCGCCCGCCGCCGCTCTCCCCCGCCCGCCGCCCGCCGTCCGCCGCCCGCCGCCGCTCTCCCCCCGCCCGCCGCCCGCCGCCCGCCGCCCGCCGCCGCTCTCCCCCGCCCGCCGCCCGCCGCCCGCCGCCCGCCACCGCTCTCCCCCGCCCGCCGCCCGCCGCCCGCCGCCCGCCGCCGCTCTCCCCCGCCCGCCGCCCGCCGCCGCTCTCCCCCGCCCGCCGCCCGCCGCCCGCCGCCCGCCGCCGCTCTCCCCCGCCCGCCGCCCGCCGCCCGCCGCCCGCCGCCGCTCTCCCCCGCCCGCCGCCCGCCGCCGCTCTCCCCCGCCCGCCGCCCGCCGCCCGCCGCCCGCCGCCGCTCTCCCCCGCCCGCCGCCCGCCGCCGCTCTCCCCCGCCCGCCGCCCGCCGCCCGCCGCCCGCCGCCGCTCTCCCCCGCCCGCCGCCCGCCGCCCGCCGCCCGCCGCCCGCCGCCGCTCTCCCCCGCCCGCCGCCCGCCGCCCGCCGCCGCTCTCCCCCGCCCGCCCCCTGCCGCCCGCCGCCCGCCGCCGCTCTCCCCGGAGCCTGGCCCGCCGTGTGACGGAGCGCTGCCAAGCCCACGTTACATGTGTGTGTGTCATGTGTGCCCGGATACTACGAGGTGGGCTTAGTGGTTCAGGCATGCGACTATCAAGAGCTACGTTAGCCTAGGGTTAGCTTTTCTGCGAAGAAAACTTGAGGAAACTGGTCTAATCCCATTAAGAGTAGTTCTTATTGGGAAGTTCATTCATTTCGCAAAATTAAACTATTCCGATGTCAATTGGTTGACCCAGAATGTGACGTCCAACTTTCGTCCAACTCGTATAAATAAAACAACCATTGAATGCAATTAGCTCAGGCGCACAGACAAACATGACCTCGCTCACCGACAGCTAGCCGGCAATTGCCCCGAGCTGTCGGTTCGCCTCAACACAGCTGCTACCCTTGCGTATATATTTGTGGTGGCAATACGCCACATAGAGCATAATGTGATGTATTTTGATCACCAGGTCCCCGCTGCGTTACCTCCAGGATATGCGTACTTCTACCAACCTCCTCCCACGACGTACCAATACGGAGTCTACCCCACGGTAAGTCTAAATATAACTCCCAATGTGCAACACGATTCCCAGTCGTTTCATGAAGCTGCAACTTACGTAAGTCTATTTAAATGAGGAATGCCAACACTGAGGGCCTACCGCAAAAGGAATTCGATGTTTTCCGTCTGTCAGACTCTCGAGTTCGTACTTACGTGCAACAGAGAGAGAAATCTTCGAATGCCGTTGGCGGTAAGCCCTCTGAGGCCATGGACAACTGACCATTTGACCTGTTTCCTGTTTAGGCTATAAAATCGAAACCTGAAGCTTCTAGAAACGGTCCACTGATAGTACTATATGCTATGATAGTATTTTTATATTTATATGTTGTGTGCATATCCTGCCTATCAGAACTAGGGATGCAACGATAATATGTCTATTACAATACCTATACGAATGACGAATGCATCGTAAAGTGCATTCATCCTTATTTGTCTTATTTGGTAAACAACATTCTAACCTCAAAATGTATCTTTTTAGACTATAGCAGCTATTTTATCGTAAAAAAAAGCGTTGCTAGACAAACAATCGTGAAGTGATGTCCGAAAAGTCGTCTCGGCATTATCTAATACTCACAATAGTCGAGTTCACAGATATCTTTACAAGCCAACATGCCAAAAATATATTTACACACCTCTATGACACTGACAATAAGGTCGTGTTGACATATATTTGGAATGTTGGCTTGTAAAGATATCTGTGAACTCGACTGTACCCTTACGCTGTTTATGGAAGAGTGGTGTTTCCTGAGACAAGTATCTTTGTTACTTAAAAGGAGATTCCAACCTTGCTTTTGTTATCCTGTTTGATTACCAATAAATAATTTTCATTAACCCCCGACGCAAAGAAAACGGTGTTATAAGTTTAACGTATCTGTCTGTGTATCTGTGGTACCGTATCTCCTAAACGGATGGACCGATTTGAATGAGAATAGAATAGAATAGAATTATTTGCCAGAATACTTATAAATATAGTACAGGGTGATGAGGTACAGCAGTACAGTATTCAGTCGGTGAACGACATGCAAAAATTATACAGGACTGAAATAATTATCATGTAGCGTACAATGTCTTAACCAATATAATTAAAAAAATATTGAATATTGATGTCAATGTATTTCAATAGCACAAAAAAAAGAAAAATTAACATAACCTATTTAATTTGTCATACTATTCAAGTCTAAAAATTCTTTAATACTATAAAAACAATTTTCCTTCAACCAATTACTAATTTCTTTTACAATACAAAATTATTATATTCCATTTGGTGATGGTGAAGAGCTGAGAGTGGGGCAATTTGGAGTTGGAAGTCGGAACCACCGGGGCCAACTACTGGCTGGCTTCTTGGAGAAGGAAAGACTCTACATGATGAATTCCTTCTTCAAGAAACGCGAGCACAGAAAGTGGACCTGGATGAGTCCCGACGGTGCAACTAAAAACGAGATTGACTTCATCATGTCGACGAGGAATCATATGTTCAACGATGTCTCTGTGATCAATACGGTCAAAACCGGGAGCGATCACCGTCTGGTAAGAGGCACATTGAATATCTGCGTCAAGCAAGAGCGCTCTCGATTGATGAAGTCTACGCTCCGTCCAGCATCAATTCAAATTCAAAACCCCGAGAGCTTCCAGCTGGAACTCCAAAACCGTTTTGATTGCCTAGGCGGCGATGTGGACGAATTGAACGACGGGTTTGTGGAAGCTGTCCGTGTCACTGGGTCTAAGTTCTTCAAGGCCCAAGGCACTAACGGAACTAAAAGGCTATCTAGCTCCACTAAGAAGCTCATGAAGGAAAGGAGTGAAATGATTCTACAGTCTTCAGCCGACGCGACCTTATACCGGCAGCTCAATAAACAGATCTCCAAGTCCCTTACCCGCGATCTGCGCCAATTCAATACAAATCGTATTGAAGAGGCCATACAGCGTAATAAGGGCTCTAAAGTATTCTCGAGAGATCTGTCTATAGGGCAGAGCCAGCTCGCGAAGTTAAAAACTGAAGATGGTAGAATCGTTTCCTCTAAACCTGAGATTCTGGGTGAGATAGAGCGCTTTTACGGACAGCTATACACATCAACGCGCAGACCCGAAGTTAGTCAGGCGGAAGACCGTAGAGCTAGACTAACCCGACACTATACCGAAGACATCCCGGACATCAGCCTGTACGAGATTGTAATGGCTCTTAAACAGCTCAAGAACAACAGAGCACCCGGTGAAGACGGAATAACAGCCGAACTTCTGAAGGCGGGTGGAAAACCGGTCCTTACGGCCCTTCAGAAGTTGTTCGGTTCCGTCTTACTGGAAGGGAGAACTCCAAAGGCATGGAATAGAGGTGTGGTGGTGCTGTTCTTCAAAAAGGGTGACAACACTCTGCTGAAGAACTACAGACCCATCTCACTTCTGAGCCATGTCTATAAGCTGTTTTCGAGGGTCATTACAAACCGTCTCGTACGCAGGCTAGATGACTTCCAGCCTCCCGAACAAGCCGGTTTCCGAAGAGGCTTTAGTACCGTAGACCACATCCACACGCTTCGTCAGGTTATACAGAAGACCGAGGAGTATAACCTGCCTCTCTGCTTAGCGTTCGTGGACTACGAAAAAGCCTTCGATTCGATTGAAACCTGGGCTGTACTACAGTCTCTCCAGCGGTGCCAAGTTGACTATCGCTATATCGAAGTGCTGAAGTGTTTGTACGAGAGCGCCACTATGTCAGTCCGACTCCAGGACCAGAACTCGAAACCTATTCCGCTGCAGCGGGGAGTCAGGCAAGGAGATGTTATTTCTCCAAAACTGTTCACCGCTGCACTGGAGGACGTTTTCAAGACTCTGGACTGGAGAAGGCTAGGCATCAGCATCAACGGCGAGTACATCACTCACCTTCGGTTTGCTGACGATATAGTAGTCTTGGCTGAGACCATGGAGGACTTAAGTACGATGCTCGATGACCTCAGTAAAGCATCCGAGCGAGTTGGTCTAAGAATGAACATGGATAAGACGAAGATCATGTCAAATGCCCATGTAGTACCAACTCCCATTACAATCGGACACTTTACGCTCGAAGTTGTAGACGATTATGTATACCTAGGACAGACGATCCAGTTAGGTAGGTCCAACTTCGAGAAAGAGGTCAATCGTCGAATCCGACTCGGCTGGGCAGCGTTCGGGAAGCTACGGCAAATCTTTTCGTCCAATATTCCGCAGTGTCTCAAGACGAAAGTCTTTGACCAGTGTGTGTTGCCAGTGATGACATATGGCACTGAAACGTGGTCGCTTACTATGGGCCTCATAAGAAGGCTCAAAGTCACCCAAAGGGCAATGGAGAGGGCCATGTTGGGAGTTTCTCTGCGTGACCGCATCAGAAATGAGGCTATCCGCAGCAGAACCAAGGTAACCGATATAGCCCTCCGGATCGCTAAACTTAAGTGGCAGTGGGCGGGGCACATAGCACGTAGAACCGATCGCCGTTGGGGCGGAAAGGTTCTCGAGTGGCGACCACGTACCGGAAGGCGCAGCGTGGGTAGGCCCCCGACAAGGTGGACTGATGACCTGGTAAAGGTTGCGGGAGTCAGCTGGATGCGGGTGGCGCGGGATCGGTCACTTTGGCACTCTTTGGGGGAGGCCTATGTCCAGCAGTGGACGTCTTTCGGCTGATATGATGATGATGATGATATTCCATTTGTCTCATTTCTGCGGGAAGGTGGTTGTATGCTACAATGCACATATTATAAGCATTCTTACGATAGAGGTTTTTTTGTGTCATAGATAATTTTATCCCGAGTGTTCTTAGCCATGTTTTATGAAAATCTGTTCAGCCGTTTTTGAGATATTGGACTTTGAAATGAAAATATCGGGGTTGAAAGTGCCCCTTTGTAGTTATTTTCAATATTTTTTTTCTTTCGCGTGCTGATTCTGACACGTTAGCAGGTCATGCCTAGACTAGAAGCGACTGTGATAAACTCGTTAAAATGTTCATAATACTCAAAAGGCCTCTGATAAATAAAATGTGCTTTGTTCCTTTCTTACGAATACAAACGACATAGTGACAGACGAAGACAAACGTTACGATAGGTTCGAAGAACGTACGGCCGTAAGTGTATCATGTTGCACCGAGCCATGAGCTCTGGAAGTCCTACATAATATTTTATTAGCTAGAGTATTATCCTTGAAATCATAATTATACCTCTGATGGTTATACAATTTAGACCAGCTTGACAAGACGGCTTCACTGTTAATTGATTAACAGTTGAGTTTATTGGTTGCAGTACGGCGGCGGATCCAATGTCGGCGGAGTGGGCGGCGTGGGCGGCGTCGGGTCCGTGTCCGGCGCGGTGTCCGGCGCCGGCAAGGTGTCCAGCTACTCGCAGCAGCAGCCGCCGTACGACCAGGACTCATATAAACCTGGTGCGTGGACACTCATCTATTCTAATGTCGGCGGAGTGGGCGGCGTCGGGTCCGTGTCCGGCGCGGTGTCCGGCGCCGGCAAGGTGTCCAACTACTCGCAGCAGCAGCCGCCGTACGACCAGGACTCATATAAACCTGGTGCGTGGACACTCATCTATTCTAATGTCGGCGGAGTGGGCGGCGTCGGGTCCGTGTCCGGCGCGGTGTCCGGCGCCGGCAAGGTGTCCAGCTACTCGCAGCAGCAGCCGCCGTACGACCAGGACTCATATAAACCTGGTGCGTGGACACTCATCTATTCTAATGTCGGCGGAGTGGGCGGCGTCGGGTCCGTGTCCGGCGCGGTGTCCGGCGCCGGCAAGGTGTCCAGCTACTCGCAGCAGCAGCCGCCGTACGACCAGGACTCATATAAACCTGGTGCGTGGACACTCATCTATTCTAATGTCGGCGGAGTGGGCGGCGTCGGGTCCGTGTCCGGCGCGGTGTCCGGCGCCGGCAAGGTGTCCAACTACTCGCAGCAGCAGCCGCCGTACGACCAGGACTCATATAAACCTGGTGCGTGGACACTCATCTATTCTAATGTCGGCGGAGTGGGCGGCGTCGGGTCCGTGTCCGGCGCGGTGTCCGGCGCCGGCAAGGTGTCCAGCTACTCGCAGCAGCAGCCGCCGTACGACCAGGACTCATATAAACCTGGTGCGTGGACACTCATCTATTCTAATGTCGGCGGAGTGGGCGGCGTCGGGTCCGTGTCCGGCGCGGTGTCCGGCGCCGGCAAGGTGTCCAGCTACTCGCAGCAGCAGCCGCCGTACGACCAGGACTCATATAAACCTGGTGCGTGGACACTCATCTATTCTAATGTCGGCGGAGTGGGCGGCGTCGGGTCCGTGTCCGGCGCGGTGTCCGGCGCCGGCAAGGTGTCCAGCTACTCGCAGCAGCAGCCGCCGTACGACCAGGACTCATATAAACCTGGTGCGTGGACACTCATCTATTCTAATGTCGGCGGAGTGGGCGGCGTCGGGTCCGTGTCCGGCGCGGTGTCCGGCGCCGGCAAGGTGTCCAGCTACTCGCAGCAGCAGCCGCCGTACGACCAGGACTCATATAAACCTGGTGCGTGGACACTCATCTATTCTAATGTCGGCGGAGTGGGCGGCGTCGGGTCCGTGTCCGGCGCGGTGTCCGGCGCCGGCAAGGTGTCCAGCTACTCGCAGCAGCAGCCGCCGTACGACCAGGACTCATATAAACCTGGTGCGTGGACACTCATCTATTCTAATGTCGGCGGAGCGGGCGGCGTCGGGTCCGTGTCCGGCGCGGTGTCCGGCGCCGGCAAGGTGTCCAGCTACTCGCAGCAGCAGCCGCCGTACGACCAGGACTCATATAAACCTGGTGCGTGGACACTCATCTATTCTAATGTCGGCGGAGTGGGCGGCGTCGGGTCCGTGTCCGGCGCGGTGTCCGGCGCCGGCAAGGTGTCCAGCTACTCGCAGCAGCAGCCGCCGTACGACCAGGACTCATATAAACCTGGTGCGTGGACACTCATCTATTCTAATGTCGGCGGAGTGGGCGGCGTCGGGTCCGTTTCCGGCGCGGTGTCCGGCGCCGGCAAGCGTTTGGGTGCTCCATGTACCGTTTGCCCTCTGACCCTCAACTTTGCCGGTCATAATAGGCCATCTGAGCCACAGCCCTCGTGAGAGGTGTCCGGGATAATGTAAGGAAGGTGTCTTGGCATATTCACTCGCATTTTATGGCCACACGAGTGTCGCGAACAGTTCAGAACCTACATTTCGTTTTATTATTTTATTTTATTATTTATTTTGGTGTTTTACTGCTCGGCAAAAGCCTCCCTCCTTTTCTTCCACTCGGCGCTATTGCTGGGTGCGTAACTCGATATAAAAACTTTGATATATTTTCACTGGATATAACGATTAAAGGATATAATGCACTATTGATATAACAACATTTGATATATTCTAATGTAATATAATTGTCAACAGATATAATGAACTTGTTATATAACAACTATTAATCTAACAGTCATAACGTATAAAATACACGGGATATAACTTTGTTCGATATAAAACTCAGTTGGTATAATGTACTATCGGCATAATCTGGAATACTTACTACTAACCTTTCTTACCTATTTTAAGGCAGGTCGGTGTAGGTACGACGACGAGTAACCACTGACACACACCAGTATAATAGCGACTGATACTTGTAACAATGGTATTAATTGTACCAAGTTGTAGGTTAGGTTAGGGTTAGCTTGTGTCCCTTAGAGCGGAAATAGGCACCCCGCGAAGCGGGGTGACGTCGACACGCTGGCGATTAGGTTAGGTTAAAATAATTAAAGTGTCTGTGAAAAATAAAATTATATCTTACAAAACATTATACCACCAATACTTATATTTAATATACATTATATCCATTAAACGTTATATCAAAAATGTATTACACTATTTCAACATTATACGCCTTGAAATTATACTGATTGTTGTTATACCAAAAGTTTATTATGTCCCTTGAGTGATTATATCCAATGAAATTATATTAAATGTTGTTATATCCAGTGAAAATGTATCAAAAGTTGTTATACCATTCATTACACACCCCCTATTGCTAGCATGCTCCCGCCAACCTAAGCAGAAGACGTCCAAATCGCCCCGCCATCTCCTTTTTGGTCTGCCCCTGCTCCGGTGCCCGTCTTGCGGGGTCCATTCCGTACTAATTCCGGCCCATCTTTCCGAATGCATACGGCAGACTTGTTCAGCCTAATCCCTCTTCAGATTGGTAATTTTTGCAACTACATCTACAATAGGGGTGTAGACTCTAAAATTATTATTACTCAAAAAGAAAGAAGGCGAAAACATATGCCTAGTGACGAAAATCCCATTCAGATATCTCTAAGAATTACGAAGCTTCAACCGTTTTAATATTGCTTGTTAGAGAGAGAGGAAACGCAAACAGTGTGTGACGTCACGTTACGGGATACTGCCAGGGGGCCGCGTCGACGGCGGCGCCGCACACGATGGGCGCGGCGCGGCACGTTGCCGTGTATTAGTGTGACGTAACAAACTTCAAGCGTCATTGTTTCAAAGTTACGTTTTGCGAAAAAGAGAAAGAACATACCAGTGTCTACACCCCTATTTGTGTATTTGGAGCGCAGTTTCTGATTATATCAGTTCCGTTTCAGATTTGATATGTTAGACCGGTCACAGTAGGGTTTCGGTAGGTGAATTGTTTGTAAAGGTGATTGAGTGATATAATAGTGTCTGTTTGCAGGCGGCGGCTACAACGCGAGCGGGAACAAGGCGGCCGCGGGCGCGCCGCCCGAGCTGGCGTCCGCCATGTACGCCAAGCCGCACGTCGCGCTCAACAAGGTCAATGTGAGTACGACCACTGACTACTGACACTACAACCGTTTCGGGTAAACGAGCCTCTTGACGTCAAATAGCCATGATGACACGTTTTGAAAAACTGTTCTATAATGTTTAGAAACATTTATTATGTACAACGAATAAGATTTTTCTAGAGAAAATAACAGTTACGTAGGAAAAAAATGCATTTTAGTTTTTAAATTTAAAATTGGCGCTATAACGCTTGTCAGTGTCATGGTGTCCCGAGTGACGTCACGTTTGTATAAACAGAATGCAAACCTTTGGCGTTTGCTACCTAGATGCTTGATTGCTCCTTGAATAAACAGAAATTAAAAAGTGTACAAGTCAGATAACATGGTTCTATCCCTGTCTTACTAGTCGTTCAGTACGTAAGTGAGAAGAGATCGGATGTATAGAATACGTTTAATTTATTAGGGCCTAGCTGCCTTTCTCTGTAATATGTGGTAATGGCCGTTAAGGGTATTTGTTTATACACGTGTGACGTCATGCGCTCTGATTGGTGTTTACCATGGCGGGCGTCCGCATTTTTCAGTTTAATTTTATCAAAATAAATAACAATCTCTTACTTAACAAAAAAATATAAGCATTTTTCGAATTCTATGATTAAAATTTCACTAAGAAAATACCATATTTTAGTGATTTTCAATTACCGTCATCATGCCTATTGTAAACAAAGCCTGCAGGCTTACTTGGGAATCAAAGTAAATAAAGGATGATACAATCGAGTGGGTGTTTTGATGTGGATTGTTTGTTCTGGCGCAGAGCTACGACAAGGCGACGTTCCACAGCGGCACGCCGCCGCCCTTCGGCGCCGGCTCGCATCTCTACATCCCCGCGCCGCACTCCGCGCACCACCCGCACCACCACCAGCACCAGGTACACACGGACACACACACGGGGACACACACATACATCTACACAGCGCCCTTGTCACGATTACAGACTATGCAACGTTAAATATGGCGCCGCCAGCTGTCATTCACGTGTCACTTGACAAACTTTCCACACAGTCAGATTTTAACAGACACCGCTTATGATTACAGACGGTTTGGTGCCGGTACAGTCTGCGTCATATAGTTAATAGCAGCCAAGGTAGCCGAATATGTCGGTACACGTTTTTATTACTGTAAGAATAAGGGTGTGTTACGAAATTTTTGGCTACTCCAACTGCTACTGACTGCGCTGACTGTACAGGCAGCGCAGGGCACACATGTAAACTTACACCTATGCGTCTTAGCGCTCGCGTAAGATAAAACTGCCTATCGGGTGGTCCTATAGGCCCGCGCACAGGCAGGCAGGACTTACAGCAAACGCCGAAAGGCTACTTTACACTCTGTAACCAGATGCAGAGAAACGTGGGTCATGTTTCTTTGCAGCTGACTGTAAATAGCGGCCGTGTTAATCGAGACCAAGAACGCTTTCACAATGCCTTCTCATACAATCTCACAATACAGCGGCATCTCGGTGGAACCGAGAATTGTGGACACATGCGTTTGTGTGATGACACAAACGCAACATGAAACTCGACTAGCATAAGTGTGATTTTGAATAAGTTGAATAGATTAGGAAGTTATGTTTTTTTTTTATATGTAGCGAGAAGCCATTTGTACCAAGAGCATTCTGTTTAACTTACCAGAATTATGATTACGAAAGATGTTAAAACTTAAGTAGTTTGCTCATCAATTCACGTACTGTAAAATGTACCTACTAGCTATATTATGAAATTTTCGGGAATCACAGATGTGCGCTACTGCGCTTTTATATTCGACACCGCTAGCTGTATGAGGTGTCTTATATGTGAAAACACATATTTGACAGAGATATTCACCCTATTTGTCTGAAATTATCTAGCCATCAATGCATCTTTTTGGTACAAACGACTTGTAGAAACAGCATGTTTTCAGATATATGAAATATATGTATTTTTATAGAGGGGCCACGAAAATAATTTGCATGAAGCATCGCTCGCAGCTTTTAAAATACTACATCGACAACCTAGGATATCCCTATCTATCATAGAACTTTACGAATCAATGTGTAAAAGGTACCAATGCTGTACCATACCTTTTCTTCAGAATTTAGTGGCATTTGGCTATAGACGCCTCGCCACTTACGTAATGACAAAATGTTTTATTATTGTATGAAACCGCATGTAGCACGTGATTTTGGATTAGTTTTTGTAAATTCTAGAATGATAAATTATTTTCGTGATTCGTTCTAATGCATGTGTTAGTAATATTTTAAATTTTGAAATATATTTTTAGAGTTTTATTTCGTTTGTAGATGGATGTACGGGTGAACAGTAGTCATAATAGGCGGGTAAGTTACACACATATATGTTTATGTACACCACTATGTATACGCACCGTGCTGCCACTGCCCGCCTTCTGCATGCACTATATATATAATTATATATATATAATATATACTCATGTAATCGAATGTATTCTGCTTTGTTGTATATACTGTTCTTTGGCTTTATATTGTGTTATGTTAGGTTTAATTAATTTTATACTGAAATACATAATGCTTTATTGAGACTTTCAATATAATAATTGAAATAATGTACGGTAAAAGACGACCATAGGAGCTCTAAAAGAGTTAATACTAAACGGAATCTGTTGGAGTGTGTCCACGTTAACTCCGGTTGTTAGGTTTAAGATAGAGGGTAGCTTTGAGAATCGAACGCCAGCCGGCTGCGCCCGGCGCCATGACAAGGTAGTCGGAATATAGCACCTCGATGTACGCCCGTGTCTCATTTCTCGGCCCCTTTTCCCTCCAAAATAACAGTGGCGACGGGTGGATTACGATCTTAACGCGTGTTTTAGTGATTTTTACGTGCAGTGTTAATGGCCAAAATGTCGGTTGGATTTTTGAGCGTGTTTAATCACGAAGAACAGGAGTGGTTATTGTATAAGGGTCGCCTTGAACAGTGGTTTTTAGCTAATGACATCAATCAGGATACGGACAAATCGGGGGCTAAACGTCGGGCTATTTTGTTAAGTAGCTTAGCGGAGCCGACGTACCGACTCGTGTCAAATCTTGCGCTCCCCGCGGAGGTGGGATCGCTTGACTATGGCAAAGTAACGAACTTTCTCGACGGCCATTTTAAAACGAAAAAGTGCGGGTTTGCTGAACGTTTTAAGTTTTATAGTGCCGTACAGTTTTCGGGCGAGTCGTTAGCCGATTGAGCGGCACGCGTTCGTGGTCTATCAATGCACTGCAATTTCGTGGCGGCAAGCCTCGAGGAGTCGCTGCGAGATCGGTTCGTGCTGGGGATGGCCAGCGGTCCAGAGCGGGACCGCTTGTTCAGCGAGGCCATGGAGGGGCTTACGCTCACGAAGGCGCTGCAGGTGGCGGAGAGCATCCGCTGCGCCAGAGAAGGGTCGCAGCAGGCGGCGGCGAGCGGGCCGGCGGCGGCCGCGCCCGCGCCGCTGCTCGACGTGCACAAGTTATCGGCGCGAGCGCCGGGCCCGCCGCCGCGCACAGCACGGCAGTATGGGGTTCCGCAAGCCAGCACCTCGCGGGACCAGAGGAATGCAGTACAGTGTTCAGCGTGCGGTTATTTTGGTCATGACGTAAAAAAGTGCCGGTTTAAGAATGCGCTGTGTAGATCATGCGGAGTGAAAGGTCATTTGATGCGCGTCTGTAATGCTAAGAGTAGCCCGGCTAATCACCATTTCTTACAATGTTGCTCGGATGAAGGCGATGATGGTAAGCGATTAGTTTTTAATATTCGTTCTCATCGAGGAGAACCGATGTGGGAGTCGGTGGTGGTGGATGATATTCAATTAACTTTTGAGGTGGACACCGGTTCGGCCGTGACGGCTATTTCGGAATCCGTGTATTTACAATACTTTTCTTGCCATCCGTTACGGGAGAGCACTAAAGTACTTCGTAGTTATAATGGGGGTACTATTGACTTCGTGGGCACCATGACATTACCCTTTGCCTACAAAGGGCGATCGGAGTTACTAGACGTGTTCGTAGTAAAGGCTGGGGGACCTCCGTTACTCGGGAGAGATTTTATTGCGAAGTTTAACTTACAAATTAGTGCGGCCGTATATAATTGTAGTTTAAACGATGAATGTAATAAAATTGTGACAAATTACGCACATTTGTTTTCCGAAAAGTTAGGGTGCTGCAATGATGTGGAAGTAAAATTACATCTAAAACCGGATGCAATTCCGATATTTTCGAAAGCTAGACCGGTGCCTTTTGCCATTCGTCCCAAATTGGAAACAGAGTTGAATCGCTTGTTAGAGCTAGGTATTATTGAACCCGTTTCATTCTCTGATTTCGCGAGCCCCATTGTCCCCGTGTTGAAGCATGACAATACGATTAGGCTGTGTGCAGACTATTCGGCCACCCTCAACAAACAGCTGGTTATCGAGAAATACCCGCTGCCGCGTATTGACGAGTTATTCTCGAAACTTCATGGTGGACTTCAATTCACGAAATTAGATTTGTCCGGGGCGTATAATCAGATAAAATTACATCCCGATTCCCAGCCGCTGACATGCATTAACACGCACAAAGGATTATATATTTATAAAAGGTTGGTCTTTGGACTTTCGAGCGCCCCCTGTATTTTTCAGCGTACCCTAGAGAAGATCCTTTCAGGAGTAGATGGGGTTTTACAGTTTCTAGATGACATTTTAATCACGGGGAAAACAAGAGAAGAGCATGTTGCTAGGTTGCAAGAAGTGTTCAAGCGGCTTGAGAACGCGGGATTAGTATTAAAAAAAGAAAAATGTAGCTTTTTCCAGGATTCCATATCCTACTTAGGGTTCGTTATTGACAGGCATGGCTTGCACAAGTCCCCAGAGAAGGTAAAAGCTATTTTAAATGCGAAAGAACCGAGTAATATAACGGAATTAAAATCGTTTTTAGGTCTCGTGAATTACTACAGAGGTTTTATAAAGAACGCATCCACCATCTTACATCCCTTACATGTATTGTTACAAAAAAATGTAAAATGGCAATGGCTACGGGAGCAGGAGGTAGCGTTTACTGCGATTAAAAGCGCGTTGTCATCAGATAAAACGCTAGCGCATTTTAACCCAGATGCACGAATATTTCTTACGGTGGATGCGTCACCATTCGGGTTAGGTGCGATTTTATCGCAACTTGGAGATAATGGAGTAGAACAACCTATATCATTCATGTCTAGGAGCTTAAACGCTGCGGAAAAGAGATATAGTCAAATTCAAAAAGAGGCTACGGCGATTATTTTTGGAGTTCGCAAATACCATCAATATTTATATGGCAGAGCGTCACCGTTTGTTTTGCGTACAGACCATAAACCTCTGTTATCGATTTTTAATCCCGCTAAAGGGATACCGGAAGTGTCCGCTAACCGGCTCCAGCGGTACGCATTATTTTTAGCAGCCTACAATTATACTATAGAATATGTGAGCAGTGCGCACAAGACGGCAGATTTTCTTAGTCGCTCCATGGCGCCTACGTCATCATTACCGAGCGAGCGCTGCAGCGGCAAGGCGGCGCCGGCGGCGGGTGAGTCAGACCTCGCGTCGTATGTTCACTTCGTTGTGGAAACCGGTTCGCCGCCGACTTTCGTAGGGGACGTGCGCCTCGCTACAGGAAAAGATGCTGTGTTGTCGCAAGTAGTTCATTTTACGTTAAACGGTTGGCCAAATAAATTAAGAGACAAAGCGATGAAACCGTATTTCGACTGCAGGCTCGAACTTTCAGTAGAAAATGGCTGTTTGATGAGGGGTGCCAGATTAGTAGTACCTCACACCCTTCGTAGCCAGGTGATTACGGAGTTGCATCGAGGTCATTTAGGGGTGGCTAAAATGAAAGCGGCAGCGCGCGAACGGTTCTGGTGGCCCGAGCAGGGCGCAAGTGTGGAGCGCGCGGCGGCCACGTGCGCGGCGTGCGCGCAGTTGCGCCCCGCCCCGCGCCGCGCCCCGCTGACGCCATGGGAATTTCCTCCAGATTTTTTTTATAGAGTACATCTCGATTTTGCGGGCCCTATTAACAACAGCATGTTTTTAATAGCAGTTGACGCGTATTCGAAATGGGTTGAAGTTTTTGACGTAAGTAGTGGTTACGGATCGGGTGTAGTGATCAATTGTTTGTATGAGTTAATGTCGAGGTTTGGTTTAATACACACAATTTGTACGGATAATGGGACGTCCTTCACGTCATCCGAGTTTACGGCTTTTTGTAATCGTAACGGTATCTCTCATGTGACGACGCCTCCATACAACCCGGCTAGTAACGGCCAAGCCGAAAGTTATGTCAAGATCTTTAAGAAAGGGTTAAAAGCAATATTACTAAGCGGGGTTCAAAAGAAGGATCTAAAAAGTAAAATACACGAATTCCTTTTTCATTACCGAAATTCTAAACATTCGTCCACGAACCGTTCTCCTGCGGAGGTTTTATTCGGAAGGAACTTACGTTGTAGATTAGACTTAATGAACCCGTTAGCGAAGCCTTCACCCGACCCAACATTGTCTGAAACCGTGAGGAAACACCAGTGTTCGCAGATGCAGCATTACCGTGGGAATAGGAATGTAAATTTTAATACAAATGACATGGTGTTAGTTAAAGTGTACCAGGGACAGAAAGCGTTCTGGGCTAAAGCCATAGTAAAACAAATACTAGGAAAATCAACATATTTACTACAAACTGAGCAATCGGGACGACTAATAAAAAGACATAAAAACCAAATGTATAAGTTTACGGGGGAGGAAGATGATGTGGTAACCAAAACCAAGCCCGAGCACATCGAGATTACCCGGCCGAGAGAAGGAGTCCCGTCTGGGGTGATGTCAGCGGTGGTGATAACGTCTGCCCTTCAAGAACCAGCGACGCCAGAGGAGCCGCCAGAGCCCGCGGTGCCGCTTCCTCCGGGTTTGACAGGGGAACCCAACACACCGCCTACTTCCCTGCTAGAGCCAGCGACGCCAGAGGAAACGCGAGAACCAGCGATGCTGTTTCCTCCGGATTTGCCAGAGGTACCCAACACACCTACTGCTGTGCCTGGGGTACCCGATAGACCAGCATCGATATCGGAGTCCACGGCGACGGCCACCGTAACGGCTCCCGAACCCGATGAATGGACCGATTGCCCTGAACCTGAGGAGCCGGGTAGTACAAGTGAACCAGAACCGCCAAGTGCGCTTTTACCGAGACCGCATCCTGCTGAGGCG
This sequence comes from Epinotia demarniana, assembly GCA_945867215.1. Classification (NCBI taxonomy): domain Eukaryota; kingdom Metazoa; phylum Arthropoda; class Insecta; order Lepidoptera; family Tortricidae; genus Epinotia; species Epinotia demarniana. The sequence continues at coordinate 39,718,386 of OX244261.1, read as the reverse complement.
GGAGAAGCCGGCACGCAAGCGGCAAAACCCAAACGCGCTCGGAACCTGGTCAATTATAGACAGTTCTTTTAAATTGAATGTTCTTCCTTAAGAGGGCAAGGTTAAAAACTATTGGTGGAGGGATGTTAGGTTTAAGATAGAGGGTAGCTTTGAGAATCGAACGCCAGCCGGCTGCGCCCGGCGCCATGACAAGGTAGTCGGAATATAGCACCTCGATGTACGCCCGTGTCTCATTTCTCGGCCCCTTTTCCCTCCAAAATAACACCGGTAAAAATAATTTGGCAACACCATTCTTTACCACTTTAACTTCCAAGAGCCGTAGCTGCTTTCCGCTTCATACGAGAAACACCACGGAATCGGCAAACGAGCGTAGCGATTCTTGGCAGTGAATGTGTTAAATGTCATATTTATATAGAGATTCAACATAAGGTGTTGTTGCCAAATAATCTTAATGCAGTCTTAACATGGACTGATTATATAAGCATCAGTCACAGACTAATAAATTCTTTGTAAACTCGTCTCAGAGGCCCTAGCAAGGTAGGTTTTTCGTCACGTTTTACGTGACATTTCAATATATTTTCTCCGTGACGATAAACTTATCGTGCTAGCTGGAGTGATACGATCTTTTGTGGTGTTAGTTAATATCTTATGGTGGTCACTTTCCTGAGTATGTCAAAGTTAATGGCTCAATTTGAGACCACTTTGTTAGAAGTTATGCATGTTTTATAACACCATGGACGGTTTAAATCTATAGGAGCACCAAAGTTTCGTCTCTTTAAAATAAAATGCTAGTCACTATACATTTGCAAACATTCGTCCAAAAATGATGTTATAGAAGGTAAGAATAGGTACTTACTTAGGTACCTATTCTTAAAATCTTAATACGAACACGACACGTTTTGTGCTAGTCTGTTACCTAAAATTAAAGTTGCTTTTCCACCGGCGAGCCGAACATACAATCTATTAAAATCAAATCATTATTTTAATCCTGATAATTATCTTTAAATCAATACACGTAACATTGACCTCGCCCCGGCGGTGGATGGTGGATGGTGGATGAGCTGTATGAAGGTACATATATAATGTAATATAAAGAAGAAGTGTGTACAAGCTATGTTGTTCTGTTCGCAGGAGAGCGGAGCGGCGCGCGCGGCCGCGGCCAAGCCGGCGGCCAGCAAGCCCAGCTACTCGCAGTCATACTGGGCGCCCAACTAGCCGCCAAGGTAACCACCCACTCCTCCTCCTCATCATCATCATCATCATCATTCATCACCGTAATCATCGGACTCCCAGCACGGCTAGTGCTAAGTGTAATGACTAGTGATGTGCCATTTCCGGAAATATTCCCTTACAGGGGAATATTCAAATAGTGTATGTGTTCTTGCATAACATAATAATAATAAATCAGTCTTTATACGTCCCACTGCTGGGCACAGGCCTCCTCTCGGGCACGGGCAGTAGTCCCCACGCTGGCCCAGTGCGCGTTGGGGACTTCACATACACCTTTGAATTTCTTCGTGGATGTATGCAGGTTTCCTCACGATGTTTTTCCTTCACCGAAAAGCTCACGGTAAATATCAAATGATATGCCGTACATAAGTTCCGAAAAACTCATTGGTACGAGCCGGGATTGGACCCACGACCGCAGTTTGACCGCTGCATGCCTGAACCGCTAGGCTACCGTAGCCTCACGTGATAACGTTATCACCAGTGTAATTTAGCATATATATTTTACGATGTAACGATTAGGCCTCTCACTGACGGGAGCGGCCTGCGGTGGCGGTCAATCGTAAGCCTGACAGGTTTAGTATAATCCGCCACGGCCAAGCCGCGCCAATGTGATGCGGGCTTCAAGCTTAACTTAACTGATATTAAGTCACGTCTAACCGGCCAGTTTTGACGCGAAAGGTATGCTTTCGACACTGGCTATCAGTGTGACATTCTCGTAACCTGTATCACATAGAAATTCCCACCAAAACTCGCCATAATCGCTAATTATGTAAACAAACCGCCATATTCAAATTGTCTCTGAATGATGACTTTACTAGTGATGGGGAAGACTTACTGTACTCCTTTATGTCAAAACATATGGAATATTAAATTATCGAAAGTAAAGGATTTTTAACCACTTTACCGACTGATAAGTGATAAAACACTACGATTCTTTACCTACTGATAAAACTACCACGTAGTGTAACAACCGCGATGGCAGGTACAGAGCGTGAGTTGGGTAGTGTGTAACGGCTTTACAATATCACCAACTTTAGTCACAACACTACCCATCATAGACAATTGTAGAATTTAAAAGAAACAAAAACGTCACTTCATCAGGTCATACTACTTGTGAAACCATTTTTTTTTAAATAAAATATGCAAGATTCAGTTGCATAGTTTTGTAATTAATGGTAACGACCGGTTCAATAGTGTATAGTTTCAGTGTTTGATGAGGTGATGTGAACATTCAATGAGAAACAGTGACAAAACCATGTTACGTCCTTTGTTTACATAGCAAAGTCCATTGAGGGTGACTGTGAAGGTGTGGTGTCCTAACCGTTGTTGTTGTGTTGTTGCAGCCCCCGCTCCTGTGTCCCGGGCACCTGTATATAGTTGGCGCGCGTGCGCCCCACCTGATTAATGTAAAATACGCAAGGAATTTGTTTCGCCCATAGCCACCGCGCAGCGGCCCCATAGGTTACGATCCTTTAAATTTAACTCTAGTACTATGTATATCTTATCTTTGTATGTATATGTATGTAAGAGTTGGTACGCTATGCGCGCCGAATCTTTTTGTATTTAGTTGACAGAGTTTTTGTAATTACATATTATAGTTGAATAAACGTTCAGCGATCTATAAAGTAAACGTAACTACCGTAGTCGAGGTCTTTTTTATGTGAAAGAATGCAATGTGATGATCTCGCGGGCATTTGAAAGTATGAGGGAAATACACGTATTGGAACATGAGCTGTTGTTTTACTTAATGCCCAGTTTTGTAAAGGTGCGTTAGACCAGATGTCAGGTCAAATTATACTAAGATGGTACATTTTTTCACATTACTGACTGATAAGGGCCAACGGATCTTTAAAATACCGGGTGTAAAGGTGAATATCCACCATAGACGTGCGAAGATTTGTTTCCATATTTTTGCTCCATCGGTTTAAAGTATTCAGAAAGAGTTGAATGCCTTATATTGTAGTGGAGGTGTTGTGTGGATAGTTACTGGTAAGTATCCATGGCATATAGTCGCCAGCGATACAGTTGGGATATCGCCGCGATGCACTCGCTGGTTAAAAAATCTCGTTAAGGTAAGCCTGGTTATGGTATGTTTTTTTTTTAAGTAGATTGGAAGCTGTTTATTACTATTAGGTATGCTGATAAACTTCACAACTAGAAATTAACCTAATGTAGTTCCCATTTTCGACAAAATTAAAAAATAATTTCCATGGTCAAAACCAGAATTTTAATTTTTTGCTTTTGTTCAGTGAGAATTCTTATCCAGTTAGAACACTGTCCGACTTTGATACTGATTATTTTATCCAATAATTGACAACAATACGTAACTTGCACCTTTTTTATTTGAAAAACTAAATTTAACAGGAATGTATAAACCCTAATTATACAATATGACCATGATATAGAATATATTTTAAATAAGCGCACTCGCTAACTATGCAATGTCATAAGTTTATCATATAATCAATGTTAGGATGTTATATTATTAAATATCACGTTACCATTATCACAATTTTTCATTATTGACCCTAATTATTAAAATTACCAAATTACACAATTTGTTGCAAACGTTTGGAATCTCCCCCAAAATGAAGAAAGAGAACAACCCCATTGTTCCCAAATTAATCCCAGTGAAAAGGTAAGATTATTCAATTGTAAACCGTATTGCATTGGCTTAAGGTGTAATTTGCGTTTTATGTTGGAATCATATGTGCGCTGCCGCGTCATCGTCCACGATCCAGTACAGTGCGCCCTGCGGCTTGACGCACGCCGCCGGCAGAGCCTCTTTGTCCTTCAGGATTCGCTGGAACATACAGGGCTCCAGTTAATGTACGGCCCGATAATCCGTCTCTTTTCAAACCATGCTTATAGAGAGAGATAAATACACAAGCCTGTGAGGATGGTCAAAGGGTTGAAGGGATAGGTTAGGCTGTGCTGTGCAGGACAAGCTACGGTAGTATACGTATCTCAAGAAGTGTGACGGAAAGGGATATGTCATTCGTTGTCCTTGTCATATTTTCACATTTTAGGGTTCCGTACCAAAAAAAATAAAAAAGGAACCCTTATGGTGCGACTCCGTCCGTCTGTCTGTCTGTCTGTCACAAAGTCAAATATCTCACGAACTACTTAAGCTATCAATATGAAATTTGGAATGGTTTTAAATGAGAGTTATCCACGTGCATGGAACATGAAAAATTTTAAAATACATTTTAATTTTCTATGAAAAATTACGAATATGAGGGGCAAAAAAAAATTCTACTATTCGGTCAACTGGGGTATCATTTGAAAGGGCTTGAGTTGCACTTATAGAAACAGGTTTTCTTTTTTTTTTACATTGGTAAAATTTCGGTCTTTGAAGGAAAATGTAAAAAAAATCACGATTCCCCCTCTTATCTCCGAAGTTAACCAAGCGAAAAAATTTAAGTTTGCAATTTAATCAACTTTATGAGTATTTTTTCTTTTGAAATTCCTATAAGACTATAATAGAAGTACTCTCTTTCAAATAAAAATAATAATCGAGAACGGTTCACGCACACGTAGCGCCCCATTCCTACTTCGCGCTGTTAAGATTTTTTTAATACAGTTGCTCAAAAATGTATGGGTATGGGTTATATTGCGGGAAATAAATAATTACCCGTCCAAATAAGGTAGGTTGTTTATGGTAAGCCGTCAGCCATCTTTACCGACGACCGCTTTAGTTGGTAGTGACCCTGCCTACGAAGCAAGAGGTCCTGTGTTCGAATCCCGGTAAGGGCAAAATTTGTGTGATGAGCATGAATATTTGTTTCTGAGTCATGGATGGTTTCTATGTATTTAAGTATTTATATCTATTATATATATCGTCGTCTAGTACCCATAACACAAGCCTTACTGAGCTTACTACGGGACTAGGTCGATTTGTGTAAGATTGTCCCCTTATATTTATTTATTTATCTTAAGACCATAGGAGACTGTCCTGTAGAAATCTATACAATTTATTGTCACTCGGCACAAATGGAAAATCAATGACATGAATTGACAATTTTGAAATTGGAGCAAAAGTAAAACAGCATGCATTGGGCATACTTTACGCAGAATAGCTTAGTTAGTAGATTTTAATAAAATTACTTATTTAACAAATCAAATGTATCTCTTTACCTTCACCATATCAGCCTTTCCCGTCCCGCTAATAGCAAAAATACAATTCCTCGCCAAATTTATCACAGGGTATGTCAGTGTGATCCTCGCTGGTGGTGGTTTGGGTGAGTCTGTGATGGGTGCCACCCTCAAACTGGTCTCACCCAGGAGTGGGTGGCCGGGGAACAGCGAGCAGGTGTGGCCGTCTGGCCCCATGCCCAGTAGGAGTAGGTCAAATTTAAAGTCTTCACTATTGAATGCTGCTTTCAGTTTGTTAGTGTAATCTTTTGCTGCTTCTTCAGCTGAAAAGCGAAAGAACATTTAGTATAAGTAAAAAAGACAGAGAAAAATGGAAAGGGATGGAAGAGGCCTTTGCCAAATGGCACAGAGACCAAACCGATGTCTGAAACAGTAATATGTAAGTTAAGTTATGTATCTTGATAAGTTGTGTACAATAATTAACTCTTAAACTGTAAAATAGTCTGAATAAAACGCTTACATTATTATAAATATTCTATTTGTTCTTTTTGCAATAAAAAATTGTCTTTAAAGCAATGTTGTCCTGCTAATAGAAGTTCAATTCAATTCAATTCAATTCAATTGTTTATTAATAAAATATAAAATTTTACATGTCAATTGCTTATACAATATTAGGTACTTAACGTATGTGTTCTCTAGTTACATTAAGGTTACGTTAGAGATTTGGGAGGCGAGGCTGAGTTAGCGAACCAGTTACGTTTTGGTGTTGTAGGTACTACAGGTAGGTATGTGTACATATTAGCTGTCGAAAAAGGCATCGACTGAGTAGTAGGCATTCGATAACAATTTCGTTTTAAGTTTTTTGTTGAATAATCCATCACTAGTAGCTTGTTTTATTTCTATCGGGATCTTGTTATATACTTTAGGTCCTACCGTGTACCTAAGTCTAAATATAGAGCAATTTGTCAGGAAATATTATGTGAGTACACTACAGTATTGCTAATTAATTAGTAGCTATATTTCGATAGACTGATTACATTAAACATTTTATTTACAGTTGGCATGAGCTAAGAATTTTAGTTTCAAGATGGGACATCCTTGGTAACCAGCTCAAAATTGGCATACTTTTTAGAATAATTAAATAAAATAATATTGTAAAACTCCATAATTTTTATCAAACTATTTGCATCATTAGACAATTTGTCTAAAAATCCTGATCTAAAATAAGTGCTCACAGCAGTATGATTCAAATAAAGTTCCAACAAGAATGAACCAACCAGTGACCCCCTGCTTCAACACAACAAATTGCTCCTCTTTCAACTGAGTCTTCGGTATGAGGTCCCTCTTGTAAACCCCGAAAGTGGAGTCCTCACTGTCCTCGGGCACCACTCGTTCATCGCAGAACGCCAGCGTCCATTTTGACCACACCGTGTTGACCTTTGGCAGGCCTTCACATAGGAACTTCAGTACGGAGCCTCCTGCGAAAACAAAAAAACCATTCAAATCATGACCTTGAAGTTAACTTTGTAAGTTTGAACCGTTCTCGACGGATCCGGGACACGGCTTACGAAAGGTTAATATAATTCCTGTTACACATTCCACGTTCTCCATCGTTCAAGGCATAAAAACTAGCCCGTTTCTGAATAAAAAGATGAATTCCGAGCTACATGAATTTTACCTGATAACCCGATGTAAAACTTTCCCCTATTGTAAATAGCGTCGTTTGATATTTTTTCCACATACATACTGAGCTTACTGATCACCTCACTCTCATTTGCAACTTTTATAATCGTCATGGCTTTAGAAACTCAAAAAAAAACTGAAAATTAACTTAAGATATGAACCGGGCAAATACCAATACCTGTTTACTAAAATCTACTTGTACTTGTTCAAAATGACATTTCACTTGAGGTTACGGTTAAGGTCATTGACACTGATAAGAGTGTTGCCAAGAAATGTGTCCAGATGTACAATTCAAAATTCTTGTGTAAATTCAAATTCGAAATAGGGGTGTAGACACTAATTAAAATAATCAATAATGTCATATTTTCTCGAAAAAGAATTAAAAATGTAGTCAAATGGAGAAATTTGCACAAGCTTAAGGCGCCGTAGGTGCATGGTCTTCTCTCCCTCTCACTGAGCATAAGGGTGAGCGAGATGGAGGCGGAAGCGCGGATATCATGTTTTTTAATTTTACTTTTTTGGCCTTTTAAATAAATATAAAAGTAATCACTGATTTCTCTCAAATCTCAAACATGATATGCCGATTTTGAGATACCATTTTAATATGTTCAGCTTCCGTGCATAATTTGTTACATATATTTGAAGTATATTTAGACCCTTTTAGACCGATGTTCGTATTTTTTTTCAAAAGAGCGATTTTTTTTAAATAATGTTTCGATTCACTGATCTCCCTGCAGAAAAGCCTCAAGATTACTATTCGTATTTTTTTGAAAGCATAAGTATTATTATAAACAGACGCATTATATTGTTTCAAAAACTCTGTACACTTCGCTCACAAGTCACGAGATTTATAAACTAGTACCGTACCGAGTTTGCTAATACCTAACGTGAAATGTGCAAGTAAAGAGCATCCTATTAAAATATTAAAGGTATCTTCATTTATTGATTTATTTGATTTAATATACTTAAGATAATTATTCGATCAACAAACATAATAAATAACCCCCATCATGTTGTGTTAAAAAAAACCCACTGAGACATTCTATGAGTGAGATTCTTGTATTTTTAGGAGTAGTATTAGTTATTAGGTACGTGGTGACGGGGACGATTGTCTTAGTCACAGTATATGTATAAGGGTCGCAGTTAAGACTGTATACAGTATTAAGACCACATGGCATGCCAACTATTTTTGGGGGAGATATAGTATTTTCCAGAAAAAAAAACTATAAAAATATAGTACACTGTAAGAAAAATAGTGCTTGGCAATTTGAAGCACTCCGTAAGTTCTCTCAAAATAAAGTATTTTCGCGTACTATATATTTCTTCGACAGTACATAGTATAGTATAATATAGTACCTACGGTTGGCAACCTATTTACACATGGAACGCAATCATTTGAGTTCGAGAGTTTGACTTCAAGCTTGATCGGATAATCGGGCCAGAAACAATTAGAAATACCTATTCTTGGCTGAGTAGATTGTAATTTTATTGTATCTTACACGAGGTTATTCAATCACTTTTTTAATTTGCTAAATGCGAGAAGAAAAGCGAAGCAAAAAGAACCTGTCAGAAGTGGGATTCGAACCCACGCCCACAGAAGTGGACTGCGACCTGAACGCAGCGCCTTAGACCGCTCGGCCATCCTGACGATGTACGTGGAGACGAAATTATAATATAAATTAAAAAAGTGTTCAAAGTAAGCTATAAAAAAAGTTCTTGTAAATTCCATATATTTTTTATATAATGTGTTTGCAACGCACCATAATTAGCCAATTTTATTATTTTCGTATATGAATGAAATATTAGGGAACAACCTACACAACAACGACTGGCAGTCAAGTGAATCTAAATATATTTAAAACGTACAGTTTCATTTCATCGTAAAGCTTGGCAAAAAAATAAATAAACTATATTGACTTACATTTTAACCATAATACATTATTAATATTACTGCCATCTAGTTTACATTAGTAATACCTTATAGTTTCTACGGTACTTATAATATGTTATGCTACTCAACCATAGGTGGCGCTGCAAGCTTTACTCATATAACGGCTAGATGTCGCTGTATATCGTGAGTCGCAAGAATGGCGGCGAAAAGTGAAAGTGGCAGCGACCGCCGGTTTGCGGTTGTTGACCGTCAAAATGTTCGCGGTTAGTGATGTAACAATAATAACGGATAACAGCTTCCACCGTAAGTGTGCAACTGTAGCGGTAAGAAAGTCGTGCACTATGCTAAGATTGGGTACATACGCTGTATGCCTAGTTAGTTGAGCGCGCATATTGTAATAAATACTCTTTACGTCACACCTTGCCATAATGCGAGTTTTACTGCACGCTGCGCGTACGGGAAAACTCGCATAGTGGCCAGGTGAAGACGTAAAATTTTGTACTGAACACGGGCGGTACTTGATTCGTAAAGCCCCAGAGCGCATATTTATGGCCCTCACCTTCGGTTCGGGCCACAAACACCTGCGATCTGGGTCATTCACGAATTCAACGCCCTAGTTACGTAATGTACTATTAATACACCACCACAAGAGAGATACATCTTACAAAAAACTTAATAAATAATTAAGCGATCCGGCGACCTTTAAAGCGATCTCTTTCAGACAACCTTTTACCAACATTTAAACTAGAATTTTAAATAGGTCGTGCAGGAATTAATCAAGATGAGCATACTGACTCAACAATCTTTCAAATAAGTACCTATTACTAAACAGAACACTTTAAAATACACACCTAATAAATGAATAAATATGTACACATATAAATACAACCACAAAGAACAAGAAGAGAAGAGATATGCAAAGGCAAATCATTCCACAACCGAACAGCCCGAAAAGTAAATGAGCTATTATAAAATTTGGGAGATGAAGGTAGTAGAGCGAGAATATGGTTTTGGGACTTTTGGGAAGATCAGATGGAAGTGAGACGATTAAAACGCTCTTTGAGATATGGAGGAGTAGAGGTAACAAAAAGTGTACTGTAGAGTAGGTAACGCAAGAATGTGAGAATCATGACGGAGACGAATTGGAAGCCACTTGAGCTGAGACCGAAAGGAGGAAACGTGGAGACCAGATGAGCAAGTATGAACTTGAGCAAACCAAATATGAATATAATATACAGATTTTGAAGGCGCTCAAGTTTGTTAAGCTGGTCTTCAGTAAGGTCCAGATAGCAAACATCAGCATAATATAGAATAGGAAGGAGAGATTGAGCTAGTGCAATTTTAACGTAACATATTTATTAATTTTTTTGCGGTACGTTAACATAATTAGTTTAATATTATTAAATAAGTATTTATATCCCGTGCCCATGCCGCCGATACCCGTGTGGTGTCGGGTTAGAATAACACCACCCCCTTTCTTCCCGTGGGTGTCGTAAGAGTCGACTAAGGGAACAGGGTTGAAGTGAGTTGTGGGCGATGGGTTAACAACCTATCACTGCGATATCACCTTTTCTCGATCTTTTGAACCCACATTTATGCTAACAGTGGCACTGGACACAAGTTTCATGTGCTCTGCCTACCCTTTAAGGGATAAAGGCGTGTATGTATGTATTTAGATAAAAAAACTGCTGCGTGGCTAATGTAAACCTATATTACATAATTTAAGAGCAATTTTCGATCTAGATATATTCGCCAGAGTCTATTATATTTTTAATTTGTCACTCTGAGTCAACTTACTCGTTTTTAGTTATAATGTTATTTTGAAATCGGCTCTCAGAAATCTCATACAAAACCTGGGCATAATAAATAAAAGTACCTAAGTACCACTACTTTTTCCGGGTAATCATACTCAGGTAATGTGGACTAGAGCGATAATATAACCTAACTTTTAGTCACTTCCGTTGTTTCTGCTCGAAGAGACGGTTATAATAGTCGAGCAGGTGACTTTTAATTCAATGCGCATGACTTGCTATCATGAACACTTTAGGTTGGCGCGCTGCTCGTAACCTCTTTCCTTTACAAAACAGAAAAACCGAGGTATCGGCTGCGAGAGAAGCGCTCCGAAATCTTTGGCACTGAATGTGTCCGTTGCAAGAGATTTTTACGACTATCGTTTGATTCCCTACTGAATCGCTATAACCAAGCAGTGAAAAAGCCACAGATGTTGTGTCAATGATCTTGCACATTCACTGCCAACAATCCCGCTATGGCGAGTTCAAGGCAGTGAATCTGTTAAAGCGCTGGTTTCCCATCACACAGTTCCATGCAAAGCTGTACGTCACGCGCCATTGGAAGACGAACGTTTAACATTGCCCTCAGAGGGCAGGATGTATGAGTATGACGTAACGAGACCGAGTCTCCATCGACTCCTGCGCACTGAGGTCGGCCGCTCGTACCGTTGCCGGCGAGGCGAGTGAGCTTAGCGTTACTTGTAAACTGTTTGTCACATTCAGTGCCAGCGAACGAAAAAACCATGGAAGTCTAAGCAGCGCCGCAAAATAGCCCCACAGAGTGGGCGCCATTGCCATTATGCGGATGGATGCGGAGTGTCAAAACGATGCCAGGCAGCCGTTTAGCTCGAACACGCGCGTGTTCGAGCTTCGCTGTTAAGTGCCAATGATTTCGAAGCGCTGCGCTCGCAGTAGTACCTAGAGGAAAGCGCCTACTAGCAGAGCGCCCATCTATAGCGGATCCCGGCGCTGAAAGTGTTGATTGTAGGTAATCCGACTAATCCGTTTTACGAAGAGCTAAAAGTTGCAATTTTATCATCATCATCATATCAGCCGAAAGACGTCCACTGCTGGACATAGGCCTCCCCCAAAGAGTGCCAAAGCAATCGAGGGGATTGCGATGGGGGGGGGGGATCGGGTCGATTTGTGCAATTTTATAAGTCTGAGCAATACAGATCTATCTTATATCGCTATATCGCTATTGGCACGGAATAAATAATAATACTAGATACGTACAGAAGTTTCTCTGTTAACAAATTCCCTGTTTAGGTATGCCGAACGAGCTTAAACGTGGCCATCCCTTTCTATCGCATGTAACGCGCTGCGATAGAGCGCGTGCGTGCCGTAGCTGCGCTACCATACCCCCTGGGGCCGTAAACACTGCATACTCAAACCGATGAACGTCGCAGGAGTCGTAAGCGTCCATATGTTATGACCTCTGTAGCCTAGTTGGTAGTGACGTACGTACGAAGCCGGAGGTCCCGCGGTCGAATCCCGGTAAGGGTATTTATTTTTATGGTGAGCACTGAGTACGAATATTTATTCCCAAGTGTTTTCTAGGTATTTAAGTATTTATCTATGTATGTCGTCGTCTAGCACTCATAGTAGGTACAAAGCTTTGCTTAGTTTGGGACTAGGTCGATTTGTATCCCAGAATCTTTATTTATTTTGTTTTTTATCTGTTTCAAGCTGGCTGTGTCGTGCCACCAGTGTCGTGAAAAAGTAACATCGTGCCATGGATGAGGGGAACTCAGGAATCAGGATAAAAAGCCAAATGCGATTAAGAGAGCGACGTCACATACAATTGAATCATTCTCGCACAGTATTTTCCTTACCTAAAAGTAACAGTTACATCAATTCATCATCTGAATCACAAGAAACTCGTCTGAGAAAGGATTTGAACCATGTTTTTACTGTTTTTAGTTTAGTTTTCCTTTTAGAATAGTTTTCTCCGAACGTCGCCATCCGCACGGCTATCACGAGACGGCGCGCGAGCTCTCTCGATTTTTCTCGCACTATCCGTCTTTCTTATTAGAAATTTAGAACACTTAGAACAAGAGGTATATTAGAATAGAATAGAAAAGAATAGAATAGCCATTTATTGATTATACAACTATTACATAAAAATATGGTTTTTAACAGCGATTATTATATGTTAGAAATTAAATTATTGCATTTTACATTTATGTTAATCATTATTATTGATTTAAATTAACTATAAATGACCTCTCCTTCGGTGAAGAGGGGGGGATGGTAATAAGACTCCATGGGTTACCTGCTAGGAGAATATATTTATATATAATACAAGTTTTTACTTACTTTCATTATTTTTATCTTAGTCACCATGTCGTAAAAATTATTATATTTTGTGTATAGAGGTATATTAGTGCGAGAAAAATAGAGAATAATACATCGCGGCCGTTTCATGATAGACGTGTTGGTGATTCATGCCCTTGTTGGCAACCATCGTGTTATAAATCATTAAACACACCTTTTTAAAGTGGTTTCCAAAGGCTCCGAGCCTCACGCTGCATATGTGTTCTTAAGAGATGTTGCACTTGACCGAGTTCCGCTGTCGCTTTCCGTTCGTACACTGACATACGCTGCACATGTGTATGTGTATCACGGATCACTCGTACGCCTACGTGTTTAGAGGCTAAGTATATTTTCTAGACGACTCTATTTGTGTAACGTTTATTTACCAAGGCACACACTCACCAGTCTGCAATAATACGCTGATTTAACAACGTTTTACACTACGACGGTGACAATTAAACAAGCTTGCTTGCCTGATGGTAGACAGACGCCGTTACCTATAGACGCTTGCACCAGTGGCGACTGAGGAGTCACAACCGCGATGATGTTTCAATTCTCAATTCTCAATTCTTTATTGCATTCCTTAATGTGACGACCGCTTTAGCCTAGTTGGTAGTGACCCTGCCTACGAAGCAAGAGGTCCTGGGTTCGAATCCCGGTAAGGGCAAACATTTATGTGATGAGCATGAATATTTGTTTCTGAGTCATGGATATTTTCTATGTATTTAAGTATTTATATCTATTATATATATCGTCGTCTAGTACCCATAACACAAGCCTTACTGAGCTTACTATGGGACTAGGTCGATTTGTGTAAGATTGTCTCCTTATATTTATTAAAAAAAAAAAAAAAAAAAAAAAATGTATTACAGGTGTAAGACTTAGATGCTATAAAAACATTAGGAACCCTGTCGGGCACAGCAAGTTTTGATGGTACATGCTTAAATATAAATACAATATGGATCTCTTTATTACTACTATTTAACATAACATAATATATATCACTTTAAGGGTAATTAATACATTTCCAACATGTTTCTAGGGTTTTCTGTTAGATAATCATTAACAGTGTTTATTTTTTAAGTATTCTTTAACTTTTTTTAGTAATCGTTTGTTATTTGATTCTTCTTTGAGGTATTCCGGTAACTTATTGTAAACTTTTATTGACATTGCATGCATATAGCATGTATTTGAGTGCATTCTCAATGTTGCTTTAAGCATTAATGCAAGTCAATCACAGCTCTGTGAGACTACCTCAGAGCGCTGGCGACTCGGATTTACTCACTACGAGGAACTTAATCTTCGGCATAATTTTACAAGTGATCTATAGAATCAGGCGTTACAGGGTCTATCATGAGACGGCCGTGACATACTCTCGATTTTTCTCGCATTATACCCGTTGTTCTAAGTGTTGTAATAAGAGAGAGACTGATAGTGCGAGAAAAACCGAGAGAGCTCGCGCGCCGTCGCGTGATAGCCGTGCTGTGCCACCCGCATCCAGCGAACTCTTGCGAGCTTTACCAGTCCTATACCACAAAACTTTACAAGTCTACAATCCGACAAAATTGAAATAAGAATCATAGAAAAAGTTTACAATTTTGTCAAATAGTAGGTACGGTTGTAAAGTTTGGTGGTAGGTATATACCCCAGAGGTCATCAGTCTATGACGTAGCGTGACCTGATGATAAGTAATAGTTACAAGAACAATATTATTATTTTATTCCACGGAAGATAGATACCTAGAGATCATGCTTAGTGTCAAATACTTACTTTTCGTCGTATAAATTAAAACAAACTATACGGAATCTTAGAATAACCACCAACACTGTACCGTCCCCAAACTGTCTGACTGGCGGCCACCGGCATGGAGTTCATCTGACTTATGGCTCACGTTTTAGTAGAACAAAGTCCCATTTACGTACAAGACTGTTGAGAGTTACATCGTTGTGTGTTTGAGGGGCGTCGAGTCGTGTCGTGATTCAACCGTGCCGTGCCGTCTGTTACCGTCTCAGTTGGACCAAATTAAATAGATGAATACTTATACGAAATCTTACACGAAGGACACACAACACAACATTTTTAGGCATAGAAAGACATAGACGAAGCTATACATAGTGACAAATATCAGTTGACAATTTTTTTACATACGCATCAAGCCAAATCTTTACTCACGTTAAGGCGCCGTAGGTTCATGGTCGTCTGTTCCTCTCACTGAGCATACGCGTGAGCGAGATGGAAGTGCGTGCTCGGAAGCGCGGATATCATGTTTTTTTTTTTTTTGCGGTTTAAATAAATAAAAAAGTATTCACACATTTCTCTCAAACATTATATTGCCGATTTTTAGATACCATTTTAATATGTTTAGCTTTTGTGCATAATTTGTTAAATATATTTTTAGTGTATTTTAGACCTATGTTCGTAATTTTTTTCTATCGAGCGAAAATTGTTTAATCTTGTTTCGATTCACTGATCTCCCTGCAGATAAGCCTCAAGATTATTATAATATTATTATTATAAATAAGCCATATTATTATAAACAGACGCATTATATTGTTTCAAAAACTCTGTTCGCTTCACTTCGCTGAACCTACGGCGCCTTAAGTCTGCATCACACTGGCGCGGCCTGACCGCGCGGACAAGAGTAAAATTGACATTAGCTGTCAAATTTAGTTCGCCCAACATTGATACACAGCGCCATTTCGTCTGTGAGTGTCAAATTTACTATTGACCGCCACCGCAGGCCGCTCCAGTCTGTGAGAGGCCTTATGGAAGTCCTTAGAATACGCTTCATGTCGTTCGAATACAAGCTACTCCATAACACACTTCACAGTTTCTAATGAGCCCAAACACGACGGGTGTATCTTGTGTAATTTAGGAGTTACCTTGGTCACCTGTCTCCATCATCAGATCAGCTTGATTGACCCATAATAGAAGTTACTTAGGTACTGCTGTAACGCAAAGACCCAGATTAGAGCTTGGCCTACAACGTGCTACGACACTAAAGACCGATCGATTTTTGAATCTCACCAAGTGACTAATTCTCGACTATGTGAGTCATTTCCGAAAGTTCGTATTTTTGAAACTCATCGGTGACTTACATTTGTCATACCTATGATATCGATTTACGAGTGCCCCCACCCACTCGTAATTGAAATCACCATGTGATTGTTTTTGACAGTTGACGTATGTGACATTTGCCAAGAATTTTTCAAAATTTTCGGTCACATGACACTGACACATACGCTACGTTTTACGTTTGAATCTGTTTTAAGTTATAGTATGAGAAAATTAAAATCGGTATCAAGGACAACATCTGCGTAAAAAGGAACGTAACGGGAAGATTGTCTCTGACTGACATTGTAAAATTTCTGCATGTTGGTAAACAGCGCGTGACTTTCAAAAATACGGCTTAAGGAAAATGGTGACATAAAAGTCATCGGTGATCATTTTAGTCACCGGTGACTTTGATATCACCAGTGAGATTCAAAAATCGCACTCGGCTTCCCTGTCCAATACCTTTAATGTCCAAATCGACGGCCCGGAGTTCATTCAAGTCTTTTTGGACTTGGTCACCTCCTCCGGTACCAAGGATGCCCAACAGGTCTTCGACCAGTAATATTGCGTATGCCTAATGAACCTCAATCGAATACGCACAATTGATAATATAACGACAACTTAGAAAAGTTGAAAAACCCCGACATTTTCATTTCAAAGTCCTATATCTCAAAAACGGCTGAACAGATTTTCAGGAAACATGACTAAAAATAATCAGGATAAAATTATCTATGACACAAACAAAACCGCATTCAAATCGATCCATCCGTTTGGGAGCTACGATACCACAGACAGATGCACAGACACGTTAAACTTATAAAACCACTCTCTTTGGGTCGGGGGTTAAATAATGGTTTGCAAGCTTACATACAAACAGCAACGTTTATTAAAACTCTACGGCCTTGACCCACAGCGGGATTCGTGAATCGATCCCACAGATACCGTATTGAAATAACTATAACCATAAATAAGGAAGGGAACCATTGACCTCCAGCGTGTTAACGCCTACAATGATTAATTTGCCAAAATAATAAACCAAATTAATGCATAAATTGGAGTCATAAATATCATCTCAATGCCAGGCTTGATTATAATATTGGTCAGATAGATCATGTTTGGTGTAATAACAGGATGTTTGGTGGTTTTAAGGTAATCTTCTTATGATGGCGGATACAGTTAGGTACGACGAGGCATACCGATATAGTATAATTAATTATGTTAGGTTATAATATACTCCTAATAATTACTTTTCAAAAAAAAACTTAGAAATATTAATATTTGTGTTTTACGCAGTAATCCGGCTCGGAGCATTAATTTTTTCAATTTTTCCTTTCATTTAAAAATTTATAACTTAGAAATATGTTCAATTACTGTTACTAAGTACTATTATTTATTTACTTTATTCGTATTGGCAGTTCAGCTATGGCTTGTGCCTGTGAGCAACGTTTTTAAAAAATCCCTTACCACACCATTTTTGCCTAATATTTTGTTACTTCTTCCGTCCGTCTTTAGGTACCTACATACGACCAACAATTTAATATACATGATGATCTGTCTACCTATTATACAGTACAGTACGGTAATGTCTGCAACACAAAATTAAGTATACCTTCCAGAGAATATATATATAGTTCGAATTTAGTCTTCCCTACTACCTAGCGGTCGGGAACGCGCGTGAACAGCGCTCGAAAGAAACGCAGACTGCATCGGCCCTTGAACTCTAGTGAGTCTTATTTAAAATCATACTAACAATAACACGGTTAAAGACAAGAATCAAATGTCAGTACGGGTGAGTGGCACTCAAGCGACACTGCCACGTCGACACAACACTGATCCTGAAGAACTCCCGAAGAGTTCAAAACATGTCGCCCGCGTTGACATTCAATACGCGAGAGTTTAACCGTGTAAATTAGTAGGTAAAACATGACGTTTACCCGGTCTCACAAAAGGTATATAATTTTTTTGTGAGACCGGGTAAATTAATGTTTTTTTGTACATTAATTTATTAAATAAATAAATAGTAACCGAGATCACATTGGAAATACCACGTAAAAAAAAAAATTCCTGTATGTACCTACTAGGCGGATTGAGATTTCAGAATATGATATCGCAATCACAAAATTTTATAAAGCCAATATTCTCGATGAACGCAAAGTTTTAGATTCTTTTCGTGTCTAACCGATTAGGTTAGGTTTGTTATATAAAAATCCCATAAATATCATAGTTTCAGACAAAAACGGCCTCTTACTGAAATGAAAAAGCGGACAAACGGTGCTGTTGAAAAATAAAATTTTGTGATTGCGATAGGTAACCATAATTTCATTTCATTTCAGAATAAGCTGCTGAAATTGAGTAGGTAAGACGTTTATATTCAACGTGACCCCGTCTTCAGTGCCCTTTGTATAAATCAAGTTGACTAGCCGAGGCGTACAGATAAACAGCCTCAGGCTGTTTGTTCCCCCAATGCCATCGGACACACACGAGCTTTCTGCATATGTAGGTGAATGTCACCGGACTCTCCGCAACGACTCGAGCTTGCCAATCACGATCGATTTAGATGCGAAACTTCAATTACTTCGATTATAATCTGTGAAGCATTCCCTCTTTTTTAGGGTCCGTACCCAAAGGGTAAAAACGGGATCCTAAATATTACTAAGACTAATAGTTAGACACATTCGTAAAAACAGTCAGAACATTGGCTATTTGTATTCTAAAACGGCTTTATGGTCTTGCAATCTTCTGTGTAACGTATCTATGCACATACGTGTCGAGTAAGAAGCTCAGTCACGAAGTTACCTTAGATATCATCGGAAAAGGCGCGAGCTAAGGTTAATGGAAGGCAGAGCCTAGAAAGGTTCCGCTGCACCTTGTATGGGCCTTAAAGGTCTGTCACACCAAAAAAGAACTATTGTTACATTTCACGTTAGAAGGGGTTCATCATCATCATCTTCATATCAGCCGAAATACGTCCACTGCTGGATGTAGGCCTCCCCCAAAGAGTGCCAAAGCGACCAATCCCGCGCCACCCGCATCCAGCGGACTCCCGCAACCTTTACCAGGTCTTCAGTCCACCTTGTCGGGGGCCTACCCACGCTGCGCCTTCCGGTACGTGGGGTACGGTAGAAGGGGTTAATTTAAGGTAATCTTACATGGAGGAAAAATTTGTTGAGGGCGTGAATTGGAAATTAGCGTTTTCTTTGAATCGCCGTTCTATAGATTAGGAAAAATAAGGATTGAATTTAAAATATACGATCATTGACCATATAATTTATTATCTGATCTGATCGATACATGATTGCTTAAAATTTCCTTGATAGAAAACAAAATACAAGGTTAGGCCGTTAAAGGCCGTTAGGTCCTTAAAGGCCGGGAACGCACTCTCAACACCTCTGGTGTTGCTGGTGTTGCAGGTGTCCATGGGCGGCGGTAATCGCTTACCATCAGGTGATCCGTCTGCTCGTTTGCCTCCTATAACATAAAAAAAAGATCTTTATTTCCTTTTTTTTGCTTAGCCTACTTAAACGATAAATTATTTGACGATAAATTCTAGTTTGGGTATACTATGGTATTTTACCTTATCTTATCTAAAATCACACTTATTGAAATATGAATAAAACTTCGCTAAGTTAGGTCATCATCCTCCTAGCGTTATTCCCGGTAATGCCCCTAAAGGAGCCCGGGGTCCGCTTTGACACCTAATCCCAAGATTTGGCATAGGCACTAGTTTTACGAAAGCGACTGCCATCTGATCTTCCAACCCAGAAGGAAAACTAGACCTTATTGGGATTAGACTTCGCTAAGTTAGGTATTTATCGAAATTTGTTCAAGAATACATATACCCGAAGATCGTTGCATCCCTTTTTCTCGTGCGCGGATAGCATGAGCGTGTCTCTCTCAGGGGAGCGTGATGGTTTTCGCGAATCGACTCGAATCAAGTCATCACCTTAAGGTACTTGGATTTCAGTACTGCTTGGTGGAATTTAATTGAGCGTGTAGATTCTTTAACCTGATCTGACCATCTAATTGGTCTCAGCCTATTGCTGGGCTCAGGCCTCTTCTCATGGACACAAGGGAATGGGCGGTTGGTGTCGGCCCAGTGCGGCCTCGGGACTTACATTACATACCTTCGCACATGTACATTTGACAGCTAACGTCAAGGACCTTAAAAACCATTTCCTTCCTTGTAATTGTTTTGTATTTTATTTTCTTATTTGTGTGACAATAAATACTTTTCTGATTATGATTCTGATTATATTCCTGTTAAAAATGCCCAAGTACTTTTGTCAGAAATATCAGAATCGACCCAGCCGGTAGATCTGAAATCCTTACAAATGTACCATGTCTCATATTGTATGTGCCTATTAGGCACTGTCACATATGAGTTGCGTGTTTAATGCTGGAGGCATTGAGCGTAACTAGAACCAGACGTTCCAAAAACCACCCACGGCTACAAGTAAAGTTGAAGCAGTAATACAACTGTTCTAAAATTAGAAACACAGTGAAAAGTCAGAAATTACTGTTGATTTTATTTTATCGACAGGCATTATCTCAACGAACTCAAACAAAGTTATAGTTTAAATATACTTATCTAAAAATGTATAGAACTAAAAGTGAATAAAACTATACAAAGTTTTTGGCGACATTCGTCTGAAAAAGGTGATCACGAAGAGTGTTGCAACTTGCATCTCTTTCTCGTGCTCTGGTGTCTCTTACAAAGGGGCGTGGTTTACAAGAATCAATAAACAACTTTTAGAAGGCATAGCTTGCAGACCGATTAAACAAAAGTAAACATATGTTTGTGACCTCCATGGTAGAAGTTACCTAAGTATACAAACTCTGAACACTAAACAAACCTAGAACCATGTCATTTTGGAATGATGAGAACATCGCTTCAGTGCACAATGGACGACGGCAAAAGTACATATGTTCCAATGACACGGCGATTAACAGAACTCGATTTCCACTGGTTGCCCATTTACAGACTGGTCCCTTGGAGACCGAGCTCTGCTCGGGTTAAATTAGAGTAAATACGGAGAAACAAATTATCCCAGGAGTGCGACCCAGCTATAAAGATTTTTTGCCCCCATATTCGAAATCTCATTGAAATCCGTTTCTGAGTACAGATTTCAATTTTTTATCGGTATTTATATTCCTACAAATATTGCTCGTTTAATAGTATAGGGTTTTAAGCATCACGCCCTATTAATTTTGCGAAAGAAATAAGCCAAAACTCTGGCTTGACTTGTCTGACACACCACCGAATTTATTTACATTTTTTGTGCATACGCCAAGTTTAAGCCCTCAGTTGAATTACTACCATTAATGTGCTGTGACTGGGCTGTCCAATAGCAATAAAGCAATCTGGTAGTCCAGTAGGTAGGGTCAGCACATACGGATCTCGCACGCAACGGCCGCGCCCCGCTATGTCGACACACATTCCGCGGAGCGACAGCAAACCAAGCCATTCATTGTTAATTTACTGTTATTTTATTTGCACAATAAGTTTTTGTTACTGGTCCGTTTTGGCATTTTTTTTATTCCAAACTAGCTTCCGCCCGCGACTTCGTCTGCATGGAATCGGGATAAAAACTATCCTATATTTTAATCCAGGCTATAAATTATCTTCGTGCACTTGCACGAAGATAGTTTCATTTCATCTCCACCACCATCCAAATCATCCAAACCACTGCACCGATTAAGATGAAATAACCCCCGGGGGGGGGGGGGGGGGGATGAAAAGGGGGTGAAAGTTTGATTGGAGCTACGATATAAACGACATCCATACGGACGGAGTCGCGGGCAGAAGACGAAGCTACCCAATAGGGCAATAAATCCCTAATTGAAAATCTGCGCCGCCTGTGCTGCGGACAGTGGAATTGCTAAACAACTAGATTGATACCTCTGATAACTAGACATGTGGACTGCGAGTCACTGACCCGCCCGAGGTCAGACAAGCGCATTTATCTAACATAACTATTTTATCTAAATGCTGCAACATTGCCTATGAAGCTTAACTTTGCCTACCTTACAAACCTGAGATTTACTGTGATGATGATATTGATGATCTACCAAATTGGTGTAGCTGGCAGCTGCTCCCAATTTCTCCCGTAATGGTTACAAAAACAAATACATATGAAAAAACACAGTGTTTTAAGATAGACAAAGTAAGTTGCAGTATTTGCCGGGGATTTTGGAATCAGACAGACATTTATTAATTTTAATATTGCAATTGGAAATACGTAGGTATTTTATTATTACAATATTAAAATTCCTACTCAAGAAACAATTTTCTCTGGTCTAAGTTTTGACCCGCAAGTATGTTTTGTGGGTAGTAACAGTTGACTTTGTACCTTTTAACAGACTTTCTTATTTTGTTTTCGGTAAAACAGAAACAAAAATAGATAGGTACCTGGGTTTCTTTCTTTCCATTTTCCATGATAAGTAAGTTGCAGGACATTCCTAAAATATCACGAAAGTTCTCAGACATTTCCGTAAACTTTCTTATTACTTATGAACAAAATTTCTACAAACTATTATTCTCTAGCAGTATAACAGCTCATAATGTATGTATCCAGGGACTTCTTAACAGTTTTTCATTGTATGTAAAATTTAAGTTCTGAGAACCGTCATAGAAGAAATTTCGCAAGTTTGGAAACTTCCCCGCGCCGCGGTGCATTGCTAGATCGGATACGAAGTCACGGGCACAAGTCGGTATTTCGTTTATAATCGTGTGCTTACCAGATGTGCACTTAATCAAACGATTCGTGATGTGTGTCCGTTTATCAGTCGCCTTGAAACTTCAGATGCATCGTGCTGTTTACTCACTAGTTAGCGTAATCAGTTACATATATACGTTTACGCTAATGTGCGATTAAGTTGTAAGACTTGGGTGATACAAAAACGGAACTTCTCGAGATACATATATCTATATCTAATTTCTGAAGCGCTAGTAGATTTTATACATCAAAAAGAAGAAAGAGAATAATGTCGGTAACATTGTAGTATTAAAAAAAAGCTACGGTACCCTAGTGGTTCACGCATGCGGCTGTCAGGCGGCTCGTATACTAGCAATAGTTAAAATTATTTAAGCTTGCACTTGAAAAATTATCTTGTGAACAATGGCAAATTCTCCTTATACCAATGAGTTTTTCGGAACTTATGTACGGAATATTTACCGTTAGCGTTTCGGTGAGGAAACCGGTCTAATCCCAATAAGGTATAGTTTTTCTCTCTGGGTTTGATTGGCGGCCAGATGGCAGTCGCTTTCGTAAAAATAGTGCCTGATGCTTCTCTTGGGTTTAGGTTCAAAGCGGACCCCGGGCTTCTTTAGGGTAGCCGGGAATAACGCTAAGTATTCACATTTGAATTATGACTTATGAGTATATTTAAACATCTACTTAAATATTAAATACCCTATATATCGCTCCTACAAATGAGTTCTTCTATGGCTGAGGATCGTGACATGGGAAAGACTGCAGTTGTTAGCGTTATTAATTGTACACGGTATTGGAATCGTTCCGGTAGCGTGTTTGCTTTCCACAGAAAACTTACAATTTATAAATTTAAATTTAGTAGACCAATCTAAGTAAACAGGCTACAGATATAATTTTTTAGGGTTCCGTACCAAAAAAGGTACTAAAGGAACCCTTACGATGCGACTCCGTCCGTCTGTCTGTCTGTCACAAAGTGAAATATCTCACGAACTACTAAAGGTATCAATTGTGATTAAGATAAACATAAATATTACGGGATTTTTTTTTCTGTATCTAGGATATTTTTTGTTTTATTTACAAAAATCATTTCCTAGTTAAGTTTGCAATTTAATCTACTTTATAAGTATTTTTTTGTTTTGAAATTCCTCACTATAATAGAAATACCCTTATTTCAAATTAAAAAATAATAATCGAGATCGGTACACGTGATAAACAATAATCGCTAAAACACCAACATACATACTATGCTGATTGCCCTTGCACGTTAGTACCAAATGGGGCCGATAGACGGCGCTGACCCCATTCGCGTTGTTAAGATTTTTCTAGAATGAATGGAGTTGGGACGGGTATATTTCAATAGCAGGTCAAAAAAAATCGCGATTCAATTGTCTTGGTAGTTTGATGGTGTTGGTGTAAAAGTTACTCGTTGTTTTAAATTGAATTCTGTTGTGTTGGGTTAAAATAAGTAAATAATTTAACAAATATTGGGACGTTTACCTTTCCCTCGAATTAATTGCTAGTTTGTACGGAACCCTCGGTACGCGAGTCGCACTCGCACTTGACCGGTTTTTTTATTGATGATCTGCCACTGGTCGCAATGGTACTTTTACAAGTCAAATAAAAAAAGACCACTGTCAAGAAGAAACGCCGAAACGAAACAAACTCTACACTCAATAACCTCGTCAGGTGTGGCAATATGGATAGATATAGCTCATACCTAAACCAATATGTTACCAATATGTGACAAAGGTCAACTTATTATTATACCAGCTAAATTTGGTCGCTATAGTAATCATTCCACAATGTTAGCCATTGATAATAATTATTGGACGGCATCCAACGTGATGCAGCCGAACTATTTACAATTCTAAGGATCATCTCAAGTATACGCGCACGCTATTATGAACCTTATCGTATTGTGATAAGGTACGTAAACTGTCACTTAAGTGCTCTTTGTTTAGATTATTAAAACCGGATGTTTATGCGATAAAATGAGAATAGTGCGGAAATCAAGGTTAGGAAGAGCGGGGAGAGTTACACGTTAAATAAATGAGAAAAAATCTTTGTTCACACAAATAACTGTTAAACTATTACGAAACTGCAGAAAGAAAAGATATAAAAGTAGTATAGAGCTATACCTAACTAAGCATTAAAAAATACTATCAAAATTTGGAACCCTTGGTATGGTGCCCCTGCCCATCACGCAGGCCGAATTCCCGCCCGCGATTTCCATAGCAATTCTCTGCGCGAGAAAGCGCGGGTCTCTTGTTGCCTCCTTTAAATATAATCTAATTGTGACATAGGTCATAACCATAGATTTCAGCCTGTAATCGCCCACTGCTGAGCATAGGCCTCTCTTAGAGTACGCCATCCGTCTTGATCCTGAGCTATTTAATTTTACCTATATACAGGAGTGACCCTCGATCTTCTCAATATTTTCAACTCATCCGGGTTTTACTTAAAAGTAAGTACATAGGCAAATATATGCCCAAAATGTACAAACTCAGACATTAAAGTAAATAAACTAAGGTAACTCTACGCCGCCGTTTCCATTCCTTTCCACAAAAGGATGAGGTTAGATTTCTCAGATGCTTGAGCCCACCTGCCCATTGGTTCCGCTAATGGCACCGCGTGTCAAAAAGCACAGCCTGAATCATAGCAATTATATGCGAGTTAATTACTTGTCTAGTGCTGGAACTCCCTCTTTTCCCCCTAGTCCTCAAGCCCGGCCGTGGCCCGCTGGGCGCGACGCCAGGCTCAAGATTAACCCAAGTGAGTTAATAATGTTAATATGCACAATGCGCGTGTTTTGCTATTTCTTTACTGCGTTCGTATTGACCTTTAATTGTCTCTGGGTCAGCCACGGACTTGGGCAATTCTGTAAATAAAAATGAGTCATTTTCTAAATGAGAATTTTTGGGATTCATTATTAAATACATCGTAAAAAAATGTTAAAATGCATTATGTCACCAAATGACAGCACTGTGGGCAATGCTTAGTGAGGTGTGGAGAGGTCCAGGTGTGCGGAGCTCGTTGTATGCAAGTACCTCAGTTTGTATACAAATTCCGTATGATGCGACACACTGCAGCGCACCTGCGTCCGGCGAAATTTGTATGCAGCTCCGCACCTCCGTCCGGAGATGCGGCGCAGTGTGACATCCGCCTAATCTTCATCAATTTTACCGTCAGTAAGACCTCTCGCCACAGCGCTGCCAGCTAGTAACCGAATGCATTCTGGAAAACCCTTAGAAGTTACGGGATGTTTAAAATAGCGTGGAGAAAAGGATGGTACGGCCGTGTCTCTTTGTTTTGCGCGACTTGCTGGCGGGGCACTTCCGTGCCACGAGATTAGTTGATTTTGGTTTCCCTTGAGACCTTTATCAATGTTTTACATATAATATCCATACTTGGGTGGGCGGAGATTAGGGATTTCCACCTAATACGAATTTGACACACCTTAATGTTTCATTCATGTTTTATGGATATCCTAATGCATGTCCTAATGAACATTAGTGTTAACTAATATGTTTCCGTCTCAGGAAATCTTAATGAATATTACCTAATTATTGTTAGGGATATCCTTCGGATTTTGTAGTCACCCAACTGCGCTAGGTGCCTAGTTTTAGTGGTTGAACTATGTTTATAAATATTTCGGTTTGGAAGTTACTTATTTGCCTATGTATGAAATACTGTCTGTACGGGACCATCCATAATTGTGATATAATTTATTTTTATTGAGACATAAGAATCCTATCGATAAATTTAACAAGAAACAACAACAACTCTTGGACACTAAAAAAGTACCTTACAAAATTTACCATATTATGAATTTTAACATGAGTTCTAATTATTTCAACTTTTCACCGCCTTGCCAGCTGTCACGTGACGATGAACCGTGACCGATGGACCATGTTTACTTAACAACTTAAATAAGTTGGAAACTCCCCGAGATGTTAATTTCAAAGTGCAATATCTCAGAACCAGCTGAAACGATTTTGTTAAAACGTAGTTAATACCCATCTCGACCACGTCAACTTTTGGGCAAAAAAATCGGTTCATTCGTTTTGGAGCTACGAAGCCACAGCAAACTTATTACACCCCTCTTTTGCGTCGAGGGTTAAAAAGGGGAAGCATATCTACACTATCTGGAGTAGATTTTCTCGTAATAAACGTATTATCGCTATCACTATTGAATGTATTGTGTATAAAGGCACGTGCAATCAGGGCATGCATTTACATACGAGTATTAACATATCGCGACCGCGCCCATGTCGCAACGAAATGTTGCAACAACCGATTGTCACCTAGTATTAGTGACGCGCTGACTCTGGGAAATAGGTAGATAATATACTGTGGTAATATGTCGATTACAGGCTGAAAATGATGATGCTGATAAAAAGTTAATTAGTAGATTAAACTTTGGTTGCGGGTGGCGCAGGTCCGGTCAATGTGGCCTCGGGGGAGGCCTATGTACTAGGGCGGTGAATTCGTGAATGCCCCAGATCGCAGGTGTTTGTGGCCCGAACCGAAGATGAGGGCCATAAATATGCGCTCTAGGGCTTTACGTATTACCGCCCGTGTTGAGTACAAAATTTTACGTATTCACCTGGCCACAATGCGAGATTTCCCGTACGCGCAGCGTGCAATAAAACTCTCTCAATGGCCAGGTGTGACGTAAATACATATATTTTTATCTACTTAATAGGATGTTTGGATGTGTGTTACTCAATCAGGCTTAAACGGCTCAACCGATTTGGATGAAATTTTGCATAAAGATAGCTTGACGGGTAATAGTATCGTTTCGAACGCGCGTTAGGACAGATTAACTGTAATTTTTACATATATTTGATATTTAGATCTACCTAACGTACGTACAATGCGTTACGTGATCGACATGCTGGATTAAAATATAGGATAGTTTTTATCCCCCGTCACCGCAGGTGAAGTCGCGAGCGGAGATAACCTCTTGTGTGCAGAAAGGGTGCGTAATGTTTCATATAATGTCAGAAAAACTAACATACTTATACTTGATATACATTAAATTGGCATAAAGTTATTTCGTATAATGTAACGTTTGATATAACGGTTTTTTACTATATTTTCCTTTACTCTAATTATCAATTGATATATTAGGCAAAATTACATAATTTGCAAGTGGCATAATTCTATTTTCGTATAACGCACTTATGACATAAATATGTTTAACATACATATTATTTAAAATAATTACGTTTTCATATAACGCATTTATGACATAAATAATGTTTAACATACATATTATTTTAATTAATTGCACTTTCATATACCAATGTCTGCCAAGAAGTTGACGGAGCCCCGCTTTCGTTTCTGGGACCGCCCTCCAGCGTAGACTTTTGTAAGTACTTACATAATATGTAATGTAAGTATTATATATAAAAAAATGTTCGGTTCTGGCGCTTCGCCGGCCGCTACCGCGGCACGCTCGCTTCGCTCGCTCGGCTCGCGCACTGTATGGTCGCAGTTCAACCTAACACTCCTCCTCGCTTCGCTCGTCGTCGTTGAGGTGGATTATGCTATATGTTTAAAGTGCAAAAGTCTCGCTTATTTATTTTAGTATTTATTTTAATATTATTTTTATTGATTTGTTTATGTCTAAAGTTATTTATTGTAAAATACATTTATATCTTCTGTAATTTATAGCATTGAAGAATTATGTCAAGTAAGTCATTATGATAAACAAGTTTTATACCAAGTGATATTTATAGTAAATGTCTTTTATACTGATTGTAATTATAGCCATAAATCATTATATCACTTTTTACATTGGATCATTTGAAAATTATCTGAAACAATATTATACCACCCGTTACATTATAATAAGTGATGGTTTATTAAACCAAAATAGATTAAGTGAAATTATATAAAACGTCGTGCACCCGTGCAGAGCTTTCCTGCCCGGTTGGACTGAGTTGGAGCAAGCCCAGAAGCGTTGCAAGCCATGAAGAGAAAAAAACAAAGCTACTCAGGAAACAACAGACAACCAATCTTTTCAATACTCCTACTGATTGGATCTTACAATTAAGGCGCTGCATTGAAAATTATCGCGTGCTTTGAACCGCGGTTCTGACTAGATTAAGAAACAATAAGGTCTGATTTTAAGATACCTATATGATTCTTGTTTATCTGATTTGATCGATACATGATTGCCAAAAATTTCCTCTACAGAAAAAAAATACAAATTTGGGTCTGTATTTTCTCTTTTTTACTCAGCCTACTCAAACGATACATTATTTTACGACACAATCAAGTACAGTACTTTGTCTCATCTAAAATCTCACTTAATGTTTAAATAAAACTTCTCTAAGTTAGGTATTTTTCGAAATTGGTCCCAAAAAGCCATTCCCGAAGGAATACACATCTCTTTTTCTTGTTCGCGGAAGCCATAGGCGTGTCTCTGTCTAGGGGGCGTGTTCGACTCGAATCAAGGCATCCCCTTAACAAGATGATATTAATAAGTCACTAAACCATTATAATGTCGATATCTCTCACTGACCACACACGTCTGCGCCTAGTGTGCCTGGGCGCGGTCGCTCGCCTTCGCTGGTACCGCCAGCAAAAACGGCGGAAAAAGTTGTTACACCCACCAATGCCATGACAAGGCTGCTGACGCTACCATGTGGGTGACATAACATTAATTGTAACGACATTAATGTACGGCAAAAGGTCGGCACTCTAATAAAATAGCAGTCTGCTGAAATGGAGTATGTGAGTATACAATGGAGGTCGCTTAAGACGTTCCTGTATTGCATGTTGGTGTCGAAGGTGTTCTACGCAAAACAAGTCTAGAAATACGTAGGTACTGGGCTTGTCACACATGAGAATAATTTAATACTGGTTTACGTGTGATAATATAAATAGCAGTGGACCAACCGTCACAGTACCAAAATGTTATTTGATAACAGTGAAAATAAATTGTTTTTTATTAGCAACAGATATATATCGAAAATACGCTAATCAATCTATCGTTTCATTTATGTGTGCTATTTTAAGATGTAAAAGTCGCAGTGAAATGGCCAAAACAGAGATTTGAACAAATCCCTAAGGGATATGATCAATTCACGCAGGATGTTAAAATGGCGAATCCATTTTATCATTTACCTAATACAAATCAGTCATTTGATCAAATCTCTGAATCTGTTTAGTGAAATGACGAAATCGGACAAATAAGGCAACTCGTTGTTTCATTTTACTAGATTTGTTTAGTGATTTGATAAATCCCTGAAACGCGTCAGTGAATTGACGAAACTAACTCGCAGATATTGGCTCCTAAATCGTTAGTCATTTAAAGGGTTCTGGGACTTAGACTCGGATGGCGGATAGGTTAGAAGATGGTGGCGGGAGCTCTGCTCCCGCCACCGTCTTTGTGGTTATTTTTTTTGTAAAAGAGCGGAAAAAACTTAACTGTGCCCCCTCTGCGAGTTAGTTTCGTCAACTCACTGACGCTTTTCAGGGATTTTATCAAATCACTAAACAAGTCTAGTGAAATGAAAAAACGAGTTGCCTTTTTTGTCCGATTTCGTCATTTCACTAAACAGATTCAGAGATTTGATCAAATTACTGATTTGTATTAGGCAAATGATAAAATGGATTCGCCATTTTAACATCCTGCGTGATTTGATCATATCCCTTAGAGATTTGATTAAATCTCTGTTTTGACCATTTCCCTGCAACATATACATTCATAAAAACCTAAAATAAGGACGTCGTTTGATTGTCGCGTCACAAGCACAAATTCCATACTAACGAACGGAGCGTTTTTGACGTTTCATAAAAAGAAGCTGATTTGACTTATGTCAAATACCGTTTTGTCTCAAATCGGCAGAGTTCAAAGTCATTGCAATCCTTACATGTAAAAACAGACAACTGGTAGTGGAACTGGTAGTGCCCCCGCAAAGTCGATTAAAGTAGCAGTACAATATTTTTTTTTATTTTTAGTATTTTTTTGTATTGTATTGTATTGTACAATCTTTCTCGAAGCACTTCAGGCCATTTTCGGTTGTGAATAAAACTAGAAGCCTAAATTTTCAGTAACCAAGCAGGCATTGTATAGACACGGTATAATTCAAGTTTCATTTGATTTAAACCAGTATTTTAAGAATTATAACCAGTCAAAGTTTCTTAATTTCGCCACTCACTCACTGATTGACTGACTGATCATCAAAACTCCAAGGCTCACAAGGCACAGCAGACACAGAAACTTCAAATTTAGAATACAATTAGGTATAAGTATAAATCAAAAAAAAACTTAAATATTCTGCAATTTCGGTAGAGTTTTCTAGATACACCATGTAGTGGGGCAGAGCGCTCGAACAAATTGTCTTAAATGTGGGCACGCTGGACAAAAGCACCAATTTTTTTTCAGGCACTTGTTAGGTCCGCATCTTTAAGTTTTTAATAGGAACCAACTCCTCCGTCGGCCATTTTTTTTGGGCGGCCATGTTAATTATAGATAATTATTAATATCTCGAAATCTAAGACACTTAGAAACAAAAGGTTGGTGTCTAAATATACGTATTCAAAATGACCGCCATAAAATTAAAGATAGCCGACGGAGGAGGTGGTTCCTATCAAAAACTTAAAGCTACGGACCTAACAAGTACCTGAAAAAAATTTGGTGCTTTTGTCCAGCGTGTCCACATTGTCACCTGAAACTGCCCTACATTGCAACTGCATAAATAAATTGTCACCCCATATCAATATATAGGATTATGAATTTACATTTGCAGTGAATGGAACAAAAAATTAAAAAGCTAGAATGGGACTGCATTCATAATATAAAATAAATAAATATGTGGGGACCATCTTACACAAATCCACCTAGTCCCAAACTAAGCAAAGCTTGTACTGTGGGTACTAGACGACGATATACATACTGACATATACATACGACGATATACTACATGAATAAATACTTAAATACAGAGAAAACATCCATGACTCAAGAACAATTATTCGTGTTCATCACACAAATAAATGCCCTTACCGGGATTCGAACCCAGGACCTTCGGCTTCGTAGGCAGGGTCACTTCCAACTAGGCTACAGAGGTCGTCAATCGTCGTCGTGTATGTATTGATGACACAATAATAAAATAAATCAGCCTAAGATGTACGTCCCACTGCTGGGCACAGGCCTCCTCACATGGATAACACAATAAACTACAAAAAAAAAGAGATTCTTGTGATTGCCTGAGACTTTCTACGAAATATCTCACAACTTTTTACGGTGGAAGAGTTTCAAAACTTGGCCTCTTCTTTACATGGATTCTTTTTATGGGATTGATCTAGCCGTAGAAACATTTTATTCACCGAGTTTCCCCCAAAGTAAAATTAATATCAAAAACGTATAATGTTTATTACAAAAATCTAAATCATATAATTTAGGTCCCAATGCGCCGAACTACAAGGTGAGCAATATAAATGGGCCAAAAAAGGTAGCCTAAATTACTTTCATTTTTTTTCTTATTAAAGTAGCTCATTCTCCGCTTGCCAACACAGTGTAGAACAAGTCTTGTTTTACAAGAAAACGTGTCTGAAACTGTGTTACATAATACAAGGCAAAGATTAAAAAAACTAAAAGACGCCGCCCGGTCAAATGTAGTTATGATTAGCTGACTATGCACAGCACAGCAGGGCATGCCGGTATAGAGGGAAACGAGAAGGCCGACGAGCTTGCACGAGCGGGGGCGAAGGGGACGCTCTGCGGACCAGAGCCGTTCTGTGGCATCCCCAAAAGCCTGACCAAGCTCACCCTAAAGACCTACTGTTTCTACAAGAGCATTCAAGCCTGGCGAGAGTGGCGAGCTATACCAGGACTGAAACATTCCAAGGCGCTTATTAGAGCCTTTAGCAAAAAAGCTTCTTCTGATGCCTTAGCGCTAAGCAGGAACCATCTACGCATGTTGGTAAGGGTGCTTACAGGGCACTGTCACTGAAGCGATAGGACTGTGTGACACAAGGCTGTGCAGACTCTGCCTGGATGCGGAGGAGACGCCTACACAAATCCTATCACTATGAGGAAGACCGAGTCCTAACCGAGTGCCCCTGCCTCATGCGCAGTCGTAACTCCTTTCTGGGAAAACACATCATGTGCCCGGAGGAGATCAAATTTCTTGAGTTCAATAGCATCCTGCAATTCTTCGATATAAGGGCTCTCACGGTCCGGAAGCCACTACAAGAAATAATAATAATAATGCACAGCACACTCGTGTCAGGCAAGGCACGGTGTAATGTGCTTAATCAAATACACGACAATATAGTGGAAATCCTTCATCATCATCATCATATCAGCCGAAAGACGTCCACTGCTGGACGTAGGGCTACCCCAAAGAGTGCCAAGGAGACCATCCCTAGTGCAATATAATGAGGCCAAACAGAGAACATTTTAAAGGATTTAAAACTGAAAAAAATGTTCTGAGGAATGTATTCTTGGATGAGCACAGTCAGCACTAAACGTAGCTACGCGACTCTAAATGACCTACTCACGACTCTAATGTCAGGAGCGAGATTTTAAGCGTGTTATTTGGCGTAGCGACTTCTGCTGCTGACTGTACAGCAATGCCGATATATTATTTATCTGCATTTCACAAACGTAATCCAGTTACCTCTTCCTCATAGTGATAGTCCGTCGGCTACAGTCGGTCACATTAATCCAATAACAGGCTTCCTGGCACCACGCTCCTTATGCAACAGACTGTACATAATCTTGTTTGCAGAGGTTCGCGGGAATTAAATGCTAATTCTTTGTTTACTTTTTAAATTCTGTAAAATGTAAATATACCCCCGTATGCTAATATATATAATGTGTCCCCGTGGGTGTCGTAAAAGTCGACTAAGGGAGCAGGGTTAAAGTGTGTTGTGGGCGATGGGCTAGCAACCTGTCACTGCAATATCACATTTTGTCGATCTTTTATACCCACATTTATGCTAAAAGTGGCGCTGGAACATAAGTTTCATGTGCTCTGCCTACCCCTTTTAGGGATAAAGGCGTGAATGTATGTATGTATGTAAATATACGATCTTGAAATTATCTACTCGCTTGCTAGTGACAACCAGAGTTGCCAACTTCGCGCACTCTTAAACTGATTGTGGCAGCTGTGCAACAACGCATTATGTTTTTTTTATTCATATTCATTTTGACTTATTTTAAGTAGGTTAAGAACTATGATTGTAATAAAAGCTTTTTGTGGCAAAAATTTACTGACTGTTGAGTTTGTTTCGGCGTTTCTTCTTAACAGTGTTCTTCTTTATCAGAATCGCTGGTAGAATATTGACTTTTAAAAGTGCCGTTACGGCCTGCTTGCAGAATAAAAAAATCATTTATTACATTTATGCAAAAAATCCAAAAACTGAATCAACAAAAAATACATCATATAATTATCGATCCAGCTCCAGAGAATCGGTAGAGAACAGCCTCCGGACACACGGGCAGACATACAAAAGAATGTTTGCCCAAGTTCAAAGGAGAAATCCGTTCGCTTAGCTCGGTCGTTCAAAAAAAAAGTAAAGGAAATAAAAGTACAAATAAATATGAAAGTCAAAATTAACGCTTTAAACTTTCGCGTGTTGTTGGTTAACAAATTCATGCTAAGATCTAGATCTCTTGGTTTTCCCGCTAAGGGATCATATCATGGACCCTCCATTTCAAGGAATAACAGGATAAAGAAGAATCCAGGCCCCGCCTAATAAAATGACTACCAATTGTCAGATCCCCCCGCCCAAAAAGGTAGGTAAATAAATATTACGGCCGTAAATAATACCCGTGTAATCTTTTAAGTTTGGAAATTAGCCTTGAATTCGTGAAGAACAATCCAGCTTCGGAACAATCGGCACTCTAAATGAAACTGTTAAGTTATCCAACGTTCCGT
This sequence comes from Epinotia demarniana, assembly GCA_945867215.1. Classification (NCBI taxonomy): domain Eukaryota; kingdom Metazoa; phylum Arthropoda; class Insecta; order Lepidoptera; family Tortricidae; genus Epinotia; species Epinotia demarniana. The sequence continues at coordinate 39,683,711 of OX244261.1, read as the reverse complement.
GTCATTGGCCTTGCGAGGAAGACATTTCATTGTCTTCTCGCAAAAGCGTGTAAAAGTCAATGCTGCCAACAAACCGTACCAACATACGAGTATTACGAGTACACACATGACAACGCACTGAATCCGTGTCAAGGGCGGCAACTGTTTTTTAAAATTCGAATCTGTCCGTATCGTTACAGGTACCTTGTCCAAGTTAGCAACGCCATTAATCTCGTTCGTTCTTAAATGCGCGGTTATTTTGATAAGGTTGTATAGTTTACGCGAGGAATACATGTCCATGTATTGAACCTTTATAATTTAGTACGGTCGATTTTTCAAAATGGCGGCAGGTTTAACTGGTTGGGGGATAACGGGACACCGGTTGTGAAGTAATGACAATGACTTTTTTATGTGGTTTTTCTGGCTTTACTAAGATTAGCCAAAGTCATGTTGGGGAGGATTATTATATGTCGGTGGAGCTTAGGAAAGTAAAAAAATTACTCAATTGAATATAATATTATTAATAATAATAATATTATATTCGTTTCGGCGAACGGTTTGATAGCGATGAGTCTCGACCGTCACCTCAAGAGACTCTCGCTAGATGGCTGGATCAAGGGTCAGATACAGAAGGCGGTACTCCTGGACACTGCGCGAATAGTCAGGAGGTTCCTGTCTCTGTCGCCCTGACCACCGGCAGCTTAGGCCCCGCCTCGCTGCCGGCGGTACCCTAGGTTAGGTTTTTATAATGGTTTTATGTTTTATATGTATTATTTTATATTTTACTTTTTATATCATTATTGTAAAAACCTAACTTAAGATAAATATTAAATAAAGAGATAATATTATTATTTATTTAACTAGCAATTTTTTTGTAACCTGTTTGTCTCTCTTGTTGTGGTGCAATAAAGAGTATTTATTATTATTATTATTATTGACACACACACATAATTATACGCCCGCATACTTTATGTCACACACACATACACACACACACACACACACACACACACACACACACACACACACACACACACACACACACGCACGCACGCACGCACGCACGCACGCACGCACGCACGCACGCACGCACGCACGCACGCACGCACGCACGCACGCACGCACGCACGCACGCACGCACGCACGCACGCACGCACGCACGCACGCACGCACGCACGCACGCACGCACGCACGCACGCACGCACGCACGCACGCACGCACGCACGCACACACACACACACAGACACACACACACACACACACACACACACACACACACACACACACACACACACACACACACACACACACACACACACACGCACACGCACACGCACACGCACACGCACACGCACACGCACACGCACACACACGCACACACATTTAATTGTTATGTTGCCCTTATAACTTTAATTTATTCAAAAACAAAGGAAATTACATTTTATACCTTATATAAAAGCCAAACTGTGACGTTTGATGGCGAAGAACTTACAATAAACTCTTTCATTTCACTTGTTTATCTTCACTTTCAGACACCTAAAAGGTTGTTTATTATTATTTATATGTTTTTTTGTAATAACTTACCCAAACAAGTGTAGTACTTATATATTAAACTACTTATATGGAAGGAAAGCTACAAGTTTCATACTTATTCGTCGGTCATAGTATCTATGAAATGTTTGATTAGTGTTGTGATATAAAATAAATATAAATATAATGGGACAATCTTACACAAATCGACCTAGTCCCATCGTAAGCTCAGTAAGACTTGTGTTATGGGTACTAGACGACGATATATATAATAGGTATAAATACTTAAATACATAGAAAATATCCATGACTCAGAAACAAATATGCATGCTGATCACATAAATATTTGCCCTGACCGGAATTCGAACCCAGGACCTTCAGCTTCGTAGGCAGCGTCACTACCCACTAGGCTAACCGTTCATGATAACACAACGAATCCTCAAATTCATAAAGGGTAGGCGGCGCGCTTCTGGTGTCGCAATCGCAATCGTCCATAGGCGATAGTGTCTGCTTACCATCAGACGCTTGTGCGCCACCATCATAGTAAAACTCGTACCTATAAGGGTACGTTAATACGTTTGACTCTTTCGATAATTAATTGTACATAGGTTTAAAACCAGTTTACTAAACAGGTTTACCGATTGCTCTAAACCTGCTCTAAAAACCCTTTTCGCGTTAAGGAAATAGGAAGTGTTTCCATCATTTTTTATGTGTATTTGATACCATAAATATCCAGACACGGTAGTCGTTAATATGCTTTGTTTTTGTCTGAAACTAATGGTGTTTTGGTAAAGACCGCGGAAAAACTGTACAGTTATTGCCAAAACATCGTAAGGCTTTATGGACCTCGTATCGAGATACGATCTTTTGAAGCGTAGTACGGTTGAAGTGGGGTCATCAAAACAATAAGTTTTTGCGACTTGGTTTATTTGTGGTTTTTGTTTGTATCTTTCCGCTAATTAAGGTGTCTCAAGTTATTTTATTATGTAATCGATGTATGCTACTTATTCAAAATGTTACAATGAATCATGCATTGTGTACTGGCCACGCCAAAATAGACCTTAGGAGTATTGAGGAACGGCACCTTGTAAAGAGCCTGTTAATTTATAATTTAAGTAATTGTAGCTATAAAACGTATCCATTATAGAATTATCCGTTCAATATCAACAAGTTTATTACTATTTACCATATTATAGGTAGGAAGGGTGACTTTGAGCGTTTTTATGAGGCCCATAGTAAGTGACCACGTTTCAGTGTCATATGTCATCACTGGCAACACACACTGGTCAAAGACTCTCGTCTTGAGACACCTCGGAATATTGAACGTTCAGATGTGCCGGAGCTTGGTAAAGGATGCGGGAGTCTGCTGGATGCGGGTGGCGCAGATCCGATCACTTTGGCACTCTTTGGGGGAGGCCTATGTCCAACGTCTTTCGGCTGATATTTATTTATTTATTCAAATCAGACTACACAGTGTTACAGTGAGACACCAAGGCACTGTGAAATGCATACAATGTTATTTAAGTACTAACATGAACTTATAATAAAAATAATGTTAATAATGTAAATATATATAAAAAATAAAGGCGAATAAATATTGCCTTTTGTATATATAATAACTAAAATATATTTTACAGTACATATGGTGCTACTTTCCCGCACTAGTGCGGAAAAGAGCACTTTCCGTGCATATGTCGAAACTTTAAACGGCCATATGTACAGTAAAACGTTGTACGATACACGTGCGAATAGGTAATTCGCAACTCGTGTCGATTTAAAACACTCCTTGCGGTCGTGTTTTAATTTATCACCACTCGTTGCGAATTTCCTATTTTCGGCACTTGTATCGTAAATAACTATTGGGGAGTCCATTATTTTGCCGACAAACAATTGGACGTAGTTACGCGAAAACGTTCCAACCCACAGCGACCCCATTTTGAGATAAACGCAATTTTGTGTTTTAGCGGTACACTTTTTCCCTGTAATTATTTCAGGCAAATATTATTGGTTTTACTGTGGAATGCCAAACTGGTTATTGAATGATATGCATATTTTTTGTAAATACATAATACAAGGGGCATATAAATAGGTAAAACGAGTTTGAAACGTTTTTGCTAAATTTAATTTTGTATGAACCTTGTTAAATAGCAATTATGCATAAACGTTCTAAAACGAATTTAAGTGTATTATTTTATAAATATATCTAAAATAAATTTAATATCTTTCACAAACGGAGTAAGTCATACGAAACATTTGGGTAGTTACGCTATTTTTATATTAAAACGTTAATTATCTAGTTAATAATAAGGATACCTAATTACCTAGTTGTACCTGTACTAAGTTTGACCGACCTTGACTGAAAAAACATATTTCTAGAACCGCAACGTTTTGTTAATAGCTTGGGGTCATGAATATCGTATTGTAAAATCGCAGCTTGCGATTTGTTGACCCATGCTGACACATGTGAGATTTCTTGCTTTTTCAAAAGACGCTCAATCAAACAGTGAGCACCTTATTACATCGAAAAACTTTCCATCGAATGTATTTTATTTCTCAAAAACCGTTAACTTTTTAGGTAGATCTAAATGGTATTATGTAGAACCCCCGGTTATGTTGTTTGCTTGTTTTATAACGATCCCCAAAAGTATACTGTCTCTGAAAATATCATGTTTTCTATGAAATGAAAAATCTGCGAAACACGTCTTTCATTCGATGAAACATTTGTCGGTAAAACATGGTAAAACCTGATGTGATGATATTAATAAAAGATTAAACCTGAGTCTTAGGTTTAATTTCGCTAAAACTGACATTAATGAAAATCAAATTATGACATTCTTCCCTCCTTTAGATCTGAACGTAGTCGATGATATAGGAAGGTGGCCTCCTGTCTCTTCCAGAACGGCGTGGTTCGTCTGTGACCAGAGGGGAAGGGTTTAGGCTTGCTGGTGCCTCCGGATTTGAGGGAGGAGGCGAGGTCGACGGGATTGGGGGAGAGGATGGGTCTGAAGGTGAAGTGTCAGGGTCCAGTAGTGCGTTCTCTTTGTTTAACTGATTAAACCCGGAGTCTCCATTTGTATTAGGATCTAGTAAAGGGAAGGTGCCCCTGGGAGCAAGGTGACGATTGGAGACAGTCAGTTCCTTCCCATTCGATAGCCTAAAGGAGCTATATTGAGGATTTGCTTCCAGCAGGTCCACCTCTTCTACTAACGGGTCATATTTACTGGTACGTACGAATTTTCTCAACAGAATCTTCCCCGGTTGTAGCCATGATGGCATAGACTGCCCCCAAGATGATCTTCGAGGGTGGTGAAACATGCTTTCATGCGGTGGTTGGTTGTCGTACAAAGCAATGATCGTACGCTGTGTAAAGCCTGCGTCATCACGTTCTCCCACATGGTGATAGGCAGGTTCTTAGTCTTCAAAGCGAGACGAATTGTTTGCCATAACGGCGCTCGACTTGACCATTCCCTTTTGGGTTGTATGGTGAGGATCGACTTGTCGATACACCTTTGGAATGTAAAAAATCTTTCATTTCAGTAGATATAAAAGAAGTTCCTTGATCCGTGTGAATGGTTGCTGAGTATTCAAACATGGAAAATAGTTCACTAAGATGCTTAGTAACTGTTTCCGTACTCATATCCGCACAAGCGTAGGCAAACGGAAATCTAGAGTATTCATCTATAATGGTCAATATATACTTGTTTCGTGTTGCTGATGGTACTGGCCCCTTGAAGTCCATAGATAATCTTTCAAAAGGGGCAGTAGCTTTTATCAGGATGCCGACTGAATTATTGAATTTAGGTTTGATTTCTGAGCATGTTGGGCATGTTGAGACGACTCTCTTAACATCATCGCAACTAAATGGTAAATTATTGGATCTGATCCAGTTTGTTAGTCTTACCACTCCTGGATGACAAAGCGACTGATGCAATTCCTTTGTCATTTTTAATTTTGCTAGCATGCCCTTGTAACATGAAAGCTGCAGATTTTTGATCAGTTATCAGGTAAAAAGATCGTCCGATTAAATAGTGTCTCCATTTCTTTAGGCTCTCTATAATGGCATAGGCTTCTTTTTCTATGATAGGGTAGTTCCTTTCACTATTATTTAAAGATTTGGAAAAGAATGCCACGGGTCGGCCGTTTTGTGTCAATGAGGCAGCAATTGAAGGAGCAAAGAGTAATAATGTTGCCACCTTTATTGTAAATAGTCCATTGGTTGTTTTGACTAAATACATAAACTTAAATATACCATAGTTATTTATTTTGGTAAAAAATATTTTTTTCTCTTGAACATATTTAATAGCAAAAATGGATCAAATATATATATGTGGATCGTTAATAGCAAAAAAATAGAAAATAATATATTATAATAAAACGTTCCAATTTATTTAGAACAGTCTTCGCAGCTTAAAAAAACAGTATGGATTAATCTAAATGGTTTCAAATTACATGGAACATTTTTGCAGAAATAAAAAATGTATAAAGATTTTGCAAAAACGTTCCGTCCCACATGGATCATTTAAGAAACAAATAAATGTGCGTTTTATGAATTTAGTATAATGTTCCATGACAAGTGGAACATTATAACGATATGTTATTCTATTAAGAGTTTTTAACAATATGTTTCAGTATGCATGTAATGTTTTTACTTTATTTTGAGTACACGTCCTTGGCATAATGGTGGGTTGGAACATTTGGGTCAAACTTTATTGATGAAACTAACCTAAAAATACTAGCATCTTTGTGTGCACATGATGTAATATGTCAAAAATAGTACCCTGGTTATGGTAACTCATTTTCGAGTGACTTGTGGGTTGGAACGTTTTCGCGTAACTACGTCCAATTCACCGAATCCGAAAATAACTTTAAAGCTAAAAAGTAAATGTGTAGATTTTTTACCCTTTACGTTAGGAAAGTTTTATTTAATCAATCCTGAAAAGTTTACAGTTTCTGAAAAAAAAAATGTTTCGATATATTTAAACACATTCTCCACATCACTAACAAGGGTAAACTACTATTTTGATTAGGACTTTATGGGGAAAAAAGGTAGTTTAGTTATAAATAGAGAATCTATGGACACTAGGGGTTGAAACTGATAACGCATAGAAAAGAAAAATCTCCGAAAATAATCGTTACTTCACTGGAATGTAGTGTCAAAATGTCAGACAAACCCTATTTAATTATACTTAGTCATGAACGTTAATAACATACACATTGACAGGTATGACGACACTTCGCCGGCGGCCAATTAAACATGTCTGCCACGCATATGACATGTCGCTCTTCAACATCAAACTGCCATTTGAGACCTAATTTACCTGTAATTTAGGACCAAACTCCCATTTATCAGGATTGTGAGTTGATACCTTGTAGCATTGTGACCATGTTATGTATTTAGAGCAAAGAACCTCACGCTAATACAGGGTGACCTCTGAAGATTGAACCTCCATTTTGTAATTAACAGATTCATTTAAATTCAATTGAGAGAGCGCATACATATCTACGCTAATTTTTCCCTCCCGCTCTTCGATGTACATAAGCAGTACTGTATTATATTCTAATGGCCGTATTCATCAAAACGTTAAAAGTTCCACAAACGTATTAAAATTCCGTTAATTTGATTCATTACTCTTAAGGCGCCGTAGGTTCAGCGAAGTTAAGCGAACAGTGTTTTTGAAACAATATAATGCGTCTGTTTATAATAATAAGGTTTAAAAAAAATACGAATAGTAATCTTGAGGCTTTTCTGCAGGGAAATCAGTGTTTAGAAACATGATTAAGCAGTTTTCGCTCGATAGAAAAAAATCACGAACATAGGTCTAAAAGGGTCTAAAATACACTTAAAATATTTGTTACAAATTACGAACAAAAGCTAAAAATATTAAAATGGCTTCTAAAAATCGGCAATATCATGTTTGAGGGAAATCAGTGTTTACTTTTTTATTTATTTAAACGGCCAAAAATTTAAAATTAAAAAACATGATTTCCGCGCTTCCGAGCACGCACTTCCATCTCGCTCACGCTTATGCTCGGTGAGAGGGAGAGAAGACCATGAACCTACGGCGCCTTAAGCAGCTCGGGAAGCAGGATACTTGGAGAAATTAATTACTTAACTCCGTGTAAAATTAAATTAATCTGCGAGTAGGTCTGTGGGTAGTCCCCAACCCACACTGGGCCAGCTTGGGTACTACTGCCCATTCCCTCTTATCCATGAGAGGAGGGCTGTGTTGAAATAAAAGTTGTTACAACATACAAAAGTCTCATGGACCCTGGTAGTGTATAGCAAGCTTAATTACTACAGTATTACACACTACTAAGTACAGATTATACATACAAAGGTTGTTTTTTTGTCTGTGAGTATCCTAAAAAAGACTGTTTATATCCCTATCTCTGTATGTCTATTACCATTGGGACTGATTTCGAGGTCATTAGGCTGACATTTAGTTTGCCGGATAGTCGATAGTTTAGTTTTGATCCACCCTGTATAGGTACTCCACACATTATCATACAATGCCCATGAGGTCATTATGTATACAGACGAGCTTTATTTTTTTACGCCCATTTATTTTAGTGCATAGTATCACAGATCTTAACGCCTTGTAATAAGGAATCTTCTCACAGGCCTTACATCAGTTTAAGTGAGTGAGTGTTTAGTGAGTTTAATCTAGCCTGGAGTTTTTAATAATGGCTTCCGGGTTAAAAACGCTCTAAATGATGGCACCGACTCATAATTACACCTTTTAAAATAGTTATTTCTTTTGCAAGGCTACAAAATTAAATTTTTCTATAGCGCAAGTGCTTGTATTGAAAGCCGAGCTAGCGAAGGATTGTAAGATTGGATACTTGATTCGCTTCGCTAATGGTTCAAAACTTCAAAATCCTGAGCATAGCGAGGCTTTCAATGTACAAGACGCCAAACAACTTTGCTCCGAGTGAAACACAATTTTTCATCTCACTACCTCACTATCTCATCAAGATCAAAGCATTTTATAATTATTAAATGTAACATAAACATTTTAGCATCTTTAAATAACTCCTCACTTACCATTAAAAAAGTCGAAGTATTGGTTAACCCGTGAGTACTCACGGGTAAACTAAAGCTCAAATATTTTACTTTTTCCGCTAACTTGGCAGGTATCACATTTCATATATGTATATCTTCTGCACTAAAATAAATATATAACCTCCATTATTATGATTTTACTGTGGCTTTAGAAAAAACAAAAAAAAGTATACTTACATGTTTTTTATCTTAAATTAACTTTGCCGTATAGTGCGTTCCAAATTTGCATAAAACCAGTTTTTGGAAAAAAAATTACCTTGTCATTATAAGTCAGTGTAATTATTCATATTTTATATTTAATTAAGAATAAGTATTTATAATTTAGTTTTATCAAAATATCTTATCTTACCGTCTCTTAATAAATGACTTCCATCTAAGTTAAGATGGTCTCGCCATAAATAATCTCGCCAATGTCAAGTTTTCTTAAAAAGCGACGTTGTTTGGCAGTTAAGTCAGTCGTCAGAACTTATGTAATCAAACCGCTGACCGCATCCCCGGCGAAAGACCTTTATTCTACTACTATATGACGCTTACGCGTTTGTTGCGCGTTTTCTTTATCAAAAGAATAATAATGAATTATTTGGAATTACACCATAAAGTTTCTGAACGCAGGATAATAACCACTCATTCTGTATAGATAAAAGTTGGATCTCGCGATTAACTGTCACGTTCCAAATTCAAAAAATCTTTCCATGCTAGCGGATATAATGGACTTTTGCGCGCTGATTATGAGCGATAAAGCAAGCTTTCCTAGCTGGTGAGGTGAAAATTAACTTAATTCTACATCGCTTCTTATACTTGTACATCCATTTCAATTGTCATCCTGTATAATATACATTTTATATTTGTCCTACTTGCAAACATTAACCTAACAGTATCCACGAAGCTACAAGTTACAAATTGACAGGTCTAACTCTAAACCAACCTTGCAATTTGTCACAATCACCGACAGAGACGCAGCTATAGTTGGACTGTTGGAAGAGACACCGATCGTTCAATTCGTTGCATGTAGCATTAGTGACAAATCTCAAGGTGTGTGACCTTTAACAGATCTACTTAACAAATGATTGTCCCAATTCTCGTCGTTGCGTAATGTGATTTATTAGATCCAAGAACTGAGGCTGCTCTATGCAATTCTACATCTGTGTCACCTCGTTTTTTACTTGCCCAGAAATAGACTCCGAGACTCGCAAGTCTCGCAAAAATTTTGTGTACCGAGTCCGCTGGACGCGGGTGGCGCAGGACCGATCATTGTGGCACTCTTTGGGGGAGGCCTATGTCCAGCAGTGGACGTCTTTCGGCTGATATGATGATGATGATGATCGTGAATCGAGGGTCCAATTTATTCTGGTTCGTCTGAGGCGAGCGGAGGGTTATTGTAATCACGAATTGCAATCTTGTAATGTATGTATCTTTTATCTTTCTTTCATTAAAAGAGACATGGGTAAGATGGACATTTTTTTGTCAACCCTGAACAAACTGTTTTCTTTTTACTCGTATTGTGTGTTTTTTGTTTTTTTTTACCGACGAAAAAAACGGAAGAGGTTCAGTCAACGCGTATATATATTTTTTTTCTGTATGATCACGCATAACTTTTTACAGAGTAGTCCGATCTTGATAATTATTTTTTTATTAGAAAGGGTATACCGCGAAGTTGGTCCGACATAAATTTTAAATAAAAACTTCAACCCTAAGGGTAGGAAAACAGGGGATGATTGATTCTTCACTTACTGATTGAAATGTATGACCACATATGCAGAGAGTAATCAAAAATATTGCATGCAAGTAACTAGTAATTAAGTTATTAATTAACTAAAGTAAGCCACAGAAAATTGAAAATAAAAACTTTTTAACAAAAAAATTAAACCGCCGAAAAAAAACTGAAAAGCAAAAAATAATAAACCTTTCTTATTTAGTTTTATTACTAAGTTCTTAAATTAATCTATCACCTTATTAATTTTGAGTCGGCGGCAACTGAAAATTACTTAGGTACACTTAGATTAAAATTACAAAGGGGTTTGGGTAAATTTTTTGTAAAAAAAAAACAAACTTAGGTACCCAAACCGTTTTGAACCCAAACCTTATGACCCGTTGAATGAAATACCAACATCCGTCGTTAATTTTGGTAAAATTCTATCCCATCGAAGTTATATCACAATATCTAGTAATACTTTGCATTTGCAATGTACACCGTACATACTTGCCTTCGCTGTCAACATGTTGATCTAAATCTAACCTTTGACCTCCTCTGTTCCCTCCTACTGTTTGATCAAACTGAATGAGATGATTCAATTATAATTTAATTTAACAAATAAACAATGTGGATTGTGGCGCCCACGCCTTCATGAATAATTTAAAAAGTTTCTTATTGATGATTTATGTATAATAAATATGATAATGTGTGATTGTGTTTTTGCTAGCGAATACGTTGTGGTTTATTTTTAACAAAAATGTGTTAATTACAAGGTTTGTTTACGGATTAAATATTACACAGACAAGTCTGTTGTCTCTGTCAAGTATTGTTATTGGACGAGGAAATATCCCTTTAAAATCTTTAAATCATCATATCAGTCGAAAGACCTACCTATTTTTACCCACGACGGAACGGAGAAGGATATATGCGTTTAGGGTGAGAGGCTGTTTGTTTGTGTTTTTACATTGAGTCTTCAGTATTCATTTATTCCAGGTGCAAGATGTGCATCAAAAAAGTGTACCATAATGAAATGAGACGTCACACGGACCTTTAACGGGCTATATCCGTGATACGTTTACAGCTACGTATTACAAATAAAAAAATACTTGTCCAATATTTTTAGATAATCTAACCTAACTTAATAGGTTTTTTTAGGAAGGTAGCCGATCGCTCAACTGTCATTTTCCCATACATACAATGCGTAACGTGTTCGACCTGCTAATGGTAAGGCTAAAAAATTTAGAAATATTAAAAGACCCGCCATGTCGAGCAAAACAAACAATTTGAACCAGTAGTTTACGAATTATAACTAGTCAAAGTTTCTTAATTTTGTCACTCACTCACTGACTGACTGACCGATTATCAAAACTAGAAGATATACTTAGAAGCTTCAAATTTAGAATACAATTTGGTGCTTAGGGTACTAATCAAGGAAAAACTAAAATATTTTGCAAGTTTAGTCCAGTTTCCTAGATACACCAACTGCATAAATAATTTAGCAAGCAAATAAAGATTGATAAGAATGCCTGAAACTTGGCTCTACGAATTAAATATCGCACAGCTTTTTGCGGTGGAAGAGACTTGGTCTCTGTTTTACATTTGGATCTTTTCTTTCTGCTAAGACCCCAGAAATGTCAGCATGTCGCTCAAGTGTGGGAAGTTTCTAGCTGGATTTAATTTCCGTCTTTTCCTTTTAAGTACCGCAATGCAAGTGCAAAAAGCGACACTATGACAAAATATTTGACTCTTAGTCATAAGTGCATGTGGGAGAGTTTTTAATCTATTTTGTATGGATCATGCTCTGTAACTATAACTGTACTACTATGTAATAACACTAATAACTATATTGAGCCGTTTTCGCCAAAGCTGGCACGAATCGAGCGAAATAGCGTAGGTACTTAAGGGGCTCCCATAATTAGCGTCTGGGATCGTAACTTCGATCTGAATCTCTTAGTTTTCTTAGGTTTTTTGTAGCTTATTATGTTAACAACAACGGCTTTAAGCAATATAGTATCCCATATTTACTTCAAAGTTCATTGTTTTCGAGATATTTGGCATCAAAGTTGAACAATTTTAGGCCTAAAAACCGGTTTCTGGCCATAACTTTTGTGTTAATTGGTTTAAAAAGAAAACCCTAGACCCGTTTTAGGGACGTCACAGACGAATCCAAATATGTAGATTTTGTATGAGTTAGATCTTTCACGTCAATAGAGATACAAAATAAGTGTTAGTTTAGAAAATGTTTAAAAAGATCATACAAAATTAAGTATTCATTTGTTTCAAAATCCGGTAGACCAAAATGGAGACAAAAGATTGAAGAATCGATAACCGTTTGATTTATATTTCTATCTGTAGTGCAAAAGTAGGATATACGATTCAAAACTTGTCAAAAATCGATGGAAACCTCGGGTAGCCCCTTAATAAAAATAATAATAAATAGGTAGATAAGTGACATAAATAAATACACAGTTGTGGTCAATCATTAGATAAGATATGGATTGACTATGTAACGTTATCGGCCGTGCGTAGGTGGGATTGTATATGTATAACTTTCCATACTCGGCTTCTGAATGGGCTCCTTGCATCGGCTCCCGAGTGCGATTTGTTTGCCAGTACATGGCATTTAGTGCGTGATGAATGTCTGAAGTTCTGCGAGAAGATTGATGTGCGTCGCTCCTTTGTTATATATTAATATTGTTGTGTAATAATTATAATTTAAATTATGTTGTAAATATTCATCTATATTCTCACAGTTGTTTAGATATTTATGTTATGCTGTGTAGCTAGTTTAAATAAATAAATAAATACTAAAACTGCCAGCTAGACCTGATGGGCGCGCATACAGAGTGATAAATAAATAAAATAAATAAATATAAGGGGACAATCTTACACAAATCGAGCTAGTCCCACAGTAAGCTCAATAAGGCTTGTGTTATGGGTACTAGACGACGATATATATAATAGATACAAATACTTAAATACGTAGAAAACATCCATGACTAACAAACAAATATTCATGCTCATCACACAAACATTTGCCCTTAACGGGATTCGAACCCAGTGATGCGTAATAGTCAATCGCTGATACATAAATAATTGGAAGTGAGTGTACCTACCTTTCGCCCATAAAAGTAATGTTTGACGAAACTGAAAAAACAACGCTTTTCACACGACTACACTTTAAAAAAAACGTGTCTAAATAGTTAAAATGACTCGACGTGATGATGTTTTATACTATAAGTCCCGTATAGTTACTTATTAAACTAATCAATTCATTCTCTGTTTGGCTTACTGGCTGAATTGTAGACAATGTCTTACTGCTGTTTGTGAATTGTATTTAAGTTTACATTTTAAACAAATAAATTAAGTTTTAATTTCCTGTTATTTAACATTGGTAAAATGCCCCTGAAATGTACAAGCTGCAATTTGATATGACAAAATGTACGAGTTCAAGTAACCAAGTTCTTACATATTTAGAATTGCCGTTGTCATCACCTTTATTACTGCAGCGATAGAGTTGCTTTCAGTGGCACTAATGTGTTTAGATTAAGAGATAATCCAAAAATTTAATGCACTTTTTGTTATCTTACACGCTGTATTAGCAAATTTGAACCTTAAGAAGCGGTGTTAAGGGTGTTGCGAGTTGCGCGGATAAGTTCGCCAGATAACGTGAAAGGCCTATTGTCGCGTGACATTGAGGAAGGTCAGCACTGTTGTAGGGATAGCAAATAAATTCTGATTATATCAGTAAGTAAAAAAAATGTAAGTGAATATACTTAGTCGAAAAGCCTAAAATACTTTTGAACGCGAGATAATTATACACAGAGCTCTCTTTTGCCCACTTTCACGTTTCACTTATGTTGATCCTGGGCACACGATGGGACCTCAATTCCCAGCTAGTAGCAACACTCAACAGGGGTACCTACCTTCTTAGTGGGGCCAATGGGAAATACAGTCTTGGAAATGAATGGCAACATTATCAATGGGTATCAAGTGGGCACGTGCCAGCAGATCGAACAACTAACGCAATATACATACTTCAGGTAAACCTCAAAAATTACACTTTTTCTACGGGAAAATGATAGTTGAGTTTTCTTAACGTGCGTTCGAAAAGTTACGTGATCACTCAGACGTATAAAGCCGCTTCAGGGGGTTACCACATTGTACTGCTTCTCTGTACAGAGGTGCCGAGATGAGGCAGGTGCGGTGCAGCATTTGGTACGGCGCGGAATTTATATCCAACCTGGAGTCTAATTCACAAATATAATTGATATGTTTCGAGACGGCGTTCCACGACATCACCCCACCTCTCACATCACATCTCACCTCACCTCTCACCTCACGCCTCGCGCCTAATGCGACAGACAAGATAATGTTACCCCGATACGTCATCTATCTTTATTTTGAGAAAATATTGGCTTTGTACTTATGTTTCACACATACGATTAGCAAAGCTCAATTGTTACTTCAATTTATAAATTTTTGTTGCTTATAAGCCGCTTAAACTACTCAAATTAGAATAGTTTTAATACATACTTTCTGTCGATGTGTTTATCGATAAGTAGAACACCACTAGGGGTGAGATGATTTGACAGTTGTACCTTATTCACAAAGCATTTTTACAGCCAAATGACAGGTCAGAGACGTTCACACTAGACGCTCACCCTCCACCTTAGCTTTTATGGGCGGACGGCGAACGGACGGGCGTTGTTGCCATGGCGACAGCACCCCAACTGTCATGTTTGACGTTTGTCGTTTCGAGTTCAGCGATGATTTTCATGCATGTTCTAAATTCTTTGAAACAAGTCGGAAATTGGAAAACAGACTAGTACAAAAAATCACGTTTGATATCTATAACTTTCGATTAGTTGCGTTGAGTGAGACTTAATAACCCACTTATTCTTCTCGTCTATTATTTGCCTAGGTACGGAACTTTACTCTTGATAAAAATCGTATGTAACTTACATATACCTTGTTCAAGCTTGCTACGTAGGCTCGTCTAAATTCTGTCAGAGCTCCAGAGGAAGCAAGGTGTGCTGCTATAAGTACCCAAAGCAACGGACCAGGGACCACCATGGTGTCGATAAACGTTCCTCGCGTTTTAGAGCCCCAAGGACAGCCGTACCGATGGTAAGAGACCGAACACAGTTTTACGCTGGTTCCCTGGGCAAAAGGCCACTGCCAGATATGGGACGTATTCTGTGTGAGTACATCTGCACCCACTTACCTTAACCACACTATTAAGTTAGAATACACCGAGCTAAAATACTAGCAATCTAGAGTCAGCATACAACTTTGTTCCGATTGCTATCGAGACGGCTGGTCCTGGGTGTTTGAACGGCAAGATTCTTAGTCAGGACTTGCATCGGCGTAGGTATATGATATAAGATTTGTACCTAACTAGCTCCGGCTCCTTACAGCTCCAACAAGTATCGCTGGGAGTCCTGCAGATCAGCATTGCTGTCCTGCCACAAATTCAGTAAATACGACTATATAAGCTTCGTTTTTATGAGTGTCGGTGTGAATGATAGTTAAGAAATTATAGCTATATTGAATAGAAAATGCTTGTGCCAAACACTTCACCAACATTCGTTTTCATAAAGAGTATTAGTCGAATAATATTCAAATGCAAATAAAAAAACAAATAAGTATATTTATTCTGTAAGTAGGCATCAAGGGCTCTATCACATGTCCGAGCTTACAGATTCAATTAATTAACATTAAATGACATTAATAAGATAACAACAATGAAAACATATACAATACCTGGGCACACATTTCGCGAGAGATGTATAGAGTCTCCGGGTCAGTTATATGACAATAATCTTATTTTATAATAATAAGGACATGTAAAGTCTCCAGTGTCAAATGATATTATATTTTCCTTTGCAATATGCTCTTGGTTATACTTGGCAAGCTTTCAACAAAACTTGAAAATTTTGTTGTTTCCATAGAAATCTTTGCAACTTGACCACGGTTAAAAGTGAAGACTCTTGTGCTAAGCGATCATTTATTTCAGATCTTGAAAATAGACTTGGTTTACATACAAAACTTATAAACCAGTGAAAAAATTAATCTGTATTATTGTAATTTATTGAATCAGGCGTTACTTTGCGGAAGTCCATGATATATTAGGAGAACAATATTTCTTTGCTATTCCGCTGAATAGCAAAGAAATATTGTTCTCCTAATACTGTATTATTGTCATGTGGTTTTAGTAAATAAATGCCTGATTACTGATAACTAACCAGCACATTACAAATACAAATACAAATTATTTATTCTGCAAATAGGCCACAAGGGCACTTTTACATGTCAAACGGTAGTTTACAATAAAAATAATAATCTTACAATAAAAGATTATAATCTAACACAATAATAATTTAAAATTTGCACATTAACGACTGATATAACAACACACTAAATGTCACAAAGTAAATGAAAACAAAACAAAATACGACCATTACATTCGATTACAATAATGTCTGTGCATTAACAGAAAGTTAATGATATTAATTCAGTATTCCAGAGATGTATAAGGTCTCTGAGCGTCCAAATACAATCAATAATTATTCAATGTTCGTAGAGATGTATACGGTCTCTAAGCGTCAAAACAAAACAATAAAAAAAAGGAATATTAATGTAATATTGTCAGTGATGTACATGGTCAATAACAATAAAACGTGTCAAGATCGGAATGATGTCTCTCGTCAATACGATAATAATAAAATAACACTAGTATTTAAGAAGTTGGGTACTATGCCCTTGCAAGCATGAACAGTCCGGACTCCACAAACAGCACCCGATCACGAGTATGACGCATATCTCAGCCATCGCCTCCCTTAACATTGACCCGCAACAACGCACGAAACTCTAATAACTAAGATTAGTTTTGATTACTATACTATAATATTCTTCACATGTCCACTACCAACTAAGGAAGAGCAGTGCCGCTTAGCACAGGTATTGAATACTTAAAGTTTCTGTCAAAAAATTCATTTTTGGTACAAGTATTTAATGCCGACTGTACTTTTCTGTATACCGTCATCAACTACTCATTCTAACGAACCCAAACTCAACGGGTCTTCTGTCTCCATCATCAGATCAGCTCGATGGTACCATAATATTGAACTGTCATCAAAACTATACTTATACCCAAAATTTCAGCTCAATCGGTCAGGAAGTGGGTCAAATTTAACTTGCAATATTTGGCCCATAGTACTAACGGGCAAGTTATTATAAAGCTTGTAAAAAGAGGCGCCCTCAAACAATAATTGTAAACCTGTCTGTGACTGAATGAATGATTTCTTATTAAGTATTATTATTATAGTCAGGTAGGTAAAGTAAATAAAGGGCACATGTTAAGCTTCATAATAATGTTATTTAATCATGAACCATGAAAGCCATCCACCGCTGGGCATAGGTCTCTCTGAAAGAGTATCAATGTGACCTGCGCCATCCGCATTTCTATTCTATTCTATTCCGCATCCAGCAGCTCTCTTGCAACCTTTACCAGGTCATCCATCCACCTTGTGCACCCACTCTGCGCCGTCCGGTATGTAGTATTCAGTATCTAGGATTATCAGTATTGTTACACTCATTAAGGCACTGTTCCCACCGCCGGCGACGAGAGATGAGCTATCGGCGATTTTCTCGCCAAAGAAACGAACAAAAGATAAGCTCTCCCGTGTAAATAAAAGAGAGATATATATATTTATAGTTCATCGCGGTGTGAACAGCCAGTGATGAACTATAAATATATATCTCTCTCTTTATTTACACGAAAGCGATTAATCTTTTGTTCGTTTCTTGGGCTAGAAAAAAGTCGATAGTTCATATTTCACTCGCCGGCGGTGGGACCAGTGCCTAATACAGTGTTTATTTGTATTGGATACATTCAGGCTGTGTCTCAGCCTTCCTGCGGCTACAACTGCTGCCGGTGAGTTTTGGTTTGACACATCATATTGGGACACTGAGGATTTTAATAAATGTTTGCCAATGCACAATGTTGAGGCTTAATGCTAGACCAATATTTGGATTGAAATCGAAACTTTGCATAAGATGTTAGTTAGTATATTTAAATGCCAAACCCAATCGTAAATCGTGCTGGACAGGGTCCACTTTGTGACCAGAGGGGTAGTAATGTAACGTTTTGAACGCGCGTTAGGTAGATCCAACTGTCATCTTTCCATGTAAAAATTGACATGTAGATATACCTAACGTACGTACAATGTGTTACACAACGTAACAACGTAGGTACAAGGCCATTTCTTTGTCATTTTGTAGCACTTTAAGGTCCGGTAAAACTGCCTTACTATAACACTATAGATGTCTAGGACAACTGGGTTTGTCACGCCACTTTCATCGTACATTCCACGTTCCATACTCGATATGCATTTAAAGGAAGCTGGGTCACGTCTTGGTCTATAGGTTTTGAGTTGGTCCTAGGCTGAAATGGTGAAATCCAGATGTTCCAATAAAATTCGTTATTCGTTGTTCACTACAAGTTGTGCACAGACTAATATTATTATTTATTAGAGAAATGGCAGCCTCTAGGGCCTTTGCCAAAAACAGTGTACAGAAATCAGAAATAAAAAAAACATTTCACATGCATGATGTACGGTGTAAGGCCTTCACGATGCACTGAGTGATAGCTGGAGCAGTACAAAGTATAATGCCGGCCGCGACCACGAACCGCTGAATGATGCCCAAGAATTGGTTATTCGCATTTCCAGGAAAATTCTTCATAAACTGTAGCCGTCATGTTTGCCATTTATTGCATAATACGCTATCAAAACTCAAAACAAAACAGCAGGATGCAGAAAATGAAAAAAAATGTCTGGAGCACGATCCGCCATGTTCCAAGGATCATTCAAAAGATCCACAGACTAATAAGAGATACTACGAAGTTGTGAGTGACAGTTCTGACTTCTGTTCTGACGTTCAGTAAGTCAAGTGCGTTTGCGAAGTTTAGTAGTTATTTAAATCGGCGTACGCACACGACACTGTTTCATAAGAAACTTATTTTTATACTTTACATACGTTACTTTACTTTACTCTGTTCGAGTCAATTCTTACATTTTGTTTAAAAATTACAAAGTTGATAACGTAATAATTCGCTAAGCGGAAGTCCATTTCTTTTATTAAATTAATTAGTCGTCCTGCACATTGTGTGTCAACGACTGTCTTTATAAATTTGTCTATCGGATACGTTTAGAAAAACGTCGCTATTGAAATGTTTATAATATATTTTTGGATTTCAAAATAAAGGTCCCTCCACATTAACAGGCGTGAATCGCGGCGCAAATCGCGCGTGACCTCTTCGCTGGCTCCACATTCGCAGTGTTCACAGTTGTCATGGGCCATCCACATTATGTGATTATACCCCAATTTGTCAGTACAACATGTCGAAGTCAGAATTGGGTGTAGCGTACAGACGTAACAACTGCAACTACAATTTCATTCAGTGTGGCCAGTTAACAGAAGGAAAGCAAAAATTTGCATATTCAAACGGTCCTGCGAAGCGGACTGCAAGATTGTTACTAACCGAGGGCAAGACAGCACGTCTAACACACAGCCGCGACATACTCTCGATTTCTCTCGCATGTCCTAATAAGAGAGAGACGGATAGTGCGAGAAAAATTGAGAGAGCTCGCGCGCCGTCGCGTAATAGCCGTGCAGCACACAAAAATCGAGAGTATGTCACGGCCACCTCATGATCGACGTGCTGTCTCGCCCTATCTAATCGGTTAATAGTAACAATCTTGCAGTCCGCTTCGCAGGACCGTTTGAATGCGGCAATTTTCGCTTTCTTACTGTTAACTGGCCACACTGAATGAAATTGTAGTTGCAAAACACCGGTTTATAAAAAAATACAAAATTACAGTGTAAAATATTAATACAATGTTCTTTAGCATATATTTTTTAATTATCATTTAAATTTATTTGTATGAAATTTGTGAGAAAAAAAATCTTGGCAGATCATGCAAATTCCATGGTCCAAATTGTGATTTTCATGCAATTAGTCCGTACAACTCGTTTGACGGTTGGAACATGCATCCACACTATAGCAATTAGTCAGATTCTGATGAATTGGGGCTGACAAATCACTTAATGTGGATGGCCCATCACAGTGCGAACATTGTTCACAGGCCCATTAAGCGAATCGGCTGCACATTCCCGCTCTCACATGTTGGCGCGTAGTTTTCGCGCGTTAGCGCGCGAATGTGGAGCGTCCTTAATAATGTTTATTATTATTATTACTTTATTTTGAGACCAAGATCCATAAAATTAAAAATTAAAATTACATACAATTACATCACAAAACACATTAAATGAAAATACAAATCATAAAAATAAAATAAAAAATGAAAATTTCAGGGACAGGTAGTAGACGGCCTGTGCATTTTATCTCAATGCAGAAGGAAGGGTCCGTCTAGGCGCGCTGCCACCGTCTGTAGGAGGCTGTTCGGGCTGCCGCGCACGCGCCTCAACAAGGACGCGACGAGCTTGCGCATTAGGGCCTGGAAGCCATCCGTGCGCCTCTCGGTAAACAAAAATTAAGTGGCAGTGGGCGGGGCACATTGAACGTAGAACGCCGATAATCAGCAAGCATCACACGAACAAGCGTCAGCGCTGAGCCATTTTCGTAGCTAGAATCATTTCCATCGTTATTAAATTAAAATAGATGCCGACCTTACCCATAAACACATTAGGGTCGCTCCTATACTAAATAAATAAGCTACAATAGCTGAAACGCGCGCGAATCAGAAATCGGCGCGCCGATGGTGCTGCGTCGGCGGCGGCGGCGTGGGATTAACGTCGGCGGCGGCGGCGGGCGCGGCGGCGCGGCACTCATACCTAATGCGCTATCCACATTATGTGATTAAACCCCAATTTGTCAGTACAACATGTCGAAGTCAGAATTGGGTGTAGCGTACACATCCAACAACTGCAACTACAATTTCATTCAGTGTGGCCAGTTAACAGTTAGAAAGCGAAAATTGCCGCATTCAAACGGTCCTGCGAAACGGACTGCAAGATTGTTACTAACCGATGAGATAGGGCAAGACAGCACGTCTAACACACAGCCGCGACATACTCTCGATTTCTCTCGCATGTCCTAATAAGAGAGAGACGGATAGTGCGAGAAAAATTGAGAGAGCTCGCGCGCCGTCGTGTAATAGCCGTGCAGCACACAAAAATCGAGAGTATGTCACGGCCACCTCATGATCGACGTGCTGTCTCGCCCTATCTCATCGGTTAGTAACAATCTTGCAGTCCGCTTCGCAGGACCGTTTGAATGCGGCAATTTTCGCTTTCTTACTGTATCTGGCCACACTGAATGAAATTGTAGTTGCAGTTGTTACGTCTGTACGCTACACCCAATTCTGACTCCGACATGTTGTACTGACAAATTGGGGTATAATCACATAATGTGGATGGCCCATTTATCCGGACTAATTGCACGGAAATCACAATTTGGACCATGGAATTGGTATGATCTGCCAAATGTTTTTTTTCTCACAAATTTTATTCAAATAAATTTAAACGAAAATTAAAAAATGTATACTGAAGAATATTGTATTAATATTTTACACTGTAATTTTCTCCTTTTTTTTAACCGGTGTTTTGCAACTACAATTTCATTCTGTGTGGCCAGTTAACAGTAAGAAAGCGAAAATTGCCGATTCAAACGGTCCTGCCAAGCGGACTGCAAGATTGTTACTAACCGATGAGATAGGGCGAGACAGCACGTCTATCATGAAGCGGCCGTAGACAGCACGTCTATCATGAGACGGCCGTGACATACTCTCGATTTTTCTCGCACTATCCGTCTCTCTCTTATTAGAACACTTAGGACAAGAGGTATAGTGCGAGAAAAATCGAGAGTATGTCGCGGCCGTCCCATGTTAGACGTGCTGTCTTGCCCTATCTCATCGGTTAGTAACAATCTTGCAGTCCGCATCGCAGGACCGTTTGAATCGCCAATTTTCGCCTTCTTACTGTTAACTGGCCACACTAAATGAAATTATAGTTGCAGTTGTTATGCCGCGTTTATACGCTTGCGATGGCTTGGCGCGTGACCAGGACGCAGCTATGCGTTAGAAGGAGAGGGCTATAATTCGATCTCATTCGTTTACATAGCTGCGTCCTGCTCACGCGCCATGCCATCGCAAGCGTATAAACGCGGCATAACAACTGCAACTATAATTTCATTTAGTGTGGCCAGTTAACAGTAAGAAGGCGAAAATTGGCGATTCAAACGGTCCTGCGATGCGGACTGCAAGATTGTTACTAACCGATGAGATAGGGCAAGACAGCACGTCTAACATGGGACGGCCGCGACATACTCTCGATTTTTCTCGCACTATACCTCTTGTCCTAAGTGTTCTAATAAGAGAGAGACGGATAGTGCGAGAAAAATCGAGAGTATGTCACGGCCGTCTCATGATAGACGTGCTGTCTACGGCCGCTTCATGATAGACGTGCTGTCTCGCCCTATCTCATCGGTTAGTAACAATCTTGCAGTCCGCTTGGCAGGACCGTTTGAATCGGCAATTTTCGCTTTCTTACTGTTAACTGGCCACACAGAATGAAATTGTAGTTGCAAAACACCGGTTAAAAAAAAGGAGAAAATTACAGTGTAAAATATTAATACAATATTCTTCAGTATACATTTTTTAATTTTCGTTTAAATTTATTTGAATAAAATTTGTGAGAAAAAAAACATTTGGCAGATCATACCAATTCCATGGTCCAAATTGTGATTTCCGTGCAATTAGTCCGGATAAATGGGCCATCCACATTATGTGATTATACCCCAATTTGTCAGTACAACATGTCGGAGTCAGAATTGGGTGTAGCGTACAGACGTAACAACTGCAACTACAATTTCATTCAGTGTGGCCAGATACAGTAAGAAAGCGAAAATTGCCGCATTCAAACGGTCCTGCGAAGCGGACTGCAAGATTGTTACTAACCGATGAGATAGGGCGAGACAGCACGTCGATCATGAGGTGGCCGTGACATACTCTCGATTTTTGTGTGCTGCACGGCTATTACACGACGGCGCGCGAGCTCTCTCAATTTTTCTCGCACTATCCGTCTCTCTCTTATTAGGACATGCGAGAGAAATCGAGAGTATGTCGCGGCTGTGTGTTAGACGTGCTGTCTTGCCCTATCTCATCGGTTAGTAACAATCTTGCAGTCCGTTTCGCAGGACCGTTTGAATGCGGCAATTTTCGCTTTCTAACTGTTAACTGGCCACACTGAATGAAATTGTAGTTGCAGTTGTTGGATGTGTACGCTACACCCAATTCTGACTTCGACATGTTGTACTGACAAATTGGGGTTTAATCACATAATGTGGATAGCGCATTAGGTATGAGTGCCGCGCCGCCGCGCCCGCCGCCGCCGCCGACGTTAATCCCACGCCGCCGCCGCCGACGCAGCACCATCGGCGCGCCGATTTCTGATTCGCGCGCGTTTCAGCTATTGTAGCTTATTTATTTAGTATAGGAGCGACCCTAATGTGTTTATGGGTAAGGTCGGCATCTATTTTAATTTAATAACGATGGAAATGATTCTAGCTACGAAAATGGCTCAGCGCTGACGCTTGTTCGTGTGATGCTTGCTGATTATCGGCGTTCTACGTTCAATGTGCCCCGCCCACTGCCACTTAATTTTTGTTTACCGAGAGGCGCACGGATGGCTTCCAGGCCCTAATGCGCAAGCTCGTCGCGTCCTTGTTGAGGCGCGTGCGCGGCAGCCCGAACAGCCTCCTACAGACGGTGGCAGCGCGCCTAGACGGACCCTTCCTTCTGCATTGAGATAAAATGCACAGGCCGTCTACTACCTGTCCCTGAAATTTTCATTTTTTATTTTATTTTTATGATTTGTATTTTCATTTAATGTGTTTTGTGATGTAATTGTATGTAATTTTAATTTTTAATTTTATGGATCTTGGTCTCAAAATAAAGTAATAATAATAATAAACATTATTAAGGACGCTCCACATTCGCGCGCTAACGCGCGAAAACTACGCGCCAACATGTGAGAGCGGGAATGTGCAGCCGATTCGCTTAATGGGCCTGTGAACAATGTTCGCACTGTGATGGGCCATCCACATTAAGTGATTTGTCAGCCCCAATTCATCAGAATCTGACTAATTGCTATAGTGTGGATGCATGTTCCAACCGTCAAACGAGTTGTACGGACTAATTGCATGAAAATCACAATTTGGACCATGGAATTTGCATGATCTGCCAAGATTTTTTTTCTCACAAATTTCATACAAATAAATTTAAATGATAATTAAAAAATATATGCTAAAGAACATTGTATTAATATTTTACACTGTAATTTTGTATTTTTTTATAAACCGGTGTTTTGCAACTACAATTTCATTCAGTGTGGCCAGTTAACAGTAAGAAAGCGAAAATTGCCGCATTCAAACGGTCCTGCGAAGCGGACTGCAAGATTGTTACTATTAACCGATTAGATAGGGCGAGACAGCACGTCGATCATGAGGTGGCCGTGACATACTCTCGATTTTTGTGTGCTGCACGGCTATTACGCGACGGCGCGCGAGCTCTCTCAATTTTTCTCGCACTATCCGTCTCTCTCTTATTAGGACATGCGAGAGAAATCGAGAGTATGTCGCGGCTGTGTGTTAGACGTGCTGTCTTGCCCTCGGTTAGTAACAATCTTGCAGTCCGCTTCGCAGGACCGTTTGAATATGCAAATTTTTGCTTTCCTTCTGTTAACTGGCCACACTGAATGAAATTGTAGTTGCAGTTGTTACGTCTGTACGCTACACCCAATTCTGACTTCGACATGTTGTACTGACAAATTGGGGTATAATCACATAATGTGGATGGCCCATGACAACTGTGAACACTGCGAATGTGGAGCCAGCGAAGAGGTCACGCGCGATTTGCGCCGCGATTCACGCCTGTTAATGTGGAGGGACCTTTATTTTGAAATCCAAAAATATATTATAAACATTTCAATAGCGACGTTTTTCTAAACGTATCCGATAGACAAATTTATAAAGACAGTCGTTGACACACAATGTGCAGGACGACTAATTAATTTAATAAAAGAAATGGACTTCCGCTTAGCGAATTATTACGTTATCAACTTTGTAATTTTTAAACAAAATGTAAGAATTGACTCGAACAGAGTAAAGTAAAGTAACGTATGTAAAGTATAAAAATAAGTTTCTTATGAAACAGTGTCGTGTGCGTACGCCGATTTAAATAACTACTAAACTTCGCAAACGCACTTGACTTACTGAACGTCAGAACAGAAGTCAGAACTGTCACTCACAACTTCGTAGTATCTCTTATTAGTCTGTGGATCTTTTGAATGATCCTTGGAACATGGCGGATCGTGCTCCAGACATTTTTTTTCATTTTCTGCATCCTGCTGTTTTGTTTTGAGTTTTGATAGCGTATTATGCAATAAATGGCAAACATGACGGCTACAGTTTATGAAGAATTTTCCTGGAAATGCGAATAACCAATTCTTGGGCATCATTCAGCGGTTCGTGGTCGCGGCCGGCATTATACTTTGTACTGCTCCAGCTATCACTCAGTGCATCGTGAAGGCCTTACACCGTACATCATGCATGTGAAATGTTTTTTTTATTTCTGATTTCTGTACACTGTTTTTGGCAAAGGCCCTAGAGGCTGCCATTTCTCTAATAAATAATAATATTAGTCTGTGCACAACTTGTAGTGAACAACGAATAACGAATTTTATTGGAACATCTGGATTTCACCATTTCAGCCTAGGACCAACTCAAAACCTATAGACCAAGACGTGACCCAGCTTCCTTTAAATGCATATCGAGTATGGAACGTGGAATGTACGATGAAAGTGGCGTGACAAACCCAGTTGTCCTAGACATCTATAGTGTTATAGTAAGGCAGTTTTACCGGACCTTAAAGTGCTACAAAATGACAAAGAAATGGCCTTGTACCTACGTTGTTACGTTGTGTAACACATTGTACGTACGTTAGGTATATCTACATGTCAATTTTTACATGGAAAGATGACAGTTGGATCTACCTAACGCGCGTTCAAAACGTTACATTACTACCCCTCTGGTCACAAAGTGGACCCTGTCCAGCACGATTTACGATTGGGTTTGGCATTTAAATATACTAACTAACATCTTATGCAAAGTTTCGATTTCAATCCAAATATTGGTCTAGCATTAAGCCTCAACATTGTGCATTGGCAAACATTTATTAAAATCCTCAGTGTCCCAATATGATGTGTCAAACCAAAACTCACCGGCAGCAGTTGTAGCCGCAGGAAGGCTGAGACACAGCCTGAATGTATCCAATACAAATAAACACTGTATTAGGCACTGGTCCCACCGCCGGCGAGTGAAATATGAACTATCGACTTTTTTCTAGCCCAAGAAACGAACAAAAGATTAATCGCTTTCGTGTAAATAAAGAGAGAGATATATATTTATAGTTCATCACTGGCTGTTCACACCGCGATGAACTATAAATATATATATCTCTCTTTTATTTACACGGGAGAGCTTATCTTTTGTTCGTTTCTTTGGCGAGAAAATCGCCGATAGCTCATCTCTCGTCGCCGGCGGTGGGAACAGTGCCTTAATGAGTGTAACAATGAGTAACGGACTGCAAGATTGTTACTAACCGATGAGATAGGGCGAGACAGCACGTCTATCATGAAGCGGCCGTAGACAGCACGTCTATCATGAGACGGCCGTGACATACTCTCGATTTTTCTCGCACTATCCGTCTCTCTCTTATTAGAACACTTAGGACAAGAGGTATAGTGCGAGAAAAATCGAGAGTATGTCGCGGCCGTCCCATGTTAGACGTGCTGTCTTGCCCTATCTCATCGGTTAGTAACAATCTTGCAGTCCGCATCGCAGGACCGTTTGAATCGCCAATTTTCGCCTTCTTACTGTTAACTGGCCACACTAAATGAAATTATAGTTGCAGTTGTTATGCCGCGTTTATACGCTTGCGATGGCTTGGCGCGTGACCAGGACGCAGCTATGCGTTAGAAGGAGAGGGCTATAATTCGATCTCATTCGTTTACATAGCTGCGTCCTGCTCACGCGCCATGCCATCGCAAGCGTATAAACGCGGCATTACGTCTGTACGCTACGCCCAATTCTGACTTCGACATGTTGTACTGACAAATTGGGGTTAAATCACATAATGTGGATTGGCCATAACGTTTCTTAGCACCAGAAAAAAGGTTCTGATTTTTTTCGCTGCGCCAATAATTTTAGTTTTTCTGAAAACCGTCTGGGGATGGTCTCATATTTCTGCATCCATGACTCCTCCTACTGCAGCCAAATAAGTTTTCTAGCGGATTCTGGTTGTTACGCCTCATCCATATCGATTGAGTGCATTTTTTTTTAGGGCTTACAGTGTTAAATATTAAAACAACATTCTTTAATACATATTTTTTAAATTTCATTTAAATTAATTTGAATGAAATTTGTAAGAACTAAACCACTTGGCTGCTCATGCAAATTTCTTGGTCCAAATTATGATTTTCTTGCAATAATGCAATTTGTCAGGACAACTCGTTGGACAGTTGGATCAGCATCGCAACATGCCTCCAGACGATAGCAATTAGTACTTAAGCCCTTTTCGAACGTGGTAGATTAAAACACCCAAATTAAGGGGTTTTAACTTAAAATAAAATGAAAAAGTACGTGCAAATAAATGATATCAGTATTATTTTTATTAATAATAATTTTAAGTATGAATTTTTGAAATTGGTCAATTAAATCCAGAGATTACATACAAACTTACAAAGCTACAATCTCGGTTTTTTCGTTTATATAATATTACTAGCTTTCACGCAGTTAGGGCAGCAGCAAAGAGGAAAAGTCTGCGAGGTTGCAGCTAACCAAGTTTGTGTTTTGGGTACCTTATTAAAAAAATGTTACTTGTGTGTATAATGGAGTTTCTGGAAGGTTATAGGCTATATTATATACCCGCAAAGCTGCGCGTGCAGCTAGTTTATGTATTGAAATATTTGAAATGTTATTTCTAGGTGAAAGTAATCAAACAAAAGTTTGCTGCCACAACCATTTATTCACTGACATTCCTTTGCATCATTCCACTTTAAACTATACTTTCACCGAGTCTTAATATTAAATCACATTCTACAAAGTGGTTTAATATGCGCAATTAGCCCTATTTACACAAAGCAAACTACACTGGTTGCTCCCCTAAGGGCTCTCAATACCTGGTTCAACGCGCAGGGCCGAGCCGCTATGCTATCGCCGAGCACCAGTCTTCAACCATTCCAGACTATAGCAGCCGGATTCCAAATAAAATTAGAACCGTATCTGGACACCTCCTAAAACAGATATTATTCGTGGTTAATTAAGTTAGAGCGGGTCGCCCAAGAAGATCATACTAGTGCGTTTGACGCACACATGGCAAGCTGTACACCACATACCCAGAGAGAAATTGCTGGCCCGCTAGAAGACCTCTCTGTAGTCCCGCTGTCAAACTCCAGAGAGGTGTCCCGTCTCTTCAAACAAGGCTACAAGGCCCCCAGTTTCATGAACGTCTGTAATTATTGTATGTGTCAGCAAAATTACAATAAACATATATTAAAAACAGTATGTTGTTGGCAAGTGGCTAGCTGCCATTGGTTCTCGGTTCATATATTACAGAAAAGCCTGACAGGGCCACTATATGCGTACAATATAGTACTTTAGGATGGATAAAGGTCAATTATATGTAGGTACATTGTATATTATTACTGTACAAAATACTTTTTTATTTTTGCCACTGTTTAAGCATCGGGGGTTACTACCATGCCTATGAAGCTGAAGGTTCTGGGTTTGAATCCCGGTAAGGGCAAATATTTGTGTGATGAACAGGAATATATGTTAATAAATAAATAAATAAAATAAATAAATATAAGGGGACAATCTTACACAAATCGAGCTAGTCCCATAGTAAGCTCAATAAGGCTTGTGTAATGGGTACTAGACGACGATATATATAATAGATATAAATACTTAAATACATAGAAAACATCCATGACTCAGAAACAAATATTCATGCTCATCACACAAACATTTTCCCTTACCGGGATTCGAACCCAGGACCTTCAGCTTCTTAGGCAGCGTCACTGCCCACTAGGCTAACCGGTCGTGTACCGCGCGGTACATGTTAGTCTGGGAAGTTTTCTATGTATTTAAGTTATAATATCTATTCAATATATTCAATATGTCATAACTCAAGACATATTGAGCTTACTATGGGAGTAGATCAATTTGTGTATGATTGTCGTCTAATATTGATATATTTACATACTGCGTGATTCAGAATGGTTATAACAAGACGGCGCGCGAGCTGTGTCGCAGCGAGATAGACTATTCGTCTGTTTCTAAGTGTTTTAATTACAAGGATACAAATAGTCTATCTCGCCGAGACACAGCTTGCGTGCCGTCTTGTGATAGCCGTGCTGATAAAAGAAGCTTGTGAAGAAGAACACAGAATAAAACGTATCGACATGAACAACAACGAGACGCCTGAAAAAAGAAGAAGAGTCGACCAAAAGAATAACATAAATAACAACATACTCACATTTTTACGTTCCTCACAGACATATACGTTCCTTTTTGGGAAAATTTTCCGCTAAGATTGGCACTAAGTTGATTGTAAATACTTTGGGATGCTCAAATACGCCGAGAAAGTTGTCCAAGAAGCAATGCCAAAGTAGTAGTAATATCGAACAAAGTTCGTTGAGAAGTGCGGCATAGTCGAGCTCGTGCTGGGTCGCTGAAAATTACTAACAACACTAATATTAACAAAATCGCGAGCAATTACCCATATTAAAATTGCACGATGTTTGACAGAGACAACAGTCAAGTCAAGTGACAGCCATTCGCACAGACTAATAAAATAAGAGATACTGTCTGCCGTATTGGCATCTCATTTCGATCTCCCAAAAAGATATTCCCAAAAGAATTTAGTAAATTAAATAAAAGAGTACTTTCTCAATCTTTAAGACGTGGATTGTCGAAAAAAATACAATTTACGTCATTAAAAAACTACCTGGCCAAATAATACTTATTATCGATAAAATGTTTACACATGCGGTAAAGTCAATCCCTAGCTCGTCTGTTGGCCGGCGTCTTCACGGGACGCTGTCAAAGTGACGTTTAAATTTGTGAATTAGAGTTTGTATATACGACGTCCTGACGGGGTGATGTCATGGAACGCCGGCATATAAACTAACGTCGGTCGGTTAGACGAACGTTGGTTGATTCGCCTATAATAGACAAATTACGCAAATATTTTGGATAAAATGGATATCATGAGGTTCTGTACAAAATGTTTGCTTGGTTTAATGCCATTCCAGCAGTTAAATCCGTTACTTCGGCGAGATAAAAGAGAAAATCTTTGTGAATGCCGATATACCGTCCAAGCCGTCACGCCACACGTCTTCACCCTACGTCTCGAGACAATAATAAAGTTCTGAATAGGATAGCTGAGACTTGAACACAACAAGAAATTCCGTCCGGAGATGTGTGCAGCGTGACAACCGCCTTAGTGATTTAAACTTTCACGATTCTCACACATCATTTATACTAAACTGGACTTAATCGCGTATTAACTTATTTATTTACCTCACTGAGGTCTCCCGACGTTTCGGATGTGTTGCAACATCCATAGTCACGGGACAACTGGCTTGTGCGGGTATCAACATCTTCTTGCTGCGCGGGTTTTCCGAACGCATTTGGTCTTTATGAACCACTTGTAGACTAGGGTTGTCACCCGGCCGACACACAACACTAACAATGTCCGGTGATATAACGGACGATATTTTTTGACGCTGGCATTTACTTATGATAGGATTCCACGAAGATAAGATTAAAACCGTCATCCCGATTGAAATTAAGATGTTTTCTGATTCGGGAAAGAGGTAAATAAATAAGTTAATACGCGATTAAGTCCCATTTAGTATAAATAACCGCCTTAGTTCCTGACTTAACCTACGCTTCCATAATCCAAGGTCTGGAAACGTAGTTTATAAAAAAAACAATTGTTAAGCATTTTCCTACATCTTGCGCAATTGTCAATTAGATGGGCATTAGCTGGTCCATGTTGCGAAGTTGCACCACGTCCGTCGGAATTACCCATCGCTACCCTACACGTGACCCCTGGGTGGTGCTAAAAGTGCAACAACCTGGCAACCGTACTGTCTTTTCCAAGATCTCACGGTTCTAAATACAGATTTGCCATACGATAAATAATAAAATAAGCTGGCCCATTGCGTAGAGCAGTCGAGTTTTCCTAACGATCGCTCGTTCGGAAAGATGCGCAATTACTGCTTTCACGAAGCAGGCGAACAATTTTTGGGTCACAAGTTACTGATTTATAGATATGTCGCAGTGAAATGGCCAAAACAGAGATTTGAACAAATCCCTAAGGGATATGATCAAATCACGCAGGATGTTAAAATGGAGAATCCATTTTATCATTTACCTGATACAAATCAGTCATTTGATCAAATCTCTGAATCTGTTTAGTGAAATGACGAAATCGGACAAAAAAGGCAACTCGTTTTTTCATTTCACTAGATTTGTTTAGTGATTTGATAAATCCCTGAAACGCGTCAGTGAATTGACGAAACTAACTCGCAGATATTGGCTCCTAAATCATTAGTCATTTAAACGGTTCTGGGACTTAGACTCGAATGGCGGACAGGTTAGGTTTTTATAGCGGAATAGCAAAGGAATATTGTTCTCGTGGTATTTTTTTTTATAAAAGAGCGGAAAAAATCACTGACGCGTTTCAGGGATTTTATCAAATCACTAAACAAGTCTAGAGAAATGAAAAAACGAGTTGCCTTTTTTGTCCGATTTCGTCATTTCACTAACAGATTCAGAGATTTGATCAAATTACTGATTTGTATTAGGTAAATGATAAAATGAATTGGCCATTTTAACATCCTGCGTGATTTGATCATATCCCTTAGAGATTTGATCAAATCTCTGTTTTGACCATTTCCCTGCAACAGATGGTAGCCTAGTGGTTCAGGCATGCGGCTCTCAAGCGGCGGTCGTCGGTTCGAGTCCCGGCAACATATGTACGGAATATTTACCGTTAGCTTTTCGGTGAAGGAAAACATCGTGAGGAAACCGATTTAACCCCAATAAGGTCTAGTTTTTCCTCTGGGTTGGAAGGTCAGATGGCAGTCGCTTTCGTAAAACTAGTGCCTATGCCAAATCTTGAGATTAGGTGTCAAAGCGGACCCAGGGTCCTTTATGGGCACTACCGGGAATAACGGTAGGAGGATGAAGTTACTCATTTATAGCTTTATTGTTTTTTAATAATAATTAGGAATGCATTTATTCATAAAAATACATTGACTTGAATATAAGTTCGATATGAATCTAAGTTCACATAAAAAAATACAGAAAAGCTATGTTTCTGCGGACGGTACGCACAACGGTAGCATTTCCGTGAGGTCAGCGCAGCACGGTCTGACATAACATTTGTTATCCAATGCGGCTTCACACAAGCGCGATTAGGACGGGACGGAACAGTCATATTCCGTTCCGTTCAGAACAATATTCCGTTGTTATTCCCTCTATAAACGTGCACGTCTATTTAATACAAATGATGCAACCATTTGCGTTTTTTTGCTCAGTGGACGTGGTGCAAGCAACATCTCCTGCCAGCATCTTCTGATGATGCCTCGTAGGGAGGCGAAACACGTGTCGTCGTGGTGGTTTGCTGTAATTATTTGCATGTTCGGAGGGAGGCTGGGCACATTCATCGTAATCATATCAGCCGAGATACTTCCACTGCTGGACATAGGCCTCACCCAAAGAGCGCCAAAGTGACCGGTCCTGCGCCACCCGCATCCGGATTTTCGCGAACTTTACCAGATCATCACTCCACTTTGGGCGCATTAACCGCAAGCGAAAATACGCAAATAGGTGCGTCTCATCATCGCTAATAATCATCTGCTCGTTTTTATAGCGGAATAGCAAAGGAATATTGTTCTCGTAACTTAGTAAGGCGATTCACCCACTACACCGCGTCCCGCCGCTGTGCGCGGAGCGGCAGATTTTACCATCGTATGCAAGAATCTCAATTTATACAGGGTGTAATTGTTTACGTGATACAAAATAGCATGTGCAGTGTGAATGTATCCATGATTCTGAGCAACTTTTACTATGGGACCAACTTTGTGTTATGCCAAAAAATCCAACTATTTCATCAACTCTGCTCATTTTAGACTGAAGAGAATGTATGAACAGGTGGTTTTTTTTTGCATAACACAAAGTTGGTCCCATAATAAAAGTTGCTCAGAATCATGGATACATTCACATTCTGCTATTTTGTATCACATAAACAATTACACCCTGTATAGAAAACACGCCTTGTAATTCACACTGCCAACGCGGCAATGCGTAAATAATAATAAAGTGTTTTAATATTATATTGTATATATGTTAGTCTGTAAGGTATTTGCAACTATGGGCCTTAGTTGCCTGAAATAAATGTTTTCAAATCAAATCGAATCAAAACATTTATTCGTGACAAACACAACACAGATAATAAAAGAAAGAAAAAAAAAACACATTTTATTTGCCACGAAATGGACCCAGCTCAGCATGTTCCCAGCTTTGCAGCCAGCGCTGGTCTTTCGCAGGGTCCATTCGGTGAGGACACGGAAAGTAACAAACAAAAACAACAAAAAAAAATTAAAAGGAAATACACACTCAACTAAAATGCAAACATAAAACTTACAAAAAAGGAATAAACAGCTTTTTTTTATCAAATTAAATAGTATTAAATATAGAATAGTGGTAATGGTTTGTTGGCCTGCAAAAAGTTGCATCCCAACAAACCACTAGCGTATGTGCCTTAATGGTAAAAGTGAACGTAGCCCATACGCGTTTTATTATTATAAATGCGCGTGAATGCGTGTTGAAAAAATCTGCCGATCCGCGCACCGCGGCGGGATGCGGTGTAGTGGGAGAATCGCCTTAACGGAGATGAAAACTTGATTTGATGATGAAACTTGAACAATACGATTACCTAAACATTAGGAGCGCGTTCGAATGTTTCAAAGCCTAATTCTAATTTGATACGAACTTATGCTAGTGGCTCCGTGAGCAGTAGAAAGATGACTCGACAAAAAAATCTATATAATTACCGAACCTGCTCTCAAAATTTCGCAAGATACGGTTGGGACATGCGACCTGTAAAGGACAACAGTGGGAAAGCTGGCCTGGTACATCTGGGCATACTATGGACGACATAGCTAACTGACCATTCGTGGACTTTATGTTCATTGTAATAAGGTTCTATATAAATAAATGACGGTCGGTTAACTGTGTCATTTGGCGTTTGTACAAACGATTTTCGGCCCAAACTGAAGCATAGAACTTCGTTCGCTTCGCTCCCTCGTTCTATGATATATTATGATACCGTATGATTATTTACTTCATTGATAAAGAATAACCTATTAATTAACTCATTTATTGCTAAGCTACGCTCGTAGCGCTACGCCGCAGTCCGTAGCAGCTTAGTCTTCCAATTTGGCGAAACCCGTAGCACCCTGACTTGACGCATGTGTGCCGGGAAGCCGTGATTAGCGCTTAATGGGTTAACAAAATTATTGAATAAAGAGATATAGACATGGATCACTAAATTACGGTATGCTTTCGTAATCACTGAATTTGGGAAATATCCCAACTGTATCGTTTGTCAGAAGGTTAGGTTATGTTTGTTTTATAATAATCTTGAAAATCACAGTTTCAGAGAAAAACATCTTTTTGGCGAAATCAAAAAAAAACATTTTTAGTTATAACTTTATTCAAGTAATAGTTTTTTAAGTTGAAGTACCTAATTGTATAATAAAAAAAAACGTAAAAAAATATATCGCGACGCATATTCTAAATTACTATCTAATTGTTTTTTTTTTTTTTTATATTTCGAGCATCAGAAATATGTACGTACACTATGTGTATTGACAATTGCAACTCGATAGTTGAGAAACGATAAAAACAAAAGACGGAAAGTCAGTTCTCGATGTCGTGTGTTTGTTATTATTATTGATTGCAATGGGATGCCCCATTGTCTATACACGTACATTGCGAAGCCCGTTTTGTATTCCTTTACAGTGGAAAAACAGGAAAACAAGTGACAACGGTTGCCGAAGCATACGCAACGCTGATAAAGCATGCCCAAGGCCCACACGACCTAGCTCTATAAATACTATCAGGAAATGCGTCGGAACTCTCGCAAGGGTATATGTGTTTCCTGGTGCCGATGCAATTGCAACGTATAAGGTGTTTAGAAAATAGACGTTCGTTTGTTTCTTGATTGGCTTGCAAGTGTCACGATAGGTGGCGGTGTAGGCACATGTAACTTGTTCCCAAGTCGATTACTTACGCATATACGTCTACGTCCAAAAGCCCCTCCTCCCCTCCTCAGCCGTACACTCTTGTCAGAGTGGTCTTGATGGTTGTTTCGATAGCGTACGAAGTTAAGGGTACGCGTATTTGGTCAAAACTCGTAGGTCCAAAGGCTGAGTCTAGCAATTAAACGAGGCACCGCCGCAAGAGTCCTGGAAACAATGAATGGGTAATTTTTTGCTTTATTTTTTATAGACTGGCACTTTAATTGGTCGAACGGTGGTTAAAGAGGTGGAGAAAATCCAGGGGAAACCTCCGGCACGACCTCGCTTACACACTGAAATAAATACTCTACGAGTTTGCCCTCCAGTGACATTGGTTGAACGGTTTCAACCGAATCTGGGGTGCGCCTCGGACAAGTGGGGCTGAAGTGAACTTTGCTGAAGAGGAGTACACCTGAATGACATTTCAACCTACATTGCTGGATTGATAAGAAAAATGCTGCCAACCTTTAAGCCTGAACCACACTGACGCGGCCTACGATGGCGATCAATTATTTAATTGGCAGTACTCGTCGAGGCAACTATGGCTGCCGAAGGATCGTGGTCAGCTGACTTGTCAAAATGGAGAAATAGGAACCTGTACCTATGTTCATTAAGAAGTTTAATTACAAACCGGGTCACTAGCCTGACGCTACAGAAACATAAATGGTAGGTCTGTTTGTAAGGAAATATATATCACAGTTTCAATTTTGCAAAAGCGAGCGTCGTTATAACAAATTGGCTATCCCTGGACCTAAATATATATAGAAACGGACGGTATTACCAATGTATTCAATTTTATAATAAGATCCTGGAATCTATAAAAAAAGAGGACAAGTATAATATATTCCGAAGCAAACTTAAAGACTGGCTCACAGACAACACATTTTATTCACACCAAGAATTTATGAAATATTATCTGAATACCTAAAATTATAAAATTTCGCTTTTCTGGCTTAATAAAATTAATTTAATTGTATATCATATATTTATTATATAACTGACATTCAATATTAATTAAATTAAGAATCATATTGACATTGACAATTCACTTGATAATAGAAAAATAATAACTATGAAAATGTATTCGACTGTACCCTACACTCCTGTGATATTTTTATATTTATATTTTAGCACACAAATGACTGTATGTTATGTTAGTTTAGTAAACATAATAACTTAATTGAATCACATTAATTTAATATAAGAATTATTGTCTTTGCCATGCTCTAACAGGGCCCATGTGAAACTATTATTTTATGTAAGATCTTTAAAACCATGGTTGCAATAAAAATTATTATGGTTATGATTATGATTATGGAATGGCATATAAGTACGTATCACAGAAACCTTACAACGCCGACTTATCGGCGCTCGGACAATTTCGAGGAAGTAGGAACAGTGCAATCATACGCTAAACGGCCGCGTTGATTAACGTTATCTGTGCTCGCTGCATCTCTGACCATGGCCACTTCGGTCTTATCTTGCAAACCAATTCGTACCCCCTTATCCTTTAAAATACACATTCGTGCTCGCCATCAAACGTTCCCGTTTGGCGAGTTTATATGAAAGGTACAAAATTTAATTTAATTTTTGATACAAGAAAGAAAAAATTGCCTCGTTTTGAAGACATTTCTGATCAGAGTCGTAAAACTTAGCGCAGAAGCGTGGCAAAGTTCGCTCACTGCACATGGGTATTTTGCGATTTTCAACTGCGAAATTTCCACATTTCTTACATTCTTTTGACGACCGCTTTAGCTTAGTTGGCAGGGACCCTGCCTACATATAAATAAATATAAATACATATAAATACATATTAAGGGACAATCTTACACAAATCGAGCTAGCCCCATAGTAAGCTCAATAAGGCTTGTGTTACGGGTACTAGACGACGATATATATAACATATAAATACTTAAATACATAGAAAACATCCATGACTCAGAAACAAATATTCATGCTCATCACACAAATATTTGCTGCCCTTACCGGGATTCGAACCCAGGACCTTCAGCTTCGTAGGCAGCGTCACTACCCACTAGGCTATCCCATACGAAGCAAGATGCACGTCGACCACGTACGCATTGTACGTACGTTAGGTAGATTCTAAATGTCAAAATCACAGTTGGACTGTCCTATAACGCATTGGAAACGGTACGTGATTACGCCTGGTTGGAATCTCGTATTTTATTTGTGTGATTTGAACGAGTTTCGTAACTCATGGATTTTCTATCTATTTAATATTTATTTATCTATACAAAAGTATGTTTCAAGTCGACTATTACCCATAGTACAAGCTTTGCTTAGTTTGGAATCAGGTCGGTTTGTTTAAAATTTTCCGTATTTTTTTGTCAAGTGTTAGTTTCGAGGTCGAGGGTTCGAACCCCGGCAGGGCTTTTTAAAAAGATTAAAATAAAATGTGTGTACGCCTAAAACTGCAGGATTGAGCGATACTATATTGTCATTTGTACCGTCATTTGTTATCAAACAGTGGCTTTTCAATGAAGGAAAACATCGTGAGGAAACCGGTCTAATCTAATTTTCTCTCTCTGGATTGAAAGGTAATATGGCAGTCGCTTTCGTAGTTATTTATTTATTGGTATTCAGGATAACAACAGCCGTAAATATACAGTTTACATAATGTTTCCTTACCAAGTAAGAGGCCAATAATAGTTATCCGTTAATTACATCGATAAAAAGACAAAGAAAAACAGAGTTACGTAAGTAGTTATAACTGTGATAATTAATGTGGAAGCATGCTACAAAAAACTGACAACATGGTATAGTTAAGATTATTTGAGCTGACCGACATTTTGTGAGACATTCATTGTTAATCTCAGTTAATCTATTCATTTCATAAGTGAGGTTGTATTACTATTGGACAAAGATGCGATTTCGTCGTCTCAAACAAAACCAACTACACCTAAGATAATTATCAATGAAATTGGATAATAGAAAGGTTATATGCAGAAACAGCACATTTAGTAGAAATAGGTTTTTAGTAGAACGGAAAATGACACTATTTAAAGAAAAAATACACAGAAAACTCAGGTACATTGAAGATCTTTTTTTTTATTTATTATTATTATTATTTTTTCCCTACTATTTATGGACAAAACATCTTATTATTTATGTTGCTACGTTGTTAGTAGTTTACCAGACGTTATACTTGTTTGTTATGTAAAACCGCACATACCTCATTTTTAAATTTAGTTTTTGATTCGCTAAATGGGTCTGTTGTATCAAATTCCTTATTATACAGATGGGGGATACGGGATAGTACAGCGTTAGCACCATAGTTAGTAGAATGTAGTGGAACTTGAAAGAGAGTTGTTTTTCTGGTGCGACGTTTAGGAACACGAAACAATAAGCTGGATAATAATTCAGGGCAATCAAGACGATTATCAATTATGTCAAACAGTAGGCTCATATCTGACAATTTACGTCTATCCTCAAGCGTTAGAAGGTTATACTTATGGCAGTTATCGCGATAAGTGGACGAAGAATTATTAAATTTAATATTTAGGTGCTTTACAAATTTTTTCTGTATGTTTTCTATGCGATTTTTGTGGACAGCATAGTTAACTGACCAGACAGGGGAAGCATATTCAAGAACACTTCGCACATATGCGAAATACACTATTTTCATACTCAATAAATTACGAAATGGTTTGCAGGTCCTAATTACAAAACCGAGGTTGCGGTAAGATTTATTAACTATTAAGTCCACGTGATTTCTCATGGTCAGTTTAGCATCTAACGTCACCCCCAGGTCTCTAACCACGTCGACCCTCTGAACTATGACGCCATTGAAATTGTACAAAAATTTTAATGGATTCGTTTTGCGAGTGAAACTAATACATTGACATTTATTTATGCTTAAAGTGATATTATTTTGCGAGTAGTATTTTAGTAGATTATTGAGATCACTTTGTAATAGCTCACAGTCCGCTTCAGATTTAATACACATGAAAACTTTTTTATCATCGGCGTATAATAAATAGTTAGCATTGTTGATACAGTTAGCGATGTCGAATATATATGCGTTGTAGAACAGAGGACCGAGGTGAGAGCCCTGAGGTACGCCAGAAGTTATATCAATGTAATCTGATTTGTAACCACCTAGGACAACAGCTTGAGAACGATTAATAAGGTAAGATTCGACCCACCGAAGCAAATCGCCATGGATTCCCAGTGCTTGGAGCTTCAGGAGCAGGATG
The DNA here is from genome assembly GCA_945867215.1 of Epinotia demarniana. NCBI lineage: Eukaryota > Metazoa > Arthropoda > Insecta > Lepidoptera > Tortricidae > Epinotia > Epinotia demarniana. Next base: position 39,643,768 of record OX244261.1, on the reverse strand, counting down.
GCGTGATCTACTCGGTCGAATGCTTTTTCAAAGTCCGTGTATATCACGTCAACCTGCCCACCGCCTTCCATTTCAGTTATAACAAAATTGGTGAAGTATGACAAGTTAGACACCGTAGAACGACTCTTAAGAAAACCGTGCTGCCTATCTGATATACCACGACATACGACAGGATAAATATGGGTGAACATGATTGATTCGAATAGTTTCCCCATGGTATTGAGTATAGAAATAGGACGGTAGTTGTCAATTTTAGATTTAGAACCTTTTTTATGTATGGGGATGATATGGGCTTTTTTCCAGATTGAGGGGACAATGCAACATTTAAGAGAATTTTGAAAAATAATAGCTAATGGTGATGAAAGAGTTTCGGCGCAGGAAGACAAAAAAACAGGAGGAACCCCATCACAACCCGGCCCTTTGGATATGTCCAGGGATTTTAAGTACTTCAAAACAGTGTCGCTTGTGATGACAACGCTGGATAACACATCGGATTGATTGATTGGGTGAGGATTAACCAATAGATTAGATGAAGATGATGCAGTCGCGAAGACACTTTCAAAGAACGAATTGAATGCATCACAAATCTCCTTACCGCCACTGTACTGACTACTACCTAACTGAAAACTGTTTGGATAATTAGAACCCCCACGCTTAGATTTAACATATTTCCAAAAAAATTTAGGAGAACGTTTTATGTACGTTTCGGTGTTTTGAGTAAAACGGTGGAAACATTCATCCTGCACGCGTTTCTGCCTGGCTCTAAGTAATGAAAACTCATCAAAATCTCGTGGGTTTAAGTATTTTTTCCATCTACGATGTAATTTTGTTTTTTCACGCAGTATTTTAATAAGAGCGGAACTGTACCAAATTGGGTAAGATTCGTTTTTAGATTGCAATATTGGGACAAATATCGAGAAACACTCATTAAGCCTATTATAAAAAATATCAACTGCTTTGTTAAAGTCGCCTATGTTTAATAAGTTCTCCCAGTCTATTTCCTTCAAATACATATTAATTTTGGAATAGTCGCATTTATAGAAATTAAAACGCGAAGACTTATTATTTTTGAGCGGTTTGTTGTATAAATCCAGTATATCAATATTGAAATAAGGGTGGTATAGGTCTAATTTAGAAATCGGCTGACATTGCTTAACGGACAATGGAAGATTACTAAAACAAAGATCTAGCACATTGTTACAAGAATTCATAATAAAATTATGTTGAGTTAGCCCCAAATATTGCAATTCATCTACAAATGCTATCGCAGCGTTTTGAAATTCCGTTTTACCTTGATTTTTTAAGCTAAACCCCAATACACTGCTCCAAGAGATACAGGAAAGATTATAATCGCCTAATAATAAATAACTACATGTCGGGTTCTTGACGAGCAAGCGCGACACATTAGATTTTATTGAGTCTAAATAACATGGCAAGTTATCTTCATCAGGCGGTAGGTATGCTACCGCCGCAATCAATTCAGCTGACGTTCCGAGAGCGCGGGCAGGTATAATTACGCACAGTGACTCGAACGAAGCCCGAGCAAGACCATTCGTGATATACTGTAGCACAGAGACTACGACGCGCGCACACCATAACACCACCGCCAGTACTTTTGTTCGTAAGCAGAAGGTTCCTATCGCAACGAAACACGTCGTATCTGAAATCACATATTTCCGAGTCTAAAATATCGTTTTGCAGCCAGGTTTCGGTTAAGAATATTAAGTCATAATCGTTATAAAGAATGTTATTGTATAACTCTAAACATTTTGTATAAACGCCTATGCTAAATCCTCCTAGGGCTCCTTTAAGGCATAAACGCAAGGAGGATGATGCCACTTTTTTTTTAATACAACGACGGTGGCAAACAACTGTACGGCCCGCCTGATAGTAAGCGGACACCGCAGCCTATAGACGCAAGCAACTCCAAAGGAGTGACATGGGCGTTGCCAGCTGAAGGAACAAATTCCCTCGCTCTCAACACAACGCATCCTCGGGAGCTCTGGCGACCTTGCCCACCAGGAGCACAACACTACTACAGAGCAAGTAGTAGTGTTATTATGGCTGTGGTCTACTGCAAGGCGGAGGTACTTCCCCAGTTGGGCTGCTCCACATTCGAGCGGGATGACATTTCGCTGTGCCCTACTTCACCAGACCACTTGACAAGATCGAGGAAGTAGGAACAGTGCAATCAACTGCTAAACGTTTGCTTGTTTTACGTTTTATCTGTGCAGTCTGGTGCATCTCTGACCATGACAATGGCAATCTTATCTTAGAGTGCACAATTTATGTTAACACGTTCGGTTCTATTGACATGAATATTTGTTTCTGAGTCTTGGATGTTTTCTATGTATTTAAGTATTTATATCTATTATATATATCGTCGTCTAGTACCCATAACACAAGCCTTATTGAGCTTACTATGGGGCTAGTGCGATTTGTGTAAGATTGTCCCCTAATATTTATTTATTTTTATTTATTTATTTATGTAACCCTTTAGTGGAACGACTGCGTTAAGGTTCTAAGCAAATGGTTTTCGGAATACTTATTTGAAAATACAATTTTAAGTTATTATATAAATACAATATATATTATTCTATAGGTAGGTACAATTTTAAGATCGTATTTTTTTTACAAAATAACTAAATAATTTGAATAAAATAAAATGACTATTGTTTTATCTAGTCAGGCACATCGGCGATACTCCTCAGAGTAAAAGAGAGGGGGGATGTCAATCGCTTGTAAATCTGTAGGTTACTTGGAGAAAACTTTGTAACAAACTTATGTGAACATCATCATATCAGCCGAAAGACATGAGCCCTCCCCAAAGAGCGCCACATTGACCGGATTTGCGCCACCTGCATCTAGTGGAATCCCGCTATTTTTACCACCGGTTTAAGGTGCAACGTCACTGACGAATTCCATACAATTTTCGTTCGGACTAGACGTCTAATCTATCGATGTCAGGAACTTGAAATTGTGATATTTAGATAATATATGACCCTCTTCTTCCGCAGTTTGAATAACAACACGCAAAAACCAGTAATATTCAAAATATAGCCATTTGAAATTCATAAAATTTTACCCAGAGCCTTGTATGTGTGCGTGAGTTAGACACTGTCCGTGTAAATGACATGGCCGCGTCACATGACAGCACGTTGCCCAAAACCTTCACTAGATGTCTTTAATATCAAACAAGATTAGTTAGATAGCGGAGTGAATAGTAGTAATTATACTCACCAGACGGTGACACCATCGTACAAACACATTTTAGTTTAAGGTGAAAGAGATAGCATTCATTTTATCTTGCTACGCTGCTCATTTCGGTAATGACGTAAGAGCAATGTCATTTATTTTTGATAGACTGGATTTCAAATTTCAAGCAACAATGTATGAATTTCAATGCTTTGCTCTTTAGCCGTGATAGACCTACCTAAAGTCCACGGAACGATAATTATGCATGGGTCTGTACATTTTGCGTCTTATTAGAAAGGAGTAAGATCCAATATTGAAACGTAATCTGTGCTACCGAACGTATACATATATAGGTTTTGATCAAATGACATACATACATACATATATACATTCACGCCTTTATTCCCAAAAGGGGTAGGCAGAGCACCTGAAAGGTATGTTTCAGCGTCAATTTTAGCATTAATATGGGGATAAAATATCGACAAAATGTGATATTGCAGTGATAGGTTGCTAGCCCATCGCCCACATCACATTTCAACCCTGCTCCCTTAGTCGACTTTTACGACTCCCACGGGAAGAAAGGGGTGTTGTTGATCAAATGAATCGTTTGAATTTCCAACTTGCAGATTATAAGCAAGTTTCGATTGAGTGAATGTTACGTAATATAGCATTAAATATAACAGAAAATTATTAGGAATGTAAGTACCTGATAAATTTAAACATTCGCTTTAGTCGGCTGCACATCGATTGACATTAAAATACCTACTGCAACCTATTTAGGAATCGACTGCTCAAATAGAATATTAGATTACCCCCAACATGTAAATTAACTAAGTCACAATTTTTCTTCTTTACAATGTTGTGAGGGTAGAATTATACACTCGTAGGCATTCTTCGGTGCAGGAACTGACGCCAGGTACGACCGGTGGTTAGGCGACAACATAACAGTGCCGCAACCAGTTAGAAATATCCATTACCGGTATTTTTTTAAAGCCTAGTGATATCTTTTTAATACCAGTTTCAAACCGGTATTATTTCGATATTTACTTAGATATTTTTTTGTTCTGAAGCGGGTCGACCTTGCCCTCCACGCCGAAGTCGAAGTATCGGTTACTTTTGTAACTTTTATGAAACCGTATTTACGGTACCGAAAAAAAATGACATAAAATATAAAGCTCCAGCCAGCTATGTCCCGGAGAAAACCCATATATTTAATTAATTTTGTTATTATTAACATACTACATATAGGGAATGCAAACCACCATCATGGAATCCCGAAATACCGGAATCCCCTACCAATTTTCCCAATATTCTAATACCAGAATTTAAAAGGACCAATGTCGAAATAAGTACTACATTACCGGTATCATTATTATTTTTATCCTGCTAGTATTGTATATGCGAAAGTTTAGATGCTTATAAACTGCGCCTAAACTGCGTAGGTTGCGCAGTTTAGGCGTGATTGAGTTACGAACGTTGATTTGCCTGCCTAACCTCTTAAGGCCCATGGGCCTACTCATAGGACTTATTCTGTCGAAGGCATTTAAATTATATTCAACTGGAATAGAGCTGAATTTGTTTTGTTTCGGGCACTTTTCAAAATAAACGAAAGTCAACTCTATATGCAACACAACGCGATGGCAATTCCAATGCCATTTTGTAATATATGCTGAGCCTTAGGAGGAGCTTAGATTAAAATATAGGACAATTTTTTTATCCCGGGTTCATGCACGAGATGGGACGATGGGACGAAACCGTGAGTGGAATCTAGTTTTTAATAAAAAAAATATGAAATTGTCATGCATTTGTAAAAAAAAGGAACGCATAATCTAGTGTACTTCAATTTATTTGTTAGTTATTGTCTGTCCTACGTAATTTTTCTACTGAAGAATAATCGCTTTTCCACTCTATTGATGCTGGTGGTAGGAGCACTATTTGAACTGTTAGAAGGTAAAATAGGCTTCCGCTAGAATGGGTAACTTCTATGAATGAACGTAAAACACCGTAAATGGGGAATGTACAGAAAAAAAATGATTTACAGATTTTTTTTCTGGTAAGTTCGTTCTTTTTTTCTCAAAAAAAACGTAGTTTTTAGGGTAGTTAACTGATAACACAAACGTTACCTGACATAAAACTTTACTAAACCTTTGGTTGTAAACATGATTGTTAAAAAAATATTATGCATATACTCTTACTACTATCGGTTCAGGGAGGGCACTAATTCTATTGTATAGACAGTTTCCAAATTCACAATGACTCCCTGAACAGATAAAAGCAGTGGTCGAAAACAGCCCCATAGGTATTTTTAAGTAACTAGGTTGGTTTTGCTGTGAGAGATGAGTGTTTAATTTTATATTAGGTAATATACCCATAGTTATGTATTTTTTGACAAAAAAATAAGCTGTAAAACTCCCAATAATGTAAATCCAAGTAATGCAGGAGATGAAACAAAATTTTGCGAATACTTATTAAAAAACTTATTATAATTGTAAATTAAATTGTTACAATTTAGTGTTATGTATTTGGTGAAAACACAAATGTATTGTTTACACTTTTAATTCAGGCTTATTTTACAAGAAAAAGTGAACTTTATAGTGCGTTTTTTTAGCATTAGAAAGAAGGATAAAGCACAAAGCGGTCTTTTATATAAGACACTTTATGCCACACAGCTGTCAAAGTATCTCAAACCGCCATTAAAAAAGACTAAGATCATTGTTGTCGACCCTAAAATGATACAAGTGTTTTAATTATTTATATCTAAATAATATTTACAACAATATATTTATTTTGAATGTATTTATTATTTAACTTTGTAATTTTAAATTTCGTTATTCAGTTCTCGAAAGGTTGCTTAAATAAAAAACCTAAAGAAGAAGAGGTTTAAAACGATCGGTTCGTATTTTTCGCTATCGAAATTGTCAAAGTTGACAATCGTAACACGTTCTTTTTCTTGTTTTCTTGCTAATCAACAAATTATTGAATTCATATCACGAGATTATTAAACGAGTATCTATTTGTTAATTAATATTAAGATTTTATTTTTCGCTGTGTGTGTGCGGACTGCGATGGAGCTACCAGAGGCAGGCCCAAGTGGCTTGCAAAAAAGACCGACTCGTTCTCTCCTGAACGTTTTGCCTTCAACAAAAGCAAAGAGACAGAAACAAAGTCCATTAACAACAAACGAGATACGTTGGTGTTCAACATTTTCAAGTTAATGTGTGAACTTTGCAGCAAGAATGAATTATCGTGTAACAAACCATGTCTGTTCAATATTTATCCCAAGCAGAAAAGGTTGACGACGACTTCTTCTTCGTTTGGCGTATTTCTAATCCTAAAAAAACGCACTATAATGTGCAACCAAATGTTCATAGGTATTATTATCGAAGTCCCGGTAATACCGGTATTGAGGTCCAATCTCACAATTCAATACTACCAGGATTGAGGATCATCTGATATTGAAGGTATATATATCTATTTCGTTTTTGACGATTGACGATAATGACTTCATGTAAATTGGCATAATAAATAATATATCAGTTTATATTACGTTCCACTGCTGGGCACAGACCTCTCATGGACGAGAATGAAATGAAAAAAACAACGGTATCATAATTATACCGGTTTGGAAAAGGAATTATAAAAATTTCAGTACAATTAAAAATAAATACCGGTAACCGATATGTATTTCTACACGGTTCCGGATCCGGTACCGTTACGTTGGCGGCGCGGCTAACCTTTACAATATAACGCTATTGTAATGGAATACCGATTCCATACCGGTATAACCGTAACCGAAATCAGTCCATGCTCGTTAGTCTGCCTTTAAAAACATAATTGTTGGCCAATTGTTAAAAACTGAATCGAAAACAATATCCATATACTTAATTGAACGAGCGAGCGAGACGAACGAAGATTTTCATTTCAGCTAGGCAATTATTCCAGGTTTCCAGATTCGCGTTTAAAAGATCTTTACGCAAGATGTTTGCTAGCAGAGCCGTAAATTCTTAGTGTTTCTGTTCTATTTTATTTATTTATTGTCTATTGTCGTTATTTATTATGTATGTATAACCACTGTGTGTATAAACACACAACCAAATTGTGGGCGGTGCAACTACAGATATAAATCTGTAGTTGCACCGCCCACAATTTGTCTGCTTTGCCCAAATGTTGACTGGTAGAGAATGCTTACGGCTTTAAGTCCACCTTTTGTACGATAAGTTGTTCTTTTGTTCAATAAAGATTTAAAAAAATATATATATTCTTTCGTATGTCCGGCTGTCTAGACTTCTCTATATGTCGTAGGTAGCTATTTCTCAACCGATTCTCGGGAAATTTTGTGAGCTGTTTTGAAGATTATACAGAGTGACATTCAATCCGAAACTGACACGGAAATTTGCTCTAAGGAGTCACCCGACCGATTTTAGAAAGAATAAAAACTGCGTTTAACTTAGTACACAGTCAAATCTGTCTAAAAATCCAAGTTCGGGTTTTTGCGTATAAAATGTACCAAAGTATACTTACTATGCCTAAGCATGGCTATGTCCCCCCAGTAAGTTCAGTCATCCATCACCAGTGAATTATTTTTTATAATCGGATAAGTGGTTTCGGAGGTTATACCGTACATACAAACATACAAAAAAATAACACTTTGCAATAATCGTTCCGGTAGCATAATGCTTCAGGCATGCGACTGTCAAACGGCGGTCGTGGGTTCTACGGATAAGTTTCATCTCATATTTACCTAAACAAGACATTCAATAATTTTGTAAGCAAATGCCCATAACCCAACCATTGCAGATTAGTAATGAATGAGTGAAAGCATCATAAACGTATAGAAACGTAAACGCGTGAAAAAGTTGAATTCGATTTTTGAATTTTGACGTTCATCGAAAACAGTACCATATTGTCAAATGATATATTTCTCTCTTTCTGACGCGGTCTAGGTCCGGATTCGAGAGACTGGCCACTAAGAGTTTTGATATACAAACTCGCCCGTTATTCACAAAGCTTACTAAATTCGTCCGTCCGGTAACGCAAAATTGTTACCAACTTTGAGGTCATTAGTTTAGACGCGAGTCACGGGCGAATACAAAACATTTTGTGAATAATACTTAGCCTCTCTGATTGTAGGTAATTATGTAGTACCGCAACTGCTGCGGGTGAATATGGATGTAACAAATCAAAGTACTAATATACTTACTAAGTATAGGTACCTTATTCCTTACAATGTTAGATTTTTGTAAGGAAAAATACCTCTTTTATCTTCCTTTATAAATATTGTACTTACTAGTGTTATTTCGATTATTTAATGTGTTTCAAATAGAACAATGTAAATGTTTTTGTTTATCAAAATGGTTTTGGTTTTCATGACGCGAATGACTTGAAGATTTACGCACGATTTGTCTAATCTCATATGGAATAGGGTATAGAATAGATAAAGGTCGTACTTTGATTTTTCAACAGTAAACCTACGGATACTCATGAATCATGATATTCTAATGAAATGAAAGGCTAACATCTTTTTAAATGATATACCTACCTATCCAAAATAGTATTTATGTAGTATGTAACATGTAAGAATAGGTCTGCCATAAATATAGTAGGGTTTTTTTGTTGATCATCTAGATACAATCATGCTTACCAAGAAATTATATACATGTTTAAGTTAAAAATATATATTTTTGCACATTATAAGTAAATCTAAGTTAGTTGAGACGGCCATATTGGTTTAGAAATCCAAATAGAAAAACAAAAAAGAAGTATGTCCGTCGGGATTTGAACCCGGTTCAAGGATGGCGTTACAGACAGATTTAAGCAAAAGAGAAGCGCACTGCGCTACCGCATGACATTAAGCAATGAGTAAAAAAGTCAGCTGCATTCATATTGCATTCTTGAGTGCCTGCCACAACTACATTTAGTTTCACTATTTCCTAATAGAGGCGCTACTATAGATTTAGTTTTGCGCCCTCTAGTTTGATTTATGCAAGATGTTTGACAATGACAGACTCCGAAGTGACATTTAGCTACGTTAGTCTGCGTAAATTCACGGAAAAGCACTTTTATGCATATTTTCGGACTACATTTTAAAAATAAACACTGTTTAGTGCAGATTGATTGCGATTCATACGTAGCAAGCTCTTCGGCTTCCGCAGTTTGAAACACATGTTGGTACTCGTCACGGTTTTGCGTAAAACGATGAGCAACCATCGAAATTATATATCGCGACATCTGTTAGCAACAGCTCGACAGGAACCAGTGACGTTGAACCTTAACGACCGGTTAGCCTAGTGGGTAGCGACGCTGCTTACGAAGCTTAAGGATCTGGGTTCGAATCCGGGTAAAGGAAAATATGTGTGTGAAGAGCATGAATATTTGTTTCTGAGTCTTGAATGTTGTCTATGACTTTTGAATATCTATTAAATATATCGTCGTCTAATACCCTTAACACAAACCTTATTGAGCTTACTATGGGGCTAGTACTAGGCGATTTGGTTGTCCCCCAAAAAATAGTGTTTTTATAATCAGGACATCAGTTTATGCGAACGCTTACGAATACATTATTTTACAAATATTGCACTATTAATAGTTTACGATGTCTCCCTATTTTCAAAGGGCCTCGGCAATATTTCCGGTACCAGTCCCACGAACGGAAATACTGCCACCACACATCAACTGGTCTATAAATAAAACACCATAATCGCGTGGCCAGCTCGGCCATCACTTATTTGTACAATCATGTCTAGGAAGCAGGAAGGAGATGCAATTATGACACATTACTTCACAATCGTATGTCGATTTATAGCAAACTGGTTGTGGAATGCATTGTTTTTTTTCTAAAGTAAATATATACAAGATCATAATTAACTAACTTAATAATATTAAAACTAAGATAAAACTATAAATAAATAATATATGTTGCGAAATAATACGGTGCATCGACGGTGGCAGCGAGCGTACACGGACCCGTCCTGCACGTCTATCATGGGACGGCCGCGACATACTCTCCAATTTTCTCGAACTATTTATTATACCTCTTGTTCTAAGTGTTCTAATAAGAAAGACACGGATAGTGCGAGAAAAATCGAAAGAGTTCGCGCGCCGTGTCTGCCGTGCTGCTGCATTGGGATAAAATGCAACGTCTGAGTGTATGTGACATTTTTATTTTTATGATTTGTTTTCCTATTTAATGTTTTTGAAATGAATTTGAAATTAAATGTTTTTTTTTATTTCGATTTAAAATGTTTTAGAATTGATGTAATTATATATAATTTTAATTCTATGGATCTTTTGGTTTGAAAATAAAGTATTATTATTAATAATAAGTACCTACTCGTTATTATCACAGTGTATAATTTACCATCCGAAAAATAAATAAATAAAAAATAAAATAAAAACTGGTCGGCAATATTTCCGATAACAATATTCCTGTGAAGAGGAAGACAGCATCACATTAATGAACACCAATCAGCTTTGGCTCGTAGCTCGTTGCCATGTCGTCTACCCGGTTCCTTTTAAAAACTAGCGTAGTATGACCAGTGGGGCCATCTGCCATCGCCTATTTGCACAATCATGTCTAGGAAGCAGGAAGGAGATGCAATTATGACACGTTACTTCACAATCGTATGTCTATTTATAGCGGACGTTTGTTTGCGGAATCCATTGTAGTTAGTAAGGTATTAAAAAAAACTTTTATTTAAGCTAGGTTGCTCATAAAATTCAATTGATTAACAATTTTATATGCGTTTTAGGTTAGGATTCATTTTAAAATAAATTGTTGGTCTCGCCCCAGGAGGTTAGAATAAATATTTAATATGGCTTTCTGTGGTCGGCAATATTTCCGGCAACATTATTACCAGAAATAGCATCATAAAAATCCAATCAACGTTGTCCGCTTGTTGCTATAGTTACGTCCCTTGGGTAACTTTTTAACCGACTTCAAAAAAAAGGAGGAGATTCTCAATTCGGTTGTACTTTTTTTTTCAATGTTTGTTACCTAGAACTGCGTCATTGATGAACCGAATCGTTTTTTTAAATTGTATGTATATGCTTCCAGGTGGGTCCCTTTTCTTGCAAAATTCAGTTAGATGATGGGATCCATGAGGAATTGAGGGAACTCCTCAATTTTATTAGGCACGCGTGTGGTGATTTTGGTATTTTCTATTATAACTCGGGTATTTACATCCGTCAATCATAAATTTGGTGACGAGGAATTGATGATGAAGACCACAGATGACTTATCGAATTCCTCAATTATGTAACTAAGAACAGCAAAAGTATGTCACAGGTTCTGATAAGATTCCGTTGAAATAGGAACTAATGAAGTACCATTGGTGATGATCTTGGGGAATCGATGGAAGTCCTCAAATATTATCGGCCCACATACAGCGATTCGGTTTTTTTCTATAGTAATCAACGCATTTGCTATCGGAAATCAGGTCATGTGAAAAATTGTAAAAAAAATGGGGAAATGTTCTCGTGGCTTGGCGGATTACTAAATTGAAGTCGGTTAAATCTTCGTTTTTTAAAGTAAATTTTGTACCTACCTCCCTGCTTGTTAAACTAGCGAATAATGGTGTTCCACTTTCATCATTAACACGCCATCGATCGATAATTTGCACGATAATGTCTAGGAATCAGGAAGGAGACACAATTATGACACGTCTTCACAATCGTGTGTCTGTTTACCGCAAAACGTTTGTTTACGGAATAAATTGTTGCGAGATAATTGTGGAAGGAACGCGAGATGACGAGTTGTCGCGGCATTGCCCTTGGCTTTTGTAATGTCATTAGCTAGCCTACGAAGCTGAGAGTCCTGGGTTCTTGGCAAATATTTGTGTGATGAATATGAATATTTGTTCCTGAGCCTTGGCACTCTACAGGGTTGCCTTTTATATTTCGGGATTTGAATAAGCTAGGGTTGCCATCGGTTAAATGAGGTTTAAAAAAGTGTAGTTCAAACATTTTGGCGGCAATATTAAGAAAAAAAAGTTTTTAACTGTCATTTGAAAAAATATCGTATCGGCTATCATGGAATTGAATCGCGAACATTTTCGGGCGATTATTTTGGTATCCACCGCGTACAAACTTTTTTAACAGCGAAATGGTCATGCAATATTGTTTGTATGCTGGTCCCGCTAATGCCCAAAGACGCCTCAATCTCTTGACCATCAGTTAGGCCGTATGCAACAATGCATATTTGTTACTGTGGTAGTATAAAAAAGAAAAAAAATGTTCCTGCATCACTGCTTCATTGGAAAGCACAGTTCCCGGCAGCACAGCGTCTGCGTGTGACGTGTGTGTCATTTCTTTATTTCAGATCACAATAAAGTAATAATAATAGATAATAAACCATTTATTTCAGGCATCTAAGGCCCATAGCAACAAATACCTTGAAACCTATACATACAATACATATCAAAACTAATTATTTAGCCGACGAAACAGCGTGGCTCCGTTGCGTTATCAAGTCCGGTGTAGAATTCGGTAGGTTGCCCCGGAACCGCCGAAACACGACACCCATCGGCCAGAAGTCAGCACACGCGAGCTGAAGTGCGCGTAGTGGCGCGCGCAGCTGGAAAACCCTCAACGATAAAATGACATCTTGTAAGATGACACCGTACGTCTGCCTTTCGTGGCAGCTTTCGTTTCGCTGCAACAAAGTGTTGGAACGACCTACCACCTCCAATAAGAAATTCTAGTAGCGTAGCATCGTTTTTAAAATTCCCTAAAGCAACATTTAATTAAAGAACAAAAGAATAGGCAGCCATGACGTATATCAGGAGCCAAAAATTACAATTTAAAAATCTTTAATTTAAATTTACGCACCACGGTTCAAACGCTGTTTAATTTTATGTCTTAGTTAAATTATATATAAAATTTTATTTGTACATAAAATCAACTCAAACCATGTGACAATTACCCCGGATTGCCAGGCGCCACTGAAAATCAGCGCTGCGAAATATAACCTAACGGCTTATTTTGTGGCACAAAGCTGAGTGGTGACCATTTTAGCATGTTTCGATTATGTCTGTTATTTATTGTCTTTTATTTCTTATATGCTAAATAAACATATTTTCTTTCTTTCTTTCTTTCTTTCTTGTCACTAAGCATTTTAAAAGTCCTTGCAATATAAAATAAACTTTAATAACAGAACAAAATAACATCAGGATACGTATATGCATAGCTGAATCACGCAAAGAGATTTTTTTTATATGCTAGCCATTTAAATATTTTTACCCAGATGAGACTTTTTCGTAATCCACTCGGGGGTTTTTATCATCTTTTTTACCGTTACATTAATGTTTTTTTATCAAATGTCTGCTTTACCCGATCACCATGCTTATTTGACTTAGTTGAGTAATTTTGTGGTTGGAAACAATCTTGCACGTCCGTCTCCGAGAATTGAAACAACATTATTCATATAGGTTTCTTATATCATCACCTTGGGTATTCCCAAGCAAATTAAAAAAATGAACATTTCGAAGAAAAGTATCAAGTATACAGCGAAGGCCAGAACACCACATGTGTGTCAACCGCGGGTTTGGGGTAACCTTACTTTTATCAGATCGGATCGGATATATTAATATCCGAAATTTCGTAACCTTGTTAAGCAAACAAACACTACTTTACGATTTGTTTAATTGTTTCCACTTGTAGTGCTTTATAGTCAATAAAATGTAGTCATAATTTTATGGTTATTTATTAACATGTTAAATTGTGTTTTATTTTAATAAAATGTAGTCATAATTTTATGGTCATTTATTTACATGTTAAATGGTGTTTTATTGGTTATTAATGTTGTGTTTTCGGTTTTTGTTAGGATGCGGCGGGTTTAAAGGCTTGATAGGTGCTGGTTCAATTGTGGTCGATTTGACTCACGGGTACAACTTACTTGCCTACATGCTGGCTGATATCATCATTTTCTGTGTCATCATTTTACTGCCTTTATTTATCTGCCCGGGGTTATTTCTCTTTACTTATAATGTTTCGAAAGACCTTCACTTAGTTATACTGGGTCGACAATGAAATTCGACAGTCGAAAGCGCCATGTTTTTCTTTTGGTGGTCGGTCGAATCCGACAGTCCGGACTGTTTTAGCTGTCCACGATCGTCGATCACTGCGACTCGGATCAAGTAGGAACTTATACCCGTCATCGGCTAAAATGCAAAATAAACATAAATACAAGTTATAAACATAAATAAAAAGATTAATTATGTAATTACAAGTAATGACACTAATGGCCTTTGATAATATATGTTTGACAAATTGGCAACACCATCGCTTGACCCTCGGTGATCGGAAATTGTCGATAATAAATTACTGAATCGATAAAGCATAGTAGACACGACGCGATACATTGTTTTATCGACTCAGCCTCGGAATTGGGAAATATATTAATCGACGTTTGTTTTGCAGATGTTTAGGTAAAAAAGCGGCCAAGTGCATGTCGGACCACGCACAACAAGGGTTCCGTGCCTATTAAAAGGTCGTATCGTTACTGAAATCTTATGGCACTTACGTCCTTTTCTTTAAGGAAGGCAGTTTTTTATAAATATCTCGAAAACCTTTGAAACCATCTTGTTTAAAACAAATTTCGCTGAAAGAATTTTATAAGCCCTATGAGCATGATTATTTTCATATTTTTAAAATACACGGTTCAAAGATTAGAGGGGGGGGGACACAATTTTAGTGACTTTCGGGGCGATTAGCTCCGACTCTATTCACTTAATCCAAAAAATTGCTTAGAAACCTTATATTTGTTTTGAAAGGCCTGTCGATTGATGTACCACAAGTGGGCTTGCAATGAAAAAATAATTTTTGACTTTCAGTTTTATGTATGGGGTGCACCCCTAAAAAAAATCTTTTTTAGTAATTTCATTACAAAACTATGTAGCGGTTAACAAAATACACCCTATCTTCAATTTTTTATTCAAATACACCTTATGGTTTTAGAGTAAAATGCCTGTGACATACTGACGGACAGACAGACAGACAGACAAACAGACAGACAGACATAAAGAATCTATAAGGGTTCCGATTTTTGCCATTTGGCTACGGAACCCTAAAAACGAAAATGATTAATTTTAAACTAAAGGAACCTTGTTCGTGAGAAATCTTGCTCAGATTATTTTATATTCAGTAGGTCTCCTTTAATTTAATGTTCTATTGGTATTCTTCCTCTTTTTCTTATTAAAGAGCTTAGCTCTTGTCGGTGTAGCTCAAAATAGGCCCTCCATCTAATCCGATCCCAAGCATCCTCTTTGACATCTCGATACGACTTAACATTAACTCTCGACTTTATTTCTATCTGCCCGTGTGGTGTCGGGTTAGAATTTCACCACCCCCTTTCTTCCTGTGGGTGTCGTAAAAGTCGACTAAGGGACCAGGGTTGAAGTGTGTTGTGAGCGATGAGCTAGCAACATATCACTGCAATATCACATTTTGTCGATCTTTTATACCCGCTTTAGTGGCGCTGGAACATACGTTTCATGTGCTCTGCCTACCCCTTTTGGGAATAAAGGCGTGAATGTATGTATGTATGTATCTTCCGTTGTTTGCCAATAAGCTTAAGGTGTGTATTATGGGTAAAAAGTAACTTACAGGAGTAGATATATGTGTTTTCGGGAATATTGGAACATTCCCGGCGGCAAGGCAATTTGGCCGAAACTGCATACATTTAATACCAAATACATGTTAAATTATTTACTGTTCATATTCACCACCATGTTTTTCATTGAAATATTTACGAGTAGTACGTAAACAAATTTAAGGTACTGGCAATATAGCCAGTGGCAGTATTCCTGGGAATGGGAATATTGCTAAAGCCTTTATACCTAATACCTGATAGTACCATTTCTGAAAGCTCTCTTCGTTGTTTATTCATAAAACTTATCTAGCGTCTTGTAACTAACATAGGTTAGATAATTGAACCAGCGAGCGAAGTGAACGAAGTTCTCCGTTTCACTTGGCCCAAAAATATTTCGTATGTCCGGCTGTCCAACTGTTCCCCATACAGGTCGCATTTCTCAGCTGATTCTCGTGAAATTTTGTGAGCAGGTTTAATAATTATCATAGGTTTTTTTGTCGTCTTTCAATACTCAATCATTTGTTTATCATTCGTTTTTTTAAAGCCAGGCTCGTGAGCTCTACGGAAACAGAGCCACAAGTGAATAGTGGCGGACACATATTTATATGACAAACCAATAATCTGCTGATTCTTAAGGATAAGGGCCTTATCACACTTGCGATTTGTGAACGAGTTGCAAGTGAAGCGAGCGCGCAGCGAATTCGTTGCGACCTCGCGGCGAAATCGCTCACAAATCGCAAGTGTGATAAGGCCTTAACGACCTCGTGAAATGTTATAAAATATTAAATATGATAAGACATAGGAATATATAATAAACATGGAGGAAATACATTTCCGATTAAGTATATGTTCTAATGTTGATATCCCTCTATACATTTTTATTTAAATGTATTTAAATAAAGCGCGCCGAGTTCAAAGAAAAAAAACATTATTAACATATTGAGTATCAATCAATAAAAACAGAAAAGATCATAAATTTTAAATGAAAGGAAAAATTGAAAAATTTAATGCTCCGAGCCGGATTCGAACCGGCGACCACAGGCATTCATGGCCCGTAGTCCGTGGTTCATGGTCCGTAGTGTAACTGCTTAAAAACAAAAATTAATTTAGAAAAGATCATGTTTCCAATTAGTACCTGCCAATTCGATGATTTAGTAGCAGATGAGGTCAAGAGTTCGCATGGTAGAACTATTCGCGACGATTTATTTCTGCATTTTTTTTCTGAGTTTCTTCCTACCAGCGCAAAAATGTTATCTTTCATTGAAGTAGTTTATAGCGCCTAGCTTATAGCCCTAGTGTGGCTTGGATTATTGTATCTTAATTCCTAATCCGACAAGTTAGCAGGTACACGATCATAAATATGAGCATAATTAGTCTTACACGTATCGTTTTTCTGTTTTCTCACATCACACACACATCATCAGCCTAGATACGTCCCACTGCTGGGCACAGGCCTCCTCTCATGTATGAGAGGGAATGGGCAGTAGTCCCCACGCTGGCCCAGTGCGGATTGGGGACTTCACATACACCTTTGAATTTCTTCGCAGATGTATGCAGGTCTCCTCACGATGTTTTTCCTTCACCGAAAAGCTAACGGTAAATATGAAATCATATTCCGTACATAAGTTCGGAAAAACTCATTGGTACGAGCCGGGATTCGAACCCAGTGGTTCAGGCATGCGGCTGTCAAAGGCGGTCGCCTTTTGACAGCCGCATGCCTGAACCACTGGGCTATCGTAGCTTTCTGTTTTCTGCTATTCCTTTAATTATTTTAGTTTCTTTTTTTCTGATGTTATTGTGGTTAAGAGAGTAGGTACTTCTAACCTAATTAGGACTTCCATATTCCAAAGTTCATTCTCATTTGTCCCCCTTTTAGATTGACTTGTTTTGGTTTTCGGAAAATATCTTCAGTTTATTAAGCGTGAAAAGATTTTTAAAGCAAGAGGACTTGAGTTACTATCAATCTACTGCTACTTCTACATAAATATCTAAATTACTGGCCCTGGCCTGGTGAATGCCCATTTGACAGCGGTATCGATTGAATGAGTCTTACGAATTTAAGTAAATTTTTTGAAACACAGATATGTCGTTCGTTTACTCTTCAGCATCCTTTTTAGAATTCCGTAGTCAACAAGGAACCCTTATAGTTTCACCATGTCCGTTTTTGCACTAGAAAGCTGTAATTCGGCATGGGTATATTAATCAATCACACCTACAAAACGTTAAAGAAAAACTTGTTTTTTTTTTTTTTTTTTTTAATTTTTTTTTTGGTTTCCATCACGGTTGGCCGAAGGAACCTAGTTTGAGATAGGTACTAGGAATACAGGGCCGCACTGCGTAACAAACTTGGACTAGAGCCTCCGTGGTGAATTTTCGTCTGGCAGAAATGTGGAAGACCACCCCGGTCTGAATCGAATCATTGGTATTTACGGTCAACAAAAAATTAGTCTTCATAGCAATGTTTAGATCACGTTATCCGCGTTAATCACCTGACCCCGATCACCCAGGGTAATTAGCGGCAATTATTTTATATTCAACTAGGAAAAATAGTAATGTTCGGTTATGGCGCTTCGCCGGACGCTATCGCGTCACTCTCGCTTCGCTCGCTCGGCTCGCGCGCTGTAGGGTCGCAGTTCACCTAGCAACCTACTTAACCGTTTCTTCAGGCTAGGGGATTATAGTGGACAACAGCGTTTAAATCGTCTGAAATAGTGAAAGAGACGCAAAGATCTCTATGGTGATGATGATGATGAGATATAACGATATATTTCACAATACTAAGTGGCCATAATGCGCAGGTTCCCAACATTCCGGTTATCACAGCGCGATTTTCAAAACGTTTAATAGCAAAACGGTTATCTATAACCATAAATTATTAAAAATGTAAGGTTGATTGCCCATGCACGATGTTTTCTGGCCGATACCGTCTCTGTGTTGGTATTAAGTATAATTGTGTTGGTTTAAGATACACGCTTCGAGCGGAGAATTATACAATTACAAACATACCGTTTTGAAAATTAAAGCGTGATTCTGCTGTTCATGAATGGTTAAGGGTAGTCGTAACCGTACTGTCTTTTCCAAGATCTCACAGTTCTAAATACTGATTAGCCATTCCATGAATTAATAAACTAATATAAAAAAGAAGTATAGTGTGCGAGAATATAGCTTCGTAGTTCGTATGTTAGTACTCGTACTTATCGGGTAATCTCCGAAGCGACTTAAGTATCCGATTTGAAAACTTCATTTATTTGTGTATAGATTGGACCTTCTGTACGGACATATCTGCCTAGGGTCTTATCATAATCGTTTCTTGACTGAATCCGTGTGATTGTGACGTTATTGCTCTGCTATGTTTTTTCTCATTTTCAGGCCAACAGTTGCAAAAAGTCGGTAAGTCAAATTAAAATTAATATTTGCCAATGAAAGCGGTTTATGCATCTGCCGGAAAAAAAGGGTTAACTTTATACAATACCATGTAATTACATTTAAGTTCACCGCTATATCTCGAGACTTACGACCCGTCTTTTAACCTCCAACACTGACATGCGTTTTAGTGCAACGCTGCCTCTAGAGACTTACGACGTCTTTCGTGGTAGGTAAGTTAAGTACGTATGTGGTGTGGTCATGACCTTATTATATTTCGGCATTGAAAGTATCGCGAATGCGCGTGAGTGACATGTCAGGTCGCTTTTAGGGTTCAGTCGGCACTTCCGACACAAGTGTTTCTTGTTGGTTGTGTAATTTAAAGGTTAGGATTAATGTACACTGTCGATTACCGTTGCAATACTTGTATAACGTTGGCTGTGCTTTTAATAGGACTATGATGGCAATATATTTGAAGGAAATATAAAGAAAAAGATGACCTACACCGACAAGAGCTTAGCTTTTAAATAAGCAGAAGAAGAAAAAGAGATGGTGGCAAACAAGCATTTGGCCTACCTGATGGTAAGATACTGTAGTTTATGGACGCTTGCGATTTTTTCTGCAGGGTACTCTGATGCGTTGATGTGTTTGTCTCCTGGCTCCAGAGACCATCATATTCGGTATTCGGCATAACATACATACACCGAGTACCGTAGTGTTTTTTTTTTAATTTGTTATTTGCACTGCCTACAGTATTTACCGCTTTGACTTAACTTACTTAGGTTTTACTGGTAAAAAATGCTATGGCATAATATAAATAAGTATTTATTTTATGCAATAATGTTTAAATAAATAAATAAAACCTTGGTATTCGATTTCGGCATCTCACTAATTATTTCATATTTTTTGTACTTTAACTATTCGCTGTCAGGAACCCGCCTAGCGGGCGCCTACGCCGTAGTCGCTTTCCGCTACATACGAGGAAAACCACGGGATAGGCTACGAGCGTATGGTGCGTAGTGATTGTTGGAAGCGACAGTGTTTACCGACTCATCTTGATATTTATTATACTTGATATAAATAAAATTTTGCAATACCGAAAAACTATACCGAATTGACAACATGTTATATTTTCATGTAGGCCATTTTATGATTTAATTCACTAGAAAATGTTTTTTTAAGCGACACGTGTTTTTTTATTTCTCCCTTAGTTGTAATGGTCATTCAAAACTATCAAATTGAAAAGTAGCGAATTCCAGAAGGTTGTAAGTAAATTATGACGTCAATACTACGACTCTGTATGGCAGTTTGGACACCTTTCGTATGGCAGCCATAATACTGACGTCACACACGGAGAAAACCACTTTTATACGTTTTCGCGATTTTCTTAAAAGCGAGCAGGAAAAAAACACAGAAAACTACTTTATTACGTTCAGATAACATAATTACCGAATCTAATCTAGCTGTCAACAAGGAATTTTAAAACTGAATTCCTAAATTATTTATTATTTGATATTTTTACTATTTAAACTATATACAAATTATCTGTATTAGCTAAAACATGATCATGTACTTAATAGACATGAAAAACAATAAAATACGGTAGATAATTACAGCAAAGAAAAATTTACAGTCGATTGAAGCTGTCAACCCAAGCTTTTTATCAATCCATAGGCCGTTCTGATAAACAATTTTGTCTGAGCGTGCGGACACCGCTTAACATAAGACCGTTCGCAGCGCCGGACGGCGCGACGCCTCCCGCCCGCCCGGCCCAGAGAAAAATACAAAAAAGAAGTTTATATTCGCTTGCGGCCAAGGGCTGCGCCCCAGAGTGACAGTGTCAAAATTGACATATGGTTTCGCAGTGCTTGTTTTGTAAATATTGTAAATAAGAAAATCAAGTGTTCAGTTACTCTCGCCGTACATATACAATACCGCTAAAGTGCAGTGTCGATCGTAGAACGCTTTCTTCTTTTGTGTGTTTATACCTACTAAGTGTTTAATTGTTTATATAATTTTATTTAGTTTAATCTAATGCAGACCGCGACCCAGTCTGGAGGTAGCTCGGTCAACTTTGTTTGTAATTTGTGTACCAAATCTTTTAAATCTACTAGAGGCCTTAATATCCACAAATCCAAATCCCACCGTAACTGCCTCAGTCAAGATGCGTCTCCTCTAAATTTAATCAATACACCAACTCTAAATCAGCCATTCCATTTTCGCCTCAGTCATCTTAAAAACAGCATCCAGATCGTCAAACGTATACCTCGCGGTGCCAGAATCACTGTAGCTACCCACCTCTCACACATCATACAAAAATGCTATGAATGTAACTCTCCCCAAGACTGGCACAACCTTCTCCTTTTTCCATATTTGATATTACATGCAAAAGAGGATGATACTAATAAGTCTCTTACACAAAAAATTAAGAATAACTGCACAGACCACTGCATCCCATTACCCACGCACATAAAGCCTGTCTCATTTCACAACCCTATCAAAACCATCGAGAATAAAATCAGTGACGGTGACCTCAAAGGCGCCGCTCGCCTACTTTTCTCGAGTGACGAGCTATCTCCAGACAACCCGGATACTCTTTCGGCCCTACTGACGAAACACCCTCCCGCACCTGCGTCACCTTATTTTTACGACCCTCCAACAGCAATCGAGTCATGCATGCAGATAAAAAATTTAGACGTATTCAATGCGATTCTAACATTTAAAACCGGTTCTGCTGCAGGGCTTGACGGCCTTTCACCGCAACACTTGAAAGATCTGACGTCCCAGTCCGTAGGTGATGCAGGTGAAAAACTCATCAATAGCATTACAAAACTTATAAATTTTATGTACTCTGGCAGTATTCACCCGGATATTGTACCAATCTTGTACGGTGCGAACCCAATCGCCCTGACAAAGAAAGATGGAGGGGTAAGGCCAATTGCTGTTGGGGCAACACTTCGCCGCCTGGCTTCCAAAATAGCAGTACGTTATATAATTGATAAATTGCAAAAACAATTTGAACCGGTTCAGTTAGGCTTTGGCGTTAGAGGGGGTTGCGAAGCCGCCGTACACGCGCTCCGCACTTACCTCAGCAACGGAGATTGCGAGGTGTTGCTTAAAATTGACGTAAAGAACGCTTTCAATTCTGTGAATAGAGATGCCTTGCTGACGGAAATCCAGTCGAACATCCCTGAATTATATAATTACCTTCTTCATTGCTACGCGGACCCAACAAAGTTGATGTACCGGTCAAACGAGTTGTCATCCGAAGTTGGCTGTCAGCAAGGCGATCCTCTGGGGCCAGCAATTTTCAGTTTGGCTATAAATCCGATAATACAAAATTTGGCATCCAAATTTAATGCGTGGTACCTGGATGATGGGACCTTAGGAGGTGACGCTGACTCTGTACTTTCCGATCTTTCTACACTCATTGATAAATTTAAAACCATTGGCCTAGAACTTAATTTCAACAAATGCGAACTATACATTCCAAATTCTTTGAATGACTAAAATAACATAATACACAAGTTCAACCAACTTGCACCGAACATCAAAATACTCAATAAGAATACACTTTGCCTCTTAGGGTCCCCCATTTATGAGGATTCTTACGCTGATTACATTCAAAATTCCATATCTAAATTCCAAAATCACTCTCGTCGCCTCTTGGAAATTAGTCCTCATTATGCTCTTACTGTTATGAAATTTTGCCTTTTTGTCCCTAAATTAACTTATGTGCTTCGCTGCTGCCCTCTTTGGAAACATCGAAATCTTTTATCACAAATCGACATATTAATCAAAATTAATTTAGAATCCATCCTCAACATTCAGCTAAGCGAGCAGTCCTGGACCCAAGGAACCCTACCCATCCGGTATTCGCAAAATTACTAGTGTCGCGTTACCGGCTTTTTTGTCGTCATGCCACAGCTCGTCTAGTCTCATAGGTAAGATCCTGCCTACACACTATGAGACATCGGGCTTGGAGGACGCGAAAAGTGCCTGGTTAACTGCTTGCCCCGGACAAAATTTCCCTGACCATCCAAACTCACAAAGGTGTTGGGACGACCCAATATGCCAATTGACCGCTAACTCACTATCTACCCAGTGCGCCACTGCAGAACGAGCCAGACTATTGGCGGTAAACACAAGAGAAGCTGGTTACTGGCTCCACGCACACCCTTCTGCAAGCACTGGGACATTCTTAGATCCAAATACTCTCCGTTTTTCAGTTTGCCTGCGTCTTGGGGTCCCGGTCTGCGCCCCACATCGATGCCCCTGCGGAAGCGAAGTAGATTGGCTTGGGCACCACGGGCTCTCCTGCCAGAAAAGCGCGGGTCGCTTCTCTAGGCATGCTGCCCTTAATGACATTATTCGTCGGTCTCTTGCATCGGCTAATGTGCCAGCTGTTTTAGAGCCGTCTGGCATTCTAAGAAACGATGGCAAGAGACCGGACGGAATGTCATTAGTCCCGTGGAGTATGGGACGGGTCCTGGTGTGGAATGCAACCTGTGTTGACACACTAGCCCCGTCGCATCTCCACCGTACCTCTACGAGGGCAGCAGCTGCAGCAGAGGCGGCCGAAGCTGCGAAGGTGGGAAAATATAGTGGTCTCGGCGCCGAATATAATTTCGTGCCTTTTGGCGTCGAGACCCTTGGTCCGTGGGGCCCTGGAGCTCTAAGCCTCTTCAAAGAGATATCGAAGAGGCTTACAGATGCCACCGGTGACCGAAGGGCTTGCAGTTATCTCGCACAAAGAATTAGCTTAGCTATTCAGCGAGGTAATGCTGCCAGCATCTTCGGCACAATGCCGCAGGGGCCATTTTTAGATTTAGTTTAGTTTTAATCTATTTTATTTTAATTTAGTTTTTTATTTATTACCTTTGTATATTAATCTTAGTTGAATGCAAAACAGATGTGTTATTTGAAAAATAAATACTTTAAAATTACCGAAATGCTTTTCGATTTAGGCGTCATTGCGTTTTGAAATATTGTCAATTGAGGAAGTTTTTATGAAGACCGTTACATAGGCTAATATATAAGATATGTTAAATGTACGTAGTGATAAGTTGATGGAACCACCAGAGATGTGAGAACAGAATATGTGTTTTTATATATTTGACACCTCGGATGCAAATATTTAAGAGCTTGAACTTTACAAGTTTAAATATAGGGTTACGAAAAAAGCATAAAAGTCTAAGTAGCGTCACAAAACCGCCCCACAGAGTGGGTGCCATTGCCAGCCGTTTAGTTCGAACACGCGTATACTGGGTTATAGGGTATAGCCCAAGCACTTTATTTTCATTAGTATGGAAGAAAATGGAAATTTGGAAATAATTCATAACAGCAACTTTTTTGTGTGTGACTGATATATTATCATTTTAGTAATTACGTAGACCCAAAATCCACCAAAATAATAGTCATCAAAAAAAAAAAATATTTTAACCAATTCCTGAAAAAAGAGGAAAAATATTAATAGATATTTTAATTTTTGTTTTGGTTAATTCACAGGCGCTCTTCAAGAATAATAAATAAATCACACAAAAAACATAATGGATGTGTCATTTATTTTTATATATTTACTTTCCGATGGAAATTTTGGTGGATTCTTGGATAAGGCATCTTAGAATAACATTTGAAAATTAAACAAACAAAAAAACGCTGTTATAAATTAATGTTTGAAAAAAAACGTAATTTTCCTGGGGTTTGGGTAGAAATTAGTAAGGAGCTCGCATTGTATGGTTTTTTCGTTCGCTGTTTATGACACGTAAGTTGGGACCTCCTTGCAAGTAAGCGTATGTACTTGTACTTATACCTGTATCAGGAGAACTGCTGGCAGGGGGTTGGTTCTGGCAAGCACATGAATCCGAGGATCCAATTAATGTGTTACACAAAGGTTGCCCAAGTTCGACAGTGGATGGACTGATGATGATTATGATGATGATGGTGGATATTCGGTTGCCAAGAAAGTAATTGGCTATAATAGAATTAAATAGTTTCATGAATATTTATTGTAACTAGATGTTTTTTTTCTCTAGAGTATAAGTATGTGAAATTGTAGCTGTGTTAGTTTGTATGTAGGGGGTGATCTCCGGAACGGAAAAAATCTCTTCGACCTGTGTATAGAGTGGATATTCTGATGGAAAAAAAATCCTCTATTGTTCCCGCCTTTTTTACGTATAATAAATTGCAAAAATATTTAGAAATAAATAAATAAATAAATATCAGGGGACAATCTTACACAAATCAACCTAGTCCTAAACTAAACAAAGCTTGTACTATGCGTACTAGACGACGATAAACATACTTATATAGATAAATAAATACTTAAATACATAGAAAACATCCATGACTCAGAAACAAATATTCGTGTTCATCACACAAATAAATGCCCTTACCGGGATTCGAACCCAGGACCTCTTGCTTCGTAGGCAGGGTCACTGACAACTAGGCTAAAGCGGTCGTCAAAGGTTACGGTAGCGTCTTCGAAAATATTTAGATAAAAAATATAATAAATAAATATATAATTACCTTAAAATTACAATAAGGTATTTATGCATCTCATTGTACATTTGTCGGACGCAACCACTTAATCATACCTATCTATGACCGAATTAATGAACGAACTCAAAAGCTGCTTTAAAAGGCTCCGAACCTTCGAGAATCCAAAAGCTCGAACAATGTGGACCTCAACCATTCATCTGAGAACCTTGGCACGGTTTCGGCCCGAGTATACTTATTGAACCGAAAATGCTGGTAGAAACGTAGTAAGCGACGTAGATATTTTATTTAACATATGGCATTTTGGGCTAATCAGGTAACAAGATATTGATATTAAATTAGTTTCGATAGCTTAAAAACAAGTTTATCTATCAGTGTGACAGGTGTTTAAGCCTAATTGGATGTCAATCAATACGATAAGAATTGGAGTACTTAATGCATTTTATTGGGTACTTCATAATGCTGGTGTACTCGTATATAATTTACTATTTGCCCGCGTATTGGAAAGAACGCAAGGAAACCCGCAGGATGAAATAGCCTATAACCATCCAGATAGTCTATTCTACACGCACAAGAATTTTGTATTTTGGTTAAGCGGTTCCGGAGATTATCCAAAACATACAAACTTACTAATTTACAAAGCTAACAGAATTTTCCTCTTTATTATATTAGTATATATAAATGGACAACCCGAACACAGTATCTGAGCACCAGCAGCAAGCTACATAAACTATTTATACCTCATGTTATACAATGATATAAGTATATATAGCTTCAGATACCATATTAAAAAATCTGCGAATTCAAGTTTTTTATACAAGACTTATTTCTGCTGTATTTCATTCGTTTTATAAACTGGAACCATATAAACTAATTACAGACATAGATGTACCTCATGACATTATATATGCAAAGTTTCGTCACAATCCAACACGTAGTTTTAAAATGAGATGGAAACTCCGTTTGTATGGGAAGGTGACATTCGGCCGAGCTTACTGCGGACTCATTTATGGCCAATGACTCACATATGAGCCATGCCTCAGCGCAACGTAAGATTTCCTCTACAGAGCGGAAATACGCTGCTACGCTCTACGGCGTAGCACACGTGGCTTTGCGTGACCTACAAAGTGTTAATATATTTCCAAATCTACCAAAAAGGGAAAAATAGCATGTACATAAAAAAGTCAAAGTCTCGACAAACTGCCGGATACAGTCTCTGAAGTGTCATGGCCTTAACTAATTATTTCATCAACATTCGACCGAAATTAAATTGTTTCTCGAAATACAAAATTACTGGCTACCCTTGCCATTAAAACATTTTGGATAAACTGACAATGACGCAACAGTCAAACTTTTCACGTCGTAACTAATATTATATATTGCATGTATTACAGCTTCACGCGCCTAGCCGGTCCCATGGCCCTAAGGCGTAAAGATTTTCATATTTAATTACCTACATAACTGGTAAACCAAAAATGTATAATGTATGTTTATAAAAAAAGTGTGCCTAACTCGGCTTTCTTTATACAAATATGTTTTTCAATTTGTATAAAGAAACTAAAGAAAGTTTGAATTTACCGTTAGCTTTTTGGTGGAGGAAAACATCGTGAGGAAACCGGTCTAATTCCAATAAGGTCTAGTTTTCCATTTCGGTTGGAAGGTCAGATGGCAGTCGCTTTCATAAAACTAGTACCTTTGCCAAATCTTGGGTTTAGGTGTCAAAGCGGACCCCGGGCTACATTAGGGGCATTACCGGGAATAACGCGAGGCGGATCATAAAGAAAGTTTGAATACTTTCGGGGCACCGGCGTGTAAATCCGGGTATTCTGAATGTCGATAAGTAAAATATTTTTTGCTAAGCTCAAGAACGATTTGTAAGTACCGCATGGGTAGCAACACCCTTAAATAAGGTAATTATTAAGAAAAAGGTTTTATACGTAAGTGTTGAGAATATTCCCTTTTTGGAAAGTAATAATGATCGATTAACCTTGGACGAAAGTTCAAGAAAACTTATCAATATTAAATATCATGAACCTATGCAGAATATTTCCTCCTTCACAATAATACCCCTTAATTACTTCGCTTTTCAAAGTTCAATACATTTAATGAATAGTGATAGCAAGTAATCGGCTGACCTTACTTCCTTCCGTTGTCGGCATTGGCTCGAAAATGGCAATGTATTTCTTATATTTCAGTCACCGTAATATAAACCAAATAAAATCGCATTAAAGTCGAAATTAGCCTGTTGGCGTATTTCATATGCATATGAGGTTGATTAAGGAGCTCATTTATAAAAACAAATAGCAACCATAACCACACAAGATAAAGTGTAATTTTGCTTAGTAGATTGTTCGCTGATGCGTACGTGGTTGAGGCATGTATAAAGATCGAACTACCAACAATCAGCATTCAAAAATCAACCGTAAACATATTGTATACGGTTAAAATAGCATTAACAATTATTTATAGATACGCCTTTTTATAAAACGAGTCCGGATTTGGTGTGTTTCATTCAAGTTACTCAGTAGCCATAAGAGGAGTGGATGTCAGCCTTCTGTGACTTGGGATGTTTTTATTGAATCATTGGCAAGTTATTTATAAATATCATCATCAGTTGTGCAATATTAATTTTCTTTTGATGCCTGTCTGTCTGTCATGAATTTAAAAAGATAATTATTTAAATTGGGGTAATTTGGTAATTGCGATGCGAACCCACGATCAGGACTGAAAAACATTTTAATCAAGGTACCTACTTAAAAGGAAAATATTATGTAAATAGTACCTATTCACATTTCCTAGGTTGTTATTCCTGACTTGACGTCATCTAGAATGTCTGATGAAAAGTGGACACCGTAGCCAATTAATGCTTGCAGAGTCATCCGCACGATGACGACTCGTTATTGATCTGAGGGTTAGCTGTGTCGCAGGATGTTTTTAAATTCGGTTAAGTAGTCTGAAAACGTATGTTTGTAATGTTCATGCTGTCATTCCCGTATTAATTTAAAACATCCGCAGTACGCTCGATTCTCCATACAAACGTAGTTACGCTCTCATTTTAAAACTACGTGTTGTAACGAAACTTTGCATGTACAATGACCTGAGGATTATCCAGGTCTGTAATTAGTTTATGTAGCGTCAGATACCATAGTAAAAAAAGACAGCGAATTTATACTTTTCATACAAAACTAGTTTGTGCTGTCTTTCGTTTGTTTTATAAACTGGAGCCATATAAACTGATTACAGACCTAGATATATCTCATGTCATTATATATGCAAAGTTTCGTCACAATCCCACACGTAGTTTTAAAATGTAAACGAAACTCCGTTTGTATAGGAAGGTGAAATTCAGCCGAGCTTACTACGGACTCTTTAAAGACTTTGACAAGAAAACTTTTCGTACTTAATTTGTATTTAATTCTACGGCCCGCGTAATAGCGACACCACGTTTTAAATTTTCACATGAGGAAAGTGACCAGTTATTGAAAGGTTTATTTCAAGATCTATAGCTATACCTACTTAATTCCATGGCCCGCCTATACTTGTATATACATATATACAAGTATACACTCGATATGTCACGCATGTACGACGTGGAGCAAGTATTTTAGCATTTTATCCGCGACCTAGACACACTGTCAGCCGGAAATCGCCTTGAGGAAGGATATGAAAGGGTGCCCGATAACTTGTGTTACATTGCTGGTTTTTTCAATGCCTTGGAGTGACGCATTTTAGAATTAGGTAAGGTGTCCTGAAAATGGTAAAAGAACGTGAGGTAAATGTCCCAATGTTCGACACCTTAAGAGGGCTTTTTAAAATTCGTCAGGAATAAGCGACAATTACCGATTTTTGACGGTCTAAATCTAAGAAACGGAAAGGTTTTTATAGATTCTGATTACTTATTTGCATAGCTCAACTCCTTTTATTGTGCGTACCGGCCTCTGATTTAAGAATAACTGAATATGTTGACCGAATATACCCGATTACCGACAGTAGTTTTCGGAAAAGAGCGCCGAGCCATAAGTTTGACCGCCTAATTCTCCATGATGTTACATGAGAACCTAGTTGTTTTTTTGTCTTTTCACTATTGTAATATGTCCGTATTGTGCGTGCCGGCCTCGAATTTTCCTTTTTTTTCACGTATGTATATGTAAATTGATCTCAATTACACCATATTTTTCAACAATATCGTACTGAAAACACAAGGATTTTCTCATTATTGTTGAATTATTAGTAAATTGAATCTTAAATAACATTAAAGTTCATGCTTTTACCAACACAATGCAGTAAAAAAAATACAACATTTTCCAACATTTATATTTTTAAATAATCATTCAAACATAGTATAAATTTACCGTCGCGCGCGATCTCTTGCCAGTACCGGCTTAGCCGTTGTCCGGGTCGGACCTGTACGTCGTGTAATTGTGGCTATTCACGAAGGCTAACCGTCAACTAAAATATTATTTTGATCTCTGACTAGGCATAGTTGTTATCAACGTCGGGGTCAAACTATACTAGTGAGTCATTCGTGAGGCTAATCGAGACAACTTACGAATTGCATAGCTGCCATGTCAATTATTTTACGAGTGATCGTGATACTTGGTGATTTTTTTATAAGCTTTTATTTAGTTCACCTATCCGTTGTCTGCAATCAAATCTTGCAAGTTAAATTTGATCCACTTCCTGGTTTCCGATTGAGCTGAAATTTTGCATGCATGTATAAATTGGATGACAATGCAATATGATTATGACATAAAGCTGATCTGATGATGGAGCTGGAAGGTGGCCATAGGAACTACGTAATTAAACGACGCAACCCCATCGAGTTTGGGCTCCATTAATTCGTCTTGATGAGTACTTGGTAACCAGGGTCTGATGATGGAGCTGGAAGGTGGTCATAGGAATTCCGTAATTAAACGACGCAACCCCATCGACTTTGGGCTCGTTTAATTCGTCTAGACGAGTACTTGGTAACCAGGGTCTGATGATGGAGCTGGAAGGTGGTCATAGGAATTCCGTAATTAATAAATAAATAAATATTAGGGGACAATCTTACACAAATCGACCTAGTCCCAAACTAAGCAAAGCTTGTACTATGGGTACTAGACGACGATAAACATACTTATATAGATAAATACATACTTAAATACATAGAAACATCCATGACTCAGGAACAAATATTCGTGCTCATCACACAAATAAATGCCCTTACCGGGATTCGAACCTGGGACCTCTTGCTTCGTAGGCAGGGTCACTACCAACTAGGCTAAAGCGGTCGTCGGTCGGAATTAAACGACGCAACCCCATCGAGTTTGGGCTCGTTTAATTTGTCTTGACGAGTACTTTGGTACTATATGGTAAACAGGGTCTGATGATGGAGCTGGAATGTATCCATAGGAACTCCGTAATTAAAAGACGCAACCCCATCGAGTTTGGGCTCCATTAATTCGTCTTGACGAGTACTTGGTAACCAGGGTCTGATGATGGAGCTGGAAGGTGGTCATAGGAATTCCGTAATTAAACGACGCAACCCCATCGAGTTTGGGCTCGTTTAATTCGCCTTGACGAGTACTTTGGTACTATATGGTAACCAGGGTCTGATGATGGAGCTGGAAGGTAGCCATAAGAACTCCGTAATTAAAAGACGCAACCCTATTTCATCAGTCCACTTTGTGGGGGGTCCGCTGCGCCATCCGGTACGTGGTCTCCGCTCGAGAACCTTTCCGCCCCAACGGCCATCATGTTTTTCAGTTGTCTGTACAAGAACCTACAAACCACTGACATAATATGCAGGGTTGTAGAAAATACCTAACAATATGAAAAAAAAAACTTTTTAACCGACTTCAAAAAAGGAGGAGGTTATGTTTCACAGTATTTTTTTTATGTACATACGTTCGCCGATTTCTCCGTCAGTTGTGGCCCGATTAAAAAAATATATTCAAAAATGTATACTTCTGAGATATCCCAGGGAAATCGAGGGCAACCCTCAAATATTACGTACTTATTACGTGTTTCATGAATTCTCTAAAGCTATTCAGGTATTTGCGTCTGGTAGTCATCAGTTCATGTTGGTGGGCTGATCATGGAAGGTACAACTCCTCAACCTTTAGGAGTTAAAGGATTTTTTTAAATCTTATAGACCGTTCATCATATTCTTTCAAGTTATTCAGGTGAGCACACGTCAGGATTTGATGATGGGATCCCAGGGAAATTGAGGATAACCCTCATATTTTATAGGCACGCGCGTAGTTGACATCGGTATTTTCTATTATGACTCGTGTATTTATCCTCGGAAATCGTAATTTTGGTGAAGTTGAACTGATGATGAAGACACCAGGCTAATGGAGAATTCCATTCTCCTCCTCCTGGAGCAGTCCTAAAGGATGTAAAAGGATGTATAATCAGTTGAGTGATCCAACTAGAGAGTGCAAAAACCGGTCAAATTTAAAAACGGGTTATTAACCGGTTTTTACTTAAAGCTTAAAACATTGTATTGGAGGATAATTTTACTGTAAGAATGTTAATTCTGGTTTATTAGTAGACGATGTGTAGTTGAATAACTAACTTTTTTTTTACTTTTTATACATCATTATCATTGTCCTTTTACAGACAAGGACAATGATTCGCTTACCGTTTCGCTGATTTATTGCTTGAGAGATGGACATATCTTAAGGAAATTCGCTTCAGCAAGCGAAAGTGTTGACAACGACGATTGATAACGTGAAAGTTCGGAGGCTGGTCCGAAATTGTTGACGTTAATATCATCTACGATAAGATGATTAATTCAAAGTCTATGTCATGGTAGTGCTGTACATGACTCGTAAGGCCGATACGAGAGCAACAGCTACGACCGCATATTTGACAAGTAAATGAGGTATGCCAGGTTCTCATGGGAACAACAATGGCAAACAACAAAACAATGATCCTGGTCCTCAGATTCCTGTTCCCATTTTGTTGGATCGATCTTAAAGGTCATTCATTCAATCATTCAAACAATCATTGGTCGACCCTACTGGTTGTTTAAGATTTAGCTAAGGAGCAGCCAGTCTTACGTAACGTCTTCGCTTCAACATAGCAATAATGCTGGGTGTTTGTGTCGCGTTTGCGCGAAGCACCCTCTCATTCAAAACACGACCTTTCCATAAGATGTCTAGAACACGCCGAAGACATCGTATGAGGAAGTTGTTCAATTTCCGTTCCTGTTTTGTATACGATGTCCAAGTTTCAGCACCGTCCAATATGTATGTCCGGTACACGATCATCTTCGTATTTACAGTCAGGTGTTATCCCATAGCCTTGTACTGAGCTTCCCGAACATCGTGGATGCTTTGCGGAACTTGATCTCTACGTCAAGTGAGAGATTGTTTGACACTGGTGGGCCCATGGTAGCAGAAATTGTGTACAACTGCCAGAGGCATATTATCCAGCAGTATTGTTAGACAGATATTCTGGATTTATATCGATACTAGCTTCCGCCCGCGACTTCGTCTACGTGGACCCGGGATAAAAACTATTCTATATTTTAATCTAGGTTACAAACTATCTTCGTGTAAAATTTCATCCAAATCGGTTGAGCCGTTTAAGCGTAATTGAGTAACAAATATCCAAACATCTAAACATACAAACATCCAAATTTTCGCATTTATAATATTATAGTAGGATACTCCTTACATTTATCTCTCATTCTTCATACATGCTCGTCGATTGAATACTCTTGTGACCTGACCTTTCTTTAGGATTCCTCCGATTAGGTCGGAATAAGTTCGTCGAGGTCGTCCCCTTCCAACTTTCTATCCACTTTTCCCTATTACACGTCCTTTGTTAATTCATATTCATCCTTTCTAAATGCTCAAACCAACGTAACATGCTCTTATAAATTTATGTAACAACATCTTCAGATTTTTCAGTCACTCCGCACCTGTCTTATTTTATCGCTATCATACTAACTTTAATTAAACTTACTAGAAATTAATATGTGACAATTTACTAGTTTATTTTTGCTAAATAACGATCTCGGCTCACAACTTCAAGCATTTTATAAATGTAACTCATTTCGGTTAGTAACCGGTAGTGATGCGCGACTCCGAATGATTTGCCTATTCGAATAATTAGCGATTACTAATATCAATATTCGAATTGGAAATTAGTTGTACACTAATGCTAATAATCGAATGATGACAACTAATTAGTTGCAACTAATCGAGTACCGAACGATAACCACCGTAAGCGTGACTCTCCTTTCATACTATATCAATGATGGGCGAGCTCAAGTTATGGTGGTTATCTGTTCGATTCATTCGTTAGTTGACTTAGTTGTGACAGTGACATTAGCTACTAATGTCAACGTCTAGTTCGATTCGGGCACATTAGATTAGCGACTAATGTTAAAGTCAAGGTCGACTCATGCGGGCGACCGGGCGTCGAATAGAAGTATTACTAATAATCGAATGATTTTCAAATTAGTCGAATTAGTTGAATGATTATAATAATCGACTAATCGAATTAGTATCATTCAAAGTCGCGCATCATTAGTAACCGGTTTATAGTTTCCAAAACCGGTTATTAACCGAACTCAAAAAGTTCCGGTTAACCTGTTTGCATTCCCTAGAGCAACCTATAGAAGAGACAGCCGGATAGCCGGACATACGAAAGTATTATTGCCCTATAGTTAAATATCGATACGCTCACAAAATTTCACGAGAATCTGTTTAGAGATGCAACCTATAGAGGGGACACCCGGACATACGAAAGCATTTTTGCCCTTTAGTTAAATATCGAACTCGTTCATAAAATTTCACGAGACTTGATTCAGAGATGCAACCTGTAGAGGGGACCGCCGGATAGCCGGACAGCTGGACATACGAAAGCATTTTTGCCCTATAGTTGCATATCGAACTCGCTCACAAAATTTCAAGAGAATCTGTTGAGAGGTGCGACCTACATATAGAGAGGACAGCCGGAAAACTTAAAAAAAAAGCATTTTATATTAAAATAAGACGTAACTACTTTAATATTATACTTTGTCAGAGTATTTTAATATATATAGAAAATATGTGCACAAAAAGCAATTACTTGCATTGTTCAAGTTAGGGCACCACGTTAGCGAAGTAATACTTACCATCTTTTAGTGCAAGTATTAATATCGGTCGCGCGTTCGCTCCAACGGTGCGCTATACAGCTACAGTAAGCTTGTGTGCGTGCTAGTAGTATTTACACACACACTACGCACTACGCGTCTCAAAATACCGAATCCTGAGCGAGCACTTTTTTCAATAGCCCTCTTAATGCCTAATAGTTGACGCTTATTATGGATGGAAGATTGAAAGTAGGTGTCAGGATCTAAGCCAATGACGGGCAATGGGACGTTAAGCCTACGGTTCGACAAAGTTACGGATTATGTTTAGGTAAGATTAGGCCTTGGTCATGTATTGATCAGTGCATTCAGATAAGTCGAGTGTGGAGAGCACACCACACTCGACTTATCTGAATGCACGAACTAGAACATTTCCTCACTTTTCGAGTCTGGAGCTATTCCCTATACATTATTTTGTAATTTCTTTAGTCTTAGCATTTTTAGTAATAGGACTCGTTTCCTGAAAATAGTAAAAATAAATACCTATGGTTTGTTTAGTATAATTGTTATCTGGACTCTTAGAGCTTGTAGATGCATAGCTCATTCACTTCACTGCCCACAATTTCGCACCGCTACACTCGTAGCCGATGCCGTGGTTTTCCCTCTAAGTAGCGAAAAGCGCCTACGAAAACAAACGAAAAATTCCTGGCAATAAAAGTGACCCGAGATAATCAGGTCTATTCATCGCTTCGCATCCCAATCACATCTCAATCCGATTCGCTCACTCATCACATTGAAATGTGAATGGTATGTGGAATGGTTGCATCTTATTAAGGCGCCGTAGGTTCATGGTCTTCTCTCCCTCTCACTGAGCTTAAGCGTGAGCGAGATGGAAGTGCGTGCTCGGATGCGCGGAAATCATGTTTTTTTAATTTTATTTTTTTTGGCGTTTAAATAAATAAAAAAGTAAACACTGATTTCTTTTTTTTTTTTTTTTTAATTCGTCCATTCGGACAGGCTAAGACCATGGGCCATACTGCCTTGTCTTCAGTATGTATAATTTCATTTGATCGAATCCAGTAATAACGTCTTCAGTAGTTTCAAATCAGAAGTCTCTAGTCCAATAAATATGTCTTCAGTTATTTCCAATTCATATGAACAAATCTGGATATTAAGTCATCAGTATTATACAACATATGTGTCACCATATGTGTCAAATCCAAAAAATAAGTCTTCAGTTATTCCAATCCAATTCATGAAGTCAAATCCAGTAATAAAGTCTTGAGTATGTTCCAATAAAAACGTCAAATCCAATATTCAGCTCTTCAAAAAAGCTTACACCTCATCCAGACATTCCAAAAAGTCATTTGACCAACAAAATATAGGTACAATGCTTCAATAAAAATATATACAATTTTAAGCAAGTTTTAAATTTAGCATCATATTTACAGCATACACACAGTATTATGTACAAAATTAAACAAAGGTAAATAAGTAGACGACTCCTTCAACAAATCAGTTACTGAAAGCGGGATTCGATTAGAAGCTCCATAAATCTCAAGCAACTCATCCATCAGCACTAGGCGCTGAATGCCAAAGGATGAGCAACTAAACAGAATGTGATCTATAGACTGAACCTCTTGCTTTTGACAATGATCGCAATAAGGGGAAGAGACAAAGTTTTTACGATGGAGATGAAAATTTAAACGACAATGACCAATGCGCATACGAGTAATTATGGTGTAAAACCTACGATGCATGTAAGTTTTAAACTTACAAAACCAAGGCTTACTATTAACTTGGTTATCTAACAAAGCATACAAATGAGCCTTATTCTCAACTTCTGTAAAATGATACCAATGTCTTCCCCAAAGAACAGTCATACGCTGTTTTAGATTACTTATAATATAAGAATATGGCAAGGTCACAGCTAAGTCCCTGCTGTCGGGAACCAGGGACAAGTCAGATGCATTAGCAATAGTTCTAGCTAGGTAGTCGGCGTTTTCATTACCAGAAACTCCTTTATGAGACGGAACCCATACAAAATCTATTTTAATACCAATTAAAGATAGTTCTAACCATAATTCTTTAATGGAAAAAAATAGATAGCAAGTGCTAGCATTCATTTAGTTACTCGATAAACTTATTAATACACTCATACTATCGCTTACTATGACCCATTCTTTACTATATTGATTATGTTCTTTAACATGTTTCAAAGCAAATAAGATGGCAGTTGCTTCAGCAGTAAAGATACTTGCATTTTTATTGATATTAAACCCAATACCTTTATTAATTTCAGGTTGATAAATTGCAAAGGAAACAGCATTATTATTTTTGGCACCATCCGTATAAATAAATTTACAATTAGACCATTCTGACAACAATAAATAAGCCTCCTCTTTGGAAGTTAGCTTTGAATCTATTACAATTTTTATATCGGGATATTTACTCTTAAAAGAGCCTGTGTAACAGGGAAGAAGGTCATTAACAAGATGTATATTTAACTCCTGCAAAGAGTGAAAGAAAGAAGTAAAATCCTGAAGAACATACATGTGCCTTTGAAAAGGCGATGATTGGAAAGAAATCAAGTTGTGAAGAAGATCGTTCTTAGGCAAGCTGTATAACTTTAAAATAAATCTTTCTTTTAAATAACGAAATCTAATATGAATAGGAGGAAGATTCGATTCAATTTGCATAGCAGCGATAGGACTAGTTTTAAATGCACCCAGTATTGTCCGCATACATTTGTTTTGTATTTTATCTAATGAATTTACAATTTTATCATCTCCAGCAAAACATAGAAAACCATATTCAAAATGACTTCGAACTAGAGACTTATACAAGATTAACAAAATTTTGGGGTCTGCACCCCATGAAGTGGCGCACAGCGATTTTAACACATTGTATGCTTTGTTAGCTTTGGAGTAAACACTGATTTCTCTCAAACATGATATTGCCGATTTTTAGAAGCTATTTTAATATTTTTAGCTTTTGTGCATAAATTGTAAGAAATATTTTAAGTGTATTTTAGACCCTTTTAGACCTATGTTCGTGATTTTTTTCTATCGAGCGAAAATTGCTTAATCATGTTTCTAAACACTGATTTCCCTGCAGAAAAGCCTGAAGATTACTATTCGTATTTTTTTGAAACCATATTATTATAAACAGACGCATTATATTGTTTCAAAAACTCTGTTCGCTCAACTTCGCTGAACCTACGGGGCCTTAAGGACTAAGGGTCAGATATTTCAGGCCCACAGAAGTGCGGAGCGCCCCAAAGTATTCTTTTGTTTTGCCGTTTAACCGCAGATCAGTGCGAGGACTAGATACAAATAAGGTAACTTGCACAGTGCCTTGGAAAGCACAGTCTGACTACTTGACTGTGTTTTTTTTATGTTATAGGAGGCAAACGAGCAGTACGCTTACCGTGAGTTTGACAATGACGGCTTACGCTAACGAGTATCGAGTTTTCTATCTGTGCATCTCTATTGCACTTTGACAGTACGAGCGGGATGCACAGATAGAACACTCGATACTCGTTCGCGTAAGCCGTCATTGTCAAACTCATGGTAAGCGTACAGAAGGATCACCTGATGGTAAGCGATTACCGCCGCCCATGGACACCTGTAACACCAGAGGTGTTGTGAGTGCGTTGCCGGCCTTTAAGGATGGAGCTCTGGGAACCTTACTCACCATCAGGAACACAACACTACAATACCTACGGAATAGGCAGCAGTGCTATTATGGCCGTGGTCTTCTGTAAGGCGGAGGTACTCCCCCAGTCGGGCTGCTCCAGATTCAAGCGTGATGACAATACGCTGTGCCCTACCTCTCTCAAAGTGTTTTCCAATGAGAGCATCACCTCCTATATTTGGCTACTTTCGCCCTGCTGACTATTTGGCGCTGACTATAAGCAGTAATATAAACCATATATTATATTAAGAGCATTTCTCAAAAAAAATGCCACCTTTATTAATTGTACTTCTAGGAATTTTATGTTAACTATTTCCACTGGTAGGACAAAAATTTGTCCCAAAGAAATTTATCCTATTGTGTTACCATTTACCTTAGACTGTATGGCGGTAACACAATAGGAAAGTTCAAATAGTACAAAAATATATGGACATTTCGGGACACTTTT
Organism: Epinotia demarniana; assembly: GCA_945867215.1. Lineage (NCBI taxonomy): Eukaryota > Metazoa > Arthropoda > Insecta > Lepidoptera > Tortricidae > Epinotia > Epinotia demarniana. Next base: position 39,604,912 of record OX244261.1, on the reverse strand, counting down.
TTCCTCCTATTTCGATGGAATGACTTCGTGATTTTGAGTAGAAATAACATAAAAGTTGCAGAAAATCTCCGAAAAAATGTAGTGGCATTTTTTTGAGAAACGCTCATAAACGCGCAAATGTTTTGTCTAGGTGGATAGCGGTAAGAATAGTTGGGTTGGTATGTACGACGGCGACGGGGTCGTGACGCAAACATAAAGAAAGCGCTACGGTTTTTGGGGAAAAACAAGTAAGTTAACCAAAGAAAGTGCACAACTTTAAAATACCCTTTGCGCGTGACCGGCGTGACCATACAGAGGTAACTCCTCATGTTATACAATGTTTGTCTGTATTCCGCGGGCGTCAATGTTACGGTGAGGTCATGGGCTGGGTTAGCGGACAAACTGTTTTGTTGTGTGGCCTTGTTTACGTACATGTTACGCGTGTTATATATTAATAAGGAATATCCATAAATAGCCTTACATATCATATGGTGACGATCGTGCGAATTGGAGGGGAAATGTCGATAGCGAAAACTTGAATTAAGAAGACCGATATTATCTCAACTTGAATTAAACAAATTTCATATTGAACTTTAAGATAATTCTTTCGAATTAAGGAATTTTAACACGGGACTTTCAGCTTTGTATAGAAGGGCACCCACTAGCCTAAAATAGTCGTCGAATCGTAGCTCGATGTTTCGGTTTACAGCCAGCGAGCTTGGTAATTTTTAGAGAAATGATTTTTCTATACTTGAGACCATAATTAGATTTAAAAAAAATAACCTTAACATTGCCATTAAAATGAAAAAAGAAAACCGACACTGGCAACCTTACACTCTTCCAAGTGATGGACGTATCTAAAAACTCTCATTCTCTCTCTCGTATCTAAAAACAATCTTTTTTTTTGGAATCGACCTTCTTAATTATGGTTTCAAGTTTAGAAAGCTATGCAAATAAATTTTCTGTTGACACGTCAGTAGGTACCTATCACATGCACCGCGATACCCTGCTCCTTTCGACTCCACTGCTCCGCTGGTCCAGGTTTTGGATGCATGTCGTTCGAGCCTAGAAAATCAAGTAGAGAACGAACAGGGATTTCCACGAACAATGTTACATATGGCTTGGTTTTAGGAAGCGATCTGTCTATTAAGGCAAAAAGGACACTTATAGGTGACTTTGTTTTCGGTTGTCTCCGAAGAGCCTTTTTCTCGAGAGTCGAGAACGCGTGGAGGTAGATATCAAGTTGAATTTAATTAGGTAAATATCAAATCTGTCTGCAGTGCCTTGGAGCAGAGATACTTATGGTTTTTTATTATATACTTACAGTTCTTACATAAATAATTAATATGATAAAAGGTAATTACCTACCTGAAATTGATGATCTCTCATGAATGTATTGACCTAATAGTACTGTACACGACACTTATTTTTCGGAAAGCTTTTTTATTCACGGCAAAGTTTTTTGCGAATTTCGTCATGTGACACACAAAGGAGGAAAAATGCTCATTTGTAAAGGTTATCAGGAAGTGTACTTAGGTTTTCAAGGTTACGTGAGAATATATTAGTGGGAAAAATAAGTTTGACGACATAACAACCATATCATCATCGTATATTGTATAATAAGAAGACAAACACAAATACAAATAGTTTATTTGTTCAACATGGGTAAAATTGTACATAGGCACAGATCTTAAATATGTGTAGGTGTTACTGGTATCACCATGTTGGGCCACAAGGCATACTTTTAGCCATGGACTGTCACTACGGGGGTGTACAGTTACCATTAGTTGAAGACAACTGGTCTTAACGAATTTCAGTCAAAATAAGCAACCAAAAAATGCTAAAAGATATGCCCCGAGTGAGGATCGAACTCACGACCTTAAGATTATGAGACTTACGCGCTGCCAACTGCGCTATCGAGGCGAATGATGTAACGGGCGAAAATAGGGTACTTACGTTAGCGGCGTGCCGTCCGCCATATTGAATTTGTTAACAATCGATGCTCGGCCAAGGTAAAACGCTAACGGCCTATGCAAATTATTTTTCTGTTCGTGGGTAATATAAAAAAACTTTGTAGCTGATGGGTACTTTATTCGTTTTATTGATTTAAACATGTACGTGGGTAGGATCTAAACACATTCTCGTTCAGGTGTTCAGTTTCCGCCACTTAGCGGAAAATCCATGCACATGACAAGCGTAGCGCATAGCGATTCAGCAGTGAATGTGTGTCCTAATCCTAATGCTGCATTTACACGCTTGCGGTGCCTTGGCAAGCTTCCACAAGCGCAAGCGTGTAAACGGGGGTGTTTGGCGTGGCTTGCGTGAGCCTGGCCCGATCCAGACTAGTGTCGGTTTTTGAACACAGATCAAAGGAAGCTTGGGCAAGTGCTTGCGACGTATTTACACGTTGGCGCGTGTTTAGTCTCGCTGGCGAGCTAGAAATTATAATTATTCATTTTTACTTAATTATTAAGTGGCACTGCCCACATTTTATCTGCTTTGCATTAAGGATGACTGGTAGAGAATGCTTTATAGCATTAAGTCTGCTGTTTGTACCATAAGATATTCTTTTGTGCAATAAATATTAAATAAATAAATAAATAACTATATATATATCTATATATATTTATTTATTTTTGATTTATTTTTAAGTATTTTTAATTGCTACTTTTCCTTTTTTCCTTTTCAACTTACATGATAATTATTAATGTCCTTTTAAAGTACTATGCACACTGTAACTCGTTTTGTAAAGAATACCGACTCGTAGGGTGCCCAAGATACAGGCCCAGCCTAGTCTGGCGCCCGCTGTTCAACTCATCATCATCATCATCATATCAGCCGAAAGACGTCCACTGCTGGACATAGGCCTCCCCCAAAGAGTGCCAAAGTGACCGATCCCGCGCCACCCGCATCCAGCGGACTCCCGCAACCTTTACCAGGTCATCAGTCCACCTTGTCGGGGGCCTACCCACGCTGCGCCTTCCGGTACGTGGTCGCCACTCGAGAACCTTTCCGCCCCAACGGCCATCGGTTCTACGTGCTATGTGCCCCGCCCACTGCCACTTAAGTTTAGCGATCCGGAGGGCTATATCGGTTACCTTGGTTCTGCTGCGGATAGCCTCATTTCTGATGCGGTCACGCAGAGAAACTCCCAACATGGCCCTCTCCATTGCCCTTTGGGTGACTTTGAGCCTTCTTATGAGGCCCATAGTAAGCGACCACGTTTCAGTGCCATATGTCATCACTGGCAACACACACTGGTCAAAGACTTTCGTCTTGAGACACTGCGGAATATTGGACGAAAAGATTTGCCGTAGCTTCCCGAACGCTGCCCAGCCGAGTCGGATTCGACGATTGACCTCTTTCTCGAAGTTGGACCTACCTAACTGGATCGTCTGTCCTAGGTATACATAATCGTCTACAACTTCGAGCGTAAAGTGTCCGATTGTAATGGGAGTTAGTACTACATGGGCATTTGACATGATCTTCGTCTTATCCATGTTCATTCTTAGACCAACTCGCTCGGATGCTTTACTGAGGTCATCGAGCATCGTACTTAAGTCCTCCATGGTCTCAGCCAAGACTACTATATCGTCAGCAAACCGAAGGTGAGTGATGTACTCGCCGTTGATGCTGATGCCTAGCCTTCTCCAGTCCAGAGTCTTGAAAACGTCCTCCAGCTGTTCAACTATATTTATGTAACTGTTTTTTTGTCTCAAAATATATTTTCATTTTTTATTTTTTTCATTTGGCCTTTATGTAACCGCGTACCTATCGACCATGAGTGCTGTATGGTCAAACGACCAAACCTTGGCCTTTCTCGAGGCATACCAAAGCGAATCCTGCAAATGGGATCCAAATGATGAATAACATATAGACGTCTGCCGTGTTTGCCTATTCGGACCACACTAACGCACACGCAAGCGTGTAAATGCCATCCAAGCGTTTGCGAAGGCTTGAAGCTTGCGGACGCTTGCCAAGCCACTGCAAGCGTGTCAATATAGAATAACTTACCAATTATATTTATAAACCCATTCAATACTCTCAGCAGCGGAATAAAACAAAAGTCACACAAACGACCACGATCAACTGTGGCGCCACTATAGGTACTTATAAACTACTTAGTTAAAATCATAGAAAAAGGTGATAAAATTACTAAATACCAGGAGAACGTATTAATCTTTAAGGTCGAAAATCAATATCAACTAGTTCTCCATTCAAACCATTGGATGCCAATTAGTGGGTGTGCTACGCCGTAGCGTGTAGCAGCATTTTTCCACGTTGTAGCGTACGTCGCTCGTAGAGCACATAACCGCACTGACATTTGGGCCATGGGCCTTGAAAGGGTTAAATATGTTTTCACCTCACTAGCTCGGAAAGCCCTCTTTAGGGTTCCGTAGTCAACAAGGGCCACATGTTATATAGTAAGTATAGCTTTGCCATGATTTTTGCCACTTAAAAATTAGAACTATCTCTAAAAAGGGCCCCCGTGGCATCGTACCAAAGCAGCATTACCTCGCTGAATAGCAATACTAATCCGCTGTGCGAGGAAGCTGCCAGCTCTTTGGTCATTAAACAAGTTGTTTCGTTAAGAAGTTTAGTACAGGTGCTCATCCGATTTAAAAAATCACCAGTATGTAGAATAGTTCTTTAGGGTGGACATTGGCTATAGTTCATCCCGCGGCTCCGCTCTAGTTCTTTTTAATACGCGAGCGGAGCCGCGCGGGAAACCTTTATAATTATAACACTAAGTACCTATCGGGTTACCACGAAGCCCTAACAGTGATGTAACCCAAATGCCGCCCAGCCGAATTATGTCAGGTTGTATGTATCTATGTATACATTTATCATGTAGCGTGTAAACCACCCTAAATTGGGGCATGGGTCAAGGTTTACTGGATTTTAAGTAGTAGGTAATTGGCCTTTTCGTGCTGGTAACTTTTTTGGGAATTCATTTCGTTACTACGCTACGCTTACGCTTACAGGGGTGTAGACACTAAATAAAATAATCAATAAGCAAAGTTGTGTTTTCTCGGAAAAGCATTTAAAATGGATTCAAATAGAGAGAGAAGTTAAATACGCAAGAGGTTAAATAACCACAAAGTTATAAGTGTCTAGACTTTTAAGAGGGGGTATGTTTTGTCCCTCTTCCGCAAAACGCACCTTCATATGAAACATTTACTATGACCTCGCAAATTGTGACGTCACTATCTGCGAGCTTTTACTCTCTCTAACAAGCAATGTTTGAGATATCTGAAAGGGATTTTCGTCACTAGGCATATTCTTTGCCTTTTTAACAAATAAAATCTTTGAATCTTTGAATCTTTCTTATAGAGTAGTCTAATAAAATCAGAAGCCAAACCAATTTTCAAAAAGTGGTTTAATACAAGAAAACTAGTAGGATTACAAAGTAACACAATGTAACGACTCGAACTACACCACTAGCTACCACCACGTCCTAATCAGCGAACCCGAATGAACAATGGATGGAGTCTTCGCGACCCCTGCCCCCGCGCAGCTGCACCCGCGCAGGTCCCGTGCCGTGACGCCTCGGCCCAGGATTGCTGACTTGACTGTTACACGGCCTCTCCTGACTGCGGAGCGTCCTCGCCCGCCAAATGGCCTGCAGAAAGCCTAGGGTTTGTGCAAACTTGACCATCATCATGTTCACCATCTGGAATTGAGAAACGATCATTTCATATATCTACGCTATGCTATGGTGGGCTATTCAATTTTGTGTCATAATTACTCGGTGCACTCAAGCAATTATGAACAAAACTGTCAACTGGGGAATATACCTAAGTCCAACGGACTCTGCCAGCCATATACCCATGACTGAATATCTAGCCTGAAAGGCTCTGCCAACCTGAAAAGGTCGTTTTTATAGCCCATTAAGGCTCTGCCAACCTGAAAAGGTCGTTTTTATAGCCCTTAAAGGCTCTGCCAACCTGAAAAGGTCGTTTTTATAGCCCATAAAGGCTCTGCCAACCTGAAAAGGTCGTTTTTATAGCCCATAAAGGCTCTGCCAACCTGAAAAGGTCGTTTTTATAGCCCATAAAGGCTCTGCCAACCTGAAACAGTTGAAAAACATACTAGCCTTAAAAGAAAAAGGCTCTGCCAGTCATCCAATGACTGCATTTTGAACAATCAGCCATTAAATAGCTCTGCCAGTTGAAGACCAACTGATATCATGAGAGGTTTAATACTCTACCTCACTCACTACAATAACTCACCAATCTCAAAGAATGCTTCACATACGTCCGGCGTCCATTCACCCTGCCACGGTACCATGTGTTCCGCAGCTGCTTGCGAACGCTTCCCGTAAGAACCCGCCAGGAGTTCCAGCTCATAGCGGTGGTGCAGAAGCTGCTTCACCAATTTGTAAGACCCCTCATGTCGGAATCAAGCTTACCCGTACTCTGTGAACACTTATTGACAAATACAAAGTCACCTAGAGCGTAACAGCGTGGTACTTTCTTGTTTTGTTAATGTTCTCCTCATCTTGTTGCCTTTGATTTGCTGCTAGCAACGTAGAAGGTCCTTGTCGTTTTAATACAACCATAGCTTCTCGGTTTGGATTTCCGTCATCTAAAGCCACGTCTCTCACCAACGCTCTTATAATTGGAGTGGTTGCTTCAATTCCCACCAAAAGCTGCAATGCTGAAGCTTTTGTAGTACCATGCCTAGTAATGTTCAGAGTTAGCTGAATCTTCCACAAGTAGTTAGACCATTCGGCGCCTTTATTGTTGACTTCGATTCATAGCATGTTTAGAACAGTTCTACAGTATCGTTCAACCTGTCCATTTTCGTGGTGCTTTTGTGGTGTAATAAAGTGAGTAGCACACCCCAATGAAGTGACCCAGTCTTGAAACGCCGCGCTTTCAAACATTCGTCCACGATCTGTGATTATTAAAGAAGGGGCACCGAATAGAGATATTGCATCTGAAAATAAGCGTTTTAATTCCTCTGTGTCTTGTCTATACAGAGAATACAACAAACAGTATTTAGAGAAAGCATCGACTATTATCAAAATGTATTTGAATCCATGTGAATTTTTTAGGGGACGTAGAACATCCATATGTACGGTTGAAAATGGAATGTCAGGCTTTGTCCAAGACTCTGTCGGTTGATTAGGAGCTTTTGGAACTTTTTTGTGTGATAAACAAACAACACAGTGAGTTATGTACCGTCTGAAATATCCTGCTAACCCTTAAAATTGCCGCACTTGTTGCACATTAGTTGGCTTTGGTATTTTACGAGAACTTCAATTTTTTTTTGAGTGCTCGGCCGTACCTGACCCTGACTAATTAACCTGCCCAAATACTCTACTGAAAGTCACATCAGAAAGTACCCACCAAAATAGGAGCATTTATGAATTCAGCAGGCACAACATGCAGATCAACTTCGAGTGACATGTCTGGAAATTCAATTACTACAGTTATGTAAGAAGTATTTTCAATTTACTGACTACCTATGCCACGCATATGACGATAACAAGGGATCCTATTCTTATTGAAATGCTTCAAAACTGACTGAAATTAAAGAAATATTCGAGCCACTGTCTATGAGTACATCTACTGGCATATTGCTAATTATTGCCGGTATTACATTGCTTTGTGTATACTCATCATTTTTTTTTTGAAAACATTTACATCATTGGTAGTCTGCCTGTTTGCCTATGATTTTTGTTTTAAGAAACATTTTGCCACTTAGTGACCTAGTTTTTTGCAAAACGTACAAACTTTTGCCTTTATTTCAGATGTTGCGTTTGAAGTTAAAGGTTCAACTTTCATATTTTTCGGACAATTTATTCTCCGGAAATTTTGGTTACGAGTGATTTCAATTTTTATTTTTGGTAAACAGACAAAAATTCTACTATCTGCTTGGGCTCTAATTTTGCATTCATTGCTGCCGCTTTAACCTGTGGATCAGTAATTCAACGAATAACGATCGCGCTTTTTAAATCGTCGGGAAGACTTTTAACAATATTTAAACGTAACAACGATTGGCGTGCATATTCAGCATAAGTTGTAAATTTATTTGAGTCGCTACACATTACATTAAATAAAATACTTGCGACATCAATGTTACGCGGACATAGAGATCGAAATTCCGATTTGAAATTGGTCCAAGTGCGATCATTGGACACCCAATTATGCAGCCAGGTTCGTGCATCGCCACGTAAACAATTACCGACTCGAGAAAGACACTCATTATCATCCCAGTTGTTTAATTTACGACCTTGATCGACTTCTGCGCACCAAGCGTCAAAATCATGTACTGAAGGGTCAAAGCATGAAATGAAAAACTTCGAAGATGACTTTGCTTGAACCAGGGATGATAATGCGTTGGCTATCTTGTTAGCTATATCGTCACTATCACTTTTATCCGGTTTTGAACACGCGTCCGTGTGTGTAGTACATTGTAACTGGCCGTCAGTCACACCGTCGCGATCGGCATGGTTATTATCAAGAATCGTTAACGCATTCGGTTGCGTACTCGGTCCCGGTACCGGCGGCGTAATAGACCCGGGTGTTGGACGTGGTGGTATATCTGAGCTAGAAGTAGAAAGATGGCCTTCAATTGCCTCTAGACGTCCTAAAATCGTGTCATATAAACGAGCACGACGGCTGCTCCTTTCACGCAAACTTTCACAACGTCGCCGATCACTAGTACTTGCCGGTCGTTTGCAATTGCGACTGCGGGAACGACTGCGTGAGTGACTTCTACTGTAACGACGTCGAGATTCCTTCCGTCTACGACGTCCTGACATTTTTAACGAACGTTGTAAAACGGTGTAACAAATTAGAATTCACTCCAAAGTTTACACTGTAACCACAAAGAATGCGTACTTAAGTATGTCACTAGCCCCAATCCCAAAACAATGGTCCAATGTTTAGAACAACTAACTTAACAAAGTAACAGCTTTAATGTAAACAAAACTGAAGACGCTGCGCCGGCACGCCCGATCTAATAATAGCCTACTTCTTAAAGTTAAGCTTAAAAGTCACTTTTATAAAACTATACACGAACGAAAACTATTTACGTATTTAGCTCACACTAACGGAACGCACTGTGCATAAACCAATAATGTCACCGTTTTTTTTATTATTTTTATCAATTTTTTCTAAGAAAACACCAACAGATAGAAATTTACGCGAAAAAAAATGCACTTTTTTTTTTTTACATACATCACGAGCGGAAAAGACACGTAATTCGATCCCGCTTCTGATCTAATAAAATCAGAAGCCAAACCAATTTTCAAAAAGTTATTTAATACAAGAAAACTAGTAGGATTACAAAGTAACACAATGTAACGACTCGAACTACACCACTAGCTACCACCACGTCCTAATCAGCGAACCCGAATGAACAATGGATGGAGTCTTCGCGACCCCTGCCCCCGCGCAGCTGCACCCGCGCAGGTCCCGTGCCGTGACGCCTCGGCCCAGGATTGCTGACTTGACTGTTACAGTAGTAATAAATTTTGAGCGTATTACAACGGTGGCGGAGCGGCGCAGTGCCGCGCGGAGGCGGTACCGGTTGTAATGTTCGAGCTTATATGAAACGATCCGCACAGAGCGGCGCGGCGCGGCGCGGTATTCTGTGCGGACCCTTTCGTATCAGTTCGAATTTTACAACCGGTACCGCCTCCGCACCGCACCGCGCCGCTTCGCCACCGCTGATGTCAGTGCGTTTCGGCCTTCAGGCAGGATGTATACATGCTTGCTCCGTTCTGGTACATAAAAAAACTCTAGCTTTCGTTTAATATTGCAACAGTCCTCGACGCGATCACCATCCTATTTTTAATGAGATAGAACTACTTTGGGTAACTTCTATTACCTACATATTATTTTGTAATTGACTTTACCTATCCGTGACCGAGACGGATTGATTTACTATCCTTTTCTTAGCGTCGTTACAAAACTGCCAATGCTACAAATAGATTGATTTAATTTTGCAACTCACAACTAAATTAGATTTACAATTTACAATCTGTAATGCCATACAATAGGCACAAAACAGACTAAAGTAAAATACACATTCACATACGTATAAAATGTCGACAAAATGTGACACTTCAACCCTGTTCCTTATTAGTACGACGCTAACGACACCCACAGGACGAATGGGAAGGAAAAAAACTTGAAATAAAGTTTTGTACGTAAAGCTAATCACACAAAAACCAGTTTATGTGAAGTGATTAACAAGCTAGGGCAAGGGCTCTTACTTTCAATTATATTATAAAATGTTATCAGATCGTAAGTAGCATTAGCCTAGCGTCCTATACTTCACATAACACGGCCTAAAGTCTACCATCACCCCACTCTACAATCACATCTTGGCTGAACACGAGTTGCGGAAGTTAAAATCAAAATAACTACTCAAAAATATTAATTATACCTAACGAACCGCGTCTAAAAAAGCTGTATACATTAACGGCACAGATAATCATCTATCATGTTAATTAAGTAAGTGTTAAACTTGCAGAATGGCGTGGTAAGATGCACTTAGCGAGATGTACGAGATAAAGTCGTTTTGCAACTTCTTACTCGAGATGAAATGACTTCCTTCTTGAGTTGGGACATAGGGAAGTTCGTGCATTTTTATCTAATCTAACGTGGCAATTACGTAATGGGTGTTGGACGGTTGTTCTGTGGGTCAAAGATAATAGAACTAATGAGAATAGACCGTTCCGTTGTATGATCCTTACGGGTAATGTCAACACTGAACTCTGGATCCAACCGCGGAATGAACAGTGTCAACAATCAACTCAAATTGTTTATGTAGTAAAAATTTAGCTGTTATTCAAAACTTGCTTAGCGACATACGTGATCAATTGGTCATATGCAATCTTCACCAAACTTGTATTCTTTGGTGGTTACCACATATTACGTACCTAATAAGGGAACATACATACATCATGCATAGATACCTAACATTTGAGAAATCTTGAGTTTAAAGCGACTGCAGTTTCAATTGTACGTACGATACATCGAATCTTTCATGATAGCAGTAAACTATATGGTTGTTGCCACGCTGTTAACCAAACAAAACCAACATATATAACGGATGACCGGTCAAGGTTGAGGGTCTTCCATGTTCCCCACTAACTAACCGTTGAATAATTATCCAATTATCAGCATTGCACAACGGTAAGCCTCTTATTTGGCAAAATTCGGTGACGCAAAGGGCTTCTGCTCGTTCACAAAAACTGTGAGATCATCCGGTTTTACTAGACCGACAGATTCTTAACAAATTCTACATTATCAGAGGTCTGAAATACATTGGTTTGTCTGAAGCCATACGCTCGGTAAGGGTTGTCATGAGCCTAGGTCGCCCTCACATCACCTGATGTTACATTTATTGACAGAAGGTCTTAATCGACGAGGTATATCCAATAACATAAGACTTAATGAAAGTATCAGGGCTGTTACTCTTGGTTACGTAGTTTACTGAGAATTGATGACACAGGACTGTGCTGTGCTGACTCAGAATTTACGTAGAAAGGGGCTTAGACGTAGATGGATTGATAAATGGAATGTGGAAAGAGTCAGATGTAGTATTGAAATCCTGTTTTAAAGTCATAAATTGACTGGCTGTCAAGCATGCTATGTTTCAAATGTATGAACAGTTCTGGTAAGTATAGACGCTATGGATACTACGTATTATAATTTACTTTAAAAACAAAGTTTTAAAGTACCTACTCAAATCGTTTCAAGTGTGTTTCATTTAAAGAGTCCCCTCGATTTCTCCAGGAATTCATTATCAGATCCTGACTTGATTAGGTACAATGAAACCACTTGGGATGGATTGGATACCCATGAAACAAAAAAATAATTTTCCAAACCGGTCCAGGCGTCTTCGAGTTATCGGGGAACATCCATCTACACTAATATTATAAAGGGGAAAGATTTGATTGTTTGTTTGTTTGTATTGAATAGCCTCCGAAACTACTGGACCGATTCGAAAAAATCTTTTACCATCAGAAGCCGACATTATCCCTGATGAATATAAGCTACTTTTTACCGCGGGAAATGCTTCATTCCTACGGGAAAACGGGCCGGGCAGCTAGTAAATAATAATAAAAAAACCGACGAATTGAGAACCTCCTCCTGTTTTGAAGTCGATTAAAAATATAACCGAGCGTCGCAGTATTGTTTTGAAGACAACTCTATAAGACCATTAAGACCTTTAAAATAACAACCCCGTTGGGAATTACTTATGTCATCGTTTATGCTAATAAGAATAACGTTCACCCAACATAATATATACTATGACAAACAAACAACCAATCTTGCCACAAACTTCGCTATTATTCTTATCTTAATTTTATAGTTAAACAGGCAGGTGTTATTATATCACCCGTTACTTAAAAGGGCAGGCATACATATACATACCTACCTACATCTATGTGTCAATATACTTACACTTATTTATTTATTGAATCTTTATTGCACAAATGAAGATCTTATAGTTAATGTCATGAAGCATTTTCTACCAGTCAACGTTAATGCAAAACAGATAAATTGTGGGCGGTGCAACTTTAAACGGAAATTTAATTAATAGGCCTACAGAAAAGAAGTAAGTATAGCAATGCTATGCGAACCCTGATACTTAATGTTATATTTTCACCAAATATAGTTAATTTCAATAATAATAATAAATAACAATACATAATATTGGTAGGTATTCCTATATTGTTTATACTTTATAGTCAAATTCATTATATGCAAGACGAATATCTATAAATATCCTTGTATTTAGCTACATGCGCGTATTATGTGGATAGTAAAATCTCTTGGCAATTTCTGGACAATAAATGTTATTCTGAATGCAATGAAGATGCATTTATTTCGACCTTGTTACAAATACCAGAACAGATCGCAGTAACGTTCTGTAATCACGTAGCTTAATCATACGCTATCAATAACATAAACAATTACATTGTGTAATCATTGCATGTTTGCAGCGATAACAGTGCGTGAGATCGAGATCAGCTTCCATACGTATATAGCGTAACCTCCTTTAAACAATGCCACCTTACAGTGTAAGCTAATTACAATACAGCACATGGCAAGCAATGTCATCTCGTATTTCCGAGTCACTTTTACCGACACATCCCCCCGACCTTATAAAAGAGGTGAGTACACGCCGCGCGCCCGCAGTCCGCACCGAGCTACCGAGCACGACGCACGCGTGTGATGTTGATGTGCTAGTGGAGTCTCACTATCAGTGATCATGGAGAGCCCTTCCAGCCCGGGTGTGCCGGAGGACGAAGGCATCGCCACCGACCGCCGCCCGTCCACCGATGACCATGCCGATCTCTCCGACACGGCGTCGGAAGCCGGCTCCGGCGGCGGCAAAGACTCCGGCTGCGAAGTCGCCGCCGAAGCACAGGAGGCACCCTACACCCCGCCAGATGAAGAGCTCGCCACCCGGATTGTGTCCCAAGTGGAGTTCTACTTCTCAGACGCGAACATAACGAAAGACGCCTTCCTGCTGAAACATGTTCGTCGCAACAAGGAGGGATATGTGTCTCTAAAGCTGATCTCGAGCTTTAAACGCGTCAAACATCTGACGAAAGATTGGAGGGTGGTCGCCGAAGCTCTGAAGCGATCGACAAAATTGGAAATTAACGAAGCGGGCACGAAACTGCGAAGGATCGAAGCTTTGCCCGCGTATGACGAGACTACACCATCCAGGACTGTCGTGGCCGTTCGGATGCCTATCGATAAGCCTTCAGTGGAAAACGTGTCTCGTCTCTTCGCGGGCTGTGGAGAGATCGCCTTGGTCCGCGTGTTGCGCCCTGGCAATCCTGTGCCCGCTGATGTCCGCCAGTTCCTGAACAAGAATCCCAGTCTCGTGAATTGTGTGTGTGCTTTAGTTGAGTTCACGGAGTCAGAGTCAGCGCGGGAGGCGCTGCGACTTCAGAACTCCGAGGATGATGGTATGAAGATATTTGAACTGAACGGTGTTCCTCGGGAGCCGAAGAGGAAGGCGCCGATCCGCCGACCACCGCCGCGTCGCCACGAATGCGAGTACTCCTCGTGCTGCAGCGGCAGCGAGGCCGAATATGAGTACAGATACGGGAATCCTTTCCTGAGGAGAAACTCGAGCGGGTATTTTGCGCCGCGCGCGCCTGAGATCCAGACGTGGGTGCCGCGAAGGCAGTCGACATGCAGCCACAGCTCGGATTCTGGGGTATCGTTCTACTGCGGGTCCCGGCGGACGTCGCAGGCGAGCACTGGCAGCGGCAGCAGCGGCGACGGCTGGTTGGCGCGCCGGCTGTCCGGCTGCTCGCTCACCGGGCCGGAGTGCGGCGGCCGGCGGCTGTCCTGCGCGCCCCGCTTCGAGCCCCGGACGCCGCTCGTGCCCGACGGCACACGCGGCTTCCACGCCGCCGCGCGCCAGCGCAGAATCTCGGACCTCGCGCTCTACTCGCGCTAGAAAGCGCCCGCCAACCGTGACACCTTTCTAACCGCGTTGGATAACTGCCTTTCACGTTATGCCCGCTTAGTTTTTAATCTATTTCGTACGAGGAAGCGAATTGTTTATGTGATCGCGTGTGTTCTAGACGGTTTAGTTTAAGTCTCCGCGATGATCTACCGCGGCCGGCCGACCTTTAGTTACCTATTGTACTTACCGGGCCGAGCCGCGTGCGGAAAGAATGTGATCAAGAATGAGCTCATTTAGTAATAAGTCACAGACAGCTGTGTTAGGTTATAGTTTTGAAGTTTTGATTGTAATTTATTAGTAATTTATTGTCGCGTATTTATTGCGATGCGCGCGCGGCGGGTTGTGAGTTTTCATCCGATTATGTCAGAGTTGTGAGCACAAAATGAATAAACAAAATCGGCATACGAGTGATCGTAGACTCGATGGGCGACCGGCGATCAATGGAGTTGTGTAAGGCTTGCACAACGAGTAAAAGTAAAAGTCGTACATCGCTATAAAATTCTGTCGTTCGCCGGACTCCGCAGAAAAGAGATTAAATCGTAACAATCGTAACAGCCCGCCGTGTCTGGGTGGAACTAATCGTTTTCCATGCAACACGATTAAGTCATAATATTAAATGTAAGTCAGTCGCGCCAACGCCATGTCATCTTCTTGTTAAGTCTAATGTTATTTAAGTTCGTTGTGATGTTTAATTTAATTTTATTTTCGTTATTCTTAATTTATTCTTAGATGCAGAGTACACAAATTTCGGCGCAGAACGCCGAGGTGCTGTTTTATAAGTGCCCTCTGTTGTCCTTTATACCTACCTATTGTAAAAAGATACATTTTAAGATAACAAATAAGATTTGCAGAACGTATTGTTTTACTAGAGTAAGAGTGGCCAATCCTTATAAGATTTTGGTGAAAACCGATTCACAGAGTAGTTTTGTTTAACCTATATTTAATGTCGATTTTGAATTATAGGTATTTATGTCTTTATAATAGTTTAGTATAGATTTTGGAAAATAAAAGTTGATCTATTCGTAAAGTACGGTAATTCACAGAATGGATAATGATTAAACAATATTAATGATTTATTAATACAGAATAACATTTAATAACTTTGCAGTACATAAAACTTGCAGAGTAAGTACAATATTTCAGCCAAAGTATCTAAAGTATCCAAAGTATCCCGACTCCATAGGAATGAAGTCGGATTCTTATTTGAATCGAAAATAAAAATTAGGCAAGATATCTAGATAACAGCAGGATACGAGTAACAGTAACTACAAGCTCTGTCAAAGAAAAGCTTTAACTTGAAATAAATATATATTAAGGGAGTCTTACAAAAATCGACCTAACTCAATAAGTCATACATAAGTATACTCATGTAATTAAAACTTTTCATGTTTGGAACAAAATACTGACAGTTGGTCAAATGAGAGCTTTTCCGAGAGGTTTCGTCACCGCTCTAGCAAGTTGGATGAATTAATATTCGACTGGAGTAAAATGTATATGATGAGAAATTTGAGCAAGGTCAGGATTTAACTGTTTTAACTGGAATTATCTTATTAGTGACATTATTATGTAATTATTAATGAACACATAGTCTAAATAGTTCCAGAAACGAAAAGTTTGCGAGTTATATAATAGGAGATTTCCCGGAGGTTCGTGAATACCTGTTTTTCCAAAATAAGAGAGTGGTTAAGGAAAATGAATTAAACAAATAGATTGTCTCATTTCCGACCTTGGTCGTGGAAAGTGGGTGTTTTCGGGCCGCTTACCTTGTCGAATCAATTCTCACGGTTCTAATAACGTTGCTTAACAAGTCTATATAAATAAAAAGCGTGAACTTGAACTATATCATATTTGCATTGACGGTATGATGCAATCACGTCAATTAAATCATGTGGATTAACATAACGCTCCATATATCGAGATTATCGATTTAAGCAAAGTCACACTTTGCATCAGTTCAAAGATTAAAAGGCCATTACCTTGTGCGAGTTGTGCTTGAGTCACCAGCACAGTCGACCCAAGTACTCTCCATACAAACGTACAAGACAATACAATACAAATACTCTCTATTGCACACCTCAAATTATCAAAACAATACTGTTAGGGTCCTACTGGGACTTAAATGAAGTGCACTGTACATTCAAATAGGCTGGTTTATTCCGCCTTAATTACAAGTGGGATACCCGGCCAAACAAAAGTAAAGGACCATGGGCAACTTTGTATGGGGCCTGGTCCTGAATGCAACAAAGCTGAAACTTAGGTCATTAAATAGCTCTTTAAATTTACTTCAATTCGTTCTATGGGCACTCAGTTGAATTCCATTGCAGAACTGAGATATTCATTTATTTAAGTTAAAGTGAGTAGGATCTATGAGAAAACGGGTTCTCTCAGTGAATACATATTCAGAATTATTAAAGTAAGGTTAGTGTGTAAAATGTTTTTTGTAGCTAATTAATGAAATGAAATGAAATGAAATGAAATAATTTATTTTGCAAAATATACACAGGTGTTATAAAATGTACATGTCAGTAGAATAATTTTACATGAGGGCATGTTCCGCCATAGTTTGGCATGCAAAATATATATTCTAATTTAAAACGTCATAATACTAATCTATTTACACCAATAATCTATTCATACAATTTTTCAAAATATTCTTTTAAGTCATAAAATGGTCGAGTAATCAAATAGGATTTTAATTTTCTAGAAAATTCACTTATATTATTACGTTACTTTATATCGTCATTTAATTGTTTTATTACTAAAATATGAATATATGCCACGCTCGATGTGCCTTCGTCATTAGTACATTTTGTCATTACTACCCTCCAGAATACTAAACATGAATATTCTCCGAATGCGTTTTTTCATAGCTCGTACCTACTACTGACTGTGGCTAAAATACGAATATCTTCGTTCTGCAATGGAATTAGACTTTGTGCCTATAGAATGAAATAAAGTAGATTTAAAGACCTATTTAGTGACATAAATCTCAGTGCTGTTGGTTTCAGGACCATTTTGACGCATGGTCCTTTAAATGCGAGAGTCGTCCGTTGCCGGTGGGGTTCGTAAAGCCGAGTGTCGCTCGCGTGTCGCCGCGCTCTACGCGACGGTGACGTCGCGCTGTGTCCGCCGCCCGCGCGTCTCCTCCCGAGCGCATGTCGATCCAGTTCTCAAGAAATACAGAACAACAACAAGTAACAAGTAGAGGTAAAGAACAGGCGGTCTTATCACTAAAGAGCGATCTCTTCCAGACAACCTTTGTGTCGCGGAGAATTTGTAAACGATATTTTACTAGTACCTGGCAAAATGATAATTAAATGACAAGCTTACAGTACATACAACCATGACATTAGTTAATACATACAGACATACAATATACAAATAAACGCACATAAACACTTACCTACATAAATATTTATTAATACTTAAATGCCATGCCTAATTGTATTTCTCAGGCTGGTGTTTTTTTAAGATAGAAATGTTACGAAGTTTTGTAATTATAAAATGAAAAAAAAAAATGAAAAATGTTTATTTAGGTTAAGAAACAAGTTTTAACAAAAAGCAAGGTTGGAGTCTCATTAAGCATAAATTATGCTTGTGTCAGGAGGCACCGCTCTTCCATTACAAAAAATGGTGGTAAACCATTATAAACAATAACAATTACATTAATTTTAAAGTAATACTAATGATATACTATATTAAGTGTGTGTGTGTGTGTGTGTGTGTGCGTGTGTGTGTGTGGTGTGTGTGTGTGCGTGTGTGTGTGTGTGTGTGTGTGTGTGTGTGTGTGTGTGTGTGTGTGTGTGTGTGTGTGTGTGTGTGTGTGTGTGTGTGTGTGTGTGTGTTTGTGTGTGTGCGTATGTGTTTGTCTGTGTGTGTGTATATACATTTAGGTTCAGTTAATAATCTATAGCACGATATAGTAACTCCGTTTCATCATAGCTTAATTGTTTCAGCCATGTGGTTAGTTCAGTCTTACACTTATTTATTAATAATTGATGGATATTGACTACACTAGGTACATTATTGTAATTATATGCCGATTGCGCTTTAAACTGCCTTTTAGCGAACATGAATTTAAAGTTAGATTCGGGGGCGACGGGTTTTTTACGCCGACGTGTTTCTACGATAGGGTTAAAATCTAGGCTTTTGTGTAGCCTGAGTGTTGTACTCAAAACATACAGTTTCCTCATAGTAATTATAAGACTGAAACATTTTACTATTCAGCACCCAACGCATAGTTATCAGTCCACTCCACATGATTAAAAAAGCTTTTCCTTACTCAACGGTTCAGGTCGGACCTGTCGTGAAACTTGAATATATAACTGATCATGATGATGATGCTGTCATGACCGATTTCGGCCGCAGCGACTGTGTGATCTAGACTTGATATCATCTATTAGCAATATGACTGGAGTATTGTTGTTCTACTCGATCTCTGGTAGTTCTCATGTGGCCTGCATACCCTATATTTTTTGCAAAGGTAAGAAAAAAATATTCTAATATGTATACGTGCAATACGAGCATAGCCCGGACTCCGGAGCATACTGAGACAAATTTCGATCATAGTGGAAAATTGAAAAATTATTCGCCACGAGCGGGATTTGAACCCACAACCTCTGGAATCCGTCCATCGCTCTCCCAATTGAGCTACCATGGGTCCGCTAATGGCGACAAATCCTTCAATCTCTTCCACTATTGTATTTACACCTTAGGGAGGCTCGTAGCGACATCTACCGCGAAGTTATTACAACTTCTGAAACGGCACCAACGTCTCAAGTTACATTGAGAATTGTTAGTAACAATGCGCTACCCCATTTTTAACATTAAATGTTTATGAAGCAGAAACGTCCGCTAACGAAATTCCAAATTTCGATCATAGTGGAGTGGTGGCCTCCCTAAGGTGTAAATACAATAGTGGAAGAGATTGAAGGATTTGTCGCCATTAGCGGACCCACGGTAGCTCAATTGGGAGAGCGATGGACGGATTCCAGAGGTTGTGGGTTCAAATCCCGCTCGTGGCGAATAATTTTTCAATTTTCCACTATGATCGAAATTTGGAATTTCGTTAGCGGACGTTTCTGCTTCATAAACATACTGAGACATTATTAAAACAAGTCCATCTTGCCGTTTGCGGTTGCCTGTACGCAAGCAAGTCATTAATTTGCACTAATTTGTCAATAATGATTACAGCGTAATCACGTAACCGCTTACGGTAACTTAAAAGCTATTACAAATTAATACGTGTACAGGTCGACACACGTAAAAAGAGCCCTGGCGGCCATATAAAAAGTATGGCCGCCAGGGTTCTTTTTACATGAGTCGACCTGTAATAAGAATAAGGAACTAAATTAGTTACTATATTTCAAGTGACGTTTATGGCCACTTTGTGAAAGGAAATTAAAATATGGATGAAATAAAGGTAATGGTCAAGCCTAAAGATAATAACATTAAAATAAGGAAGGGGGGATGGGAAAAGACGCGGGAGTCCGCTGGATACCGATGGCGCAGGGCCGGTCACTTTGGCAATTAAACAATAGACTAATGTTTAAAGGTACTGGTACACATGCTCTTTAGTAGCACGAAAACATGCTAGTTTCGAGCAAATAGCATGTGTAAATGTAAAGTTGCTATAGTAAGCAGCATGCTATTTGCATATTAATAATTGAGCATGCTCAACTAAGCATGCTACTTAACTGAATGTATACCAGTACCTTTACACATTTACCAAGAGATGTATGGAACCTCATTAGAGCCAGGTTCATTTACATTAGGCCTCTCACAGACTGGCGCGGCTTGGCCGCGGCGGTCAATAGTAAACTTGTCATTAACTGTCACTATTGTCCGCCATCGCAGGCCACGCTAGTGTGTTGCAGGCCTTACAATAAATCCGTCCAGTTTGATAGCAAAACTGTCATGTCACTTCGATTCCCATTTTAATCATGTCTCATATACAGGGTGACTCCTAAGTGGTGAATAGAAATATTTTTTTCTTATTCTGTAGCTTTCATTTAAACACTTTTACTTAACAATATGTGAATATCTATTACTTTTTTTTTTCATAATAAAATCAATAATTCGTTATAACTTACCAGATCTTGTGGTCACCCTACTACAGAACACCCTAAGTACAGTTAGCTGCAGAGGAATGTGACACATCTGCATACTAAGTTTCTACGTTCACGTTTATCTGCGGCTGACTGTACTTTTAGTACTTGTCATGTAGAATAGGGTGACGACACGGTTGGATATTTTTAGAAAATGAAATTAATTAACGTTTATGTATTACAGTTCAATTGTTTGCTTCTAGACCTAATGCACTGAACTTGCCTTGGAACGCTGCGTTAGAAACTATGGTTTTTCTTCACCACTTAGGAGTCACCCTGTATAATACTACTGTAAGAAGTTCTAGGTATTAACTTAAAGAGTACTTATGAACGATTTACTTACGGCAACAAAAAAAAAATCAGCTAAATTCGAACCGGCGACCACAGGCATTCATGGCCCGTCGCTCTAACCAACAAATAAAAAATAATTTAGAATGGGGTGGCGCATCGTTACTGACGATTTATCAATATAATTTGAGACGTTGGTGCCTTTAAGAAGCCTAAGTCTTCTGGTAGATGTCGCTACACGCCTCCCTAAGGCGTCTTGCATGAAGGAACTGATTGAAGGATTTGGTGCCCGAACCGGATTGTTCGATAGCTCAGTTGGTTAGAGCGACGGGCCATGAATGCCTGTGGTCACCGGTTCGATTCCAGCTCGGAGCATTAAGTTTTTAAATTTTTCTTTTGATTTAAAATTTTACAATTTTCGTTAGCAGCGTTACTGTTTAAAATTAAAAAATAAAATCATCTAGGTCATTTATTTATTCAGGTTTGCGTACAGTAATACTAAATACTTATTTAATATAGGATTTCTTAATTAAAAACCCAGATTACAGGCAAACACGTTATGCACATAAAAGCTAATGCTTACATAATATACTTAATCTAGTAAGTAGTGCAAGCTCATGCTGCGTTTAAAAAACAAGAAGTAAAAAGTAACTACCGTCGGCGGTTACTTAAATTCATTTCAATCTCCGTGACAAAATGTCCACAAAATAAATGACATGACTATTTGTAAACGAAGTAATAACGTAACTACGAGAGTCTAAAATAATAAATATGAAAGTGGTTATTTTTTAACCGACTTGAATAAAAGGAGGAGCACCGCAATGCGGTTTTTTTAATAATTTGCCTTGAATTTATGTAAATACTAGCTTTTGCCCGCGACTCCGTCCGCGTGGAACTCGTTTATATCGCAGCTGCATACAAACTTTTACCTCCCTCCCCCCCCATTTCACCCCCTTAGGGGATGATTTTGGTGATAAAAACTATCCTATGTCACTTTCCATCCCTTCAACTATCTCCACTTAAAAAATCACGTCAATTCGTCGCTCCGTTTTGCCGTGAAAGACGGACAAACAGACAAACACACACATACACTTTCCCATTTATAATATTAGACTGATTATGAGTAAATTTTAATGTACCCACCTTGTTTAGTTTGAATAATACTTCAATTAAATGCTCTTTACAAATATGAGATCCAACATTGGTTCTGTAAGTTTTACATGAGGCCGAAAGTTAGCTAGACGAGAGTTGTCGTGGAACTGTCCAATTAATTGTTTTTAGTAGCTTTAATTGCAACGCGCGTCCGAAAAGTTACGTAACTACTAGTTAGGTGACGTTTTACAACCTTTGTGTTGGGCCATACGGTCTTCATATTGTAATTTTTAGCTTCGTGCAACGGGCCACACTGTTCAATTAAAATGGCGAAAACTAAATTTCCTTAACATACACACAATAATGAGACTATAGGGTAAACCATTGAATTGCCGACAAACATTTAATCGAATATTATTTCAAAGACAACGTTTCAAGTATTTTCATTTCATCGACAAGTCATTGCGTCGAGGACTCGGTACTAGGTAATCCGAACCGAGGTCTTTTAATTGATAGTTGACTTATTTCAATAAAATTAATGTCATGACTTTTCATTACGGGTTTTTTTTTTTTTTTTACATGTACTCAATAATATTTATTCCGCATAAAATTATTTCGGATCTATATCTAAATCCCTAACGTGTTTTAACCTATTTTTACCGGGCAGCGAGTCAACGCCACCCCGCTGCGCGGGGTGTCTATTTCTGGTCTGAGGGACACAAGTGCACCCTAACCTAACCGACCTACTCGTAAAACAGAGTTCGCTTATGGCAAGCCATTTTTGTTAACCCTGATATTTTTTTGTAATAAACGATTTACACCAATGATTCTTAGTTTTATTATCATACATATTATACATATTTGTATGTCACACAATTAACTACATAATTTGAATAATGTATAAATGTGCAGTAGGACATATAAAATTGTATTAAAGTAATACGTCGAAGAAATGAATTGCAATGTTTCGTAGCTGTGCCAACTAAATAATTTGAAACAAATCAGCGATTTAGTAATATTCGTTGAATAGTATTTCTACGTAGTAAGATAAATTGAAATAAATAGTAGTTGAAATAAAATAACGCCAAACAATATTACTAGGTAGTACTAAAGTTTCGATGAATCGTTGTCCATGAAATAATATTCGACGAAAAGGTTGTCGACTAAACAAGGATACACCGACTATACATATCATATCTAGTTAAATTGGACTTAGAATATATGTATTGAAATAAGATATCTTTACTATAATGATACTAGTAATGGATATAATAGGAAGCAATCGTTTTGCCTCAATAAGAAAGTAGATAGATAATCCATGAATCTCTCAAGCAACTTTCTCGAGATACCTGAAGCGAGCGTTACTCTTGACGCTGCGATATCTATAGCTAACTAATACCCATTTAACTGATGAAACTTAACGCCTTAACTGTGATTCCAAATTTCAAATTGATAGCTTGAGTAGTTCGTGAGATATTTCACTTTGTGACAGACAGACGGACAGTGTCGTGACCATTAGGGTTCCTTTTTACCTTTTTTGGTACGGAACCCTAAAAATGTTTCAAATGTTTTGGGTAGCTTCAGCGCAAATGAAAAAAGGTAGTACATTACGTACCTAGGGCGGTGAATTCGTGAATGCCCCAAATCGCAGGTGTTTGTGGCCCGAACCGAAGGAGAGGGCCATAAATATGCGCTCTGGGGCTTTACGAATTACCGCCCGTGGTGAGTACAAAATTTTACGTCTTCACCTGGCCACAATGCGAGTTTTCCCGTACGCGCAGCGTGCGGTAAAACTCGCATTATGGCCAGGTGTGACGTCAAATTATAAACAGACCCGGTGATGTATTTAGAGTGGAGACCGAGCTTTGTCCATGTTTTCCTCGCATTTCTATTTTTCTGGAAATAAGATACTAGGTACCCAAAGTTGTTAGAGCCGTTTTCGATAACACATTGTTTTTACAATGAAATAAATACAGCATGTAAGTACTTATCAAAAATGGGGTGTGAACCGATCAAGGGCATGTTCGGTAGCGAAGTAACATTCCTATACAGGATAGGAATGTTACTACGTTACTCGTTTAGGATATTATAGCATAATCAACATTCTTTTATGTACAATTCCCACCGAACGGGCCGGGCCGTGTCGCGTGGCGCCGTATCACAACGGATGCGCGAGCATCCGACGGGAGCCGATCGTGTTTTAATATACGATTCCCACCGAACGGGCCGGCCCGGGGCGCGTGGCGCCGCATCGCAACGGATGCGCCAGGACCCGGTGCTAGCCGACCGCGTCGTAATAGGGTGCAGCAGGCAAAACGCTGACGCGGATATTCCAACGCGCGTCCGAAAAGTTACGGAGCTACTAGAACCGGCCGCAAAAATACGTCTGTATTAAAACTTCAAATTCCTTTGGCAACTTGTAAAGCTGTGTTAACGTAGTGTTTACCGTAGAAAGATGGGTCGGAGTGGTCGGACCGCCCGAATTGAACCGGTTTGACGACCGGCACAATTTCCTTATTGACTTCCTGTTCCATAAAGTCCTGGTTTTTGGCCGAAGGTCGAAGTCGTAGTAATCAGGTGCACGAACTTGGATCTTTCACTGGACTGGGGTTTTTACTTTCTCCGGTGGCCTGATCATGTAACGTTTCGAACGTACGTTAGGACAAATCAACGGTTATTGTTCCATACTAAAAGAGACATTTAAATCGGCCTGACGCGCGTCCAATGTATTACGTAAACCTGCTGAACTACCTACACATCTGTTTCTAAAATTAATTCACTGAAGCATAGTTAATCTTCGCAACGCACGCCAGCTATAATTTATGCCGCGGCTCCGCTCGTGTTCTTTGTAATGGAACCGCGGGGTCTATTGCTTTTTTATACTCGTTGAACGAGCGAGCGTAGCGAACGAAGTTCTCTGGTTCAGGGCTTGGGCAAAAAATATTTAGTACGCCCGTCTGTCCTGCTGTTCCCTTATGCAGGTCGCATTTCTCAATCGATTCTCGTGAAATCCAGTGATGTGACCATTTCAGTAATTATAAAGACTTTTTTTCCGATTCAGTTTTTCGAAATAAAATAATTGAAAATGCCAGACTTGCTAATATGACAACTCACAGAGCCAGTAGTAAAAAAGAGGTACTTATAGTATAATAATAATGACTTTGAAATATATGTTTTACTGGTATATACATAGGTTTCACTAGAATAAACAATGGATCTTCAGGATCGATCATCATTTTATCATAAGCATAGCACATTGCACGCCGAACCGTTGGTCATTGGGGCGGAAAGGTTCTCGATGCGTTATCAATTATCATATCATTAATTGCATAATCATGTTATTTTAAAAGTTGTTACAGTTTTTATTAGGTCCACAGACATGAACCCTACAAGGGCACAGCGATCTTATTATTCTTATAATTAGCTAAACACCGTCGTACCGGAAGAAGCTGTAATGTTGGTTGTTTAAATTAAACAGAACGGAGGGATACACGCATTTCTTTCTCTTACTTTATTAATATTATTTGTTACAAATAGAGTTGTTCTTGAGTCTTCGTGAGTCCTTCCCTCCCGGAGGGCGATGGAGGGCGAGCCGCCATCTTGACTTTTCTTATATAATAGTCGCACAGGTAGCGTTCGGAAACGTGAGCTTAATTGTAATGTGAAATTCAGATACCAATATTAATATAATAGAGAAGCAGCGTGGGTCTACCCAAGTACCCACAAGGTGGACCGATGACCTGGTAAAGGTCGCGGGAGTCCGCTGGATGCGGGTGGCGCAGGACCGGTCACTTTGGCACTCTTTGGGGATAGCATATGGCAGTGGAAGTGGTGGAGTGGGTATAGCCTTTCGGCTGATGAGGATAGGCTTTATTTTATCCTGCGGCTCCGTCAGGGGTCTCTGTAATACGCGGGCAAAGCCGTGTGGGCAACTTGTCTAAAATAAAGAAGCCTAAGTTTACATCTAGTACGAAGAGGTTATCTATCTACCTATATCAGATTGAGAAATCTAGCACCGATAACTAATTAGCTAAGTATAATCTAGTTCTATTAAATCGGAATTACCGGTTTTAACTGGTTCTCTGCGTAACATAGCCGTAACAATGATTATCGAATTTTAATTAAGATTCATCGAACTTTATATCGGTTTACGTCACAATATTAAGAGGGTATCCTAGCAGCATTTTTCCATACAAACGTATTCCCCTATTTCCTTCCTGGTTTATCCCTCTAGAGGACTCGTTTTTTTTTATAAAATCTAGGTCTACTGTATGTATGCCCCTGTCATTTACTTTTTCCCAAAAAATAATTACCAAAACAGATACGAATTTTCGAAAACCTAAAAAATACCCCATTTTTACTGTCATATTTAGATGACTACCAGACAAATATGAAAAGATTTTACGTTAAAATAAAATAATAGAAACATAGATCTGCTCTTCCTCTAAATTTCGACACCAAACATAATTGAATCGGCGCAGGTTTGGCGGAGAAAACAGGGGAATACAAAGCATCGATCTGGTCAAGATTTTGTAGTGAAAATCGGTCTGAGCTGCAGTTGTCCCTATCGCACATTGATAGCCGGTCGCTTGGGCGCAACGCGACGGCAATAGTTTGTACAAATACCTATTTCTCAATTTTGTCGCAGACCGACTACGCTCTTAAACGGTAGTATATATGTATTCTGATTCGAAGTCTTATACTTGGAATCATTACTAATAGTGTGCATCAGAATGTCTGTCTATTAAGACCACATTGACAGGACTGGCTTCCCATGAGGCAGAGGTCGTTCCAACATTCTGTGGTAGGTGTCAACTATTAGGCTTTAGAGTGTCAAACATTGGGACGTTTACCTTATGGTTTTAAAACGCACTTTTCTCAACATTTGAATTTGTGTGTGCTATGCTCAGAATCTATGGTGGATTACGTTTGAGATCCTGGAGTGCTCCGTAATGATACCGCAAATACGTAGCGGTATCATTACGGAGGACCCCGGGATTTCAAACTATAATTGTAGGAGAAATAATGCCAGCTGTAGACTCTCGTCGAGACACCCCGAGATAGACCGAGAACGAAGTGTGTACATGATGCTCTCACCTTGTCTCGCCCGCTCGGGTCTCGCCTAGGTACACCTCGGTTTTATCGGCCGATTCAAAGGGTTGTTCCGCTGTTCAAATGACGCAACGACAACGAGTGTGTTCAGCCGGCATTAAAAATTAAAAACTATAATTGCCAGGAAGGGTAGAAGGAAGAAGAGGCAGGGTGAGACCAAGACGTGCGGTTATGGATCAAGCTAAAGAGAAAGTTAATGTATAAGGAGCTCAAAACAGTGGCACAGAGAAGAACAAAATGGCGATTACTCCACTGACAAGAGCCCGGCTCCAAGAGTCCCGGCTCTTAAGTTTAAAATGATGAACTTTTATAATGAAAGCTTGTTGTGGAGCAGTTTAGGAATTCACCTGACGAATGACTAGAAATTAAACTTTAATTAACAAACTCTTCAAATGCAAATCTATTTCTAATTAACTTGAAACTACACTTAAAAATGCCATGTTTACAAAAACTTGTTTCTTTCAGCACAGACCTAGTTCGATCACCTTCTAGACTAGAACAATGATAATCAATGACCTAAGTTCACTGCCTATTTATCAATCAATGAATTAATCTGGTTTTCAATAGTTATAATTAGTTACATCATCTTCTTAGTAAGATCTATAGCCTAGGTTAATTAATGGTATTTTCAGGTGACGTTGAGGTCTTAATTTCAAAGCCACGGCAAGGGAAGGAGGTCGTGGGTTCGAACCCCGGCACGTACCAATGGGGTTTTCAAAAACGTATGTACTTACCTACGTTACCGTTAGCGTTTCGGTGAAGGGAAACATCGTGAGGAAACCGGTCTAATCCCAATAAGGTCTAGTTTTCCCTCTGGGTTGGAAGGTCAGATGGCAAGTCGCTTAAGTAAAACTAGTGCCTATGCGAAATCTTGGGATTAGGTGTCAAAGCGGACCCCGGGCTCCTGTAAGGGCATAACCGGGAATGACGCTAGGAGGATGATGATGTACCTACCTACGAAATATCTACTTACCTGTAACAAACTGCTGGTCTCCTCTACGGGTCGCATTATTATCTCAACCGATTCTCGTAAAGTGTTGTGAGCAGTACTAAGTCCAGCACAACTTGCTGCCAAGTCGCTTGGCGCGCAACAGTGCCTAAAACCATGCGCATGCGCATGTTCGAACTAAACCGCTGCCTGGCATCGTTTTGACACCCCGCGCCCAACCCCGCATAATGGAACCTATTCTGTGGGGCCATTTTGCGCCGCTACTCTGGGTTTTTTCTTTTTTCATTCGCTGATAAATGACTGATTCGCGGCAGGTCCGACCAACTGAAGACCCCGGAGCTGGCGCTTACCAAGCCCTGCGAATTTCCATTGCGAGCCAGAGAGGTGTGACGCTGCCAGCGTAATTGGTTCCATGCTGCAGATCTGCTAGAGCCGGTGTTCTTTATATAACTTCCCTTTTTTATGCTTCTTCACAATTCACCATAGTCTAGTGCTCCCGTGATACTGAAGATCGTAACAAGTGGAGGAGCAACCCGAGGGCTGCACTATCCACACATTCATGAAACCGCGACCAAGAATGAATGAATGAATGAATGAATGAATGAATATTTTTTTTGTGTAAAAAGAGTATAAATTGGTGTGAACGACTGAAGAGAGAGGATATAGTTAAGTACTTAGCTTACCTTATACCTATTTTAATTTGTACTCTTGTTAAATTCCTGTTATTTTCTAGTTGCGTTTCAATAAACGATTTTCACACCATAAAGACCGCGATGTTTTTGAAAGGCTGTCTGTATAGAATAGATAGTGGAGAACCCGACTATGTACCTACAGTAATCAGAGTACATATATTATCCAGATATGTCAAAGGAATTCCGTTCTAAACGGAGCTGGAGAGTTGTATTTCGCGGAGCGCAATGAAATCCTTACAGGTATGTGACATGAGACACCGTAAGGCAATACATGGCCGTATATAGCTATCCTACACAGACCGGTACTTATACTTCAAATGATTTGATGTAGTGTTTATAACATTTTATCGTCTAGGTTAGGAGATTGACAATTAAATTAAATGCTTCATATGTGGATAAACAAGGAATCGAATATTCTTCACTTTAACTATAAACTACAAAAATAAGTACAAGATATTATATGTACAATATATTATTGTTGTAAAAATAAGTACATGATTTGATAAGCCTAAATATATTTCCCTTGAGGAAGGATATTCTTGTGTAATTGACGAGTTTCTATATTGCCACCTTCAATTTCCATTTGACCAGCTTGGCTGGATGGACCTACCATTATATTGCATTGTCGTCTGACTTATACAAGTCTGTACATTATGAGTAATAATTTATGACTTATACGGATTGGACTTCGGAACCTACGTCAGACTTTGACCGGCAACAAACAGACAAATTTTGACCCGAAAAAACATGACTATAGGTGCCAAAGCTCCAGGTACTTTTAGGGTACTTACAGTACAGTCTAGTGCTTCAATGTCTATACAGACAACCTTTCACAATCATCTATACCCAGTCTTTATTGCTACTGACATTAGAAGCATGTGTTTGAAAGGTTGTCATTTTTGAAAGGTTGCCTGTATAGATATTGGAGACTTAGATTTATTTTCAAAATCTAGTCCATTTAAATGTTAGCATTTGAAGGGTCCACGGAAAAAAACATGTCGTCACTTTTTTCGAAAAATTAGATTTAAATCTCAAAATGTAGAGCTCTTACTACCTTCCTACCTTACCTACGTAATAGTTCGTCGAGAGCTCTACACCTTCTGCTATAATTGTAAATATTAATATAAACCCACTTTTATGCACTTGAAAAGCATCTAATCGCGAAGATCGTATGGTTAATTGAATCATTCTAAACTTAAAAACCGCAATATCTCGAAATGTTGTCAATGTGACTACACATGTTCTTTCCGTGGACACTTCATTTATGGCTTCGCCTATACATCATAGTTAGGTCGGCGTAATTACAGCTGTCCTGACAACCGCCACTTCCTCAAAGCCATGAACCAGGCCCTGACTTGTCATTTGTAACATTATAACACAACATAACACAAACATACACGTAACATAACAACAGGCAGGAGGCCTCGGCAACAAGCGGAGATCATTACGTGTCTTTGTTTAGATAGAAGCAATCAATCTTGTTATTACCTTGCTAATTGTTACGTAAAATACTGACGTTAACCAAATGTTTACTGTTCGTAGTTCAATTTGATTTTATAATGTGTTTTGCACGCTCGCTTCCAGTTTAGGGGCAACGAGCGAAGAGCGCGCAAAACACGTTGCAATGCGGAGTTTACTTGTTAAATTGTTTCTTTGTGATTGCCAACCTAACGAAAACCTGAAGAACTCTTGGAAAACCATGAACTCTTCTTGTTTTCGTTAAGTTGGTAATCATAAAATATTTCCACATTGAAATCGGAAGCACACAATAAATACATACTTAGTAGGAAAATAGTACTGCTAGCATCGAAAATCAGTTGTGATATCGGGGCTGTGGAATTTGACTTGTGATGCAGTGCACCTACAGCTCAGTTAAAGTTGCCGTATTTCTAGCTTGAGTCTAAGCCAAAGATTGAATTCCCATTTGTACCACTCTCTTTCTCACCTTAGCATTCCCGGCTTCATCCTCAGCTACCTTTAGTGTAAACTATAGACGATTGGGTCACCGATGGTGATATGCACGTAAGAAACGATGAATGAAGTTATGTTTTTATGTTGTGCAATTTTGTTTGAGCGTGTGCTAAACTTGATGTAGCTTGGTTCTGTTTGAATGTAGTTTGGCTTCACTTGGCTGTTCGTAACGCTCCGTCTGTCTTTATTTCTTGGTCTGAGGGAAATCCATGGCATTTGACACGTGCGCGAAGTACCACGTGAAATTCCGCTTGTGCGTAAACGCGGCCGCTGGTGAACTATTTTGACCAAATGACCTAAAAATAGTACGCGCGTTTTGGATAATGCCTTAAATGATCCATCTTAAATAAGTTTCCTTAAAGCATGATTGCCTTTAAGAGCAGTAATAAATGATGGCGTGCCGTTGTACGTAGTGTAGCCTAATTAAGCTGTTTAGAATTGAAATGCAATCATTGTTATTGCACGTTTGTATTATAAGGAGTCTGTAAGCTTTAATTAGCTAAATAAATGGATATAAAATAAACGTATTTATTTAATCGTATGGCGATCTGTATGCACGCAGGGGCGTCTATTTCGCCGAAAGTGATTGTCGCTCATTTAGCATCACCCAGGGGACACGTGCAGGGTTGTGGTAGGTACATCCTGCGGACGCGAGCAACTGATTGTCCCCCAGTAAACGTACTGGGGCTGAGCTACAGGCTACAAGTAGGGGACAGTTGGTGGACACAGCGCAGCGGCTGGCTCTGATTATGTTGATCCTAACAGAGCAGCGGCGGAATTATTACCTATAGGATGTAGTATGGGTGCAGTGAGTGAAACTTTGCTACTAAAAGTACCAGATCCCAAGACCCTGTGACATGGCGAATAAATCATCATCATCATCATATCATTCGAAGGACGTCCACAGCTGGACATAGGCCTCTCCCAAAGATTGCTACAGTGACCGGTCCTACGCCACCCGCGAATAAATACTGACAGTAAATTAAGTAGGTAATAAAAGAGAAAAAAAAAGTATTCCCCTGTAGCCGGGCAGTATTAGTGCCAATCGGCAAAAGGTCCAAGAAGAGACTTCTATTAGAGTTGTGACTAGTCATTCAGAAGTAGGCCAATGACTCGCAAACTGCGGTGCAGAAAATATCGGGCCCTAATCTTGGAGCTGACAAATGTGACTTACATTTATGGTGATAAAATTGATAAAGTATGGTCAGGTATACGTATAAAATATATTATGATCTGATTTCAAGGATCCCTGGAGTTGCTTTAAACAATTTGTCTGATGTGCAGCGCCAAAATTAGAAAGAAAGAAAGGAGGAAAAAGACAGAAAACATTTATTCGTGACAAACAAACAAAATATAGACACATACAATATAAAGTAGGCCTTAATGCTTTGGATGTCCACAAGAAAGACTGGAGTGGAGACTAAACTAACTCATACTAAAAAAAAATGTCCCATGAATGATGATAATAAAAACAGAAGATGTGATGATGTTCTCATCTTCTGTCATTTCTGCGTCTGTGACACTTCTGTGTCATGCATGATATGTATTAATTTTTCGCCTCAATTCAATGGGATAAAGTGCTGAATAGCCAAGATGTTTTTGACGTCGACCTACCTACGGAACCGCGCGACCGACTGCGCTCGCGCACGCCCCATGAAACAGATCGGCGCGGGCGCTCCCACGATAATGGGCTCGAATATACTTTGACCCGCCGGTAATACGGTGGCATCGTTCTCAGATCTGTAATTCTGTACCAAATGTCGGCTAATGGCTGTCATCGAACTTGTGGCCGTGGGTTACGAGTACACAGCGAGGATGCACTCAGTGCAAGGCCTGAGTGGACGCCCCGCTCAAAGCGGGGCGGGGAGCGTAAAACATTGAAACTTACAACTCTAGCAGCGCGGCCGCGGGTCGGGCGCGGCGCGAGTCGGGCGATTGATATATCTCTCACTACCAACGCATTTCATATCTCTATCACTATCTCTATCTTACTAAACTTGATAGAGACGCCGCTCGCCTGCGGTGTGAATATACCACTTCAACCGCGCTACCAGCACACACCGAACGCGGGTCGGTATATCTCTCTCACTTACTAACGCATTTAATATCTCTCTCACTATCTCTATCTCTAGCGCGGGCCCGCGCAACTGTGCGATAGAGTCGCCGCGCTAATGTGCGAAAGAGATAGAGATCGCCGCGCACCACCCGCGTTCGGTGTGTGGATGCCTTAAATGAATACGATTATTTACTTTGAAGTCTCATACCATTTTGTTCTCCGACTTTAATCCACAACGTATTTGTCATAATGAGATGTGATTTACTCTATTATAGCGGCACCATGTTGTACATTAAAACAAAAGGAAACCCAATTCCCAGACCAATTGGTCCGAGTGGGGCAACTGATTTGCCGTGCATCATGGCACCATAAGTTTGGTCCTAACTGCCTTCATCCGTGCTTTGGATCCGGATGCATTTGGCGAGATTGGCCCATATTTTTATAGCCCAGTTTTATACCTCTCCCCCTAAAGTTTGTCCCTGACTGCTGATGATCGTGATCCTATGCCATTTCATTAACATCCGATGTCAACTTCTCACTCACTCTGTCAGGTAGGTACTCAGAGGGTTCTCCAGCTGTTCTGCTGATATCTGATAGCACCATCGCGGTAGGTTTTTTTGTAGTCTAGCGCCTTCTATATTTCTTGTCACTCCCTACGTCTTAATAAGACGATTCAAGCAGCGCTTTGTGAATACAAAGTAGAGCGCATTTTTAAATGGCTATGTAGGCCTATGCGGGGGCGGCATTGTCTTGCAGAGGTGGCAGGAGAATTGTGCTTTAGGTAATGGCGGGGTGTTTAATTGTCTTACCCTTCTTCTACCCTTGAGAAGCCCCTATGACTCTTCCGGCCACTCTCTCTCCAAATTGCCAGTCTTTGCCAGCTATATAGTCTAAAGTACTACATTGGAGGCAGGTGATAGATTCGCGGTTGTTTTTTGTATCGTCTTTAACAAATGCATATTTAGAATCGCAATGCGCTACCGAATATCGCCCGCCCCTTGTTCGGTTCACACCCCATCATTTGATACACCCTGTATTTAAATTGTTACATACGAACTGAGCAAGTTCAACAATTTATAATTTGAGATTTTAAAAATCGACTTTAAATCAGTGCCTAAATCTCTTCAAGTATGTATAGAGTTCCCTCAATTTTTATAGGATCCCATCATCAGAGCCTGACCTGATGATCATGGAAACTTGAGAAGAACTAGAGAAGCATACCCTTTCAAAGTTTTCTTCCTCCTTTTTTTAAAACGGTTAATGAAAGCTTGTAAAAATGTCCTACGTTGGTCCTTTCTAGCACTAGGTAGCGATTGTCGATGTCCCTAAACTTCCTACTTGCGGTTTACAATACCTGTTTATAAATCCATGTGTATGGTTCATTAGTAAATAGAAGCATCACGCGTGGCGTCCCCACCGAAGGCCGGCGGAGGATATCTGCATCGTGAGGTCGCAGGATAATGTTGCGGAAGGGAAACGTGCGTAAACAAAACAGTGATACTCACGTGATTGCAGAACATAGAACTTTAGTATTATACGTACCTATTTATATATCTTACACCTGTATTCTTATGCAAACAATGCATGCGTGTAATCTCGCCAATCTTCCATTAGTCTTTCTGACTATTTATTAACTGTTTAATCTTCTATCATGTCAATCCAACTTCTGGTTTAGTTATCGGAAAGGTAAATATTAATTATTGTTCGTTATTTATTTATTGTTGTTGTTGTGTTGTACCAGCAAGTGATCTATTGTGGCAGCCCTTTTTTTAGATTTCACCGTTTAAGGCCCGTTGCCTCTAGGAAATTCCAGATTCTTTGGGCGGTGATATGTTGTACATCTTCTGGGTGCACGATGTGCCGCCCTAGCTAGATACTTCTTTTGTGCGTGAGTGTTCCGCAGGAGCAGAGAATGTGCATTGCTGTTTCCTCTGTCTCCTGGCAGAACCTGCCAGTTGCGTTGCGTCCTGTTTCATACCCATTTGAAACAGGTGTTTGTTGAATTTGCAATGTCCTGTCAGGATTCTCGTTCCTGATTTCGATATAAATCTTACTCATTCATTACGAGTGCCTGTGTGTGTTAACATTTGCCGTTTTTAACTCCCGACGCAAAAAGAGGATGTTATAAGTTTGACGTGTCTGTGCATCTGTGTGTCTGTCTGTGGTACTGTAGCTCCTAAACGAATGGACCGATTTTAATGCCGTCGTGTGATAGCCGTGATGGAAACTCAAGAGACCGCGAAAGTAACGGAAATGTTAGCTAAAACTGTCTCTTCATCGTCCACTCTAAAATTATCTTCTTATTGTTAATTTACAAATCTGTGTCGCGTATAGCGTCGCCTCATTAAAGAACAAAATCGATCTCGAGATGGCGTGTGACGCAAACGTTACGAAAGAGTTCAACGCCCTCTATTGGCGGCTATTTATTTATTTTTTCTGCAAAAATGTATGCCGGCCAGTTACACCGCTCGCTTAAGGGAAAGTAGTCTAATAGCCAACATCTGTGACAAATCTTGATGATAAGTTGTAGGTATTAGATTCCATGCTCGCAATATTATATTACATTCTAGAGCAGTGTTTTTCAACTTCTTTTAACGTCTCATTTTGTTCTTGTAAGTTTTTACAATAATATTCCTATAATGCAATTAAGCTTGACCCTCGTAACGCATTATATGAAAACAAATTGGAGAGGCTATTAATTGAAAAATGTTACTACTCCGTTAAGGATCTGTCCCGGGGAAGGACATATATATTATTATAACTTTTATGTGCGTGAAATATGTAGCTATGGAGCTACAATATAAACGAGATCCACGCGGACGGAGTCGCGGGCAGAAACTAATCAATAAATAAATAATCCCGTGTTAATATTAACGTTTACAGACAGGTAACGATTGACGACGCGAGACGCTAGCTGTCAGGCGAGTGTAAAAGCGCTCACGCCTGTAAGTACCAGCTTTAATAGTTGCCAGTAAATATCTCTAGATCTAGGGCCGTTTGGACTTTTCAGGTAATTTGGCCGGCTTAGGGTAGATTTTACCTAACCACCTGTAAACCTAAGTTGGTGCAACCCGCCCTCAGTTATGGCAGAAACCCACTAATCACTGTACAATGTACATAACATACTAGCCAGTCACAAAATCTGCGCCTCTTCGCAATGGGACGCTCCGTCTCGCGACCCTTTTTCTCGTTTCCCGCTTGCTCTTTCGCACCGTACCTATAACGCCAATATGCGGTCACGGGGTATACAGAATTGTGACCGGGTTGTATACATTCCTGTGACCGTATGAAGAAGAAGACGCCTGTCCATTAAAAAAAACCGGCCAAGTGCGTGTTGGGCCACGCGCGGTGTAGGGTTCCGTAGTCTTTGTTACATCGCCACGCGCGCGCCAACTAAATGGTGCGGTGCGTCGTCGGCCGAATTTGTGCGAAACTTGGCCTTATTAAGTACATATTTAGTTGGCCGTGTATTACTCGGTATCTAGTAATGTCTACTTAGTCGTGATAGATTTTCTTTTAAATTCATTTTATGTACTACTGCCACGATTTTTTTCACATTCCCAGTAGCAGCCATCTACCCGGCAGGGGGTCAGGACACATGACTCAGCAAAAATTTGAGCTTTGGACCTCTAAGTTGAAAAGTGGTTTTTAGAAAACCATAATATTTTTGAACAGGCTATCCACACCCCACTTTACCTGTAAGGGAGGTACTTAGGTTCCTTATAAAAGGTATTTTTCAAAATTTTAGTGTAGGTACCATTTTTTGTTTGATTTACCTATATGTAACCATTCCGAATTACAGCTTGCTATAGTAGTAAGGGTTACTGAGCTAACCCGCAGACGGACAGACAGAACGAAGTACATGGCGAAACTATAAGGGTTCCTAGTTGACTACGGAACCCTAAAAAACCTAAAATAATCAAGGCCCGAGTCACATTGGCGCGGCTAGCGATGGTCAATAGTTGACACAGCTAATGACTAGTCTACTATGAGTACTATGACCCGGCACCACCAGTCTGTGAGAGGTTTAACGATTATGACAACTGACGCCATCGATTGAAACTAGTATATCATAAATACAGTGTATAATGATTTTAACTGGAGATCAAATATTGAGATAGCTTCTCATTAAGTACACAATAAAGGCAATCGAAGGCGTTGTATAACATGTGCTTTCACCTTCACTGCGGCGTGTAGGTATAGACGAAATACTTACACATTCTTATAGGTAGGTAAATAGGTAGGTACTATGATTGTGGCAAACAGGCGAACAGCTAACTGGATCATAAGATGACATGGTAGCATACCTATAATAGGTATAATTTAGGCCATTCAGAAACTATCTTGATTAAAGTGCCCGACAATAATTTGTCTTTATCTGTCACTTTGGCATTTCTGATTGTAAGAAAGGTATAAAACATATGCTAGTTAACAGAGGCTTGTTAAGTTTTATGAACAAGGGGGGTTAATTTTTGAAAACTAGGGGTCACAAAACTGGGGCAATCTTGCATCACTAGCTAAAAATAAAATAATGACATTTAATATTTAATAATAAGAATTGCATTAGGTAGGTAACTTTCGTTGTCGCTTCCGCTGACGCGCTCCAAAGTTACGCATCCAATTTCCATTCGTTATTGGCGAAAATGAACCGCAACGGATTAAGTATGTTTCGTCTTTTAGAATAAGAATAATGAACAATTATAACATGCATAACTAATTTAGCGAGGGTGTTTTCTTTGAAATAGAGACGGTGTTGTCAGCTCTATATTTACCACTTAATGTTTAACAGAAAAAAAACTACTTGTACGAAAATTAAGGAACGAACCCTCAGGCTTAAAGGCATACAGTCCACCAATCATTCAAGGTTCAATATGTGGCAATATTCTCAATTTCAGGACCTTGTGTGTATCCTATCAGCCCGAGTACGAGTATGTAGCTGAAGTCATGGCCAACGGCTTTTGTTCAGAAAACAAATATATAAAAAAATGCATTATACTGCTATCTATGCTTGGTTATGATAACTAAGTGTTTAGCGCCATCTAGTAGTAAGTAGCTTTACTCATTGCATAATTTGGCCACCTAGCGGGCAGTAGAAAAACTATGATATTGAAACTTTTATCCTTTCCTCCTAGATGGCAGTAATAAAACTATTTCTATTTTGAAATACGACTGTGTTGGTTTTTGACAATGAGTTGTTTTTCACAAATAAAAACGTACAATTGAAGTATTATTGTTAATATGAGAACCTTCTTTCTTCAAATATAATGTATTCATAGACAGTCGAAATAGTCTCAAAACTATGTGTTGTATAGTTGGTAGCTCGATGATATTCTTTAGTTTATGGTGCGATCGCCGCTTGTGACAGTTCGTGTGAGAAAAATTGGAAATTATGAAGTAAAACATTTTTTCAAATATTGTGTTTAAATGACAGCAGGAAAAGAAACGATGGGGTAAGTTTAATTCTTCAGGTGAAGCACATTTTAATTCATAAAACTGTACCTTTCGAACGTAGACATCAGCCAAGATAATTCCTTTTCTGTTGCCCCTTGGCATTTCAAGGGAGGGGATGCATTTTACCCATGCGTAGGGGTATTTTAAGTTTGCTCTCGAAGGATCAGTAATATTTACAATCACAATACCCTATGACGTCAAATAAACGCGTGGGGGACGTAAATACGCGACCTTTTCAATCAATTACACCCTGTTTCCTGCGCTTTCGTTAGCCCTCGTAGTATGTTGCATCTATTTCCGCCTAAATAGGCAATTGCACATCGATTGCACACGATCGAGTGGATTTACGTCCAGTAAGGTCGCCTGGGGTCGGGTCAGAGGGTTCTATTTTTAAAATCTTCGTACTTGAGTAATCCTTTACTTGGTTCTGAGCACCTGGCACGTTAGGGCGTATATTAGCACAATAATCGCACAAAAATATTCAAATTAAGTTCTAATAAGCAATTTATTCGTTATAATGCGTGAGGATAAAAATTCAGGCATCCTACCCGCCATAACTGAAGTGGAGTAAGTGAATTTCTAATTTGTTTCCCATTTTACCATCAAAAAATATATAGCCTCTGGTATCCCATGTATATAATATTTTATTCTATAGCATATCACGGATCAAATTTCAGCTCCAGCCTACTAAGCTAACCTTTAATTTAGTAATTTTCATGAGCTTAATACCTATGACATACTCCAGAGCTACTAAAATAATATAGTTTGATTAAATGCAATATGTCCCGTTGACTGAACCTTCCCTGTAAAAGTAGTTATCTAAATCAGTGCTAGAGAAAGTGTAGCTTGAAATTGCCTCGTCATGGAATATTTTTGTAAAAACAATAGACCAGTTTTGTAGAAGAAGATCAAAGTCAATTTTATTTGGCAATAAAGCCACTAAATGTCTGATATGATTCTCAATTTGAGGATAAGGCATAACTCATTGTGCTGTCCTTGATGCATCATTTCTATAGCCACAGAATTAATTTGTCTCAAATTGAATGGACTCAAGTTAACCTGCATTGAAAATTATCCGTTCTCCAATATGGCAGAAATTAACCGTACCAATGTGAATTTTTCAAACCTCAAGATTGCAATGAAACCTGTTCTCTTTAACACCCTCTTTCACGATTTAGAGTTTTCTGTAAGTACTGGAACAAACAGAAATATTTGACCTCCCGAGTCTCCGGTTCCTATTGAAAACACAAATTGTTTTAGGTCTTTGGATTTTACAACAAGTTAATTTCAAATCTATTATCTGGGCCATTGGATTCAATTTCTATTGTATTTTTATTCATATGTGGTTTCCGGAGAATAACATTTATTTCACTTAAAATCACACTTTATTTGGTTAGCCTCACTTACGTGATGGACAAGACTTGCTTGTGTTCTATCATAACTATTACAAGACATATCTAAGTGAGGTTGTAGTTCACACAACTCATGTCATATCTTATCATTGCATTCCTTTCTTAAGCAACCCACTTATCTGCTGTCAATCATGTTGTATCTTGACATCGCTACACTTATTGACTGCTCATTGTTGTGCCATTTTGTCATGAGACAAGCAGAATTCAAAGTTTCTATCTAACAATTTGGAAAATGGAGATAGGCAATGAAATATTGTAAGTAACATTGTGTGATTTGTGTCTGTTCATTTTAAAATTTCGTTTAGTCGGATAAAAACATAGCCCAGTATTCTCTCATCGTCCTCCTAGCGTTATTCCCGGTTGGGCCCTAAAGGAACCTGGGGTCCGCTTTGACACCCAATCGCAAGATTCGGCTTAGACACTCGTTTTACGAGACTTGTTCTACATTCAATTAACTAATCATCCATTATCAGTTATATAATTCAACGAATGACGAACTATCGAATGATGCCTCACGTAACAAAAATAAAATAATCATACATTTTCTTTAATTATAATTGAAGATAGTATTCATCCTAAGTTATAAAGTGATGAAAAAGCCATTAATGGTTTAACGAGAGAATAAAATTACATCCCCACTTTAGGTGTTGGGGAAACACCCAAAAAATATATTTTTTCAATATTATATTCTACTGTTTCGTCGACGTGATTAATTCATATACCCATGCCGAATTACAGTTTTCTAGTAGTAAGGGTTACACAGGTAAGCCGCAGACGGACATGGCGAATCTATAAGGGATCCGTTTAAGGCGCCGTAGGTTCATGGTCTTCTCTCCCTCTCACTGAGCATAAGCGTGAGCGAGATGGAATTGCGTGCTCGAAAGCGAGCAAATCATATTTTTCAATTTTAATTTTTTGGCCGTTTAAATAAATAAAAAAGTAAACACGGAGTTCTCTCAAACATGATATTGCCGATTTTTAGAAGCCATTTTATTATTTTTAGCTTTTGTGCATAATTTGTAACAAATATTTTAAGTGTATTTTAGACCCTTTTAGACCTATGTTCGTGATTTTTTTCTATCGAGCGAAAATTGCTTAATCATGTTTCTAAACACTCATTTCCCTGCAGACAAGCCTCAAGATTACTAAGGTGCTTTGGGGTATATTCGACATATTTTTAGGCGAGTGTAGAGTATGTTAGGGTCTGGGCTCGTAAAACAGAACCTAAGAAGTATTCCTTCCAAGCAATGAGATCTTTGAGAAATTGGATATATTCATCAACGGTTTGTGAAAACAGCGTTTTAATACGTTGCTTGGTTTTGGAAATAAATGTAAACAAAAATAGAAAATGATTTGAATACCAGTTTTTAAGGTGGGGGGGGGTAATTTCGAAAGCAAGTGGGGTGATTTCGAAGGTCTGCAAAAATAGTTTTTACGCTATATGAGTTTAAGATTCATATTTCTTTTTTGTTCTAATTTACCCCCTTAAAAATTCCTGCTGATTCAAGGTATGGAACATGTATTTTTTTTAAAAGCCACAATTTATTTTCGAATTTCCCCCGCGCTGGGATCAGTAAAGATCAGTGATTGTAAACATTTTTTTGTTAAATAACGATTATATTTAATGTTTAATAAAAATAGTCTACAAAACCGCATTTAGAGAATTCCATAACTCATTTATAAAGAAAAGATAAGATTAACGTGAGGCCGTCTTGAAAACTAAACAACCGACCCAACATGAGATGACAAAAAAAGAATTTAATACTTATTAACAATAAGGTTATCTTGTATGTGCATCTGATGAAAGTTGGTACTTATTGTATACACGGTGATTTTGTTATGTCTGGCCATACCTTAGAGATTTTTTGTGAAGGTAAATTACGAACAACATTTACTAATAACTAGGAGACGCTCCACGGTCCGATATCGGCAGGACTGCAGAAAAATCTAGTATGGAGTGACCTTGATTTGGTTGGTTGGTTTCACGCGTCAGCCGGCATGCAGGCCTGCCGATATCGGACCGTGCAGCGTCTCCTTACGGGCGCCAACAGGGAAATCGCGAAATACTGAAAAGGACAGGAATGATAAAACCACAATAACCGAACGTTACAGTTCCTGGGTTGACAACCTCTGATAATGGACTACCTAAACCTAGTTTGGGGTTATTTCGAAAGTACATTCATTCAAATTTCCCCCGTGGGGTAAGTTCGAATGCTTTTTTAAAACTGCAGTTAGACCGTTATGCTGTACTCATTAATACGACAAAAATGACAATCTAACTTAAAAACCAACGAACAATGATTTAACTTACCAGATTCCCGAGTTATGTGATATGGGGTAATTTCGAAAGTCCTCATAAGACACAAAATCGCCCTTTTTATATTTAATCGACCGCAGCACACGTGTTCTCACGACTAGCGACGCGAAGTGAACTGAAGCGGGGGGGGGGCAGATAAATATGGCGTCTTGACAAGTGATCCCAGCGTAGAAATTGTTCCTAGTTTAGTAGAAATGTGTGATTTTCGACTTATCCCCATTTTCGAATTTACCCCAAAGCACCTTATTCGTTTTTTTTGAAACCATATTATTATAAACAGACGAATTATATTGTTTCAAAAACTCTGTTCGCTTAACTTCGCCGAACCTACGGCGCCTTAAACAAAAACCTAAAAACTCACATTGATGTGCATATTTCCCGTACGTCAATACGAAACCACGGTCTGTCTGTTTACGATATACATCACTATGAATGGGGCTCTACCGGCTGACCTTGAATTATGTATGCCAGTGTATTTAGACTATAGTAACCCACATTGCTTGCTAATTACCATGAGTTAAGCACAGTTTGACCCAATTATAAACAATGTGAAAATAATTACAGTAGACACATGTACGATTCTCACCGACTGGGCCGGGTCGGAGCGCGCCTGAGCGCATTTTACAAGTTGCCAAAGGAATTTAGAGCTTTAATATAGACGTTACGTTTCATATTTGAATGGCTTTGCGGCCGGTCGGGTCCTCGCGGACGTGGACGGCTATGCTAGGCCGTCGTCGCATCTAACCGTCTCCGTCCAGGTTTTGCCTATTTCACTTTATTAAAACGCGGGTGCTCGCGCATCCGTTGCGATGCCGCCACGCGAAATGGCCCCTTCGGTGGGACAAGTACACATGTCACATGTTTACTCGTTACCTCGTTAGGAGTTATTATTGCCTTGTCGCTACAAGTTTACGAATGAGTATCTGAAATGCAGATTCTGAATTCTACACCCAATCCTATCCTCCTTAATACTGAGGATCTCTGGTGTATTTATCGGCTTTTGTCCAAAAAAGCCTTACCCGAAGAGACACTCTCCCAAGCGCGGAAAATGTTACCACTTCTTTTACATGGTGCGCGAGTTCGAGGAACGGCCTTAAATGTCAACGTCAACGTTTTAAGGTCCTTTTCCGCTTAACGTCAACGCTTTTTTGCTTAACGTCACCTCACCGTTCATCCGCAAATATATCTTGACGCTACGATTCGCAGTAACTAAGCGTAATCATAGGTCTAGTTTCGTTAGGCGTGATGGGGGAAGTGAGGCGCATTAACGCGTTCCGAATAACAGGCCGGCGGTAGTAGCATGGTTGACATTTTATCACTTATCGTTGTGGATAAAACGTCGGTCACTTTCGCACTCGCATACTTGTCAGAACGTGACGGACGTCTTATCGACAGCGATAACGATAATTGATAAAATGGCAAACGTGTTACGCCCACAGCACGTCGATCATGGGACGGCCGCGACATACCTACTCTCGGGTTTTCTCAAATACAAATACAAATACAAGTAAACAATAGAATTTAAAAAAAAACAGATAAGACATGAAACCAGTGTGTCTCTGCGGCAGTGAACCGGAAACTGGCTCAGCATTATGCTGAGGTGTCAGACACCTGCAGCGCTGATTTTCAGCCAGCACCGTCGGTGACTCACGGAA
Organism: Epinotia demarniana; assembly: GCA_945867215.1. Classification (NCBI taxonomy): domain Eukaryota; kingdom Metazoa; phylum Arthropoda; class Insecta; order Lepidoptera; family Tortricidae; genus Epinotia; species Epinotia demarniana. Next base: position 39,561,371 of record OX244261.1, on the reverse strand, counting down.
ACGTCATACAAATGTAATAAATAACTACTAACATTTTTGAGATAGGTGACAGAGAAATAAAGATAAATACAAAGTGAGATAATACATGTATACACTACCTAGATGCAGCTCAATAAAATATTAATATAAAAGCAGCTCAGCAAATATGCAGCTCGATAAAAGGTAAAGGTCAACGTTAACGTATTATAAAAGTCCTTTTTCCTACCTTAACCGAACTCCCCTAACAATAACAAGCCTTCAGTTTTCTTCCCCTTTGAAATTCAATATTCTCACCGACCGTAACCCGTTAGAGTAAACAGACTATATTTAGGCACCGGTTGCCTCATTCCCTTTGTTTCTAACCTCGTCGCATTGTTGACGAAATACCGCACAGTATAGTGTCGCGAAATGTGTGCGGATTTTTCTTGTACTGTGTCTACATATGTATATGATCTACCTCTGAGACTAGTTGGTTCGAATCCCGGTAAGGCCATTTATTTGTGTGATGAGCTCGGAACATTTGTTCCTGAATCGTGGATGTTTTCTATGCATTTAAGTATTTATTTGTCTGCAACTAGGTATGTAAATCGTCGTCTAGTACCCATCCATAGTTAAAGCTTTGCTTAGTTTGGAACTAGGTCTATTTGTGTTATTAACCGACTTCAAAAAAAGGAGGAGGTTCTCAATTCAGCTGTTGGGGGGGGGTACTCTCAGGGAGCTCTCGGGGAGCAGGCATTTATGCGAATGACTACAGTAGTAGTGTAAGCATGGGTAGTTTGGCAACCGTCTTCCAGGCGGAGACATACGCTATAATTGCCTGTGCACAGGAGAATATAGACAGGGAAACCAGAGGGCAGACCATCTATATACTCAGTGACAGTCAAGCGGCCCTTAAAGCACTTACGGCGCCGAAAGTGGAATCTAGACTAGTCTATAACGGCGTCCAGGCACTGAACAAGCTTGGAAAGCATAATAAGGTGCAACTAGTTTGGATACCAGGGCACGAGGGCTTCATCGGCAACGAAAGAGCGGATGAGCTTGCAAGAGGGGGGTCTACAAATCACTTTGTAGGTCCAGAACCATGTGTGGGACTCTCGCAGGGAACCATAACTTCGGCCTTTAAAGCCCACGCCAAAACCAAACACCAACACTAGTGGAGGAATGAGGCGGGCTTAAGGCACTCTAAGCTCTTCATAGAAGGAGTGGACTCGGGCTGGACTAACAAACTCTGGAAATCCAGTAGGAAGCAGCTCAGAATCATATCTGGGGTGTTCACAGGTCACTTCGGGGTCAAGGATATCTTGGCCAAGATGGGACTATCGGACAGTTTAGACTGTAGAATGTGTGGCGAGGAGGATGAGACTATGGAACACTTATTGTGTGAATGTCATGCCCTTGCCAGACAAAGAATGAATTACTTCGGTAACGGTTATCCGCAACCAAAGGAATTCAAGGTATTCCCGCTGAGCTGCATCATCCGCTATGTGGAAATGATGGAGCGAAGTTGGGAGTAGACATAAGGAGAGGGCAAATGCACAAAAGATCCCACTGGGTCGAAGTGCATCCGAAAGGGCCCTCATCTAGATAAGATAAGATAAGATAAGATGTATATACTTCCAGGTGGGTCCCATTTTTTTTCAAAATTCAGTTAGATGATGAGATCCATGAGGAATTGAGGGAACTCCTCAATTTTATTAGGCACGCGCGTAGTGATTTTTGGTATTTTGTTCCCGGAAATCATCTTCTAAGCAGCTGAAATGGGGGGAGAACGCTTGTATGGAGCTAGATATAACGCGGACGGAGTCGCGGGCAGAAGCTAGTGTGTTTATAAGCGCTAGCGAGCAGTCGCGTAGTTGGCACGTTGTACAAACATGAATTAATTGGGTCAAACAATTATTTCGTGTCGTTATTCTGTCCCGTTAGACAAGAGGCAACATGACAGAGACAAAGAATTTACAACGTGTATCTACTCTGCGTAGAAAGTGGTCCATAAAATTGAGGTTTAAAAATGACAATAAAACATACATACAATAAACATTTGGTGGACTTAAGATAACAGTTTTAAAAAGTGACCCACAAGACGTAGTTACAACTATCGACAGAGAAAAGTTATTTGGCCCAATTTCTAACACTAAGGCGTCGTCCGCGTCGTCTATGGACGAGCAGTACGTGAAGCGTGCCTGAATACGCGTATGCTTGTACAGAAACTTCCCTTCCCTTTCCCTTACTTTCGGGAAGTAATAGGAAACAAAGTGCTCTGTTTGTTTGTTCGTGATAAACTCGCGAACTTTACACCCGATTTAAAGCGGTGTACCTAAGTTTATTCTCGGTGGCGGTTTCAGTACATAACATAATTTACGTTTATGTTTTGTTTATGTTTGTGTAGGTACTGCAATTTGTGTGAAGTACTACGTAGTTAGCGACCCTCTCGCTAACTACGGCGAAATAATCCCTGAGGTCACTACTAACTGGGTCCTGAAGGGCAATAGCCTAATATTTAATACTGGCTAAACGCGCTGCTCCGCCTGCGAATTAGGCATAGTAAACGCGTTCAAACCTGCGGGGTAAAATATACTCTATGTCCACCTCAAATTTCCATTCTATCTGTAGTTCCGGATCTAACCCCCCCCCCCCCCCCCCTTATATACTTACAAAGCTAATACATAAAGTTTCTCTCTACGGGTGACACATAAGACGTAATACAAAATAGCAAAATGTGAATCTATCCATGATTCTGAGCAACTTTTACTATGGGACCAACTTTGTGTTATGCCATAAAAATACAACTATTTCATACACTGTGCTCATTTTAGACTGAAGAAAATGTATGAACAGGTGGTTTTTTTTGGCATAACACAAAGTTGGTCCGATAGTAAAAGTTGCTCAGAATCATTGTGTCACCTAGTATAACATTATTAAAACGCGCGAGCGAAGCGAACGAAGTTGTCCGTTTCAGCTTGGGCAGAAGATCAATAAAAAAGACTTTTCTGTACGGGTCGTATTTCTCAACCGATTCTCGTGAAATTTTGTGAGCAAGCTCGATATCTATAAGGAACCTTTCTACTGATTTAGTTTTTGTTAAAAAAATAGGAAACAAAAGACAGTCGCGAGGTTTACATCTAATATAGCCAGTAGTATACCTAGACAAATTGGCTATCCCTATAAACCTATACTATAAAGTATAGTTTTATAGGGATAGCCAATTTGTAGAGAGACTTTGTAATAATGAGCAGAAATTGTCTAACGTCTTCTTTGAACAAGTTGCCGAGTACTTGAGTGTCAATAAGCTTCAATTATAATTAGAATTGTTCGGCTCAGACAGTTGCGAATTAAAGTCACTTTGCTAAAGTGTGATGTTGTCATATACGTATTTAAAGCTAACTCATGGAAAGGCGTTGAAATCCATAACATCATATATTCAGTGCTGGCTGGGGCGACCGTGGCGGTCACCCGGGGCACCTAGGTGTACAGGATGAGAGGTGTATGGGGTGCCGTAAAACATGATGCTAGCCGTTTTCCACGTCAGCGACTGTATATTTAGTCATGTAATCCTAGCGCACACTCTCCGAAATGTATCCTGCAGAACACCGATAAGCAGGCTAAAGTGGCCGGCAATAGAATTTGCTAACTATGTAAACAAACCGCCATATTGAAATTGTCTTCCACTATGGCGGTTTGTTTACATAGTTTGTAAATACTATTGACGGCGACTTTACTTTTCTACATCTTTTTTCTAAGTTGCGCTAGACGTACTAATTGTTAAGTTTTCACGCTTAATCTGAAACTGACCGGCTCAAATACGTAAATGTGTCTCAAACATTCTACAATGTTGTGTGGAACGCGATGGACCGGAATTAATGGAGGCTCATTTGTGCTCGAACGAAAATCATCTTTATGAACACTAAGAAGCAAGGATTGCATGCCTAGGATAATTGCCATTTTATTACTCAACCGACTTAAAAAATAATGAGGTTCTGAATTCGTCGGAATATTTAATTTTTTATGCATGTTCCCCGATTACTCGACCCATGGATCGATTTGCAAGATTCTTTTTTGTTTTAAAGGGTATTCTTCCCAGGTGTCCTATGGTCATCAGCACGGCTACCACGCGACGGAGCGCGAGCTCTCTCGATTTTTCTCGAACCTCTCTTTCTTTCTTTTGTCTCTTTATTTTTAGAACACTTAAAACAAAAGGTATAGTGCGAGAAAAATCGAGAGTATGTCGCGGCCGTCCCATGATAGACATGCTGGTTAGGGTCTGATCATGGAACCATGAAGGAATCAAGGGAGCTCTTAAAATTATAAAGGCACTGAAGAGGATTACTGAGTTCGGTTCAAACCTTGTTTTTAAAGTAAATTATAATTCAAAACACAAACCGTCCCTTTTATGCTGGCTTATTTAGGCCTATCTTTGAAGGTATAAGTTACGTGAGCGTACCGTGTTCAATGTAGCGCACTAGCTGGCATTTCTCCAACTTCCGTTCGGCTGTCGATAAGGCCTGAGTAGATTTAGGTTAAACCTGCCAAGTTGCCGAATAGCATCTTCGGTAGATAAATGTCATCAAATCAAATATCATAACACAAACACAATAAAAACATACATTAAGCAGAGGTCTGATTGCGTTACGAAATTGATTTAATCGTATGGCGTTCTGTGAATGCGAATATCCATTGGATGTTTTATAGGAACGCCTATTTCGCCGAAAGTGTTGTCGCTTATTTAGCATCACCCAGGGGACACGTGCAGGGTTGTGGTAGTAGGTAAATCCTGCGGACGCGAGCAACAGATTATCCCCCCGCAACAGATTGTCTCCCAGCAACAGATTGTCCCTTTTTTGTGAAAGCAGCATACAGCTGGCGCATGGCTCATTCTTTTATAGGAACGCGACAACGTATAAACATTGGCAGTCTTTACAATTTACTAGTCTCATCATCCTCCTGGCGTGTTTTAACCCCCGACGCGTAAGTTTAACGTGTCTGTCTGTGTATCGTAACTCCCAAACGGATGGACCGATTTGAACGATTTGACGAGTGTTCTTAGCCATGTTTCATAAAAATCTGTTCAGCTGTTTTTGAGATATTGGACTTTGAAATGAAAATGTCGGGGGTTTATCAACTTTTTTAGTTGTAGTTATCCCGGTAGTTCTTAAACCAGCCCGGAATATCTGGCATAGTCACTAGTTTTACGAAAGCGACTGCAACCTGACTTTGCAACCCAGAGGGAAATTAGACTGCATTGGGATAATACCGGTTTAAAATGTACTGGTCTCCGGCTATACTAATGCTGTCTCTGTCCAACAGTGAGCAGCCAATCTTCACGTGCAAAGCGCACGTGTTCCACATAGACCCGAAGACCAAGCGCTCTTGGATGTCCGCGAGCTCAGCCGCTGTCTCTGTCTCGTTCTTCTACGACTCTTCGCGCAACCTGTACCGGATCATCAGTGTGGAAGGGACCAAGGTATGTAATAGCAATGGCGTGACCAGGGACCACACTTATGTATGGTAGTGGAAGTTGGGTGTGACAGAAGAAACGTCAGCACATCTATCATGAGACGGCCGCGACATACTCTCGATTTTTCTCGCACTATACCTCTCTTTCTAAGTGTTCGTAATGAGAGAAAGACGGTTAGTGCGAGAAAAATCGAGAGAGCTCGCGCTCCGTCTTATGATAGCCGTGCAGAGTCAACTGAATGCAGAGGCAATGAAAGCGTAGTGGACTATGTGTGGGGTGAGTCTAAGGGATAGGATAAGAAATAGGTTGATAAGAGAGACATGTGGAATGACTGAAGGTGTAGTGACGAAAATTGAAAAGGGCATGCTAAGATGATATGGGCATGTAGAGAGAATGGATGAAAGAAGATTAACAAAGAGGTATGAGGGAAAAGTTGATGGTACAGTTGGAAGGGGTAGATCTCGAACTTTTTCCGACCAAATCGGAGAAATCCTGAAGAAAGGTCAGGTCAAGAGTACCCTAAACCGACGAGCATGTACCTATGCAAGCAAGAAAGGTTGGTCAAGATCGTAGCAAGTGGAAATCCGTGGTCTCTGCCTACTCCTCCGGGAAATAGGCGTGATTATAATGTATGTATGTGACTAGGGTTCCGCGCCGGGTAACACCCGGGAGTGCATCCATTAGATTCGGAGCTAGGTCACTTGGTGACACCCACACATGACTTTCACTCCGGGTGAAACCCAGGAGTGACCCTCCTTAGCTGGGGAGCTAGGCTACTTCAACTCTCTAGCGAGTTAGGAGCTTGTTTGTGATCTGATTGGTTTAAGCAAATCTAGTAGGCCGCGCGCCACTAGAATTCTGCTCTGTGGTTGGTTGAAAAAAGTCTAGTTGGCCACGCGCCGCAAGAATACTGCTATACTGCTCTTTGATTGGCTGAAATATTGAAGCTGCGCTCTCCACTCGCACTGATTTGGAACTTAATTCAATTTCGACAATTTTTGATTGACGCGGTTGTATGAAACATAGATTGTGTGTGAAATATATAATGTAATCAGTTACGCTCTCGTTAAACAATGTACTATAATGTTGTTTTGTTCCACAGGCGGTGATAAATAGCACCATTACAGCAAACATGACGTTCACAAAGACCTCGCAGAAGTTCGGGCAGTGGAGCGATGTGCGCGCCAACACAGTGTACGGGCTGGGGTTCGCGTCGGAGGCCGAGTTGGGCAAGGTGAGGATCCGTATTCATCTTCACACGACAATATGCCCCCGAATTTCCTTAATCTTCACTACATAAGTCGCTTCCCACTGTCTGTCCCTATGTACGCTCTTTAAAACTACACAACGGATTTTGATGCGGTTTTTTAATAAATAGAGTGATTCAAGAGGATGGTTTATATGTATAATATAGTACCCGTGCGAAGCCGGGGCGGGTCGCTAGTACTTGCTGCAAAATAATTACGATCTACGATTTTGCTATTGTAATCTTGTGGCAGTTCATTCATCCCTGATCTTATGAAAATGCAAAGATGTTTGAACTATAATCAAGACTTGATTGTACCTCTGAGTGGCAGCTCAAACTGGGCTGCGTGTACACACTTGTGTAAAAACTTGGAAAACGCTGGTCACCCCGCCGCACGCTCCGATCCGCGCCCAATTTATCCGGATGCTCTAAACCCCTAATCAGTAAGCTTCTTTAGCCTACTCGTGTGCTACGTTTTTGTATTTGAAAAAAGCGGTCTAATAAGATCCTCAACTAATTCTCATCCCTTGTTCCAGTTCATAGAAAAGTTCCAAGAGGTGAAAGAAGCGATCCAAGCCCAGCAAATGTCCGGGAAAGCCACGAACGGCAACAGCGGGGCGGCGACGCCGGTGGCCTCCGCCACGGCGTCCCCGCTGCTGGCGGCGCGCGCGCCCGACGAGCCGCCCGTGGCTGCCCCGCCCATGCAGGTACACTCGCATCTGATATATCGTCCCCGCTGCTGGCGGCGCGCGCGCCCGACGAGCCGCCCGTGGCTGCCCCGCCCATGCAGGTACACTCGCATCTGATATATCGTCCCCGCTGCTGGCGGCGCGCGCGCCCGACGAGCCGCCCGTGGCTGCCCCGCCCATGCAGGTACACTCGCATCTGATATATCGTCCCCGCTGCTGGCGGCGCGCGCGCCCGACGAGCCGCCCGTGGCTGCCCCGCCCATGCAGGTACACTCGCATCTGATATATCGTCCCCGCTGCTGGCGGCGCGCGCGCCCGACGAGCCGCCCGTGGCTGCCCCGCCCATGCAGGTACACTCGCATCTGATATATCGTCCCCGCTGCTGGCGGCGCGCGCGCCCGACGAGCCGCCCGTGGCTGCCCCGCCCATGCAGGTACACTCGCATCTGATATATCGTCCCCGCTGCTGGCGGCGCGCGCGCCCGACGAGCCGCCCGTGGCTGCCCCGCCCATGCAGGTACACTCGCATCTGATATATCGTCCCCGCTGCTGGCGGCGCGCGCGCCCGACGAGCCGCCCGTGGCTGCCCCGCCCATGCAGGTACACTCGCATCTGATATATCGTCCCCGCTGCTGGCGGCGCGCGCGCCCGACGAGCCGCCCGTGGCTGCCCCGCCCATGCAGGTACACTCGCATCTGATATATCGTCCCCGCTGCTGGCGGCGCGCGCGCCCGACGAGCCGCCCGTGGCTGCCCCGCCCATGCAGGTACACTCGCATCTGATATATCGTCCCCGCTGCTGGCGGCGCGCGCGCCCGACGAGCCGCCCGTGGCTGCCCCGCCCATGCAGGTACACTCGCATCTGATATATCGTCCCCGCTGCTGGCGGCGCGCGCGCCCGACGAGCCGCCCGTGGCTGCCCCGCCCATGCAGGTACACTCGCATCTGATATATCGTCCCCGCTGCTGGCGGCGCGCGCGCCCGACGAGCCGCCCGTGGCTGCCCCGCCCATGCAGGTACACTCGCATCTGATATATCGTCCCCGCTGCTGGCGGCGCGCGCGCCCGACGAGCCGCCCGTGGCTGCCCCGCCCATGCAGGTACACTCGCATCTGATATATCGTCCCCGCTGCTGGCGGCGCGCGCGCCCGACGAGCCGCCCGTGGCTGCCCCGCCCATGCAGGTACACTCGCATCTGATATATCGTCCCCGCTGCTGGCGGCGCGCGCGCCCGACGAGCCGCCCGTGGCTGCCCCGCCCATGCAGGTACACTCGCATCTGATATATCGTCCCCGCTGCTGGCGGCGCGCGCGCCCGACGAGCCGCCCGTGGCTGCCCCGCCCATGCAGGTACACTCGCATCTGATATATCGTCCCCGCTGCTGGCGGCGCGCGCGCCCGACGAGCCGCCCGTGGCTGCCCCGCCCATGCAGGTACACTCGCATCTGATATATCGTCCCCGCTGCTGGCGGCGCGCGCGCCCGACGAGCCGCCCGTGGCTGCCCCGCCCATGCAGGTACACTCGCATCTGATATATCGTCCCCGCTGCTGGCGGCGCGCGCGCCCGACGAGCCGCCCGTGGCTGCCCCGCCCATGCAGGTACACTCGCATCTGATATATCGTCCCCGCTGCTGGCGGCGCGCGCGCCCGACGAGCCGCCCGTGGCTGCCCCGCCCATGCAGGTACACTCGCATCTGATATATCGTCCCCGCTGCTGGCGGCGCGCGCGCCCGACGAGCCGCCCGTGGCTGCCCCGCCCATGCAGGTACACTCGCATCTGATATATCGTCCCCGCTGCTGGCGGCGCGCGCGCCCGACGAGCCGCCCGTGGCTGCCCCGCCCATGCAGGTACACTCGCATCTGATATATCGTCCCCGCTGCTGGCGGCGCGCGCGCCCGACGAGCCGCCCGTGGCTGCCCCGCCCATGCAGGTACACTCGCATCTGATATATCGTCCCCGCTGCTGGCGGCGCGCGCGCCCGACGAGCCGCCCGTGGCTGCCCCGCCCATGCAGGTACACTCGCATCTGATATATCGTCCCCGCTGCTGGCGGCGCGCGCGCCCGACGAGCCGCCCGTGGCTGCCCCGCCCATGCAGGTACACTCGCATCTGATATATCGTCCCCGCTGCTGGCGGCGCGCGCGCCCGACGAGCCGCCCGTGGCTGCCCCGCCCATGCAGGTACACTCGCATCTGATATATCGTCCCCGCTGCTGGCGGCGCGCGCGCCCGACGAGCCGCCCGTGGCTGCCCCGCCCATGCAGGTACACTCGCATCTGATATATCGTCCCCGCTGCTGGCGGCGCGCGCGCCCGACGAGCCGCCCGTGGCTGCCCCGCCCATGCAGGTACACTCGCATCTGATATATCGTCCCCGCTGCTGGCGGCGCGCGCGCCCGACGAGCCGCCCGTGGCTGCCCCGCCCATGCAGGTACACTCGCATCTGATATATCGTCCCCGCTGCTGGCGGCGCGCGCGCCCGACGAGCCGCCCGTGGCTGCCCCGCCCATGCAGGTACACTCGCATCTGATATATCGTCCCCGCTGCTGGCGGCGCGCGCGCCCGACGAGCCGCCCGTGGCTGCCCCGCCCATGCAGGTACACTCGCATCTGATATATCGTCCCCGCTGCTGGCGGCGCGCGCGCCCGACGAGCCGCCCGTGGCTGCCCCGCCCATGCAGGTACACTCGCATCTGATATATCGTCTCCGCTGCTGGCGGCGCGCGCGCCCGACGAGCCGCCCGTGGCTGCCCCGCCCATGCAGGTACACTCGCATCTGATATATCGTCCCCGCTGCTGGCGGCGCGCGCGCCCGACGAGCCGCCCGTGGCTGCCCCGCCCATGCAGGTACACTCGCATCTGATATATCGTCCCCGCTGCTGGCGGCGCGCGCGCCCGACGAGCCGCCCGTGGCTGCCCCGCCCATGCAGGTACACTCGCATCTGATATATCGTCCCCGCTGCTGGCGGCGCGCGCGCCCGACGAGCCGCCCGTGGCTGCCCCGCCCATGCAGGTACACTCGCATCTGATATATCGTCCCCGCTGCTGGCGGCGCGCGCGCCCGACGAGCCGCCCGTGGCTGCCCCGCCCATGCAGGTACACTCGCATCTGATATATCGTCCCCGCTGCTGGCGGCGCGCGCGCCCGACGAGCCGCCCGTGGCTGCCCCGCCCATGCAGGTACACTCGCATCTGATATATCGTCTCCGCTGCTGGCGGCGCGCGCGCCCGACGAGCCGCCCGTGGCTGCCCCGCCCATGCAGGTACACTCGCATCTGATATATCGTCTCCGCTGCTGGCGGCGCGCGCGCCCGACGAGCCGCCCGTGGCTGCCCCGCCCATGCAGGTACACTCGCATCTGATATATCGTCTCCGCTGCTGGCGGCGCGCGCGCCCGACGAGCCGCCCGTGGCTGCCCCGCCCATGCAGGTACACTCGCATCTGATATATCGTCCCCGCTGCTGGCGGCGCGCGCGCCCGACGAGCCGCCCGTGGCTGCCCCGCCCATGCAGGTACACTCGCATCTGATATATCGTCTCCGCTGCTGGCGGCGCGCGCGCCCGACGAGCCGCCCGTGGCTGCCCCGCCCATGCAGGTACACTCGCATCTGATATATCGTCTCCGCTGCTGGCGGCGCGCGCGCCCGACGAGCCGCCCGTGGCTGCCCCGCCCATGCAGGTACACTCGCATCTGATATATCGTCTCCGCTGCTGGCGGCGCGCGCGCCCGACGAGCCGCCCGTGGCTGCCCCGCCCATGCAGGTACACTCGCATCTGATATATCGTCTCCGCTGCTGGCGGCGCGCGCGCCCGACGAGCCGCCCGTGGCTGCCCCGCCCATGCAGGTACACTCGCATCTGATATATCGTCTCCGCTGCTGGCGGCGCGCGCGCCCGACGAGCCGCCCGTGGCTGCCCCGCCCATGCAGGTACACTCGCATCTGATATATCGTCTCCGCTGCTGGCGGCGCGCGCGCCCGACGAGCCGCCCGTGGCTGCCCCGCCCATGCAGGTACACTCGCATCTGATATATCGTCTCCGCTGCTGGCGGCGCGCGCGCCCGACGAGCCGCCCGTGGCTGCCCCGCCCATGCAGGTACACTCGCATCTGATATATCGTCCCCGCTGCTGGCGGCGCGCGCGCCCGACGAGCCGCCCGTGGCTGCCCCGCCCATGCAGGTACACTCGCATCTGATATATCGTCCCCGCTGCTGGCGGCGCGCGCGCCCGACGAGCCGCCCGTGGCTGCCCCGCCCATGCAGGTACACTCGCATCTGATATATCGTCTCCGCTGCTGGCGGCGCGCGCGCCCGACGAGCCGCCCGTGGCTGCCCCGCCCATGCAGGTACACTCGCATCTGATATATCGTCTCCGCTGCTGGCGGCGCGCGCGCCCGACGAGCCGCCCGTGGCTGCCCCGCCCATGCAGGTACACTCGCATCTGATATATCGTCTCCGCTGCTGGCGGCGCGCGCGCCCGACGAGCCGCCCGTGGCTGCCCCGCCCATGCAGGTACACTCGCATCTGATATATCGTCTCCGCTGCTGGCGGCGTGCGCGCCCGACGAGCCGCCCGTGGCTGCCCCGCCCATGCAGGTACACTCGCATCTGATATATCGTCTCCGCTGCTGGCGGCGCGCGCGCCCGACGAGCCGCCCGTGGCTGCCCCGCCCATGCAGGTACACTCGCATCTGATATATCGTCTCCGCTGCTGGCGGCGCGCGCGCCCGACGAGCCGCCCGTGGCTGCCCCGCCCATGCAGGTACACTCGCATCTGATATATCGTCTCCGCTGCTGGCGGCGCGCGCGCCCGACGAGCCGCCCGTGGCTGCCCCGCCCATGCAGGTACACTCGCATCTGATATATCGTCTCCGCTGCTGGCGGCGCGCGCGCCCGACGAGCCGCCCGTGGCTGCCCCGCCCATGCAGGTACACTCGCATCTGATATATCGTCTCCGCTGCTGGCGGCGCGCGCGCCCGACGTCTTCACCTGGCCACAATGCGAGATTTCCCGTACGCGCAGCGTGCAGTAAAACTCGCATTATGGCCAGGTGTGACGTAATAGTACATTACTGCAGCCGCCGGGAAAGAAGGAATAGGAAGACCGGATAGTGATACGAAGCCCTTTTCACGGCTAGGCATGTATAGTGCTTTTCTCAAACATATGCAAAGAAATAAAAAATATCACCACTCAAAAAACCAACCTGTTTATGTATTTGTCCTTCGATTTTGGCGGCAACAAGTTATTCATTGCTAATTCGGCCTCCATTCTCAATTCCGGCGGAGTAGGTACAATTAGTTTCTTCGTCGCTGTTATCATCGGAACTAATTTTGAAATTTTATTTATAAATATCAACCACAAATATAAAATCCAGCTACACGACAAAAGACTTTTAATTTTCCCTCCAATCCCTCCATAATGTTTTTTTTTACCGAAGTCGTCTGTATTACGCGTGTGTAGTGTTCGAATCGACCCTATTAGAGCCATTATACACAAACTGATAATAAGAATCTTAATATCTATAATAATTAAAAAAATGCAGAGGATTTTAAATATTGTCTATGGTCTCTGGTGACTTAGGAATAGACAATATTTTAAATTTATTCAACAACACATTGAATCATACAGATTTGTATTCTTAATATCAATTCGTGTGTAATAGGCATTAACGCGGATATTTTGGTCAGCTGTTTAGCCTGTTCATGAACACAGACGCTATATTTAGATAAAAATAAAAAAAAAATTACTTCCCGGCCTAGGCCTTCAATTTTGTACGAAATTCCTTTACAGTTCTCTGAATTGCTCCGCCCGAAATGTGATACTTCGAAGCCTGTTATGACTCACGTAACGACGACATTTCATTGCATGTTTGAGAAAATATCTGAACATTTCTCTAATGCCTCCACAATAAAGACGTATTCAGATATATATATATCTGAATACGTCTGAGTATGAGCACTTTGACCGCTCCGATATATCTGATGGCGACTGCACGAGTTAGCCATCGATATTTTTAAAATCAGCCCAGCATGAATGCGTTTATGTCGGGCCTTCGTCGCATACTAGCAAGTGCAAGCGGGACGAATGCTTTATTTCCAACATAAATGCGAACATTCTGGCTAGACTTGGATCTCTATAAAGTACGGGCGAATAATCCGCATCCACGTATCTTTCTCCCTTTATGCATCGGTTAAAAAGAGAGATATAGCGCCCATCACTTCCATCATCAATGCATCACCATCATTATCATCACTGTCAAAAATGTCGTTAGGTCATAATCATAGTTCAGCCTCTCGTTGCTGCGCGATCAGGTTCAAGTATTCTAGGACGTGAAAGGAACTATCCAATGTCTGGAAGAGGACGAACAAGATGCCCACTATTAAAGCGTTAGAAAGCTATTTCGTGCACACTGAAAGGCAGCTGTACTGTATGCACTTGTCTGTCGAGATAGTTCTTAAATGTATGTAGTAACTAGCTCCTGCCCGCGACTCCGTCCACGTGGAACTCGTTTATATCGCAGCTCCATACAAAATTTTACCCCCCCGTTTCATCCCCTTAGGGGATGATTTCGGGGATAACAACTATCCTATGCCACTCTCCATCCCTTCAGTTCAACTATCTCCACATAAAAAATTACGTCAATTCGTCGCTCCGTCTTGCCGTGAAAGACGGACAAACAAACACACACATACACTTTCCCATTTATAATATTAGTATGGATAAAGAACTTTTTGTTGCAGCCTAAAGTAGACAATGACGAGATGATGGTCCACCAAAGAGCTCACTCCGTATCGTCCACACTGCAGGTTAGTCCAGTCTCTATTTTACCATCACTCATTTATACTAGAAAGCAATGAGGACCTAATATCAATGCTATAGACTTCCCATAGTTGCCAATATTGCACTCCCATTATGTTCCTCCAAGCGTCTCAAGCTATCACCGAACCTTATCTAGGTCGGTTCAAGGGTTTTCGAAACCCGTGGCTCCGGCGAGTTCACTTATTTCTGTCACAATTTGGTAGTGTTTTCTTACGGATTTGGGAGCCCAGTGGGTATCGAGAGGTTGAGCGCCAACGTAACGAACATTGTTACTTACGCATTATAATATTAGTTTCGATGGTGTAAAAAGGAAGATATGAAATACTAATAGTCATATTTGTTGTGTAGGGTGGTTACGCGACAGTGGGGCGAGCGCCGCGCGGGCCGCTGGCCTCCGCCGCGCCCCCCGACCGCTCGGACCGCGACCCGCCCGCCGAGTCCACCGAGCAACAGCTGCGGTACGAGAACGACCGCCTGAAACTGGCCTTGGCACAGAGGTGAGTCTTCGATTAAGTATCAGAATTGTCCACTAGATGGCGTTGTACCGACCGAGGCGATTTCTAGATCGCGCTAACGACGTGTCGACGTAGAATTTACAAGTAGTGGGGACGTTTTCGCCGTTTCCGAACGTGAAGCCTCTTAACTCGAACACGATTCCCCGATTGCCCGCTAGATGGAGTTGTACCGGCCGACCCGATCTCTAGATAACGCTAACAATGTGTTTAAGTAGTGAATAGCCTTAGCCTTCACGGCAGCTCCTGACTGCTCTGACCGCGTCCCGCCCGCTGAGTCCACCGAGCAACACCTGTGGTACGAGAACGACCGCCTGAAACTGAGTTGGCTCAGAGGTGAGTCATCGATTAAGTATCAGAATTGTCCGCTAGATGATGCGGTACCGACCGAGGTGATTTCTAGATCGCGCTAACGATGTGTCGACGTAGAATTTACTAGTAGTCGGGACGTTTTGACCGTAATTGATGTGGGCCGCACTTCTTCATATTTTGTGACTTTAACAGGCAATTCAAAATTCTGAATATAACGAGCTATACAAACAAAAGGGCTGTTGTAGTTGAATGGGTTCCCGATTGTCCGCTGAGTTCGGGCTGCGGCGATTTAGATAACGTTGCGCCGCGCCTTACTTGGAAGCTAGAAGTTGAAATGAAAAGAAAGTATGCTTTCAACATTTTATTATTACACTGCAAGTATTTTGTACAGTACTTAAAAACTAAAACTAAGAAGTAAACAGGTACAGTCTTCATCTTTCATAATAATATTAAAGAAATTAAAAAAGCCATCGCATCGTCTTCAAAATCTCGGTAAAACTAAGATAACAAAATAAAAAGCATTGTAAAATAGACAACACTTCAACAAATATTTCTACACATAGGGCAAATAAATCCATTCTGAAGGGAAAATGCAACACCCCCGTGTGATCCACTTCATGATCGTGACTATTAAATAGTAGACGCATGCAACTCCAAAGGAGTAACATGGGCGTTGCCGACCCTTGATATGTTTGAGGATTTGCCGTGTTGATAGCTGAAGGAACAAATGCCCCCGCCCCGCTCTCAACACAACGCATCCTCGGGAGCTCTGGCGACCTTGCTTAGCAGACCTTCATTAGAGAAATGTCTATGGAACTACTGATTTGTTTTCGCGGCTTCATGTTTGGTTTCATGCTAACGTCGTTGATTATAAATTTATTAGACTGTCATGCCTGACATGTCAATGCGATCACCAAATATAAGATGTAGTGACCAATCTTTTGGACGAAATAAGTGGTACGCTACAATCATATTCGTTGGACGTAAATGTTTTTGTGGCATTATTGTTTTAGTATTTCTATAATTGGTCAGCTCGTTGGTAATAAAATTAAAGTTTTTTTAAGACATTACCAATTTGGTCTCCTCCGTCACTCGCCAGAATCAAACAAGCTCTTTCTACTTGCACTGAGATTCTAAAGTCATTATTTAAGAAGCAATTATGCGTACTCATTTTTGATATTTTATTTTCAAATGTTGATTAGCCTCGCCATCAAACTTTGGCAAGTCGATATAGCTTTAAAATTCGTTATTGTGCTCTAGATATTCAATATAGTTAAGCTCCTCACAACGCCTTTGTATGTCCTATCTATGGTACATTAACCCTAGCACTTTCTCAGCACATTGACAAGTATGTGTCATCACCACTTTTTAAGACATTCTCAATTTAGTCTCCTCGATCGCGCTCCAGGATAAAATAAGCACTTTCTACATGCAGGGAGATTGCAATAAGCTAGCCTAAAACAAAACAGGCATGTTGTTAGCTGTAAAATTTGTTCTTCAGTCTAAGATAGTATAAGATTAAGCTACTCCAGACGCCCATTGTATGTCCTATTTGTGGTACATTAAACTATCCTAATGCGCGTACCCGGCGATGGGAACGAAACCGTCGTCGAACTGCTGCGGGCTGTACTCGTGGTGGTACTGTATGGGTTCGTACTTGACTTGCTCGTGCGCGTGCTCGTGCGCGTGCTCGTGCTCGTGCTTGGGCGCGCCGATCTTGTGCACGACAGCGTTGAAGCCGTGCGCGTCGTCCGCCTCGTATTCGACCACTCGCTTCGTGCCGTCCGTCTCAGTTAGCGTGTAGCTTCCTGGAATATGATTTTGTTGTTATCGAATCAATCGACTATTGCTTCTTGTTATAATCCTGTGGTGTGAGAAACTAGCATAGTTGCAAATCGGCAAATTCTATTCTAAACTTTAGATTCAGAGACAGAGTTTCTTACAAAATTATTACAAAGGAAACTTCTAACAAGCTTAAAATATGGTCCATGAAAAAGGGGTTGAACATGACTACGAAACCCCACACTTAGTGGATTTAAACAGCAGTTCCAAAAGATGTCCGCTTACTATTACGAAGGTTGTATACTTTTTTACCATCGTGGTATTTAAAATGATGGGATAAATTTTTGTGTTTGAATCGAAAACACACGAAATCTATTTACTTTATTCTATTGTTTTTTTAAGGACCGACCACACCTGCTTGACGCCGCGAATACGCGCTGATACCGCTCACGCATCACGATTTGCTACATTATAGCAGCTTCAACGTATTTTAAACGTTGATGTGGGCGAGTCTCTCGACGCAAAATGAATAGGGGTGTAGACACTGAATAATATAATCAATAATGACATATTTTCTAGAAAAAAGATTTAAAATGTAGTTAAATGGAGAAAAAATCAACGCTAGAAGTTAAATAATCACGAAGTTATAAGTGTCCAAAGTTTTAAGACGGGGTATGTTCTGCCCTTTTCCGCAAAACGCAACTTCATATGAAACGATGAAGCTTGTAGTTTGTGACGTCACTAATAGACGACAACGTGCAGCGCCCATCGTGTTCAGCGCCGTCATCGACACAGCCCGCCGCGCGTGCGGCTCGCTCTGCAGCAGCCTCGCATATTATGACCTCACACACCGTTTGCGTTTTCTCTCTAACAAGCAATATTAAAACGGCTGTAGCTTCGTAATTCTTTGAGATATCGGAATGGAATTTTCGTCACCAGGCAATTTTTTTGCCTTCTTTCTTTTTCAGTTATAATAATTTTCGAGCCTACACCCGTATTGACCTGTGTAGGAGAATATTTCTTTTATTTATTTATTGGTACGAAAGAAATTACACAGCATTACAGTAAATAGGTACTAATGCACTGCGAAATTTAAGACAGAAAGTAGACATAACAACAATCTTAATAACTAACTGAGGACGGACGGTCATCCATCGCCTCACAAAGGTTTTTGCATTTCTCACACATTAGCCTCCAAGTACTGGCAAAAAACATCACAGTCAGGAGCCGACTTGAGAAGTGCGATGATGTAGTGCAAAGCGCGAACCCGTGGTGATTGCCTGTACGCCACAGTGCGCGCTTTAGTCTGGTCTGAAATTGAACTTTGCCTGAGACAGAGAAGGGACGCGGAGGCGCAACAGCTGCGAGACCAGCTGAGGGCAGTCAGAAGCCCACGTAATATTCTGCACGCGCCGGTCATAAGTGCATAATTACGGCTCACTTCCAGCGAGTTAAAACCCAGAGTTCCAAGCAAATATTTTGTTGGGTAAAATATACATAAAGATTAACCGTACCTTTAACCTTGTCCCCGTCGCGGGTCTCCCAGTGCTCCTTATCGTCCCCGGTGTGCGGGTCCTTGACGGAGTAGTCGAATGCATACTTGGGGTGCGCCTGAAACGGTCAGCGCCGAGTTTTATACCGTGTCGGTGCGTAAACATAGATTCACGGCTGTGTTCTTAAAAGCAGTGGGCAAAGCGTATGAAATTCTTACAATTGTAGCAGCGCTACCGCGAGAAACGAAATTTCAAGTTCGCATATCGTCATCTCTGTCGCTCGAATATGCAAGTTAATACAGATAGAGATACACGGACAAACGAAGTTGATGTTTCGCGGTGGCCGCTCGGGTAATCAAGGGTTTTATGTATTATTGACCATTGCCATGTTCCTGAGACTATTGCCATAGTCCTCCAGGGAAATGTTATTACTTGGGGGGTCACAGGTCAAAAGCTAACGACAGCAAAAGCTTGTGCCCTAGTCTTTTAGAGAGTGGAATGACACACATCACACACATCATCAGCCTATATACGTCCCACTGCTGGGCACAGGCCTCCTCTCATGTATGAGAGGGAACGGGCAGTAGTCCCCACGCTGGCCCAGTGCGGATTGGGGACTTACACGCGTGTGGAATGACACGTCGCTCATATTTGGAGCAGTCCAACTGTAGAAGTACCTCCACCTTACAGAAGGAATTGCTTTTCTGGTGGTGCTCCAGACGTTACGCTGTAATGAGACTTAGGGATTTTTATTTGTCTCTAGCTGCTGTCACAACCAATCGTCAAATCAATAAAGAGTTGGCAACGTGCTTGCAACTACTCTGGAGTCGCAACTGTCCATAGGCTACGGCATCTGCTTACCATCAGGCAGACCGAAAGGTTGATTACGATCAGTCGTAAAAAAAACTACTGGAGTCACTAATGGTATGGTTTCCATAACGACATGTTAAATCGTCATTATTTTCGTCGACACGTAACGTTCACTCGTAAACCCCACTCACATGGTAGTCGACTTCGTAGTCGTCATGGTGCTCGTCCAGGCTCTGATGCGGTACGGCCGGCTTGAAGCTGTAGGCGTCAAGCTCGTGCTCGTAGCCATGGTAACCCTCGTGGCCGTATTGCGCCAGCGCAGACGCCAACAGCAGCAGCAGGGGGATAGTGCGCTGGGGGAGAGAGAGATAACAATATTATAAACTACAGTTATTAAGCAGTAACGTCTGCTAAAGAAAAACCCCTATGGTTAAAGGGAAGTGGTTGAAAGATTTGACCGAGCAAGATTGTTCCGATAGCTCGGTTGGCTAAAAGCGGCGGCCGCGTATGCCTGAAGGTTGCAGGTTAGAGCACTGCTCGCAGCGATTCGTTTTTTAAATTTTCCGACGTGGTATTTAAGTAAAAACACTGTAGGTATTTGAACGCAAAGCATACATACAAAGAATTATTCGTAAAACTAATAACGCGTTGAAAGTATTTACAAAGAAGCCGAAGCAAATCGACGGACTTCATAGCAGAATTACTGTTGGAAGGGTTGGACCGACAACGCCCGAGACGAAAATATTCATTAATGAAATGTGAATTATGAATAGGGTCTGGAAATTGATCCCTTTGGAACCCCCGTTGTAACTTAGTGAGTTGAAACTTTGACTTATGCATACGAAGTTTGATTGTTATACAGCATGTACCAAAAGTTTGCCACGCGGAAAGATACTGTTTTCCTTAAATTGGGAAGAAGAAGAGTGCAACCCGGTCTTTTTTTTATGTATGAATGCAATTTTTCTTCTTATTAAAATCGATGACATGGTTCCTAAGAACAGACTTTCCCATACTGATCGATTTAAATGAAACAACCTGTATAAGTAGGTTAGTATTATATCGCGAAGTGAGGAAGAGGAAGACCTAGAATAAACTACATAGGGCAGCTCAAAAAAAGAGTTGATGTTAGGTCGTATCAAGATATCAAAGAGGTTGCCTGGGATCCGATTAGATGGAGGGCCTACTTTGAGCTACACCGACAAGATCTTAGCTTAAATAAGCAGAAGAAGTATTATATCCCTAAAAAAAACAAACTCCTTTAGCACACTACGCAACATCGCACCCTAACCACATTTCAAACGCAACAAGTCTATAACCTAATTTATGATTAACAAACGCCAGTCCACGCATAATTCCAATTTCAAATTCAACCGCTAACGAACTTCCTCACTGACCGCCATTACTGGCGACACGGAAACGCGCGGAGACGTCCGAGCTGTGTCGTGAACGTGATCCATTACACGCCACGATAAACGCAGATTGCGAAAACGCAAGTGGCACAGTGTAGATAGAGACAACATCACAGTCAACGTTTTCACATAGAGTAGGTATATGAATCAGAAACCTTCAACAGTTTTATACCCTACACCAAAGTGACGACAGAGGCAATAAAATTCGGGATTGGGGCAATAAAACCCGGGAACCGTAGAGATACTATGCTGACAAAGGATTTTTAAGTATTTAAGTATAACGTCTACATGTAGTGAAAAACATTGTCGCGTACCAAGAAGAAAATTAATCCATATGTCATTTTCACAGAGTCTTGGCATATTAGGGGATAGAGGTACGTGCTATAAATAATAAAAAATAGGACTACTTAGTTCATAAGTGTTACTATAGTCTGAAAGATTTTTTTGACGATACAATGTAAACGAACTACCTAATAATTATAATACCTATTGACATGATACAATTATCGACGTTGCTTCATTATTCATTCAATATATTTTACTTACAAGTTACTCTCTTACGTGTGTGACATAATATAACAAAATAATCTCGATTTAATTAATTTATTGTATTGGTAACCCGCGTTAACATTTATTTATTATTAATTCAAATTGATTTAAGACTACCTAATATTGCTGTGCCCTATCAGGGTCCATGTGAATCCTAAAACTATGTAAGACCTGTGTATAATAATGTACCATGGATGCAATAAATGATGATTATGATTATGATTATGATTAATAATAAATAGTCGTTGAAAGACGAATTATCCCAACTATCCCAAGCCTGAGTTGAATAGATTTTTACCCCCGTAAGTTCTATAAGTATTGCAAAAGTATCTTCGAAAAGGTCCATTTTTGTACGTAAATCCCTAAAATCCACACTGTAAAGTGTCATCGAAGAACAAACTATTATTATCTTTGTAATACCCGTACAATACCTATCACCAGCTAAATAATTCCCCCGTGATGACGTATGCACAAGTTGTTTCAAGAGCTTCTACTGTTTATACTATGCTACTGGTTTCGTGCGATATATTATGACAAAGTATCAAGGAAGCTAAAATGGAAGTTGATAATTGGTCGGGATATTTCAACGGATATTCATACGGTATTTACGGCGATTGTCGGGTATGATTTGAAATTCTAATACATTCATTAATAAATTATAATCGTGTAATATAGGCGGACAGTTAAGTAGTGTTTATGGTTACACTGTGTAACGAAACTGAGTCCCAAGTCTTGTCACCTTATAATTCACACTAATATTATAAATGGGAAAGTACATGTGTGTGTTTGTTTGTTTGTCCGTGTTTCACGGCAAATTGGAGCGAGGAATATACGTGATTTTTTAAGTGGAGATAGTTGAAAGGATGGAGTGTGACCTGGGATAGTTTTTATCCCTGAAATCATCCCCTAAGGGGGTGGAATGGGGGGTAAAAGTTTGTATGGAGCTGCGATATAAACGAGTTCCACGCGGCCGGAGTCGCGGGCAGAAGCTAGTGGGTTGTTTCTTAAATGGCTGGTTCAATAAATAAAATTTCAAACATTGATAAAGAGTTTTTTATGCGCTGCTCGCTAGCGACGATAATTTTAACACCAGGAAATATATAAGTATTTATTTCTGTAGCTTTTACACGTGTGTGTGCAAAACGCGAGAGTTTAAAGTGTTATACCAAGAAATATAGTACGTTAGGTATCCACATGGTTTATTGACTCGATAGAAATCGCATATGAATAATAGACGAGGCAATCGATGCAGAACAAACTGTCAGACGAACAGAGAAATCAGTTAGATAATTCGCGATACGTATGTAAACATTGTGTCAGTTTGTCACCCTTGCGTGTGATCACAGTTTATAGATTATAGCCGTTACACAACTTTATACAAACGCGACAGAGATAGAGTAATGATTTGTGTCAAAACATGAAAGTGTAAACCTACTCACTACTACTATCATTAAGAGGCCGCAGCAAGCTCGGCCGAATTTCACCTTCCCATACAAACGGAGTTACGCTCTCATTTTAAAACTACGTGTTGGATTGTGACGAAACTTTGCATATACAATGACATGAGGTATATCTATGTCCGTAATTAGATTATATGGTTCCAATTTATAAAACAAAGTAAATACAGCAAAAACTAGTTTTTTATGAAAAACTTAAATTCGCTTTATTTTTTTATTATGGTATCTGAAGCTAGGTAAACTAATTTCAGACATAGATATACCTAATTTCATTGAACATGCAAAGTTTCGTTACAATCCAACACTCAGTTTTAAAATGAGAGCGTAACTACTTTTGTATGGAGAATCGAGCTTACTGCGGACTCTTAAAGGCAAACGTTGCACCAACTTACGATAACAGATTGATCAACGCTAAGAGGGAATTATACTTGGAATACTATGTACTCGTCCATACAAAAAGAGAACGTTTTTCTGCTTCTAAATATTTTCCAATATCAATGATTTTTTAGTACGTTATCGACCAATGAAAGACTACGTGTATAGGTTTTCCTTTTTTCAAAATTTATAGGCACCTAAAAATTTAAATAAGCGAAACCTATAAACCTAGATATTATTATGCTGAAGCGATCTACATCGAAATCAAAGTGATTTGTTAAGGGGCTCCCATAATTGGTGTATGGGATCGTACCTTCGATCTGAATCTCTTAGTTTTCTCAGGTTTTTTGTAGCTTATTATGTTAACAACAACGGCTTTAAGCAATATAGTATCCCATATTTACTTCAAAGTTCATTGTTTTCGAGATATTTGGCATCAAAGTTGAACAATTTTAGGCCAAAAAACCGGTGTCTGGCCGTAACTTTTGTGTTAATTGGTTTAAAATGAAAACCCTTGACCAGTTTTTAGGGACGTCACAGACGAACCCAAATATGAAGTTTTCGTATGTGTTAGATCGTTCACGTCAATAGAGATACAAAATAAGTGTTATTTTAGACAATGTTTAAAAAGATCAACCAAATTAAGTATTCATTTGTTTCAAAATCCGGTAGACCAAAATGGAGATAAAAGATACCGTTTGATTTATACTTCTATCTGTAGTGCAAAAGTAGGAGATACGATTCAAAACTTGTCAAGAATCGATGGAAACCTCGGGTAGCCCCTTAACATTCAGTCAGTGGAAAACGTTTTCTCCCGAAATGGAAATTTCATATAATAACTACGACTTAGAAAAGTTGAAAAACCCCCGAAATTTTCATTTCAAAGTCCAATAACTCAAAAACGGCTGAACAGATTTTCATGAAACATGGCTAAGAACACTCGGGATAAAATTATCTATGACACAAAAAAAAAACGCATTTAAATCGGTCCATCCGTTAGGGAGCTACTCTACCACAGACAGACATGTTAAAACTACCTTTCCGTGTCGACCGAGACTGCATTAAGTAAATATCCCAATATACCTAATACCTAATTAGTTTATACGATTTATAAGGTACATATATATAAACACCTACGTAGTGTAATAATTGAGGGTTCATGTTTTCTGCCAACAAACTGTTATGCAGTTTGGCAGATAAGGTTGATTTTATATTATGTAACCTGTTCATGGTCGCCATGGCCGAAAACGGTCGGACGGATCATGTCATGTAACCTGTTCATTTAGTAATAAAAAAAAAAAACTTGTAACTTTTTGCATCGGGGGTTAAAAAGTACCTATTGTCAGTCGCGAGCTGGTAGCTATACTTCTCTTATGGCGCCGGCACCTGTTATCCCATAGAACCTTGTCAAACTTTCCATAATACATTCAGATTTTAACGAACACCGCTTACTACAGACGGTTTAGTGCAGCCCACGCTAAGTATACTTACGACGGTCTGTAACCGAGAAAGCGCGAATAGCTTCACTTTCACCCTGACATTTACTAACTATATTTTAATCAATAATCACACTAGAAAACATCGTGTCATCCCAGTTACACCATAATTTCGTCACTGTTCCCCGTCGCCGTACATAATTACTGTTCATTCATAAGCTAACACGCTTAACCACTTTCATTAAGGAGGTGTTAACTACAAACAATCATGTAAGCGCAAACATTGGGCCAGCCTTGTATACAGGGTGGGAAACAACAAGGGTACCGCGGAAATTGATAAGTCTTGTGTTTGTAATAGTATCGCATTGGTTTAGGAAATTGGGTGCTCAATTACTGTATTACGAACTTGTTTGATTTTGCAATTAAATTGATATGAGTATATTTACAGTCAAGTGGAAAAATATGTATCGATTGAATGCTCTCATAAATATTTACCGAAACCTTTATCCGCTGACTTAAAAGCGATGAGACATAATTATGAGTAAGTTGTATGTACCTACCCATATTGTTACACTTGACCATACGTATGGCGCGCATCATATTTTTTGGATAGGTACCTACCAAACAAGCGTCGGCTCGCCTGATGGTAAGCGGCCACCATAGCCTATGGACACTTGCAACTCCAAGGGTGTCACATACGCATGCCAACTACAAATGCACTAATCTTATACATACTTTGAAAGCGGTTGTTAATAAACCCATTTTGCGATATTTTCCATTGTATCATAATTTCACAAATTTTAAACGTCAGTAAACTCAAACATTACGTCCATAAACACATTGCAAATGCATACAAATTGTGCATAATTATCGTAGCCATGTAATATGACATTGTATTTACTGGACGGGCCCATACAACCTGGTAAAGCGACCGCACACGGCGCGTGACATAATCCCGTGTAATAGTTTCGCTCTCAATCTCAAATCATTCTACACTTTAATTGCTGTTAAGAGTTACGAGTATATAGTAATATTTTCATTTTAATGCCGATGACAGCCGGTAATATGACAGTGTAAGCACGGGTGAAAATAGAGTAAATACTAGATTTTTCCCAGATATGAAACCTAGCTAGATCGATTTTCGCCCCCGCAAACTCCTACATTCCAAATTTCATCGAAATAGTTAGAGCAGTTTTCGAGAACGTGATTGCAAATATGTATAGGTATATTTATACAAATACATATACAAATATTGCTCGTTAATTAATATAGGTAATGAATTATATAGTTTAGGATTACGTAAATGAATTTATATGCGCCTGAATAATGATTATCCTGCACGTCTATCATGGGACGGCCGCGATATACTCACATCATTTTTTCTCGCACTATACCTTTTGCTCTAAGTGTTTTAATGAGAGAGAGACGGATAGTGCGAGAAAAATCGAGAGAGCTCGCGCGCCATCTCGTGATAGCCGAGCTGTAAGAGTTTGCCGATTGCCTTACGAGGACAACTTCACGAAACCACACAACTGCAGGCTCCGAGATCCGATGCAGCAGCAAATCTAATTACAATTAGTGTACCCTAGGTTACGGCGAAACCGCCGTTACGCGAGATTATGTCACGTCCTCGGTAACTGGGCATACGTCTTGGTAACCAGGTGGGTCCCCTAGATTCCTGAGATCCACCACGCCAGTAGAATTGAAATCAAGTTATGTACAGGTTGGTCCAAACAGCGACGTCAATATTTTTTTTTGGATTCCTCCCACCCCTCCCACTACCCCGAAAATACCCCACGGATGTTCCGCGATTTTTTGTAGTTTTCAAGTTATGATTTTTTGTAAATTTTGATCAAAAGTATGGAAATTAACGTTTCAGCGAGCTAGGGTTTAAATTGTTGCAACATGCTGTAATGCTGTAATGAAAGTTAATTGCTGTGCGTGTGAAAGAGCAATTTATGAAGATTTTGTTTCAGTAAAAAAAACACATCAGTTTTAATTTATAAAGGCCGTACCGAAATTTTCTCTGAAATCATAAAGAAATTATAACGTGATAAGATAACTACAAAAAATCGCGGAACATTCATGGGGTATTTTCGGTTACCCAGGGGTGGGAGGAACCACCTTGTATAATCAAGTAATCTTATATATACTAATAGTATAAAGAGGACCGACGTTCTTTGCAAAACGCGAGCGGCTAAGCGGGCAGCTTAGTAATACCAGTAATACTATAGAGAGATTTCTGTGAGATTGTTTTGTAAGTTTGTATGTTCATCGGTGATCTCCGGAATCGCTAACCCGATTTCAAAAAATCTTTCACCTGCATGTAGAATGAACTTGCTAGATGATTGTAGGCTATATTTTATCCCACACGGTCAGCTAGTTGTATCATATAGTTCTATTCTAACCGACTCGTCCAATGTTCCAGTGTCATTCCCTAAATACAATTATGGAATACCGTATAAATATAGCGTGTCTTTTTTTTGTAAATATTCATATTCACATTAATTTATTCGCAATTGTCAATGATTATAGTTAAAAGAAAAATATAATTATATTAGCATTACACAGAAATGTCTATAACAAGTTAATAAATAATACAATAGTTAATAATAATTATTGTAAGTCATCAACAATCAATAATTAAATAAACCATTCACACAATGTTCATAAATTCGTCGTAGCTATAGAATGTCTAACTCAGTGTTTTTCAAACTTTTTGGTGTCACGGCCCTTCATGACCACCAAAATTCCTTCGCGACCCCCCAAAACCCCATTTGTCCGATTAAACTTAAAACCCAATTATTAACTTCACAGATTTGGACTGCACCTTTCTATCATTCAATCAGTCATGCGTTTTGGAAGGCAACCTGTATTTAGTTATCTGAAGGTAGTTTTACTGTTACCCAACCTACCCCTTTTTAAACATAAAACAAAGCAAATTTCTTTTAAGCTGTGGGACTGTTATTTTGGGGATTATTTCGACTATACTTGGCTATTGAAAGTAGCATATCTTGCAGATATTTTCGACCATTTGAATGGATTGAACAAAAATCTACGAGGAAGGTACGAAAACATGATTGCAGCAAAAGATAAAATTAATGGATTTATAGCGAAAACTGAATTATATACATAGCAAAATTTGAAGTTTGAATCTTTTCCTTGCATGTCTCAAATTATTTAAGAATTTTCATCGGATTATTTCGTGAACGTAGAAATTAATATTCCCATTATGGTGGAGTGTTTGCAAAATTAAAAAAAAAAACAATTACCTATTGAGTTAAATACCTTTCGGAATAGTTCCGTGGTGCTGGCCGATCTCAACCACACTGTGAAAGAAGCTCTTTTAGAACTTGCAGCTGATAGGATGCTAAAAAAGTTTGTATCCGTATCAATCGGTGCGTTTTGGGTGAAGAGAATGGCTGAATATCCTGATCTGGCAAAGGAAGTCCTTAGTATTTTGATACCATTCGCAACTTCTTATTTGTGTGAGCTGTCATTTTCTTCAAAGGTCGATATCAAAACAAAGAAGAGGAATAGATTGAATTTGGAAAATGATTTAATCGTCTGCGTATCACGACAGGAACCACGTTTTAATAAATCAGTTAAAATGAAACAAGCTCATTCTTCGCACTTAATTAAAAAAATACAAATTAAATTTTATAGTCGTAGTTAAATAAATGCACACGTCTAAAATTTATTTCTGGTTTATTAAAATGAACATGCTTGAAAAAAACATCATTCCTTGTAGTCACGAGATTTTTTAGAAGCTTATGCTCGCGACCCCCCTCGATATGTGCCGCGGCCCCCCTGGGGGCCGCGACCCACACTTTGAAAAACACTGGTCTAACTATATCAAAATCTGTAATAACTGTATAAGTCCCTCCTTGTACAGATGGGTCGGTTAAGAGTCTGTGGATCTTGCCGCGTAGCGAAAATAATCCTTGAGGACTTTCACTAACTTTTTTAATTAAGTGGCATTAGAACTTACATTTTCAAGTGGTGAACCACCATTCCGAATTTTGTAAAGTTTGCTGTGGAAATTTATCATAGCTTTTCGTTTTATGTTGTAGGGACGACGCCTTGAATGGCTTGATATGGGTTTTTAAATTAGTGTAGCTTCTCCAATTCTTCATTTCAGGTTTCCACTTTGTAACGGACCACACAATTAGTACGAAAAGGCGTTATGAAGTGTATATGAGTAATTTTCAGAATCTCAATAACCATATTGAAGGTGCGAAAAGCAGTATGTAGGGTAAATCGCTAATAACGGGCCACCCTTCAATAACTGGCACCTTCATATTAAAAATGAACTCTGTTCCCCTACACGTATGACGTGGCCAGTTATTGAAGGGTGGCCAGTAATTAACACCTTATACCACCAAGTTAATTAAATTATAGAATAGAGTTGATTAGTATGAGGTGGCCAGTTATTGAACGGTGGCCAGTTATTGGCGATTTACCCTATCACTGTAGCAAAATTATTTCCGTCTTGGGCATAAACACTTGAATCCTTCGTTATGACCAAGACTCTACTTTAGAACACCTAGCTACGCGCAGGATTCTAATGTAGAATATTTCGCTTCACTCAGGAATCAATCAATGTACCGCCCTCGCCGTCAATATGTAATTTTGCTCCTTTGAGACACTTGCTTTCTAATGTAGAAAATTGTAGATTATTTTTTACATTCTGAAGAACGAAGAACGCCGTACGCCATAATATCAATGTAACAAAACAAAATTATCCCTGCGATAAATCTGTATTTGTACTTATTATGTACCTTATATCACAATAACATAACTCACTTATGCTGACTCGACACAATCAAAACCGACGCGTACCACAGATATTTATTACATTTCCTATACTTTATTACTTTATCTAATCTACAACCAACTTCTACTACCTCCTATCTTGCCCAACAATGCCATAACAAAAGCAAGCTTACGATAAAGACGAGAGAGTGCAATTTGGAAGCAGCGGTGGGTACAGGCGATTAGAGAAGTGCGTGTCGTCACGCAAAGAAATGGGTTTTCACTCACTCTTGATTTTTTTGCGAAAGTCTTTTTGTGATCGTGGATTGTTCGGATTTAGAAGTAATAATAAGTGTTGTCAAAAGTTTCGTTTTTCATACAAGCTTTTGCTGTTTAATGTTTATTTAGTATAACTGCTATTTTGACTCATCTCTTTCGAAATTGTTACAACGAAAGCTCAATACACATTATTTATTCCAATCTCAGTAATTTGATACATAACATATTTTATTATTTACCGTTAGCTTTTCGGTGAAGGAAAACATCGTGAGGAAACCGGTCTAATCCCAATAAGGTCTAGTTTTCCCTCTGGGTTGGAAGGTCAGATGCAGATGGCAGTCGCTTTCGTAAAACTAGTGCTTCTTTAGAGGCACAACCGGGAATAACGCTAGGAGGATGGAGTAATTTGATACATAATTTTAATTGGAAACACTCATCGTTTCATTTTAGAACCACACAAACTTTGCACACTTTGTGTCACATTGACGCCACTGTGCAAAAACATGGCAGCCGTTGACATAGTTTTGAAATATCTTTTTTTCCTGTGTCAGGACACAGGAGTACCGGTAATTTGGTCAAAACATGTGTCTTATGTTGGTATAATGCATAAGCTACCCAGGTTTATTTTATTTATGATGGCAACTCGATAAAATTGAGGAAAATATTCGGCCAATGAAGGCCCAGCCGTTATGCTCACACGTGTGTTACTAGCGCGCTATAGGTACGCCCAATTAGATTATGCCCACAGGGTGTGTTACTAGCGCGCTTGACGGGTTAAGACGATTCTAAGGTGCTCTATCACACAAGTTT
Source organism: Epinotia demarniana (assembly GCA_945867215.1). Lineage (NCBI taxonomy): Eukaryota > Metazoa > Arthropoda > Insecta > Lepidoptera > Tortricidae > Epinotia > Epinotia demarniana. The sequence goes on along the minus strand of OX244261.1, from coordinate 39,531,220 downwards.
AGTCATATGTAATCAATAGTATGTATGTATGTATGTATGTAAGCACTTTATTGTACAAAATAACAGGTTAAGGAATATACATGTCACACAATAGATCAAAGTACAAAGGCGAACTTATCCCTATAAGGGATCTCTTCCAGCTAACCTTTGAGCAATAGTAGTTTAGAGAATTATATAATTTGATGTGAGGTTTGTTTTATAAAAGTTCTGAAAAGTTGACAGCTTCAGAGAAAAACTATTAAAAGGCAAATGATGATTATGGCAAACGTTACATTTATGGCAAATGGAATTATGGATTTAATTAGTACCTACCTATAATCCTCGCACAATTCGTACGTTAATTCTATAATAAAAATCTATATAAACTGAACTTTCTCACATTCAAATGTAACTACTTTTTAAATAGATGAATCGCAAATCTTACATCAAAGTCAGATTCATAATCATCGGACATTCTTGCAGGGGAACGTGTCCTCAGGCTAACTCCGTGACATTAAGCTGAGTGCCCTTTAGTTCAAATTCTTAGAATAATGTGTATTAAGATAAGTTTTGTTACACTTTTATTTGTGTATAGTTTTTGCACTAATAAATTATTTTATTTATTTCTTTCACAACGTTTCCTCTCTCCGGATGAGATACCAATAGCTTAGTGTACGCTACTTGGTTCTATATTCTGTGTGCTAATGAAACATTTATTTTTAGGGCCAAATCATTTTTTTTTGTTTCTTGGTGCTATTGTTACGTCTCCTGGGTCACTCTAAGCTCCAGCTACAGCTACGTTTCAAATGTATGAAAACATAGCATAGCATGCCTCTGGTTGCAAAGCACCCTTTTTTATGGGATTTAAATCCACTAAATACGTGTTTTCTTATAAAACCATTACATGATGGGGCATCTCCTAAGCATAATATGACTCCAATTTATAGTATTTTTTCTGAGAAACTTTGTCACTGTTGTCTCTTGGCTTACTGGGACAGTACAACAAGAAAAGTTGATGGCCCCTGTTTCCGAAGAAAAAGAAACAAAATAACGTTTGTCGCGCTGGCTTTTGCTACATCTGTTATTTAGAATCCATTTCCAGAAACGCTTATAATTCGCTATTTTGCGAAGTGAACATTTCAAAAGTTGGCCAAGCCGTTTATTTGTGGAATAAAGTTTTGAATGAAGTTCAAAATTGAAACATTTGATATAGATTTCCATTAGAACAACAAATTAGTTTAGGACGGAACTTGTGAACTATTGTTGAATTTCCGTAAATAATTTGAACTAGCGGTACGGCTACGATATAAGTTGGAAATTCATTACAAAGAGCTTACATCATTATTAACATTCAATATTCGTTATAGCAAAATGAAAAATACGCTTAGTCATTAAAATACATTTAAGATTATGTAAAACTTGTCTCCGAATCCAGTAAATATTAAAGTTAAAAACGTTATTTAATTGCTAGTATTAATTAATAGCTCACTGGACCAGTTTTCTTCATGAATACTAAAGTTTTGTCGTAATAATTACCTTACATACAATCTAGTACTAGCAATACTTTCAAAAATTTGGTATACTGTACTAATATTATTATACGTAATAATTGAAATTATGACACATTCATTGAAGTATTAATGTTTGACCAATATTTACTATGTTAAAGACGCACTCCCAAAATATGCATAAACACAAATCAAATTAATAACTTTTAATAACAAATGCCGATCGCACGAATCAAAAATCCAAAAACAAAACACACTCCACCACCACCGAACTACTGTTTTTACTCACAATTAAAATTTCCATATTCGTATGTCACTCCTCGCGTGTTATACCGAAATGTAAATTATTCCGTGCACGAACCAACTTATATCCAAGAAATAGTTAAATCTGCCCCTACTCGCGCTCCCCACTACAGAGATGACCGATCGTTTCTTCAAATGCTGCCAACATGTTTATGTTGACTGGTAATTTACACCCTGTATGTATGTGTAAGAGCGATTTTGTTGAGTAGGTACTTTGAAGATTGTAGGGAAGATCTATCCGTTTCATAGATTAATTTACTCAAAAAAAAAGTTGGCATTTCGTAATAAGGTTATTATGATGTGCACTCATTTTCAGAAGTATATAATGGTGTAGTAGGTATAGAACATAATATACTCTTATATCTTCACGCCGGTCTCATGCAGTTAAAGGTGTTATGAATGCACACAACATAACCATAGTAGGAATTAGGTTGACGGGACAACCGTCTCTGTTACGGAGCGGTCAACACATTATTATTGACCTAATTAAGAATGTTTATATACATAACTATGTTAATCTTCTGTACTAAAATTACTTGAACGAGCGATCGAAGTTCTCCGTTTCTACTTGGGCCAATTTGCATTGTCACTGCCAGCCAACTTCAGTTAATCGGTCACCGGTTTAGCGGCTGAAAAACGGTTTGCGAATTTTGATGGACCACTCAGGTACATAGGAACAGTGCAAGATAAATAAAAACTTCTAAAAAGTTTACAATAACACACCCGGTATAGCACATGCTAAAAACCATGTCGAAAGACAAGACTTTCGATTAAAAAAAACCGCACTGAAATAGGTTCATCTGTTTGGGAGCTTCGATGCCAGACAGACAGTCTTTTTACAGTTGCTTATAAAACTCCTCGTGTTCGTGGGGTATTCAAGACGAATGATTTCTCGCCTTAAATAACGTTTCGTCGCACCTGCCCTTCGGGAAATAAAGTGTAGTTTATTGCCATATCCGCGCCTGCCAGTCTCGCAACACGACAGTAAACAGATTCAGCGATAAATTGTTAATACGTGTGCGACTTTTATATCTGCTCGTAAACGTATAAGAGGACCTTAAGAGGCGTTATAAATTGAAGGTAGTTTAGCGAATAACATCCGAGGCGAGATGGTTGTAATCGGGACTCTTTATGTTTAGTCATACGGTTGTAATTTCAATTAATGTTAGTTTGGGTGGTTTGTTAGTGGGTGAAACCAAATATACCTAGTATTTACTGGAAAACATGTGGCTGAAACTCGTAGTGCTAAGGGCACGCAAGGAAGGCTATTTGGTCGAATGGGATGCAAGAAAGCACATTTGTTGTAATGCATAAAGCTGGCTATTCACGAGCGCTACAACAAACCGAATGGAGCAGCGACTTTTTATTACACATAGCTTTTTGGCTTTCTTCGTATATATACAATACACAGCTATACATAAATCTTCTAGTAAGATACGTTTGGGACTAAATATAATGGAAATAAAAAGACGGACCGGGAGTAGCGGAGGTCAATTTGGTTCATCACTTTGCATCGTATTGTCATTTCAATGTGATGCGGGCTCGTTTGAGCACGCGCGTCGAGCTCAAGTATCAACAAGAGTGCGCGGACGCTTTCAAATTCGGTCCGAATAGAATCCTAGGCTCGTATTAAACTGCACTTACTCGTAATGTGTGCTTGATTAAGTTCGGCAAGTCATGTATGTAAGTATGTCCACTCGAGGGCGATATCAGACTTTGGCACTTTCTATGTGTTCTGTGAATAAAAAAACATAATTTCATGGCTGACTTTTCTCGTCTCATTATTTATTGCTGCATAAAATACGTAGCTTTGTGTATTATTACATGTGTATTAAGTACATGAAATTTGTGATACGACAATGCGAGTTTTTATCTAACACTAATAACTACTTTATCTAACACTAGCTTGACACGCGTATTACCAAGACTAGTAGATTGTGCCTCAAGGGAGCAAAATGGCATACTCATGGCAAAGACTTGAGGCTAGGGATTGATTTCTGAATGAAGTGAAAGATTCCAAAGTAGAATCTTGAGCGTAACAAGGGATTCAATTCAAGTCTTTACGCCCATGACGGTTTTTTTTGTGCTACCGAAGTGACACATACTGAACTTTTTGAATAGCAATATCAGGGAAGAAAAGTACAACTTTGATGCCTCATTCGAGGACTTGTTCCGGAAACTACCGCCTGCATACAAACTTACGAAGCTACAATCTCACAGACGTTTCCTCTTCCCATCCCCAAACCAAAGCTGTCGTTTAGCGAATCGTGCGGATTTTGTCGTAAAACAAAATGTCTCATAATCTTAACTGTGTCTTTTATGGATTGATATCATTTGATGTCTAGTATACCTACTGTATTTATCGATAAGGTCGCGTTCTTTAATTTAAGACCCTTTTTGCAATAATATTATTTGTATTCCTACAAATTTAAGATCGTGATACATACAGAGATTGATATTCTGAATACGCCTCTTTCCGGGAGGGGTACGCAAAAATCTCATTTGCTACGATTTTAACAAAGTAGTTTCGGTTTATAGACTTAATCAATATAGATACATACTATTCGAGTATACATATTAATAATTGGCGCTATGAAAATCGAATAAAACATAACCACACATATGTTTATGCTTCTCATATACGCGAGTCCCTATATACTTACTAGACACAGATTGACCAAGTTTTTGCATACCACTTTGTCCGCCTTAAACTCCATTGCAACTTAATAATTTATATACCTACTAACCGTGTTACCTAATTACCTATAGGCTATTGGAATATTGGTTCATAATATGTGAATGTTTTTATATTTATTTTTGATTTGTATATTATTACATAATATAATAATAATAAATACTCTTTATTGCACCACGAAAGAGATAAACATCTTACAAAAAATTTGCTTAATAAATAATGGTAACATCAGGCGGTCTTATCGCTTTAAAGCGATAAGACCGCCCAGACAACCTACCTAATATGTTACCGTGTAAGCGTTTTGGTGAAATACTGTGAGCTTATACGTGTCTATAATAAAGTAATAAAATAAATAACGCCATTATAGTGAAAACAACGTGTAATATGTACATATTTGTCTAGAACACAATCCTACTAAATACACAATAACAAATACTTTTAAAATGATGCTTCTTTGCACTGAAATAAAGTTGTAATTACAATGGCAACAGAGTACGAATACGAACCATCATGAATTAGTCATTGCCGTACAGGCAAAACGACTTGGTAACAATACTTCATATTACCGAACGAAGATTAACATTACAATTGTAAATAGCCTGGAAGTCTAACTGACTGGATCTACTATTCTGCTCACGGTTAATATACGTAAATGTGTACAATATTTTTTATTATACGGTAAAAGTGACGGTTTTCACTACGAGCGACTTGTTCCTGCAGAAAAACTCGATAGGATGAAATAATTTAATATTTACCGCATATTTTTCATTTCCCATGCATTGAAAATTAATTGGTAAATAAAACTAGGCCAAATGAACAGGGAGAAGGAACTAAAATAAGCTCGTAGACGTTTTTCCTAGTTTTTAGATTTTTGAGTGGTTGGTAGTGGAGGCCTCTCCGGGATCTAGTAGGAATGCCATGAAGAAGATGATGGTGACGACTTAAACCTTCATAAATCTGTAACATGGACTACATCTGGTCACGGATGTTTCAGTCAGCTTCAAACGTCAAAAAAATGTAGGTACGCACCGATGTCTGTTCGGTACACTCAATAATGAACCATCGGTGTATAACAATAAGTGCCTATATATATTCTACACGGTCCTTGACAAATTCACATTCCGGGCGGTCAGCAAAGCTTTACATCAGCTTTGTGGGAAAATATAAAGGAAAACGAGCACGTTCTGAAATCCTAACTTACATTTTTGTACCAGAGTGGCATAAGTCCCCTTTGTTAACATGCTTCTATAGTCCTTATGGTTATAAGATTACACCCTAGAATAGTGTGTAGATTTACGTAACTTGAATCACTGGACTCGTACAACGAGCTCACAATCACAATGTGGTATTACATAAGCCAACCTGGCGCCTAAAACCCTTTTCTGTGTTCTAAAGACCTATTATATCCTTTGTCGTTCAGCAAAACAGATAAGCACTATCTTGGTTATAACCTCCTAAGACCCCGCGTAAAAAAATTGTACAAATTTCAAAAATTACCGTATTTTTTTACTGAATGTCAAAAAGTTCCTAATTCAAAAGCACTAAAGCGTGCCCTGGGTCTCAGGAAGTTTTAGATTTGAAAGAAAATGTAACGTCTCCTTTGTGTTTTTCACCCTAAGAGATATAGAAAAATTTTTTTTTTGAATAATAATCCTTTTCTTGTATTTCTAACAACACAGATTTCTTAAAAACGTCAAACCATCGTTATATAAGATACATAAACTGGGAACATTTTAATGATATTCATATTACCCGCTCTGTTCTGCGTGTCTCATATGACACCATGTCTTGTCGCGAGCGAGTCTGCATGTGTATCCCTGATGGCTAGCACAAGACCGCGTCAGAGATAAATTCTCTTTCCATGGGTTCTAAATAGATGGATACTATTAGTCTCGCGCGCGAGACAGTAGCCGTGTCTCACTCGCACTGTTCAAATTAGAAAGGGGAGGGTAGTTTTTCTGGTCTCGAACTCTCGACGACGGGCCAGTTGGCAAGACATATCTCTGCGGGGTTGGCACAACTGCACATACAATACATATAATAAAACATATACCTATATGTCATTATGAGAGGACGCAGAATGTACCTACGAAATAGTCTCCAATTCAATAGGTACGTTTCTTGAATAGGCCTTCAAATATTTAGGTACTTTGAAGTTGGTGAAAACTCGTTATCGAATCTGTACATCCGTTGGGCTTTTTGGTTATCAGCTTCTTGAATTCTTCTGGACTATCTCGAAAAAAGCGCATTTACAAATATAACACCGTTTGGTCACTGGTGGTGACCATCTACTATTTACTTAAGTTATCAAATACCGCACATTATTTACCCCAGTGTCCATTAACACCGCTTCCTTCCGTAAGAAATAACACAGCGATTGACGAACGTAACTAATGATTACATAGTACGTGTAAATCAATCAGTTAGTATTAGTATGTAAACCGCTAAAAGATTAACGGCTGCCAGCCGTGCCGGAAATTTGTCCGTTCATATTTCCCTGTTGCGTGGCTGAAAGATTTAGTGGGTGAGGCGGTGAGGGCCTTTGTTACAGTAAGTCAACGCGAAATCTCTATATTGTGTGGCTAGATTATTCAGCATTTCGTTGTATTGAATGTTTGATCATTCAAAATTGGGATCAGAGGGGCAATCTCCTACAAGTTGGGTAGTCTAAGATACGTCTATCCAGCCATACTCACCTTTTTTCTACGAGGGCCGCAAATACATTTTAGCTAAGGTAACAGAGTTACAGTTTTACGCTTCTCCGGTACGGAATTTCCATGTTAGAAATGGAAAGTTTAAATTCCCATACAACACAGATATATTCCCGAAATTCTCCTCTGGAAAATTGCAGAGAAAATTCTCAATATAGGAAACTGTCCCTATAAATATGAATCATCTAATTAGGATAAGAAACAGAATTCACGATAAAAAACCCTTGATACAAGTCTACCGAAATCAATTTAGTGTCACAAAAATTCCTTGTTTAAAGTTTTCCTTGTAAGTATGTCTGAATTACATAATTTGCAACAATATACACGCGAACTGGCATCTCGGAAGCATTCTGCATGCGTTTCGCTAATAAAACATGAGCCTATAGCAATTAAGATATATGTAAGATCCATTTCATCGATTGGGCCATCCCATCACACGAACACAAACTCACATTTTACCAACTGGTGCTATTGCGAAGAGGACCTAACGCGTGTAAAATAGAGCTCATATTTGGGTAATCAAGATGAAGCTATTACGAGGTTTGTGAAGTAGCTGGCTAAGATTAGAGATCTCGGTGATCCGCACTGGTTATTCCGAACGTAACGAGGCACCAATTATGCGAACATCTGTATCATAACTCGGTGTAATTGGAAATATTGTTTAATTCTCACTAGTGGACTTGATTTGGTCATTTTTATATAACCGTGTGTTATTTCAGTGTTTTTCTTTACGTCCTAGTATGTCGAAAACACAACAAGTGTAGGTCATTTTTAATCATTAAAAAATTGGTAATTTTCGGTTTGAGGTATACCACTTTGCGTTGTTAATTTGTACTAACTGGACATCACCGTGCCAACAGACCATTAATCAATCTTGAAGTACCGCAAGTCATATTAACACTTAATTTAATATATTCATTAGGTAATTATTAAGTGCACGTTAAACTGTGGGTTCCGTGGGTTGTTTTTGACAGCAAAGTCCAATAAAAAAGGGAGGAGGCGTTGTAAAAAACGTTTCCTACGATATGTTGGTCCCTGCGCATTGGCATCTCGCTCGTAAATGGAACAGCCCAACGGTAGTAAATCCATATGGTTCTGGTGGGGAGTATGGTCTCAGAGCTCCCTGAGATGCGCTGGGTTGAGAATGAGTCACTTGCATTCGTCTCTAGCCGTCGACAAAGCGAATCCTCAAATCAATAAAGGGTCGTCGCCGTGCCAGTGACTCCTTCGGGCGTAGCGTGTTTACAACTTTATCGTTTTTACAAGCTTTTATTTAACTTGCCCTGTAGTATGGGCCAAACACTTATTCCCGGTGACCGATTGAGCTGAAATTTTGGGTATAAATATAGTTTGGACGACAATTCAATATTATGGTACCATCGAGTTGATCTGATGATGGAGACAGAAGGTGGCCATGGGCCCTGTTAGTATGTATGGGACAAACCTTGCAAGTTAAATTTGACCCACTTACCGGTGACCGATTGAGCTGAAATTTTGGGTATAAGTATAGTTTGGATGACAATTCAATATTATGGTACCACCGAGCTGATCTGATGATGAAGACAGAAGGTGGCTATGGGAATTCAGTACTTAACCGACGTAATCCCGTTGAGTTTGGGTTCGTTAGAATCGTCTCAATGAATAGTTGATGATGGTATACAGAAAAGTACAGTCGGCAATTAAAGCTTGTACCAATAATGAAATTTTTGACGGTAACTTATTTATTATTCGTTACGTTCTGACAAGTATGTGAGTCCGGGAATGACGGATGTCTTATCCACAATGATAAGTGATAAAATAGCAACGATGTTACACCCGCTGTAGTCGCAAGCTTCCATATGTTACGTTGCCTGGTTACCAGGCCGTACGCTTGTATGCCGCCGTCGTGCTGCTAAAATAATGGAAATATGTTACTTTCCGTTCCGTCTGTTGATTGTTTAGTATTGTCTCGATTCGAGCGTTTCATGTTTCCCTAGCACACTTACATTTAGTGACGAGCGTGAAGATCGGATCGTTTCCCGGTCCGATCTACATCGTTGCGTAAGCGCATTTATTATAGGTGCGTTGCGTTTGTATTCATCGTTAAACTATGGTTACAGCAGAATTTAATCATCACTACTACTGGTTACTTGGCAGTCTATCTGCTGTGATATAATGACATTAATGACTAAATTAGCTGTTTAAACCCTTGTTAGGTTGGGTCAGCGGCGCCGGTAATAAAATGGTACGCCCGTGAGCTCTCAGCTCCCAGCGGTCAGTGTACGGCCTGAGTGCACGCTCCGCTACAAGCAGGGCGTGTAACGTCCATATAAAACAAATGGATTATATGGACGCTCCACGTCCCGCTCGTGGTGGAGCGTGCACTCAGGCCGTACAGTGTATACTACAACGCTCCAGAACTCCGGAACTGCTCCGAACCGATGTTCAACGTGACGTGTAGACACAACGTCCTTAGGCCCGTTATAATTTTTCGCAATTGGAGGTAAAATTGGAGGTAATGTAACATCTGCATCAGAAAGGACTCGTTGCTGCAGAAATTTCACGCGACAAACAAAAGTAATATACTTATAGGTAATGGCCCAGCCCAGTATTATACATCAGTGGCTCAAGTCCACGGTCATTTTAAATACTGCTTCCCTGCATGTCAACGAGTCCACGTATTATTATTGTTTATTGTGTTATGGTATGCCGCTTTGAGCAGGAAGTGATCTCTAAATGAATCCGCTTACGAAAACTGCTATCCTAAACAAAGAAGTCAACTAGTGTCCCTTTTGTTACAGCTCAGCGAACGCCAAAAAGTGGGAGGTCGAGCTGGCAACACTGAAGAGCAACAATCTCCGGCTGACGGCCGCCCTGCAGGAGAGCACCGCCAACGTGGACGAGTGGAAACGACAGCTGCACCAGTACAGGGAGGAGGTGGCGCGCGCCAGACACTTCGCCGGGAAAGGTCCGTGTACGAACGCTTCTACCCACAGCTCTAACGGTAGTATCAGAAGGAAATTGTGGCTACAACAAGATGTTTAGAAAACTTCTCGCTCAACGGCATAGCTCATGCGCATTCGTCTAGTTAAGGTCGTTTACGGTTGTGTGTCACCGTTGCGGTACAACGCCAGCCGCAGCACTATGAGTGTCACTGTCAAAAGTGCCAACCGGGACCGGGTGATGTCGTCCGACCATTTCTAGCCTAGGCTTCAATTCCAGAACGACTTTACTCCACCTCCCGGCGGTTCGGTGATATGCGTGTCCGGCACAGCATATCGATAAAGATAAACGATTATAGCATGGACAGGGATATTTGGCAGTGATAAAGTCCTTCACTACAAATCTATCGCAAAATAAATAAACAGGCTTTCTACTGTAGCAATGTAATCTTATATACTCTGATACTGAAATACTATTTTATTTATTTCTTTATTTAAATCATGCAACAAGGCCCATATTACAAATACCTTAAAGACTAACATAAATATCAATATAAACTGACTCCCTTCGGCCAAAATTCTTCCTTAGTGAAGGTCGATAGATGGTCTGTTAGAACTCTGACCACAAAGGAATTAAAACATGGTGAGACTCCACCCTCACGACCCTCAGGATGAATCCGGTCTTCACGCGCACATACTCCACTACTTCCTCTGCCTTCGTAGTGTAGTGCACCCGGGACACGTAGAGCTGCGTCGAAGGTGTAGCAGGACGCAGCAGGTGATTTGGTCCAGTCGGTGCGGTATCGCACAGATTCCGACAAGTAGGCTTCTTCTTTCCCACCACCTTGTCGCGTCGCGACTTCTTTTGAGTCGTCTGTGGCAGATCCTTGCGAATGTCATCACACGGGTTCTGCACCCCTTTTTTCGACCGCTGCTTAGGTTTTGCAGTCATCGGTAAAGCGGCAGTATCGGCGTAAGTTGAGGGGTCAACGTACTTTCACATGACGTGCGCGTCTCCAGCAGCGAAGGCGAGCGGGCGGCGGGGCGCGGGGCGCGGGGCCGCGGCTGCTTGCTCAGCAACCGGTGACGCATACAATTTCGCAACTATACAATATATTATAAATTTTTAAATGAAAGGAAAAATTGAAAAATTTAATGCTCCGAGCCGGATTCGAACCGGCGACCACAGGCATTCATGGTCCGTCGCTACTACCAACTGAGCTAATATTAATTTAGTATGGGGTGGCGCATCGTTACTGACGATTTCTCAACATAATTTGAGACGTTGGTGCCGTAAAGAAGCCTAAGTCTTCTGGTAGATGTCGCTACATACACCTCCCTAAGGCGTTATATGAAGGAACTGATTGAAGGATTTGGTGCCCGAACCAGATTGTTCCGATAGCTCAGTTGGTAGTAGCGACGGGCCATGAATGCCTGTGGTCGCCGGTTCGAATCCGGCTCGGAGCATTAAATTTTTCAATTTTTCCTTTCATTTAAAAATTTATAATTTTCTTTAGCAGCGTTACTGCTTAAAAACAAATATTATACAATATATTGTATACTGTTTTGAAAAAAATGATGCTTCGACAAGTTTTTTACGCCGATTCTTCTCGAGGCAGAGGTTTACTTTCCGAACCGGTGGTAGTTATCGACATTCATAGGAGCCAAGAGGAGGTCTGTAACTAACACCTACGGATTCCGTCCGAAATAAAAACATTTATTATTTTTATAGGTGAATGGAATATGCCTAAATTGAAGAATAACACTTTGACTTTGACTTTTATTGATGTACAATCCCAAAAATATGAACATATGTACTCTGGTGTAACAGGCAATGAGGCGAGCGAGGCCGAGCAGCTGCGGCAGCGCGTCGCGCAGCTCGAGGCGGAGCTCGCGCAGAAGAACGAAGAGCTCGCGCAGTTCACCAAGTCCAGGAAGAGCGAACAGGTATTTTCGCGCTTGAACCGCTCAACGGATTGAGATGGAATTTGGAATTTGAGCAGTTTGAATCCCGGGGAAGGACATAAATAAAATGAATAAATATTAGGGGACAATCTTACACAAATCGACCTAGTCCCAAACTAAGCAAAGCTTACATAGCACTCATCCTGAAGTAGAACTCCCGAAGAGTTCGAAAGATGTCGCCCGTAGTGACATTTGATACACGAATTGAACCGTGTAATTATTAGTAGTTATTTCAACATGTCTCACGAAAGTTTAAATTCGATTAAGGAAAGCTTGTATTATGGGTACTACTTATACATATAGATAAATAAATACTTAAATACGCAGAAAACATCCAATTCGTGCTCATCACACAAATAAATGCCCTTACCGGGATTCGAACCCAGAACCTCTTGCTTCATAGGCAGTTGCAGTTGGTAGTGATACCAAGTAGGCTAAAGCTGTCAACATAGAATACTTTTCATCTCAAAAATCATGCTCTAAAGGAATTGAAATGGGGGGCGAACGTTTGTACGGGGCTAACATATAAACTACTTCCACGCGGACGAAGTGACTGGCATAAGCTAGTCACCCATAACAATATGTATATATCGGTACAGGAGGTCGAGCTTGATCTTGGTCACCCATAATTGTGATTATTTAATAAAACCACACGTTCACTTAACATTATTTTAATACATTTATTCAATTATTATTCAAGATAAAATGTCTATTAAAGTTACATGTCTTGATTATCCTAGTCACTAAATCACCAATTAGTCCTCACTACAATTATTCATCATCATCAACATCATATCAGCCGAAAGACGTCCACTGCTGGACATAGGCCTCCCCCAAAGAGTGCCAAAGTGACCGGTCCTGCGCCACCCGCATCCAGTGGACTCCCGCAACCTTTACCAGGTCACCAGTCCACCTTGTGGGGGGCCTACCCACGCCGCGCCTTCCGGTACGCGGTCGCCACTCGAGAACCTTTCCGCCCCAACGGCCATCGGTTCTACGTGCTATGTGCCCTGCCCACTGCCACTTAAGTTTAGCGATTCGGAGGGCTATATCGGTACAATACAATTACTACTACAATTATTACTTGATTTAATTATTCTAACACAAGGACACAACCGAACGTGAGACAGTCCCAAATTGTACTACCCGCATCCTTGCACTCGTTCATGTGCGTCCGTCCGTCCTTGCGTCGATGCAAACGGGAACTAACTTCAATCCGCGGGGAAGATCACGTTAAGTTGAACCTTGAATACTGCTACAGCCGACATATATATGTTTCAGGATGCAGAAGCAAAGCTAGCCCAGAGCCAGCTGGAGCTTGCGCTGGCCGCGCAGGACGGGCAGCGGCAGGTCATCCAGGCGCTCAACGACCAGCTGGCGCGCCAGCTCGACGAGCTGGTATGTACTATATCTACCAACATGGCCACTTGACCTGTAGAGATCTAGGCCGGCAGTTCCCGTAGCAATCCAACATGACAAAATCAGAGCATCATCGTCATCAAATCAGCCGAAAGACGTCCACTGCTGGACATAGGCCTCCCCCAAAGAGTGCCACAATCACCTGTCCAACGCCACCCGCATCCGGCGGACTCCCGCGACAACTACCAGGTCATCAGTCCACCTTGGTCTACTCACAATGCGCCTTCCGGTACGCAGAGTAAAATTAGAGCATTTCCATGTAAATATGTAACATTAAGGGTGGGTTGAACCATCTGTAATCGTAAGCGGCGTTCGTTAAAATCTGAATGTATGGAAAGTTTGACAAGTTTCTATGGACTGACAGCTGCCGGCAGCATATTTCTGTCTGTAACCGTCTGTCTTTTTTTTACGACACAGCTTTTATTTAACTTGCGATTTATGTATCTAACTCTTTGTTTGAATCTTGCAACTCTATTTTGAAGTCTTCAACCGATTGAGATGAAAATTTGTGTTAAAGTATAGTTCGGATGACAATTCAATATTATTATGGTATCATCGAGCTGATCTGATGATGGAGACAGAAGGTAGCCATGGCAATACAAGACTTTTGACTCGTTGAGTTCGGGCTCGTTAGAATCGTCTCAACGAGTAGTTGATGACGGTATACAGAAAAGTAGGTACTATCGACAACACAGCTAACTGACCATCGGTGCACCTTAAGTGAATTGTAATAATTTAAGGTTCTATATAAACACAGGATGGTCAGTTAACAGTGTTGTCGTTCGTACATACATACATAGATACACGCCTCTATCCCTAAAAGGGGTAAGCAGAGCACATGAAACTTGTGTCCAGTACCGCTCTTCGCATAAATGTGGGTATACAAGATCGACAAAATGTGATATCGCAGTGATTGGTTGCTAGCCCATCGCCCACAGCACACTTCAACCCTATTCCCTTTGTCGACTCTTACAACACCCACGGGAACAAGGGGGTGGTGCTATCCTAACCCGACACCACACGGGTGCAGAAACGTACAGTTGGCAATAAAAGCTTGAAACTTATTTGTCTGTGTGATGGTTTCCAGTCGAGGATCCACCGCGAGATCAACACGTCGCTGGAAACATGAGACGCGGCCTCCATCCAGCCGCCGCCCATATACGCGTCCGTTGTCAAGGTAACTTCTATTCATCTACTAACATGTTTTTTTAATGCTACGACGGTGACAAACAAGCCCTGCGCAACCCGAACTGAGCCAACTTGAACTTCGAAGTGTCACGTTTCGGGCGCAGCGGGACGGGAAATCCGTAATGACATGACATATGACATGCATACAAAATTGGAGGCTTGCAAGATGGTCTTCGTTGTACTGCAAGGCGGATGTACTTCCCCAGTTGGTCTGCTCCAAATTCGAGTGGGATGATATGTCGCTGTGCCCCTGCCTCACCTAAATCTAAATGTTAATGGGATTTTCGTCACTATACCCTGTTTATTTTTAGCTGATTAGAATGACAAATGTCAATATATGACTGAGTAAGACGATAACTTAAGTTAAGGGGGAAATAACGGTATATTTAATTATCATCAAAACGTAGATTTCACGAAGATTTTAACTCGGTTAATAAAATAAGCTTAAGGTTCAACGTCACTGGTTCCTGTCGAGCTGTTGCTAACAGATGTCGCGATATATAAGTTCGATGGTTGCTCATCGTTTTACGCAAAACCGTGACGAGTACCAACATGTGTTTCAAACTGCGGAAGCCGAAGAGCTTGCTACGTATGAATCGCAATCAATCTGCACTAAACAATGTTTCTTTTTAAAATGTAGTCCGAAAATATGCATAAAAGTGCTTTTTCGTGAATTTACGCAGACTAACGTAGCTAAATGTCACTTCGAAGTTTGTCATTGTCAAACATTTTGCATAAATCAAACTAGAGGGCGCAAAACTAAATCTACAGTAGCGCCTCTATTAGGAAATAGCGAAACTAAATGTACTTGTGTCTGGCACACTAGAATGTACGACGAATGCATCTGACTTTTTCACTTATTACCTAATGTCATGCGGTAGCGCAGTGTCATACACTTTTGCTTAAATCTGTCTGTAATGCCATCGTTGAACCGGGTTCAAATCCCGATGAACGTACATCTTTTTTGTTTTTCAATTTTGGATTTCTAAACCAATATGACCGTCTTAACTAACTTAGATTTACTTGTAATGTGCAAAAAAAATTTTTTTCATATTTAACTTGTTTAAGTTTTCTTGATAAGCATGATTTGTATCTAGATTATCCACAAAACCCCCTATATTTTTGGTGGACCTATTCTGTCATGTTACATACTACGTAAATATTATGATGCATAGGTATTTCATTTCAAAAGATGTTACGCCTTCATTTAATTGGAAAATCATGATTCATGAGTATCCGTAGGTTTACTGTTGAAAAATCAAAGTACTACCTTTATCTATTCTATACCCTATTCCACATGATATTAGACAAATCGTGCGTAAATCTTCAAGTCATTCGCGTCATGAAAACTATTTTGATAAACAAAAACATTTACATTGTTCCATTTGAAACACATTAAATAATCGAAATAACACTAGTAAGTACAATATTTATAAAGGAATATAAAAGAGGTATTTTTCCTTACAAAAATCTAACGTTATAAGGAATAAGGTATCTATACTTAGGAAGTATATTGGTACTTTGATTTGTTATATCCATATTCACCCGCAGTAGCTACATAATTACAATCAGAGAGGCTACGTATTATTCACAAAATGTTTTGTATTCGCCCGTGACTCGCGTCTAAAATAATGACCTCAAAGTTGGTAACAATTTTGCGTTACCGGACGGACGAATTTAGTAAGCTTTGTGAATAATTGGCGAGTTTGTATATCAAAACTCTTAGTGGCCAGTCTCTCGAATCTGGACCTAGACCGCATCAGAAAGAGAGAAATATATCATTTGACAATATGGTACTGTTTTCGATGAACGTCAAAATTCAAAATTCGAATTCGCCTTTTTCACGCGTTTACGTTTCTATACGTTTATGATGCTTTCACTCATTCATTACTAATCTTCAATGGCTGGGTTATGGGCATTTGCTTACAAAATTATTGAATGTCTTGTTTAGGTAAATATGAGATGAAACTTATCTGTCGAACCCACGACCGCCGTTTGACAGTCGCATGCCTGAACCACTATGCTACCGGAACGATTATTGTAAAGTGTTATTTATTTGTATCTTTGTATGTACGGTATAACCTCCGAAACCACTTATCCGATTATAAAAAATCTTTCACTGGTGATGCTTACTGGGGGGACATAGCCGTGCTTAGGCATAGTAAGTATACTTAGGTATACTTACTATGCCTAAGCTGACTTTATACGCAAAAAACAAACTCGGATTTTTAGACAGATTTGACTGCGTACTAAGTTAAATGCAGTTTTTATTCTTTCTAAAATCGGTCTGGGTGACTCCTTAGAGCAAATTTCCGTGTCCCTTATAGTTTCGGATTGAATGTCACTCTGTATAATCTTCAAATCAGCTCACAAAATTTCCCGAGAATCGGTTGAGAAATAGCTACCTACGACATATAGAGGAGAAGTCTAGACAGCCGGACATACGAAAGAATATTTATTTATTTAATCTTTGATTTGAACAAAAGAACAACTTATCGTACAAAAGGCGGACTTAAAGCCGTAAGCATTTACCAGTCAACATTTGGGCAAAGCAGACAAATTTTGGTCGGTGCAACTACAGATATAAACACACAGTGGT
The DNA here is from genome assembly GCA_945867215.1 of Epinotia demarniana. Taxonomy (NCBI): domain Eukaryota; kingdom Metazoa; phylum Arthropoda; class Insecta; order Lepidoptera; family Tortricidae; genus Epinotia; species Epinotia demarniana. Next base: position 39,513,932 of record OX244261.1, on the reverse strand, counting down.
TATACATACATAATAAATAACGACAATAGACAAATAAATAAAATACATATAAATACCTTCATACAATATATATGTATATATATAAACAGACGAACATCGAGAACAGAACACTAAAAATTTACGGCTCTGCTAGCAAACAACTTGCGTAAAGTAAAGATCTTTTAAACGCGAATCTGGAAATCTGGATTAATTGCCTAGCTGAAATGAAAATCTTCGTTCGTCTCGCTCGCTCGTTCAATTAAGTATATGGATATTGTTATCGATTCAGTTTTTAATAATTGGCGAACACTTTTGTTTTCAAAGGCTGACTTACGAGCATGGACTGATTTCGGTTACGTTATACCGGTATGGAATCGGTATTCCATTACAATAGCGTTATATTGTAAAGGTTAGCCGCGCCGCCAACGTAACGGTACCGGATCCGGAACCGTGTAGAAATACATATCGGTTACCGGTATTTATTTTTAATTTTACTGAAACTTTTATAATTCCTTTTCCAAACCGGTATAATTATGATACCGTTATTTTTTTCATTTAATTCTCGTCCATGAGAGGAGGTCTGTGCCCAGCAGTGGAACGTAATATAAACTGATATATTATTTACTATGCCAATTTACACGAAGTCATTATTATAATCGTCAAAAACGAAATAGATATATACCTTCAATATCAGATGATCCTCAATGCTGGTAGCATTGAATTTTGATATTGGACCTAAATACCGGGATTACCGGGGCTTCGATAATAATACCTATCAAGATTTGGTTACAAATTATAGTGCATTTTTTTAGGATTAGAAATGCGCTAAACAAAGAAGAAGTTGTCGTCAACCTTTTCTGCTTGGGATAAATATTGAACAGACACGGTTTGTTACACGGAAATTCATTATTGCTGCAAAGTTCACACACCAACTTGTAAATGTTGAACACCAACGTTTCTCATTTGTTGTTAATGGACTTTGTTTCTGCCTCTTTGCTTTTGTTGAAGGCAAAACGTTCGGGAGAGAACGAGTCGGTCTTTTTTGCAAGCCACTTAGGCCTGCCTCTGGTAGCTCCATCGCAGTCTGCACACCACCACACACAGCGAAAAATAAAATCTTAATATTAATTAACAAATAGATACTCGTTTAATAATCTCGTGATCTGAATTCAATAATTTGTTGATTAGCAAGAAAACAGGAAAAAGAACGTGATACGATTTTCAGTTTTGACAATTTCGATAGCGAAAAATACGAACCGATCGTTTCAAACCTCTTCTTCTTTAGGTTTTTTATTTAAGCAACTTTTCGAGAACTGAATAACGAAATGTAAAATTATAGAGTTAAATAATAAATACATTCAAAATAAATATATTGATTGTTGTAAGTACTATTTAGATATAAATAATAAAAACACTTGTATGTGGAACAACACAGCTGTGTGGCATAAAGTGTCTTATATAAAAGACCTCGTGCTTTGTGCTTTATCCTTCTTTCTAATGCTAAAATAAAGCACTATAAAGTTCACTTTTTCTTGTAAAATAAGTCTGAAATTAAAAGTGTAAACAATACATTTGTGTTTTTGTGTTTTGGATTTACATTATTGGAAGTTTTACACCTTATTTTTTTGTCCAAACATTACTAGTGGTATATTACCTAATATAAAATTAAACACTCATCTCTCACAGCAAAACCAACCTATTTACTTAAAAATACCTATGGGGCTGTTTTCGACCACTGCTTTTATCTGTTCAGGGAGTCATTGTAAATTTGGAAACTGTCTATACAATAGAATTAGTGCCCTCCCTGAACCGATAGTAGTAACAGTATATTTTTTTAGATGCATAATAATTTTTTTAACATTCATGTTTACAACCAAAGGTTTAGTACTTAAAGTTTTATTTCAGGTAACGTTTGTGTAATCAGGTAACAACCCTAAAAACTACGTTTTTTTGAGAAAAAAGAAAAAAATTAGTAGAAAAAAAAATCAATAAATCATTTTTTTCCTACATTCCCCATTTACGGTGTTCTACGTTCATTCATAGAAGTTACCCATTCTAGCGGAAGCCCATTTTACCTTCTAACAGTTCAAATAGTGCTCCTACCACCAGCAACAATAGTGGAAAAGCGATTATTCTTCAGTAGAAAAATTACGTAGGACAGACAATAACAACTAACAAATAAATTTAACTACATTAGATTATGCGTTCCTTTTTTTTACAAATGCATGTCATTTTTTTTTTTATTAAAAACTAGATTCCACTCACGGTTTCGTCTGCATGAACCTGGGATAAAAAAAATGTGCTATATTTTAATCTAGGCTCCTCCTAAGGCTCAGCAAATATTACAAATTGGCACTGGAATTGGAATCGCATTGTGTTGGAAATAGAGTTGACTTTCGTTTCTTTTGAAAAGTGCCCGAAACAAAACAAATTCAGCTCTATTCCAGTTGAATATAATTTAAATGCCTTCGACAGAATAAGTCCCATGAGTAGGCCCATGGGCTTTAAGAGGTTAGGCAGGCAATAAGGTTGCGCAGTTTAAGCGTGATTGAGTTACGAACATCCAAACATCTAAACATTCAAATATTTATACATATAAACATCTAAACTTTCGCATTTACAATACTAGCAGGATAAAAATAATAATAATACACTTATTTCGACATTGGTCCTTTTAAATTCTGGTATTAGAATATTGGAAAAATCGGTAGGAGATTCCGGGATTTCGGGATTCCATGATGGTGGTTTGCATTCCCTATCTGTACCTAGTATGTTAATAATAGCATAATTAATTAAATATATTGGGTTTCTCCGGGACATAGCTGGCTGCAGCTTTATATTTTATGTCATTTTTTTCGGTACCGTAAATACGGTTTCATAAAAGTTACAAAGGTAACCGATATTTCAGCTTCGGCGTGGAGGGCAAGGTCGACCCGCTTAAGAACAAAAAAATATCTAAGTAAGTATCGAAATAATACCGGTTTGAAACCGGTATTAAAAAGATATCACAAGGCTTTAAAAAAATACCGGTAATGGACATTTCTAACTGGTTGCGGCACTGTTATGCTGTCCCCTAACCACTTTGCCTAACCACCGGTCGTAACTGGCATCAGTCCCTGCACCGAAGAATGCCTACGAGTGTATAATTCTACCCTCACAACATTGTACTCGTAAAGAAGAAAAATTGTGACTTAGTTAATTTACATTTTGGGGGTAATCTAATATTCTAGTTGAACAGTCGATTCCTAAATAGGTTGCAGTAGGTAATTTACTGTCAATCGATGTGCAGTCGACTAAAGCGAATGTTTAAATTTATCAGGTACTTACACTCCCAATAATTGTCTGTTATATTTAATGCTACATAACGTAACATTCACTCAATCGAAACTTGCTTATAATCTGCAAGTTGGAAATTCAAACGGTTCATTTGATCAACAGCACCCCTTTCTTCCCGTGGGTGTCGTAAAAGTCGACTAAAGGACCAATGTTGAAGTTAGATGTGGGCGATGGGCTAGCAACCTATCACTGCAATATCACATTTTGTCGATATTTTATACCAACATTAAGGCGCTGAAACATACGTTTCAGGTGTTCTGCCTACCCCTTTTAGGAATAAAGGCGTGAATGTATGTATGTATGTATGTATGTCATTTGATCAAAACCTATATATGTATACGTTCGGTAGCACAGATTACATTTCAATATTGGATCTTACTTCTTTCTAATAAGACGCAAAATGTACCTATGCATAGTTATCGTTCCGTGGACAAAAGAGCAAAGCATTGAAATTCATTCATTGTTGCTTGAAATTCAGTCTATCAAAAACAAATGACATTGCTCTTACGTCATTACCAAAATGAGCAGCTTAGCAAGATAAAAAATAATGCTATCTCTTTCACCACAAACTAAAAGTGTTTGTACGATGGTGTCACCGTCTGGTGATTATAATTACTACTATTCACTCCGCTATCTAACTAATCTTGTTTGATATTAAAGACATCTAGTGAAGGTTTTAGGCAACGTGCTGTCATTGTGACGCGGCCATGTCATTTACACGGACAGTGTCTAACTCACGCACACATACAAGGCTCGGAGTAAAATTTTATGAATTTCAAATGCCTATTGTTTGAATATTACTGGTTTTTGCGTGTATTTATTCAAACTGCGGGAGAAGAGGGTCATATATTATCTAAATATCACAATTTCAAGTTCCTGACATCGATAGATTAGACGTCTAGTCCGAACGAAAATTGTATGGAATTCGTCAGTGACGTTGCACCTTAAGGTTTCGAAAACCAAAATACCACGGTCACTTTTACTGTCTTCCAAAACTGAATGCCATCTGTCATTCTAATCAACTTAAATTAAGCGGGGTATAGGCACCTTTTGTAGTAATAATAATATTATAGTGTACACTCGTATTGGGTCCACGAATGATTTATTGGGTACATGTCGGTCCCTGTCCCTCGCAGCAGGACCGGCGGCTGCCGCTGCCGCTGCCGCTGCTGCTGCGCCGCGAGCCCGGCGAGGAGCCGAGCTACGTGACGGTGAGGAGCAGCAAATGAACAGCGTTCTCGGTATTTCGCAAGGTGCACGAATTCTTCTAATTTCACACTCGGTTCTGTTGCTGTGTTGTCTGTGGTGCAGTGTTGACGGTCGCTGGTCTATCGATAGTCTAGCTAGACCAGTGGTTCTTAACCTTTGGTGTGCCGCGCTGGAGTTACATTATGGTTGTGTGCGGACGCGGACGCGTTCTCTATTCTCGACGCTGTTCTTATAAAAACTATAGAATGAACTAATTGCGTGGAGCGTTTGAGCGCGGATCCCGGCAGTATAGTCAAGTGTAAACATTTGTATCGATAACATCCTCTCATAATTAAGTACCAAAACCGTAATCCGCTGACATAAGAGTTATGGGTCATATTTATGAGTAAGTTGTATGCACGGGTCCATATTTTTACACTTGACTGTATAACGGAATTCCGTGGATCCACATTCCGGCACACCAATGGTACTTACTAAAACTTTTGTTAGGCACTGACGAACCAAAGAATATCAAAAATACAGCGGATTCCTGTTGAAGCAAATGTTGAAATATGTGTGTATAGCTACGTACCACCGTGGACCCCTAGCAATCATGTCACGGACCCCTGAGGGGTCCATGGATCACACTTCAAGAAACCCTGGTCTAGACTATAGATGTAATTAAACGGGTCATTCACAAAAGGTACAAGTTGAAACCCGACAGCCAGGAGCAGCAGACAACGTGACGCGACGACACACTTGGTTTCTACATATACCTTTATGGCCAGCAGTGGACGTCTTTCGACCGATATGATGATGATGATGAGTTGCCGGGAGATGTCGTCTGCTGCTGCTGTCTGCGATCGGGTTCCATATTGTACTTTTAAGGCTGTTACAGACGAGCTACATTTCAGCAGTTTGCTGGCTGCCAAAGTGCAGTTTGAATGCAGTTCCTTTTCAGTACACATTACTGTTGCGATATGGCTGGGCGATTGTAGTGCAGTCGGTACAACTGCATTAAAACTGCAATATACGTCAGAGTGCAAGTGTCAGAACTATGCGCCGCGTGCAAGCGGAGTTCGTAGTCGCTTTGCAGTTTCGATGCAGTTATGGCAACTGCATTCAAACTCCACATTTGCAGCCAGAAAGCAGCTGAAATCAGCCTCCTCTGTAAAGACCTTTAATGATCGAATAACGCTCGATTTCTAATCGATACTCTAAGTTATTACTTATTCATACATACAACTTACAAGTACAAAGTGGATGAAGTGCACATTTGATGATGTCTCATCTCTTGCCCCTGTCTCGCCACAAGCACCGTCTCAGTTAAACGGCAGGTGGGTTTCGCTCCCTTGTATAAAACATTTCGTGTGACAATGGCGGTTAGAAGGTTAATATAACTATAATGTGAAAATTAGAGGCCGTTTCAACATTGCGATCACCAAACAATATAGTTTTAACATCACGTATTTAACTTTTTATTATCATGACATCCACGCATCGCAAGTATTATTTACATTATATCACTGCATACCTTATTATTGTGAGAAAATGACGCATATTGTATGGGTAGATTCAAAGCTGTCATTCCATAAACAGTGCCGAGGCACTATATTGACATTTACTGTCATTTACCGTCATTTCAAAGTTTTTTATGGGATAAAATACCCGTTTAAAGTATAAGACAAACTTTGATAACAGTGAAAAGTCAATACGCAAAAACTACCCTAGTTTTAATATTAATAAAAGGCAATTTTATTGTTCGATATATTCTCGAATAATAAAAAGTCATTTAAATATTTAAAATGTGATTGAGATCGAGTGAGAAATCGTCATTTCTCCGGCCTAAAACACTTCTAGAGTTACACTAGGGTTGTTCCTTTCCTCTAACATATGACGGCATCTCTTTCGCACTTTATGCCCGTAGATTTAAACCTTCTAGACTTGATAATACGGGCCTGAATGCTCTGTACTATAAACTCGAATATGTAAACTGATATTACGACATCTTTAAAACATAATTGTAATGAAATTGTGCGATAAAAGATTGCGTGACAGCTATCGCAAAATAAAGCTTATTATTTTTAAGGAAATTGTTCTTATGTTTATAAAAACCAAAAATACGCTAATACAACCTATGGTGCGCATTTAAAAGCTTCTTAGAGCTTATCACTATGTCACGTTCAGTGCACTAAAACATTCGTTACCACCCTTAGAGCATACAATACTACCATTATTACATTGCTAAGGGAAGGTTAGCTCTAAAAATATGTATCCAATTTTCAACTTTATTCCACGGACATACGTTCGTAAACGTATACATATTTATAGACGTGTCTGTACTGTGACAAAGTGCTAAGATAACTGTTTATCTGTTTTCGAGGCAGACTGTACTGCGCGTGATGTCACTAAAACTTAACTCTTGCCGGAAATTTACTACGAATAAATGAACTTAATAATTAAGGAATACAACTTGTTTCAATAAAGACAGATGTCGTCTTGTACATACGTTGTAAATCGTGTAATCGATCAAAATGCCAAAAACTTTTATTAATTTTTAATACTATAATGTATATTTTTAAACGGTAGCATAATAAGTTTGTTTTAATACTGGTCGCATGGTGAAATACCGAATTAAAAATGATATTTTAACGTACCCCATTTCGGAATGTTGTCTGTCTAAAGCCAGGCTGTGTCGTCGTAGAGTATGTGTATATTGAATTATCCTGTAATTGATATTATACCTAAATTAACGTTAGTCGATACCCCACCATTGCGTTGCCCAACGACACTGCAATACGCAAATTAAATTATAATCTTTAATATTAGACTAAAATTAATACCATATAGCTATACGGGTAGCGTTTTCATACGAGCATAAAACGTTAGTATTTTCTGAATCACGACATAGTTTGCGTCAGAGCGCAACGGGCGCTTTTCGCTACATATGGAGCTTAAGCGTAACGCGGCATTGAATTTGTTAAATAGCTTTATAGATAAACTGTGCGTTGTTGAGGAAACTCAAGCAATATTATATAATTATATATGAAACAACGTGAATCTACCATTCGGTTCTATCTCGTGCACTAAATTTCGTTCATTTAATTGATGTGGTGTCGTGTGAATTTTGTAACAGTATTTTAAAATATGATTAAATCATGAAACATTTTGTATGAAAACGCTGTGCCGTATCCTTTTGATGGGAAATTAAAAACAATGAACATAATTAAAGCTTTGACTAAAATTTTGAAAGCGTTACATTAAATTAATAAGATATTGCATAGTATTAAGAGTAGTGTAATATGTTTACCAAAATTATTTCCTATTAATTATAAATAGAATGATCTGTAAAAATGCCTTAGCATTGGGAAATGTGCATTTCTTTTACTCGAATGTCTTAATCTTTATTTACTCTACAGTATTTAACTCTCTTGAATAATGATAAACTAACTAGTATTTTAATGTTGATAGCCATTTTGTCGAAAAATGTAGGTCGATTGATACAAAAACACTTTGATGCAATGTTATTTTTTGTGAAGGAATAACATATAAAGAGAGATTTTAGACGTACAGTCAACGTATATATGTCGCCGTAAAATTGTGAACTTCGTCAGTTTATGATTTAACGCGTTAGACCTACCCGTCAATTTATAATCTGACTAGGTTAGTTTCTAAGTAACGGTTCTTTTTTTTGTGAAATATTAATTTTTTGCCGTACCATAATGAAATACGGTGCAATAATTTAAACACGTTCTTAACGTCAACTGTACCATTATGTTATGACTCGATTTTTTATTATTAATTATATTTTACCTCTTTTTTATTGACTTAGGAAGCTGCTTGTTATCGCCTGGTCGTTATTTATCATCTTAAATGGATCAGGAAATAATGATGTTTCCCACTGTACATTTTTCGACAAAACGCCATAACCTATAATATATCTGGTGTAAGATTATTTGTCCAAATATAAAATTCCAATCTTAGCGTTAAGGATGTCCGTGTAGCGTTCCTGAGACTCACGTAGAAGACACTATGATTTCGCTTACTTTCAAAAACCCTGTATTGGATAGAACCCTTAGCGATTTAGCGAACTTTTGACAGATAATAGTTATCTGTAATTTGTCAACATGGTTGAAGGTGTGTGGTTTTCAATGGCAAAAATCATTACTCCGTGAATAGGTTACGCAAGTATACCACCTTATTGATAAAACGTAACAAACCTTTGTTTACTAAACTCCCTTTCGTCCCTTTCACACAAACATACATTTCAAAGAGACTAATAAGGACGAAGATAACATCACCAGTCACAAGGTATTTTGAAACATGTTAGTAATGATATTTGCTGCACAAGAAGTTTCAGTTGTTTTTTTTATGAATGAGTATTATAGGCATTGCCTGTATTATTTTTGTTGCAACATATATTGATTTAAAATTTAACACGGATGAATATTCTCTGTCAAACCTCTATGAAAATATTAAAAAAACAAAATGATATCATTGAAAGGCTGAGGACACAATTTTTAAGATATACAATGTTTCTAAACAGGGTAATTTCATTTACTGTTGTGTAATTTTGAATAGGGAGGTTGTTATTCGATTTTTACTCTCGTCTACTGAACAACAAGACGCATTTCGTAGGAACACTGTTGGTTGACGTTTAAAAACGAGCGTTTTTCTAACTGCTTGCAAAACACTTATTGTAAAAAACGCCATTTTAATCTGTGTAGTTAAACGTATAAACGTGTAATCGAAATTTTAGTATTAACGCTATTTCATTATTTCTTTCCGCAATTGTTATTATAAAAAATGATAAAAAATAATATTAATGATATTATTTCATAGGTAAATGAATACTTAGTTTTTAGGTAAAAATATAAATGTTTTATAGTGACTCGCTATTTATTTGTACATGTCAATCGGTTTATCACATAATATATAGATAGTATAACGTAGACCGAATGATCTGTTGGTGTTTGAGAAGTGTAATATAGTGTTAGGAGTAAAATAAGTGTTATTTTCGACAGTTCGCAAACAAAATGTTGCGCGGATACAATATATAGAGATTATCATAGAACAGATAGAATGAAATAGAAGAAATGTATACTACATTGATTTCCTATAGGCGAAATAATTGTCAGAATTAAATAGAAACGGAAAGACAAACTTAAATAGCGAACACGAAGTGAGCCAAGGAAGGTGGCTCGCACTTTATAGGTATAGAACCCACCGACTTTAGAATTGAAGTGCCAATGTGTATGATTTCGTCCACTATATGTGTGTTACCGCAGCGACGACACCAGTTTTCGACTTGAATTATTGAGTATTGTATCTGGGTTGATCAACAATTTCCTGTTGTTGTTCTCTCTTGTTAGCCAGGAGACAGGAAGAGTTTTTTAGAAAATTGTAGCATTAACTTCTGACATGCGTAGAAAATTGTCCATATAAAAGGGGTTGAACATGATAGGAAAACCTACATTTAGTGAATTAAATAAATAAATAAATAGATAAATATAAGGGGACAATCTTACACAAATCGACCTAGTCCCAAGTAAGCTCAGAAACCCAGAATTGAAACCCATATTCATAAATATGCTGTATTAAGAGTCCCCACCACGGTCGACTCAAGCCGACTCTCCTCAAACGTGGGCTGGTTCTTTTTTTTAAACGCAATACTAGAATAACATCAAACTAATACACTATGGGATCCGCCGTATCTAGGACGAAAACCAGTTTTTGTTGCTATAAATAATTATACAGAGTGTACCAAACGTGGGATGTATGTGCACCGATCATCAGCATAAAAGGTACCGTGTTCTGATAAGAAAAAACTAAAAGATTTATGTATGAAAAACGTTCTCATCATAATCATATATTTAAGAGCCGGGCTCTTGTCGGTGGAGCAATCGCCACTCTGTTCTTCTCTCAGCCACTGTTTTGAACTCTTGATACGACATTACATTAACTTTCTCTTTAGCTTGGTCCATAAACGCACGTAACGTAAAAACGTTCTACCAGTTCCATTTTTCCATTTGAATTTCTAGCAATAGAAAACAGTTTCCCATCTAGATATAGCGGATCCCATTGCGTATACAAATTCTATCGTGTCGTTTTAGAATGAGAACTAAACATCGTTTGTATGGAGAGTCCTACTGACTGACGGAAAAAGTTGATTCACCCATTTATTCACTGGCATTATTATATTATTCCAATAAAATCCTTCTAGAATATATATTTTGATAAGTAGACTGGTGTCGTGCGCGGGCCGCGAGCCATCTTCTGTTTTCCCAGGCACTGTTGTATCCCCATCATAGGATATTAAATTATTGTTTTGGGCTGCGCTGCGATTGTTTCAGCTTGTACGGGCCCCGAAGTAACAGTCGTAGATTTTGACATGTTCAATGCTCTTTTTTTCGGCTGACAATTGACAGTTGACATTCGAATGTTAGTCTTAGGGCGGGTTGCACTAACTAACGATTACTGACCGATCAACGTTAAATATGGCGCCGGCAACTGTCATTCCATAGAACTATCAAACTTTCCGTAGATTCATATTTAGACTTTATTGAATATCTACTCAATGCCGAATAAAAATGTGAGTTTATTTCTAGTGAAGTCGGAAAAACCCAGCGATTTTAATCTGGAAGAGTAATAAATATGATATGAATTAACAGTATATACAAATTCTAATGGTATACAGTATTAAAAAAGAGATCTGAAAGGCCTAAAAGGGAATAATGCAATGGTAGCTAGAAATTTACTTTAATTTTTTTAAAACAGTAAGTAATATTGTGTTGTAAATAACGCTCTCGTTCTCTCTCAGAAATACACACTTGACAGAAGCGGGACGAATTTAATAAAAAGATCAAATATAAATTGAATATGAATGGAATGATTTGTAGAATGGAGGCCCATTAGTCAGGGTTTTCAAAAGTCGATCGTCAAACGCAGCGTAGCCTACATATGTGTACGTAATATCTTCCATTAGAGGCGTAGTCGCTGTGAGCTACCGTATGCATTACAATAAATATATAAATATCGATTTAAATATGTGAAACTTTTTATTTTGAAGGTACCCTTAGTTATTAGATCTTACTACACCTTAGAATTACCGTTGATACCGCAACAATTTGCTGCGAGCGCAGAATGGTTGCCATTTTGTTACTTATCAACGTAGATAAGACATCCGTCTCGTTCTGACGAGTATTCGAGTGCGAAAGTGACGGATGTCTTATCCACAACGATAAGTGATAAAATGGCAACCATGCTAGCATTAAAACCTCGGTAGCTTAGCGGTAATGGCGGTAAGCGGCATAGTCCTCCGGAGGACCGTAAGGTATAGACGTGCCATGATTGTTAGCCTTTAGTCTATCATAAAGAGTGTGGGTGCCCCTTAAATCTTGGCGGTAAAGACTGGCGCCAAAACCGCGCCATGAAAGTTGGCCTGCGTCCGAGAAACAGTAAAGACCTTTCGTCTGTGATATAAAAGGTTGTTACTGGAAAACATCTATGACTTGAGAACAAACATTACGGGAATAAATACCCTTACCGGGATTCGAACCCAGGACCTCTTGCTTCGTAGGCAGGATCACTATCAACTAGGCTAAAACGGTCGTCAATATCTTCGCTTCAATCACGTTTAATGTCGCCTATCGCACAAGAAATAGTAGGGGAGAGTGATCATCCATCAAAATTTCTGTAGTGCCTGACGATGCGCCGCCATGATGTTAATAGTGGAAGCCCCACAAGCCCAATTTCATAAGAAAACCGCAAATCGATGTACAGTTTAGCCGTTTGGCACGCATACTAGAGGTCAAAACAATTTTTTTGATCCGCAGTTCCTAAAAAAAATTCCCTTAGGGGGGGAGTGCCGAAACATTTTTCTTTTTGTATGGTTTTTTTTTTTTTCAACAACCTATCGTGTGTAGTATCATATGAAAGGGCTTTTCGAGGCAATTCTAAAAATATACCACATCATTACATTTTAGCCATATTTTTTCATTAAAACAAAAATAATTTTCGAAACATACCAAGTTTTGGCTCCTCCAGACACGATATGACTGTTTTTTTTTTTAATTCAATATACTACAAGTGATACGTGATATCCTCATATCTAACCTCAAAAAAGCAATTTTGAAAATAATTGCATTAAGTATTTTTTTTATTTTTTCAATGTTACCAAGTGGCACAGTTCTACTTTAATACCTATTTTACGTGACTTATGGAACTGTACTGCAGATACGTTACTTATTAATCATAAAATGATACGTAGTATCCATATATCCAACGGGAAATACCTCTTTAACCCTTTAATTGCGCTTTTTCATCAGTTGGTATAGTTTGGTTAGTTTTTGTCACAAAATATCAAGGTTGGACTCTTTCAGATACGATATACCCAACTAATTAGGTTAGATATCAAGATGTAACGATCCGTTATATCTTGATATCTAACCCCAAGAAAGTAATTTTGTGAATAATTTCATTTGTAATGATGTGGTATATTTTTAGAATCGCCTCGAAAAGCCCTTACATATGATACTACACACGATAGGTTTCTGAGAAAAAAAAATTTTTACCATACAAAAAGAAAAATGTTTCGGCACTCCCCCCTAAGGGAATTTTTTTTAGGAACTGCGGGTCAAAAAAAATGTTTTGCCCTCTAGTATGTGTGTGCCAAACGGCTAGACTGTACATCGATTTGCGGTTTTTTTAAGCGTAGCGTACTATAACGAGTTACCACAGTGACCAACTAAACAATAAATGGTGTCATTCATACACAAACAGTTTTTTCTCAAACATGCTCTGAAATGTATGCGTTAATATCACGAAATGAAGACAAGAAGTTTCTTGTTTATGGCTCCCTTCATTACTTCTTGGCCTTAGGCCAAAAACATTATTGTCCGCTACTCTAACTTTTTAAATTTGCTTACTAATTATTAAACTGACAAAGGAAAAATTACATACTGCCAACCACCACTAGACTCTGTAAGCAGACTTGCGACATAAAAAAAATATCAAAATCTATGGTACTATAATACTAATGTGCGGCTAAACATGGTGCTTGAACGGCTTGTTGCAATGGCATGTTTAAAAAATAACATAGGCGGCAAATTACACAATTGTTTTCTGAACTTTCGTTCTGATTGTAATTTCAACAAACTAGTCTTTAATTAACACTATTGGCACTCTTTGGGGGAGGCCTATGTCCAGCAGTGGATGTCTTTCGGCTGATGATGATGAGTATTTAATTGATTACCTTGTAGGTATTTATTTTAATTTTAATATTTCCTCACATCGTTTGAGAAAAGCACTATACAATCCTCGGCCGGAACAGGGATTGCTGGACTCGTTGTATCCGGCCTCGTCTGCGACTCGGCCGTCTACCCCAAAGCTCGTCCAGCAATCCCTTACTTCACGGCCTCTGCAGTAATGTACTATTTGTCATATTCCTTAACATTTTTGCGTTTATTTGGTTCCCTTTTTTTTGCTTTAATATAACCAGCACAAACATGGCGTTAATTTATTCCTATGAATCAATAATCACGCCAAAATGCTTGATTGGTTTCACTTGATTGGTTTCAAATACGGCATAGTTATTTTTTTATAATTTACCGAATTCCTTGGGCACGCGGGGGCAAGATGAGGTATTGGGTAAAAGGACAGAAAAAGAAAAAGATCCAACACGTGGAGGCCTTTTGGAGAAGTTTAATGTGTACTATAATGTGTAAATATAGTACACCTGCTAGAACCCAGTCACGGGCACATCGGTGTTATTGTTACTAAAACAAAAGTTACAAAAGGTAATCGTTTTTAATGTAGCACCATGCTACATCCGTTGTTAGTGGTATCACATATTAGCGGGGCTATCGGGGTGAAGGTATCTAATCGATTTCAGATTTACATTACCCGTCACCCTTCGCTTCCATGCGCGCCGACTCCAACGCACGTAAATTAAGTGCACGCAATAATTGTATTTTTTCTCCCCGATCAAACTAGTACATTTTCAGAAACCTCCCGGCGAACAAATCTTTTACTAAAGACATGTCGTAACTATAATTTTGTAACTTAATTTTGTATTTTAGCCGTATAGTCTGCTAACGACAGTTACTAATTTGAAGTTGTTCAAGTTCATTTATTCAAGTACAAGATTGTGTCTGAAAACATTACAATACTTAAATCTAAGTTAGGTAATAATAAATTAATGTATTTAAGACATAAAACTCGTTATATAAACGTGTCTGAGGTAAAAATAATTATAGCAATGAATAAATAGCCATTCGACTCTGAAATTCTCTGCCCGTGGATTTGAGGCGTGATAAATCTGTCGCTTCTTTCAAAGCTCACCTTAAGGAGCACTATCTGTCTCTGCCATGATTCCTCATAGATTCAATTTTTTCTTTATTTTTTCCGTCTCTATGGTTAACACTATATGTATAAGTATTTATGTAGGATTTTATGTATGTTTATTTGTATGCTTTATGTGTTTATGTTTATTTTTGATGTATGTATGTATGTATGTATGTATGTAAGCACTTTATTGTACACAATAACAGGTTAAGGAATATACATGTCACACAATAGATCAAAGTACAAAGGCGAACTTATCCCTATAAGGGATCTCTTCCAGCTAACCTTTGAGCAATTGAGAGGAAGGTAGGTAGAACGAGATAGGCAAACTTATACCGTGTACAAAAACAGAGAAAATAAAGCAAATCCTAATTAGTATTAATTCTAGACAAATAAAAACATGCCAATACATATATAAATATACAATATAAAATATAATACACACTAACATATGTTACATATATATCGCAAATATACAATAAATAAATAAATACTATATTCAACCAATTCACAAGTCATTGGAAAGCCACAACTTCTTCAAATTCATCTTAAGTGACGCAACAGACTGCGACTGTCTCAGCGACTGATGTAATTGTGTATGTTGGAAGTTCGTTTACTTCCAATTTTGCCACCTACCTATTATGTCATTTTTGTTGCTATTTCTCCGCTATCTAAAGGTTGTCTGGAAGAGATCGCTCTTTAGCGATTAGACCGCCTGTTGTCAACATCTATTTTGTAATAAATTGTTATGTCTATTTGTTTCATATTTTGAGGTGTGCAATAAAGAGTATTTGTATTGTATAAGCTACGGTAGCCTAGTGGTTCAGGCATGCGGCTGTCAAGCGGCGGTCGTGGGTTCGAATCCCGGCTCGTACCAATGAGTTTTTCGGAACTTATGTACGGAATATTTACCGTTAGCTTTTCGGTGAAGGAAAACATCGTGAGGAAACCGGTCTAATCCCAATAAGGTCTAGTTTTCCCTCTGGGTTGGAAGGTCAGATGGCAGTCGCTTTCGTAAAACTAGTGCCTATGCCAAGTCTTGGGATTAGGTGTCAAAGCGGACCCTGGGCTCCTTTAGGGGCACAACCGGGAATAACGCTAGGAGGATGATGATGTATTGTATTGTAAATATTAGACATTTTGTAACCCAGCAATAACTATCTAAAATATCGAAGGACGGGCACTGTTCAAAAATGAACATCTTATCAAACTTACCGCCATCAGGAATAGGGAAGGGTCGAGCTGTCAGGAATTATGGCCAAGAATTTTTACTCAACCTTAATACGCTTCCGAACATTACGGCACGATTTCCTTATCCTGCAGGACCTCGCGTGATCCAGGGATCGTAAACAACCGGCAGCTCATTAGTGCTAGTGGTTGCTTGTAGGGTTGCCAAAGGTAATTTTCCTGTGGCCCATTTCGCGAAGCTAAAAGTGTAATTTTAAAACTACACAGACATGTCGGGCTGAATGGAAGAAAATTGGAGAGGCGTATGCTCAAACTGGACATACACGCTGAAGAAGAGAGAGAAGAAGATTGGGGGATTAAGGGAGAGGGCAAGTGGGACTGCTGCCCCCAGTCCTCCGCAGGAGAGGGACCCCCATAATAGTGAAAAATATGTATTGTGGTCCCTCTCTCTACAGGAAACTCGCAACCTCTCGATCCATTCCGGAAAATTTGATTTTATTTTATTTGTTCATTTAATCCAGACTCTGGGTTTATACAGGGTGTCCCAAGTACTAGTGATATACTAAACCTGGGAGGTAGAGGACCTAGAGGGCTATCTGAATCACCCCCATGTATGTTCCGCGATTTTTCGTATTTTCGGAGTTATGACTTTTTTTTTAATTTTTCACCTATCGCCGAGTACGATGAGATTTTTATTTATGGCGACGTGAATTATTGCGGTAGATGCTTGATTTTTTTGTGTGCTACCTGACAACCCTATTTCCAGGACATTCGCATCGCTTACCGCCAACTAACAGA
Organism: Epinotia demarniana; assembly: GCA_945867215.1. Classification (NCBI taxonomy): domain Eukaryota; kingdom Metazoa; phylum Arthropoda; class Insecta; order Lepidoptera; family Tortricidae; genus Epinotia; species Epinotia demarniana. Next base: position 39,497,099 of record OX244261.1, on the reverse strand, counting down.
GAACCAGTATACATTTGACCCCCGACTACCCGCTAGTTGTTACTTGACTCGAGATAAACATATACTAGCGCGATCAGTGAATCGCATGGCCGGACTGTCTCACGCAATAATAAAAGCAAATTTTCGTTCAATATTTTTGTGTGAAATTTGTGGGCTGAATGAAATAGGGGAATTTAATGAGTTTTGTTTCCACGTCCGAATTATAAAGACAGTTTTGTAGGAGGGTTGATCGCGTAAAAACGTGGTTAAGTTTGTTAGGTGGGTAGGTTTACACCAAATATAGGTACCTAAAGGCTCTAACACCGTTCTTCATTTCAGATTATCAGCATGGGTATCTACTGCCGAGTACCTATACAGGAATAAGTAACATAGATTATAAAAAAATATACAGGTTGTATCAAAAATGAGGTGTGAACCGACCAAGGGCGCATTCGGTAGCGCATTGCTATTCCAAATATGCATCTGTTTACGTTTTTTTTATTTTTGTTTAAATTACTGTATTTGTTTTGTTGACATTGCTTGTGTATGATAACGTTCCCCCGCGAGGGTGAAGGGTGCAGTATTATTTCATTTTCAACCGCTGCGTGTATGATCTGCATGTAATGAAAACAAATGTTTTGTGTATGTTTTTTTGACACGCAGGTTTTACGTGTTTGACGTCATAAACAAGCAATGTCAACAAAAACAAAGACTGTACTGTAAACAAAAAAAAAACAAAATGAAAAAAGAATAACAAATTATACATTGTTCGATTGGCAATGCGCGTGCCCTTGATCGGTTCACACCCCATTTTTGATACAGCCTGTATATATGCGTACATGTGCTACCTTGGTATAAAAAGGCAAAAGCAAAATTTTCGCAAGCAAACTATGTAATTTTTTCCATAGAAAAAAATATATATTTGAAATTAACACTTTACAGTCAAGCTATAAAATGTTGAGACTCTACTGTGTCTTCCTGAGTCACATTTATTTTTTGCCTTGAAATAATTTGAATAAAATCTATAAGTCTATTTGAGTAATTAATATCTATATATATTATACATACACCTACAGTAAAATAATATCTACTTATACGAAAACTAATGTCTTCCTATATTTTCACTCAAGTTTTTCGTAGTTACAGTCAAGCATTGTTACCGAATCATAAATGCTCTCGTTTTCCTTACCATTTTCTTACGGAAAGCTTTGTACTTGAACCAAATAATCAAAGCAGGTACTTAAAACCAGGTCTTAGCTTATCCTGAAAATAAACAGAGTAGTTTTAGGGATACCTTTCCCATATTCCCATATTAAAAATAGGTTAGACGGGCTCAAACGACGGCTGGGAACTCAAACAAGCCTGACAGCTCGTTCCCATCGATTTCCCAAAGCGCATGTCTGCTTTCCCGCCATTTCGCCAGTACCGCACCGCTCGGCGATCGTCGCGCGCGGATCCCGTGCCAAAATTTTAAAAAATAAAATTAAAAACATTTGACTTAAACCTCTGTGGTTGCGCGTCCTTTTTTTAATATTTTTTCAGCCAGTGTTTTTACAGATTGATTAGGATTACGCTCCAATTTGGTAAGTTTTATTCACAATTATATATTATTAAGTAAATACGCGTTTTGAGCGATATATCGTAGTGATATTGCTAATATCGTTGGAATTAATTTTTATGGCGAAATACTGTTTCGCATGAATGGCCACTAAATTAAAAGCACAGTCATTTTTTAATGAGGCGAAGGCATTGTCTTGTAACAGCCGGAGGAGATCTTGTAGGTTGACACGTATTTTCCTGAACAATGGGATGTCAAGTTAGTGGCCTATGATATTGAAATAGAATTCGCGAGTCGTATAGCCGCTGTATTATTGGAGAGTTAGTACAGTATCTACATATTCTACATAAAATCATATAATTCTTATAATGTATAATATAGTACAGGTAGTACTGACACCCTTTTGTGAAATTGTAACGACGATTTATGAATATTATCTTTTTTGTTTTGTAATTTCACTTTAAAAATTAGAACTCGTACACCTGTGAGCGTGTTGCATGCATTCATCTAGAAAAAGTATTCTTTATTGTAATGTTGCTGTGCCCTAACAGGGTTATGCTGGAACTGTATTTATATGTATATAACATCTTGTAAAGACCCATACTGCAACAAATAAATAAATAAATAAATAAAAGACAGCGTTTTCGTAGCTATTAAGGAAATATATTAAGACCTGTCAAATATTAATTTGATGACATGATATAGAATATCGAGAGTGTAAAATACATAATATATACATAACCGCAGATACCTTCACGGTTAGTATCTACTATAGTAGTATTAATTATATAGGGACCAAATTAAGATTGACAGTTCTGTCATCATCAAAGATTTTGAGAAATGGGTCACATAATTAATGCGGCCGTAGGTACTGTAACTATGTACATATTGTTTTTGTATGTATTTCGGCCTAAATGATAATGCTCTTGGCGTACTTTTGTACGTACATGCAAGCTCACAATGATCTAAACGTTAACACGACTCTTTTCCAGGAGTTATAAGTTCTTGTCCCCATATTTTACTACACCTTGAAGAATGTACAACAGTGATAAATTATCCCATGTCTATAACTCCTTATTTGAATCAAGAAAAGCTACCTAAATAATTTCCCAATCCCTATTGGCTTTTCGTATTGATGTAACGTGGTCCGCGATAACAACTTATTTTACGCAATAAATCTTCCTGTCACGTCAGCTTAGCTTAATACCTAGACTATATATGTATATGGAAGTGACGATAGATAGGCAAAGACGTATCACATAATGTGAGTTAATAGTACTAAGGTACAGAAGATCCACTGATGTTGGCTGTCAAATTTACACCGCAAAGCAAATTGGACTTGGGACAAAAAAATTACCGAAAGGAATTTTAATATTGGAATATGCCTAGCCGATTACCTCTCAACCGTGTAAAAAACAGTGAAAACGAATGAAATTACCCAATTAAGACAACTCAATATTGTTTTTTCTTACAATATGGTCTGTCACAGTTTTTGTAAGTACTACTTACAACATTTTTTATATCGTACTACGAACATTATTAGCAACGAATAGAGCTATCGACACATGCGCTTGTGTTGGTTACCTGTAGACTAAATGTTGCCCGACATAAAAATGTTACGGATGCATTCTTATAGATCTAGAAATGTAGCGTTAGACAGCTGACGTAACACAAAGGAACGAAATCTTTCCCCGCTTTTATATTACAAAGAACAATAATATTGTGTTTTGTATTAATTAAATAATTTCATTGTTTTTCACTGCTTTTTTACGTAGTTGGGAATAAAAACCAGTAGGTAATCAGCTAGATTTATTCGAATATTAAAATTCCTTTCGGTTATTTTGTTATTAGCTTCCCAACCTCAATTTAGCTTTGCGGTGTAAATTTGACACCTAACATCACTAAGGGAGTGGCCCTTCTGTACCTAAGTACTATTATTTACTTATTATGTGATACGGCTAATGTTTTAAGCTTAGGTACTTGTATACGAACAGACTATATGCCAATTAAAGTAACAGGAAGATTTCCGCAGGCAATTTTCTTGGCCAGAGGCGTAAGGACAGTTATGATTTATTATTTAATGTGTCTTACACAAATGTCAGATAAAAGACGTATGGGAACGAATTACAATGTTTTTGATAATGCAATTTTTATCAATGTTATATTATAATGTAACACTGTACAAATCGTATTAAACTAAGAACGAGACTACGCGAAATGATACCTGGAATACTTGAATACTTCTTATTTTATAGAATTTTGAATTATGAGGACTTTTCCATGTTTTGGAATGTACAGATTTTTTTTGGAGTTTAGGTTCATGCGTGTCCGTATAACTACCCTACTACGGACACGCATGACGACCACTGTGGTCAGACTATAACTGGCAACCCTCCGCTTTAGAATGATTATTCTATTCTAAGTACTCTATTTGTAAGACTTATACTTAAGCACCCATTGTGTGTTATCGTCTCATTGTATACAAATATGGGCATAGACTTTATTCTAATAAGTATTATATTTAATAGAAAACACATTCACTACCTGGAACTTGCCTAACGGGCGCTATGTCTGTAAGAGCTTTTCTCTACTTAGCGGGAAAACCACGTTTCCATCGCTACGAATTCGTTGGCGGTGAATATGTTGTCTACCGTTGCACATCATAGGAAAATGACAAAATTATATCATTATTTAACGTTGGGTAACTGAGCTACCGCAAACCGGACGCCGTCGGAAGCGTATCGTAAGGCGCAGCGTAAAAAAATAATTCAAGATAATCATAATATACACCGTGGACGTGAATAACCCGAAAGATTTTAACCACTCATTCCTGAGGTCATTAGGAGTAAGAAATGTTATATGAAACCCAACAAAAATTCAGAAAAAAAAAAAAAATTTTTTTTTGCTTGTTTTGTCGGTTTTTGTAAATAAAACTTGGATAACTATTGCTTTTTTATGGAAATAATCCCTTTTAATAAAACGGTAACGATTATTTTTTCAAAAAAGGTTAAATTTAGTGAGTGGTAGCTGGCACTTTGATATCTGTCAATAGCGACGCAAAACTGGCCAACATCGGTAGCAACGTCGCTATCAAAAGAGCGTCGCTATCTAAATGCACGTTAGTAATCAAAATAAAAAGTTTACATGAAAATTGATAGTATCTTCAAAACTAAGCCAGCAGTGACTGGGGTTCACATAACATTTTTTGCTCCTAATGACCTAAGGAATGCGTGGTTAAAATCTTTCGGGTTATTCACGTCCACGGTGTATATGACCTGGTAAAGGACGCGGGAGTCCGTTGGATGCGGGTGGGATGCCCAAGTCCAGGAGTTAAGGTCTTTCGGCTGATATGATGATGATATTGCATTGATACGCTACACACTGCTACAAATAAGCTGGCAAACCTAGAGTTTAAGTACCTATGATAAAATACTTGAAATGAAATCCATTAATTTTTTCTAGAGGTTGGTAAAACATGTTAGTTACAAATGACACAAGGGGCGTCCCTAGAATATACTCGTAGGTCCGTAGAAGATATGTCGACCTAGTATTTTAACCTAAATGTAATGGTGAAATATCGAAAGATTATTCGAATTGAGGACTATATTTTTGTTATGAAAATTAACCTTGGATTTAATAAACAGAATATAGAAACGTAATACTGCTGTCAGTTATCGAATGAAACGTCGGTCCTGACCAAATCCTGACGACCTACAAACTAGCCTACTAATAGTGTGAATACCAAAGACTGACTTTTATATATTTGACACCCCGCGTTGTTTGTCAGCTAGGTGCCAATATGACACATCTTCGCACAACTGTGGTGGATATTCAACATAATGCTACAGGACATTCTGTGAAGGAACTGAGACAGTGTTGATAAAGACTTCAATTAGCTTTTGCTAAAGTCCATTATATTATTAGAGTATTCCTTCAGCTTTTGGCTTAACTTCATAACTTTGAGATGCAAAGTGGACGGACGATTGGAGGAAGTTGTTTTTGACGGACTCGCGAATTATGATGTCAAGGAGTTGTGCTTTAAGAATGGTTGAAGTAATAAGTTGGCGTTCTTTTAAACCGACTTCAAAAACGAGGTTACTTTTTAAAGTCTATTCATTCTTACGTGTACTAGCATTTCAACAAACATGACGTCAATTATGGTCATACAGACAATGACTAGTGATTGAAAATGACGATAAATATATGATATATGAAGTGAGATTCATAGACCTCGTTATGTCAGATATTTTTGAGGTTTTTGTCGTTGCTTGGATTATTGCAGAACAACTTGTTATAAATTAACATAGTCCTAGCGGTACACCCCGAAATTCAGTAAAATGCTGCAAATGGTGTTAACCCTTTCGTTCCGGGTGACGAGTTAACTCGTTTTGTGCGATATGCTCTCAGGTCCGGTAGACGAGTATACTCGTTTTAATCGTTCGGATCTGGAAAACTGGGTAGATTTTGTGTATGAAGAAGAAGAAGAAGAAGAAGAATTTATTTATTTAGCACACAACACGGAAAAAAGAAGTACAATAAAAACACTTATGACTTTACCGGAACGAAAGGGTTAAAGGCATGAAAATCGGAACGATTGATCTTTAGGCCATACGAATCAATTTGACCCGTAACATGAAAAAAAAACTAAAAAAGAGAGGAGTTATAACGTCATGTTTTTTTAGTATCTACTTATGGGATAAACATAGTTTTTGTTCTGAAACCTATCGTGTGTGGTATCTAATGAAAGGTCTTACTAAGCCGATTCTAAAAATATACCACATTATATTTCAGTCACTTGTTTTAAATTAAAATAAAAATCATTTCAAAACATACCATCACGGTTGAGAGATTACTTATTTGTAAAATATACCTATAATGATATGTAATAGCTTCATATCCAACACTCAGAAAGCAACTTTTAACATATTTACATTTAGTATTTTTTATAATATTTAAAAATTACAAACTGCGATAAAATCACAATTCGTTGAAACATGTATACAATAAATATGTTAATATCAATAAATAGTGTAAATATTTTTGAAAACTCCTCTCGCATTAGTATTTGTCATCCTCAGTGTCTAAAATTGAACTTTTTATACATGTTTCAACTAATTGTTATCTTATCGCAGTTTGCAATTTTTAAAAATTAAAAAAAAAAATGTTAATATGTTCAAATTTGTTTTCTTGGGATTAGATATGAGGCTATTACATATTACTTTAGGTATATTGTGATATATTTTTAGAATCGGCTTAGTAAGCCCTTTCATTAGATACCACACACGATAAGTTTCAGAACAAAAAATATTTTTTTCCTGTACAAAAAAAGATGACGTTATAACTCCTCTCCTTTTTTGTGTTTGTTTTCGTGCTACGGGTCAAATTGAATCGTATGGCCTAAAGATCAATCGCTCCGATTTTCATGCTTTAAACACCATTTGCAGCATATTTTTGCGTACCCCTAAGACTGTAACGATTAGCACTATTAGCGGATTCGGGGGAGGGGGGATAGTTCTAAGAGGCTCAAACTCTCCAAATGCGTGAGTCCTGTGAATACTGCAGTAAGTTAAAGAAACTTCCAATGAGCAGGTAATCACAGTTCTGTATAGGTATTTAGTTGGTTATAATAACATCACTTATAAATAACAAGATCTATTGAAGCTGTTGGATTAACAGTGATAATAAATTACTATTCTTCCGTAACAAACAAAAATTCACAGTCTTTTGATTCAATTTACAAACAAAGAGGCGAGCGGCCCTAATCGTTGAATCCGGAGTTCTTCGAGCTTAAAACTGGCGCCGAGTTCCAATCCGATTTACATCAGCTGTGTTGCCAAAGCTATCCAGCCGATCGCTTTTACCGCTTGGTTGTTACCAGTTAAAATTCAGCTAAATTTCGAGCTTTTCTAAACTTTTTGTAGAGCTTACATGAGGCAGTGTTCCCGAAGCTTCGGCTGATTGTTACCGCTTTGTTTTTGCCAGTTGAAATTGACCTAATTTCGAGCTTTTCTGAAAGTTTTTGTAACTAAAAACCGTTGTAATTGTCATTGGAAATGCAATCGGAAACTCGGCCAATCGAAGAGCATTTTAATTCGATGAATAGTTTGTTACAGTTATACCATTATACTCTGTTCCATATAAGATAAGAAAAATCGAGTTTTAATTGTCATGCGATCTAAAGGAAAACCATTGTGAAACGTAAAAAAGTTGTGTTACGAAATAAGTTAAATTGTAGATGTGGGTGCCAAGACCGCCAAACTCAAATGGGACTGCCTGGTCTGGACATGTCTGCCGTATGCATCCGGAATGATGGGTCAGAATCAGTACAGAATAGACCCCACAAGACGGAGCAGATAGTGGAAGCCCCACAAGCCCAATTTCATGAGAAAACCGCAAATCGATGTACAGTTTAGCCGTTTGGCACACGCATACTAGAGGTCTAAAAATTTTTTTTGACCCGCAGTTCCTAAAAAAATTTCCCTTAGGGGGGGAGTGCCGAAACATTTTTCTTTTTGTGTGGAAAAAAAAATTTTTTTTTTTCAGAAACCTATTGTGTGTAGAAAGTATATGAAAGGGCTTTTTGAGGCGATTCTAAAAATATGCCACATCATTACATTTTAGCCATATTTTTTTAATTAAAACAAAAATAATTTTCGAAACATACCAAGTTTGGGCTCTTCCAGACACGATATGGCTGATTTTTTTAAAATTCAATATGTCACAAATGATACGTGATATCCTCATATCTAACCTCAAAAAAGCAATTTGGCACAGTGTGTGCCAAACGGCTAAACTGTACATCGATTTGCGGTTTCGGGATGATTTGGACGCCTTCTTTTTAATTGGATTGGCAGGAGCATGCCAGCAATAGGACCGATTTGAGGAAAAGCGGGATGCCTTTGCCCAGCAGTGGGACATCTGAACAGGCTAAGAAAAAAACAGACAGTTTTGTCCGATAAAAATCTAATGTTATCTGGAATGAGGTATAGGTAAACATAGTTCAGATCTTTGTTCATGATAGTTCATTATTGGTTCCAAATGTAGTTTACATAAGTCACGATGAAATGAAATGAAGTGGGATATCTCGAAAAATGTCTTAGCTATTTCGTCCGTTATTCACTTGAGTACTTTTATATACTTATTTTTTATATTATTGCATATCTTTATGTATCTTATCAAATCATGTAAACAAACACTTTTCTCTGGGATCAACCGATAATGGTGATTATTAGTTGATCCCAGAGAAAAGTGTGTATAGGTACTGAACTTAAAATGTTGTGTATACTTACAAAGTATTCTTTTTTTTTTTTTCTTTCTTTTTTACAATCTTACACAAATCGACCTAGCCCCAAACTAAGCAAAGCTTGTACTATGGGTGCTAGACGACGATAAACATACTTATATAGATAAATACATACTTAAATAGATAGAAAACATCCATGACTCAGGAACAAATATTCGTGCTCATCACACAAATAAATGCCCTTACCGGGATTCGAACTAACAACTAGGCTAAAGCGGTCGGTATTGAAATCAACCAAATCACCACTTAGACAAGTTCAAGACAGTGAGGATGATAAATTACTAATGCGAAAGGAGTTTTCAATAATATGTATACTATTGTTTAAAATTCACATATTTATTTTATACAGGTTTCAACGAATTGTAATTTTATCACAGTTTGTGATTTTTAAAAATTATAAAAAAATACTAAATGTAAATATTTTCAAAAATGCTTTCTTGGGGTTAGATATTATTGGGGTTATTACATATCATTTTAGTTCGGTATATTTTACAATTTTTTTTAATGATTTTTATTTTAATTTAAAACAAGTGACTTAAATATAATGATGTGGTATATTTTTCGAATCGGCTTAGTAAGGCCTTTCATTAGATACCACACACGATAGGTTTCAGAACAAAAAAAAATCCCATAAGTACTTTCCCGGGTTCTCATTCGCAGTGTTCACCATAGGCAAATAGGGAAGTTGCACCTATAATATTTACCATTATTTTGTGACCAAAATGTTAAAAAATCACAAAATAATAGCGACTGAAACGTTCCTACTTTACTAATCTCAAACAATTATTACGATATGAAGTAATGTGAAGTGAGCTGACTCCACATTGCAGCGCCGCACTGTGGCTTTACATTTATGCATTCACGCGTTCGCGCATATTTTTCGCGCATTCGCGTGGAGGGGCCTAGGTGTGACACAAAACGCGACAACCTTAAAAAGATGAAAGAGCACGGGCTATGCGGTAGATCGGGATGGGGATATAATTCGAGTGCCAGCTGTCAATCATCAGTTTTGTAAGACAGAGGACCTTCTGTGCGTAAGTACTATTTTCAATTCACTGCGGCTCTCATAACCTCATAAGACACGTGTCCAAACACATTACATGGAATCGTTTCAAAACAGCAGTTGGTCCACGTATTCGGCTAACGACGGTCTATTTCGGTGTCGAGTGGATTTAGCATAATGGCAACACCGAATGTTAGGTATGTGGCGCTAGTCTGCTTAATAGGCCTAAGAACATTCAAAATGGCGGTCTAAGCAGACCTTGCCATATTACAAACTTTTAAATTCATCATCGTAAATACTTTCGGTCAAACAAGTATTATGAATTCAAAACAAATTGTGCATACAAATGGAGTTAACGAAGGTAACAAATGAAAAACTAATATAGTTTCATCTGTCCCGATATCAGCAGTGGGTTTGCAAACAAATCTTGCAAGTTATAATATATGTAGATAGGTATTCGACCCATATTCCTGCTTCGGTTGAGTTAAAATTATGCACACATAACATTATGTAAATTGCAGAATGATAATGTCACTGAGCTCTGATGATTGATCTTGAAGATGGTTAAGTATAGGAACTCTGCTCTGTTATAAAACAACTCATCTTCATTGAGGTTGGGTTTGTTAGGATGGTCATATAAAATCCCTTCAAATAGTATCGGTAATTCAAATTGATGAAAGTCTAAACATAAGTCTAGTGAGCAACAAAACTTCTTAAAAAACCGGTGAAGTGCGAGTCTCACTCGCACACCGAGCGTTCCGTACAAACGTTCATACACCAATATATATATATCACAACACCATTCATTCTTGAACAATCTAACAGCACACAGTAGAAGTTACCGTACAGCGCCATTAACATTTTGGTACTAATAAGTACAACTCAAGCCCTTTCATTTGATACCTCACTTGATGTACATAAGTAGACTTTTCTTAGTAAATAACCCTCATATTCGTTTTTCACTTTATTTACCATACCATTCTTGAGATATTTAACGTAGTTATCAAAGGGTGAATGTGCTCGTTCCTACCTGTTCACCCTGGCCTGCGTTAGTAAACATGCCGGAATTGGAGTCGCCAAACGATAAAAATTGTCAAAGAAAGAAATGTTGCTCTTCCTGGAGGGTTACCAGGGCTACCAACAATATGAGATCACCAGAATAAACATACAAAAAAAAACTCCCATGTTTGAATGACAGGCATGCCCGAACAATGTGAACAGCTTGCTTAGCCCGCAGAAGTGCACGGGCTGCTTGCCGGGCCGCATGCCAGGCTGCTCGCCAGGCTGCACGGCGCGCGTGTGAACGTACCATAAGGGTTCCTTTTTTATTTTACCTTTCTAGTATGGAATCCTGAAAATGATGTTCCGAACATAAACTACCAACCCCGTATTTGTTTACCCAGAAACATCGTAATTGATGATGAATTGAAATATTGAAATATCGGGCTTAGAGTCCCCGTGGATTTATTTTATAGCCGCGTTTCATAATTGGGAATACCAATAAATACCCCGCCAATAAACAAACATTGTCACGTTATAGCAGTCTGTATCTGCACTGGTGGGTATCGTCCAATTCATTAAGCATCCGCAGCTATGCAAAAAACAATTCACATGTAAATAAAAACAATTCAATTTCAAATCTGGGGGCACGGTAGTGCCCCCGCCACGTCGCGCGCGAAGCAAACACTGCCGTACCATCCTTTACTGGAACGATTTCGCCGCATTTTCAGGTCCCTATTTGAGAACCTCTAGATAAGACCAGAACGCAGAAATTTTCGTCATCCAGTAAGCTATAATCACATACTTAAAATTTATTTTTAATTTATTGTCACATAATTTAATTTATTTAGTTCCGAAGTTAAGCGAAAGCAAAGATTCGCATTTAAGACACTCGCTCACTCACTCACTCATGATCATCAAAATAGAGGGTAGGGGTCGGGTTGCATAAAGTTTAAAGTAAAAATATTTTTGGTAGGCATACGTGGATTCGTCATACTCATCATTGCGCATAACTGTAAATAGTCATACATTTATGCGCATAACGTTTTTAGTCATAATGTTTAAGAACATATTGTGTAATGCGCATAAATTTGATGCGCATAAAATTATTTAAGCATACTTTATAATAGACATAAATTAGTTGCTCATAAATCAATTTAACCATACAGGGAAAAAATAAAGGGAAAACTATAAAAAGTAGGAAAAAAACTATTAGAGATATATCTATCCTAAAAAGAAAAAAACTGTCGCAAATAAGAAAATCTAATGAAATAAATCAATCAGCCCACGTTTCTACAAAAAGAAGTGGAATCCCATCAGAAACATTCTGTAAAAAACTAGCCAAGTCTCGATGGAGCTGCTTGTTTATCTCTAAAAAGTAATGAAATCTGTGAGATATTTTGTAGTGCCAAGTCTCAGGCATTCTTATTATTCTTTATTTGATAACTAAATAAAATTTTGTGACTTGGCAATTACACAATACTACATAGTTTTAGGTATCCATAAATGCAATAATGATAATAATTATTATTATTGAATGCAATAAAGTTGTGTTCTGATTGCCAAGTTGCAGAATTTTATGTAGTTAGCAAATAAAGAATAATAAGAATGCCTGAGACTTGGCACTACAAAATATCTCACAGATTTCATTACTTTTTAGAGATAAACAAGCAGCTCCATCGAGACTTGGCTAGTTTTTTACAGAATAATACTTACCCAACTCAACATACTTATGTAATGAAGTAGTATTGTATCCTGATATCCTGAAGAATCGAAGTGGTTTCTATCCGACCACGATTTACGGAACAAATGGGAAGTACGATGTTTTCGGGCAAATTACTCTTCATAATTTAATTATGTAGAGTACACGGGTTAGGTAATTATTTTCTTGGTAGAAGTAACGCATGTGTACTCAGGTACTTTTTCACGTGAGATTGGTTTATTATTTCATTAACGGAATACTTTAAGCTCAAGGGAAATCTCGATCCAACACCCCATAATCCCAGGATATTTTCCTAAACCTCTTGCTCACCTCACTTTTCTTCTAAAAGTAACCTTGTTTTAAAGGCTAAGCGTTTATTTTTAAGTGTATACGTGATGTGATAGGAGGTTGGGGAATTTACGTGTTAATCTTATGGGGTTAAAGCCTTACACATCGCGCCGCTAATGAAGTAAAGAGATTAACATCATTTATGAAAACACGTAGAACCTTATATAGATTATGGTTTTCATAAATTACAAAACACAGATACCTACTGCACAGCTTGAACAAACCTTGGGGGTCGAAGCGGCTAGGGGGTTCATGACCCCCAAAATCATCTGAGTTTTTTTTGTGGCAAATCTTTCGTTGGATCCTACTACTTAATATGTATTATATAAGAAAGCATGACACATGATAAAAAGTGTCTCAAGAAACTCACAAGTGTGTATATTACATAAACATACGTACAGTCGACACCATATAGTTAGGAGCAGTCAAAGTACCCAAATATATCGTAACACAGTCTTACACCTCCAGGTGAATTATCGAGAACATGGAATTGCATTTGTAGCGGTTGTACCGTTTGCAACAAAAGGAGAATAATTTTCTCTTAATTTGATAAAATTACATACCCTTAAGAAATGGAATAAGTAGTAGTCCTCTGTTTTTTGCTTTTAGTCGCTATCATGTTCTTCATCTGAGCTGTCACAAGTATTGATAATAAGATTGTTTGAAATTCGATCCATTTCCCCTTCCTGACATCGATATTTATATATTACACTTAGTCGTACGGGCTGACACAAAATTATTCTGATAATTGTGAGAATACAATAAAATCAGACGTAAAAATATATGCACAACGTAAATAACATTCACAATTTGTCACCGGGCTGACACAGCGGTTTATGCGTGAAGAGGTTACAGACTCGCCTTCACATTTATAATATTAGTGTGGAAGTAGGGATAGACAAAAATGAAAATATTCATGTATAGTGACATTAATGAAGCATCGTTTATTTTGAACACACGTTTTAACTCGGCTCTGAACCGTCACCTTAGGTGTCGACCCCTGTCAATTACCTATGAAAATAATGAGATGTAAATTGCAATGACATTATGTGGCAAATAATACAAAGTACAAGAGGTACATATAACTAGCGGAGCATACATACGAGTACAAGCCGATACCCACCGGCCTGCCCGAAATTTTAAATTAAAAACAGCCCTTTTTTGCTCCGGGTTGTCCAGTAAAAATTCTCAGATCCCGCCACTGTATACATGAATCTTCTGGTCTATTACATGTCGATAAACAAGATGTATATTCGAAAGACATTACCCTCCTCCGGCAGTCCGGCGTTGGGTAAATATTGGACAACCTATCCAGCCCATAAATAAAGAGATCGGTTACCTACGTCATGCAATCATAACAACACCCGCCGTTAGAACACTTAGTTACAGTATAGGTATGTTGCAGCAGTAAGCCAACTCGATTGTAAATTTTCCTCCTCCCAAGTCGGTCTCTCACAGCTGAGCCTGTCGTAGTTTTATTTAAATTTCCGCTGTCCCCTTATCCTCGGTGGCTTTGTGGAGAGCAGTGTTCAGAAAAATCTGATCATCACTACAGGACCACTACACACACTCAGAAATTATAAATAGCACGAACCTACAAAAGGATCCCCGTCTTGATAATGACATTATACCCGATGTTTGACACGAAAATATACTACACTAGCTTCTGCCCGCGACTCCGTCCGCGTGGAACTCGGTTATTGATATAGTAGTTCCATACAAACTTTCACCCCCCCCCCTTTCACCTTCTTAGGGGATAAAAATGTATCTTATGTCCTTCCCCAGGACTCAAACTATCTCTATTCCAATTTTCCTCTAAATCGGTTCAGCGGCTTAAGCGTGAAGAGGTAACAGACAGACAGACACACTTTTTTATAATATTAGTATGGATTTATTTATCTTTGTCGCTATACACTATACTCTTTTAAGCTCGCTAGGATTTTTATTTTGTTCTCTACGTAACGTAATATAATAATATTTAAACTAAACTTTTTGAAACATTCCATGTCGGCGCGCAACCATTTAAAGACTGAATCGAGGAGGTTATGCAAGTTTCTGTCATTTTGTTACCAAATGCAAAGTGGGCCAGGACTGCGCATTGGCATACAAAAATCGATAAAAACTGACCTGTGAGCTTACGATTGTTACGAATTTAAGAAAAGGGACCATTCCGTATAGGGGGATTCGTTAAATGCAAGTGATATGTAGTTAAAACAATTTGGCCACAGGCGCATTCGATTCAGTCAAGTTACTGCTTTAATTAAGCTACATTATGTATTGTGACTCAGTGACACACATATAACTATGTCTATAGCGTATAACGCAGAAACCATCGAAGCACTAATTGCGTATATAAGCGTCGATAAATCGTACAAGTGTTATTGCTTTGTTTACGGCTCTGTTCTAGTGATGGGCTTATTACATCAGTTTTAGGGTCACTCACGTTTGATATCCGAAATTGTGTTTGCATCGCTTTCGCATAAATCCACGCTTGATTTATGATAATAATGGCAAAAATTATAATATCATTCAGTTTTAGCATTTGAACACTTTCGCTGCCAGGAGCCGCTTTTCGCTACAGGAAAACCACGGCTACGAGCGTAGCGCGCAGCGATTCTTGGCAGTGAATGCGTTAAGGGGATGCCTTTATATGAGTCGTACAGGCCCCCTAGACAGAGACACGCTGATGCCTTCCGCCCACGAGAAAAAGAGATGTAACACTCTTCGGGAATCGCTGTTTTGGACAAATCGATAAATACTTAACTCATCATATCAGCCGAAAGACGTCCACTTCTGTACAGAGGCCTCCCCCAAAGAGTGCCAGTGACCGATCCCGCGCGACCCGCATCCAGCGGACTCCCGCAACCTTTACCAGGTCATCAGTCCACCTTGTCGGGGGCCTACCCACGCTGCGCCTTCCGGTACGTGGTCGCCACTCGAGAACCTTTCCGCCTCAACGGCCATCGGTTCTACGTGCTAACCCTTAATACCTAACTCAGTGAAGTTTTATTATCATAAAGTAAGAGTTTAGATGAGATAAAATACGTATTAGTTTGATTTTGTCGTAAAAAATAATGTATCGTTTGAGTAGGCTGAGTAAAAAAAGGAAAATACAGACCCAACTTTGGAATTTTTTTCTTTCGAGGTTTTAAGCAATCAATAAAATCAGATGAACAATCATATAGTCTGAAAATCTGAAAATCAGACCTTATTGTTTCTTAATCTAGTCAGAACGGCGTTTCAAAGCACGCGATAATTTCCAATGCACCACCTTAATTACACAACCTACTTAGAACAGTTACACGCAGCGATTTTATGCACTACAAATGTGTATAGTATCGATACACGTACACGTGATCTACTCATATGGCTAGAGCCGCGCGGCAGTCGCGCGTCCATGAAACGTGCTTTTGTATAGCTGCCGTGCGTAATCGCTGTTTTCCCACTGTATATCCATGTGCTCAATACAGCAGACATTTTCTCCTCATGATATATTATTGTAACAATAATAATAAACCATTTATGTCAGGCATCTTAGGCCCACAGTTACTAAATACCTTAAAGACTAACATGCATACAATTATAAAATTAAAACGAATAATTATTTAAGCGACGAAACAGTGTCTCAGACGAAGTCGGGGCCGTAGACAACGAAAAGTGTTTCGTCGGCATCTGTCATTCCCATACATTTTATTAGTTTTCTATTGGCGTTAGCGCTTGTCGATTGTAACCTTGTCTACGGCCCCAGGTGTAGAATTCGGTAGGTTGCCCCGGAACCGTCGTAACACGACACCCTTCGGCCAGAAGAAATGAGTATGCTCGTACATATGATAGAGATGATCAGTGATAGTCGCATTTTTCCTTGCTAACTCTATGATCGTTTCGCTACATATGTGTCTTGTTGTCTTTGGCGCTTTTGCCATTAATCATAATAATCATAATAATCATAATAATTTATTTGTAAAACCAATTTACACGTCAATAATAAATAATAAAGTTAGTAGTTTAATTTGCTACGGCATATGAATATAATAGTTATAACAGTTTAGATTAATTGATTAATGTTAAAAAGTATAATAATAATAATAATCAATATTAACATACACTAACAGTATAAGTATTATGGCTTATACGCACTGAATTCGTCGTAGCTATAGAACGATTGCTCGATAAGCCACTGCTTCAGGCGGAACTTAAAGCTGCCCAAGCTTGGAGCATCAATTATGTTTTTTGGCAACTTATTGTAGACAGTGGGGCCCATGACATGAGAGAGTTTAGATGACTTGGTCAACGTTCGGCCTATACCCACAATTTTATCCGCGTTCCGCGTTTCGTGTGAGCTTATCATTCTAAACGTTTTAAAGGAAGACAGATTCACTCTTACATATACAGCCACATGCAGAATGACTATTGCAGGCAGTGTTAATATACCAAGCTTGATGAAAAGAGGCTTCGCGTGGGTATCATGGGGTACTCGAGCGATAATTCTCACTGCGCGTTTTTGGAGGCGGAACACCCGCTCCCACTCTGCACAGCGGCCCCAGAGCTCAGCGCCATACTGTAGAAGTGAGTGTACGGTGGCGAAGTAGCAGGTGCGCGCTGCCTCTGCTGACACCGACCTCGTTACCCGGCCCAGAGCGAAGCACGCGCTCCCAAATTTTCCACACAGCTTGTCTACGTGCTGATTCCAAGCCAGGCAGCTGTCGATTTCAAACCCTAAAAAAGTTGTATTGCTGGCTTGTTCAAGTACCTCACTGCCTACCCTGACAGTGAGCGGTCTCGTCGGACGGCCAGCAAGATTAAAAACGAGGTAGTGAGTTTTTTTCAGGTTCAAGGATAGCCCATTCACGTCAAACCACTCGGCTAGCTGCGCAGTAGTTCGGTTCAGTTTTTCCTCAATACTTTCGAAGTTCGGTGCAGTGACAATTGCAGCGACGTCGTCAGCATACATCAGAACCTCGGCAGGTCATTCAATAGCAATGAGAAAAGCAGGTTGGAGACTGATGATCCCTGTGCTACGCCCATTATTTCGCCATGAAACGAGGCATTTGTCTCAGCGTATCGTTAATGAGGAGATTTAGCTACGAACTACGGCGTAGCACTCCCAGCGTAGCCAGGCGGTGAGGTCACACACCCCGCTAAGTGGAAAAAAGCGCCTGTGATCAGTTTTTTTGTCAGAAACACGGTTGTCAATTTTATTAACATTAACTAAGTATCATTTGAGGTGGTTCCACATCATTAATATCGTAAGTAGGTACATACTTGTAAGTTGTATGTAAGTACTTGATACATAAACCCAGGACATTGTGTCATAACGTAAATAAAGTCGATTGGTCCAGCACGACCCTGTAAATAATTATGTTTATTGTTTGCCGAAAACGAATGTAAATAGAAATGCCAAGTATTACCTGTTTTTATGTTTTTATATCATAATTACTACTTGGCCGTTTGGACAAAACTAAATGCGTATAATATTGTCTTTATTTAGTTTATTGCTGTGTCATACGTGCTAGCAAGCTTGTCATATCATTACATATATATATATAGTATAAACTATACTAAAATAATCCTGTAACAATAATCGCATTTAGATTTTAACGCGCCCTAGGTTCGGCGAAGTGAAGCGAACAGAGTTTTTGAAACAATATAATGCGTCTGTTTATAATAATATGGTTTCAAAAAAATACAAATAGTAATCTTGAGGCTTTTCTGCAGGGAGAGAGAAAAAAATTACGAACATAGGTCTAAAAGCGTCTAAAATAAACTTAAAATATTCGTAACAAATTGTGCATGGTTTCCAAAAATCGGCAATATCATGTTTGAGAGAACTCAGTGATAACTTTTTTATTTATTTAAACGGCCAAAAAATTTAAATGAAAAAACATGATATCCGCGCTTCCGAGCACGCACTTTCATCTCGCTCACGTTTATGCTCAGTAAGAGGGAGAGAAGACCATGAACCTACGGCACCTTAAAAAATCGCATTGAAACTTCACCTGCATGACCTACATCTGTGCGTTTTATTTTGACTGTCTGTTTGTGAATAATATGTCGCTGACAAGCAAAAGAGTTAAAATCGCATTACAGAACGTCGTGGTCATAAAGACGTCGCATACATAACCGTAAAGACGGCTACCCCAGAGTAGGTATAATGCCCCAGCGATTTTCAAACCAAATCTCGTCTCAGTCAGCCATTGATCGGGCCCTGTTATAAAGTAAGTCCTTTGCCGAGTCCCACATGAATAAAATATTCCTCTAGAAGCGATCGTTTAATCTGGCTTAATTTCGACGGACTTTGCTCATTTTCCACTGAGTTGGTTTTCTCGTTATGCAGAAGCTTCAATTTCAACATTTTCTGTGTACACGAACGCTCCAGATTTTCATGAAAGGATTGAGTTCTGTTTAACTGTTTTTATTTAATAAATATGTCATGTCGTCCAAAACCGTATCCGGCAACGGCGACTCCTAAATAATTAGTTGGTCCCTATGAC
The DNA here is from genome assembly GCA_945867215.1 of Epinotia demarniana. Classification (NCBI taxonomy): domain Eukaryota; kingdom Metazoa; phylum Arthropoda; class Insecta; order Lepidoptera; family Tortricidae; genus Epinotia; species Epinotia demarniana. The sequence continues at coordinate 39,477,716 of OX244261.1, read as the reverse complement.
GGGCTCTGATGTGACTTGCAAAGCCGAACTCCGACTTGAAGACACGATCGCAAGGCGTACAGTATAGCTGGCCAGATGAATTATAAGTGTAGGAGTAGGAGGGTTTTGGGCGAGTCTTCCGTACTTGGCGTTTCGTGTCAAGGTCTTCTAAACGTTTTCCTTCAAATGTTCGACACCAATGCGGACGGTATGACGCTATTCCGGTCTAAGACGGGGATCTCCTCCCAACCATCAGTAGAGATGTTGCAGGCCACAAGATTGCGTTTTAACACGTGTTTGTAGCGCAGATATTGACCACCTTGTTTGTGCTTTCCGCATGACAGCTCTGAGTAGAAGGCAGCCTTCGGCAATCTACCATCACTCATGCGTACGACGTGTCCACTCCATCTAAGTTGATGGTTCATTTTGAGTGCTTCGACTCCGGGCAAGCCGGTTCTAAGTAGGACTTCAGTATTTGGAACACGATCCTGCCACCTGATGCGCAGTATAGACTGAAAGGTGTCTAGCTGCTTAATGCTTTAATAATAAATATGTAAACAAGTACTAATAACCATATAATGGATATTTGCAGGACGGATACAAAAAACAACATCACGCGGTTAAAAAAGTGATCTCCAGTCGAGTAAAATAAAAAATATTTGATTCAAGATAATTCCTATATAAACCTAGCTATTGACGACCGCTCCAACGAGCCGAATAGAGTAGTGCATATAATCTGTGATAGTGCCGCGCCAAAATCGGCCCGTGTCGTTCAGTAATGTCAAAATTATGATGGCGATATAGTTTGCGCGGCCCGTTGAATATCCAAACGGATGGAAAGCAATAAATCGTTCCTATTTAGCAACGAATACTGAGTTAGTTTAATTATTAACTGTCAAAATATTTTATCAGTGTCAATAGAAACTGTATAGAAAGGTAATTTGTTATATTTGGTACCTAAATATTGTGAGTGCGTGTTTTATGATTGAGATTTTCAGAATCCTACCCCGCCGCTGCAAGCGAAAAAAATCAAGTTTTTTTTTTTTATTTATTTATTTAGATAGGATTTACAATATAGTGTTAACATATGTGCCACTATAGAAAACCCCGTGGGTTTATTTAATAGTTGGCGAGATCGAGCGGTTCGATCCGCGAGTAGGTACTAAATATAGTTTATATAGGTATTATACTAAGATTAACATTAAGCTAAGTTTAGCTAGGTACAAAGTTGGTATTCGGCTAAGACTGACACATGTTGTTTGGCTATGTAAGTTGCAAGTAATGCTTTTTTAATAGTTTTTTGAACTTGATTCTATCGCCTGTGATACTTATCAAGTCGTACATTAATTCTTTAGGTAAGTTATTCAGGGTATATGGAATTAGGTAGTCGTTCATTCTTTTACCGTAAATATTTTTTTTGTTGCATGGTAGCAGGTATGTTGGTAGGTACTCTAGTGAGCGTAGCTGGTTGGGGCGCGTTTTATGTCTTAGTGACGTTATTACACTACACTCCCCAGCCAGTAAGGACAGACTAAACCGGTTATAGGTATTGATTAACTTACAATGTTGGAATAGGCCGTTGTTATCATCTTTATAGCTGTTTTTAATCTTACTAGGCACAATAGTTTTCAATAGTGTTATCTGTAGTTTATGTATTTGTTCCATATAGGTTTTGTATGTCCTCCCATAGCTGCTAATTCCATACGATATTATAGAGTCTGCCAGTGATAAATATAAGGTGCGCATTATATTATAGGGTAGCTTGTATTTAAGAATAGACATTTGAGCCGTAATAGACCTAAGTTTAGAGCATACGTGGTCGACATGCGGTCCCCAGTTAAAGTGCTTGTCAATGATTAGCCCCAGGTAGGTGTGTTGGTCGACGACGTCAAGCGCTGCGCACGCGCACACCGCGTGAAACGTAACGTGATCAACGTCCATCCACTTGTCACCGAGCCACATAGCGCGCTAGTGTATGTCGAAACTTCACACACGACCACGACCAAGTGGCAGCTGACACGAACAAGAGCCACCATTCACTGGGTTGGCGAATCCGTGATTGTGATCAAAATATTATGTTTAGCCTCTGTTAGGTTGTGTTTGGATCGGTTAGCGGACGCATTCAGTAACGACTCCAAATGGCTTGACGCCTTTGTTGGGTGGGTTTTAACGTTGAATTTTGACTCGGCTCTACTCTATTCGGCTTGTGTTGTGAGCGGTCGTGAATGCCTAGCTTAACATTCGACAAACTACAAAGTCTGTGTGATTTGAACGTGGAAAATTTCCGCGGAAAAATATTTGTCCCCTCGGGAAATTATGATCCGTGCGAACAGCGCTCTACACACGTTGTTAGAAGAAGCGTTGGGGTTGGGGAAATGTACATTAAAACCGAATTGTACATGCGGAAAAAGTGACAAAAATATGTGAAAACTACTTTAAGGGTGTGGAACACTCAGGGGGTCTTCAGTGTTGCGTTTGTCACTCACGGTGGACATCACTACCGTGGATGAAATTATATAACGCTAATGTAATGATGTTTTTTTTACTAAGATCTAAAATAAGTGTTTATTGTGATCAAATAATTCATTGGTGGATTTTTTAAAGTAATGAGTAAAATTCTAAACAAATCGTAAAATTATACACATGGTACACAAATGCAAAATATGTACCTATTGATTTAATCGTTAAAACGAATGTTTCGTTAGTTATATAGCTTTTTATTGTCGAGTATTTATTTTTGTACAAAAAAATAAATAATTTTTATTTACTTTTACATTAAAATATATACATATATATATATATATATATATATATATATATATATATACATATATTTGTAAAAAGGGCCATCCGGATATGGTGGATGTCACTCAGACAAACCATGAAATGGCGGCGTTTCACGATATGCCTAGGAATTTCGTGATCTGGCGGATTTTACGATTGGCCGCCGACATATACACCACAAAGTCTCAAAAATATGTAGGCAAACCTTATTTCTGCAACAATAGGCTTGTAGTAGGCTATCGGCTTGTCTAAAAATAAATTTTAGACAAGCCGATGGCAATGGGCTTGTATTGGCGCTCCGCCACTGATGCCTACATATAATGGGCCTATCCGAAGTCGGTTAAAATGGTATTTAAGGAATTCCCGACATCGTTCTTCTTTGCGCCAGAATGGATCGTAATTACGTGCTACATAAAAAATAAGTCGGCACCAGGTGGGGAAACATCTCATTACTCTTCCAGTGGGTCCGGATTAATTGAAGAAAGAAGGTGGGTGCTGTGGTTTCAAAATAAACAATGTTTTATACGTCAAATGTTTGGCACGAATAAATAGATAAATATTAATGGACAATCTTACAAAAATCGACCTAGTCCCAAACTAAGCAAAGCTTGTACTATGGGTACCTTCTAGACGACGATAAACTTACTTAAGTATACATAAAAATAAATACTTAAATATTTACATAGAAAACATCAATGACTTGGCACCAATATTCGTGTTCATCACGTTAACAAAAGTAAGGCAATAGAATTGTTAGTGGACAACATTATGAAATGGTCGAACCGTGGTAAATATGAACTGTGCTGGCGATTCACCTGACAACGAACATTAACTGATCATTTCTGGGTTAAACAATAAAGGTTAAAAATATTTTTAGTCAGATTTATTTCGTACGTGAATACCGGTTCTAGATAATAATATTCATCTCTCTCACACACAAACTGAACAAAGAAGGATAGGCGACGTCGCACGAAATAAGTGAGTATGTGTGAAACTACAAATGAACTGGCTTACTGTTTCCAGTCCTGGGTCGGCATTAAATTATTGATCAACGGAGAACCTTTGTTTTCGCTCACGTATTTATTCGTCCGCCATGTTTGTTTACTCCAAATAAATAAATGACGTTCAAATCTAGAGCGAAATTGTCTATGTGCATGTAGGTATATACGTCGTTGTCATGAATTGTTTATACTATTCTAAATTCAGGGTTATTAAGAAACGAACATGTCAAGTTAAAAAAAACCTTGTAAAAATGAACACTCCTTGCACGTATAATATACAAACGAAACATCTTGACTAACAAGATTTTCGATTAAAAATACCCGCACTCAAAACGAGTTAAGGCGCCGTAGGTTCAGCGAAGTTAAGCGAACAGTGTTTTTGAAACAATATAATGCGTCTGTTTATAATAATATGGTTTCAAAAAAATGCGAATAGTAATCTTGAGGCTTTTCTGCAGGGAAATCAGTGTTTAGAAACATGATTCAGCAATTTTCGCACCATAGAAAAAAAATCACGAACAGGTCTAAAAGGGTCTAAAATACAATTAAAATATTTGTTACAAATTACGCACAAAAGCTAAAATTATTAGAATGGCTTCTAAAAATCGGCAATATCATGTTTGAGAGAACTCAGTATTTACTTTTTTATTTATTCAAATGGCAAAAAAAATAAAATTAAAAAACATGATTTCCGCGCTTCCGAGCACGCACTTTCATCTCGCTCACGCTTATGCTCAGTGAGAGGGAGAGAAGACCATGAACCTACGGCGCCTTAACCCCCGACGTTGTAAGTACACTCTGCATCTTATAGTTAGTAGCGGCCAAAGTAGCCAAATAGTTCGGTACCGTTATTATTGTGAGAATCCTACTAATCCTACTAATATTATAAATGAGAAAGTTTAGATGTTTGGATGTTCGGATGTTTAGATGTTTGGATGTTTGTTACTCAATCACGCTTAAACGGCTGAACCGATTTGAATGAAATTTTGCACGAATATAGTTTATAGCCTGGTTTAAAATATAGGATAGTTTTTACCTCGACATCATCCCTCAAAGGGATGAAATTGGGGGTAAAATTATGGTCCAAAAACCTGAGTGATACAAATGCCAGGCATGCCATTCTAGGCTTTAAGATTCCGTCAATAAGGAGTGTAATGTCGTGAATACAATGTAAATGTCACTTAAACGTTTAACCGAGTGGCTACATTGAATACTAAAATACCCTTCTTTACTTTTAACTAAAACTAAAATTATATGACATCTTCTTAATGTGCCCTCGCATGTTTTTTTAAGTGTTTTTTAATCTTAGAGACATAAAAAAATGATACAGTCTAAAAATCAACATCTACTAATTAATACTCATTCTCATCTAATACTCGGTACCTATAATTGAGGTGAAATCAAATTGATTTGTTTCTCACAGATGATATGTTCAAATTTTGAATGTAATCAAAAAGAACCATCCAACATCAAAAAGAACCATATGAAAGTGTATGTGTTTGTTTGTTTGTAGTAATTTTTTAAGGCATGTATTTAACGCGGCGACAAATTAATCTGATTTAGGGATTTATAAAAAATTAAAGGAGGTAGCAAAAATAATAAGTTGGCGACTAATTGCGGAGACTAGTATAAAGTAAAAAGTACCAGCTAAGTAATCAATTTTCGGCTTTGTTTCAATATAAACTAGCATCGAGTTATTGTTTTGGCGACTGAATTAACTGAATTGAGCGGAAACATGACAGCGGATAAAAAGTTGAAAATGGCCTACTCTAATTGTTCAATGGATTGCATATAAAATAAATCAAGGTCATAAAAAAAACAAGTTTTCTGCTCTTTTATAAAAAAAATAACCTCGAAGACGGAAGCGGCAAGCTGCCGCTTCCGTCTTCTAACCTATCCGTGATCCGAGTCGGTTAGTCGCCAAGTCATTATTTATAGTACCTCGCCTATGATTTCAGTAATCTTGTTTATTATTTCTGCTACCTTAAAGAGGCTGCCATTATTTGAATTTTAAAATATCCTTAGTTTAAAGCTCATTTAATATAAATGATTGCCAACATATTTAATCGCTGACAAGTTATTATTTTAGTTGCAAATAGTTTGCTGCTCTTTAATTTTTCTGTCGCCGCGAAAATAATAAGCCATTTTTTAAGTGGAGATAGTTGAAGGGATGGAGAGTGAAGATGATAGCTTTCCGCAATTTTTATGGTATAAAGCTAAAAATTGGTATGTGGACTATTTGTGACTAACAAAAAAATCGTGCATAATTTTTATTTTTCAAATCTGCCCCAACTCTTTAAAAGCGGGGGTAAAATTTTATATGGGACTTTTCGCAGTTTTCAAGGTAGGAAGCTAAAAATTGGTACACAGTCTCTCTGTTAACCAACGAAAAATACCTGCCTTATTTTATCTTGGAAATCTTCCCCCAGCCCCTAAAATAGGGGATGGAAATTTGTGTGAGACTCGAAAAATTGGTACAGGTTCTATGATACAAACGAATAATAAGGTAATTCAATTACAACAATCTGTAATTTTAGTAAAAATAGCACACGGGGTGCTACATTAGTGCAAACTCTTACTGTGGGCTGAAAGTACTATGGCGCACAAAAAATCGGTAGAAGCACTAAATCGAACGCTCCAGGATTTGCGCAACAGTACCGATGTTCTGGGAGGGATGGTGGTTTTATTAGCTGGTGATTTCCGCCAAACGTTACCAGTCATTCAGAAGGGGACACCTGCAGACGAAATTAAAGCATGTCTCAAGTCGTCCACTCTATGGGCCACCGTAAGAAAGTTCAGTTTGACTACAAATATGGGAGTGCAACTATATGATGACACAAATGCTGGCAACTATGCCGAAACACTATTGAAAATAGGAGACGGTCGGTTAGAAACTGATGCCGAGGGCTGTGTGACTCTGACGGGAGATTTTTGTCAATTAGTACACAGTGATTCAGAATTAGGTGCAAGTGTTTACCCAGATTTACAAAACAATATACACGAAAATCAATATTTATGTGAAAGAGCAATTTTAGCACCAAAAAATGATGTCAACATAATAAATTCAGACATATTGAGTAAAGTACCGGAGATACAACAGAGTATTTATCAGTAGACACAGTTATGCATACAGAACGGAGAACAACATATCCCGTATAGTTTCTTAATTCGCTTGAGCTGTCAGGTGTACCCTCACACAAGCTTCAATTAAAACTAGGCGTCCCAGTCATGCTTATGCGAAATTTGGATGCCCCGAGATTATGTAATGGGACGAGACTTCGTGTCACACTACTTGGCCGCAATATCATTAGCGCCACTATGTTAACCGGCGTAGGAAAGGGTGAAAATGTAACTAATCCCAATAATTCCCACAGAAATCCCGTTCCAGTTTAAAAGGCTACAATTTCCTTTCCAGCTTTATTTCGCTATGACCATTAACAAAGCGCAAGGACAAACATTAAAGGTGGCTGGGGTGAACTTAGAATGTTCGCGTGTGTCCAATGCTCAACATCTTTACATTCTATCCCCAAATGGAAAGACATATAATATCCTGTACAACTTAGCTTATTAAAATTATTCTGTTCCGAGTTCTCTACTGTGTTCTAAATCAGGAAAGGGGAACCGTGTTACCCCGAATTTAACGCGAGCGAAGCCGCGGGCAAAAGCTAGTATGAAATAAAAAACAAAAAACAACACTGGCAGGTTATACGCTCATATTTTTTCATCATTATGCACTATCATTTGTTTTTCTTTTGTCACAATTGTGCAAATGGTGATCGGAATAATTAACAAGGTTAACGATTTCCTCAACAATGGATAAAATATAGCACCGTTCCGTAATCAAGTACTTCAAAAAGAAAAAAAAAATCGAAGACATGTTGTCAGACGTTAGGGGAATCCTGTCCATCACATTTATTTTTTTAATTGCTTATTATTACTGAGTCAGGCAACAAGGCCCATATTTACAAATACCTTACAGACTAACATACATAACAGTATACAAAACTTATAACGCGCCGGCGCAAGTTCTGGGTGTAATAGCGGCCTCGAAATCGCCGGAAAACTTCCTTCGGCCAGATCTCCTCCTTCATGAAGGTCGACAGCTTGTGAGTAGGTACTCTCACCACACCACCACCATATGCCACCATACATAGATGGGTCGCGGACTTCAAACGTGGTAGAAAAGCCGTTCAAAAGGAACGTAGGAGTAGCAGGCCAATACCTCTACAGATGAAAATAAACGAACACGCCACACGATGTCACAGGATTGTTTGGACTTATTTAAAGCTGGTCCTCAAGACTTTCTCAGTCGTTTCGGAACTATGGATGAGACTTGGGTTCATCACAACTCACCAGAGTCAAAAATACAATCCAAACAATGGAAAAGGTCAGGGTCACCACCTCCTCAAATATCCAAGGCCATTTTGTCAGCCATGAAGGTGATGGTTTCAGTTTTTTGGACTGCAGAGGGGTTATATAATTATAAATTCTGACTACTATTGTTTCCTCTTACAACGTTTGCGCAAGGAAATCAAAATCCTATTCGCCTGATTTTGGCCCCTTCCGACTATCATCCTTTCCCCAAACTAAAAAACACTTGGGAGGTCAAAAAAAAAAACACGAATATGAAGGTGCAAGGAGCTGTAATCTGCATATTTTGATGACCTGGAAGATTCTTTTTTTTACACGGTATAATGAAATTAGAGGCAAGATGGAAGTGCTGAACAGATGTTTTTGGAGAATAAACTACAATAAATAAAATTGTTATAAACAGTATAGTTTTCATTTTAAAGGTAAGGCTCAAAACTTTTCAATTCACCCTCATATGCGATCCTGACTGTACTCGCCAGGGGTTAGAAAGGCGGTACCTTATACCTATATTATAATATATGCTATCCAACCTTTTCCCTTATCATTTCATCACGGCAATAAGTGCTCCTATAATTGGTGTTCCTTAGGCTGACAGCCCATCATTGACTAGGGTTGACAAATGATACTTTTGACAGCTCCTGTAATATTAGTGCCATTATCGACTTCCAATTTACTAAACAAATAAACTTATTGTACACTGTGCTGTTGTACGGTATTTGGGCAGGGGATCAATAAATTGGTACATGTGAATAGAAACTTATACTCGTAGAGTATGACCAGCATTGCATTATACAAAGAATTTGCCAATTTATCAAAAAAAAAATCTTTCTCAATTTGTTTTATTATATCAGTATTTCAAAACCGCATTTAGGTAATGTGGCTGAGTGTTGTATGAGTAAGTTAGATTGTAAAGATATAAAATAATAAGAGTGATACCGAAATTGAATAAAAGTTCTACATATATGTGTATAGGAAAATATATAGAAACTAAGATCGAAAAACCCATGATTTCGCTCAGAACAAGACCCCAGGTGCTAATTTACTCCAAGTTGAATTGGAAAAAAACTCCAAGTTTTTTAAGTACACTGAAGTTTTCCTCTCCCGTTTGATTCCACTGAAGCCAATCACTGAATTCTTAAAATGACTTTGGTCACTTGTCTTTAGTTTGGAGAATGAAAACTGGTTTTAACCGAAACCGAAAAAACTGGTTATAACCAATCATTGCGACAAAATTTCATGACCGGGTAATTTCAGAATATTGTAAAACGGTAGTTGATCCGGTTAAACTATTTCGGCCCTTCGAGGAGTAATGGTAATCTCAAACACGACTTAAATTAACTAAATAGGTAGGTAATAATAATAAATACTTTTTATTGCACCACGAGAGAAACATCTCACAAAAAAATTGCTTAGTAAATAACGGTAACAACAGGCGGTTTTAAAATAAGTTTCTTACATTATTTCTGTGATTTTGCCAAATAAGTACGTACAGGTTGTAGTGATGAATTATTGGATAATTGCTTAAAAAGCCAAAATCAGTGCGCTCATGCTTGTTAATAGTTGCGTATTTTTTTTGTCTCCCATAATCCTTTGGAGTATTCTCCACTCTGTACGCATGAACACGCCGGGGGATGTTAGTCGTGGTTTGACCCTATAGGTGCCTGTGCCTACATAGTGAAACTCGAACTACGCTTGCTTTTATTTATTCTTCCTTATTTTGTCAGAATGATCTAGTAGTGGTCGTTTTCTGGTGTTTAAGCGATAATTTTTAACATTAAGTCAAATCGAAATCATAACCGATTATGAATATTAACCGGTTATTGCATTCCCTACTCCAGTCTCACTAATACTTGCAGCGCCAGGAACCCGCTAGGTGGGCGCTGTGCTCGTAGCTTTTCTCTATACGAAGCTTCTTATGTCATCGGCTACCAGCGTAGCGTTACGAAATTGCTAGCAGTGAATGTGTTTACTGCCAAGCTGTGTCGTACTTTGTAGCATATTAATCCATTCAGCGCCAGTCATGACACACACGCGTCAAAGCGCTACGGGTATTTCCGTTACATATGGAGACTAACCTGCTACGGACTACGACGTGGAACGAGCGTAGCATAGCAGTGAATGAGTTAAACCCCGTATGTAGCAAGAATCGCCCGAAGCCCCCCTGACGCATGATTTAGCCCTGCATGTTTAGCACAAGACTGCGCACGAGCTGTCTCGCGGCGAGATAGACTGTTCGACCTTTTCTACGTGTCGAAATTAGAAGGAGACGGATTGTCTACCTCACCGTAACCTTACCTAACCTAACCGTGCTAAATGGTTCAAACTGTCTCCGTACTTGGCGGCCCAGTAGCTGGCATGGGCATTGACCCTTTCAGTGGGTTTATTCGTATCAGCAGTTTGAATTGAAGTCGGTTTGATATTCATAGTTATCGTAACCCCGGAAGTTTCAAATTTTGAAATCTACGTATGTACCTACCACTAGTTCTTATTCCACATAATATATGTTCGGGTGAAATCGTTTAGTTTGGTATGTAAGACAAGAGAGATAGAAACCTAGATACGAATGTTGGTCTTAGTCTTAAGTATACGTTATAAGACAATATTGTATCGTTTGAATGAATAAATAAATAAATGACATGCCATTCTAAATGTTCATGGGCTGTATATGGTTGAACCAATTTTGGTACAGAATAACAAGAATACTTATAAAAAATGTTTTGTTAACTGTCCGCTTGGGAAACCAGAAAACTAGTAGAGTCATTTAATTGAGAACGAAACTTTTCTCAAAAAGAGAAAACTGGTTTAACAAGTTTCGTTTTAACTTTGATTATTCATAGTAGGTTGAATCTTTTGAAATGAAGACGGGAGAGGATTTACGTAGGATTTTTTTGTAAAATTTAACTTAGAGACTAATAAATAATATTTTATGTTAAGTAGATATTAAAACGTAAGACCTACTTTAATTACTGTGTCCCGTTAAGAATTTGTTATCATATGAAGAATAAAACAAACTGACCGGCTCAAATACCTATTCACATACAAAAACAATGAAAGATCAAATAAACTATTCTATGTGAATTATTCGTTGAATCGAGCAACGGCTTCGACATCTCATAGTTCGATTCCAATTAACAAGAAAGTTAACAACTATAACTTTGTTTTTCTTTGTTACAGTTCACACGTCGACATCGAAACGATACGTCCAGAAACAAAACACAACATAACCCCTTATTGTCACTGCTACATTGGCCGCACACAATGTGCGACAAAGCGCTGCCGACAATCCTCGAAGCCGTCCGACCGCCGCTCGGCTCTTTCCGCGCGCACTGTCAGTGAGCCGACAAGATGGCGGACAAAGTCAGCTGATCGCAGAGTCGCGCGCGCCGTCCCACGGCCAAGCGGCCCATCAAACGCATTATGGTAAGTGGGTGGGTAGTTACAAAAAAACAAACAGTAAATGGCTAAAAGTTAAAGAAGAACTGTGTCAAGAAAATACGCTTTAGCTTGGCAAATTCGTTCGTGATACTCCCATGGTTTGCGGGCGACACGGGACGAAGGACAGCGGGGGTGGTATGAAGTGTGCGGGCGGCGGGGCTGTCAGTCAGGAGCGTCGGTCGGCCGCCGGTGCAGTTGGCGGTAACATGTGTACATGAACACGGTCGCTCGTAACAAAACGCACACGAGATTGCTATGCAATGATGAGTCCGCCGATAGGCAAAGTTATTGGACGTCAAGCCAAACAAATTGTATATAATGTATGCAGCCATTTAGGTAAAATAACTTAAGGACGATCCAACTTCAATCGCGACGATAAATATACTTATACAGATAAATACATAGGTACACTAGACAGCATAAGTGCATGGTCAACTGACAAACTGTTTCCTTTGACGCGCTCGCTAACGCCATCTATGTGCACGACGTGTAATATCATTTTAGATGTAAATGTAAACCTCAGAGGATCAGCAAGGTTTCACTAGATTTACTTACTTAGACTAGATTTTGTTAACAAAAATGGAAACAAAAAGTCATTCTTCGTCTTGGATATAATTATAATTATTTTCTTGGGTTATTATTTTTCCTATATTATATTGTCAAGTAATCTTGCCAACGCATTATCGATCGATAATGGCGGTATTATGACGCAATTTGGAATGTGTATTCTATTTATGTGCTACCTTTGTGCATTTATTTTTCTTGTGATGTTTCCGATTCACTACCAGTGAATATCCAAACAATTCCAAAAACACATCTTTCCCAACATATTTTTGGTTGGGTGCGGGATTTGAACCCACGACTCTCAAGCTAGGTGTCGACCTAGTTACTTGCCTTGTTAGCCACTCGACCATCGGTTCAATTGACTAGGCAGCTGAAATTTATCATAAGTTTAATTTGCTGCTCAGATATTAATCCATTACTACTACGATTAATATAATAATCGATGAGGGTAGACGAATGAATCAAAACTACCATACTTATTCGTTTTTATCACAAAGATGTTACGTGTTCGTTCGTAGGACTACTCAGCTTTGTTATTCATATTTTTTTCTGGATAACATGAATATTAAAACTAGTTTTCGACGTAATATTGATCTAGTTAAAAGGTCGCAAATATTTGCGATATGTAACGAAGCTACTGATGATTTATTTTCAAATAATATCGTTACAGCTAAAAAAAGGTTGAGCAAAAGGAAACGTCTCTGCTACACCGACAAAGAACGGCCACCAGCCATTGACAATGGACTATAAAGAAAATGACTTTGAATCGACAAGTCATTACGTCGATTTATTGCACAAGTGTGGAGTTCGTCGTGTCTCCATAACGAGAAGGGTTTATAATTATCATGGGCATGCTGTTAAACCAATACTTTCAGAGAAGCACATAAAACAGCAAATTGTCGCAATTTGGACACTGGACAACTGGATTTTTGTCATGTTTAGTGATGAGAAGTGAGAAGTGTTTAAATCTATTCATAAGGACATATAAGTTCACGTTCAGTGATCACGTAGGTAGTGCCTAACGCGGAATCTGGTGGTATATCTAACTGTGAACATGTAGGGTTTGAAGAAAGACAGACCGGGTTATATTATAAACAAATGACAAAAGTAAAATATGAGTAGAATATTGTTTTCATCGTGCTTTTTTATCCCCGTAGACACTATTAGTAATAGATGTGTTACGTTAAGGAAAATTATCATAATAGAATATAATCATTTTGTTAATTAACGAGATCGAGTGAGATAGATAACCGTAGAAGCCTACCATTATAATCTATGAAATACTAGTATCAATAATAAAAGCCTTAGTGAACTGTAAGATTGTTTCGTATTTTATTATTATTTTAAACGGCGGGTTTAATTACTTATTTCAAATCTCACTTAAATAGAAAATGCCAATAAACACCAGAACGCGTTCGCCTGATATATATGTTATCATAACCCGGTCTGAAATTATTAATAAAATTGACAATAGGTATTATTTTTATTGAGGTAAAGCTTCAATCTTTTTCCGATTTTCGGAAATGAAACTTAAGCTATAACGTCGATAACATGTTAAAAAGTGGCTACTACTGAATAAATATAATTTTAAAATGGAAAGTTCTCTGAGTTATTTAATTGTATTTAATTACTGTTATTTATATAAAAAAAATCTACTTTTGGCTGTGCAAAATAGTGTAAAAAACAGAAATCATAAAAACACTAAAAATGCAGTCAGCACCGTATCATTTGCACTTAATAGGCTAATCCACAAGCCCATCCAATCTTGTTGTTGACACTGGTCAGTGGTTTATCACGGGTATACATATTTCAACTGTGAAATATATACCTGTGATAAACGAGTAGGTAGGATGACAGTTCAGTCACACTCAAATACGGTTACAGTAGATTAAACCTTGCTAAACTTGTCAATAATTGTACTCGCATCGCAAGAATTTTTTTTTGGTGATTACAGGAGTCAATTATTATCAGTGAATTAAGTTATATTCGTCTATATATATCAATATTTTTGGCCAGCAGCGCCATCTAGTTTATTTTGTGCGCAACGCATGCAATCATATCAGCTGTAGATGTCAAACGGTGCAAGCGAAACTAGACCGTAAGGTGTCCATGCATTAATGCAGCCGATAGTACATAAATAAATAGAAAACGTCCATGTCTCATGTACATGTATACGTGCTCAACACACAAATAACTTACCCTTACAAGAATTCGAACCCGGGACGTCCAGCTTCGTAGGCAGTGTAGTGCTACGTCAAAGATATAAATTACTTACATAAATCAACTAATCATTTTATTCCTAAAGGTTACTCGGTATCACAACTACACAATATTCTTATAAACAAATTAGAATATTGTTAGGGATATCCACAGACATATTCGTTACGTAAATCATATCGTGTGTAGCGGCGAGCATATTTGCACGTCAAGGTCCCCTGCCCCCCGCGCGGACCCTGGGAGTGTCACGAACGAAATTGCCAAGCTATAGAGAGAGTACAATCTATCGGTTGTCAGAGTTGTAGAGTTGTATAGTACGGGTCTTCCCAGGTGAACTTATCGCTCCGAGCCCTTATCTTTCAAACAAAGGCCATTGTCTCTATTATCGCATAGCCGCTAGCTAACGGTAAGCACGCGCCACAACAACATGCTTATTGAAACACAAACGGTATCGTCATAGTATTAAGGTTCAAATTGAATGTCACTGATATTCTAGAATCTAGATATGACGTTTTGGTAGTGTAGGACGATTGTATTGCTTCGGGGCGGTCTATGGTCCTACACTTTTATTGCGCACCTACATTTAAATGAGTGCTTCCTGATTGGCTTGAGATGGATGAAGCTAGGCGATACGAATACGGCGGTACTTCAATCGTATCGCCCTGCTTTTGCGTATCATAGCTTTACGAGTAGATGACCGGTTTGCCTAGTTAGTGACACTGCCTACGGAGCTGAAGGTCTTGGGTTCGAATCCCGGTAAGGTTAATATTTGTGTGATAATGATGATGAGCATGAATATTTGTTTCTGAGTCTTGGATGGTATTTACATGTATAATAGGTATGTAAGTATTTATACCTATTAAATATATCGTCGTCTAGTACCCATAACACGAGCCTCACTGAGCTTCCTATGTAGTTCAATCTGTGATTTTGCCTCATCTATTTATTTAATTGTTTGTTATTTATTTGCTCCGCAAATATTATACTGACAGAATACCGAAAAGTGAGGCAAGTGCGACATGATCGAGCAAGCCCGTGTCAAAGTACAACATTCTGGATAGCGATCCCGCCAAGGCAGAAAGTAGCCTAATCGTGTAGGTTCTTATCTTCATAGTAATATTTAATAAATATTTTTTACAGCAGGTGTTCGGGGAGTGGGCTCAAGTGGAGGCGGTGGAGCTCGTGAACGATGGCTCGGGGCTCGCCTTCGGCATCGTGGGCGGGCGCTCCTCCGGCGTCGTGGTCAAGAGCGTGCTACCGGGCGGCGTGGCTGACCGGGTGAGTTGTGACCGCAGTTAGGCCCGCGACTGACCGGACGATTTGTGACCGCCGTTAGGCCCATGGCGTAGTGGTCACGAGCGTGCCTGTCGGGTGGCGTGGCTGACCGGGTAAGTGGTGACCGCAGTTAGGCCTGTGACTGACCGGACAATTTGTGACCGCTGTTAGGCCGGTGGCGCAGTGGTCAAGCGAGTGCCTGTCGGGCGGCGTGGCTCACCGGGTGAGTTATGGCCGCAGATAATCGTGTAGCTTAACGAGTGAGTGAACATACTCGTGTACTTACGTACTTCTTGTTGAGCGTTGCAGATCGGGAAGTAAAAACAGAGAGGCCCTGTTCATATGATTGTAGTAATTTTTTTTTTGAACCTGACTGTTGCTATAATAGGACGGACCCAATATAGCGGGTTATTGTAGTAGTTAAAGCTAAAACCTACGAGTGTCGAACGTGTCCTGAACGGTAGTTGAAAGCGTTATGTTAGGCGACATTTCATTATTCGTATGTATGCTTATACATGATGAACTGTAGAAATGGCCACTTGAATATTTCATCAATGTGACCCCTTCGCTTTACACAGGATTATGGTGCTAACTCCGAAGAGCTTATGTTCGAGAATGCATTAACCACTCATGCGGATTCTACGTCTAATGTAGGTAACTTGGTAAACTTACGAGCATATTTGTATAATTTTATGTTGGTTAAAGCATTGCTGCTAATACAATTTTAACATAACAGTTTTGTAAACAAACGCATAACCGCGACGAAACTGGAACTAGCCATAAACAGGAATGGAAAACTCATTTATCTAAGTGGTTTGAGGAGAACGCAATTTTCTTGATGACAAATATTTACCTACACTGTCAGGTAAACAATGGCACAAGTTGTCAATAACTTTCCGCTCTAGTGCTAATTTCGAGTCAAAGTGTTTTGGACCTTGTTTCAATTGACCATAATGTATTTTAGGACGAAATTGCGATAGGAATAGGAATAGTTGGTTTTTGGGGTTCAATTCGACGCGCTACTAGTGTATTGTAATTAGATTGTTATTCATTTATAGGTAGCTACTACCCACTGATAATTACTCACTTTTACTGTAAAGAAAAACTCATTTTTAGACTCAATTATTAAAATGAATATTTTTAGACTCAATTATTCAAAATGTCACAGATATTTCGCCTGAATATTTGCTCATTGATTTACGAGGCTTAATTTATAAATTATCCTATTTTTGAAATGAAATTAATGAATATTTAGTTGTTTACATTTCCGCGCGAAGAACGGAAACCATACACAAAATTAACATTATCGTACCACCGATTATTATTGAACAAAACACGAACTTCTGCGGAAACGATACGGGATTGTAAATTATAACACAATTTAAATTACACCTCTTAAGAAATACAATTGAACAATACGAATTATTCGTGCCCGATTCCTTTTCGGTAAGTCAATGAAATTAAGGAATGCAGCATTTGGATTTTGATCGTACGTACAGGGTTGCATAGCAGGTACCTATATTAGGAGAAGTCCTGGCCGAAGGGTGTATTCCGGCTATTTCGTGGCCAGCCAGTTATTTAGACAACCAGAACATGCACCGCGCGTTGCCATCTTAGCGTGTTTTTGTGAAAGTTATATTTGTATATTGATATGTAAGTATGTTAGTATTGTTAGTCTGTAACGTAAATATTTTGTAAAAATGGGCCTCGTTGCTTGAGACAAATAAATAAATAATAAACGTTTCTTATTTTTAGCAGAGACATGATTTTGTTAATTTTAGGGCTAATTATTTGTGTGCGAAGTCTAATGAGCAAAACGAATCATTTTTGTTTTTACGTCAATTAAAATTACATTTTAACCCATTTCGCAGACGCCTACGAAGTAGTCGCTTTCTGCTACATACGGGGAAAGCCTACCTATCAGCTACGAGAGCGATTCCAGGCAGTGAATGTGTACACCTATACTAATAAAACAAGGCTTATTGAGCTCCCTGTTCAATTTGTATAAGATGTCCCATAATATTTATTCATTAGCTACTTATTCATTTTTATATGCCAATTAGTGGATAAAATCGGTCGGCTACGACGTTCTCCATACTTTACAAAACAATCTAAAAACTTGAAGATTAATGAGAACGCACTTAGTCCATGACACTAAGTCAGGGTATAAATAACTGCATATTACGTCCTTGTCTCGCTTGTGCCGCTTCATCTTCCTTCCTGCTCACGCCCGTTACCCGTATGATTTCCATATTAAATGGCTTTAATATTTCAGCTATTTTCAATTTCAAGCGCTTTATATGGTGGATATTTATCATATTTGCGAGGCTTGGAAGTATATTTTTGTTCGAAGCTTCCCATGTCAATCACGTTTCAATACGTTCGTTTGAAGAGAAATATAAGGAAATGCGATTTAATTGTGAAGAGATGAACTAAATTGAGACTGACCTCAAATAACAAGAGTGAATTGATTGAAAAATTCATCACCACAAGTGGAGCACAGGATCATGAAAGCTGAGTTGGTTCAGAGCATTGCACAGAGCGCAAAGGTCGAGGATTCAAAACTAGTGGCGAATAGTAAAAAAAACACTTAGTTCGATAGTTCAATAATTATTCACGTAAAAAAATATTTATTAGGCATCATAGGTTAAGATCTTTGGATGTTAGTTAGAACTCAGAAACGGATAAATAGAATTTGATCCCTTAAACGGATGAAGAGGCGGAAGTTGGTTTTCTGTGCGTTTACGCGGACAAAGTCATAATAAATCGCTACTATCATATTGAAAAATTAAGCCGCAAAAGCATCTCCCTGCAGACTCAAAAATAAAATGAAGCGGTCCTGATTCTAGTCCCCACATAATCACGTCCTTCAAAAGCAAGTTCTTTCGAATCCCAAAGCTTAATTAAACTCGACTCAAAGTGACTCGGTAATCGGAAATCGTACACTTCCGCGCCCGTCATCTAGTTACTTTGGCGTTTTTCTTTCCCCTGCTTTAATTAAAAAGGTCTCAGAAGTCAATATGGTTCGATATTTCAGATTTCCATGTGATTTTGATGTGTTGCGCGCGCTCGCTTTCTCTCACGATGAACCTCTGGGTGAATCAATATTTTTTTTGTTATTATTCTGATCCTTTAAGCTGACAATATTTGGTTAGCAGATGAAATGGGGAAATGGTTGAAAATTACAAAGAAACTCCACATTCCGTGGATTGCAACCCATGGATATTGCAGTTCATTTGTCAGCTAAATAAAGCTTTTATTAACAACTGTAACGGTACTCTTCTGTATACCGTCATCAACTACTCGTTGAGACGATTCTAACGTCCTGGAGTCCCATGGCCACCTTCTGTCTCCATCATCAGATCAGCTCGATGGTACCTTATGGTACAATATTATTATTGAATTGTCATCCAAACTAAACTTAAACCCAGAACTTCAGCACAATCGGGTAAATATATCTGCTTCAAAATTGAGTTGCCAGATTCCACCCGAACAAACACATAGTTATATACATTGCAAGTTAAAATAAAAGCTTGTAAAAAGTGAATTGGGTGGCGTAGCCACTTACCATGGCAACCAGGGACAGAAGAAAGTCGATTCACTGATCTAACATGTTGCAATGAATGCGCGCAACAGATTGACAAAGATATGTTGTTGGCAAGCGAAGTGTCGAACCAATTCAGCCAATTGAACTGGTAGGCGTTTTATGATGATTGAAATTGAAACCAATTTTTACAAGATATTTACTAGACGAAGTATTTACGGCCAGACCGTGTCGATTTCTGGTTCAGTTTCAAATTACGGGCGTCTAATTGGAAATCGAGCGTTGCTGAGCTCATCCAGGAAAAATACTTAATTCAAGAAAGCGTAGTTTAGTTCATAAGATTAATAATTTTGTAACACCTACTTTGTTTAGGTACCGTACCGTCTGTAGCGTTGGCAGGGGGCAAGTGCGCCTCGCAATTGGGATATCCCAAAATATTCCTTAATATTCTAAGATACTATTTTGTAACGACCTGTAAACGAAATTAGTGGGATATATCATTAAGATAACATTACCTTCCTGGACAAAGATTGAACTCAATGGAAATGTTTATCTACCCCGCACGATTTGAACCTGCATTCCATAGGCCATCTTGGTCAGTATTAGCTACTAGCTACATTGTTTTTTTTATAAATAATAAACCGTATAGTATTTGACCCTAGTCTCCTGATGGTAAACGACGACGGAGTTCACTGGTTCAGTAATAGCATATTCACCCTTGTTACTCGTACATTTGAGGGAATGATGGTTCGACTCCGTTTGAATGTCTTGAGCCCGTTGAGGTCAAAATTGAGTAAGGATTTGTCATGAGCTCGTCGACCTTAAGGATGATTCACATTCGGAAATAAAACGATAAGGGAATACTTTCTATATATGATATTTCGTCCCCAGGACGGCCGCCTCCGCAGCGGCGACATGCTCCTACGCATCGGCGCCGTGTGCGTGGTGGGGATGTGCGCGCGGCAGGCGGCGGCGGTGCTGCGGCAGTGCGGCGCATGCGTGCGGTTGTTGGTCGCGCGCCCGGCGACTAGCAACGCGCTGCCTTTGCAGGTCAGTGCATGGTAGATGTAGCATACCACAGCTGGGTGCATAGTGATACGGTGTTGCTAGTGTGGCGCGCCCGGCGACTAGCAACGCACTCCCTTTGCAAGTCATTGCGTGGTGGATGTAGCATGCCAGTGAGTGAGATACGGTGCTGCGGCAGTGGTGCGGCTGCTGGTCGCGCGCCCGGCGACTAGCAACGCACTCCCTTTGGAAGTCAGTGCGTGGCGATACAGTGCCGCGGCAGTGGTGCGGCTGCGTGGTGCGCCCGGCGACTAGCAACGCACTCCCTTTGGAAGTCAGTGCGTGGCGATACAGTGCTGCGGCAGTGGTGCGGCTGTTGGTGGCGCGCCCGGCGATTAGCAACGCGCTGCCTTTGCAGTGGCACTAACACGAAAATTTAAAGTCATTACCTATCTGATGCAGATATAGAGAGCATGTGAGATAGAGATGGTATACCTCGCGGGTATATCATGCACGTAAACAGCGTCACGAATGTAGTGCGGAACTGCTCCAGATATATGTACGCAGATGACACTTGTTTAATATATGCTGACAAAAACATTTCACGTTTGAAATGTTTTTGTCAGTTTTTCAAAATGAATAGAAAAAACTAAATGTATGCTCATAAGATCACCCTGTATAAAATCAAGTCACCTTCCTCCTATATTAGAGTTATTGGACACACATACAACTGTTTACATAATGAAAAACATGCTTGTAAATGCATTCCAATTGAAATTGAAATAGTAGATAAGTATAAATATTTAGGGCCTTACGATAGATAATAATATAAACTGGAAACTACACACTGATACAGTATGCAACAAGCTCAGGTCAATCTCTACATATAATAATTGTGAAAGTTCGTTGAGGTTGTCAGTGAGACATAATAAGTAGAGCTTGAAGGAAGTTGTATTTATACAACATACATTAAAAACTTCAATAGCGTGATGCAGAACTTCACCAATTTCCACGCATTTAGAAGGTCATTCTTCAGATTTTTGTCGGCGTCTGAACTCCAACAAACCATATTAGACGTATAAAAAAGTTTGATGGAGTTACGGTGACCCACAGGCCAAATTTGAGAATATTTGGATAAAGTAATCTTTACTTTGCGCACCAGCGCCATCTATCTGTTTGTCTGTTTCTGTCCGGGTATCACGGGAAAACTGTGGAATGGATTAATATGCAACTTTCACTAAAACGTTCAATGGATCTTCGGCCAGGTAATAGGCTATAAAAATTATAAAGAAAGGGGTTAAAAAATGGGGTTGAATTTAGTAAGTATGTTTTTGTATATAAATTGTTTTTTTTAAGGCAGAGAATAAACTTGTGAGTATTTAACTCAGAAGTTTATTTAATTCTGTCAAATCTTCTGTCAAATCACAAAATGATGTGTCAAAAGTCCCCAAAAACGTTATTAGTCAAAATGCCCTCCAGAAAGGGATCGAACCTGACACGAATTTCTAGAGAGGCCGCCAGAAAACGAGTGGCAAGATCTCAGGAGTCCGAAGAAGCTTCCCGGGCTTCTAGATTCCTTGAAAACAGTGAAGACATGGAAGCACGTCTCGGCCACGATCGTGAACGCCATTCGTTGTAACGAGCTTCCGAAGACTATTACGGAACGTGAAACAAGATTAACAGCGAATTCTCGGGCTTCTGAAACATTTACGAGTACACAACAAGAAGACCAATTCACCTCTCAGAGAAGTCGCACCTCAGTCACCCTATGTATCTTTTTCTAAATCTCTAATTATTATATATGTTTTTATGGACCAATTCGCGCATGTTTATTTCTCGGTAATCCATACTAATATTATAAATGGGAAAGTGTATGTGTTTGTTTGTTTGTCCGTCTTTCACGGAGCGACGAATTGACGTGATTTTTTAAGTGGAGATAGTTGAAGGGATGGAGAGTGACATAGGATAGTTTTATCCCTGAAATCATCCCCTTTGGGGGTGAAATTGGGGGGGAAGTTTATATGGAGCTGCGATATAAACGAGTTCCACGCGGACGGAGTCGCGGGCAGAAGCTATAATAAATAAGCAGATTCATATCGAAAATTGTACACTTATAGAATACTAGCGTTCGCCTGCAAATTCGTCTGCGTGGATCCAGGATAAAGCTATCCTATATTTTAATCCAGGCTATAAACTATCTTCGTGTAAAATTTCTTTCATATCGGTTGAGCCGTTTAAGCGTCATTGAGTAACAACCATCTAAATATCCATCCATCCAAACTTTCGCACTTATAATGTTAGTAGGATTATCCTTTACTTTATAATTTATCAATTAAATTTTCACTGTTTTTGGTAAACTTCAGCACAATTCTATCACCGTAGCGAAAATCGAGAATAAACCTCATTCTTTAAACTATTTAATCGTACGGCATACATTATAGTTTGTCACTCTTTAGTAGGTACCACCCAGGGGACTTGTGCAGGGTCGTGGTAGGTAGCTCCTGCGGACGCGAGTAACAGTTGTCCCCCCTTTGTCAAGTGAGTGGGCAACTCGACTGTTAGAAGTTCTTAAGCCGCCCGAAAGCCTCTAATTCGGCTTAACGATTACTGTCATAGACAGGAGCCGGGATCAATTGCTTAGCATGCCTTCCAAAGCACGGAAGCGCTCATTTATATCAACCACTCAAACATCATCAGGCGGTCACCCATCCAAATACTGACCGCTGCCATCTTTGCTTAACCTGCGTTATCGTTTCCGACCCGCAGGCGCCGGCTGTGAGCGGAGCGTTCACTCAGGGCTTACACTTAGAGTCTGTCAGGCGAGTCGTATCCCTCATTCACGCAAAAACGGCTTAACGGATTAAAATTGATTTTGGTATACATATATATATATATATGTGTATATAATAGTCTATAACCTGGATTAACATACGAGTATATAATACTTTTTATTCCGGGAATCATCGTCTAAGGTGGCAAAAGTTTGTAAGGAGCTACGATATAGGTACAACTTAGAAAAGTTGAAAAACCCCCGACATTTTCATTTCAAAGTCCAATATCTCAAAAACGGCTAAACAGATTTTCATGAAACATGGCTAAGAACACTCGGGATAAAATTATCTATGACACATAAGAAACCGCATTCAAATCGGTCCATCCGTTAGGGAGCTACGCTGCCACAGACACACACACACGTAAGCTTATAACACCCCTCTTTTTGCGTCGGGGGTTAAAAAGAGTTCCACGCGGACGAAGTCGCGGGCAGAAGCTAGTAATCTAATATAAACTAGAATAATTATGTTCGAGAAAGAGGTCAACCGTCGAATCCGACTCGGCTGGGCATCAGCGTTCGGGAAGCTACGGCAAATCTTTTCGTCCAATATTCCGCAGTGTCTCAAGACGAAAGTCTTTGACCAGTGTGTGTTGCCACAGTGATGACATATGGCACTGAAACGTGGTCGCTTACTATGGGCCTCATAAGAAGGCTCAAAGTCACCCAAAGGGCAATGGAGAGGGCCATGTTGGGAGTTTCTCTGCGTGACCGCATCAGAAATGAGGCTATCCGCAGCAGAACCAAGGTAACCGATATAGCCCTCCGTATCGCTAAACTTAAGTGGCAGTGGGCGGGGCACATAGCAAGTAGAACCGATGGCCGTTGGGGCGGAAAGGTTCTCGAGTGGCGACCACGTACCGGAAGGCGCAGCGTGGGTAGGCCCCCGACAAGGTGGACTGATGACCTGGTAAAGGTTGCGGGAGTCCGCTGGATGCGGGTGGCGCGGGATCGGTCACTTTGGCACTCTTTGGGGGACGCCAGCAGTGGACGTCTTTCGGCTGATATGATGATGATGATGATGAAACTAGAATAAAGAGTTAGGAATATTATTACAGTAACAGAATAGTTGAATATGCGATAGTCATTAAAATATTATTATAAAACACGACATATGTGATGAGTAAAACAACTTGCATGTGAAATTAATATTTAGTATAATGCATGCTTTCACGTAACAGATGTTTAGGTACAGTCACCAGCAATAAGATCTGCCACAACATAGCACGCATAAATATCTGACACGACTCTATGTCTAATGCCATAAGGACGTGTCAGATATTTTTGCCGGCTTTGTTTCGGCAGATATTGATGCCGGTGACTGTACATAAGATAAACTGAAAATGAGTGTAATACTCTCCAATAAACAATTATGTTTGGCGAAACAAATGAAACAACATTATACCTTCTTTCTCATTGGAAATAAATTAAAAAATATATATGAGAGTTAGCGTTTCGTAGTAGCCGCTCAGGTCAGCGCGTTCGACGTGCGGCATGGAGGATGTAGCATGCCACACCTAAGGACCTGTTTACATTGATTAGTGTGAGTCTATACCAAAGCTACTCTAAAAATATAGAACACACCTCTCTTCTACGAATTCGCACTAAATGTTAAGGTTAACAGGTCCCTAAAACTACACTGTGTAGTTTTAGTCGAATGTAACAAACCATATAGTTGCGAATTGTGCAATTTTAACCCCATTTCAGGACACAATAAAGCCGCCGCACCAGCGTAATTACCTCCGTATCTAGTGGGGTTTACCGCAACGCATCCAATTAGGGAGCCTGGCATTTATTTTGCTGCGACAAACTTTCGTTTGGCAGTTGCCTAGAAGCTAAGGCGTGACATTAGGAGAATTTTATGCCCGAAACAACCGCTTTTGTACATATTAAGCTAGTCTCTTTTGAAGCCAGCTAGGTGGGTTCCTGGCAGTAAAACTGTTAAAATGTGAATGTATGGAAAGTTTGACAAGTTTCTATGGAATGACAGCTGCCGGCGCCCCATATTCAGCGTTGGTCGGTCAGTAATCGTAAGTGCAACCCGCCCTTAGTAGTATCTATTTAGCCACATTAAAAAGCAATCATTTTTTGGTCCAAGTACAAAGTAAACTTCCCGTAGGTCCTCCAATTAGTGATATAGGTCGCGGCCACACTGCGCCCGCTCCGCCGAGCGTCGCTAAGTCGACTGCTTTTACAAAATGGCGCCGCGCTTTGACTACTCTGCTTCATTTTGTTTCCTAGTGCTGCATTAAACTTATTCAAAAGAGCAATGCAAATGTGATATTCTGGAATTAGGACTCTGTGGTCAACTTATAGGCCTAGCCATCAACAGGGACAAGACCAAAATGATGATTGTGGACCGAGCTGGACAAAATCAAATGGACATTTCCAGTATAGCCAACTGTGATGTTGTACAAAACTATATATACCTCGGATCCAACATATCCAACTTAATAGGCGGCTGCGAGCAAGAAATCAAGAGAAGATGCGCTATTACTCGATCTGCGGTTGAAAAGCTCAACAAGATTTGGAAAGATAGGAGGATAACCAAAAATACAAAGGTTCGACTTATGAAATGTCTTGTCTTTCCAATCTTTCTATATGGAGCTGAAACCTGGTCCCTGCGTATACAAGACCGCCGGAAAATCGACGCTTTGGAGATGTGGTGCTGGAGGCGTATGCTGAAGATCCCTTGGACCGCTTTCCGCACAAACAACTCCATCCTTAAGGAGCTCAAAGTTAAGGAACGGCTTTCGTCAACTGTCCAACTGCGAATACTGAAGTTCTTTGGCCACATAACTAGAAACGAGCGCTCGATCGAGAGGCTGGTGGTTCAGGGCCACGTGGAAGGCAGGAGATCCAGAGGTCGATCTCCTACCCGATGGACGGACATTATAAAAACAATCACGCAAAACTCAATGACTGAGTGTTCTCGCAACGCAATGAACCGCCTGAAATGGAAAACCATTGCCAGGAAGGCAATTGATGCTAAGAAGACCGACGACGTAACCTCCTAGTATCATCGAAGCAACCACGACCACTCTGCCAAGAGTGTACGACTGAGAAGAAGGTCAACTTATTCATACGGGTTGTGTGGCATCTTACTCATAAATATGTCCGATCGCTCTTATGTCAGCTGATTAAGGCGTCGATACATATGTATGAGATGATTAAATCGATACATATTTTTGCACTTGTCTGAACTGACTGTGAGCTATGAAAGTTCTAATTTTTCTTATTTAAGTTAAAAATAACAAAACATAAGTATTACGTAGGAATTCTCGAATGCTAATCGTACTTTACCGTAGGCGCCACAGCCATTGAGTTAATTGTTAGATTAATTAACAGCTATTATGTAACGGGATAATATGACATATTTGCAAAGTAAGAAAAAAATAGAATAGGATGTTTTTAATGTTCACATTTCCGAAGGCACAGTAAATATATAAGCTGGCAGTTTCTTTACACTTTTTTAGTCCTGCCAATGAAAACCAACCTTTCAAAAAATATTTTACGTCTGAGGAATATGATGAAGCGATTGATGAAAAGTTTAAAAGACTGATTTCTTTATTTATGATTATACGTACTTGAGATTATGTGTTGACCGAATTCGGATGTAGACTCAAAATGTATTATTATTAGGTACTCAAAAAGAAAGAAATCAACAAGTATGCCAACAACACACAACAACAAGACAACAATTATGTAACAAGTATGTGTTAAGTATGTAAGTACTGACTACAGTACAGATATCCTAAAAAAATTACGAAGCTGCAACCTTTATATTGCATATTGCATGTTAGAGAGAACACGATCGCCGCTCGGGGATCATGACGCCACGGCACTCGAGCGTCATAGGAAGTAAATGAATGACAATCGTTTGATATGAAGGGGCGTTTTACGGAAAAGTTATAACAATAACATACCCCCTCTTCAACTTAGGACACATAACTTTATGACTATTTAATACCCTGCTTTACATTTTTCTCCACTTGACAATATATTTAATCCCTTGGGAGGAAAATTCAACATACTTGGTTATTTAGTTTGGTGTCTAAACTCTGCCGTCCAAAAAGATCTCAATTCCAATAACAGCTTTATAAAAAGTCGTCCATATTAAATAATCTCAACCAAAGACACAACTCGTCCGGTATACAAACCATATTTGAAACATTATTTCCAAACAAATCACGTATTATTTCAAATTTCCTAAGCTCTGTTTGCTTATTGCCAGAGCTTATTAACCGGGTCGTAATGCAGTTTCCGGCGGGCGTGACGTCACAGTCACACCGGAAGCGGCGCGGATGTGAGCCGGAAACAGTGACAAGTACCAACATGACGGCTAATTTGACGGCTCGTTTTACGAACTTTTATTTATTTTAACTTTTTAACACCGGACGCTAAAATAGGGGTTTTATAAGTTTGACGTGTGTGCATCTGTGTGTCTGTTTGTGGCATCGTAGCTCCTAAACGAATAGACCGATTTTAATGCGGTGTTTTAGTTCACAAGCTGACTTGATCGAGATGGTACTCAGCTATGTTTTAACAAAATTGGTTCTGCCAGTTTTGAGATATTGAACTTTGAAATGAAAATTTCGGCGGTTTTTCAACTTTTTTAAGGTGTTAATTCGTTTAGCTGCCAGGAAAAGCGGTCGCCTACGCCGTAGTCGCTAGCTTCATAGGGGGTATACTGGGAAAACAACAGAATCGTCTACGAGCGTAGCGCGTAGTAATAGGCAAGACGACTCATGTTCAAATTGATAACGTAGTGATGCTAAATGGATAGTAAACCATCAAATTATCGTAATAAAGTATACATTATAAAATATAATTAAAATCGTAAAAAGATATGAACCTTGAAAGTTAAGAAAAAATATGCATTTTTTTTAATTGTCCAAGAGTCAATTTAAAGTTACCAATAGAATCCTTACGCTTTTATAGAAACAACATTGTACGACAACTATGTACTTAAACGCAGTATTTTCGCGACCTTAATAACAATTTACCTGATTTTCCATAAAACTATACTTTGTACTAACAATACTGTGACGTCACAATAAGCTGACTATTAGTATGGAGCGTTTTTCGCTACCGCCAGCGAGGTAAATCTTTGTCTGATTTTTTTGGGTATTTATGTTCTTTAATTGTAGTTACTCCCATACAAACATTTGTTCCTCTCCAAAAACTGGTTCGAATGACATCATAAAAAAATCTTAGTCGTCATCCCTATTCTTGGCAGTGATATGTTAAGAATGTAGGTAAGTTAATATGTAAGTTGTCCTTCAAATCTAGCGAAATATTTTCATCAGTTTTCAACACTTGGATTCTACTGTATTCCCTGCCTGTCGTACAAGGTGACTAAATGGAACCGTCGGGGCAGCGAAAGGTCGCACTTGGGGCCTGCGATGGTCGATAAAAAATATAGGGTACTTAAGACCCACAGAGGCGTGAGGCAGGGTGAGCAGGTGGCGCTAGGGCGGCACTGGTGCGTTCCGTAGCAGAGCCCAGAGCCGTCCGCAATGCGTCGAGGAGGACCATCGAAGTTTCTAGTAGGTGCGAGTCCGACGTAACTTCCGCGCTGTTCCCGTGCCTGAGCGTGCGTGTACTGAGCTAAGCCGAAGATGGACAGACAGACAGACAGACTGACGGAAATGGCGAAACTATAAGGGTTCCGTGTTGACTACGGAACCCTAATAAAGAAGGAGACACTTGAATAACATATCTAACCGTTCTCCTACCGCAGTCGGGTAAAAATATCCGTAACATTATAGGGCTCCGCCCTCAACTCTCTGTCATTAACATATAGATAACACCCTTTTCTATTTCCCCACTTCAAAAGTAGAAGAAAAACAAGCGACGCTATGAGTAACAAAACGTAAAATTATAATGGATTTTAACTAAAATTTCAAATTCAAATGTAGGTAAACGATCCATAATTCGTGAGCTGGCGTCACACCGGAAACGGATACGGTGCCGGGAAACCAACACGTTGCCAACCAACATGGCGGACAAATTTTTTAATGAATGTCCATGTTTTTGCACGACCAATCAATAAAGTGGTTGCCTTAAGCGTTAACTCCACTGGGATTTCGTCAATTTTTTTTCCATTTATTCGGAAGACCAGTTGAGAAAGTGGATTGCATTGAGAGTTCACGGCGACTTTTTCAAAATAATTTGTACTTATCTGTATTTCGTAAACATAAATGATGCTGTTGAGGGTTGCGTGTTCTATGTGACTTTATGTAGCCAATCTTCGTGAGAAACATAATATTTCCCTATAAGAGCATAAGTCTACACATATTTATAATCTCCATCAACAGTCGATGTATAAGTTATGTTTAAACTTTTGCATTGCTAATGCACTTATTTTTGACCTCGACTGTATCTTAGCCAGAATATTGCTTGATTGAATTTCGGTTGACCGGTTGAGAATGCCATATGACATTAAATTCGCCTTTTGTATATGTAACTTTACAATAAAATTTAAATAAATTTAAAAAAATAATGTCGAAGTAACTACGTACCTATATTGATCGCAATACCAAAGGGTAAAGACCAAATTCTTGGCCAGATTAACTAACAAAATAAAATTTTCTATGAATGTTTACCGTTGTGACATGAAAATTAAGCATACAATAGTATTTTTTTACTGATTGATTACTGACCAAGAATTTGGTCCTTACCCCAAATTATTTCGACTATTGTTAGCAAAATAGTAAAAATTCTACAGACAGCACATAGACAGATAACATAGGTACAGAAAAATGTAAATTAATTTAAAGTTCTCCTTTTTTAAGTTAGATAAATACTTCAAGCATACATTACGGCATTATAGTTTTCAGTCAGATTTAATAACACTATTTCTTCTGAAACGTACGACGCACAAATTGATCGGCAACAAACCTTAAAAGCCAACTTGGCACAGTTTGCCGAGAACCGGCGCCAGCATAGCTATTCTTTAAGCAGCGTTTATCTCGAGACGTAGGTGAAAACGCGTTCTCACCTGTGGCGACGTTAGC
Organism: Epinotia demarniana; assembly: GCA_945867215.1. Taxonomy (NCBI): domain Eukaryota; kingdom Metazoa; phylum Arthropoda; class Insecta; order Lepidoptera; family Tortricidae; genus Epinotia; species Epinotia demarniana. The sequence continues at coordinate 39,447,692 of OX244261.1, read as the reverse complement.
TTGGACGGTATATCGGCATTCACTAACGTTTTCTCTTTTATCTCGCCGAAGCAACGGATTTAACTGCTGGAATGGCATTAAACCAAGCAAACATTTTGTACAGAACCTCATGATATCCATTTTATCCAAATTAATTGCGTAATTTGTCTACTATAGGCGAATCAACCAACGTTCGTCTAACCGACGGACGTTAGTTTATAGGCCGGCGCCCCTTGACATCACCCTGTCAGGACGTCGTGAATAAAAACCCTTATTCACTAACTCAAACGTCACTATGACAGCGTCCCGTGAAGACGCCCGGCCAACAGGCGGGCTAGGGATTGACTTTCCCGCATGTGTAAATATTTTATCGATAATAACTATTATTTGGCCAGCTATAGTTTTTTGACGAGATTCGAGACGATTTCGACAATCCACGTCTTAAAGATTGAGAAAGTGCTCTTTTATTTAATTTACTCAATTCTTTTGGGAATATCTTTTGGGAGATCGAAATGAGATGCCATTACGGAAGACAGTATCGCTTATTAGTCTGTGCGAATGACTGTCACTTGACTGTTGTCTCTGTCAAACACGGAATTGTACAATTGTTCGCGATTTTGTTATTATTACTTATTAGTGTTATGGCTACTTTGGAATTGCTTCTTGGACAACTTTTTCGGCGTATTTGAGCATCCCAAAGTATTTACAATCAACTATTAGTGCCAATCTTTGCGGAAGAATTGCCGAAAAAGGAACTTATACGTCTGTGAGGAACATAACAATGTGAGTATGTTATTTATGTTATTCTTATGATCCTCTCTTCTTTTCGCAGCCATCTCGTTGCTCAGGTCGATACCAGTTATTCTGTTTTCTTCTTCTTAAGTTTCTTTTACGAGCACGGTTATCACAAGACGGCGCGCGAGCTGTGTCGCGGCGAGATAGACTATCCGTTTCTTTCTAATTAAAACACTTAGAAACAGACAAATAGAATATCTCGCCCCGATACTGCTCGCGCGTTTTTGTGATAACCGTGCTTTGATCCAACCCCATAGTAAGCTCAATATGGCTAGAGTTATGACCGGGTACTAGACTGCATTATCCATACTGTATCCGTACCGTCCATCCATACTTCAATACTAATATTATAAATGCGAAAGTGTGTCTGTCTGTCTGTTACCTTTTCACGCTAAACCGCTGAATCAATTGAGGTGAAAATTGGTATAGAGATAGTTTGAGTCCCGGGGAAGGACATAGGATAGTTTTTATCCCCGAAATCATTGCCTAAGGGGGTGAAATGGGGAAGTGAAAGTTTGTATGGAGCTGTGATGTAAACGAGTTCCACGCGGACGGAGTCGCGGGCAGAAGCTAGTATTTAATATATTGAATAGATATTATAACTTAAATACATAGAAAATGTCCAATACTCATAAAGAACTATTCATGCTCATTACACAAATATTTTCCCTTACCGGGATTCAAAACCAGAACCTTCAGCTTCATAGGCAGGGAAGTAACCCCCGATGCTTAAACAGTGGCAAAAATAAAAAAGTATTTTGTACAGTAATAATATACAATGTACCTACATATAATTGACCTTTATCCATCCTAAAGTACTATATTGTACGCATATAGTGGCCCTGTCAGGCTTTTCTGTAATATACGAGTATGAACCGAGAACCAATGGCAGCTAGCCACTTGCCAACAACATACTGTTTTTAATATATGTTTATTGTAATTTTGCTAACACATACAGTAATTACAGACGTTCATGAAGCTGGGGGCCTAGTAGCCATGTTTGAAGAGACGGGACACCTCTCTGGAGATTGACAGCGGGGCTAGTTACAGAGAGGTCTTCTAGCGGGCCAGCAATTCTCTCTGGGTATGTGGTGTACAGCTTGTCATGTGTGCGTCAAACGCACTAGTATGATCTTCTTGGGCGACCCGCTCTAACTTAATTAACCACGAATAATATCTGTTTTAGGAGGTGTCGAGATACGGTTCTAATTTTATTTGGAATCCGGCTATTATAGTCTGGAATGGTTGAAGACTGGTGCTCGGTGATAGCATAGCGGCTCGGCCCTGCGCGTTGAATCAGGTGTTGAGAGCCCTTAGGGGAGCAACCAGTGTGGTTTGCTTTGTGTAAATAGGGCTAATTGCGCACATCGAAACCACTTTGTAGAATGTGATTTAATATTAAGACTCGGTGAAAGTATAGTTTAAAGTGGAATGATGCAAAGGGATGTCAGTGAATAAATGGTTGTGGCAGCAGACTTTTGTTTGATTACTTTCACCTAGAAATAACATCATTTTAATACATAAACTAGCTGCACGCGGGTATATAATATAGCCTATAACCTTCCAGAAACTACATTATACACACAAGTGACATTTTTTTTATAAGGTTATCACCCAAAACACAAACTTGGTTAGCTGCAACCTCGCAGACTTTTCCTCTTTGCTGCTACCCTAACTGCGTGGGCAGCTAGTAATATTCTTCTTCTTCTTAGTCGTTCACTCTTGTCAGAGTGGTCGTGGTTGCGTAGACGAGGTACATGGAGCGGTGTTTGATGGGTCTTCTTTTTCGAGGATTGCTCTCTTTGCAATTACATAAACGAAAAAACCGAGATTGTAGCTTTGTAAGTTTGAATGTAATATCTGGATTTAATTGACCAATTTCAAAAATTCATACTTAAAATTATTATTAATAAAAATAATACTGATATCATTTATTTGCACGTACTTTTTCATTTTATTTTAAGTTAAAACCCCTTAATTTGGGTGTTTTAATCTACCACGTTCGAAAAGGGCTTAAGTACTAATTGCTATCGTCTGAAGGCATGTTGCGATGCTGATCCAACTGTCCAACGAGTTGTCCTGAAAAATTGCAAGAAAATCATAATTTGGACCAAGGAATTTGCATGAGCAGCCAAGTGGTTTAGTTCTTACAAATTTCATTCAAATTAATTTAAATGAAATTTAAAAAATATATATTAAAGAATGTTGTTTTAATATTTAACACTGTAAGCCCTAAAAAAATTGCATTCAATCGATATGGATGAGGCATAACCAGAATCCGCTAGAAAACTTATTTGGCTGCAGTAGGAGGAGTCATGGATGCAGAAATATGAGTCCATCCCCAGACGGTTTTCAGAAAAACTAAAATTATTGGCGCAGCGAAAAAAATCAGAACCTTTTTTCTGGTGCTAAGGAACGTTATGGCCAATCCACATTATGTAATTAAACCCCAATTTGTCAGCACAACATGTCGAAGTCAGAATTGGGCGTAGCGTACAGACGTAATGCCGCGTTTATACGCTTGCGATGGCTTGGCGCGTGAGCAGGACGCAGCTATGTAAACGAATGAGATCGAATTATAGCCCTCTCCCTTTAACGCATAGCTGCGTCCTGCTCACGCGCCAAGCCATTGCAAGCGTATAAACGCGGCATAACAACTGCAACTACAATTTCATTCAGTGTGGCCAGTTAACAGTAAGAAGGCGAAAATTGCCGATTCAAACGGTCCTGCGATGCGGACTGCAAGATTGTTACTAACCGATGGGAAAGGGCAAGACAGCACGTCTAACATGGGACGGCCGCGACATACTCTCGATTTTTCTCGCACTATACCTCTTGTCCTAAGTGTTCTAATAAGAGAGAGACGGATAGTGCGAGAAAAATCGAGGGTATGTCACGGCCGTCTCATGATAGACGTGCTGTCTACGGCTGTTTCATGATAGACGTGGTGTCTCGCCCTATCTCATCGGTTAGTAATAATCTTGCAGTCCGCTTCGCAGGACCGTTTGATTATCACGCTAACAAATCACGTAATGTGGATTGCCCATTATTCGTATTGGTGGGTACAGGTCGACACACGTAAAAAGAGCCCTGGCGGCCATATAAAATGTATGGCCGCCAGGGTTCTTTTTACATGTGTCGACCTGTACACATGTATCTCACTCTAATAAATAGCTGTCACGTAAAAGCTTCGCGTTCCTTGGTCGTTCTTTTGCTCAGTGTGTACCCACCATTCCATCAAAAAAAGAATCAGGCACTTCTGATATTTTCGTTCATTCCCACTTATGACTTCGACATGTTGTACTGACAAACTGGGGTAAAATTAGAGTACAATCTTTATACCCCATTTAGGCCGCGCCAGTGTGAGGCAGGCCTAATATAATGCTTGTGAAAAAAATAGACTCCAAAGCGTGTCTCAAAGCGACTAATGGGGTATATACATTACATGATTTGTCAGCCCAATAATAATAATAAACTTTTTATTTCGGACGGAATCCATAGATGTTAGTTACAGACTTATATTCTAGTGTTATTTGTGTGTTTAGATTTTTGTGTGCTGCACGGCTATCACGCGCCGGCGAACGAGCTCTCTCAATTTTTCTCGCACTATCAGTCTCTCTCTTATTAGAACACTTAGAACAAGAGGTATAGTGCGAGAAAAAACCGAGAGTATGTCGCGGCCGTCCCAGTTAGACGTGTTGTCTTGCCCTATCTCATCGGTTATTAACAATCTTGCAGTGCGCTTCGCAGGACCGTTTGAATGCGCCCATTTTCGCTTTCTTCCTGTTAACTGGGCACACCGAATGAAATTGTAAATGCAGTTGTTACGTCTGTACGCTACACCCAATTATGATTTCGACATGTTGTACTGACAAATTGGAGTAAAATCACATAATGTGTATTCCCCATCACAAACTGTGGTTGTGATTTGCATGCAATTTGTCAGCACAACTCGTTTGACAGTTTGATCACGGGCCGATATCGGCAGGATTGCATGCCGGCCTGCGCGTGATTCGGCCCGTGTAGATAGTAATATGTCGGAAGCACGGCGGTCGGCATAATCAAGGTCACTTCATATTCTTACTTACTAGTGACCTTCCTTGGCCGTCCGACAGTAGGTTTGTTGCGTAAATGTTGAAAAGTGGTTAATAATACTATTAACACACACACTTAAACAAGTACCTCAGTGCGTATTTTACCCCAAAAAGATTTATTTTAAATAAAATAGAATATTTAGAATAATCTACAATAAGTATTCTGCATTTTTAAAAAGTAATTTAGATTTGTCTCGAAAACGCTCAAGTGAAAGTTGATTAGTTGAATGACATTTGACATTACGTCACGTCACGCCGTGCAAAACAAGCAGTATACTGATACTCTGTACGACGATTGTTGGAATTATTTAATTAAAAATGAATCCCTTGAACTACAAGTACTGTATAGTGCCCCAGTAAAAGCACAAGCTTACAAACGCCAGATAAATTGCGCACTGCGAATGTGGAGCCAGCGAAGAGTTCACGCGCGATTTGCGCCGCGATTCACGCCTGTGAATGTGGAGCGGCCTTTATTTTGAAGTCCGAAAATATATTATAATCATTTCAATAGCGACGTATTTCCGAACGTATCCGATAGACAAATTTATAAAGACAGCCATTGACACACAATGTGCAGGACGACTAATTAATTTAATAAAAGAAAAGGACTTCCGCTCAGCGAATTATTACGTTATCAACTTTGTAATTGTAAGAAAAAAAAATGTAAGAAAAAAATGAAAATGTAAGAATTGACTCGAACAAAGTAAAGTAAAGTAACGTATGCAAAGTATAAAAATAAGTTTCTTATGAAACAGTGTCGTGTGCGTACGCCGATTTAAATAACTACTAAACTTCGCAAACGCACTTGACTTACTGAACGTCAGAAGTCAGAACTGTCACTCACAACTCGACTAGTGAACAATGAACAACGAATTTTATTGGAACATCTGGATTTCACCATTTCAGCCTAGGACCAACTCAAAACCTATAGACCAAGACGTGACCCAGCTTCCTTTAAATGCATATCGAGTATGGAACGTGGAATGTACGATGAAATTGGCGTGACAAACCCAGTTGTCCTAGACATCTATAGTGTTATAATAAGGCAGTTTTACCGGACCTTAAAGTGCTACAAAATGACAAAGAAATGGCCTTGTACCTACGTTGTTACGTTGTGTAACACATTGTACGTACGTTAGGTATATCTACATGTCAATTTTTACATGGAAAGATGACAGTTGGATCTACCTAACGCGCTTTCAAAACGTTACATTACTACCCCTCTGGTCACAAAGTGGACCCTGTCCAGCACGATTTACCATTGGGTTTGGCATTTAAACATACTAACTAACATCTTATGCAAAGTTTTGATTTTAATCCAAATATTGGTCTAGCATTAAGCCTCAACATTGTGCATTGGCAAACATTTATTAAAATCCTCAGTGTCCCAATATGATGTGTCAAACCAAAACTCACCGGCAGCAGTTGTAGCCGCAGGAAGGCTGAGACACAGCCTGAATGTATCCAATACAAATAAACACTGTATTAGGCACTGGTCCCACCGCCGGCGAGTGAAATATGAACTATCAACTTGTTTCTAGCCCAAGAAACGAACAAAAGATTAATCGCTTTTGTGTAAATAAAGAGAGAGATATATATTTTGAGTTCATCACTGGCTGTTCACACCGCGATGAACTATAAATATATATATCTCTCTTTTATTTAGATGGGAGAGCTTATCTTTTGTTCGTTTCTTTGGCGAGAAAATCGCCGATAGCTCATCGCTCGTCGCCGGGCGGTGGGAACAGTGCCTTAATGAGTGTGACAATACTGATAATCCTAGATACTGAATACTACATACCGGACGGGGCAGAGTGGGTGCACAAGGTGGATGGATGACCTGGTAAAGGTTGCAAGAGACTGCTGGATGCGGAATAGAATAGAATAGAAATACGGATGGCGCAGGTCACATAGACACTCTTTCAGAGAGGCCTATGTCCAGCGGTGGATGGCTTTCATGGTTCATGATTAAATAACATTATTATGAAGCTTAACATGTGCCCTTTATTAACTTTGCCTACCTGACTATAATAATAATACTTAATAATGCCGCTTAATGTTGCTTATTATGTAGCCGTGTCAAGACGCAAAAGCGCTGTGTTTTCGTTTGGTTTTTGCTCACTTATTTTTTACATATTCATCACGCTATCGGTGAGGATCTGTTATTAGCTCACTGTCACTACTGTTTTTAGCTACTGTGTAATATTTAAGCTGATGATCTTCCTATATAAATAAATAAATAAATAAATAAATAATAAATCATTCATTCAGTCACAGACGGGTTTACAATTATTACTTGAGGGCGCCTCTTTTTACAATCTTTATAATAACTTGCCCTGTTAGTATTATGGGCCAAATATTGCAAGTTAAATTTGACCCACTTCCCGGTGACCGGTTGAGCTGAAATTTTGGGTATAAGTATAGTTTTGATGACAGTTCAATATTATGGTACCATCGAGCTGATCTGATGAAAGAGACAGAAGACCCGTTGAGTTTGGGTTCGTTAGAATGAGTAGTTGATGACGGTATACAGAAAAGTACAGTCGGCATTAAAAACTTGTACAAAAAATTATTTTTTTGACAGAAACTTTAAGTATTCAATACCTGTGCTAAGCGGCACTGCTCTTCCTTAGTTGGTAGTGGACATGTGAAGAATATTATAGTATAGTAATCAAAACTAATCTTAGTTATTAGATTAGATTTCGTGCGTTGTTGCGGTTCAATGTGCTGGTTAGTTATCAGTAATCAGGCATTTATTTACTAAAACCACATGACAATAATACAGATTCATTTTTTCTGGTTTATAAGTTTTGTATGTAAACCAAGTCTATTTTCAAGATCTGAAATAAATGATCGCTTAGCACAAGAGTCTTCCCTTTTAACCGTGGTCAAGTTGCAAAGATTTCTATGGAAACAACAAAATTTTCAAGTTTTGTTGAAAGCTTGCCAAGTATAACCAAGAGCATATTTCAAAGGAAAATATAATATCATTTGACACTGGAGACTTTACATGTCCTTATTATTATAAAATAAGATTATTGTGATATAACGGACCCGGATACTATACATCTCTCGGGAAATGTGTGCCCAGGTATTGTCTATGTTTTCATTGTTGTTATCTTATTAATGTCATTTAATGTTAATTAATTGAATCTGTAAGCTCGGACATGTGAAAGAGCCCTTGATGCCTACTTACAGAATAAATATACTGAAACTGAATTTGTGGCAGGACAGCAATGCTGATCTGCAGGACTCCCAGCGATACTTGTTGGAGCTGTAAGGAGCCGGAGCTAGTTAGGTACAAATCTTATATCATATGATATGCATCGGCGTAGGTATATACCTACGCCGATGCAAGTCCTGACTAAGAATCTTGCCGTTCAAACACCCAGGACCAGCCGTCTCGATAGCAATCGGAACAAAGTTGTATGCTGACTCTAGATTGCTAGTATTTTAGCTAGGTGTATTCTAACTTAATAGTGTGGTTAAGGTAAGTGGGTGCAGATGTACTCACACAGAATACGTCCCATATCTGGCAGTGGCCTTTTGCCCAGGGAACCAGCGTAAAACTGTGTTCGGTCTCTTACCATCGGTACGGCTGTCGTTAGGGCTCTAAAACGCGAGGAACGTTTATCGACACCATGGTGGTCCCTGTTCCGTTGCTTCGGGTACTTATAGCAGCACACCTTGCTTCCTCTGGAGCTCTGACAGGTTTTAGACGAGCCTACCTAGCTAGCTTGAACAAGGTATATGTAAGTTACATACGATTTTTATCAAGAGCAAAGTTCCGTACCTAGGCAAATAATAGACGAGAAGAATAAGTGGGTTATTAAGTCTCACTCAACGCAACTAATCGAAAGTTATATATCAAACGTGATTTTTTGCACTAGTCAGTTTTCCAATTTCCGACTTGTTTCAAAGAATTTAGAACATGCATGAAAATCATCGCTGAACTCGAAACGTCGAATATGACAGTTGGGGTGCTGTCGCCATGGCAACAACGCCCGTCCGGTCGCCGTCCGCCCATAAAAGTAAGGGTGAAGGGTGAGCGTCAAGTGTGAACGTCTTCGTCCTGTCATTAGCTGTCAGAAAATGCTTAGTGAATAGGTACAACTGTCAAATCATCTCACCCCTAATGGTGTTCTACTTATCGATACACACATCGACGGAAAGTATGTATCAAAACTATTCCAATTTGAGTAGTTTAAGCGGCTTATAAGCAACAAAAATTTATAAATTGAAGTAACAATTGAGCTTTGCTAATCGTGTGTGTGAAACATAAGTACAAAGCCAATATTTTCTCAAATTAAAGAAAGATGACGTATCGGGCTAACATTATCTTGTCTGTTGCATTAGGCGAGAGGCGAGAGGTGATAGGTGAGGTGAGAGGTGGGGTGACCTCACAGGTGATGTCTTGGGACGCCGTCGCGAAAAATATCAATATTTTACTGAATTAGACTACTGCGGTCTGCCAACAAATACCACTCTAGAGGGTCAATTGGACAGTCCACGCATTATATTTCAACTTGAGTTAAATGTGGCTCACGGGTTAGATTCAGCGCGCCGAGCTAACGTGGCAGAAAGCGCACCAATTACGTTGAAACCTAATTGGAATGCAATGCCTGACTCTCAGATCAATCTCCCGATCAATCTGTAGTACATGGGTTGCATTCACAGCGCAGCGCTTACCGCAAATATTACGACAGTGGAAATAGTTTGAGGTGTGTTGTGAACGATAGACTGGCAGCCTATCACTAAGTACACCATTCGTAATTTATTTATTTATTTGAGTCAGGCAACAAGGCCCATATTTACAAATACCTTACAGACTAACACACATAACAATATACAAAACTTAATAAGAAATGATAACGGAGCATGATGAATAAACTAGTAAAGCCGGTTTTCAACCATGCTAAATAAGTTTAGCAAACGCTCACGCACGCATATATAAACAAAAATGCACAAAACTCTTCAGCGCATGTCACAATGCTGTCAAGATTACCCACTTCGAGTTTTCACAAAACCCACTAGGTTTCACTAGGTTGCTCGTAATTGTTAGCTTTTATAAATTACAATATAACTTATTAATACATAACTATCTGATTGTAGTACTCATTCATGTATACCAACATAACTAAACGATATTGCCGAACTTGTTCTTATTCCTTGTCAATTAGAATAGCTATGCGGGGTTACCAACATTACCACATTGTAAAATTAGTAGACAAGCGTCAGTAATGTCAAAGCCCGCTAAAACGCGCATTTGGCGCGTTTTTGCTTAAATGTATTTAGTCTGTGGAAAGCGGGAAAGAGTTTGAGCTGGCTGTCATTGTGATAGAGAACCAACAACTTTGTATCTCAAAAAGTTATAATAAAAGTATTGAAAGTGCGCATTGTTTTAACGAAAAGATCATCCGAGGACCCTAAAGCGTTGGCTCGAAAGGCGAGCCAACATATCAGAAGTGGGATACGAGGCGAGACTACTAGTCTCAATAACCGACGCCCGCCGTGTTGTGATTCCAAGAAGTTAAAGCTTTTAAGGTCAGAGAATTCCATTTATTAACTTTGAATGCTGTTATCAACGTGTTGTGGCGGTCAAAACATAATTTCTAATGCTTCCTGATGGAAATAGGAGCTTGGGAGCGAAAACTAAAACTGAAACTAACCTGATTCTACAAAAACTTTTGTCACCTTACTAAAGCAAAATCTAAGATAGCTGGTGTGTTCCGTGAATTCGTACAGAAAGGCATGCTATCCTTGTTATGGAGTCGTGTGCGTGACTTGAAGTGACCGGTCCAGGGAACGCCTATAACATAATTTAATTGCTACTGTGTTTTGTGAGCTTGAAGGGCACAATTGTGTGTTTGGTGCCATTAGTGTTTTTTTTTTCTTTGGTGATTGAATCTACGAGTGATACATCTGGAGATACTGAACAATAGATCGAGAATGCTAATAGTTATGTGTATAAATAAATAAGTTTAGTGAACTGACATATTTAGTTTTCCACAATAGTTGTGAATGTCCATAGTAATTATTTTATAGTCTGAATCTCTAGTTATAACAATTGCTTTCAAGGTTCCTTTTCCTCTTTCACTACACAATTTGAATTGTTAAAAATATTTGAAGATGGGAAGATCTCGTAGTCGTAGCCGAAAGCGAGACCATAGGAGTAAGAGATATACAAGTATGGTATCTCGGGTGCCTAGACGATCTAGGGACAGGATAGTATCTAGAGATCGCAGCTGGTCTAGGGATAGTAGAGTGTCAACAGATCATAGAGTGTCAAGACACCACACTGTTGACTCAAATTCTAAACGGAGGAGTAGGTCGGATGATAGGAATCATAGGCATAAAAGCAAGAGTAGACGGCATTGTAAAAAACAATCATGCTATTCTCATAAATGTTGCCAGCATACTAATGAGCAGATACACCGTGAAAATTTAACACCACCAATGCCATCATTGTCACTGGGATCAAACAAATTCCCAGTCTCACATAGTGTGGTGCCAGAGTTTGACCCTGGTGACCACAGCCAAACAATACTTACATGGATTAACAAGGTTAATGAATGTGCAAAAATTTATCGCTGGGATGATCGACAAATATGCCATTATGCTATTCCAAAGCTGAGTGGATTAGCCAAAAAGTGGTATCAAGGGTTGTCTTCAGTTTTGTTTACATGGGCTGAGTGGACGCAGAAACTGACAACAGCTTTTTTGTCGAATGAGAATTATGGGGAAGTTTTAACAAATATGTTAAAGTTTCGGTGCCGGCACGGACAGCCTTTAGAAAATTATTATTATGATAAGATGGCACTGATAAATAAGTGTGAAATAATAGGTCGAAAGGCTGTTGGGTGTTTGATTCATGGTATTGATGATAAATTCGTTAGAATGAGTGCTGGTGCATGCATGTTTGAAGAACAAGAGCAACTGTTAAATTACTTACGCACTGTTTCTCTAAGTGATATGAACAATATTGTACGCAGTAAAAATTTGCCATTTAACAAACCTGTTCAGGGTCCAAACAAAAACAATGATTCAAACTCACAGCAGATACGATGCTTTAATTGTAATGAGGTAGGACACATAAGCATCAAATGCAATAAACCTGTGAAAAAATGCACTTTCTGTTTAAAGTTAGGTCATGAGACAAAAGATTGTCGGAAGCGAGCTTATCAAGGCAGTAGCAATGATAAGCAACAGTCAAACCGAGATGATATCCAACCTGTCTTATTAATTAATAATTCTACAGGTGAAAGTGACAAGTATCATAAACTCATTTTTGTTAACGGGGTACAATGTCAAGCATATATTGATTTTGGTAGCCGGTGCACCTTGATGAGAGAAACTGATGCTAAAGGGATAATCAAAGGTTGGGATATGTGTGAATCGCCAATGTTACAAGGATTTGGGAATACATTGGTTAAACCGTTAGGTAAAACATATGTAAAGATGGAAGTAGGCAATGTTGAGGCAGAAATCGAAATGTTAATAGATGTAACCAGATCAGTATTTGAAAACACCTGTGTTAGTCGGCCAAACATTCACCGAAAAATCACATATTATAGTATACAAAACAAATGAATTGATATTCATGCATAAACCTGAGGTCTTAGGTGAAAGCGACAAGTTGCAATTAATTATGAGTGACAATACAACCATCTTGCCACAATCAACGTCACCAGTGGATGTTAGAATAGAAGGAGAACATTCTGGTGGATTGTTTGTTCAGTATAGTCACAGGATGGTGAATGATGACACTGAGTATATTGTCCTTCCGGGAGTATATAACTTCGAAAAGGGCTGTGGATATGTTATGGTGACAAATGTATCAAATAAAGAGATTGACTTAAAAGAAAAAGAATTAATAACACGAGGCTACTATTACAAAGAAGTTTCTAACGAGTATGTAGACAGAGTAGATACATGCACTGAAAATCAAACCACAGAATACCTACCACTGCCAATAGAAGATATAAAATTAGGAGTCACAATGAATGAGACTGACAAGCGTGCATTTTATGACCTATTGGAAAAATATAGAGATTGTTTTGCATTAAATCTGAAGGAGTTAGGGCGAACAGATTTATCAAAAATGCACATCACCTTGAGTGATAATGTGCCGGTAGTTTACAATCCCTACAGAATGTCACAGCTGGAACGTGAGCAGTTGTCAAAGATAATCGATGACTTATTATCGAATGATATTATACGAGAGAGCACGTCTTCATATTCAAGTCTTGTGATATTGGTTAAAAAGAAAAATGGTGAAAAACGTTTATGTATAGACTACCGGGCCTTGAATAGAAAGACACTAAAGGACAAATATCCTCTACCACGCATTGAGGATCAATTGGATCGCTTAGGAGGTAATGCGTATTTTAGCAGTCTCGATTTAGCATCGGGGTATTACCAAGTGCCAATGGATGAGGAAAGTAAACATCTCACTGCGTTTGTTACACCAGATGGGTTATACGAATTTAATCGAATGCCCTTTGGGTTAGCGAATGCTCCCAGTGTATTCCAGAGAACTATCAATGCCATGTAGAGAGGTTTTGGACGCAGCTTGGCTCTAGCCTACATGGATGACCTATTAGTGCCCTCGAAAACTATAGTCGAAGGCCTAGACAAGTTGGAGAAGGTCTTTCAGTTAATAAGATCAGCTAAACTCACTTTAAATCTTAGCAAATGTAATTTCTTTCAGACTCATATTGATTATTTAGGCTATGAGATTAGCTCGGAGGGGATACGTCCAGGCTCTGGCAAGATCAAAGCCGTTCAAGACTTTCCTGTACCGCGCAACGTACATGAAGTGCGCCAATTCATTGGCCTTACGAGCTATTTTGGGAGGTTTATTAAAAACTTCTCTATCATTGCCAGACCTTTAACTGCCCTGACAAAGAAAGACACTGGATGGCTTTTTGGCGATTCCCAAATGAGTGCATTCACAGAGCTCAAACAAAAGTTAACGAGTCGTCCTGTATTGGCGTTGTATGACCCAAATTCAGACCTGGAAATTCATACTGATGCTAGTAAGTTGGGAATTGCAGGCATTCTTATGCAACGCCATCCTACAGCAGGTCTGCAACCTGTGTCGTATTACAGTCGGCAGACTACTCCGGATGGGAGTAAATTACACTCCTATGAGTTAGAAACTCTTGCTGTAGTTAGTGCCTTGGCTCGATTCCGGGTGTATGTACTTGGCAAAATCTTTAAAGTGGTAACAGACTGTATTGCCATACGCAGCACAATGACTAAGCGCGATTTGATACCCAGAGTAGCCCGTTGGTATATTGACATGCAAGAGTACACCTTCGTTGTTGAGCATAGAGAGGGAACTAGGATGGCTCATGTAGATGCTTTGTCACGAAACCCGATTCAGTCTGATCCATATGAACTGACGGAAATAATGGATATTTTATTCATCGGTGATGACTCATGGCTCCAAACAGTTCAACAACAGGATTCCGAACTGCAACGCATAATGAGTATCCTGAATGACCACGATACCAAAGCAATTGTTGAGGTACATAAAAATTTCTCGATAAAAAATGGTCGTCTTTATTGAATAATTGACAAGAACGGGGAAGTAAATCTAAAGTGGGTAATCCCAAAATCAGTTAGGTGGCAAATAGTCCGTATGAACCATGATGACTTAGGACACGTTGGATTCGATAAAACATATGAAAAGGTTAGCAGAGTTTATTGGTTTCCAAAGATTCATAAAAAAGTACTGTCAAGCATGTCTGAACTGCGCTCACAATAAGTTGCCGGCTGGGCCTAAAGAGGGTTATCTCCATCCCATACCCAAAGCAAACAAACCTTTCGACACATTACATACGGACCATTGCGGCCCTTTCCCCATGAGTAAAACTAAAAATTGCTACATACTCTGCATAATAGATGCTTTCACCAAGTTTATTCACATCAAAGCTGTTAAAAATGTTAAAACTAGCACTACCATCCAAGTATTCAGTGACTATTTTTATCAGTATGCGGTTCCACGTCGAATCATCTCTGATCGAGGAACTAGTTTTACCAGTAAAGAATTTGCACAGTTCTTGAAGGAAAGGGGTGTTACCGAACACATATTAAACGCTGTGGCCACGCCTCGTGCGAATGGCCAAATTGAAAGATACAATCGTACGATTGTCGATTCTTTAACAGCTATTAATCATGACAAGCCGGATAATTTGTGGGACTTAGCGATACCGCAAGTTCAGTGGGCTATTAATAACACTGTTAACAAAACAACGGGGCGTACACCAGCCGAGTTGTTATTTAGTTTAAGACCTACGGGTTGTTCAGATGGAATCATGAATACTGTCGTATCAGAATTTGAACAGCCTCAAGATGTCGATAAGATGAGAACAGAAGTCGCTCAAAAAATAGAAAACAGTCAGAGAGCTCAGAAAGAACGTTTTGATAAAACTCGAAAGAGGCCGAAGGCTTATGAGGTGGGTGAGCTAGTACGTGTAGAAAGAGAAAGCCGTAGTGAACCAGGGCAAAGTAGGAAACTACTGCAAAAATGTGGTGGCCCTTACAGGATCACTAAAGTACTAGGAAACGACCGTTACGAAGTGGAAGATACTCCCATCACACGTAGACAAGGTACTAAAATATCCAAAGGAACATATGCTGTGGATAAGTTGCATCCATGGTTAGTATTCAGTAACGATGTTATTTCTAGTGATTCAGAATAAAGTCTTACAACTTCACAAGTTTAATAAAATAAAGAGTTGTCATTTATGTCATGTTATAGTATTAACTATTATATGTTCCGTTCGATGTCCGGGATCCTTCTTGAGAGGGCGTCAGTGCCTACGACCGGAAGTAGCAGTTTGCGTCAAATGAGTCGCTCCACTCCATCGCTGTGACGTCACATCCGCCCCTGCTACCTGCGAACCCCAGAACCACCGCCCGCGCTCGCCGCCATGTTGGCTTTCTCATTGTTGCGTCGTCTGCCGTAGAGATCGGACGTTCCGTAGCTATTTTATAAATTGCGTAACGAGGAATTCTAAGCCTCGATTCTTTATATCCAGATAACTTTAAACTCGAGGGAGTCCTGAATAACTAAGAAAAGGGAATCGCGAGTGATAACTTTTATTATCGGACTACCCTCTTTTGTAAAAAAATTATTTTTTACTTCGTTGTTCGCGAGTGTTGTGGTTCGCATTATGAACAACGAGAGTTGCTCCGCGTCGGAGGAGGAGGAACGCGCTTCGCGATCATCTGTCTGCAGCCGACGGGCGCCGCGCGGGGGGAGACAACCCGCGCCCGCGCAGGCAGTCCCGGCGCCCCGCGGCCGCGAGTCGCGCCTGCGTGGGCTCGCGCGGGAGTTGAGCCACATTGTCGGCCCGGAATGGAGGTTTGAATATCTTTCGAACCGTTCGGTGAGTCAGTTACATAACAATATCCTAAGTGCCCCGCGTGCCGCCACGCCGGCGCCGGCCGCTGCGGTGGAGCAATCGTTATGATGTAAATTCGCCTCAATGGCGCCACCCCCGTATCTGGTGTCGTCCGCCTCAATGGCGCCACCCCCGTATCTGGTGTCGTCCGCCTCAATGGCGCCACCCCTCGTCTGGTGCCGTCCTCCACTGTGGAGCCACCTCCTACCATGGGCCGTCCGCCACGACGGCGACGCCGATCGCGATGGCGCTGCCCGCCGCTGGCCCTGTCCGCCACGGCGGAGCTGGGTCCAGGTGTTCCAAAGGGTCCGCGGTAAGGGAGGCGCGGGACTTTTGGGAAAAAATTGATGTGGCTGGTGTTATGATGGTCATGATTTTTACATAAAGAATACTTCATAATAAGCATCTCTTACTTGAAAACTTTTAAGTTTAATTTAAAGTTTTTCCGCCGTTTTACAAAAACAAGAGCCACAGAAGTCTTCTAACCTATCCGCCATCCTAGTCGGTTCTACCTATCCGCCATCACAGTCGGTTCTTGATACCGAAAGTCCCAGAACCGTTTAAACATGTCTAAATGACTAGCCTATGACCTTCTAAGTCCTGCGTACCCTTTACTACACCCCAACCCGGACCTGTCCGCCTCGTTGGTGCTGGTCGCCTCGTTGGTGCCGGCCGCCTCGGTGATGTTGCCCGCCGTGCAGGGACTTTCCGCCTCGCTGGGGCTGGTCGCCTCGTTGGTGCTGGCCGCCTCTGTGACGTTGCCCGCCACGCTGGGACTGTTCACCACGCTGGTAAGGGTCGCCTCGTTGGTGCTGGCCGCCTCGGTGACGTTGCCCGCCACGCTGGGACTGTTCGCCACGCTGGTAAGGGTCGCCTCGTTGGTGCTGGCCGCCTCGGTGGCGTCGCCCGCCATGCTGGGACTTTCCACCTGGCTGGTGCTGGTCGCCTCGTTGGTGCTGGCCGCCTTGGTGGCGTCGCCCGCCATGCTGAGACTTTCCACCTCGCTGGTGCTGGTCGCCTCGTTGGTGCTGGCCGCCTTGGTGGCGTCGCCTCGCTGCCCACCTCGCTGGTGCGGTCCACTAGAGCGGCGCTGTCAGCCACGCCGGCGTTGATCGCCAGGGTGACACTCTCCGCCACGGTGACATTGCCCGCCATGCTGACGCTGTCGGCCTCGCTGGCGCTGGCAACCACGGCGACGTTGCCCCACATGCTGGCGTTGTCTACCTCGCTGGCGATGACTACCATGCCGGCGCTATCTGCCATGCTGGCGCTGTCCGCCATGGCGGTGCTATCCACCCACGCTGGTACTATCTGCCACGCTGGTGCTGTCCGCTACGCTGGCGCTGTCCGCTATGCTGGAGCTGGAAGCCATGCTGGCGCTATCCGCCAAGCAGGTGCTGGCTGCCATGCTGACGCCGGCCGTCATGCTGGCGCTTTCCGCCATGCTGGCGCTGGCCGCTATGCTGGCGCTGTCCACCATGCTGGTGCTGTCTGCCACGCTGGCGCTGTCCACCATGCCGGCGCTGTCTGCCATAGCGGTGCTATTCGCCCACGCTGGTACTATCCGCCACGCTGACGCTGTCTGCCACGCTGGCGCTGTCCACCATGCCGGCGCTGTCTGCCATGGCGGTGCTATTCGCCCACGCTGGTACTATCCGCCACGCTGACGCTGTCTGCCACGCTGGCACTGTCCGCCACATTGGCGCTGTCTGCCACGCTGGCACTGTCCGCCACATTGGCGCTGTGCACCTCGCTGGCGCTGTCCACCACTCTGGTGCTATCTGTCACGGCGGTGCTGTGCGCTATGTCCGCGCTGTCCGCTACTCAGGCGCTGCCCGCCATGGCAGTCCTGTTCGCCATGATGGTAACGCCCGCCATCCGGAGTGGAAGACGGCCACGCTACAGCGGTACGGTAGAACTACTTACGTCTCCGGGCTTCACAGAGGTAATAATCAGCGAGCAGCTACGCTTACCCGGCGTTCTGGCGCGAGCGAGCGACCCAGCAGTCGCAGAGTGCCGCGGTGCAACCTAACGTTTGTAATGAAGCCCGAAGTCCTCAATAATACCCGATTGGTCCAGTACGCCGCATGCTGGGACCCCCTGCGCTCCCTGACCTATTTGAATCAATCAAATCACACGGTTCGTTTTGTACGTTCGTCGCGACACGGCACAACGTACCTTGCAGTCGGGTCACGCGAAACGATCACGGTCGTTTAAAAGTAAGTAGTAGGGGGTATCGGATGGGTCTCCGACCTATGAATATATATTTCTCAACCCCGTCAAACTGCCCTTGTGCCTGCGGAGAATGAGGGTATCGACAAGGTGGGCAAACGGATTTCACATCGTCTCTTAGCTCGCTTTCGCTCTCCCACTCAGGTTCTGCTCTATAAGGACAAACCTTTCGCAGAGGTCTAATAAACAAAATTGGGATAAAACAACTTGCCACTCCTAAGCGAGCCCGAGATTCCGCTCTTAAGGCGAACTCTTGAATCGGGTAAATGCCACTATTGAAACTGACTTCTGTGAATTCTAAGCGAACTGTCTTACCGAAACAGTTGCATATACTTGGAAACTTCGAATATCATTTTGGATTACGTTTCCTATTGTTCAAAAACCCCTTTTATACTGTACTGTCTATCGACTTCTCCAATGCACAAGCTTTTACACTACCATATCCGTGTCCTCTACCGATACAATCTCGACACAGAAAATCCTCTTCAAATAAGAGTTTCAAAGCTAACGTACTTCTACTAACTAGCCTAAAACTTGTAGTTATTAATTATTCGTGGCACTTTCAAAAGAAATTAACACTATTTACATTTCTTGTTGGAATCCCAGTGCTTTCTGTTAATTGTCTATATGGACGACATCCTTATTGCAAACCAATTGAAGTGATCTCTAATGAAACAAAGAAATCATTCGTAGAAGTTCATGTATTTGCCGTAGACATTGCAAAAAATTAAGGCCCATAAGTCCATAAAGTCCAACTTCTCATAATCTGAACGACTCATAATCTGTATAAACGCCTCCCGATATATAATTTTATGTAATAAAAACGTTGTATACGTAAGCCCTTACCACTTGTCATGGAGGTCGAGTTCCTGGTGCCGAGGGAAAAGGTAAACTCTACGGCGCGATTTTATATGCCTCTGTCGCCTTGAACAGTCTCATACTGGATGGCATCGTCTCAACTTTGCAAAATTTGCGCCGTGGGTCGTCTCTCTGACTACACCTGCGAGACTACGAAGAGCACTGTACACTCTCTCTCGTCTCCTGTCTGCTGTATAAGAGACTCTACCATAGTAGACCGGCATAACGAACCCGCATTTAACCGTAAGTGAGAAAGTCTTAACTTTATTGTTGTGCTACAAATGGACGGAGGTAGCAGCATGTACGCCTATTCCTGCTGCAAACTGCTGGCCGGAAAGAACCGTCTACGGGAAACACTGGTCCCATATTACCTGCATGGTCGGTAACGCCCAGAAGCCAACGGGGAAGAAATTTTCGTCCGCTGATTATCGGTATATACGGTGTATACGGTATTTATTTATTATTGTAGTATTGTGGGCCTTTGTATGCCGCTTCGACCAGCGAGTGATCTATTGTGACAGCCCTTTGTTTAGATTTCACCATCAAGTCCCGTTGCCTCTAGGAAATTCCAGATTCTTTGGGCGGTGATGTGTTGTACCTCTTCCGGGTGCACGATGTGCCGCCCTAGGTAGATACTTCTTTTGTGCATGAGTGTTCCGCAGGAGCATAGGATATGCATTGCTGTTTCCTCTGTCTCCTGGCAGAACCTGCAAGTTGCGTCCTGTTTCATACCCATTTGAACCAGGTGCTTGTTCAATTTGCCATGACCTGTCAGAATTCTCGTCACTGCGCAGGTTTTGTACCTTTTCAGTTGTAGTAGCTCTTTGGACAGTTTATTATTGTACCCTTTGATTAAGGCTTTAGCATGTTTTTGTCCTTTGGCGAACTTCCACAGCTTTATTGCCTCTGATTTTTCTGTGTTATTTAGTAGGGAATAAGCTTTCCGTTTTGTGATGCCACAGAAAGGCTCTGGGCCGACCAAGGTTATGTCTGCGCCCTTCCTTGCAAGTTCATCAGCTTTTTCATTTCCTACTATGTCGGAATGTCCTGGTACCCATCTAAGTATAACTTTGTTGGTATTAGCCAGGGCGTTTAAGTTGTTTTTGCAGTTCTGGACTAGTTTAGAGTAGGACTCTAGGGATTCTAGTGCCAGCAGAGCAGCTTGGCTGTCTGAGTTGATGTAGATGTGTTGGTTTCTTAGGTTTCTATCGAGATTGATCTCCACGCATTTGTTTATTGCGAAGAGTTCAGCCTGATAGATTGAGGCCTCTTTCCCCATGCTGACGCTAGCTTTGAGCTTTGGCCTCTCACCATAGATACCGCATCCAACATCATCACCTTTTTTGGATCCATCTGTATACCAAACGTGGCTTCCCTCCTTGAAGTTCATTTTGTCATTTAACCATTTGTCTCTTGGAGGTATTTCCACTGTATACCGTTTTGTAAATTCGCATTCCACATAGGTATCGTCGGTGGGCATGTTTAGTTTTTTGTTATCGAAAACAAGGGCCTCCAGTTTGATAAGCGCTTGAGAGCGCCATTTTGGCCTTGTTAGTGTGCATATCCTGTAGATGCACTGTTTCGCCTCCTTTTGCACGTGCAGGTGGAGTGGCGTTAGGTCGAGCAGTGCATCCAAGGCTGCCCCCGGTGTTGAGCATAAAGCTCCTGTTGCTGTTAAGCAAGCTGTACGCTGTAAACTGCTTAACTTTGTGATGGCTGTCTTTTGGTTGGCTTTGTTACACCAGACCGCGGAGGCGTATGTGATTACCGGCCTCACTACCGCTGTGTAAAGCCACATAGCAATTTTGGGTCTTATGCCCCATCTTGCTCCTGCCATTCGACAGCAAGTCCACATGGCCATTTTTGCCTTTTGTATTATGCTATTCAAATGAGCGTTCCAAGTTAGCCTTTGGTCAAAAGTAACTCCTAGGTACTTGACCTCATTTGAGTAAGATATTTCCTGTCCATTCAGTTTTAGTTTGGCAAGCTTGTCTAGTTTCCTTTTTTTTGTAAAAGGTACTAGTACTGTTTTGCTCGCATTGATGGACAGTTCATTTTCTTTGCACCATTTATTTATGGTGTTTAGCGCTCCTTGCATTAGGTTCGAGATTGTGTGGAGGCACGGACCTTTGATTATGACTACAAGGTCGTCGGCATATCCTTGCGTGTCATAGTCTAGGTCCTTCATAGTTGCTAGGAGTTGGTCCACTGCTAGGGTCCATAGTAGTGGGGATAGTACGCCTCCTTGTGGACAACCTCTTGTGGTGTAGAATGTAAACTCAGTTGCATTGAGGGTCAGAGTGACTTTTCTATTTGAAAGCATGCTCTGGATCCATCTGATGGTGCTTTCATCCACGCCCTTTGATGCCAATCCTTTGAGGATAGTTCCTGTGGGTGTGTTGTCAAAGGCACCTTCGACGTCAAGGAAAGCGCATAGAGCTGTTTGCTTGTCCTCTAGGGTTTTTTGCACTTTGTCGACCAGATCAAGTAGTGCCGTTTCCGTAGATTTCCCCTTTTGGTAAGCATGTTGGTTCAGGCTTAGTGGTCTGATTGCCAGATATTTCGCTCTAATATGCTGATCAATGACTCTTTCCATCGTTTTAAGTAAGAAGGATGATAGACTGATTGGTCTGAAGGATTTGGGCTGTGAGTAGTCCTTTTTCCCTGCTTTTGGTATGAATCGTACCTTGACTCTAGTCCATAGTTCTGGTATGGTCCCCCAAGCAAAGCTAGCTCGGAATATTCTTACCAGGTGCGGAAGGATTAGGTTTTGTCCTTGCTGTAGTAATGCAGGAAAGATACCGTCTTCTCCCGCCGATTTAAATGGTTTGAATTTTTTCAGTGCCCATATAACTTGGTTTGGCCTGAATATATTTGCAGCCAAATTCCAGTCGGTGTTATGTGCCCTCCGGGCTTGTGTGCTCCTTTGGGTGCATAACTGAGTTTCACTGGTGGGGTACGAACCTGGGAAGTGGATGGTTCTAAGCAAGTCCATTGTTTCTATTTCCGTAGTCGTAAAGCTGCCGTTAGGTCTTTTAAGTAGGCCTAGGTAATTGGTTGGTGTCTTGGAGAGAATTTTATGAATTCTCGCTCCTTTATGTGTTTGGGCGATCTCTTCACAGAACTTCCGCCAAGACCTCCTTTTGGCTTTTCTGATCTGTTTGTTATATTCAGTCAAAGCTCTACCGTACCTTTCCCACTCGTTAGGTCTGGTTGAGTGATTGAATATGCGACGGGTGGACACACGGAGCTTTTCTAGCCTTCTGTTCCACCATGTCGTAGTGTTTTGTGTGATTGATTCACGCAACGGGCAGCTCAGTTCGTAGGCCTTGTAGATGCCTTTGGATAGTTGGTTTACTGCTATGTTGAGGGAATCTGGATTTTTAACATATTTTGGGATATCCTTTAGATGGTCCTCCAGGTGAGCCTTGTAGGCTTCCCAGGAAGTTTCTTTTGGATTTCTCCGTGTTTGTGGTTCCATATCTAACGGGCCCTTTACACTAAATATGATATGTTTGTGGTCCGACATTGAGTTCTCGCAACTGACGTGCCAGTTACTTAGGCAGTTTGCTGCCTTTTCAGTTGCAAAGGTTATATCTAGTACCTCTTGTCTTGCCCTGGTCACGAAGGTTGGCGTGTTGCCCTTATTTAACAGGTGTAGACAGTTAGTAAACATAAATTCTGAGAGTAACTCACCCCTTTTGTTGATGCCGGTGCTCCCCCAGACGGTGTGATGAGCGTTTGCGTCGCAGCCCACGATCAGTTCTGCCTTTTGTGCTTCAGCGTACTCTACAACTTTAGCCAGTACTTCTGTGGGATCATGTTTTTCTCCGGGCAAGTAGGCGGAACAAATCAACACCTTTCGTGAGCCCTGACCTTTGAGATCAACATACGCAGCTACAAGGTCATCGCTGCATAGTTCTGTAACAGGTAAGAAATCTATGTTTTTGTGAAACACGATGCAGGCCCTTGGTTTGGATCCTTTTTCGTGTATTAATACCTTACCCGCTTTGTTGAGTCCTGTTCCCATGGTTTTGGTGTTGATCCATGGTTCTTGTATGAGGGCGATGTTCAGGCCATTTTCGCCGAAAAGTTTTTCTACTACCGCTGTGGCGGCGATGGCATGGTGTAAATTGGCCTGCAGGAAAGTCACACCCCCGTTGGCTGCGTCTTTATTGGCCCCGGCTCTGGGCGTGGGCCTGCCCTTGCCGGCCCCCTCTTCCTCTACCCCTGGAGCGGTTGGAGCCCCTATTGCCCCCCCTGTTGGTGGGAAACCGCCGTGTTCCCGATGTGCCCGCTGTAGGATGGGAAGCGGGATTGGGAAGGACTGCCCGTTTAGGTCCCGGAGGGACCTTTCGGGCGGGTGTTTGGTTGGGGTCCTTCGAGGTTGTCGGGTTTTGCGGTGGTGGGGTTGGAGACGTGTCAGGTTCCGGCTGTTGAGCCTTGGGAGTACCCTTTAGCCGAAACTGGACCTTACGGAAGCCTAGGCTTGCCTTTAGGTCCATCTTTCTCAGATTCTCCACTGATTGGTCGTCTAGGGCTACGGTCAGCATGACCCCGCCTTTTTCGACCTTTGTGTGGAGAATCTTCCAATACTCTGTGTACAGTCCAAAGTTCTGTGCACAAAGTAGCGACAGGGACATCCTTACGTCCGAGTCGCGTAGGTCAGGGATGAACACCATCCCTATGTTAGGCTTTGGAAGCTCATTTTCAGGTATGATCCTGAGGTTGGCTTCCGGCCATGGTTTGAGGGATGGTGTCGTCTCTTCAAGCCAGGCTTTGGACCGCTGGTCCTCGCACGTAATGAGCAACCAGCCTGGCTTGTGCGCGTAGCTTACATATTTAGGTCCCTCGGCCATCTTCAGAGTCGAGATCTTTAGCAGGATGGTGTAGCAGAGGGACTCCAGTTGTGTGTCCGTCATCGGACTGGAGTCCTTGATCCCGACTCTGATTTGGCTCAGGACCTCGCTGTAGGCCTGCGCTTGTTGGGGTTGGGTTATGGGTTGGGTAGGGGGGGGTTTCACTCACCCTCGGGTTTTTGGGTAGGTTACCCTGCGGTGATTCCTCCTCCGAGCGGAGCCGTTTGACCGGCTTTTGCCCGGGTTTGGTTTGTGAGCCCCCAAACTTGTAGCCCATCTTCTTGAGTTCTGCAAAGCTCTTTACGGACAGTTGTAAAGCCTCTTCGTGTTTCAGTCCCAGTCCCACTAGTGCTTTGTAGCGGCCTCGCGTGGAGCCTCCCATTTTTTTGTGAGGCTTGTCGGTGCGTGGATTCTCCGTTGGTGGTGTAGGTCGTTCAACGTCCTTCTCCACCGTGTCGGCGATCTCCACCACCTCCATTGCTTGCGCTGACGTTTGGGCGGTTTCTTCCGCGCATACTGTCAAGGGCAGTAGTTCCTGGCATAGGTCTTCCAGGGTACCTTTTGTTTTTTTATTTTCTACTTCCATGTTAGTCCCACGAGAAGCTAGGGAAATTGGGTCCGTTCCAGCAGAGCCCCGCTTGCTGGAATAAGGCAAAGGTTCTCCTCGAGGTTGCCCGGTATCGAGGGTCCACCGTTAGCGACTGAGCTCCCCCTCAGTCACGCATCTCTGGGCACGGTAGGTCACACCTGTAGATTGGGGTTTTTGGGGTTGAGGTTGTCTCCTCCAGGAATGGGTGTGGGTGAGGACCAAAGGAGTGTGAAAGGATGGTGATGGTGGAGGGATGGGATATTTGAAGCGACAGGATGTGGGGTTGGGAGTACCTGTAGGGCGGGAGTGCCGGTCCAGGTATCGCCTCTCATACTTAGCTGTCTCAGATCCGGGGTAGATGGTAAATAGTGTGACGCCCGTTCTCGATCTTCGACATTTCCAGGGTGCACGACCCACGTGCACGACACACGCGCTGGTGGGTTCGCCTCAGGTCTGTACGTCGGCAGTGCCTGAGGCGACGGGGACGTGTATGAGCAGACTTGGGGGGCGAATCAGTAGCCCAGCGTCACGTACCAGAGCGTTTTCGCCCCCCCGCGCACCCCGTGTATACGGTATCCCGGCCATCGACTTTAAAGTTCACCTCGGGCGGCACCCACTTTTGTGGCGATACATCTCGATCGACTCGCAAGTCTCGAGCGCCTACTGTCACGACGTGTTCAACAGCTTTTGGAGTTAAGACATGACCTAAGCCACCTTCCAAACTTGTGCCTCGCGCTCCACATCACCTCTGCACCATGTTGGGTCTGTTTAACATTATGGTTTCCAAGTGGCGCAGTCTCTTCTACTGGCCAGACCTGAAGAGGCAAGTCGTAGCCGATGAAGGTTCACAATGTGCGGGAGCTCCTAGGTGACACGTCCGCCAGTCGGAGCGGAATATACTCCTCCGGGCGTCACGCTGCGCTGGCGCTCGACTATTATCGGTGCATATACGCCTGCAGCCTGCATGGATCCAATTGCCACTGTGTCACTCCAGGTACATGATTAACAGCCAGGTACCTCCTCCCATGCGCACTTATTTCTGTCAAATATGTTCGCGTACTGCGTTCAGTACTAATTATTATTCTTGTTCATAAATCTGCAATGACCATTATTGTGTGAGCTACTGTTGATCACTAGGATATCTTCGAACGCCTCGTTCAAGAATACCTTCAAATCAATGTTCCTGGAAGACCGCTCCCTTCCAAAACATTGATTAGGTTAGAATGTGTTAACTTTAGGTAATTAAAGACCTAAACTCAACAATTTACTTCAATAACTTACATGACTGAAAAGAAAAATTAACGACATTCTAGCACCTTTTTGCCTACGCTTTTATTTGGCAACTTGAATCTTCTTTTGGACGTTTATATCGAATCTATTTAACCTATAATTATTAGTGCCCGTTAGAATCTACCTCCACTAAAGCAATCTAGTTTCCTTCTTTAGGGAAATCCCAATTTCTACTGGCGCGTGTGCGCCCGCTTACTCGCCACCAGGAGATAACAAACAGATCTCAAGAAGGGATCCCGGACATCGAACGGAACATATAATATAAAATTTTACCTTCCAATAAAATTATTATTATATTTCCTGAAGATGTCCGGGATCCCAGTAATGGCTTCCTGGGGGCTACCAACGGCATTTCCTCCGCAACAATGAGAAAGCCAACATGGCGGCGAGCGCGGGCGGTGGTTCTGGGGTTCGCAGGTAGCAGGGGCGGATGTGACGTCACAGCGATGGAGTGGAGCGACTCATTTGACGCAAACTGCTACTTCCGGTCGTAGGCACTGACGCCCTCTCAAGAAGGGATCCCGGACATCTTCAAGAAATATAATAATATTTTTATTGGAAGGTAAAATTTTATATTAAGTGATTAAATGTATGTGATGAGACATAATTATAAAATATTTTTCACCTAATTCATGTTATACTTACAATGGTAAGGGTAATCATTAAAGTGAAATGTTTAAATTCTATTATAAAATTGTTATCCAGCAATTCTTGTGATAATCTAATAAATAGAGGAAGTGAAGATCTATGATAATTGTTGTCCAGAGATATGACAAAATGTATGTACTAAGATGTACCTAATTAAAAAGTGAAGTATATATATATATATAGAAATGTTCATGATTTTTTTTCCAAGGAGTGAAACATTGTAGCAATATTAGTGTTTTAGCAATATTATAATGTCAGAATTAAATATGCAGATTATAATTGTTTTAGAGTTAGTCATGCCATGAGAATAGCGTGATGGTATAGTGAATACATTTCAAAACAGTAGTATGTTAGTGAACTATTATTACAGATAAATTATAACAAAGTGATGCAATGCAAGAGTGACTTAAAATAATACTTCATAATTGAAGAGTGAAATATGTAAATGATATTTTTTAATAGTGAGTCAGTCTTGACATTAGAGTTATGTAATAAATAACAGAGAGAAATACATTTTATAAGTGTGAGATTTTGTTAGTGAAATTTGTCATGATGGCTTAGTCCATAAAGTGAGTAATTACAGGAGAATACTTGTGAATCTTGTGATGATGTAGTTAATAAGAGTGAGTCATTGAAGCTGAATGCTTGTAATGATGTAGATAAGAAGAGTGAGTCATTGCAGCTGAATGCTTGTGATGATGTAGTTAATAAGAGTGAGTCATTGCAGCTGAATGCTTGTGATGATGTAGTTAATAAGAGTGAGTCATTGCAGCCTAGTGCTTGTGATGATGTAGTTAGTAAGAGTGAGTCATTGCAGCTGAATGCTTGTGATGATGTAGTAAATAAGTTTATTACATTTAGTAATTTTCGATTTCTTTTGGTTATTTTTGTTTGTGTAACCTTTATGTTGGTCCCATGAACCCGATTTAAAATGCGAGGTCGCATCTTGATGTCAGGATTAGCCGAATGTTAGCTTTTATAAATTACAATATAACTTATTAATACATAACTATCTGATTGTAGTACTCATTCATGTATACCAACATAACTAAACGATATTGCCGAACTTGTTCTTGTTCCTTGTCAATTAGAATAGCTATGCGGGGTTACCAACATTACCACATTGTAAAATTAGTAGACAAGCGTCAGTAATGTCAAAGCCCGCTAAAACGCGCATTTGGCGCGTTTTTGCTTAAATGTATTTAGTCTGTGGAAAGCGGGAAAGAGTTTGAGCTGGCTGTCATTGTGATAGAGAACCAACAACTTTGTATCTCAAAAAGTTATAATAAAAGTATTGAAAGTGCGCATTGTTTTAACGAAAAGATCATCCGAAGACCCTAAAGCGTTGGCTCGAAAGGCGAGCCAACATAATGCTCTATTCTTTTTTCTTGGTCTGACTTCGTAATTACTAAAAGTCACACTGAAAACGGAAACTTAAATTTGCTCATATGCTCTGACTACCCGTTTTGAAGAACCGTGAGTAATATCTATGTCAGTTTCATGATAGTGTCCCTCTAACCCCAACGTCTCCACAATCCCACAGTAAAATGCACTTACGGGTAAATTCATTGAAATCCCCGCGGAGCGCGCTTCGCTCATTCGCTGAATTGTTTTCAGTTAAAAGGCTCCAAATAGGGTCATTTCGCTGGTTGGCGACCCCTTAGCTGAGTTGGTGAACTGAAAGGATATTTTCTCGGTCTTTTAGTAGATTTTTATTCTAAAACACCAAAAAATGCATGTACAAACTAATTGTCTCAATAGAGTCTGTAGAATTGATGTTATCTTCAATAGAAAAAACCTTGAAAGTTTGTCGGATTCTCGAATAAAGCATCTTAGAATAACATTTTAAAATGAAATCAATAAAAAAACGCTAGGTAATAAATTAATGTTTCTCAAAACCGTATTTTTCCTGGAGTAACATTAAAGTACGTTGTCCGGTTACCAGGCAGGCTGTATGCTTGTTTGTCACCACAGTCGTATTAAAAGTTTACGAATCTCGAGGGCACGATATACTGGCGACTGAGACAAGTCTAAACAAGTTCTGAATCGCATGTCGCGTCGACAGTGACTGGTGGCGTTTGCGAAAATCGAACATAACAACATTACGCTCTTAGTGGGCGATTGGCGTCGCTTTGCGGCTATCGGACATAACAACATTACGCTCTTAGTGGGCGATTGTCGTCGCTTTGCGGCTATCGGACATAACAACATTACGCTCTTAGTGGGCGATTGTCGTCGCTTTGCGGCTATCGGACATAACAACATTACGCTCTTACTGGGCGATTGTCGTCGCTTTGCGGCTATCGGACATAACAACATTACGCTCTTAGTGGGCGATTGGCGTGGCTTTGCGGCTATCGGACATAACAACATTACGCTCTTATAGTGGGCGATTAGCGTCGCTTTGATAATTAGGGCTTCGGATTGATGACAAGGACTGTGTGTGATTCGGTTTGAAATGAAGTCTGTTTTGTTCAAATAGCTTACAAACTTAGTAGATCTATAAGTATGATATTCTCGGCCAATGTTTTCGTAGTAGAAAAAGTAAAGTGGTAGTGCTTGAGAGTTTTGACTTTTCATGGTACGAGTAATTTTAGAAGCAAATCATTCGATTTAAAAAAATATTGTACCATTAAATAAGTAAAAACAAATGATCTGTTTATATTATGGAATGGGAAGGAGGTATGTGCCCAAGGCGTAGCACGGTTGCCATTTTATCACTTATCGCTGTGGATAAGACATCCGTCACGTTCTGACACGTATACGAATGCGAGAGTGACGGATGCCTTATCCACAACGATAAGTGATAAAATGGCAACCGTGCTACGCCTTCAGGTGTGGGATGTAGAGTTTAATGGCTCATATATTATTACAGATTATTATAAAATCGATGCCCCTTCGTTAGTACACTCGCTTTTGTTTAGAGAGCCGGGCGTTGCGAGCGAACTTGTAGAAAATAACCCCTCTTTCATATCCCCCGTAATCGTACTTCTTATGCAAAAAAAGGGTTTAGCGTGAGGAGGGCTTTCTGCAGAAAAATTCCAAACGGTATATAGGTATTTACCATGACATGAGACAATTTGTAGCTTCAATGGATTATCTTTACCATGTATTCAACAACTGTAATACTAATTTAACATAACTGCAAGTTTTCTGGCACCGTTTATACTAAGTACTAACATGCATCGATAGCTCTTAAATTTTTATGTTTAGGTTTACATATTCGAATTAAGGAAAATGTTACTCCACAATTTAGTGCCTTTTACTGTGTCGAAACTGTAACCATATCAATATGAGACTGTTTGATAAATAATAATAACAAGTGAAACAAAAGATTTTACGAAAAACTCAACTGCTTTTTACAAACATAATAGCTATATTGAGAGGAATCCGTCAAACGTTTTATGCTGCAGAGCGTGCCAAAGAATAAGACATACACACATACATAACCCTCCTCTCCTTCGGCAGTCGGGTCAAAATAGAACAACCACATGTTCAGTCATGTGATAACTAGCGCACTGTGAATATCATATTTACATATCTGGGGGCACGGGAGTGCCCCCCGCCAAGTCATATTTACATATCTGGGGGCACGGGAGTGCCCCCGCCAAGTCGAGCGCGAAGCAAACACTGCCGTACCATCCTTTACTGGAACCATTTCGCCGCATTTTCAGGCCCGTATTTGAGAACCTCTGGATAAGACCAGAACGCAGAAATTTTCGTGATCCAGTAAGCTTTAATTACATACTTAAAATACAAAATTTCAAGTCTGTAGGTCATTTAGTTCCGAAGTAAAGCGAAAGCAAAGTTTCGCATTTATGACACTCACTCACTCACTCATGATCATAAAAATAGAACTAGAACTTCCCATAAACTCAGAGAGCTGAAATTTAGTACAGAGTAAGGGTTTAATGGCCACATACAGGGAAAACTATAAAAACTAGGATAATCGAAGATCTGGAGTACCAGGTGACCCTGATTAGAAAACACAAGAGCCCAACGAGACTATGAGACTAAGTCGTGCCAAGTCTCAGGCATACTTATTATTCTTTAATAAGCCCACGTTTCTACAAAAATAAGTGAAATTCCATCAAAAACATTCTGTAAAAAACTAGCCAAGTCTCGATGGAGCTGCTTGTTTATCTCTAAAAAGTAATGAAATCTAGACAAAGTCGTACCAAGTCTCAGGCATTCTTATTATTCTTTATTTGCTAACTAAATAAAATTTTGTGACTTGGCAATTACACAATACTACATAGTTTTATGTATCCATTAATGCAATAACAATAATAATAATAATAATTTAATGCAATTAAGTTGTGTGACTGCCAAGTTGCAGAATTTTATTTAGTTAGCAAATAAAGAATAATAAGAATGCCTGAGACTTGGTGCAACTTTGTCTAGATTTCATTACTTTTTAGAGATAAACAAGCAGCTCCATCGAGACTTGGCTAGTTTTTTTACAGAATGTTTTTGATGGAATTTTCTTTTACGTTAACACTCTAACTCTCTTAATCTGTCCTTTGTCCGCTAATAAACGTGTTTATCACGGTTAAACCAAATCACTTGTTATCATCAGCAAGCCCGGTCAAATGTTCTAGTGGATAATCTAAAATCGATAGATCACATTGAATGAATGCGTGATATCGTACTGTTTACTTTAGGCTTGTAAAGTCAAGTGCAAAAATATGTATCGATCGATAACATCCTCTCATAAATAAGTACTAAAACCTTTTTCAACTGACTAACGCCTTGGCCACGACTTTGGTCTTAAGCGACCTGCGGTGCGACCGGCGGGGCGGAATTTAGAGCGGGGCGGCGGGCAGGCCACGTACTCCGCAGTAGCCGCGGCGACTTCGAGCGGATGGGACGTACTCGGGTGACTCAAAATGTCTTTGTCGAAAGTGGCCCTTCAGTGCCTCGAAAGCAGCTCCTAATGTAACCTCGTAATAATCGATCATCAGCAAGTGCAATCGTCATTCGTGATCAGTACAAAAATTATTTCGTAAGCAATGCAATTTAATATCATTAATAAACTTACTTACCACTAAAACCAGGAAAAATGTCTTTCATTTCACCCCACAGCCTTTTTACTACATGCCGCAACTTATGTTGAGGATGCTTCGGCATCCATATTGCAGGCCTGTTTAATATTTCAGAAATATTTATATGATTTAGACGTATCAGCGTTAGCTGCCTGTCTAAAATATGATAATAATAGTAATAAACTTTTCTGTGTCTATGGACAATGTGGACATCGCACGCGGATAATTCAATAAACTTTGTTCCTAATATTCCGCCCGATCCGTGCCGCCGCTAAGACCGGTCGCACCGCTCTGAGTCGTGGCCGCGCGTTCGCGCGCCTTGTCTTTGTTCGTTCCGCCCGCCGCCCCGCTGCCCGCAGTCGCCGGTCGCTCGAGTAAATCCGCGCGCTTGGTCGCCGGTGCGGAAGTTCGTGGCATCTCTTCTTTTCCGCGCTGTTTTTGTATTATGCGCGATCCGCTAGTCGCCGCCGCCGAAGCAGGTCGCGCAAAGTCGTGGCCAGGCGGTAAGAGTTATGGGACATATTTATGAGTAAGTTGTACTGTTGTGTTGTGTATGCACCCGATATTTTTACACTTGACCGTAACCCAGCTTTGTTTACTTTTTGGGCTTTAAAATTTAAGGGGCTCCCATAATTGGTACCTTCGATCTGAATTTCTTAGTTTTCTTAGGTTTTTTGTAGCTTATTATGTTAACAACAACGGTTTTAAGCAATATAATTAGTATCCCATATTTACTTCAAAGTTCATTGTTTTCGAGATATTTGGCATCAAAGTTGAACAATTTTAGGCTAAATAACCGGTTTCTGGCCATAACTTTTGTGTTAATTGGTTTAAAATGAAAACCCTAGACCAGTTTTTAGGGACGCCACAGACAAACCCAAATATGTAGATTTCGTATGTGTGCGATCTTTCACGTCAATAGAGATACAAAATAAGTGTTATTTTAGACAATGTTTAAAAAGATCATACAAAATTAAGTATTCATTTGTTTCAAAATATGAATGCGAAAGTTTGGATATGTTTAGAAGTTTGTTAGTCAATCACGCTTAAACGACGCAACCTATTAGGATTAAATTTTGCACGAAGATAGTTTATAGCCTGGATTAAAATAAAAGATGGTTTATCCACGGACAACGCTGACGAAGTCGCGGGCGGAAGCTAGTGATGTTATAAGTTTAAAATGTGTATCTGTGCGTCTGTATCTTGCATCATAGCTCCCAAGTGGATGAACTGATTCGAATTCGGTTCTTTTAATCGCAAGTCTTGTCTGTTACGATGGTTTTTTGCTACAATCGTTGTCTTTTTAGGGTTCCGTAGCCAAATGGCAAAAAACAGAACCCTTATGGATTCGTCATGTCTGTCTGTCTGTCTGTCCCTCAGTATGTCACAGGCATTTTACTCGAAAACTATAAGGTGTATTTGAATAAAATTTGAGTATAGGTGTATTTTGTTAGCCGCTACTTAGTTTTGTAATTCAATTACTAAAACAATTTTTTTTAGGGTTGCACTCATATCATACATAAAACTGAAACTCAAAAAAAACTTTTTATTGCAAGCCCACGTGTGGCACATCAATCGATAGGATTTTCAAAATAAATATAAGGTTTTTCAGCAATTTTTTTGATTAAGGGAATAGAGACGGAGATAATGGCCCCGAAAGTCACTAAAATTGTGTATTTTAAAAATATGAAAAATATCATGGACATAGGGCTACCTAAATCCTTTCTACGAAAATTGTTTTTGAACAAGATCGGTTCAAACGTTTTCGAGGTATTTCTAAGAAACTGCCTTCCTTAAAGAAAAGGAAGTAAGTACCATAAGATTTCAGTAACGATACGACCTTTTTAATAGGGACGGATTCCACGGAACCCTTGTTGTGCGTGGTGCGACACGCACTTGGCCGCTTTTTTAGTTAAAACTTTATCACACATTAAATTAAATAAACGCGACTGACAGGCTCTCTGCCGTCAACACAGCCTTTGTACTTCAATTTTAATAAAAGCCACGTTTTAAGAGAATACGTTTTTCAACGTTAAAATTTTACCTCCTATCTGTCACACTTTTTTCACTATGTTCCGCAGGCTGAGCGGATTTTTAAATCGTCTTTTTTGACATCACATTGTTTTTATTCGCCGAGGCTGGCAAAGCGGATTTTCTTTTGTTTTAGCAAAAAAGGGCGAACCCGCGGGAACGGAAAGGGTTGGGTTTTGCAGTAGCTTAAGGATCGCGTGAAGCAATTCTCCATACATTCTTAATTTTGCTTCTAATTTTGGGACAACATGTTAGATTGACGTAAACTTTTTATAATATCCATCTGCTATCCACGTGATGAATGAAAACATGGGCTGTATTCGAGTCACTGTTTTTGGACCATTCATCATCATCATATTAAATTTTTCAGCCGAATGACGTCCACTGCTGGACATAGGCCTCCTCCAAAGAGTGCCAAAGGACCATTGTCTATAGGCTAATTATAAGTTTAATGAGATTTTAAATGTGGTGGAAATACCGTAATTTCAATGTATTGTTTGAGTAGGCCCAGTGCGGATTGGGGACTTCACATACACCTTTGAATTTCTTCGCAGATGCATGCAGGTTTCCTCACGATGTTTTTCCTTCACCGAAAAGCTAACGGTAAATATGAAATCAGCGTGGGGACTACTACATGAGAGGAGGCCTGTGCCCAGCAGTGGGACGTATATAGGCTGATGATGTGATGTGTGTGTGTGTGTGTGTGTGTGTTTGAGTAGGCTGGGGTATAGATAAATGTTGTCTTGTTTTTCTATTTTTACATCAGTCTACGTTGGATTTTTTTTATACTTAGGGAAAAGTTTAACTACTTTATAAATCACGTTTTGGCTCAAGATACATTCGTAATGGATTCATGTCAGACAGAGCCTTTGAAGCATCTTATAATTTTCCTATTAATTCATTAACTTTACCACTGATGTGTCAGAGTGAGTTTGCGAGTGTTCTAGCCTGTAAAATGTCCATTTATGCCCTCGTCATGGTCATAAAGTCGTTAATGTAGCAACGGGTGCGGCGGGCGTAACTGTGATTTTATGCCCGTGTCTGATGACTGAAAGATGGTTTATGACGAGTCATCGTAACGGAAGTTTTCCGGAGCCGGCGGCAAGGCCAACAGTCACTAAAGGCCTCCACCCACCGGACGCGTGTGCTGCGCGGCGCGTGTGCTGCGCGGCACACGCGCAAGTTGTAAAGCATTGAAACTACACTTCAAACACACATCGAATGCGGCACACGCGCAGCACCCGCGCAGCTGCAGCGCAGCACCCGCGCGGCACACGCGCAGCTGCAGCGCAGCACACGCGCAAGTTGTAAAGCATTGAAACTACACTTCAAACACACATCGAACGCGGCACACGCGCAGCACCCGCGCAGCTGCAGCGCAGCACACGCGCAAGTTGTAAAGCATTGAAACTACACTTCAAACACACATCGAACGCGGCACACGCGCAGCACCCGCGCAGCTGCAGCGCAGCACACGCGCAGCACACGCGTCCGGTGGGTGGAGGCCTTAAGCGCTACGCTCGTAGCCGATACCGTGGTTTTCTTTGAATGAAGCGGAAAGCGTCTACGGCGTAGGCATAACTTGCAATCTAACATATTCTTTAGTTTTCAGCCCAAGGTAAGTGGAGTCTACAAGATTAGGTTCGTTTATTTGTTTCATGATTAAAAATTATATTACAGATTTGCATACATGTCAAAAAAAAAATTCTTCACGATCTTAAAAACAGAGAAAAATATAATATTAATTAAAACAATGTCAACAAATGTAAAAAAACAATAACAAGGAAGAAAAAACAAATGAAAAGCAAGAGAACACAAATATCAACCTCTATAGGTATCGTCATTCAAACGATTGCATGTTAATACGCGTGAACACACTATATGTTAATATTGTAAAGTTGAAATTACTCAACTTTAGTAAGAAACCGTCGAAATTTTTGCGTTACGCATAAGGGCTACGCTCGTGTTTCAAAATCACATGTATTTAACTTCTGACCTACCCAAAAATAACCATAATGTTTTTGCTCACCCACCAACTCACTCGACGTGTAGACGACTGTGCAAAAAGTGTGCAGTCTGTGTCAAAAACTTTAGTTACATACACAAAAAAAGAAAATTTAGCTTAGAAGTAGACTTGTCTAGACTATAAATAAACAATTTTATGGACGCTTGAAAAGGCAAGACCTTGGACTTTCTCAGATCAAAGGAGGAGAGACCTCCGGAGCCATTTTAGAGGAAGGTCGGGTCAAGTGTACCCGAAGGGTAGGAAATCGGCGCGGGGGCAGCGATGGAGTAAAATGAAAGATACGATTACCGTTCCAACATCAATACATTTTTTAAATGTATTAAAAAAAAACGGTAATAATTATGGTTTGGGGACTTCACATACACCTTTGAATTTCTTCGCAAATGTATGCAGGTTTCGATAAATATTCGTCCATATTTTTTTTAAATTGATCTAATCTAATTTATATTATATTGTTATATTATGAAATAAATAAATCGAATCTAATCTAATCTGTGATGGACGTGTGCATTTTCGAGCAGATCGGTTGCGGCTCTTTGCTGTCCCTTTCTCTCGAATGGTCGCGCATCGTAACTCTCCTGTATGCCGCTCCCTGCATGCGCTCAATGAACTTAACGCGAAGCAACTCTCCTGCGATCTGTTTGCGGATGGCTGGACGGTTGTCGAAAGAGAGTGCTTGAAGTTGTGTGAGATGCTCACTTAGTTATTAGTGTTATTATTTTTTTTTACTTGTAATGTACCTAATATACCCATGATTTATAAAAAAATTGTAATGACCTAGGATTTTCCTGTAATGTTACATTTTTTTGTTATTTTGTGTCTATAAATAAATAAATAAATAAAATTATCTCTCAGTGCAGAAATAGGGGCCCCGCGAAGGGGTCGACATGAGGGCGGGTCATAGGATATTCAAGTATTAGGCAATTCTCAGCAGAGCCAACCTTCATTTCGATCAATTAGATAGGTTCGTTAGTTGCCTTTTGTCCCTCAGAGCAGAAATAGGGGCCCCGCGAAGCGGGGCTCCATCGACATGAGGTGACCCGCCCTAAGTAATTTAAGTAATAGGGAATTCTGACCAGATCCAACCTGCATTTAGATTATCCAACATTTTTAGAACATTAAATATTAGTAACATCAAAGTTATGCACATCAATCATTCTAAAAAAAAACTTCGACACAATAAACATTCGGACAATAAATATTTAGGACAATAGATAATAGAAAAAAAAATTCGGCAAATAAAAAATATGCACAACAATGTTTATGCCATACGTTATTCGGCATAAAGTTGGTATGGCACAAAATAGTAGGACCAACAATTTTATGCCACCCGATATAGACCCTATATTTACATATATCCCGTTGCACTTGATTGTTTTTATGAAATGGTTCCTTGGCTCTTAGCTCTGTATATTTATTAAGTTATATATTATGTAGTATATGTTAATAGCAAGCGAAAGATTCGTGGACTAGTATACTTGAGATTTTTTAAGTTGGCCGAATTGCATCATAGGAGTTCATTCAAAAAGCAACTCTACTGTCCTAGGTAGAAGATTACAATTCCAATGACGGTTTTATAAAAAAAAGATCAAACGAGCTTCGCAAGCGAAGTTCGATCGATATTATATGAGTAAGCTTCATTCGAAGATATAACACACATGTAGTCCTTTAATCTACCAGGCAACATTTCGCAAGTTTAAAGTACGCAGTAAAAACCATAGCTCAAACAGTTTTATCCCCACCTTTACCCCTACCCTACTTAGGGACCTCGGCTTGCCACCATTTCTCATTCTTTTTAGAGACAAAACTTTCCTAGGGGTATAGGGGCGGGCGGGAAGTTATATCTTCGAATGAAGCTTACTCATATAATATCGATCGAACTTCGCTTGCGAAGCTCGTTTGATCTTCTATTATATTTCGAAGCTTCATTCTTCAGATATAACACACATGTAGATGTTTAGAGTTGAAAGTTTTGCTGCCCTTTGTAATTGTAAAACATCATAATCATGAAATGCAATAATTATGTTTTGACAACAATCTTAGATACTCCCAATTATTAATCAAAGAGTACAATTGTAACTTCACATAATTCTACCTATACAAAAGGCAGATTGATCTGGCACAATGACCTTCGTCGATTAATTGACGATGGTAGAAACGAGCCAAAGTTTTCGATGTTCTCGACCAGCCTGCTGCCTTCCGGATAGCATCTAAAGAAATGCCTGACCGGTGTGCAGCTGACGTGGCGGCGTGGCGCGTGCTGTGTGCGCTGAACGCCGCCATGTCTTTACCGCTTTCGCCAAGCACTCGCGTAATGCACCCCGGCTAATGGATTGAGCAGATGCATTTTTATGGGGACTTTTGAAAGTCAACAAAATATGTTGTGAGCTTTTTCAGTCCTAAAACATCATTATAACAGTCACCGGGCAAATATTTCTATTAGGTATCTTCAAAATATGGAAGGCACAAAATCGGTTGTAGACGACCTACACCTGAAGTCTTAACTATATCATCAAAAATTACTTTAATACAATTTGGGCATGACTTAATATTATTCCACTTAATAAGTGACAGTGTTTGTACCCTGTGGGCAGGACATATTGCTAACAAAATCGCCAGATTCTTTGTTAGTTTTTCCAATGAAATTTCTCTATTAGGGTACCATGTTGTTATATGATTTAATACCACTTGAGGATCCCAGGTATGGCTATATTTAGGAGTTACGGGCTTTAATTTGTAAACACCTTTCGGTAATCCTTTACTTTGGTCATCTGAGCTGATACTACTCCCCCATAGGAGCGAGGGTGCTGACCTATGATTATTTAATGAGCCATACGACGATCCTTTATTAAATTCGTGCGTTAGAAATAAAATAACAGCAGAAATGAAGCCCTTATAGAAATTGAATATCTATATTATCTATGCTAAATTTCCAGCACAACTTGTATTTAACACACGTTGTACTGTTGTAAAGTGTTGTTTGAAATTGACGCTAACATGAGATTAGATACTTTTACTAATCTCAACAAAAGCGGAAACCACGGTTGGGATGGCCATTAGGGAAATACTACTATTCCTGTGGCGTTGTCATTTATAATCTTATGTAAACACTTTAGTACGAGTGCGAGTGGTGGAAACGCTTAAAAATATTTATTATAAATACCAGCTAATAGTGAATGCGACGACGGTAAGAGCGTCCGAGTCTGGCTTCCACGAAATATATATTTCACATTTGGCAGAGGTACGAGAAGCAAAGAGGTCAATTTCGGGCACACCAAAGTGTTTACTTATTCTTTCAAAGGCTGCAATACTTAAATTTCATTAAATATCAGGATTTAGCCTTCTGGATTCTCTGTCTGCTTCTACATTATTCTTAGTGTTAATGTACGAATCGAATAACCATATGTCTCGTTCTTCACACCACTGCCAAATAGATCTAGGTAAGCTATTTAAGTGGGGAAACTGGATGTCTCCCATTCGATTAATATAGCTTATCGCGGTAGTGTTGTCGATGCGGAACAACAGAGCACAGTTTGATTTATTTCGCGCAAAACATTTTAATCCTAAGAGCGAGCAAGCTCTAAGTAATTAATATGGAATGCTAATTCTTGCTCTTCCCATGCTCCGTTTGCACACACTCCGTCACAAACTATACCTCATCCTGATCGGGACGGATCTATAGATATTTCTGCATCGAATTTCGTGATTCCAAAATGACAAGACGTTACAAATAATATTATTAGTCCACCAAAATAAGACAGGTAAAATTTCGCGAGGAAGTTTTACTTTTGATCATAGACATCGTATTCCTGAATAGCTCGGAATTTATATCTTTCTAACAACTTCGTGTACAACCAGCTGTATCTAGCTGTCGGGCATGCAGTGGTAAGAACTCTTAAAAAGTGCGCATACCCTGCATAAGAAGGGATATAGACATGATAATTGAATTGTAAACAAAACCTAAGAATTTACAGCATTGTTGGTAATTTTGGGATTGTATCGAGCTTTTGGTATAGTTTACCACAAATCGTAGGCACTCGAGAAACCGGAGAGTCTCCCTCCCATTATGTTTACATTCGTTAAGGTCCCTTCCAATACACAAAATGCCACCCCGGTATATAATAGAAGTTAGGCCTTGTTTTTAGATAAGTTACGACTTCTTTCATAATTTTGGTGAAGGTTCTAGGCGCCACGGAAAGTCCATAGACTAATAGGGAACAAAACTCGTAAGTAACATTGTTATGCTCGAATCTTGTCAATGGTAGCCATAAACCCGTTTTTAGGGATTAATTTAGAAGCAGTTCTAGTCTTCCATTTTAAAATGGGACTTAGTTACAAATTTATTGAGCCCTTTCAGATTCAGTATGAATCTATAGCCACCATTCGATTTAGGAGTCAGAAAATCTTTGATAGAAACTGATCATTAGTCTGTTGGCATCCAGTGATGCTTTCACTGAATGCCTAGGTTAATTAAGTTCTGTACAGCTAAGCTCGTTTCATCATGCTCTTGGCATGTGAAAGTATTTACAGGTTTGACAGATTGCGTAACATGTCCTAAAAAGGAATTGGAACGCCATTCTGTATACAGTCTAATAAATAAAGTACGATTATTCGTTACATTAAGCCAACACTTATAAAAAGCTTTAAGGCGACCGGCATGTACCTGCGTTACTGCCGCGGCGTCGCAAGTGGCTTATTGTAGGCTGCTCGTGGCCGTATGATGGTCGACGCTGTCGGCCTACTTTTCAGTAGATTTGGAAGCTTTAATTTTCTCTGAGAGTTTGCTTCCAAAGAGAGTATCATCTCTCTCAACGTATTGTATGACTTAAGGAATACTTCGTCTAGCCCAGGAATGACTAGTTTTATCTAAAATCCGACTTCAATTAGATAGGATTTTTATCGTTAGTACCTATACCGACTCCCAATTGCTGTTGAGATGATTCGATTTTCTTGTCACGGCCTCTTTGGATGTCTGTAACTGCCGCCGAAATTACGGCGTTTAAGGACGGCGCCCATAATAATTTGCAATTTACAGGTACTCTTATAAGAGTTTATCTTTACTCTTTTTATCAATACCTTTGTGTAATATAGGTAGCCACCTTTGCGCTAAATTGGGATGAATTTTCTCCCCATATTTTGGGACATCATCAGTGGCGTCCCCTAGAGCGGTTAGTAACTCGGCATCTATTTACAGGGGTCGTTTTGTCATCACAGGCCTCCACGGGAGGTGCATTTTCTTCATTTGAACGTGGGAGTGAAGTTTCCACTGCCTCATACACTTGTTCGTGGTTTATAAATTAAAATATAATATTTTGATTTTTCTAATTGAGGGTAGATATGAAATGCATTGTAAAACCACTCGTCAGGAATTTTAATGCATATATGTATCTAGTGCCCCGCATCGCGAACACGGGATATACTAATCTCGATTAATGGTTGTAGAAATTGCTATCGTGTTGACTCACGGTCAACCGCCAAGCACGAGATACCTTCGTGACGACTCTCGGTCGCCTCCCAGGTTTAGTTACAAGACGTGGGCTCACGGCCCGCGCGGTATTAAATGCATTTATTAGCGATTAATATTGTTAGAAATTGCTATCGTGTTGACTCACGGTCAACCTTCAAGCATGAGATACTTTCGTCACGACTCTCGGTCGCCCCCCAGGTTTAGTTACAAGACATGGGCTTGCGATTAATATTGTTAGAAATTGCTATCGTGTTGACTCACGGTCAACCCCCAAGCATGAGATACCTTCGTGACGACTCTCGGTCGCCCCCCAGGTTTAGAATTACCAGGCGTGGGCTCACGGCCCGCGCGGTATGAAATGCATTTCTTAGCGATTAATATTGTTAGAAATTGCTATCGTGTTGACTCACGGACAACCCCCAAGCATGAGATACCTTCGTGACGACTCTCGGTCGCCTCCCAGGTTTAGTTACAAGACGTGGGCTCACGGCCCGCGCGGTATGAAATGCATTTCTTAGCGATTAATATTGTTAGAAATTGCTATCGTGTTGACTCACGGACAACCCCCAAGCATGAGATACCTTCGTGACGACTCTCGGTCGCCCCCCAGGTTTAGAATTACAAGGCGTGGGCTCACGGCCCGTGCGGTATTAAATGCATTTATTAGACAATGTAGAACTATTTATTGAAACTAATTGCACTTACCTGATTTATCTTCGGAACCTGATGAATCAGATAGCACCGCACTGTCATAACTCGTTTATAGTTTTTTGTTGCAATTTCCGTATATTAGCAG
Organism: Epinotia demarniana; assembly: GCA_945867215.1. Taxonomy (NCBI): domain Eukaryota; kingdom Metazoa; phylum Arthropoda; class Insecta; order Lepidoptera; family Tortricidae; genus Epinotia; species Epinotia demarniana. The sequence continues at coordinate 39,405,569 of OX244261.1, read as the reverse complement.
AATAATACTCTATTTTTTCCTGTGCACTGCGTTTAGGCATGATTAAATATTTTGAACTATTTTTTAATAGAATTCGTTCGTGCGTTCGTTGCCTCGCAAGAATAAAGAATGAGAAATGGTGGCAAGCCGAGGTCCCCAAGTAGGGTAGGGGTAAAGGTGGGGATAAAACTGTTTGAGCTATGGTTTTTACTGCGTACTTTAAACTTGCGAAATGTTGCCTGGTAGATTAAAGGACTACATGTGTGTTATATCTGAAGAATGAAGCTTCGAAATATAATAGGGGTGCAAAGTTTGTATTCAAAACGACTGGGACTACAAACTTGATATTTACACCAGAACTTCCTTTTATGACGTAGGCAAGGGATAAGACGGGACTTTTGGAAATCCTATCCCAAAGGGGGTTAAAAAGGGGTGCAAAAATTTGTATGGGAGAAACATATTTTTTTGTACTAGAGACTTGAAACTTTGTAGGAATATTATTACTAAGCTACAAACAAGTACTTTCAGCGTTTTATAAAATTCTTCCCCTAAGGGGGTTAAATAGGGATGCAATGTTTATGGAGGGGAAACATTATTTATTGAACTAGAGACTTAAGACTTTTTAGGAAGATAACTTATTAGGATACAAAAAAAGTAATTTCAGCGTTTTATAAAATTTCACTGCTAAGAGGGTTAAATGAGGGTCCAAATTTTGTATAAGAGAAACTTATTTTTAGCTACTACGTACTTAAAACTTTGTGGACAGATTACTTATTCATATACAAATAAAGTGATTTCAGCGTTTTTGAAATAATTACACTTAAAAAGGAGGTCCAAAGTTTGTATGGACAAAAAAGATTAGTTAGACAATTTTATTCGAGAATTCACAGGATAATTCCTAACGATAAATGAGTAAACAAGTGTTTCCGGTATTTTGAGAATTCAACCCCTAAAAGGAGACATGTGGTGACAAAATCTGAAAATCAACATCGGCATCTATTGTTTTACATTCCAACGTGGCATCTAAATATCAATATGGGCGTTGTTATTACGGTTTTTTGGGACGTTAATAACGAAAATCACATAGATGTTGAAATGTAATGTTGTGGACATGAAAATTCATGAAAATATTTGTGCCAAATAGCAAATCAATCGGTCCAGTTTTTTTCGTAGCAAATCGGTTGTAACAGACGGACTGACAGACAGCCACACGTGATCCTATAAATAAGGGTTCTATTTTTGCTTTTGAGGTATGGAACGAGACCCGCATTATATAGGGTTATAGGATTTAAAGTTTGTATTTGGTGCCATCTCGATCGTCAGCAATCGGTACCTAGGCGAGTGCGGGCGGCGCGGCGGGACGGGAGGGTAGGAGACATTGGGAAAGTGCCTGCATCCGTAATAAGTACATTCAAGGTGCTGCACGAAGATCTGCTTACTTTTAATAAGTTAAGCATTTTGGCCGCCGTTAAATTAAAACAAATTTTTGGGTATATATGTTAAATACTGGTTCGAAAAGCATGGAAAAAAAATCTTAGGAAACAAGCCTATATAGCAATGTCCAGGCCACAAATTTGACTTGAAATTCGTGGAGATATTTTGGTATTTCAACATTAGTGTTCATGAACATAAAGTAGCTTTTATTCCAGAGGAAAGATTCTCATTAATCATGATTGTAAATTTAATAACAGAAATACGTACATACATACATTGACGCCTTTATTCCCAAAAGGGGCAGGCAGAGCTCATGAACTTTATGTTCCAGCGCCGTTTTTAGCATCAATGTGGGTATAAAAGATCGACAAAAAGTGATATTGCTTAGGTTGTTAGCCCATCACCCACAACACACTTCAACCCTGCTCTCTTAATCGACTTTTACGACACACGGGAAGAAAGAGGGTGGTGAAATTCTAACCCGCCACCACACGGGCATAAATATAATAGTAAATAAAAATTAATTTACCATAATGGGTTATGACGAAGGGTTATTAGTAGGGGAAGTTAGTTAAGTAGTAGTAGGTTAGTTGGCGGCGTAGCAATTCAACAATTATTGGAAAATTACTTTTACTACGCGGGCGAAGCCGCGGGCAAAAGCTAGTTAAATAAATAAAAACGTGATGGCCGAAATGATCTTGAGTCACTCCGATATTATTATTTTTCATACTTATTGCAATGTTTCAGATCACATTCTGCCAAATTTTATGTATGTTCCCGCTATTGCCAACTTAATTAAATGTGTATTGTGCTTCATTATAAAAGTATTTTCCTGTATGTTGGCCAATTTCTGTGTCTCTATATTGGCTGCATGTCAACTTGAAGGCGCGTAGTACGAAGTTATAATACCGCCTTAATACAAACGCGGTTGATAATTAATGTTTATAAAAGGCCCGTTCTGTACTGATTGAATACATACGTTTATTGCTGATAAATATAAATACTGACAAATCAGTATGGCTATCACAAGACGGCGCGCAAGCTCTCTCGATTTTTCTCGAACTATCCGTCACTCTCTTATTAGACAACTTAGAAAGAGACGTATAGTGCGAGAAAAATCGAGAGAGCTCGCGCGCCGTCTTGTGATAGCCGTGCAGTATCGTATCGTGACAAAATACTCCGCGTGTAATCTTGCAGAAACTCAAATAAACTTCATGGCTGAACGCGATGAGCCGATGACAGTGCTAAATATTCCATGCCATAAAAAAAAGGAAGTCGGTCAGACTTTTGACGTTTGACGTTATTTTGTTGAAATTTGTTGAACCATTTGTTGAAATTACGCCTCAATACGAATTTAGCGCATATAAGTTTCCATATCGGAATCGATTATTTTTTTATGCTTTAGAATTTAATATGCGTATTGTGAAGGTCTATCACAACACCGGATCGAAATTATTAGGTACTGTTGGATAGTTAAGGCAAGGCCGCCATTTTGACGCCACTGACAGTTGACAGATATGGCGGCTACGATTTCAAGCAGAAGAAATGAATAATTTAATGAGATTCAAATGTTTCCGAAAATATATTAACCATCGCAGTCGGATAAAAACTATCCTAAGTCCTAGCTAGAATAGTAATGTACTTGTAAAAAAAGTTTAAAGTATTTCAGTTCACGGGAAGCCGAGATCATTCGGGACACAAAAATGGTTAGTTTGATACTGGCTGATTCTTTTTTAATTTAGAGATTTATTATAAGTGAGAGATAAATGATGTGGTTCTTAATTTTTTTTTTTTTTTTAGGATTACTAAATTGATAAAGAGACCTTGTTTAAATTTATGCTCCCCCAGCTTCGCACATTGTAATGTTACGGATTCCATTTTCATTTATCATTTAGTAATAAACATACTACAACTTTTGCTTGTTATGGTTTGTACGGAACCCTTGGTGCGCGAGTCCGACTCGCACTTGGCCGGTTTTTTTTTTAGTAAATATGTATAACAAAGGAATATGGTGAATAGTGTGGGTCGGTGTGTTTGAAATGAAAATTCAAGTTACCAATTATTTAAATGCCTTTTAGAAGGTTTCAATCTCGTCATGTCAATTTTAAGTCTTAATCCAGTTGTACCTACAAGTAAATTAACGCATCGTTGACTCTCGTAGTCGACTTTAAAAACCTCGCAGTGATTTATCGTGTGTGTCTAGGCATTCCCGCAGCACGCGCTGAATTTTACCCAAATATTTTTTCCAGCGAGCAAACCCCGAAACGTGCCGGCGCATTTGTTGAATTATTAATTGGACATTTTTAGGGTAATACGTAATACTAGAACATTTATGAGGTTTATAAAAAGGATTTGGATTTTGAGCATAAATGTAAGTAATGCCCTTTAAATAATACAAAAATGGCTGAATTAGTTCATAGAACTGAAAAAAGATTCTTAATGTTACTATACATAATTTCTGTTTGTACATACGTATACATAGGGTCATTACGCTGGTTACGCGACCACCTTCGGTTAGCGACCACCTGAAGGAGAAGGTTTTTTTCTGTAGAAGATAACATCAATTCTACAGACCCTGTTGAGACAATTAGTTGTACATGATTTTTTTGTTGTTTTAGAATAGAAATCTTCTAATAAACCGAGAAAATATCCTTTCAGTTCACCAACTCAGCTAAGTGGTCGCCAACCGGCACATGAAATTGGGTGGTCGCTAACCGGCGAAATGACCCTACTTATTATATATTACGAGCATTCATTGTCCTCAAATATGCCCAAAAATAAGCTATCGACGTGCTCGCTAATCCCATCGGATCCTTAATATTCGTGGTAAGGCTGAGGTGCTCTCGTTTTTCACAATTTTTACTTAATCATTTTGTATTCATTGCGTATAACCACTATTTATGTTTATTGTTCCAACAGTCCCTGGGCGCGTCGCCAGCGCCTGTAGTCCCGTCCCGGCTGCTGGCGGATCCAGTGCAGCTCGAGCGGCGACTGGCTGAGGCAGGGCACGACGGCTTCGGGGCCCTGTGCGAGGATGCGGCCCCGCAGGAGCCCCCGCCCACCATCATCGAGGAGAGGCTCCATCATAGGGTGAGTTTATGCAGCTGTAGTTGACACCCCCTTGGGGTGTAGACTCGAGAATTATTATTACTACCCGTTCGCGCTAAGTTTGCCGGTCCGTTTTTTGCTTTATGTAAATCTATGGGCAATGGCAAAACTTTAAGAACTGATTTACGAAATATGGCGTTAAAGGTTATAACTTATTTCGAAAATGAGAAGAAAAACCGTTTTGCTAACGCTACCCTTCTAGTTACGTCATATCGCCAGCGGCAAACTTAGCGCGAATGGGTAGTACTCCAAAAGAAAGAAGACAAAAAATATGCATAATATAAGTAGTGACGAAAATCCCATTCAGATATCTCAAAGAATTACGAAGCTACAACTGTTTTATTAACAGTGTGTGACGTCACGTCACGTTACGGGATGCTGCCGGGGGGCCGCGTCGACGGGGGCGCCGAACACGATGGGCGCGGCACATTGCCGTCCATAACTGACGTCATAGTCCAGCGTCATCGTTTCATATGAAGTTGCGTTTTGCGAAAAAAGGACAGAACATACCCCACCTTAAAACTTTGGACACATAACTTTGTGATTATTCTACCTTTTGCTTTGATTTTGTCTCGATTTGACTACATTTTATTTCGTGAAGATTGTTATCATAGGACTGACTCAAAATTGACTGTCACCGTTGGTTGCAGCCCGTAGCGTCGATGGTGGCGGTGGTGCCGCGCGGTGCGCTCGCGCCGGCCACCCGCCCCCCGCCGCTCATCCTGCCCCCGCCGGACCCGAAACCCCCACCAATGAGGTGAGTACTCTGGTTATCTCAGTGATTACACCAAAATTATAAACATCACATAAAAGGGAAACGTGTGTTGCGCAGTCCAGATTCTAATCTGCGACCTTCTGGCATATGCGGCCAGTCGCTGATATCAACTTAGTTCTCAGAACCAAAAAGTCAAATCAGCTACTTTTATGAAACTTCAAAAACGCTCCGTTAGTATTGAATTTGTAGGGATTGCTTGCTTGTGACGTCACAATCACACAACGTCCTTTTTGTTAGTGTTTATGAATTTAAAAATCTTGAAATAGCAAACATTTATGACAGACTGATATTTTCCGAGTCTATATATTATTATCGTAATGTTTATCTGTTGCTAAAGAAAAAACTATTTATTTTCACTGCTGTCAAATACCCTATTGTGCGAATGTTTCAAACACTTCCATCTTACAGCGCCTTAGGGATACGTGTAGCGACATTTTCTTTTCCATCCAAGATATCTTCAAACAGAAAATTTTCAATCATAAAACGTCACGTGCTTTAAGTATAATCTTAATAGATAGATAGATAGATTTATTTATTTGTACTGATCATACACTGTCAACATTAGATTAGAATTAAAATTAAGATTATGCTCTAAATGAATTATATTAAAGTCAATAGGTAGGTATATATATATAGGTAAGTTTTCAATTATCAAGTCAGGAATTATGAACCAGTGCAATTAAAAGTTACAATAAGTTGCAGTTAAGAACAATTTTTATATATATATATTTTTTTTACTTTTACTTTTTTAGTTACTTTTATTCATCAAAGAACTCGTTTACTGTGTAATAAGCTTTCATCAAGCAATACATTTTAAGCTTGTTTATAATTTTTTAAGTTTATAATACTCTCTGTGTAAAGAATCCTGCGAGTGCTAGCCGTCAAATCCCATACAAATTGAGGGTAAAACGCCAACGCGATCGTTAAGTTTTGTTTCGGTAAAACTTATACTGGAGCCTCTGCGCGCTTTCTTCTACAAACTCGTTTTTGCATAATACCTGCTTCAAACGTAGCGTTACGCAATCGTTTGTACTGAATGTATATCTTTAATTATTGTTATATTGTAATCCAGGCTGCCGCTCGACATGGCGATACGGGGCACAGGCGAGCCAGAAACCCTGAGCTACGAGGTCGATTTGAACAAGGACTTCGCGCTAGGCCTGGGCATCACCGTCGCTGGATACGTCTGCGAGCAAGGTTTGCAAGATTCTATGTATCTTGGCCATAGATTTACTGGTAAAAATAGCTGTACTTAGGCTGGTTTTAGTGTCACGCGGACCGTCCGCGCGGACAGCTCCGCACGACCAATATGTATGGCGCGTCCGCGCGGACCCGTCCGCGCGGACCCGTCCGCATTACTCTAAAACGCTCCCTTAAGCTTAATACATCGTACGTGATCCGCGCGGACGGTCCGCGTTCGGTCTGCGTGACACTAAAACCAGCCTTAAAGCCACGCGAGAATCGGTTCCTTGGGGTCCCAACCCAATGGTCTTTCGCAACCGTTACAAGGAGTCAACTAGTCTATCTCATTATCTTAAGACATTTTCACTGGGGATCGTAACATCATTTCATATTATTGCTGACCATACACCTCCATATCTTCTTATCGTCCGCTTTATGCATGGCCTCGTGCTGATGCAGCGCAAGTTCTTTGGGGGCTCAAATTTGCCTTTCATCATAGACCTCTCTAGGCTAACCGGGAAACTATCTAAAATTTGTAAAAAACCGTGATTCGATGAAAGCTTTCTTTCTTTTACATACATACATACATACATACATACATTCGCGCCTTTATTCCCAAAAGGGGTAGGCAGAGCACATGAAACGTATGTTCCAGCGTCACTTTTAGCATAAATCTTGGTATAAAAGATCGACTAAATGTGATATTGCAGTGATAGGGTGCTAGCCCATCGCCCACAACACACTTCAACCCTGGTCCCTTATTCGACTTTAAAGAAAGGGGGTGGTGAAATTCTAACCCGACACCACACGGGCTTTCTTTTACATTATTTTATTATTGACTGGGAGAATGTAATGGCATGTAATAGCCTAATAGCCGATGCATGTCCTAATTGAGAAAAGCTTTTTAACAAATTGATTGTATCAACAGTACATATGTAGAGATAACTAAACAAAAGGCTATGGAGCAACCTGTTCTAGACAACATTTGGGTAGTGTAGATAATGCAAGATATTAATCAAATTCTGGTAACAAAAAGACCTTGTAAGCTGCTTGGCGGCATAGTAACAAAAACGTCAGAATAGGTATGGCCTCGCCGAATTGGACAAAGTAAACTACCCCCGATATTGGGCGGAGTGGTGGAATATAAATAGTTGCAGAACGCAGCGGGTCGCTAACTAGGGCCAGTAGAGTTGGTGCCACGCTGTAAGCAACTAGCGGGCGGGTACAGAGGAAAAAGTTGTGAGATTGCTGAAGATAAAGAAAAAACACGATTGATCGCTGAATTGGTAAATTATGACTTTTTCAATGGCCTGCTTAAGTGGGTAAATCAATGAAAGATTTGGTGTCAGCCCTTACTTTAGGTAATCCTTACTTTTCGGTAGAAAGAAGCTCGGTGTTTATTTTCCCTGTTTACGTCAGCCAACTGAAACAATACAACAGAACTACACTACTATACTTCAATAAGCATTCGACATAAACAGATTTTAACGTTATTGATCGACATAATCAAGTTAAAACGACTGTATTTTAAGTCATATAATATGTCTCGAAATAGTGCAGTAAATAACTACGACTTAGAAAAGTTGAAAAACCCCAGAATTTTTTATTTCAATGTCCTATATCTCAAAAACGTCTGAACAGATTTTGATGAAATATGGCTAAGAATAAGCTAGAAATATAATATAAACACAAAAACCCGCATTCAAATTGCACATACAGACACGTTTAATTTATAATATAATACCCCTCTGTTTTCGTCAAGGGTTAAAAAAGCTGATTCACGGCGTGCACGGCGGCATAGTCGGTATAAGTTGACACGTATCGGTAAACAAATCATGAACGCTTAACGTAACTTGGACCAAACAGCGACAGAAGGGTTAAATTTAGAAGCGGAATGTGGGCCGATCTGTCCGGGTGTCAAATTATAGCCGGCCGGGCGCAGGCTTCGACGGTCAGTTAAGGAACTGAATATAGACTATTTATTTATAGTAATGGTGGGTTCGATTAATGAAACGAACATTCTAGATTGTTCTGACGATACTCTGGTCATTCAATGGTGAGTGATAATCATGAAGTGGCTAAATTGACAACGGTTTGAAGCATTGTTCCATCACTGGCAATAAGCGAGACAAAAGCGATGCTGCTGGTAAGTTCTCTTATTAGATTGGGTTATTAACCTTTATTACCTTTATCCTTTTATATTTGCTTTGCCTTGTTTAATACCTGGTAAGGGTTGCGGGAGTCTGCTGGATGCGGGTGGCGCAGGACCGGTCACTTTGGTACTCTTTGGGGCAGGCCTTATCCAGCCGTGGACGTCTTTGGGCTGATATGATGATGATGATGATGATTTGAAACTAACACTTTTGCGCGAATTAGAATTGTTCGTTAGTGACTTTATGATAGCAGTGTATTTTTGACGAGCTTATCCGTACCTACGTACCTACTTAAGCATAAGTCCTTATTACCCCAGGAAAATTACGTTTTTTTCAAACATTAATTCATAGCAGCGTTATTTTACCAACCAACCACCAACATTTCCATCGGGAAGTAAATATATAAAAATAAATGCGTTGGTCTCAGACGGTCCTGATGAACGCAATTTGCCTAGTTGGAGTTTTGCCCACATTGCAGTTTGACCACCGAGCATTATGCATAAAACGCAAAGTGACCACTTATAGGTAGGTTAGGTTCGTTAGGTTTCTTCAGATGCCCGAAGGGCAAACAGACCGGAAATAGGAGCCCCGCTCCGCGGGGCTCCGTCAATATCGCTAACATGACCTCAAAACGACGAAAATGTGATGTAGGCATTTTGCGTTTTAGGCATAATGCTCGGTGGTCAAACTGCAATGTAGGCAAAACTCCCTAGGCAAATTGAGTTCAGGACCGTCTGAGTCCAACCCAAATCCATTATGTTTTTTGTGTGATTTATTTATTATTCTTGAAGAAGCTCCTGTAAATTAACCAAAACAAAAATTAAAATATCTATTAATATTTTTCCTTTTTCTTCACGAATTGGTTGGTGGTTTTTTGATGACTAATATTTTGGTGGATTTTGAGTCTACGTAATCACTAAAATGATAATTTATCAGTTACACACAAAAAAGCTGCTGTCATGAATTATTTCCAAATTTCCATTTTTTTCCATACTAATGAAAATAAAGTGCTTGGGCTATATCCCATTTGCTTGGGGTTGGCGCAGCATGTTTTTTTCTTCCATATCTCTACCGCCCGTCAACTCGTCACACACTTCCTTCTTCAAATCCTCTCTCACGCATTCCATCCATCTTTTTCTTGGTCTTCCTTTTCTCTTACAACCCTCCACATTAATACCTAATACTCTTCTAGTAACATGACTATGACGACTAACATCCCTATGCATACTCGTAACATATCCATACCACCACCGTAGGCAAATTTGCTCTCAGCTTTTCAGTTAGTGCTTAATCATATTACACGTATGCTTAAGCATACGAACGGTTAAATATAGTCAGTGTTGGGCGAGAGAAGAAAAATCGATAGTACGAGTATCCATTTCAGATGGTAATTTGATCAACGAGAAATTAATGTATGTATGGCAGTCCTATTGACACGATATCTATTTTTTACACCGGATAGTAACGCTATAAAACCTATAGCCAAATTCATAATACTAAATCATCATCCTCCAAGCGTTATTCCCGGTTGAGCTCCTAAAGGAGCCCGGGGTCCGCTTTGACACCTAGTCCCAAGATTTGGCATAGGCACTAGTTTTACGAAAGCGACTGCCATCTGACCTTCTAACCCAGAGGGAAAACTAGACCTTATTGGGATTAGACCGGTTTCCTCACGATGTTTTGCTATGCATTAAATTCATGAAAACATGACCTGGAATGTTGTAAAACCAAAGCTAGCCTTTACAAAAATACTTAGTGAAGCTTTATGGAGTTTTTGTAGTACTTAAATGTTGTAGGTAGGTAACATTTTTGTGGCCTGTGGTTTAGTTTGTTAAAGCTTACAAAATGTTCGTGCTTTTTGCTGGTTTAGTCTTTGAGGTTTGAGTAGTAAAATTACAAAGCTCTATGGGCCAGCTAAACTTAAACAAATATTATATTTTGCTTCCACTACTAAATATAGTACAACATGACTTGTCTATGGCGGTAAATTAAAGGATGGCTCAGGTCGCATGTGTTTGGTATCCGAGCCGAAGGCAAGGGCAATGAATATATAAGACTTTCTTTATTGCACTTCGTGGTGAACAGTCAACCACACACACTTTTGTGTTTTACACTCTTGGCCAAGAAGCAAGACGTCGACACTCGTGTTACCACTGTAATGATTACTTTATGACCGCCATATTTACTTACGTCAGAGGCCGTAGCAAGATTTTATCGACACGTTTTACGTGACGTTTTACAACAATTTCACCGTAAATCTAGATGGGCAGATAGATACAAATGTATTTATTTGTATGGAATAAAAATACCGGCCAAGTGCGAGTCGGACTCGCGCACGAAGGGTTCCGTACCATTATCTTTAAAAACGGCAAAAAAATCACGTTTGTTGTATAGGAGCCCCCTTAGATATTGATTTTATTCTGTTTTTAGTATATGTTGTTATAACGGCAACAGAAATACAACATCATCTGTCAAAATTTTGACTGTCTAACTAACACGGTTCATGACATACAGCCTGCGGACAGACGGACAGACAGACAGACGGACGGACAGCAGAGTTTTAGTAATAGGCCCATTTTATCCTTTGACTACGGAACCCCAAAAATGAAAGTTGAATTGACGCTCATTCGAAAAATTACATAATTAACCCTCACGTCAATGTTATTAATAGTTTAACATCAAGTAGTTTTCCTCTCGCACCCTGCAAAACAAACCGATCTATCCACTTCAAGATATCGAACATGTGTCGACAACTCTGCAACTTTGCCAATACCGACTGGGACAGATTAAAACGGCGCGGCTGGTTGCCACACAAAACTATGAGTTCTAGTACTTGCAGAACTTGTTATTGGTCCGTTATTACTACAGCAATTTGTGGTGCAATACCTATGTTGTGTTTTGTTTTAGCTGTTTGAAACATTGTTATCTAGACGTCGAGCCATTGTAGCCGAGCGGTAAGGCGATCTCGGGTTTTCTCAAAAAGTTGTGTACGAAATATTCATTTTATAATTAGCAGCGAAATTTCGATATAGGAAAACGGTGAGTTTAACAAAAATTTGATTGTAACGTACACGTAGGTACTAGCTGTGTGGTTACGCCTGCTTGGGATTCGGTCTTTGTAAATTTCCCTTCGTCTGCAGTAAGCTTGATTCTCCATACAAACGTTAACTACGTTACGGCAATTACATGTATACCTCATGGCATTGTATATGCAAAGTTTCGTCACAATCCAACACGTAGTTTTAAAATGAGAACGAATATTCGTTTGTATGGGAACGTAAAATTCGGCCGTGATTACTGCTGACTCTTAAGGGGAGTCCCGTATTCCGTATAAACGTTACACGGAATGCATTGTTTCATCAAAAAAATCTCAGAAACCGTTAAGTTTTTAGGTATAGTTAAAAGGTAATTTCGTAGAACCCATTAGCTTGACGTTTGTTTTATATATCAAACTTGAAAAGCTTACCACTTCTGAAAAAATAATGTTTTCGATGAAATGAAAATTCGACGAAAAATTCATTCGATGAAACGTTTGATTCCACTCCATGTCCTTCACTAAGGAAAGTCGTAGATGTATACCGGACTTTACTTTTTAGAGCGATAATCACAGTACGGTATAGACCCGGTAACCTGTCTTGTTTCGTCGTTCGATTTTGATTGTTTACATTTAAACTTGAAAGGCATGATGAAAGAAAGAAACCGTAACGTTTCGTTGTATTTTTGGTGTTACGTTGCGTACAAACTTGCGTGGTGCTGAATGATCAAAACCTACAGAAATGTGTTCTATTGCATTTGAGTTATTAAGTTTTTATAATTTTGGTATAATTTATTTATTTATTTATCGTATGGCAAATCAGTATTTAGAACCGTGAGATCTTGGAGAAGACAGTACGGTTGCCAGGTTGTTGCACTTTTAGCACCTTTGGTATAATTGATCTCCTGACATGGCGGGAAGAGATACTCACGACTAAATCTACGGCGATGATCTTATCGTATATTTATACTACTTATATTTATACTACTTTCAAAAATCAGCTTTATATGCTTGTTTGCGACTGTCGTAGTGTAGAAAAAACAACTAACGGGTGACTCAATAAGAGCTTAGTCTACTATAAATAACCCTAATAATACCCTAATGAGGGCTTCATTTAAATGGAAATAATGCACTCTTATTGCGTCATCCGTTATAATTATAAGAAGCATTTCAGTTCAGTGGATCAGCTGTTTTAGTTAGTCTAGAACTATGAGATCTTACACAATAAAGTCTGTTTTTTTTCCTACTATGATTTATCGGAGTTCCGATGAAACGCGAAGATAAAACATAGGGATTGTTTCCCGGATTGCAGACGCCGAAATCCATTTACATTCAAATTTATCGGATTTGGATAAAATCTGACTATAGGCGAGTTATAATGGAGTTATGTTCTCATACATTAATACGTAAGAATTGTGTTATTTCTTCTTCGAGTTTTGAGGTTCGACTATCATGCCCAATGCCCATACATCAAATTGTATTTTAATTTTGTTTTTTTTTTATTGTACGACGGTGGCAATAGTAGATTATACACCAAGGGGATAAAGCACTGTTTTATGTCACGGGAGCGAATTGAATCCCGAACGTAACGAAGGACTCATAATTTAACTCCTGAGCGTAGCGAGGGAGTTATAAGTTAATTCCTGAGCGAAGCGAGGGAATTAAGACTGAGTCCTGAGTGCAGTGAGGGGTTCAACCGCCCAAGACTAAAACAGTCTTATCCCCGAGGTGTATACTCTACTTTTCACGCCTTATGCGAGACAAAAAAACAGGCTCAGTAGATAAATAATGTTTATTTAGCAAATTAAAAGTACATAGTAACATTAGACACGTTAGTCCAATTATGGAAATATAAGGTAATGTTTTTATTTGGTACGTTTATTGAGGTTGAGTTGTCTAATTTGATAAACTCAGGAGTCAAAACACTTTCATCACTCGACATTTTCAATATTATTTTTGAAATTAAATCTTCTATAGGCACCTACAAGAACTCGATTTGTTCGTCACGCGTGAACAAATGAAGGCGCGCGACGTTCCAAATTCGAAAGCACAAGCCGTGGTCCTAGATTCGAAATTCGAATTTCGAACACCGCGCTCCTCCGCGGACCGGGGTTCACACGGAGGCAAACTTCATTTATTTTGTCAAATCAAGTAGGCCATGGCCTAGGACAAATTGTGTTTAGCAAAATTAAACTTTATGCATATAGTAATAAGAATTATGAAAAGTGAAATCATATTATTAACCAGCGGGTTATAATGAAATTCAGTACAACATTATAACCCGGCTAATACCAAGGGATTTAATGTCTTGCTTTCGGTAGGGTTTACATGACCTATAATTCGGCATTGTCGAGCATGTGGTGTGAAAACAAGCTTACAGCCTGCTTAATGGTAAGAAGCCCCCCTATGGGCTTGCGACTCAAGGAGAGTCAAACGCGTTGCCGACCCTTTATAGGTACACTGGAGGATTCGTTGTCTTGACAGCTAAAGACAAATACAGGTCACTCACTCTCAGCACAGCGTGTTCTCTGAAGCACTGGCGACTTTACTTACCACCAGGAGCACAACTCCATATACCTACAGATTAAATAGTGGCGCGACTGCGGTCTTGTGTACGAGTTGACATTCCGCCCTACCTCTGTAATGATTTCCGAGTGAATTTGTTATATCCTTTGGTAAGAGGAATTAGGTTTCTGTTCTCAATCTGACCGTCGATTGTTTCCACAGAGGAGCTGAGCGGCATCTTCGTGAAGAGCATCAGCGAGGGTAGCGCCGCAGACTTGTGCGGCAGGATACAGGTCAATGACCGGATCATAGAGGTGAGTTCATGCCATTAGATTTATTCGAAACAGCAATGCGCATTCTCTGCTCCTACGGACGACTCATGCACAAAAGAAGTATAGTTCAAATTATTTGAAGTGAGCTCATGAATGGCCATTGCACTGAGCTCATGGATAGCCTTTGTTTGCGGTCGGTACGTGCAAATTTTGCAAAAAAATGTTACCGCCACGTAAACTGTTCATTGAATAATGAACTCTATCTTCTTTTACAATAGATTCAAAATTAGCTACGAGATAAAATACCACACACAGCACCTTGTACCTGGCTCGCTGGGAGCGGGTTTTTTAATCTTTTAGTCCAATTTTGAATCTATTGAATAAGACGATAGAGTTCATTATACAACGAACATTTTATGTGGCGCTAACCTTTTTCTTGCAAAAAATGGCACGCGTCCGACCACACACACAGTCGTATTGATAGACTTGAATGCTATTGTTCTGAAGATAAGAAGATCAGTCCAGTTCAGAAAATCTCAACTATACCTACATAGGGCGGCACATCGTGCAACCCAGAAGTGGTACAACAATTCTCTGCCGAAATGATTTGGAATTACCAACGGGCCTTAACGGTGAAATCTAAAAAGGGCTGCCACAATAGATCACTTGCTGGTCGAAGCGGCATATTAAGGCCCACAAATCAACAATAATAAAAATAGATCGCGTCGTAATATGATTTCAATGCGATTCAATTCAATTCACTCGACCTGACATGTTAGGCTGAGGTCTCCGGTCTTCCGGTCAGCCTCAAGTTGTCTGAGGCTCAGATACGGTATTATCTCGGCATGTTTGGAAGCGAGCGGTTCGATGTGAGGAACCAAATTGATAACAAGGTATTATTAAATGAAGTGGAATGATAAAATAATACGAAGAATAGATCATGTTTAGCTACTAAGTAGGTATATTATTAATGTTCGTCGATTTATTAAATAGATTCCCTAGAACAGGATGCGAACTGAAAAAAATGTTCCTATTTGTTCCATCGTTTGTTCGCATGACATCACTGTTCCATAGAACGAACGGGTATGACCCGATTCGAGTGTAATTGAGCCATTTAGCCTTGTAATACGACCGGGAATTTTCCCTTAACTTCACTTTGACCTATATCATTTTTTTCCAAGTTTTATCCATAAATCCGCCGTGAACCCATAAATATGCTTTATTCGCGAGTGAATCGAGTTCGAGATAATTTGTAGCCGTTTTTCGATGGAATGCTAATGAGCTGGAAGCTGTTGTTCGTTGAAATCTGAATCCTATTCTTGAGTAGGTAAGGCTGGATTTTACGTTGTCAGATTATAGCTAAAGTGAACATTTTCGGTTAAAGGATATTGGGTCTTAAATTTTACCGATTAATACTATTTTGCAATAGCAAGTATCGCAATAGTAATATACTACTTGGAACATTACTCTTGGATATGAATGTGGAAATTGAACTTTGACTGATTATTTTGTTAGGATTTCAATATCCATATGCAAACATATACCGTTGATACAACATATAAGGGTAACTCATTCTGAATGTGTGATGAATTTTGCTTTCTATACGAGTTGAAGTATGTGACGACATGACGTCAATATTCTTTATCTTATGAATAATCAACTAACTGATTTTATTTCATATAAAACCTGAAACTATGTAATTCTATCTATCTCTATCAAATCCAACTAACCTACGTCAGAACTTACACACACACAGACACACAGATACTTTATAAATACCTACGTATTTCATAATGAAGTTAACTTTCATTTAGCGAGTCTCGTCGTATTATTTACTCCGTTACGAACCACACTTCATGGCAACCCCGCCAGGACACTTCAGAGTACCTACCTACATTAAGGCTTTCTTATTCGAGTAAAGCTACATACGCGACACAATATATCCGCTAGTTGGCGCAACGTTATCGTAATTCTCCCCAGTGACGCACACCATTACATTTCACGCACACTATCTCACTTTAATGAGACAGGTCACTGACCTAGGATTGATTATTTTTTTGGTGACATTAAGAATTTAAACCAGTCACCAACCTCCTTAGAGAAACTGAAATTGTCAAAACATCTTACTGGAAAATGACAGACCTGTTGACATTTCGTATTTTATTCCAAGCAAGATTCCAAGTTTGTTTCTTAGATACATTTCGGTAGGTGATATACAATTAAAAAAGCAATAGTACCTACGTTAGATTGACAACTTTATAGTAACTCTATGTGTTTTCCTCTAAGGTGCAAAATCGCATGAATATAAGCAGGAGAACATTGATGAAATTTTCCTATGATTTTGCCAACTTCTACCGAAATCTGCCTACTAAAACGAGACGCGCAGATCACTTTCCCAGATAAATTGTGTATAGAAAAATTTAAAGCCATTTTTAAAGAAAGTGTCCGTAAAAAGATCTTCTTTACATCATTGCCTATTTTTTGGCATTATTCACTTGAGTCAATTTTGCGCCCACTTTATGTATGACTCGAAATAAGATCAGAATATTCCCTTTTTTCTTGGCATGATATGATAGAGCGAAGTTTAAAATTTCGTATTTTGGTCCCTAAAAGTAACAAGAGCGATTATTAAACTATAACATATCTCAATATCCCATAATTAAACTCAAGATTTCATTGTTTATTATTGAATGTAAAATAGCTCGATTTCGGATATCGTGCCCTTAATGTTACCAGAATGTTTTTGTTTCAATCATTTGATATATTTTTAAACCCCCGACGCAAAGAGAGGGGTGTTATAAGTTTAACGTGGCTTTGTATCTGTCTGTGGTATCGAAGCTTCCAGACGGATAGACCGATTTGAATGCGGTTTTTTTCGAAAGCTGACGTGATCCCTAGTGTTCTTAGCTATGTTTCATGAAAATCGGTACTGCCGTTTTTGAGCTATTGGGCTGCGAAATGAAAATGTCGGGGATTTTCAACTTTCCTAAGTTGTAGTTATTAAGGACAAATACTTACCAAGAATAAAAATATCGTAATAGTATGTAGCTTAAGAGTTCCCAGGATGCCAAAAGAAGATTTTCGTGCTAAACTTCTTTTTAACCCTCGACGCAAAGAGAGGCAAAGAGTTTAATTCTATAGTTTATCTAGTTTCATGTTATTTTCTAACTTTTGTTTCTAACTTACCAAAAAATAGTCTAAACTTATGTTCCACATCCTAAAATGTTATCTAAGAAAAAATAATCTACCGCATATAATGTAAAAACATTACTTAAGTATATTATCAGTTAAATGCCTTTTGATGTTGGCTGACGAATCTTACTTCACCGTGATACAGTTATAACTAGTACGGGAAGTAAAGGACTTCATTCTGCACCAATAATGCAAATTACAACTAGATAACGGTGTGACTAGGTTTAACTACACTTTTTTTGTACAAATAACTTCTGTTGTAACTAAATAAAGTTTTTATTATTATTATTATTTATTATTATTATTTTTGAATGAGAGCCAATTAATGTTTGTATTGAGAGGAGAGTCGGGCGTCCTTTTAACGCTGGCATCAAACCCACGCCCTTTGGTTTACCAGGAACAGTGTTCTTACCTCTAGGCTACACAGACACACATCAAAGCGAATTTAGTGACTGAATAACTCCCGAAACTGAGACACATGAGATGTATATTATACCTACTGACGAACTTTGTAAAACTCGGGAGTTAGGCTTAATTAACGTATCCGTTCATCACCCACTTAATTTCAATTCCAAACTTTGCTCCAGAACATCTTGTCACATTGCCAAATGTATATTGTAATCCTGACACACGTAATATTTCCCAGAAAGTACCTACGCTCCATTCAAAACTTGAAGACGCAAATTATGTATAATATATGCGTAAAGTAAGGTGCCTTAGGCTGAAGTAATCTTAAGGAATGAGTCCGTGGCAAGCCTGAAACGCGCTAAAGCTTTGTGCTAGGCGGTATTCCCATGTAGTTGACTGCTTGCATTATTGTCAGGTAGGAGTCATTTGTATAAAAACACAACTTAGCACATTTCCAATGGGTGGAATCATAAAAAAAGATCTTCGTATTTCAAAATAGGTAATGACGCTAAATAATAAATATACATATTAGGGGGCCAATCTTAAACATCTTGAGCCAGCCCCACATTAAGATCAGTAACGCTTGTTACATCTGTAGAGGGTGATATATTTCATAGATATAAATACTTCAATAAATACTTTTATGTAATCGCTCTTCTTTTCCTTTCATATAAAGGAAGAAATAAAAGTTGCATTTTCAAAACTTTAAATAAAACAAACTATTTATAGGACACGCCACGGCCGGTGGGTTATGAATAGGCTGTACGCGCTGTTTTATTAGTCATCTCTCATTAATTTACATCACTCGAGTAATAAACCGTCATAAGTCTACTTCCAAAATATATAAGTATCTACATTTGAACCGAGCCCTTACGTAATATAGACCGTGTAGAGTTAAGAAAGGGATACAGCCATTGACCTACATACAGTGATAAGCTCCGTTATCTTCAAGCATCGCCCCCGAGACTGCTTACAGTGCACACATTCCGGTCGTAAAGCTGGCTCCACACTGCCGGTTTTGTAAATGACTCCCTTAGTTTAGATTGACAAATGGGGTGTGACGACGTTGATGTGGACCCTACTTATCTAGTCATACACGACTTTATTGCCTTAAAATTAAGGTCATGTGTACATTTTGTAACTTTGGTCGTATCGATCTCTTTGTAGTCGACTTTACCTAATTAGTGAACTTTTTATTTCGACACTTTGTAACCATATTCTCTTCGTCTTCCTGAGATGACGGGTTTACTCAAAACCAAGAAAATCTATTTAAATATTAATCCTGCAAATAAGGGCACTTTTACAAGTATTTTAATCTACTCGTATATCTAAAAATTGTAAATTTCACAGCTCATTACTTCCTATGGATTTGTATGGGCATGCGCTCACTACATCAAGCCCGTAGAGTACAGTTCCGAGGCGATGCGGTGCGGGTCGGGTGCCAGGTGGCTCTAATGAGCTGTGACCTTAGACTACAAAAAATGAACTACCTACATTATTGAGTTATATATTATGTCAAAAGAAGACGTAAAGAAATTAAAAAAAACAAGCCATACGTATTTCTTAGTAATATAATAATAAGTCCCAAGCGTTAAAATTCAAATAGTGTTAAGAGGGTGTAGTTTCAGTTCTTCACCTTCATATTATATTACTAGCTTCTGCCCGCGACTTCGTCCGCGTGGAACTCTTTTTAACCCCCGACGCAAAAAGAGGGGTGTTATAAGTTTACGTGTGTGTCTGTGGTAGCGTAGCTCCCTAACGGATGGACCGATTTGGATGCGGTTTCTTATGTGTCATAGATAATTTTATTCCGAGTGTTCTTAGCCATGTTTCATGAAAATCTGTTTGCCGTTTTTGAGATATTGGACTTTGAAATGAAAATGTCGGGGGTTTTTCAACTTTTCTAAGTTGTACCTATATCGTAGCTCCTTACAAACTTTTGCCACCTTAGACGATGATTCCCGGAAAAAAAGGATTATATACTCGTATGTTAATCCAGGTTATATTATATACCTATACCAAAATCAATTTTAATCCGTTTTGCGTGAATGAGGGATACGACTGGAATCTGAATGCGTGGAAATTGGTGAAGTTCTGCATCGCGCTATTGAAGTTTTTAATGTATGTTGTATAAATACAACTTCCTTCAAGTTCTACTTATTATGTCTCACTGACAACCTCAACGCACTTTTACAATTATTATATGTCGAGATCACCTTTACACGAGTATGCTAAATGGACGTTCAATCGGATACTCTCAACGAAACAATTTATTTTATTGAATATTTTTGCTTCGTGTCAATTCAACGTGGAAGTTACCACGATCAATTTTAAAACGATATAATATAGAGATCAAAATATAATGGAAAAATAAACCATTATCGCCTGAAGACCAGGAGAAGACTCGAACTTGTGCTCTCTGTATTGCCGGTACAGCTCCCCCTCTGAGCTACCCAGACAACTGGCTGAAAACTGTTTTGCATGACCAACGTATTGATTAATGAGTCACGCCTCTACGAACTATTTCCGCTATAAGGCGAAAAAATGTACACGCTGGTGGAACAGCAGCATTGCTTGGTCTCGTGGGGGCTACGTGAGTGTTGAAAACCGTATGCAACGGAAGTATACTGGCCTCTTCAAGTGGAAACAATTTGTGACGTCAAGTTTAGAGTTGAGAGCCACATTATGATGATCCAAGTTGGTTCTTGGTAACGCACGGGGTCAATAGTCCTGTACGAGATGATTTCGGCCGAAGAAGTTTCTAGGACCTCTATTAGTATGTAGGTGAAGTGCTGAGCAGGAGGACAATTTGTGTCGTCCCTTTGCATTTCCTGTGAATTAATAAATAATAATGATATATGGACAAAAAAACAAGGATATGTTATATGAAACAAATAAGACAAAAAGTAGCAGGCACGTCGTATAAAAGAGGTCAAGGAGGCGACCCTAGACAGTTTTCAGCAGTCGGGTCGGGTAGCCCCGTAGTGGAGACTACCCACAGGCCAGTCAAGACCCGCAGCTACAGCGCCTCCGGCTGCTGCAAGCGAACCATTGCCCCAAAAAAAACCCTAGACAGAGTCAGATGAGATTAAATTTATGATGATGAATGATAAATATTTGGGGACAATCTTATACAAATCGACCTAGTCCCAAACTAAACAAAGCTTCTACCTTAGGTACTAGTAAGTTAATACTTAAATACAATGAATTTCAAAAATTCGGAAATGTATTTCATTGGCTACCTTATCCTTTCCATTTGTGTTTTCTTGGTCAGCTGCCTGCACCTATAAGCTTTTCTGTTTAGCCCTGTGGTTGACTGGTATAGAATGCCTTAGGCATTAAGTCCGCCATTTGTACTTCTTATTTGTGCAATAAAGTTTAAATAAATAAATAAATGAAAACATCCATGACTCGGGAACAAGTATTCTTGCTCATTACAATAATAAATGCCTTTACCGGGATTCGAACTCGGGACCTCTCGCTGCATAGGCAGGGTCACAACTAGCCGCGCGCGTTTTGAATGCAACGAAGCTACTTGTCTAAGCTAACCCAGAGGAAAAATAAAGGTAATGTTTGTCAGAATTTGACCCTGACATGACTTCTTCGAGTCGGACATGTTTTCTTATTAGCGTCTTCTAGCCCGCTACGCCGTGGGTCGTAGGGATTTCAAGCAGTGGCGTAGCTAACATGGGTGCCACCCAGGAAAAAAAAGTTCATGTGGTCCTATCAGTAGGACCAAGCAGTACGACCACGTGGCCGGAGGGCCCATAGCGGAGTTAATTTCGGCGTAACCCAGTGGCATGGCTCCTTATCAGTTGTTGGTAAAAGTCCATTCTCCAAATATTTCAAAATTACAAATATTATTTCTAGAATAGAGAGCTGCTACACATAATCATTTGAATTCCCTTTTCAAAGTGTGTTGAAAATAAAACAAAGTTATAAAACACGGTAAATATTGTATCAAAAGCTGGTTGTGTAAACAGCCAGTTACCGCATGAGCTAGCCATCAACCCTTCATAATTATACACAGGCACTGCAAAATGCATTCAGAGCTTCACAATAAAGCCACTTCAACAATGCACGGTCTACAAATTATGCCAGAAACTGGACCTCGATTCGGATCTTGCCATTCGCATCCCAATTCCATTTCATTGTATTAAAAAGTACATCTGCTACTTGCAGCTAATCGCAGTCGCAGATCTTAAGAGTCCGCGTAAGCTCGATTCTCCATACAAACGTAGTTACGCTCTCATTTTAAAACTACGTGCTGGATTGTAACGAAACTTTGCAAGTACAATGACATCTGATATACCATCTATGTCTGTAATAAGTTTATGTAGCTTCAGATACCATAGTAAAAAAATACAGCGAATTTAAGTTTTTCATACAAAACTTGTTTTTGCTGTATTTCGTTAGTTTTATAAACTGGAACCATATAAACTAATTACAGTAATTACAGACATAGATATACCTCATGTGATTGTATATGCAAAGTTTAGTCACAATCCAACACGTCGTTTCAAAATGAAAGCGTAACTAATATGGGAAGGTGAAATTCGGCCGAGCTTACTGCGGACTCTTAAGCTGAAACATTTTACAAATTAAAACATTAAGCATGCAGGAGTTGTTACTTACAGAGTAATCTAATAATAATAAGGATCGTTCAGTACAAAAAATCTTGCATTCCTGCAACAAGCACGATAGTCTGGTTGTAAACAGATCACAGGACGGTGCTGCGTCCAGAACGGAGTTGAGGACAGAGAGTGTGCTCGCGAGCATTGGTATGGGTGGCATTTCGTACGCCATCATCATTATCATCGTCCTATATTTTTGTCCTACTGCTGGGCAAAGACCTCCACGCATTTCCGTTATTTGTCTCGGTCTTGTGCTAGTCTATATAAAGGTCGTCCCGCCATCTCCTTATCGGTCTGCCTTTGCCTCGGTAACCATCTTATGGGGTCCAATCGGGTGGAAATAATTAGTATTAGTAAAATATTCATTGAAATATGGAGAACTAGTTCCAGATAGTGCCTTCTACACACAAACTTGGGAGTAATTGCAATAATATAAATAATACTGTGTGTGTGTGTGTGCGAGTACGAGTGCGAGTGGGCGCGCGCGCGCGTGTGTGTGTGTGTGTGTGTGTGAGAGAGAGAGACACAGATAAACACAATCAATCTCACATATAGACATGAAAATACACTTCATAGTTGTTAAGACATATATACATTGTTTCTTTGTTAACTCTTTAGTCATTGTTTAAATGTAAAAATGAACTGTTAAATCTATACAACTGGTGCCCAAGATACAGGCTGTGCCTAGTTTGGGGCCAACGGATACCCTGAGTTCCATTAAGTAAAATGTATTCGTATAATGTACTTATGGTAAATAAATATTTCTATTTGTATACAGCCTTCCTTTCTCTATTATACTCAGGCGAGTCTAAACCCTTTTATTGCTGCCTATTCACAAAAAGTTTGGTATTTAACAGTGAACAACGATCTCTTGTTTCGTAAAAGAGCATCACAAGTTCAAAAAACTGTATGCTGCTGCGTACGGAAAACGACATAACGTTTCGGCTCTGCCATTGTCAGCAAAAGCGTATTCGGAAGTTAGATATCAGGTTTTTCTGCAGTGATCCCCGCTCCAGTCCACTGTGGCTTTGTGAATAACAACTCTGTAACTCTGAATAAATGACTCTGCAAACAGGAAATTGAATTCAAAGTGAGATATAAGTAAACTTTTGTCGGAAAAAGATTGAGGTAACTTTGTTTGACAGTTTAATGAGGTAAATTGCGATATTTGTGTGAGCTCGAGTGAGTTTTTAACTTTGAAGGGTTTGGATTCGGATGAGGTTTTGTTTTGTTTTGTCATGTATGATACATTATTATTCTGACAGAAATACGAACACACGGTAGCGTCATCGGTGAACCCGGAGCGGAAAATGTATGACTGGCACCCTTGCGTAGCTTTCGTCCAGGCTAAATTATTCACACATTTTTGAACCTTACATTATTAGAATAGAGTACAAAAGTGTGTACATAAGTATTAGACTTCGCAAACCAAACGAAGCTTCAAAGTCATAAATCCGTGCTAGTTTCATAGTGACGTACTACTTTTTAATTTAGCGTCATGTCTCCCATTATTATTCGCTAGCCATGCTAGGGCTCTTCAGCTCAGGCTTGAGAGTATTAACATGAATTTGCATGTTTAGTGGACTTGGCTAGACCTTGTGTTGAACAAAGTTTTACCGTCTATTTTACCGGTTTTTTGAACGCATTTGCATACTTGCATTCTCTCATTATCATTGTTTTCTCAACAATGTTCTCTTCAAAGAGTTTACCAGTTCGTGAATCCTTAATGATAGCTTATGTTGTGGTATTACCCTAGCGTACCTAAATATTGTCCATTATCACACAAAAGCGTATGAACTCGTGGTTTTCGTTATACTTTCGTCAAAAGGCATATAATCGAGCAAATTCTGTCAAAAATGTCATAATTGGTACGAGCTTTTATTGCCTGTAACTGTACTTTTCTGTATACCGGCATCAAGTACTAAAAATAATTAATAATAATAATAATATATATATCTAAAGGTACAGGAGGTCCCCTGCCTAAGTTATGACGTTAGCTGTCATTTTTACAAGCGTTTATTTAACTTGCCCTGTTAAGTATGGGACAAATCTTGCAAGTTAAATTTGATCCACTTCCCGGTTTCCGATTGAGTTGAAATTTTGCACGAATATGCAAATCGCGTGACAATGCAATATTCTGATGACGTGCAACTGATCTGATGATGGAGCTGTAAGGTGGCCATAGGAACTCCGTGTATGTATGGGACAAATCTTGCAAGTTAAATTTGACCCACTTCCCGGTGACCGATTAAGCTGTAATTTTGGGAATAAGTATAGTTTGGATGACAATTCAATATTATAGTACCATCGAGCTGATCTGATGATGGAGACAGTAGGTGGCCATGGGAATTCAGTACTTAACCGACGTAACCCCGTTGAGTTTGGGCTCGTTAGAATTGTCTCAATGAGTAGTTGATGATGGTATACAGAAAAGTACAGTCGGCAATAAAAGCTTGACCCAAAAATTTAATTTTTGATAGAGACTTTGCAATATACAATCATAGACTGGGATAGGGTTGTTAACGTACCACAACATGAACATCCAAAATGATAACTGTTTTAGTTCCTATGTTTGCTATCGAAATTATCATCCAGGAATTAATAATATGATATGTAAATAAAATAATACAATAGCCGGTAAGTAAGGAGAATACAGGTTACATTTTTACAAAACGGTTCATATTTTGACTTCTTTCGCCATGTTAGCAAGATGTTGTAAAATTGAAATTCGTAATCGGTGTGCTATCAATGAAATTATGTTGTTACTACTTACTACGTTACACGGAACGTATATAAACGTCATTGTGTGCGATAGGCTGTACAGCCCTTGATAGACCTCCACTGGAGGTTCCCATAGACAAACGTCGTTTTGCGCCAACGTCGTTGCGACGAGCCCAAACTCAACAGAGTTATGTTGGTTAACTACTGAATTCCCATTGCCACCTTCTGTCTGCATCATCCGATCAGGTCGATGGTATCACAATACTGAATTCTTATCCAAACTATAGCGACTTCATCATCCTCCTTTCAACTCAATCGGTTGAGGTTCAAAATTCAGTTCCAAGATTTGTTTCTCACAAACCAACAAACGAACAGGTCAAGTTGAATAAAAACTTGTAACAAATTGTCTTAAAAACGTGTCAAATACAGCCTCTGATTGACTTTCAATTCACGAGTGAAATTTGCATGCTAATTCATATAAAATATGAAAATGTTCTACTTCATATTGGCATCTTGGGCGTGACATGATGTGTATGGACATTTCCATCAGAGATTCTTAAGAGGTTGCTGAACCGATAGCATATCAAGTCACCATTACGTTATGATATTTTATCTTAACATTCTTAACTGGCACTTGCTGGCACAGAAGCGCAGATTGGATACGATATGAAGTTGTTCTTGATTTAATCTTCACAAGCGTAGCCCGTGAGAATGATATTCCACTATATATTTCTCTCTAACTTGTTTTTACACGTCCTTATGGCAAATTAACTATTTCGTCCGAATTCGATACCGTGCGAGCTGACGGAATGATTTTCTGAACGTTCTCGCACCTAAAGTATAACCAATACTGCTGGGTTAGCTTCCATCCCTTAGGGATGAGTTTTCACCAGACATGTAGGAAGCAGCGCAGCGGAGCGATATGCTAGGTGGGCCGTAAGCTTGTTTGCCACCGACGTGGTATAAAAAAAAGATGCGTGCGCGCGGCCAGGATCCCTGTTGATGTATTTTTTGAAAACTCACCCCCTGGCAATCAATTATGGTTATCACTCTTTTGACTGATCTCTTCAAGTTACAAAAGGCGTTGTTTTAATTCAATTGTTTGTTTCTGATTGACGCGGTTTGTTGATTCAATTGTTTTTTTTTGCAGGTTGAAGGAGTCTCTCTCAACGGAGTTTCCAACCACAGGGCAGTGGCGTTACTTAGGGACGCTAAGGGCCCGGTGGTGCGGTTGAAGGCCTTAAGGTAAAGTGGTCGATAGTTAATAGCAGATTCAATACTTTAGGTTTTATCTATTCTGTTGATCAGAATCTTTGTAAGGAACGACTGCCATCTGGTGTTACGTAATTTATCGGTAGTCAGTTAAATTTGACGACCTCTGTAGCCTAGTTGGTAGTGACCCTGCCTACGAAGCTGGAGGTCCCGGGTTCGAATCCCGGTAAGGGCATTTATTTGTGTGATGAGCGCGAATATTTGTTCCTGAGTCATGGATGTTTCCTATGTATTTAAGTATATATTTATCTATATAAGTATGTTTATCGTCGTCTAGTTCCCATAGTACAAGCTTTGCTTAGTTTGGGACTAGGTCGATTGGTGTAAGATTGTCCCCAAAATATTATAAATAAGTTGTCGGTTATAAGTAAACAGTTAACCAATTAACTGCTCAACCAGATCGCCGCCATTCTTGTTCCACGTTAACGTGTTAACTTTCCACGATTCTTTCAAGTTGACCAAGAGTCTGTGATTTTTCTTCTAAAAATAGAAGTCAATTGTTACCTGTGTTTGAACTTCATTCCCAGGTACCTCCGCGGGGCGGGGTTTGAGAAGCTGCAGAAAGCCCTCGCAGCCCAGGACGGGAGGTCCCCTCTAGCGCCCCCTAGCCCCTCCGTCACCTCCCTTGCCAAGTATAGCTTTAGTGTGGTGAGTACGGCCCCGGCCATGACATCGAACGGTGGCGGCAGCGGCAAGCATTATATTATATCTGTTCATTGCGCGGTCGAGACGCGCGACGCACTGTGGTTACTTGGGATGTCGTACGAGGAGATTTCGATAGGAGAGGACGATAGGTTGATGATGATGATGAAGGGAAGAACGTAGTTCAGAAAAACTAATCCACACTATAAGTGATCACCATTGAAATGCATGACTTTTGTTTTATTGAGAACTCAGAAGGTCCCAATTGTAAATTTTACGTCGTTTCGGTTCGGGTCATTTTCGCTGAACTAACTACGCCTATGATATGCTATCATATTGTAGCTTGCACTTGTTATGGTGCCATCCCAAAGAGCTTAAGTGGTCAATTTCTTATGTCTACACGATGTAGACATAAGAAATTGACGCGATGTATCTCAGCGTTATTCCGGATGCATCCTAAGGAGCCCAGAGTTCGATTACTACTTAAGAATAGATGAACCTTTTCTTCCAGAATTGGGAAATTTTATATTCATTATAATAGCGGATGTATTTCCAATGATGAAGTGTAGTCAAGGCTAATAATGGAGGTTCACTGTCCTAAACTTCCGGGACACCAGGAATATTTTTATTCCAGTACAATATCCTACAATTTGACAATCTACGCTTTCCCACAGTACGACGAATCGACAGTGATAGAAACAGAAGCCGACTCCGAGGCGCCCGTCCACCCACCGTCCCCGACCTCGCCCTCGGATGATGCCGAGATCGTGATCGGGCGGGACGACGAATTAGCGGAGCGTGAGGCGCGGCGTATACAGGACAAGTGGCGGGACATACTGCAAGCCGAGCACGACTGGCCGGGACACCAGCACGAGTATGATATCATTGTAAGTTGTTCCCATGCCGTTGTTCCAACGACGAGTGATCGGGCGAAACGGTGAAGTGGCAGCTATAGGACAAGTGTTGGGACATACTATAAAGGCTGAGTAGGACCGGCTGCCACCAACACAAGTATGATATCATTGTATGTTCTTCCTTCCCTTGCCTTTGTTCCGACGAGATAGTGATCAGGTGAGACGATGAATTAGCATCCTAGTGGGGCAGAGTGCTCGAACACATTGTCGAAAATGTGGACACGCTGGACAAAACCACCACCACCAGGTCCAGCTTTAAGTTTTTTATAGGAACCAACTCCTCCGTCGGCCATCTTTAATTTTATGGCGGCCATTTTGAATTTTAGTTAATTTTATAATAACCTGAGTTCTATTTAACGTAGAATGACAAACTTTATGTCTAAATATACATATTTGGGGTCAAGAAATTCAACTAAATAGTTTTTAGAATGGAGTTCCCAAAGGATATCAAACGGAACCCTGTTTTTGAGCTTCCGCTGTCCATCCGGCTGTCGTCGTATCAGCAATAGCTAGACTATTCAACTTTTCACATAAGTAGTGTTTGTATTGCTGCTTTAACATACATTCACAAAAATAAAAAAATAAAAAAGATTAAACAGTGCTCTAACATGAAACGTAATTTTATGGTGTTTTTTTGCCCGCCCATAACAATCGGTATATCTCTAGAACCGTAATTTGTAGACACTTGAAATTTCCAGAGATTATTTTTCACTATAGCCTCTATAATAACCAGTAGTAAAAATATAATAATGTTTATATATAAGTGGGGCATAGAGTGCTCGAAGTCGAACAAATGGTCGTAAATGTGGACACGCTGGACAATAGCACCATTTTTGTTTCAGGCACTTATTAGGTCCATAGCTTTAAGTTTTTAATAGGAACCAACTCCTCCGTCGGTCATATTAAGTTTTAAGGCGGCCATTTTGAATAATTGTTAATTTATTAATACCTCTAGTTCTAAGTAACTTAGAATCACAAACTTGATGTCTAAATATACATATTTGAGGTCAGGGAATTCAACTAGATAAGTATTTTACCGATACCTCAGTTACTAAATTACTTAAAAATACAAAATTGGTGTTTTTTATAATGTTTGAACGACGAAATGTAATTGCCGCTTAAGGGTAACCTAAGATCAGTTAGCACTGATAAATCCCTAAAAAGTGTCCAATTCGATTTCAGGTGGGGACGATAATGAAAGAAAGGGATAGCGGGCTGGGCATCTCGCTCGAGGGTACAGTACGAGTGGTGGGAGGCAAGGAGGTGCAAGCCAGGCACTACATTAGAGCCATCGCACCGAACGGACCCGTCGCACGACTGGGACGGTATAAAGTTGGCGACGAGTTGTTGGAGGTAGGGGCTTGTTAGTGATAGTACCTACACATAACGAAGGAAATTAAACTTTAATGTCCATTAAAGAAATGTAAAGATAGACAAGTTTTTGAATGGCACCGCACGTATCGCAAGATGTTTATTTATTTTATTTATTTAATCAGGCTCACAAAACAAGTTAAAGTCTATAGAATAATAGAAATTATGCAATATGTTCGGATCTGGACTATAACTCAAAATATGTGTGCACAGAAAGAATAATTTAACATAAAATACAATTTTAGACGGTTGGTGTTAAACTATTTAATCATCTAATATGAAGACATCATCATCATCGTCATCTAGTATGAAATGATGTTGGTACTTAGTTGCCACTAAGATTAAACTCTCACTACCTACCTTCTGTCGTCCTTTAGCAGAGTTCTTGCAAACACGTCGTAGTCCCCCAGAATGCAAGTCTTTAGTAAAACAAGTTAATAAAGGACATGGAAATAACACTTGGTCTTCGCTTAATTATAGTAGCTCTCCAGCGTATGACTTGTGAAAATTCATTACATTAAAAAAAAATACCAATGAGAAGATCTCTATAATTACTCAAAATTTCGTAAAGCTGAAATGAAAATCTTAAATTCTTGCGAGTCTCATGTTTGTGGAAGCTTTCCGCAACTTGCAGATCTGTAAATACACCTTTAACTTTCCAGGTGAACGATTGGCGAGTACTAGGCTCGCATCACGTTGAGGTGGTGACTCGGCTGCGCGCGGTGACATCACCGGTCGTGCTGGTGTGCGTGAGGAAGCGAGACGAGGACAGCAAGGCAAAGAGCGAGACCAACTTTGCTAGGGTAATTTTATTTAAATACAATTGTTATTGTCAAGCGAGTTGTCTGTGGCGAATCAGGTGAAAGTTTTTTTTCACACTGGAACATGACTGTCACCTTAAAGATTATAAGTGAATGTCTCCTGCTACCAGACTGGTAACACTGTATGTCACTGACACTATGCACCGTGCGGTCAATATGGCTGTGAACTGGTATCCTACTGTTTCGGCAAAATATTTTTCGCCAAATTTCACTTCCCCCAAAACTTATGGCAGTAGTTTCATTTCCCAAACGAACAAATAGCACATTTCTTTTCGCATTTTGTTCATTTGGTCAAAATATCATCTCGCATAATTTTGCTTTGTCAAGTGTTATTAAGACAAAAGTTTATTAAGCAAACACTTTGTTCGGGCTAATATTGTTTTCCAAACAAAACATTTGTTCAAATTTTCATTTCGCACATTAGGTATCAGGGTGGCAAAAATGGCTTGTCATAAGCGAACTCTGTTTTTGGTCGGTTAGGTTAGGGTTCACTTGTGTCCCTCAGACCAGAAATAGACACCCCGCGCAGCGGGGTGGCGTCGATTCCCTGGAGACTCTCGATGAAAAGGGCGAAACCGACTCGGGGCTTGCTTGCATGCATGCTGCTTATTTGCATTATAATATATTGTTACCTAAGTACCTATAGTACAAAATAACATTTTAACTTACCTGTAAATATATAATAAAATACCGATAGACATAATTGAGGGTCTCTATTGTTTCCCATAAAATTTAAGATCCGATTTTTGCAGGTCATCATTATTGTTAGTCATAAAATTGGTTAGCCATAACGTTCAATGTCCCGGTGGTATGCAATTACATAATGTTACAGGCAATAATCTAGTTTGTAATAATTGTTGTAAGGTATTTTTTCGCAAGTCATAATGATTAGTTACACATATCATTCAATTTCACGGTGGTGTCACTCTTCATAATGTTAAAGCCCATAAACACACTCCCAGAAAAATTATAAAATACATTTTTTTTACTACCGAGCGTTACTGAACGCGTTCTTCCAGACTGCTTTATAAGATATATTTTAATGTGGGTACTTGGGCAAAAATAAAGAATGATGCGATTGAAAGATATCTATGCCGCTAACTGTTTTGTTTAGTGGTCAGAATACGTTAAAATAAGTATGTTTTGTTTTGAAACTTTTTTCTCTAAAATCATAAATGGCCCAAATATTTGACCCGAAAGTTAGGAAAAATATGTACTTGTCAACATTTCGATGGATGTTGTGTCATTATTGGTTCTGGCGCTTCGCCGGCCGCTACCGCGGCACGCTCGTTTCGCTCGCTCGGCTCGCGCGCTTAGGGTTACAGTACAGCTAACACTCCTCCTCGCTTCGCTCGTCGTCGTACCTACACCGACCCGCCTTAGAAGTCCAACATCTTATCCATTTTTGATTTCAGAGAAAAAGTTTCTAATAAAACATGCTTATTTAAACGTATTCTTTACGAAACAGTCATAAACCCACCGCGCAGTAGTAGTACCTAGTACCTCTTTCAAATGTATGTCTAGAAATGTATGACTAATTATCTATATGACTTTGGATGTTATAGATTTGGTCTCTTAGATGTAAGTCACTTTTGGCATTAAAACGATATAAATAACAGTCATTAGTACGTTGAAATATATGCCTTAGAATATTTATGAATAATTATCGATAGACCTTTGATCGTTATGGACATCAATTTATGACTTTTATGATTATAATACTTAATAATATGGGTCATTAATGTTAGAACTACAAAACATTATACTTAACAAAGATTATGACTATTGATGTTTATGTCTATAAATTATATGGATATCAATTTCTGACTATCGAAATTCGGAACAATAAGTTTATGGGAAACAAAGGAACCCCCATAATTGAACTGGAAAAAGAATCTTTTAAGAAAAAATTGACTAAGTTACTTGCTGAAAAATGTTACTACTCTACTCAGGATTTTATGAATGACACATTCCTATAATTTATATTCTATTTGACGGTATTTAAAGTACTTATATGCTCGTATTTAATGATTCTGTTATTAATTTGTAACTTCTTTGACATTGATATTTTGTATGCCAATCGGCAAAACATAGAGGTTCATGTATACTTATTATGTAAGACCAACTTTGTATTACCTATGTTTCACAAATAAAAATCTGAATCTGAATCGGAATCTGTGAATTATATACTTTTGTTTTTTACAAACTACCCGCTTAGCAAAATATGTAATCTCACTCAAATAGATTTCGTATGCACTGCACAGTTAGGATCTAAATCGCTTACGGTGGCGTCGTTGATCGGGTCGCCACCTTCCCTAACATATGGTTGAGGGAGGCGATGGCTGAGATATGCGTCATACTCGTGATCGGGTGCTGTTTGTGGAGTCCGGACTGTTCATGCTTGCAAGGGCATAGTACCTAACTTCTTAAATACTAGTGTTATTTTATTATTATCGTATTGACGAGAGACATCATTCCGATCTTGACACGTTTTATTGTTATTGACCGTGTACATCACTGACAATATTACATTAATATTCCTTTTTTTTATTGTTTTGTTTTGACGCTTAGAGACCGTATACATCTCTATGAACATTGAATAATTATTAATTGTATTTGGACGCTCAGAGACCTTATACATCTCTTGAATACTGATGTAATATCATTAACTTTCTGTTAATGCACAGACCATATTCTAATCGAATGTAATGGTCATATTTTGTTTTGTTTTCCTTAACTTTGTGACATTTAGTGTGTTGTTATATTAGTCCTTAATGTGCAAATTTTAAATTATTATTGTGTTAGATTATTATTCTTTTATTGTAAGATTATTATTTTTATTGTAAATTACCGTTTGACATGTAAAAGTGCCCTTGTGGCCTATTTGCAGAATAAATAATTTGTATTTGTATTTTGTATAATCGTATGCCATGCAATCATTTGGAAAACGAATGTTATGCCTAATAATACGTTTGACGAAATGAAACTTGACTATGTAAAACTTTGCCAAACAATAATTTGCGAAGTAATATTTTGCCATAGGAGATATTGCCAAGTGATAAAATGCGAAACAATAATTTGACTAGTGATTTTTTGCCAAATGATCATTTGGGAATCATTTTTTGGGAAGTGACACTTTGGGAAATGATTTTTGCCCATACAATAGAGAACCCTGTGAACTAACCTTATCCCCATTGCAGTACGAAACTGAGGAAAAATTAATTTTAATTACCCACTGGTTTAATGGTTTCCGGGCATTCATACTGCCCAACCGCCTTTCTCTGTCTTGATATCCAGTTCAAAAGACAGAAAATAACATAAATAGTGGTCGATTGTCTGACAATTTTTCTTTGGTTCATTCTCTGTAAAGGCCATAAAGAAAAAAAATAAACCAGTATTGAAAAACGTCTTTAACGACGGATCAAAGCACCTGACGACAGAAATCTTCTTCTTCTTGATGTAACCTCATGTCTGAGCGACGTGACGACAATGGGGCAGTGAAAGGTTCTATGGTCCACGCCCTGGTCTCCAGATTATTCGATCTAGAGTCTTTTGCATTGGTAAAATTGGCTGTAGTGGAGTGTCTACACACGGTAACTTTTTGGACCACATCTGTCAATCTACCCACAGGTCACACACGACTATAGATTTAGAGAGTGTTTAGACAACTCACGTACCTTATTTAT
The DNA here is from genome assembly GCA_945867215.1 of Epinotia demarniana. Taxonomy (NCBI): domain Eukaryota; kingdom Metazoa; phylum Arthropoda; class Insecta; order Lepidoptera; family Tortricidae; genus Epinotia; species Epinotia demarniana. Next base: position 39,371,466 of record OX244261.1, on the reverse strand, counting down.
GTTCCAGAGCAAGACCCTCGGCGGCAGTCTCCAGGACTTGCTAACGCCTCCGCAGCGCCTCATCAAAGCCAAGTCCGAGAGCTCAGTGGCGTCGCTCTGCAGTACCAACACTGTCATGTCGACGGGTCACGATCACGACGGTACTGTGAAACAAATGTAATACGAAGTATTACCCTATCCTATCCTATCCTATGCTACGAGAGAGAGAGATTTGGAACAAAGAGGTTTAGGGGGGCGAAAAATCGATCTAGCTGGGTCATATGTGTGGGAAAATTCGGTTTCTCCGTATTTCCACCCGAACAGAGCTGTCTGATAGGAGCCTTTGGAGAAGTCTGGTCAACAAGAAGAGGATATGAGCTCACGATCCTCAGCATTGAGGGATCTTTGCAAATGTGTGCAGATTTCCAATGTTTACCTTCCCAATTTTCCGTTACCAAGTATCATCATCATCTCATTATCGCTTATAGATCTGCAATTTGTGCGGAAAGGCATACCAATATAACTGTAGTAACTTTTTTTTCCTGATACAGACTGTTCTTAACAAAATCTTACTACAACCTTTTTTCCCATTCCAGAGTTCTGCACAGAGGAGCTGGACCGCAACCGGTCGCGTTCGTTGGAGCCGCTGAGTGGTCTCGCGATGTGGAGCGACCGCGTCGAGTACATACAACTGCAGAAGGAGGAAAGAGGGCTTGGCTTCTCTATCCTCGATTATTTGGTAAAGCTTTTTGGATGAAGGCTACGATCTTTTCTTGGCTAGTCAGACTACTACCCTGCAGCTAAAGTAAAGCACTTCGCAAGACGGTGATCATATTGGCGTTGCTTAAAGTGATGAATCCGCTAGATTTCAGCTTTTTTATGATTAAGTCAAAAACGCTCCGTTAGTATGGTATTTCTGAGGATTACTTGTTACAAGGAATAAACGTCCTCATTGTTAGTTTTTATGAATTCAAAAATCATAAAAAAATCCATACTAATATTATAAATGGGAAAGTGTATGTGTGTGTGTTTGTTTATTTGTCTGTCTTTTACGGCAAAACGGATAGCGACGAATTGACGTGATTTTTGAAGTGGAGATAGTTGAAGAGATGGAGAGTGATATAGGATAGTTTTTATCCCCGAAATCATCCCCTTAGGGGATGGGGAAAAGGGGGGGGGGGTCTTTTTTTTGTTGCCTACGCGTTACTGTTTACAGTGACGTACACGCGGACATGAGTTGAATCAACTGTACTCGGTACAGTCGACGTCAAAGATTTATTAGATAAATATTTATAGATCCTAGCATTTATCCTAGTAGTGCGCTAAACGACCCGGGGTCCACTTTCGCACCGAATCCCAAGATTTGGCGTGAGCACGTTAGGAATATGGTGCAAAAGTGTAAACATATCCTTGACGCCGACCCTACTTGGGTGAGACAACGGTTTTTTTTTTTTTTCTCTCATACTTTTTTGGAGATCCCTCCACTCTGTACGCATGGTCGCAGGCGCGTCCCGAGGGGAGGCGCCCGGAAAAAGAGACAACGGTTGTCGAGGAAATACTATTGAGTACCGCATCGGTTCGGCAGGACCCCTCGGAGGCGGGCAGCTCGGTGATCGTGGTCCGCTCGGTGGTGGCGGGCGGCGCGGCGGCGGCGGACGGGCGGCTGGCGCCCGGCGACCGGCTCGTGTCCGTCAACGCGCAGGACGTCGCGCGGGCGCCGCTCGCGCACGCCGTGCAAGCCATTAAGAGCGCTCCGAGAGGTATGTGTCTACACGTCCTTTGCTTCGTACAATGCAGACCATACTCTTAGTTCTGCGCCGATAGCCTGCACGAGTCATTTTCAGCGTGCATATATAGCTCGTGTCGCCCAACTATAGCTCGTGTCCCTCAAAGTGCAGGATGTCGCACGGGCGCCGCTTGCGCAAGCTGTAGCCGCTATTAAGAGCATTCCGAAAGGTATGTGCTGTCTATACCAGATTTTTGCTTCATACATGCCGATCAGACACTTGGTTCTGGGCCAAGAACCGCGCCACTAGCCTCTTCGGCGTCCGTATACCCTACGCGCGCACATGGCTGCATGGCATGGCTCGTCTCCGTCAACACGCAGGACGTCGCCAGGGCGCCGCACGCGCAGGCTGTGGCCGCTATTAAGGCGCCGTAGGTTCATGATCTTCTCTCCCTCTCACTGAGCATAAGCGTGAGCGAGATGGAAGTGCGTGCTCGGAAGCGCGGGTATCATGTTTTTTAATTTTAATTTTTAAATAAAAAAGTAATCACTGATTTCCCTTAAACATGATATTGCCGATTTTTAGAAGCCACTTTAATATTTTTAGCTTTTGTGCATAATTTGTTACGAATATTTTATGTGTATTTTAGACCCTTTTAGACCTATGTCGAGCGAAAATAGCTTAATCATGTTTCGATTCACTGATTTCCCTGTAGATAAGCCTCAAAATTACTATTTTTTTGAAACCATATTATCATAAACAGACGCATTATATTGTTAGTTTTTGAAACAATATTCGCTGTTCGCTTCACTTCGCTGAACCTACGGCGCCTTAAGAGCGCTCCGAAAGGTATGTGTCTACACGTCCTTTGCTTCGTACAATGCCGATGAGACTCTGGTGCGCACAACAGAACCAATTTTGCTGACGCCTTTGTTTTACTACTAATATATACTTACTTTTACTCTTCACCTACACTTGAGTGGCGTACAGATAAATAAATAAATAATAAATAAATATAAGGGGACAATCTTACACAAATCGACCTAGTCCCATAGTAAGCTCAGTAAGGCTTGTGTTATGGGTACCAGACGAAGATATATAATAGATATAAATACTTAAATACATAGAAAATATCCATGACTCAGAAACAAATATTCATGCTCATCACATAAATTTTTGCCCTTACCGGGATTCAAACCCAGGACCTCTTGCTTCATAGGCAGTGTCACTACCAACTAGGCTAAAGCGGTCGTCAAAGATATTGGAAGATATTGTGAAATAATCTTTTCACAGGCCAGATGAAATTCAATCTTATGTCGAATGCCATAAAGACTTTCACAGGGAAACATTTCAGTATTTGTAACAGTTTTTTAAACACTTTATCATTTCACATTCGTTCATCCTTTCATTCATAGTAGGATGACTTAACTCTTATTAATTCTAAATTAGAAATTAAAGTTCACTTTATCAGAGGTAAACTACCTACGTCATCTAATGTAACTCGAAAATATTTGTTGAAGCGTCTCTTTTAACAATAGGGATCAAGTAAGATATGACTTGATAAATATTGAGTATTTATTTAATTATCCGAGTCTCCGTTAATGTCTTATATGAATTTCTCAACGCTAGCTCAATGATATGTCTCATCAATGATAAATACCTAAGGCATACTTAAATTAAAAATTAACATTACTTATAAATTCAAGATCTAACCCATGATACGAAATGCAACTCTATCACGTTTCTAGCATAGTTAACATTTAAATACATAAGCGGCTCTTGCAAGCATTTAAAGGTGAGGCAAAGATTTGTATAAAAGGTACCTAACTAAAAGGTACTCTAAATCCGATCTTAAAAAAAGTTGACATACCTTTGATTATTAAATACGGAGGTAAAATAAGTATATGGAGCTCCTTTAATCAAACTTCTGCGTAAACTTATTTTTTTAAATTATTACCAATACCTAGTCTGATTTCAACACAATAATCTATTGTAATAGTAATAGTGGTACCTATTTCGTTTTATACCATTCGGTTTATTAGGATATAAGATTCGATTATTACACAAGAATTTTGTCAAAATAGCAACTTTAATGTACAGTTCACAAAGTTCAAATTGCAATACTAGGTCTAAGTTGTCGAATAATACCAACTTCATTAATAGAAGTGGTTTCGTGGCTCCTCAAATAAGGAAATTATGTTTGATATTGTTAATACCACGTTGTCGGAATGACGTTTAAAGTTAGTTTGTACTTATCCTTCCTCGCGTATTGACGTGTTAAGTTATTGTAACATATGTGTAATAATAATACTTATAACTAAAAGGTCATACAAGAGTGCAGTTCTTGTGTATGTTGGTTGACTTGAAGTAACACACGTGACATTAGGATAAGGTAATTAGTCAAGGTTTTATTAATGGGTTATACAAATCGTGAGTACAAATTCCTATATTTTATAGGTATTATATAGGTAGATTTTAGAGTTAATTTAATCACCAACGTGCTACACAACAAAAAAAGAGTCGTCAATGTTCATTCAATTGACAATGAACATTGACCAATAAAAAGTTAACAGGATAAGTTTCGGTAATAATTTAAACGGTCACTATTTCGTGTCTCAACAGTAATACAAACATTATACATAGGTAGGAAACCTTTTTAATATGAATCTTGTACGCAACTCATCTTTGCACACTAGCTTCTGTTTTATTATATCTCAAACGCGATAATCGACCCAATGCAAACAAGGACTTCAGCTCCAAGGCCTGGAGGCTTAAAATATTCGTAAAAACAAATTTAAGAGTTAGTCTGTGTAGTTTTTTTATCAGGTAAAGATAAGGAGGAGATAGGTTCTGTAGCATAAATAAAAATGGAACTGTTACTTAAATAATCAATTTGTTTGACTTAAACAAAAGTATTAGCATTCACATGGAAAGATCATAAAATATACAAACCTCATACATTATGCACCAATTTAAAACTAAGAAGAATCTCCATTCCATGCACCGCAACTTGAGAGTACGTGACCTTTAAAATTAGAAATGGTGGTTACAAATATGATGTTTCTAGCGAAAGCATAAATAATGGCCTGAACTCTAGGTGGTAAGTATGAGAAAGTAACTCTATCTGCCTGTCAACTTTTCACGCATAATCCGTTGAGCAGATTGAGATGAAATGGTTACAATTTCATCTCAATCTGTTCAACGGTTCGAATTTGGCTCGCATTCAATTTCTCCTTTAATTTGAAATGATTCGATTTAAATGAAATTTGATATAAATACTAAGTTCTGGAGAAAGATATAGGGTACTTTTATCCCAGAAATCATCTGTTAAGTGTGCGAAATGGGAGGTAGAGGTTTTTATGGTACAGTGATGATTGCAGGATTGCGCCTGAATGAATTGAATATCAATCATCCTCTGGGGCGAACTTCACGAGCGAAACCTAGTAAATAATACGTACACTCGCCAGCCTATCTATTAGTACCCGGTGTCTATAAGTTATATCTATATAACTACTAACTACTACTATAACTACTGATAGGGTCTACCCTGGACTGGGTATTTACTTACATTGTAGTATGTTACCGACTTAACTCAATCAGACCCCGTACCATGGTCGGCTTTATCACACAATAAGTGATAGGATAGAGCGTCCGTCACTGGCTGACACCGTTTGATAGAACGAGACGACGCTCCTATCTTGTCACTTATCGCGTGATAAGGCCGCCCATGATACGGGGTCCGCTCTATGTATGTACTTTGACCCTGCGTAATCGATCGTTCCTTATTTATTATCTAAAAACCAGCAGCGTACAAATCTCAACTGTGATATTCTGTCTTTGTTCCAGGAGTGGTGACCATCGGTGTGGCGAAACCACTGCCTTGCAGCACGGTGGTGGGTGGTCAGAAAGCAAACGGCCACAGCATTCAGGGAAGCCAGGTTAGCAGTGCTCTCCTTTTAGAATGTAAGCAGGAAAGATCTTTTGCAAGCTTTTGTAACGAAAAAGATAAGAGTGTATATTTAACCCTTTATTTACAGATGTTCATCGAGATGAACATAATCTGTAATGCTTTTGCATTCGAGTTTTTTTCCTGGTAAAAAAAGTTTAGTAGGATAGTTCAAACTGAATAGTTTGGGTTCTCGAAAAAGGTTGTTAATGAAATAAACTTGAGCTCAAAGCTGTAAATGTCATAAAAATAAATAGTTAATAGATTTTTTGTTTGTCATTATTAGATTACTGTAATGCCTACCATAGGTTCTGATATAAAAGCTTGCAAAGGGACATTATAAGAATTAGCCACCATTTTTTTCGTATTTCGGAATATTAATGTTGGTACAAAACATTCGGGGTTTTAATGCCATATTCCGTGATATTTTATTTGAAGTGTCTGTGATATTGTACACTGATGGGAAAGTTAAGAAAAGTAAGTTATTTCACTTATTAAGCTTTTTCTTTATATGCTTAGAGCAGTATTTATTTACCTATAAATTAAAAGAGCATGCGATTTTTTCATAAATATATTTATTACAAAATGTGCAGTAAAGGGAATATTACCGCTCTAAGATTTAATGAATAAATTTTATTTAGAAATGATACTATAATTGTGCTTTGAAGTAAATTCCCTTTAGTGTACAATACATAAATTATACAATTCTAAATGCATGGCTTTCGGAAAATATAGAAAACACTGTAATTTACATCCAAAAAATATTTTAAATTGCACACTTCACTGATATAAAAACTAATCTAATATCGTTACACCTAACTGTTTATACACGATGACTCTTAATTCGTGATCAGGAGTAAATCTTTCTAATTCTGTAATTGATACAAAACACAATTAACACGAAGTTACTTAAAACAGATGTTCTTTTTTTTCTGAATATAACTGAATAAGGAATCACTTTATAATTCAAAATCATTGTCACCCTAACGGTAGTTTGCAAAAATTTGACTTAACTTCAAGAAATGTAGGGTGACCAAGCTCATTAAATTTAATTAACTAAACAGTGATTTAATTGCATGAGACCGCAACCATTGAAATCCGTTTTGGCTGTTTATCAACATTTTTCGACTCCTGATCACGGATTCAGAATCATCGTGTCTATTATCACAATGACTGCATTTGCAGAATAGCTTTTGAAAATACCTTTCACTTTTATCGCAACCATAGATTACACCTATATTCGTAACTTTTCAAACGTGCGTTATTACAAATCGCTATCATTTTCCCACACAAAAATACATTTAGATTCATCTAACATACGCACAAACCGTTACGCAATCGATCAGCCACCAAGCGTCAGTAAAAAGTTTTATTTGCAGAGACTGGAATACTTCACCAAAATTCTGCGCCTGATCATGTCGCTCCACCGCGACATCGTGGAGCTGCAGCTGCAGGCGCACCACCCCCCGCACCCTTCCTCACCGGGGCCCGCAATGCATCAGCCCTTCCGTGTGCAGCCCAAGATTAACGCGGAAATATCGATGAAATGACAGGAGAATAAACTGAAGTACACTGTCTCTGTGGAGATTCCTGACAGTTGTGACGATTCGAAAATTTAGAACTTTAAGGTCAAAGTGTGGTTGGGTGATAAAATGGCAACAATCTTAGCCCCACTGCACAATACTGTTTCGATTAAATATCTTCGTTCATATTACTGGAAATAACTGGGAAAAATTGTGTTTCGAGTGTCTTTAAAACCGTACCTAGTTAAAAGGGACTGAGGTGATCAGAAAACAGTATCCTACCAACATCCAACAGAAAGTGAGGTTACTGAAGTGCTTAACATTTTGCATGCGCGATTTGGCTCTCCGATCACTATTAGGATATAATATAATAATATGTTGAAGGTGAAATGTATGTGAATTTTAGATTTAGTTTGCATTTACCGTCGGGATGCCCTGGAAAGAGGGGAACAGAATAGATAGGTATATGGTTAGATCAACTAATATTTTAGATGATTGAACCAAAATACTCCTACACCTTTTGCGTGTTCATGAGCTGAAAACAGTCGCCTGATGGGTCAAATCGACTGTCATTTTGTATATTCAGAATTTACTTACTTACAAATAATCATAATCTAAATGAAAAATGCGGTAATGTTCTACACTCATGCAGAACATTAAATGGCTAAATTAGGAATTTATCTTAGGATTTGAGAATAACAGAGTAGCTCGTTACAAATTTTTGACGCCTCAACATTTGAACGTAGTGATATTGTGCCGAGCAAAATTTCAAATACTTTGAATCATTACTGTTATTAACCCTGTTCCAGGCAGTTATATTGACCACAAACTGCCTGTTAAACACGTGTCTAAATGTCAATAAATGAGTATTGACAATCGATTCTCATTTTCCAACTGCCGGCCTGGAAAAGGGTTATCTGTAATGTCAAAGTGGAAGCCAAATTATCGCGTCTCGATGAGGCAAAACCAATTTTTTTTTATTAAAACCGGTTAACAGTAGGTAAATAAGTATTTGGACTGTCTTGCTATTTGACTGAAATCTACGTTAAATACTAACTAATAATTAAGGGGATGATTTATAATTGTAAACGCATAGTAAGTAATTGATTAAAATGGTGATAATGCAAGACCTGCGTTGAAAGTGTTAGAATAGGGAATATGCATGTGATTCAGAAATGGACAAAAAAAAAACATGAGTAATCTTTATTGCTTAGCAAATATAAATACATGATTATTTTTACAAATAATCATGTTTTTATTAACAAATTTATTTATTTAAAAGTAGTAATTTTCAAATTCTCTCGCAAATTTCCAAAACGCAAAGCTATTGGCGGCGCGAATCGTGACGTCACCGTGCACTCGGTGTCTACTGTCAACAGGTCGTTTGTATGATTATTGAAAGTTATTCGCAATGTTTAGCCGTTGTTTATGATAAATAATCAGTGTTTTTTGGGAATTATTAACTGAAAGCAGTGAATTCTTGTGAAAAAAGACTCGCCACAATGACTGGAAGCGGTTTTGTCACGTAGGTACCTCGTAGAGGTGACTTTCTTAAATAAGTGTGATAGCAAACTAGTATATATGTATATTATATAATAAAAGATATGTAGGTATTAGGTATGTTACATGTTGAGAACATCTTTATGAACATAACAAACTTAGGTTGATTTCGTCAAGAGTTATAAATAAAACATATTTGTGTAGGGCACTCAGTAAAAACAAAGAAACTTAGCTAAAACGTTTCGTGATCTTAATCAACACACGTAGTCAACTGTTGATCAACAACAATCATAATATTTGTAACATTAATAACTAAAAAATTGGGACTCGGAATAGTTTTATGAATAAGTACCTATACAACGTGTTTTTTTAACCGTCTTAGAGCCGAAGCCCACTGAAAGTATCCAAAAGGTACTATCAATTCGAGAAAAAAATATTTTTTTAATTTAGTTTTTAGTAATAAAAGGTAATTAAGTTTGAAAAATTCTCTATGGCGCACGGAGCGAAGTTCATTCACCCGGTTAGAGTTCGTACCTATCTTCATAAGATGACGGCTAGCGGACACTGCGGTCACTCAGCTGGATGATTAAAATTAATATTAATACAAAAAAAACAATATTTTATACATTAAAAAAAACTTAAAAAAAATAAAAACTAAAAAAAAATTTTTTTTATACTCTTTGTAATGTATACATTAACTGGGCTTCGGCTCTAAAACGGTTAAAAAAACACCGTGTATAATTAAATTTTTAAGTTAGGTTATTGTTTATACACGGTGTTTTTTTAACCGTCTTAGAGCCGAAGCCCAGTTAATGTATACATTACAAAGAACTCAAAAAAAGTTTTTTTTTAGTTTTTATTTTTTTAAGATTTTTTTTAAATGCATAAAATATTGTTTTTTTAGTATCAATATTAATTTTAATCATCCAGCTGTGTGACCGCAGTGTCCGCTAGCCGCCATCTTATGTAGATAGGTACAAACTCTAACCGGGTGAATGAACTTCGCTCCGCGCGCCATAGAACATTTTTCAAACTTAATAACCTTTTATTACTAGAAACTTAATTAAAAAAAAATTTTTTCCACGAATGATTAGTACCTTTTGGATACTTTCAGTGGGCTTCGGCTCTAAGACGGTTAGAAAAACACGTTGTATATTGTTCGCGAGTCTTGATAAAAAAGATTTTAGGTACAAACATATTTAATACTCAATTCGAAATGATCTTCAAAACAATATTAACTATTCAAGCACGATAAATTATCTCTCCTCATCGCCTTACACCGCTTTTTTCTTATATTTGCATCTTTGGGCATACCTATGAAAATATATCATGTCAAGTGCAGTTTTAATGTAATTTTCACACATAGGGGCAATACAATATTTTATATTAAGCTTTTGTGTGCTCTTCCGTTACAATAAGTTGATCTTACAAGCTTTAATCACTCACTTTTATTAAAACTGCGAATCAAACACTTCGTTGTTAATTTATTCTAAGTGCACGGTGACGTCACAAAATGAGCGCGCCAAGATGGCGGCGTTTCAATCGTCCGAAAATGATAGTAGTTTTAATTAATTTTTTTTAGCTCATTTAATAATAGTGTGAAAGTGTAAAAAAAATCCCGGTTTTATAATTACTTAAAGAATAGTTTAAAATTATAAAAAAAATACATGAATATACCCTATTGTACCCCATAATCTCTCATAATCCAAGAGAGAAGGCCCGTGCTCGGCGGTGGGATGCGTAGATGATGATAATGATGGTATTTTATCAGCTTTTTTGTTATTATACAATGTGAAATTTTAATCAATGTCCAAATTCAAGTTTAAGATTCATCAGCAAAATTATAAAATACTTTTATTTTTGTTTCATATCATTCTGTATAAAAATTTTAGTAATTGCTGCTTAAAGTAATCCCAAAAAAACATTACCGCGCGGGCACCTCAGCGGGTAGTAAGGTTTGCGCACGGCATGCCTCCCGTCCCTCAGACCCGCCCCGCTCCGCGCAGTACTGAATACCCAGTAACCATGCTGTACGGATAATTCTTTTGGGATAGACTATTTATAATTTAAAAAAACCTACCAGTTTTTTTTTCAAAAATGGAGTCTATTAGTGATACCAAATGCCTACAAAAAATTTGGACACTGATTAAAATGTCACCCTGTATAACACGTCAGTACTTAATAGTACATTACTCACCTAGGATGGTAAAACACAGAACATATATTTCTTTGTTACCGCCTGGGGTGAATACGAAATGTTACTAGTCCCTAGCCAGGAAGTTGATTTCCAGGTGTCGATAGCCAGGTGTTACGTTAATTACCTATATATAAAGGATATGAAGGTGATTGTTTATATTTTAATGTTTGCTGTTGAACAGATAGATGACTTTGTCAAAGATATCTCATTAAATTTGACAAGATTGATGTCTACCATATTGTTTTAGAATAGCAAATAAAATTAGGCAATAAGTCTTAGACGCCGTCATATTCTTTTTGGAATGAAAGGAGCGAACATGTACTTATTGTATACATAATGGTCATAAAAAGGTAGCTAACATGATCGCGTGTACGTCGGACCGGACATAAATCATTCGTCTCTCTCGCCGTTAAACTTAAATACGTGCAACTAAGAGATGAATGCTAGGCAAACGCCAGTAAAATGTAGAGTAGATGCCATAAGAATCGACAAAAGCTAAATGAAGATTCAATTCCACATAGTGGCAAACGTTCTTTGTAGGTTTTGGTATCCTTGCCACTCACTACACGTAAACTTATGTACGTGTCAATGATGTTAGTTCTAGATGTCTAAATACTCGTATATTTGTAAAAGTTAAATTTGTTGTGACGTGTGTAGTAAAAGTATATTCCGTCAATTGAGAAATTGATATGTGATAGATTTTGTTGCGGCTTTTGAAAATTGATGAGAGAGATTGTGATTGTTAATGTTGATAAAGATTTGAGGTAGGTAGAAATGTTGCCACAATTCCAATTGTATTTATAATCCAAAACTGGGCTGAAAAATCATGAAATTAAATAAAGACTCAACAGCGAAAGTGAACTCCAAAGATTTTTTAAAACCTTTTAATTAAGGCCTGTCCGTTAAAATGTGTGCATTTAAAGATACACTGCCATGACTGCCAAGTGGAAAAAGAAAAAAAAACGGTTCCAATTTGGATACCTTATATTTTATATTTGAGATTGGGGACGCTTTAACAAAAAAAAAAGTACAGAGAATCTTAAGAGCTATGTTAGAAAAGAAAACGGACAGCAAAAAAAGAACACGGTAGAGGGTTTACCGGTTTATCCTTTATCAAATTATCACTAACCCTTTTAATAATAAAGGAAAATTTGGGAATAACTTCCCGTTTTCTCTACCCTCACCCCCACTTTAGACAGTAGTTTAAACTCCTAAAAATAACGATTCACGAAAAAAAATGGTGAGTGTCATCGGCAAGACAAGAATGTGAAAGTTTAGTACCTACAGAAACAAATGTAATGTGATGTGATATCTTAGTAAATTAATATTTTTCTTTCTTTCTCTTTCACATCTTGTGCAGTGCAGTGTAAACCAGGGACTTACACCGGTATTCATAAAAACATCTTCTTCATATCATGATATATTATCGGTAAATTAAGATCCAGGTAATGACGCTGAAATATTATATGAGTAGTATACAAAAATATGACAGAAGTGAAATACCGAAATGTAGTACTGGTATTTATTTATGAAAATAAAACCAGTATACTATCTCTGGTGTAAGCAGGTATTACAGACCACAGTATTGCACATTAACGTCACAGGTGTTTGTGTTGGGTGTTCCCCACCCGTACCAAGCAGGTACCACTGGAAGTGAATTAGATAAACAACGAAATTTTGACTAAGTTAAATCATTTCGTTTTAGTGGTTTATCTTGCGGTGCAAAAATTAAATTCTAGTTGTTTGTCTTTTAGCGTGAAGAAAACGTGCTCCTCGGAACCCGTGTACATAATTTTGCACATTCAGAATTAATTTCAACAAATAGTTCCTAATTCAACATGATACTCTGGGTCTCAGAGGAGCTTTAATCTTACTCAGACCTACTTGATAAATTATAGCCAAATTCCGGCTTAGGGGTGAATATCCATCACAGATGTGCACAGTTGTTTTTTAACTAGGTGTGCGTAACTATTTGACACTTAGCTTTCCAGCATTGCCAGCATATGAGGTGTCAAATACACAAAGACAAATCTCTGCACTTTGGTGGATATTGATCCATACTCAAGAAGGTTCAGAAGGCATCTGGCTGAAAAAGGGTAGAAAATATAAAAAGAAAGATTTTGATTTGCCTCGAATATTTCATTCTGCAGTTATGATTGAATTCGCCAGCACCATGCACAAGTTGGAACCATTTGGTGACATGTTTTGATTTTTGACATAAATGTTTTTTAAAATTCAATTATGTTGCCATGATCTCAATTATTGTATATCGCTCAATGTATTTTTCTAGGTATTGTAAACGAATGTATTTGGTCAATGTGGAATTCCTTACAGGAAACAATTGGACATATCATAGTTTAAGCTCTTCGTTGGTAGTCAGTTAGTATGTGTCTGGTCTAACCCTTTTCTTCCGAATGATTTTGATGATTTAAAAAAAAATAGATATTATGGTTTCCTTAGTAAATATAAAAATCTTCAACTTAACATAGTGTAAGCTGAGATTCAGTTCCGAAGCGTTTTTGACGAGTTTCATAATCGTCTAAGGCAAAGAACAAATAGTACGTGCTTAGGTGCTTTTGTGAAGGTCACTGTCTAAAAAAAACAATGTTTGACAGCTAGAGAATGCACGTGCATTTTCGTTTAATTAGTGTCGCTGTCAACCGCGATCTAGTGTATGGTCACCTCGGAGGTGCAGCAGAGCCTAGTTTAGTTGAAACAGTAAATGGGAGAGGCCTGGTTTACTCAACCGAGAGCGCATACTCGTATCCAGATAATGTGAGCGCAACGCACTTACAGGGTGGCCCAGAAAAACGTTGACATAGAATTATAAGAATATTATTTTATTACTTACACCAAATTCATAAAATAACATTAAATAGTAAAATTCAATATCTTGAAATAAAATAAAAAATTACTGTCTTCAAAATATCCTCCTTTTGCACTGATACACAGACGCAAACGTTTGGTAAAATTATCGACGATATGCCGCAGCTCTTCCGAGGTAATTTTTTCCCACTCCTTCGTAAGTGTTGCTTTTAGAGCATCTATATTTTTGTGCTTGGACGCACAGGCTCTTGACTCTAGGATTGACCATAAACTATAATCCATTGGGTTTAGGTCAGGCGAGTAGGTTGGCCATTCTTTGGAGCTTATAAATCCGGGAAAATAGTCCCTACACCACTGCTGCACACTACGAGCCCTATGGGATGGGGCAGAGTCTTGCTGGAATATCCACGGTTGGTTACCAAAATGTTGTTGACTCCAAGGAAGAACTACGGCTTCAAGAATATCTCTTTTATATATTTCTTGATTTATTTTGACACCTTTTTCTATAAAAATAAGGGGTGTTTTGCCTGTAGAGCAAATCCCACCCCAAACCATAACGGATTCCGGCTTTTGTCGGTGAGGAATCACTGCAATTGCTCCAGGACGACTAGGATAATACATTCTATCATTTTGGTGATTATGAGCCTGTTCAATAGAAAACAGTTTTTCATTTGAAAAAAAGATGTGATTCCATTTCTCAGCCGCGGCACGCCTCTTAATTAGACGACATCTCTCGAGGCGAACTTTTTTATCTTTATCTTCAAGAAGTTGTGCCTTACGCAGTTTGTACGCCTTCAAATTGAGGTCATGTGCGACAATACGTTGCACCGTCGAACGGCTTATACCCAGGTCTCGAGCCATTTTTCGGACTTTGGTCCGTGGATTACGATCAAGTCGTTTTTTGATAACATTTCGGAGCCTGGGAGTCCTCACAGTCCTCTTTTTTCCTCTTCCTGGGTGGTCTCCAATATGGCCGAGCTCATTAAATCGCTTAATAGTCTTAGACACAAGTTGACGACTGACACCGAGTGATCTAACTATCTCACACTGTCGTTTTCCAGCCTCGTGTAGGGAAATTATTGCTCCACGTTGCGAAGACATGGCAAAAATATTTAATAACCAATAGTTTTAATCACGCTGTCTATTTTAAATGGCGGCAAAAACGTGTCAAATCGCAATATAAAAACAAATGAATTCGAACCGCGTTCCATTTGAATTTTTTTTACCGTTTAATTTTGTCAACGTTTTATTGGGCCACGGTGTATATTATAGGGATAGACAGGACTGATATCAAATTCCAAACTTTTATTAAAATATTTTAGCGTATGCATTTAAAGATAAAATGAAAAACGAAGGACGGAGAATAAATGGAGCAAATGAAACAAAAACGTAAAATAAAAGCATATTCATTGTAGGGGTAAAGAAATAGGAAGTACCCAGAATAAGTTGGACAGAAGCGGAAAAGACCTTAAGAGCTTAAAATATATAAATAGTGATTTATTTGACTATTCATGAACTAAACAATAAAATAAACCGTTCTGTGTCAACCAACTAAACACGAAAACAAAAGTGCAATGCATCAAACACATTGTCTTCTCAACATTTACAGAAGCATTTTGATGCTTTCCGTGAATCTCTTTGATCTAAATCAAGATTGCTATTTTTACAAAACAATGCTATTGTTTCCCGTCTATTTGTGACTGGGGAGTAAACGTGAATTAACATGACTTGTGACGAAAATAGGCCATTGTGTTTGAGTCACGTTCGTGTACTGATATGCGCGAGAGTGAGTAATTCGCAGAGGAACTGCACAGCAGAATGTATCATCATCATAAACGTAGGGCTCTTGTCGGTGGCGGTATCACCATTCTGTTCTTCTCGCTGCCTCGTTTTATTCTATAAATTGGCAAAATTAAACAGTATGGATTCAACTGACAAAAAAATGTGGGCACTGTGCATTGAAAGGTACATTGCACGGTATGGGGTTAATTTGGAATAGTGCTACTGAGGAAGCACTTACGAGCCACATACAAATATATAGACGAGGCAGTATTATCTAAATTCTGCTAAATTTGTTTAAAGATATGTGTTGTTTTTGGTGAATATAATCACCAGCAAACAGTTGTATCAAAAAATTTAAGGGGTGCATATTTCTAAAAATATGATTTAACCTTGACAACAGCACACCTAAATCTAGAAGGTACTGCTTACGAAGAAACGGTCCTGGGTTCCAATCTCGGTATAGGTAAATATTAGTGGGATGTGATGAGCGCGGATATTTATTTCTGAGGTTTGGGTATTTTTTATGTAGGGCCTGGCCAACGAGTTGGGTCGCTAGCATTTTTTTATTTTTTATTATAAGTAGGTACAGTATATGACGCCATTAGCGTTTCGTGTCACCAGTATGCGGAAAATATGAATAAAAAGTTATTCAAATATGTCGCATTTTTTTTTCAGTACACGACACGCTGGTCAGACTGTTTTTAAGAATATATTAAATCTGTTAAATATTTTGTTGTTTAGTCATCATAACTCAATCCTTATTGAGCTTACCATGGAGCTATTTCGGTTTGTAAGTATAAGATTGTCCCTTAATATTCATGTATGTATTAAAGTACCGTACCTACCAACTGACTGCCAACATTAATTGTTCTAGCTGCAAAAGACTTCAGCTTAGTCGTTGCTATGTCAAAGGAATATAGGCTTTAACGGAAACGAAATGTTGTGAACCGTAATAATAGATATATCGATGTTGCTTTACGAGCTCTGTGTTGATCGTTTATATAAGCTTTACCATGTGTGTTGTCATAAACGCTGGAAAATGTATGCTGTTTTATTTAATACCCTGTTTATTATACTAGAGGACATCATCGTCTCATCTAAATAAGCCGTGATCGGAGGGGTAAACATGTAACGTTTCGAGCGAGCGTAGGACAACTCAATTTTCATTTTTATTTACACACATCGACATTTAGATCTGACGCGCTAATTTGACGCGCGTACAATGCGTCACGATCACGTAACGCATTGCACAAATCTAAATGTCACTTCTTGCATGGGAAAATGACAGTTGAGATGTCCCAACGTGCGTTCAAAAAAATACCCCCCCCCCCAGCTGAACTACTAGTAGGTAAAATTACGTTAGTAAGTCAACTTTTAGACACCCGAGGAAATCTGATGGCCAGGGTTAGGGATCACAACGATCATCTGAGAAAGTCCATACAATATATTTGATTACTGATATCAGCGGATGTTCCATATACATTCCGTTTAATCCACACGGCATACAAACCCAATTATAAAGCTTCTTTAGTTAATCTTTACAATACTTCAGATGAAAGACGCAAAACAGATTCATTTCGCATCAAAATTCACTTACGTTTTATATTGGCTTTTTAATAATATTCATTGATTACGTTTTGAAGTTGTTTAAACGTCTAATTTACAGCTTTGCAATATCATCGAAAAATACTACTACCTACCACTTTTTCACAGGAATGCATAAACTCGCTGGCATCAGACGACCACACCGGAATGGATTCCTTCCATGAATGCCTCCAGGAGTACGATGAAGGCTTAGAAGTCGTGCAAATATGCCTCGAACCAGAAGATACATCCATCAAAGACGAGGAGCTATCAGCTCTCTGTGATCTCAGCTTTGATGATTGTATTAAACGAGATGATACTTTAAACGAAAATATTAAAAATGCACATGAGAAAGTCAATGGCGTAACAGAAATGAAAGCATCAAAGTCTGATGCCTCTTTAGATGACCCGGATGACGATATGACAATAAGAGAAGACGATGTTTTAATAACGCCCCGAGAACTCCCCGACATAAGAACTAAATTCGTTGACACAAAACAAATAGAACGTACTTTGTCAAAGCAGCAAAGTAAAGACATATCGACGTCAGATGAAATGGTGTTCGCTGTGACACCAACAGGCCTAGAAAGGATAAGTTTCGAAAAATATTGGAAAGAATGTGATGCAAAGACCACTTTAGAAAAGGTGAAAAGTGATGAAAGTTGGAAAGAATGCTTAAATTCTCCTACAGACGAGACTGTAAGTTTTTTTGACGCTACCACGAGAATATGCGTCCAAGAAGATGGGCAGTCTCTTCTGTACATAGACCATGAGATTGATGGCTACGAAACTTGCGTCGACGATGATTCTTCGTCCGTCAAGTGTACGGAAAAAAACAGCCATAAAATCAACGGCGATCGAGAGATCAAAGTGGAAGATAAACACGATAAAACAGATGTTAGAAACAAAGACAACGACGCTGGTGCCAAGATAACCGAGCAGAACACTCCCGATTTCATCGACGAAGTGTCGTACAATCCTTGTATCCAGGAACACATAATAAAACAAATGAAATCCTTACGAATCGAGCCTATAAATATGAATATAAGTCATAAAAAGAAAAAGAAAAGTCCGACTAAACCGAAACCGTCCAAACCCGTGCAGTGTGTCGAATACTACAACGATCAGGCCGAGTGTTTAGAAGAAATAAGACAAAAGAGGATCAAAGACGAGGAGAGCATTCATAAGGCTGAACAGAAGAAGATTCTAGATTCAAACAAAGCTGTGATGGAGAAAAAGCTCCACTTAAAAATCCAAGAGCCGAGTGAAGAATCCACAGACTTAGAAAGTTACGTCCCGGGGTGCCATAAGTGTTTTTTAGAAAACTATGCCTATGCTATAACTACTTACATAGCAGAGGCGCACGCTTGCAAGTTTTGTGAAGTGATTCGTGAGTTCCTGGAGTGTCCGAAGGTCGTCCCTGACCGAAGGATGTCGGCTCCGGCGCTGGTGAGCCTGGACAGTTCAGGGTCGACGACGGATGAAGAGGATCTCCTGATGGTGCCAATCGCGAAGGACAGGAGAAGATCCGCCGGACCTTTGAAGTTTGTTGTACCTTCGAGGAGAACCAGGTATGATCACTTTTATTTTTGTATATTTCTGTGACATTCACAACTTATGATGGTTATGGTCGTGGGTATGTTGAACATATTGAGAGAATTGTCAGTGACATAACGCGGCTGTCACATGGATTAGTTGGTTAACTAACAAATCTGGCGTCCGGTTTCGCCTATTGGTCCTAAGTTCGAATCCCGGTTAGGGCATTTTCTTGTGCGATAAGCATGTGTTGAAGAAAGAAGAAGAGAAGAGAAAGAAGTATGTGTGTTACTACATATTTGACTACTTTAGCTGCTATTAACTAAACGATTCCGTCTGTAACTACAAGCTTTGATTTATTTGGGAGTGGGTCGGTTTGTGTAACATTGTCCGCAAACATTTATTTATTCATTTAAATCGTGTGTGATATGACAGCCTTGTAATGGTAATGGTAGCCACTGTGAAATCTCGTAAAATCTTCCTAATTCAACCCTAGGCCGTCAAATCGGACATTACGCGCGACCCCAACGTGACATACGCCTTAACTAGTCGTTAATTTAACACCTTTTATTATAAATAACCAACAGACGGGCATACACTAAAGATTTCCTGTAACACGTGCCCAACAAACCTAATGCGATGAAGCCTTACTCTGAGGCCGGCTTACATAGATCTCTTTACACAATCGCAATCCAAAACCAAACTTAAACACAGCCGGATAAGACTCACTTTCCAACGACATTGATACACCTGTACATGGTCACGGGATTGTTATTTTAAATTGTAGTTTATTAGGAAGGAAATAGGTTTGATATTTGTATGACTGGAGAGCAGAAGAGTTGTTTGCGAACTTTAGAGGTTTTTAATATCAATTGTTCAAGTTCAAGTTAAAGAGGTTTCAGACTTGGAGTGGGACGTGACGCGTCATGTGACCTACACTTGAATGGGAAAGCCAACACAAGTATATGACTTTTGTTCTTTCCAAATAAGTGGCCAAGGACTTATAAACAGTCAGCCTAATATAGTAACAAAAAAAATTAGACAAATATATCGTGATACATCCGTATTCTTACAGTAATAAAGACGACTTTGCTGCGATATAATTGTAAAACTTTACCGATATTAGTAAAACTGCCATTGTGGTATACCTGCAAAATAAAATTCATTATTTATTGCGACAATCCCATAACGAAGCTGATTGAAGGTCGTACAAATTACGAGGATATAGTATACACATTTACATATATTTATCATCGCAATACCATATAATTGATTTTATGCACTATTCTTAATCATTAAATAAGTAAATTAATCATATATTTAAGATTTATTACCAATAACGAATGAGCATGAGTAAATCTTCAATAAGTGCTCGCAGTCAAATTATCTTTAATTTTTGTCGAAATTTAGAGTCAATTTATCTTGCAAGAGACGGTGAAAAGAAAGGGGTTCTCTTGAAAACAAGTAAACAATTTCATCTCGCCGCCATTATAAAGGTCATCTTCACAATTTCACATATTGTTATCCTCTTCCCTTATACATTTCACTGTTGTCCTTTTCTAATCCACCTATAACATTACTTTATTACCACGAAACACATTAACAAGCACAAACATGAATTCCCAATTCCCAAAGTATTCAGCTAGTTTTTATAACTACCCGGCCAAAACCGAAACGCAACAAGAAGTATGGAGTTTCATACGTGGTTACATCGTTTTTAATTAGGTAGTATGTTCGCTAATTTGGGAGAGTGGTGGTCTATGCAATTGAGTAATTGAATTGGTCCCGATGGGGCATTGCGTTGAGTGTAACAACACGCAAAAGAACTCCGTTGGCCGGTACAATCGACCAAAATATATATTTTTTCACCTTATTACATCGCTTTTATAACCACCGACGCTAATGAGTCGTTATAACCACCGACGCTAATGAGTCGTTATAACCACCGACGCTAACGAGTCGTTATAACCACTGACGCTAACGAGTCGGTATAACCGCCGACGCTAATGAGTCGTTATAACCACCGGCGCTAACGAGTCGTTATAACCACCGACGCTAATGAGTCGTTATAACCACCGACGCTAATGAGTCGTTATAACCACCGACGCTAATGAGTCGTTATAACCACCGACGCTAATGAGTCGTTATAACCACCGACGCCAACGAGTAGTTATAATAAGTTTAACATGTGTCTCTATGTATCTGCGTGTTTGGCAGTCGCATTTCTGCTCCCGGGTAGTGTCGGGTCACCCGTGTGGTGTCGGGTTTGAATAGCACCACCCCCTTTCTTCCTGTGGGTGTAGTAAAACTTTATCTAAGTAATTATAATCAATAAAGCGTATTACTATGTGCAATAATTTTTAAATGAAAAGTAATTTAATCGAATTGAGTCTTATTTTGGCTCAGAAAGCCTTAGTCTTAGTCACTATGTTATATTTAATCATTATGTTAATTACAATCTTTTAGTTTTAAGTTACCTACATATATTGTGATGCCCGGCCTTTGCAGGGTGCATGTTTGAGTCTGTTTTAACATTTGTCACCATTTGTAACAACATGTATGCAATAAAATATTTGAATTTGAAGTCATACTAAGGGAACAGAGTTGAAGTGTGCTGTGCGGCGATGGGCTAGCAAGCTATCATTGCGATGTCACTTTACCCACATTTATGCTAAAAGTGGCACTGGAACGTAAGTTTCTTGTACTCTGCTTACCCCTTTTGGGAATAAAGGCATGAATATATGTATGTATCGCTGCTCCCAAACGGATGAACCGATTTGAGAGCGGCTTTTTTGAATCGAAGGTATTGCCAAAGTCGGGGGTGCCGCATCACTCGAGCACTTTCTACTTGACAGAGTGTGTTCACATTTATCGGTTTAGGATCCGGTGACGATATCAAATGTATGGAGCAGGTTCCGATATCGGATTGTGGCTTCCTGACGTTTCGGATGTGTGGCAAAATTCTTGGTCACAGGCCAGGCCGTCCCGTCCCGTCTCGATCATGTCCCGTTTAGTCAATATAATACTAGACAACGTTTCTGGCTTTAACTAGACTAGGTCACATCCATCCGTTTCCCATTAAGTAATATGAATGAGTATGGGGCAAATTAAAAAGAAACAATCTCCAGCCGCGGCCGGCTTAGGGGATTAGAGAAAACAGTCAACCACGACTAGTGATGGACTGATATCGATAAGTTTTCTTCAGTGGCCCGATTCATGTAGCCGACGGCCTCACGCCGAAGCACTAATCATAATCTGATTCACTCAAGAGCAAATTAAACGCAACACTTTTCGCAGAATTTCTGCCAAATGGTGTATCTACTCATATTTTGCTCTTGTGGTGGACCAGACACTGAATTCAGTGCCTGAATACGGGTGTAGACTCAAAATTTATTATTACTCCAAAAGAAAGAAGGCAAAAAAAATATGTCTAGTGACGAAAATCCAGATACCTCTAGAAGTTACGAAGCTACAACCGGTTTAATATTGCTTGTTAGAGAGAGAAAACGTTTCTAACGTTTTTAACGTGCGTTAAAAAGAAAAGCGTTAAAATGGGGTATATTCTATACCTTTTGCAAAAAACTTTGGAACAAACTTTTTTTCTCCATTTGAGAATATTTTTTATCCTTTTTCGCCGCTCACATCGTGGAGGAGTGCCCCAAGAGACGCTTTACTGGGGAACTCGGCGATCTTTACGCGCTTACAGCGGGTGCCAGGGATTGGCTTTCAAACTTAGATATATTATTGTAAATCTCTTGTTGTATTTAAAAATCTGATATAAAACACATTTTATGTAAAATAAAGCCATACGATATAATAATAATCCTTTTTCGCGAAAATTCAACATTATAGGTTATTTTATTTGGTGTCTACACGCCTATTGAGACTGTGAGAGCCCAGCCTTAACAGGCATAGGCACGGTTAGCAGAAGACGGCGCGCTAGCTCTCTCTCGCTTTCTCGCACCACCCGTCTCTCTCTTATAAGAAGAAATCCATAAACAAGTCTTGACGTGTGAGAAAGCACGCAACAATTACCAAATACCTCCTAGTTGAAAATTGCATCCAATTTAACACATTTAAACGCACGATCTCTCTCTTTATTTTCTGTATTGAGTCACAATTAAATAAGTAAACAATAACCATAGAAGAAAATTCAATTAGTATTCAAGATGATATTTAAAATTCATAAATACGAACGACATTAAACCACAAACGAAGTACGAAACGAGTACATGAATGGTACGTATCATCAATGCATACTACAAATGTATCAAAATATTTACTCCACAATTGACGCGACACTCGACATAATGGAAACCGCAACGCCCACACCACTAAAAGAAAATTGCTAATACTCATAATTGAATTATGGTTAGCCGACCTCAATGTATCATTGTAGCCGCGGCCCCGCCAGACCTCGCTTGTCGGCGATTGTCGTTTGTCGGCATTGTCGGCAATTGTCGGTTTGTCGGCGTTTTATACATGCGCTTGGATTTCTGATCTCGCGGATGGAATGAGCGCGTTCGAATTTTGAATTAGGTGAGTGTCTTTTCTTTTGTTTGTATACTTATCTTATTCATTATAAGGTGGTGATGCGTCGACTAGGTAATCTTGGAATAGTGTCCACATTTTTTGTCCACGGTTTTCGAGTTTTGGACCTTTTTAGGCACTTTTACCTATAATGGCTTTATTTATAAACGGCCATCATACCTATTTTAGCTAAAACGCCTTCAAAATTCGTTTTTAGGGTTCCGTACCTCAAAAGGAAAAAACGGAACCCTTATAGGATAACTTTGTTGTCCGTCTGTCTGTCTGTCTGTCAAGACCATTTTTCTCAGGAACTTGTGGCGGTATCAAGCTGAAATTTATATCAAATACTCAGGTCTATTGTCCCTTCGACCTGTGAAAAAATCAAACTTAAAAGTCAACCCAATCAAAAGATACAGTCGTTTATGCTGCAAATTTAAGAGTTTGTCGACACTCGCAAAACCTACGGGGTACTTCCCATGAACTCAGAAACTTGAAATTTGGCATGAAGCAACGTCATATAGCACAGACAAAGGAAAAATTACGAAAAGTAGACATTTTTAGTAAATTCATACAAAACACCTTTTTTTTAAATTTTAAACTTACTACCTTTTTCCTCGTAAATGCGAAGAGGTATTAAATTGAAATTCATGTCAAATACTCAGGGCTATAGGACCTTTCAGATGTAGCAAAACCAAACTTTTATGTCAACGCAATCAAAAGAAATAGCAATTTAAGTCGCATATTTTGAAATTGAGTCATCATCATTATCATATCAGCCGAAAGACGTCCACTGCTGGACATAGGCCTCCCCCAAAGAGTGCCAAAGTGACCGATCCCGCGCCACCCGCATCCAGCAGACTCCCGCAACCTTTACCAGGTCATCACTCCACCTTGTCGGGGGCCTACCCACGCTGCGCCTTCCGGTACGTGGTCGCCACTCGAGAACCTTTCCGCCCCAACGGCCATCGGTTCTACGTGCTATGTGCCCCGCCCACTGCCACTTAAGTTTAGCGATACGGAGGGCTATATCGGTTACCTTGGTTCTGCTGCGGATAGCCTCATTTCTGATGCGATCACGCAGAGAAACTCCCAACATGGCCCTCTCCATTGCCCTTTGGGTGACTTTGAGCCTTCTTATGAGGCCCATAGTAAGCGACCACGTTTCAGTGCCATATGTCATCACTGGCAACACACACTGGTCAAAGACTTTCGTCTTGAGACACTGCGGAATATTGGACGAAAAGATTTGCCGTAGCTTCCCGAACGCTGCCCAGCCGAGTCGGATTCGACGATTGACCTCTTTCTCGAACTTGGACCTACCTAACTAGATCGTCTGTCATAGGTATACAATATTGGTCTGCAACTTCGAGCGTGAAGTGTCCGATTGTAATGGGAGTTGGTACGACATGGGCATTTGACATGATCTTCGTCTTATCCATGTTCATTCTTAGACTCGCTCGGATGCTTTACTGAGGTCATCGAGCATCGTACTTAAGTCCTCCATGGTCTCAGCAAAGACTACTATATCGTCAGCAAACCGAAGGTGAGTGATGTACTCGCCGTTGATGCTGATGCCTAGCCTTCTCCAGTCCAGAGTCTTGAAAACGTCATCCATCAGTGCAGCGGTGAACAGTTTTGGAGAAATAACATCTCCTTGCCTGACTCCCCGCTGCAGCGGAATAGGTTTCGAGTTCTGGTCCTGGAGTCGGACTGACATAGTGGCGTTCTCGTATAAACACTTCAGCACTTCGATATAGCGATAGAAGATTTGAAATTGAGTACTCGCAACAAACTCAAAACCTAAACTACCTAAAGGGTACTTCTCGTTAACACAGAACCTTGAAACTTGGCACGAAGAAACTTCATATAGCACAAACAAAGGAAAAATTACGAAAAGTAGACATTTTTAGTAAAATCATACAAAAAACCTTTTTAAATTTTAAACTTACTACCTTTTTCCTCGTCTTATTTTGGCGTTCGCAACAACTCGCAAGGAAATCAAAGCCTAAAGGATGATTACTAAATTGATAAAGTGACCCTGTTTAAATTTATGCTTCCCCAGCTTTCCATATTGTAATGTTACGGGTTCCATTTTCATTTATCATTTAGTAATAAACATACCTACTACCTACAAGTTTTGCTTGTTTGTACGGAACCCTCGGTGCGCGAGTCCGACTCGCACTTGGCCAGTTTTTTTCTCTATTACGTCACTTTGACGTTTCTATTTTGTAAGAGGGACACAAAATATTTTTTATGAGTCCCTAAGGGGTAAATGTTCAATAGGGGAGGGGGTAGATGTAAACTTCAGCTAACAATGGTCAATTTAGGGTAGAATTTGGCGTAGAAGCAAATGACACTATTTTCAATAGGATATGCCGTATTTAAAATCTGCGTGGGGTTCATAAGCGACTAAAAATCAAAAATCTCGATCCGTATACCGGTCACTCTTCTAAAAATACCATCTAACCCAGCCTTTGAAGTAGGTAGTAATGTACCTACTTTGAAAACCCACCTTAGCTGAAGCGTGGTGAAATCTCCGATACAAACTTACTAGAATGAACTGGGAGCCGATCAGAAACTTTTGCTTTGCAATTTGATATCAATGTGATTCGCGCTCTCGCTTCCTCGGGCGCTGAATATATCAGAGAGTACAGGAAAGTCTGTTTTGCGTTCCAACCGCTGCCGCTGTCAGTATCTGTGTTGGAAATTTGATGGACTTAAAATTACCAAATACCTACCAGCCGAGCCATCATGACTGAATTTATGTCGGACGTAATAAAATCGTTCTTCACTAACAAATATGTAAGTGTGAGAGCAGCAAATGCTTTAATATCTTCAACGAATCCTGAATACACTAAAGCAGAAATCTTGTGATGACCCCTTTGGAGTTGCAGTTGTTAATAGGCTACAGCTACAGACGCTACAGTGAACCATTAGGCAGGCCGTATGCTTTGCCAACGTCGTAGTACTTATAAAAAGCGGCCAAGTGCGTATCGGACCAAGGCCTATCGATTGATGTGACACACGTCGGCTTGCAATCAAAAAAAATTTTTTGACTTTCAGTTTTATGTATGGAGTGCACCACAACAATTTTTTTTTTGTAATTTTAATTACAAAAGTATGTAGCGGCTAACAAAATACACTTATCCTCTAAATTTTATTCAAATACACCTTAATATTATATGGATATTGCAATAATCTGTAATAAACAATTGTTTCGTTTTTTTAAAATTAGTACCTAGTTTTCGAGTAAAATGCCTGTGACATACGGACGGATAGACAGACAGACAGACAGACAGACATGACGAATCCATAAGGGTTCCATTTTTTGCCATTTGGCTACGGAACCCTAAAAAAATGGGTATCCAGGTATCTCTTGACTCTTGAACTTGGGATAGTTTAACTTTGTGGATATTGATAAAACCCTAAACATATCACGTAGAACCGATGGCCTTCGGGGCGGAAAGGTTCTCCGGTGGCGACCACGTACCGGAAGGCGTGGGTAGGCCCCCCACAAGGTGGACTGATGACCTGGTTAAGTCCGCTGGCTGTACTCTTTGGGGGAGGCCTATGCCCAGCAGTGAACGTCTTTCGGCTGTTACCGATGACCGGCTAATGATGATGATGATAAAAAAAATATCCCACTAGGACACTGGATAAAACCGCGGTGATGGTATAGACAGCATTCAGAACGTTCGCTGTAATAATCAAGCACACTTAAGACCTGGTTAAATACTACTGCATCTAACCAGGTCTTAAGACCACTTAATGACTACACTAACTGCACTCGCACTCACTGATTAAAGCGAGATGGAGAGTTTGTCTCCAGGTCTATAGGCCGCTTCACTGAAAGAATCATCGCGAAACAAGCCCGCAAAAACAAAATCGAATCACAATGCGAAGCACAAGGCCTTCGATAGTCTCCCAAGTATGGGCGGTAATATCGGAGGCCTTTCCGATGCAGCGCATTTTCCGCTCCGCCGGGCGGAATAACGGCTGCACACTTGATTCCTATCTTTATGGTGACGGAAACATAGTAAATAATGTATTGAGAGAATTCAAGATGGCTTCTCTGCTTCACTTCTAGCTAAGCAATGAAGTGAAATATTGTAAGCCGAGTGTCTCATTCTTTGAAAATACAATAATAATAAAATCTAATGTCGCGAAATGAAGTTCGCTAGCGTGAAAATTGTTTTATTTAATGGTAATGGTAATTCTACTATTTGGCTGGTAGTGATATAAAGTAGGATACTTAAATGGCTAGACTATGTCATAATGATTCAATACCTATACTAGGATATAATAGCATTTGCACTGGGAACACCGGTACTTTGGCGTTATTGCACAAAAAAAAAACAGAATATTGTCACCATTTTTGTGGCATCATGAGCTGTTAAAACTAATCGAGTCAATCCCCAATATCATGCCACAGAGATCCAAGCCTAATTACCTACTAGTTCTATGAAGCTAGATGTCAATTAAATTGCATCAATGTTTGCAATCCACCAAGTTTTTGCCCCATTGTTCAGTCGATGAAGTAATTGAGTTGATGCGCTGTTTTACATTATTCTTAGCTCTGTTGAGAACAAAGAACAGTTCCCTAGAATAGGTATTCATTTGTTTTTATCGCGCAAAACATGATTTTCATATTTTTTAGTATTTCGTAATAACTAGTCTAGAATTGGTGCAACATTGGTACCTATACAAGTACTTATATTATTTATTAGAGTATAAGTATTATGAATATTACGGTAAAATGGTGTCACCGTCTCGTCCCGATTTTAGAATAGCAACTCCCGCTTTTGTCCTATCTCCTAAGAGTAGACTATGAGAATAGGGTGAAAGAGCGTTGTGGGTGACGGGCTAACAACAGTAGCAGCATATCACCGCTATTTCACTTTTCAATACAGTTGGTCAAAAAGTGGTACTTTTTGTGGCTGCGTGGCGTACGAGAAGCTCAATTTCTCGAACTAGTGCTTTTTACTTTTTAGTTCCAAACTATACTTTCGAAACGCAGTAATTTTATATTAGATTTTTTACTTGGCTTTTTTTTTTTAGCCGATGGCGCTGATTCCAATAGTACGAGTATGTTGTCACTGTCAGTGTCATTTGTAAAGTATGGGTTCGTTCAAAAATAACTTCGAAGCAAGCATATTTTATCGCAATGATATATTAATTTATTATTTTTCGCAATTGTATTAAAAAACGTCGTTTACAATACGTGTGAAATGTCTTTTACCACTCGTACCGAGTCTTGCCACTCGCTTTCAGCTCGTGGCAAGATACCTCGGTACTAGTGGTAAGAAGACATTCTTTTCACACTAGTTGTAAAATGTACTATTTTAATACACTTACTACAAGTGGCGCTGTGAAATTTAATTGAATAAGTGAGCGAACATAGTTCTCCGTTTCAGCTTGTGCCAAAATTCTTACGTGTATCTAAAATCATTCAGACAGGATGTCCCGCTGTTTTGCTCTGCGGGTTGCATTTCTTAAACGATTCTTGTAAAATTTTGTAAGATGGTTCGTTAAATATAAACGTTTTTTGGTCGATTCAGATTTTTGATAATTATTTAAAAAACGAAAAAGGCTAGCGTTTCTACAGCTCACATAGCTACTAGCTTAATGTGTTTTTTCTATCCCTTTTCAGACGTGACTTACATTATGTAGTTATTAAAGGTCTGTCTGGAAATCAGCCCTACTGTAACAATATGCTGAGGCGCGCTCCTTTTAAACATCACATAATCATAACTGTATAAAGCGTTTATATTCTATTCTACATAGTAAACTGTTTGTTTACCTACATCATCTGCAAAACAAAACAATGTTGTATGCTAACTTCGACCCCGTCCCTATACGTAGGTAGGTACAGTCGCAAACAGGCGCGTTCACTCGTCTGTGTCGCCTCGCTAAGTGATTGAACTATATGCATCCTGTCCTGTACTGTCAAAACCAGTGGTTCCATTTTAAAATTGTATTGTTGTATGCGCCTGACGTCGCAGTATAAATAATAATATGTTCGTCATCCCTGGCCATAAAGGAGAAATTATCGGCGCGGAAAACCTCAGTTCCTGACCAGGGAGAGATGTCAAATTTTGATTTAACCACGGGCAGTAATGAAGAAAGCGTCAGATATCGATTTTAATCTCCTTTCCCTTGGTCTCGGGCGTCGAATGCCTGCAGTCGGGGACATTTATGTTTTACCGCTCTAGGTTGGTAATGTAGGTACTTTGCGTAGACAGTTCAATATCTAAGAAAACCGATGTTTTACAGTTAGATAACTCGAATCATGGCATCTCGCACGTGCTCTTTCGTCTTATTGGAATCGTCACGTTTGTGCGTCATCACCGTCTCCAACAAAAAGTTGTAGTCTTATAATAGAGTGAGAAACGACGCAAACGTGACAATATACACTACTGATATACAGTCAGAACCGAGTTTCATCAGTATGAAGAGCTAATGTCTGTGAAATGTTAGTATTTAGCTTTGTCATCATCACCATAAACCTGAAACATTTGGACAGATGATTTAAACAGCATCTGTACGCGAGATAACGCCTCTCGTGACTACGTACCGAAGCTAATCCGGGACCAGCACTTGCGTCCACATTTGTGGCACGTGAATTGACGGACCGGATCACGGCAACTTCTTGACGGTTAACTAAGCCTTTGGCGCGTTTTCGTTTCGGGCTATAACTTGAAACCAGAGCTATACCCACGAACTTCGAATGTAAAAGTTCGGATATCTCTGTCTCTATCGCGCTTACAATACTCGAGTGACAGTTGTATGTTCAAGTTTTCTTTTTTTTAATTATGTTACTATCTATTACTTATGTCTGTTCTGTTCCTGCTGTCTGTTGTGAATCGAATATTTGTTATAATTATGTTTTTTTTTGTTATGTTTTTGTTGAGTGAGAGCTACGGTAGCCTAGTGATTCAGGCATGCGGCTGTCAAGCGGCGGTCGTGGGTTCGAATCCCGGCTCGAACCAATGAGTTTTTCGGAACTTATGTACGGAATATTTACCGTTAGCTTTTCGGTGAAGGAAAACATCGTGAGGAAACCGATCTAATCCTAATAATAGGTCTAGTTTTCCCTCTGGGTTGGAAGGTCAGATGGCAGTCGCTTTCGTAAAACTAGTGCCTATGCCAAATCTTGGGATTAGGTGTCAAAGCGGACCCCGGGCTCCTTTCGGGGCATTCCCGGGAATAGCGCTAGGAGGATGAATTATGTTTTTGTACGATTTTGTTTCTGTGTGATGGTAGCAAACAAATAAACGGTTTTTCTATCTTAACTACCTATAACTTGCACAATTTACGTCAAGGCTCTGGGATACTTTGCGAGATTTGACAGTATCTTACCTGTAATCTTGTCACAAAGTAGAAACATAAATCTTCAGGGTATCCGAATATTTGTTAAGAATATAAACATTGCTGTCGCCGCCTGTACCCGCGCTGAGCCATGAGCTCCGTACACAGAGACGTAAACATTTATGTTCCCAATTGCATTTCGTACGTTGCAAAAATACTGCTAGTAACAGTGAGATGTTGTGCTAATATTTAGATAGTGTTCATATCAGATGTGAATGGTGTGATTATAATAGTACATTACTCACAAGAAATGTCCCAGATCGCAGGTATTACTCATCAGTGATGAGTTTGGGATAGCTGTCAGTTCATATACATTTTGAAGTATTCATGTGGCAACATTATCACTTCCAATCTCATTCTAATCGTATTAAGACTGTATTTGATGCCCGAACGTATGCCAAGTAATGCATTTATAGTCAAGTGTAAAAAATTGAGTGCACTCAACTTACTAATCAACTTTTCCATTGCCCACGTCAGCAAATTAAGGTTTCAGTAGGGGAAGATAGTATAGTACCGGACAGTGTATACTATCGGACAATGTCAATAACATCTCTATTTCACGTCTAAGCGCCATCTATGAACGCACAAGCAAAATATCCCATTCTAGACACGCGATGAACCAGTCTGTGGCAAGCTGCCGACGCCCCTGCGCGCACCCTATCGATTTATGTGAATAAATCAATTTCAACGTAAGGAATAGTTTTTTTGCTTTGTTTGCCGCACAATTTAAGTTATTACAAATAGCACACGTTACAAGTGTATCATAAGTTTATTACAGATTTAATTTATGATACTAAAACAAATTAGAAATGGCCTATTCTTATATGTTTTATTTTTTTATAATGTTAGTCGTTTTGTATTGTATCGGACAGGGAAATTTCGTATAGTATGGGACACATTCACGCGTCCATTACTACACGTAAATTAATAATAAATAATAATAGAATTGCCCAAAAATATATAAAATAGTACCTATCTAACACTTTTAATTATGACAAGTTACTAGGTATATATTGATGATGTCCAGTACAAATCTTGCAAGTAAATTTTGACATAATGTCGTCAGGTCAATCTGAAATTTTGTTTAGGTACTTGTGCAGGTAGTTAAAATGACATGACAATACAATATTAAGAGGATTGTATGCCTAAACATTTTCTTGTTGCCGGCGGTTGTGGAAAATACTAGTTCACCCAGCTCTGAGGGCCATGTGAGGGACTACCGCGAACGGCATTCGAAGTTTTCCCTCTCTTTCGCTCTCAAGTAGGAAACACTACTAAACTTCTAACTACTAACTGCTAAATACCAATTAATCATTTTATCGTCAGTATTAAAGTAGGTAAGTAAAGTGCCTGTTTTACCGTACTTTTCTATCTATAGGACTGTGCGTGTGGTAAAATATTTAGGTACTCTCATTTTACCGCACCTTACTACATAAATATAATACACGGGTTACTAATGATTTACCAAAAAGAAATTGCCAAAATTTCAGTTCCCAAAAAATGTTTCCCAAAATTTCATTTGCCAAATAAAGATTTGCCAATATTATTTTTCCCAAAAAAATGTTACGCAAACGTTTTATTTAGTTTAAGAATGTTAAGGCAATGAATCGCTTACCAACTGGTGTTTTGACCAATTTTCATTAAGTCAAATGTTTTAGTTGGCAAAACATATTTTACGCAAATAAAATTAAGGCAAATGATTTATATCGACGATATAATGCGATTTTACGATATAATGCTTATTTCATATACAAGTCATATTGCATAATAAATTTCATATCTTTCTTTTATAGGGGCCGTAGTTGTAACCTAACGTAACCTAAACGCCATAAAATTCGGTTCTGGCGCGTCGCCGGCCGCTACCGCGGCACGCTCGCTTCGCTCGCTCTGCTCGCGCGCTGTAGGGTCGCAGTTCAACCTAACACTCCTCCTCGCTTCGCTCGTCGTCGTACCTAACTGGGCTCTGCCTTAGACCTATATAATTACCCTATTCATTGAATAAATATTGTTATGGCTATAGATCGTTAGGGCTAATGCCCATTAGGACAACACCACTTAGGATAAATGACGCGGTCGCGGTCTACCTAACACGCTCCTCCTCGCTGCGCTCGTCGTCGCACCTAACTGTACTCCGCCATATACGAGTTCTTTATTAACCTATAGTTCTGGTGGCAGTTAAAGTTACTTTACACAAAAACTCCAATTTTTGTCCTTATAATATTTTGTCATAACAAGTAATTTGACTAAATGTTTATTGTGTAAGGTTTTTTTGCCTTAATAAAACATTTAGCAAATGACCAAATGCTTAAATGCTATTTTTCGTACTAATATTCTGCTTAAAGAAAATTTGACCAAATGAAAATATGCGTATTGTAAGTTTGCCAAAGATAGCATTGACAAATAAAACATTTGCTAAAATTTGTTTGGGTAATGAAATTTGACCAAAATCTTTTTGAGAAAACGGCAGGATCCCATAATACACATTATTGGTATACAAAGAGTTTTTAAGTTTTTGTTGGAGATTTAAATTACAATACCTATTATACGCGTTGAACAATTACTTTAAAAACCTGTAATTAAACAATACTCAACAAGTTTAGTCGACGTTTTATTACCAGTTGTGTTAGGTACCTCCTTACGTTCGTCTCCTACTTAATATCGATAAATAATAAATAATGATAGTAAAATAATAAGATGTCCGCTATTAAACCAAACTGTTCGATACTTAACAAATTACTGTATATTTTGGTATCCTGCTGTTTCGGCAAAATATTTTTCGCCAAATTTCACTTCCCACAAAACTTATGGCAGTAGTTTCATTTCCCAAACGAACAAATAGCACATTTTAGTTTCGCATTTTGTTCATTTGGTCAAAATATCATTTGGCATAATTTTGCTTTGTCAAATGTTATTAAGACAAAAGTTTATTAAGCAAACACTTTGTTCGGGCTAATATTGTTTTCCAAACAAAACATTTGTTCAAATTTTCATTTCGCATATTAGGTACCAGGGTGGAAAAAATGGCTTGTCATAAGCGAACTCTGTTTTTGGTCGGTTAGGTTAGAGTTCACTTGTGTCCCTCAGACCAGAAATAGACACCCCGCGCAGCGGGGTGGCGTCGATTCGCTGGAGACTCTCGATGAAAAGGGCGAAACCGACTCGGGGCTTGCTTGCATGCATGCTGCTTATTTGGATTATAATATATTGTTACCTAAGTACCTATAGTACAAAAGAACATAAACTTACCAGCAAATTATTTACTTTTGTTTTTTACAAACTACCCGCTTAGCAAAATTATGTAATCTCACTCAAATAGATTTCGTATGCACTACACAATTAGGATCTAAATCATATGCCATGCAATAATTTGGAAAAAGAATGTTATGCTAAATAATACGTTTGACCAAATGAAACTTGACCATGTAAACAATAATTTGCGAAGTAATATTTTGCCATAGGAGATATTGCCAAGTGATATAATGCGAAACAATAATTTGACTAGTGTTTTTTTGCCACACATACAATAGAGAACCGTATATTTTACTTTCTTCTTAATGTTACTAATCACTCCCTTGACGAACATGTTTGCAAGATATTTATTGCAAGTAGGTATTCACCTTCTCTCACGCTTATTAGGTATATATATATATATTGGTTTTTTAAGTATACTGTCCGATACTATAGCATGATGTCCGATAGTATACGAAATTTTTATAAAATAATAATTGATATAAGTCGGTTATCGATAAAGTTATTATACTTTTTACCAAAACGGTATAACGAATGAACTTCAATGTGCACAATTATTATTTAAAATGATTTTAATGTCTCCAATTTCAAGACTTTATTTGTTAAAACTAAAATGTGTCCGATACTATACTACCTTCCCCTATATGGGCGTCCCAAGACTATGCGACATGAAGGGAAAGTACCTTAAATATCGTAGATAGGATATTTTGCTGAAAGAAGACTACATGTCGTTTTTTAATGTTTGTAATAGTGCATTACAAGATTTTCTATAAATTACTTGTTGCGTTTGCAAATGGAAAATTGCCGACTACCGAACAGTACCACCATCACCAACTTGACAATTGTCATCTGACAATGACAATTCGCCCTACATTTCAGCATCGTTACTTATCGACGTAGAAATTTCACGTTGAAATATCGTTGACACGCAACAATTGTTGATGAAGCCCTATTTCGCAAATGTTTGAATAAATAAATATTAGAGGAAATCATATAAAGGTACCTACCCAAATTGACCTAGGCCCATAGTACCTAAGCTTAATAGGTATGGCTTGTGTTATGGGTACTAGACAACGATATATTGTTACGAATTCTTCTTAGATAGAAAACATCCAAGACACAGAAACAAACATTCACGCTCATCACACAAATTTTTACCCTTACCGGGATTCGAACCCAGGAACTTCAGCTTCATAGGCAGCATCACTTTTTGGTTGACGGAACCATCATGATCTTGATGAAGCCATAATAGTCTGAAGATTGATTGAAAAATTGCCGCGTTTATAAATATAAAGTACCAAAAACATAATTTAATGTTTTTGCTTCAGTAAAGCAATATAGAAATCACAATAAAATAGTCTTGGCCTCTAATAGGACGAACTTCGCGGCAGCTTTGCTAAATTTCGTGATGGTCACACATTCAGTTTCGTGTGTCAGGACTTGGGTAAAATAACTTTAACACTGTTTAGATAAGTCCTTACTGTTATATACTTAAGCAAAAGTCCCACTTTGTAGGTGAGTTATACCTACGGTCAGTGTATAGGAGGTTCAAAAGTAGCTCAATTAGGTGCGTGTTTCAATCATCTTTGCAAGCAAAATAAAATGTTAGTGCAGCTTAGACATAGATATATCTAAATTATGATAACTAACATACTGCATGTTACTTAATAGCTTGTAATAAATAAAATAAAAAATCTTTTTTAAAATTTCTTCGCAGTTACGTGCCACAAGGAGCCATGACAGTGACGGCGTCGCCGCGGCGAGACGGACTGGCCGGCCAGCAGTGGGGTCCAGCACGGAAGGTCACCCTTACCAGGTGTCCTGGTGCACCACTGGGTGTCAGCATAGTTGGAGGGAAGGTGAGTGACAAGCACGGAGACGGCCTGGCTGGCCAGCAGTGGAGTCCAGCTCGGAAGGTCACCCTGTTCCACACTGTTGCGTCAATAGCGGTCAGCATTAATGGAGGGAAGGTTACCAGTCACGGCGATGACACTACAAGGAAACATGATGTGCTGGTCGGTTTTCAGTAAGAGCCTCTGGTCATTAGCAACGTTGCAGGGAAGGTGAGTGAGAAGCAACGCTGATATTAGAGCGAAGAGAGAGGGTACAATTACATCATCATTGTTACAACCAAACGTCGCTGGACAAAAGCCTCTCCAAAGGATCAAAAAAAAAACCTGGACCTTGCCACCTAGATTCAACGGACTCCAGCAACCTTCAGACGTAGAAGCTTCCTACTTTATGTAACTAAGAAATCGGTAGGGAGTCTATTCAGATTGTCCATAACATTCCAATTTTAGATTGCTTGAATTGGAATTTAAAACGTTTCAATTTTTGCAGGTGGATATTGTCGCTAATCAGGAAAACGAGGGAGGCGATGAAAAAGCAATATTCGGTATATTCATCAAAAATGTAGTCGCTGACAGTCCCGCTGGCAATTGCGGAGAACTGCATGTAAGTATTTTATTTATATGTTACGCAATGCAGGTTTTTTTTTAAAGTAACTGAACATATTTTATCTATCAGCCGAAAGACGTCCACTGCTGAACATAGGCCCAAAGAGTGTTGAAATGACCGGTCCTGTGCCACCCGCATGCAGCGGTCTCCCGCAACCTTTACCAGGTCATAAAGTCTACTTAGGGGGTCTACCTACGCTGCGCCGTCCGGTACGTGGGTAAGACGTAGTTTTCATTAAAATTCGTGTTTTCACAGACAGGTGACCGCATCCTGGAGGTGGACGGCGTTTGCGTCAGAAACGCGCAGCATGACCGAGCGGTGCAGCTCATCAAGGCGGCTGGAGACACCGTTACGTTGACCGTGCAGAGTCTACCAGCGTGGGTAAGTTATTGGAGAACATATTGCCTATCGTATAAACTTTACGCTTGCGATTTCTAAAGAATCATAACCAGATTCTCTGTTCCTTTAATGATTGGGGACGTTGCCAGCTTTAAACAAAAAGTCTCAGTCTCACTGTGCATCCTCAGGTCGCTCAACATCCTTCATTTTTTTCCCAGCAGTGCTCTAATGAGCCCCGGGGTCCGCTTTGGCAATTAAACCCAAGATTTGGCACAGGCAATAGTTTTACGAAAGCCTGAAGGAAAACTAGACCTTATTGGGGTTGGACTGGTTTCTTCACTACTTTTTTCTTCACTGAAAAGCCAGTGTTAAATATCAAATAATATTTCGTACATAAGTTTTTAAAGAATACCCCTTTACTACACATTGAAGTCGCTTGCCATACCACTCGGCAACAATGGCCCCTCGGTTAACTTATACTCGTAATTGTGTGCAGTCCTTAATCGCTGGCCTAACTTGACAGACGTAGACGTTCAGATGTTCTCCATGAGTAATGATTTCAAACACAAAACATACTCAATATGTACTCGTAATGATTCATGATTAATTACCTGTTTTAAATGTCCTTGTGTCTGTCCAGAATACTGACTCGTCAGACGTGGAAGCCGCGTCGCCGCCGGCGTCCCCCGCACATTCCACGCGGCAGACGCCGCTGCCAGCGCCGTTCGGCGGGACGCCAGAACACGAAATTAAGGTACATAATTATGAGGATGTCATTACACATTTAGACCGCGATCCAGCGGTCATGATTTATGACTATCCATACAAATGTTGTGCAAAACTCAAAAACTCCTCCTCAAGCCTCCCTCCCCCCTACCCCGCCCCTCCTTTTTGTATTCCGGCAAATGGCAACACTAAATCTTACGGTCTAACGCCTCCGCGTTGCGAGTTTAATAATTTTTCCCCACCCCAAAAAGTGCACAGCGCCGCTAAAGAAGTTTAACTTCAAAAAAGTTTCTAAAACGTCTGGTAACCATAATGTCCTTAACAAAATCGTTTTGACATCCTTTTGATCATAATTTCGAACTCGTCTGTACAAAAGCCTTATTTTACAGATCACAGTGACATCAGAGCCGGACGTGGAGAGAGAGTCAGAAGACACCGAGAGGGAGACAGAAAAGTCATCCTCGGAAACCGAACCAACACCGCCTAAGAAACCAGTTTATTCTGACTCGGAGAGCAGTGATGACGAAGAGGATGAAAGAGAGCTCCAAGGGAGAACGTACTCGGAGAAAGGCGTTGAGGTAGGTCTTATTGTATGGTACTAGAGTTGGAAATTATATAAATCGGTCTGAACAAGGTTACAGGTAAATTATTTTCGAGACGTTTTTTGATTTGTAGTAGTATTTGTATATAACAGGAACACACGTTCACGATGACATACACAGAGAAACGTATGTGTGTGTGAGGCTGGCTACAGAGGTCACAACTACAGATGCAAAAACGTCTCCAAAGTAATTTACCTGTAAGGTACCTATTTCATTATTTGAAAAACTTGACGTTTCCTTGACTAGAATCTTCTTTACCGAAATGCTTGTGTAAAATAAGAAGATATAGTATATTACGTAACTAGAAGCCCCAGAGCGCATATTTATGGCCCTCACCTTCGGTTCGGGCCACAAACATCTGCGATCTGGGGCATTTACGAATTCACCGCCCGTGTTGCGTACAAAATTTTACGTCTTCACCTGGCCACAATGCGAGTTTTCCCGTACGCGCGGCGTGCAGTAAAACTCGCATTATGGCCAGGTGTGACGTAAAATATCAAATAATATTTTGTACATGGTGCGAGCCGGATGCCTTACCTACAGTGGCTTCTAAAAAAAACCCATGTAACGGCTTTTTATGCCAGTATGTAAGTGGGTGGCGCAGTACCGGTGATTGTGGCACTCCTTGGGGCAGGCCATGCATATCCAGCAGTGGATATCTTTCGGCTGACATGATGACGATGATGATGAAGCCTGGTGAAAATTGTTCCAATTTGAACCTAATCCAATTGAACTTCTATCTAGATCGATCGCGCGTCAGCTGCCGCCATTAAGCGCAGCAAAGAAGAGAAGGAGGCAGACAAAGAGGAAGAAGATGACTTCGGCTACACGACAAGTGAGTGGAAAGATACATTATTCACACTGTTCAACTTCTCCTTCTATCTCATACACGTTTACTTCTACGCGTGCCTGTTGGAACATGGTCGGTGAAAAAAAAAAGAAAATTCCGAAGAGTCATTTGTCCGACACCAGGGTATTATTTCGAAATTTCAAAATTCCGAATGCCATTTTCTGGTAAACGTAAATTTTTGACGCAGGTGATTTAATGGAATATATACATAGGTTAGGTTAGTATTTTTGAGCTACGGTAGCCTAGTGGTTCAGGCATGCGGCTGTCAAGCGGCGGTCGTGGGTTCGAATCTCGGCTCGTACCAATGAGTTTTTCGGAACTTATGTACGGAATATTTACCGTTAGCTTTTCGGTGAAGGAAAACATCGTGAGGAAACCGGTCTAATCTCAATAAGGTCTAGTTTTCCCTCTGGGTTGAAAGGTCAGATGGCAGTCGTTTTCGTGAAATTTGTGCATGCCTAATATGCCAAATCTTGGGATTAGGTGTCAAAGCGGACCCCGGGCTCCTTTGGGGGCATTTCCGGGAATAGCGCTAGGAGGATGATGAGGTTAGTATTTTTGCGAAAGTGTGCGCTAGCGTTCCCGTGGCTCCGTCAAAGGACCGCGTAGAAAACCCATGCGGTTATAGACTGCAGTCCGGGCGATTCCCGGGAGTTCCTCATACCTGTCCTGCCCTCCTATCTTGTTTTAAGCTCACCCCAACGCTTACCCACAAATATATTTTGACACCGCGATGCGTAGTAACTAAGCGTAGGTAGAGGTCTAGTTTCGTGACGGGTGACCGGCGGGGTGAGCCGCATTAGCGCGTATAACAGCCCTGTTTTCCCAGCCAGGCGGGATGCGTAAAAGGATTTCCCCACGAAAAAGTATAGTGTTCATTTTATATTTTTCGTTTTCGGAATTATGAAATTCGGAAAATTATGCTTTCGGATAAATTACTCTTCGGAATTATGCCGTGTACCCGTTTTAAAAGACTTTAGGACCAAAGATTCGAGTGTTGCACTCCATGGAGAAACTACTGTCATAATGCCTAACCTAATTTGTAGTGTAGGTAGTCCACGGTGTACCACATATATAATTTGCTTAGAAATGGGATGGCGCGGGACTGCCTCAGTCTAACACCAAAAGCATCCTTCCAGCTGCGATATTGTATGGATCGTATATGTATTATGTACTTGAGTGGGCATAAAGACCTTGAGTGGAGTGCGTATAGCCTGACATTTTAAGTAGTTTAGTGGTAACTGAGGAAATTAGCCTGTCTCTTTTTTTCTTAGCTCTGTCACCCTCAAACTAAATATTAGACAACATACCTACATGTATCAGTTGTATCTTTAGCTCCGTTGTTCTGAATAGGTATATTTACTTGAAGTTTATACGAAAATATTAAATGTTCACTTCTAACAAAAATTGTATCACATCTATTAGGTGTTTTACGTAGATCTTCAACTTATTTTATGTTTATAAATGCGGAGAGCGGTATTCATAAATGAAATATAAAATATACCTATAACTTCCAGTTCCCGGTATATTTTCCGTATTCGAAAACTGTATTCAGGTAATAAAATATTAGACGAGTCTGTTAGAATAAAATAATAATATAATAAGCCAGTAATTTTACACCCTTAATGTCCACTTGAAAAGAATATCGATGTTATGGTAAAAAACAATAAAATTATCTGACCATGTCTTCAGTTTTAGTCGCTCTATGTGTGTAATATATTTTATAGAAGTACGAAGTATGTTTTGGAAACATTTAAAATCGATTATAATGAAAATTCTCATGTCATATCTATACACTGTGTTTTTTATACCGTCTTAGAGCCGAACCCCAGTTAATGTATATGTCACCGTAATATTATAAATGCCGTTAGATTACAATATAACTCGCGAGATTATAAACTATCGAAAGATTGCGATCCGTAACGTACTAATTACAGTTTAAAGCATTGATTTTCGGCAAATTATAATCCGTCGACGTGAAACCGTCAAATTGTAAATGAGGGCTCATATTGTTAGTTTTCCGCTCTTTTATAAAAAAAATAACCTCGAAGACGAAAGCGGGAGCAACGCTCCCGCTTCCGTCTTCTAACCTATCCGTGATCCGAGTCGGTTTTGCCACTGGGACCCTGTTCCCTACTGCCTAAGATACACCATCAGATAGCCATTTGACAATTTGACGGTTTCCACTCAACAGATTATAATCTTACGAAAAATAATGCGCTAAATTGTAAATAGTTTTGGAAGTTCACAATTTTTCGACAGTTTATAATATCGCCAGTGAGATTATGAACAGACGGTGTTCACAATGTTACGGTGACATATACATTACAAAGAACTTAAAAAAAGGTTTTTTTTTTTTTTAATGCATAAATTGTTTTTTTTTGTATTAATATTAATTTTAATCATCCAGCTGAGTGACCGCAGTGTCCGCTAGCCGCCATCTTATGTAGATAGGACGAACTCTAACCGGGTAACCTCTATCCTCGATTACAATATTTTACATTTGACTACCTGCAATGCGTCTAAATATACGAAACGTGAAAAATATAGGTATATCGAAAAAAAAGTCTCGGCTTGTACTGTGACAAATACCTGCGAGACCTCTTTTCCGCTTAGGTATTTAATAAAATGTTATTTATTATAACTGTTAAACAACACCTGTTACGAATCACCCGAACCTTATCCCAAATCGCTCACTGCCACTTACTGTGACCTCCAAGTGAAAAAGCCTTTATCACCAGTTGTACCAACTTCATTCGAACAAGTCGACCCAGATCGCTAAACTAGCCGAGTTCCTTTCTTGTTGTTTACAACAGCTGCCGCTTTCGCCTCAACTATTGTTTTTGTATACAACTTTTATATAAGCCTGTTTATTGCGAGGGTTTCGTGGGTTAGGTACCAGAATAATCTATTTTTAGATTAAAACCTGGCTTCCAACTTTCAAATTTTCTCAGACATTTTTGAGAAAATCAGTTGTATAATAAGTGTTGTAGTTCTTGTAACCGAGCGGTAATCCACGCGAGTTTCAATCTAGAGGGCAGGCGTTTGATCCCCGGTTGTCAACACAGTAAACTGACACTTAGTGACTTCATGTGCATTTTAATAATATTTAATAAGTCTCTTTTTCGGATAACTAACCATATAAGCACATAAACAAAACAAGACAACAGAGAAAAATAAAAATAATCTTGACATTAAAAACAGATGAGTAGCTCTCTACATATGACAGTATGTCACGTAACCTCTGAGACAATCAGCCCACTGTTTTTTTATGCGACAGTCGCACATTCTGTCCGCAATCACTTTCAAAACGCTGTTGTGAATACCCCTCAGTCGCTGCTGCAGTGACGCGTACTTCTTGCATACCTGATGGGTTGGCGTTAGTACGACCGAGTAATTCAAAAAGCTTATGTTCGTAATATCGTTAGCTTTTCGGCGGAGGAAAACATCGCGAGGAAACCAGGCTTATCCCAACAAGGTTCAGTTTCGGGTAGGTCAGATGGCAGTTGTTTTCGTAAAACTAGTGCTTACGCCAAATTTTGGGATTCACTGCCAATGCGGACCCCGATCTCCTTTAGGATACAATCGGAAAAATATAAAGGTGCTATTTCACCCTGTTGGGCAGAAATAGTGGCAGTGAAGTGAAAATATGGATTCATGTTAGTAATAGTGCAGGCGATTACGACTCATCATCACCATCATATAGCATACCACCAGGCGGACTGATGACCTGGTAAAGGTCGCGATTATGACTGTACAGTGCATTCATCCTTACTTGTCTTATTTGGTAAACAACATTCTAACCTCAAAATACATCTTTTTAGGATAGAATAGCAATTTTGTCAGTATTAGATCATGCCGAGACGACTTTTCGGACATCACTTCACGATTTTTTTGTCTAGCAACTCTTTTTTTACGATAAAATAGCTGCTATAGTCTAAAAAGATACATTTTGAGGTTAGAATGTTGTTTACCAAATAAGACAAATAAGGATGAATCTTAGGTACCTAAATTTTATTGTCTTGTTATGGTTTCCTCTCATCGATGAGAGGAGGCCTATGCCCAGCAGTGGGACGTATATAGGCTGATTTATTATTTATATGTTTCTAAATAATATTTAAATATGATACTAATTCCATATTTTTTTTGAGTTGGTATCAAGCATCTACAACAAACAAGAAAAAATGTATGAAAACCAACGCAAATAAGCCAAACATAAATATCCCAGTAGCATACTATGCACTAATGAAAATAGCTCTAGCGAAGCTCAATGCTTTGCAACTTTTATAAATGGATCCAGTCTCCAGATGACTCATAAAAATAAAGTTTTAGAAGGGTTTCCTTTTAAAGATATTTCATTAATTTCTCAGTCATTATATCCAATCTTTTTCATTTTCAAAAATAATGTATCTTTTCACGTTTAGTTGTATCGCTTTTAATTTGTAAAATGCATAATACATTCGTTATGACGGTGTACGTTTACATAACTACTATATAATATTTTCACAATAAAATCATAAAATAAATTCGAATTTGATTTCCGTGATATCTCATCTTTATTTAACCTCTCGGTGCCCAGCGTCATCATATGATGGCGCATGTAGTACTGAAGTCTAGACCTACTGGCGCTACTGGCGTAATCAAGTGATTTCGCATTAAGGGGCTCCCATAATTGGCGTATGCGATCGTACCTTCGATCTGAATCTCTTAGTTTTCGTAGCTTTTTTGTAGCTTATTATGTTAACAACTACGGCTTTAAGCAATATAGTATCCCATATTTACTTCAAAGTTCATTGTTTTCGAGATATTTTGCATCAAAGTTGAATAATTTTAGGCCAAAAAACCGGTTTCTGGCCATAACTTTTGTGTTAATTGGTTCAAAATGAAAAGCCTGGACCAGTTTTTAGGGACGTCACAGACGAACCCAAATATGTAGATTTCGTATGTGTTAGATCTTTCACGTCAATAGAAATACAAAATAAGTGTTATTTTAGACAATGTTTAAAAAGATCATACAAAATTAAGTACCTATTCATTTGTTTCAAAATCCGGTAGACCAAAATGGAGATAAAAGATTGAAGAACCGATAACCGTTTGATTTATACTTATATCTGTAGTGCAAAAGTAGGAGATACGATTCAAAACTTGTCAAAAATCGATGGGAACCTCGGGTAGCCCCTTGTGTCAAGTCCTGACCAGATTCCGATAGGTTGGGAAAGAGAGATTATTCGAACACATCTAATCTCATTAAGTTCTGGGTTCGAGGCAGACCGCAGTTGCTTCCGCAAAAACTAGTGCCTACACCAATATTAGGGATTGGGTTGCAGGCGCAGCCAGGCCTCAAGGATGCAATGAGGAG
The DNA here is from genome assembly GCA_945867215.1 of Epinotia demarniana. Lineage (NCBI taxonomy): Eukaryota > Metazoa > Arthropoda > Insecta > Lepidoptera > Tortricidae > Epinotia > Epinotia demarniana. Next base: position 39,327,386 of record OX244261.1, on the reverse strand, counting down.
GACTAATGTTACCCCTTAGTAGGATTCGCCCCGCCTTGAATCATTGCCCGTAGTCACTCCAACCACCCGTGTGACATTTAATACGCCAGTTTAACCGTGTATATATTGTCTCAGAAAGTTTAAATTCGATTGAATCCAGTTTTTTATTTTGAAAATATTGGCATACCTAAATATTGAAAATCTGATTTCGATCGAAATTTTTGGCGTGCGCGCCATACTCGGCGCTCAACCGTTACATTATTCACCTGCAAGATGTTTACGGAGAGAGGCCTTGACTGAAATAGAATCGAACTCGCTACCTTGCCATCGATCGGATCGTAAAGCTTTCATAGAATTCGTAACTAGTTCGGATCGCCTGTGTATTGCAAATAGCAGCTAGACTGGGAATGTGATCAGAGGAGAACGATGTCGATGGAAAGACTGAAGCGGTTATCTCGATTTGTCTAAACTAAGCTCCCGTGGAGACACCCATCTATCTTCCATGCACAAAACGAGATGTCTTAGGGACTGACTTTTTTGGACAAATGTCGATGAGTAGTCTAGCTTTGTATTTGTATTTATAACGCAAAACCTGAAAGGAAACCGGAATGTTTTTTTTTCTTCACATTCTACTGTCGATTCTGAACACACTGTTTTCATGTTTTGCGTTATTTTATTAACACATTGTATGTGCCACTCCGTTGACCACATAAAAGATAACATGTGTTTATCATTCAGGGCCGTTCATAGCACCTTTAGAGGACTTCCAGTGTTAACAATAACAACATAAAAAGTGGCTAGATACTTATATGGATCTTTTTTTTACTATGTTAATACATGAAAGTCTATTTATAGCGAATCTATGATGATAGCAATTCGTTCAGGTTACTCACACTGTTGGCAAAAATGTCCGCTATACAGAATCTTTGTATAAACATGTATATTTGTATAAACAAGTTTTGTGTGGTTTTATTAATATTTTTTCTATAAGATTTAAGACGATACTATCATCTTAACTTACCTACAAAATACATAATATATCAACCGTTTTCTGGATAAAGAACAATGAAAAGCTTGTGTTCCACTTACAGTTTTGCTTTTTGATGCCGTGTACAGTCGACGTCAAAAGATGTGTAAACATTTTTAACAACGAACAATGGAATAAGGTGAAGCGGTAGCATAGTGATTCAGGCAAGCGGCTGTCAAGCGGCGGTCGTGAGTTCGAAACCCGAATGAGTTTTCGCGTGCTTTGAAACGCCGTTCTGGCTAGATTAAGAAATAATTTGCTTGAAAAACAAAGTTTTAACCGACTTCAATTTAGCACACCGCCAAGCCACGAGAACATTTCCACATTTTTTTTACAATTTACCACATGAACTGATTTCCGATAGCAAATTGATTACTATAGAAAAATACTGAATCGCTGTATGTGGGCCGATAATATTTGAGGACTTCCGTCGATTCCCCAAGATCGTCACCAATGGCACTTTATAAGTTCCTATTTCAACTGAATCTTATCAGAACATGTGATGTACTTTTGCACCTTTAAGTACAATTGAGGAATTTGATAAGTCATCTGAGGTCTTCATCATCAATTCCTCGCCACCAAATTTATGATTTATGGATGTAAATACACGAGTTATAATAGAAAATACCAAAATTACTACACGCGTGCCTAGTAAAATTGAGGAGTTCCCTCAATTCCTCATGGATCCCATCATCTAACTGAATTTCGAAAAAAAATGGGACCCACCTGGAATCATATACATACAAACAAAAAAAATACAACCGATTTGAGAACCTCCTCCGTTTTTCTGAAGTCAGTTAAGAATAAGGTCTGATTTTCAGATATATGATTCATGACCATATGATTGTTTATGTGATTTAATCGATACATGATTGCCTAAAATTTCCTCGATAGATCTATAAAAAATCCAAAGTTGGGACTTTATTTTCCTAATCAAACAATAGGTACATTATTTTACGACATAATCAAGTTGATACTTACTATAGTATCAACTTGAAATATGTTGTAACTCATCTAAAATCTCACTTATTGAAATATAAATAAAACTTCACTAAGTTAAGTATCTATCGAAATTTGTTCAAAAAAGCCATTCCCGAAGAGTGTTGCATCTCATTTTGTCGTGCGTGGAAGACACATTGCGTCTCTGTCAAGTGGGCGTGGTCGACTCGAATCAAGGCACTTAACTTTTCGTTGAAGGAAAACATCGTGACAAAACGGTGTTAATCCCACTAAGTTCTAGTTTCCCTTTGGGTTTCGTAAAACTAGTGCCTATGCCAAATCTTAGGATTAGGTGTCAAAGCGGACTCCGGGCTCCTTTAGGGGCACAACCGGGAATAACGCTATGATGATGATGATGTAATAAGGTGCAACAGTGTAAACGCATTTTTGACGTTAACTGTATATAGACATCCGTAAACGCTAACTAATAATTAATGCTGGTCATCATTTTAAGTGGTGAGAGCACCTACTATTTACTGAAATAAAATCTACATTTACGAATAAACCCACAATTCATGCGAATAAATCTCGTCTGGAAAACACTGCTCCTACTCAATATCGTATCTCATCTGAACGCGCGGCATAAATATGTTTTATTATATCGTAAAAATGCTTAAAACTGCTAAACGTAAACACTATTTTAGACTATTTCTGTATTTGTTACTCACGGGCTTTGAGATTGGCAAATATTTCAAGATTCGCACCGGCAACTTCATTGACCGTTCAGTTTTTACTTTCAAAGTTCGTATATGGAAGATTAATTAATTTCCGTTACAACTTACAAAGTCAAAGTCAAAGTCAAAATCATTTATTTGTAAACATAGGTAAAAGGATGGTCTAAGAACAAAAACTTAAAATTATGTACCACTATGTTTTGCCATTAAGGCATACAAATATTTTATGACAAGATGGAGCATGCTTCTAATTTACAGTATACGTATACGTATACCTAGACTATACGCTCGCGGAATCACTTTTATCAAGCAAGTATATTTTGCGCTATGCCAAATATATATACAAGTACATATTTATACTATAAATGATTAATATTTGATTATTGATGATTATTGATGATGATTTATATATTATTGACTTCGTAGTAGAGATCGTTCTCTCCGATCGAAATGAGCGTTTAATTAACTTTACGTCACACCTGGCCATAATGCGAGTTTTACTGCACGCTGCGCGTACGGGAAAACTTGCATTGTGGCCAGATGAAGACGTAAAATTTTGTACGCAACACGGGCGGTAATTCGTAAAGCCCCAGAGCGCATATTTATGGCCCTCACCTTCGGTTCGGGTCACAAACACCTGCGATCTGGGGCATTCACGAATTCACCGCCTAGTTACGTAATGTACTATTACAATGCACTTGCTCTGAAAGTGCGCCTTTACATGGGTCAACATGAACACGGGAAGCCCTCCATGCCGGGACGGCGCGGCGCGCCGGGGGGCGGCCATGTGGGAATGGATTTCGGGCCAAAATTCCCACACGCGTGCGAGAATGAGATTTCATGACATTTCAAATTTCACCTGTTTTGTATAAATTTTAATTTCCTCGCATGAAAATTTCCTCCCAAAATTTTGTATGATAAACGTGCGGATAGGTAATTACCAACTTTCCGCACTTGTATCATAATAATATATTACATAACTAGGGCGGTGAATTCGTGAATGCCCCAGATTGCAGGTGTTTGTGGCCCGAACCGAAGGTGAGGGCCATAAATATGCGCTCTGGGGCTTTACGAATTACCGCCCGTGTTAAGTACAAAATTTTACGTCTTCACCTGGCCATAATGCGAGTTTTCCCGTACGCACAGCGTCCAGTAAAACTCACATTATGGCCAGGTGTGACGTAAATAACTATTAAGGCCCTGCCAAGCGACAACATAAGGTATTTTAGGCCACGCCCTAACACCCGCCCGCGCCCTGCACCCCGCATTAAAAGTCTCGTATTTATACATGTTACACACACAAACACGCGTTCCGCTCACGTCGCGTCACCAACCGTGACAGTAAAGAACGAGGTTACTACGCATGCACGATGCACAGGAAATTTATACAAAAATAAGATAGATGGCGTACATTCATCAACACGAATTCTAAAATTTATTATTAAACGATATGATACCGAGAGAAAGAATATAATGGAAAAAATAAACCATCTTCGTCTGTAGCCCCCGACAGGATAAACAAAAATATTTCATTAAATAATTTGTTTCGTTATAAAAAGGTATAAAATTTAATATTGTTCAAATTGAGCATTAAAATAAAAAGCAATTCTAATTTAGCTTGCAAGATTTGACCTAAACGAACATACTGAGAAACATACATTGCAAGTTAAATAAAAGCGTTCAGAAATATTTATGGTTATCTTGATAAGATAACTGGTTTATATTACCTTAATTTCGTTATCATTGTCATAGGACTCAATGGTGTAGAGAATAAATTATTGACTACCAATCTTGTGACAGTGGGTTCAAATCTACCGGGACTGAAATGCGTTTAAAGTTTTTTTTCTTTTTATATTTACTTTTTACTTTGAGTAAAAAATCTTTCGTAATGAAGTTTAACAACATCAGTTTTGGTTTTAAATTACGAAAACATTGGAAGCGCATTCACAGCGCACAGGTTCGAGTAATGTACCGCCAAGGTAATGAATGCACGTCCAATATAATGTGCATGCACATGAATTGTACTGAGCAATATAGGTCCGGGGCTGATACTGCTATGCACGACAAAAATGAGATTATAGTGCCGTAGGGGAGACCGGGGCAAGATGAGACGCTTAAGAGAAAAAGCGTCATAATTTGAAAATTAAACTGTTTATTATAAATCTCTTACAACAAAAGCAACACTCATAGTTTTATTTCAGTTCCCCCTGTTTTTTTAGTAATACTTTTATTTGTCATTATGTATGTAGGCATAATTGACTTTGCGCATAAACTGTTTTGGCAGAATCGAGATTCGCATAGTTCGATTACGCCGAATTACAATAGTCCGAATATTATTTGTGCATAATTTTGATCCGAATCATGTACACGCATAAAATAGATGAGCATTTTTTTGTTAATTTCAACCTAACCTAATCTAATCGTCAGCGTGTCGACGTGGGGTGCCTGTTTCCGCTATTTCGTTTTTTTTATTGCGGGTGGCTTTGCCCCCCGAGAACTCCTTCCCCCCCTTTTTCTAGCTGCCCTAACCTAATCTACTTTAATTATTATAATCCTTATCGAAATATAATTATATCGATGTTATATCTCGTGAGACGCACCCCGTTTTAAGTACACTTAGTAAGTTTCAGACAATCGATAATATGCTTAACCAAATTATGCTTAAATATATTCGGCCATAACTATAGTATGCAAATTTAAATTCGGCTAAACACATTTTCGGGATTTTAGAAATTATATGAAGTAAGATTCGGCGAAAACCGAATATGCGAAGTCTGTTATGCGAAAAACTTTCCGGACAGTCAAAGTTACGCCAAATAGAGGGAACCCTTTTAATTCTTATAATTGTTACCTTTTACGGCTCTAAATCACATTTTTTTTTAAATAGGAATAAAATCATAGTAGAAAAAGTGTAAAGTGGGTTATCTTCTACAAACGCACCGCGTGCGGCTTGTATGTGTGCGTCATTAGTACCTATGCGTCGCGCACGCACACTATAACAAAATCTCGACCCGTTTCTCAGTGCGCCTGTAGACATTTTGATTGAGTGTGCGTGCGGCGACGCGTAGATACTAATGGCTTTCATTTTTATTTTCATAAAAAGCACAATTCAAAAATCCCGTCTTGCTCTATGACCCGGGGCAAGACGGGAAACATACCTACACGACGGGACACTATAATAATTAATAATATAATATAATATAAATGTTGAAAATGTTTAGATCTAGACTAACATAACATAGATAAGCACTTAAGGGGCTCCCATACGCCAATGACCTTTAATCTGAATCCCTTACTTTTCTAATGTTTTTTGTAGTTTATTATATTAACAACAACGATTTTAAGCAATATAGTATCTCATATTTACTTCAAAGTTCAATGTTTTCGAGATATTTGGCATCAAAGTTGAACTATTTTAGGCCATAAAACTGGTTTTCTGGCCATAACTTTTGTGTTAATAAGTAAGATTATAAAAACGCATATCAAAATTATAGGTAAGTGCAGTATGTATGAGTAGGTATGAATTTCAGGTGTATAAAAGTTTTAATGAGGATGGAGTGCCGGGTTTTGTGTTTTTAGAGACCTGTCTTTAAAAATGGATTAATAATTCTGTATTAACATTTTTCAAATTATTCAATATCAATTATTTTAAGCAGGAATCAAACTTTCCCATACCTGCACCTGGAAAGCTAGCTTCAATAAACCGAGGACGAGTATTGAAACGAAAACTACTAAATTTCGTTGATTTTTGACGGGAGCCCCTTAATATATCGCACTCCTTAGTTAAGCAAAATCTTAAAATGTAAAGATTACTTTAACTAAGTTCTGTAAACACTATCCTTTTTTCTGAAAATAAACAAGTTAAATTTTAATAAAAAAAAACACATTTGCAGACGAGGACAAGGTCGATGACCGAAATAGCACATACAGTTATAAAAATGATCGCGAACATAAAAAGAGATTTTCTAACTGTTGTATTACTCGACTATTGTTCACTTGCACCATGTTTATAATTCAATCAATTATCATGTCCTTCAATTACACTCATTGACCGACGGCACGCGCGGCACCGTATAAGACACGGTCGCCATGTAAGGTGCGGGGTTCGGAGATGAGGTGGAACAAGTGTTCAAGACAAATGATGCATTATTACTGCCATTACACATGAGTAGTAGTTCTATATATAAGCGTCCTATAAGCTACGTACGTATCTATATCTAGTATACACCACACCGAGACGGATTGTCCCGATAGCTCAGTTGGTTAGTAGCGACGGTCCGTGTATGCCAGTGGTCGCAGGTTCGAATCTAGCTCGGAACATTAAAACACATATTTTCTTTCATTTTGAAATCTATAAGTTAAATAATCGTTACTGCATAATATAAAATTAATGTAGAAAGTCTTACGTTTCATGTTATCGAGTGACAGCCAATTTTGTTCGGGAGGGAGGCCAATTATTCTTTTTTTTCGTTTTCCAGGTGGTTTTGATTTTATAAGAATTCAAATATAAGTGACAACAACTGGTACAAATTATCATCCTTTTATATTCCATACGTATATTTGTGTAATAAATATAGAATCTATAAATTTTAACTCATTAACTAGATGTAGGTAGGTACCTAATAAGAATTAATTTTAGTTATGGAAGGTGCAATTCTTGAATTCCAATACATGTTGTTGAACCAAACTGGTCTGTTGAATTTGACTTTGTAAATGTTCATATTACCTCCACTGGAAGAGCATTTTTTTAATATAAACGGAGTATAACGAGGTTACTCCAAATATCTTAAATGAAAGTTCAAATCAAGTACTGGCACAAACAGGTCCCGAACACAAAAACAACTCGAACAAGTTCTTTGTTTCCCTCACCATTTCGCTGGAAAACACAAGAAGCGGTACACAGTTAAAAAGTAATAAAGTTACAAACTCTCGCCATACACAACGTTTTCGGATACACAACTCCATTCATTACGGGATAACGAACGGTTTGGAAGCGTACAAAACTCTTCTCTCGTCACGCACCCGACGTGACACACCTTTATTTGACATGCATGAATTTCGCACATCATTACACGAATAATTTCTCTCCCGTTCCAAGAAAACAAATGCAAATCGTTGCCAAGCGGCTGAAAACAACCGTTAATCCCAATCGAAAGAAAACCTTATTCCCAGTTCTTTAAGGATCTATTCGGAATGCTGTTGGATTATTGCCCGTAAGAAAATATTATGTTTGCGCCATTAAAATCCATGTAGTGTGAACGTTCGCGACGTCTGTTTGCAGTCAAAAGCTTGTGTCATTCACAATAAATTTTCGTCAACTGTGAGCTATCGCTTGTATAATTTGACTCCCAGAGTCGTAACAAGTATGCATAATTGGCGGTCGGATATAAACTGGTCCGCTTGTTGTTAGGTGGTCGGTGAGCGTTGCTGTTATTCAGCGACCCCTGGCCAGTAACGAACGCGATATCGTCCGAGCGGTGCCGAATTTTCACGAACGGTCGTGTTTTCCATATTTGAAAACACATCACCGCCCCTATCAAAAGAAACTCAAGCTTATTTCATAAGCACTATGGTTGACTATTCCCCTTACAACGACTCCCTGTGTAGTGCCATTTTGTTTGGAATTTTTCGTGGGCATGTTATGTGCTGCTGTTCTATTTACGACCGTATTGCATTGACATAAAGTGTTATTTGTCAGTCGCGAACGGCCAATTGAGCCGTTTTATTGACGACGTGCAGTGTATTTTCTACCACGTGTTTGGTTTTTCAGTGCCGCGTGAAGAATGCTCGTGGATGGTCGTTGAAATGCTTTTCGCGTGTTTTCCCACGACTCGATCGCGTCAAAGAAATATTTAAGTTTTCTGAACGCAACCTACCTATTTCTGAAATCGTAGAAAGTTGAACGCACGATATCGATATTCTTTTGTTTTTAGTGGCGTAATAAACAAACGCAATACTAGTGTACCTATTTTAAGGATTACTTTTACAAAGTTTGCTTAATGTAAGTGAATTATACACGTTTAGTCTGCAAGTTAATGTGATCTAAACCAGATCAGATCACTAACGGTATTAAGAAGCTTGTATCAAATATTGTTGACATAAACCTTCACCTAGAAATAACTAAAGGATATTTGAATATCAAAACTATTTCTATGTCAACAGTAATTTGGCAGCTAATTATAAATTGCTCCCAATATTTTTCGTGGTATGGAATTCCTTTGATGTTAATTTTAATGGCATCAATTTAATGAAGATTTAAATAGACTGATACCTACTAAAGACGTGTTGACATCAGCTACATTCTTGTAGTCCTAACCATCCATTTAGCTAGAAAAGATGCTTCTTCGCGTGACTTTGCTTGCACTCAATACCTACACCTGTTAGTCCAGTCAATGAACTGAAAACTTGTATGGAAAAAATTACGGTTTTCGAAATATTTTACAATAGCTTATTTTTTAGTGTACCGGATATATTATCAATTGAATAGCGACTCCGACTAAATTTCAGACATAAAAAATAAATAAATTGACTAGCTTCTGAAAAGTCAGAAAATATTTTAATTAATATTTATGTCTTCATTTTTCGTTTATTAAATTTGCTCTATATAATTCAAGATAAATCATAAAAATCAAGACAATGCATGCTTCATTTAAATCTACATAATTACTTCCGGGTGGTAAGTTTGCTGCATTCTTGAACAAAAGCATCAAAATGTTAAAATGAAATCAACAAAATAACGCTAGGTATTATAAATTAATAAAATTTTCAAATCCGTATTTTCCTGGAGTATGTCTTGACATACGTGGCTGTATCTAGTTGTCATCATCATCTTCATATCATGCGAAAAACGTCCAAGGCTGGACATATTGAGGCCTCCCCCAAAGAGTGCCAAAGTTACCGGTCCTGCACCACCCGCACCCAGCGGACTCCCGCGATCTCTACCAGGTCATCAGTCCACCTTGAGGGTGTACTTGTATCTAGTAGTAGCACAAGCTAACCAACATTGTTATAGTGTGGGCCATTAAAAAAAAACATAAAAAATACTTTTGTAAGGAGCTAGCAGGAAAGTTTTAAATCATCTCATTCTTGAAGTTTCTTAGTGGTTTGTTCAACATATTCATGAGCCATATATTTATTAGGTATTTCGGTAGTAATTAGGACCGATCATTTTCCTAAACGACTTCATCATCATTATCATTATCATTATGACAGCCGAAAGACGTACACTGTTGTACATAGCCGGACAATGAGTGCCCAAACGACTTGATGCATTCTAATATACCTACTAATGTTTGTGCCCATAGATAATTTGTACGGCAATGACATTCAACTACAAACTTTGACCTTATAGAACTGTCTGTAGTTTTTAAATAAATAAATATTAGATAAGGTAGGTGGACCATGGAAGGCCACGCTCCTTTGAAGGCCAACTATTAAAAAGTCGTAGTTATCGACATGTAAAGACACATCCCTTTTAGTAAATACTAAGCTCCATCAAACTCAAGGCCACAAACGCGGCGGCTTGACGACCGCGCCATTATTGTGGCAGTGCGAGCTCACGTTTCGTAGACTTCGGTCGTCGACGTTGCAGTTGTTATTCGCGCGCTTAGCAAAACGTAATTTTTTAGTCAATAACCTATTATTATCTCATATTTTTTACTGTATATTGTTGTATAAGGTTATGTTTATTGTTTCGAAAGAATAAAAACATGGTTTTAACTCGATTTAAGTGTAAATATTGGCAGTGTTCCTAGGATGGCCGGTGGTTCCTTATAAGGCCAATCGAAAATTTGACAGTTGGCCTTGCTATGGTACATGGGCCTTACAAGGACCATTCACAAACCATGAACATATGAACATTTACTTTTTAGTTATAAATAAGTACGTACCGTTACAGTTAAAACAGTGTTTTATATTATAACATTTTTACTTTTAAGCGTTTAGGAACGCGTTCTTAGGAACATTGTGGCCTTACAAAGAACGGACCCATAAGAAGGCCATTTTGGATAAAAATAAAAGTTTTTAATTTTATTATAAAACACGTTGGCAAGTTCTTTTTTGCTAATATGATACTTAATAATACTATTTTTAAATAACTTCCATTAATATATTCTTAGTTATACGATGGTGTTCAAGTAATGTTCATTAAGTTTTTTATAGATGATTAAAATACATTGAGCATTTAATGTTTCGCTTAAATGATGGAGCTTATTATGTAGTTTATGTAAAAGCAGATATATATATTGTTACCACTCTATTTTTAAGTTTAACGACTGATGTATAATATTGGCCTTGTTTGGAGCCGTGTTCCTTGCAAGGCCATTTGGAAGAGCTTTATAAAACTTAAATTTAATAAATAGTGGTTAAAGTTAGGTTAAAATAAAGTCAATTATATGGTGCGCAATAAAACAAAATATTACTTAATAATTTGTTTCCTTAATTTATCCAGTAAATAAACGAATAAAAAGTGCTTACTCGTTAGAGTGGCCTTCCATGGTCCACCTACCTTAGTTTTATAAAAAGGAAAAGTCGGCGAGACTGTAGCTTCGTTAATAGTTTGTATGCTTTGGGTATTCTCCGGAATCGCTTATCTAAGTTCAAAAAGATCTTTGCAATACGCGGGCGAAGTCGCGTGGTGAAATAGTATGTCATATATACATACTTAATATTATAAATGCGAAAGTTGTGTCTGTCGGTATATCCGTCTGTCTGTCTGCTTATATCCCGGAAAACACCCCCTGAGGGGGTTAAATGGGAGGTGAAAAATTTTACGGACGTACGAGATAACAGAGTTCTACGCGGACAGAGTCGCGGGCAGAAGCTATTATCTGTTATATGTAAATGCAAATAGGCCGTCTCCCGCTTTGAAGTTTCATCTTTATTTACTCGGCAATATTTTATCTTTATATTCTCATAAATAAATAACAACTTTATGACAACAACGGTCTGTTTATTCATGAGTTTATTTTAGATATCGTTCATTTCTACCTACTTCAATAACTTTTATCTTGTTATGTGCTTGAGCTGCACCTGCGTAATATACAGATACTCGTTATACAGAACACAAGCGAAGCAGCAGTATAAAATATAGCATTTATCCCTCCTAAAGGTTAATTTTTAACCCCCGACGTAAAAAGGTGGGTGTTACGAGTTTGACGTGTCTATGTGTCTGTGTGTGGCATCGTAGCTTTAAACGATTTTAATGTGTTTTTTTTGCCGAAATTTGACTTGACCGAGACGGTTCTTAGCTACGTTTCAACAAAATCAGCTCATCCGGTTTTGAGATATTGAACTATCAACTGAAAATGCTGGGGATTTTACAACTTTTCTAAACATTTTTCTTTATTGCCTGTGTGGCTCCTCCGCCCTCGTTTAACACAGTTCACAAGCAAAGCCGCGAAATAAAATATAGTATTTTATGCAATCTTTATATAATGTATGCTTTTTCAGTCGAGTACCACGTTTAGGCCACGAAGCTTGCTGAGTGGCCTAATTAAGGTAGGTACGAAACTTAAAAAGCTAATTATATAACTATTGTATATATATATATATAAAATGTGTGTGATTTAAGTTGGTGTACGAAGTCTTAATTCAAACATTAAGGTCGACGAGTATAAAAAGCCTTTACGTATCCATTGTTAAGTTCATTCCGTAGTCAGGTGAAATAATTATTGAAATCGAATTAGTGATTCCGGAGATTATCCCAAAGTACAATCTTACAAGACTACAATCTCACAGAATTTTTCTCTAATAAGTTATAGATAAGTATAGTACCTATATACAAATAGATATCGTTTCTTCCTACATTTTTTTTTAGTAAAACATGTTATAATAAAATGAGTGAGAGCAATTGTCGCCGAGCGGTAACCTACGCAACTTTCAACATGCTCGGGAATTCGTACTTCGGCTCGTGCCACTGGTTTAAAAAAAAGACAGGTCCGAAATATCATTTGTTATTTAACAGTGGCTTATTGGTGAAGGAAATCACCGTGATTCCCAATACGGCCTAGTTTTCCTTCTCGTTTGGAAGTTCAGATGGAAGTGTGCTTCCTTAAAACTAGTGCCTACGTCAGATCTTGGGATTAGTTACCAAAGTGAACCCTGGGCTCCTTTAGGGCACAACGTGGAATAACACGTGGAAGATGATGTACTCGTATGTTATTTAATGAAATAAAATGACACCCAGACGGCTTAAGTGACGTCCCGACCTTGGGAATATTGCCTGGGAAGGGAATATTGGCAGCAAAATTTCTCGCAATGGAAAGTGTCAGCTACTTACTTGGAAAATGCACGGAGATTTGTCACTTCGGGTCAGTTTGATGCGTAACATTCGCATTTCATTTTGATTTTAATGTCTTCATGAGCTCTCTGTTTGTGACAAACACTTCAAAACGGAATGCGATGTAAATGTCTCAGATAATCTATTTTCTTAGTGTTACGTGCCATTTAGACTTTTAATTTAATTAGTACGTTTATTTTATGCCCATGCTTTGAAGTTTATCACATGTATTATTGTAATGATTTCATAAAATATGGATTTTATAAAAACTTCACTGGAGGTGCGACTTAAGTTCACAGGTGACTTTTAACAACGAAGTTTTAACCGACTTCAAGTTGGTACCCAATTCGCTTTAAGTGTACATATACAATTTGAAGAGTTCTCTCGATTTCTCCACTATCCCATCATCGGACCCTGACCTGATTACCACGGGACCACTTGGGAAGAATACCCTTTCAAACAAAAATTACTTTTAAAAAGCGGGTTCTTGTAATCGGGGAACATACGTAAATAATAAAACATTCCTACGAATTGAGAACTATTACCTCCTATTTTCAAGTCGGTTAAAATAATGGGATATTAATAAAGTTACAAAAAAAGATTGTATCTATACACCTATTAAGGTTTTATGACTCTGGTTTATTTCTGCATAGCATTTCAAACGATTCATATGTGAATCGTCTTGGTTTAAAAGCGTTGTGAGTGTGCGAGGGCGACGTAGATAGATATTTAGTTTTCTTCTTCTTCTTACTTGCGGTATCCTAAAGGCTGAGGGACGTGACGGCTGTGGACGCTCTTCACCATCATTCTCCAAGCTCTAAGCTGGTCTGTCTTGGGCTTGTAGCATGCTGGCCTGTAGCTCTAGCCACAGATGTTACCGCGTTTGCCCGATACATAGGCATCCGTCTTCACAGATGTATTTAATTTTATTCTACTATCTCTACATATAATAATTGTGAAGGTTCGTTGAGGTTGTCAGTGAGACATAATAAGTAGAGCTTGAAGGAAGTTGTATTTATACAACATACATTAAAAACTTCAATAGCGCGATGCAGAACTTCACCAATTTCCACGCATTTAGAAGGTCATTTATATTTTTTCTAACAACGAGCTAATCTTTAGGAATAATCCAATCGAGTAATGTCTTGTGTTATAGAATAGGCGCTCACTCAGCACAGTGGAGCTCACAGCGTTTGTGCTGAGTTCCGTTCAGAACATTCTTTCACTGACAGAAACCCGCCTAGCGGGCGCCTACGCCGTAGTCGCTTTCCGCTACATACGAGGAAAACCACGGGATCGGCTACGAGCGTAGCACGTAGCGATTCGTGGCAGTGAAAGTATTAATTGTTAACACATTCACTGCTAACAATTTCGTAGCGTCGTGTTCCTAAAACTACCGGTCCGAACGACCTGGGGATCGAGTTTTGAATCTCACCAAGTGACTAATTCTCACCGATGTGAGTGATTTCCGAAAGTTCGTATTTTTGAAACTCATCGGTGACTTACCTATGGTATCGATTTACGAGTGCCCCTACCCACTCGTAATTGAAATCACCATGTGATTGTTTTTGACAGTTGACATATGTGACATATGCCAAGAATTCTTCAAAACTTAAGTTTTCGGTTACATGACATTGACACATACGCTACGTTTTACGTTTGAATCTGTTTTAAGCTATAGTATGAGAAAATAAAAAACCGGTATCAAGGACAACATCTGCGTAAAAAGGAACGTAACGGGAAGATTGTCTCTGACTGACATTCTAAAATTTCTGCATGTTGGTAAACAGCGTGTGACTTTCAAAAATACGGCTTTAGGAAAATGGTGACATAAAAGTCATCGGTGATAATTTTAGTCACCGGTGACTTTGATATCACCAGTGAGATTCAAAAATCGCACTCCTGCTGGGGATCGATTTTTGAATCTCACCAAGTGACTAATTCTCACAGATGTGACTGATTTCCGAAAGTTCGTATTTTTGACTCATCGGTGACTTACATTTGTCATACCTATGATATCGATTTACGAGTGGCCTTACCCACTCGTAATTGAAATCACCATGCGATTGTTTTTGACAGTTGACGTATTTGACATCTGCCAGGAATTATTTATTTATTAGAGAAATGGCAGCCTCTAGGGCCTTTGCCAAAGACAGTGTACAGAAATCAGAAATAAAAAAAACATTTCACATGCATGATGTACGGTGTAAGGCCTTCACGATGCACTGAGTGATAGCTGGAGCAGTACAAAGTATAATGGCGGCCGCGACCACGAACCGCTGAATGATGCCCAAGAATTGGTTATTCGCATTTCCAGGAAAATTCTTCATAAACTGTAGCCGTCACGTTTGCCATTTATTGCATAATACGCTATCAAAACTATACATTAAACAGCAGGATGCAGAAAATGAAAAAAAATGTCTGGAGCACGATCCGCCATGTTCCAAGGATCATTCAAAAGTCCCTGCCAGGAATTATTCAAAACTTTAATTTTCGGTTACATGACACTGACACATACGATACGTTTTACGTTTGAATCTGTTTTAAGTTATAGTATGAGAAAATAAAAACCGGTATCAAGGACGTCATCTGCGTAAAAAGGAACGTAACGGGAAGATTGTCTCTGACTGACATTGTACTGCATGTTGGTAAACAGCGTGTGACTTTCAAAAATACTGCTTTAGGAAAATGGTGACATAAAAGTCACCGGTGATAATTTTAGTCACCGGTGACTTTGATATCACCAGTGAGATTCAAAAATCGCTTCTGTAAAAAAACTATTCTGTGACTTGTTTCAACCTCACCGCATCGTTGACCTACACACTTGGGTGACATCTTGACACCTAGATTCGTTGGAACTAAGCGTTTAGAGGTTTAATGTTGTTAGGCGTTTGGGAATTGAATTTGTAGTTTTAAAGTGGAGTCCTTTAGCAGCTCTCGTGGTTTCGCAAGGGCCCTAAATGTCAGATTCGATTAATTAAATTCAACACGTAGAGATCATTGCTCGAATTAACAAACTTGAGTACACAATATTTTATGTTCTTTACAATACGCGGGCTCAGCCCGGGCAGCTAGTAAATACAGAGTGCTGTATGTATAAATAATGTGGGTCCAAAAGTTAGTTGGCCCAGTAAACATCAACACTTTTTCAATCAAAAGGCGGCTTTAAGTCAACAGAAAGGAGGTTAAACACACATAAATACTACTTAACAATGTTGACTATTTTGTATTTAAGTATTTTCTCAAACGTGCAATGAAATAATGACGTAAAAGTATTCTTTATAATACGCTTCGAAATTTCACGTTTCGGGCGCATACGAGACTAGAGGTGTTAAATGGAATTTCACTCAAAATTGGAGGCTAGGCCTGCAAAGTGACTTTCTTTTGTCTCAGTATCGTGATCCAACATCGTGGCTTTGATGAAAAAACAAGCAGTTTTTTTATTTCAATGCATGTTTGACAAAAGCACTATACTACACACTTCGGCGTGACAAGGGATTGCCAGCCTCATATCCCGATCCGGTAATCCCTTTTTTCCGGCCTCTGTAGTAATGTACTATTATTAAACATGGCCTTTCTAATTGTGGTATTTCAGTTATCGCACGTGACTACGTGACAATTGCTTTGTTGGACTAACGGGTCTTAAGATAACATCGGGTCTAGAAATATTATTCGTAGGTTCCATTATCAACAAATCATAATCCTCCTAGCGTTGTTCCTTGTTGCCCCCTAAAAAAGCCCGGGGTCCGCTTTGACACCTAATTCCAAGATTTGGCAAAGGCACTAGTTTTACGAAAGTGACTGCCATCTGACCTTCCAACCCAGAGGGAAAGCTAGACCTTATTGGGATTAGACCGGTTTCCTCACGAGGTTTTCCTTCGCCGAAAAACTAGGTAGGTATATAATAAAACATGATGAATCTATTTATAAGAAAGTGTCTCCCAGCCTCCACAAAAACTTGATACGTGATTACTTAGTTTCGGTGTGAAATTTGAGCGAAAAGTTTTTGTAATTTCTCAGTCGGCTGCTTCGGATAATGGGTAGCGAGATGACGAAAGTGACTTTTCGTTATATACGGTGTTAGTACTGTGAATAAAATTATAGACGGTTTTTTACTACAGCGAAGCCCAATTAGATTTAATGACTTCATCTGCTTTATATATGATAGGCAGAAAATGTAGTCTTTAGGCAGCCATGCACACATTTACAGTATATTACAGCGCAATTTCATCTGCTCACTCTCACACACAAATGCTGGCTTCACTGAAAATCAGCGTCACGGAATGTGTCCTCTGGCTAGCTCCGTGACATTAAGCTGAGTGCAAGCCCTTTAGTGCAAATTACTTAGAATAATGTGCATTAAGATTTGTTACACTTATCTATGTATAGTTTTTGCACTAATAAATTATTTTCTTTCTTTCTTTCTTTCTTTCTATATAAAATTTGTTTTGTTTTTGTTTTAAAAAATTGGATTTTTGAAATGAAGACTTCTTTAGCGGCGCTGTGCACTTTTTGGGGTGGGGAAAAATTGATAAACTCGCCACAGGTGTAGGAGCGTAGGAGGTCACGTGACGTGTAGGAGCGTAGGATTTAGTGTTGCCGGAATATAAAAAGCGGGAGTGGCGCTTCAAAACGCGGATTTTGGGGGGTGTATTTTTTTGCAAAATTAAAATTGTCCATGTTTTTTTTAAGCAATTCGCAAATTTCACTTCTGCCGGCACTCCCGGAGTGCACCCCGGTCTTTTTTATTTTTGAAGGTAAATTGCTTGTGTATGACAACTAAAACGAAGAAACAGTCGCCTGGGTATCAAAAAAACATAGACAAAACATTTTATTTTAACAACACAGCTGTACGCGCGGCGGTTGAAAATGAGACAAACCCGTCCATCCTTCACCCGAGCCGGGGAATGTTGTCATACACAAGCAATGTCAACAAAAACAAAATTATCAATAAAACTAAAAAAGAAAACAAATGCATATTTGGAATCACATTGCGGTCCCAATTATGCCCTTGATCGACACACCCCGTTTTTGGAACACCCTGTATATCTACTTGCTGCCCGTGCGGCTCCTCTCGTGTACTACATAGAGAACACAGGCGGAGCCGCAGGATATTATATCCTGTAGCCATTCTGAAGATCCAAAGTAGCTGGAGTTTTTTTTTGAATCGGTTGAATAGTTCCGGAGTCTACCCTAGATACAAAGACTTAGAAAACTACAACCTCACAGACTTTCCTCTATAATAATATAATACTATCTGCCCGCGCGGCTACGTTCGCGTAATGTAAAGAACGCAGGCAAACCCGCAGTCAGTTCTATGTATACCCGAGTGTTTTTTTTTTTAATTAGTTAATTAGTGGTTCCGGAGATTTCATCCCACATACACAGTATACACACATCCAATCTTATTACAAACTCACAGACTATTCCTTTATTGATAAGTGTAAGTCTATAATGCTTTTAAAAACCACGATCTATTGCTGTCTAGCAAAGATGTATTTTATTTAAATCTTTCTCTACCTTTATTTCTTCAAATGCATTTTTCCGTTGTTAAGTATACGCTTATATTTCACAAAACCATGAATGAGCTGAGAGTTCTATTAGTACCCCAATAAGTCATTCGAAGTGGCATCCGTCTTCAAACCTGGCAAAAATCAACTCTAACTAAGAAATAAGACTCAAATACATTCTTTCCTAATTGGAGCATCTATCTGATCTAAAAAAAAACAAAATTAAACTTTTAGTAGTTAAGATAAGGTTGATAGTTGAATGTTAATTATGTGTGACAATTGGTGCTCATGCGGTTATTTCCTCATTGTGTCGTGTCACGTCAAGGTGATTGAAGTAACGTGTCTGCTAAGTAAAACTGGCACGCAAAGTCTATATAATACTTTGTATGTGTGTGAAACTAATAAGCGCCACAATTTGGTTCATCTTTTTCTCATACCGATCTTATTTTAAGGCGACAGTTAGGTACCCTCAAAATCCGCACTAGGTTGTCCACCACGTGTTTACGTAGGGTAGTTTCTCCGTCTCTCTCTCTTATTAGAAAACTTAGAAAGAGACGGATAGTGCGACAGAGCTCGAGAGACGCGCGTCTTGTGCTAACCATGGAGGAAAGACAGTGATAACCTCGAGAAACTAGTTATTACTGGGAAAATTGAAGGCAAGTGAAGCGGGCAGAAGCCCAAAACGCTGGACGGACCAAATTCGCGCAGCCCTTGATACAACCGTTCACGGGCACTCGGCTACAGATAAAAGATTGACACACATCACACCAGAAAAATAACCTGACGCGAGTATCACATTTTTTCCCCATCCCGAAAAAGTGCACAGCGCCGCTAAAAAAAGTTTTCACTTCAAAAAACCAGACACCACGATTCTCAGTGATGAGGAAGGCCAGGAGAAGGAGGAATAATCAAATAGTTGTCTCGGTCGCTCCCTTATGTTAGCTCGATATGCTATGCTCTTTCCCCACGCACGAACCAATTTGCGACATTTGATTGATAATCGTAATGTCAAAACGAAGGAAAATATAAATAAATCGAAATGAGCTAACTTTAGATTTTAGATAAATTATTAACCAATATCTTGCGGAAGAACCGCGAGATTTACAGTTGTTTCGTTTCCTTAAAGCAGTTGCAAATTTTAAATAGTTACATACTCGTAACAGCAACTTAAGTTTTTTTACCATTAGTTTTTTTAAATCAGAATTACTACTACCAGTGAGACAAGGCCACGTGGATTTGATATTACCCGCCGCTACGGCCTTGCCAAACCTTCGCTTCATGTGAAGGTGCATTTTGCGGATTAGGTACAGAATATACCGCTCTCCAAACTTTGTTTCCCCTGCTTTGCCTTTTCTCCAATTAATCCTTTTTCGAGAAAATTCAATATTATTGGCTGTCTACACCTCTATTAGGTACTATCACGTTATGATTTAGGTTACGTTACGTGTCAAATAAAGACTACGCTCATTTATTTAAACAATGCCTGTTGCATCTGTTTTCGAACACTCATTTGTTTATCCGAACTAGGTACTACTTTCAATGCTTGACACAGTACTTTATATTTTTCATCTTCTCTAATTACTCCAATTAGTCTCATGGTCGTAGGTACTTTACTATTCAGATATTAAATTAGTCGTAATCTTAGATGAAGACCATTGTCAAGTTCTGAGGCTGACTTTTATAATAATATATATATATTAAAGTTTATTATTTTAAGTTTACGACAGAAAATGTCAAAGATATCTATACAAATTTCGCCTTATTGGTTCGCCAAAGGTGTAAGGTCCGAAATATTTCTTTGTGAGGTGCTCATAATTTAGGAAGTAATAATTTTCGAGACGTTACATTACATCAGACAAATATATTCGAAATATAAATTAAAAACACTTAATATGATATTATTGCTTTATTTTGTAACTTAATCAATAAATAAAAAATCTGGCGAGACATAGTTAATTAAGTCTGTAAAGTGAACATCGTCGAACATAGAATAATCCATACTAATATTATAAATGCGAAAGTGTCTCTGTCTGTCTGTCTGTCTGTCTGTTACTTCTTCACGCTTAAACCGCTGAACCGATTTAGGTGAATAAATTTGGTATAGAGATAGTTTGTGTCCCGGGGAAGGACATAGGATAGTTTTTATCCCCGAAATCATCCCCTAAGGGGGTAAAATGGGGGTGAAAGTTTGTATGGCTGCGATCGATAAACCAGTTCCACGCGGACGGAGTCGCGGGCAGAAGCTAGTAGTATATATGACAATAACATTTACTTCAGTATTTCATCTAAGAGAAGTGGGCAGTCAGAGTTTCCATTAAATAATCGAAGAGGTGTGACTATTGATTGAACAGGGTGTTTTACATACCGAAGTTATTTTCTTTAAAATAATTACCACACTCTTAAATGTTTTATACGTAAGTTTACTTCAAGTGAGGAGTGCTATCAGCTCTAAAAGTGTCAACTTACATTATTATAGTACCTAAATATATAATATGTGAGGTGGACAAAATGGAAGTAAGGAATGTGACAGGGTTTCAGGCTTTACAATGATGAAAAATGAATGTCGTTTCCAGGCTTATTTATTATGAAGCTTAGCGTTGAGAAATGTGCGCTGATTCCGTTTCAATTAGAATTGGTTAATGGTTATCGATCAATATTGGATGAAATATTGATTGTTTTGACATTGTTTTGCTTCACTTCGTTCCTTTTTGACGTAGGTATTTCGCCGTTTTGAATAATCGTGAAAACGTGGAAATATCCAAATACTAGATACTAGGAGGTACTTAAAATAAATGACGAAATAATTCAGCGAGGGATAATATTATTGAAATCATTAACTCTCAAGAGTTCTTTGTATTTTAAGCAATTTTATCTTCAGTTATGGAGAGGACCGTACCCTGTTTGCAGTTGATGGCATCACATCTTACATTAGACTCAATTAAGAATAAAATTACACAAGGAAACTGAATATAAAATATAAACATATTGTATCCCGTTCATAGAATTACTGTATACGGATTACCTACACTTAAGTGCGCATGAATAAAAAACATATTTTTATATACAATAATCACACAGCAAAAACCCACGTAATTTGATCAACAGTGTTTTCATTATTCTTGCAACTGTGGACTTCTAATCCATAAACAAATATAGCCGTGCATCAGTGTCCTTATAAGCCTAACCTGTGCAAGTGTGTGGCCTCTGTGAAACTTCACACCAGTGATCCGTGCTCCCGTGCACTAATAACCCGCGCACGACAACCCAGTGCGTGCGCAGCGTGCTCCCCGCCGCGCACCGTGCACCGGCGGTACGTTGCACGCGGCGTGCTCGGAATGCGCGCGGCGGGCGAGTCGCGCGCGCGCGTGCAGTCTCGAGCCATGCCCTGAGGCCATGGAACCCATCGCCGAGGATGCCGAGGCGGAACTTGAGCTTGGTAAATAAAGAGGATTATTTTATTTACTTAACTTACCTATTAGTCAACAAAAAAATAATTCTCAACGCAGGTTTCGATCGAAAGTGCAACATAAGCATGCGCAACACACTTCGTTCAACAATCGAAATAAGTAAATAATCAGCAGTGTTGGTAAAGTCTCTATTTCTGAGACTCGACTCAGGGGTTTAACTTAGGGGGACTTGAGTTTTCTATAGAGACACGAGGCTTCTGTACTCGGCTCGAGTGTTTTGTTACGCTTGAGTCCTTTGGAACGACTAAGTTATTATTAGAACTCTACTCAACTGGACTTATAATAGTCTTACGATACATACCTAAAACTATGTAGTATTGTGTGATTGCTAAGTTGCAGAATTTTATTTAACAAGAATGTATCTTAGAATGATGAATGAATCAAATAAAGATTAATAAGAATGCCTGAGACTTAGCCCTACGAAATATCTCACAACTTTTTACGGTGGAAGGGTTTTGAGCCTTCAAACCTTTTGTCATACTTGACATCATTGTGTCATCTTCATTATAGGACTCGAGTCTTTTTGACAAGGGACTAAAAGTTGAAAAAGCTCTATAAAATTCTAGCTTCTGCCTGTGACTCCGTCCGCGTGGAACTCGTTTATATCGCAGCTCCATACAAACTTTTACCCCCCTTTCATCGTATGAGTCGAGTTCTTGCAATTTAGACATCAAAGACTTGAGTCTTTACCAACACTAATAATCAGCCACAAGCATCGTCAAAAGCAAACAAAAATAATCAGAAGCTTGCGTGTTAAATCAATCCAGATATTTCTTTTGGTGTATATTATTTTCGTGTGGATTAAAAAAGTAGCCGTGGAAGATCACCAACCCGTTGGACTGACGCAGTGAAGGATATCTGCAAATTCCTTTCAATCATCTATCCAGACGGCCAAAAACCGATTTGAGAAGAAAAGAGAATAGATCTATTTGGTTAATATCTGTCACACTCCAATGGCAAATTTACAAGCTTCGCACGTAACGCTGATTTGTGGAATCGTGTTACTTTGTAATTCGTGCAAATGTCTACTAACAATCCGTGCAACTGTGCATACTCGCAATCCGTGCAGTTGTGTACCATTTTAAATCATAAACTTGACGGTGGGGCATTACGTTTAACTATCTTGCAATGTACTTAATTGCTCTTCCCGTTTAGGCATGTTAACCACAATTATCACCTTTATTAAAGTTATAGAGGACGTTGAGATCTCTGATCTCCTCACGAGCGTCCTTAACAATAACTCATGAAATCATTATGTAGTTCCATCTATTGGTACGTCAATACGTACCAATAGATGGAACTACATAATACCCACCGTCAAGTTTATGATTTAAAATGGTACACAACTGTACGGATTGCGAGTATGCACAGTTGCACGGATTGTTAGTAGACATTTGCACGAATTACAAAGTAACACGATTCCACAAATCAGCGTTACGTGCGAAGCTTGTAAATTTGCCATATATAAGTAGTATATTGGCTGTGTCTTTTATTACGTTACCTAATGGCTTCCGTTCACACTTAGATAAGCAGGTAAAAATCCCTTTAAGTGAATATATCATCAAGGGCCCATGCTTACCCTTGGAAGGGCGAACCTTCACTCATCTAATTATCTTATCAGAGCCTTTCTACGTGTCACCGTATATTCCAAGAGTACATTTTACAATATCAATTTAAAAATTTAATATTAGTATATGCATACCAGTAAAATAACTCAAAAATACACTTTCATCCCCAATTATATCCCTTGATTTTTGGGATAAAATTATAACCTATTTTTTGTTTTTTTAATGCAGATTAACTGCTAAACATTGGTTTATATACTTAATACATGATGCCAAAGCCAAATTTTATCAAAATGTATCTTAACAATCGCATTACAACTCGCAAAATTCATGATGGATGATGGTTGGGTTTGATGAAAAAAATTAAACTCTTCGTCAAAATAGCAGTTCAGTTCTTACCACTCCTAATATGACTCGTGTTCTTTTTCAAAGCCCCATGCGACATAGATACTATTCGACGGATTTGATAGTCGGCTTCAGCTGCCATTTTTCCAAGTTAGACATGAGTTAGAGGTTTTTTTTTATGCCCGGTTCGATCAAAACACTTATTCTGTGGTTTTTATTAATTCACAAAATCCTATCCTATAGGTATACTATTAAATTAAACGACAAATATTCGTATATATATTAGCATTCAATTTCTCGGAAACGGCTCTAACGATTTCGATAAAAATTGGAATATCGGGGGGCGGGAAATCGATCTAGTTAGGTCTCATGTCTGGGAAAATTTGTTTTCTCCGTATGTTTCTACCACCACCCTCTTAGGGTGTCTCTATACCAAATTTGATCTAAATCGGTTCAGCGGTTTAAGACTGAAGAGGTAACTGACAGAGAGACAGACAGACATACAAACACACTTTCGCATTTCTAATTTTAGTATGGTAATGTGGATGTTTCTCAATCGCAATTTAAACATGCAAGATAGTTGCATTCAAGTTTCATAACATTGCGGGTTACCGAGGTATTTATACTGCGTTTTATCTATCACACCCCGCAATGTAGTTAAACTTGCATGCAATTTTTTGCATGTTTAATTTTCGCTTTGGACAATAAAAACTGCTAGCTCTCCTTGTTTACCACGGTAGGAAAGACAGAGAAAGAGGTACAGATAGCGTTGCGAGCTACATGCAAAGTCATGGTCCGTTTTGATAGCTCTTCAGCAACGTAGAATAGACAGATTCTATGTGCGATTATCAAAAGGGACCCTAGTACAAGATAAACTGTAACGAAAATTAACCTTGATGCCGATGTCTTAAGGACCATTTTCATAGAGCAGAACTTATATTCTCTTTCCTAGTTTTTCAACGCCGGGAAATGTTGTATTGTGTGTATTTTTTACCCTAAATTGCTACAAGTTCCTGCTTCCCTCGTTTGATTAATGACTGGTCCGAGTCCCTAGGGAGTAAACCCACCGGGAGAAAAGCCATGATTGCTGCACTAGTTATGTTTGAAGCGGATTTCACTTGAAACATTAACGCGGATTAATAATAGAACGGAAATGGGTTCGTAGATTATTATATGAGTATCTGATCGGTTCCGTTATACATTGATCAATTGATTTTGACCAAATGTTACCAAATTAAATATGTTTTAGGGTTTAAAAGGTATAACAGTGTTTTTACAAACTGACGTACTTACGGACTGACACACAGACAGCAGTCCCCTCCTTTAGGTACCTATTGAAACTTAAAAACGCACAATATCCAGTCACCTTTGGGACCCGAATTTTCGTTTCTCAAACGTGAATCCGGAAAATACCATAAGTATAGTGAGTGAATGAAAAATGATCGATATGTGATCATCACTGATGAAAGGACGCATGGTAATACTTAAAAACTTATCCCTTGAGAATTTCGTGGTGAAGTATGAGCCAATTCCTTACTTAACTGCAAGTTTATGTATTAGCTGATTGAAAATTGCTATTCCATGTAATCGAAGGCCAAATAGAAGGCCAAGAGGAAGATCTAGCCCCTCTCACCAGGACGGCGAAGACCAGAGAAGACTTTATGCATCATGATCGCCGACATCCATTAGGATGCACCCTAAGAAGAAGAATAATGCATTGAACGACTTTTCTCAAGAAACCAATCTCATGGGAACAGATTCAATACAACTATCTCCTTCACTCTTTCTCATTCTTCATGACCATGAAATCAGCCAGTGCAAATCCTACCAAGTACACATGACACAATCATACTTGTCACGTAAAGTGTGACAAACAGTCGAGCTAACGGAACAGTAATGTAATGTCCACAGCCGGTTTAATGCCAGCTTTTGTGCGCCGACAATACGCGGGTCAAGTGGCCTGTCTTAGGTCACAGTGGCCGCTGGAGAACAGTACGATATTGCACAATTTACAGCATAAATACTGGGGGACATATTTAAACAAATCGACTCAGACCTAAGATAAGGCTGCGTCTTATAGCTTTGAAAGAACAGGGATTGATTTTGGAACCTTACAAATTATAGATTAAGGTTTAATTGTTGTTTGTAGTTGTAAGTTCTGGCCATTAAAATCCTTGTATATTCTTCGCAATTCTCTATGAGAGCAGCATGCTGGCTGTGTTAACGGAATTGGTATAGATAAATTAAGGTTGATATTAACGTTATTAGCTCTAATTAAATATGTCATTATGATTGAAATTGTTTATATCAATTCCGTTAACAACACCACGCTGCACCAGAAATGCAACAAAATTGCGATGTCTGAGATGACAGCTAACGGCGCCATTTTTAACGTTTACCGGTCGGCGAAGTATGGTCGATACAACCCGCGTTCGAAATCAGAAATCACCAACCAACGTCACTTGCGCCGCAACAAAGGGTCACCTACTGCTGCTCCACTGTTTACCGCGGACGCCTCGAAATAAATGTAATCTCGTGAGCGACTCAGAGTGGACGGAATACCGCGTCATCCTCCATGTCTACTGTCGCTGTGTGAGGCAGAGGATATGGTTTCTTTATGCTATGACGGTGGCTAATTAGTTGGCCATTGTCATAGTATAATCTGCTTGATAGTAAGCAGACACCATCTGTCTACATACATATAATAAAAATCTTTATTGCACGACGACAAGAGAGAAACATCTTACAAAAAGCCACACTGACACACACAAACACACATACATGGCACATAGCTGATGGGTCATGGATGATTTCTATATGAAACTAGGAATTTTAGTTGGTATGTAGGTCGTTTTGAGCACTAGGACCGCTTAGCAATTTCTGGGGCTGACTGTACCCATAGCACGATCAAAGTTTGCTTAGTTTGGAACTAGGTCGATTTGTGTTATAAAAGAAAATATTTATTCCTTGCGAGGGTGCAAGTTTCATTTCGCTGAAAACGCAAAAGTGCTCTCTCGTCAATTATCGAAGGTCCGAGAGAGATCGATGGATGCGATATCAGTGGCGCGAGGCTCGATTCGATACTGGCGTTATCTCGATTCCATTACGATGTAAAACCAGGCTCGATTCTGGAACATGACTTAACGGATTGGAATTGTACGAGTAAAGTCGTATGCTCTGTCTGATAAATATTTTGTGAGCTAAGGGAAACCGTTTTTGCACTACTTGCCGTTATCCTTTTGTGACCGTTTGACATATATGTATAAGTATGTGAGTTTGGTAACAATGCAATATTATGGGTTGGTCTCAGACGGTCCTGAACGCAATTTGCCTAGTTGGAGTTTTGCCCACATTGCAGTTTGACCACCGAGCATTATATGCCTAAAACGCAAAGTGACCACTTATAGGTAGGTTAGTTTCGTTACGTTTCTTCAGATGCCCGATGGGCAAACAGACCAGAAATAGGAGTTCCGCTCCGCGGGGCTCCGTCACTATCGCTAACTTAACCTCAAAACGACGAAAATGTGATGTAGTCATTTTGCGTTTTAGGCATAATGCTCGGTGGTCAAACTGCAATGTGGGCAAAACTCCAACTAGGCAAATTGCGTTCAGGACCGTCTGAGACCAACCCATCGTGTTCGGGCTCGTTGCAGTCTCAGTAAGTAGTTTGTATAAAAATCCTTTATTTAATGGTACACACAAAAAAACTGAAAAAATACAGGCAACACATAATTTGTTTATTTTGGCTCAGTCGGCGATTAAAGGTTGTGCTTGCCATATTCATCGAACCTATTTTAGCGGGAGTTTCATTTAAATTCGTTTGACTTTTACAGTAACATAATTTTCCTAGGAACCTCGCTCTGAAAATATAACTGAGATGTTTAAGCAACAGTTTGTAATGATACTCAGATGTTATTGAAATAGACTTATTAGTTACTAAATAGAGGCCAGTAAAAGTCCGGCTGACGAGCAGTTTTAGGGCGGTTCATCTGTATGTGAGGCAATTTAGAGATCCTTCCGTTGATGTCAGTAATTAACATTTTGATGGATACGCATTCGCAACGGAGTCGGAGCTAAATTAGTTGACATAGCAAAGGAAACATTTGTAGTCCGCAAGTTACAATGGCCTGGGCGAGCATTACGCAATCATAGACATTGTACGAGTAATCATCATCATCATTATATCAGCCGAAATACGTTCACTGCTACACATATGCCTCCCTCAAAGAGTAGTACCGTGCCATCCGCGTTGAGCGGGCTCCGGAGACATTTACCAGGTCATCAGTCCACGTGAAACCGATGAAAAGTTGAATACCCACCCTAAACCCGGATTAGTACTAATATCTCCTGCCCCCAATTATGTAACTTGTTTTAAGCTCACCTCAACGCTCATGCACAAATATATCGTTGCGCCGCGATTCGTAGTGACTAAGGGTAGGTAGAGGTCTAGTTTTGTTAGGACGGCTTAGGAGCATTATCGCGTGAAGGATGACAGCCCTGATGGTTACTTTTCCCTAGGTTCACTGTGAATGTTTAAAATGTTTGATTAGGTTGCAATATCACGTTAAGTTGTTGCTAGTGTCAGCTTACTCAAGCGTTAGTATAATGTTTTTAAGTTGTTAGTAAACAGTAACCTCATCTGCCAGAAACACGGTGCGGCGTTTGAAACTTTTAATGAGGGTCCCTGTTACCAACACCGCTGAGTTGGTCTTTAGAAAATCATAGACGCGGACCAAATTTACACTAAAGCCGTTAAAAACTAAGAAAAAAAAACATTAAAAAGTGAGTATGTTTAGTCGTAAAGATTGCTATTGCTTAACAAGAAACAAGGTCTTCATAATTTACTGAATTTGACGAAATTACCCTAAACAGCGCTTTGAAATTTATTAGCAAACTTAATGCAATCATCATAATTTTGATGAAAGCCATGTTATATTAGTTCAAAATATGAATTTGATTGAATATCTGTGTTTTATTGACTATTCATGAAAAATAGTCAATGATTATTGCACTAGACGTGCACTTGCCCAGTTCGTTGTTTACTTTCTAAATATGTCCAAACCAGCAATATATTTATGAATGAAGGCTATGGTATTATTTAAGGATCATCTGCTTGTAGACCGAACCACGAAACAGGCGGAATATCCAGTAGTAGATTTTTTACCGCTAAATTCAGAAAGATTAAGTGGCCGGGACATATTGTTCCGATAGCTCAGTTGGTTAGTAGCGACGGACCATATATGCCTGTGGTCGCCGGTTCAAATCCGGCATTTTTCCTTTAATTTTATAATTTCCTGGCTTAAAACGCGTTTTATGGCATTGCCATGGCAAATTCATAATACCATAGCCTTCATTCATAAATATATTGCTGGTTTGGACATATTTAGAAAGTAAACAACGAACTGGGCAAGTGCACGTCTAGTGCAATAATCATTGACTATTTTTCATGAATAGTCAATAAAACACAGATATTCAATCAAATTCATATTTTGAACTAATATAACATGGCTTTCATCAAAATTATGATGATTGCATTAAGTTTGCTAATAAATTTCAAAGCGCTGTTTAGGGTAATTTCGTCAAATTCAGTAAATTATGAAGACCTTGTTTCTTGTTAAGCAATAGCAATCTTTACGACTAAACATACTCACTTTTTAATGTTTTTTTTTCTTAGTTTTTAACGGCTTTAGTGTAAATTTGGTCCGCGTCTATGATTTTCTAAAGACCAACTCAGCGGTGTTGGTAACAGGGACCCTCATTAAAAGTTTCAAACGCCGCACCGTGTTTCTGGCAGATGAGGTTACTGTTTACTAACAACTTAAAAACATTATACTAACGCTTGAGTAAGCTGACACTAGCAACAACTTAACGTGATATTGCAACCTAATCAAACATTTTAAACATTCACAGTGAACCTAGGGAAAAGTAACCATCAGGGCTGTCATCCTTCACGCGATAATGCTCCTAAGCCGTCCTAACAAAACTAGACCTCTACCTACCCTTAGTCACTACGAATCGCGGCGCAACGATATATTTGTGCATGAGCGTTGAGGTGAGCTTAAAACAAGTTACATAATTGGGGGCAGGAGATATTAGTACTAATCCGGGTTTAGGGTGGGTATTCAACTTTTCATCGGTTTCACGTGGACTGATGACCTGGTAAATGTCTCCGGAGCCCGCTCAACGCGGATGGCACGGTACTACTCTTTGAGGGAGGCATATGTGTAGCAGTGAACGTATTTCGGCTGATATAATGATGATGATGATTACTCGTACAATGTCTATGATTGCGTAATGCTCGCCCAGGCCATTGTAACTTGCGGACTACAAATGTTTCCTTTGCTATGTCAACTAATTTAGCTCCGACTCCGTTGCGAATGCGTATCCATCAAAATGTTAATTACTGACATCAACGGAAGGATCTCTAAATTGCCTCACATACAGATGAACCGCCCTAAAACTGCTCGTCAGCCGGACTTTTACTGGCCTCTATTTAGTAACTAATAAGTCTATTTCAATAACATCTGAGTATCATTACAAACTGTTGCTTAAACATCTCAGTTATATTTTCAGAGCGAGGTTCCTAGGAAAATTATGTTACTGTAAAAGTCAAACGAATTTAAATGAAACTCCCGCTAAAATAGGTTCGATGAATATGGCAAGCACAACCTTTAATCGCCGACTGAGCCAAAATAAACAAATTATGTGTTGCCTGTATTTTTTCAGTTTTTTTGTGTGTACCATTAAATAAAGGATTTTTATACAAACTACTTACTGAGACTGCAACGAGCCCGAACACGATGGGTTGGTCTCAGACGGTCCTGAACGCAATTTGCCTAGTTGGAGTTTTGCCCACATTGCAGTTTGACCACCGAGCATTATGCCTAAAACGCAAAATGACTACATCACATTTTCGTCGTTTTGAGGTTAAGTTAGCGATAGTGACGGAGCCCCGCGGAGCGGAACTCCTATTTCTGGTCTGTTTGCCCATCGGGCATCTGAAGAAACGTAACGAAACTAACCTACCTATAAGTGGTCACTTTGCGTTTTAGGCATATAATGCTCGGTGGTCAAACTGCAATGTGGGCAAAACTCCAACTAGGCAAATTGCGTTCAGGACCGTCTGAGACCAACCCATAATATTGCATTGTTACCAAACTCACATACTTATACATATATGTCAAACGGTCACAAAAGGATAACGGCAAGTAGTGCAAAAACGGTTTCCCTTAGCTCACAAAATATTTATCAGACAGAGCATACGACTTTACTCGTACAATTCCAATCCGTTAAGTCATGTTCCAGAATCGAGCCTGGTTTTACATCGTAATGGAATCGAGATAACGCCAGTATCGAATCGAGCCTCGCGCCACTGATATCGCATCCATCGATCTCTCTCGGACCTTCGATAATTGACGAGAGAGCACTTTTGCGTTTTCAGCGAAATGAAACTTGCACCCTCGCAAGGAATAAATATTTTCTTTTATAACACAAATCGACCTAGTTCCAAACTAAGCAAACTTTGATCGTGCTATGGGTACAGTCAGCCCCAGAAATTGCTAAGCGGTCCTAGTGCTCAAAACGACCTACATACCAA
Source organism: Epinotia demarniana (assembly GCA_945867215.1). Taxonomy (NCBI): domain Eukaryota; kingdom Metazoa; phylum Arthropoda; class Insecta; order Lepidoptera; family Tortricidae; genus Epinotia; species Epinotia demarniana. Next base: position 39,295,944 of record OX244261.1, on the reverse strand, counting down.
CTAAAATTCCTAGTTTCATATAGAAATCATCCATGACCCATCAGCTATGTGCCATGTATGTGTGTTTGTGTGTGTCAGTGTGGCTTTTTGTAAGATGTTTCTCTCTTGTCGTCGTGCAATAAAGATTTTTATTATATGTATGTAGACAGATGGTGTCTGCTTACTATCAAGCAGATTATACTATGACAATGGCCAACTAATTAGCCACCGTCATAGCATAAAGAAACCATATCCTCTGCCTCACACAGCGACAGTAGACATGGAGGATGACGCGGTATTCCGTCCACTCTGAGTCGCTCACGACGTGCACTTGCCCAGTTCGTTGTTTACTTTCTAAATATGTCCAAACCAGCAATATATTTATGAATGAAGGCTATGGTATTATTTAAGGATCATCTGCTTGTAGACCGAACCACGAAACAGGCGGAATATCCAGTAGTAGATTTTTTACCGCTAAATTCAGAAAGATTAAGTGGCCGGGACATATTGTTCCGATAGCTCAGTTGGTTAGTAGCGACGGACCATATATGCCTGTGGTCGCCGGTTCAAATCCGGCATTTTTCCTTTAATTTTATAATTTCCTGGCTTAAAACGCGTTTTAAGCCAGGAAATTATACAACAACATAAAGGAGTATCTAAGTATAAGGCTTGGTAAGTACTTTACTGTTTTGCTCGACTTGGTGGGGGCACTCCCGTGCCCCCCATAATACTGCTGTGCCCGAACGGAGTTTCTGCTGGAACATGTAATTACTTATAAAATCTTGTAAAATCCATAAATGCAATAAATTAACATGAAATGGAATTTACGTAGGAGTGTCACTGAATTTGCCATGGCAATGCCATTATTGAGAATTCGTGAACTGAATTCATAATAACCAATAAATTCCAATTAAAGGCTTAACAGTGAATTTGGTTATAACAAATTGAACCCAATTTGTTGCTTGCTCGAACTTTGTTCTGGAAAAATAAATTCAAGAGTTGGTATTTATAACAAACGAGTCGCCCTATGCAAAAAGGGAAAATGCTTGGTCCAGTTCTCAACTGCGTTACACTTTTGCTTCAAACATCTTTTTAGATGTTGATTCATATTTTAACCGATTTCAAAGAATGGGGAGGTTGTCGGTTTGTCGGAATATTTTGTTCTACCTCCATACAACTTTCACCCCCCCATCTAACCCCCTAAGGGGATGTTTCCGGTAACTATTCTATGTCCCTTCCCGGCACTCAAACTATCGCTATATCAAGTTTCATCTACATCGGTTCAGCGGTTTGAGCGTGAAGATGTAACAGATAGGCAGACACACTCACATATTTTATCATATTAGTATGGAAGTATGGATTACCTACTTTCCTCCCGTTTATTTGAAAAAAAAAATAGCGAAGGTCCATAATTCAAGCCTCGGTGACGCAGGGCAGTCCCAACGATTTCGGTCAGGAAAAAAATACAAAAAGAGGGCCAAAGACTTTGTATAGCCCGTCATACACTGTCAAATAAAGGGTTAAGCGCGTCGTCCTAAGATGTTTTGTGACATGATATTATATACTGGGTGGAACAGATCGATGGACTTTTAAGCAAATGGGATATAGATCAGCTTTAGTACTTTACTTCTCACCTAGTAACCATATTAATATTTCTAACAGTTACCGGGATACAACTTGTTAAACTTTGGTGAAAAAAACTGTATGTTTCAACCCTATCTACGAATCTGCAATGATAAGACGCCTCTTTTGTTTCTACAAAAAATTCAAAATTCTAGACGAAAACCAATATGGATTCCGGAAAATCCGATCTACCGTCCTAGCCATATATAAATATATCCAAACAATTTTCGATGAAATAAACAATAAAAATACGCAGTAGGTCTTTTACTCGACATGAGTAAGGCCTATGATAGAGTAAGATATGAATGTCTATTAGTTAAACTGAATAACATAGGAATTAGAGGCACTACATTAAAATGGTTTAAATCATATATGGAAAATCTATTCCAATATGTTGCAATTGCAAATACTAATTTCGAAACAGGCTTAACACAACACGTCAAGTCAGACAGAGTCCCTGTAACTGGCTCTATCCCGCAGGGTAGCGTGTTGGGTTGTTTGTTATTCCTTATCTATATAAATGACCTTCCAAAAATATTAGACGTGCATTGCACGTTATTTGCAGATGATATCTCAATATTATTTCCATGTACTCAACCTGAGGAAGCTGCCACAATATTAACCCAAACACTACGAAAAACAGAGGGCTGGCTACAAGCCAACAATCTTGAACTTAACCTATATAAAACAAAAGTCATACAATTCAAACCTTATCAAAAACAAGACTTGCCAATCAGCCTTACTTATAATAATATTAAATTGGAAAGCATAAAATCTACAACCTTATTAGGGATCGATATAGACACTAGTAGTAATTGGAAGCAGCATATACTAAACCTGACGAAAAGGATATCGTCATTCATTTATGCCCTAAATCACCTAAAACGCGTAACGGACATAAAGACGGCTCTTGCAGCGTACTATGCATACGCTCACTCCAGAATATCCTATGGAATCGTTTTATGGGGTAAAAGTACCGACATAGATAAAATATTTTATCTCCAAAAAAGATGCATTAGAATCCTGGCCAACATAAACGAAATGGAATCTTGTAAGCCATTTTTTGTAAAGTACAAAATACTCACCCTTACCTGTATATATATCCTAGAGACCAGCAAATTTGTGAGAAAACATAGCGAACTATACTCACCTGAAACACTACCCAAAAGAAATGACAGAAATTTAAACAAACTAAAGCTTCCCTTTTCTAAACTGAAACTGGTCACATCTAGCCCACACTATATGTCAATAAAAATATATAATCACCTCCCAAATAACATAAAAAACGAGAATAAGCTAAGCCTGTTTAGCAAGAAACTAAAATTATTCCTGTTAAATAAATGCTATTATAATATCAGAGAATTCTTTGAAGATAATGTATAAAATCTCTTTTGTGTAAATCATTAATTAGTATTGTCTGCCATGCACATTATTAAAATGTAAAATAATCAATTAATTATCAGGCATATTTGTAAACAATATGAACAATTTTAGTTTAGATAAGTATGTTGCCCTATGTGGAACTATGTTGCCGTGCCCTATCAGGGCGTCACATGAACAGCTTATATTTAAGAACACCTGTACTTGCTATGTGATATGCAATAAATGATTTCAATTTCAATTTCTATCCAGTAGATTCAATGACGTCAGCAAGATCAAGTAAATTACAAACAGCAACATTATGAACTTACCGTTGACAGACCTTATGTCATTGCAATAACATCGGATGTGAACATTTCATGTGACTTGTTATATGTGTCAATTTCAAATCTAATTAATAACTATGTATAGTATCAGAGTTGTCACTGAGATTAAAATATTTCGATTTTTATGTTTTTTTTTTTAATCCAGCTTAACAATTGTAATAGATCGGTTGTACGCCACTTATATAACACTGTCCTTTCAGCTTAGTCCAAGGAAATGTTCCTCCCTGTATATTCCAAATATTCTAGTGGCCTTGTGAGGTTAACTACCCGGCACAATGTCCCTTTAATGGGCACTCAAATTGCCGTTATGGCTGCATATCTGTGGCCTCGTTGTGAATATGGCGGCAATTCATCTCTTTCTTCATCTTCAAATGGCTTGTATACATGTGGTATATGTTTTGGGGTAAAAAAAATAAGTTAAGAATACATTGGCGGGAAATCGTAGAATGTTCTTGTGTGTCTTATAAAGTAGGTACAGTAAAAGAACAGTAAAAATGTGTCTTATAATCAGTGTTTGCAACGTTTGTAGCATTTTTGGTGCAGCGTAGAGTTGTTAACGGAATTGGTATAAAGTATTTCAATCTTCATGCTTAATTAGCGTTAATAACGTTAATATTAACCTCAATTAACAATTTTGATTGATGTTGTCCGTACCAGTTCCGTTAACAACACTGCGCTGCACCAAAAATGCTACCTACGATCACTGCATATATAATAATTATTGTGTATAATTATTGTTTTCTAAGTTTTAAGGCATGATAGTTTAGATTAACTTGAAATTAGTTGTAGTGATCGATTAGTTCCAGTGTAACCATAGCGTTGTACTAATTATGTGCACCAACCTAATGTGTCTCAGTGAGAGCTACTTAGGACATTAAGTGCATGCTTAGTGTCCATGTGTTATCTGCTTACAAGTCTTCTTGTACACTTGTTTCGGTTTGTTCTGCAATAAATAAATAAATAAATGAATATAAAGGTTATCGTTAGAGCACTGGCGCCTGCCTCCTATTAATTAAACTTGTTAAGCTAGTAAGTAATAAATAACGTAACGTAACTACTGCTATCAAGTGGCGCAGTTAACGCCCCGGTTAAACTAACTGCACTTTTATTAACTTAATTTGTTGCTGAGACATCGAGCGCTTAAAAGGCATAAGTTGTGTTTTGCCTTTGTAAGCAAAATTGTTACCTATAGCAATCACCAAATATTAGTAGCCGTTTTTGGCTATACTAGCAGGAAAATTAGCTAACAGTATGAATTGTTTATGACCGTACGTATTTCCGAGAACAGGTATAATAGGCAGCACATCACTAGACATACGCCACTCCTATTGCAAATGCGATTGTCAACATTAACACAATCACCTTAATAGGTAGTTTTAAAAAGCCTACCTTATTGTACCTACAATAACTATTGATAATATGAAGTAGTAAAAGTTACACAGAGCCGCTACGATTGGTAGGTACGATGATGTTGTATAAAAAAAACGGGAGTCGGACTCGCGCACGAAGGGTTCCGTCCCATTATCTATGAGAACGACAAAAAAACACGTTTGTTTTATGGGCCTTCAATATTCATTTTATTCAGTTTTTTGTATTTGTTGTTATAGCGGCAACTGAAATACATCATCTGTGAAAATTTCAACAGTCTCATTATCACGGGTCGTGACATACAGCCTGGTGACAGACAGACAGACAGCGGAGCCTTATAGTAATAGGGTCCCGTACCCTTTGGGTACGGAACCCTACATAGAGGTGGATACTACTTGTCTATACTAATTAAATTCCGTGTTTAAAAATGACCACCAAATCTGACAGCATACGTTTCTATTGACGACTCGAAACTGAAACAAGTTGGTGCAAATGACTCAGTTTTAGTGTTCAACTTTTTCAAGGCTTATGACATATCTACCTCTCTTTTTTTTATAACACCATTGGGTAGGTACTAGGTCTAGCAAGCGGCCATCAAAATCGTACCAAAGGGTACTTCGAAACTTGTACACGCGATGTCATTTGGCATTTAAGGCGCCGTAGGTTCATGGTGAGCGAGATGGAAGTGCGTGCTCGGAAGCGCGGAAATCATGTTTTTTAATTTTATTTTTTTCCCGTTTAAATAGTTAAAATAGTAAACACTGATTTCTCTCAAACATGATATGGCCGATTTTTAGAAGCCATTTTAATATTTTTAGCTTTTGTGCATAATTTGTAAGGAATATTTTAAGTGTATTTTAGACCCTTTTAGACCTATGTTCGTGATTTTTTTCTATCAAGCGAAAATTGCTTAATCATGTTTCTAAACACTGATCTCCCTGCAGAAAAGCCTCAAGATTACTATTCGTATTTTTTTAAAACCATATTATTATAAACAGACACATTCAATTGTTTCAAAAACTCTGTTCGCTTAACTTCGCTGAACCTACGGCGCCTTAATTTTGTTCATTAGTTAGTAGAAAGTTCAGTAAAAGCTCGCGCACCGTAGGAAATTCCGAATGTGCTATAAACTCATCATACAGAAAAGCTATAAATCCGCGTAAGATTGTTGAGCCGCTGTCAAACTGTAGATTTATTATATTTGCCGGCCGGCAGTGCCAATTTCCCGATTAATGCTGCTTGTTATAGGCCAACAATGTAGGCACACAGACTATTTTAGGATCCTTTGTGTTACACTGCTGTAGAAAGAGAGCGAGGGCTACAGACAGTTTTCCTAGTGGCTTAATCATTCATAATTTAATAGTTGATACAATGACTATTAAATTATGAATACACAGTTCCTAGAAGAAAGCATAGGTAGCCAAGGATTTAGTTAATGGTCTCATGTCCCTTTTTTTCCTTTCTTTTCTTTTTTACTCTCTGGCGTGTATTACGTGACACAGTTTCGGACGTGTTATCTTGTAGAAAAACGCATTACGTTATTTTTCTTTGTATATTCTGATTGACTTATTTTAAGTAGGTTAAGAACGATCATTGTAAAAAGCTTTTTGCTGTCTGTCCATCCGTCTTCGGCTTAATTCGGTAACCCTTACTACTAGATAAACTATAATACATCATGGGTATATAAATTATCTAGAAAACTATTTTTAGGGTACTTCCCCGACACACCTAATGTGGGGTTGTATTTTTTTTCTTGATTTGTTTGCGCGATATTGCGCTTATACTTATTTATTCGAGTCATGTTAGGTTAGGTTAGGTTTGTTTTTTAATAATCCTGTAGATGTCATGGGTTCAGAGAAAAACGGCTTTTAGGTCAAATGAAAATTCGGACTAACCGATACAGTTGGTAAATAATTTTTAGTGATTCAGATAGGTAACCGTAATAGACTGATATTTACATCGATATGATAGTGTAAGTTCTAAATGTAAGTTAAAGGGTCCCTTTATCTAGAATATGGTGAACCTTCTGTTCTCCATAATGATTGCTTAAAGGTTAACTCAGAGACATTCCTAAAATCGAATATAAATATAAATAAATGGGTATAAAACAACTTAAGGGGCAAATGCGCCCTCCTCATCGTCAATACGGATGCTCAAGAACTCTGCACGGTTATGCACTCTGCGCGAACTGCGCCGCGAGATAAAGTATCCGTCTCTTTCCAACTAGATCACTTATAAAGAGACGAATAGTCGTATTTTGATAACTGTGCTAATAATCTGATGGATCTGGACAATTTTGTACATTTATGAACGCGTATAAGGACATCATCAAGTCAGCCGAAAGACGTCCACTCGACAAAGGCATAAAGGCTGCGTTAAATAAAATAAATAAATAAATAGGCCTCTCTCAAAGAGTGCCAAAGGAAACGTGAACTATATTTTTTTCAAGCTGAAAATGTCATTTGATATGCCATCAAGTCAGACATCAGATGAGTGTGATCCGACTAAATGTATGCTGCACGACACGGCACGTCAGATAAGTATGAATCTGACTTTACCTTGATGCTGAACACAACAATAACCCGAATAGTTATTTAGGGTGCGTTGCATCAACTTACGATTACGGACCGGTTAACGTTAAATATGGCGCCGACAGCTGTCATTCCATCATGGACCTATAATACTCCGGACATGCGATGAGTGCCTTCTATGCAGCTAAATTAAGAACTGGTCTTAAAATTACTGATGGCTTGCCAGAAATAACCTACTTAATTTGGGCGGGTTGTGGTTTATTGGCTACAACTTCACACTAAATCAGTTGTAACGAATGATATTTCCCTTTCTGTCACACTTACTGAGATTTGTATGCTAGCATTGGTTCATCGCTCGGATGTAGTATAATTATTACCCTAGCTCCTCCTGAGTATTACAGGTATGCATTCTATGGAAACTTGTCAAACTTTCCACACATTCAGATTTTAACGAACACCGCTTACGATTACAGACGGTTTGGTGCAACTCACTCTTAGCAGTGTCTTGTAAAAAGGCCCTTTTGGTCTGATCCAATTTGGCCTAAAGTGAACATAGGTACCGTTACGTTCCCTAATTGCCGCGATTCTCAAGAAGCTATCGACTCAGCGTACATGGCATATCACCTTCATCTGTTTACTTTCCACCTACGAGCCATTTCTAAGCCATAACGACGCATATCCCTTGTATGGACTTACGACCTTTTGGACTGTGAATGCCATACGTCAGGGCCGAGAGCTCTCGACCCCAATACGAGCTGCACTTTCGCCGATATATAGAAGTGATATGAACTGAGTGTTTTACCAGGGCGTAGCTTTTTGTGAGGGCCCATTTCGCTTCACACTATGCGAATTTCATTCAGCCGGCTCTACTTATATACAACCTTAAGAACGCGTACAATAGTTACGCCGGGCCTTCGAACATTCGAACTACTCCGAAGCACAATTTTGTAAGAAGGGTCAATCGTCCACCAGCTGGGTTGATGACATAAAAAGATCGCGGGTCATTTGTCATGAGACTAGCATGGGAGCGGTATAAATGGCGTAATAAGAGCCTTGATATAATTACAGGCTGATAATTATGGTGATGAATGAGGTGCAATTCACCTGAATGCGGTTGGCACTGTTAACAGTGACTGTCATCGCCGGCCGGCGTTGTACAGTCAAGGGCATCAATATGTATTCATTAAAATTTTCATAAATATGTATACTATAACCTCATTGTTGCAGACATAAGGTCTGTGTACATATTTTTGATACTTTGTGGTGTATACATATTGGTGCCCTTCAATGACACGCAAACGTGACAACCCTATCTTTACTAGACGAAAGAGCACGTGCGGATGAGCGGGATGTCTGAGTTGAGTTTGGAGCGGTCAAATATCGGTTTTGTTATTAGACAGAGGGTCTATAGGTATGGAAGAAATACTGTCCTCTCACTCGAGACTCGGGTATCTGAATCGTTACATCTCTTTCACGTTACGTCGCATAATTTAGATTATTTGAGTTCGCCAAATTGTATCAAAGTGGTCCATTCAAAAAACTCTACCGGCCATTTTGGAATGACTGATATGTCCCAATGACGGTTTTATAAAAAGTTGGCCACATATAATAATCTCAACTTCTCAACTGTACGTCTTGTTGGGTGTTGACGTGAGAAATCGGTTACACGCTAATTCTGACGTCAGTTCAGACCATCATTCTGTTTAGAATGACGAGAGAATGATCATGTAACATTTGGACTGATGGGCTGATGGTCTGGACTGATGAAAATTATTTTAGATAATATTCGTCAGTCCATTTGGAATAACAAAAAAATGATAGAAGACTGATCGTGTATTTTTTTCATTCTCGGTTCAGTCACGCCACAATGGAGCAATACGCGAGGCTACTTTCATCCGATAGTAATTTTCAAAATCTTCATCTTCCGTCTATTTTCGTATTTCATTCATTAAATTTAGATGAGTGTAATGTTCTCTTTTTTGTAGCCAGCTACCCATCGACGGTATTCTTTTCGTTGATATGTAAACTGTTGAAAGAAATTCCATTATTTGAAGTGAGGACAACTGTAAAACTGAGGTTGTAAAATGTTACAGCAGCTAAAATACTTCGTATATTTGGACAAAGTATTATTGCTCAATAGAATTGAACCCGAGCGTGATTCGTATGTAAATTAATTCGTTTATGGCAAAATTTCAATCATTTCGCTCCACTGGCGGGCGACGAAAAAAAATATACTCTTTTGTTAATACCTGGAGGATAATATGATATAAAAGTGCCTTTTATTTCGATGATGTACAGAAAAATACAGCCAATTTTAGTGTTTATTTGCGAGAGTATTAACGGTCTATTCTGTTATAACAGTGGACATTATTCAAATAAAGGTACAGTTTGTAAGTACTAGCTTTGTAAGTGAAGTTGGGGCTTGCTTACATTGCGTCGTCAAATGTAACCACTAGGAATAATTTACTTTAAAAAACAAAGTTTTAACCGACTTCAATTTAGTACTCCGCCAAGCCACGAGAACATTTCCTATTTTTTTTTACAATTTACCACATGAACTGATTTCCGATAGCAAATGCGTTGATTACTATAGAAAAAAACCGAATCGCTGTATGTGGGCCGATAATATTTGAGGACTTCCATCGATTCCCCAAGATCATCACCAATGGCACTTCATTAGTTCCTATTTCAACGGAATCTTATCAGAACCTGTGACGTACTTTTGCACTTTTAAGTACATTATTGAGGAATTCGATAAGTCATCTGTGGTCTTCATCATCAATTCCTCGCCACCAAATTTATGATTTCCGGATGTAAATACACGAGTTATAATAGAAAATACTAAAATCACTACACGCGCGCCTAATAAAATTGAGGAGTTCCCTAAATTCCTCATGGATCCCATCATCCAACTGAATTTTTGAAAAAATGGGACCCACCTGGAAGCATATACTTACAAACAAAAAAAAAAATCCGAATCGGTTCATCAATGACGGAGTTCTGAGGTAACAAACATTGAAAAAAAAAAAAAAAATACATCCGAATTGAGAACCTCCTCCTTTTTTTGAAGTCGGTTAAAAATACGGTTGTGAAAAACATTAGTCTATAATTGCCTTTTTCTATCATTTCAAAACGTTATTCTAAGAAATATAATCAAGAATCCTTCAAACTTTCCACTGGGAACCAATAACATAGATTTAAAAGAAACGTATTCCTTGTTTTTTATGGTTTTATCTTGAATATTATAGGGCAAATGATAACTAACCAAAATAAAGATCACAACATTTATTAATGTTTTTCCCACTTTTCAGGAGCTAAGTTATTATTTTATTGATGTCTGATATTTTGTTGGATTTTGTCTCTAAGTAGTAATTATTTAAATGATGATATATCCATTACACAGAAAACAACAGCTACTAAAAATTATTTCCTTTCTCATTTTTGTCTTAGTGACATAAAAAATGCATGACGTGAAGTAGCATGACGCTATCGACCGCCAAATTCGCCTGATGGCCTGAAGAAAACAGCAGAAAGCAAACCAGTTAGAAACAGCACCATTGCATTGGCACGTTTTGGATACGGAACTGCCAGGTTTTTGTTTTTCCATTCGTTAGCAATGAAAGTGCTAGTGAGAATTGTGCAGGACTTAGTATATAGTTAAAGAATACCTGTACAACTATTTGTTCTCCAAATAAATAAATAAAAATACAACTTTAATGAAAATTAGTTTTTAAACAGGTCCGAGAATAATCTTGCTAAAGGGCCATTTACATGGTGCATCAACTCGTATGCGATTTTCATTACATTGCGGGCTGCGGGATAGCGTAATACGACCAATTCAATCAAACCCTGCAATGTAATAAAACTAATAAAACTCGCATGCGAGTTGTTGCCTCATGTAAATAGCCCTTAACGGTGTATACAAGTATGTCTTAGTATAAAACGTGCATTTTCTTAACGGCAGCACTGTAACTGTGCACTGTGTCGCGAACGGCACGGCTCTCGTCGCAAATCGAGTTACAAGCGGCGGATATGGCAATTTGTGACGTCACGGGAATCAAACCCGCGGTGGACGGATATCCCGATTTTATGGTTGGCTGGCGATCTTGGCATGCAACTTTTATGGTTTACATAAAATATTATACGGGTCTCGTAAGAGTTTTCAGATCTCGTCTCGTGATTACACACCAACTTGATTCCGAGTTTAGACTTTAGACGGCCTTATTCTCTCTGTTTGAGTCCAGAGGCTGAGAGATTAACCAAATTTTTATCTTCCCTGTGCATAGTGTGCATACAATTGTAACCACATTGTATCATGCTCTTTCGCTTCGAGATATGAGGCAGTTAGGAATGGACACCATTTTTTGACGATCCCATTAAACGTAAAAATATGAAATTGAAATGTAATAATCCGGTTTTTCTCTTCTTTAAACCTGCCAAAAAGATGGAATTGTAGTTTTAACAAAAAAAATAATCGCGCGGTCGAAGTTATATTAAGAATGGGGTTACTTTGAAACCACATTTTTTTCGCTGCCAATCTAAAAAGCTTGTAAAAAACAAAAAAAATAAATTCGCTTAAGTACTTTTTAAGTTATATATATATTTAATGCCATACTTTGATAGCACACCAAATGATAGAAATCAATAATTTTGAGCGATTTATTACATTATTAACTAGAAAAAAAGTAGAAACTTTACTTAAGAGGCCGCAGTAAGCTCGGCCGAATTTCACCTTCCCATACAAACGTAGTTACGCTCTCATTTTAAAACTACGTGTTGGATTGTGACGAAACTTTGCATATACAATGACATGAGGTATATCTATGTCAGTAATTAGTTTATATGGTTCCAATTTATAAAACAAAGTAAATACAGCAAAAACTAGTTTTGTATGAGAAACATAAATTCGCTGTATTTTTTTTATTATGGTACCTGAAGCTACTTAATCTAATTTCAGACATAGATATATACCTCATTTCATTGAACATGCAGAGTTTCGTTACAATCCAACACGTAGTTTTAAAATGAGAGCGTAACTAATCGATGGAGAATCGAGCTTACTGCGGACTCTTAAACAGGTATAAAAGTACCTTTACCTTTTAATACCTTTCGATCACAGACATAATTGTATTGGTATTGTTATGAACTACAAAAAAAAGCATTTACACTAAGTTTTTATTTATATGAACAACAAAAAGCGACAGAAAACGAATTCCTGAGGCTTAATCGTTAGGTAAATTTCACCACATATATGTGATCAAAGACACCACTACCTATGGATTCCCCCGCCAAGGGTGCAGTTTTAGGTTTTAGGGGTTTTGTTTTTCTAACTTACGAGTACTACAGGTCGACACATGTAAAAAGAGCCCTGGCGGCCATATAAAAAGTATGGCCGCCAGGGTTCTTTTTACATGTGTCGACCTGTACTAACCTGTGAATAGCTTGAGATACCGAACAAATCAATTGCATTTATTCTTGACATATGTATAGTCGAAGTTTTTTAGCCAAGTGTTCATGCCGTTAACATTTTTCTTTCTCCATGAAATAATTGCGCTACGTACCAGTTGACTATGCGACGAAGCAACTACCAGGGTTGCCAATGATGAGAAAAAAAATATTAAGGTGCGTTTAAACTCTTTGATACAAGTATTTTATTAGTGGATGGAAGTTGTTATCAAAGTCGACCCGCAAATCAAAGTAACCCCGGTTTACGGTACGTAGTAGTATATCATATAGTTGCGTAGATGATGGCACCCACGTATTACACTGAAACATTATGAGTTGTAAAACAAATCTAACCTTCTAAATGTATTTTTATACTTTTCCCGAAAGAACTTTCAAAATATCACAATAGCGGTATCGAATTTAAAGTTGTAAACAGCCCAATTTTTTATTGATGTAGTATTTATAAATCCATTAGGTTGGGATTCAATTGGTAAAGTAGGTATCAATACCTGAAGGTGCAAGAGTTGGTGAAGCGGAGTGGGGTGCTGATGAAAACACTCAGAAGATCTTCAGGATTTATTTCAGATATAATTAGTACATACGTGGAATGCGTTCGGAGGCTTGGCAGAAAAAGAGAAGGGGCAGAAATAGAGATCGTGATTTGGGTTTTTAAAGATGTGACCATAGACTGTGTAAGGGTGGACATTCATAGAAACTGATACCCATTCACTATCACTTCCCCTCACACTTCACATTTATGAAGAGAAAGTACATGACACATATACATTATATGCATCAAAATTAAGGCTCTACTATTTTTAAATTCAAATCATGTACAAAATTAGAATGTTTAAGACCAGACAAAGCTTTAGTTAGAATATCCGCTATCATCTTATCAGTAGGTAAATACTTAGTTAATATATCATATTTCTTAACTATTTCTTTTACATAGTGATATCTCAAATCGATATGCTTTGTCCTCTTGTGACAATATTCACGTATCTCTAGGAGTCTCAACGCACTTTGGTTGTCGCTATAGAGTGTACAACACAGTTGTTTATCAAAAATTTCATTCATGAAATTCCTGACAAAGCAAAGTTCACGACAGGCATCGCCAAGAGCTAAGTATTCTGCTTCGGTACTGCTGAGTGCAGTGCATCGCTGCTTGCGAGATTCCCAGTTAACGGTTGAGTCACCTATTTTTATTACAAAGCCACTGTACGACTTCCTATCACAGTCATTAGCGAAATCGGCATCTGCGAATACTGAAATGTTAAAGTTACCACTTTTAACAAATATGAGACAATAATTAATTGTCCCTGACAGATATCGCAGGACCCTTTTCGCTGCTATCCAATGATCTTTTGTAAAACCATTACAAAATTGGCTAAGTTGTGACAAAGCAAAGCTGATGTCAGACCGACTGCAAACGGATAAATACATGAGGCACCCAATCAATTCTCTGAATGGATAAACATTTTCTGATAAACCATCTGTATCTTGTTTGGGTCTCTCAAGTTTACAATTACTTGCCATTGGACTAGAAACACTCCCACAATTTGACATGTTAAACTTTAACAATAATTTTCTTATATAGTCTGACTGAGACAAAGCTAATGTACCACGCTTCCTATCCCTTGATATCTCAATGCCTTGTTTCTGAGAGAAACCACGAGCTACTAATCGCGCCTTATACTTTGCATTACTACTATTTGGACCTGAAGATCCATTCTTTAACTTAAAGACCCATTTGCATTTTACTACATTACTATTTAAGGGCCTATCTACAAGGGTCCATACATTATTGGACATTAATGAGTTAAACTCAGATTGCATGGCTGTTTGCCATTCTTGCCTTTGGGGGCTATTCATGGCCTCTTCGTAAGTAAGAGGTTCATTAACAACTAGGCATTTATTGGTGACTAGCAATGACGAGTCTGACAAATTATAATCATTGTACCTGACTGGTTTATTGCAACGCGTGCTGCGCGCGGGATGTTCGCGTCGCTCGCAGCCAGCCTCTGGCTCCGATTCGAGCATAACTTCCCCTCGAACATTCCGCTCGTTGCAGGATGATGATGACGACGCCGAGGGCATGTACGACTCACTGTCAGACACAGGCTCCGGCCCAAGCTCTGTATCTTCCCCTCGAACGGACTGTTTCTCGGGCAATGATGGCAGTGAAGTATCACCTGGCTCATTGTCATCAGCAGCACTGTTCCATGATAAATGGTTATCAGAAACCACATCATTGTATGCATTAGAATTATTTGTGACATCATTCTTTTTACTGTCATCAGACTCATTATTAATTGAAATATCATCAAGAATTAAAATGTCATTATTCATTAAAATATTATTTACATTTGACTGTGTTTGACACAAGTCATCATTCAATAAAATATTAATATTACTAGATTGTGTTTTACACAAATCATGTTGCACAACATTAGTGGGGCTCTGTAAAATATTTTTCATGTTCATATTATAAAATTCATTTTCTAAAAATATTACATTTCTTGAAATAATAACATTTGTGAGATGCAAAGGGTCCAATAATTTATAGCCTTTAGAGTGTTCTGCATAACCAACAAAGATGCAATGTTTTGATCTGGCATCTAATTTGTCACGTTTGCTGGCATCTATAAGAGACAATGCTTTGCAGCCAAACACTCGCAAATGACTAAGATCAACTTTGTTACCAGACCACACTTCTTCAGGAGTCTTGCCGGGTACACTAGCAGTGGGCGACCTGTTTTTTTAAATAAATTGCAGTTGAGACTGCTTCAGCCCAAAAATGCTTACCTAGGCCAGATTCCTGAAGCATGCTTCGAGCCTTCTCGAGAACCGTTCGATTTCCACGTTCGCTTACACCATTCTGTTGGGGTGAATATGGAACCGTGGTCTCATGAACAATGCCTTCTTTTTGTAAATAATCCCTGAATTTATGACCACAATACTCCCCACCTCTGTCACTCCTCAGCCTCCTTACGACACAACCTGTTTGCTTCTCAGCGGTAGCTTTAAATAAAATAAATTTGGACATTACCTCAGATTTGTGTTTTATGAAGAAACCAAATGTCTTCTTTGAAAAATCATCTGTGAAGGTCACCATAAATCTTGATCCACCCAAACTGCTCACAGGAAACGGACCGCACATGTCCGAATGCACAAGTTCCAAAAGCTGCTTGGCCCGTGTGGCCTCCCCTTTGGGAAACGCCACAACTTTCTGCTTCCCCTCAGCACATGACACGCAGTTCTGTAATTGTTCATGCTGAGGCTGCTGAAACATCAGACCTGTAACCAAACTTTTTAGGGTGTGCATACCTCTGTAACCTAAATGGCCCAACCTTTTGTGCCACAAATCCATGGGCACCACCCTGGTTGAAGTATTTGCCACCTGTGAATCATAAGATTGACCTACCCCTGCAATGTCCAAATGATAAACCCCATTAACTTTAGTGCCGGATAAAATGGTAGTGTTTTCTCTAAGTACAAGGCATTTTTCCTTTACAAAATTTACAGATATGGTCTTCTCACATAATTTACTTACACTTATTAAATTGGTTGAGAGATCCGGTACAAACATGACATCTGTTAGAGTAACAGTGCCGTACTTGGTTCTAAAAAACACATCTCCTCTACCAACACATGTTAAATTCTGGCCATTAGCTACCGTGACATTTTCAGAAACACTTTTAAAATTTATAAAATTACCTTTAACACAGCTCATATGGGAACTAGCACCCGAATCAACTAGCCACTGATCTGATCTTTACAAAAATTGTTACATGTTAGCGCTAAAAGTACATGTTCTTCGCTCTTAGTCTTCCTTTTATCATTTCTTAATTTGTAACATTTTGATTTTATGTGTCCAATTTTATTGCAATAGTTGCACTTGATATTGCTTCGGCGAGCAGCGAGGGCTGTATCCGTAGATGTGTTCATATGTTGAATCCCGTTGCCATTGCCACGTCGATGCTCTTCTTGCAGGAGCCTGGTGCGCACAAGCTCACTCGTTAGTGACAGGGACACGTTGGCGGATTCCAAACTTGATACTATTACATCATACTCTTCTGGAAGCCCGCTGAGAAGCAATTCAGCGACTTCTGCATCTTCAATAGTCTTGCCAATATCGGCAAGTTGTTGGACTAAATCCGTCACGCCTTCGATGTAGGCGCTCATGTCAGGGTAATCGATGTACTGGGAGCGATGAAGTTTACGTAGTAAACATACTCTTCTATAAAATCCTTTGTCTTCAAATACCTTAGACAGGTTATCCCACGCTTCACGTGCTGTCGTGGCATTTCTCACATATTGAAGACACGTAGGTTTAACGGAAAGACAAATACGAGCTAGTGCTTTTTGGATTTTAGTTGCGTCAGTTTCCACGCCTGAAATGCAGTTCCTTAGATTTTCAAGTGTCAGTGCCATCTCCATGTAAAATTTCCATGTGGAATAATTGGAAACTCCTTCCAATTTGGCAAAAGAATAAAGGCGAACTTCATCAGCACTCATTGTGAATTTATATATTTTGAGGTTATATAACGCGGACTCGCCCGAGCCGGGAGGGCGATCCACAATATGCAACCACCATTTTCTTGACCGCTTCACATTAAAAATTACAAATCACAGCGGGTATTGCTCTGGGCCCCATAACCTGAAGGTGCAAGAGTTGGTGAAGCGGAGTGGGGTGCTGATGAAAACACTCAGAAGATCTTCAGGATTTATTTCAGATATAATTATTACATACGTGGAATGCGTTCGGAGGCTTGGCAGAAAAAGAGAAGGGGCATAGAGATCGTGATTTGGGTTTTTAAAGATGTGACCATAGACTGTGTAAGGGTGGACATTCATAGAAACTGATACCCATTCACTATCAATACCAACCAATAGTTAACGTATTTGTTAGGTTTCATTGTTTTTGTTTGGTTCTTCACCAGATCGTCGGCCCAAGGTTGTGAGAGAGCCTCCAGGTGTTCACGTGTTTTCAAAAAAGTCTCCTAACAGTCGCCTTAATTTCCAGACAAGATCCGCAAGAAATACTCGTCCCTCGACGACTCAGTGGTGGTGGTGAAGCTGGAGCGCACGCCGCAGGCGGGGCTGGGGCTCTCGCTGGCCGGGCACCGGGACCGCAGTCGCATGGCGGTGTTCGTGTGCGGGATGAACCCCGCTGGCGCCGCGGCCAAGGCCAGCCCGCCCGTGAAGGTCGGGGACGAGATACTGGAGGTGAGGATTTATTTTTATACGACGGTGTCAAACTTGCGTACGGCCCGCCTGATGGTAAGCGGACACCGCAGCCTATATACGCATGCAACTCCAAAGGAGTAACACGGCCGTTGCCGACCATTGATATGTTTGAGGATTCGCCGTGTTGACAGCTGAAAGAAGAAATTCCCTCGCTCTCAACGGGTGTGTTGTTTTGTCGACAAACGTTCACGAATTATTGTATGGTTTAATTTTATTTCATGACCACATCATTTCAATTTTTATTATTTCATAGAATAACTGTTTAGGGAATATTATTTGGCAAATGATTCATATTGTATGAATTTTAAATGGAATAACAACAAAACAACGAATTTCATTTGTTCGAAATTTTATAACAACATTACAAAAACAAACAACAACTGATTAGGGCAACAAGAAAAAGGGGGCTCAAATAAAAAAAAAAAACAAACAACCTTAACAATTGTATTATAAGTAAGTTAGGTTACGGTTCACTTGTGTCCCTCAGACGCTTAGGTTAGGTTAAAATAATTGCCATAGATAACTGTGTATGCCATCGATTTCAATTTTAAATAAATTAGAATTACCTGGTAATAATTTGTATGTTAAATAAAAATACTTGAAACAATAAATCACGACACGTTTTCCATGACATAATTCCATTATTTCCGACAATCATCCGAAAAGTAAAAATACACGATTTCAAATTACTTGTAATGACACTAATGACCATTCCACGAACAGGAGTGCGATTTTTGAATCTCACTGGTGATATCAAAATCACCGGTGACTAAAATTATCACCGATGACTTTTATGTCACCATTTTCCTAAAGCCGTATTTTTGAAAGTCACACGCTGTTTACCAACATGCAGAAATTTTACGATGTCAGTCAGTGACAATCTTCCCGTTACGTTCCTTTTTACGCAGATGTTGTCCTTGATACCGGTTTTTATTTTCTCATACTATAACTTAAAACAGATTCAAACGTAAAACGTAGCGTATGTGTCAGTGTCATGTAACCGAAAATTATGGTTTTGAAAAATTCTTGGCAGATGCCACATACGTCAACTGTCAAAAACAATCATATGGTGATTTCAATTACGAGTGGGTAGGGGCACTCGTAAATCGATATCATATCTGTCACTTGTGTTAGCACAACCAAGCACACCAAGCAACCAAGCACAGCTCCCGAGGATGAGCTCTGGCGACCTTGCTCACCTCCAGGAACACAACACTACTACAAATCAAGTAGTAGTGTTATTATGGCTGTGGTCTTCCGCAAGGCGGAGGTACTTCACCAGTTGGGCTGCTTGTGCTTGGTTGTGCTAACACAAGTGTCCTGTAAGTAAAGGGAGAGACTGATAGTGCGAGAAAAATTGAGAGAGCTCGCGCGCCGTGCAGAAATCAATGCCATATTTTCAAAGGCAACATTTTGCACAATCAAATATGTCGGTTTCGATCGATGTGATTTTATTTCGTATTATCGTAACAGTAATTAAATAATACATTGTTATTTTCCTATTAACAATTATTTGATACATATCGATTTATTTCTAAATTGACAGACTCCAAACGACTAAAGCAGTATATCACTAAATTTAAAAATAAAAAGTCGTAGGACGTAATGGTTTGCATACCGAGTTTTCAATGCTAATTTCTATACAAATAAGCCGTAAAAAAATATGACAATAATTTTATAAGTGCTAAAAAGAGCGTGCATGGAGATTGAACTTTGTTTTGTAACTCGGAAGCGATTGAAACTTTTTTTATTATTTCGATGAGCAGTGCCAATTTACGTTATATGGGTGTCGCGATGTGTCAAAAGACCAGTTCCAAATCTCGAACACTGTAAGCCGATATTAGTAGTCGCATTTTACCTCGATCGTATAACTAGTATGCTGTATTTATTTTTACCTTGATAGTATACGAGGTATTTACGCTTTTGATGTACACGACTAGCAATTAATTTTAGTGGGTACCCCTATTTCTATCTATTTTCTCTGTTTTTGTCATGGGTTAGCCAAGTCACTGGCCGCTTTGCTGGTAAATACAGAAAAGCCCAGCGTCTCAAGAGTTTGCTGAAAAGTCAAGGGCCCTCAATACGCAATTGCTAAACAATTTATCTTCAGAGTTTTATTAGCAACATGATTTACCCGCTTTCATTTACCCTTTCATTTACCCGCTTCCCGCACCAGAAGCCCACCGTCTATTTACGTCTCCACTCGATTCCGTTTAAAAAGTTCAAGTGCTTCCAATTCTTGGCCCTCACGTGGGAATAAACCTGGTTATTCATCCTCTTAGCGTCGTTCCTGGTTGTGCCCTAAAGGGCCCCGGGGGTCCACTTTGGCACCTAATCCCGGGATTTGGTATATGCACTAGTTTCACGAAGGTGACTGCCATCTGACCTTCCAACCTAGAGGTGAAACTAGACCTTATTGGGATAAGACCGGTTACATCACGATGTTTTCCTTCACCGAAAAGCCGCTGTTAAATATAGAGGGATATTTCGTAAATACGTTTTAAAAAAAATCCAGTGGTACGAGCCGGGATTCGAACCCACGACCGCCGGATGGAAAATCGCGTGCCTTACTACTCGGCTTCAGTAGCTGGGTATGGTCGAGCCACTGACAGATTTATATAAATACACAGAAAATCAAATTTATACAACGTGTTTTTTTAACCGTCCTAGAGCCGAAGCCCACTTAAAGTATCCAAAACGTACTAATCATTCGTGAAAAAAAAAAGTTTTAAGTAATAAAAGGTAATTAAGTTTGAAACATCATGTATGGCGCGCGGTGCGAAGTTCATTTACCCTATCTACAGCAGATGGCGGCTAGCGGTCACTGCGGTCACTCGGCTGGATGATTAAAATTACTTAATATGAATATAAAAAAAAAACAATATTAATACATAAAAGAAAATAAAGTAACCTTAATAATGTATACATTAACTGGGCTTCGGCTCTAAGACGGTTAAAAATATCCTGTATAGGGTAGACCGGGGTCAATAGTACCACGGGTCAAAAGTACCATCGCCTATAACTCTGCAACCACATCGAAATATGCATGTTTGTGTATACACCAGTGTGCCTTGAGCGTGTCTCTACCTGCTCACTAGTCGGTCACTGGCTGCCGTGCGAAAAGCATGTGCTACACAACCATTTGCATTATTGACTGACCAAAGTAAATATTTACAATTTACGTTTTGGACTAGTGTTTATAATTAGATAGTCGTAGTGTGAAACTTGTGCTGAATTGTGATTCTCTAGTTATTAAAGTTTTTAATGTGTCACAGTGTGGGGGTTAGTTAGATATAGAAATCGAGATTTGTGAAGGTTAGTGAGTGCGAGTAAAAAAGGACTATTGTACCACAACACTCGGGGTTAATTGTAACGTTACAATTGACCCCGTGCTCCAATTGACCCAAAGTCTTTACACGACTGCTAAAATAAGACAATTGAAACTAATTGTTTTTGTAACAAGTTACGTCTCGGGTAAGTATGTTATGTTATGCCTATGATACATACGACACGTCGGGATGTATATAGATTATAATACCCGCAATGCCATCCGTTTCAGCGGTATTATTTAATATTTATTTGTGGTGAAGGATAGGGTTGATTGTACCAGGGGTCAATTGTAACTGTATGGGATTACTAATTGTTAAATAATTCGTTATTTTATTGTATTGAGATGTTAATATTGCTTGAAAGATGTGTGCTATGAGCACCCCTAAGTATTTTTTTATAATAAGTCGACATAATGTGTTTAAAAAATTTGGAAAATGTTGTTATATTTAGTTCAACTGAAATGCTACCTTTGTCTAGTGTAAATACGAGTCTCTATAATTAAGACTGATATACGTAAGAGGCTGATTCGTCTGTAGAAATTAACAATAATTACTGATTGATTAAAACATTATTTTGAGTTTTGTTTACCTCTGATTATCTGGTACAATTGACCCGTACTAGGGGTCAATTGTAACACAAGGACTTCATGAACAAAAACTCAATTTACACCATTCTGATGCGATGAAATGAAAATATTTTTCTAGATTCTGATAGCCAATGAGACGAGAATGTTATAACCTAAGCGATTTTTACGTGGTAGCGTTAGATTCTGAGTTACGGGTCATTATTTCTAAAGTGGTACAATTGCCCCCGGTCTCCCCTAAATGAGCCATCATCAGGCCGGCTGTGCTCTTGTTTGCCACCTTACATCTCGTTTTCTCGTGCGCGGAAGACATAAACGTAGGTACGTGCATTTGAACGGGGCGTGGTTTACTAAAGAAGGTTTTAGAGATAACTGAACTTCATTGCAAAGTGGAGATTACCAACATGTAGTTATTAGAACAACATTACAGCAACTCTTATAACTCATATCATAACATATAAACGTCAAATCAGATTTATGAGCCTATATTTTCAGTTCTGAGTGACCATTGACGACCGCTTTAGCCTAGTTGGTAGTGAACCTGCCTACGAAGCTAGAGGTCCTGGGTTCGAATCCCGGTAAGGGCATTTATTTGTGTGATGAGCACGAATATTTGTTCCTGAGTCATGGATGTTTTCTATGTATTTAAGTATGTATTTATCTATATAAGTATGTTTATCGTCGTCTAGCACCCATAGTACAAGCTTTGCTTAGGTTGGGGCTAGGTCGATTTGTGTAAGATTGTCCGCAATTTTTTATTTATTTTATATTTATTCCTAAGAAGGGTTACCGCGAAACTAAAACGAACTTCGTTCTCCGTCTTTGTCGCACTTACTAGATCGAGCGACAGAGATACGCGAACGAAGTTCGTTTTTGTTTTGTGGCAGGCCCGCAGGGCAGTCGAATCCACTAAAACACCTCCGAACATACATCAAAGAAATATCTCTATAACATAAATTCACAATCGGATTGGCAGCCAGCGCCTGTAGAAACCCGCGCAAATACAGATCGACACACGTAAAAAGAGCCCTGGCGGCCATATAAAAAGTATGGCCGCCAGGGTTCTTATTACATGAGTCGACCTGTACCCATTGTAATATTTTGTTGCTCGTGAATCATCGCCAAGTGGAATGACGCCAACTATTCGTATCGAATGGATCGCTAACTTGGAAAACTTTTTGAATTTTACTTAGATACATAATTGATTGAATGAATGCTTATTGCATTTATTTTCAACATTTTTCAAATACAGAACTTTAAAATACAAATAATAAACAGTTGTGATGGTAGGCCGACTAAATAGTTACCACTGCTAAAAGTTTCTAGTAGCTTTTGCTTAAAAAATATATATTTTATTTAACTCTCTATTACGAGTCCTACGCCACACTGGCGCCACATTTTTCGGGTAAATTACTTGATTCCAAAGAGTAAGTGGTCCGGATGTAAAAAAAAATCCAAAGTTTATACAGTGTGTAAGTCTCATACGGGCGAATCTCTTAACGGTGGTTAGTATAGGACAAAGTAAAGGTATTTAGATAACATTTACTTAAAGTTGCAACAATAATTTTGTCCATACAAAATAATTCAGCCCGCAATGTAATGCAAACACACTCACGTTAAACGCTCGTTGACAGTTGCTAATGAACATTTGACATTTCGGTACCGCAACCATGTTTACAGCACATTGCTGTTGAGAAATTTAAAAAATAATAATTATGGGGTCGTAATGACCTGCAACTTAAAAAAACCTTTTACTTCATGATTACACTGATGAATACTATGTCGAATTTAATTTATCGCCCGTATTAGACTTTTACACACTGTATTTCTGACCCGAGCTAACCTATTACTGTTCCTATTATGTTTTAGTAAATCACTGTCTCTTTCACTCGTAACACATTATTTACTAACCCACCGGCAATCCATACATTGTTTATTAGCTGAACGAATGGAATGCGCGGTAAAGAATGCAGACTGGCACCGAATGGGACGCCTGAATGGAATAGCTCTTTCTCGATGGATTGGCTGAACTGAGGGATAATCTGAGACATTCGCCCTCCCACTTTCACTTCGTAAGGCTCCGTGTGAGTTCATGAAAACTGAAAAAGTGCGAGTTGGATTCGCCCGCCGACGGTTCCGTGCTTAATTACAAATGTAAAGTTTTCAGATTTTTTCCCTATGTGATTAATAAATAAGTTTTTCTCAAAACTGCGTAAATAAGTATCACTTAGAGTTTTAATGGATTAGCAAACTTTAAGGTAAAAACAGCTTTAGTATATAAAGACAATTAGTTTAGCATTTTTTGTCCTTTTAGTATTATTTATTGTACTAAAAAGTTCGTCTGAACTTTCAGCTAACCGCCAGAGCGTCAAAAATCTAACTAATAGAAGCGGGTTGTGTCGGAGATACAACCGTTAATTAAGTTTAAGTGGATACTTCTTTGTTGCCTATGGAACCCTGTGTGCTATTGATAAATTCAAAGTGTTTTGATTATTTAAAGGAATCTGCTATTATGCGTAAAATATATATCTGAATTAATTCACTAAAATCTGTAGAAGTAGGTTACAGATAAATCGGTATATATGGCAACATTGACTGACGTAAAAAAAAAAAGTAGCTCATTTGACTCGCGATACGTTGAAAATGACGGTCATTTCAGCATTATTTTCATGTCCGCCACATAAACGAAATAACATTTTGTGATTAACAACTAATGGCAAATAAAGAAGGATTAAAACATGTAACAAACAATTATTTGAAATCAGATTAGGCTTCTCTACAAAAAGTTTTTCCGGAAGTCACGTGATACATTTTGAACTGTACCCCTATACAAGAACGCGAGCAAAGAAGTATCCACTTCTAAACATGTTCTAAATCAAAACACTACGCATAGCATGCAGGAGTAGTTAGGTACTTACAGATTAATATTATAAGGATTGTTGAATCAAAACCTTGCATTCCTGCAACAAGCAGGCTAGTCTGGTTGTGAACAGATCACAGGACGCTTACAGCATATAGGCGGTCGTCACACTGCTCCGCATCTCGCAGCGGCGTCCGTTGATGCGTTTTTAACTTTGTATGTAGAATCTTGATTTTGTGTAGGTAGAAAAATCGCATGGTAAGACACACTGGCTCCGCCTCGACGGGCGGAGGAGCGAGACGCACGACGACTCGCGCGCTCGGACGGGGACGCGGTGCGTGCCGCAGGGTATGTCACGCCGAGCTCCGTAGTGCCGTACGGATTTTAGTGCAAGAACGCAGGTCGTCGCGCATGGCAGCTCCGGACGGAGATGCGGAGAAAATTCGGACGTTGGTGCGTTTGTCTTCGCATGCGAGTCCGAGACGCGGCGGCAGTGTGACAACCACCATAACCGTACCACTACTCCAACCAATCCCGAGCAGTCAATACGGGTGTAGACTCTAAAATTATTATTACTCCAAACGAAAGAAGGCAAAAAATATGCCTATTAACGAAAATCCCATTCAGTTATTATCTCAAAGAATTACGAAGCTCCAACCGTTTAAATATTGCTTGTTAGAGAAAACGCAAACAGTCTGTGACGTCACGTTACGCGAGGCTGCCGGGGGGGGCGCGTCGACATGATGGGGCACTGTGAAGTCACAAGCAGCGAACGTCATCGTTTCTTATAAAGTTGCGTTTTTGAAAAAGGGACAGAACATACCCCTTCTTAAAACTTTGGACACTTATATTTTGGAATTTTTCTTAATTTTACTACAATTTTAATCCTTTTTCGAGAAAATATGACATATTGATTATTTTATTAAGTACTACACCCCTCACACCCCTATAATAGGGGTGTAGATATACGAGGGCTAACCCCTACAATAATTGTGTTGCGAATGATTCCCAAAGCAAATTCAATTAAGGCTAAGTACCGCCTCATTTTTATTTTAAAGAGTTATCGTAGTAATCCTACTAGAAATAGAGTCGGATAGAGGTGTGGATAATAGTAGACGGGCCAACATATAATTACCTAACCTATTATTTAACTTTAACATCGCTTTAAGTGAATTATTCACCACGAATCACATTGAAATAACATTGGAATGCGAAAAAAATGCTTCAATTTGTGCCTCTGAAATTCAGCGCACTTATTTTCTGACGCCTTTACGCGAGTACAAATGGAATAATGTGATTTTTTCGGTGGAAGACTATCAATACAATTTCGATATTGGGAACAATCATTCACTTCAATTTGCTGAGGATATTTAAGTGTTGATTTTCCTTGTAGGAACTCTATCATATATTATGCGAATTATCGTTTATTTATTTCAACTAATTACACAGCATTACAATATTACACTAAGACACTTTTTATTTAATACTACGATATAGTGGTAAACAAGCAGACGGTTTGGCTTTTGTTAAGAGGTATGGACGACAACATCAACACGCGACGGCAGAGCTACGCATCGCGTCATCCGTCCGCGGCCACTTCGTTCATTGTTAACTTTTTATAGGGTTCCGTACCCAAAAGGGTAAACAGCGTGACCCTATTACTAAGACTCCGCTGTCCGTCTGTCACTAGGCTGTATCATAGTTAGACAGTTGACATTTTCACAGATGATGTATTTCTGTGGGTACTGCAGTATTTTTTTAAGTTCTGAAAGTTGTCCTTGCCTAAGAAAAGTTTAAGAACCACTGGATTAGAGGTTGGAGTTTGAGTAATTATGCCGATAAGTTATCGCACAACAGGACAGACGTCCGTTTGTATATATATTCGGGAATACATTAGACTGATCTCTTGATTTCCGGCGGGCGGCTGGCCGATTGCCAAGTGAGCGCGGGGTGTGGGCAGGGTAGCGAGGCGATAGCGGGGCGATAAGCAAAGCGATAAGCAGAGCGATAAGCAGAGCGATGGGCGTGCGATTGGCAGGTTTTAGAGGAGGTATTTGAGTGGAGTTGAACAGAGAAAGAAATTACAAGATGAATTGGATTTATAACGATGCTCTCGCTTCTGCTCAGTGCTATTGATTTCTTCATCGTAATCATACCAGCCGAAAAACCTTCAGTGCTGGATATAAGCCTCCCCCGAAGAGTGCCAAACTGACCGGTTCTGCGCCACCCGCATCCAGCGGTCATCAGTTTACCTTGTAGGGGCCTACCAACGCCTCGCCGCGCCTTCCAATACGTGGGCACCACTCGAGAACCTTTCCGCCCCAACGGCCATTGATTCTATGTGCTGCCCCCACCGCTTCTTAAGTTTAGCGATTCGAAGTACTACATCGGTTACAAAGACTCTCGTCTTGAGATACTGCGGTATATTGGACGAAAAGATGTGGCGTAGCTTCCCGAACGCTGCCCAGCTGAGTCGTATTCGATAATTGACCTCTTTCACGAAGTTGCAGCTGCCTAATTGGACAGTCTGTCCTAGGTATACATAATCGTCTACATCTTCGAGCGTAAAGTGTCCGATTGTAATGGGAGTTGATACGTAATTAAATCCTCCATGTGGTCTCAGCCGAACTAAAGGTGAATGGTGTAGGGTTAATGTTGCGGTTAATGTTTGTGTCCGTGGAAATGATGGTAGTGGCATGCGGTCTTGACCACTCCAGACATAATAGTAGTTATGTCAGTTTCTACAGGAATGGCGCGTCTGTCTTTAAATAATTTACTTTAAAAACAAAGTTTTAACCGACTTCAGTTTAGTACTCCGCCAAGCCACGAGAATATTTCCACATTTTTTTACAATTTACCCCAGGAACTGATTTCCGAGAGCAAATGCGTTGATTACTATAGAAAATAACCGAATCGCTGTAGGTATGTGGACCGATAATATTTGAGGACTTCCGTCGATTCCCCAAGAGCATCACCAATGGCACTTCATTGTTCCTATTTCAACGGAATCTTATCAGAACCTCTGACGTATGTTTGCACTTTTAAGTACATAATTGAGGAATTCGAGAAGTCATCTGTGGTCTTCATCATCAATTCCTCGCCACCAAATTTATGATTTTCGGGTGTAAATACACGAGTTATAATAGAAAATACCAAAATTACTACACGCGTGCCTAATAAAATTGAGGAGTTCCCTCAATTCCTGACTCAATTTCTGAATTCCTGACAAGTAACTGAATTAAAAAAATATATCGGACCCACCTTGAAGCATATACCTATATCTAGCACAAAAAATTTTTCGAATCGGCTCATCAATGACGGAGTTCTGAGGTAACAAACAGAAAAAAAAACATTTAAAAAAATACAACCGAATTGAGAACTTCCTTCTTCTGTTTGAAGTCGTTTGAAAAACGAAAGATGACTCCACACACAAAATCTGTAAAATTATTAAATTAACTTACAAAATTTCACGGGAATCGATCGAGAAATGCGACTTGTAGAGGAGAACAGCCGAACATCTGGATATCCGGCCATACGAAAGAATATTGGCCCAAGCTAAAACGGGTAACTTCGTTCGCTTTGCTCGCTCATTACAACAGCTCAGTTTATCCGCAATTCGTGGCACTATGTCTTCTCCCTGCGGCAGACGCTAACCGCCCCATTTACAACTCGCCGTGCGTCCTGATTGAAACGTTACTTCGCTGGAACTTCTCTTGTTTCTCGTGACCCAATAACTCTTGTTGTGATAAAAACTGCGTACAATCAAAAGTCCAACGTTATTTTATGGAGATAATTCACTTTCAACACATAGTGTTAATTAATGGACTTCAATTCAGTACCTAATCCATTTTCCGCATTTCCTCAAAAAAATACCCAAATCGATTCAAGGGTGCCCAAAAAATTAAAGACTTCCCTCCGTATCTCCAGGATCTCATCATGAGATCCCGACCTGGTTACTATGAATGGTTTTTTCGTTCGCTGGGTCCATCCCATTGGTGCTCTACCGCGTGATCTGGTACTCTCTACTCTGCCTTGTATAATTATTTACACGAGACGTTTAATCGAATTATTTCCTTTCTTATATACTTACTTACCTACGAAAGGGGAGGCCTAAACCTTCCTACGTGTACACCTATAACACAATTGACCATGTAATAGAGTTTTTAAGAGTAAGTTTGGCCTTGCCAGCCACATCAGAGCTCACAATAGGGCAAATCCGTAATTGCTAGGGTCGCCGTCATCGAAATCGATGAGGAGGACTATATTTATTTATAATATATACTATATAATATATATAATATTTACACACGAACAGTACAAATAAAAGCATGTAATAATGTGTTCGAACCCAGAACCGGGCGACATGACTCTATATACCTACCTAACCTGTGATATAACCAAAGGTTCATCCACTGATCAGAAATGTTAATTTCCAGGTGAACGGGATTGTGCTGCACGGTCGATGTCACCTCAACGCGTCGGCCATCATCAAGGGGCTAGTCGGGCCCGTCTTCAAGATCATACTTCTAAGGTAAACCTTTTTTAATTAGCCTGTTGGTGATTCACTGCTAATCAAAACCCCCCTTAATTTCCACACGTCTCTGGCCCCTGCAATCTTTGGTCAACTTGCAAACGCGTCCAGGTCATCCTGCCATCTCGGCCTGGGCCTGCCTCGCCTGTGTCCGCCCAGTGGCAACCAACAAGAAGCTACATGAGACGTGGCCAGTCCAGTTCCACTTCAAGACCTTCTTGTCCATATTGTGGAATCACCGGATGGTTCCATCGGAAGACCAGCGCTGGCCACCATGCCAGCACTACGCTGAGATGGAACCGTTTTGTGGCTATGTTGTTTTTTTTTTGTATGCTGATTTATATGCATGTATGTTGTCATGAATAAATGTTATTCTATTATATTCGATTCTATTTTAATTGAGTTAATTTTTGGTATGAGGTCGCCAGGTATTCAACGGTAGCCAGCTATTGGCGATTTACCCTATAAGTAACTTCACTCTGGTGTTCAACGTTTCAATCTGTCCTTTCAAATCTCCCGTTTGCCAAATGTCTATTATCATCCCGGCTTATTATAACGTAGCGTATAAATTGATGACGTCACGCACATAAAGAGAGTATTAAACGGTAGAAAGGGCGCCTTAATGGGGCACCGAGACAAGCAGTTTTTGGAAGAGGCAACGCTTGCTTATTATACTGGGTGGTTTCGGAGTTATGACCAAGCCCCGTATCATGGTCGGCCTTATCACGCGATAAGTGACAAGATAGAGCGTCCTTTTCGTTCCATCGAGTCAGTGAAGTGAGCCGACCATGGGTCAGAAATGTCACAAAGTGAACTGTAAAAAAAATCCGGTGAGACTAACCACGTAACGGCAAAATAATCAGCTGTTCCACACATTAACTTTCAATTTAGTAACAGCTAATTCTTATCTCTTTAGATGATGTATATCACAGTATGCACATTTTTTATACACTTTAAATGTATTTTTTTTTGCTCAAGTATAGGGCGCAAAAAAGTCTTGACCTCGCCGTTTTTGTTTTTTGCCAAAAAAAAGGTGAGTTATCTTATCTTTACATTTTTAGCCCTTCCATCTTGGTCAGATTTTGTCATTTCAGAAGCGTAACACAGTTGCCATTTTATCACTTATCGCTGTGGATAAGACATCCGTCACGTTCTGACAAGTATGCGAGTGCGAGAGTGAGGGATGTCTTATCCACAACGATAAGTGATAAAATGGCAACCGTGCTACGGCTACAGATTGTGATAAGGGACAAATAGAACTTCTTAAAAGATTTTGGTAATTTTAAAATAGGGTTCCACCCATTATTACTCTTCTCCGTAAAGTCTTAAAAAATTGCCGCCCGCTAGATCCCCAGAAAACTCCACTAAGTACTTTGAATGTGATGTGTTTCAATTCGCGCACGTGTCAATCAATCATCGTTGTCATATCAGCCGAAAAAGGTCCATTGTTGGACATAATCCTACCCAAACGTAAAGCTTTGTACACATCACTAGAAGTATTCTTCGATTTCATATATTTATCCAAAAGCGCCATAATAATAAAGGATGGAAAAACACAACATTATAGGTATCATTATGAGTTAAATTAAAAAACACTACAGTATGGAAGGTTTTCAAGCTACATCTTTACAATGACATTCGCTTTAAGTGTTTTGTTTTATCTCGCTCTCTTTTATACACATCAGTGGCGGTATAAAAGCCTATGAAGTTTAAGAAACTCTAACCCAATTAGAACTATCAGTTTTTTTATAAACAAAATTCAGCCCGTGGCATAATATCGAATCGATTGACACCTCATTTATCAAATCAGGTTCAGTATCTTAAACGCTACGGTGGAACATACGTAAATACAAACATAGACAGCTAAAAACATGTTAACCTTCCTTCCGGCTCTGTCGTAGTCGGGTAAAAAGACGACGAATAACCAGAAGACCATCATCATGATTCATGATTCTAAACAAAAACCGAGTGCGAGTCGGACCCGTGCACGAAGGGTTCCGTGCCATTATCTATAAAAACAGTAAAAAATTGTTGTATGGGCCCTCTTAAATATATATTTTATTTTGTTTTTATTATTTGTTGTTATAGCGGCAACAGAAATACATAATCTGTGAATCAACTGTCTAGCTATCACAGTTCTTGAGTTACAGCCTGGTGACAGACAGACTGACGGACAGCGAAGTCTTAGTAATAAGGTCCCGTTTTTACCCTTTGGGTACGGAACCCTAAAAACTACAGTACTTATGGGGTTATGATGCTATATTCGTTCACTTTAGGACGCGATAGTCGCGATATGAGGTGAGGTACGGCACAGCGAAATGTGATCCCGCTCGAATTTGGAGCAGCCCAACTGGGGAAGTACCTCCGCCTTGTAGTAGACCACAGCCATAATAACACTACTAGGTACTTGCTCTGTAGTAGTGTTGTGTTCCTGGAGGTGAGCAAGGTCGCCAGAGCTCCCGAGGATGCGTTGTGTTGAGAGCGAGGGCATTTGTTCCTTCAGCTGTCAACACGGCGGATCCTCAGACATATCAAGGGGCGGCAACGCCCATGTTACTCCTTTGGAGTTGCATAAGACGAAGAGCTTTTAACACATCAAATGCACCTTTGATCAGACCACATATCCATGAAAAAGAATTAACAATAATGAAAATCATAACAACTTAGAAAAGTTGATAAACCCTAGGCATTTTCATTTCAAAGTTTAATATCTCAAAACTGGCTAAACCGATTTTGTTGAAACTTATCTAAGATTTTTCTAGATTATGTCAGCTTTCGGACAAAAAAAACCGCATCAAAATCGGTATATCTGTTTAGGAGTTACGTTACTGTTTTTTTGCGTCGAGGGTTAAAAAAGACTAGAGTACCTACGAGCATGGGAAGTTCTCATGCCACATTTGCTCGCCATACATCCGCGTCGGGAACAACCTCCGCTCAAAGCTTTGTCGCTGCCTCGTTAGTCGGACAAAGGGCCATTCGGAGATACATTGACGGATCTTATCGTTTAATATTTTTTGAATAACCCCTTTATGCCATGGATCTATTGTAAGTATACATAGTGAACACGTTAGGAACCTACACTCGGTATATTTCATTTTCATTTCATTTCATTTATTTATTTATTTTTTTATTTTTTTTTATTGGGGAAAAAACAGAAATAGAAATATACAGATATTTACAGAGGAAAATAAGTTATAATTAGGTATTTAAAATCTATTCCCAAAGGCATTCCCACTAGGAGGTTTATACAGAAAATTTAATATAGTGACGATGCCATCGGAACAAAACAAAGAACAGCTTAATTACAAAACAAAGAATAGCTTAATTACGTTGTACTGATATTTATAATCTATTATATATCTATAAACATGCGTATGAGATAATGCATTATTTAGCCAACCGTGCACAGCAAATAATGGGCAAACTAACAATACAGCATCCAATAGAATTAGTGGCTAAATACTTAGAGGCTAAATACTTAAAAATATAAGTATTGAGTATTAAACTTATATTAGATTGATTTTAGATTGATTTGGCGTTTGAAACTGGCGCGCGTGTTATTAAAAATGTAGACAGAGACCAGAGACCTGTTATACACCTGGCATATCCTTCGCAGTGGAGCTCGAACTCCTGCATTAGTGGACGTCAGTGGTACCGCGAACAGAGATGTGGTTCGGGTTCTGTAAGAGGGAGCACGGAAACCAATACTTTCCAATAGCTCAGGGCAGTTGTAGTGGCCACTGCATATATTATACAATACGGTTGCGTCCTGGACTGTGCGCCTGCTTGCCAATGTCTTCATGTCGTACAGCTCAAGGAGCTTCATGTAGGACAGAGAAGTGTGAGTGAGTCTGTAGTTAAGAGCTCTAAGGAATCTTTTTTGGATCGCCTCTACCGCATTGCTATATGTCGCATAATGGGGGCTCCAGATTACCGAAGCGTACTCCAAGTAGGGACGAACTAAGGACTTGTACAGTAGTAAATAAGATGAGGGCTTTTTTAGAGGTTTCGCGGATCTTAAGACGAAACCCAGCATTTGATATGCCTTTGTAGCAATTTTGCTAACGTGTTGGTCTAGGGTTAATTTCTCATCTAGTGTTACTCCTAGATCTTTCACAGATGTAACCCTTTGAACTGCTTCCCCTCCTATATTAAATTGAGCAGTTATTTTATTTTTATTTTTAGTAAATGTAATATGAAGACATTTGTCGTAAGCTAGGTAAAGTTTATTATATAAGCAGTAATTATGGAAACGATCTAAATCGTCCTGAATTAGTTTGCTGTCATTAGGGTGTTTCATAGTTTTGTATATTTTTAAGTCATCCGCAAACATAGTAAATTCGCAATTCCGAAAGCATTCTCCAATATCATTTACAAATAATGAGTATAGAAGGGGTCCTAAAATAGAGCCCTGAATTACGCCCGAGGGTACCGGACCCGTGTTCGACTCATAGCCGTTTATTACAATTTTTTGGGAACGGTTTTCCAGGTATGAAACGAACCATCTCAATAAGTTTCCTTTGATACCATTAAAAACCAATTTGCGTAGTAATAATATATGATCGACTTTGTCAAAGGCCTTTCTAAAATCTGTATATATTGCGTCAACTTGAGTACGCTTGTCCATGGATGAGAAAATAAAGTTTGTATACACCAGGAGATTGGTCGTCGTTGATTTTTGTTTCATAAACCCATGTTGTTGGGGGATAATGATGTTTTGGACAAGTGG
Source organism: Epinotia demarniana (assembly GCA_945867215.1). Lineage (NCBI taxonomy): Eukaryota > Metazoa > Arthropoda > Insecta > Lepidoptera > Tortricidae > Epinotia > Epinotia demarniana. The sequence continues at coordinate 39,262,009 of OX244261.1, read as the reverse complement.
ATAAACTACATCGTGGACAAGCGACTCAAGCAGCTTAGAAATACAGGATTGTACTGAGATCGGTCTGTAATTATTAACCTGACATTTAGGTCCCGATTTATGTATAGGAGTGACAAGTGACATCTTCCAACATGTAGGGAAGGTTCCTTCTTGGAGGCACTTGTTGAATAAAATTTTTAATGGAGTTATTATTGCTGGGGAAGTATTTTTATAGAACTGTGGGCAGATTTTGTCGGGACCTGGACCCTTTTTGATGTCAAGATGGCGTAATTTTAATTTAATATCAGTGTCACTAATATGTATGTTTGAGATAATATTGGCACATACAATTCAGTAACAATTTACATTGTGTTTGAATGTCGTAATACTAATATTTATATTTATATTTGTTATACAACGTGTACCCGTTTCTATAGATAAATTAACGAGAGCATGGAATTGCATATGTAGTAGTCTAAATATATAAACGTGAAAGTCCTGACTGACTCACTCACTCACTTAAATCAACGCCCAGCCCAAACCGTTGAACCTAGAAAGCTGATTTTTTCACAACAGGTAGGTTATATAACGAAAGTACCCACTAAGAACGGATTTTTGAAAATTCCACCCTTAAGGGGGTAAAAAGGGGGTTGAAAGTTTGTATGGGGATGGAGTAAAATTTTAAGTGAGAGACTTGAAACTTTGTGTATAGATCCTTATTACAATACAAGAAAAATAATTTAAGGGTTTTGAAAAAACCCACCCCTAAGCGGGTTAACTAGGGGTGCAATGTTTGTATGGGGGAAACATTATTTTTTGAACTAGAGACTTGTAGAAATTTTGTAGAAAGATTACTTATTAGAATACAAAAAAGTACTTTCTGCGTTTTACAAAATTCCACCCCTAAGGGGATTCAATAGGGGTGCAAAATTTGTATGAAGGGAACTTTATTTCTTGAGCTAGAAACTTGATACTTTGTAAAAAACCTACTTATTAGGATACAAAAAAAGAACTGTCAGCGTTTTACAAAATTCTACCCCTAGGGGGGTTACGTAGGAAACTTTTCCTTTTGAGCTAAACATTTGAAACGTTCTAGACATATTAGTTATTTGAATTAAAAAAAAGCACTTTAAGCATTTTGGAAAAATCCACCCCTAAGGGGGTTAAAAAGGGGTGATAAGTTTGTATGGAGAGCAAGACAATTTTAAAGTAAGAATTGTGTAAGTTGTATCTTACCCTAAGAGGATTAAAAAGGGCTTCGAAGTTTGTATAGAGAGCAAAACATTTTTAAAGTAAGAGATTTGTAACTTCGATTTTAGACTGTTTCTTTGAATACATAGAAAAGTTGAAAAACCCCCGACATTTTCATTTCAAATTCCTATATCCCAAAAACGGCTCAACGGATTTTCATGAAACATTGCTAAGAAGTTAGGGAGCTACGATACCACAGATAGATACACAGCTACACAGATACTCAGACAGACACGTTAAACTTATAACAGTTAGAACACCCCTCTTTTTGCGTCAGGGGTAAAAATACTGGGTGTTAAACGAGATTCAACCCTAAAGGGCTAACAGGAGTTGGAAATTTATACGGGGAACAAGACAATTTTAAAATAATGGAACTGTAACTTCGGCCAAGGACTAGAAAACGAATTACTACGTTTTTTTATATTCTTCCTCGAAGGTTGGAGGTTAAAAGGGGTTGGGCAACAAGTACTTTTTGACGAAAGGGAATTCTACGGTCAGACATATATACTATTTGGTGAGCCATTAATTCAGAATACATAATCCTACCGCTCGCAGAAAAGTAGGTTAGGTTAAGTTAGAACTGCGATCCTTACAGAACCGAACATCTACCAGAAAAGTAGGTTAGGTTAGAACTACGATGCTCACAAACCGAGAAGAAGATAATGTTAGATAAAATTGCGGATCATTTTGTTAATTTAAGAAGTTAATTTTGGGGAAAAATATAATTTATTCTCTCACGCCTTTAAATGGTGACTGGGGATGGAGATGGAAACTTCTACGTCTTTTGGCATATGATAATTTTACTTTCAAATCTATACAGGCAGCTCGGACTACAATTTAAGTAGTTTGAAACGTGAGATAACTGATACTTGTATATTGGTATTTTTAAAAACGGACATTTCAATGAAGGTTTAGCAATTTAAGCCTTTTACGCCTAAACCCAGAATGGAATTACGTGAACATAGGCATAGAGATAATTTGAGACCCTTGGAAAGATTAAGGATAGTTTTTAACTCGAAAATCATCCCTTAAGATGGTAGAAGTTTGTTTGGGACAGCGTTAATTAAGGTTACGCCTAAAATAATTTAATAGCAATTTCTTCTCAAGTTCTACGCGGACGAAGTCGCGGGTAACAGCTAGTATTGTATGTTTACAGGCATTCTATATTTGAATTTTCTATTTTCTCGTACTATCAGCATAAAAAGAGGTTTGTTATATATTGAAGAAGTAAATACCAAAATAATGTCAGTGTCAAACTTTGAACATTATTTACGTTGTCTATATATTTTTACGTCTGCTTTCATTACTATTCTCACAATTATCAGAATAATTTTGTGTAATAACATAATTTTCAAAAAATATGGGAGTGAGTAATTTTGGTCCGATTGAGAGTCAAAGTAGCGACTAACTAATAGCAAAAAACAGAGGACTACTACTTAATCCATTTCTTAAGGGTATGTAATTTTATTAAATTAAGACAAAATTATTCTCCTTTTGTTGCAAACTGTACAACCACTACAAATGCAATTCCATATTCTCGATAATTCAACTATACACTATTGTGTGTATGTTGTGCAGTTAGTATGTTTGTAACCTTAGGTACCTAGGCTAATATTTGTGGTGGGTAGGTAAATGTTTTTTTAAATAAATATAAGGGGACATCTTACACAAATCGACCTAGTCCCATAGTAAGCTCAGTAAGGCTTGTGTTATGGCTACTAGGCGACGATATATATATAATAGATATGAATACTTGAATACATAGAAAACATCCATGACTCAGAAACACACACAAATATTTGCATTTACCGGGATTCGAACCCAGGACCTCCAGCTTCGTAGGCAGCGACACTACCCAAGTACCCACTAGGCTAACTGGTCGTCAAAATCGTCGTTTTAATTCAGACTCGTCCCTAGCGTTATATTCGGAGCAATAAAGCGTCCAAGAGGCAATAGGAAGGCTCGCGGAACTTGAGCTCCCGAAGTGTTCTGGGAACTGTGCCGGACGGAAATAGAAAATATGTATGAAAAAAAAAGTTATTTAGTGTCGCGAGGCAGCTGATTGTAACAGCGGTTGGCAGAAAGCGTGTACCTATATAATGAAAATTAGGCTGTTTCAATTGATTACCTGGCGACCATTAGTGTTTTCCTGATACTTTTTGAGTAACTAACTAGTTCTTTAATTAGTCGCAATAAGTAGTTTAAAAGTATCTAGATAAATATATTTACCCTACTTAAAAAAAAATGCCGGTAACACACTGTAGACTCCGATGGCAATGCAATCAAAGTAGCGGTAACAAAAAATTCAAGGACTTGACATTGCATTACAACCATTACAAACGGTTTTTATAAGAACTTTTTCCATCGTTTTGTATTGATGATGTCCAAATGGGGGAATATTATAGATTCGCCATCTTATACTACATCAAGCACGAAATAATCGTTTAAATATTGCCAATCTTCATGTACGAAGTTTCTATTATTTATAAAGCCATAAAATGTAATACGTACCATAATTTAACATATTTTGTATTTTAAGCCCCAAAAAAATGATTTACCCTAATGTGACTGGCCAAACTTAAGGGTCAGTGGGCAGGGTACATTGGAAGTAGAACCGATGGCCGTTGTGGCGGAAAAGTGTGTGACTAGGTAGTAGCGCACTTCTTTAATAGACCTATGCGGGAGCGGCGTATCCTTCAGCAGAGGCGGCAAGAGAATTGTACTTTAGGTAATGGCGGGGTGTTCAATTTTCTTCTCTTAAAATAAATAAATAAATAAATATAAGGGGACAATCTTACACAAACCGACCTAGTCCCATAGTAAGCTCAATAAGGCTTGTGTTATGGGTACTAGACGACGATATATATAATAGATATAAATACTTAAATACATAGAAAACATCCATGACTCAGAAACAAATATTCATGCTCATCACACAAATATTTGTCCTTACCGGGATTCGAACCCAGGACCTTCAGTTTCGTAGGCAGCGTCACTACCCACTAGGCTAACCGGTCGTCTCTTGAAGAAGGATTCCACCTTCAAGCTTATAACAGGCACCGTCGTGTTGTGCCATGAGGGCATTTCGCCACTTAATCCAATCATCTGCAATATGCTCCCAACATTGGGGATTCATGTCGAGTTGGGTACAAGCATAAAAAGTTGAAAAAACTGGGGGTAACCCGATTACGGAAAAGTTACCGAAAAAGGTTTTTTTCACCTGTGCCACCCGGACCGTAATTTCGAATCGATTGAAAACTCATCTATCAAAATCTGTTCATTATCTTAAACACCACCTACGGTGGAACAAATAATAAATACAAACATGGACTGCTTAAATCTTATTCTTTCTTTCGGCTCTGTCGTAGTCCAGTAAAAAGATAGATGGATACATTCTTTATTATTTTCCAAAACATAACTACATGGTAATAAGTTAAAACAAAAATAGTTCAGAGAAAAAAACCAAAACAAAAATAAAAAAAAATTGCATTCAGCTTAGATCTAAAGTTAAGGGGCTCCCATAATTGGCGCCTGGGATCGTACCTTCGATCTGAATCTCTTAGTTTTCTTAGGTTTTTTGTAGCTTTTTATGTTAACAACAACAGCTTTAAGCAATATAGTATCCCATATTCACTTCAAAGTTCATTGTTTTCGAGATATTTGGCATCAAAGTTGAACAATTTTAGACCACAAAACCGGTTTCTGGCCATAACTTTTTTGTTAATTGGTTTAAAATGAAAACCCTAGACCAGTTTTTAGGGACGTCACAGACGAACCCAAATACGTAGATTTCGTACGTGTTAGATCTTTCACGTCAATAGAGATACAAAATAAGTGTTATTTTAGACAATGTTTAAAATGATCATACAAAATTAAGTATTCATTTGTTTCAAAATCCGGTAGACCAAAATGGAGATAAAAGATTGAAGAACCGATAACCGTTTGATTTATCCTTCTATTTTTTATTTTAGTGCAAAAGTAGGAGATACGATTCAAAACTTGTCAAAAATCGATGGAAACCTCAGGTAGCCCCTTAAATACAAGATACATAAAAAATCATGTTTCGTGGCATAGAATAGGCGCTGGCACAGCTGCAACACATTTTTTTTTAGTGAGGATACAAATAAATATGCGCATTATGTGTGTGTACGTGTATAGGTGTACGCGTTAAAGTGAGGTAGTTAACTTATGTGTATGGGTCTTTCATTTTTGTGAGTACATTTCTATAAATAAATAAAGATAAGTAAAACATTCGCATCATTTCGACTTTCCAAAAACAGGAGGGAATTTCAGCTAAGTTTATCTTTTAGTTGTCTTAAAGGACATAATTTGTATTTACTTTTGAAATTCAATCTGTTTTTAGTAAACGTGTAGGCGGAGGGATGTTGTTCCATCATTTTGATGCAGAGTAGCGAAAACACCCTTTAAGAGCGGCAGACCGATGTAGCGGGACCTGTAAGATAATCGCTCTAGATGACCGGCACGTCTATCATGAGACGCTTTTTCTCGCATTGCCTCTCTCTTATTAGAACACTTAGAACAAGAGGTATATTGTTCTAAGTGTTCTAATAAGAGAGAGGCGGATAGTGCGAAAGAGAAAATCGAGAGTATGTCGCGGCCGTCTCATGATAGACGTGTTGGGTTGGTGCCCGGGTACCGCTATGGCGTCAGTTCTCCCTCAGCCCGTATGCAGGCTCTATCGCCCAATAAAATGCGCCTTTATTGACCCGCTGTTAATGAGTGGTGTTTGTTAACAGGCGGAAAGCGGCACTGGAAGACGTGGCTGTGAAACCTCTGACGCAGTTTCCAGTGGCCCTAGAGGAAGAGGTAAGTTGGGGTGATTTGGGACCAAATTTGACCAAAAGCCGACATACGAAGATTCTAACTGCAAATTTTGGAAACTCCGTGCCAACGGCATCTCAAGCAAGTTTCAGTTGAAATCATCGGTATTTCAAGCAAGTTTCAGTTGAAATGCGTGACTAATATCTCAAGTACCTATCATCATCATCCTAGCGATTTTCCAAGCTGTGCTCTAAAGGTACCCATCAGCCCAGGGTGCGCTTTGGCACCTACTCGCGTAGGAACTTCTAAATTAATATTGAATGAAGCAGTAACGCTGCTAACGAAAGTATACATTTAAATAAAATCTCCGAGCCGGATTCAAACAAGCGACCACCGACATTCATGGCCCGTCAGTCGCTACTAACCAACTGAGTTATCGGAATGATCTGTCTCGGCCACACAATCTTTCAACCAGTTCCTTCTTACAACTCGTCAGGGAGGCGTGTAGCGACATCTACCAGAAGACTAGGAACTATAGTTATACGAAAGCGACTTCCATCTGACTTTTGAACACAGAGGTAAAAGATCACCATCATATAATTATACTGAAGAGCTCTCTACTCCACACTTGGGCATCTCTTTCTTGAGGATCCTCGACACGAAGAAAAATAAGAAAAAGAAGAGCTCTTGCCAGTGAAGTAATATGAAACTTGTTCAACATAAACCCATTACGCACTCACAACACCTCTGGGGCCGTAGACAAGGTTACAATCGACAAACGCTAACGCCAATAGAAACTAATAAAATGTATGGGGATGACAGATGCCGACGAAACACTTTTCGTTGACATCTGTCATTCCCAGTCAAAATAAAATGTCACCAGGGGCCGTAGACAATAAGTAGAAAGTAAAAAAATGTATGGGAATGACAGATGCCGACGAAGCACTTTTCGTTAAGGCGTTCATGGTCTTCTCTCCCTCTCACTGAGCTTAAGCGTGAGCGAGATGGAAGTGCGTGCTCGGAAGAGCGGAAATCATGTTTTTTAATTTTATTTTTTTTGGCGTTTAAATAAATAAAAAAGTAAACACTGATTCCTCTCAAACATGATATTGCCGATTTTTAGAAGCCATTTTAATATTTTCAGCTTTTGTGCATAAATTGTAAGACTTATTTAAGTGTATTTTAGACCCTTTTAGACCTATGTTCGTGATTTTTTTCTATCGAGCGTAAATTGCTTAATCAATCATGTTTCTAAACACTGATTTCCCTGCAGAAAAGCCTCAAGATTACTATATGTATTTTTTTAAACCATATTATTATAAACAGACGCATTATATTGTTTCAAAAACTCTGTTCGCTCAACTTCGCTGAACCTACGGGGCCTTAATATCTGTCATTCCCATACATTTTATTAGTTTTCTATTGGCGTTAGCGCTTGCCGATTGTGACCTTGTCTAGACTCCCTGGTACTCGATTGAAACAGCATTTCATAGCGCTGTTGCAATTGGCGGCCTCGCGTCAAATAAATCATTTTTTATAAAAAAAACTATTTCCGCCCAAGTCCAAGTTGACTAAGTTGGCGTCTCACAGGGCGGTTCCACAACACTTCGGGAGCTCAAATACCGCGAGCCATCCGGTTGCCTCTTGAACCCGGCATTGCTCTGAATATACCAGATTTATATCTTCGTTCTCCAGTCAGTACTAGACAACCAGTGCTACTCCTGGCTTTATATATCTCACATGGAAACTGAATGTCCTTCAGGTGGTCGCTATCTGAAGCTGTATGCGAAACCGGCATACTGGCATACCGGCGACTTAGTCGATATCCGGAGTTTTAGTATGGTAATTGTCGCGTCGCATTTAATTGCCAGCGCAAACTGAATACCTGACTTAAACTTAAATAATTTATTTAAATAATGCCACCGCGTTACGTAATGTAATCGCAATCAGTGTTAAATCCGCTCCTAGCAACTAATTACAACTAGTATTTTACAAAAAAAAGATAAATTACACTTTATTATTTAAATATGTTCATTAGTGTTCGCTGACCTTGTCAAAGCGGCTGTCTCGCTCGCACCCGCGGTGTAACGAATGCCAACATAATCCGTATGATTTTCCTTTGGAACGTGCGCGTTTAAAAACAAACTCTATGTCGAAGAAGAGTTGATTCTAAATCTATTGCTACAAAAAGTTTCAGTGTTTACCTTTTCTTAACATTCCAAAACAACGTAAGCGGCAGTAGTTTGTCGATTTATTTTAGACTTTATCGCGATTAGCTAAAGTCGGTACTCATATGGCGGGATTGTTTGTTATAGTTGTATGGGTGCGAAGTTTTTTTTTGTATATGTTATCTTACATAGCAATGTCATATTGCAAACATACTGTTTGTAGTTTGAGGATGGTTTAGAGGCGATATAAACGCGTCGCTTTTCACGATTTTTATTAGTTTAAAAATAAACTGTGAATTTAATTTGAGTGCGCTAAGTGAACTTTAATGGAGTGAAGTGTTTAATTAGGTTGTGTGAGTGAGAAGTCTGATCTGAGCGCATAAATCAGCACATTTAGGTATTGTTCTGAGAGGAGTTATTTAAAAACTCATTATTTAATATTTCCTATTTAGGTAAACGGAAGGTGCAAAATATAGGTACTTACCTAATTATTTTACTGTTTTTGTATTTATTTGCAAGCATGTGAAATAGTTTTTACTTTGATATTACTATTATTATTGAGAGTATTACAACCACACTAAGTAAAATTATTTTATTTATTATTTTAATAAAATGGTAGGGTGACGGCACCAATTATGGACATTTTAGGTACACCCGTTTAGTTTTTTTATTATAGTGACGACGTTTTTACAAAAATGGTGTATTTTTTTTTCGATAACGAAATATACGAGGCACATTTAGACATAACTACAAAGACCGTATATACTGCGAAGATTTGAAAAAAAAATACATATTTTGAAACTTGCTGAAACACCAGTAATGTACAGCAAAAATCCAGTTATGGACCTCCATTCATGGACACTACCTATTATGAACATCCAGTTATCGACACGCTACCACCGGTAATGTGGACACCCTTAGACAGTGTGAATTGTAAATGACACCAGATACTTGTAAAATAAAATAAAAAAGCAAGTCATATCACAAATCAACTTTTATTCATATAATTATTGTTATTCACAACTTATTTAAATGTGTCATTATTTTGAGCAAAATCAGTTTTCCATGTAACCATTAGACTTTAAATCAACCATTGTGGACGTGTACTGTAGACACCTTCTCTCCCTTTCGAACAGCATCCAAAGCTCTCCCCATTTGTTCGAGGGTGTAATTTTTCTTTGGTGCCATCTGAGACAAAACAAGGAACCCAATTATGGACACATAAAAATACCCAGCCTTGGACGCTTTGTCCACTATGGGTAAATAAAGAGTAATCACAAAATCATTGCAACTCATACATGTAGAACAACAAAAGAAATACTTTAAATCAATAAAATAAAATAAAAAATAAAACTATGAGTTTCGACACATGCCCATTACTGGATTTTACTAGATAGCAAATCCAGTCATGAACAGCCCGCTTAAAAAAAAAAGACTGCATAATTCATATATTCAGTTTAGCTAATTTTACGTGCATTCTATTATATTGGTTTGAACAAAAAAAATATCACATTCCACTATATCACAAGACAAGGAAACTATATGCACAAACCTGTACTCACCTCCTTAATGATTTCAGCAATAAAAACGGATTTTTTGTGAACACGGGCGACAGCAGTATTTCACGTTGCTGCCATCATCGAACAATATGGCCAATTTTTGTGACGTATGTCATTATGACAGCTCAAGGGTCTATTGGTTATGGTTTAGTGCTCAAAGTTTGAAAACGTAGTGACAGTTACTTAATATTTTGGTTTAGAGAAAAAAATGTCCATTATTGGGTGTATGTCCATGATTGGTGCCGTCACCCTAATAGAGAAATGAATTAGGCTCAGTATATATTGAGAGATAAGCTCTAAATTATCTAATATGATATTATCAGACAAGCGAGATGCCTGCTAGATAATCAAATATCGCTGTTTTTGAGCACTACAGATAAGTTTTTATAAACCTACATCTAAGATAGGTGTATAAAAACTGATAGATCAGTATAACATATTTTTGGTTTTATTTCAGAATATAATCAATACATTCTGTTTTTCATATCTCTTCTTTTTGTACAAATCTACTGAAACAGCCAAACGCAGAACTGTTAGGTAGATTTTGTTGACCAATTATACAACGTGTCCCAAAACTCAACGATAAGCCGGCACCAGAGGATGGAGCTGCTTATGATTAGTCGAGAAAAAATAAGGAAAAAAATATATCTCAATTATTTTAGAAATTACAAAAAAAAAATGAAATTCATCGAAAATCGACATCCCTAATGGCATTAGTGGTTCGTGGTGTTTTTCATCATGGTGTAAAAAAATAGTATTGACACCACTATGGCAATTATTTTCAAAAGATATATATATATTTTTTTTGAGATATATTTTTTTCCTTATTTTTTCTCGACTAATCATAAGCAGCTCCATCCTCTGGAGCCGGCTTATCGTTGAGTTTTGGGACACGTTGTATAAACAGTTCCCGTTTTAATCGAAGTTTACTTTGGTTGTTAAATAGAATTATCAATGGTTCAGTGGGTCACCATTATGCAAGAGAAACTCAGTGATTATATCGCTATGATAAAGAATAAAACAAAGATTTTTATCTAAAGTAAGCATTTAGTCGGTCGTTCAATGTATTTTGATTATTTGGATTATTAACAAAATAATAACATAATATTTTTCATCATCATAATCATCATATATATAGGTACGTCCCACTGCTGGTCACAGGCCTCTTCTCATAGATGGGATGGTTTTTAAGTCATTTTAATTAAGAGCTTGGCTCTTGTCGGTGGAGCACCTAGGTGTCCACTCTCTCTCTCTCTTCTCTCAATCTCGCCTGTCACATCTCTTTTATTATTTTCTTAAACAACCTGATACTTAAACACCCGAACGCAGAACCGTTTCTGTTTAGGTGATACCGACCGTAGTTACCCGTTTTAATAAAGCTTGATATTTATTAATACTACCTTCCGCCCGCGACTTCGTCTGCATGAACCCGGGATAAAAACTATCCTGTTTTTAATGCAGGCTATGGTTAAATTATCTTCGCGCAAAATTTCATTCAAATCTGTACAGCCATTTAAGTGTGATTGAATAGCAAAACATCCAAACTTACGCATTTATTATTATTATTTAGTAGGATGAATTTGATTGAATATGGGAAAAAGTCAATGATTATAGCACTAGCTAGACGAACTCTTGCTCAAATTGTTGTGTAGGGGAACTATGTATAAGACGGGGACGCGGGGTAAGATGGGGCCACCCACACACACACAAAACTACACGCTACACTAACGCAACAGCTAGGCCGACGCGATGCCATTCCCGAGCCGCCATTAGTCCGCTGGCGAGAAAAAGTGAAAGCGCACGCGTATTTGTAGTACGGGTCGAAACGTGTTTCAGAGGTGTCGCGATCTAATTTTTGAAGCCTAAATATATTGACCTAAAATCGTAAGTAATTGTGTCTCTTTATTGTTATTTTGTATACGGGTTTTGTATCATATTGGGCACGGTGTGGTGTATGTGAAGGCACTTAAATATTGACGTGTTTTTTTTAATAATACTTTGTTTGAAGTTCTGTGCCTGAGGCAAGACAGGGCAAATTACTTGAGGCATGACGGGGCATTGCCCCATCTTGTCTCGTATGACCTTGTCGAATAATTCTTACTTAAAATCCTCCGAAAATTTGGTGCGACGCCAACTATGTGATCGCTGGGCCCACACATCATGTGCAGGTACTGTAGATGACGATAACGCACAAGAAGTTTTGATATGCTTTGCATATGAGGAGTATTAAACACCATCTTGCCTCATAACCCCATCTTGCCTCACTTCTTGCGTAGGTGGGGTAAGACGGTGTATTTTCCAATTTTTATTAATTGTTCTTTTTATAAATTTTATGGTTACCTATATTACCAAAACTCATGCCAAATAAAAGTTGATTGAATAATGTATGTGCATTTAATATATGATTAACATGTGACATTGATTACTCTGTATTTTTACTGTTTTACCTTAGCGTCCCCATCTTATACACAGTTCCCCTACTTAAGTACCTTTTGAATATGTCCAATTCAGCAATATTTAAATAACCAACGTCCAAACATTCGTATCCATAATATTAGTAGGATATTTCATAATTTTAGATACATTTTCAAATCGCGGAGGAAAATACCGTAACCTTTACGACATGATTACATCTTCAATTTATAATACGAGGTTAAAGGTACTATTAAATAAATAAATAAATATTAGGGGACAATCTTACACAAATCGACCTAGTCTCAAACTAAGCAAAGCTTGTACTATGGGTACTAGACGACGATAAACATACTTATATAGATAAATAAATACTTAAATACATAGAAAACATCCGTGACTCGGGAACAAATGTTCGTGCTCATTACACAAATAAATGCCCTAACCGGGATTCGAACCCAGGACCTCTTGCTTCGTAGGCAGGGTCACTACCAACTAGGCTAAAGCGGTCGTCATTATATTTATAGTCTATATTCCTCGTGAATCGATCGATTATACCATATCGATGTAGATTATACCACAATACAATTATCGCAGAATTGTCAATTCACGAAATTGCTTAATTCTACTAGAAGTCTATATATAACATAAACAATCAATACAACAATAATGGTGTTTACAATCTCTTCTTAAAGAACATTATTTGTCTATCCCTTAACCCTGATTGTCTTACTATTGTTTGGCTGTATTATTTTTTGGCTGACTGTTTATGTATTATATATAATTATTTGTGATTTTTGTATATATGTATGATTGTGTATGTTTGTTTATATATAGAGCTATTTATGTACGTGTATTTATAATAAATATTTTGATTTTTGGCTTTAATATAATCTCTGCACCACCTACTACATAATCTAGTTTTATCTCTTTCTCCAATACCCAAAGGATGTCTGGAAGAGATCGCTCTTTAGCGATAAGACCGCCTGTTGTCTACCTATACCTACATGTTATTGTATTCTTTCTCTTTATAACTGCTTTGTTTGTGTGAGGTGTGCAATAAAGAGTATTTGTATTGTATTGTACATAAAACATATTTTTGATCGATTTTATACTGAAATGTATTTTTTTTTAATTTTCTAGGTCTAAAGTAGGTACGACACAAGAAAATGCGTGTCGCTCCTTTATAAATGATACCTAATGCATATTTTTAATACATGATTTAAACATATCAAGTGCATTTCTATAAGCCAATAATCATTATAAATAGTGTCGAATAAAGGTCTAGTTTGATGATGTGGGACTTTTAATTACGTTGTCGCGTGCTAGGATTCTAATAAGGCAGCAAAGTGGATCTCATTTCATTAAAACATATTTCTATAACCGAACACGTTTAAAAATACTCTAAATAATCAAAGTTTTGGTAAATAATATAATCATTAAAAAATGACGGTTAAATTATACTACTCGCGTTTGTTGCTAAGTAGCGTTAATTAACTGGCCTTAATTAGCTTATTAAAGTACTAAAAACATTACTTTTACTGTGCATTGCATAAGGCATAAGTACACATAATATAATATATAAAGTAGTGTCACTGATACGTGGTATCGTGTGTCAAATGCCGTGGGAAATATCAACAAAGTTTGATTATATTATGACGATCGGTTAGCCTAGTGGCTGACGAAGGTGGGAAGCTGAAGGTCCTGGGTTCGAATCCTGGTGCAAATATTTACGTGATGAGCATGAATATTTGCTTCTGCGTCTCGAACGTTTTCTATGTGTTTAAGTTTTTATATCCATTATATATACATGTAGTCGTCTAGTACCCATAAAATACAGGCCTTATTGAGCTTTCTATTGGACTAGTTCGATTTGTATACGATTGTCCCCTAATATTTATTTATTTATTAAGACGACAGTAACCTTAAAAAAATTGCGTCTCTCGATATGCTTTGATCTCGAATCACGATTATTTATTTCGTGATAAGTTATGTCTATATACTAGATTTTTTAATCCAGAAAACCCAATTAGGTACTTTGAAATCAGATAAGCGGTTATAGAGATTACCCACATACAAACTGATAAACTTTGTAAAAACAATGCTACAATGTCACAGACTTGTCTACTAAAAAATATTAGTATAGAAGCTATAGCTGTTCACATTTATATGAATGAAACCTCAATAGGCTTAATACAGCATAATATATAAAGGAAAAATTCAGTTACCAAAAAACATCATTGCAAGTACCTAGGTACAAAACGCAGATAATTTTAATTAAGTATGTTAATTTACAATCTAAACCGAACTTTACAAGAACTCTTCTGTACCGTTCAACTAAATTTATGTAAATACATAACCACGCGAAACTGGTAAATAATTGTTCATATAAATCAGAAGTCGAACTTGCTAGCATAATATCGTCATTACGCCTATCGTAATAAGGTACCTGTATGTAACAATGTATCATGGAGCGGAGGTATGCTAATTTAACCATTGAAGTAGTTGAATGGTTTGCTATAACTACTTAGTAATAATAGTTTACCTACTTATACGTTGTTCATGTACTGTAGTCATTCCTAGCGATATATCACGGCAAGAAAATAAGCAATTTTAAATAAATTTCGAGTAAACTATGCTGTAACTAGCCTCCGCCCGTGACATCGTCTGCGTGGACAAGGGATAAAAACTGTCCTATATTTAAATCCAGACTGTGACTATCTCCGTGCAAAATTTCATCCAAATCAGTTGAGCCGTTTAAGCGTGATTGAGTAACAAACATCTGAACAATCCAAACTTTCACATTTATTATATTAGTAGGATAATTAGAAAGAGTCTTTGAAATATAAGTTTGTATGTCTACAATAACAATCGCTACACCGAAACTACTATCTACGAAAACTACTTATCCAATTTAAAAAAAAACATTATTAATGCATTTTCGGGATGGATATACATACTAATATCATAAATGCGAAAGTGTGTATATCGGTCGGTCTGCTTAAACCGCGGAACAGATTTTGATGAAATTTTGTATTGAACATAGTTTGAGACCGTGGGACGGACATAGGGTATGTTTTTTCCGGAAATCATTCCCTGAGGGGGTGAAATGGGGTTGTTTTTTTATGAAGCTACGATAAAATGAGTCCCACGCGTGGGCAGAAGCTAGTAGGCTCTATCTTAGCCCGTGGCCCCGCCTGCATCTTGGCAATACTGGCCTAATAATCTGTGTATCCGTGTAAACCACCATATGACACTTCGATTAAGTAAATACCTGTTATCAGTGCTAGTACTCGTACTGTTAATAACGCTCACCCAGATAACACCATGAGAGGTGTACACTTTCAACTTTATATTTGTATGTTTTATACTTATAGTGACTTCGTAGGGTCGAAGTTACACCACGTCCGCAGGAATTACCTATCGCTACCCTACACGTGACCCCTGGGTGGTGCTAAAAGTGCAACAACCTGGCAACCGTACTGTCTTTTCCAAAGTCTCACGGTTCTAAATACTGACTTGCCATACGATAAATAAATTATTCGTGAGCAGTAGGTTTCGCGAGCTTGTCTTTTATTTAATTTACTTGGCTAAATGAATCGATCAAAACTCTACATTATTATTGAGCTCACAAAAAATCAAGAGAATCGGTTGAGAATTGCGACCAGCGCCACTATTCTGTAATTTGTTTTAAGCTCACCTCAACGCTCACCCACAAATATATCTTGACACCGCGATGCGTAATAACTAAGCGTATGAAGAGGTCTAGTTTCGTTAGGCGTGGCGAGTGAGATGAGGCGGATGTGTGAATAATGAATAACAGCCCAGCCATGGGTGAGCGTTGAGGTTAGCTTAAAACAAGTTACAGAATAGAGCTGTAGACGAGAACAGACAGACATAGTCGTCGTCCCCCCCCCCCCCCCGCCCTGGCTAAACGGCTACTACTGAGGATGTTGAAAAAAATCGTGGCAGTAGTATATATCATGAAAATAAAAGGAAAACTATCTCAGATAAGCAGGCATGAGCAGTACTCGGAAAGGCCAAAGTGATTGATTATCTACTTAAGTTAACAGTTTCATTGAACTTAGAAATCTTAGGAACACGCTATATAAAAATAAGTGTAAACTTAGAAGATGCTTAAAATCTAAAGTAGGAGAAATTAAATGATTGAATACTCTCAGAACCATGCTGTAATCAAAACGAACGCTTGAAACCAAAAACGATCCACACTAGACTCAAAAGTGGTATCAGTGACATGATGGCGTGATAGTGACGGGCCGCGACAGGCCGTGACAGCGACACTCAATGGCCCAGTGATGACTGTCATGAGCGAGTCTTGTCGCGTCGATTCGGAGCTGTACAAACCCACCGCGTTCCTGCGTACGATATGGCGGCGGACTCTGTCGTTCAAAAAGAGAAAGGTGAGAAAATAGTTATTTACGATACAAGTGCCGAAAATAGGAATGAGTAATTCGTATCTCGTGCGAATAGGTAATTCGCATCTCGTGTCGATTTAAAACAGTCCCTTCGGTCGTGTTTTAATTTATCACCACTCGTTGCGAATTACCTATTCGCACGTGTATCGTACAACGTTTTACTGTACATATGGCTCTTTAAAGTTTCGACATGCGCGAAAAGTGCTCTTTTCCGCACTAGTGCGGGAAAGTAGCACCATATGTACCGTAAATATATATGTGCCATCGAAGACACACTGACATTTATCAATCTTATAGCTATGCAGAAACAGCAGAGTTGAGGCTATCCGCAGCAGAACCAAGGTAGGTAACCGACATAGCCCTCCGAATCGCTAAACTTAAGTGGCAGTGTGCGGCCAGCGGCCACATAGCAAGTAGAACCGACGGCCGATGGGGCGGAAAGATTCTCGAGTGGCGACCAAGTACCGGAAAGCGCGGCGTGGGCAGGTCCCCCACAAGGTGGACTGATGACCTGGTTAAGGTCGCGGGAGTCCGCTCGATGCGGGTGGCGCAGGACCGGTCACTTTGGCACTCTTTGGGGGAGGCCTATGTCCAGCAATGGAAGTTTTTCGGCTGATATGATGATGATAGCTATGCAAAAAAGGTTAAAAGGTGGTCAGTTAAATAATAATAATAATAGTCTTTATTGCTTTAAACTTAACATTACATTTAAAAATTATTATTAGTAATAAGAAACATGTGTTTAGGATTGTGATAAGTTTACCAGGGGTAAGCCTCTGTCTCCCGAACTAGGTTTGAGCCTGTGACTCGGGAGCCAGTTATTCCTCCGAGGTCTAAGCTCACAAGATGGACACAATAATAGGAGCAAAGGAACGTTAACATGACAGAAGATTTGCCACACTGGATGCGGTCTGCGGTCAGGCAGGTCAAATTGAAAACCGTCATACATAAATGCAGGCCTGACCTGACCGCAGAACGCAGAACGCATCCAGTGTGGCAATTCCCTAAATGTTTATTCTCGTTGCACTCGTTTATATCATACCAACATCCTCTTCCATACAAACATCCCCTTAGGGAATGATTGCTGGGATAAAAACTATCCTATGTCCTTTTCCGGGATATGAACTACCTCCGTGACAAAAAAATCGGCTGAGTGGTTTGAGCATGGTAAAGTACCAGACAGACAAACAACAATCTATAATTTAGTAGCTTCAGCCTGCGACTTCTTCCACGTGGAAGTCGTTTATATTGTACCTCCAAACTTACATATAAACTTGCGTCTCCCATTTCTCCCCTGATAATTTCGATCCCGGATAAATTCCGTAATAAAAAACTATCGTATGTCCTTTCTAAAGTCTCATACTATCTCCATACCAAAATTTCATTTAAATTGGTTCAGCGGTTTAAACGTGAAAAGGTAACAGACAGCCAGACAGAGTTACATTCGCATTTATTTTAAGTATGGATACCGATAGATATGTTAGTAGTATTATGTATATGTATTAAGAAAAGATGTTTCACACGCAATCTTTGAACTTGTAGAAACACAATTAATCAAACGAATGGTTTTCAATAATTACGTGCACTACTGGGTTGCAGCACCTAAGACACCTGAGTGATTGCGTAACTTTTCCAACGTCAGAAAAACTGTTGAACTGGCTTATGCCTATGCAATTTCCAATTATATTTTTGAGGGGGGGGGGGGTGATGGGTTTCCTATTTCCGCCCCAGGCCAAGTTGGCTCAGCTCGGGTTGCACAGGGCGGTTACACAACACTTCGGGAGCTCAAATACCGCGAGCCATCCGGTTGCCTCTTGGACACGGCAACTACGCGTCATTGCTCTGAACAGTAGCGCACCGAAGTGCATGCAAAAGTTTATACTACGCTAATCTTCTTTCACGTGCCTTTTTCGATAATCAAATAAACGTCCTAAAAGGTAGTAGAAGGTAGCAATGTAACATTTTGTGTACGGATTATCCGAACAATAGTCATTTAACCCTGTTCAAATTATACTTCACAAGATACTAACAACATGTTGTACAAACCGATCGCCAATAACGGAAAACTTTGCGCTCAACTCAACTGTTTCTAAACACGTGTAAATTTAATGAGATAATGAGCCTTCATGGTTAGACGGCGCACATCGAGTATCGATCTGGAAATAATAACACAATAACTCTCGGCTGTACGTATTTTACACGACTGCCACCCTCTCTTCCATTTTTTTTTAAATTTCACATGATATAGAATGACACAGAAAAGCTCCGAAGATTTTGTCTGAAACCATGATTATTCCGAATGTTCATCATTCTGAACGGAGTATTCCATTAAACGAAAATTTGGACGCAGAAGATTTAATGAAATGTATGAGTTATGTTGGTTACCATAACATCCTGAAAAATCTGAAGTATACCTTCAGCGGAACATGCTTTTCGGAATTATGAAATGCGGACGAAATATACTTTCGGACAGAAGACTCTTTGGATTTATGTAACTTTGACAGAACGGTATCATCACATTACATTGAGTTAAATAGGGAAGGGAGCCTATTATTTTACCGAAATATTATGGCGAATTTTTCACTTTCCGACCAAATTTTGTCAACTGTTTATTTTCCAATCAATGTGTCCAAATATTTATTTGCCAAACCTGACAAAAAAACTTCGGTTATATATTCAGTAAGCACTCATCTGACGTGGTCTGACGTGATGCCTCCTTTTGAGTAAAGTAAGAGTCCGGCTTTAGCGCTCTGCACTATTTCGTGTTTCCATTAGGCCAATTTGCTTAATATGTTGCTATTTATAGGGGCTTATTTAGCAAAAGGCGACGAGTCGTCTGCCGGAAATAAAATTGAGATTCTTATTAGGCAGGCATCCGATTATCTCACGCAAACCCAGCACCTATGGAGTTATCACCTTCCCATACTTGAATATCTCCTCTTGATATAAACTCGTTGCCACTTGCTTCCGAGATATTACGAAGTCTCTCGTGACGAATTTAGTTAGAAATACGTAGGCCTAAGCTTCTACGAAAATTTAAATTCGTTCAGATGTTTTTTTTAACGGTATCGTCTGCTGACGTGAATTACAAATTTCTGATGAAAGGGAGAAATTAAAATAATATTGCTCACGAACCGGATACCAACCAGCGACCGTCTATTACAAGATTTTTTTTTAACATTTTCATGATACATTCTATCCATTCCATCTCAAGCGACTCTAGTTCAAATTTCGCTTATCCTTCGTACATCCAATCATATCTATAGTTTGGTGCCTAGTTATTTTAAGCCGCCGCACCACGGAAATCTGTTTATGATTTCTTTCTAGTTTGTCTTTGATTTCTAGTTAACTTTACTAACTTGACTCGTGTTGTTTTAACATTCCTTTTAATTTTATATTCTAGTTCATCTACTGACAGTACTGACACACCAGTCCATAATAGGCAGGCTACATGTTACAACTCTCGCATCAAGCATTTTTTAGCATAGGAACTCGTAAATGCAAGCAAGATAGACATATAGACCCGAATCCTATTCTAAATGCTCACGGGATGGTATATGTATGTTATGTGTGTCATGTAGTAAATGCAAGAGATATACACGTAGGAACTTACAGAGGACCGCACCGCAGCCATTAACCACATCACATCTCTATTTGCTCTATAGGTACGGTGAGCTGTGTTCCTGGTGGTGAGTAAGGTTACCAGAGCTCCCGAGAATGTGCTGTCTTGAGAGCGAGGGGCTGGCATTAAATGTTATTTTTTGTATCTAGCTAACCTTCTCTTCTTCCATTATATACAATTTTCTGGCAAAAAAAAATAATTGATTGATTAGAAGATTATTTACGTCAATCAACTTTTTCTTGTTGTTATTCTAACCCGGTAGAGACAACAGTGACAGAGTTTATTGAAAAAATAAGACTATACATTGGACTCCATTCGACTTAACAAATATTACGTATACTGTAACCCGGAGAAGTAACCATGGCAACGAAAAATGTAAATTGGCCCATTTATAAATTACTTCAATAACTTTGTCATTGTGAAGTTTGTCATTCGATTTTGATTTCTATTCATCTCAAAATATTTCAGAGAAATATGTCATTAAGTATGTTTTGGACACAGGGCAGCCCAGGTAGCAGGTAGCTTATCACGAGTCCACGCAGAAAAAGTCGCAGAGTTAGACTCTTGTCCGTGTATATATCCTTCGATCTGACTCATCTCTGATGTGACCTCATGAAGAAGCGCTGAGAAGGGCAGAAGAGAAAAAGTAACTGATAAAAACGATAGAAAACAGGAGAGGGAAAATGATTGGTCACCATACGAAATGCCGCTTTGATTAACAACATCATAGAAGGCAAGGAAAGCGAAGATCAAGGATAAATGACAAGAAACAAACAAAAGAAAAAGTAATTTTATCGAGTGTTGAAAATTGTAAACTCGCACAATTCTTACATAAATCAGCATATACTCGATTAGACACGTGTGTTAGTTCCGGGCGCCCGGCGTGTTTGTTCAAATTGAGAAATCACTTCGCCGAACATCCCATTCTGTTTTAGCGTCGGGTTTGATGACTTCCGCGGACTACGAAGCTCAGTTATCGTTAAATATCACTTCAGTATTCCATTATTTTGATACTAAGAAGAATCACAGCGCGATATCAACCCTTTATTGTTTATTGATTTAAGGTTTCGTCATGTTGGCTGCTACACCCAAATGCAGGGCTTTTTTTCTTAACAGCGCATCGTCCGGACCACTGGCAATCTCACGAGTTGATTTAAACAGGTTACGAGTTGACTTAGACTTAAGCACAACATTACCTTTAGAACAAGTTGTAGTGTTATCACTTATCCGTCATCTTGTACAGGTCGCCTGTAAAGTGGAGGTGCTTCCCCAGCTGGGCTGCTCTAAATATGAGCAACGGTCCACTGTGCCCTGTGTCATATTAAATTTAATGTCATATTTCCCTGAAACATATTGAGATGTGAAATCAAAATCGAATCTACCTCAACTACACAATGACAAAGTTATTAAAGTTATTTGTAAATGGGCCAATCAACATTTTTCGTGGCCATGGTTACTTCTCCGGGGTCACTCTTTAAAAACTATGATCTTATGGGGTTTAAATCCAGTATACACGTATATTTGTTATATTTATAATCCCATTCCATGGTGGGGTATCTCCAATAGAGTAACTTCGTAGAATTCGAATATAGTCTAATGTATAATCGTATTATCTTATCTTGAAGAATAACTTTGTACACGAACAAAATTGTATTATTCGTTCAATATGACGATATCGAGTGTTAAGCTGATACGATATGTTTTCGCCGATAACGTCTCTAATGGAGTTCGGTTCAGGAACGAGTTAGTTCGATAAATCGAGTAAAATTGAAACTGATATAAATCACACTTCAATTAAGGTTCCGAGGATCGTTCTTCAATAAAGAGTTAAAACAAATGTATCCCGGTATAGAAAAACAACTGAAAAAAACCGTTTACTTTTCATACAGAACGTTGCATATGTCATCTGGAGTATAATTTCGAATCGATTGATACCTCATACATTGAAATTGATTCATTATATTAAACACTACAGTGGAACACATGCAAATAGTATGAGGTTGCGGTAAATGATCCATTTACCAGCCTAAATTTAGTAAGTTGTTTATGGTAAGCCACCAACCATATGTTTAAGAACAGTTCTTAATTTAGCTGCCTAGGAGCCTATCCGTCCCTTATTGGCAACGCGTTTAGCTCCTCTGTTTAAATGTATACTCTACCCCCCCCGTATTCATAAAACATAAAATGCCTCTGCTAAATAGAATATGCTTTATCCCTTTCTTACTAACACAAATGTCAAAATGATAAAGAAATACTACCTGTACATACTATACTCGTAAGACGTTAAATTCGATAGGTGACGTCATAAATTATATACCACGATATTTGCAGGCCCCGCGTGCTGTTTGTGTGCTCAGAGCTCGCAGACAGACAAACATTTGTACAAGTGGCCCGCCAGGTGTACAAATGGCACGAGCTACCGATGTTTTTCATTATGTGTCTGGTGTAACTGAGCGTTTGGTTATAATTCGGCGTTTAGCTTCGACCGCAGAATAAGACTACGTACAGAAGGTTCTCTGTTAACAAATCTGCTGAGGGCCTACCGCGAAAGGCATTCGAAGTTTTCCCTCTCAGTCTTCCGAGTTCGTACGCAAGGCGGTAGGCCCTCTGTTTAGGTATGCCGAACGAGCCTAAACGTGTCCATCCCTTTCTAGCGCATGTAGCGCGCTGCGATAGAATGCGTGCGTGCCGTAGCCGTGCTAGCATACTGTCCGGCGCGGGGTGTGTACAGTCAAGTGTAAAAATATGGGTGTACCAAAACCTCAATCTGTTGAAATAAGAGCGACGAGACATACAGAGTGTACTTAAAATGGGGTGTGAACCGATCAAGGGTAACAGGCATCGTGTTGTGATAAGAAAAAACTAAGAAAAAAAAAAAACTCGATTTTTTTTGTATGTAGCGATGGCCGACTGGTGCGACCATACAAATGTAAAAAAAATCGCGTCAAATAAAAAAAACTTTGTTTTTTCTTGTCAGAACACGATACCTACCTGTTATGCCCCTGATAGGTTTACATCCGATTTTTGGTACACTCTGTATGTCCCATCGCTCTTAATAAATGTTTTAATTTTTAAATAAATAAATTAAATTAATGTATTTTTATTCTGCAAGTAGGCCATAATGGCACTTGATGAGAGGATGGATACATATTTTTGCACGGAGTGAGCCGCCCTACTTCGGCTATGCGGCTCCGCTCCCGTACTCGTGACGTCATGGCTCTAGACCGTTTTCCGTTTTAGGTTTCCGTAGCAAAAAAGGTAACCAAGGAACCCTTATGGTGTCTGTCTGTCACAAAGTGAAATATCTCACGAACTACTTGAGCTATCAATTTGAAATCTGGAATGGTATTAAATGAGAGTTACGTAGAGTCGTAAATACCGGTGACTAGTACAGCACCTAGAGACTCCGCACCGTGCCTCCCACGCCAATATTGTTTATTGCAGAACCTTTTATTGCGCGTATTCCAATTTGATGAATTCCACGTTTGTATGGGTGGCCACAGCGGGATGAAATTTCATAGGAGAGGGATGGCATTTGTGCATATCATTTATCACATCATACAAGACTCGAAAAACAAATGCCATCCGATTTCAATGATTTTAAGTGCATTTTTCCTAAGCTCTCGTCCACCACCATTTTTTTCCGGCTTCCAACTCTGACGGCTCGATAACCGCCCGGCCGGGACGGATGGCATTTTTTTTACAGTATCTGTATGTGATGAAGAACAAGCATGCCAATTTTCAAGCGGTTGCCTATCAATTTTTTTTTCGTCGCTCTCTTACGCGGCTAGGTCGCACTAGGAGGGATGGCATAAAAAAATCATTATATAAACAGCGTACACACTTTCAGGCTACCGCGTTTCAATCGGTTGCCTCGGTTTTTTTTTTACCACCCCCCTTCTATTTCCGAACCAGTCACAGTTGGATCAATTCGGGTTGCACAGGGCGGTTCCACAACACTTCGCGAGCTCAAATACCGCGAGCCATCCGGTTGCCTCTCCGACATTAAATTACGTGTCATTGCTTTAACTTATATAGAAGATAGCATAGCTGCAAAAAATAACAGTAGGTACTTAACTGTACTGTCAACAAAATTGAATTGAGGTCTGTTTAAACTTTGTTTTAAGAGGGGGCGTACCGCCAGGGAAAAATCAGAAATCACCCGCGCGCCCCGCACCTGCCGCGCTGATGCGTCTATTGCTGCCCCGCTCCTTCTCGCATAGTATATGCCCCGACAGTCAGATGAAACATGATGAATACCTATGAATAATAGGCATGATGACTCATGTTCAAATTGATAACGTAGTGATGCTAAATGTATAGTAAACCATCAAATTACCGTAATAAAGTATAAGTAATAAAATATAATTAAAATCGTAAAAAGATATGACCCTTGAAAGTTTAGAATTTTTTTTTTTTTATTGTACAAGATTCAATTTAAAGGTACCAATAGAATCCTTAGGCTTTTATAGAAACAAAATTGTACACCAATTATGTACTTAAAGGCAGTATTCCGCGAATGAAACAACGATTTAAGAACCTGATTTTCCATACGACGATACATGTAGGTTCTTTGTATTAACAAATGTCGGCTGTGACGTCACGCCTGTCTGTCTTTCAGTATTAAGCGTTTTGCGCTGCCGCCAGCGAGGTCAATCTTTGTCTCAAATTTTTGGGTATTTATGTTCTTTAATTGTAGTTCCTCCGATACAAACATTCGTTCCGGTCCAAAAACTGGTTCAAATGACATCATAAAAAAATTTAGTCATCATCCTTATTATAAAAAGTGGGAATCAACACAAAATCTGTACCTATATTTGAAGATATTATTTTCGCTATTAAGTCAGAGTTTCGAGAGCTATAACTGAAATATGACCTTCCGTTTTTTAGGGTTCCGTACCCAAAAGGTAAAAACGGGACCCTATTACTAAGACTTCTCTGTCCGTCTGTCTGTCTGTCACCAGGCTGTAACTCAAGAACCGTGATAGCTAGATAGTTGAAATTTTCACAGATGATGTATTTCTGTTGCCGCTATAACAACAAATACTAAAAAACAAAATAAAATAAATATTTAAGGGGGGCTCCCATACAATAAACTTTTTTTTACTGTTTTATATATAATGGTACGGAACCCTTCGTGCGCGAGTCTGACTCGCACTTGGCCGGTTTTTTATTTACTAAATCACGTAAGGGTTACAATGGCTAGTAAAAACCTAAAGCAAAAAAAAAGCCATAATCGAATTAAAACTTTTGTGAGACATGTCTAAAATACTACTAATAAAACCACGGTTAAATTCACGTATTAAATGTCACGACAGGCGACATGTTTCGAACTCTTCGGGAGTTCTTCTTCAAAACAATCATCAAAAACACTCATCCTGAAGAAGAACTCCCAAAGAGTTCGAAACATGTCGCCTGTCATGCCATTGAATACGTGAATTTAATTGTGAATTTATAAGTAGCATTAAAAAAAACTGTTATATATTATGAAACCTTCGATCATGTCTATGAAAGTCAGATTTTCAGGCCACAGTGTTGAGGCCAAATTTTTCAATTCTGATCTCGGATTCCTGCTTGGAGACAATGGAGACGCTCTGGCCCTTTAGTTATCAATTTTGAATATACTGGTAGGTACTAAAGAAAAACTGCTTAATTGTGTTCACTTTTTTAATATAAAAATGACCAAGTTCGCAGGCAATAATTGTTGGAATCTGCACCCTCGATAACCCTAAAAGCGACGCCCGTGATGACTTTAAAGAAAAACAATGTCAATAATGTCACTACGGGCGACATGTTTCGAAATCTTCGGGAGTTCTTTTTCAGGATGAATGCTTTCGCGGCGGTGTCGCTTGAATCACGACAAGATTCAAGCGAAACCGCCGCGAAAACACTCATCCTGATGAACCCCCGCAGAGTTCGAAACATGTCGCCCGTAGTGACATTTAATACGTGAGTTGAACCTTGTATTAGTATTAGTTCAACATGTCTCACGAAAGTTTAAATTCGAAAAACAATGTCCGCCATCTTGGAATTCAAAATGGACATCATTTCTCGAAAAGCCTGAAAACGTAAATTGTTCTTTAAAAAAAAACGCGCATCGTAATTTACAACAAATATTTCAAAAACGAAAATAATGCGACCACTTTTTGAATTATTTCCGACTTCAAATTCGTATTTAGAGACCGAGAGGACATCGATTTTGAAATTAACCGGATTTATTCTCAACTAGCGATCCGCCCTGGCTTCGCTCGGATACTATATTAAATTATATTATACATATAAACCTTCCTCTTGAATCACTCTATCTGTTAAAAAAAACCGCATCTAAATCCGTTGCGTAGTTTTAAAGATCTACGCATTCATAGGGGCAGACAGCGGGAAGCGACTTTGTTTTATACGAGTACTATGTTGTAGTGATAGTGATAATCTTTCATAAAGTAAATACACGCTCGACAGAAAAAATTATCGTGTAGTTTTGCATGTACTGCACAAATTATTCTAAGAAGCCGGTCGCCGGCCGATCACTGCGTAATCTTATGGTTGTATTTTGATTAAGGTCGACTTTTAAATATATTATTTCAAAATATCTACTGGAATGTAATGATACATTCATTCACTGGACGAATATACTGGGTCACAATATTATTGAAATAATTATGTTCACCGTGCTGTCGTGAGAGCACAGAACGTGGTCCTCTCGTCTCAGCGGAGCAATTGCGATTGACTCCGCCCGCGAACGGCAACAGAAGATATACCAAACGGCACGAAACACGCGACGGGAGAAACAGTATCGCGCTAAATAAAAAAGACCTATACGCCAAATACGTTATACCTCAATAAGTCTGAAAAGGGACTACATAAAAAAACGCCGCTCGTCAAATCACTAGGCAATATCAAGAGCTATTATACACTAAATTTTTACGTAAATTATATGCACGGGAACGGCACACAATTGAAATTAGGTAAAAATAAGACATGTTTTGGCGATTGTTTTCTATCGAGGCAATTTTGGTTTTGTATGGTTTTTTTCAGACAAATAGATTGCAAATATGATGTAGTTTCTGTATGTTCATTTTCCTGGCATTCGCTTTAGTTTGTCATAGGTAAATATTCAATCTAAGAACTCCGATTTCGCGGAGCGCCCCCTCTTAAAGTAGATTCATCCTCCTAAGCGTTATTCCCGGTAATGCCCCTAAAGGAGCCTGGAGTCCGCTTTGACACCTAATCCCAAGATTTGGCAAAGGCACTAGTTTTACGAAAGCGACTGCCGTCTGACCTTCCAACCCAGAGGGAAAACTAGACCTTATTGGGATTAGACCGGTTTCCTCACAATGTTTGTTTTAAAGTAAATTATGCAAGTTTATTTGTAGGGAGTATTACAGGGACTATTACTCATTCGATTATTAAGAAAAATTCACCAGTATTATACCTCCAGAATAATTGAGTGTAAATATAACTTACATAATGGCTTTCCTTGCGTTCTGTATGTATAGTGCGGGCGGCGCCGCGCTGGTAGCGTTGTATAATAAAAACTTGTTTTATAACATACGCGTTCTTGTTCCCACAACACTGTACCTACTGAAATTAGAATTATATCGTTGAACACTTTATTAACACTACGTACGTTGTTCGTGCGTTAATAAGATACTAACAACACTAAATGGTAACAGCAAACCCACAATAATATGCCGAATATTACAGCCTTCCAGCCTTGAATTTAAGTAATAATTCCTAATTCTATTTCCTATTTTCCTTGGGTCTTTTTTGCCTGGTGTTCTCAAATATAAACAAGAGGTATTCAATTAACCGTCCTTCACTTCAGGGATTAACAATACCATCCTAGCTACCCAATAAGTCCAAGGGATTGAAGCGCATTGAAATTCAAATCAGCGCTCAGACACCTCGTAATCGTAATGCTGTGCCAGTGTCCAGTTCACTGCCTCAGAGATACACTTTTGTTGTTGTGTTTTATCTGTTTTTTTGTGTTTAATATGTGTGTTTGTGAATACTTTTTACTTTCTTTTCTTTCCTTCCTTCTAAATTGTCCCGGAGCTCTCTCCCTGGCCAGGCCAGTACGTCTAGCACAACTTGCTGACAAGCCGCTTGCGCGCGACTGAGCGTCCCCTGTCACACTCGCACCGTGCAAATTAGAACGAGGACGGTAGATCCTTCTCGACTCGCGTCGCGGCGCGGCGTCAGTTGTGCTAGCTCCCCTGTAAAGCGGGCTAGTCGCGAGGGTCAAAGTAGCATGTGGGAGCGAAGCTTTGACCCCCCTGTAAGCGACATGGCTGTATGTCGTTGGAGGTTTAGCGGGTACTCTGGGCCTACTGCCCGGGAGCCCCACACACCCGTACGGTCCCCCCGCGACCGCATTCCCTCAACGGAAAAAAGGAACAAAGGTACCACCATTGCCGCCATGAATCCCTATATTTCACTTTGCACCTGAACAAGGGGCTAGAAGGGGGTTCTACAGTCAAAAATATTTACACTGATGATACTGACAGGGATAATTTGTGATTCGTCTCGACGGGCTGTTCTCCTCTACCGGTTTCTCAACCGATTCTCGTGAAATTTTGTGAGCAGGTTCATTAATTATATAGCTTTCTTTGTCGTAACAATTAAGGTAAGTAAGTAGGTACCTATGTACCAATTACAAACATACATGGTATGTGCTCAATACTATTTAGTTAATCTCTCATAACAACACAACGTCCAAAAAGGATGCCGATAAGCATTGTTAAAATTAACCTGCATCCGTTTTCGATACATCCATGTTTAGCAATTATTTAAAACCATTTTTTTATCATAATGTTATCTTGCGGTTATGTCCCATTATATGCAAATAAGCATAAAGCCACCATTTTGATATACAGCCCTCTACCCTTTGGTGACTTTGAGGCTTCTAATGGGGCCCATAAGTGAGCGACCACGTTTATAATGTCATCACTGGCAACACCCACTGGTCAAAGACTCTCGACTTCAGACAGTTGAGACACTGCGGAATATTAGACGAAAAGCAAAGCAGTGGTCGGGAAGCTATGGTACATAACTTCCCGACCACTGCCCAGCCGCGTGGGATTCGTCGATTGATCTATCTCAAAGTTGGACCAACGTAACTGGACAGTCTGACCTAGGTAGCTACATTATAATATTAATAAATAAATCAAACGTTTATTGCACCATGGTAAACAAATAGAGTTCTTACATATATAAATTACAAAAGTATCACAAGAAAGGGAAAAACCTTAAACCTAAGGTTTATGGACACATAACTATAATTATTATGCGTAGGTACAATATCTAGATTTGTTAATTTACAAACTAAGGAAACAGATGATTTTAAACAATAGAATACTGACAACAGGTAAGATATTCTAAAGCTTGTCATCATAAAACATTTTTTTTAACGTTCATTGTAATTTTTGTACATGAAATTATTTCTGTTTCTTGGCAAACAAAACTGATTTTTGTTCCTGCTTAATGTCTGGGAGATAATTGTAACACTTTACTGCTACATAGTGAGGACTGTTGCGAAATATTTGCAAGTTTGAGGTAGACAATTTGAGTTTATGTTTAAAACTTTTATTTGTGTACTCCTCGAATAGGTGTGTAATTTTTCTCACAAATAATTCTAAAATCAGGCATGGCAGGGTAATTAAATATACCATGTTTCATAAAATGAGGCTTGCAGCTATCCCAATTTCTTATACCTAACATTATTCACATTTCTTTTGCATGACGAATAGGTCTTGTGCATCCGTACTACTACCCCACATTATAATTCCGTACCGTAGCCACGAGTGTGTGAAGGCATAGTAGCCAAGGAGTGCTTTAGCAAAGTTGGTTGCTGTACGGAGAGTGAATAATGCATAGTGGAATTTGGCTATCTTGGTTTTAATATTTGATACGTGGGTTTTCCAATTTACATATTTATCAAGCGTGATACCCAAAAGGTTAAAGTTAGTCGCCTCTTCAATTTCTTTATAGTCAAGAGTTTTTAGGTGTAGTGTCTTTCTCTGATAACATGGGAGGAATTGTATTAGTTTAGTTTTAGTTGAGTTTATGGTGAGCTTGTGGTCTTCCATCCAATGGTTAATTTGGTTTAAGGTTTTAGATATATATAAGAATAGGAATAAGAATAATTTAATGAAAAAACCTACCGTCAAAACTTCGAGTTGAAAGCGTCCGATTGTAACGAGAGTTGGTACATGGATGGACCTTTGACATGATTGTCGTCTTAGCCATGTTCATCCTGAGACCAATACAACTCGCTCGGAGGATTTACTGATTTCTCTCGCACCAATGTTTTTATCGGATTCTACTGTATCGCTATACCACCAATTTTACCTATACTTACCTATTTATTTCGGGAATTCTTAAAATCCAACATATTTTTTGTCTGATTTTTATAAACCCAAAGTAAATGTAAACAATTATTTTGAAGGTTAATTATAGAACTGTGTAGGCAGATCATGTTAAATTTATCCCATAATTCACCTAAGTCCCGCCTACCTTCGACGTTTGACCTTTCTGACGTTTTTAAACATTTGAAAAGTTTGAAACAATTAACCGCCCACATAAATACTTATATAAGTGGTTAGATAATTGCTTTTCCCATTTTCATATTATCTACATGTAGAAATTATGATTTGCTCTTGATTATTGTGATTTAAGGTACCTACATTATTGTCTTCGTTAGCTCCCAACTACCACTTAAATAGTCTATTTAATGTTTCAATTCAAACAAAAATCTATTTTTATTCAGGCGGAAGACAAGTATGCTGCTTACAAAGGCGTCCGCGACATCACCATCAAGAAGGTACACATTTTATAAACTATCAAAATAAAAAGAAAGCTGTACATAATTATCAATAATACAGAGCACGGAATGGCCCGCAAATTAAATGTCAAAACACATCTAATTGAAGTTTGTAGGTACGCATTGTTCCGCCCGCTGGGGGCTGGGTCAGTTCTCTCTGCAGCAATGACTGCACCTACACTGTTAGCTTTTGTACTGTCTGCGCGTAGTTGGTCCTGAATTTGACGACCTATATCTTTCACTGTCCTTACACCTGACGTATTTCCTAGGGTCCCTCGGGGCTGGGCATCATGATCATCGAAGGCCGGCACACGGAGGCGGGTCGGGGGATCTTCGTCTCCGATCTGCAGGAAGGCAGCGCTGCCGAACAGGTACTATACTATCACTGTTACTAAACTTCTCCTCTTTAGTACCAAAATTGGTCCAATGGAATACTATCGTACTCATTCGCCGTCGGTCCGTTATGAGAGGCACTGTATTTATGCATGTGGGGAAAAGCATTGATGCATCGCACCTGTCGCAAACAGTAAATTATGTAGACCGAAACTGACCGGCCGAACTGCAATTAATCGAAAGGGAAATTAAGGGAAAGTTCACACTCTTGGACAAAGATGGCAAGATTGACTATTGTAATGTAGTGTGTAGAGTTGTTGTATTATTATAATAATTAATTTGACCACAGCGAAGAAACCATCGAAGCGCCTCACTTATACACTTGACATGAAATAAGGGTCGTAGCTATAAACCGAATAGATAAATATAGTAAGTAATAATTGTTATTTTACTATGTCGTTTTCAGGGCGGTCTTCAAATAGGCGACATGATATTGGCTGTGAACAGAGATTCCTTATTGAGTTGCAGTTATGATGCAGTAAGTATGATTTATTTATAGTTCACATTCGTAAATAATGCATAAAGCAAATAAATGAAACTTGACTTGTTCTTACAGTCGAGTTCATAAACATATATACGTTTCCAAAGGTTCAAAAATATCTGAGCAACTTTGTCTTTAACAATAAAGTCGATCACTTTGACCGTTATTTCAAAACTCGACTGTACGAGTACCTACAATCTTACCTAAACCAAAAATCTATTCTGTTTCGTTTTTTTTTTAAAGTTGTCTGGTGAACAGATGCATAAAAATAAAAATAAATAAAAAAACCTTTATTATTTCTTGTATAAAATAACTTCTTCTAGGATTTAAACCTGATATGAATTTTTGTGGGTTATACACCAGAACCCTTAGGAGGTGTGAACAGATGTAACTGTATCGAAATGTGTTGCAGGCGGCAGCGAAGTTGAAGCACACCGAAGGAGTGGTGATACTGACCGTCTGCAGCCCCAACCAGAAGGATGACGACGCCGGCAGTTCCGCTGGTGGTAAGGCCATTTTTACTTCTCATTCTTTCTGGCCTACATGTCATTTCACGAGAGCTGGCGCGGATAATGTATGAAACTTTTATTAATTTCATAGACATTACGCGCCAGCTCTTGTGAATCGACCTGGGGACCGATTTTTGACTTTCGATCGGTCGACTCTTTCACTCGAAAACCGGCAAAAATTATGAAATGCTATTTTGAAATAGCGATAGAAAATTGAAAAACGAGTGGTATTGACAACTCGTATTCAATTTTGTTGGTAGAAAGTACGAGTCTGCCATTTTGACACTAGAAATATATTTACTTTGGCTTGATTTTCGAGCGCTCGAAAGTCAAAAATCGGTCCCCTGTACTGTTGCAATGCTCTTCTAGAGAGGCCAGCCATTGGTCATAGTTAAAGCGAACTGGATCCCAAATACTGGTAATTATTATGATTTTTTGGTTGGTTAAATTGAGTTCGCTAAAAAGTCACGCAAATCTTTCTAGCTCTAGATAGAGATGACGCTCGTCTGCAATTTCGTCGGCTTTCTTTATTTTCCAAATACAATATGCCCACATATTTGGAAAAAAAAGGAGTAGTATATATTATCTCATAGAGTGTTTGATAAAGGATTAGCATACTATAATAATTAACTGTCGGAATCTAAATTAAAAGCCTTAATTACTCCGTGCAATCAAAATGTAACGTTTTTAGAATAGAATGGAAGAATAGAATAGAATAGAATATGTTTATTTGCAAGAATACTTATTTCTAGCGTAGGTAGCGTTGTTTTTTCTTACCATGGTGCGATATTCTTATTCGCTGCAAAAAAAAAACTATGCCCGTAAGTACCTTATGTGACTAACCTTTATTTACAGCCAACGCGACATCTCGGCCGGCGAGTCGAAATCAAACCCCTGACCCCGGCAAGGCGGGCGTCTCCCGCCCCACTACGCCGAGGCCAGCACCATCACCCGTCAAAGGTGACACTGATAGAATAGACAATTTACTCATCATTATCATCATGATCTTCATCATCATCGTCATCATCATCATCATCATCGTATCAGCTGAAAGACGTCCACTGCCTAACCTAACCTAACCTAACCTTCGGTTCGGGCCACAAACACCTGCGATCTGGGCCATTCACGAATTCACCGCCCTCTAGTTACGTAATGTACTATTTTGGACCTACGCTACAACAATAATTACAATCAATTCTACGCGCTAAGTTTCACCCGGACTGAAGTACCGCCAACCACCCTGAGTTGCACTTAACTTTATTGTAGCAATGCGTGTCTGCCTGTGACGTGACTTCTCTAAGCTATGGCTTTGACATAGAACTGTGACATAGGCTTCCCCCGAAGAGTGCCACAATGACCAGTCCCGCGCCGCGCGCAGCCAGCGGACTCCCGCGACCTTTTAACAGGTCAACAATTTACAAATTCCTTATGATTTCTTCACAGTGGAACCTCCCCCCGACCCAGCAACGTGCCAAGTCACCCCCAACCACGACACCGTCATCGAAATCAACTCCGCGAACGATATCCTCGGCATAGTCATGCTGGGAGGCAGCGATACCTTGATAAACG
Organism: Epinotia demarniana; assembly: GCA_945867215.1. Taxonomy (NCBI): domain Eukaryota; kingdom Metazoa; phylum Arthropoda; class Insecta; order Lepidoptera; family Tortricidae; genus Epinotia; species Epinotia demarniana. The sequence goes on along the minus strand of OX244261.1, from coordinate 39,228,029 downwards.
TAAGTCTATAGAAAAAATATATCCTACAACGGTGGCTAACGAGCATATAGCCTCCCTGATACTCCTGATAGTATGGCTGAGATAAGTGCAAACTTGTGGTTTTATACAAGCGACACCAGCCTTGCACAACGCTTATGTATATGTCTATTCACTTATTCAAATATTCCAAATTAAGATAATAGCTAAGCGAGTTTTAAATGACGAACTCTGTAGGGTTCGAATCCCGGTAAGGTAACACGAATATTTGTTCCTTTCTATGTATTTTATTTATCTACGTATGTACCTATATCGTCGTCCAGTACATAGTACAAGCTTTGCTTAGTTTGGGACTAGGTTGGCCACGCTGATGTTTCTACAATAATCTTGCAGCTTATTTGTAATGAAATTATATTGAGTAGGAATCGGTATGGTATTTATTGCCAGTAGGTACTCGACACGTTACCCTTGACGTGTGTAAAAACGAGCCCATATTAACCGCAATTATACCTAGTAGGTAAATAGTCTAATTTTCTTCTTCCAGGGAGCCGCGGCAGTGATCCTAGACATTTACAAAAATGGCGCTATAGCGAAGGATGGCCGGTTGAAGGTCGGAGATCAGATCGTGGAGTGCAATGGCATCCACATCACCAAGGAGATGACCTACGAACGGATCGCCATGAGCATCAAGCAGCGAACGCCCAAGGTAATGTCCTGTCTTGAAATAAAAACGGGATCGTTATGCCCGTGGGCCATATACAACGCGTTTTTTTAACCGTCTTTGAGCCGAAACCTACTTAAAGTAATCAAAATGTTACTAATCATTCGTGATAAAAAAAAAAGTTTTTTTTGTAATAAAAGTAATTAGGTTTGATTTTCCATACATAAGATGGCGACAAGCGGTCACTGCTGTCACTCGGCTGGATGATTAAAATTAATATTCATAAAAAAAAACAAAAAAAAACCTTTTTTTAAGTTCTTTGTAATGTATTTATTAACTGGGCTTCGGCTCTTAGACGGTTAAAAAAACACCGTTGTATATGTATTTATTTCACTTTATTGCACAAAAACAAGTTATATATAAATGTGTAATGTATGGTTATTGCAATAAATTAATCTTAATTGTACAAAGGCGAGCTTGACCAACATAAATTAGAACCTGCATTGAACCTGTTGGTATTCCAAGTAATCATTTACGTTTCTCAACTGAGTGCACAGGGTTTTAAGTTATAAAGCGTACCAACTTGCACATATATCAAATATATCAGATTTATAACTTTTCTTAAGGCATTATGACACACTTGCCTGCTGTTAGGGTTAGGACTCGTCTGGAAGTTTGCTAAGGAGTGCTTAAATTAATGTAGGTATGTTATTCTATACGCACGTCCATGCCAAACCGTGTGTTGAATTCTGCCCCAATAGTTTTATATTGAAAACTCCCGCAGAGCCCCGTTCTGCGGAACCTAAAATTAACAGCGGCCATATGCAAATTTTACTGTTTATATTACAGCTAAAGCTGACAGTGTTCCGTCCAGACCCGATCCCCTACACGGAGGTTGACGTTGAGTTGGCACGAAAGGCTGGCAAGACCCTCGGTCTGACCTGCATCGCGCCGGTGGAAGGCACGGGCGTCTACCTTGGGGACCTGGTGAGCACTGCTCCTTTACACAATGGGCCATCATTGCCCACAACAGGACGCAACTATGAGTTAGGGGAGAAAGACATCCATCTGCCTGACAGCGGCCATGATTGCCCATTGTTTAGAGAAGCCTTTACCCGAAGTTTTATATTCTCTTCTGAAACCACCCGACAATTACTACATTCAATGTTAACTAAGGGTACGCTTTTGAATGGAATTCATGATAAATATTTATTTTTACCAATTTTAATTGGATGGTGGTTGGCGGCATAAACTAGTATACTCCCAGTATTTTTAGGGCATAGGAGTGAGAGAATAGGGAAGTTCGGTCCGGTCAGTGAGAATTAGCTCATAAAAAGAACAATCTACGTTTCAGCTGCCTGGCTCCCCAGCAGACCTGGACGGGCGTCTCCAAAAAGGCGATTTCCTCCTCTCCGTCGAAGGCAAAGACGTGTCCAAGGGTGACTACGTGTCGGCAGCGACAGCCCTGAAGCTCTGCGGGAACAAAACCAGCATCAAAGTGAGAAGGTTCAAGATAGTTCGGTAATAAGTGATCGACAGGGCTGTCACACACTCTGTTTACCAAGTAGTTGCGCAAGGGACGAGTTTTATCAGAGGGAAAAGATCGTACTTCTAGGTGGTGCCCAAATCAGACTTAAGGCGTACTCAAACACGATAGGTACGGTCTTGCGTGGCAGACTGGATTGCTATAAGGTATATAGCGAGTAAGGTATATAAACTCCAAGGTAATCTATATCTTTTAGCTTGCAGTCCGCCACGTCAGACGGTCTGGATACGGCTTTAGTCTGTTAAATCTGTAACAAAGCTTATGTGAAACTTTGTGAATAACAGTACTTGTTAACTAGTTCTATTATTCACAAAGTTTCTTAAGTGATCGACATCCATCGAGTGTTAATAAAAGTACTAGTTAACTAGTACTGTTATTCATAAAGTTTCTCATAAGTTTTGATTTGGCTTTAGGGTTGCCAGAGATGAAATTATCGGTGCACGTTGTTGACCTAAAATGTACCTAAGTACCTATTATGTTTAACTTATTATTTAGTATCGTTCGACGTCAGTCAGAAAACTACATGTGTGTAAATATTGTTTTCTTTATGAACGAATAAATAATTCAATGCCTATATTTTGTAACTTATGAGCAAATAAAAAACTGAATTGAAACTTAAGCTATATTTGACATTAAAAAAAGGGAATTTAAAGCAAAATACCGCCCAAACAATGTCTGGCAATCCTTAAGCTATTATACCTATAGGTATATCACTTTATTAATATAACTGAGTGGTTGTCTCGAAAATTGTGTAACTTCAAAAGTGGACTGACAATACGCAGTTTAACATTGTACAAATCTTTTCATTGTGGTAAAGAATTCGTGTCTTGTTTTTGGAAATTCGAACATAATCTGATATTTTGGAATAAGACTCGATAAACTCGATTATCTATCAATCATTCAAAGTTCAAATCTTTGATTATGTATTGATAAAGTTCATTATAGATGCATGTTTAATTTACTGTAATTCAGGCCTTGTTTTGATAGAGCTGCTACGTAAAGTTTTAGCAACCTATGAAGTTTTTCTTCTGAACTATTTCACATTTACTAACAGATGAGTAGTTCGCTGAGCGAACTTCGCTCAATGATACAGGGACACTTATTAAAATTGACTAAGTTTTCAATTTATTATTAGCTTGCTTACGTTTTAGCTGAGAAATCTCTTTGGTCAAAATGGGATGGGCTCACGATATAAATAATTATTCACCCACCCACACTCACTTTCAAGTTCCCATCTAGTAATGATTGAATGATATAAGTTTGCCCAGTGAGGATAAACTGCTACTGATGCCAATTAAATTCGTTATAAACATTTTACTAACGCCCCGCTGATATTGATTTAATTGGATCAATAGTTTGATTCATGTCACCTTAGTTTTCCTAGTAGTATAAAAATACAGATATTTTATTGTGTCTTTGTATCATTAAGTATATTTTATTAAGAAGGTAGGTTAGGTAATCAGTATTTTGAGTACATTTCTAAGATCTGAGTTAAGTCTAAGTTTAATTCTAAGGCAGGCCGAAATGACCCTTGGTAGTAGCTACGTCATTCCAGTATTAATTAATATATATTTTTTGTTTTTAACACTAATTAGTTATTATGTTCCTTTAATCATAGATGTGGGTTGCAATAAAATATTTTGTAATATTAGTTATGGTAAAATAATCCTTAAGACCATACCCTAAGGATGATTCTACCATAGCAAGCCCGTTTCTGATTACCAGGGTCATAAAAAACACCTTAGTTTGTAAACCATATTCAATGTAGTACGAATCCTCTAGTCCATACCTATATAGAAAAGAATATGCCTTTTCATACTACATATATAAGGCAATAATTCCATTGCTAGAATGCTAGAAAAAATAAAAATAGATAACATAATATATACATGTACCTATATCTAACTAAAATAATGAAATACAGTATGATAAAATGAAAGTAAATTACGTATTTATTTCAAATATTTATTTTATAAAAAAAACTAGGTACAACTTTAAACCTCATCGCCATTGTAGTAAAAGGCGATTGTTTTAAAAAAGAAAAAATGGGATTGTCAATATTGTTATTTAGAGTACATTTTCACACTGAGAAAATATATTGGCGTTCAATAGATATCAGTGCGCAAATTTACCCTTAAAAATTTACACTAACGATTATTTTCGTTAAAAACTGTGCCAACGGCTTTTCACCTTTTATAACCGATATAATGGTATACTAACCGAACCGTGCCATGACCGTCAATGTAGCGTGCTCAAATAGGAAACTAATCAAATATTTCAAACTTTGTCCTCCACTGAATAATTAATAATAATCATATTTGCGGACAATGTTACACAAATCGATTTTGTCCCAAACTAAGCAAACCTTGTACAGCCGAGTGCAAAAATATGTACCTATCGATAACGTCCTTTTATAAATAAGTACCAAAAGCTTAATCCGCTGACATAAGAGTTATGGGACATATTTATGAGTACCTAAGTTGTATGGACCCATATTTTTACACTTAACTGCACTATGGGTACTAGACGACGATAAACATAGGTACTTACTTACTTACATACATACATAGAAAACATCCATGACCCATGAACACAAAAAATTGCCGTTCCGGGATTCGAACCCAGGACCTCAGGACCCAGGATTTTAAGGCAACTTTGCTTTTGTTGTTTTTGTACAGTTTTTGTGCTGTATCTCATGAACCATGACGGTTAGACAGTTGAATTTTTCACACATGATGTATTTCTGTTGCCGCTATAAAAAAAAATACTAAAAAGCAGAAAAATATGGGAGCATCCATATATAACAACGTGATTTTTCTGCCGTTTTTATAGGTACGGAACCCTTCGTGCGCGAGTTCGACTCGCACTTGGCCAGTTTTTATGTTACTTGATGTCCCAAATGATGTCGTTTCTTATTTTGTGTATGGGTATACAAATTTGGTGATGCGCCGGCCGATTGAGCCGGTCTGTTTGGTCAACCGATCCTATAAATACTAGTTGCAAATAAACTGTAAACATTGCGTAGCATAATTCTAAATCATTGTAAAGTGTATAAAGTTTCCCGTAAGTAAAGTATGTATAATTGTATAGTAATACGATAGTTTTTACCCGTTATAGATATTTTTGACTCAAGTGTGCCCACTTAATCATAACAAAATCAATCAAAACATTTAAACGACGTCTAATAATGGATTGCATTTATATTTATACAAATCCTTGTTTTATTTAGTTACCAGAATAGATTTCGAAAGTAAAGTAAAGTATACCTACTGTTCTATTATTATTATATCATTTGTCTTTTTATCTTAGACGGGTATTAATTATCGTTAGAAGTAACTGTAGTTGATATAAGTTACAGTGAAAACGGCGAGAGGCGAGAGAAAGAGGCGATCCGTGTCTCCATGGTTGCTCTCTTTCACTGTTTTACTGAAAAATTATAATATTAGTAACTTTTTGTAGAAAAAATTGAATGGCCTCTATAGAGCTTCTGTCAAAACCTGTATTAATGTGATATAGTTTGAAAATCGTTAGAGCTAAAGTAAATACCGAATCATACATAGGGAGCATTTGTTACCAAATTTTTAATATATAATTATAAACAGACATTAGTAAATTAGACTCTGCTAATGTCAGACGTTCCACGAGATGACAACACGGCTTAAACAACTCCATCTGGTGAGACATTTTATATTAGCAGTTTCATTATTAATTCTGTCAAAGATAAATTTAAGTGAAGCACGTATTAATTTTAGTAAATTATTTATTACCTAACGTCTAGATATTACATATTTATTGCAGTTTCACGTTTCTTCATCATTGTTTTAGGAAGTTCTTATACCGTCTATACACCGTGGACGTTAATAACCCGAAAGATTTTAACCACGCATTCCTTAGGTCATTAGGAGCAAAAAATGTTATGTGAACCCCAGTCACTGCCGGCTTAGTTTTGAAGATATTATCAGTTTTCATGTAAACTTTTTATTTTGATCTTACTAACGTGCATTTAGCTCTTTTGATTGCGACGTTGCTACCGATGTTGGCCAGTTTTGCGTCGCTATTGACAGATATCAAAGTGCCAGCTACCACTCACTAAATTTAACCTTTTTTGAAAAAATAATCGTTACCGTTTTATTAAAAGGCATAATTTCCATGGAAAAGTGATAGTTATCCAAGTTTTATTTACAAAAACCGACAAAAGAAGCAAAAAAAAATATTATTTTTTGCTGAATTTTTGTTGGGGTTCATATAACATTTCTTACTCCTAATGACTTCAGGAATGCGTGGTTAAAATCTTTCGGGTTATTAACGTCCACGGTGTATATACCGTCAAACCGTCTAACTTTGCCCTATAATGGCAAATGTCTTGTGATAATTTCGCCATTCAGCCCAAAAGTGGTTAAATTAATAACGTTACTATTTTTTTATTGATACGTCTTTTATTTTAGTTACTAATTTTACTTTAAATAGGTGTACCGATTTATTTTGATTGATTTACACTTGGTTCAAAGTTGGATGGTTTGATGTTTATTAGGTATTTCATACGCAGCGTGGGTAGGCCCCCGACAAGGTGGACTGATGACCTGGTAAAGGTTGCGGGAGTCCGCTGGATGCGGGTGGTGCGGGATCGGTCACTTTGGCATTCTTTGGGGGAGGCCTATGTCCAGCAGTGGACGTCTTTCGGCTGATATGATGATGATGATGATGAGTTATTTCATTTGCTAACCGATCATTAAAATAGTCCCTGAAATGCTATGATTCCAGTTCTGAGTTTCTTGTTTTATCGGGGTACCTTTAAAACTATCAAACCGAACAATTAAGTTAAAATTTTAACTGGGCAATCTAAATTCGATTCTAAATTAAATTATGTTATGTTACTTCACGCTGTACCTAATTAGGCTCCCTTACAACCCCTTCTAGGAGGATGATGAATTCATTCATGGCATTATTGTTACTACTCAGTAACTTAGCAAATGAACTTAACAAAGCAATATACAACGTTATCACACTGGTGATTTGCGAGTGGTTTAATAAAAAGCGATCAGTGAGCGTGCCCGCAGCGTTGTCGCAGCTCGCTCGCTGCGCAACCGCGACGTATTCGTTGCGACGCTGACGCCTATCGCAAATCGCAAGTGTGGTAAGGGCCTTAGTTTAAACGAGTCTCACCATAAACCGCTGAAAACGTGTTTGCTATTAAATTTGAATAGGCGTTTTAAAGCTCGGTATAAATGACACCTATCTTTTGCGAGTTTTTCGAAGTAATGTAAAATGCAATATTAGTACAAGGCGATAATGTATGAATTTAGCCGTTTGTGATACAATTTTAAAATATTTCCCTCTTAGTCATAATGTTGTTAGCAATCCTAACAAGGGGATGGCGACAGGCGTAGTAAGTGTTCTTAGTTCCTCTATTCGCCAATTGGGATTTAGATGTAAGCATTTGTAAGTAAAATCCTTAAAATTTCATCGTAGACGTCTCTTCTCCTTCAAGTAAATTATATAAAAAGCCTTGTTCATACTAGTTTAAGCTAAATAATATAATAATAAATAATAGTATAGAATATTAGATCAAAAAGAACAATACAATTATATTAGATGTTTCACTTTTCCAAGTCATTTTAGTGGCTGTAATTTTTAAAACTTATTAATGTATTTCTTACAATTTTACCGTTGAACTTTTAAATATATACTTAAATAATGTACACCGGAAAATGTATGAAATAGTGATTACGTAATAAATTGTGCGCTTTTTTCATCCGTATTTCTTTCAAGATCCTTTTCAATCAAAATATCCATAACATGGTTATAGGTAACTTATAATAAATGTATTTATATCACATTTTTCAGGGTCTAAAATATCTGAGCATGAACCGTGTAACATCTATTAAGACGATAAATCGTGTTGTGATAGGAACTTGTTCGCTTCGATATATTTTAATTCAACTCATGATATTAACTGTACATGACACTGCACCTGATAGACTTGGCGTGGGCAGAAGCCCCAAGGTGGACTGATGACCTAGTTAAGGTCGCGCGAGTCCACTGGATGCAGGCGGCACAGGACCGGTAATTTTGTCACTCTTTGGGGGAGGCCTATGTCCAGCAATAATACTATAACGTCTTTCGGCTGATACGATGATGATGACAAGATACTGCTATCTATATTATTTCAGTAATCAGATAATAATCGATGCACTCCTAATGAGCCCATGCTCTTACGCTCTAGCGGTAGCGTCCGGCGAAGCGCCATAACCTAACATTATATTTTTTTCCTAGTTGAATAGAAAATAATTGCGGCTAATTCCCCTGGGTGCTTGGGGTCATTACGTGGGTGATTAACGTGGATAACGTGAAAATATTAGCTTAATTGAATAACGATCAATGGGTCACTTAAATTTTAAATTAATAGGTAGGTGAGAATTATATACTTACATACTGACACACATTGGGAGGGGACAAAATCATTTACATATGGCTGACTTTCTTTTCTGGCAGTGCAACTAAAAATTTGGTATATATATTTACTACTTATACTTAATTTATTGTTCGATTTTGTTTGGCACTCAAAATATACAGCTTTTTTTACCTACGGGGCAAATGCCCGCACTGCTTAAGTACCCATTTAAGACTTAAACTATGTGTAACCCGTTGTAGTTCGTAACCTCGAATTAGTATCATAAAACCGTCTAACTTTACTCGTTACAAACGTATAAGTACTTATGGCTAGCAAAACGACAACAACTACGGCCTTAACTTAGGTCACAATTTGTACAAAAATGTAGAGCAAAGTAGGACAGCTTGATAATACAATAGTATATTTAAAGTGTTTAATAAATCGGTAAGGAAACATCGAATCAGACAGAGATTCGAAAGAAATAAGCAAACTCAAGTATATGACAAAATGTTTTATTCCATTTCGCATTTTACCACACAATAATGATACTTAACCTGCGTTCTTCCGTCGTAGGGGTACATTTTCAGGCAACAGATCTAGTACCTAAGTATGTTTGATACGTATTTCTTCATCATGTATTAAGTGATGAAATGACTAGAAAAATTACAAAATTAATTGAATTGTTACATTTTAGTTTAGTTTTACAGATTACGTTAAATTAAACTACTATAATCGGTTTATGTCGTGAACAATTACAAGCACCAAGATAGTCTATTACAATTAAAGTCACGAATTATTTCAATAATATACTTACATAAATTAAAGTACTTGGTTCTAATCTTTAAATTAAGTATAAAGGTACTTCGTTTTGAGCTTTTAAATACTGATCAACCGAATCTAAATAATACTATTTCTTTAAAAAATATTTTGTCATTAACTGATAAACATATAATTTGTGACAACTCCCTATTTATCATTATTAAGTATTCTCCAATTATACATTTTAAACTTATCTAGCATACACCATACAAGGCAATCAAATATCAGACCGACAAATTAAAAACTGCCACTTTCGTAGCTCGCTGCCACTCGTGAGAAATCATAATAAAACAAAAGAATAAACTGAAATAACATGTCATGTACCAAACTTTTTGACATGATATTTTCCTATACTTACATTATTACTGCAAATGACTACAACAAGTCGGTCAGGCTGATGAAATGGACAACAAAAACTACGGAAAAATTAAGAAATCAACTTAAAAAAAACCTTAGCCACATTAACCTAAGTATCATAAAGTTTACGCAAATCTACGAAATAAAGGCATTAAGTAATAATAATAACTAATAAGTTCTACAGTCACATGCGAAAGTAAATACAATACCTACATACTAACTAGATCCAGTAATATAATATATGATGTTGATACTGGACATTGACGTGAGCTATTAAAATAAAATGGCAACCTGCGCAATTAATCTAATATATACTTACCTCTTAAGTAACCTAATCACATAAATCACAATCATTCTCACATACAATATCTGAATTCCAAATCCATAACATATATAAAGACTGTTGAATTTATATATAATAAAGGTAGTTTTGATCAATAAATACGAATAATTTGTTCGATACTGGGACCCTCCACGATCATATGATGTACTGTGATATTATTTTTAATTCTCAATCTTCAATAGGTATCCATGTAGCCAATTAAACTTTTTACAAATTGTTCATCATGATCTACAACTTTTCATCTGAATTCTTCCTTATAACTAAAGGCTTTAGCCTGCTCCTTAATTTCACTAACCTTTTACTAACTTTACCAGTTGATGTGGGATTCCTTAAATCCGGCATGGATTTGCTTTCGTGTACTGGCACCGTTTCCAGCGGTATTGCTGCACCGTAATACCTCGGCATACTAAAATCTTCCTGAAGCATCAGTGCAGACTTCTGCTTAATACTTTGCAAGCTAGTATCACCCTTATATTCAGGCAATGAAGGACTATCGGCAAAGAACCTTGGCAAATTATTACTCCTTATTATTGGAGTGTCAGGCAACCTTCCTATTTTGACCTCGTGCTCTAAAGATGTTACGCCAATCGTCGACTTGCTTTTTGTTAACGGAGGCTTTTCTGGTATTAAATGTTCTGGTATGTTCAGGAAAGATGCACTTCTATGGGGTAGTCTGCATAATACTTTGTTCATTTTCATGGGATCCATATTTTTCAAACTGTCAACTCTGTTAAGGGTTGGCCTCGCTAATTTGCTGCCACTGTCCACTCTTTCCAAAGTCCTGGCGCTGAAGCTTCTCGACATACTTTCGCCCTTTAATCTTAGGATACCTTTAACACTCTCGACTCTCGGCAACGATAATGAAGACGGTAAGCCTACAATTGATACAGGATCGTACTTATAAACTAAATTCTGAGTCGTAATCTTTGATTCATCTTTTACTGTCACTGTGGAAGGTTTTATAACGTCCTGTTTCTTCACTTCTACGTTCATAACCAGCCCTTCTTCAGTATCTTGGCTCTTGCTATCACTTTCTTCCTCTTCCTCTATTTTGAACATGTCGTGGCCTGCTTGTAGTTCGTCTTTAAACATAATTTCAAAGTCAGTGACTGGAGAATCCACTTCATCTTCAAAGTATACTTTGGTTCTATTTGGTTTGTCAGACAAGTAGTCGGGTTCTGATTTCGTTTCTATATCGTCTAGAGAGTCGTTGCTGCCTCTCGATTTCAATTCATGGTCGTCTCTGAATATCATCGATTTGGAAAAAACCTGAAAATAATGAAATATTTATTGAATTTTAATTTTAGTTACCTGTCTTAAATCGAAATTATTTATTGAGTTAAGATCGGTGATTTGCGGACTAATTAAAGGGCTAATACTAAAAACTACTACTACTACTACTACTAGCTACTTCTGCTGCTGACTGTACCTACCCCATGCAACTGATCGGCATGTACGGGTCGCCCGACGACTCTCTAGCCTCTGCTGGAGATGGTTGTTGTCGTTGGGCAGTAGCCATAGAATGAGTCTCAACGTCACCCTACTGGGTGGGATTCTATGTCATCAATGAGCTACAAACGTACCACATACAATTTGTCGGCGTGTATAGGCAAGTCGTTGAGCTGCCGTCCGTCGTCTCGCTGCAGTAGGTTGTTGTTTTGTTGTTGTTGATGGGCTGCTCAGCGACCACGCTTTCTAGGCTCGGCAATGAACTACAAACGTACCCATACAGTTTGTGCACGATGGGCAGCTCGTTGACCTTCGATGGTTGTTGTCGATGGGTTACTCGGTGACCACGTTGTACCGAATCGGCAATGGATCACAAACATACCTCATACAGTTTATCGGCGTGTATTGGTACTTCATTGAGTTGTCGTCCGACGTCTCTCTGCTGTAGGTGGTTGTTGTTTATGGGCTGCTCAGTGACCACGCTGTCCAGGCTCGCCCCCATGTTCGCATACCCGTTGGAGTGCACGTAGTCATCGTCGAGTCTGGAAAAGGAAATTATGTATTCATTCTTTTTTGGCATTTCACCCTGATTAAGCGCATAGGACCCGTGAACCGTGAACCTGTAAAAAGTATCATTGGGACAAGCTAAAAAAAACATACGGTAAGGCATGACTATAAGTACGCGCTCCATCTGAGACATCATTTCCGCATTTTGATTTGATTTAAATGTCTTTGATGTGGTCTGACACTTTAGCTTATTAGCACACGGGCAGAGAATGAAAATCAAATTAAATACACACATTAATTTGTAATGCGAAAGGATATTCAAGAAAGAATTTCACGATATGATAATGAACATAATAACAGTTATAATAATAGTACATAGTATACTATTATCTATTTCTCATTGCAATGATTAGTCATGATCTATTTATGTTAAAAGGTCGTAGTGAGTGCAATCAGCTAATCACCTGCATAGATCACATACCGCTAAATAATTATAATTACTATCTGTTGCGAGATATCTCATTAGACAATACGTTCGTTAGGCTCAATTAGTTCACAGTTACCATGACAAAACACACCGATTGCGTTATGGCAAGTAACATATTTTTCCAAAAAAATATATATATTGGCAGTCATTTCAAAGATACATTCTAATATTATAAATGCAAAAGTGTGTATGTTTCTTTCTGTCTATTATCTCTACCTCTTCATGCTTCAACCACTGTACCGATTTATATGAAATTTGGTTAAGAGATAGCTCGAGTCCCGGAGAAGGACATAGGATAGGCGGGCAGCTAGTTTTAAATACATCTAAAAACAAGGGCACGCACTTTCAGCCGCGACACATAAGACAAGTTAATTAATCTGTATCACACTATGGTTTAAGAGATAACCTCTGACTTTTGTGATGGACTGATGGATAGTCAGATACAGCGACGCCTTACACTTTCAATGCAAGAAAGGCCGTCACCGTAAACCGTGTAGGCTCGGACACGAGTCTGCGGTCTCCCCGCCAGTCGTAAGCGGGGGCCATCGGAGTCGCAGTGTTTCTGGCGGGGGCCTAAAAACGCCAGGGAAGGCGACGAACATCTTTTCTACCCTAGGCTAGGATAAGCCAAATGTGGCGAGGCGCGAGGGTGACTCTCGTAGGTTCAGAATGAGTCTGGAGTCCTCCGCATGAGAGCGAAGATACCGGCCGCTGTGGAGATTTTAGGGGATATGCCTGATTTACATTCAACCGAAGTGAGGCGTTACACCGCATTTTACGCCCGTCCTGCCCACTTCCTTGCTCACTTCGACTGAATGTAAATCAGGCAATAGAAATACCACATACCCCAGGCATCTCTTCATGATTGGGTACCTGGTTCACAAGTTTTCTTCAGGATAAAAATGGGGGCGCTCCTTTATAGGCGCTTTCATCCACATGAGGGTATAGTTATCGGCTACATCCGTAGCCCTAAGGAAACGTTAGCTATTTATTTAATTTTTATTTATTTAAACTTTAGGTATTGCACAAATATAAAAATAAAGGTACAATTGGCGGACTTAATGCTTTAATAATATATTATTTAATAATGCATACTATACACTTACTTATACCTACATAAATACATACAATTATATGTACCCGAACAAAGATATCATGAGGATCATCAATCTTTAACAGTTAATAAGAGATGCTTACGCAACTTGCGTACAAAGGAGAATTTGCTCTGAGCTTGCCTGACGGTAAGAGGGAGATCATTCCACAGACGAATAGCCTGAACAGCGAAGGAATTTGAGAGGAATCCAGTACGGTGAAATAGGACAGAGAGTTTAAGACTCCTGGATGTACGTAGCTCGCAACCAGGACGGGGTGTAACAAATTGAAATTTAGATTTAAGATATTCCGGTGCAGCTGGGTCAAATAAGATGGAATAAAGTGTGCACAGCTATGAATGTCTTAATAGTGTCCCAGGGTCCAGAAATCAGAACACTTACCTGTAAGTGGCGATTTTCTTATCAAAGCAATACTTTTCTTCGCAGCATTTCCAGTACATAGTCTCCAGACAGCTGGAAATAAACAAATTCACTATTATTTTAAGACCCCACTTGTTAAAAAAAAAAAATCCAGGCCAGATACGATCAATGATGTAACATCGGATATTAGTTGGGCTATTTTACAGAAAGCTGTACACTCGTTTCTTTCTTGAATTTTGATAAGATCGGGTATTTTCTAATCAGAATTGTAAAGCAACAACAACACACACACAACACAACTTACAACTTTCCGTAAAATGATCAAGTTACGAAGCAATTGGCCTAGAAATATAACCTTTTTATCAAAAGACAGACCGACCAACAGTCACACAGAGAAAAGATACATATCACCCGGAAGTTCCACTCTCAGGTGAAAGAGTTTTTGCAATCGGTTAAGTGGTTTCGGAGGTTACGCGCTACATCCAAAACAAAGCTTCATTTTCCTGTATAAATATTTGTAAGTATAGAAGTATAGATATTACTTAACATCTAGTAGTAGGTAGTAGTTTCATGACGATATTCTAATAGCGATAACCTTCAAGTGGATGATATCGAAGTTGCTATGCGAAAGTGTGTGCTATCGATTTTTTGCGGAGTTTTCGATGCAAGAAATTCTTTGCTCACAAGACAATTGATGTGGTTGATCTAAGCTACACAAATTCAATACAACATTTTTTTGTGATTTTAACTTTGTATGTATGTATGTTAGTATGTAGGGGTAATCTCCGCAACCACAATCATGTGTGTATATATTTAAATAGAATAGACATTATGAATGGTCAATGGTATATTTTAATCCGCGCGGGTTTTCCTGTGTTCTTTCGAAACGTAGGCGAAGCCGCGTGGACAGATAGTAACAAATAGTTCTAAAAACTATTTCTTCTAATTTAATAATCGGAGTTATTTCCTCATGAACCTATCGTGACAGTACGCTACGTTTCCGTATGCTTTAATCAGTGAAAATAGTTTTAATTTATTTATTTGTGTATGTATATATATATAAGCACGAATATTTTTTCCTGAGTCATGGATGTTTTCTATGTATTTAAGTATTTATTTATCTATAAGTATGTTTATCGTCGTCTAGTACCCATAGTACAAGCCTTGCTTAGTTTGGGAGTAGCTCAATTTGTGTAAGATTATCCCCTAATATATATTTTTTTTCATTTGTTTAATTTTAATTGGTTTAATTAATTAATGTTTTCTTAAATTACGAATTCTACTCCAATACGACGAATTCGAAAAATTAGCGAAATTATTCGAATGACTCGTAATTATGTTTTTATTAACTAGGTACATACATAGGTATTTATAGTAATATAACTTACAGGACTCCTAAAATAACACCCAGTATAATAATCAGGAACCACAACATATTGAATTGATAAGTTTTTACACAACTTTTTTCTGTTTCACTTGTCACAATTGTTTATTTAATATTTTTATGAATTGCTTTTGATTTCTTTAGAACAGAAAGTTCACTAATTAATTCGTTTCTTATTAATTTAGTTATGATATAAAACTACTAACGATAATTACTGATAAATATTTCAAAATGATTATTAATCACACACACATTATTTAGAAACTGAAACACAATACAAATTCGCATTTACTTCACTCCTACCCACATCGAACAGACGCAAGATCAAGACTATTTTCCAGTCTCCAATACAACAAGCTTATTTTTGTTGGCGGATAAAAAACAAACTAACACTTCTATCTACTACTATCTTAGAACGGTGGCGACCCATGCAGCAGCAAACATAACTTTGTACTGTAAACTTTTGTTTCTGTTACAAATGTAATGGTACTGTCGGTATCTAACACCATCTTGTATGGAAAAATTATAATATTGTTAAAAGTCTACAGGGGAAATACGACTTTATATGCTACGGTAAACAGCTCAAACTCGAATGAGAAGAATCACGTTAGCAGGACACAAATGTATGCGGCTTGCTACCAACAAGCAGCGATATGATTTCCTCCTATAACATTGTCGGACACCAGACCGTGATTGAGTGAAAAGGAAGTAACTATTTTTGTGCTTCATACATTTTATGACGTTTTACCCTCGAGTGACAAGGCGTGACTTATCTTGACAGGTGACAGTTACAGGTTTATCATTGCGTGACTAAACTTGGAAAATGCGAAGATTCCACACGTTAGTGTCTTTGAGGAGAATAATGTACAAATTGCTGTAATTATTTTTCAACCGGTCTTCAGTTTGCTAAGTTTCTTTAAAACTGTTCATGAGACTTGGTCATTCATGATCCATGATAATTGATTTTGTTTCAAACGGTCGGTAAATTGTAAGTGAAGTCCGTATAAACTAATTGCATGGGTCGTTTGCACATTAAATTTTAACTTAATACTTAATATAATAAAGCTAATGAATCATCATAACAAAACGAAACTTGATAATTAATTTCATTATTTTTATTAATTTTATGGGAATTAGGTGATGTGATTTATTAAACAAAAGAATAATAAATAACTAGAAAAGTATTTGTAATTGAGAAAACTTCTTTACGAAAAGTACAAGTCAACGCACGTAAAGCCCTTTTACGTGCGTTGACTTTTTTATATTACGACGGCGGCAACACACGTTTTGAAAGCTAGAGACTACTCTTTCCAACACGGCACGGCAATTCCCGTGACTCGCCAAGTCACCAGGCAAAACCAAATACTGCGGTTTTCAGTAAGTAATTAGGGGTTGGGCTGCTCCAAAACAGAGCGTGACGACATTAACTTCCCTGATTGGCGTAATACTGAGCGTAACAACATTCTACTGTGCTCATCGTCATCATCATCATTATCAGCCTGTAATCGCCCACTGCTGAGCATAAGCCTCTCTTCAAGTACGCCACTTGTCCCGGTCCCGTGCTAGTCTCATCCAGAAATGACCCGCAGTCTTTTTACGTCGTCAACCCATCGAACTGGTGGACGAACAACGCTTCTTTTTTAACCGACTTCAAAAAAAAGGAGGAGGTTCTCAATTCGGCTGTAGTTTTTATTATTATTATTATTATTTTCAATGTTTGTTACCTCAGAACTCCGTCATTGATGAGCCGATTGTAAAAAAATCGTTTTGTTCGTATGTATATACTTCCCGTTGGGTCCCATTTTTTGCAAAATTCAGTTAGATGATGGGATCCATGAGGAATTGAAGGGACTCCTCAATTTTATTAGGCACGCGTGTAGTGATTTTGGTATTTTCTGTTATAACTCGTGTATTAACATCCGGAATCATAAATTTGGTGGCGAGGAATTGATGATGAAGACCACAGATGACTTATCGAATTCCTCAATTATGTACTTAAAAGTGCAAAAGTAAGTCACAGGTTCTGATAAGATTCCGTTGAAATAGGAACTAATGAAGTGCCATTGGTGATGATCTTGGGGAATCGATGGAAGTCCTCAAATATTATCGGCCCACATACAGCGATTCGGTTTTTTTCTATAGTAATCAACGCATTTGCTATCGGAAATCAGTTCATGTGGTAAATTGTAAAAAAAATAGGAAATGTTCTCGTGGCTTGGCGGAGTACTAAATTGAAGTCGGTTAAAACTTTGTTTTTAAAGTAAATTATTCCTATAAGTGGCCACCAATCCCCTATCCGCGTCATGTCATAGAAAATTCGTTACCTCCGTATTTTCGCCGGAGTAGACCTCAGTAGCCCAGAGACTACACTATGTATACTATGCTATATGTCGGTCCACATTAAAGCGCTGCGCAGACGTCACGCATCCTGCAACAACTGCCGTTGTTGCGTGTGGAACCATTATCAGAACCAAATATATACGGTACCAGGTACTTACTACTGGCATGACTTGCAGATGGTTAGCAGCATAGTGACGGCTGTTTACATGTCGTGTGTGTGTGTTTGCACGATCACTTCCAGCCGCTAAACTGTCAAGATGGCGGCATATCTGTAACAATATGAAAATGGATGGTTATTCAATAATTTTATCTCACGTTAAAATCACGAAAAAATTAAATATGTATTGAGTATAACAGTTAGATAGAATATAAATTTAGAAATTGTATTTTGTACTCGACAAGTATAGATTTAAGGAGTTACTGTTTAATTCATTCATTCATTCATATTCATTTATCATTAAAAACGTATTTTACAGAAAAATAGCTTAATCCTAAAAAAATATATTAAGGGATACATTTTTGCGAGAGCCTGAACTAGGATAACCTGTGTTTCAGGCGGTAGGGAAGATCAGTATATTTTAAACATACGTGCAAACCATAAAAATCTACGTTTTAATACATTACAAAACTTAATAACTATACACAGTATTTATTTTATTTACATAAATCAGGATTCATTTTAGAACAATAAATAGGTTCTCTGTGTCATCGTACGACATTTTTTGAAGGGCATCTCGGAGAGTTTTCTTACATTTAGTATATATGAGCGAGTATAGATCTAACTTGGCATTTAACCTGTTGTAAAGGAACGGACCCAAGAAAACGTAAAATCTGGAGGAGAATACACATTTCCTATGAGGATTTTGGGGGCAAACAATATTTTTTCGTCTTTTTCTACCGTGTTCAGCGTTGTACGGGATTGCGGAGTGCTGTTTTAATATTGTGCTCAATATAAATAGTTGTCGAACTGTCAGCACTTCACAGGACGCATAGAGAAGGTTAGTTAGGGTAGAGGAAAGGGCGGAATGTAGATACTTTTAAAACAGCTCTTTGGGCTCTTTCTAGGTTTAGTCGCGTAGTTTTGGCTATACCCACCCCATGAAGAAATGCAGTATGTTAGTATCGATTGGCATATTGCAAAATATACTTGTTTGATTAAACGTGGTTCCGCGATCGTGCGAAGTTTTTTGAAAACAAATATTAACTTCCGAACTCTATTGCACAAAGCTTCGATATGATACTTGAATGAGAGAGACTCGTCAATTATGATTCCCAAATATTGTGTATACTAATAATACTTATTTATTAACGACCATCAAACCTATTTAAGTTAAAATTCTGTTCAAATTCTCATTGTTTTATCTCTCTTTGATATTTGTGTTTATTAAAAAAGAACTTTCATATTTTAGCCAAAATTAAGTTTTATGGACTGGTAACTTTTCATAAGACAGCATTTAATAGGTAGATGATCATTTGAAACTTTTAACAGTTTTAACCCAACAGGATTTTGGAATTTTTTAATGAGATAGTTTTATTCCAAGATCGCATTAAAGCATGTCTCAAGATTCCAGTACAGTACTTATATTCAGTTGGTGTTTTCAATAAAATTAATATTTACATAAAACTTTTTTTTTAGACCTAAACCTGTATTTTAAAGCTACAATTAGTTCGCCACGCTCACACAAGGGTATTATTCGCTTACGTGAGAGGAAAACACGTATTTACCATAATGATACACATATTATTCTGGAACATTCCTATGACGCAGTTACCTAACTATAGCTATTGAATGATACGAAGATTGACTTAGTTGATATGAAGTCATTCCTCCCAAGTTAGGGTAAGCCCGACCTGCCCGATGCTCTGACATTAACATACATACATAGATGCACGCCTATATTCCCAAAAAGGGTAGGCAGATCATATGAAACTTACGTTCCAGCGCCACTTTTAGCATACATGAGGGTATAAAAATAAAAGGTCTAACATTAAAATGGGATAATTGGATATTTTTGCATAAATAAACTTACAACTAAAAAATTTAAACACACCCGATGCATCAAACATAGCAAATATGTAAATGACCATCTCGACAGAGAAAGCTTTCCATCAACCTACAACTTAGAAAAGTTAAAAAACCCGACATTTTCATTTCAAAGTCCAATATCTCAAAAACGGCTGAAGAGATTTTCATGAAACAAGGCTAAGAACACTCAGGATAAAATTATCTATGACACGAAAAAACCGCATTCATATCGGTCCATCCGTTTGGGAGCTACGATACCACAGACAGATTCACAGATACACAGACACGTTAAACTTATAACACCCCTCTCTTTGCGTCGGGGGTTAAAAAGACCCGTACTCAAATCGGTTCGGTCGGTAATGCCGTAGACATATGTCTGTCATATGACACTGACACTGATACACAGATCAAATCCCCTCGTTATGCGATAAAGGTTAAACACTCTCGTGTGGTGTGGTGTTAGAACACCACCATAAGAGTAAACTGCGTTCATACGGTTAAGGTGAGTTGTGGATGATGGGTCAGCAACCTATCACTGCATAATTATTCTCTACCCTTAAACCTACGCTAGAACTAACCTACGCAATGGTACTTAAGGGTCGCCAGGAACCTCGATTCATGGCTAAACATGGCAACAACCTTAGGTACATATTAGAAACTTAGGTACGCTCTCATTTTAAAACGACTTGCTACTTGAATAAGCTAAGGTTATATCCAGGTTTGTAATTAGTTTATGTATCTCCAGATACCAAACCATAGTAAAAAAAATAGCGAATTTACGTTATTCATACAAAACTGGTTTTTGCTGTATTTCGTTTGTTTTATAAACTGGAGCCATATAAACTAATTACAGACGTACGAGTAGATATGCCTCATGTCAATGTATGTGCAAAGTTTCGTTACAATTCAATACGTAGTTTTAAAATGAGTACCTACGAAACTCCGTTTGTATGGGTAAGTTTGTATGTAAGGTGAAGTTCGGCTTACTGCGGACTCTTAAAACGAGAAACAAACTAAGCTTGTGCTTGAGTCAATCTTGCTGGGGACTCTTTAAGTTTCATGTGTCTGCCTGCCTCATTTGTATTACTGGCGTGAGTTTATGCATGTATGCAAAATGGAAGCCGTTTCTAGCGCTTACGCCCCATTTTGCCGGACACGCAACATACAATTATGTTGTACTAGTACAGTAATATGCAAGATTCTAACAACCATATGCCAGCCATTGTATGTAAATGCAATCTTAACCCACTTTCAAAGGACAAGGAGATAACCTCTCCAGTCACAAAAGGCCGTAACTCATAGGAAATCCTACGAGAGATCCGTCTTCATGAAGTTGAGGTGACGAGAGGCGATTAAGATCATTAAATACGTATAACTGTCTTTATTAATTGCCGGGACATTTAAAATGAGGTAACCTTTTTGAGCTTTTGACCGCCGGTGCGGTATAGCGATGAATTTTTGTTTTTTTGGACATTTTTAAGTAATTGTGAGAGCTTCGCGTGAGTAGGTAGGTACCTATTCTATTTTGTGGCTTAAATTTTATTTAAATAACATACAAATTCGATCACATCGCATTATCAGTAAAAATAAATATCTGTGCACGGTCATTTATGTATGCAACGCAAGAGGACTAATCACGGCATGTGTCAAAGGGCTACAGGCGATCTTCTCTACATACGGAGATTAACCAGCTACGGACTACGACCTGCATAAGTTAACATAAGATTTCAATATGTCAAAAAAATACATATTTTTTAAATGCCCAGTATCTGTAGCTGACCATACCATATTGTTGATGAAACTAAGTATATCTCTCGGACCTTTACTTACTGACTCATTCGCCGTAGTCTACATAATAAATGTCGAACAACAATTCAATTGTGACGTCAAAGAAAATAAAGCACCACTTAAACATTGTGAAATCGATTAAACATCTTGGTTTTATCATCTTGTTAGAGCATTAGGTATCTATTCTGTGGCATAGGTCGGACGCCATTACCATACCATATAAATCATAAATATACTAGCGACATTTCTGTGACATGCAGAATTCGCGAAGTTCTCTTAACAATTTTTTTTTTTTATTATTATGAAATTTTATGTAATATAACGAACCTGCTAACAAATTTTCACGAAAATCGGTTGAGAAATGCGAGCTGCAGAAGAGAATCAGCCGGACATTGACACAGCGGGACATCGGACCTACGAACGATTTTCGGCTTCGTTCGCTTCGCTCGCTCGTTCAATACAGAGGTAGGGGTAGGTGATTAAAGTTAGGGGTATGCAGCTTTGTGCGGTTGGAGGGGGTAATCTCCGAATCCACTTATCTGATTTCAAAAATGATTGCATCTTTAGTAAGTTCTCTCCCGAGGGTTAACTTTCTGCGTTCTTCGCTACACAAGGAAGAAAAGTCACTCTGTTTTTTTTTTGTCGATACCTTGTCTCGCTAAAACCCATTACCGGATAGTGACGAAAGGTAAGCACTGAGCAGATAGTATGAGATCCGAATATGCACACACCTTTTACTACGGAAGGGTATAAATTGTTTGGTGGGAGTTTCTATCCATCCTCCTTTGGGAATCTAATATCAGTCTACGCGGACGAATCGCTGGCATAAGCTAGTATTACATAAATATACTAACTAATATTGTTTATGTAACTGATCCATAATGAGAGGCCTTACAATTCGAGTGTGGTTTTATAAAACGAGCGTTAGCGAGTTTCATAATAGGATCACACGAGTAATTCACACATCAGTTGTATACACTACTTTATCTACACACATCAGAAGTAGTAGTAAGTAACAGCAAGAAACCAACAAAATAATGACAACAGCAATGGCGACAATTCAATCCTCCGTCATGACGTATGTTTTTTTAAATCAACAAACAAACGAATTAACTCCCTATACTCATATCACTCGAGATCAAATGTCGTTTGGTTTATATTAAAAAAAGGTACTGAATTAACGTTTCGTATCGATAACTGTTTTAATATCTATGGATACTAGAATAGAGACCCACTTGAGTTTTGACAGCTGTTCCAAATTTAAACTCATAACGTTACAAAAATCTGTACTGTTACAGATTTTACGTCACACCTGGCCATAATGCGAGTTTTACTGCACGCTGCAGGTACGGGAAAACTCGCATTGTGGCCAGATGAAGACGTAAAATTTTGTACGCAACACGGGCGGTAATTCGTAAAGCCCCAGAGCGCACAAACACCTGCGCTCTGGGGCATTCACGAATTCACCGCCCTAGTTACGTAATGTACTATTACAGTACATATGGTGCTACTTTCCCGCACTCGTGCGGAAAAGAGCATTTTCCGTGAATATGCCGAAACTTTAAAGAGTCTCCATATGTACAGTAAAACGTTGTATTACGATACATGTGCGAATAGGTAATTCGCAACTCGTATCGATTTAAAACACTCCCTTCGGTCGTGTTTTAATAGATCACCACTCGTTGCGAATTTCCTATTTTCGGCACTTGTATCGTAAATAACTATTACCTACTTACTACCACAAACAAGAAAGTTCTCATAGTAAAATCGGTTGTTATAATGCTAGTCATTTCCTACGGTCGGATAAAAAATCTTTCACCCACGTTTCCTTATGCGCAGCCGTAACTCCTTTCTAGGAAAACACAGTATCTGTCCGGAGGAGATTATATTTCTTGAGATCAACAGTATCCTGCAATTCTTCGAGTTCGCAAAAATTGTAGTAAGTGGCGATCACAATAGACCAGCGATGGTCGCTGTGATATAAGGGCTCCCACAGTCCGGAAGCCACTACCAGAATAATAACTCACGTGCGTGTAGAATACACTTTCCGGATGATTATAGGCTATATTTTATCTGGCAGCTCTGTCAGCTCTGTGTGCTTTACAATACACCGGCGAATCCACGCGGACAACTAGTATTATTCATTTTCTAAATAAACGTATATGTACCTATCTATTATATGTAATCGGCAGCATTATTTTCATGTACATGGACAATTCACTTCCTCTTTATTACTAGTAATTGTTGACGTCACGCTGCACGCTCATTTAATTTATAGCTGTCATTTCGATTAACGTAGTATGTTACAATGTTATTGAACTTTCAATTAGGGCAGTACCTAGCGTAATGGAGTCTTCGATTAAGTGGCATAGTAGAGCATAGAATACTAATAGGATTGGTACACTGATGACATCTGTATTACGTGTAATACAAAAGTACAACAAATATGATACATAATAGTTGATTAGGCTTTAAACAATCTGTACTTTATTTCATCATCATCGGGCATAGAAACTATGACAGATGGTTGTTACAGCGCTTAGGAGCCTATTGATTGCCGCATGGTGAATAAGTAACTTTATTTAAGGTTGTTGTAATACCATGTAAGATTATGACTGTAATAACTACTCAAAGTGATGTGGAATAAATAAATAAGGAAACTGTAGGTATATTTTTAATATCTAGCTTCTAGTTCTTGCTGATTAACTATAATTTAAAAACGTTTGTTTCTAAATAATAGACCCTTTGGATGTGCAGTTCTTCTGCTCTGGGTGGAAACCAGGAACATAAACTCGAAGTCTTTCCTGTAGATACGATAGCTTTGAGTTTGCGGTTTTGATAAACGTATAAACTAGATGCTATAATACAGGGTGCTCGTGAGGAACCCGAATAATTTGGCCAGCGTATTCCTAAGGTCGTATGGAGTAAAAAATGTTATATGAACATAGGTCGAAATATGGTTTTTTTTATGTTTTCATACAAGAAGTTATTTATTATGTATGAAAACATAAAAAAAAACCATATTTCGACCTATGTTCATATAACATTTTTTACTCCATACGACCTTAGGAATACGCTGGCCAAATTATTCGGGTTCCTCACAAGGCACCCTGTATAAGTATAATTGGTATAAAATTATTATAGATAACTAAAACTTAGAAAAGTTGAAAAACCCCCAAAATTTTCATTTCAAAGTCCAATATCTCAAAAGGGGCTGAACAGATTCTGATAAAACATAGCTACTCGGGATAACATTATCTATGTCACAAAAAACCCGGATTCAAATCGGTCAATCAGTTTGGGAGCTACGACAGACAGATACACAAATACACAGATACACAGACAGACACGTTAAACTTATAACCAGTGATCGTAACTTTTGTAGCATTTTTGGTACAGCGTAGTGTTGTTATCGGAATTGGTACCTATAGACAATGTGAATCAAAATTGTTAATTAAGGTTAATATTAACGTTATTAACGCTAATTAAACATTAGGATTGAAATTCTTTATACCTATTCTGTTAACAAAAAAATGCTACAAACGTTACGATCACTAACGTTACGATCACTGGTTATAACACACCTCTTTTTGTCGGTTAAAAAAATTGAAGCGATTTGAGACTTTATGAAAAACTTACTATTCGCTCTAAATTTTTTTCTATTATTTCTAGCAACAGAATCTAGTTTCTAACCTCGGATCCCATATTGTTTAAAAAGTTTCATGTTATTCCAGTACTTATGCCGTTTTAAAAGGAGAACCAAACTACGTTTGAGTGAAGTCTATACGTAAGATTCGTACATTTAACTAAAAACATTTCCTCACGTTATGTCCCTTTCTTACAAACACAAATATCGATGTGAGAGATATGAGTATATAATATATCATAGCTAAAATAGGTTTGTTGAACGTTTTCGAATACGCCGTTAGTTAGTAAATTACCTTCCTTGTTTCCGTAAACTAATGATTATTTATCTACTCTATCGTAATTGTACAATACAGTGTTTACAGATAGTTACCTCGTCCACACAAACATACAAACGAGTGAGTAATTCAACTTCCTTAATATACAATAATAGCTTGTCGTTTGTCGCGTGCCGTGTCTGCCGCTGGTTGTCGTATGTGTACAAAACAACATGTGTTTGTGTTAAACATGTTAATATATATGCTTAGCTTTTGCGTACTGCGAATACAAACTATTATATTAATCATTGCAAAATTATACCTTTTTCTGTACGTGAAACTGTAAACTAAAAATAACTATGAGTAAGGAGCGATTTTACAACTGTCAATTATTTTCCTGATTCTCATGAAAGAACCATTTCTTAGAAACATTGTTTGTTTTTTAACTGGAACTATTGCATTATATTGTATTGTATTGTATTGTATTAACCTTTAATTTCATGGCCGGTCGAGACACCACACAATACGTCCTTTCAAGCATATCCAGTAGCAAAAACTTTAAAAGTGATGAATAATAAGGTTTTTTGCTATACCTTAATAGTCGGATAGATGAAGACAAGGATAATTGTCTTATGTGACCTTCAGCTAGAAAACCATAGACATAATGACTTGGTAGGGCATTAAAGCATACTTTACAAATACAATTTATTTCAAAATAGAAGCCCGTGCCACCAGCGTATTAGTTAATATAGACGAAGCCGTAGACACACATGAAATTAAAATTTTAGTAACATATAGTCTTAGATCATATAATTCATCCCTGAGATCTACTTATTCTATATAATCGTGAAACAATTAAAAGAATTCAATTAATTGAATTAGTTTCGGGAATAACCCTCTTAACAAAAACTTATTTTTCGCGGTCACCTCTTTATTATTGACTAGCGGCCTGTTGCAAGCAATCCCGTGGGATAAAATATAACCTATAACCAATCAGAAAGTCCAATTTCTTTTAATCGGGTGATTTTAGTAGTCCCAGAGATTACCCAAAACTTACGAACTCACAAAGCTACAATCTCACAGACTTTTTCCCTGTATAGGTAATATTAGTATAGATAAGATAGATAAGTTGTCAAGATCTAGGATATATTCATTGACTAGTTATCATTATTAAACTTGGGTCAAATTCAATGAAATTTGAAATATACTGTGTTTAAACAATGCCTGCATAGTTACTGAAAATTCAGGGTTCTAGTTTTATCCACAGCGAAGTTAAAGGGGGGTCGAAAATGTCCTGAACTGCTTCGAGAAAAGGATGGTCGCTGTTTTGCTCGATTTGACGGGGGATGGGGGAGATACCTACTTAGATGTACGAGTAAATACAGCATTCACAAAGTTATAAACAAGGACTTAGGAAGCCAGAGGTAAAACAATAGACAGTCTTGTTGCTAAAGAGCGATCTCCAGTCGTTCAAGACATTTGAAGCAGGATGGAAAAAGTTGCAGGGAAATAGTACATTACTACAAAGGTGATGGGACGGGAAGGAAGGAATTACATGCCAAGTGAGATAGATAGTAGCCATATACGAGGCAGGGATCCCTAGTCCCGGCCAAGTTATGTACATGTAATGATTTTCTCAAACAAACAATAAAGAAAACCAGGGATTTTTTTGAATGGCTGAAAACCTTGTTTTGTTTTCACTTTGCAGGCCTCCAATTTAATATAAAATTTTGTTATGGGCGATACTTCTCAGCCTATTGTAAGGAATTTAACGTCAATATTTAATTACTTACATGTTTATAAAATTATAATATAATATACAGTGTGTATATTTAATATTACCTCAAATTGTAACCAGAGGTACGTGTTAGGGCTATGAACCGATATTGCAAGAAAAATTTAAGTTAGTCTTAACTACCAAAGCGCAATTAATTTTTGAAAATTTATCGAGCGGCAATGTATTGCGTACACTGTGACATGATGACACATGGAAGAATCGGGTGACATGTGACAATTTATTGTGACGTCACGTCAGTAAGACAAAGTAGTGATCCATTGCGTGCTGAATTATTTTATATGGAAAAAATTAAGATGGTGTTTAAGAAAAAAAAATGCAATATCGTTTCTTAGCCTTAACACCAACCTCTGGTTACAATTTGAGGTAATATTAAATAGACACACTGTATACAGGCTGGAGCGTTGAAATGGACTATATATGGACTAACATCCTCTGGGTATCTTAACTATTCTTGTATTGTATCACATCAATATGACACTCATAAATTATACAACGTGAGCTGAATACTAAGTGCATGTTGCTGCAAAACGTAGCATTGTGCATTGCTGATAAGAGGTGATAACTGATAAGATAATCTCGCTAAACTTCAAGATTAGAAAGGCGTATATGTTATATAGATAACCGTTCTTGTTATGACCTACTGGTTATGAATCAGCTACTTCAGAAATGATCGATATTATGTGCGAACACTTGATCATCCTGTCTTACAACGAACTACGTTACATAATGCCTAGTTAATTACTCACCGTAGCCTTCTAAGGCCCATGGGCCCACTGAAAGTTTGTAATCCATTAAATGAATCCAAATCATTTGAATTTGGAACAGGGTTGCGTTTGTTTTTTCTCAGTCGCTTTATGAAACAAAAGAAAATCAACTCTATTTACTTAAAGGTCGCGGGTTCGACCGATGGGTTTATTCAAAAACTTAAGTACGAAAATAAGATTTGATATTTAACAGCTTTTCGGTGAAGGAAAACATCGCAAAACCGGTCTAGTCCTAATAAGTTTGGAAAGTCAGATGGCAGCCGCATTCGTAAAAATAGTGCCTATGCCAAATCTTGGGATTAGGTGTCAAAGTGGACCCCGGGCTCCTTTAGGGCACAGCCAGGAATAACGCTAAGAGGGTAAATGTATTCAACATTAGATATATCCCTTAATTATTACCCTTTACAGTAACTTATTTAAAGCTCAGCTCAACGCTCACCCACAAATATATCTTGACGGCGCGGTTCGTAGTAACTAAGCGTAGGTAGAGGTCTAGTTTCGTTAGGCGTGACGGTTGGAGTGAGGTGCATGAGCGCGTGAAAAATAACTGCCCATCAGGCGTTTGAAAAATCTCATAATTTCCCAGTGTGTATATGAATGGTCACATAAGCCCGCTGCAGCGATGTTTCAATGAATGTTGCAACAGCATTATTCATGGCGGCTGGTATGTTTAATTCATTGTTTGCGACACATACGGCATATTTCTACAGGCGTCATCCCGTCACCAGCATGACTAAAATTGGGATCATTAAGTACTTGTTTCTCGAACGAGTGAGCCAACCGAACTTCTATGCCTATCGAAGTTCTATGCCTATGATGAGGGAAGGCATTACTAGCAGCTCGCGACGGACAATAGGTAACTTTTTACATGAAATGTCCGTTTCGGGAGAAAACGTTTTCCATTTACTAAATCTTAACAAATCACTTTGATTTTGATGTCTATCGCTTCAGCATTATAATATCTCAGACCAAGAAAAAAAGATAGACGGAGCGTTACGAACAGTCAAGTGAAGCCAAACCACATACAAACAAAACCAAGCTACATCAAGTTTAGCACACGCTCTCGCACACATATACAAACAAAATTGCACAAAACTCTTCAGCGCGTGTCGCAATGCTGTCAAGATCATTTGTTTCGAGTTTTGTGCGATTTAATTTGTTAAGCGTGTGCTAAACTTGCGGCTTGGTTGAAAACCGGTTGGCTTCACTAGACTGTTCGTAACGCTCCGTCTGTATATTTTCTTGGTCTGAGAATAATATCTAGATTTATAAAATTCGCTTTAAAAAGAACTTTCGGTGACTTTATTTTAAATAATGAAAAATTTGAAAAGAGAAAAAACCTACGAGTATAAACCTAGTCTTCTCAGCCAGCATCCAGTGTCTGGAGTCTGTCCCGCTGATCTCCGCTATAAAGGTCGCATTTGTCAACCGATTCTCGTGAAATTTTGTGAGTAGGTTCGCTCACATAGTACCTATAGCTTTTTTTGTTAAACATTTATATCGAAATTATAAATATATATTTCAAACGGGGGCTCTACAGCTCACAGAGCCACTAGTTTGCAGTATTTTTATTTATTTACGACGATTTATTTATTAATTTCATACAAAATGTTTGACAGTATGAAACCAAATAGTTTAAAATTCTTAGCATTCTAATTTTGTTAAGGATTGCGTTTTTTGTTTTTGTTTAAAGGACAAGCCTGCCTGATGTATTACAAAACAAAGAGTCACTTGTAGTAATGAAGGTGTAGAAATATTAATGTCTCTGATTCATGCCAAAGATAAGATTCCAATGAATATCAACGATCTTAACCAATGAACCAATTTCCTCGAGGGGACAATTCGCCGTAGTATCGGTTCGTTATTTAATTTATATTTCGTTTAAGTTGGTACGCGTGTGTGCAAATTGATATTAAATCCCACGTTTTCCCATTTTTAAAAACGTTCGAATACGTTAACGAGAAAATAACGGAGCTCCACAAAATGTCTTCAGTTAAGCTTTCCTCTAAATAAGACCTTATTTAATAACACATAAGATACAAATTCAAACTTTTCAAAAACGACCAACGTTTCTAATAGCTATAAGTATGTTACCTAGAAAAACCTGCAGCTAGTCACGTAAACCACAGCATAGTAATAATAGAAAAAATTACTTCACAAACCGGTGTTGGAGGCAAAATTGCCTATTCCATTATCATAATCTGTGAATAATTCGGATTTAATGTAACATAGTTGTTTTTTGGAGGTTTAACTTTAATAATGGAATCTAAATAAATACCAGTAGCTCTGTGAGCTATAGAACTTGTGAGACAAGACAGTCTCACATTTCACAAATATTTTGATTTTTATTTTGTGAAATTGTATCAGAAATAACTTGAACCTGTTCACAAATAAATATACACGAGAATCGAATGAGAATGCGTCCTGTACGCTTACCATGAGTTTGACAATGACGGCTTACGCTAACGAGTATCGAGTTTTCTATCTGTGCATCCCGCTCGTACTGTC
The DNA here is from genome assembly GCA_945867215.1 of Epinotia demarniana. Lineage (NCBI taxonomy): Eukaryota > Metazoa > Arthropoda > Insecta > Lepidoptera > Tortricidae > Epinotia > Epinotia demarniana. Next base: position 39,197,511 of record OX244261.1, on the reverse strand, counting down.
AAAGTGCAATAGAGATGCACAGATAGAAAACTCGATACTCGTTAGCGTAAGCCGTCATTGTCAAACTCATGGTAAGCGTACTCTAGAGGACAACAGACAGACATCCGGACATCCGGACATGCGAAATTATTTTGGCAAAAGCTGGAATGGAGAACTTCTAGTAGTTAGTGTGACATGGTACTTTTTCAATGTGCAAGTTGCAGAACATTTTTAAAAAGGTTGGAATGTTCAGAGAAACTGAAAACTTTCACGAGAACTAAAGACAATGTTCCGTTCTTCCTGAAGGCAACATTTAATTTTATAAGGAAAATTATTATATAATTACAGAAACTTCCACATAGAAACCAGCCGGGATTTTAACCTATATCTGTGGTTTGAACGAAGCGGGGTCGTTAATGTAAAGCATCATATGAAAAATTGTACTTAACCCTGTGCGCGAGACAGACTCGCATTTGACCGGGATTTTTTGTTCTTAATGATTATAAGGAAAATCTCGTGTCAATTAAGAATGTCTTTGCCTCTTCTCTGTTTCTACAAACACAATAGACGTGACTATTTTCCTGTGCTTGATCAGTTCGCCATTTGATATTTTTTGCCCATAGAATCAAGACGCCCTAATGACCAGCAACTTTCTTAAAGGAAATATTGTCATCGGGAAAACCCAATTCGAATCGTAAGCTTGGTTCTTGTTAGAATAACGACTTTAGGTGCTTAGGTGCAAAAGTTACTTTTAATTAACAGGGTCTACATTCGAATTGAAATTTTGTGATTATTAGAAGGTACTATCGACAACATACATAGCTGCACTCCGTGCACTTTATACAGTTTATACGCGTTGTAATAAGGTTCTGTTTATATAAATACAGAATGGTCAGCTAACTATGTTGGCGTTTGTACCATACCTACTTCGTACTGCATAACGATTGTGCTGAAACATTTTTTTTAGTTTCTTCAGATAGGCTTTATTATAAATGAGAATGGTTTTTCTCCCTTACTAACTTTCAACATTTTTTTACTAATTTCGAAGGAGAACAGCCGGACATCTAGACACCTACGGATGTACTAATAAAAAGAGCCCGAGAAACTGAGAACTTCGTTCGCTTCGCTCGGTTGTTCTAAAACCTGAGCGTTAATTAATTTTCATCACACTTGCTCGAAAAGGGTTTCATAACGCGCAAACATACAGAGCTACAATAGCCTATGACGCCAACGGGCGTAATGGTTTTTTTTCTTAAATTGTATCTGTCACTCATGCGGCAGTTACAAAGCAAAGAGGTTTTACATCAAATACGATATCTGAAAACCTATTAATAAATAAATTTGAACTTAAAAACACTACTTAAACATGTTTAATAGAATTACAATGACAGATTAAATATGTATTTAGTGTCTATGTTAAAAGTTTTTAAGTGTTTTCAAATCGTGGCTGTACACCGAAGGGTCTTTGCCATACGTGACGTGAGGCGCACGTCAAATTCAACAAAATGGACAACTGACAGTTTTCTTTGTAGCAGTTTTTTATTACGATTTGTATTAATTTCACCCAAAATGTATTTGTTTCCTCGCAAATGTGATGAAAAACATTGTGTAGAACACGGACGTAACAATATTGCAAACTCGAGTCATCAAAAGCCCTCAAAAGCCCTTCTGATAGACTCTTGTTCGCAATATTCCACTTATTCCCCTCGATAAACAATATAATAAGTATACGAGTATTAATCTCATTTGTTCCTATAAAAATCTCATTTTACGTTTCGACGCGTTAAATTCGCACGAGTAACGAACCCGTTTTGGACCAGTCACGGCATTAATCGAGTCATTACGTCACACAATATTTTGCTACGTCATTACCGTCGTGATACTCGTGGTGTGGGTGTTACCTAAAACGTAGGTAACATTTTCCGGGTCGCATACTTTAAACAGGAAAAAAACACGGGGCTCTGTTCATGTTCAATACACATTAATGTAGTAATCTTATAATCTGACGTGTTTTGTATTGATTGTCTGTTAAAAGACAATGACTGACCCTAGTCTCACCAGCACGGCTATCACAAGACAGCGCGCTAGCTCTCTCGATTTTCCTCGCACTATACCTCTCCTTCTAAGTTTTCTAATAACAGAGAGACGGATAGTGCGAGAAAAATCGAGAGTGCTAGCGGGCTGTCTTGTCATAGCCATGCTGATTGTAAGCGATGACAGAGATGATGGAGCTTGCTGCGGCGCTACCACGAAGATCGAAACTCGAAGTTCTTATACATGCATCCCTGTCTCTCAAGTAATGTGAGTGCGATAGAGATGAAGATACCCGAACGTCGACATTCGAAATTCGTGGTTATAGCTCTGGTTCAGTAGTATGGTGGATAGGCATCCACTCTTGTTTTGAAGGCAACTAGATCGTAGCTGTCAGGAAATACAGATCATCATCATCATCATATCAGCCGAAAGACGTGCACTGCTGGACATAGGCCTCCCCCAAAGAGTGCCAAAGTGACCGATCCACCCGCATCCAGCGGACTCCCGCAACCTTTACCAGGTCATCAGTCCAGCTTGTCGGGGGCCTACCCACGCTGCGCCTTCCGTAATACGGATGATGAAAGCGAATTCCATTGTAGGAATGTATGTATATGTGTACATAAACATATATATGGTATGATTTACGTGTGTATGTTTATTATTGATGTAATTGTGTATGTTGTAACGCTGTAAGTTACTTTACTTCTAATTTTGCCACCTACTTGTAATGATTTGTTTAATTTCTCTTCTACCGGCCTATAGTACAGACCGCCTGTTGTTGTCCAATGTTGTATTTGTTGTTCAGGTATGCAGTAAACAGTTATTTGTATCACGGGAGTGTCGGTAGACCTCACAAGGTGGACTGATGACCTGGTAAAGTTCGCGGGAGTCCGCTGGACGAGGCCCTGCTGGGGAGGCCTCTGTCGAGCAGTGGACGTCTTTCGGCTGATATGATGATAATGTATTACGGGAAAAAAATATTTAATAACAATACTACGCCTCCATAAAACGAAAGCCCTTCTCAAGTCTAATTTGCGTTAGCTTGCTGTATTACGATAAAACTAATCCTATTTACCTATATCGTCAAAGTATAATAGATCGTCTGCTAAATGGAGTAGATTAAACGAAACTTACCTGAAGGGAAAATACTCGTAATGCCCCTAACAGTTGAAAGTATTGGACTTCAGATACCTAAGTTTTTAAGAACGGCGTTCTTTGTGTCCTACAATGACGATTGTTAGATTGAATTGTTCTGGAATTTATATTTCTCCATTTTGTTCTTCAGCACATCTATTTTTAGCCCTCGGTGACTAATGTGCTCTTTACTCAGCGAGGGCTGTTAAACAAAGAATGTCGTAGATCGCAGGGATTTGACGGTCGCGCTGAAGGCATATTAGGCGATAAAAATGTGATGTGAGGCTTTATTGAATACTGTGGTGAGCACAAAATGTGTGTATGTAATAAACAGTGTCAACTGTATATCATTAACTGAACTTAACATGTCATCATCATCATTCTAGTGTTATTCCCGGTTATGCCTTAAATGATCCCGCGGTACGCTTCGACACCTATCAAGATTTGGCATAGGCACTAGTTTTAAGAAAGCGACAGCCATCTGACCTTCCAGCCCAGAGGGAAAACTAGACCTTATTGGGTTTAGACCGGTTTCCTCACGATGTTTTCCTTCACGGAAAAGCTAACGGTAAATATTCCATACATAAGTTCAGAAAAACTCATTGGTACGAGCCGGGATTCGAACCCACGACCGCCGCTTGGCAGCGGCATGCCTGAATCACTAGGCTACCGTAGCTTCTCAACATTGTATTCTATCAAAATATATTCCCCATCATAAAAATAGAACGAAAGTTGATATGAATCATATCATAAATGACTAACTAGTTAAGGTAACATGTAAAATTAATAAAAAATTGAAATGTCATGACAGGGAGTCAGTACTGCCTATGAAGCTGCAGGGCAGGTCCTGGGTTCGAATCCCGGTAAAGTCAAATATTTGTGTGATGAGCATGAATATTTGTTTCAGAGTCTTGAATGTATTATACCGGGTGGAAAGGCACGACGATTCCTTCCGCAAAAGGGGGATTGTTTAGACTGAGTACAGTATTTCCTCTAAAGAAACTAGGCTCATATTCATAACCGTTTTGAAGTTATAGGCAGTTAACTTTTAATGCAAAATACTGCAAGTGACCACCCTCATTAGGGTCAGTAACATTTTAACAATTACACAAGAGTCAGTGACCTTTATCAATACGTATAAACGATAATTAGTACGTATAGTAATAGTAGGGTTGTCACAGAAGAACATTAATTAATTTTATTATTTTTAATAATTGATCGTAAAAAAAATCTAAACATTACGAATCGATTTTCCATCACTTAAACTAACCCCCCTTTGCGGGAAGGATCGTCGTGCCTTTCCACCCGGTATGTATTTACGTCACACCTAGCCATAATGCGAGTTTTAGTGCACGCTGCGCGTACGGGAAAACTCGCATTGTGGCCAGATGAAGACGTAAAATTTTATGCCCTGTTTTTGGCATGAATTGTTTTGCCACAAACACCTGCGTTCTGGGGCATTCACGAATTCACCGCCCTAGTTACGTAATGTACGTGTTTCTATTAGATACAGTGTCGTCCAGCACCATAACACAGCCTGATTGAGTTTACTATGGGATTACTTCACTTGTGCCCTAACCCCTTTAGAACGGGGGGGGGGGGGGTAGGCATACTATTCGTAGCATTGACATACTACGAGTTATATTTTCAAGGAAAAAACAAAACAACACTAGTCCATTTGTTGTTGTCAATGTTGACAGTTTTAACAAAAACCTTTGAGAAATTAACCAATGACCCACCTTATTAATCCAAACACCTTTGATATCACGCAATGATTTCACAAGCAATCCACAATTTGATACACTTTTTACAGCTGCCAAAATGTCACTGTTAATAACGTTGAAAGCACTTTCTTTTCAGATTTTTTTCTACTTGAGTAAATACTCTCCTGTTTAGTAACTTGTCAACTCGACTAAACACTTGCACTTGATGTGCGCCTGGGCCGGAGTTCGGGATACGACTGGCAAGTGCGGTGATTCATTGAGTATTGGTGAGTTTGGTGCAAAGTAGGGGCGGAAAGCGGGCTCCCTCCCACTCATAACGGGATTTATCAAATCTATTTGAATGTCTCGGCAACACCTAAGGGTATGCGCGCACGAGCAACTATTGTCACCGGCGGCAGTAAATCTGTCTCTTTTGCATGCTCGAAGTGAGATAAAGAGAAGTACTGTCTCGGCGACAAAGGTTGCAAGTCGTTATTAGCTTGCAGCGCAAGGTCGGATCACGTCTGTTGGTTTTATTTTATTTTATTAATAGAAGGTGCGAAACTACCCACAATGGCCTCAAACTTGAACATGGGAAGAGTTTCGAGTTCGTAAATAATTATGATGATGATGATGATGAAATAAACGTATGTTGCAGACATGCGCACGCAAAATTGGATGTGGAATTTTTGCAGATGCAGATATACTTAGTGCAATTTACGACAAGAAAGGAGCCCACGCTGCGCTTGCCGCGTGCGTTTTTTCACCGCAAAATTCACATCCGCAGATTTGAACCTTGAAACATCTGTACCCACTTCCGCATCTGCGGATGTCAAATAATGGCATTCGCAATATCTTTGGTATAATTTAGACCTGCCAATTTCGCAAAAAAAATGGATTCCTATATAACATAACAGCACGGTCCCAAATTCAAGTTCGTGACTGTTATCCACTCACTTGTGGCAACCACAGTTGCCAATTTTACGGACCCCTAAACTGGTTTCGGCAACTGTGGTTGCCAAGCAAAGTGTGGGCTGCTTTGATAAAGAAAAGTTAGAAGCAATTTAGGCTACCTTTTTGAAAATCCGAAATCAAGTGAGCGGTTTTTACATTAATCAACACTTCATTTGTTCCAGGAATCTCTTGCCAATCATACATAATTATTAAATATTCCGTTGGACCTATTGTTACGCAATACCTGTTGGTTCTCCAAATATAATTAATTAAATGTTCATGTTCTTTGAACATTCCGCTCACAGTTTTGAACTTATACCACCGACATACTACTGCCATCTGTCACAACAATAATACTACTGTGCTTAGTGTAATGAGAATCGGGAATCCCCACGGTGTGCCATTATAGTTGTGACACTTGTGACCCATTTTATCGGTTTAAATTGGGGAAACTGGGGATTTCGGAAATAACATGGACCAGTTTTTGGCGGTTAAGATTTGGTTTGGGTTTATATAAATGGTAAATTATTTAAACTTAGTCATTGTAAAATTCAGTGATTTGATATTTAAGTAGTCTTCATTTTGGGTAAGGTTGTCGTTAGATCGTTAAGGGAATATTTTTTTGGGTATTCTGATACTTATCTGCCTAAAAATACATGTAAATTATTTATCTGTAAACTCTTGCTTCTCGAAGTTGTATCTTATAAAAGCTATAACGACAGAAAAATAAATGTGTGGGATTTCAAATTAACTAAGTTTAATATAATTTTTACCGCATTTAAGGTACAAAATTTAATTAAAGTATGCACATTATTTCCTGTACGATAAATATAACCATTTTTACCAGAAGCTCATATTTTCCTTATTAATGGCGATACTTAAATATAGAATAAGATATATTTTTATGTGAACATAACATGTTGTTAAATTACAGGTTATGCAAATCTTATGACTACAATATAATTTTCAACACAATTGCTCGTAACGTACCTCTTATTGTGTCGCTTTTAGGCTCATAATCCTGGATATTAAACACGCGTGTCTCATAACAATACAACACTTGTGTGTTATGGTTATATCCCGATTTAGTCACGTTGACACCTTGCAGCATGACATATTCTCGAACACGGTGCATTCTTAAATTAACCGGGTTTTACAGAATGTATAGCTTTTTTTTAATTCTCGGCAAATGGATTCTTACTCGACTAAACAAATTAAATCCTTTTTGTTAATTAATTGACTATTTCTTTTTCTATATGATATAGAAATGTTTAATTTAGTAAAACGATATAAAACAAAATTATTACTATATTTTTATTGGCTGTTTAGAGATTTCTGTGCCCGCACTGCGCAAACTTCACGAAAAAAAAACTGTTGCGCGCCATTATAGTTTATTTCACAAATATTTGTAATTTGTTTATGCGTGTTTGGTTATTATCAACAATGATAAACAGAATGGACGCCACTGGAAATTCTTGGCGATGTGAAAGTGTGAGTAGCAACTTGTAGTCATCTTAATGATTTACTTTATGTAAAGAAAATAATTTGGCAGGCCTATAACATTTTCATCTTATGAAAATGATTTTTTCCTCGCAAAATGTGTTGAAAAACGTCGGCAGAGCATATGAAACTTGTATTCCAGTACCATTTTCAGCATAAATGTGGGTATAAAAGATCTACAAAATCTGATAAGGCAGAGGTAAGTTGCTAGCCCATCGCCCACAGCACACTTCAACCCTGTTCCCTTAGGCGTCCCTTACGACATCCACAGGTAGAAAGGGGGTGGTGCTATTCTAACCCGACACCACACGGGGAGTACATATTAGTGTGGAGACATTATACCTCACAAGATCTAAGTAAATGTATAAATTAATTGAACAGAAATATGTTATTGATAGATTTTTGCTATTCGCACTTATAGGTACTACCTACATTTCTGGTCAAGTCCTGAAATCTTAAAACAGGATTTTGCTGGACTCGGTCCGGGCGCTCATGTACCTATATCTATTAAAATGCCAAGAGAAGGCAACAATGCGACATTGTTGTCCTGATTATCTCTTATCGGATAAGTGACGGATTATAGTGCTATATTTAGGGCGAAGACAATGAAGAAATCACACCTATCACATTTTATAATCTGTTTTGTTCGTACCTACTTTATAACTGTGTTATTACTACATTCCTTTCAGTGGTATTTTTCTATTTTGTATACCAGAATGGTGGCCAACAAACGTCGAGCTTGATGGTACGCACACACCGTAGCTTTTTTTAACCGACTCCAAAAAAGGAGGAGGTGCTAAATTCGCCGGTTTTTATGAATGGTCCTCGATTATTTGAAGATAATTGGACCAATTTGGAAAATATTTCGTTAGGTTAGAGGGTACTTCCTCAGAGGTACCTCCAAGTATGAGGGAGATGACGCTCTGCTGTACCTGCCTCGCCTATTGCAGGCCTGGAATTTCCTGGGCTATAAGGTTTTTACATAAAAATATTTTTGTAGGAGGCTGATGTATTTGTAGCGCATTCATACGTAGCTAAATTGGAGCCGCCAAGGCGCTCAGAAATATCTGAACACGAGACGTGTTGAAAGATTTATGAGCACTTTGGCCGCTCCGATATATATGATGGCGACTGTACTTAATAGAGTCGTTGCATATAATTATGCGCACTTTGCTGTCGCAGATATTAACGCTGGTGACTGTACCTACTCATTTACCCAATAAATAATACAAGAGTTTAATCAAATTCACAGTCCATGTACATCTCAACATTTCTCGGAACCCACAAACAATAGGCCGGCTCCGCCAATCAAAATTCAACCTTATTGTAACGAAATAGACTACAATATAGAATGAGTCGATGAACAACATCGTCCCAGATCTGTTTTGGTAAGTAACTGTCGATCATAGTTGCCCAACGGTAAGTATCGGCCGATCGAATACTAACGACCTAGTTGGTGTTCATAGTATTGGGACAATTGAATTAAAAAAAATTTTTTACCTTATTCTTTCATACAAGCATGTGTGCAGATGTCACAGAATGGAAACACAATAACCCTCCTCTGGTTCGGCAGTCGGGTAAAAATTGGGGACACAACTTACAATTTCAAAATTCTTAGAAAAAATCCGGGGACAAGTGTGAGTCGGACTCGCGCCCACCGAGGCTCCGTACTTGCCTAGCCCATCGCCCATAACACACTTCAACCCCACAGAGCACCCTTAGTCGACTTTTACGACACTCACGGGCAGGTGAAATTCTATTCTTAACCTGATACCACACGGCCCACACGGGGAAGAAAGGGGGTGGTGAAATTTATAACCTGACACCACACGGGGATGGATGTATACTCCGAAGTAAATATTTTTCTCAAACATGCTCGGAAATGTATGCGTTAATATCACGAAATGAGGACATGAAGTTTCTTGTTTAAGGCTCCCTACATTTCTTCTTGGCCTTACGCCATCGCCAGGATGAAAACCCTAAGTAACACCATTATTGTCCGCTACTCTAACTTTTTAAATTAATATTAAACTGACAAAGGCAAAATTACATACTGCCAACCACCACTAGAAACTGTGAGCATACTTGCGAAAAAAAATAATCGAATGACACGTTTAACAAATAAAAAAGGTGGCAAATTACTCAATTGTTTCCTGATCTTTCGTTCCACTTGGAATTTCAACAAACTATTATTTAATTTGTATTTATTTTTATTTTAATATTTCCTCACCTCGTTTGAGAAAAGCACTATACAATCCTCGGCCGGAACAGCGATCAATCCCTTACTTCACGGCCTCTGCAGTTATGTACTATTTTCATATATATTTTTTATAAAAATATGAATTAAGAAAGACATGCTTGCGAGTTCTGCAGCTCACAGACTCACTAGTCCTCGTAGACCCAATAAGTCGATAGTTTGCGGCCGCTCTAACGATTGATACATCGCTATCCATTACAAGGGCGCGTATCGAAACGCGTCCAATACGGTTCGAGGGCCTTTGATTTTCCCATGTCGGTTGCCACATTCAGCGCTCGGCCGACGTTATAATTTCGTGCCCAGAAACAAGGCAGCACGTAGCGTCTACATTTTGAGTCTACACCCGTATTGACACTATGGAGCGCGGACCTGTGAGGTGATGTGTTGGGACGCCGTCGCGAAATATATCATTATTTTAGTGAATAACAGCCCTGTAGTCAAATTCACTAAAATAATTATATATTTCGCGACGGCGTCCCAAGTCATCACCTCACTGGTCACCCCACCTCTCACCTCACCTGTCACCTCGAGCCTCAAGTCTAATGTGACAGACAAGATAATCTTACCCCGATACGTCACACGATAGACACATGTCTTTAATTTGACAAAATATTGGCTCTGTACTTATGTTTCACACATACCATTTAGCAATGCTACCTTGGACATCCCGATAAAGAGGTTGGAGTCCGAAGGCGCTCATGACTTCACGCCGCAATATGAGCTTCTGAAGATTACATCGCGGCGTATACAGAGTGTACCAAAAATAGGGTGTGAACCGATCAAGGGCATAACTGGTATCGTGTTCTGATAAAAAAAATCTAAAATATTTTTTTATTTTACGAGTTTTTTTCACATTTATATTGAGCAGGTTGCCCCAGTCGGCCAACGCTCCATACAAATGGAAAAAAAATCTTTTAGACTTCTTCTTTTACACTTTGTATGTTAGTAAGCAGCTTTTTATAAAAAGTCTGTGAGCTTTAGAACTCGCGAGACAGAATTTTTTAAATTCAATAGTCTAAATTGTTAATTCATTTTTTTTTACATTTTTTTTTGAGACGAAGTAGTTCGTTCGCTTCGCTCCCTCGTTGACTTGTAAAATTTGCTAACGTGACGTTTTCGTGTGTGAATGTTCATTGTACCCCGTTGACTGGATTAAAAGTATATTCTTCCTTTTTAGGGTTCCGTAGTCAACAACAACAAGTAGTAGTATAGTTTCGTCATGTCTGTCTGTCCGTCTGCGGCTTAACTAAGAGATTTTTTTAAGTGCTTTTTTTTACATTTGTATGGAGCGTTGGCCGACTTGAGCGACCTGCTCCGTACAAAAGTAAAAAAATGCGTCAAAAAAAATTTTAGTTTTTTCCTTAACAGAATACGATACCTGTTTATGCCCTTGATCGATTCACACCCCATTTTAGGTACACCTTGTAGAGCAACTCAAAAAGAGAGTTGATGTTAGGTCTTATCGAGATGTCACAGAGGTTGCGTAGGATCGGAGTAGATGGAGGGTCTACTTTGAAGTACATCGACAGGAGCTTAGCTCTTATACTTAAGAAGAAGAATGTCGTTTACTTCAATATACTTATTCCACTTTCATCGATTGTGTGTGACTAGGCAGGACCACTACTTTTCCAGATCCTTTGTCCGTCCTATGTACACAATACTCTGTAGGTATATGAAAACCAATGTAACTCAAACCTACATAAATGCGTATGCCATTTCGACATTTACATTTCACAAAATAAGCATCATAACTGCCAGTAAAACAAGACAGTACAAAAGAATTACCCTTGTAAAGCAAACGCATATGCGTATACACTCATGCATAAGGTTAATTAATGATATACCCAGCACCCAGTAGTACGGTACGCGAAATGAATGGACCTTCGATAACTCACAAGGTCGTGATGTTTTTGTTAGAATTTAGACTATAATGAGTACTACTAGAAGTTAAAAATTCTAGTGAATTTTGACGTTGCTTTAGGTATTATATAGCGTTTTCTTAGCGATCCTTGTAAATCCAAGGATAAATTATACAAGTGGTATTTTTCTTCAATGGAGTATCGCATTTTAGTATTATAATCTCCCATTTAATTTTCTAAAACTTTCGTCAAGTGATAACGTCGGTATAATCCGACCCAAATAAAATGTATATATTTCCTCTAAAAGATTATACAAGTGGGTTTGGATTACTGAATACTATTAAAAACTATCAAAGTTAACCAGAGTTTGAATTAATAACATATTTATCAATAGCTTAATTTTATACGAACAGTTTAATGTTGAAATCCTCCTAATTATTTAAAAATAAATCTCAAAAAAATTCAAGTCGACGCATATAATCCAGCTTTATCATAGTAATCTATTGATAAAAAATCTAAGTAATTCATCAATAGCTCCTCGTTTTATTCACTTATCAATTATTTTTCTAATTTGAACTCACGACGATCAGCGCGCGAGTCTAGTGCGCCGACGGCGAGAACGTCATGACCAATCACAGCACGCCGTTGCTTGTTTCCTACGCGAGGGCCTCCCATCTGTGCTGACAACCGGACATCGACAGTTCATTTGCATTTGGAAAATGTAATACGACAATGCGCGTTAAAAGTTTACTTTGATAATTAATAAGTGTTTAATTTGTAATCAAGTCTTGAACTTTGACGTTGTAGTGGTTAAGGAGAGAGGCATTGCGCGTCTAATAAAATTACGAATATAGCCTTTATATGTTATGTAGTTATAGTAAGCTAACTAAATCAATACTTAATTAATGTGTAGTACTCCATTATTGAATGGATCAGCTCACTTGAAAAATGTTATCTTTTACCGAGTTTAGCTATTGTTATGTTTTACTGTACAAAAACCTCCATGGTAAAGCTGTGATGATTGTAAGATTACAAATACCTAATCTCTATGGTAGTAATAAAAAAAACAATTGTTAATGACTCCAGTTTATGCCTGCATCACACTGGCGCGGCCTGGCCCCGGCGGACAATAGTAAACTTGTCCACCGCTGTCAAATTTTCTATTGTCCGCCACCGCAGGCCACACCAATGTGTTGCAGGCCTTAAACATACAGATTTTATAGAAACACTCCACTGACAAGCTGTGATGATTGTAATGATTACGAATAGTCTATATAGTTAGTAATAAATTAAATCAATATTTCATTAATATTGTAAATATTGCAAAAATATGTTTCGATAATATCCTCTCATAAATAAGTACCAAAACCTAAATCCACTCACATAAGAGTTATGGGTCATATTTATGAGTAAGTTGTATGCACCATGCACCTATATTTTTACACTTGACTGTACTCGAGTGTTAAGTGGAGCTCACGTGAAAAAATATATAGTGCGGCGGAAATTGGGCAATATTGATAAAAGTCGTGGACACGTCTTCTATACACCTAACACTGGTGTGTGTTCCTTGTTCTCTCCAGAGTACGAATCTACCGGTTTTAGTTCAGGGAAAGGGGCCGGGCATAGTTGTGACGTTACAAAGATGGCGGTCAATCTTTGGATGGGTGACCGCCTGACATTTGAGTGGTTAGTATAAATGCGCGTTTCCGTGCTTTGGAAGGCACGTTAAGCAGTTGATCTTGGCTGCTGTCTATGACAGTAGTCGTTAAGCCGAGTTAGAGGCCTTCGGGCGGCTTAAGAACATCTAACAGGCGATTTGCCCACTCACTAGACAAAGGGGGGACAACTGTCACTCGCGTCCGCAGGAGCTACCTACCCCAACCCTGCACGTGTCCCCTGAGTGGTACTAAAGAGTGGCAAACTTTAAAGGCCAAAATAATATATGCCATACGATTAAATAAACAAAGATGGCGGCCGACGGTCATCGATTTTTGTTCAAATCTCGGGTTCTATTGCTTCGTGTGAGGTGTCATTTGAAAGCATATTAACCGTACTATAATTATTTTCTTCAACTGTAAAACGTACAACAAACCGTTTGAAATAATAATGGATTATTTTACCTTAGACGTTTGCTTACTTAACATCATAATTCGAGAAAGACATACTTTAGCATGATTAATTTCATTATAAAAAAAAATAAAGCATTTTATTAGCTTGCCAAAAATATGCAATTTGTTGTAGTTCAATAATAATTACATATTATGGCCAATTCCGTAACGCAAGTCCCCGGCAAGCAGCATGCTGTGTATGTTTGAAATACTTTTAAAGTTAATTTTTTGTGTTCCCAAATGAAAGGTACTGTAGTCGAATTAATAAATTTTGTGTTTAACTGTATATTAGTACGCGTAGATTAGTTTATATAATCGGTGAAATGAGTTATTTCAAATAAATCAATCAATCAATATCATTTATTTGCTGGAATACAGTAGATACTTATATAAATAATACAAATGTCAATAAGATTACACACAACAGTGTATTCAGCCCATATGCAGGGATGCAAATGTCTTGAGTTTAATAACATAGGTGTGTAAATAATCAATTACGCCTAGGAGCAATTTATCAGCCATGTGAGCATAATTTATTTTGTCATTATGTTTCAATAAAAAGCCATTTTAAATTCATAAATGCGTTGTCTGTGGGCCGCGAGCTTTCGCCAAAATACAGCCCGACAACTAGGACCCAAATTGTCGACATGGCCATTGGAGACATTTGGACGTGGTGATTTCTTACATTAACCTTTCTAGCAACAGCTTTAGGTAAACACAATTTTTTCGATGGAGATGCATATTTATGATTTGTCGACTGATATATATTCTGTACTATAGAACTGCAAGTCATTGCAGTTTTTCACGCAACAAGTTCGAACAGAACCGTGAGCGGCGAGGCTCGCGAGGCCGCAGACCGGGCTCCACGTAGGCCCGAAGGCCTGAAGCGTCCCTCCAAAGCGCGCTCTCGGATACTTTACTCCTGAGTTCAAGAACAAGCGAATCTGAGCGTGTGCGTGCGTCCCTCCAGAGCGTGCTCTTCACACGAGCCCGAAGGCCGAAGACCCGAAGGATGAGCCCACGCGGATATTTTACTACTTCCAAGTGTATTACAAGCGAACCCGAGGGATGAAGGTACGAAGCGTACCTTCAGGGAATGCACTCCACGCAAGCCAGAGGGCCAAACGCCCGAAGGGCGGGCCCACGTGGACACTTTATTACTCCTAAGTGTCTTAAAAGCGAATCTGACGGCCGAAGGCCCGAAGGAGAGCGGCATAGCACGCGAGGCGGCAGGCTGAGCTCTGCGTAGCGTAGGGGCGAGGGCCGAAGCGTCGCTTCAGAGCAGGCTCTCCACGCAAGCCAGAGGGCTAAAGGCTCGAAAGGCAGGCCCACGCGGACACTTTATTACTCCTAAACATCTTACAAGCGAATCTGAGGGCCAAAGGCCCGGCGAAGCGTCTCGTCAGAGTGCGCTCTCTAATACTCTACTCCTGAATGTGTTACAAGGGAACCTGAGGGCCAAAGGCATGGCACGCGAGGCGGCAGGCCGAGCTCTGCGTAGGGACGAACGCGTGTAGCGTCCCTTCAGGATACGCTCTCGGACTTTTGTTTGGATGTTTGTTACTCAACCACACTTATTTGGATGAAATTTTGCACGAAAATAGTTCATAGCCTGGATTAAAATAAGGGATAGTTTTTATCCTGGGCCCACGCAGACCAAGTCGCGGGCGGAAGCTAGTTGTCTAATAAAGCTGCTTGCGTTGATTGTTCTATTATTTATTTTCAACTAGCGACACGCCACGGCTTTGCACGGATACTATGTCATACATATAAACCTTCCTCTTGAATCACACTATCTATTATAAAAAACCGCATCAAAATCCGTTGCGTAGTTCTAAAGATTTAAGCACACATAGGGACAGACAGCAGGAAGCGACTTTGTTTTATACTATGTAGTGATGTTATACTAGGAACTAACACTAACAGAGATTAACAATCTCACTTGAGAGCAAAAAGAAGACGTAAATTAGTGTAAGGGGGCACCCCCCACACACATTTTACGTCTTCTAAGAAAAGAAAAGAACGCTTCAGAGCTCTCGCCTCGCCTTCGGCTTGGGCTACAAGGTTCCTGAGGTAGCCTTTATTTTACTGCTTTAGTATGCTGCTGCGTATCATGACCGTCTGACTCGTAAAATTACTCAGAAAACAAAACAAGAGTGTCTCAAGGCGCCATGTCAGTGCTACCTAGCTGAACCGTGGGAACTAAGACTTATACCTACACTTTGGAAACCGAGGTCGGTTCATTCAGCCAGTTGGTTGGCACACGCGCTCACGGCCGGACGCTGCGCACAGTTAGGTATTGAAAATGACTTCGTTGCTAATAAAGTCGATTCACTGCAGCGTTGTGGGGTGTGACAACAATAAAACAAATAAGACATTTATGGTTTTTTATCTGCCGACTGACGATGACAGATTAGTAACCGTACCTACTTACTTTATATAGGTACCCAAGTACTAATTATTGACCTGGTACGAACTAGTGAGTTTTTACAAGGACGTTTACGGAACATTGAATCTTTAATACCTATTTCAAATACGTAATTATTTTGTAAGGCCTGCTTGAGTTTCGGTAATTTAGTATACCCCGAGCCTCAGACAAGTTTACTCCGCCACTGCCATGAAGTCCAAATTATTTAGTTGTTTTCGTAGATTTCATGTTTATGTTTATCCCTGTATAACAGCAATTAGTATAATAGTTTACTTCGTAAGATTCGCACGGCAGCTTAAGAAAGGGCGAATACATCGTCGTTGGTTGGTATAGGGACTTATGACTTTTTGGAAGGGCTGGAATTCACTCGCGAGGATGAAACACATAATCAGAA
Source organism: Epinotia demarniana (assembly GCA_945867215.1). Lineage (NCBI taxonomy): Eukaryota > Metazoa > Arthropoda > Insecta > Lepidoptera > Tortricidae > Epinotia > Epinotia demarniana. Next base: position 39,181,161 of record OX244261.1, on the reverse strand, counting down.
TATTTTAAAATAATACATTACAACAAATTATGCCTAGTGTCTACTTTCAAGTTTGTAATGCTAATTTTAAACTATTACGTTATTCTTATACATATGCTGTAAATAACAAAGATACGTAGGTACCTGACAAACTTTATTTCGTACGGTTTCCAGGATATATTTAAATTACGTTACAGGGTGAGCAATAGGTAACATGGCTTCAATTGTATTTAACATGCTGCGTTGATATGTTTGTATGTATGTATGTAAGTGACTATGCAACCCCGTATATTTTATACCTATTTGCTTTTTAGGGTTCGTACCCAACCGGAACCGTACCCAAAGGGTAAAAACGGGACAGTTGCTTCACCATAGTGTACTCGCACATTATAATAGAATTTTATGTTTTGCAAAATTATTTAAAACGTAAACCGTTTTTTATTTCACTCAACTATTAATTATAAAATCATTTCTAAGCGGTGTCAACTCTACCGTCGATTGGCCGGCGCATGCGGGCAACGACCCGCGCGTTCAAGGTCGCTCCAATGTTAAATTTCGTAGGCACTTAAAGCAGTAGGTATTGACATTTTTATTCAGACCTGAGTATCTGTTTGTAGAACTATTATATAATCTGTGGCCACGTGACGACAGCGATCGCTAGCAGAGTCTAGCGTGGTGATGGTTCGAAGAAGCCATCACCTTTCGATTCTTGACATTAAAAATAAGTCAGAAAAATATAAATACGCTTTATTTACAAAGGACTTTAATATTAATTACTAAAAAGATTAACATGATAATTATAATAATATAATTTATTTTTTATTAAATAACGAAAACGTATTAGGTACATATTTACAAAATATTAGGAGGCCCCTGTATAAGAACGGCACTCACTGCCACTCACAGTGACAAGTGACATTACTTTCGATCAAATCATTCATGCCAGCTCTCGTGAATCGACCTGTACACCAACAAAATCTATATTGTTGGAAATATTATAAAATTACCTATCTTTTTCATAACATCTTTGATTGCGCTAATGTTATTATTTATTGAGTTACAAGCGTGTCAGTACTCATGCTAACGCGCACGGTAAAAAAGTCATATTTTGTCAAATATTTAAAAAGATTTTGATGGTACGTCATAGGGCTCGAATAAACAATTATATAAAGTTTAATATGCTTTCAAATGACACCTCACACGAACCGATCAGTAAAATAGAACCCGAGATTGGAACAAATCGATGACCGTCTGCCGCCATCTTTATGACGTCACAGCTATGTCCGTCCCCTCTCCCTCAAATAAAACCGGCAGATTCGTACTCTGGAGACAACGAGGAACACAACCGTACAAAAATCGTGAAGGAGACGACTTTTTGCGATATTGCCAACGTACTAACACTGATTATACTGAAAAATAATTTCGGTGTGCTGTGATGATTATTAGATTACGAATAACCTGCATAGGTGACACTAAAATACATCAATACTTGTTTAATGTGTGGTACTCCAGTGTAGTAATAGATGATTGTTGTCGATTAAGTATAATCATACTTAATCGATTAACACTGTAGTGTTTTTGTATAATCATACAAAAACACTACAGTGTTAAATTTATAAATTAATCTTAATATGATGACTTTTTCGTCTATTAACTACACATTAATAAGCATCATTGATCTAAAGAGTACCTATCAACGTACTTATGCAATTACTTATTCAATCAAGCTAGGTTGAACCATTTCAACCATCCATGAGTGACCGGTATGTCGATCAAGTAACGCATTACGCACTATACTACGTAACGTACGCTATGTAGATGTAAATGTCTTTTTTTTATATGAAAAACGACAGGACCCACGGCCCGCTTTCTTACAGTCGGTTATAACGGGTTTCTTCGATTTCGGTTAAAACCGGTTTTGCATTCCGTACTCTCAATCAACTGAGCTATCGGAACAATCCACCTCGGTCACCTTTTTTATCAATCAGTTCATTCTTACAAGGCCTTAGGGAGGCGTGTACCGACATCTGCCTAGATGCGAGATGATCTGCCTAGCAGCAATTTGTATGTAATCATATTAAATCCATTTAGTTTTGTTATTATATTTGGTAAGCTCGGCCTTAAATATGATAAAAGAGAAAGTTTCGCCTTAATATGAACCAACGTGAATGTAAACTTAACACGCAAAACTAAAAGAAAGCGTTTACGTGACGTATGTAAGAAATGTGCATCGAAAATCTACATTTTCAATAACTCCGGATTTTTGTATTAATTAATGAAAAAAGTCCTCTTCCACATCTATGAAAAACTACTTTTCTGAGGGTTATTGGTAATTTAATAATTTAATGTTAGGCCCCAATCGGACTTTGAAAGATTCTTTGAAATCGAATGAGTAGGTAAGGTACCTATTTTCGGAGATTACCCCCAACCTGCACCCTAATTTAACTGCCTACTACTACTATTAGGGTGTAACCACACCAATCGATCGATGCCATCGATCGATTATCTATAAGTCGATCGACAGTTTCTACTATCAGCTAAACCTACCAGACCAAACGGCCAATATCGATCAGTGGCATCGATCGTTTGGTGTGGTAACACCCTTAGACAGATAACTAATAACCCTGTGTTTATACTTTCTGTACTTACTTCATATTAGTAACATCAGGGGCCCGTATCATGAAGCAACAAGTTACAAATTACAAGGGGAAGTCTCTTTTTAATACCTTTTGATAGAAAGAAACTTCCGCTTGTAATTTGTAACTTGTCGCTTCATGAAACGGGCCCCAGATCATTATGACATCGGGACCTGGAAAACCTCTAGTAAATAAGTACAACTCTCAGTCTACAAATAAAATTAAAGTTAAAGAAAGTTTAATACTAATAACCCTATATAACTTTCTTTACCTACAATTATTGGTTAAATAAACTAGATAATTATGTCATTTCGACCGAAAAACAACTACTAAGTAACTAAATATAATGTACAATCAAGTACTTAAAGTTTGTACCTACAAGTTTGAGCATACGCTCGGCCTTGGCGAGGTACTCGGCCGGCAGCACGCTGCACACGAATCGCGTGAGTCGCGCGCGAAAGATTTAAATTACGGATAATAACTGATAAGCTAATACAATTTAGAGCTATTGACGAATCCGTTAGAATTTGTGTTTATATATTCTTCGATAGAACTAAAATGAATTACACCGACTTGAGAATTTATGAGATTTCTTTTATGGTAAGGAGAATGGTTTCAAGATATTATTCCTAGTTAACAAAAATGCTATTGATAAATATGTTAGAAATTAATGGGGCCATTTTTTTAAATACTTTTGAATACACTTTATTAGCCACTAGTTACTTGAATATTCTTTTAGGAGATTTATAATATTTTAAATCAATTCCGGTTTTGCTAACGTAATCTCTTGACAAAACTATTAGAAAACGATATGTAAGGTTTGAATAATCAAATGCGATGCATTATAGGAAAAAACTATAACTTGTATAATCTTTGCAAAGTTTTACAAGTGTTCCTTACAAAAAAATTAATTATTCGAAAACCAAAATCAAAAACTGCTAGAAAATATTTTTCGCTGTTAGTACTTAATGTACTCTCGCTGATAACAAAAAAAAATCAAACTTGGGACTTATGTTAGTTTGACGACAAATTATAGTGTTCGCGTACCGTACTACAGGGCCCTTAACTATAAACAACACTCCTGAATAAACTGGTAGGTAGGACTTACCAGTTTATTCTGATTATTACTAACCTAAAGGTCAAATTACACTGGATAAGTTGTTTTACTCGACACAGGTGTGTATCGTGTATCGCTAAGCTGAACTAAATACGCTGATCTTGATAATAACGATACAAGCCAAGCGTGATATATGAATGAAAATTATACGCATTATACACAGGTACACCACAGACATAGAAGCGCCTATGTCACCAAAGCAAAACAACACAATACAGACTCTACATACATGTATTAAAGTTGATATTGCGATGTATGTAATGGAACTCTTAGTGCTTAGGGTGAAACTGGCAATGATCTTTATTGAGGACACAGTTCCACCTTGACTTTGCGCGGATTTCGTTTCCTACGGAAATGACAGATCACTCGTGATGATAAAACCGCTTTTTTGTCGGTTTTTGGGAAGATTTTTTTTACAATTAGGTATCTATATTGTAAAAGCAGGAGTAGATACGATTATCCTAATGGTAAGGGGACACTGAGGACCCTAGCCAATGAGCTTAGGTCTCTTTGGGACAATTGCAACTCCAAAGGTGGGAACAACGTATCGAGGACCCCGAAAAGGTGTAACTTGCCCAAACTATGTATGAAACTAGCTTTTGCCCGCCACTTCGTCCGCGTGGAACTGGTTTACGAGTATATCGTTGCTCCATACAATCTTTCACGCCATTTCGTCTCCTTAGGGATGATTTCCGGGAAAAAAGACGTGTGACTATCCGATGTCCTTCCCCGGGACTAAAATTATCCCTATGCCAAATTTCATTTAAATCGGTTCAGCCGTTTAAAGCGTGAAGAGGTAACAGACAGATAGACAGACAGACACACTTTCGCATAAATTTATAATATTAGTATGGCTATGAATACTTTTATTGTTAGGAATACGTTATAATATTAGTATGGCGTTATTAAAAGACCAACAAGAAATGTAGGGAGGCTTAAACAAGAATTTCGTGATATTAACGGATGTTATATTTCCAAGCATGTTTGAGAAAATGTTCATTACCTTCATATTACTTAGTAAGTGTACCACAATGTCACGGTTAAATATTCCGGTTATTATTAGGTACCGTAATCGCCGGAAAACGGACTTTTGCCTAAAGTTAATCACATTAATAAATCTCGACAAGTACACAAATAACATATCTGTATACTTAATCCATTTACATACTTACACATACTTTTAAATAGTGAATCATATGCATTCTAAAATATATTCCAATTTCAATCGTATCACAAGTGGAAAGAGTCCAAAATAACTTTCTATTGAAAAAAATGTAGCTTGTTTAATGTAATAAGCAATTTAATCCACTTCGCATAGTTATCCACTATCAAGCGTTAAAATTATAATTCTATAATATCATTTTACGTATACTAATATGGACCTTATTCAATAAGGTCAGAAAAGCTAATTTCAGATGACTGGTAACGTTGATTTGCCTGCAATTATGTCGATACTATTAAGTTAGCTTTGACGTTAGAGGTTAGTTCTGCAAAGTTGTACACACATATCTTAATAAGCTTAACATTGACAACTAGATTGCCAATGCTGATAGAAATACTATATTTTGTCAGTTTGTCCTGTCACCCTTAAACAATCACTTTTTATGCCTACTAGCTCCTGCCCGCGACTCCGTCCGTAAAATATTTGGATGTCAATTTTCACGAAGATAGTTTATAGCCTGGACTAAAATATAGAATCGTTTTATCCCGAGTCCACGCCAACGAATTCACGGGCGGAAGCTAGTATGAAATAAATTACTAAATTATTAATTCCTAGAGGACGCGAGCGAAGCCACGTGCAAAGTAAGTGAACCAAATGGTAATTGGTATCACTTATGGTATAAGTGAGACTAGGTTAATGTGTACCAATACCAGCGGTAGGTCCATCGACGTACAGGTCTCATAAACATTAACGATTTACCTTATCTTAATTGGTTATTTATGGGTCTAGAAAAATCTAATTAGTAGCCCTTCGTAGGTTTTACCTCTCATTATCTATCAATATGGGTTAGCTAGTTTCCAATTAAAATTTGTCATTACAGATTAATCACAATCTAAAGCTGGACATTTACGACCGGTCCGACAAACCGAGTAGTCCGAATATCAGTCCATGAGTGGCAAAACATTACATTCCTTTTCGTTGGGCAGTCGTGTAAAAATTGCGACATTACTTCATCGACATCGTTTTAAAAGAATGTAAATAATTTTAATTTTAATAAAATAGTTTTTTTTTTAAACCATTCACTTTTAAGGTAAATTAAACGTCCTAGTACTAGTGTAAGAATGGGCACTTTCATGTCAAAGCAATATGGGTTAAATTCGAAGTAAGAGGGTTTTTCTTAATTGGAATTTAAGCAATGTCAGTTTGTGTGTACGAGACCCATATCATGTCATACACTAGTCCATCATCGAGGACTAGGCCTTTTAACTTACCAACAGCCATTAATGTTCTTAGATAAGGTGAAATGAAAAATCTACGAAACACACTTGAATTTCGTCAACTTATCGGTAAACAAAGGTACTACTAAAACTGTATATTGCTTGTCTAAGGACTTTCAGGGGACCATCTAATGAGCGGCTAGTCACCGCCTGCCTTGATAACTTTGTGGATAACATTGTTATGGCAGGTTTCCAGATTTCTCCCCGTAGCGGGCGGGATGCGTAAAAGCATTTCCCCAACGTAAAAAAAAAAAAAAATGTTCGGACCTCTCCGCAAAATAGCCCAATTTTATTGTCCACCCAAATCTCATCACCATAAACCCATTTCCTATTCCATTGCCCACAATAGCTCGAATGCCTTTTGGAACCGGTTCACGGGTATCTACCGATGTAGTTGATATATAGATACCCGTGAATAGGTTCTAGCAGGTGTACTACATCACATTAAACTTAGTCTCCAAAGAGCTCCACGCACGCCTTTGAAATGACCGGGGTTCGCCCCGTGAATATAAATCGGAGATACATAATGATAATAATGCCACATCATCAGCCTATATACGTCCCACTGCTGGGTACAGGCCTCCTCTCATGTATGAGAGGGAACGGGCAGTAGTCCCCACGCTGGCCCAGTGCGGATTGGGGACTTCACATACACCTTTGAATTTCTTCGCAAATGTATGCAGGTTTCCTCACGATGTTTTTCCTTCACCGAAAAGCTAACGGTAAACATGAAATCATATAAGTTCCGAAAAACTCATTGGTACGAGCCGGGATTCGAACCCACGACCGCCGTTTGACAGCCGCATGGCTGAACCACTGGGCTACCGTAGCTTCCAATATAATAATGCCACAATACACAACAATTAACTGTTCCACTACGGTCCCATTTGTTAATCCAAGTGAGAGTAAATGTCATTGTCGGAAGTATTTTGGGAGCGCTTGGTCATATGACTGTGAAGGTCACATTTGCATCACAATGCTTATTACAGTTTGATTCCTAACATAGGTGCAGTCGGCAAATACGCGACTGAAGCCTTGTTACCAAGGAATAAGGTTTATTTTATTAATATGACGGTGGCAAACATACATACGGTCTGGCTGATGGTAAGCAGACAACTTCGCTTTTCGACTCCAGAAGAGAGTCGCTTTTTAGGTACAAGACCCACTGTTGTTTAATGTTTCCCTCTACTTTAAGATATGCTGTATTAAGCTAAATGTCCCAATGTTCGACACCTTAATGCCCGATAGTTGATACTCTATTGTTTTGACATAAGATTGAGGTTCATTTACTAGGGCAGTGTCGGGCACTGGGACGGTTACCTTACCTTTATATACGGGATTATTTATATAGGTATATAATTCTAATAACAAACCTGATAGTATTGAGATGGGATTAAGATGACATTGTTGCAATATGAAGAACAAAGATGGGTAATTGGCGAAGCGTCATTATTTTCGAAGCGGACGTGACAGATGAGTTTCGTGACGGTAATCACTGATGAGTGATGACGTCAGTTAAACACAGTAAATATTGCCTTAAGCAGTAAGCTTATCTCAAGCTCTTAAGAGTGAAGTAGCTAGTAAATCACTTTGATTTTGATGTCGATCGCTTCAGCTTAATAATATCTAGGATTATAGGCTTAGCTTTTAAAAAGATGGTGCCTACAAATTTGAATTTATTCCACACTAGCTTCTGCCCGCGACTCCGTCCGCGTGGAACTCGTTTATATCGCAGCTCCATACAAACTTACCCCCCCCCCCATTTCACCCCCTTAGGGGATGATTTCGGGGATAAAACTATCCTATGTCACTGTCCATCTCTTCAACTATCTCTACTTAAAAAATCACGTCGATTCGTCGCTCCGTTTTGGCGTGAAAGACGGACAAATAAACACACACATACACTTTCCCATTTATAATACTAGTATGGATTTTGAAAAAACGAAATTGAAAAATATTTAGAAGTGGAAAAACTTTTTTCCTTTTTGTATGGACGAGTATGAGGTAAAATCCAAAGGTATACTTCCCTCTGAAGCCGAGACTCAGACCTTTCTATGGACCTTTAATGTGTGTTCCCACAATGAAATGAGAGACAGAAAGGTTCCTAGGCAGCTAAATTATTAGGAACTGGTCTTAAAATGGCTGATGACGTACCATTAACCTACCTACTTAATTTAGTGGGGGTGACGGTTTATTTGCCGCAACCGCATTTTAAATCAGTTGCGGTAAATAAAATAAAAAAAAAAACTTTATCAGTGCGAGTCGGACTCGCCCACCGGGGTTTGGGGGTGTACAAAATTACAAAATAGTTTTAGATTTCTCCCTGGTTGGTGTACGAAGTCTTAATTCAAACTCGACGAGTATAAAAATAGCATACTTTTTCCCCCTTGGCTTCGGGCGTCAAATACCTGTGATGGCTGTGATCTGAGACATTCCTTGTCTTACCGCCGTATGTAGGTGAGTAATAAAACTATTTCAAAGAGTTATCGGTCACAAAGTACACGTTTTGTGTGTTCATTGCACGATGATGACGTAATAACTTCATCGAGGTAGAAAGAGCATGTTTTATAAATACGAAAAGAAAAATAGACGTAAGTTGGATCAACATTAAAATCATAGTCTTCTAAAGGTGGTTTCATACGAACGAACGAGTATCGTGAGTGTTTTCTAAATCTAATGCATTTGAAAGATGTAGATTATTTTCTTGCTCAAGGATGCAAAACGATGTCCTTTGAATGTTTCTTCGCCAAAGCCAACAAAAACTGTTTGCGTGTTGGATAAATTAGTGAACGATCAATCTTAACTTTGTGCTGTCATCTCATACGAAATTGTCAACCTCTTCAAACAACAGGTTTTTCAAAGTTAACTTGCGATTAACACAATATATTAGCTAAAACAGTACCTCAACAACAGTTTGTAAGACCTTTACACCTGCGCTCCACCAGTTCTACGTGGCCCATGCGCGGCTCGCCTGTCTGACCCGTTTAATTGAAGTTACAATTTACAATTTTAAATAGGTAACGATCAGTTTTGCCTGTTAAAATTGCCAGTCGTTATTGTTCAATCGCCACAGTGTTGCCAGTCTTATAGCTTCATGGGGCACTAACGCGAAACGAAAACGAAGTTCGTTCGTGTACTTATAGGAGAAGATACACGGACCGATATCGACCGGAGTACATGCCGTGTGGATACGTGTCGGAACGGAAGTACGGCGGCCGGCCTGATCAAGGTCACTCCATACTAGATTTTCTGTGACCTTGCTTATTCCGTCCGCCGATATAGGCCCGTGTAGCGTCTCCTAATCCGCCGCCATGTCGTTCGAATATGCAAGTGCGATATAGAGGGACGTACACGAACTAACTTCGTTGTCGATCCGCATTAGGGCCTATTAAACAGGGCACTGATGTACCGCCGATCACGCCGAACTACGCTTAAGTTCATTGTAGCGACGCGTGTATGTGTGAGTTGAGTGCGTCATAATCAATGTTTAAACGGATTTGTTTTACTGGCTTTTATATATATCTGTACCAACAAGCGGTATAAAAGAAGCAGTGTTTACTAAAATAAGGCGCATATACAACCAATGTTCTTTATTTAGATGTTGTTTCAAAATGTTCGCGAAAAAACTAAGTGCGCAGAGGCAACTCAATTATAAGATAATATGATTTTGATCTACCTTACATTATCGCTAGAAAATTCAAATTGCGATGGCAGTATATGCAATTGAGTCCCTATTAAACAATTTTAAAGTGAAAAGACGAGTAGGTTATCACCAAACGTAATTCGGTTTGTATTCAAGGTGCTCGGGAGGAGTCCAAATTATGTTACCGAGAAGGGTGTAAGGAGTAAAAAAAAACATTTTTACCAAGTTACGTGTTTTTGTTTTCGTACAAAATTTTGCTTGACCAGTCGAAAGAGACAAACAGCTGAGCCAAACCCAGCTTACTTCGTTGAACTAGCGAGCGAAGCGAAATAATTTATTTTTTCAGTTTGGGCCATTCTTTCGTATGTCCGGCTGTTTACAGGTCTCTGCAGGTCGCATTTCTCGACCGATTTACGTGAAATTTTCAGACAGAAGGATTCGAAAATGATATAGAATTTCACTGTACCTAAAAAAAAACTATTTGCGTGGTTTTGTAATAAAACACGTGAACGCGCTGTATGAATGCGGGTCTGTACTTATTGACGTTAAATAAGTTATCTAATGCCGTAATAAATAATACCTACATTATAATAAATAAGTTATCCAATAGGAAGGATGCAGCTATAATATTTACCATTATTTTATTAACAAAATGTTGAAAAAACATAAAATAACAGCTACTGAAACGTTTCTACTTTAGTTTATAATACTTTCAAACGTCACTCCTTAAAAGTTAAGACTCCACCGAGCTTTTGACGCGGGCACCGATTTGGCATTTGCACCTGTGTGTGCGTCATCACACACACTACTGCCGCTGCCGGCTCGCTTGATCGGTACGGTCGGTCACAAGCTAAAAGTTAGTAGCTCATTATTCTCTAATAATAAATCTTACCTCCGCGCATAAAACCATGGATGGTATAAGGAATAAAATCTAAATGCAATTATGATTTTTATTGAAATTTGACCGTTCACTAAGGAAAGTAATAATAACGCAGTGTCATCGGTGGACTAGTGTTGGAATTGATATAGCAGTGGCGTGCACAGAGTTTTTAGACAGGGTAGACAAAAAATATATATTTACCCAAGTCCACGAAAAGCGAGCTCTTGTTTCTCCAAAAAAACCAACAATATCAATGAGTCTCTGAAAATATTGCGATTTCGGTCTACTTTTGCATTATGTCTGTCTATATCTATTAGTACCTAGTTGTGAATTTAGACGCGTCTCGATTCGATTTATTCCTACCGTGTGATATTTAAAGTATGCCTCTAAGTGTTTTTGTAGCCTTTGTAAAGTTATGTACGTCGTTGTACACGTACACCGGCGGCATCATTCCACAATGTTTTGGTGTTTGCAAACAGTAAACACGGAAAACAGAACAAGCGATTGTTGTGGATGTCTGTTAGCCAAGAATATGCGTGATAATATGGTGACTGTACGACGGCATGAGATCTTCAAGAAGCTTTTCAAAATAAGCGAAATAATTAACGTTCAGGGAGGGTGAATAAAAAACAGCAAAAAGAATTTTAGAGTGAGCTAAACTCAATTCGAGAAATAAAAACTCCGTGTATAATATCTTTCCTTGCGTTTTCCCATTTTAACTAAAACAATAAATAGTGGGTGCATCATCAATAGGTTAAATGTTTCCTGGGTAAAAAAATATATATCGTAATTATCCAGTCGGTAACATTAACACAAAATGTTGGACACGTATGATCTCTTTTGTGAAGGAAAAATATTAAAAAAATACGTGCCTAATATTTTTTTAATAACATAATGTAAACAACATAACATACATAATGTATAACATGTGTGTCTGTAATTGGCTATATGGTTTTATTATGGTATCTAGAAATATGTTGCGCTGTTGGTTTTCCATGTATCAATAAATAAATAAATAAATAAATAAATAAATTACTCTTTAATTAAGTACAAGTACAAGACAATTATAAAAACCGGTCAAGTGCGAGAATGATCGCAAACCCTCGCGCACCGAGGGTTCCGTACAAACTATCAATTAACTCAAGGTAAAGTAAATGTCCCAATATTTGTTAAATTACTTGTACCTGTTGTGTTTAACCCAACACAACAGAATTCAATTTCAAACAACGAATAAATTTTACACCAAGACTATGTTATTACTAACGTGCAAGGATAATCAGCTAAATATGAATGTATGTTGGTGTTTTAGCGATAATCGTTAATCACGTGAACCGATTTCGATTACATTTTTTTTATTTTAAAGAGAGTACTTCTATTATAATTTTATAGAAATTTCAAACAAAAAAAAACTTGTAAAGTCGATTAAATTGCAAACTTAACTATACTTACGCTACGCTATAAATATGCTAGATCCAGAAGGGGGGTGGTATTTTTTTACATTTTCCTTCATAAATCGAAATTTTACCAATGTAGAAGAAAAAGAAAAACTGTTAAGTGCACCTCGAGCCCTTTCAAAATACATTACTTGACCTAATAGTTAATATTTTTTTGCCCGCTCATATTCTTAATTTTTCATAGAAAATTAAAAACATATTTAAATTTCTTATTTCCCATGCATGTGGATAACTCTTATTTAAAACCATTCCAAATTTCAAATTGATAGCGTAAGTAGTTCGTGAGATATTTCACTTTGTGAGAGACAGGCGGAGGACGGAGTCGCACTATAAGGGTTCCTTTTTAACCTTTTTTGGTACGGAACCCTAAAAATGTAATGGTAAGTGCTGAAGATAACAAAGCAAAGGAGCCCAAACTCGACTATCTTAGCCCCTTCCATCATAGAGTTCCACCAGCCATCTTCCGGCTTCGTCATGAGACCCTCGCCATCATGTTTAATGGTGAGTACTGAAGATAACAAAGCAAACGAGCCCAAACTCGACTATCTTAGCCCCTTCCATCATAGAGTTCCACCAGCCATCTTCCGGCTTCGTAATGAGACCCTCGCCATCATGTGTAAAAGTAAGTACTGGAAGATATTTAATAGGTTGCAAAAGTTGACTAACAATTTACAAGTAAGTTACATGAGCAAAGAATACGGGTACACGTTATATTGAACTGTCGCACAAAGTGACTCTTGAGGGGCAATCACGTAACGTTTCGAACGCGCGTCAGGTAGATCCAACTGTCATTTTTCCATATAAAAATTGTCATTTAGTTCTAACTGACACGCGTACAATGCGTTACGTGATCGACCTGCTGAACTAAGAATATCAAAAAAAATACTTACCTCGTTTTGCTGCGTATACTGCTGTATTCATACACAATTGACATCGAAGTATTTATAAGTGTCGCCGCGCCGCATTGAAACGTGCTCTCTCTCTGAACGCTCGCGGGCGACTGAACCACAGAGCACGGGGAATGCGTATTTACATCGGCGCGCGGCCGCCATAGTGAAAATGTATGGCGAATTTGAACCGCCTTTTGATGAATCTGGACCTCAATTACACGACGATAATTTAAATATTTTACGCGGATATATCGTAGTATAAACATTCATATTTCGTTTGAACTGAAAATCAGGATAGATTTCCACTGTCAAAGTATAAAAAATCACTTAACGCCTGCTTACGATTTTACAGTTTTCGTCCAACATTGCTTTGTGCTGTAGGGTAAAATATTAGTAATCTTAAGTTTTTTACACGAACGTATTGTTAACACATTCTTCTAAGTGCTAAATGTACAGTTTATACATGGATTAAACAAATACTGTTGACGTTATCTACTTAACGGCCACTGCCTGTTTGGCATATTTCGCTCGGTGCAGTCTTAAAACTTAGGCAACTCTATGACATCTAGGGACGAACCACGGACAAACATACGTCACAGGAACTGTAGATCCGTTTAGGCGCGAAAGTTTAAATTCTCAGTTGGTAACAGGATGTTTTTACAATAAAATATAGTATTTTAATTTTTTAATACGCTCGTGGTCTATTCTACATGCGATTCTTTCAAATGAAAGCCAAAATGAAAAATATTGCATCTTCCCTATATTCATACTTCTACATATCTTCTAAAATGGCATGCTGGTTCTTCGAAAACTGCCATACTCCTTGCACCTGCCGCCATTTATCCTTTCATCTTGCGTCTTAAGCCTACGGAGATACACTACTTCCTTCATATATATATTATATCACTGCATTATATAAAAGAGGCAGTAACATTGCCCTGTCATGTGACTGTCGTCACGCGATCGATCAGCTGCGCGCGCGACGCTAAACGGTCCTGATTAATTGCCCCGAGTAATTTCACCTCCACGAGCATTCAATGATTTGTCACGTGTCATAATATAGAGATATCATTGTGTAGTTGATGGCTGCTGTTTTGTGGACTTGCAATAAAGTATTTAAAGCTCCAAGCAGCTACGGTAGCCCAGTGGTTCAAGAATGCGGCTATCAAACGGCGGTCGTGAGTTCGAATCCCGGCTCGTACCAATGAGTTTTTCGGAACTTATGTACGGAATATGATTTCATATTTACCGTTAGCTTTTCGGTGAAGGAAAAACATCGTGAGGAAACCTGCATACATCTGCGAAGAAATTGCATGCATCAATCGGTGCTCGACTTATTTTCCAATGAGTTTAGGTCACACCGATCCAATCATCGACACTTAGTTCCGCATTTCATTTTGACACCGATTTGTACGTCTAATATCATTTGATAGTTATGAAACCTGCTATTTAAATAAGAGTAATTTATGCCGATATGTAAAATTGATTGTAGTGCACAATCGCCCTAACACTGCTAACGAAATTATAAATTTAAAAATGTAGTGCTTCGAGCCGGATTCGAACCTATGACTGCCGCTTGACCGCCGCATGCCTGAACCACTACATACAAATGATGTTTTCGGAACTCATGTACGTAGGTACGTAATATTTAACGTCAACTTTTCGGTGAAGGAAAAACATCGTGAGGAAACCTGCATACATCTGCGAAGAAATTCAAAGGTGTATGTGAAGTCCCCAATCCGCACTGGGCCAGCGTGGGGACTACTGCTCAATCCCTCTCATACATGAGAGGAGGCCTGTGCCCAGCAGTGGGACGTATATAGGCTGATGATGATGATGATGATGATGATTTAAAGCTCTCCTAACGTTATAGCCCGTTGAGCTGTAAAGGAGCCCGGGGTCCTCTTTGACACTTGAACCCAAGATTTGTTATTTGGTTTACGAAAGCGACTGCCATCTGACCTGCCAACCCAGAGGGAAAACTAGACCTTATTGCGATTAGACTGGTTTCCTCACGATGTTTTCCTTCACCGAAAAGTTGACGTTAAATATTACGTACCTACGTACATGAGTTCCGAAAACATCATTTGTATGTAGTGGTTCAGGCATGCGGCGGTCAAGCGGCAGTCATAGGTTCGAATCCGGCTCGAAGCACTACATTTTTAAATTTATAATTTCGTTAGCAGTGTTAGGGCGATTGTGCACTACAATCAATTTTACATATCGGCATAAATTACTCTTATTTAAATAGCAGGTTTCATAACTATCAAATGATATTAGACGTACAAATCGGTGTCAAAATGAAATGCGGAACTAAGTGTCGATGATTGGATCGGTGTGACCTAAACTCATTGGAAAATAAGTCGAGCACCGATTGATGCAATGTTTTGTTTTGATGCGAACGATTTCAAAAGATACAGAAACCCGGTGAAAGGCGCCGTTCTTCCGCGTACAGCGCGGATATACGTACCAACCTACATGCAGACATACATATACAGCTTAGCAATGTTAGCACAAAACCGCGCACGAACTGTCTCGCGAGAGATATTCTATGTATCTAATTCTAATTAGAACAATTAGAAAGCGACGGATTGTTTATCCAGCGTGCTAGTCGCGTGTTGTTTCAATTTTATTATATTATAGGCCTCCCCAAAGCGTGCCACCATTACCGGTCCTGCGCCACCCGCATCCAACGGACTCCCGCGACCTTTGCCATCGCCTGCCGGTACGTGGTCTCGAGAACCTTTCCGCCCCGACGGCCATCGGTTGGACGTGATATGCGCTCATACCGGTATGCATACCGAAATTGAAGACAAATGTTTCAAATATAACTTACTTCTACGAACAGAAAAGAAAACAGCACCAATAACCTAGGGAAGAAATCTTTCATTATTTAACGAATATAGTATATAGCCTTTGAACATTTGCCCCCAAGCTCAAAATAATGATGTGATGCGTATATAGCAACAGGTTATTTTACAGTTTCTTGAATAGGATATTAAGACTCTTCACTAGGTAGGTACTCTAAAACAACATCATAACAAAATTAAAACAAGATGAAACTATGATGATCATCACTGGAAATAGAAACTCGTGCACTGCTTGCAAAAGAATTGCTCTAGAAGTCTAGAAGCTATTCTAGATTCCACACATAATCACGTGATAAAAGCCAATACTTAACACCTAATATTACCATACCATCCATTATCTAATGATAACATATCACACCTGTTAAGGCATCCAATTAATAAAAACACTATCACTTCACAACACAAACACGTTTGAAAATGGAATGAAGAAAAACAGCAACTTTTTAAAATTTCGTATTACGGTTCGTGTATTCAAAAGGTTTCGAGACGCGCTCGATTGTTGAATGAAATACGCCCACGTGCTTTCGGCGCGGCAGCGATGTGCGACTGACAGAACAGAACCATCGACAATCGGTTTGTTTTGCTTTGCCGAAGGAGTTATTGGCGCGTAAAATTTTAACAATTTCGATGGCTATCTTAATACGCTAAATGCGCGGGAAATTGCGGTTGCGGCTTAGCCGGTGCTTTACTTAAATACTTTCTTTATTTGAGAGTAGATATTTTACAACACAATGGTGGCTAAAAAACGCTCGGCAGACGATAAACGGCGACCGTTGGCTATGGACGCTGGCATCTTTAGGAGACCTGCCCAGTTTTAAAGTTTTTAATTTCTTTCCACTAAACTGTACCTACATATAATATCCATCACATGTTTACATTTGTATTAACTTTTCTATACTTCGCGATTAGCCTAAATAATTGTGTATTTCGCTCGGACATAACGTTGCTTGCCGTTTCGTGCTTTGAAAGCCTCGCTACGCTCAGGATTGCACTTTTGAACCCTATTGGAATTTGACACCTATTTGTGTCACGCATCCCCGAGTCAAACGCGAGTAGTGCGAGTAGTCTAGATTGTTCGTTAGTAGGTACCTAACTACTTACGGCTGTAGGCAGCCGAAGTTTGTATTTCGGTATTAGGTAAGACCACCGTAGCCCTCGAAATGTTGCTCTCACTTAATATATCAAAAATAGTTGCAGTGGGAGGCATTATGGACGCTTAAAGGCCCGCCAAAACATTTCGTGAATTGCGGCGCGGCAAGCGTTATACCGGTCCATTGCGCGGTCGAGACGTGCAACGCACTATGGTTAGTTGGGACCACACGCAGTGAATTAGAAAAACCGTTGCCGCCACGTAATGTCGTGGCCGCGCCGTAAGCCTCACAACAACTAGGTACGTTCTGCACCGTCAATATGCGAAATAGCGTGAAGGTCGTGTAATCATCCAAAATAATTCATGCAAACAGTATCTCCAACTTCAGGCTATGGCTCATTTAACCCATGCTTAAAGTGCCAGAGGGCAGAGGCACATTGCACGTAGAACCGATGCCCTGCGCGATGGTCGCGAATCGCGGGAGTCTGCTGGATGCGGGTGCAATAACATTAATTGTGGCACTCTTTGGGGATGTCCTCGAAAGACTGATGAAGTGCTCTCTCTTTTATCTAGAAGGATAAGTGGACACGGATTATTTGGGCTGCACATTATCAGGATTCATTGCGTGAAGTTGATTAACTGCCTTAATATGCAAAAGACACGCTTTGCTCGACACGGTTCTATTCATACCTACCTAATAGTTACCTGGTTTTGTATCTGTTGAAGTAACGATATTTACTTATATATACCAAACTAGCTTCTGCCCGCGACTCCGTCTGCGTTGAAATCGTTTTTATTGTACCTCCATACAACTTTCAACCCCATTTCACCCTCTTAAGATTTCCGGGATAAAAACTATGGCCTTTCCCGGGACTCAAACTATCTATTTAACAAAATCTCACCCGTACAAACTTTGCACCCCTATTTAACCCGATTAGGGGTGGGTTTTTCGCAAACCCTAAAATTACTTTTCTCGTATTCGAATATTCTTATATAATAATACGAGAAAAGTACATACACAAAGTCTCTTACTTACAATTTTACTCCATCCCCATACAAACATTCAACCCACTTTTTACCCCCTTGAGGGTGGAATGTTCAAAAATCCCTTCTTAGTGAGTACTTAGGTAAGTCATATTAACTAACTATTGTCATAATATCAGCTTTCTAGGTTCAACGGTTTGGACTGGGTGTTGATTTAAGTGAGTGAGTCAGTGAGGACTTTTGCATTTACTATAGATTTGATACAGCAGCGTTCCCGATTGCATTAAACTCTCAAGTGATAAGCACAACCAAGCAGCGGCCCCGAGGTTCCGGCTCCCCCGGTTATGATTTATGATAGCGGCCAGGGTAACATTTTCTTTATAAATTTGAAATGACGCAAAATCCTAATGCAAACACAACTTCATCCGATCGTGCGTGAACAAACAAAAACAAACAGACTTCTTTCATCTGTGAAAAGACCTGTCAGTAGAAATTTAAAATTGCTACGAAAACATGCAATGTTTATATTTGCTGAGAATGTTTTATTCGTCTATTGATTTAAATGACGACTTAGGTATTATTTCGGTGGGGATTTATAAAGAATTGTGCTATATGGCACGATTCTTTATAAATCCTGTTTTTTTTTCTTTTTATATTGCTTTTGATGAGCGGATTTTCCTTATATCTATGGTCAATCATGTAATATACAAAAAAACCGGTCAAGGCGAGTCTGACTCGCGCACCGAGGGATCCGTACAAACTAACAATTAACTCAAGGTAAAGCAAATGTCCCAATATTTGTTAAATTACTTATTTTAACCCAACACAACATAATTCAATTTCAAACAACGAATAAATTATAACCCAAGACCAATCGAACTACCAAGACAATTGAATCGCGATCTTTTTTTGACCTGCTATTGAAACATACCCGTCCCCCATTCATTCTGGAAAAATCTTAGCAGCGCGAAGTAGGAATGGGGTCAGCGCCATCTATCGGCCCCATTTGGTACTAACGTGCAAGGGCAATCAGCTTAGTATGTATGTTGGTGTTTTAGCGATTATTGTTTATCATGTGAACCGATCTCGATTATATTTTTTTTATTTGAAAGAGAGTACTTCTATTATGGTCTTAGAGGAATTTCAAAACAAAAAAATACTTATAAAGTTGATTAAATTGCAAACTTAACTAGGAAATGATTTTTGAAAACAAAACAAAAAACACGCCAGATACAGAAAAAGTTATACTTTTCCAGTAATATTTACGTTTATCTTAATCACAAGCAATAATTTCAAATTTTTCGCTTGTATAACTTCGGAGATAAGGGAGGGAATGGTATTTTTTTTTTACATTTCCCTTTCAACTTAGATCGAAAGTTTGTAGAAATGTAGAAAAAAAAAACTGTTTCAAAAAGTGCAACTCAAGCCCTTTCAAATGATACTCCATTTGACCTAATAGTAGTTTTTTTATGTCCCCATCTCATATCCGTAATTTTTCATAGAAAATTAAAATGTATATTAAAAAAATTCATTTTCCATGCACGTGGATAACTCTCATTTATAACCATTCCAAATTTTCTGCTTAGCTTAAGTAATTCGTGAGATATTTCACTTTGTGACAGACAGACGGACGGAGTCGCACCATAAGGGTTCCTTTTTTTACCTTTTTTGGTACGGAACCCTAAAAAAGGTAGGTAGGTTATAAGCACTCCAAAAGTGGCACACTAAAACTGAGTTAATTGCACCAGCTTCAGTTTCGTGTCATTCGTATCTTTTTATATTACATCGTTGTGTATGGTAGTAAAGTCAGTCATCGTTTGTATTTTTATTTAATTTTATTTATCATCATGTTTTATTATGTTTGTTTTCTATGTTAACACGTGTACGTATAAAGGATAATATCTATACGAATATTATATTATACATTAAGAGGGAGTGTCCGTGATATTGTAGTTTTGTAAGTATGTATGTTTCGGGTGACCCCGGGAACCGCTTATATCCGATTTCAAAAAATCTTTCACGCTTATAGGCGAAATATAGTCCCGCGTTTCTTGAAATACTAACAGCTAGATAAAACATATTTTTGTATAAAAACTTATTGACATATATGTGGACACTGGCATCTAAACCACGCGTCTTATACACCTTAATGATCGATTCGCGTTTTAAGGGCATGCTTATTATCGCTTTGTGCCATAATTTACCTCTGGAAATAGATCACATGCGTAGTTCTCTATTTGGTATGTTGTTAATGCGCCGCGGTCGTATATGGTAAGATATTTTATGTCAGTATATAAAAAGTGCTTAAAGGGTGTCGATAAAGGCCGCCTTAAATTAGGGTAGGCATCCCAATGTTGTAGTATTTTTATGGATTCCTTAGCCAAAGGATACTGGTACTCTGATATTGTGGATCCTCTGTTTGTATGTTCATTCTGTCCGCCGACTGTAAGGGCGGGGTGGCGGTGTGTTTGTAGTAGGAAGTGGTGGCGGTGGAATGTAGTTGGAATTATTTAGAATTCTTATTAAATCCTATAAGAATTCTAAATAATTCCAACTACATTCACTTATTACGTACGAGTACACTAGTTTAATATGTAATTTGTTATTAAATTAATAAATTAGTAACAAGAAAACACGGCCACATAGTAGATCCTCGTTAAAACGTTCGTGGTAAGGTTTCGTCTTAAAGAGGTTTCGAAAGGGTCAAGTTCGACTTACAGAGGTTCCGAAACTCTGCAAAGTTATTTCATGTTACAGGGGCGTAAACAATTAAAATTTCATGTTACAGAGGTACTTCTCTTGTACAGGTCCATTCACGAGAGCTGGCATGAATGAATTGACCGAAAGTAATGTCACTTGTCACTGTGAATGACAGTGTGAGTGTTCAAATACAGGAGTCCCCTATTAACATTTTGTAAACATAAGTTGTAATTGTAAAAAAAGAGCAGAGAGCAAAGAGAATGCTGTTCTCTAAAACACAATTATCATAATATTCATAATCATTTAAATAAATAAATAAATAAAATAAATATAAATATAAGGGGACAATCTTACACAAATCGACCTAGTCCCATAGTAAGCTCAGTAAGGCTTGTTTTATGGGTACTAGACGACGATATATATAATAGATAAAATAGATATAATAGAGAAAATATCCATGACTCAGAAAAAAATATTCATGCTCATCACACAAATTTTTGCCCTTACCGGGATTCGAACCCAGGACCTCTTGCTTCGTAGGCAAGGTCACTACCAACTAGGCTAAAGCGGTCGTCTTCAACTTTTTGCATCAACCTGTATTTAATAATTATGTGATGCACACATAGACATTATCATTCACTCGTTCAATTCATTCGTGCCAGCCTTCGTGAATCGACCTATAATTACCATTATCTACAGTAGGTACTATAATTTGATTAAGCTGTTGCATAAATCGATAGCAAATCTTATACTGCGCTAGTCACTCACTATCTGCAGAGGGTACGAGCAAATATGTATGTACCATACTTTGATTTTAATGTAACAAATAAAAAATATAAAAAAACGTTGAAAAATTTATGGTTGAAGAGGTTCCACTGAAAATATTACGTAACGTTAAACATTCGGATAACGTTTTGCTATTTTTAACATACCTACGTTGAATTTATATATAATAAAATCCACGATTAAAGTCACGTATTAAAAGTCACTACAAGCGACATTTTTCGAACTCTTCGGTTTTTCTTCATGAACAAGACGAGTGTTTTGGCAACAGTTTCGTTTGAAATGTCGGTCAAAATTTGAACGTTGAGTTGAAGTAACTTCGTTTTTGTATAGGGTCCGATTAGGAACTAAATGAGTTTCAATAAATATATCAAATATGTTCTTTAATTTTACGAGGACATATTGGATCATAAGGAACTCGGCTCATGGACGGATCAAATTAAATTACCTATGACCCAAGTGGGCATAAATAAGTTCATGTTTTACACCCAGTCATAATCATCACACAATAGAATTACCTTGCGTATAATAGTAAATTTACCTCATTTACATGACATGTCGATCACACATTAACCTCGTACCCCAATCACCTGTAGTCCCCGCCACCCTTGAGAATTATGAGCACAACTTGTGTTACCCTCGATACAACCCGCTAGGCTCAAGTTTGCCCCTCACTAATATGGGACAACATATAATCAGATATGTGTTGTATCACGCGCTATTGACAACGGTAACTTTGCTATCCGTAATTTTGTTCATGCATGACTCTTATATGCAGACGACAAAGTTTAAATTTGATTGAGGGTTTGTTTAGAATGTGACGGTTTAAGTTAGGTAGTTATGCCGTGTAATGTACTATTGTATTACAATACTTGTGATCACCGTGTGGTTGTAAAAGAGCATTATTTCGCAATTCATTAAATCGTTTTTATTGGATCCTTGCATTACATTAACAAGGTTCTGGGCAATATATGAATGTTGGCTGGGCTCAATAAATCCAGAAGCAAAAGATACATGTATTCTCTACTGTTACGATAATTTAATTTAACAACTTGACTATAGTTAATTTGTAAGAAATCTCGACGGAACCTGTAGCCCGGCTAGCCGGCGGGTGAAAATAAAACTAATATTTTATTACAATAAAATATAATAATTAAAATGAAGACGATATATGTACAAATTGGGTAATTAATCAGTCAGTACAGAGGCATAATGTTACAAGCTAAAAGTCACTGGCCTGAAAAGTTCCGATGAGACGTTTGTAGTTTAAAAAACCTCGGAGCTCTCGCTGGGCTGGGTAGGTCTAGGGCTCGCCTTTAGGTTGCTCGGAGGCGGCGGCGCAGACGTAGGTATATCCAGCAGCCAAGCAGTGATCAAGTTTGAAGACTACGAGGCATAAAGGGCTGGAAGCAATCCTTTTTATTAGCTCAGGTTCAAACCCATCCGAGCCTCATAAGGTTTAGACCAGTGACGGCTAAATGAGGCTTGGATTGGGTTTAACAAAAAATATATACAGAGCACAGAACTTGATACAAAACATACCTGCTTAAGTGGCAGCCCTTTGTATGCATTAACTATATACACTATTTATAAGAAATGTGCATTACATAAAACATTAGTTTTCATGTTTTAAAATAGAAGAAATCTCTATCCAATCTTTCAGCAATTATTTTCCCGAAGAAAAAACAAAACACGGCCGTGAAAATCCTATGTTTTTTCTTTCTCGCCGGTCAGTGCGCTAGCGGCCGCGCGGCGGAGGTTTGCCGTGTTACAAACCTTGCTGCTCACTTTTCTCGAATGCTTGTTTGCCTTCTCATAGTTAGCTTGAATTATGAATAACTACCTATCTCTATTTCTCCAACTCAGTATATTGCTATTACTTTCTGAAAGGCGTCTCAGTACCAATTTTCAAATTCAAAATGTATGATGCTGTGACATAACATGTACATACAACAACAACTCTTCATTTCCCAAGAATATTTAAATAATAAAATTATTAGATAATTAGGCATAAGTATACAGAGCTACGGTAGCCTAGTGGTTCAGGTATGCGGCTGTCAAGCGGCGGTCGTGGGTTCGAATCCCGGCTCGTTCCAATGAGTTTTTCGGAACTTATGTAGGTACGTAATATTTACCGTTAGCTTTTCGGTGAAGGAAAACATCACGAGGAAACCGGTCTAATCCCAATATGGTCTAGTTTTCCCTCTGGGTTGGATGGTCAGATGGCAGTCGCTTTCGTAAAACTAGTGCCTATGCCAAATCTTGGGATTAGGTGTCAAAGCGGACCCCGGGCTCCTTTCGGGGCATTTCCGGGAATAGCGCTAGGAGGATGTTGATGATTAGGCATAAGTATACAGAAACTGACCAAAACTTACCAAGACTTCGGTCTTTGCGGGAAAGATATTTAAAACGCCATTGGCCTTTCTTCATATTCTGTTAAGGATGACGAATCCTTATTAATACTTACTTTATTCATGTGAGGCCGAGCCCTTGTGGCATTTTGCCAAGAACGCTCCATCCGGTGACTCAGACTGCGGAAACAAAAAAAACCTATCTGTACAGTATTATCGAAACAAAACACCACCGCCCTCTCTTGGGACTGATTGGGAATAGAATAAATAGAACTATTGCTGTAAAATAAAACTAGGACAGGAACGAGGCGAGTGGCGAGAATAGGGAAAACATTTTCCCATGAGTAGCTCACATTGTTGGCTTTGGCTAGGTACTAAATGAAAATAATACGATAACGCACGTATGCATAAAATTTTACTAAACTCTGTGTTTCGCTCGGTAAGAAAGAGTGGATTCTTTTAACGACAAACGCATCATCGAATGAATGCTTCGTCGAATTTTCACTTTATCAAAAACATTTTTTATCCAGAAACAGTAAACTGTTCAAGATTGTAATAAAACAAACCTGTCATTACCTAACGGGTTCTATACAATTTTAAAATAACTTGATAATTATTTAAAATTAACTGTTACTGAGAAAAAAAAGTTCGATGAAATGAAAATTCGATGAAACAAAGCATTCGTGAAACGTGTGTCGGTAAAAAATCCCCTAACATACCATACGTGTACATGCACATTTGACGGTATACCGGTATAGATGAAAAACTTAAGTAGTCATCTGACGCTCTAGTATAAGTTTTACCGAAACAAAACGTTACGACCGTTACGTTTAGCTGTCAAATCCTATACAAATTGAGGGTAAAAAGCGAACGCGATCATAAAGTTTTGTTTCGGTAAAACTTATTCTAGAGCCTATGTTGTATGTGTGAGTAATGTGTGCGAATAGACATTTGTTTTGTTTGTGTTCTAATTTTAAACATGTGTATTGTGTATTCGAATACGCCACTACTACATACACCTGTTGTAAACTTCTTACACGACAGTTCAGTTCAGTCGTGTTGAAGCACATGCAATGTCATTTTAAGTGACACTTCTATCAATTATAAGTTTTGAGGAGGAGAAAATGTGATATTGCAGTGACGGGTTTTTAACGGGTTTATAACTAAGTTACACTGAACACATTTGACTAAATGAATAACACGTCAAAAAGTAACAACCTTTTATTAAAGTTTATAAATACGATGGTTTTTTTATCAAGTTTCACCCACAGTCTATGTACATTAAAACTTAACCTATATAATTACTTCCCTACTTAAATTAAGTTGTACGCAAACGTACGGGTATGTATATAAAAATATATTTACACTGTGTCTTGAACACCGGTCCAGACAGCAATGGAAAACAAAGATTTGTTTTGTTATCACCCGTAAACAAATACAGAACAAAAAAAAATTGTTCTCTTACTGCACGAAATGGTTGCCATTTTATCACTTGTCACGTTGTGACAAGAATGCAACAGATGTTTTTATGTACAGCGATAAATGATAAAACGGCAATCACCATTCGCCCCGGTTGCAAAGGTATTAAGGAGTGCTGCTCTTGAGTCTTGACAAATTGAAATAAAATACTTCTTTTACCTTTATTATCTTTTTATGTCCTCGGAGTAGATTAATAAAGGTGAAGAAGATATAATAATTATTAAGTAAATCAAATAACATGGAATGTATTTGAAGCTTGGTGTTTTCCTTCAGCATTACCCTAACTTTGGTAAACTAGTATCACAATGAATATATAATTGTAAATCTTTCATGTGTGTATGTTAATATTTGTACTGTCCAGCAGTTCAATAGTTAACTTCAAAATATGGCATAATATAGCTAGGAATAATCCAGAAAATTTATTGGAATGATTAGATTACTCTATTAAAAAGCGAAATACATATGTGGAAAAATAACAGTTCTATAAGCCGATGTCTGTAACAAACATACGTTTAACTCGCTTGAAAAACGTTGTAGTAACGGGTAACGTTATGTGAAAATAACATCGTTGCTAAATAACGGGTTGACAAATCACGACGAGGAGACTGGCACTGTCGTCCGCGTCTCGGACATAACGGTGACAACGACCGGTGGCTCCGTGACGTTGGCGGCTGACGTCTGCGCAGTCGCTAAGGCGGTGGTTATGGGTTGCGTGATGGGCTGGTTTTGGTACTGAGGATAGTGGACGCCCACCACTTCTTCGTAGCTGGGTGGCGCTAGGCATTCTGGAATTGAGAAGAATTGTGATTAGAAAAAACTTTTTGTTAACGTCTTAAGAGTAAAGTGTGAAATTTCTAATACAATCGATCGGTGTATCGACAAAAGCTATACAATCATGGAATTGGTTTAATATGGTTGAGCAAAAAGTTAGTAAATATGAGTTATTGTAAAAAAAAATGCTAATATTTAATGCGAACTGCACTTTGTGCAATAATTATTGCGCAATACTGCCATTATAAGCCAAATAGCGGTACCTCAAAATGATATGTCATTATAAGTTATGTCATTAGACGTAGATTTAAATTGCATGTTCCAATGACATTTTATTTGGAGATACCGCTTTTTGGCTTATAAGGGCAGCATAAGAATATTCCAATGAGTCATAAATTAGTAGAGTTGTTTCACTAACAAAAAAAAACTGTTTGAAAAAAAAAACTCAAAATTGGAAAATTCATTAGGGTGTGTAATGATTTGTATAAAAACAATTTCTATCACTTCATTCATCTAACATCTAACTACCTTACCTATATTACCTAACCTATGCTAACTTTCAGTCCTGATGACTAATTAAGTAATCCAAACTTGATTTTTATGATTCACATAAAATTAACCCTTACCATATTTAGGCGGTGGGGGAAAATTGTTGGGGCTGACGTAGATAGTAGGCTCGGCTTGTGTGAGTGACTGCCGGGCTTGGCTGCCCCCGTACATCCGCCTCGGCGTTGGCGTGCGCGTTTTCTGCCCTGGAAACCAAAGAACAAAATATTAATAAACTATCCCAGCACATTAATTAATGTCAACTGTTTTGTACCGCGACGCTTTTTGACGTTCAATTACAGAACTCCGTATATGCACTGTCATGTATGAAAGAGCTAACGAGCAGAGCACCCATCTAGCGGGTTCCTGGCACTGAAAGTGTTAGCTCATTCAAGGCCAAGCGACGCCTCGTAGCGGAAATCTCTCAAAGAGGCATGACTCATTTGAGAGTTACTGGAACTTCAATGGGAAAACAATGTACTACAATAATATCGGTCGTAATGCAAACTAAAAGTAAGCTGAACGTGTATACTGAAATTTCGATTATGTATCTCATTGACCAGCAGGCATGTAGCCTGCGTTCGCTATCATTAGATAGCAAATTCTATTTTGTAATATAAAATATATATTATATATTTTCTTCTTTGTGTAAGACGAATAAGTACTCTAAGTAGTCAAACAAATCAAATGTATATAAATAAACAATTTTCCTCTTAATTGTTAGCATAGTGATCAAGTTTTAGACATGAAGATTTATTAATATTTGTTTTTTAAGCAGTAACGCTGCTAAAGAAAACTATATTTTTTTTAAATGATAGGAAAAATTGAAAAATTTAATGCTCCGAGCCGGATTCGAACCGGCGACCACAGGCATTCATGGCCCGTCGCTACTAACCAACTGAGCTATCGGAACAATCCGGTTCGGGCACCAAATCCTTCAATCAAGATTTATATTCAAAAGTTGGCAAACTAAGAACCAAATCAATGGCGTGCACATATTAGATTGAATGACAAGACACGTTTCCGGTCGTAGCAAAAGTGAAATATTGTTCATTACCTATACATACAACTCGAAATATGATTGACATAAACACAACTATAATTATCACAAACACTGCTAACACCAAATAACGCGTGAAGTCGTGAAATATCTCATCATCATTGTTGCAGTCCTTAAAACTGGGGTTACTGTTTACTTCACAGCCCATTGCACAGTTAAATTAGATTTTTTTTAATAAAAATAGATCTGACATTTACATAATAACGTTAACCATACACACGGTATTAGAAGCTAACATAATTGATTAACGTTATTTTTCACAGATAGCACGTTTGTTCAATCCTACATCTTAACAAACAATAAAGAACTGTCAGGACATCCATCGGAGGTATAATAATCTGACGGGATTAACCACCTTAAAGATTATCCAAATGTACAAACATAATCATCAATTACAAGAGCTCTGATAAACGAATGTCGCCTCTAATTCCTTACAATAACGAGTACGACACCGTTGGTCTTGTTATCAAAGGGTCTATAAAAATTGCACAGTTTATACGTACTTCAGTTGTTTTATCTTCCGCGGATAGTACACGTAGATTCTTATTTTAGATAGGTGTAAGTCTCAAGCACGTTTCGTAGGAGACAGGTTGTTTTGCCTCACTTCCGCAGCTAACATTTTAACATTTCGCCCTAATATTAAAAGAGCTAAAATATTCGTGTGTAGCTTTCTGGTCTCGGGAACTACAGATCAGATTTCAGAAATTCGTTCTCCGGTATATAAAGTAAGTTTTCGCGATACACATCGCATATTCTATCCCTCGGACGCGCTTACGTTCTTTGTACTCGTAATACGAGTATGTGGGCGAAGGCGCCCAGGCGTCTTTTCGATTAAAAGAAAAAAATACCGAATCAACTTCTGTATAAGATCAAAGTGGATAATCTGTTCCCAAGGAAATCAGAAATTATTGTTTTAAAGTAAACTTTTTTTTTGTTGTCATGATATTATTCATAATAGCATACAACTATGAAAGTGAAAAATAAAACCGACTAACTGAAAACACACTGATTAATGCCGTAAAATATTATATCGCCTGACACGCCGTGAGAAAGCGAGAAAATGCGAAAGAAAGAGCACGGCGTAATTAAGTCAAGAGTATCTACGATTCATCTTATCTTTTGCTGCTTGAAGGAGATGTTGCGATATATCGTTTCCTTTTTCAACGGAATTTATAATACTTAACTAAAAAAAACTCTAATACTGAAAGACTACAAATAAATACAAAGTATTCTCATATGCAAATAGATTGCTATCGAGCTCTTATTTTCAGAAATTAAACCACTAGGTGTTTTAACAGAGACGTATACAAAAAAGATACAGTCAAATTAAAGCTAAGAGTTGTAGTCAATAATGTACTATCATACACACACACAGTCACTCCATTCAATGAGTTCAAAAAGTTAAATACTTAGCGAAATGATCCTCAAGCAGAAGTAAACTAGTAGCCACGTGATCAGCATTCCCAACAGTATAATAAGATACCAGAACGCCATTTCTTGGAAACCGCCTTTATCTACCGTTATTGTGTCTTCAATATCGTCAAGCTCATGAGAAACTTCTCTTGAATCTTCATTCGACCAAATAAAATTTGGCAGACCGAACATAGGCGCCATATTTAATTAACTTTCTTCCAGTTAGGACATGTCAAACTTCTGACCGTTTTGCACAAAACGGTTGAGTCGTCCAATGAGATGTCACTCTTAATAGTTTGAATGAACAAATTATTAGAGTTTTGAAGTTAATTCAACTTTTATAAACACCTTTTTCACAGATACTCGTTTTACATTTTTACTTAAAAACACCGAATACATGACACTTTTACAATAAACCTCGAGATAATGTGGAACGAAAGCGATAGTTTTAGTCGGATATCGTATCAGTTTGATGAGTTGACATCTGACTAAGATTATTTTTTTCCACGGTAAGCTTGAATCGATCGATTTTGAAACTACGCTATCTATATCATTTATTTATCATTAGTTTTCTAATAAATTTTGAATTGTTCAAGGCGTAATTTATATCATCAATACAAAAAAACATCTCTGTATGCCCAAATTAAACGTTCAAAATACGAGTAGGTATTTCATGCGTACAGTCACCAGCATAAATATATGACTATGGGCAACGCTGCAAAAATATCTGATCATCAATTGAAGGTATAATTATGTGACGATACAAAGGCGGTAAAAATATGTGATGATTTACAGCCGGCATATAAATCATTTGCATGTAACAGCATAAATATCGGATCAGACCGGGTAAAAATATCTGATACTCAACGAAATCAAAATAATGTGATATATGACCAGCAAAATTATCTATTCGCTGTAGAAGCACAACCATCGAATCACATAAAGACAGCATAAATATCTGATACGATTGTCAGTAAAAAATATCTCAAAATTCTGCAAAAACGAATTTTATTTGCTTACGCATACAGTCGTAATTTGAATAAAATATGTTTTTGCTTCATGAAAAGTGAATTAACCTGAGCGGCTACCACGAACTTCGAAAGTCGAAGTTCGTAATATATGCATCCCTGTCACTCGAGTAAGGGAGTGCGATAGAGATGGAAATACCCGAAATTCGACTTTCGAAGTTCGTGGTAGCGCCGCTGTCATTGGATTTTGCCGTCTTACGTTTTACGACATTATTTCCATTGATAAAACAAATAAGTAACAGTTGATCTTAGCTTTTGAATCATGGGGTTTCGGGAGTTCTAACTTTAAGCAAGGACATTAAACGACACCGCACACCTAGAATCAAAAGAAGGTCGGTGATTAGTTTCGAAAAACAATTTCACTAAAATATTCTGAACCAGAAACTGAGCACCATGGTAAATGCAAGAACAAAAAATAAAAGTTGGCAGGTTAAATAATAATAAAATAAACGCTTTAAAAATCAACTACTTTAATAACTGTTATAACAAACTTATCTTAGAAAGCTTTTGGTTTCCAAGTTAAGTATACTATTTAAAAAAAAAACCTTTTTACGAAAGAACTCTGTATACGGCACTCCTGCAACATAGTGATTCCATCTGGTTATTGTATTGTATATATTAAACCATTCGTTTTTAGGGTTCCTTAGCCAAATGGCAATAAACGGAACCCTTATGGATTCGTCATGTCTGTCTGTCTGTTCGTCAGTATGTCACAGGCATTTTACTCGAAAACTATAAGGTGTATTTGAATAAAAATTACGATAGGTGTATTTTGTTAGCCGCTACATAGTTTTGTAATTAAATTACTTAAAATTTTTTTTTAGGGGTGCACTCCATTTATTAAACTGAAAATCGAAAATATTTTTTTTCATTGTGAACCCACATGTGGCACCTCAATCGATAGGCCTTTCAAAATAAATATAAAGTTTCCCAGCAATAGTCTGAGATATTCGCCCCGAAAGTCACTAAAACTGTGTGTCCTCCTTCTAATTTTTGAACCGCGTATTTTAAAAATACCAAAAATCATGGACATAGGGTTTATTAAATTCGAATTTCAGCGAAAATTGTTTTGAACAAGATATATCGGTTCAAAGGGTTTCGAGATATTTGTAAAAAACTGCCTTTCTTAAAGAAAAGGACGTAAGTGCCATTAGATTTCAGTAACGATAAGACCTTTTTAATAGGCATGGAACCCTTCGTTGCGCGTGGTCCGACACGCACTTGGCCGCTTTTTTATGCTTATAAGTCTTATAACATTATGTAAACCACTTTTTTGTTAAAAAAAAGTTGAAAAGCAGTATTTATTTTCTGAAACTGGTCCGTGAAATGTTTTTGTTTTTGTATTGCCAAATCTAATCTAACTACATCTAGTAGATACAAGGGCTGATCAAAGTTTTGGTATTGTTCAAGTGCCTATACTGTTTCATTATTTATTAGTACTATTAATAGGTAAGTAAACAATTCAGATATTACTGATTTGTTCTTTGAATATGATGGTAGGTACCTATAGCATATAACGTATTCTGACGTCAGTAAAATGGAAAGATATTTGGTCGAATATTGGGGCGGTTTTGGCAAAAATTTCTGTATTGACAATTGCATATTATTTTTATTTCTTAATTATTGACGATCGTGATAAGGACTGATAATTTTTACATGTAGCAAATGAAATATTTTTATTGATATCCAGAATAAATTTTGAACTAAATCTTAATTTCTTAAATTTTTAATGTTAATTACTACAAATTAAATTAAATATTATTAAAATATTTTGATGCCTCGAAAAATAAACTCATGTGAACACAACTTCCGTTCAACGTGTTTTTTGGCCATCAAACATATTTTTTTATTGCTGGAAACTCACGATCAGCATTTAATTAAACAATCAATTTAAATAAAAAAAATCGTTTCGTTTAATTTTACGAATGGTTCAAGTGATATCAAAGAAGAGTGAAGAGGCGAGTCGAACCAAATTGTAATTCGTACTGCTGGGGAGGAATCCACATAGATCTCAGACTACTAGCTGCATTTATAGATGGACTAGTATAAATTGCACCACCGAATACTCACATATGTGCTTCAATTCTAGGGTTAAAATTACATTAGGGACTAGCTGTCAATCAATTGAACGGCTCCTTATGAATATAAGGCTTACAAACGCAATGTTAGGCCCATTTGGCAATTTTGACTTATTAGCAATTCTGTCAAATTCACGTTTTAAATCGTGAGACGGCGATATCCAATGACAGGTTAATACTCTTTTCAAGAAGCGTCAACTAGCTTTGATCAAATTACGACCGTATGTCAAAGCAGATAAAGTTTATTTTTGCAGAATTTTGAGATATTTTTAACTGCCAATCGTATCAGATATTTATGCTGTCGTTACGTGATCCGATGTTTATGCTTCTACAGCGGATAGATGATTCCGCTGGTTATATGTCACATCATTTTGATTTCGTGGAGTATCAGATATTTTTATGCCGGCTGTAAATCATCACATATTTTTTCCACCTTTGTGGTGGTCGTCACATAATTATACCTTCAATTGATGATCAGATATTTTTGCAGCGTTGCCCATAGTCATATATTTATGCTGGTGACTGTACCTATTTTTAAGAAGTAGATCTTAGTCATGTTATTATTATTATTCTGATGGTGGCTTCCGGACTGAGACCCGCGACCATCGCTGATCTATTGTGATCGCCACAATTATCGACTGTTAAGTTTTAATTGTGTTTTTTTTCTTTACTTTACCTTCGTGTTTATGGCAAAAAAACTTTTTTTTTCTATTCTAATCTACTCTGTAATAATTTTGATGAGAATTTGACAACTTGGTTGTCGGTAAATAGGATTAGTTCCCAAAAAGTGATACTCAAGTATATACATATAAATTAGGTAATTAATTAAGAAATTATGTACGTTACCAAACTTGAAGTGCATGACCAGGACGAATGCAATAAGCATTGCTAGTATCACGAAAGTTGCAGACCAGAATATTATAACATCATTGGTTGCATTAACTACTTCTCCATTGACATTTTGGTCTTTCATCTCGTTTGAATCCACTCGTGGACTCATTACACCCATAATTTCTTTCTTCTCAAATTTTGTAACTTGATCCGAATATCTAATGTTTGTCTTTTCCGATCAACTGTACTTATGTTTTCTTTTAAAAACAAAACCAAGTTTGAATTTCCGGATCCCGTTTTATGCACACTACATTAGATTTGCTACAAGTTGGCTTTATAGTGTCTAAGTTTTTAACACTGAATTTTCTGCAATAATTCTGTTATGCTATGTAATCCGTCACGTTTATATGCAACATTGGTATATACTGAGAGATCTGTAATCTCTTATTCTGAATGTATACATATATTGTTCACAGAATGTTGGTCGCTCTTGGTATCTATTTTCAAAAGGCTTCGATTATTTTCCTGTGCACACAAGTTTATCTGGTTACAAAATTATCTTTGACAGTATAAGATTAAGAATGAATCATGGAAACGAAATATTGCTGTATAAGTACCTATTCTATTACATTATATTATTACTATCGTAAACATCAATAAAATCAGCCTCGTTTATATGTTTATCTTTACTAGTAAAATATACAGGTAATATGTGTGACTTTGTAAGTTTGTATGCTTTGGGTAATTTATGGAACAACTGATCTAATAAAAAAACAGTAATGTAAAATAGACTTTTGGGATGGACATAGGCTATATTTTATTTCCGCTATAGAGTAGCACTTAATATTATATAGAGATAGTATGTTCGTATGAAGGGGTCACCGTAACTATCGATCTGATTGCGAAAACTCTTTCACCAGTATATTAAGGTGCTTACAAATTAGATGCCGATACATTAAGAGATGTTAAGGGGCTCCCATAATTGGCGTATGGGATCGTACCTTCGATCTGAATCTCTTAGTTTTCTTAGGTTTTTTGTAGCTTATTATGTTAACAACAACGGCTTTAAGCAATATAGTATCCCATATTTACTTCAAAGTTCATTGTTTTCGAGATATTTGGCATCAAAGTTGAACAATTGTAGGCCAAAAAACCGGTTTCAGGCCATAACTTTTGTGTTAATTGGTTTAAAATGAAAACCCTAGACCAGTTTTTAGGGACATCACAGACGAACCCAAATATGGAGTTTTCGTATGTGTTAGATCTTTCACGTCACTAGAGATACAAAATAAGTGTTATTTTATACAATGTTTAAAAAGATCATACAAAATTAAGTATTCATTTGTTTTAAAATCCGGTAGACCAAAATGGAGATAAAAGATTGAAGAACCGATAACCGTTTGATTTATACTCCTATCTGTAGTGCAAAAGTAGGAGATACGATTCAAAACTTGTCAAAAATCGATGGAAACCTCGGGTAGCCCCTTAACTTACATCAGAATAATTTAAATAGGCATTTAGTTTTTTTTAAATGTTTTTTCTTCATTCTACAAATTCTGCCCAAACATAATCACCTGCGCATTTAACTGACAAGGTGGTTATCACTTTCTGTCATGTGAGCGTCCTTGTTTGTCTTCGATGACATTGATTAAGATTGGCGGGAATGTTAGAAGATAACTAGCTTTTAATAACATAATATTCAATAAGTACCAATAAAAAGACTTGTTGTTACGTGGCTCCACATACTAACATAAACTTGAAATTAGTTTTATACTCAAGTCTACTTCTTAGGAAGAGTACTTTCAGCTCTGAAAGTATTGGCATCTAATTTGGAAGCACCTTATACAGAATCGGTTTGCGAAATGGACATAGGCTGTATTTAATTCGGTTTTTTGCAAGAAAGCAATGCTTTATTAACACTACCCTTACTTTAAAGTTACAGGAGTAATCTCCGGAACCAAATATATTTTCTCATACTTTTACCGGTCTCAATACTTAATGGCCTTATTCAAAATTGTTAATTAATCCTATAAGTGCCGATAGAATTAATTTATCTATAGTGTTTTAGTAAGGAAGGGATAAAACACATTTTATTTATCAGAAGCATTTTCAGGGGCTAACTAGCTCTACTACTATAAAATGAATCAGCTGTTAAATATCAATAAAATCCAATAATACATTACCAAGACCTGATATCTTCAAGCACATAATCATAAAAGACATCACTAATAGTGTGAAAAACATGGATAAGTAAATGACATAATATCCAAAGGTAGAGCAGGTTCTGATAAAACACCATCAGACTCTAATATCTGACCACCAATGCGCAGCATATCTGAAGAATCTATTTCAAAATCCGACCCAGGAACCATTTTCATATATATTATAGAGTTTAATAAAATATTCTACTGTTTCAACTATAATACATTGAATAAGCGATAATTTTTGTTTTGAGTTCGGTTTTTAAACATATCATTATTTATTTTTAAAAACAATTGAAAAGTTACTTGTTCTCACTGCAATTAATGTCGTTTTATTTTATTGAAATAAACAATGTCTTTTTCGCTACATCTTCAAGCCGTTCGTCGATATTTTAAGCTAGGACAATACATACTGTTGAATACCTTCACATATTTACTGCAATCCATATATTCAAAATCGTAGTGCAAAATCTATCTCTATGGGTAGCCATTCTTATCATATTCGCGTACCATTTTGCCTTGCACGAAATCTGTGTTATGTTAAAGAAGTGCTATCGAAATCAGATTTATATTGATTTTCAGTATATATTATCAGTCAAATATAATAATACACCGTTAGCTGGTCACGGGTGAATAAGGTACACATTCAGTTAACTTAATTCACCAGAGTTTGGACACGAGTGCATAAGGTGGTATACGGACAGTAGGTACTACTGTCCATATACCTTATTCACTCGTGATTGGGCGCGAGTGCATTTAGTACCTACTGTCAGTGAACCTAATTCACCTCAGCACGGCTATCATGCGACGACGGCGCGCGAGCTCTCTCGATTTTTCTCGCACTATCGGTCTCTTTCTTATTAGAACACTTAGAACAAGAGGTATATTGCGAGAAAAATCGAGAGTGTAGGTATGTCGCGACCGTCCCATGTTAGACACGTGCAGGGGCATTAAGTTGACTTAAAACATCTTGCTGAGTTGACAGGTCATTTAACTATACTTTCAGTGTTCTTAATTCCCCCAGGTATCAACTCGGGTGCATTAAGTTAACCCCAGGTATACGCGTGACATATTTTTAATGCTCAGGTGTTCTCAGTGCTCTGCTGTATGTGTGCGTTCGTTTGTAATTGCAGCTGTGTGGGTGCGCCCGTTAGTACTCCAACGCCGATTTCACTACACACACATCAAACCTGTATAGTTAACACAGGCTCATTTACAGACTCGCGCAAAGATGTATTGAGCATTCTGCAAACCACTCATTTCATTAACTTTTCTCCGACACATCTTAAGTCGCTGACATAACTTAACTTCACAAGTAATTATTTATTATGTTCAAAATTAACGTTATCTATCATACGATAACGTTAAGGCGCCGTAGGTTCATGGTCTTCTCTCCCTCTCACTGAGAGATATATAAGCGTGAGCGAGATGGAAGTGCGTGCTCGGAAGCGCGCAAAACATGTTTTTAATATTAATTTTTTGGCCGTTTAAATAAATAAAAAACTAAACCAACACTGAGTTCTCTCAAACATGATATTGCCGATTTTTAGAAGCCATTTTAATATTTTTAGCTTTAGTGCATAATTTGTAACAAATATTTTAAGTGTATTTTAGACCCTTTTAGCTCATGATTTTTTTCTATCGAGCGAAAATTGCTTAATCATGTTTCTAAACACTGATTTCCCTGCAGAAAAGCCTCAAGATTACTATTCGTATTTTTTTGAAACCATATTATTATAAACAGACGCACTATATTGTTTCAAAAACTCTGTTCGCTTAACTTCGCTGAACCTACGGCTAGGGAATTTATCCAGTAATTCTAAAGAACACATCATCATTTCCAATCGCATTTTGTCATGCGATTGGCTTCGTATGACGTCCAGATGACATCGAACGTTTGTGTTAAAGGTACTTACCTGATAAAGCGTCGATTGTCATCACACAACAGTTGTCAACACACAAAGTTGCATAATTAGAGGGAGGGAGTATCAAAGAAGATTAATGTCAATGATCCCTCCACCGGTGTTGAAATAAATGGATGATAGACGAAAGGGGATATCAGTCATTATGATTAGCACAGCGCGTGAGCTATCCATCTCCTTCTAAGTGTTCTAATAAAAAAGTGACGGATAATCTATTTTACCGCATCACATCTCGCGTGCCGTCTTGTGCTCATCATACATACAGTTATAAAATTTTCTTCAGGCGAATTTAATCCTTAATGTTTTGTCTCGCTCGCTCGTTTATGTTAAGCTCGATATATTATTATCGTGCTATTCCTCCGTACTCCATCGTTTAAAATAAGTTTTGATCGATACGGAACATTATTTCATAAGTTGTCCCGCACCCACTGCCAAAATCATGAAATATCTTATAGTTTAGGAGCAGTAGCGAAGTTGAAATTGAAAACAGATTAACTTATAGTCACTATAAATAATAGAGCAAGTGTATCAATAAATACAGTAAGTACAATAAATAATAACAAACTCAAATTACCAGGGTTTGTTGACACCAAAATCGGAAATTCGAATAACTAGCTACTTACAGTCGAGTTCTCCAATATGTGCACGAATCAAAAGATCAAAAATATGTGAACACAACTTTATTGTTAAGAGCATAAGGTTGTTCAGATATTTTTGAACCTTTGGGAACGTTTATGAACTCGACTGTTGTACATGTAAATACTGGATAAGTAAAATAAAATCTTTGTTTACACTTACAAAATATGGCGAAATAAGTTCGAAACTCCGAATATACAGCTAGCGCAAAAAAAAAGGTATAGTGCATTTATCCTTACTTGTCTTATTTGGTAAACAACATTTTAACCTCAAAACTTATCCTATTTTATCGTAAAAAAAGCGTTGCTAGACAAAAAATCGTGAAGTGATGTCCGAAAAGTCGTCTCGGCATGATCTAATACTCACAAAATTGCTATTCTATCCTAAAAAGATGCATTTCGAGGTTAGAATGTTGTTTACCAAATAAGACAAGTAAGGATGAATGCACTTTAAATAAATATTTGGTAGACAATCTTACACAAATCAACCAAATACTGCCAAAATAAACTTGTACCGTGGGAACTAGACGACGATATAATATTGATAAATAAATACTTGGATACATAAAAAAACATCCATGACTCAGAAAAAAATATTTGTGCCCATCACACAAATGAATGCCCTTGCCGGGATCCGATCCGAACGCAGGACCTCCAGGTTTGTAAGTTCGTGGCAGGTCACTAGTGTCACTCCCAACTAGGGTTGTCAAAAAGAAAGAAAACTTACTGATTTTTGCCATAGATATTGCGATCATGAGTAATACGAAGAATACTATACAAAAATATATACTTGGTGTCATCATATAATTTGTAATTATCAACACTAACACACGGTCGTTGCAAACATTAACCAAGCTTTAATATTTGATAATCGACAGTTTCGGCGTTATCATTAATTATCTACTTTAATACTTACTATCTCCGTTGTTTTTTTAGATAAAAGATTACTCACGCCCGGGCCGTAATCGTGACAATCCGTCACCGACCCTATTTGCTTGTCACATTTCGGCACCGGGCCGTGTCCGAGCCTGCACCGAGCCGAGCCCTGTTGTCCGCAGCTCGGCCACCGAGCAGGGACATTATGCAAAGACATGTCACCGAGCTCGCACCGGGCCGGGACTGGGCCGCGCAAAAAAGACGTCGTTATTCTTAATGCCTCCACACATACAACGCGGGTCGTGAGCGGCGCGGGTCGGGCGGTATCTCTATCTCTTTCACACGCGACGTCTCTATCGCACAGTAACGCACTGTGTAAGAGAGATGGTTGGAGAGATATTAAATGCGTTGGTAGTGTGAGAGATATACCTACCGACCCGCAGGCCGCGCCGCGCACGACCCGCGGTCCATGTGTGGATGCCTTCAGAAAACGGCCCGGGCCGGACACGGCCAGTTGTAGCGTGAATCATCTTTAAGCCAGCTATTTGTTCGATATATAGGTAATAACGTATTATTTTTTGGAGGTTTTAAATGCAAATAATGCCTTTCTTTTCCGTTTGTCTGTCCTACTGTTTGCTTTATCATACTCGTACTAATAATACTCATTTATTCCAATAATATTATAAATGTGAAAGTTTGGATGTTTAGACGTTTGCTACTCAATCACGCTTAAAAGGCACAACCGATTTCGATGAAAATTTGCACGAAGATAGTTTATAGCCTGGATATAAAGGATAGTTATTATTCCCAGACAGACGAAGTCGCGGGCGGAAGCTAGTTCATAGTACATGTCATGTCATCTATTGAAATAATACTAACTCTTCGGGATGAGTGAGAGTTCGAACCATGTCGCCCGTAGTGACAAATAATACGTGAGTTGAACCGTGTAATTATTAGTATTAAGTATTTCAACATGTCAACGAAAGTTTAAATTCAATGTCACATATTAGAAATCCTAATTGCATATTAAAAGTTTATCAAATGTAGTAATCTTCAAACTTGACTGCTGGAACCATTTTTTCCCAAATGTATTGCCAAATGAGGTACGGAATCCTGAGGGTGTGTTGTCACTGGACGTTACCTCATCCCGCATGGGAGGATAAATGCTGAATAACAGGGAATCTGTGGCGTCTATGTGGCGCTTAATAGAATCGTTGTACAGAGTAATGCATTATACTGGGTCTCGTTATTTCCTATGCAGCTATTGCAGTCCGAGTGATCACCAATAAGTCGTTAAACAACCGATGCGGCTTTAGGTGGAATTATATGATGCAGCTTTGTGCTACTTGGTATATGTGGAGGAGATAATACAGGGTGGACAATGAGAAGGTAATAACACTAATAACCTAACCTACACATTATTTCTTCTGACGTAGCTTTTTTGGGGTCTCACGATTTTTTGGGGGTTTTTTGGGGTTTGGGGATCACGATTCTTTTGATGCGAAGAAGCGGCAAATGTTTTAAGGAACGTTTAGGCTTCACAAACATGTTATATGTTGTACGTTTAAAAAATATATAAATATTTACGTATAAACCACATTTGAATTTCTATGACTTTTTTCTATAGGTACTTACATTTTTATAAACCGGACACTATAAAAGCGGAATATCTGAGTCACTGTAAATACCGTTAGAAATGCGAAAATTCATAAAAACCCTACGTGGCAAGGTAGATACCTATTTTTGGTATATTTATTTCCATTAATGATTGTCATTTTTTTAGAATACATGAGTCCATAAAATTCACATCACTTACTTTTTTAATTATATCGATTCAAAGTTGCATATGTACCTCTTACTTCCTTACCCTGTATTACTTATCTTTTTTTAGTTAGAGGGCAAAACAAGACACCACGAGCGCCCCCCAAGGGGGTTGCGGGCTCTATCAACCAGTAAAAATGAACTCGTAGATATTAATGTGTAACTTACCTATATGTAGCATCATGTATCCATAAATGCACCAGAAAAACACAATATTCAATGCCAAGACAAGTAATATTGTAATTAAGTTGTCCATTTTTGTTAAAAGTTACTAACTTTTAGGACTGTGACACTTTTCAGTAAATTTTCTTTCACTTTCATACACTTTTGTTTTAATAATGGACGCGTTTTTGATCCAAATTTGGTAGCAAGAGTGTCAAAGATTAATAAAAGTGTATTAAATCTTTTACATAATTTAATAAAAAGGATGCCTATTGGACTTTGTAATAATGCGCTTTATATGACACTGTAACAGAAAATAATTGATATAAAATTATCAATACTTTATCTTCTAGCACCACTTAAAGTAAACTAAACCATAAACAGCTTTATTACAATATGTTAAAATTTAATTTTCTGTGCGATCATTACTAGGGATTATTTGTTTAACATCCTATAACACGGTGGTAAGTAGGTAATAAATGTCTGTGTATGTATATCAACAACAACATGGTATTACATAATTGTTATTCTTATTAATGAAATAGATAAAATGTTAGCCCATTTTTCAACCGACTTCAAAAAGGAGGAGGTTCTATGTTCCACTGTATGTTTTTTGTGTATGTTCGCCGATTACTCCTTCAATTGTGTACTGAGGTTGAAGTAAATAAATAAATATTTGGCGACTTTCTTACACAAATCAACCTAGTCCCAAACTAAGTAAAGCTTGTACTATGGGTACTAGACGACGATATACATACTTATATAGATGATTAAATACTTAAATACATAGAAAACATCCATGACTCAGGAACAAATATTCATGCTCATCACACAAATAAATGCCCTTACCGAAGAAGGCTAAGAGTAGCAACTAATGAAGTGTCAATTCTTTGATCCTGGAGGAATCGAAGTAACTATTATCAACCCACATCTATTATAGCGACTTACTGTAATAATCAACGCATTTGCTCTCGGAAAGCAGTGGGTAAGTAATACGAGGTATAACAACTTATCATATAACGGTCATAATATATACGCTCACTGTGTATAAGTTTGTTTAGTATAACGTTCATTGCACATAACGAACGAAAGGTATAATGTCAAAATATATAATTTCGTAAAGTATAACGTACTTTAGATATAATATCAATTGATATATCGATTAAAGCATATAATATTCATAACAGCTAAGGTTTATAATATATATTATTCAATTTATCTAACATCAAACAGTATATGTAAATGCTCGTATAGTAGGTATAAGCCTACAGTTATTTTAATTCAGTTATTTTAATGTCTTGTAGGTAAGAATGAATTATTATTAAAACAACGTTGTGGGTTGGGGTATAAACGTAATAAATTTAGTGGTAATCTTAGTCGGTTGACACAATTGATTTTTACTGTTGTATGTGTTGTGTATTAAATCATAAATAACGCGTTCAAATGTGAAGTATTTAAAAGTGCAAAAGGAGCAATTAAATTGCACGAAAATGGTTACCGTTTTTGTAAAAAACAGACAAGTAAATAACAAATTCTATTGGATTTGCGAGTTAAGCCGGGCGATAAGACTGCAACTGCATTAAACGTTTGTTAGATTGAAATTAAATTTATTTTTATATCAAACACTTACCTAACCGCCAGCGTCTCCACGCCACCCCGCTTCGCGGGGTGTCTATTTCCGCACTAAGGGACACAAGGCAACCCTAACCTAACCTACAAGTAATACCATTGTTAAGAATATTTGTTGTTTTTTTACTACGATGGGCTTCGCCCACCGAGCCCCCTTTGTAGGTGGCTCCGCCCCCCGTCCCCCCCCCCCCCTTCCTGGCTGCCCTAACCTAATTTTCTGTATTATAATCCCTATACGAAAATATACTATGCGTTATGATCGTTTATACGTTATGTATGTTATACGAAAAGATATTATATGTTATGATCGTTATACGAAATTAAATTAGTCAATTTGAGTGTTATAGAATAAAAACGTTATATTATATGATTATTATGGCATTTGACAGTTATTCCTTATAAAAGTATTGGTATTGTTGTTATAGCTAACGTTCATTATATCTTGTGAACGTTATTAATATGAAATTATATATATTGTTGTTATATCTCGTGGGACGCACCCGAAAGCAGTTCATGTGGTAAATTGGAAAGGAAATGTGGAAATTTTCATGTACCTAAGTGGCTTAGCGAAGTACTGAATTG
Organism: Epinotia demarniana; assembly: GCA_945867215.1. NCBI lineage: Eukaryota > Metazoa > Arthropoda > Insecta > Lepidoptera > Tortricidae > Epinotia > Epinotia demarniana. Next base: position 39,138,311 of record OX244261.1, on the reverse strand, counting down.
AAGTCACTTTGAAATTTATTTTTAAAGTACCCAATTGACCTGTTCGTTTGTTAGTTTGTTAGTGTGGGGTGGGACAAATCTTGGACCTGAATTTTGAACCAGTCAACCTCAACCGATTGAGCTGAAATGAGTAATACACCTTTAGTACCTACAGGTGGCAGTGCAATATTATGGTACCATCGAGCTGATTTGATGATGGGGATAGAAGGTGGCCATGGAAATTCAGTATTTAACCGACGTAACCCCGTTGAGTTTGGGCTCGTTAGACTCGACTCAATGAGTAGTTGATGACGGTATGCAAAAAAGTACAGTTAGCAATATAAGCTTGTACCAAAAAAGATTTATGAGATTTTGGCAGAAAATTATTCATACAACTAAAAGCCCAGAGATATAATACCTAAAGCCTATGTCTTTTTCGAAGGATTATTCCATATACCTACTAGAGAAATAGTTTTAGACATCCGATGAGTAGATTACGCCCTACATAACAAACTTACAATGCAATAAAATTTACCTCATTATAATATTTAATATTGATAACATTTTCCTATCGTTCTCTGGCATTTTCCTTTGTTTAAATCGCCTTAATCTTCATGTTATTGATTTGATAAGATCGTCAAAGACCTGTTTTAATCACATGTTGTGTTTCAAAACCACAATTTTATCGTTCACAAAATAATGCTTTACGAATTTATAGTGAATCTCATTTTCGTGCATAATATCACAGCCGTGGATGTCACTGCCGTGATACTCTTTATTTAGATGGATACGCAAATTCATTCCTTGTTTAAGACACTATTTTTTAAATTCATGATTAGGGAGATTAGCGTTATATAATTAAATCCACGGAAGTAACAGTGAAGACTGTGACAGTGCGCACGAAAATGAGAAAAAAAAAACATTTATTCGAGACGAAAACAAAACAATGGACTTGCAGTTCAAATCACTAGCATCTTTTTTTATACTACGTTGGCAAACAGACATACGGTCTGCAATGGTGACCAGAGTAGACCTATGGATGCATGCGATTCCAGAATAATGAAAAGCGCGTTGCCGACTCTTTATTGATTTGAGATTGTAAATGATTTATGATTTTTCAGTATAATACTAACGACGGGTATTTAATACTCACCAACATATCTCACAAAAAATCCGTAAAGACAGAAAAATAAAGTTATATTAATAGCTATACAAATCAACACTAACGACAATTCATTCATGATTAAGAATTAAAAAACTTCACGTTCAACACATCTAATGTTTTATTAAACACTAATAATTTAATCGCCAATTATTGTCAACAGATTAGGTATACTTACCTATATATCTTTCAAAACCTCGTAGAAAAAAAATATCCTCAAGACAATATAGACAATATAACCCAACCACTTAAGGTTCATATTTCATTAAAATGTACCAGCAACATACGAGCTTGCGTTACATGTTAATTTATAGGCATTTGATTTTGGACTTTATTTTTTTGGTGATACAGTATACATTGCAGATTCGTCGGCGAAGACAAAGTATTGTCGATTTAAAGATTAAATCGGCTGTATTGACAATCCTTGTTTCTGTAAATGTTCGAGTACCTGCTTATTTGATTGTAAAAGATGTTACAATAGGTAATTACTACATAGTTAATAGTTGCTCTGTGAGCTGTACAACTCGCAGTTTTGTGTTTCTTTTTCCATCTGAAACGGAAAAAAAATTGAACCTGCTCATAAAATATCACGGGAATCAGTTGAGAAATGCAACCTGTAGAGGAAAGCTGGAAAGCCAGACATACAAAAGGATGGCCCAAGATGAAACAGAGAACTTCGTGCGCTTCGCTCGCTTCTTCAATGACCATTACGAGTACCTATTGTTAAATTTAAATAATAATGCTCCGATTGAAATTCACGGGACAAACCCCGGTCATTTGGAAGGTGTGCATGGGGATATAGATCCAACACGTAGAGGCCCTTTGGTGACGAAGTTTAATGTGATGTAATACACCTGCTAGAACCCATTCAAGGGTACATCGGTAAATACTCGTGAACCGGTTCCAACAGGCGTTGGGGCTATTGTGGGTAATATGGGTAGAGACCTGGGTCTATGGTGATGATATATGGGTGGATTATGAAACTGGGTTATTGTAAAGAGGTCAGGACACCTGCCATTATTATTGGGAACACCCAAATAATCCGAAATATTTAATTCCGAATTTGCTAATTCCGATTTTCAAAACTCCGAATTTCATAATTCCTAAGACTTACAATATCGATTACTAAAAAACACGAATTTCATTTTACCGAATTTCATAATGTCGATAGTTTGTTTTTCCGATTTTTATAACTCCGAACAATCAAAAGCACGAAGTGTCAATGGCCCGAAAAACAGTATTCCGATTATAAAATTTCCGAAATTTCATTACTAATTCGGAAATCTGATATTCGGGATAATGAACTTCGTGTTTTCAATAATCGGAATTTTATTTCTTAGGAATTATGAAATTCGGATTTTTGAAGCTACACTGGGGAAAAAAATCCGACAATTATGATTCTTTTTTCCCGTAGAGAATAGGGGTCTGCCTTTTCTCAGAAGCCCCCCGCACTAAAAAAAACAATGTAGTCGTAACAATGGTATTATTAGTAGGTTAGGTTAGGGTTAGCTTGTGTCCCTCAGAGCGGAAATAGGCACCCCGCGAAGCGGGGTGACGTTGACCCGCTGGCGGTTAGGTTAGGTTAAAATAATTGGCGTGTGTCCCTGGCTCCGTAGTATAAGGCCGAACCCGCATTATTGTTAAGTCTGCCTTTATACGCCCAACATTCTATTTTTTTATAATCTTCTTTTTATTATATATTTACGAGGATAATGTGTTGTACACAATTTGCTCACAATACAATATTCTGTATAGCAAATGCTTGTAATTCGTTTTCCATCTACCCATCTTCCTATAGTTAATTGTTAACTTGTTCCTTATGAATGATGTCGATTAATTGTGAATTCATGTGATTTGCTATTCAGTTTCTCCACTCCAGGCGTTTAAAATGCGGATCTTAGGTACTTAATTCGTGTGTGTTAATAACAGGAATATCTACGTAATTCAGATTTTTCGGATTTTCGTTTATTCGGGTTTATAATTGGTCGGTGTAATGATATTCGGATTTTTGAAAATCGGTATTTTAATTATCGGAATTCGAATTTTTGATATTTCGGATTATTGTTCCGTCGGACTCCTTATTATTCGGGGTATTGATATTCGGAATTTTGATAATCGGAGTTGTAACCGTTAGACCTATTGAAATTTCGGATTTATGAAAATCGGATTTATGAAGAATCGGAATACTTATATTAGGAGTTTAAACCATTCGGAATTATGAAAATCGGTATTATGAAATTCGTGATTTCGACTATCGGAATTTAGTTTTTCGTATTTATGTAGTGTACCCATTATTATTATTATTATTTATTCCATACAATTTTGCGAGTATGGCTTCGCAGGAGTGGAAATCCTTAGCGTATGCTTAATGATCCCTCATCTGTTTCGGACGTGTATGTAACATGTTTGGGGCTTGTCCATATATTACGTCTTCGTTTTCGATTTTTGACCCCCCTAGCTATCATACTACATGCCCCCCCCCGCGCCTAATAAAATGACTACCGTCATCCGATGGTCAACAGATCCCCCCATCCCTATTTTGATATAGATACTGATGATATAGATTTTAAACATTAAATTATAGATACCTGCTATAACTTCCAATAACACTTTAATGAAGGACTACATTTAAGAATTACTAACCAATTCGTTACACTATAAAAAAATATGCATATTGTAATAATTTAACATGTTATATTAACGATATTACTTATCAATAAATTAATATGAATATGCCTCGGGATTCCGGGACTTTGGAGTTCGTCAGGAAAACGTCATGTTCATTGAAATTTAAAAAATTTAAGCCAACATCTGGTTATTTTTTATTAACAAAAATATAAAGTTATAATATAAATTAAATAGTCTTTAATTAGAAATATATGTAAAATATGAGTTAATTTGCACTATACGCGTATAGGCTTTGTTTGTCACGACCTGACAAAATATTGTACAGAAACAGACGCCACCAAATATAACACGACTAAATTATAAACATTAGACGTCAATAATGGATCAGGCTTCTGGTACTTCTTAATTTAGTAAGGTTAATTTACCGTCCCTTTCGGGCATTCGCTAGGACGCCATTTATGAAATCCTTTACCTACGGTACCTACCTATCAATTCGTATTTTTTTTTAATCCGAACTAGCCTGCAACTAGGTTCAATCAGCTGCAGAGAAACGTTAACCCCTGCTTGCATTAATTGCATTAATTCAACCGCTTGTTTCTCAACTGACTGTACGTCAACAAGTATTTCTCTCATACTATGACGAGTCAGATACAGTCACAGAAGCTGGGTAGTTCCAGAGTTCACTGACGTATTATTATATTATTGAATCCCAGTGTGGAATGACACAGTTTCGTACGCAAGTGAGTTCCACAGTTGATACCTATGCAGTTTTACACACTAAGGGGGGGTTGCAACAACTTACGATTACAGACTGATCAACGTTAAATATGGCAGCTGCCATTCCTTAGAAACTTTTACAACCTTTCCATACAGTCAGAATTTGACGAACACTGGTTATAAATACGATTACAGACGGTTTGGTGCAACCCACCTTAATGGACCGAATATAAATGACGCTGACTGATTGATAGTCTAAGGGTGAGTTGCACCAAACCGTCTGTAAGCGTAAGCGGTGTTCGTTTAAATCGGAATGTATGGAACGTTTGACAAGTTTCTATGGACTGACAGCTGTCAGCGCCATATTTAACGTTGATCGGTCTGTAATCGTAAGTCGGTGCAACCCGCCCTAAATGTCAAAAACGCTCTGTTAGGTGGATGTTTGTAAGGAAATGGAACAAGTGACGTCACGATTTTCTATGTCCATACAGCCTCCAAAAATAAATTTAAGCGTGATGTATCAGAGTATTTTCGAGAGCTCTATTGATAATGAAAACACAGTTGTTGTCTACCGTATTCGTTGTAATATATATCACTTGCTATGATAATTCTTTACTAACTCGTTTTAAACTTACTACTAAAACGAATTGGATATGTCCCCATTTTCATGTTTACCACTAAACTAGATTAGAACATGTGTTTTACCACTTGTTTAATAATTACTTTAAAAACAAAGTGTTAACCGACTTAAATTTAGTAGGTATCCCGCCAAGCCCCGAGAACATTTCCACATTTATTTTCCAATATATCACATGAACTGATTTCCGAAAGCAAATGCGTTGATTATTGGAAAAAAAACCTACTCTCAACGACGTACCTAGTTGAAGACTGCGCTAGAAAGTATAGTTGGCAAAAACAGTTTGTACCATTTTTTTTAGTTTTGACAGAAACTTATTTCTAAACTGAACAAAGCAATGTATAGGCTAAGCATCTATATGCCAGAACAATCATGTGTTGTGTTTGACTGAACAATGTTCTGATTGAATGAAGCCAATGTGGTTCTATCTAATTCTCTCAGAGTCCATCGACATTCCAATAAGTCTCTCCCATATCATCATATCAGCCGAAAGGCATCCACTGCTGGACAAAGGCCTCCCCCAAAGAGTGCCAAAGTGACCGGGCCCGCACCAAGGTGCTCATACCAACATATATCTAGACTTCTCTCTCCCATGTCAACTGTCTACAATTTGATTCCCATTTACCTATATGATTTACTGGGTAAAAATACGAAATTGTGCAACGAGTACGTAAAACACCCTTTTTAGGTTTTACACAAGATTTATACACTGGCTATTTCAAGTAAATAGGGGTGTACACACTAATTAAAATAATCAATAATGATGTATTTTTCTTGAAAAAGGATTAAAAATTTAGTCAAATGTAGAAAAAAATAACGCAAGAGGTTAAAATAATCACAAAGTTACAAATGTCAAAAGTTTTAAGAGGAGGTTAAGGAGGGGTTTTTATAGGGCTGCGAAAATAATGCCAAGGTGGACGCCGCAACAAAAAAGACCGAAAGGGCAGGCCTAAGAAACGTTGGATGGATTGAGTGGAAGAGGATCTCAGGAAGATGGGGAAATTTACCAACTGGAAGAAGGTCGCCAGGCACCGTGACATCTGGAGGAAGACTGTGGAGGAGGCCAAGACCCACAAAGGGTTGTAGCGCCAACGGAAGTAAGTAAGTATAAGAGGAGATTTGAAATGATTGTCATTTACTATCACACTAAAGAATAGTGACGTCACGACCCGCTAGCGTTTTCTCTCTCTAACAAGCAACAGTAAAACGGATTTAGCTTCGTAACTTTTTGAGATATGTATTTGAATGGGATTTTCGTCATTTGGCATATTTGTTTGCCTTCTTTCTTTTGAAGTAATAATTTTTTTTTCTTAAAAATGGCCCGCACAGTAAACATAACTCGCTACATATTGGAAGGTAAAGTGTATAGTTTATGGTCTGGAATGTTACATATAAATTCCTTTATTTGTCGAGTACCAAATTTTTAAAAGTAGAAACTGGTATATAAAAGACGGCACAGCTCGTATTCAGCCAATTCAACTCGTATTTTTCAGTTGCAACGACGTTTTTGTATGTGTCTCAAATAGTTTGCGTTTTCATGGTGGAAAAATACATTTGCGATTCTGTTTTAAAAAAAACCGGCCAAGTGCGAGTCGGACTCGCGCACCGAGGGTTCCGTACAAACCATAACAAGCAAAAGTTGTAGTATGTGTATTACTAAATGATAAATGAAAATGCAATCCGTAACATTATAATGTGCGAAGCTGGGGGAGCATGAATTTAAACAAGGTCTCTTTATCAATTTAGTAATCCTAAAGAAAAAAAAATTAAGAGCCAAATCATTTATTTTATAATAAAACTGAAATACCTGAAATACCTACACTAGATTTGCAGCAGCCTGGCAAAACTTCTTTTATCAAAGTGGTTTATTTACAAAGTTTTTAGTCACTATCTTTTAAAATACTAATTAACTGTTGCATTTGAAAAATTTGAACCAGACCTGTAAAATGTTGACTGAAAAAGGTATGAATAGTACCACATTGAAAATTGAAGTTCGAAAAAACGTTATTTATAGTTGTACTACTTCGTGTAGTGCTAGTGCTTATTAACGGAAACAGGTTTATGGATGAAAAATATGTGGAAATTCCATTTTGGGGATTCATTCTAAAATCGATATTGAAGTCTGCCACAACAATCAAACGGGAACACGGGGTATAGCCCCTTTAGGGTTGCTGCCGTATATTGTTGTATTTATGCATTCAATTGCAACATTAATTTGACATTGTGGTGACCTATATTATATATATAGATACAGTTATCACTCTGCCTGACATCAAACATTTCAAAATGCAAGCATTCACAATGGCCGTTTGCAGTACCTGGGTTATTTAAAAAATATCTTGTACATGATGCTTCTGGGATGGCATCCTTTAGATTGCGACGAACATAAGCGATAGATCCCCAACCTGGATTTGCATTAGATATAGCTGGACTTTCTACTCTGCACACCTCATAAAAACCATCAAGTTTAAAAGTGTCTTTACATCCCAGTTTTAAATTATGTGACTTATATTGCTATTTCTTATGATTGCGTGGACATAAAAGTTTCGTTTTGCTACAGCTGAAAGGTATTATAGACCTGAGTATTTGATATGAATTGCAATTAAATACCTCTACGCGTTTACGAGGAAAAAGGGAGTAAGTTTAAAATTTATAAAAATATATTTTGTATGATTTTACTATAAATGTCTACTTTTCGTAATTTTTCCATTGTCTGTGCTATTATGAAGTTTCTTCGTGCCAAGTTTCAAGTTTCTGTGTTAACGGGAAGTACCTACTCTTTAGGTTTTGAGTTTCTTGCGAGTACTCAGTTTCAAAATATGCGACTTAATTTGCTATTTCTTTTGATTGCGTTGACATAAAAGTTTGGTTTTGTTACATCTGAAAGGTCCTATAGCTCTGAGTATTTGACATGAATTTCAATTTAATACCTCTACGCGTTTACGGGGAAAAAGGTAGTAAGTTTAAAATTAAAAAAAATATTTTTTGTATGATTTTACCTAAAATGTCTACTTTTCGTAATTTTTCCATTGTCTGTGCTATATGAAGTTTCTTCGTGCCAAGTTTCAAGTTTCTGTGTTAACGGGAAGTACCCTTTAGGTTTTGAGTTTCTTGCGAGTACCCAATTTCAAAATATGCGACTAAATTTGCCATTTTTTTTGATTGCGTTGACATAAAAGTTTGGGTTTGCTACATCTGAAAGGTCCTATAGACATGACCTATTTGACATGAATTTCAATTTAAAATCTCCACACGTTTACGAGGAAAAAGGAATAAATTTAAAATTTTAAATGTCTACTTTTCTTAATTTTTCCTTCGTCTGTGCTATATGAAGTTGCTTCGTGCCAAATTTCAAGTTTCTGAGTTCACGGGAAGTACCCCGTAGGTTTTGCGAGTGTCGAAAAACTCCAATTTTTGCAGCATAAACGACTGTATCTTTTGATTGCGTTAGTTTTTAAGTTTGATTTTTTCACAGCTCCAAGGGACAATAGACCTGAGTATTTGATATAAATTTCAGCTTGATACCTCCACGAGTTCCTGAGAAAAATGGTCTTGACAGACAGACAGACAGACGGACAACAAAGTGATCCTATAAGGGTTCCGTTTTTACCTTTTGAGGTACGGAACCCTAAAAATGGCGGGAAATCGTTAATATTTTCACGTTGTGCAACGATATTGAAAGTTTATATAAATTACGAAATTTTTATACCCCTTTTTTGAGATAAGAACTATATTAGCCTCAGCCGGAATGGCAATTGCAGGCTTCGTATTATAATTTAAACAAATATTCAGCCTGCAATTGCCTCCTTCCCGGCCACGGCATATAATGTACTATTAGTCTACACCCCTATTAAACAAAATCAACATTTTTAGCACATAGTACGTAGAACCGATGGCCGTTGGGGCGGAAAGGTTCTCGAGTGGCGACCACGTACCGGAAGGCGCAGCGTGGGTAGGCCCCCGACAAGGTGGACTGATGCCCTGGTAAGGGTTGCGGGAATCCGCTGGATGCGGGTGGCGCGGGATCGGTCACTTTGGCACGCTTTGGGGGAGGTCTATGTCCAGCAGTGGACGTCTTTCGGCTGATATGATGATTATGATGAACATTTTCAGCGCCAGGAGCACGCAAGATAGGCGGACTAGTAACAGGCTTTCCTCTACAAAGGGGTTTACCCAAGGCTACGAGGCGCTAAAAAATATATGGCAGTGAATGTGTTAACATTCACTGAGAACACCGGCAGAGCCGCGGCATTTAATAACATGTCCAGTAAGGGAACAGGGTTGAAGGTTGTTGTAAGCGATGGGCTAGCAACCTATCACTGCGACATCACATTTAGCCGATCTTTTATATCCACATTTATGCTAAAAGTGACACTGGAACATACGTTTCATGTGCTCTGCCTACCGCGTTTGGGAATAAATGCATTTATATATGTCTGTATGTTGTGTATACACCGGTGAAAGAATGTTTAAAATTAAATGGAATCTCATTAACAGTCGATCATTGGATTGGACAGCTAGGTCTATACAAGCAAATTTTATTTAAAGTTTACTAATTAAATCATAAGTAATCACCATGCGCGAAGAGTCCACACTTCTACCGTTTCACCTACATTTATTCCAAATGAATATCACTAAATTAATAGATATCTTAATAGCTTCGATTACTTAATTGCTAATAAAAATGGACCTTTCTACTAAAACGTTAAGGTTTATTTTGTTAAACCGATACCTACATAAAATTGTTTACCCTATCAAGATAACTTAGAAGAACCTGCTTAATTTGTCTGATTTTATAAAGTTGTTAAACTGGAATAAAGGTGAATATCCATCAGAGTTGTGCGAAGCTGTTTTTATATTACATTTGACACCTAGTTGTCATTGCGAGCTAACACACATGACAATACGTCTATGCATGGTTTTTAAACTCCCCAATTGTATTAAAAAAAAACTGGTAAGTAGTTATGGGTGAGATTTTTTTAATGTGGCTGCTTTTTATAAAACTGTCATTGGAATTGGAATCTTCTACATTGGAAGATAGAGTTGCTTTTTGAATGGAATACTTTGATACAATTCGGCCAACTGAAATAATCTCAGGTATCATGTCCAAGCTCGAGTAAGAGCCGTTACCGTGAAACATGCCTACTTTGCCACCAGGCAAAACTTTGCCCAAAAAGCTACTTTTAAACAAATCTGGCAATGAACGAAAACACAACATATTTATGGCAAGCTTACTATTTTTAGTAGAACTAGATTAAATTTATGACTTTACTTTGCGACGTACATGTCTTTAACTTCAGCCAGGAGCTTGCAGAAAATTTTGGAACGTGAGGTGTATTGATTTGTATGGCAAAGTTGAAAACACCTAGGTAACATTGCCCATCTGTACCGAGTAAAACTTTTCGTAAGTAAGACCGAGATGTTAAAATGGAACGCCATGTTCGCCCAAAAATTCGAACCGAGTCTTGTCTCAACTTCGTAAGAGCTATAGTTGCGTCAATAATTCGACATGGTCAATGTTGGCAAAAGTCAAGATACCTAACTTCACCCGCGATCAAATAGATAAAAATTTGGAAAACGTGTTAATTAAAAAAATATTTCTCCTCGTGAACACTTGCGTATGGCTACGAAACATTCGTTAAGCAAAAAAAAATCATCCAACGATATAAAAAATATGAGATATTCGTGTTTTTCCGAAAAAAGCGGGCAAAGTATTAGGCATGTATCACGGTACTCGTTTAAGAGCCGCAAATATCAAAATTAATAAATATGATTAGTGACTTTTCATTTGTGTAGATACGGTGTCTACAGATAACAAAGGTATTCCAAAGTTTAATACGATAAGATTAGTATTAAAAAACACTTACTCCTCTTAACACAATTCCCGAAACAAAACCAGAACCAAAACAAATATAAACACATAAACATAAACGCGCCACACATTATAGTAACCACGATGTCCATGTTGTACAATGTTCAACACACGAATAAAACTAATGAAATAAACACTCTAATCTTAACTTATCTAATGTTATCACAGTGTTGGACATTTTAAATTGAGCGTTCGATATTTTAAATGCAATGAGCGCGGCCGAACGGCCGACTGGGAATGACGCTGGGACGTTCGTGGTTCTGCATTGTGCGGCCGTGTCGGAAATACTTAGTAGGAAACTAGGAACATAAATGGGTAATAATTTTAATAGTAATTACATAACTCATCCCTGTGGGTTGTATTGGAAGACTTGGAAGTCAGATAGCAGTCGCTTTCGTAAAAGTAATGCCCACGCCAAATCTTGGATGCTGGGATTGGTTACTTGTATATTGGTTTCTGAATCTTTGATGTGTTCTACGTATTTAAATATTTATATAAATATGTCGTCTAGTAACCATGACACAAGTCTTATTGAGCTTTACGTGCGACTAGTTCGATTTATGTAAGTGTTCCCTAATATTCCTTTGTAATACAAATAATTTGGTCATTGTGGTTATTTTACATGGGTAAGTAATACAATAAACTTAAAAGTAAGTACTTTTAAGTTTATTGTATTTATTAAATTACTTTTATATTTACGTATACAAGATGACTTAACAAAATAAGATGTTATTGCTACGTGGTTGCGCGTGCTCATCCTACGTTTCCTTGAAGTTAGGAATAGACAGGCACTGAGACACTTTAAATTGATGTTATCGCCTTCGCGGGAAATTTGATATATCTTACGTGTGATCTTACGTCACTAAACTTTTACATTTACGTGACGATGACAGTTCATTGATCATAATCATGTAATAAGTGTAGGCTCATAGTTCATTATTAAGTAGGTATTACAGAGGCTCTAGTATAAGTTTTACCGAAACAAAACGTTACGACCGCGTTTGCGTTTAGCTGTCAAATCTCATACAAATTGAGGGTGAAACGCAAACGCGATCGTAAAGTTTTGTTTCGGCAAAACTTATACTAGAGCCTCAGGTGTAGGATTGACGACGATTTTTAGTTAAAGATTCGCACAATTGTTTTTCAATAAAATTTAATTAATTAGAAAATACAGCTTGTAACTACGATTTATCGTTAGCCTTTGATTACTAAATTCTAAAAGCTGGTTCCTAGTCACCAATTTATACTTTAGTGTAACAATTTGTTTCATCTTTATTGATTTTTCCTACCCATACACTGTGCCTCGTAGTGGGACGTATATATACAAGTATTGATTAAATACGATAATGATTGTACTTACTTCTATAGTAAATCACGCAAAGACACAATATTCCCACGAAAAGTAGCACGTACACCGCAGTTGTGACTGTAGCTATGGTCAGAGTTTTTTTCGTATGCCAAACCATCGTCAAGCTACCTTCAATAAAATCACTCACTGGAGACAAGATAGAAATATAGTCCGATTCATGAAGCTTTCAGTTACAATTTTATAAGTGTAAACAAGCAAACCGATTGGCCATTTAACTTGTGACTGCGTCAATCGGATCACTAGTATGAATGCTAAGTAGTCATTCCATCAAACATCTGAACATCTGTGGTCGCAGTTTGTCATTAATGACGCAGGTAAAACAACCGTCACGTTCTTTGTGTTGCGTTATTCTCAGGGAAAGGGGAGGGGGCCTTAGTGTTATTGGTGGTAACGTCATCATTACACCGTGATTCGTTGCCAAACCACATGTGGGCTCAGAAAATTACCGACTGCATCTGATTGGAACTGGACTGGAAATAGAGTCCGGCTTAGGGGCAGCCCAGATGGAAATGGCGGAAAGGCCTTGCTCTTCGAAGGTTTAGCGTCGATAGATACGCGTGGAAGAAAGAAGATCATTTGCCAGCAGTCTTACAGTAGGTGCAGGGAAGGATCGGTAACGCTTCAACCTTTCTCCGAGACGTTTAGGGCTTGGAGATGTACCCTACCCTATTGGAGGTATCTGGTGGTTAGCAGCAGCGTATTCTCTAGCGCCATTGCATTAAGGTCCCTTTTCCGAGAGCACGACACAAATAGGTAGGGGTAATATTTAACATTTAACGACACCTATAGGCAAAGGAAATAAACTTGGCCATCCTCCATCCATACCTGGGGTTAGCATGGACAGACCTAAGTGCAAAGATAAAAGAGGAATACACAAAGAAATGCTAAATATATCTATGAGACAATTGCGATAAAATGAAATGTAAAGGTACTGGCTTATCGCAGAAGGGAATTGCATTTTAAAGGGCACAAAAATTACAAGTATTTTTCATTGATATCACTGTCTAAATATGACCAGTAGAACAAAATTCTAGAAAATTATATCTGCAAACACTTTTCACTGCCGCTACGGAGCGGACTGATAACCTACTCTTGTAATGAAGCCTAGCTAACAAATGTTAATCAATTGGTTACTTATGATTATACTAGAATTAAAACTCGCTTTCACTACTATTGTTACTCACTAAAGTAAGCATTTGGTCGTTAAAGGAGATGGTTTTTTTTTACTTGTGTACAAGGAAATCGTTATTTTTTAGAACGCGACTTTTACTACCAAATATACATGGCACAATTATTATAATTATAAATTCCTAAAAACATAAAAACCATTAACAAACAATTGTTAAGTAAGTAAAAATGAATGGCAGGTGATAACAGGACGAATTCTATTTCAAAGATTCGAATTCTATTTAGGAAAAAAAAACCAGACAAAAATGTCGTATGTGGCACTTCTGACATAAGATGATGATTAAGTTAATCCGGTAAAAAAAGTAATATAGGAGGTTTGTGTATTTTTTTGAAAAATGGCTGAAAAAGTACATGTATGCTCAACGGCTAGTAATAAACAACCTACTAATAAGCAAATATTCGAAGTTTGATAACGATATTCCATTAATAAAAAAATTCTTTCAAAGATTATAAAAGTTAAGACAAATTGAAAATAATTGTACATTTATGTTCTATAGTAGCAGACTTCTTCACACTCTAGATAAGCAGTTGAACAGGTACTCTAACCGTTAAATACACATTTATCTACAATATCATTACATGACTTAGTGGTAGCACAGAATAATTAATAGTACCTAAAGGTACAGAAGATCCACTGCCTACGTAATGACGTTACTTGTATTTGTTTAGCCATAGACAATCATAGACTGGGATAGGGTGGTCGACGGACCACATAACTGAATATCCAAAATTATGTATGAGTTTCTATGTTTGTTATCGAAACCATCATCTTATTCTTATTTTAGCAACACACGGGTCATACAGTCAATTGAATAATAAGCATCGTGTTGGTAAGGTATTTACCTATACCTTACCAACACTAAGCTTTGAAAAAACCTTACAGAAGATTGAAACAAACGAGAAAACGAAAGACCGACCACAACTGACAAGGATCAAATAAAAGACGAGCTAGACATAAATAGTCATAATGTTGTAAGAAAAGCAATCACTTAACATTAGACACCAGTGGTAAGTGAGATAGCGGTTGATCGAACGTAATCTAAACAAAAGAAGCGTTTCGATCACTCAAGATTAAGATCAGGGACCCGCCCACCCCTTCCCAGAAAAAAGCCTTTGAACAGGTTAGTCGTTCGTCCAAAATCACTTGCTGTCCTTTATTGATTGAAAACTCATTCATTTAACTTAACCGTAGGTTAGGGGGTTCTCTTACGGGGCGCTACCGCTTCTGATAGAAAAACCCTTTCGAAAGGTTTTTCTAAGCGCTTTTTAAAGGGTTGAAGCGCTTCCTCGTGTTGAATACCCATTCATTGTGCTTTAAAAGCCAAATGAATGGGTATTGAGGAGCATCGGCTTTGGTAAGCAAACCCTTTCAAAAACCCTTTGAAGGGGATACCGTATTGGAGCGCTTTAATAGCCAAATGTATGGGTTTTGAGGAGCAACGGCTTTGGTAAGTAAAGCATTACGAAAAACCCTTTCAAAAACCCTCGATGGGGACACGGGGCGGGTCCCTGATTAAGATTTCGAACAAAACTCACCAATGTAGTAATAAAGTGATATCGCCAATACCACTAAACAGAAAATCAACAAGATCATCACTGCTGGTAACGTTGTCACTAATATGAAAAACAGCACCTCACTCATTCCTGCAACCGTCACATATAGACTAGTATTGATGAAACAACTAACATCCGTCATTAATTTATCGAATGCAAAATAGATACGGAAATTATCAATGATTGTGTATTTTAAGATAAGATTAAGGCGTATATGTATACAAAACCTCATTGGAACACATTGATTTTTACATAAAAACTATAACAAACGTAGGTTTAAGCTTGGTGAGTGTGAAAATTTGTTGGCGTTTCACAGTCTGGATACATTGAATTTCTAAAGATCATCAGCAAAGATAAATGTATTAAAGCTTATCGATAAGCTAAGCTACGGTAGCCCAGTGGTTCAAGCATGCGGCTGTCAAGCGGCGGTCGTGGGTTCGAATCCCGGCTCGTATCTACCAATGAGTTTTTCGAAACTCATGTATGGAATATTTACCGTTAACTTTTCGGTGAAGGAAAACATCGTGAGGAAACCGGTCTATACCCAATAAGGTCCAGTTTTCCCTCTGGGTTGGAAGGTCAGATGCCAGTCGCTTTAGTAAAACTAGTGCCCCCAAGCTCCTTTAGAGGCATAACCGGGAACAACGCTAAAGTAGGAGGAAACATTGATTCGCAGATCAGACAATCGATCAATATGTAGCTGGCAACGGTAAAAAAATATTCTTACATATATGACTCATAAACAGAACTTACGAAAATACGAAAACTACACTGCAATTTGTTTTTTTTAGGGTTCCGTACCTCAAAAGGAAAAAAACGGAACCCTTATAGGATCACTTTGCTGTCCGTCCATCTGTCAAGACCCTTTTTCTCAGGAACACGTGGAGGTATCAAGCTAAAATCTATACCAAATACTCAGGTCTGCTATTCTTTGGAGCTGTGAAAAAGTCAAACTTCTAAGCCAATGCAATCAAAAGATACAGCCGTTTATGCCGCAAATTTCCGCAAATTTTCGAAACTCGCAAGGGAATCAAAACCTACAGGGTACTTCCCGTGAACTCAGAATCTTGAAATTTGGCACGAAGCAACGTCTTATAGCACAGATAAAGGAAAAATTGCGAAAACCCTCGGTGCGCGAGTCCGAATCGCAATTGGCCGGTTTTTTATTCATAAAGTTTAAAAGGCAAGATGGTAAAATTGAAGGCAGGAGAGGCAGAGGAAGGCCTAGGCTAACATATTTTACCCAAGTAAAGGATAATGTTGATGTCGAGTCGTATGACAAGACCGCAACACAAGTATTGCTATACTTACCGGGAGACGCCAGCCACGAATGTACTTTTACCTACTTTAGTATGATACTAATAAATATTTTTGTTTTTTTTTATGAGAATGTCAAGAAGCTGGTAATTGACAGAGAAGAGTGGCGGTTACTTAATTTACAAAAAAAACAAGTTAATTTTAAATTATTCAGGAATGTTGCGATATTGTAAATTAGTTTTTTACTTTAGAATCCGTGTCGAAAGTATACGTTCGAGCACACTGTACAACTACTATTAATAGGTAAAGTTTTGATGCTTTACATTCATAAGTATTTTAAGCCAGTCTACATTATTAACTAATAACTAAGAATATCACGCTTAATGTACTGATAATAGACGTGATATTCTTAGTTAGTTAGTGATGACAAATCTTTACTAAATATTATAAAGGGGCAATCTCCGGAACTACCTACTCATCCTATTTCTAGAACTATTTTTACCAGTCTAGAATTAACCCTTAGGGTTCGGCAGTCGGGTAGCCCCATAGTGGAGACTACCCAGCCAGGACCAGCAGCCACAGCCCTTCAGGCTGCTGCAAACGAACCGGTCAAAAAAAACCCTTAGGGCGTCCTTAAGCTAAAATCTTATCCCGCGGTCCAGCTTGGGTTCTCGGTAATGTAACACACAAGGGCCTAACAATTGATGACTCGTAGCAGGAAACATTATTCAATTGACTGTATGACCCGTGTATTGCATCACAGCTCAAATAAGACTGGGACCTATATTCAAACACACTAGGGTAAGGCCGTTATTTCTCGTTCCCGATTAAGCAGTAATCGTCCATATTCTAGTGTGTTACCGCAATTAGCCATAATAAATGGATTCCTAATATTCGTAACACACTGGAAGTGATTAAAATGTAGACGATTTAAACTGCTTAATCAGGAACAAGAAAGGACGGCCTTACCCAGTAAATAAATATAAAATGATGGTTAGGTTAGGTTCCAATGTGCCTAGGGGCCATCCATAAATTACGTCATTTCAAAATAGGGGGGGGGGGTCGGGCCATTGGATGGCGATAGTCATTTTATTAGGCCATTTCAAGGAATAACCGGATGATGATAGGGTCAAAAATCGTCAAAAAACGATGACGTAATTTGTGAACGGCCCCTTAGCACATTGACTGCCAAGAATCGCTACGCGTTACGATCGTAGCTGATCCCGCGGCTTTCCTCATATGTAGCGGAAAGCAATTACGGCGTAGGCGCGCCCGCTACGGGGGTCACGATAGGGAAAGTGTTAGGCCCCGCCTCGCTGTTGGCGGCACCCTAGGTTAGGTTTTATTATATTTTGTATATACATTTTTATAAATTGAGTATTACTTTTAAAAGTTAATTGTAAAAAGCCTAATCTAAGAGTGTGGATGGATGAAGGGAATAATGATAGTAACTGCCATGAGGGATGTTGATTCGACAATCATTGTCCTGACGAACGATCTAATAGCGACGAGTCGACCAACGCCTCAAGAGACTCTCGCTAGATGACCGAGTCAAGGGGTCAGGTACAGAAGGCGGTAGTTCTGGGCTGTTATTATCTACGCGCTCGTGCGCCTCACTCCACCAAACAGAAACTCACTCACTCACGAAACCAGACCTCTACCTACGCTACGCTTAGTTACTACGAATCGCAGCGTCAATACATATTTGTGGGTGATCGATGAGCTGAGCTTAAAGCAAGTTACAGAATACCGGGGCGGATTTTGCGCGGACAGTCAAGAGGTTCCTATCTCGGTTTGGTAAGTTAAGTTTTTTAAAAGTGTTCGACTGTTTATGTTTTGTATTTATGTAACTTATATCATATATTATAAAATAAATAAAGAATCATAACGATACATAGTTGAATAGGGTGAGTAATTTCCGGTTATAACATCCAGACATGAGCGTGGGGATATCCCTGATATACAGAGGGATTTACATGTTGAATCTTGAACCGGGTCTCTAGCTAAGGACATTCACGAAGGCAGATCTCAAAGAAAACTTTTCAAAACACGTCTGTTTGGCAATTCTTTTTCATGTCATTTGCATGTCACACATACCAAATCGGAACTGCAGACACATGAAAGTAGGGATTTTCCTATGACATGCCGGAGATACGTTACATTTTCTAAAAACAACAACGATTAGGATGTGCCTCTGTAGTTTTTACTCAATGTAACTATATTATATCGTACGTATACAAGGGCCGATCCAGATTTTTTTTTCTGGGGGGGCCCAAGGGGCAGGCTGGCAGAAATAACCAACAACTGTTAAAAATAAACTTGTAGTGTGATGGAAACTCCACAACCATCTGGGGGGGCACGTGCCCCTGTGCCCCCCCCCCCCCCCCTTAATCCGCCCTTGTACGTATAGATAGACTGGTCGCTTAGAACATTTTTCTTGACGTCGGTCATCAGGCCACCTTGGAATTCAGTATTATTTAGCGACCGCCAGCCCGGGCTATGCAAAGGTCCTATTTGAATAGTCTACCATGCGCAAACCAAACTTATGTTATGGCCTCCGTAGGGCATGTCTGCTCTATACTATGTAACTCAATGTTGTAAAAAAAAACCCGAATTGTCACTCACCACTGCAAAATATGCAACAGCGAAGAAACACACAGATAAACAGTATTCCAGCAACGACTCCAGGGAAAAAAAGTATTGCCGACTCCATTTATGACCAAAAATCCACAAACTCACTACTAAACACCAGTCCACAGCACACCAATAAACAAAATAATACTATTCTTATTTTTAAATAACGCTATTCTTATTAGAAAAGAGGACGGTTACATTCTAAATTCGAAATTGGAACGCTCCTAACCCGTTGTAATATCAAAAGGGAATCACATTTCACTGGTCGATATTGTGTGATCCACTTTGTTAGATAACTATATCTTATCTGTATCGAGCTTATTGCAAGCTTCTAAGTGCTTTATGACGTCATAGGTACCCTAGATTTGATACGAAACCGGGATAAGTACTGACTATACTGTTTGACTTGCTAATCGAAATTACATATATGTTATTAGTATTTCATAATATCTAATCCCTGTGACGAAAAGCAAAAACTAAATTTTGAATGTTTTCCGTTTGTAACTCTCATTTATACTTAGGTAATATTATTAACTAAAAAAGTCTGTGAGATTGTAGCTTTATAATTTTATAATTTGTTAATAAGTTTGTATGGTAAACTCCGGAACCGCTTAACGATTTCAAAAATTGTTCACTTTCGTGTAGCACGCTTAAACGGTTTAACCGATTTGGATGCAATTTTGCACGAAGATAGTTTATAGCCTGTATTGAAATATAGGATAGTTTTTATCCCGGTTCCAAGCAGACGATGACGCGGGCGGAAACTAGTAGGGGAGACCAGGGATGAACGTAACAATTTTCATTTTTCTCGTCATATCTTCGAGACCATATGAAATATCAAAATTCTAACTATCACACATGATAGATTGGACTATCGACAAACTTTTAACACTAGCTTAAATGCGACTGATACTATAGATTTTGAAAAAACTGTTCAATCAAAAAAAGTGGAATCTGTTACAACCATCCCTACCCCTAGGGTTGGTTGTAACAGTGCAAAGGGATGATTGTAACATTGTAAATAAAAACAAAATTACTTTCATAATCAACATGTTTATTTATAATCAGCCTTTTAAGTTTTACATTATTATCACAATTATCAAAAAAAAAACATTTCTAAGAAACTTAATAATCTTCTTAAATAATCAACCTTATTTAAAAATGAGATCTTAGG
Organism: Epinotia demarniana; assembly: GCA_945867215.1. Lineage (NCBI taxonomy): Eukaryota > Metazoa > Arthropoda > Insecta > Lepidoptera > Tortricidae > Epinotia > Epinotia demarniana. The sequence continues at coordinate 39,118,140 of OX244261.1, read as the reverse complement.
CAGATAAACAATTATGGCACACATAGCTTCTTTCATTTTTGGTGCAGTGTACATGAGCCCAAAGCTGACACTCTAGGCATTGCACCCATTTTTCATTTGACCTGCTGTTCAAAAAAGATTCCACGCATACTAAACAGAAGCAATCTTCGCTGTCTGAATCATCAACACCCTAAGTTACATTAGCATCTTTTTTCTACTTTTGTGTTTCGTTTCCTCTTTTTTAAATAATTTTCTTAACAGCTGGCGCCTTTGACTTTCTTGTTTCTTTATCAGTCTGCAAAATGGGTTTCTTAACTGCTTTGGATCTAATCTTTCTTTCTTCTTGTTCCTGAATTTCAAGCTTGTTGGGAGTATCAGTCATTATTGCTGTTTTTCTGCCTTTTCTTCCCTTTCCATTATTCTTCCTCGGTCCTGTTCCTCTATATTAGGCATTCTGAAATAATAAAAATTAATCTGTAGTACTTTTAAATGTAAAAAATGCATTAAAATACAGTTTAAGATATCACGATGATAATCGGGATGAAAGTAACAAGTTGTTACTTTCATCCCTACCTTAATTTTTTCCCGAATTGGACAAACACGAGCTTATTACCTAGAAAACCGTTAAAAAGGATACAGTTTCGAACAACAATATAGGAAGATAAACAGTTTTGCGACATTACTGGCATTTGACACTCAAGGTTACACTAACCATAGTAAAAACAAACGCAATTGAAAAAAAAAGGTCAAAACTTACTTTCGAGGTATTTTTGCGGCCTCGACTCGCTACGCCCACAACCTGACAGCACAGCGACTTGAGCGCAACTGAGGTAAGAGGGGGGTTTAAAATGACGTATGTCGGTGATCCAGCCATCAGTGCAGCTAACATAATTCGTTCAGAAACTCATTTGTTACGTTCATCCCGTGTTACTTTCATCCCTGGTCTCCCCTACGCTATATTTATCCCGTTATTGCTTGCGTTCTTTGCAACACGGGAGAGGCCGGGTGAGCAGAGCTGCTTTTTAATTTTTGAAGCCTTACTCTATATTTATTTTACGTTGTTACGCTTATCTAGGTGCTCACTCACTGAACTTACTCAATTAATTGTCTAGATATGTATAGTTAAATAGAAGGAATTTAAGAATTGAAAAAATACTGGAAATCATTTTGAATGCATTCAGCAAATCCAATTGTAATGCAGGTAACTTCATTGTGTTTCGCGCGCTCCTTTTAATAGGGAAGTTTAGCTAACAGCTCTCGACTGACAATAGGTACTCTTTATATAAAATTATTATTATGGGAGAAAACGTTTTCCACTAACTAAATCTTAACAAATCACTTTGTTTTTGATGACGATCGCTTCAGTATAATAATAGGTATCTAGGTCTATAGGTTTCACTTATTAAAAAAAGAGGTGCCTATAAAATTTCAATTTAGTGCAAATTTTGAAAAAAGGAAACATTTAAAACTAGTCTTTCATTCTGTCAATAACATATTAAACAAACATTGAGATTGGAAACTATTTAGGAGTGGAAAAACTTTCGTATGGACGAGTACCTACGTAGTAGGTATTTCAAAGATAGCGCGACGCGTGTCGAATCACATAGAAGTTACTTACCTAATGATCCAATACCACATAAAAACCATCTTGATTCTCGACTATGAACTAACTGTTTTCAGGTTTTCAGCGCATGTGTACGAAATATATATAACTACTCTGTATAGCATTCAATTTAAACCTTTGTCACTAAGTCCATATAAAATGCTATTTTATCGTCTTGGGCATTCTCACACACAATCAACAGTACACATGTACAGATTACAGATACATATGTACTACCTATATATATATATATAAATATAGATAGTCACGATAATAATTGATAAACGAGTTAATTAAAAACAAATATGACGGGTCAGGCTAAATTGAATCTTATTTATATAAATATATAGACTAACTCGCAATATTAATTATAAATATAATGATTAATGAATTATCATAAAATACACTTACATGTTATAAAGACAACAAATATAAAAGTATTTATTACGACAACAATAATAGAAGAAACGAAGAAACTAAAGCTAACGAAAATTGTCCATTGACAACAGCGCCATCTCTACAGCTATTGCCGAACTAGATAAATAAACGGTATGGTAATGCGAGATAAGCGTTGTGCTATTATACTTTTTCTACTCGCCGTTAGGTGTCGCAAAACGCAATAATGTTGGTGGTTTAAAAACTATGCTAGCTGCCCGGCCCAGCTTCGCACGGATTACCCGTTTTCCGTAGGAATGAAGCATTTTCCCACGGTAAAAAGTAGGTAGCCTATGTTCATTAGGGATAATGTCGGTTTCTGATGGTAACAGATTTTTCAAATCGGTCCAGTAATTTCAGAGCCTATTCAATACAAACAAACAAACAATCAAATGTTTCCTCTTTATAATATTATATACTAGCTGCCCGGCCTGGCGTTACACGGATTACCTGTTTTCCCGTAGGAATGAAGCATTTTCCCGCGGTAAAGCCTATGTCACTCAGGGTGAATGTAGCTTTCCAGTGGTGAAAGAAATTTTGAAATAGGCACAGTAGTTTTTGAGTTTATTCATTACAAACATACACACACACAAAAATACAATACTTTCCTCTCAGTAGTACAGATATATATTAGTGTAGATACCGTTATGAATGCGCGTTAGGACAATTTAACTGTCATTCTTTCAATTAAAAAGTGACATTTAGATAGTCTGCCTGATGAGGTGCGTACCTACAATGCGTTACGTGATCAAACTGCTGAATTCATCAAAGTTTGTTATTTGAAAGTGCGCGGGCGGAACAGCTACGGAGCTCCTTTGTCTATATAATAAGTACTTATAATTGAAAGTGAATGTAGGTAACATTTTCTTACTCCCTAGCTGATGCTAGCTCGCACAGGGCAAATGGCGACATTTTAATAAATGAATTGAAATGAATGTACATTCGTTTTGACAATATCGTAGATGGAAATGTGTGTCTGTGTATTTGTGTATCTGTCTGTGGTAGCGTAGCTCCCTAACGGATGGACCGATATGAATGCGGTTTTTTTATCATAGATAATTTAATCCCGAGTGTTCTTAGCCATGTTTCATGGAAATCTGTACCTACAGCCGTTTTTGAGATATTGGACTTTGAAATGAAAATGTCGGGGGTTGTAACAACTTTTCTAAGTTGTAGTTATTTTAATTTTTTGTACGTTTGACGCCTGCAGGCGATGGTAAAGTTAGTGTTTTACAAGCGACTCATTATTAGTTAACCAAACCAGTTATCAAATAAATCAGAACTTACAGAGACATAGTGAAACTCCTAATGGTCTTAAGGACGATTATATAGTACAAATTGCACATAAATGAATGTCAAAGATTCTTTCGAATAACCGCGATAACATCACTAAGCAGTCTCAAACAGTGTCTTTTTAGGAAATACAATGATTAACGATTTATTTAGTGTTTCACGAACTACTGAAAATGTATAATAAAATATTGAAGTACCTATAAGACGTTTTTTTTCAGATTTTTGGATAACTTATACGAGAGCCTTAGCGCACCAAAAACAGTAATTTTTCATGTCTACTCAACTTAAAGGCGGACACATGATCGGTTCGCATTACATTAGTATGTAATTACTTATAAAAAGCAGATGACTTACCAGTAAGAATATATCTCATTAAATATAGCATTCCAAGCAGAATCAAATACAGCACATACGTTAACACGGGAATAAGCACCACACATAAAAGTCTCAGGTACTCCGACAACATATTAGGAAAAATCACTGGACAACCACCCGTTTCGTCCTTCTTAACGAAATGTATTATTATTATTAGTAACCGTAAAAAAACAGAAAAATGGTGACTATTTTTTTGCACGAAATATTAAAGACACACTGCCAAGAGGGTTATGTGTTATGCAACACGTACGTCGTTCGAAACTACTGTTCTACTGTTGTCTAATAACAGCAAAATCGTGGTGTAATGTCGCATTAACTGTAATACCATTAAGTGTAACTGTAACAAATAAAGTCTGTCTTTCAGTGTTGATTTAAAGAATTTCTCTTATCACAATTGTTTATGAAACGGAGATAGGTACTATAGAATCTAAAATTTTCGAAGTAATTTACTACATTAGATATAACTAAATAATAAGGGAGTAAACCCAGGTAATTAGCAAATAAATGTTCTAGAGTCGTAAATGTAGAGTAAAATCTTAACTAGTTTGTGTTTCTACAGTTTTACGACTGAAAAGTTGAAAACCAGAAAAGCAAACAAGAAAACCAACACTAAACTAACAGTATGCGACATGACAGCGTTTTAGGGCGGTTAATCGTTTTACCACCCCTGCGACGACCTCACGCTATTTTGACTTTTATTCTCATAAAATTACGGTGTGTAATCGCGTGACGGATGTGATATCAACAATAATGGGATTAGTAAAATGCCTTGGAGTTTTCTGCCGAGTTTGCGGTTATGTCATCGAACTGTACAAGTATGTCATGAAAAATGGTATATAATGAGACCTTGAAAAACTCTACAGTGCATTCACTTAACTATATTGTTAGTTGATCGAGCGAGCGAAGCGAACGAAGTTCTAGGTATGCTGCAGTTTAGGCCAAAATTCGTGCATGTCCGGATGTCCCGCTGTCCCGCTATTCTCATCTACAGGTCGCATTTCTCAACCGATTTTCGTGATATTCTGTGAACAGGTTAGTTGACCACATCGAATATTTTTTGTCAATTCAATTTGTCTAAATAAAATAATTAAAAAAAAACTACAAACAACCCCTCGTTAGTTTAACAGCTCTCAGAGCCTTTCGTTGTATTGAAGCGCTCATAGCCTAGTGGCGCCTGCGGGTCGGAAACGATAACGCAGGCTAAGCAAAGATGGCAGCGGTCAGTCTTTGGATGGGTGACCACAACCGCCTGATGTTTGAGTGGTTAATATAAATGAGCGCTTCCGTGCTTTGGAAGGCATGCTAAGCAGTTGTTCCCGGCTGCTGTCTATGACAGTAGTCGTTAAGCCGAGTTAGAGGCCGTCGGGCGGCTTAAGAACTTCTAACAGTCGAGTTGCCCACTCACTCGACAAAGGGGGGACGACTGTTACTCGCGTCCGCAGGAGCTACCTACCACAACCCTGCACGTGTCCCCCTGGGTGGTACTAAAGAGTGACAAACCTTAAAGGCCAAAATAATGTATTCCATACGATTAAATAGTTGTAAAGGTTTCAGCTCCCTATTCCTACGGAAGGAGTAGGAGCGAGTATAGTACGGGAGTCTACCTGCCTAAGCGTTTTTGATTTAAATCGAATTTATATTGCTCGCTGACTTCCACTACAAGGCCTGACGTGTAAGTAATCGTGAATTCGATCCTTATTGGATGGCAAACTAGATGAATATGTTACTCAAAATTTATCGTTATACGGACAGTGAAAGACTCTTAAAAAATCGGTTTCGTCACAATTATTGAAAATCTGGAGCCGAAATTGTTAAAAAAAACGGGCATTTTTTGCGATATTTGGTGCCATTATCTTCAAATACAGGGTGTCCCAGAATTTGACGTCAAGCCGTAAACGGATGATAGACCAAGTCGTAACAGTTATCATAAAAATACAAAAAAAAATCCAACTCGTGTTCTTTAAAAATAATGGTCACTTTAAAAATTCACTCAAAAATCCACATCCTGTAATGGTTCCTTAACTCTTGTTGCTACAAATTGCATAGTTTTTTTTATTATTATTATTATGTAATCTTGAATAATGCTTCTGTAGATTTTTGCCTAAAATGTAAAGCATTTTATTCAAGATTACATAATAATAATAAAAAATAAATAAACTATGCAATTTGTAGTAACAAGAGTTAAAGAACCATTACAAGGTGTTGTGGTTTTTTTTTGGATTTTTATGATAACTGTTATGACTTGGTCTATCATCCGTTTATGGCTTGACGTCAAATTCTGGGACACCCTGTATAACTGAATCAAAAAATGCTAAGAAAAATTCATGTGGCACATGTAGACCTACATCTACAGTGTTAATTTCTTTTTGACTTTCAGTTACATGTTTGTTAGTGTGTTGTTATATCGGTCCTTAATCTGCAAATTTTAAATTATTATTGTGTTAGATTATTATTCTTTTATTGTAAGATTATTATTTTTAGTGTAAATTACCGTTTGACATGTAAAACTGCCCTTGTGGCCTATTTGCAGAATAAATAATTTGTATTTGTATGTATGTAAGGAGATGGAATACCGACCTAAAAAAAGTGTTTTCTCAAGTCATTACAAAACTGTGCAGCGGCCTACAAAATATACCCATACTCCAAATTTAATTCAAATACTTACACGTTGAGTAAAATGCCTGTGCCATACGGACAGACGGACATGACGAAACTAGAGCGAAACTATAACGGTTCCGTTTTGTAAATTTTGCTACGCGGAACCGTAAAAAATACTTAACAACTTTCACTGCCAAGAACCCGCCTAGCGGGCGCCTACGCCGTAGTCGCTTTCCGCTACAAACGGAGAAAACCACGGGATCGGCTAAGAGCGCAGCGCGTAGCGATTCTTGGCAGTGAATGTGTTATAAAAGTCACATTCCGTTGATTAGAGAAAAATCTGGAAATTAGGAATTGAACAAAGATATTAATTGTTTATTTTTACTATGGATAGTCAAAGTTCTGGAAATAAGGCCTTTGTATAATGATTACTGCTGAAAGCTTACCCGGCAGCATCAAAAACGGTGACATTATACATTTATTTCCGGCTTATCGACGAAAATATCAATCTTGATGTTACGATCTTCAAAAATATGATTATATGAACGATTTCGATACGTGAGTCACTGCAGAGATTTCATCGTGCAGATAGCATTGCTTATGGGTTGCTATCCGAACGCGCAATAATGGTTAGTTTCTTTTGTTATTTCCATAATATTTATGTTTCACATAGTTCAGTAAGTAGATACGTCACGTAAGTCAAACTTTTAATTTTCCTGTTTTGTTACCAATTTTTTATCAACTTCCAATACATATAATGTATACAAATTTTTAAAAGTTTATACACAAATTAAAAACACTGCTTTTGAAAAAATCATACTATTCTGTCCAAGAGTTCATGGAGGATAAAGTAGCAACTATGTAATTAGTAGCTAGTTTGTGCATATGAGAATTTGATTTGTGTTAGAATTAAGAATTCATTTTTTAGAATTTTGCGATACCCTGTTCAGGGTCCATTATATACTATTACTTATTTTTAAAACAATGTACCATGGTGAGCAATAAACGAATAACGAATGTATCACTATACGAAACTTAAGTATCAAAAATAGTAGTCAATAATATTGATAATCACCGGGATTGGCGCCGTGAATTTCAATCGGAGATAATTATAATAATTCTTTATTTCAGATAACTAACGAAGATCCATATAAGTTTATAAACAAATTTTGACATTAAAAACAGATAAGCTACTGTTCGTATGTCACGCAACCTCTAAAACAATTGATCCACTGTGTTTGTATGCGACAGTCACACATTCTGTCCGCAATCACTTTCATAATGGTGTTGTGACTACCCCTCAGACGCCGCTGGCTGCAGCGACGCGTACAAACTTCTTACGCATGAGAGCGTGGAAGCAGACGCGCGCTCTCACGAACATACCTACATGTTGGCTACGCGCTGATGCGGCTAACCCCACCGGTCACCCGTCACGAAACTAAGCCTCTACTTACGCTTAGTTACTACTCATCGCGGTGTCAAGATATATTTGTGGGTGAGCGTTGAGGTGAGCTTAAAACAAGTCACAGAATAGGGGGCTGACGCCACTGACGCGCTGCATCGCCGGGGCAGTCCTATCAACATTCTGAAAGAATTATTTTAGAGGACGCGCAGGGCGTCGTAAGCTCCTCGTGTATTACTAACCCGGGAAAAATGTTTGGCAGAAAGATCTAAACAAAGTAATTTTGACATCATGTGGACAGCGGGAAACCTAGGGGCCAGCATGTTGCCTCTTACAGCAAGTTAGGTTTTCGGTAATGACATGTCCAAAGTATTTAAATTGCTGGTCTATGCTCAGCTCAGAACCATTTAGTACAACCGGAGGGATGTTAGTAGACTGGAGCTTTCTACTACTACTACTAACTAACTTTTCGACACTAATAAAACTATTAGCAAAAACGGGTAACATATGGGAAATTAAACCCTGCCTACGAAGCAAGAGGTCCCGGGTTCGAATCCCGGTAAGGGCATTTATTTGTGTGATGAGCATGAATATTTGTTCCTGAGTCATGGATGTTTTCTATGTATTTAAGTATTTATTTATCTATATAAGTATGTTTATCGTCGTCTAGTACCTAGCAGTACAAGCTTTGCTTAGTTTGGGTCGATTTGTGTCATATAGTCCCCATTTTTTTTTTTTTAATGTTTTGATTGACGTACTTAATTGGTATGAACTTCACTAGAAATGCTATTTCTCAAAAGCATGGTGTAAATTCATATGAACCAGGTATGGATAAATATCATTTAGTTTTCGGCCCAAAAATACATCCCAATCAATAAAGTGCAGTGGGCGTCGCGTTTGCGTACTAGATATCTAGGTCTTGAACTTTAGTTTATTTATCCGGGCCCGGCAGACCCAGTTATCCCTGCACCTAGTCCACACGCGTCCTGAGAGCTCATAATATATATATTTGATAATTAGTGGAACATTTGAAAAACTGATGTCCTTATTTAAAGCGTCGAATCTCCCATAATAATTTGTGGGTTGAATTTGCAGTGAATTAAGACTGCGGTAGATTGTTCATTGTTTTGGTAAGTGACTCAGTATTTTATATTTATAAAAAAATTGTATGTAAATTTAAAAAATATGCACTGTTTTCTCAGTGCACAAAAGTGGGATAAAGTGTGAATCTAACCATAATTAACTAACTAGGGCGGTGAATTCGTGAATGCCCCAGATCGCAGGTGTTTGTGGCCCGAACCAAAGGTGAGGTTCATAAATATGCGCTCTGGGGCTTTACGAATTACCGCCCGTGTTGAGTACAACATTTTACGTCTTCACCTGGACACAATGCGAGTTTTCCCGTACGCGCAACGTGCAGTAAAACTCGCATTGTGGCCAGGTGAGGACGTAAAATTTTGTACTCAACACGGGCGGTAATTCGTAAAGCCCCAGAGCTCATATTTATGGCCAAACACCTGCGATCTGGGGCATTCACGAATTTACCGCCCTAGTTACGTAAGTAATGTACTATTACGTATTTATTACTTAAACGTTTTATAAATTTTATTCACTTGCATTCCCATGCTAAGCAAACATTATAATCATACTCATACGGCCCAAGCGATTTTTTTAGTTGAAATTATCAATATATCACTTACTGTTTTTTTAATGTATTGGTTATAACATTTTAAATTCCTTCTAGTAAATATGGTGTATTACGGGATTTACGGGATAATGATGCAAGAACTTATATTTAGAGCAATGACGCGTAGTTGCAGTGTCCAAGAGGCAACCGGATGGCTCGCGGTATTTGAGCTCCCGAAGTGTTGTGGAGCCGCCCTGTGCAACCCGAACTGAGTCAACTTGGACTAGGGCCGAAATAGAAAGAAAAAACGAAAAAAAAAAAATTGTCGCGATAACAAGTATTTAAAATACCAGTTACACCATACAGTGAAAGCGCCATCAAATCGAACTGATATTTTCACGATACCAAGTATTCTAAAGCCGCGTTTAGAGACGGGCAGCACGACACGCGTCTAGTTAGCCAACTATGGAGACACTCGCATTATTATATTAAGCCCTGCTAACCTAAGCAACGACGTAACAAAATGTTTGTGTTTAAATTTGGGAGCACGCAGAGAAGAGCCCATTAAAAAAATTACTCGAAACAGCCACAGCAAATTATACTCCTCGTGCTTAAATTGATTGTGTCTCAGGGGAGCAAAATTATATATTTATGGCGTAGGTGGTTTATTAAATCTCGTTACGCTCAAGATTGTAAGTAGAATCTTCTTGAGAGTAACGAGGGATTTGAGTGTTTACGCTCAATATGGAAAAAATGTTACATACATGATTTTCACACCTTCGATGAGGAAAAATTAAATCCCTCATTTGAAGACAACAATGACTCTTTTCTGAGTAGCAGGTGTGAAAAAAACGTATCATTTGCTTTTTGCACTAGAATCGCATTGGCGCAATAAAAATGCATTCTGACATAGCATTTGGCGAATTTAATCCCTACTTTTAATTATCATGTTTATCAGCTCTTATCACAATTGAATGTATGTGTAAAACAAACTTTTGTTTGCAGATTGCGAAAGACCTTGGTGGAAAAGAGCAAGCGAAGAAAGTAAAGATTTTAAGAAGAAAGTAAATTTCGGCACAGCTCTACTTTTGGTGATTGATCAAGGTTATTTGAAAAAGGAACTGGAATGAACATTTTATGGTATTAAACTAAATTGAATAAATACCAATTATAAAAAAAATACCTGATAGTTTAGGAGAGCTATATTTAATTGACATGGCGAATCTGCCTAAGTTATTCTCTTGTATGATACATCTAAAAAAGCCGACATACGACAACGTAACTCGCGATCAACCCGATACATTCATCGAATATTTAAATATAAACGCTACGTATATATTGTATCATGTGAGTTTCAGTATAGGCTGCATTATATTGCTTGCCTTAACTTTAATATTAGGCACCATATTCTGGATAAAAATAGCACCTTGGCGGCAGTTCAAAAATTACGTATTTCTGAACGTAACTCTATCTTTACTTTTGATGCACGTCACATATGCTGGCTGTATCATGAAGGGGCCTTGCTGTGGTCTCATCCAGACTGTGACATTCAGAATTGCTATGTCTGCGTTCGCCAACTGGTTGCTGATCATGTACATGGCCATTTACACGAAAATACTGAAGGTCTTCAGCGGCAATTTACAACACAAGTATCTGAAGGCTAACGCTTTCGCTTGGGGCTTGGCAGTTTTGGAATGTGCCTTCCACCAGCTAACGGGGATGGCGTCGACCCCAAATGCAAGTCTCTATGTGGTACATGCTATGACCTATGTCATTATCGGATTCTATGTTAGCGTTATGTACGCCCTCTTCAAGTTGATTACAGGCAGAATGATCAGCGACGAAAACTTTAACCAGATCATTAACATATTTTGGTATGTTTCGAGTGCTTTCATTATATTGATAGTTACGCAGGCTATGTATTACTTCCCTGAATTGTACGATTATTTTTTCTTGGCAATTGGCATTTTCGACGCCACTTTGGTATTCAACTACTGGAGCATGAAAGCCCACCGGGAGATATGGGATGATTACATGAAGGGTAAAATAGACAATTCTTATGAAGACGAAACGCGTCCTTATTAAATAAATGAGTCATGTCATGAATATGTCAAATGTCAGCACTTTACCGATTGGTGCCGACTCCATCTATGCTATGTTAATGACATTTATGATGAGACGTTTACGATTACAGACGGTTTGGTGCAACCCACCCTAACTTCTTTAAGATAAACCTGACTATGTCGTCACATAACCTTTATTCGCTAAGAAATGGAATAATTTAACAGTAAAATTCATAATATTGTAAACTTTTTGGGCATGATTCTGCTCATTTCTACATATAGTCTTATAACTCGCCTAAAATATAACAATACTATGTAACTAGGCATGTACACAAAACATTTAAAATACATATTTTTTATTTATTGTATTTGTATTCTAACTAACCGGGCACCTCTAGCTAACACAAACCAAATAAATTAAGTTATAATTTATGTTAGTGTAAAATTATTTATCTTATATCTTAATCAGTAAATAAATGGTCGTTAGTTTGTTGTCATCTGAGACACAATATACTCGTACATTTATCTATGACATACATCTTAGCCCTAATCACTTATAATATGTACTTATTTAATAATGAAACCTCCAAACCTTTGCCTGTAGCATGTCCGCTATGTACCACCATACATATATATATATGTAGACAAACAACAAAATGTTATGTTGTAAAATAGACGTTAGATAGGTACCTGACCTAATATTGAAATAAAAAAATGGACTTGACATTATTCCAAATGGTAACCTTCTTTCTTAGGGTACGAAGTACAGGGAATTTTTAAATCGGAGTGAAACTTTGGTGATTGTTGGCTCTTATCTTGAAATTGATGTGTAATAAATGTTAAGAAATTCATGAAATGAACCCTCAAAACCTCCGCCTATAGCATGTTCGCTTTGTAGGCCTACCACTGGCGTTTCATGCATATATTGATATATATATATATATTTAAAGAGAAATACGGATCCGCTCCAGTATACCTAATTTATATAATAAAATAAAAATAATATCTACAATTACAAAATGTTATTGATGTTTGTAAAATAGACGTAAGATACCTCAATTCGAGGGACAAAATATTGAAATAAAAAAAATTACGACTTGAAATTTCCAAATGGTAACCTTCTTTCTCAGGGTACGAAGTACAGGGAGAATCTTTACATGGGAGTGATACTATATTCGTGATTCTTGGCTCTTTTCTTGAAATTGATGTGTAATCTTTCAAAGCGGCTGATACTGATCAACATGTATGCAAAATTAATGAAGATCTTAATAATATAGTTAACTGGTGTAATAACAATAATCTTCTTTTAAATCCTACAAAATCAAAATTTATGGTATTAGGAACGAGAAAACAAATAGATGATATTGCGTCCCGCGACCCTAATGTTCTCATTGATGGTTCACGTTTGGAAAGAGTAAGTGAAGCGCGCAGCTTGGGCTTATTAATCGATGAATCCCTTAGATTTGAGAAGCATGTCGCGGAAACGATGCGAAACTGTTTTTATAGGCTCAAGGTACTATATCGAATTCGTGAATGTCTTTCTGTAAATATGCGTATCAAGTTGTGTGACTCCCTTATACTTTCCAAACTTAACTACGCCGATGTTGTGTTTGGTGGGCGCCTACTTGTCCGAACTGAGAAAGCTCTGCAGCGAATTCAAAACGCTTGTGCACGCTACTGCTTTCCAATTCCTCGTCCAGCACATATTAGTCCATTTTTAAATAAATATGACTTAATGAACATGAGTTCCCGTAGACACCTACATTTCGCTGTTCTACTTTTTGGAGTAATAAAAAATGGCGTGCCATCATATTTGATGGAGAAACTTAATTTCTCACACCGTGCCATCAGACATGCAACACGACTGACATGCCAACCACACCGCACAGTTGCCTTTCGTGGCAGCTTTCGTTTTGCTGCCACGAAGTGCTGGAATGACCTGCCACCACCAATTCGTAATTCAAGAACCGTCGTGTCTTTTAAACAATCGTTTAAAAAGTTCCTTCTGAATAAACAAAAGAGCAGCACATAGGCAACTGTGCATACACGCACGCACGCACGCACACACACACACCCATACACACACACACACGCACACACACACACACACACGCACACACGCACACACACACACACACACACACACACACACACACACACACACACACACACACACACACACACACACACAAACACATACACACACACACACACACACACACACACACACACACACACAGACACACATTACAAAACATGTAGATAAAAATAATAATCTTAAGGTTTAAAATTAAAAGTCCATATCGCAAAGATCAATTCATTATAATATTAACGTTAATACACGGTTAGTATTTGTGCAATCTAGTCTAATCAATTGGCCTTGCTGAAAATCAGCGTCATGGAGCGTTTCGTATGATTCGTTCTGTGACATCATGCTGAATGAGGACCATTTAGTACATAATCTTAGTTGTTTAATTCCTACTCTAACTAAGAATTGTAGTTATATAATAAGGTTTTTGTATTAATAAACAATTTTCTTTCTTTCTTCTTCTTTTTTTTCTAATAAATGTTAAAAAAATCCTTATGTTATTTATCTTAAACCCTTCGATAGTATATAAGTTTAATAAAAAATATCATATAATAATTATTTATTCGATAGTAATTGAAAGTGGCGACTATATCGCTATTTATAAAAACGATGTTATGTCAATTCGAGGATTAAAAGATTTTGTCTCAAAACCCCACATAGTACACATATTTAAACATAAAATAAAATAAATAAATAAATTTAAATTTAATTTAAATAAATATAATATAATTTTTTTTTTAAATTTATCATCATCTTTTATGATTGTTAGGATTAAATGTGGAAACAAATGAATACTAGGGACTATTTTAATACACAAATCGAGCTAGGCCTAAGCTAAACAAAGTACTGGTAAAAATCCCGGGGAAGATGGTCATAAGGGGGAGATGGCCCATGAAAATATTTCATAGAACCAGAGACTTGATTTTGCGAAACTTTGTTTATTTCGCTTGGCGTCGTGCGGGTGCAATTAACAATTAGGTGAAAAATTAATCTGCCAAGTGCGAGTCGAAACTCGGCGAAAAGCGTTCCCTACTGCCAATTATTTTACATGATTCACACACTTTACGTAACCCTTAATAATAAAAACTTTATTTCGGAGCACAAAACTCCAGTTAGACTTAATGCATGCTTGGTTACAATTACTTGGCTTCTAGTTATAGAATAACTACAGTTCTATGAAAAATATTATTACTTTAGCCTAGTTGGTCTCGGGTTCGAATCTCGGTAAGGGCATCTAATTATGCGATGACTACTAAATATTTGTTCCTCAGTCATGGATGTTTTCTATGTATAGGCATAAGTTTTTATTTAATTATATAAGTAAATACATCGTAGTTCTTACGCAAGCTTTGCTTAATTTGGGACTGGTTCGATTTGTGTACGATTGCCCCCACAAACATTTTATTTATTTATATCTGCCAAGAGCAACTGAAGCTACCAAACCTACGTTCTAACATGGAAACAAACAAACAAAATCATAGCGGCCGAAGTTGACATTTAGGTGTTCCAATTTTGTATGGCGATATAATTTTCTGTCAGGTCAGAAGCCCAAAACGGTCAGAAGCAGAATACCAGAATGAATTAAGAATGAATGAAAAATATTTTTTAATAAGTAGGATCAATCTCTGCTCGCGGCTCTGTAACTATTCCCATATTTCCAATTTATTGTACTTTAGTGTAACAAACAAATCAAATGAAGAGTCGAGGTTTTGATGTTATTTTGTTATAAACTGTAATTTTAATATAAACAAACGGTGCATATTTTTAAAATCCGATCCATGTATAATATTTATGGTAGTTAGTTTCCTATACCAATCAGTATATGACAAAATACACTACTGTACTGTACAAGGTGTTTTTGGCAATTTCCGTTAATTGCAAGGTTAGATCAAATAAAGTTAATTTCTCCAAGACAGTAGTATGTTAACTCTTACTGTTATCAAGATATTGAATATTTTAATTTAATCAGATTTGCAGATTTAACCAGTGTAACTGTTGTACTCTTAACTGTGGTGTCATCACAGTTTTTTAAATGTTGTAAGGTTCCTATACACTACAAGAAGGTTTACCAAGTGAGTTCGTTCGATATTAGGCAAACACTGCGTAGGAAGTACATTTTTTTTACTTAATTTGTCTTCTTGGACCTTCTGGTCTTGAACCCTTGCACGATAAGACAATAACTCTTAATGCTACATTAAATTATTTTTTACAAAAAAAGAAAAAAAAAAATTTCACGAATTTATTATGCTAGTTGGTTTCTGTGAACGTATTCTGCAATATGCCGAAGTTAACGGAAATTCCCGGGAACACCGTGTATGTATATACGCGTTATACATATGCATGCTCCATTATTTAACTTTTTTAATAATTTAATATAAATTATACTTTTTTAATTTCATAGTCCAAAGTTGCTCAACCAAAGGTAAATAAGAGATCAGAATTTATTTCATAATGTGTAAGCTTTTCTTATAACTGTGTTCCAAAAAACTACGGCCAACTACGCCGCACTTACCCTACGCTCTACGCGTCGATGTCTCTGTCTCGCGAGGACTCGATAACAAGTATTTGTACTCGTCACAAAAACTACGGCCAACTACGCCGCACTCACCCTACGCTTTACGCGTCGATGTCTCTGTCTCGCGAGGACTCGAGAACAAGTATTTGTACTCGTCACAAATACTACGGCCAACTACGCCGCACTTACCCTACTCTCTACGCGTCGATGTCTCTGTCTCGCGAGGACCCGAGAACAAGTATTTGTACTCGTCACAAAAACTACGGCCAACTACGCCGCACTTACCCTACGCTCAACGCGTCGATGTCTCTGTCTCGCGAGGACTCGAGAACAAGTATTTGTACTTGTCACAAAAAAAAACTCTTTCGCCGGGTTTCAAACTCGGGACCGCCGGCTTCGTAGGCAACACTACCAACTAGATCAAATAAGTTGTAGAAAAGGTAAAAAGTTTAAGTATTTCAATAATTTAACGATAAAATACTCACATCCTTTTGTTGCTCTGGTAACAGTTCCAGAACAGGCACAATAGCAAGAAAATAGTAATTACTAGCGGCGCCAAAATAATTCGAAGCCACATTCTACTAGCCACATCCTTTAATTCACATTCGTGATCTACACATTCTTCGGAACTCATCTTCTCGAGTTATTTAATAAAACTATTTTTAATGTACTTTTTCACGAATAGGAATTAATCCTTGCTCGAAACTGTTCAGTTAATATATTGCGATAAAATGACAGTAATTGTCACTTCAGTTATCACATTTTTTTATCTGCAGGGCTATCATGCGACGGCGCGCGAGTTCTCTCGATTTTTATCGCACTATCCGTCTCTTTCTTATTAGAACACTTAAAACACGAGGTATAGTGCGAGAAAAATCGAGAGTATATCGCGGCCGTCCCATGATAGACGTGCAGCAACAGACTAGCTTTGCATTGCCTTTAGCTTTCCTTGATTTTTTCCTGTATGTAGTGGTAAATACACGGGTGAATAATAAAGGTCGGTTTTCATTGCGTAATGGGTGCTTGAGATTCTGCGAGGCGATTGATGCTAGATGCTTGCGATGGATGCTAGATGGATGCGAATCCAATATCATTTGTTTTTTGTTATATTATTCTGTGATATTTTTTAATTGTTGGTCTATGTTTTGTGACGCATTGCTAGTTAAACTGTAACGTCATGTACGTTTTAGAAGTAAATTAATAAAATAAATAAATAAATACTGTACCTATTTCGCAAATGTGAACCTTAATATATATTATTGTGATGAAATATCAAATCCGTGTAAACAAATTTCAATGCAAAGTAGGTACTTACATTCTTTGATTGCTCTTATAGCAGTTCCATATGAGGCACACAAGTACTAAAATGGAAATAACGAAAAATGGTATCATTTTGATTGCTATTCTTGTTAGTAAACTTAGTCCTGACCAAACGGTATGTTCATTGTTTGAAGAATCCATACTTTTACTGTGTAGATATGTGAGTAAACTTGTTAGTGTATATTTTTTAGTATTTTCATATACACTATATATAAAACGTTGGCTGAACTTCAGTGATATTTCCCAAAAGTACTTTATAACACGGTTAATGTCTGTAAATGTGTTTTTTTATCTTGGCCGATAAGACTAGCCTTTTGATTAGATTAACTTTTGTAGCTTTAAATATTTTAGGTGCAATTGCTTTAATGCTAACTAATATTCATGATCAGTCTTAATTAATATTAAATAGATAACTTATTTAGAAAAAGGAAGAATTTAGGATAAACCATAACTTTCCAAACCTAAATTTAATCGGTTTTAATGACGGGCTTACTTAAGAAAAACGTGAAACGTGATTCCTAATTCAATAAAGATTACGCTTAATACTGGTAGCCATGGAAACGATATTATATTAAAACTTTTTGAGACTGAGCAACTATTTTTATATGTTTCATATTCATACTATCTTAGGTGCCCGCGATATATAAGAACGCTTCTATAGATTGATCAACATACCGACATATTTACATATTCGGTATTAGCAAACTTTGTTCCTATCGCTATTAAAAGGATGATCATGTTTTATTTATCATTATCTATGCCAGTTGATAACTGAGATATATATACACCTATCCTATTTATAGGAATCAGGTAATAATAATACAGCCAGGAAAATGGTGGTTGATGAGCCCGCATACATAGGTAATGCGATGGGTTAAAATCTTAAAATACGTCAGGAGAGCAACACGACTGCGAAATTAAGCTGCAGTGAAAAAAGCAACTAGAAAATGCGAAAACAAATATTAGCTATGAAAAAAAATGCGTTTGTGATAAGCGATCAACAAACAGAATTTATCTACAACGATAATAGTGGTATTTTTCTCTCCGATTGAAATTCACGGGGCGAACTCCGGTCATTTGGAAAGCATATGTAGAGGCCCTTTGGAGACGAAGTTTAATGTGATATATTACACCTGCCGAG
Organism: Epinotia demarniana; assembly: GCA_945867215.1. Lineage (NCBI taxonomy): Eukaryota > Metazoa > Arthropoda > Insecta > Lepidoptera > Tortricidae > Epinotia > Epinotia demarniana. Next base: position 39,099,700 of record OX244261.1, on the reverse strand, counting down.
ATCGATTTTTGAATCTCACCAAGTGACTAATTCTCACCGATGTGAGTGATTTCCGAAAGTTCGTATTTTTGAAACTCATCGGTGACTTACATTTGTCATACCTATGATATCGATTTACGAGTGCCCCTACCCACTCGTAATTGAAATCACCATGCGATTTTTTTTGACAGTTGACGTATGTAACATCATCCAAGAATTTTTCAAAACTTTAATTTTCGGTTACATGACACTGACATATACGCTACGTTTTACGTTTGAATCTGTTTTAAGTTATAGTATGAGGAAATAAAAACCGGTATCAAGGACAACATCTGCGTAAAAAGGAACGTAACGGGAAGATTGTCTCTGACTGAGATTGTAAAATTTCTGCATGTTGGTAAACAGCGTGTGAGTTTCAAAAATACGGCTTTTGGAAAATGGTGACATTAAAGTCATCGGTGATAATTTTAGTCACCGGTGACTTTGATATCACCAGTGAGATTCTAAAATCGCACTCCGATTTGCACTTTAATGTCACCATTTTCCAAAAGCCGTATTTTTGAAACTCAGAACTCATTCACGGGACATCGGTAGATACCGAGGCGGCGACTAGCCGCTCATTATAGGTCCAGAACCATGTGTGGGACTCTCGCAGGGAACCATAACTTCGGCCTTTAAAGCCCACGCCAAAACCAAACACCAACACGAGTGGAGGAATGAGGCGGGCTTAAGGCACTCTAAGCTCTTCATAGAAGGAGTGGACTCGGGCTGGACTAACAAACTCTGGAAATCCAGTAGGAAGCAGCTCAGAATCATATCTGGGGTGTTCACAGGTCACTTCGGGGTCAAGGATCTCTTGGCCAAGATGGGACTATCGGACAGTTTAGACTGTAGAATGTGTGGCGAGGAGGATGAGACTATGGAACACTTATTGTGTGAATGTCATGCCCTTGCCAGACAAAGAATGAATTACTTCGGTAACGGTTATCCGCAACCAAAGGAATTCAAGGTACTCCCGCTGAGCTGCATCATCCGCTATGTGGAAATGATGGAGCGAAGTTGGGAGTAGACATAAGGAGAGGGCAAATGCACAAAAGATCCCACTGGGTCGAAGTGCATCCGAAAGGGCCCTCATCTAGATAAGATAAGATAAGATAAGATAAGATAAGCCGCTCATTAGATGGGCCCCAATTCGGGCAAATTTAAAGTACCCATACATAATGTTATTTCAACCGTGGGGGTTAAAGGTTTATCTGGGTGATACACTAGTAGGTACAGTCAAGTGCAAAAATATGTATCGATAACATCCTCTCATAAATAAGTACCAAAACCTTAATCCGCTGACATAAGAGCTATGGGACATATTTATGAGTAAGTTGTATGCACCCATATTTTTACACTTGACTGTACACAGGTTAGTTCGCGTTTGAAATGATCATTCAAATGTATATTGTGTACAAATATTTTTACTATGAAAGAATAATGCCTAATGTAAACTATTCCGTTGAAAACGTCGCGATAAATTTACCAGTTAATAGTAATTTTAGTTATCACATCGGTTTATCTGTGAAATACTGGTTGTTCCTACAGGTTTGCTTGACTTTTGAATACATTCGAGAAAAATAAAACCTGCTACATTTTGACCGACCGAGACGCCGGGGTGGACTCTCATCGATATCCTTAGTAAATAAATATTATACATGACATATCAGTCATGATCATGATGAATTTATGTCATATGACGGTATTTTTTTAAAATGAAAACACTAGACAATGCTTTTCAATAAAAATATTTTTTCGAAATGGTGAAATGAGAATTTTCGATTGAAGGGGATCCCCGATGTATTATTTCACTGTGTTACTTCTTATAAATTTTATATGGATGTTCTCATCTGATTTTGAAAATTTGAACTTACTTAATACAAAAATGAGGACGGAACTAATAATAGGTACTCACGATTGTACAAGAACTCAATAATAACAAAAGTAACAAAAAAATGTATGTTTTACGACTACTTAATAATAATTACACAAAGGAAACAACTTATTTCCAAATCCATCAAGGTAGAGCCTAATCCATCCACCAGTGCCTAGTTTCCTATGCAATCCAATTTACATAATATACGTTACATTTGTTTAATCCGTTGGTACTAAAACTCTTGATGGACGACTTTAATATACATCATATAAAAGTCGTCCATCAAAAACTTATACCGGCATGACCTAATTTCCCGGATGCGTTATTGATTGAAGCTATAAATCAATAACGCAGGTTCCAGGTGCCCTAGATACCTAGGTCAGTAAATTAGGTTACCTACACCGGCGCAGACCGAACCTGTTGCTTTCCGAAGGCCTGTAATTTATGGAGATCAATGCGACTCGATATATATCGCACGCCGATATGTCATCAATGTGTTACTTTTTTGACACATTGCACTGGCATATTGGTACACAGTATGTAAAGTCAGTGTGTAAGGTGGACTGATGACCTGGTAAAGGTTGCGGGAGTCCGCTGGATGCGGGTGGCGCGGGATCGGTCACTTTGGCACTCTTTGGGGGAGGCCTATGTCCAGCAGTGGACGTCTTTCGGCTGATATGATGATGATGATGAAGATGTAAAGTCAGATTGACCTAATTATTGTCTTCGGCTTTGATTGTTACTCATTAAATATAACTACTCATCTAACATTACATTAGTTTCTGACCACCTTACTCAACAAAATCCTGGATGGCATTCCAACGGCATGGAGGAAAAACTCATCACTTCATCAGGATCTCAAAAGGATCTAATCCCTTTCTACAAAAACAAGGGCGACGTAATAAGACTCTGTGACAATTACCGCGCTATAAAATTAATTTCTCACGCTCAAAATCTGGGAAAAAATAAAGAAATAAAGACTATCATAACTATTAGGATAACGGAAAACCAAAGTGGTTTCGTTGGAGGCATATTGACAACCGAACCAATGCAGTTCACACCATTGCATTTGCAAAATACCGGAGTGGCTTAAATGGACAAGCTTATCCGGAGTGCTTTCCAATGCAAGAATGCCTGTTGCATCAAAGGCAAAGTATACAAGACCGCAGTACGGCCTGCGATGATATATGCTGTGGCCGCTTAAAAAAACAGCACACACAACAACTGCAAGTCAGCAGGTGTCACGCTAATGTATAGAGTAAGTGAAAGTATAAAATTGAGATCTATGCCTGAAAAGCTAACCTTGGCACGGTTTCGCTGGTACGGCCACGTGATGAGAAGACCCGAAGACCACATGACAAGGAAACTACTGAGCTTGGAATCGGGACCGAGACGCCACGGTAGGCCCCAGCTCTCATGGACATCCTTAGTTAATAAAGATCTTAAAGACCTAGACTGACGACCCAGGACCGACCTGCCTGGCGAAAGGCTACTCGTATTGGAACTATTGGAAGAGCCTACTCCAAATAAAACGGAGAAAGAAGAAGACAGCTAGCGTTTAGTCCTTCGTAATAGGGCCGAAAATCAATCGTCTGTAATAGTATAAATTGAACTATATGTAATAATTTTGAACAACTAATACGCATTCATGGCACCCCTTAGTACCTTTTGAAAACAATCCGCAATCCCTACCCTCCTGCGTTCTTAATTTTTCCATTTTAATTTCATAATATCTAATAGCTGACTTCATCAATAAAAATAGTTGCGACTTCGTTTAAAATGATCCCCGGGGCGTTTTACAGGATAATTAGAGGCGGGAGGTTTCCCGGAGGGGTCGCAACACACTAGCGAAACAACACTGCTCTCAATGAATTTATAAAGATAAAAGAACAATAAACATATCGAGATAAAATATGCATTTCGAAAGCCTCTCGAGCATCAAACGAGATCAATATCAATGAAGCCGGCATCATCACATGACAGGGACGTTATCAGAGGCATGTGATGTATTGGCAGCGTCTTTGTGCAAAAATACATCCCTCTCAAGTGGGTTTCTCGAATTATCTCGGTAAAAATAGATTTCAGACAGTTCAGGTTTTTGTAGATTTAGCAGACAGAGCATAGATATCGCATACATTGACCTAAGTATTTACTGCAAATCACTACCAGATCTATTTATAGGCCGTTGAAGTGATTCATGAAAGGTTTTAATGTAAAAAGACATATCCACACTTTAAGTAGTGCATATTACATTTAATTAGTTAATTGATTAAATGTAATATGCAAAAGCTGTCATGGTGCAAAAGAAAACCTTACAATATTTTTGAAACGATGATCTTCTTCTTTTTTATATTCCGCACTAATACTTTTTATGTAAAAATATCAAACATGCATTGACGAAAATATAAAAAACAATTCATTTTTAAATAAATTTTCTACACAGTTTTAGGTACCTATATTATGTTATTTTACAAAACAAACATTTTTTTTAATTGTTTTATTTTCGTTCTGCCTTTGGCTACATGCGATCATAGTACAAAAATGTTGTATCAAATGATTTATTACCAGACATCGTCAAGTTTGTAGCATTTGCGGTGCAGCGTAGTGAGTTCTATTAACCGAATTGGTCTAAAAATAATAATCGTAATGCTTAATAAACGTTAATAATGATAATATTAACCTTAATTACAATTTTGATTGATATTGTCTATACTAACTCCGTTAACACAACCATGCTGCACTGCTACAATACAAAATGCTACAAAATATACCTACGATGTCTGTTCTTTTCAGTTTATTTTGTGTTTGAATTTGTCATGATATTAATAATGTTTAGATTAATTAATCCGATCAATGAATAATAATTTCACATTGCTTGCCGTGCCTCTATATTTATATAGAAAATAAGTTCTTATAATACCATGGTTGCAATGAATAGATGAATTATTACCTATATGTTTAGATAAGGATAACTTTGAGATCGAAGTACGATGGAATGGGGTTACTTTGATTCGTGGGGCGACTTTGGTCATATAGATTTTTCTCCGAAATCCTTGTTTTTTCTTGAGGGCGATCTCTGGTAGTTTATATATTAGTATTCTATCTTGCTGTTTACTTGATTAAATCTTAATTTCAAATAGTTGTGCTTTTATACTCAAATCGAAATGATCAAATCAGCCCCATTTTTTCCTAAAGTAACCCCGGTTTACGGTACACATCGCCCTGTATTATACATCACATCATGTCTACAAATGCCTTCATCATGTGATTGAGTTTCACAATAGGCCTTGACTGACTGCCTGACTCCGAGGAACCGGAATGTCTATTGACATTACTCGTCGTACCGGCATTTTTTATATAACCTCGTGACCATAGTTAAGACTGACAACTGTTAATACTTATACTTTGCCTGTTATTTTTTATGAAAACACTATGGATGAACCATCGTATAAAGTAGAGGAAAATACTGGCAGGTTTCTTTATTAAATGGTCTACTTAATAAAAGTAATAAAGATGCAATTTCCGTCTGTATTTTATTTTTACAACAAATATTTTCGATGTTTTAATATTTTTTTTGTGTTATATTTTTTCATAAATTGTGCAAATTTAAAGAAGATTACATGAAAATTTAAAAAAATACGTTCACGAATGATTCGAACTTTTTAAACTTATGGTAAACATTTTTCAATTGTATCGAATGAATGTTTTTAGCATATATAAGCTTTTTTGTAGTAAAAAAATGGCGAGCCAGTGTATTTTTTTACCAAACTGCCGAATGAGAGGAGGATTATGATTTTGAAGTGTATGTATGTATGTATGTTTGTAAATATTTATATGCCTACACACGCCCTGCAGCCTACACGTAAACATGCAGCGGATTTCGACATCAAAAAATCTTTTGATTTTTGTATGAGAAGGATAAATCAAGTAGTTTCATGATCAAAATATTGATCGTAAGAAAGTACTTATTTGCCACCGTCATCAATATTTTGATGACGGTGGCAAATAAGTACTTTCTGAACTACTTTTTTGAAATGTTTTCGTCAAAAACTGCCTTTTATGAATGATCAAACGAAAAATTATCAGTAATTACCACCTTGAGTAAAATCTATTATAATAAAATAAATGATAATAACGTATCATGAACATCACGCATTTGACGATGACTCGGAAAAGTAATCGGTAGCGGAGGGAGCTCTCCAAATATCTACATCAATAATAAGATAAGTATTAAAATTTAAAACTTTCGCAAAAAACTAACAAAACATGTTAAGCAAAATATGTAACAAAACATATCTGGGTACAACTGCCCGTCCATTGCAACTCTGGAGTGAACAATGTATAATTTGTCATAAGGTCATAACATTACACTTTTCTTTTGACAGCTGTTATCCCAGTACAATTTGCCCTATGATTATGTAATAAAATACAGCGTCTTTTCTTTATCCCACTCCATTGCAAATAATTATAAATCAAACTCAAAACTTTCAAAAACAAGTCAATGCAAAAACAAAACATTAAATTATAGACCCCCTCCCCCCAGACGAACGCGAGCAATGTTTTCCATTTGTGACGGAAAACATGTTTATGTGTTTTTAAACCGAAAACATTCTGGTCCCGCCCATTTTCTGTTTGAAAAACATCCATTAAACCTACTACTTAAGACAAGTAAATATCTGTGTAGTATTAGGAATTAAGGTTTTTAATAGTACATTACGTAACTAGGGCGGTGAATTCGTGAATGCCCCAGTCGCAGGTGTTTGTAGCTCGAACCGAATGTGAGGGCTATAAATATGCGCTCTGGGGCTTTACGAATTACCGCCCGTGTTGCGTACAAAATTTTACGTCTTCATCTGGCCACAATGCGAGTTTTCCCGTACTCGCAGCGTGCAGTAAAACTCGTATAATGGCCAGGTGTGACGTAAAAGCAATTCCTTTGATAGGTGTTTTTCTATTTGACTTTAGTGCTGCCATCTGGATCGAGGTTAACTTATATCCACACCTAATGATAAATATTAACTTATACCTATACTTCCCTCTCATACATGAGAGGAGGCCTGTGCCCAGTGGTATGTACTTGGGAAATGTATCAAGGGACGGCTATTGAAACTCACGTATTTCGAGACTGACATTTATTATCCGTGCGGTAGGCATCGGAAACCCAAGTACCCACATATATATTAATATACAGTATTCTCCCCTCATAGTTTTTTTTTAATTACAAACCAATTCAAAACGGAAAAAATAAATACAGATCGCAAGATCTTGTTGCTAACTTTGGTCTTATACTATTAACATATTGCATTAAGTATGACTAATATTTAAATAGCAATCTTGATAGGATTCTATTTTATGTTAGTTTTTTTGTATACATTAAACTAGGTAACCTAAACTTATTGGCATTTATTACAATCATGAGTAATTCCCGTTACCACAGCGCAATAAAAATAAAATTGTTTACTCATCACCCTGCAGTTGCTACTGCAAGCTGCAATTTGAACCGTATGGTACAGGAAACATAGTGCGATTCGTTAGTTCACTGAGGATGTATACAAATAAACGTAAATTTAACCCTATACCTATACTAATACAAGTGTGGCTGTTATAAGGCACTCATGAAACAAGAATATGTGCCGTAGTGGTACCTAAATATGATCATACCTACTTATTATAACATGACTTCATATGATTTTAAGGTGAAACTGATGGGTAATTAGTCTATTTCGTAGCCAAATCTTTGTGGTGGAACGCGATTTCGTTTAGGCCGAGAGATGTGTGTGTCGTCGGGCCGCGGCGGGGTTGGCACGCGCGGCTCGCCGGGCGCTGCGGCCTCCACCGGCATCGGCACCGCGGGGCTCGTGGGCGCGCTGCTGCGCTCGGCCTGCGTCTGCGCAGACTCAGCGCGCACAGCTGCAGCCGCATAGCTATCTATAGCTACCTCTTCCGAATCATCCTGGGCAAAGGAGTAATCACGGTGCAGCTGGTCTATATGTTTTTTAAATACCTTTCCGTCGCTCCGGATGTAATAAGTCAATGGACCCACTCGATCACATATGGTACCGGTTTCCCACGTAAACTTATTATGTCTATATAGTTTGAAATAAACTCTATCGCCCACCGCGAATTCTCTCATTGAACCTTTCTTATAATTAATCTGCGCGGTTTGTTTGCGTCGCACTGTCTCGCTCACACTGGGCCGTAACAGGTCAAAGGTCGTGCGCACTTCTCTTTTCAACATCAAACTGGCGGGTGTTTTTCCGGTAATGGTATGTGGGGTCGCTCTGTATATGGACAAGTAATCTTCCAACGCAGAATCAAGGTCAACCTTATCACGCATGGCCTTCTTTAATGCGGTTTTAATAATTTTCACGCAATTCTCGGCGCAACCATTGCTGCTAGGTTTGTAGGGTGTTACAGTGATATGATGAATACCCTTGCCCTGTATATAAGATGCAAAATCTTTGCTACTGAACGGGGGTCCGTTGTCCGAGACCAATTCAAGCGGAAACCCAAATTGCGAAAACACATGACGCAATTTCGCAATCGTGGATTTTGCGGAGGTACCGGCAACTCGAAAAGCCTCGATCCATTTGGAATGGGCATCGACGATAACAAAGTAATATATCGTATTATTCGCTAGTGAAAAAAAATCACAATGCAAACGGTACCACGCTTCTCGCGGCCACACCCATGGGTGCAGGGGCGCCGGCGTAGGCGCCGCGCGCTCTCGCGCGCATGTGTCGCACGCGCGACACACGCGTTCTATGTCGGCGTCGATGCCGGGCCAGTAAACAAAGTTGCGCGCCAAGCTCTTGCACTTCACCATGCCTTGGTGAGTCTCATGCAACTGATTCAATATTTGCTCGCGTAATCTAGTCGGGACGATCACCCGGTGCCCGTATAAAAGACAACCTTGTTCTGCACTCAAATATTGCCTTAAATTAAAGTAAGGCTTAAGATCACTGCAGTCACAGTACAACCAATTAGTCTTAATAGCAGTGGTGAGTTGTTGTAGTATTTTATCCGATGCTGTACACTTCGCGATGACTTTGTAATTTATCGGAGCCGAGTCTTCGACAAAATTTAGGTACGAATCGACACGGGACCGTTCGTTAATATCTGGAACCGGTATTCTTGACAAACTATCTGCCAGACAGTTATGTTGTGTGCCTATACATTTGACTTCGTAATTATAAGCACCTAATATTACTGCCCATCTCTGAAGTCGGCTAGCGGCCATGAGCGGTATCCCTTTTTTTTCACTAAATATTGATGCCAATGGTTTGCAATCTGTGACTAGCGTAAATTTCCGACCATAAATATAATCGTGAAATTTCGTCACCCCGAAAATTACCGCTAAGCCCTCTCGACAAATCTGCGCATAATTTTTCTCGGCTGCGTTGAGTGTGCGTGAGGCGTGCAGCACGGCGTGCTGGCGTCCGTCAGCGCCGCGCTGCGCCAGCACTGCGGCCACGCCGCCCGGCGCCGCGTCGCACGTCACCGACGTCGCTCGCGCGCTATCGAAGTGCGCGAGCACGGGAGCCTTCGCTAGTAACCGTTTTACCTTTTTAAATGCTGCATCGCACGCCGCGCTCCATATAAACTCATTTTCCACCTTTAAGAGTTCGTATAGTGGACTCAACACGTCGCTCAAATTTCTTAAAAACTTGCCGTAATAGTTTACTAAGCCGAGAAAAGCTTTTAGTTCCTTCACGTTTGTCGGCAACGGTGTATTGTTTACCGCGTCTATTTTACTCATTTCGGTGTGCAACCCATTCGCGTCTATAACATAACCGAGATACGACACAGATGTTTGAAAGAAACTACATTTATTAGAGGCCACGCGCAAACCGCAATCAGACAAAATGTTAAAAACCTTTAACAATCGTTGCCAGTGATCCTCGGGTGTAGAACCCGATACGTTCAAGTCATCTAAATAGCAAGTCACATATCGCATTCTAAATAGTTTATCCATTAACCTTTGAAACTTGTTTGGCGCGCATTTTATTCCGAAGGGGAGCCTATTATAGCAATACATACCTTGCAATGTCACAATAGTACATAACTTCTTCGAATCCTCATCTAGTTCGATTTGTAAGTAAGCTTGACTAAGGTCGATCTTACTAAAATATTTTCCGCCTTGAAGAGACGAGAATATGTCATCGATCCGCGGGATAGGATACTTATCATCGACTAAAACCGGGTTAACCGTTGTTTTAAAATCGCCGCATAGCCGCACATCCCCATTTTTCTTGATAACAGGCACCACGGGCGTGCCCCACTCGACCGGCGAGATGATGCCCTCGCGCTGCAGCCGCGCCAGCTCGGCCTCCACGGCGGGCCGCAGAGCGAACGGTACGGGTCGCGGGCGCCGCCACACGGCCGTGGCCTCACTCATTATTTCCAACTTTAATTTCGTTTTATTAAACGTGCCAATACCGTCGGCGAAAACGTTTGGGAACCGCTTTATTAATTTCTCCGAAATATCCTCACTACGTAGTTTAAGGTCCAACGAGTTTACGGTCTTGTTACCATGTACACTCGGGAAATGTATACCGAAAGCCCGCATCCAATTACGACCTAGCAACGATGGGCTGAAATTATTGTCTATGACTACTAAGTTAAGGTCGTTAACCGTTCGGCTATCTATTTCTCCCGTGCAAATGATTTTACCCCTCGGTTTCACCTTTTGACCACTGTACATTTTTAAATTTGACTCATAAGGGTGAAGTTTACAATTATTAAAATGTTCCTTATAAGTAGAAAAGGATATAACAGTAATAGAGGAGCCAGTGTCTCCCTCCATGGTTAACCAAACATTGTTAACTTTTACCTTAACCGTCCACTTAGCATCCGGCTCGGAATCGCTCATCTGGTAGACCTGCAGAGGTCCGTCATCGGACTCCGACCCGTCAGTCGGCGCCTGCTCCTCCGCCTCCGCGTGCACCCGATGCACTCTTTTAGGATCCTTCCTAAAACGGCACATTTTCGCGATATGCCCTGCATCACCACAGACATAACACTCGCTATATTTAAACGAACACTGATGTTCTGGGTGTCGTCCGTCACAACGGTAACATCGCCCTCCTGCTGACGCCGACCCTCCCCGGCCGTCGTCGCCGTAGCCTCGGCGCTGCGGTCTCTGGAAGCCTCCGGCGCGGCGCGAGCCTCGAAACCGCGCGCCGCCGCCGACCGCGTACACGGGCTCCGCCTCGCCGCGGGTGCCCGGTGCGGTCGCTGCCGCCGCCGGCTTGGAGTCTCGAACGGCCGCCTCCAGCGACAACGCCAACTCAGTGGCGCGTTTGAACGTGAGCTCGTCGTCCTCTGTGAGCATTCGCTGCCGAATGCGTTCGCTTTGTAACCCATAAACGAACTGGTCGCGTAAGTTTTCCTTCAAAGCGGCGTTACTCATAAACTTGCAATTCTTGCTCAGCTTTTTTAATTGCAGGAGGTACTCGCTTATGGTTTGACCTTCGACTTGCTTACATGACCTAAAAATCATTCTCTCTGCGATTATAGACCTTCTTGGTGAGAGATGTTCTTCGACTAAGGTTACGATAGTTTCGAAACTCACTTTTTCCGGTTTCTCTGGGTAACAAAGGTCAATAATTAAATCCAGGGGCTCGGTGCCTACCACTGCCACTAGGTATTTTGAGAATTCAGCCACTTTTACGTCTTGAATTGTAAACCACGCCTGTAGCCTGCTGACGTAAGTCGACCACACGTCGACATTTATTTTAAACTCCTTTAAGCCACTCAAATCGGGTTTTTTTTCTGTTGCCATGATTAACACACTTAAATCACAACTGTATATAACTGAATCTAATAACCGGACTCGTCGCCAATTGGTATGTACTAGGGAAATGTATCAAGGGACGGCTATAGAAACTCACGTATTTCAAGACTGACATTTATTATCCGTGCGGTAGGCATCGGAAACCCAAGTACCCACATATATATTAATATACAGTACCCAGCAGTGGGACGTATAATATAGGCTGATGATGTGATGTGATACTTCTTGAGGCTATTTAGAGTTTTGCTGAAATTACAATAGACGGCAGCACTGAACGAGCAGTACGTGTCTAATATTTTAAGTATTTAAGTTATGATAGTGCCACTATAGAAGATGCAGTTATAGAGATGAGGATTGAGGATAACATAACTAACATCTAGGTGGCAGCATCGGCATTGGGCTCAAGTACCCGTTATTACTCTTTTTCCTTAGTCTTTATTGTTTGCTATATGTGTTTCATTCAGCCTTACGAGTATGACACCCCTCTCTTGGTGTCGGGGGTTAATAAAGTTTAATTTGGAAAGGATTATGGGTACCGGTAGTGACTAGGGGCGACGTTTAATCAAATAATTGTACTCTTACATACATATAATATTAACATAATCGACTTTGTCCAAATTACTTTGTGTGTTTATTAAGTGACTATAAAGTTATGTATATTTCTTGAACTTCAATTTAGACTAACTAACATTGTGCAACATTATAAAATCAAAGAATTTGACAATGTAATAATTATAACATCAGACCCAGTTTCAGTCGGAATAACTCGAAACGCGCTAATAAGAGTGAAACCAGACGAGCGTAATTTGCGAGCTGTGAGTCGCGTAATTTCGGTCTGCCCATAGGTGGATATTTCGATTGGCCCATGATATATGGGCGTACCGAAATTACGCGACTCACAGCTCGCAAATTACGCTCGTCTCGCCTCACCCTAAGACGTAATAAAGCAGAAAAACACAAAAAATGCTTAATCTAACCTAAAAAAAAAACCCGTAAGGTTTCCACTATCTAAACTCTTTGAAAATTAGCACCTTTAGCTTGGAAAATCTAGATATTAAACAACAAACATGACATGAGGTAACTAACAGATAACATAGACGCCTAAATTAAACACTTGTCACTTATCAAAGATTACATAAGAACAAGCACATGCTAATAGAAACCATAATTGTAAAGCTATAAGACTTATAATTAAATGAGAGGACTGTGCAGGTACAATGGCGAGATGCCGTGTTAGAATAGTCTAGTTTTTGTGACAATTAGTGTTTTTGCAAGGATGAAGAGTGCTCTACTAAGGTAGGGTTGCCAATTAACATTTTTTGTTGTAAATATCACTCTGTGAGTGATATGTATGTTATTGTTAGCAAATTTAAAAGAAGAAATCATCTGACGTCGTCGCCTGTAACTAAAACAAATCGTGGGTTTAAGTTTCGACTCAGTCGGTGGCGCTGTATAAAGCCAAAAAAATCTTACCCACTTAAAATAAATTACCAAAAATGTTTGCATTTAAATATACATTGTCAAGCATGGGGTTATCTGTATAAGGCATACGTCTGGTAAACTGCAAAGATGCGTAGAAGAAAAATAAACCCAGGGGAGTAGATGGTAATGGTATAAGGGAAAGCGAATACTTGCCTTAGAAGTGTATTGTCGTTCTTTCGACTACGTCATCCTCCGAGCCTTATTCCCGGTTGGAAAGGAAACGGAGCTAAAGGAGCGGAGGATTGGACCGGTTTCCTCATGATGTTTTCCGTCACCAAAAAGCTAAAGTTACGTACGAGCTGGGATTCGAACTCACAACCACCGCTGGACAGCCGCATGCCTGAACCACTTGGCTGCCGGAGCTTCGTTCTTTCGAGTGCATTTAACATATTTACGGATCTTTCTCTTTCATCTCAATATGAAGTAAATTGTGGATTACAGACTTGTTCAAAATATTACTTTACGACTATAACAAGTAAAGCTATAAAATATAAAAGTAAACATATGAGACACTTCAGCTTCAATAAAGGGAGGAGGGTATAGGTAAGGTGAGTCGGGGCAATAGTAACATCGGGGGAAGACGGTCAAAAGCTTCTCGAGCTAATTCTTTTGAATTGAGCGCCTTTTTGTACCGTCGGTAAAACAGACAGGCGTATACACGTTAGTTCCATGATCAAATCATAGATGTCTCTTTCACACGCCATATTGAAAAAAACGCGGTTCATTTTGACTGGTTACGACTTTTGATCAGTGGAAGTGCACGTATGTAATTCAAAAGCGGTTTTATGTGATTTATGGCTGTTAACTCGGATTTTTTTATTGGTGAGTCGAATATTTATAGTTTATTATGCTACATCGTTATTTTCTGTTATTCCTATCGATTATAAGTTTTTATGAAGCCAATTAAATTTTAACCTCAAATTATTTAAGTGGGGCAGGAGTGCCAGTGAGTGCTGATAATTGCAGAAACATGATGCGGAATTAAAATAGGAAATAATACCTACTCGTAAATTGTATAGTTTTCAAAGTGAATTCAAATGTCAATTTTTTTTTATTTATGTGTTAGGTGGTTTGTCACCCTTGAAACACCTACTATGACACTCTTGCCCCAGAATATGTAAAACGCATTTTCTCAAAATGCTTAACCGTATTTCAACTTGTTAAGGTATTAATTTTCTTGAAAGCGTTTACCAACTGTGTTACTAAATACGTAAATCCACTGGAGCTAGCCTAGTTCAAGTTAGGTACGTACGATTTTACTCTTACCCCAGTCATGAGGCAAGAGGAACGGGCATGCTGATTTTTATTTTTTTACAAATTAGTGCATGTTTAATATGTTTCATTGCTTGATAAGTCGTTTCAATTAAAAATATATTAAATTTACTCAGATTTTATCGCTTTATTTTACGAATTAATGCAATAATAAGATAGTGATCTTGATAGTGAACACTATTTGAATCAAACTTTAAAAAAAAGTATGATACTCTTGCCCCGACTCACCTTAACTAGTTTTTTTAGCCTTGGAATTTTTATACGTATGTATAAGCCTCACATTGACTAATGTAATATGTATATATTACATTAGTCAATGTGAGGCTTATGGGGCAACCCTACTAAGGCAAGTACGTCGGTCACTAAAAGGTACAATTACAGTCGACTAAGGTACTAAAATGAAGGAATTCGAAAATTACAGTTGCAGACGGAGTGAAATGACTGGCAAAGTCTGATTGAGGTTGCAATAAATGGATTTATTGTGTCCAATAGACAAGGGTTTCTTAAAATTATAAATGAATGAATGAAAACTACATGAATGGTAACTGAAGGTACCAAAGTAAAAAGAGGATTGTTAAAGGTTCGAAATAATTATAGGGAGGCTTTTTTTCATCTTAGTAGCTAGTGTTTTGTTATTCTTCTGCAATAAAGTAAGAAAATCTCTAGATTATGCATGAATTTCGTAAAATTATATTTGTGTAAGCTATTGAGATCGGTTGCACTTTTTAAAAATAAAGTCAACGTCATCTTGTCATACAAGGACAAATTCAGTTTTTTTCTGGTTAATGATGGTCATGAATGTCATGATCATGAATACTCATGAATACTCGAATTGGTACTGTCTTTTTCTGTCCTTAGGGCTGTGCCTCAATGTGGAAGCAAAAGTAACGTTGGGATAGTATTAGTGAGGTCGTTTACTGTCTCATTCATTTGGTTGGTTTACATGTATAGTGTGTAAAATATTGCCAATCTTTTATACGATATTGATTTTGCTTTGATTTTGTCTTACTACGCTGACTCGATGACACAAAAGGCCACTCTTCCCTATTCTGCGCCACATCAGATCTTTGACGGCTTCGTCATATAACGTTTTTTAAATCATCCCCTAAGGATGTCAAACGAGTTCCACACGGACGGAGTCGCGGGCAGAAGCATGTAATACATAAGTGTAATTGTACCTGGTACCTGGGTGCACCTCGTCTTTCACGAGCTCATGCCATCACCCGACTTATCACAATGCATTGTTGAAACAGAATTTCTTAATAGTAGGTAAAGTCATTGTGGCTGCGGAAGCTACGGACTTCTGCACGGACGAGGCAATCTAACTGGACTAGTACAGATGCCGTCAAACTTCTTGAACATGCGGGACGAAGTGGGGGGGCAGCTCGCCGGTACAATTCGCCTTTGCGCAGGCAAGGTCAAGTGTTCAAGTAGTTTGACGGCATCTGTAAGTTAGTAACTCTTATTAAGATTTCTCTAAATATGAGAAAGATGGCATGTAGCTTATATACAGGGTGCGTTTTAAACCTTGATCAGGAGTCGAAAAATATTGATAAACAGCCAAAACGGATTTCAATGGATGAGGTTTCATGCAATTAAATCACTTTTTACTAACAGTAATGTCCACTGAATATTTGGTCACCCTACATTTCTTGAAGTTAACTAGAAGATACGTCAAACACACGCGTCAAATTTTCACGGTGACAATGATTTTGAATTATAAAGCAATTTATTCCTTATTCAGTTTTATTCACAAATAAAAATAGTATTTGTCTTATGTTATTTAACTTCGAGTTAATCGCGTTTGGTATACTTACTGATTTTGAAAAAATATTCCATCACGAATTAAAAATCATCGTGTATATATTGTTTATATGCTGCACATTGTAACTTGTTAATAGTATTATTATGAAATGATCACTGTACGAATAGTAGTAGAAGCAAAATTACTTATATGATATAAAATTAGTGTAATGAGATATACCTAATAAAGTAAAACTACTTAACTAAAACATTCCGGTGTGTCCCGGTTGTCTAAATCCATAAACAACCATTTCTCATCTTGCCTTGTTCATCAAGCTGGTTTATTCTAGTTATAAACGACAAATTGGTTTAACAAACGAATTTTCCCATAAATCTCATCTGTTCAATACCAACTAAAATATATTTAACCATTTGGCATAGTCCTCGCTGAACTTCTTATTTTTGTATGGAGTTAAGCTTTCACAATTTACTCACATAATTTTTAATAAACGCGACTAAAGCGCGTATTATGTAAATTATTTACCTCTTTAAATTATAAAGAGCTATCTATAGCTATTGAGCCTTATTTTATGAGCAATATTTCGTAATACTGGTTTTTATCCTTCACTGGCAAACCTCGTAGAATATAAATAACTTGTTTATGTGTGAATGGAATTTAAGTGTCAGAAATTATAGTTGGTTGTTGATAAAATCACTTTAAAATTTCATTATTAAGAAACGATAAAAGTAAATTGCCTTATTATTGTTTCAAGGCAATTTCTAGTGGGGCAGTATAAAAGTGGAAATTAATAGTTTCTGAGAGATTTAAGATTAGAATCTATTTGAAGTATAAAACAATGGTTTTATATGATCCCAGTGGTGTTATGCTATTTATTGTTGTGAGCATGTGAAAAATATTGTTATGCTTTATTATACCTAACACATGAGAACACAGTTATAAAAAAAACGAAGTTATATGTTTAAAAAATCTTTTCCTGTTAACCTTTGACATAAACGACTTTTAAATGTTCTTGTCAAAATAAGTGCATATGAAAATCGTAGATAGGTACAATAAATACTTCCTAATTTTTAAAAGCAATTAAAAAAAACCTTTTGCAAACTTGTTTTTAAAATAAATATATTCTTAAAAACTCACCATAACTTTTGCACAAAACAAATGTGACACGTACGAAAACGACCACCATTAAAACAAAAATTGGAATCAGTCCTATATAATGAGAATCCATCCTCGCATCTTCTTCAATTTTAATGTCTGTCGCATTATCGTCGTCCATTTTGTAACAGTTCTATAAAATAAACTTTAAAAACCGGCCACTTGTAATCAAAATGAAACTTTTTAAAACTATTTGATACGCGTTTTACTGTTGTAAAGTCGAACTTTTTTATGTCGTGTCCGTGCGTGCGTTTGAGTAGACCGCGTCTCCGATACGTTCCTTTACTGCCGATTTATTATCAGTAAATTTATCGCAAATTGGCGCTTATTTGACGTTTTATCCGCTTCAAAGGAGAGCGTTCGAGTAACTACAAACAATCTGTAGATGTCTAGTGCCGGCGTGATTCTTTCATTGATAAAAAACCGTCGCCTTGGTTATAGCTTGTTGAGGTCAAGTGTGAGTGTATAGACGATTGTTTTTTTAATAGTATTTGTATTTTTACTTGGTTCTATACATAAGGTTAAACTTGTGCCTTTGTAGTATGCAGGTATCTACATACTCGTGTGTTGTTGATATTATATTATATTATACGACAGTATAAACATTCATTAAATTGACATGATATATATGCAATTAAGATCCCTAAAAAAAGTATCAATTAAAGCTAGTTTAATTAATATACAATAATTTTTATTATGATCGGATGGTGAAATAGAATACCTATGAAATTAATGAAATGTGAACTTAATACCACTAAAATAAAGTCAAAACCAATTGTGATTAATAATATGTGACATGTACTCATACTCATTTATTAATAAAATATAAAATTTTCCATGTCAAAAATAATGTGGATTCTTTATAATAGTTAATATGTCATTTATTAAAAAAATAAAAATTTTACATGTCAAAAATAATGTGGATTCTTTATAATAGTTAATATGTAAAAATGATTTGATTTATCTAATTACTTCGGTCATAAAATTTATTAATTAAATTACACAATGTCAATGTTTTACCATTAAAACTTATTATTATTACTAACATATTATATTATAAATACTCGTAATATTTATATATTATATAAATCAATAAATGATTCTGGTATTCATAATAAGTGATTGCGAAATTAGCATTGTATATTATAGGAATCGTGTTCAGTTTTATTGTGAAATCGTGAACATTTTGCAAAAACTTTTAATTTCTTACTTAGTCGTGTAGGTAAATTATTATCAACAAGTGTTAAAGTAACCATATTTGACTTTTATTTTGCGACTTAACCCTTCGAATGTCTTAGCACTAATCAGTGCGTTCGAAAATTAACTCTTTGACATAAACGTAAAATGTATAATCGTATAATCCTTCAGCAATGTCAGCGTCAAATCATCCGAATTAGGCCGGCTTAGGCCGAGTTTTACGAATCTGGCGTTTGGCGTCAGGATCTTCGAGACGGGTAAGTACCTACGTTAAAAGTTACCGAGACCCGTGTTGCCAGCCCCCCCTATTCTGTAACTTGTTTTAAGCTCACCTCAACGCTCACCCACAAATATATCTTGACAGCGCAATGCGTAGCAACTAAGCGTAGGTAGAGGTCTAGTTTCGTGACGGGTGACCGGCGGGGTGAGCCGCATTAGCGCGTAGCGAATAACAGCCCAGCAGTTCACCAGTCCGATCTGTATTTTGTAAGAGTTTCTTGTTACTTTGATACAATGCTGCCAACTCAAAAATATAAATGCCATATAAATGTAAATATGTAAATCAAATGCTGCTACCATTTTCTTTGCTGGCATCCCGTAGCTACTGAATGAAATAAATAACTAGTTTGATAAAAAATTAACTTAGTTTTAGGCATTTAAGTTTTATCTTTTATATGACACTGACACCCTACAACATACATTCTGCAAAACTTTATGAGATCACCTATTCAACTTTGGAACGAAAATCCATGTTAGATTATTTGATAAACTAGGTATAACACCAATTAACTTTGGTTGCTATTAGGTATTATATAGATTACAGTGCATTGAACTCGGATCATATTTCAATACCTACTCTCATTGTATTGACTCGTCTGCCAATGACCCCATAATTTGTTTTTTTAATTAATTACGCGTGTATAGCTTTATCGTGAATTACAAACAAAATCGGCAATCATTCAGGTTATTGGTAATTAAGCGACAATCAGCCATAAATAATTGTGATGTCACCAGGAAAAGAAACATTCTTATTGTGACGACCGCCGTAGCCTAGTTGGTAGTGGCCCTGCCTACGAAGCTGGAGGTCCCGGTTTTAAATCCCGGTAAGGCTATTTATTTGTGTGATGAGCACGAATATTTGTTCCTGAGTCATGGAGGTGTTCTATGTATTTAAGTATTTATTTATCTATATAAGTAAGTACGTTTATGGTCGTCTAGTACACAATGTACCCATAGTACAAGCTTTGCTTAGTTTGGGACTAAGTCGATTTGTGTAAGATTGTCCCCAAATATTTATTTATTTATTGCCAATTCGATACAAGTTTTTGATGCCGACTGTACTCAACTACTTGTTGAGAGAGTTACAATGACTCCAAATACGATGGGTTTATCATGTGTATACCTACTTGTGATGATTTGAGTTGGCCGAATTGCATCAAAATTGTCCGTTCAAAAGGCCAAGGAAGAAGATTCCAATTCCAATGCCTATAGATACATAAAAACAGTGCAAGTTAATATAAAGTTGTGATAAATAGTCCCTTCCCTCTTTAACCCCCGACTCAACAAGAAGATTTTCTCCCAGCTAACTGGTAAATTAGCAAAATTTTTGGCGATCAAAACAAAATTGTCACAACTGTAGGTACCCAGTCTACCCTACGCAAAAAGGGCAAAGCATACCTATCTTAAACTCTGGAGTCGTTGGGCCGTTTTTTTCCATTTAACTATACCTACCTACCACTGTTATTAAACTATTTTTAGATTTCACCGTTAAGGCCTGTACGCTTACCATGAGTTTGGCAATGACGGCTTACGCTAACGAGTATCGAGTTTTCTATCTGTGCATCCCGCTCGTACTGTCAAAGTGCAATAGAGATGCACAGATAGAAAACTCGATACTCGTTAGCGTAAGCCGTCATTGTCAAACTCTTGGTAAGCGTACTGTTGCCTCTAGGAAATTCCAGATTCTTTGGGCGGTGATATGTTGTACATCTTCTGGGTGCACGATGTGCCGCCCTAGCTAGATACTTCTTTATGCATGAGTGTTCCGCAGGAGCAGAGAATGTGCATTGCTGTTTCCTCTGTCTCCTGGCAGAACCTGCAAGTTGCATCCTGTTTCATACCCATTTGAAACAGGTGTTTGTTTAGTTTGCAGCGACCTGTCAGGATTCTCGTCACTGCGCAGGTTTTGTGTCTTTTGAGTTGTAATAGCTCTTTAGACAGTTTATTATCGAACCCTTTGATTAAGGCTTTAGCCTGTTTTTGTCCTTTGGTGAACTTCCACAGCTTTATTGCCTCTGATTTTTCTGTATTGTTTAGAAGAGAATATGCTTTCCGTTTTGTGATACCACAGAACGGTTCTGGGCGGACCATGGTTGTGTCTGCGCCCTTTCTTGCAAGTTCATCAGCTTTTTCATTTCCTACTATTTCGGAGTGTCCGGGTACCCATCTAAGTATGACTTTGTTGGTATTGGCAAGGGTAAATTACCTTCATTCATTTTACAAATTAAAATGAATAACAAATTATAATAAGCTGCAATACATTATTTTTAATCAATCGTATCGTCGTACCTAACAATAAAATACATATCCAACAACATTAACATTAGATAATACAAAAAATTACATTTATCTTATTACATTTGTTACCACTGCATACAATCTATATATATAAAACGCAAAGGTGACTGACTGATTGACTGATTGACTGACTGATCTATCAACGCACAGCCCAAACTACTGGACCGATCGGGCTGACATTTGGCATGCTGATAGCCACTATGATGTAGGCATTCGCTAAGAAAGGATTTTTGAAAACTCACCCCCTAAGGGGGTAAAACGGGGGTCCAAAGATTGTATGGGGGAAGCATTATTTTTTGAACTAGAGACTTAAAACTTTGTAGGAAGATTACTTATTAGGATACAAAAAAGCACTTTCAGCGTTTTACAAAATTCCACCCCTAAGGGGGTTAAATAGGGGTGCAAAGTTTGTATTCAAAACTACTGAGACTACTAACTTGAAATTTACACCAGACCTTCCTTTTATGACGTAGGCAAGGGATAAGACGGGATTTTTGGAAATTCTATCCCTAAGGGGGTTAAGTAGGGGTGCAAAGTTTGTATGGGAGAAACATATTTTTTTGTACTAGACTTGAAACTTTGTAGGAATATTATTATTAAGATACAAAAAAGTACTTTCAGCGTTTTATAAAAATTTTCCCCTAAGGGGGTTAAATAGGTATGCAATGTTTGTGGGGGGAAAACATTATTTATTGAACTAGAGAATTGAGACTTTGTAGGAAGATAACTTATTAGGATTAAAAAAAAGTAATTTCAGCGTTTTATAAAAATCCACCCCTAAGGGGGTTAAATGAGGGTCCAAATTTTGTATAAGGGAAACTTATTTTTAGCTACTACGTACTTAATACTTTGTGGACAGATTACTTATTCATTTACAAATAAAGTGCTTTCAGCGTTTTGGAAATAATTACACCTAAAGGGGTTAAAAAGGAGGTCCAAAGTTTGTATGGAGAAAAAAGATTAGTTAGACAATTTTATTCGAGAATTCACAAGATAATTCCTAACGATAAATGAGTAAACAAGTGTTTCCGGTTTTTTGAGAATTGAACCCCTAAAAGGAGACATGTGGTGACAAAATCTGAAAATCAACATCGGCATCTATTGTTTCTATGGTTTATCGGGTCGCTGATTAGGAAAACAACAACGATTTTACATTCCAACGTGGCGCCAAAATATCAATATGGGCGTTGTTATTACGGTTTTTTGGGACGTTAATAACGTAAATCACATAGATTTTGAAATGTAATGTTGTGGACATGAAAATTCATGAAAATATTTGTGCCAAATTGCAATTCAATCAGTCCATTTTTTTTCGTAGCAAATCGGTTGTAACAGACGGACTGACAGACAGCCACACGTGTTCCTATAAATAAGGGTTCTATTTTTGCTTTTGAGGTATGGAACGAGACCCGCGTTATATAGGGTTATAGGTTTTAAAGTTTGTATTTGGTGCCATCTCGATCGTCAGCAATCGGTACCTAGGCGAGTGCGGGTGGCGCGGCGGGACGGGAGGGTAGGAGACATTGGGAAAGTGCCTGCATCCGTAATAAGTACATTCAAGGTGCTGCACGAAGATCTGCTTACTTTTTATAAGTTAAGCATTTTGGCCGCCGTTAAATTAAAACATATTTTTGGGTATTTATGTTAAATACTGGTTCGAAAAGCATGGAAAAAAAATCTTAGGAAACTAGCCTATAGCAATGTCCAGGCCACAAATTTGACTTGACATTCGTGGAGATATTTTGGTCTTTCAACATTATCATGAACATAAAGTAGCTTTTATTCCAGAGGACAGATTCTCATTAATCATGACTGTAAATTTAATAACAGAAATACGTACATACATACATACATTCACGCCTTTATTCCCAAAAGGGGCAGGCAGAGCACATGAACTTTATGTTCCAGCGCCACTTTTAGCATAATGGGTTATGACGAAGGGTTATTCGTAGGGGAAGTTAGTAGTAGTAGGTTAGTAGGCGGCGTAGCAATTAAACAATTATTGGAAAATTACTTTTACAACGCGGGCGAAGCCGCGGGCAAAAGCTAGTATGTTATATATTGAATAATTTATTATTATTATAAAGAGCATTAAATCGCTTATTTATTAAATACAATTCCAATTTGGGCATTGCTTTTGTTTAGTTTAGTCCCACCCAGTACTTACTACACTTTTGCGCCAGAAAGCAGTATTTTGTTCAGTGTTACAAATGTTGTAGGCACCTTTTCGCACAGGTTTAAGTAGCTGAGATACCATTTTAAATAAATGCGGATTTTCTTTGACAAATTATGCAATTTTGATTAAGTATGTATAAAGTGCTGGAAACGTTATAATATTCAACGACCTAAAAAACGAGATGCAGTTTTCACGCGCATTTAATATCTACCGTAAATAGCCCGCATGCATCTCATTGGGGCTTTAAAACATAGTGTCTCTCTGTGGGCTGAGTTCCCGCAGAACCATATATACCAAGGCTTGTCAGCTATCTTTGTTACTTTGTGTAAGGCAAAAGCCGATTTGGTTAACCTCTTACATTGCAAATGTATTAATTCAAGGATTTCTTTTTCTGTTTTTCGAATACATATTAGAGTTTAGTTTAGATGATTTTAAAAGAAAATGAGTAAAACAGACTTTGAGTAAAAGAAAGACACTGGAGCCTAGAAACGGGCATATTTCACTAGCATTTCTGTCTATAAGTAATAAGTAACAACCGGTCGACATTGTCAGGGGTCCATCTATCCATTATAACGTTTATTAGGCGTCAAAAGAGTACAGTCATATTTTATTCTGTAAGACAATCGTTTTTGTGTAAAGCGCCATCTATGATAAAACGTTGGAACTAAAAACCTGGAAATAAGAGTACTGTGATTATGACACTTTATTGGTTATGCTACTCGACACTAGATAGCGCTATTATAAATGATTAGTTTTGTAGATTACAATTAATTTACATTGTTTATTAATGATAACATTTGTACACGTTATGAATAAGTCATATTCTCTCAACATTTACATAAACTATATTGTTCACTTCTAACATCAAGAAATTAATTTAATAGATGCGCGTTTTAAGGTTGCGAAATTATTATCATCCCGAAAGTGGCTTCCAATAACAAATAATAATGTTTAATCACGTCTACGTGCACTTATAAGTAAATGCCAGGAAATACGAGTAAGTACATGCTCCACATTCGTATAGTTCTAAGTAAAATAATGAAAGAAATCTGATTTTGAACATGTCTGTACCTACCTATCGGATTATTGGATGATACAGAATTTAGTCAACAGCCGAAAGTTCCTGAAATGTCAGGATATATGTTACCCTTAATGTTAAAAAAACGAAAGTCTACAGTTCAAACCTAGGTGCAGATGGAAAGAAAATTTCAAAAGACGGTTAGAGTATCAGTTCAGCGGTCTGAAATTAATTGAGGGTTAAAAAAATTACTCACCAAATATCTCGCAGCATCTCAGGCACAAACACGTAGTCGTATATAGAAACACAATAAGGAAAAAAGGCAGGAAAAGAGTAAAATAATCCATGGCAGCTTGTTCTGTCCTAAGCGCAAGTTGAAACTATCCGTACGAATATTATCGAAGCGCAAAATGATACCACACATTATCTGCGATATGATTTAATTAATACAAAAGATAAGTCGCGGAAGAAAGTCATGCCTAAAATCGTGTTCGATAGTAGTGGAATGGTGTTGAACAGAGAACCTCCAATATTCACATGATGGGACGGACTTGAATGTTTTGTTTTAATTTAAGGGGGTTATCTACATGATATGTGTACTGACTGACTCACTCACTCAAATCAGCCCAAACCTTTAAACCTAGCAAGCTGTTTTTTTTCACAATAGTTTATATAACCCATTAAGGGATTTTTGAAAGAGGGTTGAAAGTTTGTTAATCGTTAACATGTAGGTACTTAGTACACGTATTTTCCCTAGAGGCTAAGTACTTTTGGGAAGTGAAAAAATTATTTAATCTTGATACGAATTTCACCTATCTCTGTATAATTGAGTCACACATAATGATGACTCGGATTTTAGCAAATGTTATTTCTGATAATGATACACTTTAGTCATAATTCGGTAATGTCAAATGTGTTTTTAAAGAAGCTGATAAAAATATATCAGCAGGCGAGCAAGTATAGTACCTATGTATGGGTGTATGTATGTAAGTGAGCACTATAACATGTAGTAACTGGGTTTTCAGTAGAACACACATTCTGGTTCCATTTTCACCGACTTGACAATTGTCATCTGACAATGTCTGTTTATCTGAGTGAGTGATGAGAAGTTTTGGAAATTACCCCCTACATACAAACTAACAAAGCTCACACCTGAAAAACTGGCTACCGACTTTGCAGCATATTCAAGATCTACGAAACAAGACCATTATCTCATTCCATCTTACCCAAATTCTCACAGGACACGTCTACCACAAATCCTACCTATACTGCTTCAAGATAACCACCGATGACCTTTGCCCGTGCGATGGAAGCACCTCACAATTCGTCGACCACCTTTTAACTGCCCGAAATTCACAAACGGGACATTTAACCCCGAAATCACCTGTCATAACTTAAAACATTTAAAACTAAGTTCGGCTTTGCGAGCCATATACGTGCTCATCAGAGGAGTTTGTAAGGGTCGCCGTCGTCGGATACGACAAGGAGGACTATATATATATAGAACCATATCACCTGCAGGAAATCATTCGTAGAGAAAGTACAATATCCTCTTTTTGCAAACTCGCCACCTCCATAGTTAATAATTAATTAATAATTAATTCTTCATTTAACCCATCATCCATTACTACATACTCATCATTCACACACAGAATCAATTATTCATTCAGTTATCACAGATTCAGTCGCCCGTATCCTTCGCGGGGACTGTTTCTGGTAAAATCAAAGTGACAAAAAAAGTAACAAAGCTACAAACTTATATTTCACAGAACTTTTTATTATTATAGCTATACTAAGTAGTTGCCGGCGTGGCTCCGCCGGCGTCTACTTACTCTCCCGAGGATCATTCTGTTCTGTATATTATACCTACTGGAGAAATTATTGTTAAAATCGGATGTTTCGTTTCGAAGATTATTAGATTAGATACGTACTTAGAAACGTATAACCTCACAAACCTTTCCAATTTATAATATTAGTACAGTAAAGTATACACAACGATCCAGAAGAATAATGTTGGTCGGCAGGTATGCCGCGACCCGGCGGCATTTAAACAAAATTATATCACAGGATATTAAAATTAAATAAAAAAACTCACTAAATACTTTATAGACGATCCTCCCCACCAACAAGTCACACACTTGCAAATACGACCACACCAGAAATAACAACATGAACAGAAAAAAAATAAAAACTATTTCCTTCTCCGTTAAAAACATTTTGAAACAAAACACGACTGCACCGATCCTCTTTCAATACAACTCAATTGAGAAAACGGTGGTGATTTTGATGAAGTATAGAGATTTTAACTTTTCACGCTGGTCGGGTAATAGTTTTCAATATCGTGGATAAATTAGATGTTTGTGGGCTAAGATGTGGCACGGGCGAAGTTTGTAGTGTGTACACCCGTTGGTAGTATTGGCAATAACTGCATGCACAATTTAGGGAGACGTAGGAAGCGTGTATTTTGACCTACGACGGAATGGAGAATATATATGTATACTTGCGTTCAAAATGAGCGGCTGTTGTTTTTAGATTTTTATGATTTTTGCTAACCTATGTTGCAAAACAAATGCGATGACGTCATGATGACTGCATGAAAACAATAGAATAAAAACTAAAAAGGGGAAAACTCAGAAGAACTTGTATGGAGCAAATAAAAGTAAAAAGCGGCCAAGTGCGTGTCGGACCACGCACAAAGAGGGTTCCGTGCCAATTAAAAAGGTCTTAAAACTTACGTCCTTTTCTTTTAGGAAGGCAATTTTTTAGAAATAGAAAAGAAAACCTTTGAACCGAACTTATTCAAATCAATTTTTGTTGAAAGAATTTAATAAACCCTATGACCATAATTTTGATTATTTTTTAAATACACGGTTCAAACATTAGAGTGGGGGGGACACAATTTTAGTGACTTTCGGGGCGATTATCTCCGATTATATTCACTTAATCAAAAAAAATGCCGAGTAATATATTGATTTTAAAAGGCCTATCGATTGATGTGCCACAAGTGGGCTTGCAATGATTTTTTTTACTTAAGTTTTGTGTATGGAGTGCACCCCTATTTTTTTTTATGTAGCCGCTATGTAGCCGCTAAGAAAATACACCTACCCTCAAAATTTCATTCAAATACACCTTATAGTTTTCGATAAAAATGCCTGTGCGACCAACAGACAGACAGACATGACGAATCCATAAGGGTTGCGTTTTTTGCCATTTGGCTACGGAACCCTAAAAATGAATGCTTTATTTGATGGAGAATAAGGAAAAGGCATATTTTTTCGTAGGAAGTTACTCCGCCGACACTCTAGAGGCTCTTAAATATATGATGAGGAAAAAAAGCAAGCTATATTCATTTTATTCAATTTTCCTATGTATTTATTCAAAGTAGTACCTGCTTTTATAATAATTGCCAAATTATAATATAAAGAAACTATGTGTGAACAAAGATTCAATTTAAAAAAGAGACCCAAAAAAGCGCCGCTAAAGAAGTTTTCACTTCAAAAAATACCATATTGTTTAGATTTTTGTAATTTCAATACCTATCACGGGGTTCTTTTTACATTTCCATGGAATGTCTTGAATGAGGAGTAAAGGGCAATCGTATTTTAATAATAACATGTTTATATAAAATATCGTTGGTTTACCCAACGTTTCCACTGTCTGTACAGTCACGAACACTGTGTCATTTTCAATCCAGTTGAAAAACGCGTCAACCTGTTTACCTAGCTTACCAATAATCTTCCTCTCGCAACGGCATACCAAAATGAACTTTAATACAACAGCATTGAGTTTAAAATTGCCTAACGCGGTTCAATTCACGAGCAACGATAAGCTGATAAGGCTATCACAATGTTAACGATAGCAATCATCGTTTATCGAAGTAAAATAGCGAAACGAAACGATTATTATGGCCTTCAAACTTGGGACATTCTGATACAGTCAAGTGTAAAAATATGAGTGCATATGACATGGGTGCATATGACTTAGATAGGTACTCATAAAATATGTCCCCTCGCTCTTATATCGGCGGATTAAGGTTTCGGTACATATTTTTAATAGGATTAAATCGATACATACTTTTGCACTTGGCTGTACTTCTATGAGGAATCGAAAGAACTTTTTTTAAGAGAAGTTACTACCTACGTCACCGAATAGATAATAGTAGAGATACTCCTTTGATCTTTACAAAAGGCGCTTTTTTCTCAGCCAAAACATTAAGATTTATGGCCCTCTGACGTCGTCGACGACGACGTTGACGTTCAGCGCTACAAGTACATGCCGGTTCCCCAACGTTGGGGCGCCGGCATGTACTTGTAGCGATGAACGTAAATCGCGAAGTGTCCGCCCCTTGCCTACGTTCGACTCTCGATAACTTTGTTTGTTTCTTATTTTGAAACGAAATGCTACAATAACATGAAACTTTATATAGGTACATAATAGGATACGCCATGTCAGGGCAGAAACTAGTTTCGATTGCTGGAAATAAAAATGAAAAAACCGGCCAAGTGCGAGTCGGACTCGCGCACGAAAGGGTTCCGTCCTATTATTTATAAAAACGGCAAAAAAAACACCCCGACAGAGCCCCCCTTAAATATTCAATATTCATTTTATCCCGTTACACCCTTTGGGTACGGAACCCTAACAAGTGCGTGTCGGGCCAAGTTGGCCTTTCTTTTCTAAGTACATTTTAAGTTGGTCGACTATTACTCGGTAACTAGTTATGTCTGCTTAGCCGTAATAGTTTTCCTTTTTAATTCATTATTTTTTGTACTCGTCAATTAAAATCTGTACCTATCAAGATTTCATAGAGAATACTGCGACGTCACTCTTTTCATCATTAAATAGTCTATGTTACTTCCGAAACAACCGAAATAACTGTTTCGATACGCTCTAGACAACCGCAAAAAAATTGAAAATAGAACTTTGTATTTTAATAATAAGTATGTGTCCTTGTTTAAGAAGACTCGATCCGATACAAAATTGCCAATCTATGGCGTTTCGGAACGTAGCAGCGTCGCGTCATCTATCGAAAATCTACTTGAACTTGCTACTGTATCCTGTACGCTTACCATGAGTTTGACAAGGACGGCTTACGCTAACGAGTATCGAGTTTTCTATTTGTGCATCCCGCTCGTACTGTCAAAGTGCAATAGAGATGCACAGATAGAAAACTCGATACTCGTTAGCGTAAGCCGTCATTGTCAAACTCATGGTAAGCGTACAGGGCATAAAAAAATAAGCTAAGCTAAAAAATAAGCATAAGCTTTGTGATTGGCTAGTACCTATTTAGCCAATCACAACACAGTACTGTAACATTACGGACGTCGGTGGTGTGATTATCTTGTGTAAAAGAAGTCGGATAGTAGAACTAGACAATATAGTACTTACGATATTTAGTTTTCTTATATACTTGTATTAATGACTTCAATTATTAATTTTAATGAACTCTTACAAAAAGTATTGTTCACAATAGTGTCATAATCAAGCTTTTTAATCTCGTACCTTACTTAGGCCACTCAGCAAGGTTCGTGCCCTGAACACGGTACTCGACTAAAAAGCTTTCTATTATAACACGATTTTAGCTGGCGTAACTATAAGGGTTCCTTGTTGACTACGGAACCCTAAAAAATAGTGAGTAGAACATTTTTCACACAAAGTCTGTAATGGCTTAATTTTTCGATTTCAATTTATAACACCTAGATGGAATCGAATTTGCTATTTCCATTGTGTACAAAAAGTATGTTATTGCAGCACGCCGTTTTAATACGAGATAATGCACGCGCGGCTTCGGCCGCTTATTGCAAGGAACGCAGGCAGACCCGCAAGATAAAACATAACCTATAAACCACCCAGAAAGTACTACGCGCTGCTGAAACCATTTTTGAAATACGATATCTAAGCGGTTCTGAAGATTACCCATTACATACAAACTTACTTAACTTACTTTTACAAAGCTACAATAAATCTTACAGACTTACTTTTCTCAGCTGTTTTTAACTTAGTGAAGTTTTATTAAAATATCATAAAGTGAGATTTTAGAAGAGATAAAATACTATAGAATTAACTTGATTGTGTCGTAAAATAATGTATCGTTTGAGTAGGCTAAGTAAAAAAAGGAAAATACATACCCAACTTTGGATTTTTTTCTATCTAGGAAATTTTAAGCAATCATTTATCGATAAAATCAGATGAACAATCATATAGTCAAGAATCATATATCTTAAAATCAGACCTTATTGCTTCTTAATCTAGTAAGAACGGCGTTTCAAAGCACGCGACAATTTCCAATGCACCGCCTTAATAGGCATTTTTTATTGCCTTCTTTCTTCAGTTACTGAAGTAATAATCAATTGAGTCTACATCCCTATTTATGAGTCAACTCTCTCTAGCGTTAGCACACCAATCGTGCGAGCGAACATAGTTTGTTGCACAGCAGCATAATCCCTTTTTCCTGTCTAGTAGCCTACCAGTCATTGTTATATGGGTTCAAGTGACTAGTCAGGTAACTTGAACAAGTCAGCTCGGCCGGTAATTACTTAGTGGACTAAAAATACTCGTTTGCTCCCGAGGGAGACAATTGGTGGTAAATCAGGGCTGCATTCATTAACTGTTTTGTTTGTCCGTTTGGTAGTAGCGTCGGGAGAACAGGGACATTACCTAGTGAATAAAAATAAGTTTCTTTCAAGAATTACATTTTTGGTACCAACTTTTAGTGCCATTTGTACTTCTATGTCATCAACCACTCATTGAGATGGTTCTAAGGAGCCCAAAGTCAACGGGGTTACGTCGAATATTGGATTGTCATCCAAGCTATACTTATAACCAAAAAAAAAAGAGTCAAAGGCAGACCTCGCTGGCGGCAGACGAAACGATTCATACTAATTGACAGAAGTATGACGTCACCGCTGTCTATTTGTACTAATCGTAAACTTATCGCCGTATATAGATTCCAAAATTGTAACTTTAAAATTGCCATAAAATGGACAAAAAAACTGACACTGGCAAACTTACAATCTTCTAAATGATGGACGTAGCCAATTATTAGCTACGCCAATCTATATACGGCGTCAAGTATAGTAAATCGGTCGCGAAATACTGCGCTTCGGTCCATAGTTGTCGTACAATTTTGATTGTATAAATGCGTAAGGTTCTGTTGGTAGCTTTAAATTTACTCTATGGGGCTTCTAAACGGGTAACATTTTTACGGCAATGTGTGGCCGGCAAGTAAGTGCGTACAATGTCAGCGTAAGACAGCATTAGTTTGCCAGCCAGAAATTGCAGGGAAATGTGGCCCGTTGAGAAGCCCCACTAAGGACAATAAAAAATGCATATTTTATAAGCTTTCAACGTATCCTCCATATCTACAAGTGTCCGTAAACTACAGTGTCCGCTTACTAGTAGGTTGGCATTGTTGTATTAATAAGGAACAACATCAAGTCTCCGCTTGACCAAACGGTGCAAAATGCGAAGTAGGTTTCAAAACAACCAGCTGTTAAAATCATTGAAACCTTTGAAGAAATTGTAGGTGCTAAAATAAATATAATTATTTCCTGTCGGTACTTTTTAAAAGCAGTGTGGAAGACACGTCAAATGTAGGTGTTCGCGAGAAACATATGTCATTATTTCGAAAAAGGCAGCCAGCCGCCGGTCGGCGTCGTTACTGCTCTGATTTAGGGCTTTTCGTGTTTATAAGTCAGTGGAAAAAATGTATCAGAATACTAAACTAATGTAACTACATACTCGTATTCTAGTCATTTCATTGATTTAATTTTGCTGAATACAAACTGACAAACTTCCAAAGCTCCAATCTCACAGACTACTCCTCATTATAATAAGTATAGAGAGTGTTGTTACCATTATTAATCATTAAGCAATTTTTTTTTTAACATTTTCTCTCTTGTCGTGGTGCAATAATAGTAAATTACGTAACTAGGGCGGTGAATTCGTGAATGCCCCAGATCGCAGATGTTTGCGGCCCGAACCGAAGGTGAGGGCCATAAATATGCGCTCTGGGGCTTTACGAATTACCGCCCGTGTTGAGTACAAAATTTTAAGTCTTCACCTGGCCACAATGCGAGTTTTCCCGTACGCGCAGCGTGCAATAAAACTCGCATTATGGCCAGGTGTGACGCAAAGAGTATTTATTATTATTATTATTATAGAAGAGTCATGCATTGGCGTAATGCAGGCTAAAGCTTGAATTGACATGAAAGTCATATATAGGTATTTCCTTAATTACGTGAACATATTTGGAGTAAGGCTCAAAAATTATGTATACTTGGTAGGGTGACGGCACCAATCATGGACATACACCCAATCATGGACATTTTTTTCTCTAAACCAAAATATTAAGTAACTGTCACTACGTTTTCAAAATTGGAGCACTAAACCATAACCAATAGACCCCTGAGCTATCATAATGACATAAGTCACAAAAATTGGCCATTTTGTTCGATGATGGCAGCAACGTGAAATACTGCTGTCGCCCGTGTTCACAAAAAATCCGTTTTTATTGCTGAAATCATTAAGGAGGTGAGTACAGGTTTGTGCATATAGTTTCCTTGTCTTGTGATATAGTGGAATGTGATATTATTTTTATTCAAATATAATAGAATGCAAGTAAAATTAGCTAAACCGAATTTGTCAATTATGCAGTCTTTTTTTTTAAAGCGGGCTGTTCATGACTGGATTTGCTATCTAGTAAAATCCAGTAATGGGCATGTGTCGAAACTCATAGTTTTATTTTTTATTTTACTTTATTGATTTAAAGTATTTCTTTTGTTGTTCTACATGTATGAGTTGCAATGATTTTGTGATTACTCTTTATTTACCCATAGTGGACAAAGCGTCCAAGGCTGGGTATTTTTATGTGTCCATAATTGGGTTCCTTGTTTTGTCTCAGGTGGCACCAAAGAAAAATTACACCCTCGAACAAATGGGGAGAGCTTTGGATGCTGTTCGAAAGGGAGAGGTGTCTACAGTAGACGTCCACAATGGTTGATTTAAAGTCTAATGGTTACATGGAAAACTGATTATGCTCAAAATAATGACACATTTAAATAAGTTGTGAATAACAATAATTATATGAATAAAAGTTGATTTGTGATAAGACTTCCTTTTTTATTTTATTTTACAAGTATCTGGTGTCATTTACAATTCACACTGTCCACCTAGGGTGTCCACATTACCGGTGGTAGCGTGTCGATAACTGGATGTTCATAATTGGTAGTGTCCATGAATGGAGGTCCATTACTGGATTTTTGCTGTACATTACTGGTGTTTTAGCAAGTTTCAAAATATGTATTTTTTTTCAAATCTTCGCAGTATATACGGTCTTTGTAGTTATGTCTAAATGTGCCTCGTATATTTCGTTATCGAAAAAAAAATACACCATTTTTGTAAAGTCAAAAACGTGGTCACTATAATAAAAAAACTAAATGGGTGTACTTAAAATGTCCATAATTGGTGCCGTCACCCTAAGTATAAATTGTTTTACAATGATTACAATGAATATAAGGTATTACAGCAAGCATTCAAAGGATTTATGATTACAAATTATCATCCAACATTATACCCGTGTAAGTACTCAGGTCAAGGAAACTCACAGAGCTGAATTTCAAGTATGGGTCACAATGGTCATCATCAGTACAGAACGGTAGGTATTTACTGCCTTAGGTAAGCAATCATAGAGGAGACAGACCATGCATGTGTTTACTTACTGGCCTTTAAAACAAAAGAACTGTTGCGCAACTGTCACCTCACTAACATAAGCTCTTTTTGTAATAGAAACACGTGAATTGTCTTTTGTTCTTGAGCTGTTTTAGAATTGAATGGTTTTTAGGCGTGGGGTGGTTATGTCCTGTCACTGGTGACTTAAAACTTTAAGGATTTGTAAGTGTAATGTTGTTATGAATATTCCAGTTGAGTTGTCATCTGTTTTGGTGGCAACTGTATGTTTAAAGGATTAGATTTAGTTAGTAATATAGTCGATATTATAGTTTAGATCCATTTAGATCCATAAGGTTAATTGCTAACATCAATACTGAAGGCGTCCTCCAATGTTATTTATTTTTTTACACAAGACTTTCGATTTTAAAATCCGCACTCGAATCGGTGTTAAGCTGTTTGGGAGTTACGATGGAAAGACAGGCATATAACAGCCTCCGTTTGGGTCTGATGGTTAAAAATATACATAGACAATAGTCATGTATTTCATTTAAATAATCCCACTTAGAGATGTGTGACGCATGTGTCAACTTTCCAACAGTTAAAGCACTCGGCTTACAAATTACTTCGCGGACTGGTTAGGTGTCATAAATATCCCGGCTCATTTCACATTCATTGAAATATCAATACATCGTCACTTGCCCGGTAAGGGCTCTGTTAACAGCACACAGTTGATATACAGTAATCCATACTGGTACAAGGAGGTCAAGTTTGCTAGTAACTTTGTGATAGTGTAATGTAGTAAGCTTGTGGGCTAAGATGTCTTTACGGTGCCATTCGAATCATTTTTTGGAGAGGAACAAATGTTTGTATGGGAGCAACTACAATTAAATAACATAATATACCAGCCGAAACAGTTCATCCTAATTGACAAGAAGTATGACGTACCAGTTTGGTATTTGTACTAATATTCGTTTTATGGAAAATCAAGTAATTTGATGCTTCGGTCGCGTGTTTAGGTCTATAGTTATCATACAATTTTGTGTATATAAAAGCGTAAGGACTCTATGACTTATATAAAAGCGCAAGGTAGCTGTTTTAGGTACCCTTAGTCAGTAAAAATGCATATTTTTTCTAAACTTTCTATGTCGTTTTTTATGGTTTTCATTATATCTTGTTATTTATACTTTATTACAAATCGCGTAGCACGTAGCGATTCTAGGCAGTGAAGTGTTAGGGTGCAGCAGGGACGCTAGGAGGATGATGATGGTATAATCTGTGTGCTGTGGCACCTGTCCAGTAAGATGGGATATTTATCCCGTATCGCGCGGCCATCTTAATATAATTAACACCTTCCAGACAACACAAACAAAAAGATTGAATCATTTTGTATCGAGCCCGCTTTGCATTTTAAACACATTGTGTAGGTATTCCTGTTAAGGTTGTTAGGTTAGGTTCGTAAAGGAGCCCTAGGTTATGACCTAAAGGAGGGGCAGTCGCGTAACGTTTCGAACGCGTGTTAGAACAGTTTAACTGTCATTTTTCCATATAAAATGTGGCATTCAGATTTACCTGACGTGCGTACAATACGGTACGTAATCGACCTGCCATAGGTAGTTTTAGGAAAGCAACTGCCATCTGACCGTCCAACCGAGAGGCAAAACTAGACCTAATTGGGATTAGACTGGTTTCCTCACGATGTTTTCTTACAACGAAAAGCCGCAGTTGAAGATGAAATGATATTTATTCGTACTTTAGTTTTTGAATAAAAATCTAGTAGTATTTATGTACATACGAACCGTAATATCATTACCTATGTATAATAATTTAAATTATTTTACCACGCTGATTGCCAATAACGGCTTGACTGACGGTAAGCAAACATCGTAGCCTATGAACGGTTTCGAATCCAGAGGAAGGGGAGTCATTTATAAGCGTGTTTCCGAACCTTTATTGGTTTGAGGATTCATTTTATCAACTACAGTTTCGACCATATTAGCATGGAACGAATCTACACACCTTAACCCGAGTAAAACCAATCGAAGATGAATATGGCGGCGGCCCGGGGGCAAAATTTCTTGTTTGACATCAACTGCTGACACTAAATGTCGTAGCGGAGATATTTTAATAAAACCTCTTTAGTATTCATTCGATACCTATGTATATACGCCCTGCCTATGAAGCTAGTGGTCCTGGGTTCGAAACCCCACAGAAAGTGACTCAGGAGACAGCAATGGCAACTACCTACATTTTACAACACAAATTATTATTACTTTTCCGGTTCTACAAAGTTTTAAATGTTACTGTTATACATTGGTATTTTATGTATGTGTAGGGTAACTTGTCCATCAATGAATTACGGCTAAGAAATCTAAATATAACCAATGAACCTACTCAAATGCTACCAGTAGCGGAGAAAAGCCGGACAGTCGGACATACGAATACATTTTGGCCTAGCTAAAGCAGAGAACTTAAAGCAAATATAATTAATTAAACAGGTTTGTCTCTAACCTCATATGGGAATCATCTCATGGTTTGGTAACTTGTTCATAAATACTCTCAGGATTAAAAATGGGGTCAATAAAATGTAGGTATACCTGTACGTCAAGCACAACTTGCTGACAAGCCGCTTGTCGCGCGACTGAGCGTCCCCTGTCACACTCGCACCGTGCAAATTAGAACGAGGACGGTAGATCCTTCTCGACTCGCGTCGCGGCGCGGCGTCAGTTATGCTGGCCCCCCTGGTTCTAGCGTCCTCACAAGTTCGTTAGGGTTCTGCTTGACCGACGGCCAGGCGGCCCCAACGACTTTGTAGCGCTGCTCTCGTGGCTGATAACTTCTGAAAAACCGTATGTAGAGAAATGCGCCTGCGAGCAGAGCCCACCTACGCTTTGACTTTGGTTCCTCGCACTGACAGTAATAACTGGTCTAAACCGATTTATGAAGGATATCTGAAGATTAGTATTAGTAACAATGGGTTTGGCGTTTCGTGACATGACATGACATGATAGTGACACCAATTAGCCAAAGGATTCACGGCGTTACGATACCATAGTAGATATATATAAAATATTATAAATAACTAAGTAAACCATTTATTTATTTCAGGCATATATAGCCCATAGCAAAAATGCCTACCTTAAAGCCTACATGCACTAACATTATAAAATTAGAAAACCAATTATTCAGGCGACGAAAGAGCGTGGCTTGCGTCGTCAAGTCCGGTGTAGAATTCTTGTAGAGTTCGGTAGGTTGCCCCGGAACCGCCGAAACACGACACCCTTCGGCCAGAAGTCAGCACACGCGATGGTCTCCTGCAACGGCCGCGGCACGCATCACAAACGAGCTAGATACTACGAGAACGAGATAGTACATATATGGCTAGGATAGGACATATATACAAACAGTAAAACTAATCCGCACAAACGTCCAATGCGATGCATTCACACAGACACGCGTAAATACTTAAGTGTAAGTCGGGATATCAGACCGCGTGCGGCCCGTGCGCATCGTAGAGTTTCATAAGGAGCGAGAGCAGATGTAGAAGGCCTTAAGCGATGGTAGTTGAAATATTGTTTAGAGCTAAATTTCTCGTGACCATACTCTATCAGCCGACAGTGATGCTTTAGGATGATAAACAGGAACAATCAATAACGTCTGTCTCTCTCTCAGACAACTACAGACTTGAGGAAGATTGCAAGAATCGATAAAGAACAATATGCAATTTAACCTTCTGACCATTACTGGCCACTACACATGACGCGCACAGTTAAAAATGAACCTACATACGTCATAATAAAGTGTACTACAGTGAGTACCTAATTGAGGAGATGGAGAAGTCACGTATTCAATTCGTAGAAAAAATTGTTTAATATATTGATGCTGCCATTAATGAGTGTTGACAAACAGACGGATATTAACTTCAAGGCTATGGAAACCTAAAAAAATACAGTGAAAAACATTTATCAGGAGCCGCAGTGATAAGATTTGTCTATGTAGGACTACATTAAAGACAAAAAGTTGAATTACGCTAGGTTTCACACATTAGCGTTACTTACAGAGAGTTTATTATTTCAATTTAAATATCGTCTCGGATACTAGTTATCCTAGAAATTATCCCCAAGTCCAAAGTTACTAAAACAGTTCAAGTGAACGAAATCACAACCTACTACTGTATAAGTATAAAATAAAACTTATAGCCATATTTCTAGGGCAACGAGTCACCAGGAACCGACTGTCACCGTAATTTTAAATTGTGGCTTCGCAAATTATAGGATGGTACCTGATGGGAGTTAATGGTCTTAACTTTACACCTCTCGTTAAGGCGACGTTTGCAATATAATTATTACAGATTTAGAGTGCATTCACATTATATGAAACTTGTATTACCTATATAGGCCAGCCATCTAAATTCGCGTGAACAAAGTAGTTTAGTTTAACCCTTCGGATGCTTTGACGCTATCATTGCTGAAGGATAATATTTTTTTCGCTTCTATCATAGAGTCAATTTTCAATATCACTGATCTGTGCTAAGACATACGAAGTGTTTTTACTGCTATGTCACTATAAATTGTATTTTTTTAATACAGACATACATATAAAAATAAATGTATATGTAAGTGTCATGTTTGAAAGAGGGATCAGTAGGTAATATTTATTACGTGTTTCTAGAAAAGTGTTCTCAACCACTGAAGTCTCTTGTCTTATTTCTAGCAGTCCCTCTCCCTCCTCTTCATATAAATTTTACTTTTTATGTTTATTAAATTACTCTAAGTAATTAGCTTAAGATTATGTTTCTACCTGACGATTTGAAAGAGCTTGTTACTGGGCCTACTTGAATAAATATAATTTTGAGTTTGAGTTTAAGTAGCTCTAGCCTGAGAAAGGCCACCATAGAACAGTACCATAATTCTTTTTCCGCACCACAATGGTTTTACTTGTTCTTTTATAGTTGTTTCTCCTGTTTCTTTTTTCTCTGTTTTTTTTATTTTGTTGCAAAATGTCAAATAAATAACTTATCTATCTATCTACCAAAGAAATCAGCTGACTTCTGCAAAAACATATAGACAACTAAACTTGAACCAAACAATCAAACATAACACAACAGATTAAGAGTCCCCACCACGGTCAACTCAAGCGTATACTCTCTACAAACACGCAGTTTGGTTCTTTTTTTATACACAATGGGATCCACCATATCTAGGTCGAAAACTAGCCTTTGTTGCTATAAATTACAACAGAAAATAAAAAAGCAATTACAGACATCGTTTTTTTCCAGCACCTGAAACTACATAGTTTCTGATCTAGATCTCAAACTCAACAAGGAGCGTCCTCATCGAGATAATTTTATTCAATTTTAATTCGTTTAAGTACAGTCGAAGTTAAGTACGGTGAGAAGCTACGGTAGCCTAGCGGTTCAGCCATGCGGCTGTCAAACGGCGGTCGTGGGTTCGAATCCCGGCTGGTACCAATGAGTAGTTTCGGAACTTACGTACGGAATATCAGCTTTTCGGTGAAGGAACATCGTGAGGAAACCTGCATACATCCACGAAGAAATTCAAAGGTGTATGTGAAGTCCCCAACCCGCACTAGGCCAGCGTGGGGACTACTGCCCGTTATCTCATCCATGAGAGGACGCCTGTGCCCAGCAGTGGTACGTATATAGGCTGATTTACTATTATTATTATAAGTACAGTCAGCGTCATATAGTTGGTACCAACCAGAGTACTCGTAGGCAAATATTTCGTAACACACCCTTATTCTTATAGTAATAAAGTCGTGTACCGAAATATTTGGCTACCTTGGATGTTACTAACTACATGAAGTTGAAGTACGATGCCTTAAACGTAGGCGTGGTTCTCACATAAAGCAGGAGAAACGGTCGATGACGCCATAATGCGTCCTAATGACGCCGTGAACGGTACCGATCGAAATGCCAATATTATAATGCTGTTTATCATTGGCAATATAAATAGTAGTTTTTAAATTAATTGTAGGCATTAATTTAGTACGTTTATTTTTTGTCTAGTTTGCTAATTATTTTTATAAATATTTACTTTACAACAAAATATTCTCTTATTATATAAAATACCTGCATGTACAAAGAGCGAGACCCAAGCTATAAGTAGTTTATTAAGGCGAAGCTCAAGCCGAGTTGCACTGGGCCTTCTGTAACAGACGAATGATTCATCAATCTAGCGGGTCTCTTGAGTGTTCAAGACTACCGATGTGCCATTACCAATGAAAATATTTCCGCTGGAAATATTGCAAGAAACATTGCCTGTGTTGCTACCAATTCTCCCTGTAGGTACAAAAAATAAAAATAAATATTCTCTTAATATTTATTCATATTTTTTAACTTAATGTCATATGGCATTTAACAAAAAATAAATATCTTTATTTCAGAACCTTAAAATTCCATACAAATACATATATCCTATACCAATCAAATCATTTACGTTCACCAATTAAAAAAAAATGACAATCATATAAAATAAAAATAATTAATATTAAGTCCGCCTTTTATTTATTTATTTATTTATTTCGGAGAGCCAACAGCTAACAATTTAAAGTAATAATATAAACTAGTTATATATCAATTGAGTAACAAAGAGCCAATTAGAGGTTCCCACCAGTAGCAACAGGTTAACAAACAATTGGTGGTTAGCACTAAATTTTACAACGCGTTACCCACAAGCATACAAATTAATACCTATGTAAGGAACAGAGCTTATTAATTATTAAGTGATATGTACATAAACCGTTACATCAGTAACATGCTGTCGCATGCGACTCACTCACTTAAAGAACTCGTCTGTTAAAATCCGTCCGTTTTGTACGATAAGTTGTGCAATAAAGTTTAAATAAATAAATATTAAATTCACGATACTGTCACTTTTTATGGAAATTAAAGCGTGGTTTACTGCTAATATTATTCACATTGAAGAATATCATAAAACGTTCAATTATTATGTCTCATCAGAATTAATAATTTGGAGAGTGGCTTTGATTATTCTTCTGAAATAGAAAGTAGAACGAAGTTAAAGAGTTCTGTTTCAGTATAACTTTACTTCCTTCCGTTTGAAGTCGCAGTTGCACTTTGTGAATTGAAGAAAACGCGATGCAACACGTTGTTTTTTTTTAAATTTGACTTTCTAGGCTCATCTTACTCTGGCCAGACTGTAGTGCATATGATATGTACGAGTTTTCTCCAGAATATCTTAGACCTCGACTGTACTGAGGCCTCGCTAACACATTAAGGAAATTGTCTTGAAACATACACTTCGCAAATGGCTCGAGGTTCGCACACACCGGTAGATGGATTGCCAAACAACAACATTGCATGGTCGGTTAGGAACTGACAATATGAAGTGTTAGTGTCAATATTGATGTAAATATTGGCACATAATGAATTATGTTTAATTATTAATAATGAGCAGGAATGAAGTGAATAAACCATACCTTTATATATAAACATTAGATATGTGCTGTGACCGTAGGTACAAATGATTATCTACAACAGCAATTCACCGCACTCATTATTCGCTATTCATGTTGCTATGTTATGTGCCCTTTAATAAGGTTTATATAAATACAGGATGGTCAGTTAACTGTGTTAGCGTTTGTACCTATAGAAATACGTTATATTATTATATTATACTGACCATCCTGTATTTATATAAACCTTATTACAGTGCACATAAAGTACATGGATGGTCATTTAACTGTGCTGGCGATGGTACAGTAGTAAACATAAGGATTGTGAATAAATAAATAATTAATGACTTATATTTTATCTAATAAACACCAAAATACCATTGATACAAATATAATATAGGCACCGATTTATCACTATGAATAAATAAAACTACTGGTAACCTGCTTGTAACCAAAATAAAGGGTCTCCCCGCGGCATGGTGCCGAAGATGCTGGCAGTATTTCCCCGCTGTATCGTAATACTAATGCGTTGAGCGGGGAAGCCGCCAGCTCTTCGGTCCCGGCACATCGGTAATGGCACATTTTTTGGACAGTTCTTAGAAAAGATTGAGGGCGCTGAGACCCCACGGACCATGGGTCTCGACGCCGAATGGAAAAGCAGTATTCGGGCACTGAGACTAACAATAATAATTAATTAACATTGAGGGACCATCTAGCACCAATTGAACTAGCCCTATAGGAATTTTAATAAGGCTTGTGTCATGGGTACAAGACGACGATATACTGTTTAAAAGATAACTACAACTACTCAAATACTTACACAGAAAGTGCTGAAATGCTTTAGCGAAAAAATCCGTTTGTAAAGAAATGTTAATAGAAAGGTAGCCTTTGGTATTCAAATGAAGACTGTGATCAACAACGAACGTGGTGAATTTGCTGTTGAGGAGAATTGCATTTTACAAGTGAAGTGCAATAGAAGAATATGAAAAATAAAGCGTGAACTGAGGATAGGTCGAAATGCTTTTGTGTACAGCCTACGTGAATTTTATTATGTGAATTTGATTAATCAAATAATTACGAGTTTTCTCGTGTAAATATACTTCATTCCTTATCTCTCTATTTAATAGCCCTATAAAATAATAATTTCAATAAACGATCACGATTTGTTCTTAGATATTTTAATTGGCAGATCAATTTGCGAATTGCGTATCAAAATGTGGTGTTTAGGTGTGTTTTTACAAATCATAAGTATTATTGTGGTGTTCATTTCTCAAGGTGGGCAAATCATAAAATATAATAATTGATAAATGTCCCAGTGCTCAACACTGATCCAATAGTCGACACCTTCAATCTTAATAATATATAGCAATGAAGGTGGAAAACAGGATGTCAATTATTGGGATAAACGTGGCGAGCATTGGGGCTTTTTACCATTTAGTATAACCAAGTGATACACGTAGGTGCAAAACAACAACTGATTTATTGAAAACAAATGTGGGTGGGTACATCATGCTATTCTTAACAACCCACAACATCTCCCTCAAAAGCAATCGCTAACAATAACAAGTTACATATTCATATATATGAATATCCCGTCATATGACAGAGAGGAGAAGTTTCATTCAGCGCCCTCTATTACATTCATCGTGACTTCGGTCGTAACTGTCATCATTGAAATATATATGCGAACGAGGACATATAAATTTGTCTGTTCCACGTGGGTGGTTCTACTCAGGAGGGACGAAAATGAAGTGATTTGTGGTCAGAAAAGTAGCTTGACGTCTAACTTAGGTCGTT
This sequence comes from Epinotia demarniana, assembly GCA_945867215.1. Taxonomy (NCBI): domain Eukaryota; kingdom Metazoa; phylum Arthropoda; class Insecta; order Lepidoptera; family Tortricidae; genus Epinotia; species Epinotia demarniana. Next base: position 39,056,471 of record OX244261.1, on the reverse strand, counting down.
TTTTACTGATCTCAAACGGGCCAATCAAAAATAAAATTTAGGACCATTTAAAAACATGGGCCCGGCCGCGTAAAATTCGCCCCGCCAATATCTTGACTGAAACAGATAACATCTTGGAAATGGATGACACTTTCGAACCAAGAGAAAAAATCTTGGTGCAAGACAATTTATCTTCCTTTATTCGAGATAATTTTACATATGTGTAACTGTATGTACAAATTGATAAATTACATGAACTAAATTAAATGAAAACAAATAACTCAAAAAAACCCTCAAGGCATTTTACCGAGGATGCTGGCGGCATTTCGTCGCTGAATTAGAAAGCGCCTAGTTCTTAGTTAATGTCTTGGTTCAAGAATATTTACCTCGGTCCTCGAATCAAGAACAGGTAATTGAAAATATGTTTTCTGAGCGTAATCTGAAGCAATGTTAACAAAAGTATTCTATTAACACTTTCACTGCCAGGAACCCGCCTGGCGGGCGCCTACGCCGTAGTCGCTTTACACTACATACGAAGAAAACCACGGAATCGGCTACAAGCGTAGCGCGTAGCGATTCTTGGTAGAGAATGTGTTAAAAGATACCGATTTAAATATTTCAGTGGACAACAAGGATGACCTAATCTGCGACAGCTTGAGGCACCCTCCCTACCATGAAGGCAACCTGGGGCAGACGGGGGTGATGCCCTGGCTGGGAGTCATCAAGGCTTATATGCGTGAGTACTCCGAACATTTATCATCATATATTATGAGCCAGATGACTTCCACTGCTGAACAAATACCCCAGGAAAATTACGTTTTTTTTAAACATTAATTTATAACAGCGTTATTTTTGTTTGTTTAATTTTCAAATGTTATTCTAAGATGCCTTATCCAAGAATCCACCAAAATTTCCATCGGGAAGTAAATATATAAAAATAAATGACTCGTCCATTATGTTTTTGTGTGATTTATTTATTATTCTTGAAGAGCTCCTGTAAATTAACCAAAACATACATTAAAACATCTATTAATATTTTTCCTCTTTTTTCAGGAATTGGTTAAATATCGTTTTTTTTGATGACTAATATTTTGGTGGACTTTGAGTCTACGTAATTACTTAAATGATAACATATCAGTTACACACAAAAAAGCTGCTGTTATGAATTATTTCCAAATTTCAATTTTTTCCCATACTAATGAAAATAAAGTGCTTGGGCTAAAAGGCCTCCGCTAAAGAGTGCCAAACTGACCGGTACGGTGCTGCACCACCCGCATCAAGCGGGCTCCCACGATCATCATTCTACGTCGTGGGGGGGTCCTCAATCTACTTCTTCCGGTACCTGGTTGCCATTCAAGAACCTTTCGGCCCTAACGGCCATCGGTTCTACGTGCAATGCGCCCCGCCCACTTAAGTTTATCGATCCAGAAGGCTATATCGGACTGATCATTATCGTAGTTTAGAGATTTCTCTTTATAAGCGGTACCATCATATTTTTACTCTGTAATGAGTACTGAGTAATGAGTACAATAATTATTATTATTTATTTCAGGCATTGCTCATATCACAACAAAAACATACAAATACAAATTATATATTCTGCAAATAGGCCACAAGGGCACTTTTACATGTCAAGACGGTAATTTACAATAAAAATAATAAATAATAATCTTACAATAAAAGAATAATAATCTAACACAATAATTATTTAAAATTTGCACATTAAGGACTGATATAACAACACACTAAATGTCACAAAGTTCATGAAAACAAAACAAAATATGACCTTACATTCGATAAGTATAAGGTCTGTGCATTAACAGAAAGTAATGATATTAATTCAGTATTCCAGAGATGTAAAGGTCTCTGAGCGTCCAAATACAATTAATAATTATTCAAATGTTCGTAGAGATGTATACGGTCCAATGGAAATATCTTCAATGTACAGTCAAGTGTAAAAATATGGGTGCATACAACTTACTCATAAATATGTCCCATAACTCTTATACAAAAGCAATTTAAGCATCAAAACAAAACAATAAAAAAAGCAATATTACGTGTCAAGATCGGAATGATGTCTCTCGTCAATACGATAATAATAAAATAATACTAGTATTGAAGTAGTTAGGTACCTACTATGCCCTTGCAAGCATGAACAGTACATATAACATAAACATTCAAGTACTCATTTCAATCCATTACAACATTCATTAATAAAATAAAATAGAAATAAAACCATGTCAAACAATAATAAGTATATCTCTACACATTCATATAAATGATAAAATAAAACTTGAATTTAATTAATTAATCGATAAATATTATGTCTGGGCTCCATGTGAATGGAGTTCCAGCGCCTCCATAGTGGGCTGTTGACATTTTCAGCAATGCCAGCAGCCTCCTTAGAGGCTGGTAAGACCGTCATGTATTCGACCACGCGCTTGCGTATTATCGCACGGAAACCGTACGTGCGCTCCCAGTATAATACTGGACGCGCAGGGAGTCATAGGTTTTTCGGGTATACTTGGTCCATATGCCACAGGTATAAAATATTTGACCGAGGTCTTAAAGAGCGTCGTTTAAACCGCTTTTTCACATCTTGAAAACCTACAGACCAGCATATTGCACTACATTACAAACGCCCTGCGGCCCTCTCCATTTCTGCATCATATGTGAGAGCCTCGCTGACCCAATGCCCCAGGTAGGTACTTAAATTTCAACACTCTTTTCGGTTCTAAATGGCAGAGCGCAATCGACTGGGCGGGACTATTTTGGGCACTTTATTTCCCGCTTTAAATACCACAAGCTCGACTTTGATGCATTGTACCTTAGGCCATGCGTGTCAACGTAGCTCTCACAGACCGCAACCAATTTTTCGAGAGCCCTTACCGTCGGGCTCAGCAAAACCATGTCATCGGCATAAATGATGTTGTTCACACAGACACTGGCCAGCAATTGAACCTTGGTATCACTTTTGTAATTTTTTGACCTACAGTGACGAAAAATTTTAAAATGTATAGTCTAGTTTAGTATAATTACATTTATTTTTGGAGCTCTCACTGTAAAACCAGCGTCCCGGCCCCCGTGACAAAATGCTGAGTGAGGCTCCCATTTAGCACAATGATGCGTAACCTTTTTGATACTTTTTTCTTTTTTCGTGTTTTGTATGCTAAATAAATAAATTTATATTTTTATTATTTTTATTTTATTGAATGAAAACGTTTATTTCGGAACCAGGTCCATATTGGTTAGTACAGATATTATCTTATAATATAGTGTTAGTTATTAATTATTTATCAAAAACAAGTTTACATCATTAATATTTTAAAATTCAAGTCACACACAATACAATTAATTTAAAATTATTAATTCGTTATAAACATGTCAGAAAGATGAATAAATAAATAATAAATAAATAAATAAATAAATATTAGGGGACAATCTTACACAAATCGACTTAGTCCCAAACTAAGCAAAGCTTGTACTATGGGTACTAGACGACGATAAACATACTTATATAGATAAATAAATACTTAAATACATAGAAAACATCCATGACTCAGGTACAAATATTCGTGCTCATCACACAAATGAATGCCCTTACCGGGATTCGAACCCAGGACCTCTTGCTTCGTAGGCAGGGTCACTACCAACTAGGCTAAAGCGGTCGTCGAATAAAATAAAATAAAATAAAATTTGAATAAATAATAAAATTCATATAATTTAATTTAATTCAAAAATGTCAAAAATAGAATAAAATCTTACTGATTACAAGAATAGGTACCTACATGAATTTTAAAATTTAAAGATGTCCAATTATTAACTGAGCTCGACATTAAGATCATGCTTATAGAGGTTGGAAAGCCTTGGTGAGTTCAAACCCCCATGTCTCACCCCTCATTCCAACCTATACATGTGCCCTACGCTCCCGCCCAGCGAACCTGATTGCGCCGATTCCCATACCAAAATTGAAACTAATTCACCACTTCAATATGGGTGTGCTCGTGGCCGTCAGCTTCCGCCAGAGGACAACATAGGAACTGAGTCGAACGCCTTCGACAAATCCAAGAAACACGCATGTACAGGTGTTTTTCTTTACGTGTAGCAAACAGAGGATGGCACTTTCCGTTGATAACCCAGGGTTTAAACCAAATTGAGCATCATGTGACAGTGACAATACATACTCGGAAAGTACACGGTCGAGCCCAGTGTCCAGTTTTGTGGCCACATTGGTGGCAATCGAGATGGGTTTGTAATTGGATTTTTCGGAAGCATGACCACTATCACCAGTCTTATGTTTAATTACTGGCACGACTATCGTTCTCTTGAGGCCCTCTATAGCCATCAATATGAAATAAATACATAGGTATTAATATGGTTCTCTAAATCATCTCCGAAAATTTTATGTACGAATATCACATGGCAACCAATTTTTCGCATAATGTCATTTCGCCGAATGATCATGTTCCAATTGAGTTTTATGGCATTGTTTCATTTCCCAACTAAATGGTTGGCAATGCTATCATTGGGCTTGGTGTTTAATTGGAACATTTTGAAATACATATTTTCATGTGATTTATGGTTTAGTCGGCATAATATACAATTAGTCAATTAATAATTACCAAATGTGTTTTTTGGGTATGGTATCATTTTTGATATAAATTTTTGCATGATCGAAAAAGAGGGTAGGCGCAAGCGCTCGTTCATGTTCATAGCACCGTGTCTACATAAATTGCATTGCTTACGCCATTACTTAAGCACTGTTTATGTTGATGTGATACTTTTGAGTAATTAATTGAAATGAGTGAATTAAATGAGTTGTGCTCGGTGTTCAATAGTACAAAAGGGGGTCTGAAATTGTTTGTCAATGGTTTTACGTACGAAAAAAACAAAATATCCAAAGATACGTACTATTGGAGTTGCGAGCAACGGCGAAGCAAATTATATAAATGTACCTCAACGGCAAACACGAAATTGTATAATGGCAATCATACATTGTTAAAGTGTAGTGATAATCACAACCATGAGCCAGATCCCACAAGGAAATGTATCAGTGAGTTTAAAGAAAAGTTAAAGACCGATGCGTTATCGGGTGCAAAGTTATGTAACGTGTTACAAGATGCCAAGAGCGCTGTATCTCCAGAAATTCTGGAATGTTTGCCCTCGACATCAGCGTTAAAGCAGATTATTTATCGGCATAAAAGAAAGCAAAATGTTTTGGAGGAGCCTGATAACATTCATTTTGAAGTGAACAGGAAATATTCTGTAATAAATGATGTAAATTTTATTATAAAAGATCATACGTATGATAAAAATAAAAGAATAATATTAATGTCCAATTTGAACATGATAACAATTTTAAGCCGTTCCACATACTGGCTTCTAGATGGCACATTTAAAGTTGTGCCCAATATTTTCAAGCAACTTTATACCATTCATGGGAATATTTTTACTGACAATAAGAAGACGTTTCCGCTATGTTTTTGTTTATGCACCAACAAAGACAAACGTTCTTATGATGTAATGTTTGAGTTATTGATCGAGTATGGAAATGAACATGGTCTTAATCTGGTGCCAAAAGTATGCGTGTTAGACTTTGAAAAAGCTGCCATACAGAGTATTCGAGCGAATTTTGAAGGAATTACTTTACAAGGATTTAACTTCCACTTGGGGCAAATTTTATACAGGTACGTGTTTGTTTTTTAATGACAGGTTACACTGTTTTTTAAATAATGTTAATGAACAATAAAAAGTCGATTCTAAGCAATAAGTGAGGTTTCATAGAACCGACTTTTGACCGATGTTGGGCCGGGATGCCGAGGGAATAAAAAAAACAGTCGGTTCTGGCGCTTCGCCGGCCGCTGCCGCGGCACGCTCGCTTCGCTCGCTCGGCTCGCGCTCTGTAGGGTCACAGTTGAACCTAACACTCCTCCTCGCTTCGCTCGTCGTCGCACCTAACTGGACTCTGTGAAATGTTTTTTTTAAACTTTTTTTTTTGTTTTAGGCAAGTTCAGGCACATGGTTATGCTAAACGGTACGCAAATGATATAAAATTCAACAAACAGGTAAAGTGCTTGTTGGCACTTAGTTTCTTAGAGGAGTCAGAAATCTACATATATTTCAATAAAATTCTACAAAGTTTTGAAGATCCCGATTGGAAAAAGTTGGCTTACTGGTTTGAGGAGAATTATATTCACGGCACAGCCGACACACAACTCTGCCGAAATACTTACCTAGCTTTTGGAGCTGCTACGTTGTTAACCAAATGAAAGTACCACGGACACAAAACTCAGCCGAAGCCTGGCACCACAAAATAAATACAATCATTGCAAAAAATCACCCTGGTGTTAATTTTTTGATGAAAGAATTGATGAAAGAAACCATTTCAAATGAAGGAGAAATACAAATGATAATGTGTGGCGCCCCACCAGAAAATAAGAAGTAGAAATACCTGGACAAAGAAGATAGAATCAACAGGATTATGGAACACAAATCATCATACACAGAAGAAAAACTGTTGATGTCTATTGCCGTAAATTTAAACGTGTAATGATCGGTGGTATTAAAAAATATCTCTGCTTTTGGTTTGTTATAAAACTTATAAATAAATGTTTACATTATGTACTTTTTTGTTTTTTTTTACCAAATGAGCTTCATATTTGTTTAAGCCAAGTACAAGAACAGTCATAGTTTTAAAGATCCGGTTTTACTGTGTATCTTTTACTTAGTTTAAGTAAAAAGTTGCCTCACATATGAAAAGGGCACTGTTACACTGACGAAACATTATTCGTTTAATAGTTGTTAGGCCTAGTGAAAGATTTGACAAATGATCAGTATGCCAAAAGTATTGAGTCGTTACAATAATCCGCTTTATAATAATTCTGCCAAATGGAACATTGTCATACAAAAATCGGCTAATAGTTGGTTTTCATAGTGAACCATCGGCGAAATGTTGGTTGCCAAATGAAATTCGGACAAAAATAGTTCGGAGAAAAGGCAGAACCCCTATTAATATATATGTTTCCAAATGGATTACCCAAATGTTCGAAACTTTTCGTCGGCACATCAGTTTGTGTGTATTAATTTTAGAATAACAAGATTTCTGTTACACGTTGACGGTTAAATGAACAAACCATTTTCAGATGGGGAAGGGATGTCAGTTCAAATTGCAGTGACTGGAGCTGTTTTAGTGAAACCCAAACACGCAATAGCAAATGCGCATGATATGACTAAAATACGGAAAAAGTAAGTTCGTGCGAAAATTTTATTTTAATTTTATAAAAGACTGTCAAGGGATTAATACTAGTCTCACCTGATGTTAAGCGAAGACCAAGCCTAAAATGAAGCTCACTGGCTCAGTTATAGCCTATTTAATCTGGTTCAGAAGGCTCCTACATCGTAGGATGCATTCGCTCCCCACGCCTTGTCTTGTGGAATTAAGTTGTGCAGTTTCTGTTTCTGCACGCAGTCTCCAAAATGTATCCGATAAAACTCTGATAGGCAAGCTACTACTACTAGCCGGCGGTGTTCGAAACTCCGCAGTTTGGACTTTACGGTGGAGTCGTTACCAATAGACCGTGGGCCCAGTACACCTACACCACACGACAACATGATAAAATGCATGGCAGCATGTCGAGAAAGTTGTACTGAGCAAGAAAAAAAAATGTGGAAAGTTTGAAAAGCCTTCACTTCCGGTCAAAATTTGTATGGGTAGGTATATTTACGTCACAAATACAAATACAAATAGTTTATTTGTTCAACATAGGTAAAGTCGTACATAGGCACAGATCTTAAATACGTGTACGTGTATTACTATGTCGGGCCGCAAGGCATACAAATTTTAGCTATGGACTGTCACTATGAGTCACGTGAAACAGTATGAGATATGTGGTATCGTTGAGCCCTTTAATCGTAGAGAGAGTCCTTGAATTTACTGACAATAACATTTAATTACATCTCGATTGTAATAAATCATTAATAGATGAATCAATAAAGTCTGGTCAGAACAGACAGGGGCTCAGTATAAGTATAACTGGATCTCATTCTTACACGAGTATGTAGATACTTCCCTACCATGTAAAAGAGGATATACCTACTTACAGTGTATATTATCACGATTGCTAATCATGTGAAATATTTTTTGCAATACAAATACAATCGGATGAGTCGTTCCTTAGATTAGCCCCTACCCAAAAACTTACAGAGCAATATGACTGAACTTTTCTCATTATAATATTAGTACTGAATATATATAAAATAAAATAAGGGCAATTGACATTTTTCTATTTTTTTGTTGATTGTTGGACATTAAACTAAATATGATAAGTGGCTAATTAATGATTTCCCGTATCCTTCAGAATCCAACCTCATTCATGCTGGTGTTTAAGTCTGATAGCTGTAAAATATAGATATATATAGATTACTGTTTAATATAATTTACACGTAGGTAACCATACCACACTTGGGGACCCTATTTTCTGTTGAGAAGTATACAGATAAGGTAAAAAGTGTTGTGACGCATATTCCAGAGGAAACTGTAAAGCGATGTTCATCTCCAGCGACAGAGGCCCCTGGACGTGCAAAGTCAGTGAAGTTGCTATACACCCCGAGTACGAGTTCGCTACCTACAACACGATCGCGTTGGTGGAACTAGACACAGAGACACTCTCGAATTCTGGTCTGTAGTTCTTAATTAAGAACCCAAACGTACCAATTCCAACACATCTTCTCCCTTCACACGACCCTCCACAGTGCATGCGCGCGATCGCCGTTGTTAGCGCGCGTCTTTTGTTAATAGTACTGATTTTACTTCTTTTGAACATTTTGCCTTGTCTACGATATATTTTCCATACATTCTATTTAAGTGTGTAATCATTACAATGATCGCCTCTAAATCGTTTTCGTTGTTCTTTGAGTGTCATTGTTTTATTTGATGTGTTGTTACTGTTATATACTCTGAGTGTAACTATAAGTTTATTCCTACATGTATTACTTCACCATCGTTAACCATATTTTTTGCCCCACTGCTGGATACATCATGCATAATTGGAACAGGCTGAATCTCTATTCAGACTCTTCCGAATGTTCCGATCCCCGCGGTAGCCAAATGCGTTCCATATTTGCGCGTCATATGCACGTCTTATTAGCGTTTGTGTTTAGGTTACATTACCTAGCTGCTATAGGCAAGCTGGCGGCAAGGCTAGTGCTAGCCAAGTTTTTCACAATAATTTCACCGAAGCCCTCGCACACTCGTAATATTACACAATACACGTTTCACATCGTTTCTTGCATGTCATTTATTTTAAATTTGTGCACCTCCAACTCATACCGTTGTTTCTTGGTTTGTGTCTGTTACCCAAAAGTTGTCTGGAATCTCTTTAGCATTATGACCACAGTTTCCTCGGGGAAAAGAAACAGTATTTGTACCTATTATATTGTAAGCCTTGAAATACGATGAATAGGATCCTAATAATTTAAATTCCTATGTTTTCAGCGCCTATGCTTCCTATCTGTATGCCAGCATACATGTACAACACTTCCAACCAGCTGTATGCCGCCGGATTTACTGACGGTAGGACCATATAGAAAAATATACATTAATATCATGATCGGCTTTCGATCTGGCAGTAAAAGATGAGCCTAGAAAAGAGTGACAAATTGCAACTGTAATGGATGTAATTGGTCAAGCAGAAGAATGTAAAGGTATACGAAATGTTACTGTGACTTAATTCTACTTTATATGTCACACCAAAATTTCAATTTGGATGAGACAAAATATTTTAAATATGCTAATGCAATTTTTTTATAGCTGTGAGTTTAACTCTTAAAAAACAAAAACCGTCCAATTAATTATGGAGCAGTTACTTTCTTCATTCGCATTTCAATAACTAGCTTCCGCCCTCCACGCAGAGGCAGCGGGATAAAAACTACCCTGTATTTTATTCTCGGCTATAAACTGTCTTCGTGCAAAAGTTCATCCAAATCGGTTGATCCGTTTAAGCGTGATTGAGTAACAAAACAAACGTCTAAACATCCAATCTTTCACATTTATAATTTATAATATTACTAGCTTCTGCCCGCGACTCCGTCCGCGTGGAACTCGTTTGTATCGCAGCTCCATACAAACTTTCACCCCCTAAAATTATCATATGTCCTTCCCCGGGACTAAAACTATCTCTATATCAAATTTCACTTAAATCGGTTCCGCTGTTTAAGCGTCAAGAAGTAACAGACATACCGACAGACACACTTTCGCATTTATAATATTAGTACTGGTCAACTAGACTCTAACTGGACATTTACCAGACTATCACAGACTGGCCGCTACTGCAGGCCTCGCAAGTCTGCGAGAGGCTTAATTCAGTGGAGTAAAGTTTCTAACGTTTCTTTTTTCAGAAAACAAATTGTTGGAGAAAGTAGCGTACAAAGTGCAGTACATTGAAAGGGCTCTTTGCGATGAGTTTTACCAGAGAGCCGGTGTAAGTATTATTTTAGAAGATGGTTTTAGGAGACGGCCATATCATACAGAACAACATTTCCCATGTGAACGACCAAATCCCGAAAAAATAAGAGAGAACTGCTGGGAGTTAGAGTCATGCATGGAAAGAATTGATCAGCATGATGACCATCTTCTTCACTAAAATCATTCCTGATCACGAACCTGAAGTCACCAGTATACGTCATCACCATCTTACCAGCTGAAAGACGTCCACAGTTGGACATAGGCCTCCCCCAAGCGCTACCCGTATCCAGAGGACTCTCGCGATCTTCGCCAGGCCATCAGTCCTCCTTGTGCCCTACCCACACTGTGTCTTCCGGTACGTGGTCGCCATTCGAGAATCTAACCTCAGTATAGAAGTATGATTTAATTTCGTCCACAGCATGGCACGGGACTGTATACGCCGCAACTGTACCAATGCGCGTTTGCGGAGAACAACCTCGGAAACTGCGAGTGGGAGAACGGGATGGCGCTAGCTTCTAATGTCTCGGGGTACTGGGTTTTGGTAATAAGCAGTAGCTTTATAGTACAATTTTGTATTTCCAGTTCTTGTTTCGATTCTAAATCCAACAATCTCATAGCGCTAAAAGCACCCAAAGGCCAATTGGCTTTGAGAAGTAGAAAACTTTTCACTTTTGATAAAAGACATTCTTTCTTTTCCTAAGGCTTGTCAACCCACAAAGTGTTTTCACTTGACAGTACGCTTGTTCAAACATTGATGTCACTTGCACTAACTATTTAAGAAAATGTTAAATGTCATGTAAAAATATTATGATCTGTTAGGTTGGATTCGGCGTCCAAGGCCCAGGCTGCTCTGCTCCTGCGCGCTTCATCGATATCTACCCTTACTTCCGATGGATAGAATCTGCCTCAAAGGTAGACGATTTTGACATTGACTACCCCTTCAAGGTCAAAGTGAGAAGATCAGACACAATAGAATCTGTAGAACAAATAGAAGGTCTCGTAAATACGACGAACTATTTGAAAAGAGATCGCATTAAGTTCAATATGACATTTCGCGAGTTTTTAAAGGAATATAAGTTTAAGAATAAGACTACAAATGTCCATGAAGAAACACGTTCAAAAAATTATACACTTAAAAAGTTTCCCACTCACATTTACAATGTGACAAGTTATTTGAAACAAGATAATACACGGTCCGATGAATCCGAACGTGAAGATAAAACAGACAAAAACACATTTGTAAGTGAAAATACCACGGCAGATAATACAGTTCGTTTGAAAACGGATAAATCGAATTTCAAGAATCAATCGTCAAATGCAGAGAATCTTGCAAATCGGACGATAAGTGTTTGAGTATAGTGGCGTGTCATTAACTGAAATCCTCTCCTTCGGCAGTCGGCTAAAAATACGCAGACTGAAGCGACGGCGAATTTAATGCAGTCCACAAAAACACCACACATCCACGCCCACAATATATATCAATTGGTTTCTTGTTTTATGCATCATTGAATCGACGATTTAAAATATTCAAGTAGGTTTAGATTAGTGATATTAAGAAGATTACCATTTTTAAATAAATAATTTGTTTCTTTTGACTTCTTTCAAAATCATCCCCGGTATGTATTTTTACATCCACTGATCGATAACGTAACGCATTGTACGTACGTTAGATAGATCTAACTGTCAATTTTTATACAGAAAAATTACAGTTGGATCTAGCTAACGCGCGTTCAAAACGTTACATGATTACCCCTCTGGTCTCGGAGAAAAGATTAACAATGAAAAATCTAGCAAGGTAAGTAATACCTACACTAAAGAAACAAGATTGAAACTCCGAAGTTATATTCCTTAACAAACTGCACATGTTTAGATTTATTGGAGGGTGTATCATTTGAATAAAAAGGATATTAGTAGAACAGTTTCAGGTGATAATGTGGACACGCTGGACAAAAGCACCATATTTTCTCAGGTACTTGTTAGATCCATAGCTTAAAGTTTTTATAGGAACCAACTCTTTCGTCAGCCATCCTTAATTTTATGGTTGTCATTTTGAATTCTACGTATTTCATTAATATCTCGAGTGGTAAATATCGTAGAATCACAAACTAATTACATACTTCCCTGACCCTAAATATGTATATTTAGACACCAAGTTTGTGATTCTAAGTGCCTTAGAATTAGAGATATTAATAATTAACTATACTTAATTAAAAATGGCCGGCATAAGATATGGCCGACGGAGGAGTTGGCTCCTATCAAAATTAACGTTACAAGTGCCTGAAAAAAAATTGGTGCTTTTGTCCAGCGTGTCCACATTTACGACAACGAGCACTCTGCCCCACTATATGACTATAATTTAGTAGTACCTATTATCGAGTTTCTTTAATTTATATAAGAGAACCGACAAGCGTGTAATAATAAAAGTTCACGCGTTTCATACGACGCTTTTCAACACGCTTGCGAGAAAAAAAATATCCTTAAGATATATATTTGTATTTGCTAAATATTTTCAAATTCGTGCTAGATACGAGTACTTTCAGCCTCTTTTTGTGTATAAATAGTAACTACAGACAAGAAGTTCAAAACTCGAAAATTTAAGCTTCATTCTGCTCATCAAATTAAACTTACTCGCGTACCTAATACAAAAACCTCGAACTGTTCAAATAAAATGTATGCTTGTTAAATTTCTCATATATGGACAGAGGAGGACGAGACTTGAATAACTTACGGCTTTCGTGTTGTATTGAAGCATATTTTAAAACCGTATAATTTATAAATTAGCGACATATGTTACATGAATTATATTTGTTGTGTTTTTAGAATCAATAACAAAATTGATCAAAACCGAACTAGTATACAGGGTAAGCAATCATCCAAATGGAGAAAGAAAAATCAAGCTCCAATTTTTAGTAGGTAAGTAAAGCCGTAGATAAAGGATATTATCGATTCTTTCGAATGCATATTACCTTCCTACATCACCTGAATCCAAAATTGTATAAAGTCAACGAAAATAACACACATGTTTTGGTATAAAAATTCTGTTTTCTATTGCAGCAAAAAGTCCTCTCACCGATTAGAAACGCATAATTATCATAACGAATAAACATTAACATAACGATTCAGAATCCTTTTTTACCAGTTAATTATGATATCATACATCAACCCCTTAATGTTAAAAACCCATTATAAAACTCATACTCTTCTCAAACGCACAACTTTAAATCAACGCCACAGTCTTCAATTTAAGGTTCTTTTTGGAAGGAGATTTGGAGAGCAGGTAAACAAAAAACCTTTGAATAAACACAGGCCCAATAACTCAAACAAATGGGTCATATTATTGTGTAGTCATTCAAAATCTTTGGCTGGAGGAAGTATTAAGTGTCAAGTGTATTAGTTACGATAGGTGAGGGCGGTGGGTGTCCGTGTCCGTACCACGTGGCATGACGGTTTGACGGGAGCAGAAAATATACAGGTTACATTTTAGAAAGTTCACACTGTATTAGTACTTCTTTTTCAACTCCATACATAATAACTAAATTTGTGGATATTTGTCTTTCCAAAATCGGGGCGGGCAGGATTTGCCAGTCTATTTCTTTTAATAAGATTCAGATTTTGGCATATGAATAAAACATAAATATAAGTGAACAATCTGAAACTGAAAAATATATATTAATTCGAGGTTATTCTTGAAATATTATTGTATGTAAGCTTTTTTTGGCAAAAAATATTGACCCTTGAGTTTGTTTCGGCGTTTCTTCTTAACAGTGGTCTTCTTTTTCAGAACCGCTGGTAGAATTTCGACTTATAAAAGTGCCATTACAGCCTAATTGCAGAATAAAATTCATTTATTTTATTTAACAAAAATAAATAAATAGGAAGGTTAAATTATCTCGAACGAAGCGAAATTGTCGTTATTTTAGATGATAAATATATTTGTTTCATTCCAGATATTGGCGGTGTTCCTAATTTAAATTCAAGCAATTTTTATTTTTCTGTATAGATCAGAATTTATTCCGAGACAATTTTTAATCTCAATTAGGCTGCATACTGACCTATTGACGGAGTATAATGAGAACGTGTTCTAAACAATGGTTCATACAAATGGGCCACACCGATCCGGCATTAGACCAATACAATTAAGATGAGTTAATACTTATAATGGGTTCCTTGAAGATTTACATAAACAGGTTGGGGCTGAGTTGCCAGCTGCCAACGGGATCACAGGTGGGTAATGACTAGGCCATCAGATATGGTAGTCAGTTGCGAATATAGTCACACAATAGATAATAGTACCTAAATACCTATAGTGAATAAGCAGTCCCTAACCAACAGCGGCGGGGTTATCAGGATATGGCGGAAGGTTTGGGCTGGCGCTCCAATTTTCGTGCATGCGTGTTGTTTGCAAGAGTGACAGAAACAAACTGACGTCGACGCTGGAATATGCACCGCCGTGCGGCACCGCGCCACCAAAATCAGCGTTGACGCTACTGCCAATTTTAGCGGCGCGGCGCCGCAACGCGGGTATGTGTTTCGGCCCTTATTGCATTTGCGATGAATGCGTTTCTTTTTTCAAATAATATATGTTTTTTGTTTTTAAATGCTTAAATTAATATTTACAAAACCTTAAAACTAAACTTAGTAACTAAAAAAACATTATAATTAAGGCCCCCGCGGCATCGTGCCAAAGATGCTGGCAGCATTCCCTCGCTGAATTGCAATATTAGTGCCTTGAACGAGGAAGCTGCCAACCTTCTGGTCACCAGTTGTGTCGACGAGCTTTGTCGGTTATCTAAAAAGCGCCTGTCTGTCTCAACACCAAATGCCACAAAGTTGTAATAAGGGCCGAGGGACTAGTAGGTACTTCGCCATTTTTTTGCGTTTCACCTACCCCTACTGCCGCACCAGCCACGTAAAAATTAAATTAAATCGTCATGAAACTGGCCATCTCAGCCCCATAGGTACCATTTGAAGTCGTGTGCAGTCCTCTACTCTCAAATAAAACTTATAATTACATGACGTCGTATTCAAAAACGACTATCTTACATTGCCCACTGTCCTGTCTCGGCGCCGAATACACGGAATACTTCGGACCCGCAGTCCGTGAGTCCGTAAATCAAACCAAAATGGCTTTTACAGTCAACCCGAGAGAGCGAGGGGGCTAGCACGGGCACGTAGCATTGGTTGGTGTTATTTTATCATGGCACAAAAATTAACAATTATAATATTACATTTACGTTAAAAAATTAAAAAGTAATGACTTATGACATTCAAGAGCATCTGGAAGTCTAATTAAACGTTTGTAGGTCAAGTACGTGCACACTGCATTATAATTCGTGTTTTGAGGATTCTTCATTAAACTCGTAATATGAAGAATACTTATGAAATGTATGTTGAACAATTCAAGCTCGGCTCACTACTAGATAATAACACTCCAAGGAGCTACGAGGAGGTACTTTGTACAATACAACTTGTACAATACTTACTTAGTAATTTGTTTATGGTTTTGCCACATGTTTCAAATTAATTATGTAGTACTAATATACTATACTAGCTTCTGCCGCTTGTTTATATCGTTGCTCCAATCAAACTTTCCCCCCATGTCACCCCCTTAGAGGATTGATTATATTTAACCCCCTTAGGGGTATATTTTTCCAAAACGCAAAGAGATTATTTTTTACAATTTCGTAGCTTAAAAAAAGTTTCCCCAATATACATCATTTGCACCCCTATTTCACCTGTTTAGGGGTGGTTTTTTGCAATTCTCTTAAATTACTTTTCTTGTATTGTAAGTAAGGTCCATACACAAAGTTTCAAGGTTCTCACTTAATCTTTTACTCCGTCCCCATTCAAACTTTTAACCCGCTTTTTACCCCCTTGATGGAATTTTCAAAAATCCCTTCTCAGTGGGTACTTGCGTTATTGTATAAATTACCTATTGTGAAAAAAAAAGCTTTCTATAAGTTCAACGGTTTGGGCTGGGCGTTGATTTAAGTCAATCAGTCAGCCAGGACTTTTAAGTTTATATAGATTAGATTATTTTAATAACCGATATTTGACAACCGTAATCCCGGTATTAATAAACGTCAAAGATGACATAAATTGTACTGGGATGACCGCTTCCAAATATTGGATGTAAAGGGCATTTTTCTCTATAAGTAGTCGTACAAGATTGCTCCAGTCAAATTTATTTTATATGATCAAATAATGTATCGTCCCTGCTTGCCTATTCCACGTCACAAATTAAAGAGGCAATTACGGGTCCAAATATTTCCCCTGCAGCAGGTGTGTGAGTAGCCAGCTTAAGCTAGAATAATCGATTTTATTTTGAAGGTAAAGTATCACCCCCCACTAACAAGCATGCTTAGTGCGATAGTAACGAATGTTTTATCGCCATAAATGCAATCACAATCATGCTACCAGCCGTGCAGCCTTATGAAATTCAACTTGTTCATACTTGAATGGAAGGCATGCAGCATGCTAGACCTCATAATAGAATCAAAGGACCCCGTCATAGTCACACAATCGCGCCGTTGACATGTTTATGGGTCCTAGTGACCGTGAACCTTTATACCACCCCACCATTCCAAAACATTCTAAGCACCACCTTAAACCGCTAGTTTTCGAACTTTTATCAAACTAACTAAAGTCCTGCCGATGCTAGAATGTACGTTGATAAAAAAAGACGTATGAAAAGATGAAGACTTTATATTTTGTCGCATTATACAACTGGATAGTAACGCTAAAAATAAATGTAACCCGGTAAAAGCGTATGATCAAAGGATATTATAGATATTTGATTTCCGTGGTTTATTGGTTTCATGAGTACACTCATGAAACCAATAAACCACGGAAACTGTACTTGTACTGTACTGTACTTGTACTGGGTACACCCAGTACAAGTACAATAAATAATTGGATAGGACCGAGAATTTGTCCCTCTTCCGCATTGCCGCCAACTCAGCCGCTCCTCCAGGCGCCCGCGATGTGCGAAGCAGCAATAGTGCTGACAAATGTCGCGTCCCAGAGCAGACACTTGCCTTTCTGCCAGGGCACCAAGGTCAAACCGTCAGGCCTTTTGCCGTCAGATCGGCTATAACCTGGAGGGTCCAGCATACACGGCACATTCGCCGACACAAGCGCCCCCCAAACAATATAATTAAGTGCGTGGTGACGTGGGAACCTTCGTGCAATGACAACAACTCAGTGCATGATGACCGTTGCTCACCACCATGGCGCCGCAGACGCATACGTGAGGTTCACAAACACCTGAGCTTTCTCGATGATGTGGATGTGTCACAATATCCTTGGTCTTCGATGCATCCACTTGATAAATCCCGTATAGGCCAGTAATTTTATCCAAATAACCGAACCTATCCGTGAATAATTAGTTCTTGGTTTTTTTTTCGTAGGTCCCTCGGGGGGTCACTGGGAGTGTACATTAAAAAAGTAGACTGAATCGGGTTTCTGCGTATATTCGAAAAAAGGTTTTTCTTGAAGAACTCGGCCATTTTTGAATTTACAGTAAAACCGTGAGGACAAAAATTGTAGGAAATTTGATTCTCTACAAGTTTGGTCCGCACAATTTTTCTTCTAGGATCGATTTTGGGGGAAAAAAGGTGGGAACCAAAATTGTTCAGAATTTGATTCTCTACAACTTTGTTTCTCTTCATTCATGCCGTAAAACGTGGAACAGGAGATAATGATAATATTTTGAATTTGTCGCGTTTTTCAGGTTTAATTTCCAAAATATCGATCCTAGAAGAAAAATTGTGGAAACTAAACTTGCAGAGAATCAAATTTCCTGCAATTTTTATCCTCACGGTTTTACTGTAAAAACAAAAATGGCCGAGTTATTCAAGAAAAACCTTATTTAGAATATACGCAGAAGCCCGATTCGGTCTACTTTTTTAATGTACACTCCCAGTGACCCCCCCCGAGGGACCTATGAAAAAAAAATCCAAGAACTAATTATTCAGGGGTCAAAATCTATAATGACTGGCCTAGTACTAAATAAATGACGGCCAGCTGGCGTAGTGGGTACTGTTGTCCAGGCAATGAACTGACAACTTGTATGGAAAAAATGACAATTTTGGAAATAATTTATTTAAGCTTATTTTTTCTGTGTAACGGATATATCATCGATTAAATAGTCACCCAGCGACAGAATCCGACAAACTTTCAGACATCAAAAAAATTATAAATTAACTAGCTACTGAAAAGTCAGAAATAGTAGATTGTGTCACAAGGGAGCAAAATGGCATATTTACGGCGAGGGCGTAGATTGAATCCCGAATGAAGCGAAGGTTTCCAGAAGAGAGCGTAAATACCGGTGAATAGTTCAGCAACTAGAGACTCCGCACTATGCCTCCGACGCGAAAATTGTCCATATGGCAATTGATTGTAAAACCTTTTATTGCGCGTATTCCAAATTTCCAATTAGACGAATTTCGCGTTTGTAAGGGTGGCCACAGCGGGATGAAATTTCACGGAAGAGGGATGGAATTTGTGTATATCATTTATCACATCATACAAGACTCGAAAAACAAATGCCATCCGATTTCAATGATTTTAAGTGCATTTTTCCTAAGTTCTTGTCCACCACCATTTTTTTCCGGCTTCCAACTCTGGCGGCTCGATAACCGCCCGGCCGGGCGTTTCGTGGCATTTTTTTACAGTGTCTGTATGTGTTGAAGAATAAGCATGCCAATTTTCAAGCGGTTGCCTGTCAATTTTTCATTTTTTAGGGTTCCGTACCAAAAATGGTAACAAAGGAACCCTTATGGTGCGACTCCGTCCGTCTGTCTGTCTGTCACAAAGTGAAATATCTCACGAACTACTCAAGCTATCTACTTGAAACTTGGAATGGTTATAAATGAGAGTTATCCGCGTGCATGGAAAATGAAAAATTTAAATAGACGTTTAATTTTTCTATAAAAACTTACGAATATGAGAAGGGGGCAAAAAAAAATTCAACTATAGGTTCAAGTGGGGTATCATTCGAAAGGGCTTGAGTTGCACTTTTTGAAACAGTTTTTTTTTTCTACACTCGGAAAACTTTGATCTATGAAGGAAAATGTAAAAAAAATACCATTCCCCCCCTTTATCTCCGAAGTTATTCAAGCAAAAAATTTGAAATAATTACTTGTGATTAAGATAAACATATGTATTACGGGAAAAGTTTTTTTTTTCTGTATCTAGCATATTTTTTGTTTTATTTTCAAAAATCATTTCCTAGTTAGATTTGCAATTTAATCAACTTCATAAGATTTTTTTTTGTTTTGAAATTGCTGTAAAACTATGAATAGAAGTACTCTCTATCAAATAAAACAATAATAATCGAGATCAGTTCACGTGATAAACAATAATCGCTAAAAGACCAACATACATACTAAGTCGATTGCCCTTGCACGTTAGTACCAAATGGGGCCGATAGATGGCGCTGACCCCATTCGCGCTGTTAACATTTTTCTAGAATGAATGGGGTTGGGATTGGGACGCGTATATTTATTTTCAATAGCAGGTCAAAAAAAGATCGCGATTCAATTGTCTTGGTGTAAAAGTTACTCGTTGTTTGAAATTGAATTCTATTGTGTTGGGTTAAAATAAGTAATTTAACAAATATATTGGGACTTTTACTTTACCTTGAGTTAATTGTTAGTTTGCACAGAACCCTCGGTGCGCGAGTCAGACTCGCACTTGACCGGTTTTTTTTCTTTGCTCGCTCACTCGGTTCCGGTCGCACTTGGAGGGATGGCATAAAAATTTCATTATATAAACTGCGTGCACACTTTTAGGCTACCGCGTTTCAATCGGTCGCCTCGCGATATTTTTTTTTTACCACCCCCCTCCTATTTCCGAACCAGGCACATTTGGGTCAGTTCGGGTTGCACAGGGCGGTTCCACAACACTTCGGGACCTCAAATACCGCGAGCCATCCGGTTGCCTCTCCGACCTTAATTTACGCGTCATTGCTCTGAATATACGGGCTGAAGGTCCTGTGTTCGAATCCCGGTAAAGGCAAATAGTTGTGTGATAAGCATGAATATTTGATAATATCTATGAAATATATTTGATTGTCGTCCTATCTACGACGACCTACCTATAACACAAGTCTTATTGAGCTTACTTCTTGGACTAGTTTCATTTGTGTAAGATTGTCCCCTAAAATTTATTTATTTTTGCAGTCGATGGCTACGCCTCCCAAAACCACTTGCAGAATAAATATTCAGCCTTTGGATTTCCTCCTACAGCATAGTAGTCAGAGATGGAAAGAGACGAATGCAAGTGATAAACAGTATTGTGTAAGGCTCGCTACTTTGCCTAAGTCTGGACGTCAAAACAGATAATAAACCCTGCTTTATTATTTTGTATAATTTCTTGGAATGCATGAAATACGCGACGTTCCAAGGCAGCCGATAGATCAGTGCTTGAAAGCCTGACCGCGACCACAGTCAATGTAGATGCAGTACAACTGCTTGAGATTGTGTGCTTCTAATAAATATGTTAGATCCACACAGGTTATCGTTTGAAATATTATCACACATACATATTGCCTTCCTTTCCTATAGCGAGACAGAATGACTTGAAGAAAGAAATACAAATGTTTTTATTTCGTACGCATTTAATAGGTACTCATTAATTTACAATGCTGAGGGTTCCCTAGGCACACGTCAAAAGGTTCATATATTATAATAATAAATCACATTCACATGAGATTAAATTAAATTAATTCGAATTTAAACGTGAGTTACATTTCAAATAAAATAAAATTGATAATAATGTCATAGTTTAGTTTATTTCATTTCGTCGTACAATTTTCACAGGACACCAAACGCAATGCCACCCTCATGTGATGGATGTGGCAATAGTCAATTTAATATCGACCATGCTCTTTGTTGCAAGACTGGGGGGCTAATTTCAAGACGGCACAACGAAATTCGTGATCTATTTGCTGAACTATGTCACCAAGCATGGGGCAACGTCACAATAGAACCCATAATCACAGAAGGTGACCTTGGCTTACGCGGCGACTTATCTTGCCGTGGCGTATGGAATGCCCAGAGAGAGGCTTTTTTTGATATCCGTGTCGTAGACACTGATGCTCCCTCTTACATTGCCCGCCACGTCACTTCTGTCCTAAAATCTACTGAGACTGAAAAACAAAGAAAATACTCCGCTGCCTGCGAAGCGAAACATGCTACCTTCACCCCTCTCGTAACTTCCGTCGATGGCGTATTCGCACCACAGATGACCTCCTTTGTCAAACATATAGGCGAAGCCCTCGCAGACCGTTGGAATAAATCACTTAGTACGATACTGGGTTGGCTTAGAACAAGGATATGCACTGTCATAATTCGAGCCACCAGTATGTGCATACGAGGCACACGCCACAAATTCAAACCTGCAGCAAAACTGTTGGGGTTTGTCGACGGAGCAGCTATTCCAAGTACTAAGTAATCTTCACCGGACTGTACATTGCAGAGACGTGAATTATTATTATTATTTGTTATACATTATTATTACCTGTAATAAATTTAATACTTCATTAAAATTTTCACATGATACAGTACATTGGACTTAAATTATATTACTTATCGCACAGCGATCATCGAGGAATGCAATAATAATTAAAAATTAAAAAATGGATTTATAATAAATAAAGTATTATACGTATAAATTTATATACCTACTATTCAAATAAAATTATCTTTTAACGAGGAAGTTACCTCGATCATATTTCCTCCTCCTGAGTCATGTCAGGGGCTACAGACGAAGATGATTTATTTTTCCATAATATTCTTTCTCTCTGTATCTATACTGTTTGTAATAATTATGCTGTGGCAGAATCGAGCGGCGGTTGATTTTAGAGTACATTTTGCGAGTTATGTCTTGTAAACGGTTTTATGAGCGCTAATACATTGCACTATGATAATACAACTAAATCAGAACTGGAGCTGCGTATTCTAACTGTTAACTAAACACTTAACTGAAGATTATTGTTTAAACACAAGTACATTCTAGTGGCTAGAACTGGAGTGCCTGACTTTATTCGTGTTTCTTTAAAATTGACTCAAAAAATTCACGAGAATCGGTTGAGTAATGCGACCTGTAGATGAGAAAAGCCGGACATCATATCCCGACATACGAAAGAATTTCGGCCCAAGCTACAGTAAAGAACTTCGTTCGTTTCTTTCGCTGGTTTTTTTTAGTGTTATTTAGGGTTAGAATTTTGGCGACGCCGACGCCTGTGCTGTAGACGAACCAATATGTCTCTGTCTCTGTGTTCACACTGGATTTTCAGAAAAGTTATCCGCCTATCTAGGTAGCAAGTATGTTTCGATGTGTCAAATTGCAATAGGAGTGAATTTATTCATTCTTAAATCAGTCGAAACTGATTTAAGAATAAATAAAGCAGATAATCTTATTTAATTTCATCCCTAACAAGAATCAGCTATCAAGTAAGGTAATTGTTATGTACCTAATTGAGTTTAATAAATCTAACCGAGCATTATTGATGGCGCAAAATGGTTAAAATGTCATATTTATCACTTTTGATACATGTTAGACAATTTAGAAACTCGATTAAATCAATTACAAGCGAAAATAATCACATGCAATATATTTACTTAAGGAACTCTTAAACCACAGATTAGATCAAACTATTAGTCAGCGGCTTGCATGGACACAGCAATTTATAACAAGACGGTAGTCAGGCATTTAAATCATAAGTGTCAACTAGATAAGAGCGAAAGTAATAAAACCACCCCGTGTGGACCGCGGCGATGCGAACGCAAGCGCACAAACCTGTCCGTTTTACAAGCGCGCGTCCACGGGCGCGGCACCACACTACACGCATTTCACACCAGCCCACATAATTGATTTCGCTCGCTCACCGGTTATTATATTATTCAAATCGGTGATAACTCTTGATAAATGACGACTGTAATTGCATATAATGCTTACAGTTGGACCGTTGAATTGTGGTGTATAGACATCTATAACGATATTTATGGTTTTTACGTCTAAGACCATAGTGTTACTGGAGGTGGCTAAGTGCTTGCTTACTGTAGTCGAAAGATACCCTAACGTAATACAAGTCATTGTAGCTCATAAGAAGTGCCTTTAATTTAAACGGGGTGTCCCTTGTTTTGTCGACAAACTTTTCATCGAATTTTATTTCATCGAAAACGTTTCAAGTAACATTTAGTTCACGAATTATTGTTTGGTGTAATTTTATTTCATGACCAGATCATTCCAATTTTTATCATTTCATGGAATAATTGTTCAGGGAATATTATTTGGCAAATGATTTATTTTGTATAATTTTTAACTGGCAGAATAACAAAACAACGAATTTCATTTGTTCGAAATGTTATTACAACATTACAAAAACAAACAATAACTGATTACAGGGGTTCAACTAGACAAGTATAGGTAGAAATAGGGGGCACGGGGGGCCAAGCCCCTCGCAGTAAAAAACATACAACGGCAACAATAATTGTATTATAAGTAGGTTAGGTTAGGGTTCACTTGTTTCCCTCAGAGCGGAAATAGGCACCCCGCGAAGCGGGGTGACGTCGACACGCTGGCGGTTTGGTAAGGTGTAGGTTAGGTTAAAATAATTGCCATAGATAACTGTGTATCAGGGAACCGCCCACCCCTTCCCAGAAAAAAGCCTTTGAACGGGTTAGTCGTTCGTTTAATAGCCCAAATCACTTGCTGTCCTTTATTGATTGTAAACTCATTGATTTTACTCAGCCGTATGAAGGGCTTCCCTTACGGGGCGCTACCGCTACTGATAAAAAACCCTTTCGAAAGGCTTTTTTAAGCGCTTTTTAATGGGTTGAAGCGCTTAATCGTATTGAAAGCGCTTTAAAAGCCAAATGAATGGGTATTGATGAGCATCGGCTTTGGTAAGCAAAGCATTACGAAAACCCCTTTCAAAAACCCTCGAAGGGGATACCGGGCGGGTCCCTGCTGTGTATGTTAACTATTTTAATTTTAAATAGTACTCCTTGTAATAATTTGTATGTTAATTAAAAATACTTGACATAATAAATCACAAAACGTTTTCCACGAAATAATTCATCTATTTAATGAAACATCCGACAAGTAAAAATACACGATTTAAAATTAATTGTAGTGACCATTCCACGAACTGAATTGTCGACGAAATGAAAATACATGAAACGTTGACTTTGAAGTGAAATTCGACGAAGTGAGTGTCGACAATTTGATGATAAACCATTTAAACGATGTGATACAGAGAACAAATATAATGGGAAAATAAACCATCATAGCCCCTGATAAAACTCGAACTTTGTTCCCTCCGTATTGCCGGTACAGTGCTCTCCCGCTGAGCTACTCAGACATTAGTTTGATGTTTCATGTAGCGTATCCGACCATCACCTTTGCCGCCGCTCGCTACTAGTAGCGACCTCTCTCTCTGTTTCGTTGAGGGGTTGCCTTGATTTTTATTAAAATTAAATTAACAAATAGTAGAAAGTTGACTGTACGCCTATTTGACAGCTTAACATAAAGAACTGTCAGACTTTCAAAACAATGAAAATTTTACGCAGGTCAAATTTGACAAAATCGGTTCTTAAGTAAATACCGCTTCATATTATCAGGTGGGTGAGGACCCAATTCTTGGCACGTAGTTAATTGGTAGTAGTTAAAAAGTTCCGTTGTGACACGAAAATTAGCCATACAATTCTATGGTTAATTTTCGTGTCACAACGGAACTTTAACTACGCTAACTACTGGCTAATAATTTGGTGCTCACCCATCGATCACACTCGTTCTTACTTCTAATAATAATATCGACAAGAGACATACCTACTCGTACATGCATTAATCATTAAAAAAAACCTTTTTTGTCCCAGTGCTTCACACTGTCCCAATACTTACAATCTAAATTCGTAACAGTGTAGGTAAACATTTATTTTGTTCCTCTCCCACAAATACAAACGATAATGTGACAGTGAAAGACATAATAACTATAATTATATTGCATATTATTATTATTAAACAAAAAAAATGGTAGGAAATAAGAAAATAGAAGCATAGGTAAGTCTAGTGCAACAAGATCTAGGTCCCAATAGGAACTATTTGAATAGCCAGGAAGATATAGAGGCTGGGAATGCAAAGTCAGTCTACTTTGCTTGCGACACGATTGTCGCCGACG
Organism: Epinotia demarniana; assembly: GCA_945867215.1. Taxonomy (NCBI): domain Eukaryota; kingdom Metazoa; phylum Arthropoda; class Insecta; order Lepidoptera; family Tortricidae; genus Epinotia; species Epinotia demarniana. Next base: position 39,030,843 of record OX244261.1, on the reverse strand, counting down.
GTCTCGAATCACAATGTTGCCTTGTCGTCTATCACAATGGATATGATAAAATAATCGCCACATTTCATACAGCAATATTCTCTGTCTCCAACGAGTACAAAATTGCATTCTCAGGGCAATAGTCCACGCTTGGTTCACAAGAAATGATGAAGTTCATGAATATCTCAACGTGCCGACAGCTACGTCTGAAATAGAGCGGTATAAGAAACTATACAAAGAGCTTCTATCCTTACACCAAAATCCACTCGTAGCAGATTTGTTGGACCCGTCGGCGGTGTTCAAGCGACTCAAAAGGGACGACCTATTTGATTGGTAGAGGTGGCGCTGGCCACCCCACCAGAACAAGCCATTTTTCGCACCACAAATTCGCTTATCGTCTAGAGACCGATTGCAAATTCACATATGTATTTAAAAAAAAAACATTTTATACACGCCGACGTCGATAGACAGAAACTGACCGGCCGACAGACGGAAAGACTTATTTGAACCGGTAATTTTTTGGTCGAAAGCGCCAGAAGTGTCGAACTGTCGATGGGGTACTTTCCTCATATTATAATGTATAATATAGTGTTGCTATATTGATAGTTACCATGAAATAAAATCAAAAAGTGTAAATTACTAAATTTTATTATAACGGTTAGGACGGACGAACCGAATGAGACGTCGTAAAACTATCTCAATTTGTATACACCGCTTTGGCTATCGCAAGCGAGGGTCTGCTTTTGACATTCTTTTTTGTATTTTTACGTGTTCTAATAAAATTGTATATAGCCCCATACAAACATTTGATCCACAACACCGTAAAAAAAATCCATGGACACTTCCACTCAGGGGAGTGGATAAAAGTGTGGAAAAGGGTTTCACCCAGGGTGCCAAACTATCTCCATAATTAGTAGATATGCATACCAAATTAGTCTAAAACGGATGAATACAACGGAAGTAAAGATGCCCTCGAAATGCTCCAAATATTTAGTAGATTCACCTTGCATATATTAAATGTCTTATTTTCTTGACTCCCTCTGAAATTAAAACTTGGCTACACCCGTGACGGACAGAGTTACTATTGCATAATATATAATAATATCCCCTAACCTGCTTGTGCCAACCACAGTTGCCGATTTAGCGCAGAACTCACAGTCGATAGAAACACGTGGAGAAAGAGAGGAGGTACATTCAGAATTGTATTATTAGTAGTAGCCAAAGTGGCCAAATAAACTTACATTAATAAAGACGAAATATTAGGCTACGTTGATTGCTATGATCCTGACTCTACGGTGCGTGCTAAAATGAATGAAATGAAGTGTATCTTGTGTCGTGAGTCTTGCGAGTTGAGACCACCATCTAATATAATACTCGTATATGTTCCATGTTTCGTTATCTATTTCGAAGTTATTAAATTCTTGATTTTTTAAGGTAGATTCTAGCTACTAAAATCAACTTAATTATATTTTTATCAGTATGGTCAATAATGTTTCATTATTTATTTGTATTATACATTACAAAGTAAAATGAAATCTAAACAAACAAAACGGCGTATGATACATGCGTGTGAGTGCCGCTCCAGAAACAACTGTCACTATAAAAAAGAAGAAAAAAATATTTTTGATCCCAATTAGATATCAATTTCGAAAACAAAGTGTCAAAAAAATGGACAGCGGAAAAAATGTTCACACCTTCGGGGAACTGATAAGGGGAAATAAAAACTGAGGGTTCCGTAGGTAACGTTCATAATGGGGATGATAGTGCAAACTATTGATTTGTATTTTATGGCGTTTTACATTACCAATCTGTTGCTTATTTTCAATATATTTTACTTTAGATATTATAAGAACATTAGGAATGTGTTTTATAATAACATTCATTAGAAATGACACTAATTACAGGCTGCTTACTGAAACGTTTACCTAAATACAGTAAAACTCCTATACCTATCTATTAAACGAGCAATATTTGTTTATATATAAATATATAGGATTTGGATGGGATCCAGAGGTTTATGAGTACGAAAAATCTATCTAGCTGGGTCTCATATCAGGGAAAATTCGTATTCTCCGTATTTTCACTGTTTTCACACGAGCAGAGCATGGTATATGCGACTGCGATAGCTTAACACCTAATTTACGAAGCTACTCCAGCTGTTTGTGTACCAACATGCACACGTAATAAAACTTCAGAGATTCGGGCAAAATTATACAAGGGTTTACTCGTACCAGCTCCATAAGCATTGAACCCCAAAAGGCTGTGCTCCCATTGCGCCCGCCGGTAGCGATCCGTCACAGGTTTTACGGCCCCAGACATCCAAAATGGCGTTTATCGCTTTTGACGGGACTAATTCGCCATTAGGAGGATGACACCTTTGTTTTTTCATCTGACCGTTTTTGTTTCCATGACAGGTAAAAACGAAATACGAATACATTAGGGTAGCGGAAGTTTATTTTAAATCAGTTTCACCTTAGCGTACTTAGATTTATTGAGTTGGACGAATTTTCGGCAGTCCTGAACTGTGCACTTCTCCAGAAACTTCCTGCCTCGCACAGCTAATCTGTGGAATGGATTGTCGCCTGCGGTATTTCCGGACTGATACTTACGACCTTCAAGAAGAGAGCGTACTCCCATCTTAAAGGCCGGCAACGCACTCACAACACCTCTGGTATTGCAGGTGTCCATGGGCGGCGGTAATCGCTTACCATCAGGTGATCCGTCTGCTCGTTTGCCTCCTATCACATAAAAAAAGTATTCTTGTAAAAAAACAATTCTGCCGTTCAAGTTGGAATATTGGAATTGCAGGGACAGTTTTGTAAACAACGGACATTAAAAAACCTCAACCATAAGTCTACATTCTTTTTACGTTTGTTAATAAGATACGAATCTTAGAACGAGTAAGTAGGTACCAATTGTTGCAAGTGTAACAAATTACGCTGAGTAGACGCACATCGATATTTTTAAATTTAAATATTTTCTGTGTTCTTTTTCTCCGTCGCTTGGTGGAGTTCGAGAAGCATCTGTTATTTATTTTTACACTTTATTTTATTCCATTGTCACCAAATTATCACAAACAAAATAGGTTGACTGGTATCTTATCTTATCTAGATGAGGGCCCTTTTGGATGCACTTCGACCCAGTGGGATCTTTTGTGCATTTGCCCTCTCCTTATGTCTACTCCCAACCTTGCTCCATCATTTCCACATAGCGGATGATGCAGCTCAGCGGAAGTACCTTGAATTCCTTTGGTTCCGGATAGCCGTTACCAAAGTAATTCATTTTTTGTCTGGCAAGGGCATGACATTCACACAATAAGTGTTCCATAGTCTCATCCTCCTCGCCACACATTCTACAGTCTAAACTGTCCGATAGTCCCATCTTGGCCAAGAGATCCTTGACCCCGAAGTGACCTGTGAACACCCCAGATATGATTCCGAGATGCTTTCTACTAGATTTCCAGAGTTTGTTAGTCCAGCCCGAGTCCACTCGTTCTATGAAGAGCTTAGAGTGCCTTAAGCCTTAAGCCGGTTGAATGGTACCTATACATTACGTAATTAAGTTCACTTTTTGTATCTGTAACTGTGCAATGAAATCAAAATACTAGTGAAAAATAGCAAATACCCGGGTGGTGTGAGTTTCTTCGTGTGGGTGTCGTAAAAGTCGACTAAGGGAGCAGGGTTGAAGTGTGTTGTGGGCGATGGGCTAGCAACCTATCACTGCAATATCACATTTAGTCGATCTTTTATACCCACATTTATGCTAAAAGTGGCGCTGGAACATACGTTTCATGTGCTCTGCCTACCCCTTTTGGGAATAAAGGCGTGAATGTATGAATGAATGAAGAATGAAATAGCAAATATGACTGTCTCCATGCGAAGCGGATGCATCTGTGAAAAGTGTGCAGTAATAACTATTAATTTAACACAACTAGTTTTTAATGCCCTACAATTTATTAACTAAAGCAATCCCAAAATAGCTCGCGACGCCCGAGCCATTTTAGTGTTTATTTAATTAAGTTTGTGCATATTCTGGCATATTTTACCACCAACGGTCTCATGAATGATGCATCTCTTATGCATGATTAATAAACTTAGGCTATTTAATTAGTGTTTCTCACCAATGAGACTACAGCCATAGACAATGTCAAAGTCAAACAGCTTACAAAAAGACACGAGTCGATGATTGTCATAGCCAGTTATGTCGTAATGTTCCTAAACCTACGTAAAATTTTATAGCCGACTTTTTTTATCTTGTTTGGACAATTTAAGCAGTTTATTTTTAATTTTACCAATAAGTGAATTAATTATAGTTTAATTATGATGATCCAGGCTTTGTTTTATTTTTGCAGTTGTTTTACGACCGTACATAATTCGGGTGCACCTAAAAAAGACAAGTTTTTTTATATGTTATGATTTGGTGTAATTTGGTGTAAGTTGTCGATTATTCATTGAACTTCTAACAAATTTGAGATATGTATTATTAAAGAGTTTCTATGCCACTGTGGAAATCTAGCGTTGGACCAGTTTATTGGCAATTTTACACACAGTCATTGTTCCTTGTGTAAGGGAACTTAAAGCATGCATGTTAAGTTAAGATTAATTGTGAAATTATTGAATTTTACCAAAGTTATGTGAAACCAACTAAACGACAAGTTACAAAAAGCGTTTAAAAAGAAAAACCCAAGTAGAGATGCAGGGTCTTAGAGCATTAAACCAACCGGAGCCGCCATTGACAGGCGTTCCCCTCTGCCAAATATATATGACCAGTGGTCATACACATTGTATGGACTGACGTTTATCTGACGTAGCTATTTTCACGTTACGCATACAACGTTCCCCTCCCCCGCAAAAATCGGCAGACTTTTTATGTATAGAAAATGATTCATGGCCGCTCCTGTTGGTTTAATGCTCTAAGTGCAGGGTGCAAATTCGCCAAGAGAGCGTACCATTCTTTTCTATATACGCCGCAAAACAAGCTCCATTACTGCCAACATTAGCACTTTAATCTGATATCAAGCTCAAATTAACTCAATATTTTGACGCACGTCTGGTAGTAGGAGGGAAAGAGAAAAAAGAAAGGCGCGCTCGACCTCGGCGGCCCCTGACATTGAGATGCGCACAGATAGCAAAATAGTTCCCGATTCGCAGAATTTCGAAATGCTAAAGATGAACAATAGGGCTCTCGGGACTTATTGGTCGTAGGTACAGTCGGGAGTACAAGTAGGACTGTAAAGATAAGTGAATTTCTAAAAAAAAACCGTATATTTCAATTTTTGGCAAATATTTACCACCATGTATAAATTTGTTTAGTTCGTTCAATCCACGAAAAAGCGCTTACACTATGCAACTTGTACATACTTACCCACTCAACTAATTTCCGTTAAAAATATGACTTGCGTTTTTTTAACAACCGTGTCAGGAAAAGGAACCTGACTATCCGCGCTGTGTCAAAAAGGGTAATCTCGTAACGTTTCGAACGCGCGTTAGGATTGTCTACCTGTCAATTTTCCATATTATAAAAAGTTTACGTAGATCTACCTGACGCGCGTACAATGGTGCGTTTCTCAAAAAAATGCCACTACATTTTTTCGGAGATTTTCTGAAACTTTTATGTTATTTCTACTCAAAATCACGATGTCTTTCCATCCCAATAGGAGAAAAAAAGTGTCCCAAAATTTCCATACATTTTTGTACTATTTGAACTTTCCTATTGTGTTACCGCCATACAAAGTCCAAGGTAAATTGTAACACAATAGGAAAAATTTCTTTGGGCCAAATTTTTATCCTATCAAGGTCGAAAGAGCTCCTAATATGAGTGAAAATAGTTAACATAAAATTCCTAGAAGTACAATTAATAATAGTGGCATTTTTTTGGAGAAACGCTCAGGTAATGATCAACCTGCAGGAGTAGGCTAGGTTTTTACAATTATTTATATAAAAAGGAAAATATAAAACATTCATACAAAACATAAGATTATTATATCAGGGCGACAGAGAGAAAAACCTCCTGACTATCGCGGTGTCCAGGAGTACCACCTTCTGTATCTGACCCTTTGATCCAGTCATCCAGCGAGAATCTCTTAAAGTGTTTGTCGAAATATATCGCTATTAGACCGTTCGCAGAAACGACTATCGGGACAATGATGACTATAATTATTACAAAGAGTGAAAACAGGAACTCTAAGAGATAGATATATTATCAGATTATCACCAGTGATCGTAACTTTTATAGCATTTTTGGTGCAGTATAGTGTTTTTAACGGAATTGGTAGAAAGAATTTCAATCCTAATGCTTAATTAGCGTTAATAACGTTAATATTAACCTTAATTAACAATTTTGATTGATATTGTCTATACCAATTCCATTAACAACACTACGCTACACCAACAATGCTAGAAAAGTTACGATCACTGATTAAACACTTCAGTACAGTCTAGTTCATAAATGTACGTTCTTACAAGTCAAAAATATATGAGCAACCTTATTATGCCCTTAACAATAAAGTGGTGTTCACAAATTTTTGGACATCTTGTCCACGCACATGAAAATATTTGTATGTGTAGTAAAAATGATGAACTTAACACATTTTTGCCAACCCTACTTACCAGCAATCCGAAGAAGGCTGACACGGCGGACCAGCTCAACATGGCAGCGGGCACGCGAAATAATAAACTTAACCATTACTTAACATTATGCCGTGATTTGTAACTATTTACATACGCGGCGCCTTAACTTTTAACCTTAGATGATATTCATGGTAGATGCGGGTACGTAGCTTTTCATGGTTTATTTGTGTACATACTTATGTCAACTCCCCAAAATTAACCCTGCCGACGAAGCAAGAGGTCTAGTACAAACTTTGTACTACAAACTATGACTGGATGGATTTCATGAAAGATTCATGATTTCCGGAAAGTTTAATTTCTAGACGAGTCTTAATAGTCGAGTGTTTAAGCATAAAATCATATACGCATAAGGGGTGCTTCGAAATATTTCATACATATAGTTAAGGCTTCTGAATCTACCAAAGAACATATGGCTATGGATCAAGCATGATCTAATGAATACATTTTCTACAAACACCATTTAAAAACAGTACCCATTTTCATAATTGTTAACAGACTATAACTTATTTTTTAGGAATATGGCTCCTAGGTGATTGAATATGTTAATGAACTAGACATGAGTAGTTCGCGAATGAGTGATTCAAATGAAGTACTTCACTTGGTGTCACTCTTTCATTCACTAGTTCAGTTCGGATTCATATACTTCAATACTTCAGTATATCATTTAGAAAATTGATAGTTAATTCTGCTAATTGATCATTGAATAGGATTCGATTCGATAATATGAGTGATTTAATGTTATTATAATTTTAAATACGGAAGTAACTCAATATTTCATTGAAAGACACGCGTACGACTGATATGATATACGCAATCTAATCTATCTATCTATATCAACTGATGTAGATCATATGTAGATGCACCTGAACTAAATTAAACTAGTGAACTTAAAGAGTGATATACTTCACAGTGAACGAAAGATGCATATGAATCTTTTCTTTTTAGTGACACATTTTGCGCATGACTATAATGAACCATGAGCTACCTCAATTACATTAAATAAATCAGTGGCAGTGTTTTCGGTCTAGTTTTCCCTCTAGGTAGGAAGGTCAGATGACAGTCGCTTCCTTGGGATTAAGTGCCAAAGAACAACCCATGGCTCCTTTAGATTACAACCGTGTAAAACGCTATGGAGATGAAATTAGTTGAGAAACCCGTGTCTAATCGAAAAGGCATCTAAATATGCAAGGATTCCATGTAGGTTAGTTATTGGATGTTTGTCCAGCGCCGTTAGACTGATGTTGCGCTTGCGCAGACTTGGAATAGACAACACAGACCCTTCACTGGACATGCTAAATGAAAAGTGTGAATAATTTATGGCCGGGTATACAAAGAAAAAAAACTTCTTTACTCGATTGTTGACCGGATGGACTAATGAAACTTTAATCGACTTTTACTTAAAAGGCTTAGCAAAATATATGTATAAAAAAGTACGAAATAAGAAAAAATACTAGAACTCGAATTCCATACTATTTTTGAAAGAGTATCTAAAGAAACTCCTCCGTTATTGGGATATATATATGGGATATATTGGGATAATGAAAAGATAGAGTTTTAACGTCAATTGTTAGTGCGTTACGTTAAAAAAAACGTATACGATAAAACGGAACAGTAAAACGGAGACCCTGTGTGAACAGGCTGTAAGTAAGTATAATTTACAGCCCTTCATGCTTTTTTTATTACCTACCACGTCCAGCACCTAGTACATTGAATGTTCGCATTTTGGAAATTTAATTGTGTAGTTAATTTACATAACTATGATTCGCTAATACCTACATGCATACAATTGCTAATGGAACAACTTATTATCAGTATTAATAAATGCCCGCGTGCCAGTAAAACACTGTATATAAATCTTCTACAATGTGAATAAAATAAGTAAAATGTTAAGTTAATTAAATGTTATAAAAATGTTAGAAATCAATCGCAAGGGTGTCAAAACGCACCGCCGAACATTAGTTAAGCGGCTGGCACTGGACAGGCAAGAGAGAAAATCAATGAGCAATCAGCTTAAGGTAGCATGAGCATTCACTTGTAATGAAGCATTCCAGCGATTGCTACATTACGGGTAAAAATCTCACAAAATAGACGGGAGCATTTTAGCAAGCATCCTAGTAGGAAACGACGGTCTTTCGCGCTTTTTCCCGAGCTGAGCGATTTTCTTATTGTTCCGCTATCGTCCCTCTGCGCCCACACCTCGCGTGCAGCATAATTACTAAAGCTTTCGCTAACTAGAACGAAAAACAACATGTTCGTAGCGCTGTTTAGCTCTATGCTTGTTTCAGTTCGACTCATCATCATCTATTTAAGAGCTAGGCTCTTGTCGGTGGAGTAACCGCCACTGATTTTTGTCCTCTGCTAGCCTCTTTACGTCTTCATATGACTCGACAGCCACTTTCTCTTTTATTTGGCTGGTTTAAGTATGCCTGGGTCTTCCTCTTCCTCTCCTTCCTTCGATCTTGCCCTCCAAAATGTTTACAAAGAAGCTGTCGTGCCGTATTAGATGTCCGATCATTTTGCCTCTTCTATTTTTTATTGTTTTTAGCAAGCATCGGCTCTCTCCTAGTTCGACTAATTTAAAAAAAATCGATGTAAGCGATGGTCAAACTTTCAAAAGAAAGAAGAAGATTGTAATAGTTCTAAAATGTTCAGTTTCGAACATATCCGCAAGAGAAGCATTTAGCCCATCGACGCATTTGGGTTGACCTCAGGTGAAGTTCATGTAAGGCTTGTAACTATATTTTACAGACTTAATTAACACTTCATGTAAAGTATGTAATACTAATACTGTTTGAATTATGACTGTACTTAATATAATTTACCGCGCTTAGCTAAGTTTGTATATCATTAATTACTGTACATTTCAATCTCAATATAGCAGACCGGATTTATATAAGTACCTAGTTGCTAGTAATTTATGAACATTCCTTATATTTTGTGATTAAGCAAACCAATTGATGCCTACTAAAACATGGTCGAAATGAATTGGCACATTGCATTCCTTGGTTAACAAAGGATACACAAATAAACTTTTTAAAAGTAGATAACGTACCTAACCGTCCCAGTGCCCGTCACTGACCTAATAGATAACAATTTCAATATTATGAAAACACAGAGGTGAACAATACGTGTCAACTATGACGCATTAAGGTGTCGAGCATTGGGACTTTTATCAACTACTTCAGTGATTAAACCATAAATTTTACAAAACCTTTTCTTCCTCTTTTGCATTTTAAAAGGTATTGGCTGTATTTAATGTATTTACGTTTATTAAACCTATTGTAGCGAAAACGCAAATAAAATTTGTTTGTCTTTATCTGTCACTTTAAAAATCGTGTTGGTAAGAAAGGGACGCAACACTTTTTATTTAACAGAGGCATGTTTAGTTTTATGAATAAGGGAAATCTCTTAAGCGTATCAGATCCTCGAGGCATTGAAAACGAATTGGAACTGAATGATAAACCTGTCGCAAATACAAATATGAATCCATTTTTTGCCATATAATTTTGCGAGGACTATTAATTTAATTTAAATAGATTGAACACAAATGTTTGTCTTATTTTACATAATGTCTACCATTAGTCTCGCCTGATTATTTATAGATTAAAAATGCAAAACGATTCAAGTGCAGGCTCATGATGCTTCTAGTCTAGACTCCCCGGTTTCGGACGTTGTCTGTCTGTCTGTCTGAACATTACACTGACCATCATGAGGGACATATCTATATTTGCATATAGACGACTTTAGTGTTGTTGTTTGTGTCACTGCCTGCGAAGTTAGTAGGTAGTCATAGACTATTCAAGACATAGACTATTCATCGCTTATATAAGCAATCTTTCCTGCCAGACAGGCTATCTCGCCGCGACACAACTCGCGCGTCCTGTGATAGCCATGCAGGACAGATCGCGAGTTGTGTCGCGGCAACATAGACTATCCATCCCTTATAAGCGTTCTAGTTAGAAAGAGACTGCTAGTTTATCTCGCCGCGACACAATTCGCGGACCGTCTTGTGATAGCCGAGCTCATTACTCCCCTTATGCATTGAGTAGTGTCAACCGACTACGATTCGTCGAAGACGTGTGACGTCCATTTTGCTATTACCAACACCTCAATAATTCCACAAACATTTCTATCCACAGCCACTTAATATCAGCTGTAAGCATAATGCGGGCCAGATAGCCCGGTAACGAGATAATCGTCGCCATCGCTCATCGAGTTAGCGCACCGTTATGTTGGCTATCGGGTAACCTGCGAGTCTATTCCACTAAAGTATAAGATTGGGACCAGATTTGTATTGTTCGCGTGCGCTCTATTAAATTATCGAGTTCGGTACTTCAATTAATAAAATGCGAAATACTACGTAGTACATAGTTATTACAGTGTTCGAGATTTGGAACTGGTCTTTTGACACATCGCGACACCCATATTACGTAAATTGGCACTGCTCATCGAAATAATAAAAAAAGTTTCAATAGCTTCCGAGTTACAAAACAAAGTTCAATCTCCATGCACGCTCTTTTTAGCACTTATAAAATGATTGTAATATTTTTTACGGTTTATTTGTATAGAAATTAGCATTAAAAACTCGGTATGCAAACCATTACGTCCTACGACTTTTTTTTAATTTAGTGATACACTGCTTTAATCGATTGAAGTCTGTCAATTTAGAAATAAATCGATATGAATCAAATAATTGTGAATAGGAAAATAACAATGTATTATTTAATTTACTGTCAAGATAATACGAAATAAAATCACATCGATCGAAACCGACATATTTGATTGTGGAAAATGTTGCCTTTGAAAATATGGCATTGATTTCTGCACGGCGCACGAGCTCTCTCAATTTTTCTCGCACTATCAGTCTCTCTCTTTACTTACAGGACACTTGTGTTAGCAGACGACAGTGTATATAGGCTCTCTATTTGATTTCCTAAAAATATTTTTTACACAGTAACCAATCGATTCCTTTTATTAGCCATCATCAATCGTAATCGGATATTATGACAATCGATTTACTCTAGCCACATCACTCTTTACATCATATTGGAACTGTCCAAAGACCAGTCCCAAATCTCGTAGGTACACTGTACAACTGACAACTGTTATTTTTGGCGTATCATCTCGACACTCGCTTTCTCGTTAACACCACTATGGGATGATATATGAAAAATATGCATAAGATACCTAATCGTTTCCACAGGCCAGGTGTAAAACAATCTTGTGCGTCAATTGATGGTGGCGGACTTTGACATGAAAATATGTTCTCAATTACCTACTGCTGCTTTTGCTGCATTCCAATTTTATTTAAATCTGTTTAATGCTCTTACATTATTCATTCATTATTATCTATTTCATATATATGAAATCGATCACGCGCAAAGTATGAAATATTATGAGTAGTATAGTAGTCGAGTCAGATTGACTTCTGCTTGTGCTTTGGGCATGCGCATGCGCAACAAATCTCTTGCGCGCCACGGATCAATGATCTATGGGCTGTCATCGATCCATGTCAGCGTATGCGGTAAATTTCACGAAGGAATTTTGCACCGATCATTAAGAACGTGAAGTAATTTTGAAATCATTACAAAGAGGTAAAGTGAGCGAGTGTCTTTGTGAGGGTGTAGAAATCTCGAATCCGTGTTTTTTTTTAATTGCCTAAACCTGAATTGACAAAAACAACCTGCTATCTAAATTTCACGAGAATCGGTTGAGGAATGCGACCTGTAGAGGAGAACAGCCGGACAGCGGGACGACGGGACGTCGGACATACGAACGATTTGTCGGCTAATAAGCTGCTGCATACAACTTCGTTTGCTTGGCTCGTTCATTCGATAAACTATCATGCTTCAACTAATTTTCGCTACTTAAAACTTAAATAAATAATGAACATTACTTGACGCTCATTATTTATATTAAACGGGACTTAATCGCGTATTAACTTATGTATTTACCTCACTGAGGTCTCCCGACATTTCGGATGTGTTGCAACATGGTAATTTCAATCGGGATGACGGTTTTAAGATTTCATCTTCGTGGAATCCTATCATAAGTAAATGCCAGCGTCAAAAAACATCGTCCGTTATATCACCGGACATTGTTAGTGTTGTGTGTCGGCCGGGTGACAACCCTAGTGTACAAGTGGTTCATAAAGACCAAATGCGGGTAGTTCGGAAAACCCGCGCAGCAAGAAGATGTTGATACCCGCAAGCCAGTTGTCCCGTGACCATGGATGTTGCAACACATCCGAAACGTCGGGAGACCTCAGTGAGGTAAACAAATAAGTTAAAACTTGACGCTGTCTGACCATACAAAATCATGACGTGTCATGTCCCTTTTTCCCTCCAAGCTTCAAATCGTTTTGACGCTCCAAATCCACCAAATGCCACTGCGGGTATTCACAAAATCGATTATCAGCTTTCTATTACAGTTCTTGGCCACCTTCCTTGTCTCAGTAATTCACTTCACATTGAATTTCAGATGTTTGATATACTATCCGCGGTTTAGCATACAACTGACACTTCATATGCGCAATCTGAGTTTACAAAGGTTCTAACTACCTTTCCTATCAAGAAGGAATACCAACTCAAACTTTATAACCATACGACTTATATTTAAATGTGGTAGAATGTGATGCTAGTTACTGGGTGGCTCCACCGTGGCACTAATTCATTGTTAATTGGCAATTTTAATGCTAAAGTTAACTAACTGGGCGCGACTTTGCTTGTGATGTGATTCCTTAGGTAGGGCGCGCATATTTACTTAGCACAAAACAGAGCTATTTCTAGTTAATCTAGTTACTAGTCCACACTGTAAACTGCTACAGCAGGTGCCAGTCGATTCTTTTCGAATCTTCGATTTAAGTGAATCCGCTTAAGGCCCCGTAGGTTCAGCGAAGTTGAGCGAACAGAGTTTTCGAAACAATATAATGCGTCTGTTTATAATAATATGGTTTAAAAAAAATACGAATAGTAATCTTGAGGCTTTTCTGCAGGGAAATCAGTGTTTAGAAACATGATTAAGCAATTTTCGCTCGATAGAAAAAAATCACGAACATAGGTCTAAAAGGGTCTAAAATACACTCAAAATAAGTCTTACAATTTATGCACAAAAGCTAAAAATATTAAACAGGCTTCTAAAAATCGGCAATATCATGTTTGAGAGAAATCAGTGTTTACTTTTTTATTTATTTTAACGCCAAAAAAAATAAAATTAAAAAATATGATTTCCGCGCTTCCGAGCACGCACTTCCATCTCGCTCACGCTTAAGCTCAGTGAGAGGGAGAGAAGACCATGAACCTACGGCGCCTTAAATCTTTTTACCCCTCTACACTGTGACCGACTTGGGAAATTAGTAGAGATGGAATCTCATCTCTACTAATTTCCCAAATCGGTCACGGCGTTTTCGAGTAATCGGAAAAAATACACAAAAAAATAAAAGATGCCGACGAATTCAGAACATCCTTATTTTTTGAAGTCGTTCAAAATTAAAAAATCAGTGGTCACAGCGCGGACAACTGGCAACGGACGCGGAGAAGAAAATTAAGTAGTACAGTAATACAGTTAGTACTGCATAAAGGAGTGGAGAGTATCGGGAATAATGGAATAAACTCACAAAATAGCGTAAAAATAACTGCTATATTGAATATGATGACATGGGAAGACGCATTTAGTACACGGCAGATGAATTAATAACGCAAATTTCAAACCGTTCTTCACACTGACAGGGATCGATGAGGGCTCATAAGATCATGGTTCTAGAGCACACGCACGTTGCCTAGCGAATTAAAACGACGTAATTACTAAAATATTTCTACGTTTCCTTTAGTTCATGTTCGTCGTTTATGCTGTTCTTAATTTTCTTTTTAATTATTTATTAGGACCGGACTTCGTGTCAGTTGTCACTTTGGGTGAGTTCTATGTCCAGCAATGGTCTTTCGGCTAATATGATGATGATGATATGTTCTATTCTTAATAATCTTTTCTCCTGAATATCTCAAATCTTTCTTTGACTTTTACGGTGTTAAGGCCTCCACCCACCGGACGCGTGTCGTGCGCGGCGCGTGACGTGCGCGGCGCGCGTCGGGCGCGGTTGAATCGGTATATTCACACCGCAAGCGGGCGGCGTATAGCAACGCGTGAGCAGCGCGTGTGCCGCGCGTGTGCTGCGCGTGTGCTGCGCGTGTGCCGCGCGTGCGGCGCAGCAGCAGCGCGTCATATCTCTCTCACTACCAACACATTTAATATGTATCTCACTATCTCTATCACGCTTGGCGACGCGTTAGCAACGCGTGTGCAGCGCGGGCCCGCGCAGCTCATGCGACGCGCACGACACGCGGCCGCGCTGCCGAGTTGTAACTTTAGCGCCGCGGCGGGCCGATGTGTGTTTGAAGTGTAGTTTCAATGCTTTACAACTTGCGCGTGTGCCGCGCAGCACACGCGCCGCGCACGACACGCGTCCGGTGGGTGGAGGCCTTTACTCGTAACCGTCAATTTCGCTCTTCTGGCAATCTTTCTCTATCTATCCCTCTTCACCGCACTAGCTTTATGTCTAATTCTATAACTTGTGCTGGTGGTTCGTCTTTGGAACAGCCTTCCCCCGCGATCAGAAAAGCCTCGAGCGAATTCGTTATTGAGAAATCTGTGCGTTGCATTTTCAGTTCTTCAGGCCTGTCTCTTGTGTCACTTCGGTTAAACTCTCCACCAAGATGAAAATTCTCCCAAACCCGAACGCGGCTGACCCCGCCAGATAAAGCTCACACTTAATCGCGCAACCGGCGTCGTCCCTGCCAGTGCCACGCAATACGAGACCATCTTTACTCACGACATAGCACATGTCATGTAGTGGGGCACAGTGCTCAAACAAATTGTCGTAAATGTGGACACGCTGGACAAAAGCACCAATTTTTTTTCAAGCACTTATTAGGTCAATAGCTTTAAGTTTTTGATAGGAACCAACTCCTCCGTCAGCCATAATTTTATGGTGGTCATTTTGTATTAGACAGCTTTCCTTCACCGAAAAGCTAACGGTAAATATTCAGTACAGAAGTTCTGATAAACTCATTCGTACGAGCCGGGATTTGAACCCATGCCTGAACCACTAGGCTACCGTAAGCATCATACTTGATTGCACTTCCAAAAAGCAAGCATAATCGTGGCGCTAACTACGCAGATGCAAAAGGTCGTAATAGACTACGCTTATATGTCACATATACCCTTCTTAACTCGGTTTTTGATCGGGAGGAACACCGCGATGCCGTTAGGAGCCCGTGTTGGTTTCAGCCGCAACCGCAGCTTTCCCTAATCTAAGTAGCGTGTGCAGAACAAATTGTGGTACAGGGATTAGATATCTGGTGTGTGAAGGAAGAGTACGAGCAACTGGTGCTTTCTTTAGAAGCCTTACCCCGTGAAGGTACCCCGAGGTAGGACATATATGTTACAACTGGTATGAATGGTTATCCTACCAACTAGGATGGCACGGATATATTTACGATACTTTTTACCATTGCTAACGGATTGGTGGCCACGTGGAAAAAGAACCGTCGGTCGTCCACCAGCTCGATGGGTTGACGACGTAAAAAAGACCGTGGGTCATTTGTGGATGAGACTAGCACGGATACGTGGCGTACTCGAAGACAGGCTTATGCTCATCAGTGATTACAGGCTGATAATGATGATGATGAACGTTCTTGAGGTCAATCTCAATCACTAGCTAGCGTACACATTGTAGTTAAATTGGAATTCGTAACATATATACTCTTAGATTTATCTGACTAAACGTATCGGGTACAAATCAAAATTATATTTGACGAGTGCTCTTGCTTCCACCTGTTTCAAGTCATCATCAACCTCCTAGCGTTATTCCCGGTTGTGCCCCTAAAGGAGCCCGGGGTCCACCATGACACCTAATCCCGAGATTTGACATAGGCACCAGTTTTACGAAAGCGACTGCCATCTGACCTTCCAACCCAGAGGCAAAACTAGACCTTATTGGGATTAGACAGGTTTCCTCACGATTTTTTCCTTCACCGAAGGCCAACGGTAAATATTCCGTAAAAACTCGTTGGTACAAGCCGGGATTCGAACCCACGACCGCCGCATACCTGAACTACTAGGATATCGAATCGGTTCAAGTGTATAGTTAATATTCAAGTATAATCTGAGGTCGCATGGGGGAGCTGAGCGTGAATATGAGCATGCACGTTACACGTGCTTTCGTGCCAGCAACTATACAGGGGTCTGAAAGAGATATAAAGAAAAGAAAGAAAGAAGACATTTTATTCACTACACAAAAGACACACAGAGACAAAAAAAGAAAAAAATACAGTACAATTGACACAATGTGTGTCTTCGCGGTAGTGAATCGGCCGCTGTCTCATCATTATGCCGAGGTGTCAGACAGACACCCTACAGCGCTGACCCACGGAACGCAACACAACGTACTACCGATACAAACGTATTTATATACACATAATAAATAAATAATGAATATAATACATTTGTTAAATATGTATCGCAAATTAAAAACGCGAAAGGGTTGGCATGTTTAAAAAAGAAAATAGAGAAAAATAAAATAAAGTGCTGGATGGGTTAGGGTTGGGATCTTTGGAGCGTCAACAAATAGCCTTTAAGCTGGCGCCTAATGGTATACCTGCTAGACGCTCCTTGGATAGGTGGGCGGAGATCATTCCAACACTTGGACGCTTCGAACCTGAAGCTAACCTCGAAACGCCGCGGTCCGATGCTTTGGCACCAGAATTGCCATCTTCTCGCACTCTTGGGCCATACAAGTCTACTCAGCAAATATGCTGGGACCCCTGATCGCATAACTTTTGTATTCAGCAGCGTCGGCAATCGCGGGACGAGCTAGATAGACTCCTTTTCAAAGAATTGGCTGGAGACTGAATACTGCTCAGAACTTAGAGCATTAAAGCAACAGGAGCGGCCATGAGTCATTTTCTATACATAAAAAGTCTGCCGATTTTTGCGGGGGAGGGGAACGTCAAATGTATGCGTAACGTGAAAATAGCTACGTCAGATAAACGTCAGTCCATACAATGTGTATGACCACTGGTCATATATTTTTGGCAGAGGGGAACGCCTGTCAATGGCCGCTCCGGTTGGTTTAATGCTCTAAGGCTCAGAAACGCAAAGTCTGGAAACGAAGGGAGGAGGCATTTGCCTGTAGCCCAAGCACTTTATTTTTTGCGTGTAACTAATATATTATCACTTTAGTAATTACGTAGACTGAAAATCCACCAAAATATTAGTCATCAAAAAAATCGATATTTAACCAATTCCTGAAAAAAGAGGAAAAATATTAATAGATATTTTAATTTTTGTTTTGGTTCATATACAGGAGCTCTTCAATAATAATAAATAAATCACACAAAAAACATAATGGATGTGTCATTTATTTTTATATATTTACTTCCCTATGGAAATTTTGGTGGATTCTTGGATAAGGCATCTTAGAATAACATTTTAAAATTAAACAAACAAATAAACGCTGTTATAAATTAATGTTTGAAAAAAACGTAATTTTCCTGGGGTACTGGCAGGCTCCTAATAATAATAAAAATTCAGCAAATAAAAAACAATATTGCCGCACTGACGCTACCTAATCGTCAAATACAGGGTAATGTAACACCACCGCTCACTTTGCCTCGAATTATACTTACACACGCATATACAGACACACATACACTCACACACTTGACCACTCGCCATGTGATACGTGCATTACGAAATGCATTCCTAGAATTACTTAAATTCACCTGCTTTAATAACCAATCTGTAAAAGTTTTATATTTTTGTAGGGTTCCGTGACCAAATGCACCGAAGAAAGAGATGTTCAATATCCTCTGCTCTGTCTTAAGGCCCAAGGCTTAGTAGGAGGTAATAGAGGCATTAAAACGTATATTTGCTAATGGGAAGTCTCAAATATTCCTGGCATGGCTATGGGTTATGGTTATGGTATGGGTTGCATCAACTTACGATTACAGACCGATCAGTGTTAAATATGGCGCCAGCAATTGTCAGTCCATAGAAACTTGACAAGTATCTATGGACTGAC
The DNA here is from genome assembly GCA_945867215.1 of Epinotia demarniana. Taxonomy (NCBI): domain Eukaryota; kingdom Metazoa; phylum Arthropoda; class Insecta; order Lepidoptera; family Tortricidae; genus Epinotia; species Epinotia demarniana. Next base: position 39,012,159 of record OX244261.1, on the reverse strand, counting down.
AGTTTCCATAGTAACCAGCACTCGAGTGTGGTTATAACTACTCCAGTAAGATACGGGAACCAAACGTTCTTGTCAAGTAAAGACATCAACGGGCGGTAAGACCCGTATTATTAAACTGTGCCCCAGTGAGATGCCCTCGAGGTAGGCTTGAGTATGATCGAATGTTGAGTGTTGCATCATCCTAGGGCTTAGGGCCGTATTCATGACGTATTAATGAGTACTCGTGATATGGCCGCCATTTTGACGTATGGTGAACGACTGCTTAAATGCCTGAAATCCATTGCAGAGACATATGACATGACAAGTGAACCTTATTAAAAAGTTTGGTTAGAAATGCGCTCGGGGTGGCCGTAAATATTATTGGACTCGTAATTAACTTTTACAATTATTTTTTGCGGAGATCTATGTCCAACAGTGGGCGTCTTTCGGCTGAGATGATGATGAATGTTTATGATTAATGTACTAACACAATAATTTTGAACAGTGCATCTACTTACTTAGTAATAAAGACACAGATTATAATCAGAAATTAATATAATTCATTCATTCAAGGCGAGTATCTTGCTGGAGGGGCTATAGACATATAAAATGGCGAATATGTAAACTAATTGACTAGATACCAATAAGAATAAGTTTAAAATGGAACCTCTGCTTGCATTTCCCATTACCAAATTAAGTATCGTGTTAGTAAATCAAAACGAACTGTCAAAATGTTTACTTTAATAGATCATATAAATATAGGAATACTGCCAACTTCGTGAAGATTAACAAATTATTATAATATGATATAAGAATATTATGTTTGCTAAGCCATATTAATCTATACTGTTAATATGCATAGTTTGTGACAGCGGTGTAAGTATGTGTGTAGTGTGTAGGGAAACAAATTCCAGACAAAGTATATAGAATGGTATGAACATACGCCCATATTTTATCCCGTGGCTGCGCCTGCATTCGTCATAAGACGCGGTTGGTGCCGCTCCATCCGGCTAGTTTGTAATGTTCGGGACCCGATTCGAGATTTAATCCATCCCTGATATGTTACATAGATGTTTCCTTTCCTAACCAGAAAGACACAACCATGATATAAAAGAGATAACCAGTAGCGCAGCTCTCTGCCAAGCCGCGTTGCGCACGACTTAGCAACTCCTTTCTCACTCGCACTGAGGAAATGAAAAAGAGGAAGGCAGATTTTCTCGTCTCGTCTCTTGTGCTAGCCCTGCTGTAGAGGCTTCTTCTGCCATTAAACAACTACCGTCCCGTCAAGTCAGGAAGTTACACGTAAGCCAACGAAGTTAATGCGAAGATTACGGAAGTTATACGAGCGAGCACATAACAAACTAGACTGGAATGCAAGACTGATGTGTAGGATTGACCCTTCGTACGAAAGAAAACAGTTATTTATTATGTAGCTATACCTATATCTATGCAAACTGTACTTTTTTGATATTTACTTTATTCCCAGAATTACTTTAAAGCCATCATTTGTATCACTTAAATTCTTTAGGTACCTACAGGTACAATAGCTATAGGTTGTTTTTTTATCTGTGACGTTGACTGTAAATACTAGCCGTCAGCGAGGCTTCACAAAGATTGCAAAAAACGCAAGCAAACCCGCCGGATAAAATACAGCCTAAAACCACCCAGAAAGCCCAATCTACATGGAGGTATTTTTTTTTCAAATCTTATAGATCGACAAAACTTACAAAGCTACCATCTCATAGACTTTACCACTAGATGATCATCATCATCATCATATCAGCCGAAAGACCCTGCTGGACATAGGCCTCCCCCAAAGAGTACCAAAGTGACCGGTCCTGCGCCACCCGCATCCAGCGGATCCCCGCAACCTTTACCAGGTCATCAGTCCATCTTGTGGGGGGGGGGCTACCCACGCTGCGTTACCTGCAGCATAGTTTCGAATCGACACTTATTTTATCAAAATGGGGTCAGTATTTCAGTGACGTCACGGACGGTAACACACACGGTGCACGCTCGCGCTTACTCGTTATTTATTATTGTAAATTTGCAAACTTCCTCGTACTATAGTAATCAGTGTGTGCGTCTGGGCCCGACTGCCCTGTGCGAGTGTTCGCAGCCTACTGCGCGCCTCCGCGCCTGTGCTTGAACATATTTTATAGTGTTTAGATTGTGTGCAATCGGATTGTCTTTAAAATATGTGGGTAGGTGCAAAACGCTTACAGGAAAAAGCAATCGATTGAGTTTTTTTTTTTTTTTTTTTTTTTTTTTTTTTTTTTTTTTTTTTTTTTTTTTTTTTTAAATATTCGAGTTAATACTATACAAATAATAAAGTTTAACAATATAGCTAAGCAGTGACCACAATAAAAACTTTATCAAAACTAATAGACTATTATCAACTAGGATACCAGCGCCATCTAGCGTAGTGCACGAGAGCTATTAAGACTCCGTTAACAAGCCAAAGATGACGAAGTGCGTAACTTGCAAAAAGTTTTTATCGCCGAAAGGTGCCGCCACATGCGCAGTATGTCGCGGAGTGTATCACAGGGGCTGCGTCGGACTTGCAACTTCCGACAGTGTGGCAATCCCTAGGGACTGGGCGTGCCCTGAATGCGAAGCGAAGCGGGGGATGACTGGTGGTAGTGGGACCCAGTCAAAAGGCCCCGGTGAGATGCAGGCTCCGCCGACGACGATAACTGGGGCATTGTCCGCTAGCCCCGCGCCCATGCTAGGCAATGATACTCAGGTTACTGGGCTGCGTCGAGACCTGGATGAGTACATGTCCGAGCAGCGCGAGTTTCGCGAAGAGATACGGACCTTGAGAAATCTGTCGGGCCGCATGGACGATATCGAGCGGCGGCTGGAGGCGGTAGAAAGAGGTGAGGCGGAGTCGGCGCCCCAGAGCTGCGTGGTCGAGTTGCAGCAGACGGTGGCTCGCCTCCAGGCGGAGCTGAGCGACCGTGACCAGGACGCGCTGCTTTCGGACCTGGATATAGGCCACGTACCCGAGGCCAAAGGAGAAAACCCGGTACACACCGTCACGGTTCTCGCTACCAAACTCGGTGTCGCCCTTGACCCCCGTGATGTGGTGTTCGCCGAGCGAGTCGGTGCGGCGGAGCGGGGCGCGGCGGGTGGCGCAGACGGTGGTGCCGCGGGCCGCCCACGTCGCATTGTCGTCAGGCTGGCGCGACGCCAGCTGCGTGACGACATGTTGCGGGCTGCCCGAGTGCGCCGCAACTTCACCTCTGCCGACGCTGGCTTGCCGGGCGCACCCAGCCGCGTTTATGTGAACGAGCGGCTCACGCGCACAAACCGCCAGCTATTCCAACGTGTTCGGGAGGAGTGTCGGAAGCAGGCGTGGAGGTTTGCGTGGACGAAGCGGGGACGGGTGTACGCCCGGCAGGGAGACGGGAAACAGGCGTACAGCATCCGGTCTGACGCCGATATAATGCGTGTTTTTGGAGCCGTCTCTGTTTGAAGTCGTCACGCTCAGGCTTATCTCTATTTATGATTATATGGAATGGTATGGCAGTGGCATGGAAATTTTAAATTATTTTAATGTATTAGGCAGTGGCATGGAAATTTTAAATTATTTTAACGTATTACACTTACATCTAATTATAATATATGAATTGCAGAGTTTTGACTTATTTTATTTATTACTATCTACTATATACATACACAATCACCGACACATAGTTATTTTCATTTACTTATTATTTTATCACATATGTTTATTATTAGCGTGTTTCTCTGTTAATGATGATTAATAAGTCCATGAGAATAGGTTTGTTCAATGCAGGTTCTCTGGGCACGAAACACGATGACTTCATAGCGGCTACTTCCCGGCATGATCTTGATGTGCTGGCTATCAACGAGTCGTGGTTAAGAGCTGGGGAGGAGGGGAAAGCGCCTGCACTCCCTGGGTACAGGTTGCGCCATATCCCTAGGCCTACAGGCACAAGATCCCGCGGAGGAGGCGTGGGCTTTTATATTAAACGATACGTCAATGCTCGCACCTGGCCTCACCCCGTTGACCCTCTGCATAGACTCGTGGAACAAATGTGGATCACTTTGACCCTTAACGGAAAGAAACTGGCGATCGGAACGGCGTATCGTCCACCCTGGATGGATATAGATTTGTTTTTGGATGCTATTTCTGACACTATTGGCTAAATTCCTGACTATGACCATTTGATATTATTAGGCGATTTCAATATAAATGTATTAAATAATAATGACACTAGAAGTACTAAATTAAATAATTTCTTGACCTGTTTTCAATTGACACAATTAGTTACAGAACCCACGCATTTCACAAACACTAGCCAGACGCTGCTTGATGTAGTTTGTACGGATTTGCGTGCGAAAAATCTAAGCATACACCATATGGGTACGCTCTATGGGCACTGCCTTGTTGTTTGCGAATTCAACATTAAGCTTGAAAAACCTAAGCCATTTCAAATAACCTACAGGCCTATCAAGAACATTCTACGCGACTATCTAGATGCAGACTTGCGGTCTGTGAGGTGGGACCTGATGTCAAACCTGGGAAATGTAAATGATATGGCCGAAGCCTTCAACCAACACATATTATACATATTTGACTTACATGCTCCTCTTAAAACTACACTAGTTAAGGGTTGTTCGTACCCCTGGATCACGGACACAGTCAAGCTCATGATGCGTTTGCGTGACAAAGCCGCAGCAGAGTTTCATAGAAGCCAGTCTGACAGTAAAAAACAATACTACAAAGACTTGAAATCTACTGTCAATAAAGCAATGTTCTATGAAAAATCTGCATACTTTGAATTGAACATAAACAGTAAGATTCATGATCCTAAGACACTATGGAATAACCTGAAGTCAACTATACTGCCTAAAAAAAACAGTGAACTACCTGCATCATTTGACAACCCAACTGTAATTAATAATCATTTTCTAAGTCTGCCCGGAACTTCAGAAGTTTCTATATCACAACTGACATACCTTGAGTACCACAGACACAGCGACTCCATATTTACATTACTTCCAATTAGTTCAGTCCAAATCAACAAAATTATTAAAAATCTGAAATCAAATGCTGAAGGTAGCGATGGTATTAATTTGAATATGCTTATGTTGACATTGCCCCACACTATTGATATTATAACTGACATAATAAATACTTCCATTTTGACATCAACTTTCCCCGACATCTGGAAGTAAGCGATTGTGCACCCATTGCCTAAAACTGCTAACCCATCTGAACTCAAAGACCTACGACCTATTAGTATTCTGCCTTGTATTTCTAAAATACTAGAAAAGGCTGTGGGCTCACAGCTTACTCATTACCTTGAGTCGAACAACATTCTGCCTAGTGTTCAATCAGGTTTCAGAAAAGGGAGGAGTACAATGACGGCTTTACTTGATGTCACTGACAATATTTTGTGTGCACAGGACAAGGGAATGTGTACACTGTTAGTACTCCTTGACTTTTCCCGCGCCTTTGACTGCCTTAACATTAATCTACTTTTATCAAAGTTGAGTTATTATGGCTTCGACATCAATGCTTTGAGATGGTTTGACAGTTATCTAAATAACCGTTGTCAATTTGTAAAAATTAATCTTAGTGATGGCTCCACGCGGTCTTCTGAACTAGCTTGCCTCGAGAGAGGAGTCCCTCAAGGATCGGTGATTGGTCCGATCCTGTTCATTTTATACTCTGCTGATATAGGGTCACACATAACACACAGCAAGTACCACATCTATGCGGATGATGTACAAGTGTACATCTCATGCAAACCTTCCGAACTAGAGAGCACCATAGAAAATCTTAATGCAGACCTTTCAAGTATTTCTAACTGGGCCACAGAAAATGGGTTAATTCTTAACCCAAGTAAGACTAAGTATATGGTTTTTGGCAGCAAACAACAGCTAGCTAGCACCAGTCCTTCAAATCACGTTATGGTTATGAATAAGCCTATTGAGCGGACGCATGAAGCACGCAACCTAGGTCTTTTGATGGATGGCAGCCTTCGTTATGAAAAACACATTGCCAATACAGTCAGAAGCTGTTTTTATAAACTCAAAGTACTGTACAAAATAAGACCATTTTTAAATGAGAGCCTACGAATACAGTTGGTGGAATCACTAGTTTTATCTAGACTTAATTATGTGGACACTGTTGTTGGTCCACGACTTCTTTCTAAAACAAAGAAACTCATCCAGCGTGTTCAGAATGCCTGCGCTCGCTTTTGTTTCAACATTCCGTTGAGGGCCCATGTCACCCCATTTCTAAACAAGAATAATATCTTGAAAATGCAACACCGCCGTAAGCTCCATTTGGCTTGTTTGCTTTTTGGGGTATTGAAGCACGAGGCGCCGGCGTATCTCTTCGAGAAACTCTCCTTTAATAACTCGTCTCGGGGTGGAAGACGTCAGCGCATAATATGTCTGGTGACTCCCCGACATGCTTCTGCTGCTTTCCGAGGAAGTTTCCGCTATGCAGCCACGAAGTGCTGGAACAATGTCCCGCCGCCGCTTAGAGGCTTGCCGGACGTTAACAGATTTAGAATTAATCTCAAAAAATTCATGCAAGAACATCAGCATAAACAGGAGAATCTGTGTCATGAAACTAGCTGCATTTAACACTCCCTCACCTGTTGGTTATGCCCCATCTGCAGTTCATCCATTGCCATACGGTTGCCAAACGTAATTTAATGTGTACTTCAGTTTGTCAACGTAGTTTAACTTAATAATATTGTTTTTAAGCACAATATCATGCTGCTTTGATTGTTTGACGTTTAGTGTTTAGTTTAGATATAGATAATAATTTCTACTATGGTGTTTAGTCTGTTTTCTGTTTGTTGGCGCTAGTAGTACTGTTCGCGTATGGGCTGCGTTCACTTTTACCATTAAGGCCCATACGCACGTAGCGGTTTGTTGGGATGCAACTTTTTGCAGGCCAACAAACCATTACTACTACAACTATTTATTTTTTAATTTAATTATTTATAAGTTTTAAGTTTTAATTTTAGTTGAGACGGTATTTTTCCTTTTATTAATTTTTGTTTGTTACTTTCCGTGTCCTCACCAAATGGACCCTGCGGAAGACCAGCGCTGGCTGCAAAGCTAGTACATGCTGAGCTGGGTCCATTTCGTGGCAAAAATGTGTTTTATTTTTTATTATTATTTCTTTTAATCGATATTGTGTTTGTCACGAATAAATGTTTTGATTTGATTTGATATTTCAAAAATATAAACATAGAGTGCTAAAATCATGTTAAAACACGGCCAAAAAATAATAATTTGAAAGAGCACGAACACTTATCACGCAAGTAATATCGTCAGAACACATTTAGTTATTTATCAAGTTTTTTCGCTAACATACCGACACCAGTCGCACGCATACTTTCTCGACATATCGGTTAGTACAACTCCAGAAAAGGGCGCGTGTAAAAACTGAGCCAAAACCCGATGTGACTTGCGCGTTTCTTATCGTTGTATATGCATGAATCTGTGTTTGATTATTTAATATAACTGGTAGTTAATGTCGAGAGGCATGACAGGTCATCTCGCTCATATTTGGACCAGCGTAACTGGGGAAGTACCTCCAACTCACACAAGACCGCAGCCATGATGCCACCACTTTGGATTGTAAATGTGTGATGATAGTGATGTGACGAACGAGCATTCATGAAAAATTACGTTTAGTGTAAGGCCTGAGTGGACGCCCCGCTCAGAGCGGGGTGTGCAGCGTCCATATAAAACAAATGCAATTTATATGGACGCTCCACGCCCCGCTCTAGACGTGGCGTCCATTCAGGCCTTACACTTAGAAATGGGTACCTAATTAGACACCAATCGACCAGCTGGGGATGTGTAGTAATTGTTTTCTTGACATTGTAGATATATCTCGATGCTGAGGCGGAAAACCAATCCAGTTTAAAGCACATATCAGGATCTGTGGGAGCTACCTATTACATATAATTATTATCAGCATTTCTGATAATTGAAACCGTTATAGAAATCTTATTGTCTACATGCACACACATTTTTGCTAAGCTATTCTAGTGCTCAAAATGATCTCACAAACTCTAATGTAAACGAAGCAGTACGCTTACCATGAGTTTGACAATGACGGCTTACGCTAACGAGTATCGAGTTTTCTATCTGTGCATCTCTATTGCACTTTGACAGTACGAGCGGGATGCACAGATAGAAAACTCGATACTCGTTAGCGTAAGCCGTCACTGTCAAACTCATGGTAAGCGTACAGGATCTGTGTAGGTCCTTTTAAGTGTTATTTTGCTTAACTACTACGCACTATTTCGCACTCTGCAACAAGAAACATCGCATATCTCAATTTAAGTCAGATCACTCACAATTCATAATCAAAGTGAACATTGCGACTAAATATAATCTATAGCTATTTTCAAAAGTTATACCCTCGGTAAAGCACATTATCCTTACGAAATACGCACCAATTGGCCTGATGCGTTTTTAGTTCCAGCAAAAGAGGCAACAGCCAACGGTCCATGCTGCCAGTGGAAGCTGGGACACCGCGCGGCTCGCACGCGCCCGATTTAAAAACGTTCCAATTCCGAATCTCCGACGAGTGACAGTAAAGTTTGTGGTAGTGTTTTGTTTTTTCTTCGAAGTTTAAGTGTTGTTGGAAGGTTTGTTGATTAGTATTTTTTTAATTTAGATGGAGTGAGATTAGTTATTACGAATAAAAATAAGAACACCTTTAAAGCAATCATTAATTATAGTTTTTTTTTTTGTTGCTGAGATTCACAAAAATATGAACTTTCGGTTACTTTACGAAAGATTATTTCCAAATAATCTAAAGATCTTTACGATACATTCATATTGATGGCACCTTTTCAATATCCATACCTACTTATATTCAAATTGAAGTATCAACTTTTTTACAGCTATTTTTCAGTAAGAGATTTGTTTCTAAATTAAAATTAAAAATGTATTCTGCAAGTAGCCCACGTGCGCTCTTCCGTAAGTCAACAACATGCATTAATATAAGTAATATAATATTTTTTATGAACATCATCCTTAAAAACCTGGGTACACACGCACCGGGAGATAAACCCATAGTATCCAATGTTAGTAATACAAATTAATTAAATGTTGAATACTTGCTACAAAAACTTCGCTACTAACATCAAATCTAAAATTGCAATGATAGTAGAATCTGTGTCCAAAATATAATAATATAATATAAATCATATATTGATTTAAACTTTCACGATTCTTAATTTATACTAAACGGGACTTAATCGCGTATTAACTTATTTATTTACCTCACTGAGGTCTCCCGACGTTTCGGATGTGTTGCAACATCCATGGTCACGGGACAACTCACGGAGACCTCAGTGAGGTAAATAAATAAGTTAATACGCGATTAAGTCCCGTTTAGTATAAATAATAATATAAATCAGCCTATTTACGTCCCACTGCTGGGCACATGCCTCATCTCATGAATGAGAGGGAACGGGCAGTTGTCCCCACGCTGGCCCAATATGGGTTGGGGACTTCACATACACCTTTGAATTTCTTCGTGGATGTATGCAGGTTTTCTTACGATGTTATTCCTTCACCGAAAAGCTAACGGTAAATATTATAAATGATATTACGTACATAAATTCCGAAAAACTCATTGGTACCGCCGTTTGACAGCCATGCCTGAACCGCTAGGCTGCCGTAGTGTCCAAAATACCTAAATATTAATTTTAACGCGGCAACCATCAAACATTGCAATTAACCTCCCTATCTGGGTCTGAGTTATCAGGGTTATTGTTACTTTAGTCTTTGGGTTATTGCCACACCGAATGTCGCCCACCACCGTAAAGTAAGTATTAACTTAAGTAAAATGCCTAAATGTAATGTAAAATTATTGAATAATAGGTATTCACTTTTAGAGATTTATAAGAATAATCAACTTCGATTTAAATTTCATATGTTAACAACCCTTTCATACATCATCGTACCGTACTTACTCTCGTATTGTTCTGGCTAAAGATTGATTCAGTACCTTAGTACTATTTATCCAACTTTGTATTAATAATCACTTTTATCTTTAAGTAGACGAAGAACCACATTTAATTCATAGACGAATTGTTAAATAATATAGTAGATAAGATATTCTTAGTTTTTATAAAAAAATAAAAATAAAAAATAAATTGTCGTCATCATCATATCAGCCGAAAAACGTCCACTGCTGGACATAAGTATAATTTGTATTGACGTCGAACTATTATAATACACAGTCGTATTTAACTGTATAGGTATTACGGCACTAAACTAGACAATGGTAGATAAACATTAAAATATACTGTTTGTCATATAATAAATAATAATAAATATAAGGGGACAATCTTACACAAATCGACCATATTCCTCTATTATGCCATCAAAAAGTTATTAAAACACTTTACGTAACACCTGGCCGTAATGCCAGTTTTACCGCACGCTGCGCGTACGGTAAAACTATGTACTCACCACGGGCGGTAATTCGTAAAGCCCCAGATCGGGTATTTATGTCCCTCAACTTCGGTTCGAGCCACAAACACCTGCGATCTGGGCCATTCACGAATTCACTGCCGTAATGTACCTACTATTGTAATCATATTCTATGGATATAAATAAATAACAGGAGACAAATCGAGCTAGCCCCGAGTTAAGCTCAATACAGCTTTTTTATGGGTACTAGACCACGAGGTATTTAATAGATATATGTACATACTCCAACACACAAAAACATCTAAAACTCAGAAAAAAATACTCATGCCCATCTCACAAATATTTGCATTTACCGGGACTCAAACACAGGACATTCAGTTTCGTGGGCATCGACTTATTTATTTATCGTATGGCAAATCGGTAGGCTACCCACTAGGCTAACCGGTCGTCAAAAGATAAGACAGAGCAGATTGTTCTTAAGATTAGGTCTAGTTTGGGACCTATTTAATTATTTTGCCAGTACTGATATATAAATTGTAGGAAATTACCGACCATTATAAATAATAATAAACAGTAAAGAAAAGATGCTCCTCGTTACTGGTCTAGTCCAAATCCGCCAACAGTGAAAACCGCAACAGTAGCAGCATCTATCTATCTTCAATGGCTCACCGACCCAAAGTGGGTCTTGGCCTCCGACACGAGTTGTCGCCACTTGACCCGATCCTGTGCCATCTCTCCTTCCAGTTCATGGCTTTAAGGTCGCGCAGGTCTAGTTCGACGTCGTCGTTCCAGCGATACGGGTCTCCGTCCTCCTGGATGTCCCAAATATGCCCGTAATCATATAAAGCATATACTCATGTATATATGTGAGACTTGGACGCTAACACTTAAAGAAGAAAATAAGCTCCTGGTGGCGGAGAGAAAAAATCTCCGAAAAAATTTAGAAGCAGCATCTAGTAGTTTCTAAATAGCAAAGAAGACCAGACCTAGGAGTGGCTTTCGGAGATTTTGCTTTATAATTATAATATTGAACCGTGGATTTTCGACCTTTTATTTCGTCGTCTACCTTTTCATTGACTTTTCCTATAATAAAAACTTTTTCGCTGAAACCGTAAAAAACTTTTATAGGCTAGGGTCTGATGTCCATTTCCTATCTAATATGAAATTTTTATAATTAATAATTCTATATTTTAGGTTCACATAGTTTAAGTTAGTCTACAGTGATATAACTCTATCATGACGAGCTGTCATTTCAATTCGAGTTGATAGCAACCATATGAGGCTTACGAGTGTCACTGTTAAATCTTCAAAAAAGTTAAAAACTTTTTTAGGGCTCTGTCCATATTAAATAGACAAAATGGCGAAAACGGATTCTAGACTCGGTAGCATTATAGGAAACACTACGAGTAGTAAATATGGTGAAATAAAATTTCACATTAAATTTCTGTTCCCATTTTTTTCTTCAATAGATTTAGACACTATTTACTAGTATGGACACTAAATATATAAAAACAAGTGCCCTGTGAGCTGTAGAACTCTCGCAAATAAGCTTTTTTATTTTCAGAAACTGAATCAACAAAAACCCGCCTAATCCGAAACCGAGAACTTCGTTTGCTTCGCTCGCTCGTTCAATAATATGTGATACTATTATACTGTTCTGCGATATAAATAAGTATACCTACATATTATAGGATGTAGTGGGACGGGTCACAAGGCTTTTTTTGACACGATCCGCTGGCGAGGCTCTAATAGGAATTATTCAGAGCAATGACGCGTAGTTGCAGTGTCCAAGAGGCAACCGGATGGCTCGCGGTATTTGAGCTCCCGAAGTGTTGTGGAACCGCCCTGTGCAACCCGAACTGAGCCAACTATGGAATGTTGAGAGAGGTAGGGCACAGCGTAATGTCATCACGCTTGAATCTGGAGCAGCCCGACTGGGCCTCCGCCTTACAGAAGACCACAGCCATAATAGCACTGCTGCCTATTCCGTAGGTATTGTAGTGTTGTGTTCCTGATGGTGAGTAAGGTTCCCAGAGCTCCATCCTTAAAGGCCGGCAACGCACTCACAACACCTCTGGTGTTGCAGGTGTCCATGGGCGGCGGTAATCGTTTACCATCAGGTGATCCGTCTGCTCGTTTGCCTCCTATAACATAAAAAAAAACTTGGAATGGGGCGTTCTGGGCAATTCCTACTTTTCCTAACGCTTCGTAGGTCCCTCTAGTTTCACCACACAATTACGACACGAAAACTTCTCACACATAATTTTCCAGCCCGAACACCCAATCCGCCATCAAAATAAGTGCATACTCGATATACACGAAATTCTAATCTTTCTCATAAATATTTATAGATTTGCATAAATTTGGAATAGATAAGTCGAAACAGTGTCTCTCGAAGACCCATCATTAATAAAAAGGGCGTATGTCACTGTGAAACTCATACGAAGATATGATATTTTCAACGAAACACGGCAGCACTAGTTCCACGGATTTACCAACTTATAATTGCGACTGGAAATTCGTAACTAACATAGCCCCCCCACTAATTTGACTTGCGTCCAGCGTTATAGTGAAATAATTGACGGTAAAAGTAACTTGGTACATTAAGTAGTGTTGTATTACAACAACTTTTTCTTTGCTTGTGGTTAAATAAAAAGCTAAATGTGTTCTCAAGCAATCTTTAGGTAATTGGAGTTAATTCAGCGCCAGATCCGCCCGCAAAACTAAGTTTGTAAAGCAAAATGATTGTAAAGTAGCCGATGGCTTGACATTTATCGCATTTTCGTCTCGTTTCGGTTTATTAATTGGGTTTAGTTAACTAGTATTTACTTTTAATCGGATACGATTTGATATAAAACATTGGAAGCTGTGACTAATGGCCAGTATCGAACATTATTTATTAAAACCTCATAGAAAACGAAGTTAGAAACATCTGTTACTATTTGTTCCAAATATTTCCGTTAGCTAATAGCTTTTTTATATCACGACGGTGGCAAGCTTAATGATAATATAGACACCGAAGCTTAAGGACGTTTGACAAAAAGACGTAGAACGCGATCACTATTAGGTACTGTCGGCGTTGGAACCGACAAAAATATATAATAAAACATATATACTGGGTATTAAGCATTTAAAAAATGTCTTACCGATATGAATATAACCAACGTTAACATAATTAAATTATAAGTTGTATATAAGGCCAATACACGATCAATACACCTGCTACAACACAAAATTACCTAACTCTGACTTAAATCGCCCCTAGCCGTTCCTGGTGCAAAAGTCCCCATAATATTGAAGGCATTTCAACGCTAGATAGCCATGGAAAGCCGCAGAAGAAGCAGAAACGATTCAAAGCGGGGCTCCTCCTTTTTTTGTCTTAGCCGACGGCGTATATCACGAACAAACTGTTTCGCGTCCGCCCCGCCCAAAACCCCGCTGTTTCCAGCGCCAAAGGGACAAAAATCCCAGAGGTGCATATTTTTGCCGCTTCACCGCTGTTTGAGTCTCGGCAGCAGGTCCAGCAGCGTGTACAGTGCGACTGATATAGGTGGCGGAAAATGTGCTGACACATGTAGCATCCCACACTAAACACCAGCCCCTCTCCCACGGCACTAAAGTGAGGCCACCTGGCCGCTTCCCATCAGTGCGGTTATGCCCCGGTGGCTCCAGCACGGACGGAAAACCCGCTGATCTGAGATCTCTCTGAACGATATCGTTAAGGGCATGGTGATGCGGACGCCTATTGATACATCAGCGGCAGCTCAATGTGTGATAGCCGTCAGCACCCACCATGGTACCGCAGATGCAGACATGTTGATGACACACACCGAGTCACCATCGAGTATTGTGCCCATTTGAGCTGAAGGTAACGCATTTAACCACGCCCCAGATTCTGAGCCGCCAGGAGTCTTGCATGGCCCCAAGCAGCACCACCATTATTAAGTCGATCGAGGGTGGCTTTACAACCTACGTCATCCCACGCGCGCTGAACTTTGAGATCCTGGGGTACAGCCACCCCTGGGTTGAGGTATGGTATGCTCGCCCTGTCGCCATTTACAGATAGTATGTTAGCGACTAAGTGTACTACCCCATGTGGTGACGCCAAGAAAGCCGGTAGGTTACCATCCCGCGCACGCCGCACCCCGTGCCGGATTGGCAGAGCAACCTGCGGTCTTAACGATCGTCTCCATCATAGACTTAATAGCAGCGTCGGAGGAACTGATCAACATACATCGACGTTTTGAACGTGTCACACAACTCTAAGGTTCACTGATATTAACTTTTTGTACTTAAGTATTTCCTATTATTACTAGCTAGGAATTAATTAGATTGTTTTGCGGTTATTCCTATAGTTCCGACCACCTGCAATTCTATGAAGATACGTCAACCATAGACGTCTAACGTCACGGCAGAATTCCTGTTGGCGTGACTCAGTCAAGTCGGTTACTCACGCATTTCAAGCTTTTCACTATAAAGCCAAATATAAATTTATGTTCCTCATACTTGAGTTTTGGTTACGCTTGACTAAAAGCACAGAGTACTGTGCATATGTAATAGATAATGTATTTTGAAGAATAATAAATCAGAATAACATAAAACGACGTCTAATGAAGTTATGACATATCCTTCCTTATCAGACGTGGTTTCTTACTAAGGCCTCTCATAGACTGGCGCGGCCTGGCCGCGGAAGTCAATAGTAAACTTCTCATCTCAGTGTGTTGCAGGCTTAAAACGGACACATGTTTTTTCTCTACTCTACCATAGACACTTTTTTTTAAATTTTCTGTTTCCGTTGTTTTATACGGACACATATTTTTTTCTCTACTCTACCATAGACACATTTTTATTAATTTTCTTGTTTCCGTGCGTATTACCTATTTCATAAATATTTTCTTTTGTTTAATTTTCCATTTTCGAACGAGTGATGCTTCAGCTTGGGCCGAAAATCCTTTGTCCGATGTCCGGTGTCCCGCTGTCCGGCTGTTCTCTACAGGTCGCATTTCTTGTAAATATTTAAATTTTTTGTCGAGTCGCTTTTTCGAAAAGCTTTTTTTTAAGCAATACAGACTCGCGATTTCTACAGCTAACAGAGCCACTGGTAATACTAATAATTACACGGTTCAACTCACGTATTCAATGTTACACCGGGCGACATGTTTCGAACTCTTCGGGAGTTCTTCTTCAGGATGAGTGTTTTCGCGGCCATATCTCACGAAAGTTTAAATTCGAGAGCCACTGGTATTTAATAGTATCTAATCGTACAAATAGTGTCATATGAAACGTTGTATAACAATGTCGAATAATGCTCGTGGTGTCTTCCTTTGCGATATTGGTATATAATATATAAGTTTTTTTTCATATATGTAATAAAATAAACACGGAGAGTCGCTACTGCCTTATTTAAAAAAAAACAGGTAACGGTCAAAGCTGAATATAATTTTATTACTTACTAATTTTACGACTTATAACCAAGTGGATTACAGTAACGTCTTACTAGATTTATACATCTTGATTATTTTACCACAGGTTATATAAATCGTAAACAACATTCAATCAGCACCAAATCCCATAGACAACGGCCATAAACTACTGTTATGACGAGCTTCCATAAAATGCTAATTTAACTAAAATTCAAGTTACAATCCATAAAACTGTGCTAATTAATTTATAACGCTTCAATATTATATGCCATTTATAAAATAAAAACTAATACAAAAACTGAAGCACAATTTTAATCTCTAACTTATTGCAGTAAGATCTAATTTGGAACGGGTTCGTTTCGCGACTTTACTCCGTTTTATTTAAAAGACGTACTATAACAGTTATAAAAATAGGCTTAAACGCCAATTTGAATTATAAGCAGTTACACCTTTTGAACTAAAAGAAATAGGCAATAAAAAGATTAAGAATCGACATGCGCAAACTGGGCTTCTTATTTTTATTACTTACATTTATATTAGTAGGTAGTAATTGGAATTTTCTAATACGACACTTAAATTTAAAGTTATCTTATACATAACGTCATCATCATCATCATATCAGCCGAAAAACGTCCACTGCTGGACATAGCCTCCCCCAAAGAGTGCCAAAGTGACCAATCCCGCGCCACCCGCATCCAGCGGACTCCCGCAACCTTTACCAGGTCATCAGTCCACCTTGTCGGGGGCCTACCCACGCTGCGCCTTCATAACGTGATTATTATTTATTAAAAATCATCTCATCGATTTAGCATTGGATTTTCAATTGGCCATTGGTTTAAAATTCTACTATGTTAAACACAATTATATAAAAATGATTCTCATATTTCTAGACCAATGTTACGAGACCATTCAAAGTTAGCAAGATTGACGGTATTCCAAATAATTCAGGATGTTCAATAGATTACTTTTGTTTTCTGTGAATAAAGTCACTTTTGGATAAGTTATACTGTAATAAGTTCCGCTTTAGCTTAAAATTGTATTAGTGTCCTTACTGTGTAAAGCTTACGCTACTTATAGGGCGCTTATGGATTTAAAAGTCCCTTGACGCTGTTCCATTTCCATACAAAGTACTATTTAGTGGTGTTCCAAGTTGTACAGGATATTAAAATTGAAATTGCATTTAAATTGCAAAAAGGGATTATATTTGAAGGGTACAAATACCGGAAAGTATTAAAATATTTTTGTTGGGTTTCCAAAACACGAACAATGAAGAAAATTGTTGCAAGAGAACTACCGACGACGTATTACTTATTATATAATTTTATAATTATATACACAATAGCTACGGTAGCCCAGTGGTTCAGGCATGCGGCTGTCAAACGGCGGCCGTGGGTTCGAATCCCGGCTCGTGCCAATGAGTTTTTCGGAACTGTACGGAATATGATTTCATATTTACCGTTAGCTTTTCGGTGAAGGAAAAACATCGTGAGGAAACCTGCATACATCTGCGAAGAAATAAAGGTGTTTGTGAAGTCCCCAATCCGCACTGGGCCAGCGTGGGGACTACTGCCCGTTCCCTCTCATACATGAGAGGAGGCCTGTGCCCAGCAGTGGGACGTATATAGGCTGATGATGTGATGTGATGTGATACACAATAGGCAGGAACGAAAGTTTCAAATTTTAAATTTTCATTATTATTGCATTACATGACGATCGCTGTACTGTATAATTGTATCATTAAGTCAAATGTACTGTATCATGTGAAAATTGTACATCGAAATGAAATAATCCAAACTAACTAAACTAATCAAATACATTTTTATTGCACACCCCAAAAAAATCTAGAGTACGAGTACGCTTTTACCGAAACAAAACTTTACGATCGCGTTTGCGTTTCACTCTCAATTTGTATGGGATTTGACAGGTAAACGCAAACGCGGTCGTAACGTTTTGTTTCGTTAAAACTTATACTAGAACCTCAGAACGTAGAAACGAGAACGTAGTTGAGGTAAATAACAGGCGGTCTTATCGCTAATGAATCTTCCAGACAATCAACAAGGAGTATAATAATCATCAAAATAACTACAACTTAGAATAGTTGAAAAACCCGCGACATTTTCATTTCAAAGTCCAATGTCTCAAAAACGGTTAAACAGATTTTGATGAAACATGGCTAAGAACACTTGGGATAAAATTATCTATGACACAAAAAAACCTCATTCAATTCGAACCATCCGTTTGGGAGCTACGAGAGATACACATATACACAGACAGACACGTTAAACTTATAACACCCCTTTTGTTTTGTGGGGGGTTAAAAAACATGGATGTAGTTTTAATTAGTTAGTAGTGGTTAGTAGTCCTAGAAGTACACCCCGAAATTCAGTAAAAAGCTGCAAATTACTTAGAATAATACGTATTAAGACACTTTCTTTCTTTCTTTCTTCAAATGGTGTTAAAACTGTTAAAAGCATGAAAATCGGAACGATTGATCTTTAGGCCATACGAATCAATTTGACCCGTAGCACGTAAAAAACACAAAAGGATAAGAGTTAAATAACGTCATCTTTTTTTAGTATGGGTTTTTTTTTTTCTGGAACCTATCGTATGTAGTATCTTATGAAAGGGCTTACTAAGCCGATTATTAAAATATGTCGCATCATTATATTTGAGCCACTTGTTTTAAATTAAAATAAAAATCATTATCAAAGCATACCAAGTTTGGGCTCCTCCAGACATGATACGGTTGAATTATTGAAAAATGAAAAAAAGCATAATGGACAAAAAGAAATACAATTATGCTTATCACGACCCTGTGTCCTAAGCTAGAAAACCCTGTGATAAAGGACCCAGTTTCATGACAAAGTTTTTACACAAGTAGGTAAGTATATTATAAGTTGTACAGAGCATCAGTATCTTAAAGTAAATCTACTTTACTTATATATTATAATTTGTAAAATATACCATATTATGTCATCATCATATCAGCCGAAAGACCACTGCTGGACATAGGCCTCCCCCAAAGAGTGCCAAAGTGACCGATCCCGCGCTACCCGCATCCAGCGGACTCCCGCAACCCTTACCAGGTCATCAGTCCACCTTGTCGGGGGCCTACCCACGCTGCGTATGAAATACCTAATAAACATCAAACCATCCAACTTTGAACCAAGTGTAAATCAATCAAAATAAATCGGTACACCTACGGTCGCCACTCGAGAACCTTTCCGTCCCAACGGCCATCGGTTCTACGTGCTATGTGCCCCGCCCACTGCCACTTAAGTTTAGCGATCCGGAGGGCTATATCGGTTACCTTTTTCTGATGCGGTCACGCAGAGAAACTCCCAACATGGCCCTCTCCATTGCCCTTTGGGTGACTTTGAGCCTTCTTATGAGGCCCATAGTAAGCGACCACGTTTCAGTGCCATATGTCATCACTGGCAACACACACTGGTCAAAAACTTTCGTCTTGAGACACTGCGGAATATTGGACGAAAAGATTTGCCGTAGCTTCCCGAACGCTGCCCAGCCGAGTCGGATTCGACGATTGACCTCTTTCTCGAAGTTGGACCTACCTAACTGGATCGTCTGTCCTAGGTACACATAATCGTCTACAACTTCGAGCGTAAAGTGTCCGATTGTAATGGGAGCATATTATGTATATGTAAGTAATACAGCAATTTTGAAAATATATACATTTAGTATTAACAGCTATACCTGTTTTTTTTTCTTTTTTTACCTTAAAACAATACAAAAGAAAAAATGTACAGCGGACAAACCCGTAAAAGGTTTAATTTTAGTCGATTTGTATATTTATTTGTACATTACCTCACTTCAGTGTAATAAATTCAATAAATTTACCGGGTATTAATATTTTTTAATTACTTAAGTAAAATTCAATTAAATGAATTTCATCGTACAAAAATAATATTTATATGATACGCGAAAATATATAATATATAATATACTCCATTTTTATTTGATTCAAATTAATAATTAATACAGTAGGTAAATAATGAATTGTAGAACATCGTCGATGTAAAATATGTATTTTTTTATCGTTGATTATATTACATTAAAATATACTACTAAAATAATTTTATAACCTCAAGTGTACTTGAAACTTAATCGACCAGTTTGATAAACACGAAGTCTAGACAGCGTAAATTGCAAGTCTAGGTCATTCGGGTAGACCTGGACTATCGACAGGTTAATTGCTTATCAGTGAATTAGATTGCCGTTAATTTTACCATAAAGTAGCGGTAGAAATTAACTAGCTACGGAATGCTTTTAGGAAATGCAATCTACGCTACGCTAGAGCTTAAGGCCGCTCCTCGGTTCTCGTAAACCACGCCCCCCGTGTCAAGCTGTGTTCAGACTATCTTGGGACTACTAAGTGGGCGATCGTTTTAGTTTGAGCAAATGTTTGTTGTCATTCCGATGGACGCTCAAAATTTTATTTGTGACAAACTGCATATAACGATACCTACCTAAAGTAATACTAATAATCACACGGTTCAACTCACGTATTAAATGTCGAACTCTATCTGAAGAAGAACTCCCGAAGAGTTCGAAACATGTCGCCCGTAGTGACATTTAATACGTGAGTTGAACCGTGTGATTATTGGTATTATTTCAACATGTCTCACGAAAGTTTATATTCGATCATATCCACCTAAAGTAAAGAAAACTTTCACTTTATGTCAAAGTGACATGCCATCTTAGTTCGAATTAGTTATATTGCATTGACATATAGCGTTCATTTCATACACTAGTCCAACGTCGAGGACTAGGATGTTTCATATTTTAGTTATTTATTTAAATTCATTGTTTAATAAAATTGGCAATGTAAGATAAATGTATATGCTACATAACTCTAATAAGTAATTTGTCCAAAAACGTATTTTTTCGGAATTCCACAATTCCGAAAACCATGTTTCGCTGTTGTTTTTTTGTTCTTTTAGGATATAATACAAACTAACCTAACCTATTCATGTATTTCATTTAATTATCTGCGTCAAAATTTACGCTCAGCCGGCAAATGGCATACGGATTTTTGAAATTTCGTAATAACGATGCTTTCGGTCAAATGACTAGGCATTCGGATGTTTGTGTGTTCCTAGGATACAAATAAATATCATATCATTCTTAATGAGAGAATAAAACTCGAGCAAAGCAGTGAGAATGCCCAAAGTTACCCGTTACACAATCTGAACATTTCAATATATTACACACGGGTCTAAGATCCTACTTTATCCGTCTTATTTGAAGAAGATATTGAAGATAACAATATTATTGTTATCTTTACAAATAATAGCTAAACTGAATGTAAAATATCTCCATTATATCACTCTGCCTAATTCAATAAACTCACATGCCTGATTATATCAGAATGAATCCTCTGCAAACTTCCTATTAGTCCTACTTAGTACTCCTAGGGCGTAAGTATCATTAGTCAAAATGGCGCTTACGCCTTTAGAATCCGAAGCCACAAGACTCTCAACAAGAGGGTCAATTTCAGCCATTCACATTCCAATTTATTTTAATGTGTTCACTGTTCAATTGTTCATCTCCCCATCTTTTCTTCTGTTTCCCATTTAACTTTTTTCAACCTCTTTGATACAATATTGTAACATCTTTGGACCACTTTTCTTTGTTGACTCTCATGAGTAGAAAAAGCCCACTTGGTTAAGATAGTTTAAAAAAAATGATATGGAAAATAAAACTATTAGGTACGTACGGCGAAATTCATCATTTGCGAATTAGCCCGCGCGAAAAACATTTAAATAAACTTGCAATGTGAAATATACGTATGCGATTGTTCTCCTGATTGCCGTAAGCAAAGCACGCATGTATACACGTCACGTACTAGATAAAATATAATGAGCAGTTCCAGAGATGCAACCTGCGCAGCCGGGGTTGCAGACTACCGAATGTTTATACTAATATAATTGTGATTTAAGAGATTGTTTGGTCTTGTAAATCGTAGTAAAAATTACATGTGTAGTATATATCATCCTCAATTTCAACAAACTACTAGTTTATAATTTAACCAGTGAAATTGTAAACTGTTGATTAGGTTCTATATAAATACGATCACTTTCGATCGACATGGGGAGGTTTTTCCGAGGGATTGCGGATATAGGGTCAAAAAACTGCCAAGTGCGTGTCGGGCCACGCGCAGCATAGGGTTCCGTAGTTGCCTGTCTATATTTGTTACATCGACACGCGCCAAATAGATGGTGCGGCATATTTGTACGAAAGTTGGCCTTTTCAGGTACATTTTATGTTGGTCGACTATTACTCGGTAACTAGTAATATCTACTAGGCTGTGATAATTTTCTATTTGCATTCATTATAATGTACTACTGCCACGATTTTTTTCACATTGCCAATAGCAGCCATTCAGCCGGCAGGGGGTGGGAACACATAACTCTTACAAAAATTTGGGCTTTGAAACCCAATATTAGTCAAATGGACCACTAAGCATATCAAAAACAGCTAAAAAGCGCCTGATTAAAGTTTACATTACAGCGAGTAGTGGACGCTTACCCAGAGAGACAGAGAACGACTAGAGGCCTTCGAAATGTGGTGCTGGCTAAGGATGGATAGGATTAGCTGGACGGAGAGAAAGACAAACGAAGAGGTTTTAAGGATGGTAGATGAGAAAATATGTTTGTTAGGATGTATTAGAAATAGGAGAGGCATGATGGTGGGCCACCTGATACGGCACGGCAGTTTCTTCCTAAACATCCTGGAAGGTAAAATTGAAGGCAAGAAAGGCAGAGGAAGGCCTAGGCTAACATATTTTAGCCAAATAAAGGATGAAGCTGATGTCGAGTCATATGAGGAAACCAAGAGGCTGGCCATGGGCAGAGAAAAGTGGCGGTTACTCCACCGACAAGAGCAAGGCTCTTAAGTAATGATGATGATGGACCACTAAGTTGAAAAATTGTATTTATAAAATCGTAATATTTCTGAACAAGCTACCCAAATTTTGATTCTACCACTGTGTCGGCGTGTTTGATTTATATGGCCATGTTAAAATTACAGCTTTCTAGTCGTACCTAAGGGTCACTGAGCTAAGCCACAGACGGACAGAAGAAACTATAAGGGTTCCGTTTTTGCCATTTTGGCTCCAGAACCCTTAACGTGTACACATTTTTAAAGGGTCCGCACCGCACATGTTTCGCCCCTCGATAAGGAAGCGTCCATAGGCTGTAGTGACCGCTCAGTGGCAGAGAAAAAGAAGCCAGATACTAACAATGATATATCTGATAAGGATAAAGTATCGTTTTACTGTAGGTATCGCATAAGTTGTCCCATTACCATTATTGTCGTTTTTACGGTTCCGTAGTCAAATGGCAAGAAACGGAACCCTTATGGATTCGTCATGTCTGTCTGTCTGTCTGTACATCCGTATGTCACAGCCACTTTTTTCCGAAACTATATTAACACTGTTGAAACTTGGTAAGTAGAACTTGGTATTCTGTGAACCGCATTAAAATTTTCACACAAAAATAGAAAAATAAACAATAAATTTTGGGGGTTCCTCATACTTAGAAGTGAAACTCAAAAAAAAATTTTTCATCAAACCCATACGTGTGGGTCTTCAAAAATGATATTGCGGTTTCTAATATCATAGGATAATGGTACGGAACCCTTTGTGCGCGAGTCCAACTCGCACAAGGCCGGTTTTTTTTTATTTTACTTTTCCAGTCTTGTTTTTTTTTTAACACAGTTTTGGAAATGTCTTCTTGTAGAAAAACCAAGTTTACTTATTTTAGGTAGGTTAAGTACTATCATTGTACCTACTTAATAAGCTTAATTTTGCTTTATTTATTAAATAGATTAAGAATGACTGACTGTTAATTATGTTCGCCGTTTCTTGTTGACTGAATTTGACTTGTAAAAGTGCCATTGCGGCCTATTTGCTGAATAAAACTTATTTATTTAATTTATATGGAAACTAAGGTATTTCCGGCCTGTTTCCTCGAAACCGTTCTCTACTCTATGACAATACAGAAGCGGCCATTTTTGTCTAATTGGCCATAAACCCTAAACTAGCGACCATTTAATTATACCCAAAAATGAATTTCAACGATGAAACAACTAATTTATTGCCGAATTGTATTAATTTTATGACAATGTGACAGCAGTAAATATGTCATTGGGTTTTAATTAGCATTAATATACGACAGTTATAAGACATTAAGTAATATTAGAGGTTGTTATGATGCTTATTGTCTAACTTGTGACATTATGAGTTTTAATAGGTGTAATTAAGGCGCCGTAGGTTCATGGTCTTCTCTCCCTCTCACTGAGCATGAGCGTGAGCGAGATGGAAGTGCGTGCTCGGAAGCGCGGAAATCATGTTTTTTAATTTTAATTTTTTGGCGGTTTAAATAAATAAAAAAGTAAACACTGATTTCCCTCAAACATGATATTGCCGATTTTTAGAAGCCATTTTAATATTTTTAGCTTTTGTTCGTAATTTGTAACAAATATTTTACGTGTATTTTAGACCCTTTTAAACCTATGTTCGTGATTTTTTTCTATCGAGCGAAAAATGCTTAGTCATGTTTCTAAACACTGATTTCCCTGCAGAAAAGCCTCAAGATGACTATTCGTATTTTTTTAAAACCATCTAAATATATAAAAGAAGAAGCTGACTGACTGACTGACTGACTGACTGACTGACTGACTGACTGACTGACTGACATATCAACGCACAGCCCAAACCGCTGGGTCTACGGATACCAAATTTGGCACGTAGGTTCCTTATAAGGTGTAGGGGAGCACTAAGAAAGGATTTTTCAAAACTCACCCCCTAAAGGGGTAAAACGGGGGTCCAAAGTTTGTATGGGGGAAGCATTATTTTTTGAACTAGAGACTTAAAACTTTGTAGGAAGATTACTTATTAAGATACAAAAAAAGTACTTTCAGCGTTTTACAAAATTCCACCCCTAAGGGGTTTAAATAGGGGTGCAAAGTTTGTATTCAAAACTACTGGGACTACAAACTTGAAATTTACATCAGACCTTCCTTTTATGACGTAGGCAAGGGAAAAGACGGGATTTTTGGAAATTCTATGCCTAAGGGTGTTAAATAGGGGTGCAAAGTTTGTATGGGTGAAACATTATTTTTTGTACTAGAGACTTGAAACTTTGTAGGGATATTACTTATTAAGATACAAAAAAAGTCCTTTTAGCGTTTTAGAAAATTCCACCCCTAAAGGGGGTCAAATAGGGGTGCAATGTTTGTATGAGGTAAACATTATTTATTGAACTAGAGACTTGAAACTTTGTAGGAAGATTACTTATTAGGATACAAATAAAAATATCCTTAGCGTTTTTAAAATTCCACCCCTAAGGAGATTAAATAGGGGTGCAAAGTTTGTATTCAAAACTACTGGGACTACAAACTTGAAGTTTACACCAGAACTTCCTTTTATGACGTAGGCAAGGGATAAGACGGGACTTTTGGAAATCCTATCCCAAAGGGGGTTAAAAAGGGGTGCAAAGTTTGTATGGCAGAAATATGTTTTTTTGGACTAGAGACTTGAAACTTTGTAGGGATATTACTTATAAAGATACAAAAAACGTTCTTTCAGCGTTTTAGAAAATTTTACCCCTAAGGGGGTTTATTAGGGGTGCAATGTTTGTATAAGGGAAACATTATTTATTGAACTAGAGACTTGAAACTTGGTAGGAATTTTACTTATTGGATACTAAAAAAGTGTTTTCAGCGTTTTATAAAATTCCACCCCTAAGGGGGTAAAATAGGGGTGCAAAGTTCGTATTCAAAGCTACTGGGACTAGAAACTTGAAATTTACACCAGTACTTCATTTTATGACGTAGGCAAGGGATAAGACGGGATTTTTTGAAATTCTATCCCTAAGGGGGTTAAATAGGGATGCAATGTTTGTGGGGGGGAAACATTATTTATTGAACTAGAGACTTGAGACTCTGTAGGAAGATAACTTATTAGGATACAAAAATGTAATTTCAGCGTTTTATAAAATTCCACCCCTAAGGGGGGTAAATGAGGGTCCAAATTTTGTATAAGGGAAACTTATTTTTAGCTACTACATACTTAAAACTTTGTGGACAGATTACTTATTCATTTACAAATAAAGTGCTTTCAGTGTATTGGAAATAATTACACCTAAAGGGGTTAAAAAGGAGGTCCAAAGTTTGTATGGAGAAAAAAGATTAGTTAGTCAAGTTTATTCTAAACTTCACAGGATAATTCCTAACGATAAATGAGTAAACAAGTGTTTCCGGTTTTTTGAGAATTCAACCCCTAAAAGGAGACATGTGGTGACAAAATCTGAAAATCAACATCGGCATCTATTGTTTCTATGGTTTATCGGGTCGCTGATTAGGAAAAAACAACGATTTTACATTCTAACGTGGCGTCTAAATATCAATATGGGCGTTGTTATTACGGTTTTTTGGGACGTTAATAACGAAAATCACATAGATTTTGAAATGTAATGTTGGGGACATGAAAATTCATGAAAATATTTGTGCCAAATTGCAATTCAATCGGTCCAGTTTTTTTCGTAGCAAATCGGTTGTAACAGACGGACTGACAGACAGCCACACGTGATCCTATAAATAAGGGTTCTATTTTTGCTTTTGAGGTATGGAACGAGACCCGCGTTATATAGGGTTATAGGTTTTAAAGTTTGTATTTGGTGCCATCTCGATCGTCAGCAATCGGTACCTAGGCGAGTGCGGGCGGCGCGGCGGGACGGGAGGGTAGGAGACATTGGGAAAGTGCCTGCATCCGTAATAAGTACATTCAAGGTGCTGCACGAAGATCTGCTTACTTTTTATAAGTTAAGCATTTTGGCCGCCGTTAAATTAAAACAAATTTTTGGGTATTTATTTTAAATACTGGTTCGAAAAGCATGGAAAAAAAATCTTAGGAAACAAGCCTATAGCCAGGGACTGATTTGGGTTACGGTTTTACCGGTATGAAACCTGTATTCCATTACGGTACCGTAATGGTGTAAAGGTTACGCGCACCGCGCCAACATAACGGTACCGTAACCGTTTTGAAATATCGGTTACCGCTATTCGATTTAAAGGTAACCGGTATTATAACGGTAACCGAAAAAAATAAGCGAGCTGGCATCGCCTGCCGATGCCGCCGCGGCCGCCGTCAGGTCAGGTCACGCCAGTGCTTGTGTACTGCGTTAGGTATTTTGTTAGCGATAATCACATCATGTGATAAAGTTAATTTAAAATGGAAACATTATTATATTTCGTAATTTCATATAGCAAATTAATTGATTGATTACGGGTTCGATTCCCGTTCTGCTCCGCTGGTGTGCGCGCGTAATGTACTATTTATTCGTACTTTGATTGAGCTTGGTATTAAATGTATCAATGTTGTCCGTCGGCCGATATTTTTAATTACCTAACTAATTTCCAACACAAGGTGTAACTAAACTATGAAAGAATTCTTATGAATTCTTATGATGATCCGCGTTATGATAAACGGAATGGCGCGGGCCACGGCGCACAGTGAGGAACGGGGGACGGGGAGCGAGCGGTAGTAGAGGCGTGCGGGGGAGGGGGGTGTCGACGCGGGCGCGGGCGAAACGGCAGCGGCATATCATACGCTTCTTTGATGCTCACCGACAACGACACTCGACAGTGCAAACGCGAGCTATTCGATTCGATTACAATATAAAGATTAAAATCTACAACGGCAAGAAAACGAAAGAACGCCGTATACGCTTTCTTTTCTTTTGATAATGAAGCGAAAACATCATCCTGTTTGATATCCGGCTGTACATCTGTCATCATAGCTCCGCACTCTCCGAGTCCCCGCCCGCACACCGCACCTCACGCTATGTTGCTGTGCCAATGTACTGAATGTAATGTTCCTACTGACGATGCGACGATGTCGCGGAAAGAAAGACAAAACGGCAGCGCCGGCAGTTTGGCAACGACGCCAAAATCTAAATATCGGTAACCTTTAAAAATCGGTTAAGGTACCGAAAAAAATAAAGGTTACCGTTATATTTCGATAGCGAAATATAAAGGTTCCGCTACCGAAACCGCTATTTCAAAACCGATATGACGTCATATCGGTTATGAATAATACCGGTATTTTTCGGTTATGCAGTCCCTGCCTATAGCAATGTCCAGGCCACAAGTTTGACTTGAAATTCGTGGAGATATTTTGGTATTTCAACATTATCATGAACATAAAAAGTAGCTTTTATTCCAGAGGACAGTTTCTCATTAATCATGATTGTAAATTTAATAATAGAAATACGTACATACATACATACATTCAGGCCTTTATTCCCAAAAGGGGCAGGCAGAGCACATGAACTTTATGTTCCAGCGCCACTTTTAGCATAAATGTGGGTATAAAAGATCAACAAAAAGTGATATTGCTTAGGTTGTTAGCCCATCACCCACAACACACTTCAACCCTGCTCTCTTAATCGACTTTTACGACACACACGGGAAGAAAGAGGGTGGTTAAATTCTAACCCGCCACCTCATGGGCATAAAAATAATAGTAAATAAAAATTAATTTACCATAATGGGTTATGACGAAGGGTTATTCGTAGGGGAAGTTAGTAGTAGTAGGTTAGTAGGCGGCGTAGCAATTCAACAATTATTGGAAAATTACTTTTACTACGCGGGCGAAGCCGCGGGCAAAAGCTAGTATTATTATAAACAGACGCATTATATTGTTTCAAAAACACTGTTCGCTTAACTTCGCTGAACCTACGGCGCCTTAATAGTTTTCGTCATGTTGGCGAGCCAAAATTTGGTTACGAAAAATGTATATGAAGCATAACTTTACCATCGTCTCGATGATAAATTGAAATCGCCATGACAGTTTTCAGTATTTCTTGTATTATTCTATCTTATCTATAAAAGTATTAATGGACTGAAAAATATTTGACAAATAAAACTCTGTTCCCTTTTTATAGTTTTCGAGACCCAGGTGCTCTATCTGTCGTTTATCTATACTAATATTATAAAGAGCAAAAGTCTGTGGAATTGTAGGTTTGTATGTTTCGAGTAATCTCCGGAACAGCTTATCCGATTACAAAAAATCTTTCACCTGCAGGTCAACTTGACTTTCTGGTTGGTTATAGGTATTAAGATACAGGCAGGACTTGGTTCTTCTCTTCATCCCTCCGTATAAATGTATAAGCCTTGTATTTTGTTGGTGTGTCAAATAAATAAATAAATGATATATTGGTTATATTTCTGGCAGGCGAACCCGCGCGGGCAGCTAGCTATATTATAAACACGACAATACGAGTACGTCAGTCGCTGTTAATAAAACGATCCTTTCATCCCGCCAACTATGTGGGTGCGAAAGTGGCAGATGTCTTATCCACAGAGATAATCGACAAAAACGCGACCAAACATGAAATGCAAACTGCAACCAACCATGAGTCGTGATAATAATAACGACATTCCTTTATACCGGACATACCTCAATCAAATAACATTGCTTAAGCTGGCTTCGAAAGATGAACCTTCACAATTTTTTGCCCACTCGATTACCGAAACTTCCGTGGCTAATCAGTTTTTTGTTAACCGTACTTTATAGACCTTAAGAAGTTGGTATTGTGTAATAACGGATTTTGACAGTCGGATAACAGACGCAACAACATGTTTTTTGTGGGGTAATGTAAGTTCAGTTACACAATGTTGTGATTGAGAATTCTTACGAATTAGATTGTCGATGGGCAAACAATAACTAGATTTTTTAAATATTTATGAATACATGTATGAAATACTTATCATTTAAAATTAATCAGTGGCTTTACAGTGAAGGAAAACATTGGAAACTGGTCTAATCCTAGAGAGGTCCAGTTTTCCCTCTGGCTTGGAATTATCAGTCGCATTCGTAAAACTCGAGTGCATGTCAAATCTTCGGATTAGGTAGGTACCAAAGCGGACCTCGGGGTGCCTCGGGCTCCTTTAGGGCACGAGCAGCAATAATGCTAGGAAGATGATGATATTTGTAATTAAATTTTACAATGAACTCTTGCATTTAACATTGGAAACTGGTCTAATCCTAGAGAGGTCCAGTTTTCCCTCTGGCTTGGAATTGTCAGTCGCATTCGTAAAACTCGAGTGCATGTCAAATCTTCGGATTAGGTAGGTACCAAAGCGGACCTCGGGATGCCTCGGGCTCCTTTAGGGCACAACCAGCAATAATGCTAGGAAGATGATGATATTTGTAATTAAATTTTACAATGAACTCTTGCATTTAAAAGTTGCGAAGTCACAGCATTTTCGTGAAATCTCGTACATCAGTGTACGTTCTGTATACATGCATGCGTATACGGCATAACCGCCGCATTTACGACTTCTAGATAAACTTTATAAAGCTATCAACGCATCAGCACTTCAATGACTGCCCCAATAGAATACTGACATTAAATAATAAAACATTTCTTATTTGATCCCCAGTATATTTTGACCCCTCAATTCAAAATATGTACTTATGCGTAATTGGACGTCGGTCGGGTGAATTGTATAGTGGTCTTAATTATAACAGTCCGCGTACATATTTATTGCAGCGCGTAGTGAATCGTCTTGTTCACAGTTTACTTGTCTCCCAAAGGAAAGACGTGACGTATGTTATTACAACTCTATAACTTGGAAACTAGGAATCTTTAAGAGTCCGCAGTAAGCTCGATTCTCCATACAAACGTAGTTACGCTCTCATTTTAAAACTACGTATTGGATTGTAACGAAACTTAACATATACAATGACATGAGGTATATCTGTCTGTAATTAGTTTATGTAGCTTCAGATACCATAATAAAAAAATACAGCGAATTTAAGGTTTTCATACAAAACTAGTTTTTGCTGTATTTCGTTTGTTTTATAAACTGGAACCATATAAACTAATTACAGACATAGATATACCTCATGTCATTGTATATGCAAAGTATCTTCACAATCCAACTCGTAGTTTTGAAATGAGAGCGTAACTACGTTTGTATGGGAAGGTGAAATTCGGCCGAGCTTACACAATACGCCGTTCCGTGCTCATTCCGAGTCCGGCCCGATCCCGGCCGGCACTCAGTCACCGACACTCGACAAAATTACGTAGGAAATAAAATGCCAATATTTAATAGGCAAAATGTGTCACTATGATGAATGCTTTATTCAGTTTTGACACGGAACTGTATACTGTGAATCGTCCTTCAAAATCGGTCTGATGCATACTGTTGTTGTTCATTTGGTAATATTAAAGTAACAGAAAGCGTCCTAATAGGAAATATCGTCTTCTCTTAAATAACATATATAGTGGTATCTATTTTATACAATTCGATTTTCTTAATGATCCGTACGAAATTCTTTCGCGAACGAAACACGGAACGGGCACGGAAAGGTGTGTACTGTTAATCATCCTCTAGTCGTATAACGACATCGTAAATGCTTCCGCGGTTGTATAGCAGCTAGGTTTACAGCTTGATTTGTGGATGATAAAAATAAAGTTGTAAGTTATATCACTTCGTTACAATTATTGGATAATCTTTGTAGGTACAATTGGCTGCAAAAACATATTTATGGTTTTCACTACCCGCGTCAAGGTAATCAAAATTCGGTCATGAACAACAGGTAGTAGATTGTGTTTTAGAGAGCAAAATTATATATTTACGGCGAGGGCGGTTTAATGAATCCTGAGTGAAATGATTTCTTTTACAATATAATAGTCCTGCGTAGCGAGATACTCTAAAGCATAATCTTGAGCGTAACTAGGGATTTAAGTGTCTACGCCCGAGACGGAAACAATTTTTCACACCTTTCATTCGGAAAAGTAAGTTTTGCTCCACGACGAGAGGGACCAAAACGCTACTTTTCTGTTCAAGCTACTTTTTTAATTTATACATTGGCATTGGAACATTTGTACGCAATGTGCCAATTGAACACAGATGTTAATAAAATAATCGATTGTAATTTCATCGCAGTCGATTCAAAACGAACAAACATATTTCAAGTTTTAACTATAACAATGTTGTATAAAAATTTATAAATATTTCGTAATATTTAAAAATTTGTAATAAAAATTAAGATAATTTAGATATATTTTAAATTTCCTCATAGTCGGTGTGAGAAATAGTATGTGTCACTCGGTAGCAAAATTATTTTCATCTCGGGCGTAAACACTTGTATCCCTCACTACGCTCAGGATCCTACGTTAGAATCCCTCGCTACGCTCAGGATTCTATTGTAGGATCCCTCGCTACGTTCAGGATTCAATACACCGCCCTCGCCGTAAATATACTATTTTGCTCCCTTGTGACACAAATAACTATTGCTACCGAGTGGCACATACTGCTTTTCACGCCTTCTATGAGGAAAATTGACAATCCTCATTTGAGGGCAACAATGGCGGTTTTATGAATAGCAGGTGTGGAAAGTTTTTTTATTGGTCGGATATCTTTGTTCCTAATACCTACTTATAGATAGGTATGTCGTAGTGTCAAAGTTTCTCATTTCTCCACACCATTTAGATTGCTCAACCCTTTAGATCTTGCCACCAAATTTATTAGCTGTACCTATCTACCCAAGCAAAACAAATCCTGTTGGTAAGTAGAATGAACCTCCCATGACATATTGACAGTAATCGTCTTAACTAAATACACATTATGGACATCTCAATCACACATCTCAATTTGGTTCACCGCATTCGCATCCTAATTGCCTTTCGATATTTTGGAATTCAGCGCGCGTGGAAACAAGCAATGAAACAAATGAATTACGATTGTGATGTGAAACAATGAACAAAAATATACCCCATGATATGTGTCAAATATACTTACTTTAGGTACATTTTTTTGCAGTGGATTAAAGTGATAAAAACAATTGACAATTGAATAGGTATTATCTAAATCTAAATGGTAAGAGGATTTTTTAATAGATACGTTCTTTAATGAGATTGAGATTACAACACTTTTTTTATGGCTTCACAATAACCAAGTTCAATAAATGAAGACGTATTTATTTATTTCAGCATAACAAACACTTTTCTTACATATTTATATACATATACACCTATACTTATATTATAAAGAGGAAAAGTCTGTGAGATTGTAGCTTTGTAAGTTTGAAGGTATGTAATGGATAATCACCAGAAAAAAAACTTCAAATAATATTACACTTGCGTGTAGAATGAACTTTCTGGATGGTTATAGGCTATTTTTTATCCCGCGGGTTTCCCTGCGCTCGGAGCAATACGCGGGCGGATCCGCGCGGACAGCTAGGTTTTTTTTTTAATTGGAACACAAACAGTCGCATTATGGGGTAGACAATACAATACCAACATAGACATAATGCTAAAGACCAAAAAAACTTTTATATAAATATGTAAGAACTAATTCTCTCTCGTATCGTATCTCATTTCAATAACATGAGAACTATTTTAGTTTTAAATGCGCGACGTGACGATAAATGCTCTGAATTGTATATTATGTTAGAACAAACTCTGACGAAAAATTACAAACCCAATCCAATGCAGGACGTTAAGCCGAATAGACCCCACATCATTTCTCAAACATCGGATGTTCCAGGAATAGACTAAATTCGCCAGCAGTTATTCTCGTCTTCGCGAAATTGCACACTGGAGCCGACGTACCTTGTCGCTCTAACCAAGAGTACGCGTTCTAAACAAACTATTTCCTTTACTTGACAACGACAAAGGCGTATCTGCGGTAACCAAAGAATGAACCAATTAGCTCAATTAAAGTGCAATTTCCATCAATTCTTTTAGTTAATGAAATAATGGACGGTTCGCTTTTATGGTATCGCTATATTCGCATTGGAATTTCATGCAATAATACCGTTATGCAACAGAACGTGAAAGCATTAAGTCTGTTCTCTGGCGAAATCTTTTCTCGTCACCTTAATGTTATCCTGGTTGCATACTAAGGAGCTCAGACTCCAGATGCTACTTCGATCCAAGTTTTTTTCTTGTTGAATTTACAATCGGTCGTTAGACTATAAGCCAATTTGCTGTGACAAGAATGGCTTGTTCTGGTGGAGTGGCCAGCGCCACCTCTACCAATCAAATAAGGTGTTCCCTTTTAAGTCACTTGACCACCTTATCTTATCTAGATGAGGGCCCTTTCGGATACACATCGACCCAGTGGGATCTTTTGTGCATTTGCCCTCTCCTTTATGCCCCAAGTATTATCCTACTACTTCATCCTATATACTCCCAAGCTCCATCATTTCCACAAAACGGATGCAGCTCAGCGGAGGCACCTTGAATTCCTTTGGTTGTGGATAGCCGTTATTAAGTAATTCATTATTTGTCACACACACACATACAACAAGTGTTCCATAGTCTCTTCCTCCTCGCTAGACATTCTACAGTCTTGACCACCGCAGACTGGTCCAGCAAATCTGCTACGAGGGTATTTTGCTGTGCGGATAAACGCTCTTTATATTGTTTCTTATACCGCTCGTTTTCAGATGTAACTGTCAGCGGCCCCAAGAATTGCTATTGTTCTTACATGATGCCATTCGAATAACAACTTAGAGAGGAACAAATGTCTGTTTCGGGGCGACTACAATTTTATTAGAGCACCTCAAATGCAATAATTTACTTTAAAAACAAAGTTTTAAACGACTTCAATACAGCATCGCCTTATTGGAAAAGTTCCCTAATTGACAACATTTCATATCTTCATGTAGGCCATTTTATGGTTTAGTTCGCTAGAAAATGTTTTTTTAAGCGACACGTGTTTTTTTATTTCTCCATTAATTGTAATTTTCATTCAAAACTATCAAATTGAAAAGTAGCGAATTCCAGAAGGTCGTAAGTAAATTATGACGTCAATACTACGACTCTGTATGGCAATTTGGACACCTTTCATATGACAGCCATAATACTGACGTCATACACGGTGAAAACCACTTTTATACGTTTTCGCGATTTTCTTAAAAGCGAGCAGGAAAATAACACAGAAAACTACTTTATTACTTTCAGGTAACATAATTACCGAAATGGTTTTCGATTTAGGCTCATTGCATATTTTGAAATATTGTCAATTCCTGCAGGATCCCATCATCAGATCCTGACCTGATGATCTTGGGACCACCTGGGAAGGATACCCATTTAAGCAAAAAAAGAATTTTCTTAATCAGTCCATGCGTTTTCGAGTAACTTTTATGTTATATACAAGGAAGGTGGCAAACAAGCGTACGGCCCACCACATGGTAAGCGGACACCGCAGCCTATAGACGCATGCAACTACAAAGGAGTAACATGGTCGTTGCCGACCCTTGATATGTTTGAGGATTCGCCGTGTTGACAGCTGAAGGAACAAAATGCCCTCGCTCTCAACACAACGCATCCTCGGGAGCTCTGGCGACCTTGCTCGCCTCCAGGAACGCAACACTACTACAGAGCAAGTAGTAGTGTTATTATGGCTGTGGTCTTCTGCAAGGCGGAGGTAATTCCCCAGTTGGGCTGCTCCACATTCGAGCGGGATAAGATTTCGCTGTGCCCTACCTCACCAATAAATGAATGTTCCCACGTTCATAAAGGTTAAAAGATTCTGACGAATTGAGAACCTTTCTTTTTTGATGTCGTGTAAACATAACAATGGTATGATTTTCGGTGTGAACTACAGTCGAACTTCGTTATTTCTTTGACCTTTTACCAACGTATTATTACCCACTTATTTACCAATAATTAGCACTTGTATTTACTAAGTTTTACCCAGCAATGTTCGGTAATCCGCCGTATAATTTGCACCTCATTTTAACCACGTTGAATGCGGTCCTATAATGTTTTACGACATGATTCAATGCCCTTATTCGACTTGATCGCGATCCAGTTTCAAGTCATCAATCAACATGTTTGCATGTCTGTGTGTGTTCACAATGACCTAAACTTTACTGTCCGTCAACGGCACTTTGTGAATATCTATAGTTATATCAGTTTCGATGAGGCCAGTTAGTCTTAGGCCTAATATAAATTAACAAAACCCGCACTGGACCTACGCGCTACTGCCTATTACCCCCTCGCCAATGAGAGGAGGCCTGTGTGACGTACCAGAGTCTGATCATAATGATGATCATGAAGACGACGATAATGATGAAGATGATGATTAAATACATATTGAGGGACTATCACTACATCCTACACTAATTGAACTAGCCTCATAGTAAGCTCAATTAAGGCATCTCTATCTCCGAATAGCTAAACTCAAGTAGCAGTAGACGGGGCACATTGAACGTAGAACCGATAGCCGTTGGGGCGGTAAGGTTCTCGAGTGGCGAGCACGTACCGGAAGGCGCTGCGTGGGTAGGCTCGCCACAAGGTGGACTGATGCCCTGGTAAAGGTCGCGGGAGTCCGCTGGATGCGGGTGGCGCAAGACCGGTTATTGTGGCACTCTCTGGGCTCCCCCACGTCTTTCGGCTGATATGATGATGATGATTATATGTCTATGGCATTGTAGCTCCTAACCGGAACAACTGACTTGAGTGTTGTTTCTTTAAATCGAAAATCATGTCCGTCGAGTTGCTTTTACTCTATGTTTGTGTCGGGGGTGTTTTATAACTTATTAATTGATGTAGTTATGGAAGATACAGACATTAATATGCCCCTACTGCCTAATAGTACGAAGGGCATACTGGACGTAGTTTACCCTCTATGTAAAATTAGATACATACGATACAAGTAGTACATTTCATTGGCGATCTATTGCGTGTTGGATCATTTTCGTTAAACTATGTAAAACTATTATATTGCTCTGTGGCTAAAATACATCCTACGGGCCCTGAAATGTAGTACATAGCATAATCTATTCTATGCTACATAGATTTACAGTAAATAATACAATCTTTGTGGTAGTAAAGTGCGATTTTGTTTTATGTGCTGTCAACATGCTGGTTGTAAAACTAGAGCCGTGCGTAAATCCACGGTGATTTATTTGAGTTCAAATGAGGTAACTAACCGACTTCAAAAAATGAGGGACACGTTAACTTGGCTGCTTTTCAACGACAACCCAACTATTACTAAACTGATCTCCAAATTCATATTAGGTGCATAGGTTTTTGTACAGCAAATGTACAGGCAGCATCATAAACATGTATACATTCTAGATGGTTCTAGGGGGTGCGTAATGATGCCTATATTTTTTTTTGAAGTAATAATAGTCGCAATAACACTCTTTTCATATAATTCTTGAGTCATATAACAACACTTAATATATTTACATACGATATAATTATCATTTTATGTAAAGGTCATTTGATATAATAACATTTAATATAACATTCGTTAAATATAATGCATATTTCCTATAGTAAACAAATTATATAATGCTAATTTCTTCTAATGCACAATTAGCATAATATTTTTTGAGTGTTATTGCCTAGAGATAAAATCGAAAAGTGTATACATGTGATGCTGAATGTAGAACGCATATTAAGTTGACACCAACTTATGTTTAGCTCAACCTGTGTCAGTGGTGTCTATCTGTCTTCGTATAATGCTAATCTAACATAAAATTAAATTTAATTAATTTCTCAATCGTACAGAGCTCAATATTTTGTTTTCATGTATAAGTATCAACACTGCGATGTAATTTATTATAGAGGTAGTATAATAAAATGATGGCTTAAGAAATAACAACAAATTGCCAATAAACGTACCTATGCCTCTTCAAATGCAATCTGAATCATACCTAAAGAGCTTTTACTGATATTTCTAAATTCTCACTGATACGTCTTCCTCGTAAATTCATCATCGCCACAATCATCATTATTATCGTTAACATTATGATAATTACTGATTTATACGAAATATCATTTAAATACTTTCAAATTTTACTTTCCTTTTTCTACCACAATCGACTTCATTAAAGTGACATGACATGAATATAAAATATATGATTGAGCATTACCTATTCGTATTAGTATTAAAAACATTAATAAAACTCGTGTGTGGTTAATTATGCGTAAATAATTAAAGTTAATTAAGCAAGAGGTCACGTCACGAGCCCTGAACAAACATGGAGCTTTGCTTTAAGTAGCCTAATCATTGAGGCCCATTCGTATGTATCTAATATTGTGCGCCTAATATTGGCTGATTGTGACGAACTTTAAAATTACTGTTACCATATCACTCACATTCGAACAATAAATGATTTGACTTTGACATTTTTTATTACTTAGTTCCCTCCATTATTTTGTGTTTTTACACGTTTCACCACCTAAAATGTTAATTTAAATAATTCAAAGACACACTTTTGATATCTTACATTAAAAAAATATGTAACTAATTTATTACACTTTACCTGTGACCAAGACTACATTTACCATTCTACGCTGTTGATAAGAGTTATCTATTCTAACAATTCATAATCTACAATGCAATATTACAGTTATATACAGGGTCTTAGGAAATAGTTTTAAAATCCTCGTATTGCAAGCAAGCATACATTTAGATTGAAATAAACTAAAATGACTTGTCCATTAAGTATTAATTCAATATTGTTATAATTTCGTAAGTCAAACATACATGGGGAACAATGAGTAATACCACTTTCTGGCAGGACCGAGAGGCGCTGGCTTGACGTCGCTTGAATTGACACGGTGTCTCATAACAAAGGACGCCCAAATGGAACGAAGTGGACTTAAACAGAACCCCTCAGAGACTCAGAGTGCACAGGATTAATGCTAGATCAAAATAAAGAGAGGGAGAGATTTTTGATAGCCAAACGTTTTAGAATAAGCGCGTTATTAGGAATCCTACTCAATTATTGGTGGACAAATCTATTGTTAGTGACAACAGCTTCGTTGATTGGTGTACGCCGAAAAATGTCGATGAATACCGATTGACAAATATTTAGTTAACTCCCATGAGAGCACTGTGCGTGACCGACGTTTAAGGGTAATGTATCTCATTATTTAACAGTATTATTTCTTTTCATCACTTTGATATCAATATTCTAAGTTGTCTGTTGTATGTCCGGGGGTAATCTCGAGAACTCATGATCAGATTTTAAAATCGTATCACCAGTAATAATATAGAATAGACTTCAGGGTCACATCAAAATGTAGGCTACATTTTTGACATTTAGAGCCATACATAGGCTACTTTTTATCCCATGGTTCCACACACCAACTTCCCACTTGGTCGAAGTGCATCCGAAAGGGCCCTCATCTAGATAAAACACACCAACTTATTCAAGTTAGAGTTAGTTCAAGATCTATAACATAAGTACCTGCATATAAATGTGCTTAAAAACATCTAAGGTCTATCATGGTTAATTTGACAAATGGGGTAAATGCGTCTTTTGAAGATATCTTCCAAACGCAACATTTTACAACTATTACAGCCCTCGATGTTCAAAGTACGGTTAATTGGTTACCAAACTTTCAATTTTGACGATTAATAGAACAGTTCAATTAGTAACTAGAACAGTTCAATTTCGGAGACATCATCAAGAGACGCATTTACCTCATCGACGTTTTTGCCCCGGTTGACCTTAAATATTTATTGCTTCTATGTGTGTGAAATGTGACGACGACGACCTAGCCTTAACAATGTTTACGCTGGCGGGCGGGACGCGAGATATTAATTAACCCGAGTTCAACGTCGATAATCGAGAACTGGTACTCGAACCAAGCTGCGCGCGAGTCGATATCGATATAGAGCTGTTGAACACCCCTCATCATTAGCTAGCAAGGCTAGATTATACGTTCATCAGCTGGGCTATCACAGCCATTAGAGGACAGCCCTCGCTGTGTCGCTGGGAGATAGACTATCCGTCTCTTTCTAATTAGAACGCTTAGAAAGAGACGGATAGTGTACGATGCCGTGCGTGACGCTCGCGGGCCGTCCTGTGATAGCCGTCACGCCGCCGACGCGAGAAAATCTACCCTACTCTTTCTAATTTGTACTGTGCGAGTGGCAGGAGACGCGGTGGCGCATGACGCGGCTTGCCAGCATGATGCCTCCCAAGGGACATTTGAACATATTATATGTTATATAATTGTGTTAGCCTTACTTTTATGAATATATTTTATACCATTTCATGAAGGACAGATAAATACTAACGTCAAAAATAATTCATAAAGCGTTGGCTGACTGGGGCGACCTGCTCCATACAAATATAAAAAATAAATCGCGTCAAAAAAGCTAAGTATTTTTTTCACATTCTACTCTCGATTCTGAAAAAACTGTTTTCAGGTTTTGCGTTATTTTATTAACACGTATAAATTATCATAACTATGCAGTCAGAATCATTTATCTGAATTTTTCAGGAAGAAATGGACCTCTGTAGTCTGTCTTACTTTCAATGTCTGCCACAACAGAATTCTCTTGTGCAAGTACGTCTAAAAAAAAGCCCACAACATACCAGCAACAAAACAGCCCGCGGGTGTTGTAACAGCCCTATATTCATATTTTACAAGCAATAACTCCAAAGTGCGTTGTCTTAGTCGCTTGTTCTAATCGGCGCTTGCGCATCACCGCGGAATACCGGGCCACAGAGCTAAGAGGATTCATTCCCATTTGTTCTATGGAACAGTGATATCGTGGAACAAACTAATGGCTCTATGGTGTGCTCTAAAACTCCCTAGCCTCTTTTGTTATTTTTTTTTATTACGAAAAACTAAACCGACAAAAAAAAACTATATCATCATTGAACCTGCTCGCAAAATTTGTCAAGAATGGGTTGAGAAAATGTAGAGCAAAACAGCCGACCATCCGGACATACGAAAGCATTGCGGCCCAAGCTGAAACGGAGAGCTTCGTTCGCTCCGCTCGTTAGTTCAAACAGTAGTACTGAAAGTCGGTCAATATATAAAAGAAAATTCGCCACAAATATCAAACATTTTTTGCTCATGACTGTGAACTTGGTATAAAAACCAAACTATACTTGAAACCATAGTTAGATTTCACAATAATTACTTACAAATTATTAAAGAACAATTTATTTAATGTCCAAGTGTTAATTTAGCAAACGATTATTTGGCAAATGAAATTCTACGAAACTTTTTTTTGGGAAGTGATAATTTGTCAAACATTTTTTGGTAAAACATAGGTAACCCCTTTCAATCTCATTCGCCGCAACTATGAGTAGTTGTAGCGACCTCTCTGTATTTTCTTGAAAGGCTCACAGCCTCAGAACCACTCTAATAATGGGCAAGCCATGCGCACAGAAAATATTTAATAAAACTATTACTTATTGTCTTTAAAATTAAAATTTAATCCAATAAAATAACTTTATTATTATTGAGAAATGCGACCTGTAGATGAGAATATCCGGACAACGAGACCTGCCTGGTGGTAAGAAGTCACCTATAAATGCTCTTAAATCCAAAGGAATTACAACCGCGTTGTCGACCGTTTATTTATTTTCAGGATTTTTGGGAAGAAAGGTTTTGCG
The DNA here is from genome assembly GCA_945867215.1 of Epinotia demarniana. Classification (NCBI taxonomy): domain Eukaryota; kingdom Metazoa; phylum Arthropoda; class Insecta; order Lepidoptera; family Tortricidae; genus Epinotia; species Epinotia demarniana. The sequence goes on along the minus strand of OX244261.1, from coordinate 38,970,876 downwards.
TGACGATCATGGTCGCGGAAGTATGCTGGATGCGGGTGGCGCACTGGCACAGGACCGATCATGGTGGAACTCTTTGGGGGAGGCCTATGTCCAGCAGTGAACGTCTTTCGTCTGATACGATAGTGATGATTGATTATTTATCGACTTCAGGCTGCCAAATTCATGTTACATTATTAAAAAGGATAATTTAATTGTAAAATGCCATGTCACATCCAATGTTCTCGCATCGCGCGGTGATCCATTGCGGGCAAGACAGTGAATCTGTTGTAATGTTGTTAAATCGCAAACCTGTTCAGTAACTACAGGTGAATGTTACCCGGACAGCGCGACCTATAGTGACCAATTGTTTTGTATAAATGCCATACATGGTTTAAGTACCAAGTGCCAACTAAACTGAAAATTATGACCGTTGATAAGCTATGCTATTCTTAGACTATAACTACAACTTAGAAAAGTTGAAAAACCCCCGAAAACGGCCGATCAGATTTTCATGAAACATGGCTAAGAACACTCGGGATAAAATTATCTATGACCCAAAAAAACTAAACGGAAATTGGTTCATCCGTTTGGGATCCGATATCACAGACAGATACACAGAAGACGTTAAACTTATAACACCCCTCTTATTGCGTCGGGGGTTAAAAACTAGATAAAATGATCGAAAATGTCTTCGGCTAATTTACATAACTTTCGCGTAAGATGTCCTTGCCGCAAAAGTTCCGCGATATCCGTCACGAAGACGGTTGAGCTAAAAGAACGTTTTGCGGAAGTAAACGTTTTGCAAAAATGAAGTTTTACGAAAGGACGCAAGTTTTTCAAGGGTGCCCGAAATGGTCTATTCCCACTTGTTATATATTTTTTCTTCCCAGTTAGTTACGTTCAACGGCGGATTTCCGCAATGGAACTAATTGTTTTTTTTCGAAGATGTTACATCAAAAATCAAGATTTAAAAAGATGGAAGTAAATGTACTTTTTCTCCCAGCGAGTCCCTTATGGGAATGCCCGGGAAAATGAGCTCTTACACAGAATATAGAATAGTCGTCGGTAACTAAAAGTTTCTTCTAGGACAGCCATACTCAACCTTTTTTCTAGGAGGGCCGCAGATACATTTTATATAAAGACCCCAGGGCCACAAGAAAGATATTTGTGGTTTTTATTATACTAGGATCTCAGGGTGATCGCAGAAGCCCGGTGGTCAAAAGCTAGGAGAATAAAAGCAATTATTATAAAACGAGACTTTACGCCCCAACCTGTCACTAAATCAATCTAAATCACTATTTAGTTATTATCCATTTACCATATTAAAGCTTTATTTACAAACTGCTTACCTTAACATTATTCATAGTTGATAACTACCCATTTATATTCCATGCTTTCCGCTATTGCCTTAGGCATTTTGGTAGTTACAGTTAAGCAGTTTGTAGAGTTAACGACGTAAATATAGGTATTACGGCGATTACTATGAATATTGAGATGTTAGGCAAGTTAGGAGCGAGTCCCGTCTGAACATTTTTAGTGACGTTGGCACAGATTACTAGTACTACGTACAGACAATAAATATCAAGACGAGCCTGTGACCAGTGTGTGTTGCTAGTGATGACGTATGGCATGGGCCTCATATGAAGGCTCAAGGTCACCCAAAGAGCAATGGAGAGGGCTATGTTGGGAGTTTCTCTGCGCGATCGCATCAGAATTTAGGCTATCCGCGACATAACCAAGGTAACCAGCCCTCTGAATCGCAAAGATCCGATTAAAAGTCGCAAATTTCTTAAAAATTTAATGATTTAATTCACGCTTTCTCAAAAAGGTTTCCATGTACCCCTATCTGGGCAAGATGTCTGTCCCCTTATAGAGCATGTGGCATTTGGTATTAACGTGCTTTTATGGAGCGTACATGAGAATGCTATTAACTATTTAATGTCAAGTTAATTTGTACAAAAAAGGTACTAAGTAACAATAAAATAAAACGAATTGAAATTGAACCACGAAGCCAATGGGTAGACCATTGACGTAGTTCCACTAGAATGAGAAGCATATATAAGTGTCGCTGATAGTATGTATTTTAGGAAAGGTAGAATCGAGGACACTGACCATCTATAAATCGTAACATTTAGTCGAAATAACATCAGATCCCTCAAATTAAAAAAAAATATTGACTCGAGAGGTCACGGACATGGGAGCTATGACCGGTTTTGACTATTATAAGGCGCCGTAGGTTCAGCGAATAATATCGTCTCAGAGGGTGCGGCCCCCGCGCGTGCGGGGGGGGATGCGCCGCCCGCTCGTCTCCCGCCGCCGTGCGCGCGGTGTGGAATCACACGGTACAGAGTAAACAGTACCGCAACGAAGCGGCTAATTCATATTTCACGCCACTGCTCGGAAATGTGGCAAAAGATGGTCAGAATTCAGGCTTCAAAGCTGGGGCTAGTTGGACATCGCACGAACAGGCCATCTATGAGTTGAAACTGTCCAACAATGTTATTGTAGGCCAGTTTGAACAGCGATTCGAACGCCGCCCCCGCCCCCGCCGCCGCCCCCGCCGCCGCTCCGCTCGCCCGCGCGGGGCAGCGCGCCGGGCCGCGGCCGCGCTGAAGTGTTTTCATATTATGATCTTTAATTAGGTACTTAATTTTGACTCATAATTATTTGCGATTTCCTCGCAGTAGGCGTGAAAAGCACTATGTAATGTCTCGGCCAAAAGTGCAATAGATGGACTCGTCTCCTTCGAGGTCCTCACCTGCGGCTCGGACCTCGAACCCACTCGTCCATCTATTGCCTACTTTCTAGCCTTTACAACAATGTACTATTCTAGTTTAGACGCGGACTTGCGGTTTTTAGAACTAAAGCAAAAATTGAGTGAGTGGTTGAGAAAGGGAGTAAGACAGGTAAGGTAGGTAGAAAGTAAACGACCATTTTCTACTATTTTGTTTAATTAGGAAAATTATGTTTTATACAAGTTTTGGTATTTCACTGTATCAATGATTCGTCGCCAATCCTTGTAGATGTCGATCGATTAGAATTTAGAAGACGCTCCTTTAATTGGCATTTTCCTTTGTCATACTCAAAGTAACTGATTCCGAGGGAGACCTATAACAAAAAATATGAAATCCTTAAATATATGCTAGTAGTGTAGTAGTAGTACTCTCATAGTAAGTAAACGACTATGTAATATAAATAACTTACACGTCCTTCTTTTGCCGTGAACTGGAGACAGAATCGTTTTCATTAATTTTTTCGACATTGTCGCAATCCTTTTTTAGCAAAAACCTGGAAATAATAAATAATTTAGATTTCGTTACACACTATCTCTCTCTTCCTCTCCCACCATATAATATAGACAAATACTATCTCTCTCTCCTCGTCTCCCTCGATCAAACCATCCCCGGACCCAATAAAATATACAGTGTTGTCACATGTTAAGCAAATCCGCTTTTTCAAGATATCGCGATCACAACGCCATCTACCGGGTCCAACTGTTTTTTTTTTTCAAACCATCCAGGGACCCACTTAAATACCTATACACACGAAGTATCATCCAAATCGGTCCAACCATTCGTAATCAATTGTGACCACGACGCCATCTACCGGATTCAACTGTCTTAATAAACCGTCCATGGACCCACTCAAATATGTAAACAAAGTTTCATCCAAATCGGACCAGCCATTCCTCCCCATACCACTCCATTCCTCTCCTCTCTACTCCACACCAGTCCTCTTCAATCCACTCTACGTCACTCCTCTCCAATCTGCTCCCCTTCACTCCATTTTACTCCTCCCCACTCCTCTTCTCTTCACTAATTCCTCTCATCTTCACTCCTTTCTACTCTACTTCACTCCTCCTGCGATTCCTTATCCTACTTCCTTCCTCTCACTTCGTCTTCATTCCACTCCTCTCCTCTCAGTTGAGTGTGACTGTCACGCGAGTTTCGGTTTCGCCACGCTCACGTACTGACTAGACTAAAATAATTATTACTTACTCATTCGATGGCAACACGGTTTCATTATTTTCTTTGCTGCGGTTTAACCAACTAAAAAAATAAAACAAAATGATTACATTCAGAAATGAATAATTCAGTATGATATTCAGTATACAGTTCCTATTTTACAAAAAAAAACTATTAATATAATTACTTCGGTATTAGCGTCTACTTTGACTCCAGAGACATAAAATAAAACTTACGCTCGTCACACAGCCACTAAGTAAGCAGGTACTTCCTACTTAAACTACTGCATTTATTATTTATCTGTGATTTTACTCACCGTTTCGCATTTGTTCTTCGGGCAATCGCTCTGCAATTCATAATATGACTCCTTCTCCGTTTTTTAGTTTTATTCTTTTTGTTCCCCATTACAGGGAGCACGCAGAGTATATTTTTTGTAAGAAATGCACTTGGCCGCACGGATTCGGGAGCACGAGTCGCGCGACACAGACCCACCCCCGAACGCAGCTCGCTGAGCACTGACTGACACTGACACTGCGCGCTGCTGAGCGGGCGGCGGGCAGCGGGCGGCGGGCGGCAGTCGGGAACGAGTAGTAAAAAAGATTTTTCAAAAAACCCAACTGCTTTTTTTAAATTTTATAGCCTATTTCACTCTTACGATTAAGCGGAATCCAAGGACATCTCATGAGTCGAAATCCGCCAAACGGTTTAGGCTGCAGGGCGTGTCAAAGTATAATGCGTAGTCACATACATACATACGCTCGAAAAACATAACCCACCTCTCCTTGAGCAGTCGGGTAAAAAAAGTAATCACTGATTACCATCTAAAATAAAAATACGCAATTTCTGATGCAAGTTTCATGTAAGTAGCTAATTCAAAAAAAACAATCTGGGTCATCGAAAATTTGAAATTGCTTAAGTGGTTACAGATATTATATAGGCTGTGGCCTGTAATAGGCGCAAAAAATTTAACGGTGGATTAATAAGGTTTTACATTTTATTTACAAAAAATCTTCCAAAATGTTAAAAAACGATCCACAAATGTATGGACCACAAATCACTGTTAATCACTATGACATAAGTGCCCAGTGTTCTTTTACGACGATATCGTGATAAAATTACTTTACGGATCACAGCTTCAATTTTTTTTTCTGAATTCTATAGTTTTGAAACACTGGCACCTATATAGAATAACTGCAGATATTCTATGAAATCTTCCTTTTTTTTTGCTCCTATTACAGGCTACACCCGGTATACCCGCTACATACAAACCTACAATCCCACATTAGTAAAGAAGTATCAGATATTTATATAAAAACTTGGTTAAACAATAACAAGTGCCCCAGTCAAACTAAAGGTGCACAGTGTAACCGGTGCGAGTCCTGGTGATCAAAATCGTTATGCTTTTAAACAAAAATCTTAAAGGTATTTACGATTTCGTTAACAGAGTTTCGCCTAGTGCAACATCAATAACCGAAACAAGGAAACACCTACATACCAGAATCGTAAAACCTAGTGTTACCCAAACGCTCGTTTGCGGTAGTCTATAAATAAGTACAACTAATTTCCTCACGACGCGACACGCATACGTGCTACTTCCATACAATATGCTTTCAGGACTGCACACATTGTCTAAAATCATGTAGATGCGACTGGATTTAACTGAAATTGTATCTGACATAGAAACTAGGCCTCCGGATCGCTAAACTTAAGTGGCAGTGGGCGGGGCACATAGCACGTAGAACCGATGGCCGTTGGGGCGGAAAGGTTCTCGAGTGGCGACCACGTACCGGAAGGCGCAGCGTGGGTAGGCCCCCGACAAGGTGGACTGATGACCACGTAAAGGTTGCGGGAGTCCGCTGGAAGCGGGTGGCGCGGGATCGGTCACTTTGGCACTCTTTGGGGGAGGCCTATGTCCAGCAGTGGACGTCTTTCGGCTGATATGATGATGATGATAGAAACTAGGAACATTCGTCTCTTTCTTTGTAATAGATTTTTTCTTCATAATAGAGCAAGCGTGAGATAAAGATAGGGTTAGTTTACAAAGGCTAGATAATAAAGGCTAAATAATTGCATTTTAATTCTAACCTATATTTTTTTTTCGATGTGTAAATGCTTTAGCCATTGCCCCCCCCCCTACCCTGTTGGGCTATAGGGGGTTATGCGGGACTCACATACATAGCACACCCACTAAAACCACACCGTCTACGCTTTCCCACATTGCCGTGAAGTGGGACGCCCCCAGCTTAAGCGGACTTGACCCTGACCTTGGTTTTTTTTATACAACGACGGTGGCAAACAAGCGTACGGCCCGCCTGATGGTAAGCGGCCACAGCAGCCTATATGACGCATGCAACTCCAAAGGAGTAACATGGGCGTTGCCGACCCTTGATATGTTTGAGGATTCGCCGTGTTGACAGCTGAAGGAACAAGTTCCCTCGCTCTCAACACAACGCATCCTCGGGAGCTCTGGCGACCTTGCTCACCTCCAGGAACACAACACTACTACAGAGCAGGTAGTAGTGTTATTATAGCTGTGGTCTTCAATGGTTGATTGACCAGTGACATTTCTATGCGTCCTATAGTTGCTGTAAGCATTAGATGCACAGTGGGCATTGCAAATGCGCACATTTCGACACAAGTGCTAATAATGAAACTAACTTACAAAATAGGTCTAGGCAGACGTTAGATAATTCATACTACTTATATAATACTTATATTATATGCATGCAAAGGTGACTGTCTGTCTATCTTTACCTTTTGCGGTGAAGTACAGATGAAACTGATAATAATATATTATGGAGATACTTGAAGGTCTTTGAGTCCGGAGAAGTACATGCAAAGATTACTTTAATGTTAATCCCGGAATGTTGGAAGTTTGTATGGGAGTGCAATTAATGAGTTTTCGGATGAACTCGCGGGGAAAATCTACCTACTTGGTACAGGAAGATCAGCGTCGGCTCTCAAGAGGGCATTATACTGAGACGGGACTTTCGTGACACTTTGCGATTGATCCTTAAGTACAAATATTATAAAGAGGAAATAGTTATTTGTTATGCAAGGCTGCAAAGTTGTTGTTTCGCGCAAGTGCTTAGTTTTGAAAGCCGAGCTAGCGAAGGATTGTAAAATTGAACCATGAGCGAAGCGAATGGTTCAAAAGTACAATCCTGAGCATAGCGAGGCTTTCAAGGCACGAGACGCCAAACAATTTTGCTGCCGAGCGAAACACACAATTTTTCACCTCACCAACGCGAGGAAAATTGTAGGTAAGTAAATGTAATGGAAGTAATTTGGACCTTATACTCATTTTCAATAAAGGTTTGTTTACATCTCATCAAGATCTAGCATTTTATAATTATCAAATGTAACATAAATATTTTTGCATCTTTAAATAACCTCACGCTTACCTACATTAAAAAGTCAAAGTATTGTTGGGTACTCACGGTTTAAACTAAGACTCAAATACGCTTATTTCACTTTTTCCGCTAACTTAGCAGGCATCAAAATTCATATATGTATATATTCTGCACTAAAATCTATAAATAACCACCATTATTTTGGTTTTACTGTCTGTGGCTTTAGAACAAAACAAAATTAAATGTATATGAGTTTTTTCTTAAATTAACTTTTCAAACGGTGCGTTCCAAATTCAGAAAAAGCGAAATTTTTCCTGGAGTATACTTAATGCACCCGAGTTAATTCACCTGGGGGAATTAAAAACACTAAAAGTATAATTAATTCACCTGTCAAATCCGCAAGATGTTTTAAGTCAACTTAATGCCCCTGAGGTGAATTAGGTTCACTAGGAGTATACTTAATGCACTCGCGACCAACCAAGGGTGAATTAAGTATACGGACAGTACACCTTATGCACTCGTGTCCAATCACGGGTGAATCAAGTTAACTGAATGGGTACCTTATTCACCCCTGACCTGCTAACGGTGTATTAGGTATACTTTTTTGACAACTTCATTCACCCGATAGGTGAATTAGGTTATCTTATCTGTGAGTGGATTTTAGTCCCCTCCAACGCAATCGCAGTTCCATTAGGTGTACTTTTTATTTCCCTGATTGGTGCTTTATTTCTGAGCTAGATTCGAACTTTATTCCCCTGATAGGTCAATTAGGTTGACTGGTAGTGGACTTTGTGCCCTCGAATCCAGCCAAGGGTGCATTAGGTACACATTCTGTCAACTTTATTCCCCTGATAGGTGAATTAGGTTGACTAAAAGTGGAGTTTGTGCCCTCTAATCCAGCCAAGGGTGCATTAGGTAAACATTTTGTCAACTTTATTCCCCTGATAGGTGAATAATGTTGACTGGTAGTGGACTTTGTGCCCTCGAATCCAGCTAAGGGTGCATTAGGTACACATTCTGTCAACTTTATTCCCCTGATAGGTGAATTAGGTTGACTAAAAGTGGACTTTGTGCCCTCGAATCCAGCCAAGGGTGCATTAGGTACACATTCTGTCAACTTTATTCCCCTGATAGGTGAATAATGTTGACTGGTAGTGGACTTTGTGCCCTCAAATCCAGCCAAGGGTGCATTAGGTACACATTCTGTCAACTTTATTCCCCTGATAGGTGAATTAGGTTGACTAAAAGTGGACTTTGTGCCATCGAATCCAGCCAAGGGTGCATTAGGTAAACATTTTGTCAACTTTATTCCCCTGATAGGTGAATAATGTTGACTGGTAGTGGGCTTTGTGCCCTCGAATCCAGCTAAGGGTGCATTAGGTACACATTCTGTCAACTTTATTCCCCTGATAGGTGAATTAGGTTGACTAAAAGTGGACTTTGTGCCATCGAATCCAGCCAAGGGTGCATTAGGTACACATTCTGTCAACTTTATTTCCCTGATAGGGGGATTAGGTTTACTAAAAGTGGACTTTGTGCCATCGAATAAAGCCAAGGGTGCATTAGGTACACATTCTGTCAACTTTATTCCCCTGATAGGTGAATAATGTTGACTGGTAGTGGACTTTGTGCCCTCGAATCCAGCCAAGGGTGCATTAGGTACACATTCTGTCAACTTTATTTCCCTGATAGGGGGATTAGGTTTACTAAAAGTGGACTTTGTGCCATCGAATCCAGCCAAGGGTGCATTAGGTAAACATTCTGTCAACTTTATTCCCCTGATAGGTGAATAATGTTGACTGGTAGTGGACTTTGTGCCCTCGAATCCAGCCAAGGGTGCATTAGGTACACATTCTGTCAACTTTATTTCCCTGATAGGGGGATTAGGTTTACTAAAAGTGGACTTTGTGCCATCGAATCCAGCTAAGGGTGCATTAGGTACACATTCTGTCAACTTTATTCCCCTGATAGGTGAATTAGGTTGACTAAAAGTGGACTTTGTGCCATCGAATCCAGCCAAGGGTGCATTAGGTACACATTCTGTCAACTTTATTTCCCTGATAGGGGGATTAGGTTTACTAAAAGTGGACTTTGTGCCATCGAATCCAGCCAAGGGTGCATTAGGTACGCATTCTGTCAACTTTATTCCCCTGATAGGTGAATAATGTTGACTGGTAGTGGACTTTGTGCCCTCGAATCCAGCCAAGGGTGCATTAGGTACACATTCTGTCAACTTTATTTCCCTGATAGGGGGATTAGGTTTACTAAAAGTGGACTTTGTGCCCTCGAATCCAGCCAAGGGTGCATTAGGTACACATTCTGTCAACTTTATTCCCCTGATAGGTGAATTAGGTTGACTAAAAGTGGACTTTGTGCCCTCGAATCCAGCCAAGGGTGCATTAGGTACACATTCTGTCAACTTTATTCCCCTGATAGGGGGATTAGGTTTACTAAAAGTGGACTTTGTGCCCTCGAATCCAGCTAAGGGTGCTTTAGGTACACATTCTGTCAACTTTATTCCCCTGATAGGTGAATTAGGTTGACTAAAAGTGGACTTTGTGCCCTCGAATCCAGCCAAGGGTGCATTAGGTACACATTCTGTCAACTTTATTCCCCTGATAGGTGAATTAGGTTGACTAAAAGTGGACTTTGTGCCCTCGAATCCAGCCAAGGGTGCATTAGGTACACATTCTGTCAACTTTATTTCCCTGATAGGGGGATTAGGTTTACTAAAAGTGGACTTTGTGCCCTCGAATCCAGCCAAGGGTGCATTAGGTACACATTCTGTCAACTTTATTCCCCTGATAGGTGAATTAGGTTGACTAAAAGTGGACTTTGTGCCCTCGAATCCAGCCAAGGGTGCATTAGGTACACATTCTGTCAACTTTATTTCCCTGATAGGGGGATTAGGTTTACTAAAAGTGGACTTTGTGCCCTCGAATCCAGCCAAGGGTGCATTAGGTAAACATTCTGTCAACTTTATTCCCCTGATAGGTGAATTAGGTTGACTAAAAGTGGACTTTGTGCCCTCGAATCCAGCCAAGGGTGCATTAGGTGAATAATTTTAAATGAGAATGAGAGTCAAGTCAGTCAACATAATTCCAAATTTCAAATTGATACCTTAAGTAGTTCGTGAGATATTTCACTTTGTGACAGACAGACAGACGGACGGAGTCGCACCATAAGGGTTCCTTTAGTACCTTTTTTAGCACGGAACCCTAAAAACAACAAAATCTAACTGGAGCGCCGATTCTTGAGAGTCTTCCAGTTTTAAAACCGGCAGGATTCTCACTTGGATTTTCTCCATGTTACTGTTTATGAATAAAGTCAATAGGATAGAATGTGCCGTCCCCATACAAATGCTTTAATTTGTGTTCTTTACAAAAATAAGGGGGAGGTTCTTAATTCAGTTGTATTGCTCAAGTATACAGATTGTCCCAAAAATAGGGTGTGAACCGATCAAGGGTATTCAAAGATTATTATATTCAGTTGCGCATTGCGATTCCAAATATGCTTTTGTTTAAGTTTTTAGATCTTTTTTATTGTTGATTACATGGCTGAATTTAAACTTCAGTGAGACATGTTGAAAAAATACTAATAATTACACGGTTGAACTCACGTATTCAATGTCACTACGGGAGACATGTTTCGAACTCTTCGGGAGTTCTTCTTCAGGATGAGTGTTTCCGCGGCGGTGTTGCTTGTATGTGATGCTTGTGATACCAATGTGCCGCCCGAAGTGACATTGAATACGTGAGTTGAACCGTGTCATTATTAGTGGGTACCTATAGTTTACTTAGTTATTTCTTGTTTTTCTTTACATAACAGTTTTTTTTTATATTGTTTATATAATAAGTAAATATAAACAAAAGCAAAATCTTCAATGTAAACATAAACAAAAATTTAATGTAGGTAAACACCAACCAAAACATAAGTATCTTTTGTAATCGCGATAAGCTATCGAAAATTCCTATCGGTACACACCCCGTTTTTGGAAAGCACGCGTGTAGTCATTTGGGTACCTATTTCCTGTTATAACTCGTGTATTTACACTCGGTAGTCACAAATTTAGTGGAGTGGCACTGATGATGGAGACCTCAGATGACTTTTGGAACTCCTAAATGGTATAGGTGCATAAAACTGTATTTAGAAGGTACGTCACTGATTCTGATATGAGTCTGTTGAAGTAGCAACGAATGAAGTGCCAAAGATGATTCTGAGATCCTTGATGTATCGACAGAACTCCTAATTATATGCCTAAATGAGTTTTTTCGGTAACAATTCAATGCATTCGGAAAGCAGCAGTTCATGTGGTGAAAAGGAAAATAAATTTGGAAATGTTCAGTATGCGGCTTGGCGAAGTACCTACTAAATTGATGTCGATTAAAACTATGTTGTCATTGTTAAAATCTTTAAAATGTTCCGTATAGGTAAACATTTTACCACACTTGAATGCAGTAACTTTTACACATTTTATTTTACAAGGAGTATATATTTTAATTTGTTTAGGTAACTAGCCGAAATGCTTTCCAATTTCTGTTTTATTTGTTGTTTTGTTAGCTAGATTACAATGCAATTTCATGGTATTATAATGGGCAAATGGATAATTTTAGTTTGTTACATGGTTATAATCGAAGTTAGTTATTTAGATATGTTGCGATAAAAATATTTGTTTTGTGTTCGTTTTAATTACTCGTATAGATTTTAACCAATACCTATTGATTAACCTCAATTTCATCATCATCATATAAGCCGAAAGACGTCCACTGCTGGACATAGGCCTCCCCCAAAGAGTGCCAAAGTGACCAGTCCTGCGCCACCCGCATCCAGCGGACTCCCGCAACCTTTACCAGGTCATCAGTCTACCTTGTGGGGGCCTACCCACGCCGCGTCTTCCGGTACGTGGTCGCCACTCGAGAACCTTTCCGCCCCAACGGCCATTGGTTCTCCGTGCTATGTGCCCTGCTCACTGCCACTTAAGTTTAGCGATTCGGAGGGCTATATCGGTTACCTTGGTTCTGCTTACCTCAATTTACGCACGGTAATTATTCAAAAAATTCTTGCACCTTATCTTTTTAACAGAAAGCCTCATTATTATCATATGGCTTTATTCAGAAAAAAGAATAAATTTACAAAGGTTTAATAGCCAATCCCCGGTCATCTGCAAATATTGTTTGCAGATACTTCATGTCTCCGGTATAATGCCGCCTGGGGCATTCCTCCACAATGTGCGTAGTATGTTTGGTCTGGTTAATTCAGCGGAATAAAGTTGACAAAATGTTTACCTAATGCACCCTTGGCTGGATTAGAGGGCACAAACTCCACTTTTAGTCAACCTAATTCACCTATCAGGGGAATAAAGTTGACAGAATGTGTACCTAATGCACCCTTGGCTGGATTCGATGGCACAAAGTCCACTTTTAGTCAACCTAATTCACCTATCAGGGGAATAAAGTTGCCAGAATGTGTACCTAATGCACCCTTAGCTGGATTCGAGGGCACAAAGTCCACTTTCAGTCAACCTAATTCACCTATCAGGGGAATAAAGTTGACAGAATGTGTACCTTATGCACCCTTGGCTGGATTCGAGGGCACAAAGTCCACTTTTAGTCAACCTAATTCACCTATCAGGGGAATAAAGTTGCCAGAATGTGTACCTAATGCACCCTTAGCTGGATTCGAGGGCACAAAGTCCACTTTCAGTCAACCTAATTCACCTATCAGGGGAATAAAGTTGCCAGAATGTGTACCTAATGCACCCTTAGCTGGATTCGAGGGCACAAAGTCCACTTTCAGTCAACCTAATTCACCTATCAGGGGAATAAAGTTGACAGAATGTGTACCTAATGCACCCTTGGCTGGATTCGAGGGCACAAAGTCCACTTTTAGTAAACCTAATTCACCTATCAGGGGAATAAAGTTGCCAGAATGTGTACCTAATGCACCCTTGGCTGGATTAGAGGGCACAAACTCCACTTTTAGTCAACCTAATTCACCTATCAGGGGAATAAAGTTGCCAGAATGTGTACCTAATGCACCCTTGGCTGGATTCGAGGGCACAAAGTCCACTACCAGTCAACATTATTCACCTATCAGGGGAATAAAGTTGACAGAATGTGTACCTAATGCACCCTTGGCTGGATTCGATGGCACAAAGTCCACTTTTAGTAAACCTAATCCCCCGATCAGGGGAATAAAGTTGCCAGAATGTGTACCTAATGCACCCTTAGCTGGATTCGAGGGCACAAAGTCCACTTTCAGTCAACCTAATTCACCTATCAGGGGAATAAAGTTGACAGAATGTGTACCTAATGCACCCTTGGCTGGATTCGAGGGCACAAAGTCCACTTTTAGTCAACCTAATTCACCTATCAGGGGAATAAAGTTGCCAGAATGTGTACCTAATGCACCCTTGGCTGGATTAGAGGGCACAAACTCCACTTTTAGTCAACCTAATTCACCTATCAGGGGAATAAAGTTGACAGAATGTGTACCTAATGCACCCTTGGCTGGATTTGAGGGCACAAAGTCCACTACCAGTCAACATTATTCACCTATCAGGGGAATAAAGTTGACAGAATGTGTACCTAATGCACCCTTGGCTGGATTCGAGGGCACAAAGTCCACTTTCAGTCAACCTAATTCACCTATCAGGGGAATAAAGTTGCCAGAATGTGTACCTAATGCACCCTTAGCTGGATTCGAGGGCACAACTTCCCTCCCCTCTGCCAACAAACTGTCATGCAGTTTGGCAGAAGAATGTTTTTGTAAAACAAGGGTTTTTTTAAGTGAATAAAATTTTCTTATTCTTATTATTCTTATTCTTGGCTGGATTCGAGGGCACAAAGTCCACTTTTAGTCAACCTAATTCACCTATCAGGGGAATAAAGTTGCCAGAATGTGTACCTAATGCACCCTTGGCTGGATTAGAGGGCACAAACTCCACTTTTAGTCAACCTAATTCACCTATCAGGGGAATAAAGTTGACAGAATGTGTACCTAATGCACCCTTGGCTGGATTCGAGGGCACAAAGTCCACTTTTAGTAAATCTAATCCCCCTATCAGGGGAATAAAGTTGACAGAATGTGTACCTAATGCACCCTTGGCTGGATTCGAGGGCACAAAGTCCACTACCAGTCAACATTATTCACCTATCAGGGGAATAAAGTTCGAATCTAGCTCAAAAATAAAGCGCCAATCAGGGAAATAAAAAGTACACCTAATGGAACTGCGATTGCGTTGGAGGGGACTAAAATCCACTCACAGATAAGATAACCTAATTCACCTATCGGGCGAATGAAGTTGTCAAAAAAGTATACCTAATACACCGTTAGCAGGTCACGGGTGAATAAGGTACCCATTCAGTTAACTTGATTCACCCGTGATTGGACACGAGTGCATAAGGTGTACTGTCCGTATACTTAATTCACCCATGGTTGGTCGCGAGTGCATTTAGTATACTTTCAGTGAACCTTATTCACCTAGGTGAATTAAGGGTGAATTAGGGGAACTAAAAAGTAAACTTTAAACCCCCCAGATTTTGTGAGGTGAATTAATTATACTTTTAGTGTTCTTAATTCCCCCAGGTGAATTAACTCGGGTGCATTAAGTATACTCCAGGAAATTTTTAGTAAAATAAAACTACATTTTAAAATTATTTATTCGTATTTTATCCTTATAAGTCAGTCTAAATGTTAATATTTCGTATGTACCTGCTTAATTAAGAGAGAATAAGTATTATTAATTTTATTTTATCAAAATACTAACAATTTATTATTTACATAACACCATCAGTTTCTCATTCCGTATAGAAAAAAGTTGGGTCTCGCGATCGACCGTCCCGTTCCAAATTCAAAAACTCTTTCCACGCTAGCGGATAAAATGGACTTTTGGGCGCAGATTTTGAGCGATAAAGCAAGCCTTTTCGAGCCGGTGAGGTGAAAAGTATTTTCTTTCTTTCTGTATTTCTCCAGCATAGCTAAATGGAAACAAAATTGGGTTGCTTAAAAACATATCCCTGTATTTTTTATTAACTTAGTGCAGTGTTTTTCAAACCCCAAGGCCAGGGGAGTCGCTAAGCCTTTAAGCCTTAGCGTGTAAGTGTTTGATATAAGTACAATAAACAATATAAGTAACAAGCAGCGTTGGGTGGGGGGTAGCAATTTTTTTTGTATTATGGGGGTCGCGGCATGAAGAATATTGAAAAACACTGAATATATGAATTCATGGAACCATATCAAAACATGTTATAACATAATGAATGAAGTGGGTACCTCTTTTTGTCCGACACACAATATAGCGCTGAATGAATGTCACATTAGATCGTGTCGGTCTGGTGGACATGTAAAATACTTAATTGTGCCAGTCTGTACTTTTTCGTCTCGTTTAGTACAATAGGTACATTCTAGGTATGGTACAGCGAAACATACCTAATTGCAAGCCGCCGATGAAATAACAGCTGGGGTTCGGTTCGTACAAAAACCTGATTATTGAGCCGCGATAGTTCCCTATTCCTTCCGACATTTTTCTAACATAGATTAAGGCGCCGTAGGTTCAGCGAAGTCAAGCAAACAGAGTTTTTGATACAATATAATGCGTCTGTTTATAATAATGTGGTTTCAAAAAAATACGAATAGTAATCTTGAGGCTTTTTTGCAGCGAGATCAGTGTAGCGAAACATGATTAAGCAATTTTCGCTCTGTAGAAAAAAAAACACGAACATAGGTCTAAAAGGGTCTAAAATACACTCAAAATATTTGTAACTAATTATGCACAAAAGCTAAAAATATTAAAATGGCTTCTAAAAATAGGTAATATTAATATCATGTTTGAGAGAACTCGGTGATTACTTTTTTATTTATATAAACGGCCAAAAAATTAAAATTAAAAAACATGATATCCGCGCCTCCGAGCACGCACTTCCATCTCGCTCACGCTTGTGGTCAGTGAGAGGGAGAGAACACCATGAATCTACGGCCCCTTAACTAAGTTTCACTATTATGCTTCTTCGTTTTGTTTTAAGTAATTCATAACGTATTTGATTAAACTGGAGACGCTTAAAAAAGTTTAAAATTCACTAACTTTACGATAGCCTATGCATGTCAATCGTTAAAAGAAGTTAAGCAATGTAAAGTTTAAACATGGGAGCATTGTCAAACTCTCAGGTAATCTATAAGTCCCTAGCTTTTATTATTTATTTTATTTATTTATGAGACCTAGCTAGATCGAATTCTCGCTCCTATAAAACCCATCTTTAGGGTGAGTACCCACCGGCGCTGTGCGAGGTTGCGAGGCGGTGAGCGAGGAAAAAGTCCACCAGTAACGTGGCTACGGAGTGCAGTAATAATAATAATTCTAGTACCACCAGAGAACAGGGTCTGAACCAGTACGACGAGTTTTTCGGTATTTCGGTAGTCAGTACTGAGAATTTGTTTGTATTTTAACTAATTATTTTTTAATAAAACACCTATTTTGATTGAATTACATATGTTATTCTGAATAAATACAACCGTGAAGTAATCAAAGCAACAAAATACTCCTCGTAATTTAAACTATGAGCATCTGTTTGAAAGTTCTATGTACATTTTAATATAAAATAATATTTTTTCCAGGTTCCCATGGGATAATCGGAGCCTTTGGATGTACTGACAATGTGACTGGGCACAGTGGGCCACCAACACGAGCGCGGACAAAAAAGTGAAATGAATTAAAAATGAAAGTGTGTGTGGGATAAAATCGCAAACTAGGATGTGAAACGATGTTGGCATGTGTGCGGGCGGGCAGAGAGGTTCGCGCGCCGGACAGCGCCGCGCAGCGCGCTGCGCATGCGCAACGCACACGGTACAAGCAGCGCAGCGTGGACTGGTGGATTGTGCTGTTCCTCGTGTTGCTTTTTGTTCGGTGAGTGGTTGTTTAATACGTTTTGCTTTTTGTTCGGTGAGTGGTTTTTTAATACTGTATTACCTACTTTTTGTTCGGTGAGTGGTTGTTTAATACGTATTACTTTTCGAGAGACTCGTATGATGACCGCTGTGGTTCTTGTACAATTTAAAAATACATACGGGTATATTCGTGGTGGATACTGTACCAATATGTTTAACAATCTCGAAAAACTATTTTAGTAATAACGGGCAAAGATAGTTATTACAGAATTAAATTCAGGTGATACTACTTATAATTCATCATCATCATCATCATCATATCAGCCGAAAGACGTCCACTGCTGGACATAGGCCTCCCCCAAAGAGTGCCAAAGTGACCGATCCCTCGCCACCCGCATCCAGCGGACTCCCGCAACCTTTACCAGGTCATCAGTCCACCTTGTAAAAATTAACCTGAATTAATGAATTAATCATGTATATTCGTTCATCGTTATAAAGAAATATAGTATATTGTTTTGTTAACATTTTCAGCAAATTTTACTGACGTCAAATATACGTTATATTTTATTTAAGTTTTACATTTTGATAAGTTCATACTCAATATAATGGAAGGAAAGACAGAGGGGAGGCGAGGAAGAGGAAGACCTAAAATAAACTACATAGATCAGCTCAAAAAAGATTTGATGTTAGGTCGTATCGAGATGTCAAAGAGGTTGTCTGCGATCGGAGTGGATGGGAGGCCTACTTTAAGCTACACCGACAAGAGCTTAGCTCTTAAGAGGCCGCAGTAAGCTCGGCCGAATTTCACCTTCCCATACAAACGTAGTTACGCTCTCATTTTAAAACTACGTGTTGGATAGTGACGAAACTTTGTATATACAATGACATGAGGTATATCTATGTCTGTAATTAGTTTGTATGGTTCCAATTTATAAAACTAACGAAATACAGCTAAAACTAGTTTTGTATGAAAAACTTAAATTCGCTGTATTTTTCTTATTATGGTATCTGAAGCTACATAAACTAGTTACAGATATAGATATACCTCGTTTCATTGAACATGCAAAGTTTCGTTACAATCCAACACGTAGTTTTAAAATGAGAGCGTAACTACGTTTGTATGGAGAATCGAGCTTACTGCGGACTCTTAAATAAGCAGAAGAAGTATATGCATATGCACATGATTTTTTAACTTAAGTAAACGCCAATTAAAAAATACTCGACGTTTAGACTTAACTTTGCCCTTCTTGGATAACTATCCTACCTGAGTGAGGGTAAAGCCCGTTTTTTTCTTCATATTATGCCTTATTTTATTACAAAATATGTAAATAACTTTATTATTACGTATACCAGGTAAACCTATTTTAGCATAATCATCTTGTTATCATGATTGCATAATGGCACATCAATGTTGGGAGCTTATAAGAAATAATGTAATAAATAACATCAATAAACGTCGAATTATCGAGGTATGCGTCATTCTTATTGAGGCATCGACGTGAGATTGACGGTACAATTCGGTCAAGAGCGAGTGTGATTGAGCGGGAAGCGTTCCGTATGGTTAAAAAACTGAAGCAAATCCCCGCTTGATTATAGTTCATTTGTTATGTTTGTGATAGACAATTGAAATATGTAATGCCAATGTCCACATCACCACTTCATATACTTCAGTTTTTGGCTATACGCATGCTTGTCTTTTCAATTTGGGTATCTAAAATATTTTAAATATTTATCGTATCTGCATCTTCGAAAGTTCTCTCTATGATTGATTGTGATTGAGTGCTAAATAAATAACCACATCTTATTTTTTTTTTGTCCTGGCGAGAGAGTTGGCGTCAATAGTACCGGCCCTGTCCATAATGTCATAAAAGTACATTGCTCTAAGTTGCTCTATAACTCGTTTGCCTTATTTGACCTTGTTTTTTTTGTAAATATGGTAAAAATACGATGTGATGATAAAAAGAAATATGTAAAATATGAAATGGTATTTATTCCGTACCGAATGGTAAAACTAATAATCTAATAATTTAAGCTCGAATCGTCTCGTATTTAACATTCCTGGTTAACATTGAAAAAAAATCGTATCTATTACGTAGGTGTAACACTGCATTCAGCAACATAACCAGCTCTGTTCTCAGACCACAAAAAATATTAAATATGAATCATATTATTAACAACGACGAAATTCTAGAGCTCACAAAAAAAACAAATGTGTAGAAGCACTGTTACCTACAAACGGATAAAAAGGATCCGGCACCATGAGACGCCTGGCGAGTAAACCTTCTATTACTGAACCCTAAATATAAAAGGATGAACAGCATTATGAGGTACCCTATAATTACGCCCAATAAATCCGCGATGTAGGCATAAAAACCGATTTACAATAACACAAAACAAACAAAAACCCACACGCCCTGTCAGGGACGTGGGGTGAATAGAAAACGAGTAGTTTCGGTACAAAAGCGAGAATAAGTGCATTTAAAGATTATGTCCGACTTTTTACTAGGTACCTACTTAACACGGAATAAGAAAGAAATGTTGGTTCATTCAATGTAAATATTGGTCTCCTTTTAAGTTAAATCGCCTAGAACTTCACTACTTTATATTATTTTGTACTATACTAGCTGCCCGCCCGGCTTCGCCCGTGTATGGCAAAGAGCGCAGGCAAACCCGCAGGATAAGATATAGCATATAACTATCCTAGAAAGTCCATTCTACATGCAGGTAAAAGAAATTTTAAATTGGAGTAGTGATTCCGGAGATTATCCAAAATATACAAACTTACAAAGCTGCAAACTCATAGACTCTACCTTTTTATAATAGTGGTATAGATTATGTATTTGTAAGAACATGGTATCTTTTTTAATTGTTTTTTTTTTATATATGGCTACTTCTTATTGCAAGAAAACTATTTTTTTCTTACATTCTTTCAATTGATTGTGCTTAATTAATTTTTATGCAAAAAAATAAGGATTTTTTATGGTCTGTAACAGGCTCTTATCTCAAACTGTTCTTAGCTCAAATCTATTTAAAGAGTTACACGATTTCACCTAGCGTGAAGCTAATCTTTTGCGTTACTTTTTATATTCTAACACACACACACTACATTTTGGCCTCTTACCTTAAACTTTTCTGTGGTGCGCATTTACGAAACACCCAAAACATTTATAATCCCTAAAAATCGTCGACAGTATTTTTCATTAAAATATGAATACGATACTTTAACAAACAAACTTTTTGCTATCTATACGATCCCATCTCTATTTATACATTATTATAAAGCAAAGCGTGCGTGGAATATAATTCCCTTTTGCCAACTTGAACGCCCACCGGGCGTTATGATTTTTTCATGTCAATTATGATTTTTTGAGAAAAAATGCTTGTTAACATTTTTGGGTTCTTAGAATTGTAAAGATGTTTGTTATTTGAACTTATTTTGTAATGGAATTGAATGCCAAGACAAGGCCAATTATTGTTGTACATTTTTTTTGTTATAGTTTTCGAAAACCAATGTCAATAACGGATTTTTTTTTTTCTGATTATTGGACCGGTTATCAGAACTGTTAGGACTTTTAAAAAGGTAGCACGCTATCAGGAATCACATTTTAAAAACAGTTAAGTATATTTTAATTTATTCTACCGGCTGCTTTTGTGACCATAAAAATTCAAGTTATAAAACAAACTATTAAACTTAAGCTCTGCCTTTAATTTAATCTAACCAATACCTATAAAATAAAACCTTTATTTTACTGCTTTTAATCCACCGATGACACGTAAAACCGCAATTACTTGTATAATTCCTCTTAAAATAACTAATTCAATCTAATCATCGGTAGTATTCGTAAAACTTCGTCTAACACCGATTTTGACGGCATACTAAATAACGCCTTACTTGATTTGGGAACGAACGTAATGCACTCTAACCCATCATTACTGCCAATCCTTTCAACGGACTATAACTTGAAAGACAGTGTGAAATCACCTTTATCTTCAAATTGTACAATCGAAAGCAAACCTTGGACGCTACAAAATAAGGTCCAAATTAATTGTAAGCTTAGTTTAGTTATGACAGCGGATCATTTTGAATTTGGATCGTAAGAGCCCCGCCCACTTGCCCTTCGATTCCGTAAACGTCTACGGCTTTTACGCTAAAGTTAACGTTTTCTCATTATGGAAATTAGTTTGGTGGGTGAACTTAAACGCAATTTTGAACGTTACCGACCGAATGGGTGTATGATTAGTGCTGTCAGTCAATTTCCGTTGGTTCCGATTGCGTGTGAGTGATGTGGTAAAGTTGTGAAGTCACGATGGTCGGTCGGTAGGTGCGATGGAAATTATAATCATCTGTTCAGTGTAATTATTAGATTTTGGAAATACAATATGAATAAGAACCATTATACTCGTAGCTCACATATTACTATTCAACCCCCCCCCCCCCCCCATGTCACTGGAGTATAGTTGTGGTCTTTTTTTTTTTCGAGATAAATTACTATCGTTGTCATTCCTATCATAGTCTAACTTTATGCGAATAACTTTTAGCAAATTAGTTCCATAGCAGAAAAATAGTAAACCCTTTACTTTCGCAAATAAAAACCACTTGACTTTAAGCCACGTTTAGTAAAATTTAGGGAAAAAAAGAGTTTTTTTTTGGAATCTATAGGATAAATCGCCAGTAACTGGCCACCCTTCAATAACTGGCCCCCTCATACTAAAAATGAACTCTGTTCCCCTACAAACAGAATTCAAATTAGGCCAGTTTTTGAAGGGTGGCCAGTCATTAATACCTTATACTAAAAACTAATCCTATTATAGCTGAGTAGAGTTCATTTTTAGAATGACGTGGCCATGCAGTTATTGAACGGTGACCAGTTACTGACGATTTACCCTACTCTACGAGTACACTGCGAATGAAAGGATTAAGTTCATTTAATGTCTCCAAAGCGTAGATAAATTGATAAACAAGTGAACTGCGTCCAAAATGGTATTTTTATTGAGAATTTCACATTAGTTACGTCACTCCGGGCACGCTTGGTAGGTGCACACCCGTGAGATTATTTAAGTTGGTCGAATCACATCACACTAGTCCATTCAAAAAGCAACTCTGCCGCCCCAGGTAGAAGGTTCCGATTCCAATGACAGTTTTATAAAAAGTCGGCCACATTAAATAATCTCAAGTATATGTGATTGCGCCACCATACCTGTCGTCGAGGCAATTACTTTACAGACGTACAACTCATACAAGATTAATAGTGATTACCGGCATTCACACTTCATCGGCCGCCTTTTGAATCTTTAGCCGTACGAGTAGTATACTTATGTATACAGGGTGCGCCAAAGTTCATACAAAATTGCAACTTCGATTATTGGATTTCCGAAAATTTCTCACATACAATTTTATCTAATAATGATCACTATTCATAATTATTTGTGCTAATAACTATCGTAACTCCGAATTGTCTATATTCATAATGTTATTCAACATAAGTATCTCTGTTACTACTATCTATGTTTATAGGTACTTTTATATCATAACGATTTTTAGCAATATAGTTTAATATCATATTTATTTCTATGCATACTAGTAGTTATTGCGAAATTTTGTATTAATAAAGACTTACTCTGTGATCAACTTTTGCCAAGATAGTGGTGTATAAATTCAAGTAGGCAGTAGGGAACAGGGACTTAGTGGCAAAACCGACTCGGATCGCGGATAGGTTCCGTCTTCGAGGTTATTTTTTTATAAAAGAGCGGAAACCAAAATTACAAAGTAACCACAACAATCAACAACAATAATAACAAATAGGACTAACAAAATTATGATATATGTCCATTATGAAGGAAATTGTTATGAAAAACCAAATTATGAGTTCAAGTCTGTTCTTAGTAATGACATTATGAAGAAACATTTTATGAATACAGGTCGTTATGAGTTCCGATGATAGTAACAGAAATTTAGGAACATAAAAGGTAGGAAGAAAAACATTATGAAGAGTGATGATTATGATTACAAAGCGGTATTACTAGAAAAATCGACAGATCAAGTTTATATGAGCCAATATGGACCCGTATTGTACACGTAAACATCGACCTTTTTGTTTTGCAGTGAAATCGGTGATACAGTAAGTAAGTATATAGTTACCTATAAATATGAAGCAATAAAGAAACTGATTACTGATTACACGGGCGAATACAGTATACCAAAGTTTTACTGGATATAGCAGTATACCTACTAATATTATTAATGCGAAAGTGTGTCTGTTTGTCTGTTACCTATTCACGCTTAAACCACTGAACCGAGTTAGATGGCCGATTTACATAAGATGGGGACGGGGACGGACATAAGATAGTTTTTATCCCAAAAATCATCCCCTAAGGGAGGGGGGGGCTGAAATAGGTTGTATGGGGCTGCGACATAAACAAGTTCCACGCGGACGGAGTCGCGGGCAAAAGCTATTTAACTCATCATCATCCTCCTAGCGTTATTCCCGGTAATACCCCTAAAGGAGCCCGGGGTCCGCTTTGAGACCCAATCCCAAGATTTGGCATAGGCACTAGTTTTACGAAAGCGACTGCCATCTTTCCTCACGATGTTTTCCTTCACCGAAAAGCTAACGGTAAATATTCCGTACATAAGTTCCGAAAAACTCATTGCAAAAGCTATTAACTATAATATAAATATTGAGGGCGACTACTCGCATGCGAATCCCTTGGTGTTTCAGGCGTCCAAAATCTACGGTAATCGCTTACGATGCGTAAGGTGGGCCCTGCACTCGTATGCCAAAGATAAGGATTTTTAAAAATGTCAGCCAATTCCATATAAATAGGTACTCGGCGAATAATTAAAACGTCACTGATATGATCGTTATCAATGATATCAATGACGGATTATCATATATGTATTTCACATTTAAGTTCTATCTTTATGATGATTCAAATTAAAAATCATGAATCATAACAAGCGAACAGAAATAAAGAGAAATTAATCGGAGTCAACGAGCAAATATTTGTTCGGGGATTAAAAATACGATCTCTAAATTAAATATTTCCGTCGAAAATATACTCATTAACAACTGGCAATGATGACTGCCCCGAAATTAAAAATGAAATGAATAAAAACTTAATTACAATAAGGTAATGGCGGTGTTCCTTTCTCGTGGAATTTTTGCCAATTACTTGTTTTCATTGAACCAACTACCTACTTAAACTTTTTTTTTTTTATTGTAAACCAACTTAAATCTATCATTACAGGTGGTACCTAACGCGATAAATAAGTAACATTGAACATACACAAAATTAGTAATACTTAACCACACATTGACAAATAATATATAGTTTTAAATTAATTATTTAATTGTACACACCTAACCTACCAGTAACACAATATGAACATTGTGACCTTAGCGAGATCATTCAGGGAGCACGTGAAAATGTCCAGGTCGAGCGTAACTTTATTAATAGTTCGAAAAGCCCTCGTTAGCGGGGCTTCTTTCAGCAGCTTTGTGCGAGAGACGGGCACGGCCAGCAGCGGCGGCCGGCGGCGGTGCCCCGCGTGCCGATCCGGCACGAACAGTGCCACGGCGTGCAGGACCCCGGGGTTGCACAACTCGCCAACTTGAAAGTTTGAATTCCATGAACGTTTTTTTATGGATTCTAGGATCCTCTATAAGACTATAACTGTTTTTGTTTTTATTGTTACATGCAAATATCTCCTGGAGGTCCGTTTGTGGAGGCGGATGCGGATATTTAGGGGCACTCATCCGCGGATGCGGATTTTGGGGTCCAACGCTAAAAAACGTCAATAAACTACCTACGTCCATTTTATGCCCGTGCTGTGTCGGGTTAGAATTTCACCACCCCCTTTCTTCCCGTGGATGTCGTAAAAGTCGACTAAGGGACCACAGGGTTGAAGTGTGTTGTGGGCGATGGGCTAGCAACCTATCACTGCAATATCACATTTTGTCGATATTTTATACCCACATTTATGCTAAAAGTGGCGCTGGAACATACGTTTCATGTGCTCTGCCTACCCCTTTTGGGAATAAAGGCGTGAATGTATGTATGTATGTATGTATGTATGTATGTCCATTTTATGATATCAGACGATCATCAAACATGTTGAGACGAAATCACATAGCGAACAAATCAAACACGCCTTTGCTCTTGGTCACAAAAACGAGGAGAACTTTCCGCGTCGTGAATTGCACTACATCCGCATCTGCAAAAACTCCGCATCGATTTTGGCGGATGCAGATGCGGCTGCAGATGTTAATATTTGTGCGGATGCAGATGCGAAAGACGAGCTCCGCTGTCCGTAGAGAGCTACAGAGTACAATCCTCCTCCTTTTCTCTCCACATACCTCTGTCGATTGCTTTTTCCATACAGTTATTTCCCGCGGTTTTCAGAATTTCGTTCGCTGTGTCGCTATCTCTTTCGCACTTCCGTGGACTTACGTGGAACGAATCGTGTCTCACATTATCTTTTAAAACCTCAGTAGTAACAACGCTCAACTTCAAAACTAACGTAAATTAGTCACATTAATGGTCTGAATGGGTGTGTAATGAATGGTATAACAACTTTTGATATATTTTCACTGGATATAACAACATTTAGTATAATTTCATTGGATATAATCACTCAAGGGACATAATAAACTTTTGGTATAACAACAATCAGTATAATTTCAAGGTGTATAATGTTCAAATAGTTTAATACATTTTTGATATAACGTTTAATGGACATAATGTATATTGGATATAAGTATTAGTGGTATAATGTTTTGTAAGATAAAATTTTATTTTTCACACACAGGTTAATTATTTAACCTAACCTAAACCTAACCTAATTGCCAGCGTATCAACGTCACCCCGCTTCGCGGGGTGCCTATTTCCGCTCTAAGGGACACAAGCTAACCCTAACCTAACCTACAATGGTACAATTAATACCATTGTTACAAGTATCAGTGGCTATTATAATGTTGTATGTCAGTGGTTACTCGTCGTCGTACCTACCTACACCAACCTGCCTTAGAGTAAAATAGGTCAGAAATAAAAGTAGTAAGTATTCCAGTTTATGCCAATAGTTCATTATACCAACTGAGTTTTATATCGAACAAAGTTATATCCCATGTATGTTATACGTTATGACTGTTAGATTAATAGTTGTTATGTTACAAGTTCATTATATATGTTGATAATTATATTACATGAGAATATATCAAATGTTGTTATATCAAAAGTGCATTATATACTTTAATCGTTATATCCAGTGAAAATATATCAAAAGTTTTTATATCGATCGTTACGCACCCAGTCTGAATCCACCAGTGTGACTTAGAAAGTACTTAGCTAATAGGAATATAATCATCTCTTTCTAAAACTTACCGCTCTCATCTATACTATACCTAATAATTTCATTACATTTATTCCTTGATAAAAGTAGTTTTACATGTCTATTCTTGTCAGAATCTTAAATACCGTTTATAAATGGTATTAATATTGTGTATAAATACATAATATTATATAAACCAATTAATATTATAAAGCCAACCTAACAATAACATTAGTTATAAAGAGGAAAAGACTGTGTAGCTTTGTAAGTTTGTATGTAATGGGTAATCTCCGGATCCACCGGACCAATTTCTAAAATTCTTTCACTTGTGTATTAGACTTTCTGGGTCGACATAGGCTATATATTATCCCGGGGGTTTATCTACTTTGTTTGAATTACGTGGGCGAAGCCGCGCGGGCAGCCAGTGTTAAAATAATAAAATGTCCCGTTTTCGCATGTGGCCACGATTGTGTGACTAAAATATAAAATGGACGTGGCATGACACAATGGACACCCATCTTCACATTTGAGTTTTACGATCAATTAAAAACTAAATTAAATGCCTTAAAAGTGTTGAAAATAAATGGACATCTTTATATACTGTTGTAATTTATTGACGTTTAACGCCTCTGGGCATTCAGAACAAGTGTTGTTATAAATAGACCCTTCGTCGGTTAAAATTGAGCCTAAACCAGGCCGACTTAAGCCTGTTCCTCGATTCTCGTAAGCCACGCCCCAGTGTAAGAGACGCGCTTAGACGAGACACTAATAGAGAGATCCAACACTCCATATTTATGGCTATTTTAAAACAAATGCCGATAAGATTGTCAGCCTGAGGGTCGCAGTTTATGTGAGGAGGATGAAGATCAGGGAAACAGAAGATACCAGGGCATATGGATTTATTATAAAAAGATAAGGCTCCATACGCAGGCAAGGCACAATACCTAGGAGTGAACTGAAGACTGGACAACATTTGAATCACATACCAGTAGCACAGTAAACTACACACAGCCAAATGCCAAATGTAGCCGGAACTGTATAAACAATTATTTAATATTTTTTACATCACTCTGGGCGGTAAGTAAGATTTACCGCCCATGAGCGCAGCGACAAATCTCACTTCACACCCAGGAGAAGAAGTAAAATTGTGTACGCACCGTGCCCGCGCCCGTGGGCGGTAATTCGTAAAGCCCTAGATCGTATATTTATGGCCCTCACCTTCGGTTCGGGCCACAAACACCTGGAAAGAACATTTTCCAAGCGGCAGCCAAAATCGTGCTAAAAAGTGGTAATTTTGCGCACTAGTGCTTTTTATTTTATTTTTTAGTTTAGCCCGACGCAATGTTTTTATTAGGTACTTGCGATTTTTTACAAATATTTCAATTACACTTTTTCTTTTATATAAAAGGTACATAAATACTAATACTTTATTTTATATATTTATGTTGTATTAATCTTTTCAAATTATGAATTTCATCACTTAATTAAGTAATTAATTTTAAATATTTACTTAATGTGTTGGGCTGGGCTTTCTTATCCCTTTTGCGATACGACAGTGTGGCGATATACACATGTGCAGTAAGTAGTAAATATGTTGAGAGCACATGGATTTAAAAGAAAAAAGTCCGCCATTGTTGTTTACTTTGGAGTTGTTCTGTGTAAATGTTAAAAATGTCGAGTGAAAGTGATTCATCAATCACATCATCAGCCTATATACGTCCCACTGCTGGGCACAGGCCTCCTCTCATGCATGAGAGGGAACGGGCAGTAGTCCCCACGCTGGCCCAGTGCGGATTGGGGATTTCACATACACCTTTGAATTTCTTCGCAGATGTATGCAGGTTTCCTCACGATGTTTTACCTTCACCGAAAAGCTAACGGTAAATATGAAATCATATTCCGTACATAAGTTCCGAAAAACTCATTGGTACGAGCCGGGATTCGAACCCACGACCGCCGTTTGACAGCCGCATGCCTGAACCACTGGGCTACCGTAGCGCGGATTCACCAATAATAATAATAATTTATTATTGCGTTTCAATAGTGTCAGTGTGATCCGTTACACGCATCCTTACATAGCTAGCCCATTTTATGAAACTACAAGTTACAATTGTACAAGTCTATATTGGCAACATAGGCCAGTCGAATCGTTATTGGTCGAGCGAATGCCTGGTGCTCATTTATAACTTTTCATACATTCAGATGTTAACGAACACTGCTTAGAATTACAGACGATTTAGCGCAACCCACCCTGTGTCTATTAAATAATGTCTCTTAAATAAGATGAAAGTACGGTATTATCGAAGCGTGCGATACTTTATCGCGTGAGTCATTGCGGCGTTTTATAGAATTAGTTGTCGCTGTAGTAACGATGGAGACATCAGTTACTCGATAACAGGCTATTAGTATAAAGTCTAACTGATACTATATCGACGGGTGACAAATATACTGATATACTAGTGTTAGTATTAATAGTAGTAATCCACAAAAAAACTAAGTGTTTTTTTTTTAGTTATGTTTTTTTTTTAGTATAGCGTTCGATTGATGACACAAAGTATTTGCACTTCATCTTTTCTAATAAACTTACATGCATGATAATCGAAAACATGCAGCTTAGTAGTTAGACGAATTGCAACACATATATCAATAGTTATGTTAGGACAATAAATATTATCCCCCGTGTGGTGTCGGGTTAGAATTTCATCACCCCCTTTCTTCCCGTGGGTGCCGTAAAAGTCGACTAAGAGAGCAGGGTTAAAGTGTGTTGTGGGCGATGGGCTGGCAACCTGTCACTGCAATATCACATTTTGTCGATCTTTTATACCCACATTTATGCTAAAAGTGGCGCTGGAACACACGTTTCATGTGCTCTGCCTACCCCTTTTAGGGATAAAGGCGTGAATGTATGTATGTATGTAATAAATATTATGTCAAACATTGGTTTTAAATTCGGGTCCGATGAAATGTCCGAATTGAAGCTTTAAAATAAGCTAACCCAAAATCCAAAAATGAACATTTTAACCATTGATAAAAATTTACTAATTAATTTCATAGTTTTAATTTTCTTATGGATAATTTACCTACTGCGACCGCAACTTTAATTTCGTGGCGAGGACCACAGCATATCGAGCCAAAATTATCAAACGAGCGAGACAACATGAGTGTTCCATGTTCCTTAATGCTAGGTTAAGATCAATTCAGCGTATTAATGCTATTGTATATTGATTTAATAACATACCGCGACGATAGTAGGTATCTGATTATTTTATACTTAACCAGGCCTTTTACGATGCATTAATGCACTTAGAGCATTAGCTGTGCAATTTTTGCCGTTAACTGTCGACAGTTACGGCAAATCTGTCAGTTCTGTGCATTAATGTCATAAAATATACACTTTATTTGTTTACATGCCGATGTAGATGTCAGATAAGATTATTTTAACGAGATTCCAGTGCATTGTCAATTGATAGTATTTAAATATTTACAGATTTATATACTCGCAAAACATTTCTGGTGCCATGATATATGGCTAACCAATATTAGGTGAAATAAAATTATGAATAGGTATCGGCAAAAAGTTAAGACTAAGACAAGAATCATTATTTCACTAGTCAAATGCCTACACTAAGACATTGTAACGAATTAGACAAAAAATATAAATGAACTATTTATTCCTCATTCGTACTTTTTAAATTCCTGTAAATTTTTCTACGTTTCACGTTAACACTACAGTTTGATATATACTTACGTAATATCGCTCTGGTTCGCGGTCATTTAGCTCGCTTTGACTAGTAACGGTCGTCTGACCTCCGGAGATGACCTCGAAGGACCGTCGAAACACTACACCCTTCGGCCAGAAGTTAGCACATGCGACGGTCTCCTGCAGCGGCCGCGGCATGCGCACCACAAACGAGCTGAAGTGCACATAGTGGCGCGAACGCAGCTTGAACACCCTCAGCGAGAAGCCGGTCTTCTGACGAACGTACTCCGCCACATCATCAGCCGTGGCGGAGTAATGCAGGCGCGATACATATAGCGCCTTGCTCGGTGTGGCAACCCGAAGACCGGAACCAACCGGTTCTGCAGTACCACACTGACTCTTGCGCGGCTTGCGCTTCGTCTTCACCGTTGGATTATGGTTGTGGTTGAAACATGCAACGGGTTCACACGCACGAAGAGGCATTCGCGGAAATGTTTCCGTCACCTACCTATGATGTAAATGCGTTAAAACTTTCTACGTTAATTGAATTTGAGGTGGTATGTCATTAAAGCGCCATAGGTTCATGGTCTTCTCTCCCTCTCACTGAGCATAAGCGTGAGCGAGATGGAAGTGCGTACTCGGAAGCGCGGAAATCATGTTTTTTATTTTTTATTTATTGGTCGTTTAAATAAATAAAATTGTAAACACTGAAACTTCTCTCAAACATGATATTGCCGATTTTTAGAAGCCATTTTAATATGTTTAGCTTGTGTGCATAATTTGTATTAAATATTTTAAGTGTATTTTAGACCCTTTTAGACCTATGTTCGTGATTTTTTTTCTATCGTGCAAAAATTGCTTGATCATGTTTGTAAACACTGATCTCCCTGCAGAAAGACCTCAAGATTTCTATTCGTATTTTTGAACTCGTATTATAAACAGACGCATTATATTGTTTCAAAAACTCTATTCGCTTAACTTCGCTGAACCTACGGGCTTGTTCTTAAATAGCTTGCTTATGATGCGGTAATTAGTAAAGATGTATATGCCTACCTACCTACTCGAATACACTGAATACTTTACGCACTCAAAAATATCTTGACACTGACTCATTATCAAAGCGGCTTACTCAAGATTACAAAAGTATCTTTGATTGCGGTCATAGATACCTCCGAAGTAACTTATTACGGCCATGTCCTGGCATGTCGAGTATAAATGTTCTTTGTAGCGAGCCTGGGTAGATACTCGTACCTACTCCCTATAACGGTATACGACAGAACAGCCGTTACGTTACATTTATTTTCCTTGCTCGCATATCTTTAAAACAAGGACTAACGATACAGGGCCTTTTGCTATACTTAGGACTGCAACTTTATTTTGTTTTAAATTCCAGAATTTTAATTAATATTCCAGATGCTTTATTCGTTTACGGATTAAGAGCTTTCGAAATGAAAATTACAAAAAATATATTTACGACATAATTTGGCAATCATCAAAGTTATCAAACACCAAGTATGTTCTTAAGATTATTAGAAACGTACTCATTATACCTACCATACATAATTAATTGATTTTTAACTGCGTATTTAGGACAAACAATTTTAGTTTTAATACTCGTAAACCTAACCCGTTGCCGAGATTCTAACAAAATAGTCACACTCATTTTATTAAAGTCGTTGTTTTCCCAAACTAAAGCTAGCGTTAGCTATGACCCAATGCGCGAAATGTAATATTATCGGTCTCTAAAGTATCAGATTTCATCGTATGTGACAATTGTATAATCCTATTCAGAGCTTGGAGCCTGCCTACTTATAGGCGAACAAAAAAGTAACAGAATACCAAGTTAATGGTATATCATTACGGCGTAACCGGTGCAGGTCGTTGTTTTGTGAGTAACGAATTATATTGTGAATCCTGCATAGTTCCCCGTATAAACCTCATTGTCGTTATAATTTATAGTAAACCGCACTGTACAGTCAGCATCAGAAGTAGCTAAGCAAAATAACATGCTCACAATGACCTACACATATCCTTATTCCCTTGACATTAGAGTTCGTTTGAGCACCAGAACTGCTTAACAACTTCTTATGCCGACTGTACCCAAAATATCACATGAGATTATTAGACCTAATGCGTACCAAATTACATGCGTGTGGAGTTTCAGATATATGCATATACGTAGTTATTCATTATTGTATCTAAGCATTTTTGTTTTGTTGGTCTGTCTCTTTCCCCCGACTTTTGAAAGTCTCTGTGTGCCTATATGGTTGACTGGTAGAGAATTAGGCATTGAGGCATAATGTTCGACTTTTGTACTTATTTTTATGTGTAAAGTTTCAATAAAACTAATAATTACTTGGAACGCGAGTGTAACATATTAT
Organism: Epinotia demarniana; assembly: GCA_945867215.1. Taxonomy (NCBI): domain Eukaryota; kingdom Metazoa; phylum Arthropoda; class Insecta; order Lepidoptera; family Tortricidae; genus Epinotia; species Epinotia demarniana. The sequence goes on along the minus strand of OX244261.1, from coordinate 38,938,288 downwards.
ATTTTTTACTGTCTATCCGTTATATAGAATGAATCTTCGGGATTAACACAGGCTGTATTTTATCCCGCAGGTCCGCCTGTGATCTTTGTAATAATACTTGTACTATTATCTATTCTGTGGTAATACACTAGCGAAGCCGGACGGACGGGCAGCTAGTACTCTATAAGATCATTACGTCCTTTGCAAAAATCGTCCCATTCGTTTCACCGTGGAACGGACTTTGAGGCTTCACAACGATTACCAACAAATCTCCTGAAGTCAACCAGTATAAGTCTGGCCTCCAATTACGTATACTTGAGAATGTGATTATTGAATGTGGCCGACGTTTTATAAAACTGTCATTGGAATGGGGTTGGCAACTGTCAAATGTTTGACTAGATGGCGCCATCATAGATCTGCCACTATCACTGACCTTTTTCTATGGGATTTGGGTTAAACGGCCTGATTCTAAACATGAAAATTCCGAAAAAAAAACAAGAACTTGACAGTTTTGGTAGGACTGACAGGTTCATCCTATGCTGGCGCCATCTCCAAATACCTTCGCCCCAATGGGGTTGTCAATCTGGAATCTTCTACCTTTGACGTTAGAGTTGCTTTTTGAATGTACCACTTTGATGCAATTCGGCCAACTGAAATAATACCAAAAGTATACAATTATACAAACCTGAGCAGAGCGACCGCAAAACCTCTGGCACTCGAATGCACAAGAGTAATAGAGATAGAGATACAGGAACGAAAGTAGTCTGCGCTTTGAATATCATTGAAGTTTAGGGGTAGCCTAGTGGCTGAGGGATGTGGGTGTCAGACGGCGGTCGTGGGCTCGTACCAATGAATATTATTTTACGTAACAGCTTTTCAGTGAAGGAAAATATCGTGAGGAAACTCGTAAATTTGCAAAGATATTCGAAAGTCTTCCCAGCTGAAGACTTCACTGGGACACTTTCGAATGTGTTTGCAAATGTATGTATTTCCTCACGATGTTTTCCATCGAGAGAACTACTGTCCATTCCCTCTTGGAGGAAGCCTGTGCCCAGCTGTTATGTCTGATGATGGTTACGAACGTAGGTGGGTCAATAATTTTTTTCTTGTTGTTATCCTGTCCCGTTAGCCCGGAGACACGAGGACAACATGATAGAGTTTCTTGGATAAAATGTTACAACATGGACTTCTAATATCCTTAGAAAGTAGCTTATAATATACATATAAAATTTACTTTCAAACAAAGTTTTAACCGACTCCATTTCAGCAGCGGGTCGATCATCGCATTGTACGTACGCCAGGTAGATCTTACTAAATGTCAATGTTTTTGAAAGGAAAAATGACAGTTGGATATAGGTACCTAACGCGCGTTCAACGTTACGTAGGTAACTACCCCTCAGAACTCCACTTCAAGTGTGCCTATGAAACTTGAAGAATTCCCTCGATTTCTCCACTATCCCTGACTATGACCATGGGACCACCTGGGAAGGATACTGTTAGGTACGCAGGAGGAAAATGATTGTAGACTTGGTATTTTGAGTGAAAATAATAGAGAGTGCTCGCGTGTGGTGTGTTGAGCAAAAGGTAACGGTAAATCCGCCAACAAGTTTAGGTTAAGTCACCCGCCAGCGCCCTCTGAGAGTTTAATCTTCATTAAATATGTATACGTAGTACAACAGATGGAGTTAGTATGCACAATCTTAGCTAATGTTATATATTTTTTAATAATTATAATATGCACGACTATTTCTAGTTTTGGGGTGGCCAGAGGCAACTGAGTATTATTTTATGGTAGGCAGAAGTCTCAAGCCATCCCGTTTATGAATAAACTTGTATTAAGAAATTTGTATTATACCTAAAGTTATGTAATTAAACATATAAGCATTGTATCGCTTACATCCCCACCCCTTAGTGCTGACAAGCACTAGCCATCAACTGGGGAAAGCAATGCGACTCGTGTAGCGGGTCTGCGCAGCAGGCCTAAGCGTGTGCGCACATCCACCACTCGAACGCGACCATCGCGGCCAGGGTGCGCCGCGCTCACTACTCCATGCCGCCAGGAACCACGCTCTAAATTGGGATCGACCAGTACCACATAATCGCCTACTTGTAACGATCTAGTCTCCCTAGTCCATTTCCGACGAGGCAGTAGCGTCGGTAAATATTCTTTAATCCACCTAGCCCAAAACATATCTGTAAGCCGCTGAGCGACACGCCACCTTTTGCGGAGGCAAAGGTCAGCATCGTCGTACTTACCTATAGGAGGGCCAGTAGATGAGCTGCTGATCAGAAAGTGATTTGGCGTCAGTGCCTCAGGATAATTGGGATCCGTTGAGACATGCGTAATTGGGCGACTGTTCACAAGTGCCTCCACTTCGGCCATCAGTGTGGACAGAGTTTCAGGGTGTGGAGCGCGCTCCTTCAGGACAACCTTCAGCGCTGTTTTAACGGTGCGGATCATGCGTTCCCATGCACCGCCCATTTCAGGTGCACCGGGAGGTATAAAACGCCATTCAGTTCCTCGCACGGCTCCATCTTCACGCAGTCTGTCTGCGTTCAGTTGTTGGAGACTCTTCTTCAGCTCGTTGTCAGATCCTCGTAGATTTGTACCATTATCTGAGAAAATCACCAGGGGAGCTCCTCGACGGGCTGACATGCGTATGATTGCCATTATGGCAGAATCCGTGCTTAGTGATTCTGTTATCTCAATATGAATAGCACGCACAGTAAGGCATGTAAATAGCATGCCGTATCTTTTTTGTCTCCCTCTGCCTATTGTAGTCTCCATTGGGCCAAAAAATTCTACGCCAGCATATGAAAACGGCCTCCGACTGTACTGTAGGCGCGCAGCAGGCAAATCACCCATACGCTGAGGTTGCGGGCGGGCGCGCCGATAGCGACAGAAGAGGCAGTGCGCCGCGACGCTGCGTACAGTCGGTCGCAAATTTACGATCCAGTAAGACTGGCGTAACTCATTAACGACGTGTTCGTGCGCCGTGTGCATCGCTCGACGGTGGTAGTACTCGACTAACAGGCGAGTGGTTCTATGTTTGCCATCCAAAATCGGAGGTCGTATTGTTGCCATTTGGACCCCTGCTGTCTGATCGATGCGGCCGCTAACACGAAGGATTCCATCCTCGTCCAAATATGGTGTCACCTTTAGTAGACGACTGTTCGACGGCAGTGGTTTGCCTCGCGCCAGACAATTAATCTCATCAGCAAAGGTATCATTTTGGCATTTTTTTATGACATGTTTTTCCGCTGCCCGCATCATTTCAGAATCTAGCTGAAGCGAGTTTTTATTCTTCACGATCCTCCTCCTTTGCTGATTTAATTTACGTTCAATACATTTGTGTTTACATATTTGTATAAAATGTATTACCTTTGCAGCAGTGCGCACAAGACGGATCCAGCTAGAAAAACGTCGTTCATCGGGTACAGGTAAGTGTATGTCCTGTGTGCTAATTAAATTAACATTTCTTTTTTCACAGGTAGCTTCTTCGACCGTCACGGTGGGCTTCAAATCCTTTGGCCACTGATCCTCTGGTTGACGCAAAAACATAGGGCCCTGAAACCACACATCACAGTATTTAAGTGGTGGACTGTCTGGCTTAGTGGCGACGTCAGCTATATTCAAACGAGATGGCACGTAGTGCCATTCATTGACGTTAGTGAGCTCATCAATTTCTCCAAGCCTGTGAGCAACGTAAGGCTTGTAGCTCCTGGGGTCGCTTCGTATCCATTGCAAAACGGTGCTGGAATCAGTCCAAAAATATCGCTTAGCTGGCAGGATATCTTTTTGCTCAGTTGCAATAGTCTTCGCCAATCGTGTCCCGAGTAAAGATCCCTGTAACTCCAACCGTGGAACAGAAATTGGACGTAGAGGGCTGACGCGGCTTTTACTGCCAGCCATACATACAAGAACACAACCATCAGCGCGTGTAAAACGCCAGTATAATACTGTCGCATACGCTTTAATTGAAGCGTCGCAAAAAATATGAAGCTGAATGTTCACAATCTCACCAGGCGCAGCAGAAGACGGCATCTGATTGTGATAACAAGGTGTCCAGGTTCCAGCGCGGAAGTACCAGCGCGGTATACGAAGCGACTCCAGCTGTTTTAACTCGCCGAGCCAAACACTCCAACGCGCATGTTCCTCGGGTCGGATGCGGCATTTCCAATCGACACCGCTTCGATGTACATCTTGAAATAAGATTTTACTTTTTATTACAAACGGAGTAAGAAAACCGTGTATATCATAAATTGACATAATAATGCTAAGCATTTTAGCCTTTGTGGGAGGAACGTTTCCATTCAAAATCTCTGGCGAGATCTGACTAGTGGATAATTTAACACTGAATGTGTCATCGGCAGGATGCCACATCAAACCAAGCGCGCGCTCAGCTGTGTTCGTAGCTCCGTCCTTGAATTGAACTGCTGACTGTGCGAGCGCATCAGCTGGTATCGCGTTCAATACGCATTCGCTGTTGCTAGACCAACCTCGTATCTCGAAGCCGCCTTTTTTATGTATGTGTGTTATATCCTTAATTAGTTGAATAGCATTTTCCTCACTATCTGTGGAATAATAACAATCGTCCATGTAATGGGAGTTAATTATAACATGGACGGCTTCGGGATATTCGTCTTCGTATTTAAGCGCATTTTTATTTTTTATATATTGCGCGATGTATGGGCTACAGCATGCGCCAAATATCAGACTCTGCATCACGTATATTTTAACTGGATCAGCAACTGACGCTTGCCATAGAAATCGAAAGACATGTTGATCCTCCGCGCGAATTTTAATGCGTAAAAACATGTCTTTTATATCCCCGATAATGATGAACTCTTTTTCGCGCAACCTCAACATTATACCTAAAAGAGAGTTATACAAATCAGGTCCGGTCAAAAGATAGTCGTTCAGGCACATATTATTCGCAGCCCGAGCAGACGTGTCGTAAACTAAACGTAATTTACCCGGCTTATTTACATTCTGTACGCCAAAATGAGGAATGTACCATACGTGTTTAACCGAAGGTTCGTTTTCCTGCAACTCACGCGCATACCCTTCGGATAATAACTTATTTATTTCTTGTTGATACCTATTAGCGTATTCACGGTCATTCTCAAACTTACGTAATAAGGTTTGCATCCGAGATAAGGCGCAGCTGTAGGTATCGGGTGTGGTGAAGTTATCTTGTTTAAATGGCAAACCTACTTCCCATCGGTTATCAATCAGACGTGCAGTTTCGTCTAAAATCTGTGTAGCACGCAAATGTGCTTTATTCTCGCGGCATAAGGTCGAAACTCCTAATGAGTCTAAGCAATATGATTCTTTTATTAGATCATTAAGGGCATTGCAATCGAGTGTAGTAGTACTGTCGATCCCATCATTAGAATGAGCGAGATGGCAAATGTTGTGACTTACCTGTGACGCAGAGGAGTGAGCGCGACTACAGTAGCCGTGTACAGACCATCCCAGCCGACAGCGGGTTGCATACGGAGCATTTCTGCCACCATGAATGATCTCGAGTGGTGCAATTACATAATAATTATCCTCGCCAATAAGCAAACGCGGCACTACACGTTCTTTACAAACAACGTTCTTTATTTCGGATAACTTATCGCACGTAATTTCGTTAACTGCCGTTAAATTTTGCGGCGGCAAATTCAATTTAGAAACCTTACGTAAATTTATATCGTACAACTTATTGTCCAGTCCAGATATCTTGGTGCGCACCTTTGGCGCGTCAGATTGGAACACTTCAAGGCCAAACGCGTCTATAAAACGTATCGCACTGGAACTTTGAGATGTCAAACCTAGTTCATCAGCTAGACCAGAGTCCAAAATCGAAACGGAAGCAGCATCGTCGAGTAACGCGTAGGTCTGTACTTCACCACGGGGTCCATATAATTTCACAGGAACCACTTTTAATAAAACGTCACCTTTCGAACTCGCATTTGGCGCCGCGACGTGAGCGACCGTAGCATCGTTATCGCTATCACAAGCGGTGGTGCGCGGCTGAGCAAGGGGTGCGTCCGGTGGGAGCGGCGCGCTCGGGTGCTCGTGACATGCCGGGTCTGATGGTAGTGTGGTTGTAGTAGCCTTTTTCCAGTGAAGGAGTCGATGGTGCCTCATTCTGCAGTCTTCTATGTCGCATTCAGGAGCCTCACAAGTGTTTATGTCGTGGCGCGCGGTTAAGCATTTGAAACACAATCTTTGTGAATTTTTAAATGAAAGGAAAAATTGAAAAATTTAAGATTTTAATAATTTAAGTAGATGTCGCTACATACGCCTCCCTAAGGCGTTATATGAAGGAACTGATTGAAGGATTTGGTGCCCGAACCAGATTGTTCCGATAGCTCAGTTGGTAGTAGCGACGGGCCATGAATGCCTGTGGTCGCCGGTTCGAATCCGGCTCGGAGCATTAAATTTTTCAATTTTTCCTTTCATTTAAAAATTTATAATTTTCTTTAGCAGCGTTACTGCTTAAAAACAAATAACAATCTTTGTGCTTTAGCAAACTTCCAGCGATCTCTGCGCATCGCTCGTCTAAAAACACGGCATTCGGGTAATGCATGTGCGCTTTTTTTGCAAAAGGAGCATGATGTAGTTTCAGTGCGCATAGTGGTGAGTATTGGACGAGAATAACGATTGTTGTTGTCAAAACGTTTAATATAGGGCTCGTTCTGCGCCGGCTTTTTAACTTCACGCGGTTGAACAGCTCCGGTGACAAGTGTCATATTAGCTTCTTTCTTCAAAAATTGTGCAAGCAATTCTAGTTTTGAACCACCCGCTAGAACTTTCTCATAAGCGTATTCTGTCCACTTTCCCAATAGTGTGCTCGGTAGTTTACTTGTTACAGCTGACGCGAGCTCGGGATTGCGTAAATGGTCACTCTGTTTTAGTGAACGTATAGTAGCAACGCAGTTGTTTACTTTCGTTGCAAAGTTAACTAAATCTTGCTGATAATGAGTAGGTAAAGGTTGTAACTTACGCAGTTGTGATGTTATGTTGCAAATTATGGTCTCTGCTCGTCCAAATTTGAGTTCGAGAGCCTCCATAATATCTGTTGATGAAGTATTACCAATCAGCAAATCCGTAACAGCTTCTTTAGCTTCGCCTCGCAGTGCTCGTCGAAGTCTGGACAAATTCTCGTACTCCGTAAAATTGCATGAGGATACCGACTCGTCGTATGCATTTTTAAAATGTAGCCATTCGATACTGTCTCCACTAAATACAGGTAGATCACGCGGAGTGGCGAAACGGCTTAGTAAACGTTCTTCGCGTTGCGACGATGATTGATCCATCATACTCTTCAAAGTATTTGCCAATTCCAGGATGCTGCTGGTGGTGTCCACATGCTGTGCAGGTGCTGCACGGTCGGTAACGGGTGCGACCGGCTCGGATAGCACAGGTGGGCGGTACTCGGCATTAAGTTGTTCCTGGTTCAACCAGTCCATTACACGATCAGGCACTTCACTCACACTTGGGACGTCGGGTTCTTCTTGATCTTCGGCTTCGGCAGCGGCCAAGTCAGCTTCTAGGCGCTTGTCTATCAAATCCATTTGGATTTGGGCCTTCGCTTCGGCTGCTTGTAATTCCAACTGTTTGCGCCTCGCCACGGATGATGCCGTTGACCTCTTACTGGTGCTGGCGACGGAAGGTGCACGCTTGGGTTCTTCCTTGGGAGTACCGCTTGTACCAGGTTTGGGGTCCAAAGCATCCGATTGAGTGTTGGCCATAGCTTGGTCGGCCAATTCACGTTGACGTCGTGTCACAACCATTTTCGGTAGCGTATTATACATGGATAAGCACTGTACACATAGATCCGTGGTCGAAGACCAGCTTATTGTTAGGTACGCAGGTGGAAAATGATTGTAGACTTGGTATTTTGAGTGAAAATAATAGAGAGTGCTCGCGTGTGGTGTGTTGAGCAAAAGGTAACGGTAAATCCGCCAACAATTTTAGGTTAAGTCACCCGCCAGCGCCCTCTGAGAGTTTAATCTTCATTAAATATGTATACGTAGTACAACAGATGGAGTTAGTATGCACAATCTTAGCTAATGTTATATATTTTTTAATAATTATAATATGCACGACTATTTCTAGTTTTGGGGTGGCCAGAGGCAACTGAGTATTATTTTATGGTAGGCAGAAGTCTCAAGCCATCCCGTTTATGAATAAACTTGTATTAAGAAATTTGTATTATACCTAAAGTTATGTAATTAAACATATAAGCATTGTATCGCTTACAGATACCATATTAAACAAAAAAAGAATTATCCAAATCGGTCAAGGCATCTTCGAGCAATCGGGGAACGGAACATACATACAAACTAAAGATTCCGACGAATTGAGAACCATTAAAAAGGGCTTAAAATATCAAGAAAGCCCTACATTTGGGAGGTTAAAATCCAAAAATTATAGTTTTATTATGTAACTCAGGAGACGTAACCATGGCAACTAGTAAGAGAACAGTACGCTTACCATGAGTTTGACAATGACGGCTTACGCTAACGAGTATCGAGTTTTCTATCTGTGCATCTCTATTGCACTTTGTCAGTACGAGCGGGATGCACAGATAGAAAACTCGATACTCGTTAGCGTAAGCCGTCATTGTCAAACTCATGGTAAGCGTACAGAGTGGATTCAGCCATGTGTCAAGTTATACTAGAAACGTGAAGTAAGTCCAGACAGGTTGTTAATGGCACAGTAGTTAACCACCGGACGCACGCACAATACGACACGGTCTGCGTCCGCGCACACGGCAATTTCAATCAGTTTCGCCTCTCACCCACCCTTGTTACCAATTCATTTTCGACCTTATTTACCAATAATAAAGTATAGTTTTCAATGTATCTGTTATAGTTGACCGTAATGCGACATCTATATGGACATGTGTGTTGCAGTGCTTTGTTTGTTGGTTTTGTGAATTGACTGTAATTATACTAATTTGACGTTAGATTTGACAATAGGAACAATTGCCATAAAAATTGCGTACCGCGTGTTTATAAAAACAATTTTATGAAGCTAAGTCTGGTATTTTTATTATTTAAATTTAATGAACTATTCCTGCAAAATATTTTTTATTACTTGTCGTTTATTATTTATTTTCTAAAGTATATACAAGATGATAACTATAACATTAACTAAATTAAATTAAAGCTAAGTTAAATCTAATAAAGGCCCTCGAGGCATTGTACCGAGGATGCTGGCGGCATTTCCTCGCTGAATTGCAATGCTGATGCGTTGCGCGAGAAAACCGCCAGCTCTTCGGTCACCAGTTACATCAACCAGACGTTTCGCGATTTCCGCAAATAACTTTTGCGCACTGGGACCCCATGGACCGAGGGTCTCGACGCCAAAAGGTACAAAGTTGTACTCTCTGCCGAGGCCTCTATATTTAATGCATTTATTACTTTAATTACATTGTTGGAATTATAGGGATTCTGTCCTTCGGTTAGGTTACTATGCTATCCCACGAATGCTTGGCATTGTTATTTTTTTCAAAGTTAACCCACAATTATTCTAATTTTATATAATTTCTTCAACTAATAGTATCGTATCAACTGAGCTTAATAATCGGCTTAGTATTAATGTAATATTCCAAAATTACCTACTATCACTGGTCTTTTCCACAATCATAATCTATAATATTGCGTACCGCCTTCTCTAAAGGCTTAGCCGATATTATTAAACCATAATTTATATAATCCCATTACAATTACAAAGGTAATTGAAGATCATACACTATATTAAGGCTACGTTTCTAATAAAATTACTTGTTATAATAAACCGTGCACTGAGATAATAAGAAATAAATTCCGTTGACATAGCTGCGATCAGAGATAATGATATGAGAATGTATCTGAATTATCACGTCATTACATTATACGCTGGTTCCATAATTTGTAGAAGATTAGACCCGAATAAATCAAGATGGTATTTTAATGAGGTACTATTTGGAATATATCGACTGATGGTAATATATGGGATATGCGGAGTATTCTCAGACCGTTACGTAACCCAGGGATCTGATTTGTTCAAGGCTGACATTCACAACGATACCTACCTACTGACAAACCAATACCAGTCTGACCTCTCACTAAGAATACTTTTGAAGGATCTCGGGGATCAAGCTTTGGGGTCGAATAGGAAGGTGACTAGAAACAGTTTGTAAATTGTATATGAGCTCGGAGACCACCTTGTCCCTTTGTGTTTTTAATCGTTTTAATTAGTAGGAATGTTCAAGGTTCGGTGTCTAGGTATTTTTCAACTAATAGGGATGACGACTAAGATTTTTTTATGATGTCATTCGAACCAGTTTTTGGAGAGGAACAAATGTTTGTATGGGAGTAACTACAATTAAAGAACATAAATACGCAAAAGAATGAGACAAAGATTTACCTCGCTGGCGGTAGCGAAAAACGCTCCATACTAATAGACAGCTAATTGTGACGTCACAATATTGTTAGTACAAAGTATCGTAGTATGGAAAATCAGGTAAATTGTTGTTTCGGTCGCGAAATACTGCGTTTAAGTACATAGCTGTCGTAGAATTTTGTTTCTATAAAAGCGCAAGGATTCTATTGGTAACTTTAAATTTACTCTTGGACAATAAAAAAAATGCATATTTTTTTCTTAACTTTCAAGGTTCATATCTTTTTACGATTTTAATCATATTTTATAATATATACTTTATTACGATAATTCGATGGTTTACTAGACATTTAGCATCACTAAGTTATCAATTTGAACATGAGTCGTCATGCCTATTATGTGATATTCTGTAAAGGTATTTTTATGTCTGTAACCTTTCGGCGTAGTAAGAATCGTTGGCATGTTTTTTTTTATATACCTATGCTTCATCTTAACCTTATTAAGGTAATTACTAAATATATATGGATACAATGTCTTCGTATATGATTTTTAATTGTATGAAAAGATTAAAGTTTAACTTTGAAGTGGATATCTACTTAAATTCCCAGTAAAATGACGATGACACAATAACGGCCGTAACTCAAAATAAAACTAATTTTACGCTTACTACGATTAACTTATAATAACATCATTAAGCTTTTAAATACAGGGCATTATGATAATAAATAACTATATATGACAAGCAAATTTATATCTTAATCGTATACTAACAGCCTAACATTCATTTAATGCCCAGTTTCCATAATGATTTATAGAAATTTAACATAGAAATTATACGAATTAGGTCAACTTTCAAGTTCAAGGACCTCGTAGATGAGTTTGAGGATCGACCCCCTGCTATTTTGTTAATAGTAGAGTTATTAGAAAGGATTTAAGACGAATGATTTGATGATGCCAATCAAATTCTATTTGTAAGTCTAAATAAAGGGACTGCCGTAGCTAAGTATTTTCATTAGTTTATGAATGTTTTGTTATGTATCATTACAAAAAAATATATAGGAGTGCTTAATATGTAGGTATAGGTATTTTTTATTAATTTTGGGGAAGATCGTTGATGTTTACTTTTATTTTTATGGGATATATGAGAAACAATAATTCTACTGCTCTAATAACTCCTTATTAGTTTTATATGGGTTACCCTTTTAACGGTGAGTATGCAACAAGTCATGTGCGAGCGTGCGAGGCGGTGAGCGAGGAATCCACCAATAACGCGCGCGCGCTGGCTGCGCTCGCGTATCGCTTCCTATTGGTCCATTTTTTCCTCGCTCACCGCTTTGCTACCTCGTACAGCTCTGGTGGATAGTACCCTAAAGGTTAAAGTAACCTGCGTTTACCGTATAAAAAAGCAATAAAACCGTTTTATTACAGTAAACAAACATTTGCCACTTATAAGGAGCTAAAAACTTGAATATAACATGCTATTTCAGATAACTTATACTAAGTATCTTTTTTTTATGGATCAGGCGAACAAGTAGCACCTATACCTGACGGCAAACGACCTATTCTATTCATATACATTGTTTTAATGCTACAATTTCAAAATGGAGATGAGCGTAGAAAAATAATGTATTGTATACGAAAATTCACACCAAAAGACGTAGCCAGAGAACATCAAAATAAATTCTACAAAATGGAGAAAAGAATTTGCAGTGGCAGGTTGCCAGTCGAATAGGGTGATAACCCTCAATGCACTGCAACCCTATCCCGTGGCGTAGTTGCCTCTTAACTATATCCATGGGAAGAACGAGAGAGAGAGAGAGAGAGAGGGGGGGGGGTGGCAGTGCTATTCTAACATTTCTAACCCGACAACACACGTACTGCCACGTGTGTTGTCGGGTTAGAAATGTTAGAACCGACCCTTATTTTTTTTTGTTCTATTGTTTATACGCTCGTCAGAACAGTTTTTGTTTTATTGTTAAGCCTTGTGTGAAGTAATTTGCAACTACTGCTAAAAGAAAATCTCAAACATGAAAATAATGAAAAAATACATAAATTGGATAGACTGTTCGGGACCATACTCGAGTGTCAAATAAAATTAAAAAGAGGCCGCAATAATGCAAACCGCAGCTTATAAATTTTCATCATGATCATCCTATCTACGCCACTCCTGAGATCAGGATATAGATAGATCCTATTTAAGTAGGTATAACGTTATCTATGAGCATGAGTTACTGGCCGTGAAATATCTAAATTACGCCCCGGTTGAAACTGCTTTGAATAATCGTGTACCTTAGCACGCCTATTCCTTAAGAACGATAATACTAAGGCTGTTAAGATGCCATCGTAGGTACTTTCATTTTATTAACTTACAAAATTGTGGCTACTAGTTATGTTTTTTGTTTTGAAGATAGACTTGCCGGCGTCGACCAAATAGAAAACTTGATACAAAAAACTAACAATACAGGGTGACATTTAATCAGTGGCCAAATTTTTTGCAGGCATTTGGCTTCACTAATAGACTCCATTTTTTATTAAACTGATGGTTATTTTTTAAATTATAAATTGTCTATCCCAAAAGAATTATCCTTACAGCGTGGTTACTGGGCATTCAGTACCGCGCGGAGCGGGGCGGGGCCGGGGGAGGGGAGGCGTGCCGAGCGCAAACCTTACTACCCGCTGAGGTGCCCGCGCGGTAATGTTTTTTTGGGATAACTTTAAGCAGCAATTACTATTTTTTTTTGTACTGAATGATATGAAAAAAAAACACTTATTTTATAATTTTTGCTGAAGAATCTTATACTTGAATTTGGACTGAATTTTGACTTTACATGATTTTGACCCATACGTACATAAGACCTATACTATTAACGAACAATATTTGTACCTATGACGTTATACGTACAAGTATGTTATGACGTTCTCGGAAACAGCTCTAGGGATTTCCTTGAAATTTGCAATAAGTATAGAAGTTTTTCAGAGGCGAAAAATGTATCCACGGAAAATTCGTGTTCTCCGTATTTCGCAGCCTAGGAGAGCTCGGTCGCCCGGGTACTTTTACGAATAAAATACAAAAAAAAACATATACGTAGACATTCCACAACATTAATACTAGTAGGTGTACCTGTAGACAGTATTGTCATTTCCATTTGTAGATACAGAGATAGAAGATAGTAACACATAACTACACCCCTTTTCTCAATAACTGATTAATTGTTTACAAAGACCATTTAATTTTGCCCTTTCTGAAGTTTCCCGCTTCACTTGGTTCTTATTATTTTATCCTTCGCCATAATTCCCTGAATAAAACCGACAGCGCTCTTAACCTATCTCTGCTTCGAGATAACGTTAAGCTAAAAGTGGTTTAACACATGTAGTTACTTACAAGGTAGATAAAGGAATGGATCCCCGACAGGCTAACGGGTTCTGGTGGGCATACAAAGGCCGTTTTGAATGTATAATGAGGGAGTAGGAAAATGGGCCTTTAATGGATAATGGCTTTATAGCACAATTGAATGATCCAGCAGCGTATCGTCTGAAACAAATAACGATCTGTCTACAAATATCGTCATTTGTTTCAGAAGAATGCACCGAATGTGACGAATGCCTTTGAAATGTCTAGGAACGCTACACAAAATCGAAAGTTAAAATAATTTGAAATATTTATAAAATATAATGCTACACATATCACGATTTGCACGATATGAGAGGGTCATTTTACCTAAGTAATATACCATTAATATTAATTTAAGTAAGCAGTTTTCCATGGAGTGACTTTAATGGATTTTTGTAGGTGTGGCTCTTAATGCCCATATCTGAAAAGATTGATAATTGTAGTATTGATATTTTACATATTTTACACTAAAACAATACATAATTATTTCAACGTCTTACGCACGCCACAAAGAGTTAAACTAGGTAAGTTTCGGTTTTGGATGAAGTCTACTATAAAGTCATAATTATGATTAAGTAGGTATACCATATACCAAATAAAATTACAGCAAACATATTCCCATAACAGATAACTGTAACTATGTGAATCTTACAGACTCTTAATTATAAAAGCATCCGGTAGTGCACCGTCCAAGTCGCGCCAATTTTATCAATTACTCACCTCATTTGTTCCACCAATAAATAAATAAAGCACCTCCCGGTCCGCTATAAATCAGAAACTAATTGGTCTCTCGGACGTGAGTGGGCGATTGTAATTCATCGACGGATTTTCAATATTACCTTCAGTATAGCTATTCACATAGGTAACGTTCACCTGTCAGTACCTACATCATCCAGAGAAACAGGCCCTTTATATTAGTAACAACTATGAGCAGTCTATGTCAGACTTATACTGGCTAGTTCTATAGCGCACCGTTCTTGGTCGTTTTGTAAATCGCTGTCTAGCTCATTAATATACGTTATCAATGTTGTCAATTTAACTAGTATTAGATTGCGGAAATTGATTTCTTGGAGACTTGGCAGTTTGTTTTCGGAGTTTAAAAATTGAACGTGAGCTTGTATCGTTTGTTCTTACATTTGGTATCAAAGGCTAAGTTTAAAGTGCTATTTGAGTTAGTTTTTCCTTATATCCTAGCGGCCCACCGTAACAGAAAAGAATAAATACTTCACTATTTAATTTGAACTGTACCTAATGGGAAGTACAGTACTTGAAGTTTATTTTGTTTATTAAATCGAATGAAACAAAACAAAGGCAACTTTGTTCCAAGAGTCGTATAAATTCCACTTAAGAGTAGGATATATTTTAAAAGACCTTTAGGTGGCTAGAGATTATGACTAAGTGATACATAAACATAACATTACAGCCACTATCAATAACTGGGAGGTGATTTTACCATACATATGTTATTATTGTGGATATGTATATGCCATGATACTTCTTTGTAAATACTTTGAATACTGCCTTGTTAGATTATTAATTAGCTATTAATAATTTTATTACTCTGCATATACCTTGACCAATAATTTTAATTACATATAGTTATGATGAGATGAGATCACCGTTAAAATAAAGAACACGTAAAGTTACCTTAGTACCCATATTCTACATAATTGTAAACACATACAATTTTAGTGCTGTACTATTTATTACCTCAAATATTATATGAAAGACTTCGTTTCTTGATTGCTAAAATCGATTACGTTTTTTTCGGACGAAATTCACCCTTTTATGTCAGTATATTGTACGTTACTGTAGGGACGGTAGGGAAGAAACCATATAAATTTATCACATTTATTAGAGAAGGTTGCAAGAGGTAGGAGTAGGGTGGCACGGAGGCCAAAGTCTCGGGGGCGACTGCCTGACGTCTTCAACTTTTCTTGTATTTTTATAGACTATCGTAGAGGTTGCATAGACGACCTCTACATTATTATACCTCAATCCTGATAACATTCGATTTTTAACGGGCAAATTTGTCTTCAGTTCTACGTTTATCTAGGCTAGGATATATGAAAGGGAAATGTGGTACTAATTTCAAACATGGCAATTGTTTTTTTACGGTCTCGCGGTTCTCCTGGAAACTCTAAGAAATAACACAACATCTAGCTAATAAGCTGACAGTATTAAAGCAAGGAGTATGTTTATACTGTTCCACAAACAGAAACCGCACGACGACTACCGTAAGATTTTTCTAATCTTAAGTGGAACAGAGTATAGAGCCAAGGTGAATGTCTATCAGGGATATACAATGCTGTGTTTTCATATAGGGCCGGTTATCATATATATATATGCCTAGGTTCTGTCCGCAACTTTGTCCACGTAGAACTAGTTTGTGTCGTAGCCCTATGCCCTTCCTTTTCATTGGGGCGGAAAGGTCGAGTCGACCACGTACCGGAAGTCGCGTCTTGGGTAGACCCTCCACGAGCTGGAATGATGGCAGAACCGGTCACTTTGGCACTCTTTGGAGACCTATGTCTAGCAGTGGACGTCTTTCGGCTGATATGATACCTTTTCTGCCCTACAAGCTTTCGCCCCCCATTTCACCCCCTTAAGGGATGATTCCCGGGATAAAAATTATTCTGTATTCCAGGCTATGCGCTATATGTATACCCAAATTCATCATTCGATTAACAAACATCTGAACTATCGCATTTATAATATAAGTACGATGCTCCGCACATCTCTGGACCCTTAAACACTGTTTTTATCAAATATCTTGTCTACGTATCATATTTTCATGTTTTCCAAAGAACACATCATATCGAACGCAAACATTATACGACACATATATAACATTAGATCAACAAAATAATAGTACCTACATTACTGCAGAGGCCGTGAAGTAAGGGATTGCTGGACGAGCTTGGGGTAGACGGCCGAGTCGTAGACGAGGCCGGATGCAACGAGTCCAGCAATCCCTGTTGCGGCCGAGGATTGTATAGTGCTTTTCTCAAACGATGTGAGGAAATATTAAATTTAAAATAAATACAAGGTAGTCAACTAATTAATAGTTTGTTGAAATTACAATCGGAACGATAAATCAGAAAAAAATTGTGTAATATGCCGCCTTTTTAATTTTTTAAACATGCCATTTCAACAAGCCGTTCGAGCACCATGTTTAACCGCACATACATATGTATAATATATTATAGTACCATAGATTTTGTTTTTTTTTTATGTCGCAAGTATGCTTACAGAGTCTAGTGGTGGTTGGCAGTATGTAATTTTTCCTTTGTCAGTTTAATATTAGTAAGCAAATTTAAAAAGTTAGAGTAGCGGACAATAATGTGTTTAGTTAGGATTTCATACATTACTTCTTGGCGTAAGGCCAAGAAGTAATGTAGGGAGCCATAAACAAGAAACTTCTTGTCTTCATTTCGTGATATTAACGCATACATTTCAGAGCATGTTTGAGAAAAATATTATATCAACCTCCGCACAGAATAAGTAATAGTACAACCTCCGCGCTCTCCATGAATGGGCATATAAATATGTACCTACACATCGTATATTTCTGGATACTTTAAAGTGCCACTAGTGCCAGGCGAGGCGCCACATTTATCTACTAATAAATCAGATAATTACAGATTAACAGACAGGCAGAGAGACAGACGAGTGGGTAACACCGGTTGCTACAGATAAAGAAAGATATACGAATATTACGATTACGGTGAAATTATGTTTCCTGTTGTGATAACTTGATCTTTTGTAATAGATAATGAAGTAGTATTGATTTATTTCGTTGGTTTATTAGTAGACCAGGTATCAATACTACCTGGGCTTGCTCAAGTTATCTCGCAAGTCCATTGTCCATCTAACAGTTATGGGTGCAAGCCTGAAATAAATTATTTGAATTGAATTGAATTGATATTTCTAGGACGAAACAAACGGTAAAAAAATTGCATATTTTCACATATCGCAAAAGCGTAGCTGCAGTGAAATTGTACTTTTGTTAGTAGTAGTATATCGGTATCAATTGACAACATTTCATATTTTCATGTAGGCCATTTTATGATTTAGATCGCTAGAAAATGTTTTTTTAAGCGACACGTGTTTTTTTATTTCTCCCTTAATTGTAATTTTCATTCAAAACTATCAAATTGGAAAGTAGCGAATTCCAGAAGGTTGTAAGTAAATTATGACGTCAATACTACGACTCTGTATGGCAGTTTGGACACCTTTCATATGGCAGCCATAATACTGACGTCACACACGGTGAAAACCACTTTTATACGATTTCGCGATTTTCTTAAAAGCGAGCAGGAAAAAAACACAGAAAACTACTTTATTACGTTCAGATAACATAATTACCGAAATGCTTTTCGATTTAGGCGTCATTACATATTTTGAAATATTGTCAATTAACCACAGAAAAAAAAACAAATCGTTTGTAAGAGAGAGATACAGCACCGAGAGCTACAGTAGAGTGAGATGACGTAGGAGAGGGATGTCGATAGATCATATAACACCCAATGAAAATATTTCAGTTTTTTATCCGATATTCGGTGCGGCAATAATCCTTACAATTTTAACCTAGGACCAGCCCGCAGCAGTCACCATAGATAAACAAGTGTCATTTTGCGCCAGAATGCGAGTGGATAAGGCATGATACTAAGTTTGTGTTTCTGCCGAACTGGGGCAGAGCCGAAGGGAAGGTATATGGTTTTAGCAGTCTTTGTTCGTATTTACGGGGATACCTTTAGAACACTACGTTAGAGCTACGGTAGCCTAGTGGTTCAGGCATGCGGCTGTCAAGCGGCGGTCGTGGGTTCGAATCCCGGCTCGTACCAATGAGTTTTTCGGAACTTATGTACTTACGGAATATTTACCGTTAGCTTTTCGGTGAAGGAAAACATCGTGAGGAAACCGGTCTAATCCCAATAAGGTCTAGTTTTCCCTCTGGGTTGGAAGGTCAGATGGCAGTCGCTTTCGTAAAACTAGTGCCTATGCCAAATCTTGGGATTAGGTGTCAAAGCGGACCCTGGGCTCCTTTAGGGGCACAAACGGGAATAACGCTAGGAAGATGACCTTTAGAACACTACGTACTCGTCCATACAAAAAGAGAAAACGTTTTTTCTCGTCTAAATATTTTCCAATCTCAATGATTTTTGTATGTTATTGACAGAATGAAAGACGAAGAAAAGAAGGTTTATAGGTATTCCTTTTTTCAAAATTTGCAATAAATTATTATAAGCACTATTTTTTTAAAGCGATGCTTGTATACCTAGATTTCATTATGCTGAATCGATCGACAGTAAAATCAAAGTGATTTGTTACGATTTAGTTAGTGGAAGACGTTTTCTCACGAAATGGTCATATAAAAAATACCTATTGTCAGTCGCAAGCTAAGCTACTAGCTATAATATACTTCCCTCTTAAGATACCTACTGATTGAATTCGAATTGTGCCTCGGGTGATGCTCGGGTGACATACTATCTATTTTATGACAAAAAAAGTTTTCATTTACTTCTCCGTAGTCGGGCTACAATTTTTTGGACTGTTTATGTTTGTTTGTGTCTATAACGTAGTTAGAAGGAGGTGCGTCTTCTTAGATTGGACGATCTATAACGAAGTAAAAGTTTTACAACAGTCAATGCAGTGGGCAGCACCGCCGTCTCTAAATGGAAATTGTTAATTGGAAACTAGTATAAAACGTATTAAAAAGTCAGCCTGTCTATAAATGGCGTCGCTTAATTTGTACGAGTGGTATAATGTCAAACACTTAACATTCTTGCTCTTTCACCAAATTGCAAGTGACACGGTTTTGTTTTAAATGGGCTATTTAGTAATGGTCAGTTGCAAAATAAGCTAGTAAGAAAGACTTGTTAATTTTCATATATATTGACGTTCCAACACATGGTCGGTTTTGGCAATTTTTACGTATCGTTTCTATTTGAAATTTCCAATTAGTTCCCCATGTCGGAGGACCCACTATCTTGGAAGATGTAGGAATTAACGTCGGAGGCTTACTGACTTGGGTCAAATATGGCAAAAATTGGCTATATCAGTCACCTGAGGGCGCACCAGAGATCATAAATTAATTCGAGTGCGCTAGTCCCATTATAAATCACAACACGTATAGAGTCAAAGACAGAATGCAGTTACTTCAGTAAAAACTGGCGCCTGTGAAAATTCTTAGAATTAGATAGCCCGAACTCCTTCATGGGCCAAAACGCTAACTCAAATATGCGAGTGCAATAGAAATGCACGAACTAACATCTCGGTAGAACTTCGGACGATAGTTGAAGTCAAAAGCAATAAAATCAGTAGACAATATACACGTTTCTTAGCGTTTGAACACCCCATAGACGCGATGAATTCCTTAAAATCCCTTTTCCATATAAAACCGTTGACGACCTATGCGTCACCTCGCACAGACACTAATTTCCACATCCTCCAGTATGGGCAGATTTCTAAAGCGACGAAAGCTTCGTTAATACGTAGTCGGTAATGACGCACCAATTAACGGAGACTCGACGAAGCCCACACGCGAAACGGTCTGTCGGTCTGTCGCTAATGTCGCTACTGTTTAGGTCGGTTTGGGTAAACAAACATTAGGAGTTTTTTATAGACTTCTTCTTCTTCTTTAGGTGCCATATCCTCCAAGGATGTCGGCTACCACTGTCCGGAACTCTTCTCTATTCGCAGTCTTTCTGCCCAGCGAGGCAGCGTCAATACCCATCCAACTCTTGAGGTTATCCATCCATGTTAGTCTTTTTCTTTCTCTGCCCCTTTTTCCCTCAACTTTACCTTCTATTATGGTTTTGATAATGTTATATCTCTCGTGCCTGTATAAATGTCCGAAATATGCGGTTTTCCTTCTCATGATTGTAAGTACCAGCTCCCGTTTCTTTCTCATTCTTTGTAGTACTTCAACATTTTTTATTTTGTCTCGCCAAGATATCTTAAGCATACGTCTGTAGAGCCACATCTCGAAGGCATCAAGTTTGTTAAGCATTGTCTTGGAAAGAGTCCAACTCCCTGATCCATAGAGAAGTACTGATACAATATAACATTTAGCCATCCGCCACCTTAATTTTCAATTTATATCTCTATTTAAGAAAAATGATTTCATTTTCATAAACGTGCTTCTGGCAATTTCTATTCTGATCCTAATTTCTTTGTCTGGGTCCCATTTTTGGTTTACCGAACAACCTAGGTATTTATATTTGTCGACTCGCTTTATGTAATCATCTTTAATTCTAAGTGGTCCACATGGTGTTTCTTTCTTACTAACTATCATAAATTGAGTTTTTGCGATATTCATCTTTAAGCCTTTCTCCACTTTGGTGTTCAGGTGGTTTAGTAGACTTTCGAGATCTTCCTTTGACTCTGCTAAGATAGCTGTGTCATCAGCATATCTTAAGTTATTTATTATGGTTCCGTTTATTTTTATACCTATCTTAACATCGTCTAGTGCTTCTCGTAAAATACATTCTGAGTAAAGATTAAATAAAACAGGTGACAGAATGCAGCCTTGCCTTACGCCTTTTAGTATGCTTAGATTTTCTGTGCAGTGTTGGCCAACTTTGATGTGTGCTGTTTGCTTCCAGTATATTTTATAGACTAATGGCCTTATTCATGAACGTTCAACAACCCTCTCTTCTGTTCTGTTCTGACCCAGGTCGGCTCTGCTGCCTTTTCAATATAGTTCGACCTTTTGACTGCCTGAGTTATCCAAGGCAACACTCGCAAACTCCATCGGTCACCTGCCCTGTGACAGATATGGCCGGCTGATTGCCATTTTAATTGTGCTACCATTTTGCCGATGTCAGTGACTGGTGCGTTGGCGCGTGTCCCCCTTTCACACTTTGCAAATAACCTTATATATAACTAAAATGCCATCTCAATTCATTGTTCTTTATCTGGCACTTCGACATTTGTTTTTGTAGGATCGAACTGGACAAAACACATTTTATTTGTCGGCGGCATTTTAAAGTTTGTGAAAGATGTAACCACATTTCCCGTATTATTTTTATAGAGTGAGACATCTTCCCCAAAGTTTAACAGTCACTACCACTTTCCTCGTAAGTAGAGTTGGATGTCCTATCGTTAGTCAACAATCCTTAACATTGCTTCCAAATATATTATTTATTTATTTAAGCTTTATCGTACAATATAAGAATAAGTAAAAATGGCAGACTTAATCTCATAAGGCATTCTCTACAAGTAAATTATGCGTAGGTATTATTACTTTTAGCAGGGAACCAACAACTATCACAACTACTTTTAAAAGTCCAGGGGACCGATTTTTCACTTTCGAGCGCTCGACTCTTTCACTCGAAAACTGACATAAAAATATAATAAATAATAGTAATGAATAAATAATAAATGTAAGGGGACAATCTTACACAATCGACCTAGTCCCAGTAAGCTCAGTAAGGCTTGTGTTATGGGTACTAGACGACGATATATATAATAGATATAAATACTTAAATACATAGAAAATATCCATGACTCAGAAACAAATATTCGCTCATCACACAAATTTTTGCCCTTACCGGGATTCGAACCCAGGACCTCTTGCTTCGTAGGCAGGGTCACTACCAACTAGGTTAAGCGGTCGTCGTCGAAAATATGAAATGTTATATTGAAATAGCGATAGAAAATTGTATTGACCACTCGTATTAAATTCTTCTGCTAGAAAGTAAGTGTCTGCCATTTTGACACTAAGTGCAAACGTATTTACTTTTATTTGATTTTCGAGCGCTCGAAAGTCAAAAATCGGTCCCCAGGTTTACAACAATGGCAGTCTGTCAAATTCCAACACTACGCATTTAGCAATTGCAATCGACATGTCCTCAAACCAGAAGCAACAAAAGCCATTTCTACCGTCCTACCGTCGTCGAGAAAAAGTCGTAACAACACATAAGCTTTAGTCAAAAACGGAGTTTTCCTTTATACGACAAAATTACTCAATGGCAAGAAGTGACGATGTCCGTTAGCCGAACAAAACGAATGTATACCGTAGTAATCTATGTTGTGAACTTTAATAATACAAGTAAACTTATGGTGTATGTTTTGAATATAATACTGGTTCCCATGTTGACGCTATGTCAATATTTTGGATGGCGATGTCAGTAGCGTGAAGTTGTTGAAAAAACGTTATTGTAGATGTACGAGCTAGCTATCGTACATCGTATCGCATTTAATATACTATTGCCTTTACAGTCGAATATGATGACATGGATGACATGCGTAACCTAGATTATTGACTTATTATATTTTAGTGCATTAAAGACGCTCATTAACACCAAACGTGTGTTAGTTATTATGACAATACTCCTGACATTTCCCACCGTATCCTGCATACTCTGACATACAACTGACATACATATTGACATCTTGACAGTACGGTCATACAGAACCGTACAGTAGATTAGTTAGCATTACTTATCATAATGTTATTAAAAGAATTGAGAGCTCAATTTCTGACAGCAATCGTTTTATTACGAAATATATTTGGAATACGGTACGGTACAGCTCAGATTCCGGTATGGTGTTATGCGGCATTCACATGCAATTATATCTGACTATAGAAGAATTACAGGCAGAGATACACATGCCTGTAAAACAGAACAGTAACGCGCATACTAGTTAACGGCTTGTAGAAGTAACTGGCACACAGTGCGTACATACAAGTTGAACTTGCATGCAATTACAAACTTTACACACAAACCGGCATCACATGCGTGCACACGTGCCAGTTTTGCAGCCCCCAGTCTAAAACGTTTTAAAATTAATTGTAATATTATAAATTACACTACTTTCTCTACAATCAACACACAACCCACGTGTTAAAACGCAATATAAGATATCAGGCACATTATTAATATAATACGTAATTTACAACCGCCCATGTTATGGCATTTTAATTAATAAAGCAATGGTACTTTTCAAACATATAATTAACTTGATTGCGGTCATATTTAACTTTTTTATGTTTGCTACCGGCGCTTGGTTGTGAAATTGTGAATATTAAACGATGTAATGAATTTCAATATAAATTAAAGCTAGCTTAACTATAAATACAAGATAATCATAATAAATAAAAAACCAAAATTGGCTATAATTAAAAACGAAATTATAAAACGGGAAGTTATAAAAAGAACACCGCCTGGTATGGTATGGTAGAGAATTTCATAATATCATTATCATACTTACATTTTATTAATCGTCTAAAAAGCCGTGGGCATTTCTGAAAAAGCTTAGACTAAAGACATTTTTTTTCCCGCACACATAGGTATATTATGTGGGATACTATAGAACGGATTCTTGTTCTAGAAAGGGTTCTAAGACCCATTGGTCCAACAAAGCAATTGTTTGGCCACGTGCCACAAACACTTCGAAATGAAAAGGCCATGTTTAATAAATACTAAACTCGAATAGCTACTCTATTGTTAAATAAAGTATTTTATTGTTTTAAATACAAAATGGTCAACATTGCTAAGTAGTCGTTTTTAATGTTGTTGAAATGATGTGATGGGTGTTTACTATGTTTATTTGACAGTATCAATTAGCGGTTAAACCTGAGAAAGACAAATAATAGGCACAAAGTTAAGTGAATTCGGTCTTGAATAATTTACTTTAAAAACAAAGTTTTAACCGACTTCAATTTAGTAATCCGCCAAGCCACGAGCACATTTCCTATTTTTTACAATTTACCACATGAACTGATTTCCGATAGCAAATGCGTTGATTACTATAGAAAAAAACCGAATCGCTGTATGTGGGCCGATAATATTTGAGGACTTCCATCGATTCCCCAAGATCATCACCAATGGCACTTCATTAGTTCCTATTTCAACGGAATCTTATCAGAACCTGTGACGTACTTTTGCACTTTTAAGTACATAATTGAGGAATTCGATAAGTCATCTGTGGTCTTCATCATCAATTCCTCGCCACCAAATTTATGATTCCGGATGTAAATAAACGAGTTATAAGAGAAAATACCAAAATCACTACACGCGTGCCTTATAAAATTGAGGAGTCCCCTCAATTCCTCATGGATCCCATCATCTAACTGAATTTTGAAAAAAATGGGACTCACCTGGAAGTATATACATACGAACAAAAAAAAAATTTTCCGAATCGGTTCATCAATGACGGAGTTCTGAGGTAACAAACATTGAAAAAAAAAAAAAAAAAAAAAATACAACCGAATTGAGAACCTCCTCCTTTTTTTTGAAGTCGGTTAAAAAAGGTACCAATTGTACCCTAGCTACCAGTAGCGTTATCTAGATACCGTGCTCGAGTTTATGTCGGACATAAAGCACTCGTCTCTCTCACACTAACTTCTTACGCAATTATATTATTACAGGCCTCAATTTATCATTTATTTCGAGTAACAAAAACTCATACTGATAAAATTGAGTTTAGCGGGACTAACATTGCGATATGCGGTGTTTTCGTTAAAATTTAGCCACAAAGTATAGAATGACAGCTGCCGGTGCCGTATTTAACGTTATCCTGCTTAATTTTTTATATACAAAATTATAACTATAATCAGCAAAAGAATTTTGTATATCATTTCTGTATGCTAAAAGAAGGCTTTAAAATTGCTGAAAAAACTCTTGTTTTTAAACTTGTAATAGTGATCCCTTTCTAAGCAAACATAAAATTTACCTATGCACTTTTCACTCCTGAAAATAAGCGAATATTAATTCAAAAAAATTATCCACAGCAGCAGTAGGAGCGGCGTGTCACTAGGAGCGCACCTGGTCTGCGCACGAGTGGGCCTCACCGACAAGCAGCGCGCCATGTGCCGCGCCACGCCCGCCGCCATCGCCGCAGTCGGCGACGGACTCAGGTAGTACAGCTACCGCTAGATGGCGTTGCTAGGTTTTAGCGAGGCATAAGGATAACCATTGCCACCATTGAACATGGATAAGCTTGGTACTGAAATCCGCCACACTATGCCGTTACCACCACTCAGTGGTGTCAATTGTTTTTTTTTAGCCAACTGTACTTGCCTGCCAGCCGTCATCAAGTAGTACAGTCCAGTACAAATATATCGTTACGGCCAAAGTTACAAATAAAATATACATAAGGCAATAAAATCGTGTTTATATATTTTTGTAACCATCTCTTTTCACGACTGTACTGCAATATGACACTAGATGGCGTTGCATGTATTTCGTTAGCCGTAAAGGTATAGCGCTGACGAACTTCATCACTGCAGCACTTAGCCACTGGACGTAATCAAAGCTTTATGGGAATGAACTTAAGGTCTATTTTATTGCAGAATGGCGTACTCAGAATGCCGAGAGCAGCTCTCTGGTCACAGGTGGAACTGCTCCGGAGTGGGTGACGGGAATGACTTCGGTCACGTCATGCCTTTAGGTAAATATTATAACCACTACCTTATATATGTGTAAGAGAATACAACGTTCATCCGGATGAAAAGATGAACCCAAAATTAAGCTCTTGCTTTATTGGGAGATTTAAGGGACAAAACAAGCATTACCAGTTCGAAAACTGTAACCCGGCTACGTAAAAGTAACTGAAAACTGTTTAATTTCTACAATGGCACAGTAGTACCCAAAATATAAGTTACATCCAGTGTTGTCACATCTACCAACTTTGTGGTAGATCTACCTATTTAGCCTCCGTTCTACCGACCTACCAACCTCGGTCTGAAATCTACCACCTTTTAATTGTTTTACGATAGCAAACAAAATTATATGCATAATACGAAACTTTATTAATAATTGCAGCAATTTTACCAGCATCACATAAAACGGAACGCGTTGAGTACATAGTGACGTTGACAAGTTGATGAAGTTGACATTGACATTTTTTTGTAACCTGTTTGTCTCTCTTGTTGTGGTGCAATAAAGAGTATTTATTATTATTATTATTATTATTATTGACATCTTTCACAAGTTCTGACACTAGTGACTGCTGACAGTGACAATTTCGCGCCGTCTCGCCTGCTCAGCATTTGAATTTGACGAGCACGATTCCTATGACAGTTGTCATTCCAGTACATTTTTTCGATTTAAGGTTATATTTTGTATGGAGATGGTAGAAGTCACAGCGACCACGTGTCGCCGCGCGGGGTTCCCGGGGTTATAAATTTGAGTGGTAGATCTACCAACAATTCATTTTACATTCTACCACTTTCTACCACTTTTTGTATCTTGTTCTACCATTATGCCAAAATTGTATGTGGCAACACTGGTTACATCGGCAATCTTCCTCAACGCCGACGAGTGCTGACAAAGACCGGGTTGCACTACACGTAAGGTACAATATGCAATGACAGGTGCTGTCGTGCTGTCCCGCGCATGGCGGCACACAAGATGGCGGGCGCCGGAGCAGCTGGCGTCGCGCGCAAAATTTCGGCCAATGGGGGTTGAAGATATTACCCCCGCAAACGCGTTTCCTTATGTCAAAAAATGCTTTCTGTGCAGTTACATCGTTGTAACTTATATTTGTGGTACTACTGTAGCCTATGTCTGTCTGAATTATCATTTATCAATATCGGTACGGGGGAACATATGTAAATACAAATATAGACCGCTAAAAACATACCATTCCTTACGGCTCTACCGCAGTCGAGCAAAATAAACAAAAAGAAATAAGTTTAAAAGTACATACGAATGAATGCGATTCATGAAATATGATATCTCACACTCATAGACATAAAATATACATTGAATTGTATACATCCGTAGTTAAGTAATAAAATAGGATAACTATAGGTCAATTATGACACTAATGACTACTTATGACAATGACTAAACTGACACGATAGTGATCATCGAACGCTAAACTATGGCGTTCGTGACTGCGGCGTCTTGATCGGGGCGGGTCCAAGACTCAGTCGATAGCGGTGTGCCTACGAGTAGGTATTCGTGCAATCAGTGCAACGCTGAATTTCTCAACAACTCAACTTTGTAGACTGCAGTGAAATCAAAATAGTAGTGTGACGACCCAGTGGGTCACCATACCCTGCGAAACTGACGGCTCACCCCGCCGGTCACCCCTCGCCAAACTAGACCTCTATACCTACGCTTAGTTACTATGCATCGCGGTGTCAAGATATATTTGTAAGTGAGCGTTGAGTAGTACGCTTACCATGAGTTTGACAATGACGGCTTACGCTAACGAGTATCGAGTTTTCTATCTGTGCATCCCGCTCGTACTGTCAAAGTGCAATAGAGATGCACAGATGATAGAAAACTCGATACTCGTTAGCGTAAGCCGTCATTGTCAAACTCATGGTAAGCGTAGTGAGCTTAAAACAAGTTACAGAATGAAGGGGCGAGCGAGCGAAGCGAACGAAGTTTTCTGTTTTAGCTTGGACAAAAATCGTTTCGAATGTCTGGCGGTTGTCAGACTGTTCTCGTCTATAGGTCGCATTTCTCAACCGAT
Organism: Epinotia demarniana; assembly: GCA_945867215.1. Taxonomy (NCBI): domain Eukaryota; kingdom Metazoa; phylum Arthropoda; class Insecta; order Lepidoptera; family Tortricidae; genus Epinotia; species Epinotia demarniana. The sequence goes on along the minus strand of OX244261.1, from coordinate 38,910,095 downwards.
TCTCGTCAAGTTTTAGCTCTCTCTCGGTTAAGAAATGGGGAACAGCCGGGCAAACACTACGAAAGAACCGACATACGAAAGAAGTTTTGCCCAAGATGAAACGAAAAACTTCGTCCGCGTCGCTCGTTCCTTCGAAAATAGACTTGTGCAACGTTGAATGTTTTTGTAAAAATGCTTACATTTTTAACAAGTCGTAATACGCTTTTAACTTGTCGGGTAAGAATTAAATAGGTGCGTCATCAGGTATAAATTTAATACTCAAGACCAATAACTTACTAAAGTTTAGAACTCTAAACGTCCCGTTCACAATACTAGTTCTATTACAATTTGATATTCATTACCTGACAATTTGTCGACAACGTTTTAATGGAATCAGGGTTAGTATACCTATATATTTAATGATTCAGAATATTATAAATGAATAAATAAATGAATAAATGAACTTTATTTTGCAAGTGGGCCGCAATGGCACTTTTACAGGTCTGAGTCTACTAGCGTTTCCAAATATAAGACCATTGTCAAGAGGAAACACCGGAACAAACTTAACAGTAAGCAATTTTTAACAAAATAATCTTAGTCACCAGCGTAGTTCCGCAGCAGAACCAGTCAAATACCTTAAAATTAAACAAAAGTCAAACAACAAGACAGATTAGGGCTATTTTGATTCCGGTCTGGGCCATGCATTTCTGTCAGTCATATAGTCTTCAACTCTATAATAAGCTTTTGACATCAATGTCTTTTTTAAATATTTTTTAAGAGCTGGGAGGGGTAGTTTTAAAACTTCGTCAGGTAACTTGTTGAAGAAATGGATACATTGACCCAAGAATGACCTCTGTACTTTACGGATACGAAACTTTTTAATTGCAATTTTATTTTTGTTCCTAGTATTGAGCTTATGAATATCCGAATTTTTTGTAAAAGAATCGATGTTTTTAATTACATAAATAATATTCTCATATATATATAGAGATGCTACAGTCATAATATTAATTTCCTTAAAACGGTCTCTTAAGGATTCTTGTGAACTCAATAAATATATTGAGCGAATAGCCCTTTTTTGTAATACAAAGACAGTCTGTATATCAGCTGCTTTACCCCAAACCAGAATCCCATATGTCATCACACTGTGAAAATAACTATAATAAACTAAGCGAGCTGTTTCAACATTGGTCAATTGCCTAATTTTCCTAATAGCATATGCTGCTGAACTTAACTTACGTGCTAGGACTGCTATATGGGGACTCCATTGTAGGCTTCTGTCCAATGTTATACCAAGGAATAAAGCCTTATCAACCATTTCTAGACATTCATTATTTAAAAATATTTTAGTTTCTACTGGTCTAACATTAGGCAAAGCAAACCTTACACATTTAGTTTTCTTAGCATTAAGTAGTAGATTGTTAGTTGTAAACCAGTCAAGTACTTTGACCAATGTGTTATTTACTCCACTGTAGTCGGATGATTTCCGATCAACCTTAAACACTAATGATGTATCGTCAGCAAATAGTACTATGTCACAAAGATTAGGAATTATATACGGTAAGTCATTTATATAAACTAAAAATAAAAATGGACCTAGGATAGAACCCTGAGGCACCCCTAAAGTAACTGTTGCTCCATTAGACTGCGTCCCGTTTACAACCACTGTTTGCGTTCTATTACTGAGATATGAAGACATAAGACTTAGCGCATTTTCAGACAGACCATAATGCTTTAGTTTCAAAATAAGCGTTCTATGATCGACACAGTCGAATGCTTTGGTTAAATCGCAAAATATTCCAATTGCATCACAAGAATTTTCCCATATATTGTAAATATGTTCAATGAGGACAGAAGCGGCATCCGTCGTGGAACGTCCCCTTGTAAAACCGTATTGTTTACTAGTGAACAGTTTATTCCTATTAAAGTGTCCTACAAGATCGTTTAACATTAACTTTTCGAAAACTTTACTCAATACAGGTAATATAGATATGGGGCGAAAATTTTTTAGGTCATTCAGATCACCCGACTTAAAAAGAGGTATGACTTTACTATATTTCATGAGGTGTGGAAAATTTCCCTCCGACAGGCAACTATTGTAAATAAAGGCCAAGTAAGGTGCAATTAAATCTATGACATGATTGATGACTTTAACTGACGCTCCCCATAAATCTTCCGTTTTCTTTAAATTTAGGGACTTAAATGTCGCAACAACCTTCAACGAATCTACTTTACTAAATTCAAACCTTACATTGCATTTATTAACGTTAGCGCAAAGCAAAGCGTGGGCTTCTGCCGCAGATGATTGAAGACCTTTGGTTGTGCTACTCGCTATGTTGGAAAAATAGGTTTCGAATGCCGAAGCAACTTCCTCGTTTGGCATGATCTGTTGGCTTTCCGTTAGAATATTTACGTGATATTTGCGATTTCTTAATTTACCAGCTTCTCGGTTTATAATGTTCCATACCGTTTTCACTTTGTTGTCCGACACTTTAAGTTTAGAGCTAATATAATTTGCTTTAGCAGTCAAACACACTTTCTTAAAGGTTTTAGAGTAATTTTTGACATAGTCCTGGAAAACTCTGTTCTTGTTCACTGCCTTTTCTCCATAGAGTTCATAAAGCCTATTTCTACTTCTGTGAATGCCATCAGTAGCCCATTCACTAAACTTTAACTTACTTTTTGATGCAGAAATAGTCTTCATTCTAAAATTTACATTGAATTGACTGAGGATCAAGCTGAACAAATCCTTATACATGTTATTTGAGTTACTCTGTGGAATAGGTAACATACAAAGATTATTTCGAATTTCATTTTTAAATAATTCCAAGCGATAACCAGTTATTGGTCGGTATGTTATTGATTGTGGTGTTTCTTGTTTACTGGTTAAAAAAGTTACCTTCTGACCACTGTGGTCGGAATTAAAGCGATTAACAATTTTCTTATCAAAACATTCACAGTTACAGAAAATATTATCCAAGCAGGTTGCACTAGTTGCACCTATCCGGGTTGGTTCAAGGAACAAATTTACCAAGTTAAAAGATTTAAATAAACATAGCAACTTAGTACTGTTATTGGATGATTCTAGTAAGTTGACATTGAAATCCCCACAAACGATAATTGTTTTTTTGCTATTAGTGGATAACTTCAACACATTTTCCATAGTAGATTCAAATGTGCTGAAATCAGATGCTGGAGGCCTGTATACACATATAATTATATGATTTTCTAATTCAGTACAAGCTATTTCTACAATCCTCTCTATTGATAATTGTACAATATCCTTCCGTTCTTTGGATTTGATACTTTCTTTGATAATTATAAGAGAGCCACCATGAATGGCGGATTTCCTAGCATAAAAACTCGCTAATTTAAAGTTAACAAAGTCAAAAATTAATTGTTCTTGTCTTAACCAATGCTCAGTAATGCACAAGACTTGGATGTCATCACTATCTAAAAATAAGCCTATTTCTAATTCCTTGCTGGAAAAACCCTGAATATTCTGATGAAAAATATTTATACTCTGGGATTTTTCCATTGTCTTATTGTCCAGTTTAAATTAGGATCAGTCGAGAGTTTCTTGACATTACTGACTTGCTGAGGGCTGTAAATTAGACTATAGTATCTGTTAGGTTCTATATTAAAAGCTAAGAGATCCACTAATGTCAGGAAGTCCTTCTTTGGTAACAATATTTGATCTTGTGCTAGGTTGAAGCGCTTGATGAATTTATTTAAATCAAGGAAATGATATTTATTATTAAAACATATAGAATGATATATCAAAGAATTTAGGTATGAGGTTTTATTATTCTGATAATACGACATACTCTGCGAGTATGGCAGTGCACATATTATAATTTTGCCAATCCCAGCTTTTTCGATAATATTTAATGTTAACATTAATTTATCTATGGATGCCTTATCAGCACTAACACTATTTCCTATTAACAATATTAAGCTGGTACTGTTGTCAAAATGCTCCTTTAGGAGTGAGTCACATATTTGAGTCAAACTGGCATTGCGGTAACAGTAGTTAGTTACATTTTGTTCCAGTTTTGTATTTAAAATGGAACCCATTCCTGACCCAATTTGATCAGAATAAATTATTGTTCTACTATTTGTTTCTTGCCTAGGGGCCTGCTTATCAATAGAAGACTGCTTGTCATCAGGGGACTCGAGGGTCATATCTTGCTGAACGATAGCTGTTTGTTCAGTGTGTCTGCAATCACAAGTATAATTATTTATTAATGAATTAAAACGCTGCTCATTTTCATTACTCTCTTCCAACAGCTTCGTAAACGCCTGGATATGCTCCTTACATTCCCTTTGTGAAGATGCATACAATGAAGACATACTTTCAAGTTTGTCTTGTAGCCTGTTTATCTCTACCTGTAATTTTTGTGTATTTAATTCTGAATTATCTAGCTCCAAAGTACATTGTTGAACTCTATTTTTCATGACTGAAAGTTCAAACACTAGTTTAGAATAATTTTTATAACATGCTTTGCTTTTAATAAGCTTCTGTGTACGCCTAATATACCTGTTTATCTTAACATATTTTTTTAACTTATTGTTACTACTGAAGAAAATCGGCTTATTAGAATCATTCTTGTCACTGCATACCAGCTCTTGATACAGGTTTTGAAGAATACTGGCGTCGTAACGCTCTCGTTCTCTTCTAAACAAGTCCAGTTCGTAATTGGCTTCGCCAAGCTCCTCTTCCAGATTTACTATGCGCTTCAATGCCACTTCATGGGTTGAAGCACACTGGTTGAATGAGTCCACCTGCTCTTGTAGGTGTTTCACCTGCCCATTTGCATCGCATAGCTCCAAGTCATATTGTGCAAGCTCAGCTTTGTAAGCTGTGTTCTTGGCGAGTATCTTCTGTAACTCTGCCTCACTATCTTCTCGTTCCTGTAACAACTGCTCAGTCAGGGCCTTAGCTGCCTGAAGTTCTTTCAGCGTAGCCTTCAGTTGCATTTCGTACTGTCGAGCGGTGGTCTTGCGGGATGTGGAGTTGGATTTGTTGCTCATTTTGTACCAAAAACTTAAGCACCTTTTATATACAATCTTCAGTATATTATCCTTAATCTATGCAAAAACCACAACTTAAATAATTTGATTCAATTCACAACAGCTTGCAATTTTTTTTATATTTGCCGCGTTTCTCTTTCGCTGTTCAGACTAAATACACAATCACGCCCTCTTGTAATGAATAATAAAGTTGTTGATCGCAAACTCATATATTAGTGCTGTCACTTTACTTCGTAGCGACGATAACAATGTGTATAGTGCTTAACTAAAACGGCAATCTACTGAACGCAGCTCGTAAACGCGCACTAATTTCGTCCTGGCAACACTAACGGTTGATTCTGTCAGCTGTCAAATATCTGTCCGACGCCAATCAGCTGTCGAGTGGTCCCGTTAGTTTATTTGGAAACAGCCGTTAAGTGCAATATAACTTGCAAGTTTTGGTTCAAAAACAAAGTTAAACGGTTCGTGCATTTCTCTCACCGTTGAAATAAGTGTTCCAAATGTCCTGGGTGCGTGGTTTGGTACCAGAATTTCAATGCAAATGGTATGATGCACTCACTAGACACAAACATATATTTGTAAGCAATGTTTTAGATATTTAGTTATAAAATAATTGTACGAGCTCTTCATAGCAATGTTTACGTGACCAGGGTTGCCAGCCGTTATAAGACGGAACAAACTGAAGAAAAAAATATTTGTTGAATTTAGTTGCTTATTTCTGCTGCTAGTTTGTCTGTTTGTTCTATTTTTACTTAAAGCTCTTGAGTCTTGACACTTATTTTATGATCACTCGATTTTTGTTGCCACGGATCAAACCCGTTTATTTTATGATCCATCCTACTAATATAATAAATACGAAAGTTTAGATGTTTGAATCTTTGTTACTCAATCAATTTGGTTGAAATTTTCCACAAAGATAGTTTATAATATAAGAGAGTTTGTATCCCGCGACCACGCAGTATTCTATAAATTATAATTCGTAAATATAATAGTCGTCTCATTAAAGCAATAACAAATGCAATGTCTTGTTTTGATCGTAAAATTCGTACCTAATTAACCTTCTTTGACGATATTCTATAAAGGTAAGAGACTTTAGCGTCAACGCCGGATCCGGTTCAGCTTCAAATCGATTTATTCAGTGATCTTTGTATGAAACACACCCTAAAGAAGTTGCATCTATCCATACTAATATTATAAATGCGAAAGGGTGTCTGTCTATCTGTCTGTTACCTCTTCACGCTTAAACCGCTGAACCGATTTGGATGAAAGGTATAGAGATAGTTTGAGTCCTGGGGAAGGACATAGGATAGTTTTTATCCCGGAAATCATCCTCTAAGGGGGTGAAATGGGGGTGAAAGTTTGTATAGAGCTACGATATAACATTGTTCCACGCGAACGGAGTCGCGGGCAGAAGCTAGTAATAAATATTTTTCACTCGCAATACAGAAATATCGATCAATATTTTGTTAGAAAAAATCATTCCTTCCATTTTGACAGGCGAATTGGTAGCAGTCCCCACGCTGGCCCAGTGCGGGGATTCGAACCTACAAACCGTTTGACAGCCGCATGCCTGAACCACTACTTAGCTTCCCGTAGATACTATATTACAATTATACACCCGACTGACTGTACTTCCAGCGACCATAGTTTCCATAATTCCCATCCTGTTCCACCTAAAGCAATCGTAATTAAATTCAACATAATCTTTAACAGATAAATCTTAAGCTCTATTTTTGCTTAACTAAGATAGTAAAATCATAACTTCCACCAGATATTGAACAAAATCGTACCTTATACGACACAAAATAAAGTTGAATCCCCAATGTCACCAGTAGGTGGTTACGACTTTTTGCTTCGAAAAGAGCCAGTGATAATCTCGTTTCCAGAAACATAATTCTTTCGAACCAGATCGATAGTTTACTGTTTATTTATTAATACTAGTTTGTTTAAAACCAGTGTCTCATACAATTGATAGGCAACACTGATGAATACAATTTAGAGCCAATCTCACGAAGGTAGTTGCGGAAATTTATATTTTAATAAAACAAGGATCAAACACAGCGAAAACAATTCAGCATAGCAATGATTTTATAACCTTTAATTTTTGTGGTTAATAGCGTAAGGAAACGTTTTATAAAGTCACATATCTGGAGCATAGCGTTGTATTGCTGCGAGACATGGACACTTACCCAGCGAGACCGAGAAAGATTAAGTGCCTTTGAGATGTGGTGTTGGCGAAGGATGGAAGGAATTAGTTGGACGGAAAGAAGAACGAATGAAGAGGTTTTGGATTTAGTCGGAGAGAAGACATCCTTGCTAAGGACGATTGAAAATAGAAGAGGAAATATGTTGGGGCACCTGTTACGACATGATATTTACATAAAAACTATAATCGAAGGGAAAATAGAGGGAAGAAGAGGCAGAGGAAGGCCGCGACGTGCTTTTATGGACCAGGTCAAGGAGAAGGTCAATGTAGTGTCGTATCAGGAGCTCAAAGCATTGGCAGAGCGTAGAGCTGAATGGCGGTTACTCCACCGACAAGAGCAGAGCTCTTAAGTTGAAGAAGAAGAATTTTTGTAGCTTTAACTATGCCAACAACTCTAGGATTTGGTTTAGTAAGACTATACACAAAAATCCTCGTTGTACACTTATTGGACCCGCCGATTCTACATGCACATGGCTTAAATAGCCTAAAACTAAATTATCTAATTTTTAGACATATTTAGAATAACATTTTGGCAGCTAAGCTAAGTTGAATTGATCGCCTAAAATAAGAAACGTCAGATTCAAATTAGCGCTCGCGTGTTTTACCGACACCTATTCTGTGTGTATTGAGTGGATTGGCATGACGTCATGCCAATCCACTCCTACACACGGTCAGAGGGGCTACCGCGAAGTGAAAACGAACTTCGTTCGAATATATTCCTCTCTGTCGCTCGAACTAGCAAGTGCAACAGAGAGGGAGATACACAAACGAAATTAGTTTTCGTTTCGCGGTAGGGCCTCAGTTCTGACTGATCCAATCGGTAGCGACATGCTGATTGGACGAGGAAGCATCGTGTATGGCCAGCATAAATAATATTAGGAAGTTTAGAATCCATTGTTTTTCATTCAAGCAAAATGTGCAGTTGCCGAGCCGGATAATTTCGTAATGAGTTATCGAAGTTTGTATTTATTATTTAACGGATAACATACAAGCGTGTCATTACATGACGCTGCTCATGTAAATTAAGATTTTACCTCGACTTTACAAAAGTCGGTTGACAAAATGGTTTTACTTGTACCTAATATTTCCTACGTGTATGGCAGCCGGCTTCGCACAGCCGTCACGGGATAAAAAGCTCAAGTGCCAGAACGAGGCAAATAAACGACAGCCGTCTCACTCCCACGCCGTGATTTATACCGCCTAGCTAATTGACGGCCGCCGTCAACACATAGTTATACCTATGTCGGTACTATCGAGGGGTAGGTATAGGTATAAAATACGAATAATATTCCGAAAGTAGGTAGAATCTATTATAAAAAATCGGAAAATCAGAACGGGATAAAACACGAAGGAACGAGCGAGATAGCGCCTTACAAAAAACACGATGTTTGGCGTCACGTTTCTTAAAAACAACCCAACGAACATGAGAAATAAATTTACGACTCAATTCTCTAGATATTAACTTACAACAAGAGCATAAAGGCTTCCGGTTCTCTTGGATATTTTTTCTACAATCACGTAATTAAATCTCGATAACATTCTCAATTTGAAGCGTCGCCATATTGTTCGGAATGGTTCGGAAATGTTCGGCTGTGGCGTTCGACTTCGGTCGAATCGCGATCGGTCTCTCACCTCAGTGAGCCAGCACTGGCGGGAATAGAGCGTCGGCCTATGTTTCAAGCCAGTGAGCCAGCACTGGCGGGAATAGAGCGCCGGCCTATGTTTCAAGCCAGTGAGCCAGCACTGGCGGGAATAGAGCGCCGGCCTATGTTTCAAGCCAGTGAGCCAGCACTGGCGGGAATAGAGCGCCGGCCTATGTTTCAAGCCAGTGAGCCAGCACTGGCGGGAATAGAGCGTCGGCCTATGTTTCAAGCCAGTGAGCCAGCACTGGCGGGAATAGAGCGCCGGCCTATGTTTCAAGCCAGTGAGCCAGCACTGGCGGGAATAGAGCGCCGGCCTATGTTTCAAGCCAGTGAGCCAGCACTGGCGGGAATAGAGCGCCGGCCTATGTTTCAAGCCAGTGAGCCAGCACTGGCGGGAATAGAGCGCCGGCCTATGTTTCAAGCCAGTGAGCCAGCACTGGCGGGAATAGAGCGTCGGCCTATGTTTCAAGCCAGTGAGCCAGCACTGGCGGGAATAGAGCGCCGGCCTATGTTTCAAGCCAGTGAGCCAGCACTGGCGGGAATAGAGCGCCGGCCTATATTTCAAGCTAGTGAGCCAGACTGGCTTGTTATTGTATGTAAAACACTGGCTAGCAGCACTGGCGGGAATAGAGCACCGGCATATTTTTCAAGCCAGTGAGCCAGACTGGCGGGAATAGAGCGCCGGCCTATGTTTCAAGCAGTGAGCCAGCACTGGCGGGAATAGAGGGCCGGCCTATGTTTCAAGCCAGTGAGCCAGACTGGCGGGAATAGAGCGGCGGCCTATGTTTCAAGCCAGTGAGCCAGCACTGGCGGGAATAGAGCGCCGGCCTATGTTCCAAGCCAGTGAGCCAGCACTGGCGGGAATAGAGCGCCGGCCTATGTTTCAAGTTAGTGAGCCAGCACTGGCGGGAATAGAGCGCCGCCCTATGTTTCTAGCCAGTGAGCCAGCACTGGCGGGAATAGAGCGCCGGCCTATGTTTCAAGTCAGTGAGCCAGCACTGGCGGGAATAGAGCGCCAGCCTATGTTTCAAGTCAGTGAGCCAGACTGGCGGGAATAGAGCGCCGGCCTATGTTTCAAGCTAGTGAGCCAGACTGGCGGGAATAGAGCGCCGGCCTATGTTTCAAGTCAGTGAGCCAGCACTGGCGGGAATAGAGCGCCAGCCTATGTTTCAAGCCAGTGAGCCAGACTGGCGGGAATAGAGCGCCAGCCTATGTTTCAAGCCAGTGAGCTTTTAGAAATTATGGATCGAAAGAAAAAAAAGAGGTTGATGATTGGTCAGTACATTAAACGGATGTGTCGATTTTCGACTTTCCTATCCCAACTAGACTTCGGGATTTGGAGCATTGTAAATCGCAACATTGTATTTACTTACATATTACTTACTACAGAAACGCCGCAGACAACACAACTAGAACACAATAGTTGACGAAAATAATACAATAAGTACGCAAAGATGCTGAAAGCATATTGTCAACAACCGTGAACTTCAAGCAGCATAAGGCGAAAAGTCAATTAAAAAACAAAAGACGCGCGCTGAGGCGGACGCGGTGGCCGCGCCATCCAGCCTGCCAGCGCAGCGCTCGTATCGTGCACACCGAGGAGGTTGGCGCGTGTATTTTTATTTTGCTCCTGAGCGGCCAGTTTCTAATTGGAGTCGAGCTCAATATAAGAAATATAAAACAGAAGAACAACCAAACAGAAACACAACATAAAATTACGGTGAAAAACTTGGAGTTCAAGTCAGTGGCGGCGAATGGGTAAAAGTAGTGGTTGTGATAAGCCCACCGGTTGAAATCGCGTTCTTCAAACACCAGTAGGCCTCTTCCCAGAGTCATGTCAATTAACTTTATTTATTTATTGTTTATAGATGCAAGGCGCTAATTGAGTAGATACCCGTTTGTTTATATTGCTCGTTTGTTTACATTTATATGACGTGACAGACGAACACGGTTGGTGATATTCACAAAGGTACGGTAGGTGTACGCACCGCTTCTAGCTAACCAATGTAAGTCTGAGCTTTAAGTGCGTTTATTTGTTAAATCTTCAGGTCAATTTATGAAACTGGTCGATTATAGTTTTTGTGAATGTAACTGACTCAGAGCCATAAATGTTGGGTTGTGTTAATTTGGAAGTTCTATTTTTATTTCGTGTGCATGGAAATTTATGATTGATGCTTCTTTTCTTGCATTTTAATGGTTACAGTTCTCTGCATTCGTTTGTTAAAGTTTTATTGAATGAGCAAGTACCTAGAGCGAATGAAGTTCTGCGTTTGAGCTTGTGCCAAAAATCTTTCGTATGTCTGTGCGGCTGGTCTCTTCCCTGACAGTGACAAAAACGCATTCACCTAATATTCTCGCTTCAGAGGATGTCAAAGATTATAGAAAGTGGAAGAAGAAATGCCGAAAAGCGGAACTTACCTCGCTAGAGCGCGACGCCCTTCCTGCTATCCCTTTCCTCGCCTTTATTCGCCTCGCACCGTACCCAGTGTCCATATGACGTCACGCTGCAGGGCGTATAGATATTGTTGATCGGGTAGTCAAATGTAACACGGATTATTAACGCTAAGATGGCAGAGGGAGAAAGCTATAAGGTACCTTGAGAACCATGATTACCATCAGGAAAGAAGAGAGTGCCCCCAGGCGGAGCAGAGCCTAACCCAAAATCTAAATACATACCATAAAATCTTTCAACAATAGTCCAAATCCTCTTACAATAATCCAAATGAACTCAGTGTTACACGATTGTTAATGATTATTTTTAACCCCGTTATTAAAATGTCGGGGGTTTTTCAACTTTTCTAAGTTGTAGGTATTGTGAATGAACTCTATGATGGCAATATAACTACAGAATGGCAAATGACAAATGGCAAAATAAAAGTCCTTGGTTTTGGCAGAATTTAGTCTACTTTGGTCCATAGTAGTTCTTCTGGACTATAGTTGGGAGGTTTTACGATACATACTGCCTATATTCGTTCTGTTTGAGTTGTGTCCAATCCATTGTCTTATTGTGCGGGTTTGCTACCTCATTATGGCCCGTCATAAAAGATAAGCACACTTCGTAGATAAAAACCGCATGCATTAACATTTTCCTGGATATTCAACTCTAGGGCCTTTGCCAAAAGTTTAAATTGCTTTAATAGAATTATAATATTTCAATACATCCCTGGCGTTTACCTGAGCTCTGAGAATCAGTACAAAAGAGAACAAGTACAAAGGCACCTAGACCGCCATTTTCCTTTTAGTGGACTCGTAACCGATTACTTAGGGACATAAGGTCGATATTCAATTGAACTTTCTAGGTGGCTGTAACGACTTTTACAATACGGTAATTTTGGTGTTTTGCGGTTTCAGTCAACAAAGGCATTGTTCCTTTGAGTAGATTGGACAAAACTCATACCGAACCACTATACTTTTGTGAAAAAGTGTATCGTAGCAAACGAACCGCCTACTCAAGCGCACCCTCGCGTTCTAACACTGTATCTCTTGCAATAGCAAACCAACTGAATACTTACTCAAAACCTTTTACATCGAAGTTGTCGGGCGCGGATAGAATAAACGGGTCTATCGGACTGGACTAATTGACGCATTAGGCTGTCCAAGCCTCCGGCTTGTCAGCGGGTGATAGCTGTTAGGGCAACCGCACACCTTATAAAAATCGTCGGTACCAGTATTCGACCTATGGGTTGGGATTGGGACCCCCTGAGGGAACGCGTAGCGTTTTAGGGGTGTAAGGATTCCATATTTGTAAAATGAAAAGCAATGAACAGCTGAGGGTGGGTCGGAAATATATTTTCATAGGCCATCTCCTATAGAAACATATTCGCGACCCACTCTCCCCCGTTATGGTAAAGGTTGAAAATACTGGTATATATGTAGGTACTACGTGCCAGGAGTCATAGCAATAGCGATCAATGTCGCGATTTTCATCCCGAGGAGTATGCGACAAATAAACCAAAATCAATACGTTTCCCAAATAGACACTCAGGTGTTCTCAGCACCACAGGGCACTTTAAGAGTTTTAGGAGTGTTTCGAACGCTGCAGTAACTGCGTTGCAAAACGATTTCTAAAAGTAGGGAATGTTCATTATGTTCTTGCTGGGAAAATCCTTGGCTGGGTATTTATAGGTTAGTATTGTATCCTGAAAAATCCACAATTCCTTTAGCAGAAAATGGTTTTCGGAATTATGAAACACGGAAAAATATGCTTTCGGACAAATGACTCTTCGGGGTTATTTGGTGTGTCCTTAGTAAATTTACAATACAGACAAGAGAAAACAACTGCACCGTATACCGTTCTAAGAGTATTCTGAATTTGCACATCTGAATCAGTCCTGGAAATAATGCTACTGTGCAAAAATGTCTTCTTTAGGAGAATGTTCGATAACCCACCGTGTGGTTCATGGACGAGTACCCTAATATCTAATGTTATTCATTCAGTCGTAGGCTACATTTCAATCAGCTGCCAGCCGTGGGCCCGCGAATGTAAATATTATTGTGAAATTATCCCATCGGTAAACAGTAAACACATTATAAAAGAAACACTCGTGGCCAATAACATGCTTAAGTGTTATGATCATTATGGTGCACCCTAGAGCGCTTTTATTGCTTTATTATATAAATATTATTGTTTTATAACGGCTCTTACAAGTTTAATTTTTGTATTCAATAAGTTAGTGAAACGTATAGTTTATTGCTCTTAGTCATTCCTGCAACTACACTCTAAACTCTAAAGGTAGAAACTGAAACCGACCCCGTATACTGAGGAAAAGTCTAAAAATCTTACGAGTCCCCAATCAACTCTACTAATAATTGCTTGCGATTTTTAAAACAGTGATTTATATTTCTCTATTTATACAGTCTCACTACTGTCGTGGTTTAGATTAAGGGAATGAAAGATAACTCTGGCAATTCGAAAAATCCACTGCTAGAATACTCGATCATTAGTTTGGTCTAAAGTTTACACCCGAAGAAATGAAGTTTCGACCCTTAACTCTGGCCCAACCAAGTTCAATTCTATAACCCAATCTGAAGCTGACAACTTAGTAACTTCCTAGCCCGCACTGGGCTAGCGTAGGGATTAGGTACAACCTGCTCCATCTCAACTATGAGAGAGGAGGCATGTGCGTTGCGAGGAATTAGGACGTACAGGATGATGACGTACCCATGTACCTATAACCACCATCTTGTTTTACAGCGACGCGGGAGACTGCTTTCACGTACGCCATCACGTCGGCCGGCGTCACGCATGCGCTGAGCGTGGCATGCGCGCGCGGCGACCTGCCTGCCTGCGGCTGCGCGTCCAACAGGTAAGAATAAGAATCATCATCATCATATCAGACGTAGACGTCCACTGCTGGACATAGGGCTCCCTCAAAGAGTGCGAAAGTGACCGATCCTGCGCCATCCGCATCCAGCGGCCCCCCTCTGATTAGGAACAGTTTTTGCTTAAGTATCAATTTTTGTTGTATTGCCAACCGCTTATAAAGGGACAGATTTCAGAACAAGCGAACAGAATAAATAGACCTTGATAAACATTCTGTGTCGACATGATCTATCAACATATTTTCAGGCAAAATCAATATTATTTATTTTTCCAAAAGAATATCTTATGGTACATAAGGCGCAGTTAATGCTATAAAGCATTATCTACCAGTCAACCTTAAGGCAAAGCAGATAAAATGTGGGCAGTGCAACTTAATTTAAAACAAAAACTCTTTAACTATCAGTAGATATAATCATTAGACATACGGTTGGTTTATCCGATCTCAAAATGATCGATGTTCGAAGGCTAAGGGAACCTGTTACAAAACCGGAAGGACTATTATGGCAATCTAGTGGATGGTACTCCCAAGGACAACAGTGAACGTTCATCGTCTGATGCGAATCCAAAGGCTATGGAAAAGAGGAGTTCGACTAACAAGCTTTCATTGTTTACGGGTTTATTGTAACATTTGAATCTTTTAACAGAAGAAGGACGTCGCCAGACCAGTTCCAGTGGGGCGGTTGCGGGGAGGCAGCGTACGGCGCGCGGTTTGCGCGCAGATTCCTAGATGCGCGGGAACTGGACGCGGACGCGCGCGGGCGCATGAACCTTCACAACAACCGCGTAGGGAGGAAGGTGAGCGAGGTACACACTCTCTGTAAACAGAACAATGAATCTATCTATGATAGACAGGGGAACACCTCTTGTGATTCCTCCAATGGTTCAGCCTGGCGACAATAAATTATCATTCATTCTTGCCTTCTTGTAGAATTTTCCCTGAGCACTCTCTTTTTTCTCCTGCATTATGTGCAATCATTATCTCTTTCTCTCGCATACTCTCTATCCCTATTCTCCCCAAGAACGACGGCGGGTGAGCAAGAGTTAGAACCTTTGACTATACCAGAACTCTGGGATTCTCTTATTACTATGCACATCATCCATTTATTTATGTAATAGCTTTAAGTTTCCCAATGCTGGACAACAGCTCATTTTCTTCCATCCATATTTTCTGAAAACATAACACTAATTCAGTCAATGACGAATACACAAACACTGAAGTCTCTTTTGATTGTGATCCGTTGGACCAGAGCGGCTATGTATTAAGGTATTTCTTTTCCCGTATTTCTGACTCTTCCATTGCCGTCTGCCTCTCTGTCCCAACCTCTTTGTATTTCATTCTCATAAACCTGCTCTCCGTTGGAAGGAGGATGATGAGAAAACCAATCACGATTCTCACGACGTCAAATCAAATCAAATCTTTATTTTACATAAAAACCTAGACCTATTTCGAAGCAATGATAATTGCGACGACCTAGCTTAGATAAAACGAGAACTAGCTGTCATTAGGGATTAAATACCTAGCCACGCAAAAAAAACTCTACACGAAACTGGCTAATAGCTGAAAATGATTTCCTGTGCAGTCTTGATTACGAAACTCATTTTATATTGGACTGAGCATAAAAATCACACAGTGCTCTATATTTTGAACGATTTATTTTGTGGTTTGGCCGGTACCGAAATAGCCGCAACACAAAAAGACATGTTATTAATAAACAAAAAACTTGAAATCGAAACGAAGACATTATTGATTATGATTATTGTTTTAAGGCATTATAAACGCCATCGCATGCCGGCGGCCGATTAAAAAAGTTGCAAGCAAAATGGCGGGGCCCTTCAAAATGGCGGCGAAAAACAAAACGTTAATGTGTCGATATGGCTGAAACACGGTTTAAACTAGTTTGGGATGAGCGTTAATATCTCTTTTAAGTACCACCTCACTTGTTTCGAATTATACGTTGTTGTGACTGTTTAACAGCAGGATATTGCGAGAGGTTCCGCAGATTTTGCGGGGTTCATTTATTTTAACCTGTTATATTATTTAGGTATCTTTTATATATATTTTATAGTGTTGAACCGAATTGCAAGGTTTACTAAATACTTCTAGTTATTGAATTCTTAAAAATTTTAAGAGTCAAATTTGATACAAATTGTCAAACTAGCGACTCGAGAAAATGCGAATTCGTAAAAACCTCTGTAGGCCTACCACACCCTGTCACATGTCAAAAAATGGCAACCATGATTATTATATTTATTATCTTCTTGTTTTGAATGCGTTTATTTGAGACTGTGACCAACAGACTCTGAAATCACAATTTCTAATTACGATTTCGATATCAGCTTTCATATAAGAATGTTGGAATAGTTTTCTCTCCCTTTTTCACGAGTTCTTCGATAAAAAGAAATCTTTCCTCTTTATTTCCCCTGTGCCGGCCCAAAGAGCCATCCAAACATGGAAAAAAATGCTAAAGGTCTACCACAAACCCCCCACGGAACCCAACTCACACGGCTCAAAAACACCGAATCACGAACGCTCACGGCATAATTGCCAGCAACCGGTCGTTTCGCACAATACCGTAATTGGACCCCGCGGCGGCCAAGAAATGTCGGCGACATTAGGCCAGGATTACTGTGTTCCATGATCGTTTGATTCAATCGGTATTTGCTCCTTTCTGCACTTGCCAACGACTTCTACCATATAGACATGGAAAACATTGATGGTATATCTACCTACAGATCCGACAGCGATCATCAATTTGATAACAAAATTGCAAAGGTCCGTAGTTCCTGCCTCGGCAACGCTGAATAATTCAAATGGAAACGGGAAAATATTCAATAAGACTATCAAAGAATTTGTTCAGGCGGCGGCAAGTTAACGGTTGACATTAGAAAATAAATCGATGACATCAAAATTGTGATCTCAAATAGTCGGAGTAGTACATTGTTTAATTCCATAGAGAGATTGATTGTGTTCTTCTTACTACGATGACAGCTAATGGCGTGATTATTAATGGTGAGGCGGAGTTCGGTGCAGTACTTCTAAATTCGGAACTAGCAAAAATACTAATTAGAGTCTCCATGTAAGTGTTAAATTAACACTGACATAGACACTCTAATTTGTATTTTTACTTTCGTTAAAAAACCTACGTAAAACATATTTTTAATTTTGCGAATCGCTATTTTATGAAATATTATGGTATAGATTAGCATATTTTGTACACAATATTCTCATCTATTTTGCTTGTCTTTTTCGCCCTCTAGACAGCGTTCCTAACTCTTTGGTACAAAGTCTAACATTAGAAACCCACTGATCTGAATAATGTCTAGTATCAATGACGATCAGGCAGCCACTGCATTCAAAACGTATCGTACTATCATTAAGTACCTCAGAAGGCCAAGGACCTTTGCCATTGGATTGTACACCTTGTCACCATTAAAATAAGTTATTTATTACAATTGGAGTATATAAAATGCTTAAATAATACTCCTGGGAAAAACGATTTTGAAAAACATTGAACCTGTAACAAGCTTTTTAGTTAATTTTTGGTAAAAAAATAAAATAAATAAAAATTAAATAAAATGTTATTTAATCAAGAATCTTACAAAGTCTGCACCCGGAAGTAATTATATAGATTTACTTAAACGAAGCATTCGCTGTTTTTTTGTAAGATTTATCTTGAATATCATAGACCAAATATAAATTAACCAAAATAAAGATTAAAACATTTTGACGCTTTCTATGTACTTTACTTATCTATATAAATATGTATATCATCGTCTAGTACCCATAGTACAAGTACAGATCGCGCGATAAGAGTTTGGCTTTGACCGTTATTGCGCAGAAATCAGAAATTGGGTATCAACGGGCAATAAGCGGGGTGCGGGGTAGCCCTCCACCTGAAGGTCAAAGCCAAACTCTCGCCGCGCGATCTGTACAAGCTTTGGCTAGGTCGATTTGTGTAAGATTGTCCCCAAATACTATTATTATTTTTCTGTCTATTTAAGAGCTAATTAATGTTATCATGTTTTTTGATGCCTGATATGTGTTAGGATTTTGCCTCTAGGTTATCATTTAAATGATGATACATGTATCCGTTACACAGGTAAAATCAGCTATGATCAATTATTTCCTTTGTCAGTTTTCCATACTAGATGTCAGTAAAATGACTGGACTATAAGTCACTGGCATATTTTAAGCCGTAAAAAGCTTTGGAACTTCGCGTCAGTTACATAGGTCCTTCTAGACTTGAAGGGTGAGGTGTCAGTCTTGGTGGTCTCGTGTTAAGTAGCTATTAGAACCAGTTAAGCCATATACTCGTGGGTTTCCGTTTCTAGCAATGCGAAGATGCATTTATTAATGTATAGTGCAGAATTACTGTAAGTTCAAGTCTGGTTCTTTCATATTTATACTTACCTACATACATAAAATGATTGGATACTAGAGGCCTGAATATTTTATAAGACTTATAATGTACCTACGAGTAAGTGGCTTAAATTCCAACTTTTCGTTGCTTCACAATGGGCCACTCATTTCGATTGGATCCAATTTGGTTTTAATTTAAACGATCGATATGTATATCGCAATATTTCGTATATGATATAGATGTTAGAATTTTTCGCCGGATATATGTACTCATCTGCTCCGGCAGCCTAGGGGTTCAGGCATGCGGCTGTCAAGCGGCGGCCGTGGGTTCGAATCCCGGTTCGTACGAATGAGTTTTCGGAACTTATTTATGTACGGAATATTTGCCGTTAGCTTTTGAAGGAAAACATCGTGAGGAAACCGGCCTCATCCGAATAAGGTCTAGTTTTCCTTGATGGCATTCGCTTTCGTAAAACTAGTGCCTATGCCAAATCTTAAAATTAGGTGTCAAAGCGGATCCCGAGCTCCTTTAAGCGGAACCATTAATAACGCTAGGAGGATGATGATATATTGTACTAAACTGATTTAAAAAAAAACTTTGACCAGTTTATGAAGTGCACCTTTCAGGTTGGCCTGCGCCTTTTGCAATACGTGGGCGAAGCAGGGCAGCTAAATAGTCACATACAAAAAAGTCGTTGAACTTGCCTGAGTTAGTTAGTTAGTTAGTTAGTTTACTGGGCTATTTTCCGCAAGTCGACATCCAGTGTGCCTATTTTGCGTGAAAAGGGGTAGCGCTACTCTAACCACCCCAGCTCCTCCAAGAAGTTGGTGAGTGCCTTTGTATTTTTGACTGCGTCCCGTAGTGTGTCCGGAGACCCTAGGCGTTTTTTCCTGTATACTTCTACCTGCTTGCAGTCCAGTAGAATATGTTTAGTCGTTTCTTCCGCCTCCATGCACGCTCTGCACATGGGGCTGTTCGTGATACCTATGTTGTAGAGGTGTCTGTCTGTTCAGAGTGTTGTGTCCTGTTATTATTCCTACTATCTTGCGTAGTTGGTTTCTGTGTGTCCTCAGTAGTG
This sequence comes from Epinotia demarniana, assembly GCA_945867215.1. NCBI lineage: Eukaryota > Metazoa > Arthropoda > Insecta > Lepidoptera > Tortricidae > Epinotia > Epinotia demarniana. Next base: position 38,890,471 of record OX244261.1, on the reverse strand, counting down.
CGGTTGTGAGTTTGTTGTCGTGTTTTGACAGAATCTCTTTGGTCTGTCTGCATGTGTCTAACTCCTCCCAGTGTCTTTGGTGCTGGTTTTTAGCGTATAGGTCCAATTGATTGTATATGTAGCTTTGTGGCAGGGGCAAGATTGGCTCGGGTCCGTATGCCGTTGTTTCTGAGCCTTTCCTGGCCAGTTCGTCCGCTGCATCGTTTCCTCTTGAGCCGCTGTGCCCCTTGATCCATTGTATAGTAACCTTGTTTTTGTCTGCGCACACCTCCGTTAGACTTTGGTGGCATTCGTATATCAAGCCAGATGTGATGTTGTTGTTGTTCAGTGCTTGTAGTACCGATTTACTGTCTGAGAGTATTCGTATGTTTGTGTTCTCAACTTGTCGTCTCTTTATGGCATTGCAGGCTTCGATTATTCCTACGCATTCCGCCTGGAATACCGTATTTTGTTCGCCCAGTGGTTTGGATATGTGTATGTTTAAGTCCTCTGAGAACACTCCACATCCCGTTCCCGTGTTTGTTTTCGAGCCGTCTGTGAAGATTCTAAGGTCTGTTTGGTTTAGTCCCTCTCTCGAGTCTTCTGTTAGTGATATGCCGTAGTCTTTCCTGAAGACTGCAGTTCTTGGTATTTTGTCGATTGTAGCCTCCAGGATGGGGAGGCTGGTGATCAGTATGTTATGAATCTTTGTGTGTGGTGTGTTCAGCTTCGTCCATAGGTTGAGGCTTTTTAGGCGTATTGCCGTCGCAGCCGTTTCCTTTTGTATATGCATGTGTAAAGGTAGGAGTCCTAGCATTATTTCTAGTGCTGCCGTTGGGGTTGTTCTCATACATCCTGTAGCCGCTACACATGCTAGTCTTTGTGTTTTCTGAATTTTGGTAATTGCACTCGTGGTTTGGGTGCGGGGCCACCATACTATGGCACCATAGCTTATCATTGGTACTATCACCATTTTGTATAGCCACAGTATGATGTGGGGGGGCTAGGCCCCATCTCTTCTCCACCATCCTTCTGCATTGCCAGAAGGCTACTGTTGCTTTGTTTAGTCTACTGTCTAGGTGTTTGCTCCAATTCAGTTTGTCGTCTAGTATTATACCTAGGTATTTCACCTCCTTCGAGAGTGTTAGTTTTGTGCCAAAAAGTGTTGGCATTTCGTAGGTACCTAGTTTTCGTTTGTTTGTGAAGAGAATTGTGTCGGTTTTCTTTGGGTTTACCGATAGGTCATTCTCCTTGCACCATTTCTCTGTTATTTTCAGTGCTGTTTGTGTGAGTTCACACAATGTGTTTATGATCAGGCCGCTGACCAGTATTACTAGGTCGTCCGCATATCCTATCGTTAGGAAGCGGTTATTGTTTAGTTTTGTTATTAGGTCGTTTACTACCAGGTTCCACAGCAGTGGCGAAAGGACACCTCCTTGTGGGCATCCTCTTATAACTAGCGCCTGGTGGCTTTGGTTTTCAGATAGTTTTATGATTCTCTTCTTTAGCATATTCATAATCCATTCTATGAGCAGCTGGTCGGTTTTGTGTCTTTCTAGTGCTAGTTTTATGCTGCTAAAGTTCGTTTTGTCAAAATCACCCTTTTCGTTTTGTCAAACTTGCCTGACACATCCCGTCTAATAATAAAGGAATTTCGATTTGGTGGTCACGTCTTACAATCTGAAGATGAGATAGATAATAATAAGAATCCGGAACCATCAGTATTTTGAAAAGATCCAACAAAAAAGGTACATTACTCTTCTTTTATCAAAGACTTGTTTATTATACAGATGGTGAAAGACCTCGTCCGCCGTGAGTGCAAATGTCATGGCGTCTCCGGGTCTTGCGCCATGCGGACCTGCTGGCGCGCGCTGCCGCAGTACCAGGCCGTGGCGACCGCCCTGCGGGACAAGTACAGGCGCGCCAGGCTGGTGGCGCCGCAGTCGCCGCAGTCGCATCTGCTCATACGCAGGTATAGACACAATACATTAATTTCAAAGGTCGGTCACACTTTTCACACTCGTCGGGGTCTGAGAAGCCTCGCTGGCGCTCGGCCGTCTTTATAACATACTATACCTTCCGCCCGATACTTCGTTTGCGTGGATTCGGGATGAAAACTATCCTGTAGGTATTTTAATCCAGGCTATAAACGATCTTCGTGCAAAGTTTCATCCAAATCGGTTAAACCGTTAAAGCTTGATAGAGTAACAAACGTCCAAACATCTAAACATCCAAACATTTACCCATCCAAATATAAAAACTTTTTGAATAATTTATCCGGATACGCAAAAGCGACAGAGAGAGCCTTGTACCAAATCCAATGCACACGTCTTCGGAATTATTGTTTTGTTTCAAAAAAAGACCTTAACCAGGGATGTTAAGGTATTATTGTTTTCGTAAAAAAGGGAGAAAATTGCAAGTAAAAATGCCACGGCAAGTTCGGGTCGTGCACAATGAGAACCTGCTGCCGATTCCGTATATCTTGCTTCAATGTTGTATCCTTCCTTGTCCAGATCCAAGCATACTATGGCGGTGGGCCGGCAGCCGCGCAAGTCAGAGCTGGTGTATTTGGAGCCGTCCCCGTCGTACTGCGAACCTGACCCCGTCTCAGGGTCCTTGGGGACTCACGGAAGGACGTGCAACAGGACCTCTAGAGGTGAGGCTATGTGGAATCAAACCAGTGTATTTTTTTGGACTAAGCAGCTGGCGCCTTAGCGGTCAAACCTTTTGTATCTGTGGTTGATTTCAGACCGTGAAGCCAATTGTAAAGCTCTTGGGACCGCCACAGAAGAGAAGATAATGTTTTTTGAGTAATGTACTGCTTCAAAACGATTTAGCCTCATAAAATTGGTATAATTATTAGATATAGAGAGATTAGAATAGTTATTAATTGTATTTGGACGCTCAGAGACCTTATACATCACTGGAATACTGAATTAATATCATTAACTTCTTGTTTTAATGCACAGACCTTATATCGAATGTATAATGGTCATATTTTGCCATTTGGTTTTGTTTTTTTCATTACCTTCGTGAAATTTCGTTTGTTCACCTTTTATATGGATCCTTAATTTGCATAAATTATTATTGTGTAAGATTATTATTATTTTATTGTAAGATTATATTTTTTTATTGTAATTTACCGTTTGACAAGGAAAAGTGATTTTGAAGATTGTGTTTTTCTTCATCATCATCATCATCATATCATTTCATTTTATAAGGTGAAACCCGTCCACTGCTATACAGGCCTCCTTCAAAGTGTGCTTCAATTACCGGTTTTGCGCCACCCAGCGGACTCATAACCTTTACCAGGTCATCAGTCCACTTCGTGTGCGTGTTTCTTCAACCTGCTCTTTATCTCCAGGTGAAGACGGCTGCGAGATGCTCTGCTGCGGCCGCGGCTACAACACCATCCGCGCCGTCAAGGCGACCCAGTGCCGCTGCCGCTTCCACTGGTGCTGCCGCGTCAGCTGCGACACGTGTGTCGTCCGCACGGAGACACACGTGTGTAAATAGATGCTACCAGCCTACCATTGTTCTTCAATATTAACGGCAAAGCAATGCAAAGGCGCCGCCGCTTTCATCGGTGTTGCCGCATCAACTGTGACACAAGTGTCGTCCGCACGGAAACAGACGTGTGTGAATACGCTGCCGTTGCGGTGATACAGTTCGGCTACCGCTACGTCACCACTATACGTCAGTTGCAACGTTTACGTGATCGGCACAACGCAAGTGTAAATAGAAGCTGCAAGCCACGCACAAAGCCACGCACAGACGACATGTGTGTAGTCCGCACGGAGACACATTGTGTGTCAAATAAATGCTACGCCTACTACGCTGTGATCTGCACAGCGCTCGTATGTAAATATACATTGCCAGTGTTAGCGGTAATGTCAGCCAGTGAAACCACTTAGTGTTGCTACCGCTCCCAAGTATTTTTTCTTCACATGCTTGGTCAACCACTGTGTTAAACGCGAAAAATTTTGTTCATGTGAGCCTCACTGATGTGACGTCCAAGAAATGGCGTCCGCATTTTTTTTAAGTGGCGTTTATCACGGGGACAACGTTTTTTGCTCGAACATCATAAGCAGGACTCATCATAACATGGCTAGAAAGACGACATCGGCCACGAAAACTGGTATTTAATTCTTAGCAGATTATAAGTCAATTCTGTAACAATAGTAAGCTATAATTTAGGTTATAAAATGTATTAAAATAATGTGTATCAGAATTTACTTCTAATTTACTGAGAACCATTTGTGGCAATTTCGGGATCATGATACCTACCAACTTTTTCTGAGTCAGTGACACTTTTTTTTTTGTAAATGTCCTACTTTATTGTTTTATTTCATCCCTTCATTTCGCTATGTCGAGTGTAAATACTCAATTTTGACGCTCCCTTTACATATTTTTGAGGCATACTTTTTTGCTCTGCATGTCGCAAGCCATGGCCTCAATATTTTTTTTGCGAATTAATGCGTTAATTTTGTTTTACCCTGAAGTGGTGGTCATAATGGTGTATTTAAAATCTCTTTGGAATCAAACTATCTTAGCTTCGTTACTACAAAATTAGTCACAATCCGTCAGAGTCAAAGAACAAATCAGTGAAAGTGTAGGGTGACCATAATCTTAGATTATTCGAATGATTATTATATTTTTGGTGAAATATAAAAAACTAAGTATCTCTGTCATCGCTTACCATCAGGTGAGACTAGAGTGAATCACTGGACAGTCTTTTTTAAAATAAAAGAAGTCCACGACACTAAATATGCCACATTATGCAAATGAGCTATTTTGACCCACCGATAATCACAAAACACGCGAACTACAATTTGCTTTACCCTGGTTCGCATTTGAACGATAAAATAAATATCGTTCATTCACCAGACACAATAGTAATGAATGATACGGGTGTATTTTGATGAAAAATGTTTTGATGAAAAATGAAATTGCTCTTTTTTCTCGTCAATAACAAGATTTTGTTTGTTTAATGTTATATTAAAGGCTGTTTGGTATCATTCGTAATGAGGAATGGCTGTATGGGAGGGAATAAAAGAAGATTCTCTCTGAACATGGGAATTTTGGGTGTAACTCACTCGTAGATTATTGAATCATTACAACTCACAACAAAATGCTGAGTAGCAATAATCCGGAATTTCCATGTTCTGATTATAAACGTAAAAAATCATGTACTTTATAAATGTATAGGTACTGTATGTAATGTAATGTCTAGGTCGCGTTCTTTAATTTATGACCCATTCTGCACAAATACTTTTGACGTTGACTTAAGTGGGTCTCAATTTTATAGTTCGTGGCTTTTCTTACTTACTTAATGTTATATTTGTGTGATTTTTAATTTGATTAACTACACGTTCACATGTTTGTTCCGATATTTTCACGTAGGTAACTCTCCACCAACTTGATAATGTATATTGATGTATGTACTTTCTTGTATCTATACCTAAATTGTACCTACGTGTAAAAATAAATATGCCTACATTACGTCAGATAATTCAAACTCCATTAATTGATATTGTACCCAGAATCCATTTGATCCACACATGTGTAATATTTCTAAACGTAACTTAATTCTTTTATTTGTCAATAACAGCAATCACCACCAGCAGCAGCACCAGATGGTTCCATCGGAAGACCAGCGCTGGCCACCAGGCCAGCACAACGCTGAGATGGAACCATTTCGTGGCAATTTGTCTACCATTCTGTTTTTTGATTTATGTACATGTATGTGCTGTTGCCATGAATAAATATGATTCTATTCTATTCTATTCTATTCTATTCAATAGTTCGTGTGGCTTTAATATTCTTATGTAGAGCACCGGCCACGATCACTTACAATAATCCACTATTTCGTCATTATAAAATGTAAATAAACATCACATAAAACCCTTTCTCTTGTCCTTCATACATTTCTCATGCATTTAAAGTAAGACTCAACGGCTTTAAAATAGTATTTTTAAGTGTTTCTTATAAAGTAAGTACTTAACTTATCTTAAACATTCCACGTAGATTAAGCTAACTTATTCACGTAACATTGCGATTTTTGAATAAAACTTTGACACCTTTTGAAATGCATTTTCATTTTCTTTCCCCATATCACTACTGGTAATTTCCCAAGAATCAGAAAACGGAAATATTTCAATTTTTAATAAGTAATAAACATAATATGCTGTTTTTGTATTAAACTTTTCTTATTCGCTAAAGCAGCATAAGTACATATATTTACTTTTTAAATAAATTCCCAATATTACTGGGAATATTATTAATGCTACCCGGTATTTTCCCAACATTACTAGAAAATATTCCCTTTGTCTGGGCTGTTTCCGTAAATAAAACGATGAAATATGGCATTTTCTTAAATAAATAATAAAAAAAATCTTGTTACGCCGTAGTAGGTAATAATAATAATGCATCACGACATCGTAACATGTCGGCCATTCGTAAAATGTCTTTTCAAACCACATGCTCGACAATGCCGAATTATAGGTCATGTAAACCCTACCGAAAGCAAGACATTAAATCCCTTGGTATTAGCCGGGTTATAATGTTGTACTGAATTTCATTATAACCCGCTGGTTAATAATATGATTTCACTTTTCATAATTCTTATTACTATATGCATAAAGTTTAATTTTGCTAAACACAATTTGTCCTACGCCATGGCCTACTTGATTTGACAAAATAAATGAAGTTTGCCTCCGTGTGAACCCCGGTCCGGAGGAGCGCGGTGTTCGAAATTCGAATTTCGAATCTAGGACCACGGCTTGTGCTTTCGAATTTGGAACGTCGCGCGCCTTCATTTGTTCACGCGTGACGAACAAATCGAGTTCTTGTAGGTGCCTATAGAAGATTTAATTTCAAAAATAATATTGAAAATGTCGAGTGATGAAAGTGTTTTGACTCCTGAGTTTATCAAATTAGATGCCATAGGCATTGTCAACAATCTGCTGCCAGAGAAGTCAAAGGAAAAATACCTAAAAGCCTACAACGATTTTGACAAATGGAAAGCTGTAAAAGGCGTAAAGTCTGTGTCTGAATCAGTGCTTCTGGTCTATTTTGAATATTTGTCAGCTACAAAGAAGCCAAGTAGCCTGTGGTGTATATATTCGATGCTGAGGGCAACAATAAGTGTCAAACATGACTTACAAATTAATACATATGCCAAGTTATTGGCCTTTTTAAAAAGGAAATCGGATGGACATCGAGCAAAGAAATCAAAGATACTTACGACACAAAACGTGGAGACTTTCTTGAATGAAGCCCCCGACCACAGTTTTCTTGCTATAAAAGTGAGTACAACCTATGAACCTAATTGTTGATTGAATTTATCTCTACACTAAGTATTTCTCATTTTATGTTACGCAGGTTAAAAATTAAATTCGAGTTTACTACCTACATATTTAATCGTTAAAACATATACAGCCTTGGCCAAAAGTGTTGAGAGCAGTCCTGTATTTTTCATACAAATATCGAATTTGGAACTGTTTCCTACCTATCTTTGTAACAAAAAAATACAAACTCTAAGGCACCTTGAATGGTGTGTTATAAGAATTGTACAGACAAGTTATAATATCTCGCTTTATGTGAGACTCGGTTTTTTGTCTTTCGTTTCCCTGAGGCCGCCTTTACACCTGTAAGTTTTGCTTACGAAAGTAGGGACGCAGCCATCCATACAGATGAATGAGATGGAGATCTCGCTTTCCCGCTCTATTGTATAGCGGCGTCCCTACTACTTACGTAAAAACTTACAGGTGTACAGGCCGCCTTACATGAACAAATACTTTGAGTAGTGATTCAATTTTTTTTATTAATACTTTTTATATTCTGCGTCATCTGATGTTTTTTGTAATTCGGAAATAAGTCATTGGCAAAAACAAAATTAGTGGCATGCCAAGAGACATTGCTAAATACCTGAAATTGGAAAATCCCGAGCTCTACACAGGCCACTGTTTTAGAAGAACATCGGCGAGCCTATTGGCTGATTCAGGAGCAGACATGGCCCAAATAAAAAGACACGGTGGCTGGAAGTCTGACGCTGTAGCAGAGGGCTACATAGAAAATTCTATAAAAAATAAAGAAAGAACGAGCTATCGTATTGGTGAAAAAATACTTTTGAAACCATCGTCTAGTATTGATGATCCTTGGACACCTCTGCCACCACAGCCATCTTCCTCAAAACACATCCCATCCACATCAAGCTCACTGCCTGAAAATCCACCTTCCCCAACCTTTACGGTACATCTCGACCCTCAGACGCAAGTATCCGAAGCTATGAACGCAACTCAAATAAACTCCAACTCAACCTCAATAAACGTACCAAATAAAAACATTACCTTATCTTTCCATAATTGGACTAACGTGTCTAATGTTACTATGTACTTTTAATTTGCTAAATAAACATTATTTATCTACTGAGCCTGTTTTTTTGTCTCGCATAAGGTGTGAAAAGTAGAGTATACACATCGGGGATAAGACTGTTTTAGTCTTCGGCGGTTGAACCCCTCACTGCACTCAGGACTCAGTCTTAATTCCCTCGCTTCGCTCAGGAATTAACTTATAACTCCCTCGCTACGCTCAGGAGTTAAATTATGAGTCCTTCGTTACGTTCGGGATTCAATTCGCTCCCGTGACATAAAACAGTGCTTTATCCCCTTAGTGTATAATCTACTATTACGTCACACCTGACCATAATGCGAGTTTTACTGCACGCTGCGCGTTCGGGAAAACTCGCATTGTGGCCAGGTGAAGACGTAAAATTTTGTACTCAACACGCCCGTAATTCGTAAAGCCCCAGAGCGCATATTTATCTCACCTTCGGTTCGGGCCACAAACACCTGCGATCTGGGGAATTCACGAATTCACCGCCCTAGTTACGAAATGTACTATTGTAGAACACTGGACAATATTTAGTAGGAACTTACCTAGTTAATTGTGTGACTGATGGCTTTTGAGCCATTTTAATAATGTACCGTTCATATTCCCGATTTGTATGCCGACTCTTATGTAGGTATAGGCAAGTACTTACTTCGAAAGTTTAACATTTCGCAAAAGTGTAAGTAACTAAGTTTAAAAGCACAGCGACGCAGAAAAATAAGTAGCTTAAACTTATCTCACTAAAGTTGCTTAAAGTCGAAGAAAATGAATCCTTTTCGAATGTGGCGAACTCTAGACGGATTTGATTCGTTAAAAGTTACCGTCAAAGCGCGTTCGATCTTCACAAATGAAATGACATTTGTATGGATTTTGAAAGTTTTAATTGGCTTAAAGTCTGCGTCGTAGCGTCTGCGTCTGGATAACGAATGTGAAAACAAGTTCAGAAAGAAAAATTGGTTCTGACCTGCAGATTGGCATCCATGGAAGCGACCACTGTAACAATGTCATTTCTACGCAAAGTCTTGATTTAAATCGACTTCCTGGTTAATATCTCCTAGCTAGTCAGTGGACAGGAGCGACAAAAATAATTCTTTATTTACTTATATGTATGACAAGAACAATTTTTAACCATCAAAGTTTGGATTACGAGCATAATTTATAAGTAAATATAAATATAAGGGGACAATCTTACACAAATCGACCTAGTCCCATAGTAAGCTCAGTAAGGCTTGTGTTATGGGTACTAGACGACGATATATATAATAGATATAAATACTTAAATACATAGAAAATATCCATGACTCAGAAACAAATATTCATGCTCATCACATAAATTTTTGCCCTTACCGGGATTCGAACCCAGGACCTCTTGCTTCGTAGGCAGGGTCACTACTAACTAGGCTAAAGCGGTCGTCGAAACTCGAATTCCGTATGCATGCATGACATGCATCCCCGTCACTCGAATAATGTAAGTGTGACTATAACCACGAAGTAAATAGTAACTCAAAGGAATAATTTTACATAAAATACATTTTTAGAGTATCGCCGAACTCTACAATTTAAGATGTGTTTAATAAAACATTCCTAAAACTGTATCCCAACTTCGGAAAACTGACTGGAACATGAAAAGTTTCATTCAAAGGTAGCCCAGAGCATAAATTACGAATCGATTGACACCTATTTTATCAAAATTGGTTCAGTATCTTAAACGCTACGGCTACGGTGGAACGCACACATTACCCTTATTTTACCAACAAACGTTTCATCGAATTAATGTTTCGACGAATTATCATTTCAACGAAATATTTTTTTAGGGTTCCGTACCTCAAAAGGAAAAAACGGAACCCTTATAGGATCACTTTGTTGTCCGTCTGTCTGTCTGTCTGTCTGTCTGTCTGTCTGTCAAGACCATTTTTCTCAGGAATGCGTGTAGGTATCAAGCTGAAATTTATATCAGATACTCAGGTCTATTGTCTCTTGGAGCTGTAAAAAAATCAAACTTAAAAGCCAACGCAATCAAAAGATACCGTCGTTTATGCTGCAAATTTTAGAGTTTTTCGACACTCGCAAAACCTACGGGGTACTTCCCGTGAACTCAGAAACTTGAAATTTGGCACGAAGCAACGTCATATAGCACAGACAAAGGAAAAATTACGAAAAGTAGACATTTTTAGTAAAATCATACAAAAATCATTTTTTAAAATTTTAAACTTACTACCTTTTTTCTCGTAAATGTGTAGAGGTATTAAATTGAAATTCATGTCAAATACTCATGACTATAATACCTTTCAGCTGTAGCAAAACGAAAGTTTTATGTCCATGCAATCATAAGAAATAGCAATATAAGCCGCATAATTTAAAACTGAAAAAGGTGTATGTGAAGTCCCCAACCCGCACTCGGCCAGCGTGGAGACTACTGCCCGTTCCCTCTTATCCATGGGAGGAGGCCTGTGCCCAGCAGTGGGACGTATATAGGCTGGTTTATATTATTATATATTATAGGTAATCTCAAGGGTATCAAAACCTAAAGTTACTTTCCCTTGAACTCAGCTTTCAAAAGAAACAGCAATTTAAGTAATCCGCTTATTTTGCCGTTCGCAACTTTGATTTCCTTGCGAGTAGTTCTACTCGTAAGGAAATCAAAGCCTAAAGAATGATTACTAAATTGATAAAGTGACCCTGTTTAAATTTATGCTCCCCCAGCTTTCCACATTGTAATGTTACGGATTCCATTTTCATTTATCATTTAGTAATAAACATACTAAGTACAACTTTTGCTTGTTATAGGTTTGTACGGAACCCTCGGTGCGCGAGTCCGACTCGCACTTGGCCGGTTTTTTTTTCAGAAACAGTAAACGTTTCAGGATTGTTTCAAAATATACCTAACCTAACCCTAATGGGTTCCACCTAACTACCTTTCAGTTTTACCTAAAAAGTGGACAGTTTCTGAGAAAAAAAAGTTCGTTGAAATGAATATTCGATGAAACAAAGCATTCGGTGAAACGGTGGTCGGTAAAATGAGGGAATCCCATCTTTTTCTCGGTAGTCGGGCAAAAATGCAGTTATGACACGTAGTTATCTTGTAAGAACTCAGTTTCCTGTGTCGTTCGGCCTTATATTGCCGGGAGGTCGTGTTATCATGTTTTCACCTTAAACAAAAACAATCATAGCACACGCTCCTCGCATGCGGGATGCGGGCTCTAACGACCACTGAAAATGAGCCCTAGCGATTAGCAATAGTAACAACGAGTTTAGAGGCTTATTGAGAAAACTGCAGTTGCAGAATTTAGCAGGGCGTCTGCTTCGGTGATTTTTCAGTTACTTTTTACAAATAGGTAATTGCAATACAAAACAGTGTAAGGTTCCAATCGAATAGATATTATAACTTAATGATAATTCGGAAAGTCCAGAAAAGTTACCATTACCTACCTACCGTGACAGGAAGAGACGAGACTTTGAGTATACCTACAAAGAATAAATTGTGTAAAACTTTTCGCCCATACGTATAAAGGGATACCTAGTTACCGTGAATTTTATGGCGTGCAGTGAGTGTGTGTACTATTAAATACCAAAGGAATCGTCAGGCCTAGTAATCGGTTTTGTTGGCGTGTTTAAACTCTGAAATTAAAAATAACTTCAATTTATAGCCGACCCGTTAGCTGTAAGCTTGCAAAATACATCGATGTTGACAATTTGGCAGCAATAAAGCCTGTTTCAACCAAACAAGCCGTTTGATAGCGGCCAACGAGCGTTTCATGCAAATTCACACGCTCTAAATTACACCAACGTTTACAGCAATTTGTTGTTGCTTGATTTATTGAACAGTCGGGTTTAGGTTACATACGATTTGAATTAATAACCGGCAGGAAGCGCACACGTGAAGGACGTGAAGGGAGTAGGGGGAGGAGGGGGGGGGGGATTGATATCCCAGTTTATTTGGGATGTTTTATTGAAATGATACAACTTGTGATGGAATTCACCATTTTACTTTGTGAAGTTACATTACAGTACATTAGCGACATCTATTAATTACATTGACAGTGTAGATACCTTTTATACTCAATAGATGTCACTACACAATAGTTTTGCTACTTGTCAAGAGAGGGCGACACTAAGAAACGTACGAACTGACAGCTAAAGCACGATTCGTTTCACGCAAAAAGGACAAAAACTAATGCAATATTATGAACATTTCTTAACAAGTATATTTTATGTTGCATCAATCATTATTTGATGGGAGTATAAAACAAACTTTTGAATTACATCCTTGTCTGAAATAAGTGATATATCAAACATACTGTCAATAGTGTCAATGACTGTCTTTGATGCGTACAACGGAAAACTACTGTTGTGGCGTCTTGTTTCGCGTACCGTATCGCACTATGTATAAATATTAAATTATCCTATATATCAGCAATTTATTGACGAAATACCATTAAATATGCCGAAGCCAACATGCATTCAGTGCAGTGCCGATGACTCTTTACTCTGGCGGAGCGCAGAAAACGGTCAAATCTGCAACGAATGTCACCTCGCAAACACAGCTACTAAAGAAGGAAGCCCCCCTTTTACGTTTAAAACCGAAGTGGAGGTCAAGCGAGAGGACAAAGACGAGACGGAGACTAAAACCGAAAAGACTGAGGGTGAGACTACTCCCGCCAAAGCGACTGGAAAGGGTACTAGGAAGAGTACAAGAGCAACTAGATATAAGCCTAAGACTCCCGCGTCGGTGGCTCCCAAATCCGCGGGACCTCGCGGAAGGGGCAGGAGAAGTATCTTCAAGAGGCAGCCGTTGAAGGCGCCAACAGCCACAGCCACTGTTGTAACCAGTGATTCTGTATTTTATAAGGTAAGTTGTTATATGAAAATTCTAAGTTTCTACTAATATTTTCTTAGCTTTTTTGTAGTTAACATAATAGTGTACGGATTATTTGATGAGAGTAAAAACTTTACAGGCATGTATGATATAAGTATTGTAACACTGATCCCATTATCAAAAAAGGAGTAAATGTTGCAAATAAAACGTTATTAAATTAAATTCCGCAGGGCAATTACATGCAAGTAGGAGACATTGTGTCAATGATCGACATTGATGGAGGCACCTACTATGCTCAGATCCGAGGCTTCATGACCGATCAGTATTGTGAGAAGAGTGCCGTAGTCACTTGGCTGCTCCCAACTAAGGCTAGCCCTCCTCCAGAAAGTGGTTTTGATCCGGCTACATATATAATAGGTGAGACTCGATGAACATAAATTTATTAATATATATTGTTGTATGTAAATATTCCTATGTTGTGTCTGTTGCTATTTACAACAACGCCTACTTTCCTGCATTTTCCGTTGTCTTCTACCAAGAAACTCAAAAATCGAAACATCTATTGATGTAACCATGAGTGATGCTATTTTTGAGTGTGTTTACTAACTGTAACATTTGATGGATTTGCTTAATGAATACCTCTTGGTAGGTTACCATTAAGAGTTAGATAAAACTGAATATATTACTATTGAAGGGAATAAAATTACCAAAAGTCTCTCTGTGTACTTTTACATGCCCTAAAAATTGCACTCCTCTTGAAATATTGTAATTACTTATCCAATATTGTTTTTGTTTCTTCCAGGTCCTGAAGAAGAACTGGCCAGAAAACTAGATGTAATGGAATTCATAATGCATGCCCCTTCAGACTACTATAAGGCTAGTAACAGCCCCTACCCACTGACTGACAATGAGGTCAACAACTACTCCGGTTACATATGGACATCAATGGAGGCTAAGGAAAGGACATAGGTGTTAATAAACTTTTTCTTAGTTAATAAAAGCGTTTTTCATTACTGCAACAATTCATAGTTAGATTTACAAAGTCACTTTATGCTTGTAGGAGTGAGTTCACATGATCCAGTTACATATCGGTGTAGGATCTGGTATATAGGCTAGTGTCAAAGCCAGCAATGATTTACAATATATAGAAGAGTTCTCTGTGACAGCGATATTGTGGCTAATCCAGCTATGTGAAAAGTGAGCATATTTCCCATACATCGTAGTAGCCCCGATATCGTTAGCGGATCCTAAGTACACCGATGTCGTACTGGATGTTGACAAAGAACTCTAAATAAAAGAAGTCATATGGCTGTATTAAGTACTATCGCCAACACAGTTAACTGACCATCTGTGCACGTTATGTGCAATGTAATAAGATTCTATATTTTAAAAATCTGCTACCTAATGTAACAGTGTTGGCGTTTTTACCATCGCTAGGACCTACATAAAAAACAATGTTTTGCATTTCGTTACCACAAATTGTGTTGAAAATTTATATACCTAACGATGATCATATTCGCAACTCTAGGGTAGACGATGCTCATAATTTACGACTATAATGATATCAAAAGGAATATTTTACTCGCGTAATGCAAATTAGAACCGTCGACAGATCCTTAGTGTTTATGTGAACGAAACGCAGCTGTATACTTATTAGTAATCTGTGTATCTGTCACTGTCACTGTGTCACTACTCGACTCGCTGTCGAATTATCGAATTCATTCATCGAAATATTCGCGGTATTGTGTAAAATTACGAATATATAAGTAGTATTAAAGTATTTAATCATTCAATATGAGCCGCAAAGAAGCACTATCATCTTTTATCCAACAAATCCACGGGCGGCCCGTTGTCGTTAAACTGAACAGCGGAGTCGACTACAGAGGTAAGATTTTTGTTGTTACTTTTTGCAATTGTCGTTTATCGTTTCTAATGGAATAATGTATAAATCACAACATTTTTGTCTGTCTTAGATACTACATGTTGTAACTTACATATTTTTTTCACAACGCAAAAGGAATAAAGATTCTACTTAAACCGGTCATTACAAAAACTCAATAACTGTCAAGCTTTATTAAATTACTCGTATAAATAACATTTATTTATTATCACTTGCATAAAAACTACGGAAAAAACCATTTTCAGTTGTTTGTTACAATTTAAATGAGAAATATACTTTTAGGTTATATTCAACCTTATTTTCAAAAGGAAAAATATGTGCGAATAATATTTCATCTAATAAAACCAATCGATTATAGCAGATTACAACGTTTTCAGTATCACATCGAGGCAATTAATCAAAATCATTTTATTTCTGAAATTCTTGCCAGAACCTCTTTTACAGTATCATCAAATCTTAGTCATCAAGTTTTATTTACAATTGCAGGTGTTCTGGCCTGTCTAGACGGCTACATGAACATAGCACTCGAGCAAACGGAAGAGTATGTCAATGGACAGCTGAAGAACAAATACGGTGACGCATTCATCCGAGGCAACAATGTACTGTACATCAGCACTCAGAAACGGAGGATATAGCTGTTAATTATGTAAGTTAGGGTATAAGGATACAATAAAATATTTCATCTAACTCATTTATTTTTTATTACTACTATCTGAATATTTTTACTATTTAACAAATTTGTAGCAATGGGAAACGTGATTGTTCGAAAAAATAGATGTTCATTTATTCAAAATACAGCTGAATCTAGTTAAATAAACATAAATATAATTCATTTAGTACAAGCTTTTATGACATTGAAATGACAATTACACAAACTCGTATTAAAAACTCACATCAGCAATATTTGCAAAAACGGGCAATCTCTGACTAAATATAGCTTATTTAATTCTAAACATTTATCTCTTCAAAAGCTAATGTCATCCATAACATAGGTATAGTAGAACTTCACATCATTGTATACCTGAAAAGAGAACAGCAATAAATAAATATTACAGGGTAGTGGTTCCATGTGGCAACATTTTGCAGCAATACAAACGACAGACCGTTTTCCAGCGTGTCGACGTCGCGGGGTGCCTATTTCCGCTCTAAGGGACACAAGCTAACCCTAACCTAACCTCCATATAATATCATTGTTACGATCATTTGTTTTTTTTTACTGCGGGGGGCTCCGCCCGCAGCCCCGAGCCCCCTTTTCGGGCTTTTTGAAAACTCGTTCAGCACTCTAGTTGCTTAAATGTTTTGACCTAATCTAAGCCCCTTTTCTATCAATTGTTTATTTTGTAAGGTCACAGTTTTAAATCTAACCTAGCAAAGGTTTATTTTCGCATCGCAATTTTAAAGTGCACTTCTTTAAGCATATCTGAATGTTTTTTTAATCGTGGTGGTATAATTATATTAGGGAAAATGAGATAGATTTTACGTAGCATCGGAATTATGAAAATGTGGTTAACAAATCGGTATGTCAAATAATCAAGTTGGCAATCGTTTTTCTGGTTATCGAGTTTCGGGAAAACGATAATGTGGGAAAATAAACCAGCCACATTTCAAAAGTAATGGTAAACAAAGTATATATGGATTATAAGAATTCGGTTAACCGTTTTCGGGCAAGTGTTTTTCGAAACTTCAATAGGTTACCCTTGCATTGTATCGTAGAACGTTTTTGAATACGGCCGTAAGTCATTATAAGCCGCCAGGTATATTACACCCTTATTTATGGCCGCCAGTGTAACTGTATAACCCACCAAAAACATAAATGTAAAAAAGGAGAGCCAAGTTCAATACAAAAATTATGCTTGGCTGTGGGTTTCGCCGTAAAAAGAATGGAGATCCAAATGAGTGCCAAGTTCTATGCAGAATCGAAATATGTATTTATATGAACAAAATAACATTATGAACAAGTATTAAACTCTATTTCTTTGCTTTATTGGATACCTATAACAATTGCTGTTATTTAAAAATGTGAGATCTTAAAGTAGGTTAGATTTGACTTGGCCAGTTTTCATTACATCAGTCATTTTATACATAAACAGAATTAAAATCTATATAAGATTCAGTCAGTACTAAAATTTACGACTTTTTGACCTTCATATCTTTATAACCGTTTGAGCTAGCTTCATGAAATTTGAGCTTCTAGATGTCCTTATGTATATAATTAAACACACGTAGTTTTATGTGTTTACGTTAAAGAGGTTTTGAGTTATAGAAGGGTCAAAAGTGGCACCAAGTGGTTCGTGTAATATTACACTCGGCGCTGGCTAGCCAGTTCCTTTGCTTGAACTTGGCTTGACACGCTTCCGCGTATTTCTATCTAGATATATTTCTCTTCTTTTCTATTCAAAGGTGTATGTGAAGTCCCCAATCCGCACTGGGCCAGCGTGGGGACTACTGCCCATTCCCTCTCATACATGACAGGAGGCCTGTGCCCAGCAGTGGGACGTATATAAGCTGATGATGTGATGTGATATTTCTCTTGGTCAGGCCACTAAGGTATGTCCGCCGCCGCCGGCCATAGTCGCCAAGTCGCCTGACATTTCTGACGTCTTGAACGCGGCCATAGAGTAGCATATCTGGTACCACATTACTAGTAGGTAGGTGCTTATAACTACTTACCTTATCACTACCTCCGCTTGGACCCCTACCGTTCCCCAGATCCGCTATCAGCCTCTCCCCTCGCACGCCATAATTCTGCACATACCCATCTCTGTCACTCCTACCCCAATGCGGATCAAAGCCGGCGTCCACTCTGTAGTTTAGTATTCTCCGATCGAACAGTGGCGCCCAGAAACTGGAATATGCACCCTCACAGACCGCTAGGGCTGTCAACAATATTAGGGATTTTATCAACATTTTTTGTGACTGACTTGCTTTGGCGTCAGATCACAAGTGAGATATGCTGTAAGTCAGTAAATAGATTTGTTTAAACGCTTACTTATGCCAAGGCTAGCTCACGGTTGTTCAAAGTATAGTTCGCGTCAATATTGCAAACAATATCTAGTTCTTAAGCTTCATATACTCGTAGGTAGGTACCTACACTTTAAACGTCAATATTAAATAACTAATAGAGAGGTTTTCAAAATATAAGTAAGTGTATGTCAGTCTCTGTTGTGTGTTAAATTGCTAGTGTGTAACACCGAGTAATTAAAATTAAAATGTAACTAATAACACCTCTCATATGGGTCGATGTAGACCTGAAATAAAATACATTTATGTATAATTTAAATTGAGTCGAATGTACCTCTACCGGTGGCTGTCCAGTTTTTATTTCCTGGCGATTTAAATGTCACTTGTTTTGGAAACGGAATATTCATACTAAAATATAATTTTCATACTATGTAAGTGCATAAAGATGGTCACGGGTCTAGGATTTTGGTTTGGCGGGCTTGACACACTGCACGTAAAACTGATGGGCGCTGGGGCGGAAAGGTTCTCGAGTCGAGTGGCGACCACGTACCAAGGAGACGCAGCGTGGGTAGACGCCGACAAGGTGGACTGATGATGGTCTGGCAAAGGTCGCGGGATCCCGCTGGATGCGGGTGGCGCAGGACCAGTCACTTTGGCACTCTTTGGGGGAGGCCTATGTACAATTATTAAAGTCTTTCAGTATGAAGCTATTATAATAGGTACCTTCTAATAACAAAATAAATGCCTTTCAAATGTAAGTTTGTAGCTTTGTACCTATAAGTTTGGATGTTATCATATGTTATCCAAAACTACCTACTCATCCAATTTTATAAATTCCTTTACGTCACACCTGGCCATAATGCGAGTTTTACTGCAAGCTGCGCGTACGGGAAAACTCGCATTGTGGCCAGGTGAAGACGTAAAATTTTTTACTCAACACGGGCGGTAATTCGTAAAGCCCCAGAGCGCATATTTATAGCCCCTACCTTCGGTTCGGGCCACAAACACCTGCGACCTGGGGCATTCACGAATTCACCGCCCTAGTTACGTAATGTACTACCTATTAACAGTAATAATGAATCTAAGTGCATGTTCACACCAATCCGTAAATGTCGGTGTTGGATCCAGTAACGATATCGGAGGGCAAGTAAATGTGTGGAAAACATGCTTAGGTAGCTAGATACTGTTCACATCACCTAGTCCGATAAGCTCCAAACAAAGTGTCGGTGTAGGGTAGGATCCGACCGTCAGTTTCGGATTGGTATTAACAAGCACCTAGTCCTAAGTGCAGTATTCCAAGATTTTGACGTTACATCCGAGATTGCATAATAATAACAAACTATGCAAATTGTCACACCAACTTTTTGCTATACCTACCTACGTAGGTCGGTACTTACTTAGAATAGGATAATACTTACTAAGAAGGCTCGCTTGGGGTCGGTGAGCCATTGCAATTACCTAGTTAATAAATAAATAAATAAATAAATATTAGGGGACAATCTTACACAAATCGACCTAGTCCCAAACTAAGCAAAGCTTGTACTATAGAAGATCAAACGAGCTTCGCAAGCGAAGTTCGATCGATATTATATGAGTAAGCTTCATTCGAAGATATAACACACATGTAGTCCTTTAATCTACCAGGCAACATTTCGCAAGTTTAAAGTACGCAGTAAAAACCATAGCTCAAACAGTTTTATCCCCACCTTTACCCCTACCCTACTTAGGGACCTCGGCTTGCCACCATTTCTCATTCTTTTTAGAGACAAAACTTTCCTAGGTGTATAGGGGCGGGCGGGAAGTTATATCTTCGAATGAAGCTTACTCATATAATATCGATCGAACTTCGCTTGCGAAGCTCGTTTGATCTTCTATTATATTTCGAAGCTTCATTCTTCAGATATAACACACATGTAGATGTTTAGAGTTGAAAGTTTTGCTGCCCTTTGTAATTGTAAAACATCATAATCATGAAATGCAATAATTATGTTTTGACAACAATCTTAGATACTCCCAATTATTAATCAAAGAGTACAATTGTAACATCACATAATTCTACCTATACAAAAGGCAGATTGATCTGGCACAATGACCTTCGTCGATTGATTGACGATGGTAGAAACGAGCCAAAGTTTTCGATGTTCTCGACCAGCCTGCTGCCTTCCGGATAGCATCTAAAGAAATGCCTGACCGGTGTGCAGCTGACGTGGCGGCGTGGCGCGTGCTGTGAGCGCTGAACGCCGCCATGTCTTTACCGCTTTCGCCAAGCACTCGCGTAATGCACCCCGGCTAATGGATTGAGCAGATGCATTTTTATGGGGACTTTTGAAAGTCAACAAAATATGTTGTGAGCTTTTTCAGTCCTAAAACATCATTATAACAGTCACCGGGCAAATATTTCTATTAGGTATCTTCAAAATATGGAAGGCACAAAATCGGTTGTAGACGACCTACACCTGAAGTCTTAACTATATCATCAAAAATTACTTTAATACAATTTGGGCATGACTTAATATTATTCCACTTAATAAGTGACAGTGTTTGTACCCTGTGGGCAGGACATATTGCTAACAAAATCGCCAGATTCTTTGTTAGTTTTTCCAATGAAATTTCTCTATTAGGGTACCATGTTGTTATATGATTTAATACCACTTGAGGATCCCAGGTATGGCTATATTTAGGAGTTACGGGCTTTAATTTGTAAACACCTTTCGGTAATCCTTTACTTTGGTCATCTGAGCTGATACTACTCCCCCGTAGGAGCGAGGGTGCTGACCTATGATTATTTAATGAGCCATACGACGATCCTTTATTAAATTCGTGCGTTAGAAATAAAATAACAGCAGAAATGAAGCCCTTATAGAAATTGAATATCTATATTATCTATGCTAAATTTCCAGCACAACTTGTATTTAACACACGTTGTACTGTTGTAAAGTGTTGTTTGAAATTGACGCTAACATGAGATTAGATACTTTTACTAATCTCAACAAAAGCGGAAACCACGGTTGGGATGGCCATTAGGGAAATACTACTATTCCTGTGGCGTTGTCATTTATAATCTTATGTAAACACTTTAGTACGAGTGCGAGTGGTGGAAACGCTTAAAAATATTTATAATAAATACCAGCTAATAGTGAATGCGACGACGGTAAGAGCGTCCGAGTCTGGCTTCCACGAAATATATATTTCACATTTGGCAGAGGTACGAGAAGCAAAGAGGCAAAAAGGCTGCAATACTTAAATTTCATTAAATATCAGGATTTAGCCTTCTGGATTCTCTGTCTGCTTCTACATTATTCTTAGTGTTAATGTACGAATCGAATAACCATATGTCTCGTTCTTCACACCACTGCCAAATAGATCTAGGTAAGCTATTTAAGTGGGGAAACTGGATGTCTCCCATTCGATTAATATAGCTTATCGCGGTAGTGTTGTCGATGCGGAACAACAGAGCACAGTTTGATTTATTTCGCGCAAAACATTTTAATCCTAAGAGCGAGCAAGCTCTAAGTAATTAATATGGAATGCTAATTCTTGCTCTTCCCATGCTCCGTTTGCACACACTCCGTCACAAACTGTACCTCATCCTGATCGGGACGGATCTATAGATATTTCTGCATCGAATTTCGTGATTCCAAAATGACAAGACGTTACAAATAATATTATTAGTCCACCAAAATAAGTCAGGTAAAATTTCGCGAGGAAGTTTTACTTTTGATCATAGACATCGTATTCCTGAATAGCTCGGAATTTATATCTTTCTAACAACTTCGTGTACAACCAGCTGTATCTAGCTGTCGGGCATGCAGTGGTAAGAACTCTTAAAAAGTGCGCATACCCTGCATAAGAAGGGATATAGACATGATAATTGAATTGTAAACAAAACCTAAGAATTTACAGCATTGTTGGTAATTTTGGGATTGTATCGAGCTTTTGGTATAGTTTACCACAAATCGTAGGCACTCGAGAAACCGGAGAGTCTCCCTCCCATTATGTTTACATTCGTTAAGGTCCCTTCTAATACACAAAATGCCACCCCGGTATATAATAGAAGTTAGGCCTTGTTTTTAGGTAAGTTACGACTTCTTTCATAATTTTGGTGAAGGTTCTAGGCGCCACGGAAAGTCCATAGACTAATAGGGAACAAAACTCGTAAGTAACATTGTTATGCTCGAATCTTGTGAATGGTAGCCATAAACCCGTTTTTAGGGATTAATTTAGAAGCGTTTCTAGTCTTCCATTTTAAAATGGGCCTTAGTTACAAATTTATTGAGCCCTTTCAGATTCAGTATGAATCTATAGCCACCATTCGATTTAGGAGTCAGAAAATCTTTGATAGAAACTGATCATTAGTCTGTTGGCATCCAGTGATGCTTTCACTGAATGCCTAGGTTAATTAAGTTCTGTACAGCTAAGCTCGTTTCATCATGCTCTTGGCATGTGAAAGTATTTACAGGTTTGACAGATTGCGTAACATGTCCTAAAAAGGAATTGGAAAGCCATTCTGTATACAGTCTAATAAATAAAGTACGATTATTCGTTACATTAAGCCAACACTTATAAAAAGCTTTAAGGCGACCGGCATGTACCTGCGTTACTGCCGCGGCGTCGCAAGTGGCTTGTTGTAGGCTGCTCGCGGCCGTATGATGGTCGACGCTGTCGGCCTACTTTTCAGTAGATTTGGAAGCTTTAATTTTCTCTGAGAGTTTGCTTCCAAAGAGAGTATCATCTCTCTCAACGTATTGTATGACTTAAGGAATACTTCGTCTAGTCCAGGAATGACTAGTTTTATCTAAAATCCGACTTCAATTAGATAGGATTTTTATCGTTAGTACCTATACCGATTCCCAATTGCTGTTGAGATGATTCGATTTTCTTGTCACGGCCTCTTTGGATGTCTGTAACTGCCGCCGAAATTACGGCGTTTAAGGACGGCGCCCATAATAATTTGCAATTTACAGGTACTCTTATAAGAGTTTATCTTTACTCTTTTTATCAATACCTATGTGTAATATAGGTAGCCACCTTTGCGCTAAATTGGGATGAATTTTCTCCCCATATTTTGGGACATTATCCGTAGCGTCCCCTAAAGCGGTTAGTAACTCGGCATCTATTACAGGGGTCGTTTTGTCATCACAGGCCTCCACGGGAGGTGCATTTTCTTCATTTGAACGTGGGAGTGAAGTTTCCACTGCCTCATACACTTGTTCGTGGTTTATAAATTAAAATATAATATTTTGATTTTTCTAATTGAGGGTAGATATGAAATGCATTGTAAAACCACTCGTCAGGAATTTTAATGCATATATGTATCTAGTGCCCCGCATCGCGAACACGGGATATACTAATCTCGATGAATGGTTGTAGAAATTGCTATCGTGTTGACTCACGGTCAACCGCCAAGCACGAGATACCTTCGTGACGACTCTCGGTCGCCTCCCAGGTTTAGTTACAAGACGTGGGCTCACGGCCCGCGCGGTATTAAATGCATTTATTAGCGATTAATATTGTTAGAAATTGCTATCGTGTTGACTCACGGTCAACCTTCAAGCATGAGATACTTTCGTCACGACTCTCGGTCGCCCCCCAGGTTTAGTTACAAGGCATGGGCTTGCGATTAATATTGTTAGAAATTGCTATCGTGTTGACTCACGGTCAACCCCCAAGCATGAGATACCTTCGTGACGACTCTCGGTCGCCCCCCAGGTTTAGAATTACCAGGCGTGGGTTCACGGCCCGCGCGGTATGAAATGCATTTCTTAGCGATTAATATTGTTAGAAATTGCTATCGTGTTGACTCACGGACAACCCCCAAGCATGAGATACCTTCGTGACGACTCTCGGTCGCCCCCCAGGTTTAGAATTACCAGGCGTGGGCTCACGGCCCGCGCGGTATGAAATGCATTTCTTAGCGATTAATATTGTTAGAAATTGCTATCGTGTTGACTCACGGACAACCCCCAAGCATGAGATACCTTCGTGACGACTCTCGGTCGCCCCCCAGGTTTAGAATTACAAGGCGTGGGCTCACGGCCCGTGCGGTATTAAATGCATTTATTAGAGGCACCACAATGTAGAACTATTTATTGAAACTAATTGCACTTACCTGATTTATCTTCGGAACCTGATGAATCAGATAGCACCGCACTGTCATAACTCGTTTATAGTTTTTTGTTGCAATTTCCGTATATTAGCAGAATAATACTCTATTTTTTCCTGTGCACTGCGTTTAGGCATGATTAAATATTTTGAATTATTTTTTAATAGAATTAGTTCGTGCGTTCGTTGCCTCGCAAGAATAAAGAATGAGAAATGGTGGCAAGCCGAGGTCCCTAAGTAGGGTAGGGGTAAAGGTGGGGATAAAACTGTTTGAGCTATGGTTTTTACTGCGTACTTTAAACTTGCGAAATGTTGCCTGGTAGATTAAAGGACTACATGTGTGTTATATCTGAAGAATGAAGCTTCGAAATATAATGGGTACTAGACGACGATAAACATACTTATATAGATAAATAAATACTTAAATACATAAAAAACATCCATGACTCAGGTACAAATATTCGTGCTCATCACACAAATGAATGCCCTTACCGGGATTCGAACCCAGGACCTCTTGCTTCGTAGGCAGGGTCACTACCAACTAGGCTAAAGCGGTCGTCCACAATCGTAATCTTTATAACATATTCCAGTTCCATTCTTATAAATCTTATAATACCGACTGAGTAGGTGAGTATATTGCTAGAAACATCAAGAAAACAATAGAACGTAGAAAAACCGTGGTACCTATTCATTTGGTGATACCATACCAAGCACCTATTGTCTCGTCTAGGTAATTCTCGTTCAAAACAATAACTGTTTCCGCTTGAATTTGTACATACCTAGACATAAGTCTCGTAGTAGTAGCATGGTACTCCCCATTTCATCGCAGACATACGAAAAGTAACTTACTAAAGGCAGGGTCTCGCTATCGTGCCAAACTGCAACTAAGGCCCAAATGGCCTAAAGTCCTAAACTATACTTGCATCTCTGTAAGTACATATGTAGTTCACACAAATTGCGTCATTTGTAGTGTGCTTTAAACGCGACCATTATTCGTGCGGACTGTACATTTGCACTGCATATATTTAGTCTGCGTATAGCATCAGTGGGTTACGGTCAAGGAGTGTTCACAATGAGGTAATAATAAACTGCAACATGTATCCGTATGTCTTTATATTACTTGTAACTTATACATAATCACGTAACAATTGTACAGATTAACTACGTTACCTACTATAACTACTGTGAGCCGAGCCGAGCCGCTACGAATCTACAAACATGACATATACCAAACATGACATAGAAATAGGTCTTTCGTTGGGGGGGCTGATTGCGTATTGGCGACTGATCAAACTACCGAAGAACGTCGCTTTATAAGAAAACTTGAAAGTGCTTTTTTTTTCATTTAAATCTTAATATGGGAGCCATTTTATAAAAGAAGCTAAGATAGAAATTTAAATACATTGGAACTACAATTATTTAAGTAACAAATAGTGTGCACAGAAGTCCTTTGATCTTTACGAAAGGCGCTTTTTTCTCAGCCAAAATATTGAGATTTATGGCCCTCTGACGTCGTCGATGACGACGTCGACGTTCATCGCTGCAAGTAGGTACATGCCGGTTCCCCAACGTTGGGGCACCGGCATGTACTTGTAGCGATGAACGTAAATCGCGGAGTGTCCCGAGCCTGACTGAAGTCAGTTCTAATAAGCAAAACTATTAATACTATAATCATATGGTACATTATGGTGTTTGGGGCCACAATAGCCTCCAGGCAGCACCAGGCTGTGGCTATGAATCTCGCCTCCGGATTTGAGACGAGATCAAGTGAATCATCCTGGTCCATAATATTAAGGACGCAGAGCGTGGTAGAGAGGTGGATTAGAAAGATCGGTGAAGCGTCTCTGTCTGTGTTGTCTGCAGACTTAAAAATAAAAACTAAAGTTTAATTCTGCCGTAATTCTTTAAAAGGCAGTCATCTAGTACAATAGCCCGCGAACTAGCAAAAGATTTTCGACCCCCGTGCGATAACTTAAAAGAAGGTTCAGAACGTTGTATCATAAAGGTAGCAGCAGCCTCCCAAACACCGGAAGAGAAAGAAGACCGGAAGTGAAGCCTAGCGAAATTCTATAGTTGGGGAGTTTAAAAAAAAATGGCAGATTAAGTTTAACTAAAGTGATGCTTAAGTCACATCTAACCTGTCTGTTTTGTTACTAAATGTATGCAATTGACTTTGACTGTCGGTTTTGTTACTTTCCGTAACTATCCGTTTAAGGGCCCTAAATTAATGAATATGCCCACTTACCTAAATCCAATCTTACTTGAAAAATACACTGCGATAAACGATTTTTCCATTTTTCCTCACAAATCTTTTTATCCTCACGGGGTTGATTGTAAAATGTCATTCGACTGAAAGACGGTTTCATCACCTTTAAAATGAGATCCCATAGTCATTCCTTGTCATACATAATACTTATACCTTATACGGTTTATGATCGCGAAGGAAGGACTTGAAGATGTGCGATAAAATGATGTACATACTTACCTACCAAGATCGGTAGGTAATAAAAAAGCCTCGTATCGCATATTTATCGGCTCGTGCGGTAAATACCTGCGATCTCACACATTCTTTGTTTTACCGCACTAGGTAAGTAATGTACTAAAGTAATTAAACATTTTAAGTATTTCGCATTTGCACTGAATCGTGCATGACGCTTGAAGTAGGTAGGTAGGAAGCCAAGATACTTTGGGCGTCAACTTCTTACGCTTACAAAGAAAACAGAGGTCACAATACGACCTATTCTAATAAACTAACATGGTCTAGATCTAGTGATATCAATGGATTCCTTCCAGTGGCGAATAAGACTTGTACTGGTACAACTCGGGTCCCCCGTATCCATAGAGTAGCTTCCCGCGTCCGTTCTGGTCGTAATACGGGTACCGGTATTTTGGCCTGGAAAAAAAATCTAATATTAACAAGAAACAACACTTTGGTCAATTTATGACACCTTGAAAGATTCAACACGGGTATTTTTTCGCAGAGGTTTTATTTACCTACTAATAATACAA
Organism: Epinotia demarniana; assembly: GCA_945867215.1. Lineage (NCBI taxonomy): Eukaryota > Metazoa > Arthropoda > Insecta > Lepidoptera > Tortricidae > Epinotia > Epinotia demarniana. Next base: position 38,863,313 of record OX244261.1, on the reverse strand, counting down.
CCTAATAATGGTCAGTTTAGTAAAATCATTCTGCCTCATGAGAGTCATGAGGCATTATGACTAGGAATTATTTAAAATAGCTACTTAGATACCTTTCAAAATACTGGAAATTGGGTGCCCTCGGCTGCGGAACGGTGGAATCTGCAGAGATGAGCAGGCTCAAAACTACGACGACCTAAATACAAAAAATAAGAAAACATTTACACGCGTGTTTAAGAAACTTAATGCTGCTGCCATCTGTTGTTGAGTAGCAAAACTTGGGATTTCTTTAAAAAAAACACAGATGGCAGTGTTATTAATATTACTGAAAAGAGAAAGTTTATCCCAAGTCTACTCATCAATAAATAAAACTTAATATATATTAACGCTATCATTTTTAGGGTTACAGCAAGACTTTGTAGGTATCAGATCTTGTTGAATATATGTTTATATCTACTCTTATATATTCTACTAGATATGTTAGTATCTAAGATTCACAAGAAAATAGAAATCAAACGATGACCTTCAAGGATATATCCTCTGACCCAAAAACTTCATAACACACTTATAGCAATTGCATAAGATGTATTCATACATAATGTTAAGTTACTTACCATAAACAAAACAATCCTTAGGCACTCCATAACTTTTTCAATATAACTCCCGCCAAATCACTTGTCAAAGTAAAAATATTGTTTTGATATAAAAAATGGGACTACGGCACTGCACCCAGCCGCGTATACGTGCGTTACTTTACGTAGCGGTTACAAAACTGAGGAGAGGTGGAAAGGCGATTCTAGAATTTTAATGATGGTATGGTCAGCTACTTAACAAACCTGTCACATTTACAATGTTTGAATGGATAATCTACTGGTATTACAAAATAATTATTCACTTCACTACATGTTTAATACACTAAAGTTCATGTTTACTATAACTTATTATTATTACTTGAGAGATCGTTTGTAATGAACTAAAATCTTGTGAAATCCATTAAAACCTCAATTATTTTTTTAAAAAAGACAATTGTAACTTAACCAACTTATCTATGCGCGTGGTCAAAATCAGACTGAATATCTTTCCATAATAAGTGCACGAAAGCTAAGTAGTAGTGTCATTCGTAACGGCAACGATAAAGTTGTCGATCAACGAATAAAGTGAAAGTATGCAGTACCGTAATATTCGCTGTCTTGCTCACGCCACATGCGTTATCATATGCTTTCTCCCTCGTGCTTAACCGTAAGCACAGTAAGATTTGTATGCGCTGCAGCGTACACTAATTAAGTAGTTATGACGTAACAACGTTTTGTGTGATGTTAAAATATATGTTTGTCTTACTGAACGATATTCAGAGCAATGACGCGTAGTTGCCGGGTCCAAGAGGCAACCGGATGGCTCGCGGTATTTGAGCTCCCAAAGTGTTGTGGAACCGCCCTGGGCAAACGCGAACTGAGCCAACTTCGATCGGGCGGAAATAAAAAAAAAATATTAAAAAGTTTTCGCGAGGCAGCTGCTTGAAACAGCGGTTGCCTTAACCTGGGTACAGGTCGACTCATTTAAAAAGAACCCTGGCGGCCATACTTTTTATATGGCCGCCAGGGCTCTTTTTACGTGTGTCGACCTGTAGCCTAGCTTTGGTATAGTTCGTATTTTCAATACAAACAATTTAAATATTTCGTTTTCATTGATTGAATTATATTTTTTTCTATTGATTTCGTAGTTAATTTATACGCTTACTGACTCTGGCAAAGGCCATCGAGGCTGCCATTTCTCTTTTATAAATTAAAGTGTCCGAAACTGTTTTCAAAGTTCTTTCGCCAGTATGTAGAATGAATCTTTGGGGCAGACATAGCCTATTGTATCCCGTGGCTCTGCGTGCGGGTCCTTTGTGATTCGCGGGCGGAGCCTCTGATGCAGCTAGTATTTAAATAAAAAGAAAATCGAAAAGTATCTAATTCATAAAACTTTCTGACTAATCATGTTTAATATTAATATTCTTTCCGATTACAAAAATCTTTTGTTAGGAAAAAAATGTTTCATGTATATTTATTTTTATTTTAAATGGTTTTTGTTGGTGAATAGTGAAATAACAAGAAATGTTTCATTTAATATTTTGTTTATTTATTATTATCACATTTTGGAAAACTAACAAATATGTAAAATCTATTGCTATCTGTTACAATTCTTATATACACTCAGGTGTAACTAAGGGACTGTACATACAGTGTACTCGTAACTACACAATTATATTTTATCTAACTGACTAGATGGGTATACCTACAATTTAGGCAACTTGACATATACATGATTTTAAATTAGGAATCATATCCTACTTAAAAAAACAAATGTAATTAATTGCTGCAAAATTCTAATTTAAAAGTTATTATTGCAAATGATCTAATATATTTTTGCAGAATTAATTACACTGTTTAGTACTTACAATTAAATAACTATTCATAAAAAATGCAATGTACTTTTAACAGTAACCACAATTACTACAACCAATTTCGATTAAATCCTATAAAATCGTAACAGTATGACTAAAAACAGTAACAAACTTTTGGAACATGAAATAAATTGAAATTAAAAGGTACATTTTAAAACATATGTTTTTTAATGTTTCTATTAGCTATAATGAGCATTATAATATTTTCAGAGTAACTGGCATTTACTTAATCTATATAATAATATTCGAATGTAATAAGTACTCAACCTACTCCACACAAAGGCACAAATAGACAATAAATTCAGAACCAAGTAATCATTGCTAAGAAGAAAATTATATAAGATACATATACATAAGACATGAGGTAAGTATTTAAGATAGCTACATTTAAAAAATACAACCGAATTGAGAACCTCTTTCATCCTTTTATTGAAGTCTGTTTTTTTATTGTTGATAATTATACATATGAATATAATATTTCCACAAACATTAGATGAATGGTAAACATACTCAATATAGTATTCATATATATTATATATATATATATATATATACATAAGTATATAAATATAATAGACAGTGTGACCATATATAGAAGCCGTTTATTATGTTTAATTATACGCTATGTCTGTATAAAGCCAGGCGTGACTAATTGATTATATCACTAATACAGGCATAAGATTGTTGGGTCATAATATTTGTCACCTAGCTAGCATGTTCGTGTTTACGTCGGACATAAAGCATTAGTCCTTACTAGCAAGTAAGTGCGAGAGAAATGAAAGTTTCATGTACGACATAAACTTGATCATGCTGGCTAAGATGCTTTATCATTACATCGTTGACACTCTAAGTGCCAAGCTTATTCAAAGAGCACAAGTGGCGAGGTATTGGCAGCGACGTGCAACGCAATGACGCGTCACTCATTAGAAAAATTACTAATTTCGTAATACGAAACTCATCAGTCAAAGCGTTGTTTCTACAATCGATGACAGCAAACTGACCATATAACAAACCCATTTTTTTAATTCGAGTGTTTATTTAAAAGTAATTCTAATGAGGTTTTCTGTCCATTTCCCCGCAGTCTTAAGGAAGTACGATTTGGGATTTGTGTTGGTTATGTTTTTATGAAACCCAACAGAAAAACTTTATGAAAGTTATTAAACGTATTTGTAGACAATGTACACCAGTATTAGATCTAGTGTATTTAAACCCCGATATGATAAACATTACGATATCATCACGAATGTTACGGAACTACGATCAACATTACGAAGTCACGATCAACATTACAAATTCTCATTCTCGCAATGGAATGAATCCTCTATCATTCACTCGTCCGTTCATCAGCCCTCTGCTGACGTCCCAACCGTCACTTGGCCACCACGCCCATGATCTGGCTCTGATAGTCCACGAAGTCCATTACCTTCTGCGCGAGGCTCCGCTTCCTGACCAGCATGGTGGTGGCCAGTTCGAACTTGTTTTATGGAACCCAATAGAACTATAAAGGTTAGAAAATGTATTTGTGGGGCCGTCTATCCAGTACTCTAGAATTTCCCACGGTCTTTTTAAATCCAGATATGATCTACGTTACAATCATGATTAAAGTTACGGAATTACAATCAACATTACGAAGTCACGATCAACATTACAAATTCTCATTCTCGCAATGGAATGAATCCTCTATCATTCACTCGTCCGTTCATCAGCCCTCTGCTGACGTCCCAACCGTCACTTGGCCACCACGCCCATGATCTGGCTCTGATAGTCCACGAAGTCCATTACCTTCTGCGCGAGGCTCCGCTTCCTGACCAGCATGGTGGTGGCCAGTTCGAACTTGTTTTATGGAACCCAATAGAACTATAAAGGTTAGAAAATGTATTTGTGGGGCCGTCTATCCAGTACTCTAGAATTTCCCACGGTCTTTTTAAATCCAGATATGATCTACGTTACAATCATGATTAAAGTTACGGAATTACAATCAACATTACGAAGTCACGATCAACATTACAAATTCTCATTCTCGCAATGGAATGAATCCTCTATCATTCACTCGTCCGTTCATCAGCCCTCTGCTGACGTCCCAACCGTCACTTGGCCACCACGCCCATGATCTGGCTCTGATAGTCCACGAAGTCCATTACCTTCTGCGCGAGGCTCCGCTTCCTGACCAGCATGGCGGCGGCCTGCTCGAACTTGTGCTGGTTCCGCCGGATGTAGGCCTGCGTGTCGGTGACCAGGTTGTTCAGCTTGTCGGGGTTGATCTCGTCCATGGCGCACTCTTGCATCAGGGGCGGGTTGAAGCGGTAGTAGCTTCCGGGGGGAAGGAGGTCGTTCAGTACTAGGTGGGTGCCTGGTGAACAAAATTGTGTTTATGGTGATTATTAAGGTATAAGTTTGCCTATCTCGGTATAGTTTACCTTCCTCTCAATTGCTCAAAGGTTAGCTGGAAGAGATCCCTTATAGGGAAAAGTTCGCGTTTGTACTTTGATCTATTGTGTAACATGTATATTCTTTAACCTGTTATTGTGTACAATAAAGTGCTTACATACATACATACATTATTTATTCATCGTATGGCTAATGTTTCTCTACTTCAAATATTTACATCAGTTAAAGTCATTATTATAACCTCCTAAGACCCCGTGTACAAAGTTGACATTAAGTTTTTACTGAATGTCATAATTTCATAAAGTTCAAAACTCAAAAGCACTGAAGTTTACCCTGGGTCTCAGAGTATTGTTCGGCTTCAGTCAGATGACAGAAAATAGTTTACCCTGGGTCTCAGAGTATTGTTCGGCTTCAGTCAGATGACAGAAAATAGTTTACCCTGGGTCTCAGAGTATTGTTCGGCTTCAGTCAGATGACAGAAAATAGTTTACCCTGGGTCTCAGAGTATTGTTCGGCTTCAGTCAGATGACAGAAAATAGTTTACCCTGGGTCTCAGAGTATTGTTCGGCTTCAGTCAGATGACAAAAATAGTTTACCCTGGGTCTCAGAGTATTGTTCGGCTTCAGTCAGATGACAGAAAATAGTTTACCCTGGGTCTCAGAGTATTGTTCGGCTTCAGTCAGATGACAGAAAATAGTTTACCCTGGGTCTCAGAGTATTGTTCGGCTTCAGTCAGATGACAGAAAATAGTTTACCCTGGGTCTCAGAGTATTGTTCGGCTTCAATCAGATGACAGAAAATAGTTTACCCTGGGTCTCAGAGTATTGTTCGGCTTCAGTCAGATGACAAAAATAGTTTACCCTGGGTCTCAGAGTATTGTTCGGCTTCAGTCAGATGACAGAAAATAGTTTACCCTGGGTCTCAGAGTATTGTTCGGCTTCAGTCAGATGACAGAAAATCGCTCTAAACAGATGGTATTAAGAGAAGAATGTAATTGACAACATTTCATTCTTTTAAGTGGGCCATTATATGATTTAGTTCGACAGAAAATGAAATTTTAAGGTATACGTGTTTTTTTTATTTCTCCCTAAATGTTTATTTTCATCCAAAAATATCAAAAGTACAAGGAGTGAATTCCAACAGGTCGTGAGTAAAATATGCCGTCATTATTATGGGTCTATGGCACCTGTCCACATCTTTCACTCAACAGTCGTGCGAATGACGTCACGCACGGGGTATACCGCGTTTTATAGATTTTAATGATTTTCTCGGAAACGAGTAAGAATAAAAATGGGACAACCACTTTATTACGTTCAGATAAGATAATTACCGAAATGGATTTCGATTTAGGCATCATTACATATTTTGAAATGTTGTCAATTGTAATATACTATCTACGGGAAGCCAAGGTAGCCTAGTGGTTCAGGCATGCGGCTGCCAAACGGTTGTAGGTTCGAATCCCGGCTCGTACCAATGACTTTTACGGAACTTATGTACGGAATATCATTTGATAAGAACACATCGCAAGGAAACCTGCATATATGTGCGAAGAAATTCAAAGATGTTTGTGAGGTCCCCAAACCGCACTGGGCCAGTGTGGGGACTACCCACTCCCTCTCATGTATGAGACGCCATTATTAGTAGTAGATTTTACCTTTCTACCAAGTTACTAAATGCTGCACTACACAGCAGTCATAGCATATAGTTGCACAAATCGTGCGTCGCACTTTTCTTCTGAACACTCAATAATTCTACGTTTCCTTCTGTAACGACCGCTTTAGCCTAGTTGGTAGTGACCCTGCCTACGAAGCAAGAGGTCCTGGGTTCGAATCCCGGTAAGGGCAAAAAATTGTGTGATGAGCATGAATATTTGTTTCTGAGTCATGGACATTTTCTATGTATTTAAGTATTTATATCTATTATGTATGTCGTCGTCTAGTACCCATAACACAAGCCTTACTGAGCTTACTATGGGACTAGGTCGATTTGAGTAAGATTGTCCCCTTATATTTATTTATTTATTTATTTAAACCCTTGCTCGATATCAGATAGAAGTGCAATGGAAAACGAACCTTCAGTATTAAGCAGAGTATAATTTCTCATAGTGGCCTCTTTCCACAGCCCTAATAGACCAGTGCCTTGGCTGCGACGGATTTAACCGTCCCGTTCTAACATGGTATGTAAAGAGAGAAGGAAAAATTGATAGACGAGTGCAAAGTAAAACGAACCTTCAGTGTCGGTAGCAGAGTCCAATATCTTATTGAACTTGTCCTTCCAACTCGTGCCAGCGGATTCTTTCTGTAGTCCCTTGCTTAACATCTGATAGTCCAAGTGTTTGTGCAGTGCCTTGCCGGTGCCGACGGAGATGACGGTTCCATTTTTAAGGGCATTCGCGCCGAATAGGAGTTTGGCTTCGTGGAGACCAACGCCTGTGGGGTTGTTTACCATGATGCCGCCGTCCTGCAATGAAGAGATTACGTTGTAGACAATATATTTAGTTGGTAGTTTAATCTAAGCCTATGGCGCCCCGTCTCACGTGCGTATAACGTAAAGGGTCATCTAGCAGGCCATATAACGCAAGATAGTGCAGTGCAATATATTAGGGCGATATTTGCTTGCAGCGCCAACTTATTGTGAATTTGCGACTGGTTACAGAGGGTAGGAGTGTGTCGGCCATATTGAGCGTCAGAGACTGTTGCCCGCACTAAGCGTCGTATTACAAACTGCAATTAAAACGGGATTGAAAGTGACAGTTTGGCTATTTAAATACGTCAAAGATTATATGAACTGACAGATATTCCAATCCCAAACTCATCGCTGTTGAAATAATACATGGGGTAGAATAGTTTCTTCGGATTATTGCTATTATAGTCAGCGGTGCTCAAGCTCTGACAGCAGGTCTCCTATACTTGCCACTTGAATATAGTGAACCCACCTCACGCAGCCGGTTATACAGGTGGAACAGTTGTAACCCACCTGACGAAACAAGTTGTTGAGTTGGAACAGGGACTGACATGATGCAGCAGATTGTCGAGGCGGGACAGGTGTGACCCACCCGATGAAACAAGTTGTTGAGTCGGAACAGGAACTGGCCTGTTGCAGCAGGTTGTTGAGTTGGAACAGGAACTGGCCTGTTGCAGCAGGTTGTTGAGTCGGGATAGAGACTGACCTCACGCAGCAGGTTGTCGAGGCTGAACAGTTGTGACCCACCTGATGAATCAAGTTGTTGAGTCGGAACAGGAACTGGCCTGTTGCAGCAGGTTGTTGAGTCGGAACAGGGACTGACCTCACGCAGCAGGTTGTCGAGGCTGAACAGTTGTGACCCACCTGATGAAAAAAGTTGTTGAGTCGGAACAGGAACTGGCCTGTTGCAGCAGGTTGTTGAGTCAGAACAGGGACCGACCTAACGCAGCAAGTTGTCGAGGCTGAACAGTTGTGACCCACCTGATGAAAAAAGTTGTTGAGTCGGAACAGGAACTGGCCTGTTGCAGCAGGTTGTCGAGGCTGAACAGTTGTGACCCACCTGATGAAAAAAGTTGTTGAGTCGGAACAGGAACTGGCCTGTTGCAGCAGGTTGTTGAGTCAGAACAGGGACCGACCTAACGCAGCAGGTTGTCGAGGCTGAACAGTTGTGACCCACCTGATGAAAAAAGTTGTTGAGTCGGAACAGGAACTGGCCTGTTGCAGCAGGTTGTCGAGGCTGAACAGTTGTGACACACCTGATGAAACAAGTTGTTGAGTCGGAACATGAACTGACTTGATGCAGCAGACTATCGAGGCGGGACAGGTATGTGACCCACCCAATGAAACAAGTTATTGAGTCGGAACAGGAACAGTTGTGATGACCCACCCGACGAAACAACACGTGCCCGGGAACACGGAGCGCACGCGGAACCCGCACTCGTACGAGCGGAACAGGGACTGACCTGATGCAGCAGGTTGTCGAGGCGGAACTCGTTGAAGTAGGTGGGCGCGGCGGCGGAGGCGCGCACGGCGTGCCAGAGCCGCGCGCGCGCCGTGCCCGGGAACACGGAGCGCACGCGGAACCCGCACTCGTACGAGCGGAACAGGGACTGACCTGATGCAGCAGGTTGTCGAGGCGGAACTCGTTGAAGTAGGTGGGCGCGGCGGCGGAGGCGCGCACGGCGTGCCAGAGCCGCGCGCGCGCCGTGCCCGGGAACACGGAGCGCACGCGGAACCCGCACTCGTACGAGCGGAACAGGGACTGACCTGATGCAGCAGGTTGTCGAGGCGGAACTCGTTGAAGTAGGTGGGCGCGGCGGCGGAGGCGCGCACGGCGTGCCAGAGCCGCGCGCGCGCCGTGCCCGGGAACACGGAGCGCACGCGGAACCCGCACTCGTACGAGCGGAACAGGGACTGACCTGATGCAGCAGGTTGTCGAGGCGGAACTCGTTGAAGTAGGTGGGCGCGGCGGCGGAGGCGCGCACGGCGTGCCAGAGCCGCGCGCGCGCCGTGCCCGGGAACACGGAGCGCACGCGGAACCCGCACTCGTACGAGCGGAACAGGCACTGACCTGATGCAGCAGGTTGTCGAGGCGGAACTCGTTGAAGTAGGTGGGCGCGGCGGCGGAGGCGCGCACGGCGTGCCAGAGCCACGCGCGCGCCGTGCCCGGGAACACGGAGCGCACGCGGAACCCGCACTCGTACGAGCGGAACAGGGACTGACCTGATGCAGCAGGTTGTCGAGGCGGAACTCGTTGAAGTAGGTGGGCGCGGCGGCGGAGGCGCGCACGGCGTGCCAGAGCCGCGCGCGCGCCGTGCCCGGGAACACTGAGCGCACGCGGAACCCGCACTCGTACGAGCGGAACAGGGACTGACCTGATGCAGCAGGTTGTCGAGGCGGAACTCGTTGAAGTAGGTGGGCGCGGCGGCGGAGGCGCGCACGGCGTGCCAGAGCCGCGCGCGCGCCGTGCCCGGGAACACGGAGCGCACGCGGAACCCGCACTCGTACGAGCGGAACAGGCACTGACCTGATGCAGCAGGTTGTCGAGGCGGAACTCGTTGAAGTAGGTGGGCGCGGCGGCGGAGGCGCGCACGGCGTGCCAGAGCCGCGCGCGCGCCGTGCCCGGGAACACGGAGCGCACGCGGAACCCGCACTCATACGAGCGGAACAGGGACTGACCTGATGCAGCAGGTTGTCGAGGCGGAACTCGTTGAAGTAGGTGGGCGCGGCGGCGGAGGCGCGCACGGCGTGCCAGAGCCGCGCGCGCGCCGTGCCCGGGAACACGGAGCGCACGCGGAACCCGCACTCGTACGAGCGGAACAGGGACTGACCTGATGCAGCAGGTTGTCGAGGCGGAACTCGTTGAAGTAGGTGGGCGCGGCGGCGGAGGCGCGCACGGCGTGCCAGAGCCGCGCGCGCGCCGTGCCCGGGAACACGGAGCGCACGCGGAACCCGCACTCGTACGAGCGGAACAGGCACTGACCTGATGCAGCAGGTTGTCGAGGCGGAACTCGTTGAAGTAGGTGGGCGCGGCGGCGGAGGCGCGCACGGCGTGCCAGAGCCGCGCGCGCGCCGTGCCCGGGAACACGGAGCGCACGCGGAACCCGCACTCGTACGAGCGGAACAGGGACTGACCTGATGCAGCAGGTTGTCGAGGCGGAACTCGTTGAAGTAGGTGGGCGCGGCGGCGGAGGCGCGCACGGCGTGCCAGAGCCGCGCGCGCGCCGTGCCCGGGAACACGGAGCGCACGCGGAACCCGCACTCGTACGAGCGGAACAGGGACTGACCTGATGCAGCAGGTTGTCGAGGCGGAACTCGTTGAAGTAGGTGGGCGCGGCGGCGGAGGCGCGCACGGCGTGCCAGAGCCGCGCGCGCGCCGTGCCCGGGAACACGGAGCGCACGCGGAACCCGCACTCGTACGAGCGGAACAGGGACTGACCTGATGCAGCAGGTTGTCGAGGCGGAACTCGTTGAAGTAGGTGGGCGCGGCGGCGGAGGCGCGCACGGCGTGCCAGAGCCGCGCGCGCGCCGTGCCCGGGAACACGGAGCGCACGCGGAACCCGCACTCGTACGAGCGGAACAGGGACTGACCTGATGCAGCAGGTTGTCGAGGCGGAACTCGTTGAAGTAGGTGGGCGCGGCGGCGGAGGCGCGCACGGCGTGCCAGAGCCGCGCGCGCGCCGTGCCCGGGAACACGGAGCGCACGCGGAACCCGCACTCGTACGAGCGGAACAGGGACTGACCTGATGCAGCAGGTTGTCGAGGCGGAACTCGTTGAAGTAGGTGGGCGCGGCGGCGGAGGCGCGCACGGCGTGCCAGAGCCGCGCGCGCGCCGTGCCCGGGAACACGGAGCGCACGCGGAACCCGCACTCGTACGAGCGGAACAGGGACTGACCTGATGCAGCAGGTTGTCGAGGCGGAACTCGTTGAAGTAGGTGGGCGCGGCGGCGGAGGCGCGCACGGCGTGCCTGAGCCGCGCGCGCGCCGTGCCCGGGAACACGGAGCGCACGCGGAACCCGCACTCGTACGAGCGGAACAGGGACTGACCTGATGCAGCAGGTTGTCGAGGCGGAACTCGTTGAAGTAGGTGGGCGCGGCGGCGGAGGCGCGCACGGCGTGCCAGAGCCGCGCGCGCGCCGTGCCCGGGAACACGGAGCGCACGCGGAACTCGTTGAAGTAGGTGGGCGCGGCGGCGGAGGCGCGCACGGCGTGCCAGAGCCGCGCGCGCGCCGTGCCCGGGAACACGGAGCGCACGCGGAACCCGCACTCGTACGAGCGGAACAGGGACTGACCTGATGCAGCAGGTTGTCGAGGCGGAACTCGTTGAAGTAGGTGGGCGCGGCGGCGGAGGCGCGCACGGCGTGCCAGAGCCGCGCGCGCGCCGTGCCCGGGAACACGGAGCGCACGCGGAACCCGCACTCGTACGAGCGGAACAGGGACTGACCTGATGCAGCAGGTTGTCGAGGCGGAACTCGTTGAAGTAGGTGGGCGCGGCGGCGGAGGCGCGCACGGCGTGCCAGAGCCGCGCGCGCGCCGTGCCCGGGAACACGGAGCGCACGCGGAACCCGCACTCGTACGAGCGGAACAGGGACTGACCTGATGCAGCAGGTTGTCGAGGCGGAACTCGTTGAAGTAGGTGGGCGCGGCGGCGGAGGCGCGCACGGCGTGCCAGAGCCGCGCGCGCGCCGTGCCCGGGAACACGGAGCGCACGCGGAACCCGCACTCGTACGAGCGGAACAGGGACTGACCTGATGCAGCAGGTTGTCGAGGCGGAACTCGTTGAAGTAGGTGGGCGCGGCGGCGGAGGCGCGCACGGCGTGCCAGAGCCGCGCGCGCGCCGTGCCCGGGAACACGGAGCGCACGCGGAACCCGCACTCGTACGAGCGGAACAGGGACTGACCTGATGCAGCAGGTTGTCGAGGCGGAACTCGTTGAAGTAGGTGGGCGCGGCGGCGGAGGCGCGCACGGCGTGCCAGAGCCGCGCGCGCGCCGTGCCCGGGAACACGGAGCGCACGCGGAACCCGCACTCGTACGAGCGGAACAGGGACTGACCTGATGCAGCAGGTTGTCGAGGCGGAACTCGTTGAAGTAGGTGGGCGCGGCGGCGGAGGCGCGCACGGCGTGCCAGAGCCGCGCGCGCGCCGTGCCCGGGAACACGGAGCGCACGCGGAACCCGCACTCGTACGAGCGGAACAGGGACTGACCTGATGCAGCAGGTTGTCGAGGCGGAACTCGTTGAAGTAGGTGGGCGCGGCGGCGGAGGCGCGCACGGCGTGCCAGAGCCGCGCGCGCGCCGTGCCCGGGAACACGGAGCGCACGCGGAACCCGCACTCGTACGAGCGGAACAGGGACTGACCTGATGCAGCAGGTTGTCGAGGCGGAACTCGTTGAAGTAGGTGGGCGCGGCGGCGGAGGCGCGCACGGCGTGCCAGAGCCGCGCGCGCGCCGTGCCCGGGAACACGGAGCGCACGCGGAACCCGCACTCGTACGAGCGGAACAGGGACTGACCTGATGCAGCAGGTTGTCGAGGCGGAACTCGTTGAAGTAGGTGGGCGCGGCGGCGGAGGCGCGCACGGCGTGCCAGAGCCGCGCGCGCGCCGTGCCCGGGAACACGGAGCGCACGCGGAACCCGCACTCGTACGAGCGGAACAGGGACTGACCTGATGCAGCAGGTTGTCGAGGCGGAACTCGTTGAAGTAGGTGGGCGCGGCGGCGGAGGCGCGCACGGCGTGCCAGAGCCGCGCGCGCGCCGTGCCCGGGAACACGGAGCGCACGCGGAACCCGCACTCGTACGAGCGGAACAGGGACTGACCTGATGCAGCAGGTTGTCGAGGCGGAACTCGTTGAAGTAGGTGGGCGCGGCGGCGGAGGCGCGCACGGCGTGCCAGAGCCGCGCGCGCGCCGTGCCCGGGAACACGGAGCGCACGCGGAACCCGCACTCGTACGAGCGGAACAGGGACTGACCTGATGCAGCAGGTTGTCGAGGCGGAACTCGTTGAAGTAGGTGGGCGCGGCGGCGGAGGCGCGCACGGCGTGCCAGAGCCGCGCGCGCGCCGTGCCCGGGAACACGGAGCGCACGCGGAACCCGCACTCGTACGAGCGGAACAGGAACGGGGACAGCTTCGAGCCGGCGTTCACCACGCACGACACTAGCGCCATCTAGGGGGGGACAACAGATTTCCGTTACTTTTGTAACAAACATCTATTTTCTCTCGGTTGTATCTCTCTACATTTATCTATAGTACAACCGCAAGCTGATGTTAGATGCTAAGCAATAGATGAACAACTGAGTTCGAGGGCCAAACTGCAGATGAGGTCCTCTAAGATACGAGTCAATCTCACTTCGTCCGAGATATTATCCAATTCTTCAATAAACTTTTTTAACGAGTTTTAACTTAACTATAAATAATATTTTTTCCAAGCAAAAGGTCCCATATTATCAGTGTCAATAAGGCGCTATTCCCATGACAAAACGAATAGAAATCGTCCTTATTGACACCGCCAAAGCATCTGTTTCTCAACACAAACTCACTTTAGGTGTATCGTGCCTATTGCACTCGGTGAGGGTGAATTCTCCCAAGTTCTTCTTCAGGAGAGCCTCCCACGCGTCCGTGTCGTAGTAGGAGTGTGTCCACACCAGCCTCGACGTACCTGCCAGTAAACATTCACACTGTTAGCATGACCTAATTATCAACAAATAGAACAGAATTGAGTGAAGATTCCTGTGACCATCATAAATGATTGCCCTTATTATTCATTCGTTAGAAACATTTATATTTGTGTTTGTGAGAAAGGATAATTTTAGTTAAAAGATGTTTCTTAAATTTAAGACTGATTGGGTAGTACTTTTATCTCGCCACAATGAATTTTAATTTTAATTCTTGTAAAAGAAAGTTACAGAACTATAATTTTATTGGTAGCGTATTTTTTAATGATCTAGTTCAGCAATAAATGTCTCTACACATAGACTAGCGTAAAATTCAGTTATTAACATATTTATTACCCCCAATCAGCGACGTGTTCCCGAACATTTCTTTGGATAGAGTGTGGTACATCTGATTCGCAGTTTCCAGCGTGCCGACACCTCCTCCTGTCAAACAAGTTCAAACATTTGATAAGAGCCCATTAAAAAAAACACTTTAGAATCAACAAATTGTCTCCTCTTATCATTTTGGATGTCTCCTAAGGTGGAGTCCCATGTTTTTTTACGTTCAAACGTTTCACCGAATGCATGGTTCCGCCGAATTTTCATTTCGTCGATTTTTTTCTCTCAATTCGTTAACTTTTAGGTAAAAAGTAATTGTGTACATGCCATTAGGTTAGGTTTGTTTCATAACAATCCTGAAAGTTTACTGTTACTGAAAAAATTGTTAGTACAAAATTAAATGAAAATTCGGCGAAACACTCAATCGATGAAATGTTTGTCGATTAAACCAGGGTAAACCCTTCTAAAGCGGGCCCCGATATGAGGGCCACTAGTGCGCAATGAATATCACCAATTTGAAAACCCTATACCAATAAGGGAATAAAAATAGGTTACCACTTCCGATATGCTTACCATACCACAGAATAAGTAATAGTACAAGTACAGAAATTGCACTTCCTAGCAAAAACGACGTTTAGGCATAAGAAACGTGCCTACTCTGTGCATCTCTGTCTATCGTATAACTTGTATTCACTCACACACAGCACGTGTAGCGCTAGGGCTGTCACGCCAAGAATACATCAATGAAGGCAAAAAATGCTCACTAGATGTCGCTTGAGTAAAGTGAACCGATATTAATTTAGTACATGCTTACTTCGCATACAATGTATGTCAGCGTCATTATGAATAACACCACACATAAATAAAATTGATCTGCCACTTCTCTATTCTCTATTAACTAATTCAATTTAACTTTTGAAGTTTTAAGGACAGCATGGAGGGCTTTCTGTGTTCATGTTGACCCATGTAAAGGCGCACTTTCAGAGCAAGTGCATTGTAAAATATATATTCAAACGAGTCTTTCATTTTGAAGTAAATTGCAGTAGGTATCCCGTTAAAAGTATAGGTAATAATAAGTAACATGCATTTGTATTGTTTTTGTACATTGTACTGTACCTAAAATCTTCATAATGTAAAGTAGGTACCCTAAAGTAGGTACCTAATAAAAAAATAGACTTATCGTTCACAATTTGCGGGCAGACTAAAAAAAGACAATCCAACGTCCTTTTGGGCATTTTTTAAACAGCCATAAACTGAGCAGCTGTGGCGGTTTGTTGATTTTTACATGTTTTAAAAAATTATGTTACTTATAATTATAAAATAACACGTTGTTACGTTCGTTCGTCGCGTTCAAGTCGGCGGCGGCGGCATGTCTCAACACGTACGTGAGCTCGCTCGCGCGGTGCCGGCCCTCGACTGACTTGGAACCTGAGGTTCCGCGACCGCTAGGTTAATTTGCCTAAGCTCACCCTTGCTAATAATGATCCCACCAAAAAACCTGAGGGATTTTCGGCTTTGAGACGAGAGTAATGCCAACTAAACAGACTTCGCACTACTTAAACACGGTCGTAGTGGCGAAGCCATGCTTAGATTTGGGGGGCGTGATTCTCCCAAGTGTGACTGTGGGGCACCTATACGTCAACATATCACATTATCCACGAGTGCCCAAAACGGAAGTACACTGGAGATCCTCTGGACATCATTAAGTGGAATCGGGTGAAGAACTAAGGTCATCAGTTTCTTGCCCTTATCACATTTACTTTGGGGTCGGCGCAGCATGTCCTTTTCTTGCATACCTCTCTGTCACTCGTCATCTCGTCACTTACTTCCTTCTTTTTCATATCATTTCTCACAGAGTCCATCCACTAGGTGAAGAACTTAGAACTTGTAAACATGTAGACTCGCTGACTCGGGAAATGACATACGACAAAAAAAGTCTAGATAACCGAAGTACTTACCAATGACAGCCGCAATGATGGCACCAGTGCTGACTCCGATGATGTAGTCGAACATGTCCTGCACCCGTCGGCCCGTGAGCCGCTCCAGATGCCGGAGGACCTCGATGGCGATGAGGCCCCGGATGCCCCCGCCGTCGATGGACAGGATGTTGGGGCCCGGCCCTTTCGTGGGGCCCGTGTAGCCCATCAGGGCTAGGGCCTGGAAGTGGTCGATTTATGAGTATGTGGCCCTGGGCGAATTGCCTAGCGTTTTAACCATTCTGTTCTAACGCCATTGCTGGCGCAAGATTATTTCAGGGAGGATACCGCGGTAAACATTGACACGTTCGCAACCAAAAACCCGCCTGGTAGGCACTCGTAATGTTTGCTCAGATGCCGCTAGGCGGACAGAAGTATGAACCTACTCGCCTAGCGAGTTCTGTCGGTTTCTGGTGTACTGATCCATTTTTTGTCCGTTTGCAAAAGTGTTAATCAAAGAAGACTCAGTACCGGTATTGGCTTGTCTTCGAGAAAAGTGGACTCTGATATTCGTCTCTTTTAATGGTATTTGTTAGCGACAACAATGATAAAAAAACGGCTTAAATACGCTGAATATTGGACCGCCTATTAGTTCAGATATTCTTGATCTACATGAAGGTTATGAGACTATTGCGATAGCTTAAGCTGGTGAACAGAACCCCCTGGTCACCCCAATATTCAATTCGAAATGTATATTCAGAGAGCTATTGGAAGAATATTCGTGCTCGGGTGAAATCGTTTCGTATCTCAGCCAAAAGATGTCCACTGCTGGACATAGGCCTCCCCTAAAGGGTGCCAAAGTGACTGCTCCTGTACCACCCGCATCCAGCGGACTCCCGCGACGCTCACCAGGTCATCATGTCATCAATCCACCTTGTGGGGGCCCACGTTTATTTTACCCGAATCCTAGAATTCTAAATGCTCACGGATTGTAGCATTAGCGAACTTTTTACTAGAAAACAATTTGATTCATAATTCAAAACTGTACATCCATTTTTGTTCTGCAAAAATATTGTATTGAAATTGGATTGGTCTATTCTCCAGGACTAAAAGTGTTATTTAAGAGCTGTGACAAGACATCAGGTATAAAAATCTGTTTCAGACTTATACTATATCATTATTCATAGTCGACCATCTAACCTATTTCACCTAAAATGCCGTAACGATTCGTTTACCTTTATGTCACTTTGGAAACTTTTTTTTTTTTTTTTGTATGTATGGGAAACAATCAAAAACTCATTTTAGCGATTGAGAGTTGTACCTCTTTGACGATGCCAGCTGTCTCCTTAGTGATTGGTTGGTCGTCTCTTAGCCTCCGCTGTACCCTCAACAGTGCACGCACTGCACCCTCCTACAATAAATGATATCTGTTAGTAAATTTATAATCAAGTCTCAAGTAAATATCACTTTAATACGTGCTAATAGGCTAAGAAAAAGCAGAATGCTGATCAAGATTAATTGAGACCTTATAATGCTGTAATGTGTGATGTGTGAGAGCAAGTAGCGTGTTGCTATCACACTCCCACCCGCTACTACTCAGGTGTCATGATAACCTTGATAGACTTGATGTAAGTCCACCAGTTTGAGTTTATGGAAGACGAAAAGTATTTCTTGTTCACTAGCAAGTATGTAAGTGCAAGAGGAACAAATACCAACCTTAATAGCATAGTCCCTAGACTCAGGATACTGCGTCAAATGGTCAATGAAATGCTCTGTCCTCTTCATGAGGCATTCTGTCGTCTCCGCCGTGACTAGCGCCGATATGACGTAGGCGGTCCGAGAATGGATGGAGGTCTGGAAAGGACATACGATTTTGAACCATACTTACTGGCAATAAGGCTTTATTTCCATTGGTAAAATAATTGAGATGCAACTAGTTTTTTTCACTCAGATGTGAACATTTGAAACATGTAATGCTTTTCCTGTTTTATTATGCCAACTAAAACGGTTTTGCAAAAGTTAAAGCATCACTCTCTTTTTATCCAGTGGTTTAAGAAAGACCAATATTATCTTATTTTTTTAACACAAGATATTCCTCAGCTGTTCGATTTTATCATGACAGTTTTTTCTAGCAACTAAGTGTGACAAAGACGAATGTAGATGTCAGCGATAAACTTTATCATGCTGTTTGTGTATTAATTTATGTTCATTTGCATTTATCTCGCGCGTGTTCGTGATATTACATTGTAGACCGCGTGATCCGATAACATTGTTAGTGTCTGTAGTTATCACATGTAAGCCTACTTTCATTACTTATCTGAACCATGCCTAACTTTCTATAGTCGCAAACATATGATATGACGTTTGTTGGAATAACATATATTTACTTTAGATCTGTGTTGTCAGGCGATACACGGACCTACAATTTTACTAAAATCTACATCGGTAATATCGGTATACTTGAAAATATTTAAACGGAGCAAATCTACTTATCTTCAACCCAATGGCATTCAGAGAAGGAGAATTTCAACATTTAGCTAACATCGCGAAAGAAGTAATCCCATTGCAAAATATGAACTGTTTTATTTATTGTTATGTGGTACGTCGAAAACCCTATCCCACTCTATGGTTGTCTATTGCCAAAAAGATGACAGCTAACGTCATTCACTTAGGCAGTGAACCTTCTGTACTATTAATTATTCTGCGCTTATAAAATGCTAGTTTTGTAAAATGGGTCCTGTAAACACTGATCTCAAGTTTTTAATGGACCAATATTACACCAAGAGACTCTGTTCCAAAAATAAAAAGTTAGTACTTTAATCAGCCCGAACACAACACAATGTGTCAATCTTTTCTTTATCAATTCACCAAAATATTAAGGCTTATCTGAATTAGATTGGGACTGACCCCCTGGCAAATATAAGAATAGATTAGGTTATCTCAACCAGCTGATTTCTGTGTCATAGCTTTTGTTATGTTCCGTAAGTTTTTGTTTCAATTTAGACCAAGAGTTTACTGACCTAGTTCCCTTTAGAGTATTCAATTTTATATGATTAAATACTTAATACTTAACTCACTTTGGATTCAAAAAGTGTCAAAAAGGGCATAATGAGGGAACATCTGATAAGAAATATGTTTGAAATGGATTGAAGAGTACTGATTATTTATCAACTTAATATACTATTTAAAATACTCAATACAATACAAACTGCAAGCATAGACCCATGTTATAGAATTGGAACTTTATGTAAAGGCAATAAGGTGCCAATCAGCTTAATAATAAATATGAATAATTATATTTTCGGGCAAATCATTGTCAATCAATGAATCAACGGCAGCCAAGCTCATTATTGTTTACTATCATGTTTAATCAATGCTAAAATTATAATATGAATTAATTATAAGTTGGCAAATCGCCAATATTGCAGTTAACCTAAACTAATAACATAGCATGTGCCCTCACAGCCAAAGCCTTTGGGCAACCCAAATTTAATTGTTTTGTTGAGTTTAATACAATTGTAAAGTGAAGGCTGTTTTCAATGAAAAATGATCATACTTCTTCAAAAGGTTGGGAAAGAGTATGACACAACACCAGTATCGAAAACTGGTGTCCCAATACCACTACCTTTAAAGACACTTTGTCACTCATTGCTGCCAAAGCTTCATATCATATTCTATCTAATGGGTATTACATTGAATTTAGCATTCTGAATGAGTTGGGAAGCTGATTCCGGAAGGTGTAATCGCATTTAGCTAACAAGGATCATAAGTCTAAATGTGATTACACCTTTCTGAATCAGCTTGCTAACTCATTCAAGATGCTAAATTATGGACAGTGTAATACAAAGTTAGCTACCATTACTGTAAAATTCTATCAAAGTATTCCATTTTTATTTAGTGTTAATGTGATTAAGAGTCCGTATATAGCCGTTTGCTGAATTCGCTAAACTTTTTGAGGTCATATCTCATTAAATATTCGTTTTCCTAAAGATTTTATTGTGTAATATGAAAGATCATTTCAATTCAAGTTGAATAAGCGGAAAAATTGTTTACATTTAGCTCTCAATTTACCATATTTTGGCTCAGTCCAACCGCTGTTTTCTCAATTTTCGCTCGGAGACGTGTAAAACGACGTGGATTTGAAGAACTATTTGATTTCTAACCGACATGAAACAAATAAAGCCATATTGGAATGATAGTCTTCTTAGGAATAAGCGGAAAACATTTTATAAGTTACATATTAAATAGTTGAGTAAAACCGTATTTCCATCCAACAACTTTTGAGTAAAAACACACGAAGAATCGCCAGTATTTTTGGCCATTTAGCTCATTATTTCAAAAATATGAAGCCATAATAAGAAAATCTAGTTTAAGCGCTATTCGTACAAACAAAAATATATTTATGTGTAGAAGTAAATTTAAGCATAAAAAATATTTGAAATCACACTAAATTTCGTAATAAAACACCGTGCACGGCGCTCGATTCGGCAGTACCGGCTTAGCCGTTGTCCGGGTCGGACCTGTACGTCGTGTAATTGTGGCTATTCACGAAGGCTACCCCTCGACTAAAATATTATTTTGATCTCCGGCTAGACATAGTTGTTACCAACGTCGGGGTCAAACTATACTAGTGAGACATTCGTGAGGCTAATCGAGACAACTTACGAATTGTATAGCTCCCATGTCAATTATTTTACGAGTGATCGTGATACTTGCTGTATTTTTATAAACTTTTATTTAGTTCACCTATCCGTTGTCTGTAATTAAATCTTGCAAGTTAAATTTGATCCACTTCCCGGTTTCCGATTGAGCTGAAATTTTGCATGCGTGTATAAATTGGATGCCAATGTAATATCATTATGACATAAAGCTGATCTGATGATGAAGCTGGAAGGTGGTCATAGGAACTCCGTAATTAAACGACGCAACCCTATCAAGTTTGGGCTCGTTTAATTCGTCTTGACGAGTACTTTGGTATTATATGGTAACCAGGGTCTGATGATGGACCTGGAAGGTAGCCATAGGAACTCCGTAATTAAACGACGCAACCCTATCGAGTTTGGGCTCGATTAATTCGTATTGACGAGTACTTTGGTAACCAGGGTCTGACGATGGAGCTGGAAGGTGGTCATAGGAAGTCCGTAATTAAACGACGCAACCTCATCGTGTTTGGGCTCGATTAATTCGTCTTGACGAGTACTTTGGTAACCAGGGTCTGATGATGGACCTGGAAGGTAGCCATAGGAACTCCGTAATTAAACGACGCAACCTCATCGTGTTTGGGCTCGATTAATTCGTCTTGACGAGTACTTTGGTAACCAGGGTCTGATGATGGACCTGGAAGGTAGCCATAGGAACTCCGTAATTAAACGACGCAACCCCATGCCCCATCGAGTTTAGGCTTGATTAATTCGTCTTGACGGGTACTTTGGTGACCAGGGTCTGACGATGGAGCTGGAAGGTGGTAATGGGAACTCCGTAATTAAACGACGCAACCCCATCAAGTTTGGGGTCGTGTAATTCGTCTTGACGAGTACTTTGGTTCTATATGGAAACCAGGGTCTGATAATTGAGCTGGAAGGTAGCCATGGAACTCCGTAATTAAAAGACGCAGCCCCATCGACTTTGGGCTCGTTTGAAATATCTATATGATATGGCGTGAATATGCAACTCCAACAAATATAGGAAAAATTAAAAAATCTAAAAAGTAAAAATTTAATTAAAGGAGAAAAACTTGTTATAAAACAAGCTTTTATTATTTGTTAATTAGTTATTGTTATTAGTTACATCAGTCCACTTTGTGGGGGGTCCAAGGTCCAAAGGCCATCACTTTTTCATTTGTAACATTCACAAGTACTTACAAACCACCGACATAATATGCAGGGTTGAACGAATAGCTATTAACCTTACTCAAGTAAAAATAAACTGTGTAAACATTTCTTAATTACCTAGTATTTTATTTGAACACCTACACTAAAACCAAGAAACGAATAAGTCAGGTAAAAACTATTCACCTAGAATTTGATAACCTGGAAACTGAAAAGAAAACTCTAACATTACTGTAATACAGTCTACAACTCACAGAGCCACTAGTAAATAATATAAATAACCTAAGTTTTAAGATGAATACAGATAAATAATAATAAATATTGCGGACAATCTTACACAAATCGACTTAATCCCAAACTGAGTACCTAAAGCTTTTACTATGGGTACTAAACGACTATATACATACTTATATAGATAAATAAATACTCAAATAGATAAAAAACCAATATCCATGACTCAGCGAGAAATAAATGCGCATACCGAGACTCGAACCCAGAACCTCCAGCTTCGTAGGCAGGGTCACTACCAACTAGGCTAAAGCGGTCGTCAAACAAGTACTTAAATAAATTCTGTATTGGTACTAATTACATACATACATTTATAATGAACGATACTGTTCTAAGTTACCTGATATTTTATTTAAATACATATACATAAAAATATTAAGAAACGAAAAGTCAGATAAAACGGTTAAAGTATCAAAACTTTTCTACGCCGACCTAGCAGCCTCGCTCGACCCCCACCACGACACCTGCGCTGGCGCGCTCGGGAGACGGGTAATATACCTACAATCGAACTTTTGCCGGGCCGACACGGACTCTTAATTTGGAAACTTACATCTGCAAGGACTTGTAGGTTTATAACATTATGAGGAAGAGCTGCTTACCTTAGTTACAATTGGTTTATTTGACTTCCAGCTACCCTCCGATATTTTGCCAAAGTGTGTGTCCTTTTTCAGTTTGAGTCCCTGCCATAGACCTTCCATAGTGATCTCTTTGGCCTCCGAACCCACAGACAAACCTTCTTGGCTGAACTTTTCATCCTGATTGGGTATTTTAAAGGGCCTTTCATCTGTAGTGCTTTCAGCTGGTTTAGCAGTGACTTGTGTGTCTATGGTTGGTTCCAATTCCTTGGTGGTGGTTGATAGTCTAGCTGTCACTGCCTTTTCAAACTTTCTTATTAAATCTGCAACAGAAACAATAAATGTTTTTTCATTACCAACATATACACATACATGCGTGAATTCTCGAAAAGTATCAATCTTTCATTTATGTTTGATATTTTAAGATTTTTTTATTTAAGAATCTAACAATAAAGATGTTCATTTTTGTTTTAAGCAGCAACGCTGGTAACGAAAATTATAAACTTATAAATCAAAGGATAAAGGATGGAATCCGGCTCAAAGCATTAAATTTTTCAATTTAAAAATGTATGATAAAGATGTTCATACTAATGGAGCATTTTTGATGTTTCATAAACAAAGCGGATTTTAGTTTAGTGAAATACCCCACTAAGCAAGCTTTAAATAAAAAAACATAAAATTATTGAAATATAATTGTTAATCGCTCTCGCTGATGTCCAAGATACAGGCTCAGCCTAGTTTGGAGTCTGACGGATTTGTTTTTTGTATGATAATCTGTTTCTGTTAAATAAACTATTTGTATTTGTATAAATAAACATCTCGAAATCACCTTCCGCAGTCAGGTAAAAAGACTTAAGCAAAGGTGCATAAAATTATAGTAAAGACACAGCAGTTTGGTTATTTCCCGTAGCTGGTTTAGCCCGTCCAGAAGTATGAACAATGTTGAAGCAAATGAACACAAAAGTTCTTATTAGAAAAGTAATTTAATCAATCCAAAGCCATGCAAACTAAACATTTAAATAAGTGCCAGCTAGAGGTTGAAAAACTAAATAATAAAATCGATGTCTGTTGTCCTAATAACACCATTAAAATACCTAGTTGATGTTTTGTTTGAGCAACTCAAAGGCACGGATGAAAATTGTTCAAATACTTTACTCCTAGTAACTAAAAATTGATACGTAAGAACTTCACTTACTGTCCCACTGGTCAGGAGATGCTGGTTTCATTTTCTGCACCAATTTTTCAACTTCGGAGTTTAAATTGGTCATCGACAGATAATGCCGAATGATCCTCCACTGACCACCTAGCGAAGACATTTTTATAGCTTTTTTCATGCGCAATACACAGTCTACTTTACTTAAATGTACACAAATCACTTGGTTGACTTGGTTCCTTATCAAATTGTTGATATGAAGCTATTTCTTGGGCGAGTTAACTTCGCTCGCGTCCGTCACTTCGCACTCAATTAATCGTAATGTCACAGTACAAAGAACTCTCAAGATGACTAGAAATCACGTTGTTTAAACTGTTTAAAGCAGCAACCACGATACACAGTTGAGGCAAGTGTACCAAATGCAATATTTAATTATTTACGTAAAACCTTGGCCAAAAATATAAATAAATCAATGACAGATACGAATGACGTAAAATCGGACGATAACAGTTATGCCAATCGCAGCCGGCCGAACCAAAACAAACTTTTTACGTTCACTTCACTCTCGTTCAATCACTTTCTTTTTATTATCACGTCACATCAAATGTCAAAATAGTTTTTGTTTTAAAAAGTATTAAAGCTGCGAGTTGAGTACCTTCTTTGATGAATATTGAGTCAGTACTGAGGCACTCGTAAACAATCAACTAGTTTTATACGATTATCATAACATGTTTGCTAACAACGCGCTACGTGATACGTGACGCCGTTGGCCACACCCCCACGCGACTCAATGTAAACGCGCCACTTCACAAACAAATATCGTATGATCAAAGTTTGTAACCGTTCCAAAATTTATTTCCGCATCACCACCGATGACTAGACTGCGGTGACGCGATATAAATAAAATGTACTTTTATAACAGTTATTGTCAAAATAATCATCTTGGTTCCAGGTACAGCTGTTACTATAATATGATATTACATCGTCACCGCACTTGCTGTAGAGGAATAGGAAAACCTAGATTAACATTCGATTAAACTATTTTTACTTTGACCCATTTTTTCTGTACGCTAGCGTATTTTTATGCTGAACGAAACAAGGACGCTTGCCTCACTCGGATTAATTTTAAATGTTTTCTTTTACTAACTTATATACTATTATTGAACGTAAATAAGTATTATAATTTTTATACCCAGACGTTGACAAACAAGCTTACGGCCCACCTGAGGGTAAAGTGTTACCGTAGCCTATGGACGCTTGCAATTCCAGGGGTGGTACATACGCATTGCCGACCCTTTAAGAATGTATAAGTAGGTACCTTCTTTTTTGAAGAACCCATACTGTAGTCCCTCGGGAAAACCTCGGCAGGGAGGTCATTCCACAACCGGAGCCAACACCAGGGGGCTTGCAATGGGCGGGGCGCGGCGCGTTAATAACCTAGCGCTCGCAGAACCTCAGGTCACAAGTCAGCCGAGGGCCGGCACCGCGCGAGCGAGCACACGTGCGTGTTGTGACTTGAACGCGACGAACCGCGCGCGCGCACCTAATAATGTGTTATTTTATAAGTAAGATATTTTTTTTAAACATGTTGAAAACAACAAACCGCCACAGCTGCTCGGTTGTAATTAAAATATCTTTATCAAACAAGTGTGTCTTGTCTGTTGTCTATCCTTTCCTTTCCTCACCTATATGCAGCCCTTTACCAAATATTGTCTACCTTTCCGATTCTAATATAGAAAAACGTATTGTTATAGGAAAATCGTGGCAGTCACGTCGTTTTGTGTAAGGAGCACTTTTCTAGTGAAAACGCAAACTTTTTGAGCTAGATATACCCTACTCTTAAAAAAGTTTCTATAAAAGTACCTACGGAACCCTAAACAGAGTAGGTACTTATCTTAATAAAACCGTAGGTACGTATGCTTTTTGAACTTACTTGTGAATTAACTTACGAATTAAAACTTCAAAAGATAAATAGAATTAGTTACTAGAGAATAGAGAAGTGGCAGATCAATTTTATGTGTGGTGTTATTCATAATGACGCTGACATACATTGTATGCGAAGTAAGCATGTACTAAATTAATATTCGTTGACTTTACTCAAGAGACATTCTGGTGAGCATTTTTTGCCTTCATTGATGTATTCTTGGCGTGACAGCCCTAGCGCTACACGTGCCGTGTGTGAATGAATACAAGTTATACGATAGACAGAGATGAACAGAGAAGGCACGTTTCTTATGCCTAAACGTCGTTTTTGCTAGGAAGTGCAATTTCTGTACTTGTACTATTACTTATTCTGTGCCAACACCAAAACCATTTTTCAGCAACATAGCGGTATCATCACGTCTATCATGCGACGGCCGCGACATAAGTACTCTCGCTTTTTCTCGCACTATATCTCTTGTTCTAATAAGAAAGAGACGGATAAGTATCTACTTAGTGCGAGAAAAATCGAGGGAACTCGCGCGCCGTCGCATGATAGCCGCACATCATAACACTATCAACGATAATAGTTGGTGACTGTCCAAAAAAGTACAGTTAGCAATAAAAGCATGTATCAATTTTTTTATGAGAGAAATCGTTGTCAATTACAGTAGTACTACAACAGTAGGTACCTAAGTAAAATAACTTACTGTACATGTGTAGGTTTATCTATAAGTAATGTTGGAGTTACAGAAGAATTATCTCATATTATCAAGTAGGTAGGTAGTTGAGAGAGGTAGGGCACATGTCATCACGCTTGAATCTGGAGCAGCCCGACTGGGGTAGTACCTCCGCCTTACAGAAGACCACAGCCATAATAGCACTGCTGCCTATTCCGTAGGTATTGTAGTGTTGTGTTCCTGATGGTGAGTAAGGTTCCCAGAGCTCCATCCTTAAAGGCCGGCAACGCACTCACAACACCTCTGGTGTTGCAGGTGTCCATGGGCGGCGGTAATCGCTTACCATCAGGTGATCCGTCTGCTCGTTTGCCTGTTATAACATTTTAAAAAAAGTAGGTACCTAACTATCAACTGAACTCATTTTTTCCGAATTTCATACGCAATCAACAGGTTATTTGTGTCAATAAGTTGTTTTTGAGTTTCAGGGAACTGTCAAAACAGTCTATGATTCAGCACTCAGCACATAAAGTAGACGGATTCTTAGGGCGTAATAAGAGCATATATGTACGCAGGTAACAATAACAACAACATCTCTCCTCTGCATCTCGAAAAACAAGACGACACTCACGTGAAGGGAAGTGTGTTTGTTGTTCTACATGGTCTTACTGCGTTTTGCATTCACAAACAAAGTTCAGTCAGCTGATGGTGATTTAGAATTTGATTGGTGATGATTTGGTTTATCCCGTTTCCCCATTAGCTGATGGAACCTTTTTACTAGCTTTTATTTAACCTGTAACAAACGGTTTATGTGGGAGAAATCTTGGAACTATGTCAGAAACATAATTACTTATATGAAAATATTTGCATGGATTCCAGCACTCGGGGCGGGGGTCTTGTGGTGGCACCCATGGCGGACCCAATCCCCCACAAAGGCACGATTGTGCTGATCGAAAGCGAAGTTTGAATATAATGAAATTATGTTCAAACTTTGTATTACCTAGGTAATACAAACGAAGGCAAGCCCGAAAACAAGCAACTCATTAGCTATACACGTGTTAGTCGCCAAGTGGCTTGGAAAGCTTCGCTAGCTGATTGTCAGTAGGTAGGTACGTACTTAGGTACATTACATATACCCATGCATTTAAAAAAATGTGATGTAATCGTAGAAAATCGTCTATAGCTGTTCATGACTTTCATGACACGGGGTAGGTAATAGATCTATTATTAGTTGAGACGAACGCGCTAACGAGGTTACATACGGGACTACGTGAATAACCCGCGATGACGTGATTACTGATGTAATGACGTCATCGGTGATAGTAGGTAGGTATATGATCATACATATAGCATAGAGCCTAGGCTACCCATCTAATCGGTATCGTCTGTTTTTGTTGATGTTGATAATCCCACTATTTAATGTACCTTACAGATAAAAATAATCATTGTTTTGAACAGTTTGAAAACATCTTTTACGACGTACGATGATACAAAATGCTTACTACGCTTAATACGAGTGCTACCTACGCCATTCCCGGCAGCATCCTAAAAGAGACCGGTGTCCTAATTCGAAGTATTCGTGTTGGCACTATTTTCTGCAAAGCGACTGCCGTCTGATATCTTCCAACCCTGAGAAGAAACCATATACCTTACAGGCCGCTCAAAGTCGGCTTACCGACTGTTGGCATAGACAACCACCTGTACAACAACTTAACGGGTCTTGTAAAGCATGGAAGCGCTCACTAATCAACCCCTCAAAGCGGTCACCCACCCGGCGAGGCTGTGACAGCTTCAACTATTCATCCTACTACCATTCCCGGCTGTGCCCTAAACGAAGCCGGGGTTCGCTTTGACACCTAATCCCATGATTCGGAATAGGCAGTAGTTTGACGAAATCGACTGTCATCTAACCTTTCAACTCAGAGGGAAATCTAGATCTTATTGGGATTAGACCGTGTTTTTCACGATGGTTTTTCGATGTGTTGGGTGGGTGGACTAGCGATGAATGAGCATCTTATACCGAAACGAAATAGGTGTTCAAAATATAAAGTAAGAGAGCATGATGCCTGTCTACTTTAGATTGTTAGCTGAAACATTCTTATGTTATAAAATTGCACATCGGTTTTTGTCCAGCAGTAAACGAATAAAATGAACCAAACTCGTAATTCGATAAAGATCATGCGATCTTTCTCTGTCATTATCATCATATCAGCCCAAAGACCTATGTCCAGCGGTGGACGTCCACTGCTGGACATAGGCCTCCCGCAAAGAGAGCGGGCGCCGCGGGACCGGTTATTGTGGCACGATCTTTGTTAAAACGCTAAACATACCTGTATTAACGTATCATCATTCCTAATTGGAAATCCCATTCCGAACAATATTTTTCACTCGAACGAAACTGATAAGACCAAAAATAATGCGCAGTTGTTCTGCATAGCCGAGTACTATTACATAACGTTTGCAAGGCCAAATGAATGTAAACATAGCATGTTTTCAACTCAGGTTTTATTTGCATAAACCTGAAGTAGAATACTTGTAGTGATTTTGAAATGCATTTTAGATCCATTCACTGAGTTGGTTAGGTAGTCTAACTAACCGCTCAGCCACGACTTTGGTCTTAAGCGACCTGCGAGTCCTGCGACCAGCGTTTTATCTGTTCATTGCGCGGTCGAGATGCGCAACGCACTGTGGTTAGTAGTACGGTACGCGAACACTATAATTTGTCGTCAAACTAACATAAGTCCCAAGTTTGATTTTTTTTTGTTATCAGCGAGAGTACATTAAGTACTAACAGCGAAAAATATTTTCTAGCAGTTTTTGATTTTGGTTTTCGAATAATTAATTTTTTTGTAAGGAACACTTGTAAAACTTTGCAAAGATTATACAAGTTATAGTTTTTTCCTATAATGCATCGCATTTGATTATTCAAACCTTACATATCGTTTTCTAATAGTTTTGTCAAGAGATTACGTTAGCAAAACCGGAATTGATTTAAAATATTATAAATCTCCTAAAAGAATATTCAAGTGACTAGTGGCTACTAAAGTGTATTCAAAAGTATTTAAAAAAATGGCCCCATTAATTTCTAACATATTTATCAATAGCATTTTTTTTAATTAGGAATAATATCTTGAAACCATTCTCCTTACCATAAAAGAAATCTCATAAATTCTCAAGTCGGTGTAATTCATTTTAGTTCTATCGAAGAATATATAAACACAAATTCTAACGGATTCGTCAATAGCTCTAAATTGTATTAGCTTATCAGTTATTATCCGTAATTTAAATCTTTCGCGCGCGACTCGCGCGATTCGTGTGCAGCGTGCTGCCGGCCGAGTACCTCGCCAAGGCCGAGCGTCCGCTCAAACTTGTTGGTACAAACTTTAAGTACTTGATTGTACATTATATTTAGTTACTTAGTAGTTCTTTTCGGTTGAAATGACATAATTATCTATTTTATTTAACCAATAATAGCAAGTAAAGAAAGTTATATAGGGTTATTAGTATTAAACTTTCTTTAACTTTAATTTTATTTGTAGACTGAGAGTTGTTGTACTTATTTACTAGAGGTTTTCCAGGTCCCGATGTCATAATGATCTGGGGCCCGTTTCATGAAGCAACAAGTTACAAATTACAAGCGGAAATCTCTTTCTATGAAACGGTATTGAATAGAGACTTCCCCTTGTATTTGTAACTTGTTGCTTCATGAAACGGGCCCCTGATGTTACTAATATGAAGTAAGTACGGAAAGTATAAACAGGGTTATTACTTATCTGTCTAATAATAGTAGTAGGCAGTTAAATTAGGGTGCAGGTTGGGGGTAATCTCCGAAAATAGGTACCTTACCTACTCATTCGATTTCAAAGAATCTTTCAAAGTCCGATTGGGGCCTAACAATAAATTATTAAATTACCAATTACCCTCAGAAAAGTAGTTTGTCATCGATGTGGAAGAAGAATTTTTTTTTATTAATTAATACAAAAATCCGGAGTTATTGAAAATGTAGATTTTCGATGCACATTTCTTACATACGTCACGTAAACGCTTTCTTTTAGTTTTGCGTGTTAAGTTTACATTCACGTTGGTTCATATTAAGGCGAAACTTTCTCTTTTATCATATTTAAGGCCAACCTTACCAAATATAATAACAAAATAGTGGAAGCCCCACAAGCCCAATTTCATAAGAAAACCGCAAATCGATGTACAGTTTAGCCGTTTGGCACTCGTATACTAGAGGTCAAAACAATTTTTTTTACCCGCAATTCCTAAAAAAAAATTCCTTAGATATGAGGATATCACGAATAATTTGTGGTATATTCAATTTTTAAAAAATCAGCCATATCGTGTCTGGAGGAGCCCAAACTTGGTATGTTTCGAAAATTATTTTTGTATTAATTTAAAAAATATGGCTAAAATGTAATGATGTGGCATATTTTTAGAATTGCCTCGCAAAGCCCTTTCATATGATACTACACACGATAGGTTTCTGAGAAAAAAAAATCCCATACAAAAAGAAAAAGGTTTCGGCACTCCCCCAAACATACCAAGTTTGGGCTCCTCCAGACACGATATGGCTGATTTTTTAAAAATTGAATATGCCACAAATGATACGTGATATCCTCATATCTAAGGGAATTTTTTTTAGGAACTGCGGGTCAAAAAAATTGTTTTGCCCTATAGTATGTGTGTGCCAAACGGCTAAACTGTACATCGATTTGCGGTTTTTTTAAGCGTAGGGCTACCACTAAAACTAAATGGATTTAATATGATTACATACAAATTGCTGCTAGGCAGATCATCTCGCATCTAGGCAGATGTCGGTACACGTCTCCCTAAGGCCTTGTAAGAATGAACTGATTGATAAAAAAGGTGACCGAGGTGGATTGTTCCGATAGCTCAGTTGATTGAGAGTACGGAATGCAAAACCGGTTTTAACCGAAATCGAAGAAACCCGTTATAACCGACTGTAAGAAAGCGGGCCGTGGGTCAGCTAGAGATCTGAGGGGTAATAACGTAATGTTTCGAACGTGCGTTAGGACAATTCAGCTGTCCTTTTTCATATAAAAAAATGACATTCACATCTACATAGCGTACGTTACGTAGTATAGTGCGTAATGCGTTACTTGATCGACATAGCGGTCACTCATGGTGGTGGTGGTGGTGGTTGAAATGGTTCAACCTAGCTTGATTGAATAAGTAATTGCATAAGTACGTTGATAGGTACTCTTTAGATCAATGATGCTTATTAATGTATAGTTAATAGACGAAAAAGTCATCATATTAAGATTAATTTATAAATTTAACACTGTAGTGTTTTTTGTATAATCATACTTAATCGATAACAATCTTCTATTACTACACTGGAGTACCACACATTAAACAAGTATTGATGTATTTTAGTGTCACCTATGCAGGTTATTCGTAATCTAATAATCATCACAGCACACTGAAATTATTTTTCAGTATATTCAGTGTTAGTACGGTGGCAATATCGCAAAAAGTCGTCTCCTTCACAATTTTCGTACGGTTGTGTTCCTCGTTGTCTCCAGAGTACGAATCTGCCGGTTTTAGTTGAGGGAGAGGGGACGGACATAGCTGTGACGTCATAAAGATGGCGGCAGACGGTCATCGATTTGTTCCAATCTCGGGTTCTATTTTACTGATCGGTTCGTGTGAGGTGTCATTTGAAAGCATATTAAACTTTATATAATTGTTTATTCGAGCCCTATGACGTACCATCAAAATCTTTTTACAACATATGACTGTTTGACCGTGCGCGTTAGCATGAGTACTGATAAAACACGCTTGTAACTCAATAAATAATAACATTAGCGCAATCAAAGATGTTATGAAAAAGATAGGTAATTTTATAATTTTTCCAACAATATAGATTTTGTTGGTGTACAGGTCGATTCACGAGAGCTGGCATATAGATACGTAGGTACCTACGTATCTTCGTTATTTACAGCGTATGTATAAGAATAACGTAATAGTTTAAAAGTAGCATTACAAACTTGAAAGTAGACACTAGGCATAATTTGTTGTAATGTATTGTTTTAAAATATTCTGATTATGTGTTTCATCCTCGCGAGTGAATTCCAGCCCTTTCAAAAAGTCATAAGTCCCTATACCAACCAACGACGATGTATTCGCCCTTTCTTAAGCTGCCGTGCGAATCTTACGAAGTAAACTATTATACTAATTGCTGTTATACAGGGATAAACATAAACATGAAATCTACGAAAACAACTAAATAATTTGGACTTCATGGCAGTGGCGGAGTAAACTTGTCTGAGGCTCGAGGTAGGTATACTAAATTACCGAAACTCAAGCAGGCCTTACAAAATAATTACGTATTTGAAATAGGTATTAAAGATTCAATGTTCCGTAAACGTCCTTGTTAAAACTCACTAGTTCGTACCAGGTCAATAATTAGTACTTGGGTACCTATATAAAGTAAGTAGGTAGGGTTACTAATCTGTCATCGTCAGTCGGCAGATAAAAAACCATAAATGTCTATTTGTTTTATTGTTGTCACACCCCACAACGCTGCAGTGAATCGACTTTATTCGCAACGAAGTCATTTTCAATACCTAATTGTGCGCATAAGCAGCGTCCGGCCGTGAGCGCGTGTGCCAACCAACTGGCTGAATGAACCGACCTCGGTTCCCAAAGTGTAGGTATAAATCTTAGTTCCCACGGTTCAGCTAGGTAGCACTGACATGGCGCCTTGAGACACTCTTGTTTTGTTTTCTGAGTAATTATACGAGTCAGACGGTCATGATACGCACCTAAAGCAGTAAAATAAAGGCTACCTCAGGAACCTTGTAGCCCAAGCCGAAGGCGAGGCGAGAGCTCTGAAGCGTTCTTTTTCTTTTCTTAGAAGACGTAAAATGTGTGTGGGGGGTGACCCCCTTACACTAATTTACGTCTTCTTTTTGCTCTCAAGTGAGATTGTTAATCTCTGTTAGTGTAGTTAAAACAAAGTCGCTTCCTGCTGTCTGTCCATATGTGTGCTTAAATCTTTAGAACTACGCAACGGATTTTGATGCGGTTTTTTATAATAGATGAGAGTGATTCAAGAGGAAGGTTTACATGTATGACATAGTATCCGTGCAAAGCCGGGGCGGGTCGCTAACTGAAAATAAATAATAAAACAATCAACGCAAGCAGCTTTATTAGACAACTAGCTTTCTCCCGCGACTTGGTCTGCGTGGGCCCAGGATAAAAACTATCCCTTATTTTAATCCAGGCTATGAACTATCTTCGTGCAAAATTTCATCCAAATAAGTGTGGTTGAGTAACAAACATCCAAACAAAAGTCCGAGAGCGTACCCTGAAGGGACGCTACACACGTTCGTCCCTACGCAGAGCTCGGCCTGCCGCCTCGCGTGCCATGCCTTTGGCCCTCAGGTTCCCTTGTAACACATTCAGGAGTAGAGTATTCGAGAGCGCACTCGAAGAGACGCTTCGGGCCTTTGGCCCTCAGATTCGCTTGTAAGATGCTTAGGAGTAATAAAGTGTCCGCGTGGGCCTGCCTTTCGAGCCTTTAGCCCTCTGGCTTGCGTTGCTTGCGAGAGCCTGCTCTGAAGCGACGCTTCGGCCCTCGCCCCTACGCTACGCAGAGCTCAGCCTGCCGCCTCGCGTGCTATGCCGCTCTCCTTCGGGCCTTCGGCCGTCAGATTCGCTTTTAAGACACTTAGGAGTAATAAAGTGTCCACGTGGGCCCGCCCTTCGGGCCTTTGGCCCTCTGGCTTGCATGGAGAGCATTCCCTGAAGGTACGCTTCGTACCTTAAGCCCTCGGGTTCACTTGTAATACACTTGGAAGTAGTAAAATATCCGCGTGGGCTCGTCCTTCGGGTCTTCGGCCTTCGGGCTCGTGTGAAGAGCACGCTCTGGAGGGACGCACGCACACGTTCAGATTCGCTTGTCCGTGAACTCAGGAGTAAAGTATCCGAGAGCGCGCTTTGGAGGGACGCTTCGGGCCTTCGGGCCTACGTGGAGCCCGGTCTGCGGCCTCGCGAGCCTCGCCGCTCA
This sequence comes from Epinotia demarniana, assembly GCA_945867215.1. Taxonomy (NCBI): domain Eukaryota; kingdom Metazoa; phylum Arthropoda; class Insecta; order Lepidoptera; family Tortricidae; genus Epinotia; species Epinotia demarniana. The sequence goes on along the minus strand of OX244261.1, from coordinate 38,828,657 downwards.
CGGTTCTGTTCGAACTTGTTGCCTGAAAAACTGCAAGGACTTGCAGTTCCATAGCACAGAATATATATCAGTCGACAAACCATAAATATCTATATGCATCTCCAGAGAAAAAATTGTGTTTACCTAAAGCTGTTGCTAGAAAGGTTAATGTAAGAAATCACCACGTCCAAATGTCTCCAATGGCCATGTCGACAATTTGGGTCCTAGTTGTCGGGCTGTATTTTGGCGAAAGCTCGCGGCTCACAGACAACGCATTTATGAATTTAAAATGGCTTTTTATTGAAACATAATGACAAAATAAATTATGCTCACCTGGCTGATAACTTGCTCCTAGGTGTAATTGATTATTTACACACCTATGTAATGAAACTCAAGACATTTGCATCCCTGCATATGGGCTGAATACACTGTTGTGTTTAATCTTATTGACATTTGTATTATTTATATAAGTATCTACTGTATTCCGGCAAATAAATGATATTGATTGATTGATTTATTTGAAATAACTCATTTAACCGATTATAAAAACTAATCTACGCGTACTAATATACAGTTAAACACAAAATTTATTAATTCGACTACAGTACCTTTCATTTGGGAACACCAAAAATTAACTTTCAAAGTATTTCAAACATACACAGCATGCTGGTTGCCGCGGACTTGCGTTACGGAATTGGCCATAATATGTAATTATTATTGAACTAAAACAAATTGCATATTTTTGGCAAGCTAATAAAATGCTTGATATTTTTTATAATGACTTTAATCATGCTAAAGTATCTCTTTCTCGAATTATGATGTTAGGTAAGCAAACGTCTAAGGTAAAATAATCCATTATTTCAAACGGTTTGTTGTACGTTTTACATTTGAAGAAAACAATTATAGTACGTTTAATATGCTTTCAAATGACACCTCACACGAAGCAATAGAACCCGAGATTTGAACAAAAATCGATGACCGTCGGCCGCCATCTTTGTTTATTTAATCGTATGGCATATATTATTTTGGCCTTTAAAGTTTGCCACTCTTTAGTACCACCCAGGGGACACGTGCAGGGTTGGGGTGGGTAGCTCCTGCGGACGCGAGTGACAGTTGTCCCCACTTTGTCAAGTGAATGGGCAACTCGCCTGTTAGAAGTTCTTAAGCCGCCCGAAGGCCTCTAACTCGGCTTAACGACTACTGTCATAGACAGCAGCCAGGATCAACTGCTTAACGTTCCTTCCAAAGCACGGAAACGCGCATTTATATTAACCACTCAAACATCAGGCGGTCATCCATCCAAAGACTGACCGCCATCTTTGTGACGTCACAACTATGCCTGGCCCCTTTCCCTTAACTAAAACCGGTAGATTCGTACTCTGGAGAGAACAAGGAACACATACCAGTGTTAGGTATATAGAAGATGTGTCCACGACTTTTATCAATATTGCCCAATTTCCGCCGTACTATATATTTTTTCACGTGAGCTCCACTTAACACTCGAGTACAGTCAAGTGTAAAAATATAGGTGCATAGTGCATACAACTTACTCATAAATATGAACCATAACTCTTATGTGAGTGGATTAAGGTTTTGGTACTTATTTATGAGAGGATATTATCGATACATATTTTTGCAATATGTACAACATTAATGAAATATTGATTTAGTTTATTACTAACTATATAAACTATTCGTAATCATTACAATCATCACAGCTTGTCAGTGGAGTGTTTCTATAAAATTGTATGTTTAAGGCCTGCACATTGGCGTGGCCAGCGGTGGCGGACAATAGAAAATTTGACAGCGGTGGACAAGTTTACTATTGTCCGCCGGGGCCAGGCCGCGCCAGTGTGATGCAGGCATAATACTGGAGTCATTAATAATTGTTTTTTTTATTACTACCATAGAGATTAGGTATTTGTAATCTTACAATCATCACAGCTTTACCATGGAGGTTTTTGTACAGTAAAACATAACAATAGCTAAACTCGGTAAAAGATAACATTTTTCAAGTGAGCTGATCCATTCAACACATTAATTAAGTATTGATTTAGTTAGCTTACTATAACTACATAACATATAAAGGCTATATTCGTAATTTTATTAGACGCGCAATGCCTCTCTCCTTAACCACTACAACATCAAAGTTCAAGACTTGATTACAAATTAAACACATTCATTTTCAAAGTAAACTTTTAACGCGCATTGTCGTATTACATTTTCCAAATGCAAATGAACTGTCGATGTCCGGTTGTCAGCACAGAGGGGACGCCCCCGCGTAGGAAACAAGCAACGGCGTGCTGTGATTGGTCATGACGTTCTCGCCGTCGGCGCACTAGACTCGCGCGCTGATCGTCGTGAGTTCAAATTTGAAAAATAATTGATAAGTGAATAAAACGAGGAGCTATTGATGAATTACTTAGATTTTTTATCAATAGATTACTATGATAAAGCTGGATTATATGCGTCGACTTGAATTTTTTTGAGATTTATTTTTAAATAATTAGGAGGATTTCAACATTAAACTGTTCGTATAAAATTAAGCTATTGATAAATATGTTATTAATTCAAACTCTGGTTAACTTTGATAGTTTTTAATAGTATTCAGTAATCCAAACCCACTTGTATAATCTTTTATAGGAAATATAAACATTTTATTTGGGTCGGATTATACCGACGTTATCACTTGACGAAAGTTTTAGAAAATTAAATGGGAGATTATAATACTAAAATGCGATACTCCATTGAAGAAAAATACCACTTGTATAATTTATCCTTGGATTTACAAGGGTCGCTAAGAAAACGCTATATAATACCTAAAGCAACGTCAAAATTCACTAGAATTTTTAACTTCTAGTAGTACTCATTATAGTCTAAATGTTAACAAAAACATCGCGACCTTGTGAGTTATCGAAGGTGCATTCATTTCGCGTACCGTACTATAGTTGGGATCACGCGTAATGAACAGATAAAACGCTGGTCGCAGGTCGCTTAAGACTAAAGTCGTGGCCGAGCGGTAAGTATTTGTTGTAATTTGCGTTGGTTGAATTTCAGCTACTAATGATAAGTGTATATGAGTTTTTGGTGCGTGATGTAAGAATTTATTACGATAATAGCTTCAATAATAAAAGTCCCTTTGATTATATAGGTACTTAACACGCAGCGTAACACTGGAACAAACGAAATATTTTAATCTTAAGTTGGTCTCAAAAGGCAATGATGGTAATTGTTCTAATTATTTAACAGTGATAATGTTTTAGGTATTAACATTTTGTGTTCAGGATTTTTCGCGCGCTTTGCAATGGATTTAAAGCATTCATTCACTCCAGTCAACTCCCTGATCGTACATTTTGTCAAGAGATGTCACTTTTATCCATCTTTTATCAGTGTACAGATAGGTATTTTGTTCTTGACATCTCAAACATGGACTTTATATAAGGCCTCTAACAACTGGAGCGGCCTGGCCGCGGCGGTCAAATATCGCTTGGCAATTTCGTTCGTGATACTCTCGTGGTCCGCGCGGGGGGCAGGGGACGTTGACGTGTTACTCGCCGCTACACACGATATGATTTACGTAACGGATAATATCCCGGATATCTTTGGATATCCCTAAAAATATTCTAATAGTGTCGCGACGAACGCGATCATCGATCAACGCCGGTAAAAATATGTCTGAAACGGACTCAATGGAACTCAACTGGTTTTTTTTTTGGCGGGAACGTTGAAAGTGATAGGCGCGCTTGATAAAATATTTTATTGTAAATTAATTTTAGGTGTTAATTTGTACATATTTAGTCTTAATTTTAATTTAAATTCATAGTTGATTTGGTTATCGGTTTGGTGCGCTTCCCCAGTCATGGGGAAGCGTACGGGAAAGCGTTCTCGGTTGGAGGGCTTGGAGCCGGAGCCAGATCTTCAATCTGAAAGTAGTTCTGATGCGGATACAGGTGCGCCCTCGGAGCGCATACCTGCAAAAAAGAAGACTAAAGAAGATGACAAAGAGAAGTATACTCCTTTCAGGGCCAAAAGTTATTACAGGTTGTACGACGAAAATTCAGCTAAGAAAGAATGTATTGTTTTTCTGAATCACAGAGAGGATGACCACAAATTTTCTGACAAAGATAGACCTGCTTTGTCCAATGCAATCCGAAAGCATCGCGTGTCGGGCGTGATGCATCTAAGAACAATTAATGCATACAAAGTTGGGATTATGTTCGATCTCCCAAATCACGCCAATGTCTTCCTAAAAAATGAAAAATTATTAAATGAAATTCACATGAATGCTTCAATCCCAGCCAGGGACCGGAACCGCTTACCCTTACACGGGTTTTTAAGCGGGTTGTCTTAACGCTTGTTTTGAGAAACCGTATCATTCCGGTTAGGCTTATTAAGGGTTAATTGCATGAACGGCTAAGCCGATCGTTTGAGTTAATTCAAATTAACTCACATCCTAATCAAAACCCTGTTTAAGGGTTTTAGCGGTAAGCGGTTCCGGACTGAGCGTAAACTAAATGTATCTTTATCGACATAGTTATTAAGTTCATTTTGGCTTGAAATGGTCGCGCCGTTCATTTGAATTAATTCAAATTAACTCGAAACCCTATCAAAACCCTTTCCAGGGTTTTTAACTTATAGAGCATTAAACGTTATCGATATTGGTCCTAAGCGTTATACAGATACGATTCAATTTTTAAATGAGTTTCGCCGAATCGAGCCAGCCACCCGCCGCGCCTCACTGCGCAGGCGGCGGTGGTGTCTATCAAAGCTTTTACAAAGGCACCGCCACTATTTTTGCGTCACACAAATTTGCTACAAGCTGCCTTAGGAAGAGATGCCATAATCGTCTGAACATATTGCACCTGTTTCGGCAATTTGTTTGTTTACCTATGAAGTTCGTTACTTTCTTTGGGAATAGCAAACTGATGCACATAGTAATCGTGTCTCGACCGTCTCGTCTTAATGCGAAAAAAGTAACTTTGACCTTGACCTTTGTTACATTGACACGCGCGCGCCAACTAACCTTGTGCCGGCTGTACACACTGGGCCAACGTTGGCACGGAGCAGAATGCAGCTATGCGTTAGAGGAAGAGGGCTTTATTTCGTTCTCATGCGTTTGCATAGCTGCATCTTGCTCACGCGCCAACGTTGGCCCAATGTGTACAGCCGGCAGACATTTATTAAGTTGGTCTTGTTGGTTTGGGTGGGGGTGGTTGGATATGTGCCCACTTATGCGTGAGAGTTTTTGTAATTCATTATATTGACTACTGCAGTACTTATTCTTTTTCATACTTAACCATATGGCCGGTAGAAGGCCGGTTACACGACTCTAATAAAAAGCGGCCAAGTGGTGTCGGACCACGCACAACGAAGGGTTCCGTGCCTATTAAAAAGGTCGTATCATTACTGAAATCTAATGGCACTTACGTCCTTTTCTTTAAGGAAGGCAGTTTTTTAGATATATATCAAAAACTTTTTAACCGACCTTGTTCAAAAAAAATTTCGCTGAAAGAATTTAATAATCATGTCCATGATTTTACCATATTTTTAAAATACACGGTTCAAAAATTAGAGGGGGGGAACACAATTTTAGTGACTTTCGGGGCGATTATCTCCGACTCTATTCACTTAATCAAAAAAATTGCTGAGAAACCTTATATTTATTTTGAAAGACCTATCGATTGATGTGCCACACGTGGGCTTGCAATGAAAAAAAAAAATTTGACCTTCAGTTTTATGTATGGAGTGGACCCCTAAAAAAATTTTTTTTAATGTGTATATTCTACTGTTTTATCGGCGTGATTGATTTATATACCTATGCCGAATCACGGCTTTCTAGTATTAAGGACCACTGAGCTAAGCCTAAGCCGCAGACGGACGGACAAATGGACAGAAAGACATGGCGAAAATATAAGGGTTCCTTGTTGACTACGGAACCCTAAAAAAATGTGAACTGATATTATTAAAGAAAATGCACTATTACGTAAAGCAAAATTGAAAACTCACAAATCCAGAGCAACTACATTTGAAATTAATAAATCTACTTCGTTTATTATTATTTGACAAACTGTATTCATATTAAAACACATCACATCACCATACCTTCAAGTTCAGTCGCAGTCGGATAAAAAAAAATGACAACTCTAGCACAGTCTGGTTTTTGGCTTGTATGCTGGCTCAGACTATTTTTGTGACTTTGCCCACTAAAAATTAAACGTAGTAGTATTATGTTTTAAATCACTTCTAATACTTCTAATAGAATAAAACTAATGTGCCAAATTTATGGCCGATTATAGTCTTTAGTTACGAGACGTATCAATAGTTTCGATAATCCTAAAGTATAAAAAAGCGGCCAAGTGCGTGTCGGACCACGCACAACGAAGGGTTCCGTGCCTATTAAAAAGGTCGTATCGTTACTGAAATCTTATAGCACTTACGTCCTTTTCTTTAACCCTTAACATGGCAAGACATGAAGGAATGTAGCCAGCTATCACTCGGAATGTTTTTTGTGATAGTTACATACATACATACATACATACATATAATCACGCCTCTTTCCCAGAGGGGTAGGCAGAGATCACGGATCTCCATTTGCTACGATCCTGGCAAACCACTTTAGCTTCACTCACTTTCATAATATTTCTCATACATGCTCGTCGGTTTAGGGTACTTTTGACCTGGCCTTTTGTTAAGATTTCTCCGATTTGATCGGAGAAAGTTCGCCTAGGTTTTGTGATAGTTATTGGATAAAAAGAACTATAGTTAAGAAAAAAAAATGGAAACCATTCTGAAAGTTAGTTTTTCAGGACGTCCGTTAAAACTGACATTGCCACGAATCGTAAAAAATGATGCCTTTGATGTTGTCCTAAAAAACGGACAATACTGTCATGCAGGTCACGAAAATAAAATAAAAAAATTGTCGTCAACCAAAAATAAGCTTGAATACACTGAATAAAATCATCCTGAGCATCATCATCATAACAGCCGAAAGACTTACACTGCTGGACATATGCCTCCCACGAAGAGTGTCAAAGTGACCGGTCCTGCGCCACCCGCATCCAGAGGACTCCCGCAACCTTTACCAGATCATCAGTCCATCTTGTCGAGGGTCTACCCGCACTGCATCTTCCGGTACGTGGTTGCCACCAAAGTATCTTTCCACCCCAACGGCCATTGGTTCTACGTGCAATGTGCCCTGCCCACTACCACTTAAGTTTAGCGATCCGGAGGGCTATATCGGTTACCTTAGTCCTGCTGCGGACAGCCTCATTTCTGATGCGATCACGCAGAGAAACTAACAGCATAGCCCTCTCCATTGCCCTTTGGGTGACTTTGAGCCTTCTTATGAGGCCCATAGTAAGCGACCACGTTTCAGTGCCATTAGTCATCACTAGCAACACACACTGGTCAAATACTCTCATCTTGAGACACTGCGGAATATTGGTCGAAAAGTGAGATTGTTCGGTAGTTCGTCAGCAGGGTGGTGTAACCTTTTTGAGGAATAGCACCACCACACCTCTGTTCCGTGCTTTTGGCATTTTCCCTTCCAGTAAGACGGAATTGAAAAAATGCTGAAGAGCCGTAGGGACCGGGTTTCCACCCGCCATCAGCAGTTCGGCTGTTATTAAGTCTTCACCTGGTGCCTTGTTGTTCTGGAGCTGTTGAAGAACCTTTACAAGCTCGTACAGCCTGATTTCCGGGATGTCGTTGGAATAGAGTTGGGTTAGTCGAGCTAGAGGGTCCTCCACGAGACTAACCTCGGGTCCGCGAGTTGATGTGTATAGCTGTCCGTAAAAGCGCTCTACCTCAACCAAAAGCTCAGGTTTAGAAGAAACGATTCTACCATCTTCAGTTTCCAACTTGGCGAGCTGGCTCAGTCCAGTAGTCAAATTTCTCCAAAACACTTTAGCGTCCTCGTTACACGGGATAGCCTCTTCAATAGCTTGTATTGAATTGGCGCAGATCGCGGGTAAAGCAATTGCAGATCTCTTTATTGAGCTACTGGTGTAAAGTGACATCGGATGAAGACCTAGGCAACGTTTCGCTCCCTTCTTTTGTGAGCTTCTAACAACTCGGAGGCTTATGGGGGCGGGGAGTGAGGTGTTGCTGTGTGAACATAACATGTGAACACAACTGGATGGCTCTCTAGCTCAACAGCTAGAGAACATTTTAGTTGTGTTGGTTCATTGGGCGTTGAAGAACTTAGACCCAAAAGCACGGCGAGCTCCCAGAAACCCGTAATTGAATTCGTCTAAATCGCCGTCTAGGAAACGGAAACAGTTTTGGAGTTCCACATGAAAGCTCTCGGTGTTTTGAATTTTGATTGGTGCTGTATGTTCAACCTCATCAATCGAGAGCGTTCTTGCTTGACACATATATTAAATGTGCTTTTTACCAGAAGGTGATCGCTCCCGGTTTTAACTGTATTGATGATCACAGAGACAACATTTAATGTATCCCTCCTCGTCGACAGGATGAAGTCAGTCTCGTTTTTAGTTGGTCCACTTTCTGTGCACGCGTTACGTTTAATGGCAAGGTCCGTTTTCTGTCACAATGTGAAACAAACTATGTTTCCATAAAAGTCGGCACTGTCCGTTTATTATGACATGCTCAATGGTACGTAGCCACCTATACAATCGATAATGTCACAAAAACAGGACCAGCTTTAAATCATCCCTTTTGACTTAGAATTAAATGAATATTTAATGAAATTTATATCAAAAACGAAAGTTTAACTCACCTGAAGGTTAATTCAACAAAAAGATAACCATTTTTTTTATTCGTTATTGTTTTATGGGGCCAGAAACAAACGCCAACGCAAATTTCGAAAATCATTGATTTCAAGTGACGCTCGTGCACAAATTCAACGTTGCACACTATTGGCGTATTCAAGAAATATATAGTAATATTCTCCTTATTTCGTTTGGCGTATTTACTTTTCTAGCCAGAATGCGCGTTCAAACTTTGCGCGGCATTTACTAACTGTACTAAAAAAGTGACAGGAAAGCGTTAAGGGTTAAGGAAGGCAATTTTTTAGAAATACCTCAAAAACCTTTGTACCGATCTTGTTCAAAACAATTTTCTCTGAAAGAATTTAATAAGCCCATGTCCATGATTTTTTCATATTTTCAAAATACACGGTTGAAAAATTAGAGGGGGGGGGGGACACAATTTTAGTGACTTTCGGGGCGATTATCTCCGACTCTATTCACTAAATCAAAAAAATTGCTTAGAAACCTTATATTTATTTTGAAAGGCCTATCGATGGATGTGTGTACACGTGGGCTTGCAATAAAAAAAATGATTTTCAGTTTTATGTATGGACTGCACCCCTAATTTTTTTTTCTTCATTTTATTACAAAACTATGTAGCGGCTAACAAAATACACGTATCCTCAAAATTTTATTCAAATACACCTTATAGTATTCGAGTGAAATGCCTGTGACATTCGGACGGACAGACAGATAGACAGACAGACATGACGAATCCATAAGGGTTCCGTTTTTTGCCATTTGGATACGGAACCCTAAAAAACATACAAACGAGGACAATGTTTTTTTTTGGCCTCTTTAATGATTTCTGATATATTACCAGATTTTGTTTTAAAAAGGTTTTGCCTGGTGGCAAAGTAGGCATGTTTCACGGTTTTAAAAATTTCATTTAGTACCTACTAATTTAAATTCTCCGCTCTAAACCGTACCGTTCTTACCCCACCCAACCTACCTTATGTAAAATTATTGGAACTGTAAAAGGCCTCTTCAAAAATATCCAAGATATGTTTATTTTTAATACTACGACGGTGGCAAACAAGCATACGGCCTGTCTGATGGTACGAAAACACCGTAGCCTATGGACGCTGGCGACTTCACAAGAATCACAATCAGGTTGCCGGCCCTTTTTTGATTTTTAGGGTTCCGTAGCCAAATGGCAAAAAACGGAACCCTTATGGATTCGTCATGTCTGTCTGTCTGTCTGTCCATCCGTATGTCATAGGCATTTTACTCGAAAACTATTAGGTGTATTTGAATAAAATTTTAAGGATAGGTGTATTGTGTTAGCCCCTACATAGTTTCGTAATTAAATTACTAAATATTCTCCATACATAAAACTGAAAGTCAAAAAAAAATTTTTCGTTGCAAGCTTACGTGTAGCACAACAATCAATAGGCCTTTCAAAATAAATATAAGGTTTATCAGCAATTTTTTGATTAAGTGAATAGAGTCGGAGATAATCGCCCTGAAGTCACTAAAATTGTGTCCCCACCCTCTAATTTTTGAACCGTGTATTTTAAAAATATCAAAAAAAACATGGACATAGGGCTTATTAAATTCTTTCAGCAAAATTTTTTTTGAACAAGGTCGGTAAAAAGTTTTTGATATATATCTAAAAAACTGCCTTCCTTAAAGAAAAGGACGTAAGTACCATAAGATTTCAGTAACGATACGACCTTTTAATATGCACGGTACCCTCGTCGTGGTCCGACACGCACTTGGCCGCTTTTTTACTCGCTCGTCACCGGCCCCAGGAAGGGGTAAAGAAGTGTGCCGGCGTCATACCAATAAGTAAGCGGTTTAATTAAGCCAATAAAAACCCTTTCATAACCCCTACAAAAACCCTTAAAAACCCCTTCAAATAACCCTATCAAAACCCTAACCCAAAACCCTCAGGTTATTTAGGCTTAACTCTGTTGAAGGGCTTACCCGTATATAAGTTAAGCTGAGGATACGGTAACCCAAACAAACGATTAATCCTCGAACGGCTTAAGCCTTTCGAACGGCTTAAGCCAAAGAACGGGTTTTCCGGTCCCTGTCTGAGACCGAGGTTACGGGTGTTCTCACTTCAGTGCCGATTGATTATTCGAACCAGAAGATTTTCCAATTAATAGCTTCCAGTAAAAAGGTGATAAGCGTAAGACGGTTTATGCGGCGGGTAAAAGACACGCTGGGTATCGTCTCAATGGTTCCAACTCAGACGGTTGCCGTGACTTTTGCCTCTGTACAGTTGCCTGAATATGTAACACTTGACCATTGGAGGCACGAAGTAGGGATCTATATTCCTCCAGTAAAGCAATGCCTTCGTTGCATGAAATTTGGTCATATAGCAAAGTATTGTAAAAATAATGAAGTATGTTCAATTTGTGCTGAACCTCATAATTTCAAAAATTGTAATAAGGTTAAAACATAATGCGCAAACTGTGGTGGGGATCACGTGGCTATATCTGCTGCATGTCCAATTAAAAAACAGAAAATTGAGGAAAATAAGTTAAAATCACGTAGTGCTAAATATTCCGATTTGTTTTGTGACGTTGCATTTCCGCAGCTCGGCTCAAAATATATTGACACCCATCTAAGTAGACCAAATCTGACAGATTTATGAATCTACTTGTGGAAGCTATAGTTAAAATTTGTGCTGATAAAGAAACGCCAATAAATTCTAACAATATAAAAGAAACACTTAAAAACACTTTCAGGAAACAACCTTAATTTTTTTCTTTATGGACATATTGAACATAGTGCAATGGAATGCTCAGAGTATAATAAGCAATAGGCTAATCTTTACTAGATTCTTATATGAAAATAACATTCACATAGCAATAATTTCTGAAACCTGGTTAAAACAACATCAAAAATTTTCAATTAAAGGATACAATGTCATTAGAAATGACTGTGGTAATAAACATAATGGTGTAGCAATACTTATTCATAACAATATAGTATATTCTAATATTAAAACTTATTTTGACAATGCTCTACAAAATATCTGTGTACAAATAATTATAAACAACAAGCAGTTGAGTGTAGTAAGTTTTTATAGTCCATCAAATTCTGATCCCCCATTTAATAAAAGTAAATTTGATGCTTTGATAAAATCTATTCCGCAGCCAATGCTTTTTGGAGGCGATCTAAATGCTCATCATATGTCATGGGGCTGTGTTGATACATTGCCTCGAGGTAGAGATGTCTTAGATATTATTGATGGCAATGACTTGGTTCTTTTAAATAATGGTCAAACTACTACAACTGGTTCTTCTTCTTGGCGTCCTAATGCTCTGGATTTAACTTTCGTTTCTCCATCATTGGCACTTTCATGTGATTGGTCTGTTATGGATTGTCCTCTTGGCAGCAGTTATCATTTGCCTGTAATGATAAAAATGATAGTTGGTAATGAAAATAGCTCACAAAGTAATCCAATATGTAATAATGTACATTTGCCCATTCACCCAAATTACAAACAGGTGAATTGGAAAATGTACAGGCAATCAGTTGATTTTTGTTTGGCTAATATTGATTTTGAAAATATGTCTTCGATAGATGCGCTCAATCTGTTTTGTAATATTTTGCGATCTACTGCTGTAGAGTCCATCCCTAGACATAGGTCTTTGAATAGTTCTAATACGTGTACACCAAAATCTTTGAAATTTCCCCGGCTGCCTTGGTGGAATCAAAAGTGTTCAGAAGCTGTACTTAATTCAAAACATGCTTATATAAAATTTAAAAGTGAACCTAGTGAAGAGAATTATATAGAATTTAAAAGACTTCGAGCCCTTAAAAAGCTTGTTCTTAAGACTGAACGGCGTAATAGTTGGATAAATCTGTGTAACTCATTTAACCGGTGCACTCCTTTGACATTAATATGGAATTACATGCGGAAATTTAATAAAACATTCATTTCAAAACACGCTAGTAATAATAGTTGGATATCAGATTTTCTTAAGAAATACACTCCTGATTTTGTGCTTAATGAGTCTTTAAATTATGTTCACACAGAAAATGATAATGATAAGTATCTTACTGAACCGTTTTCTTTGCAAGAGCTTAAATCTGCCCTATTTTCAAGAAGAGATACATCCTTTGGTCTTGATGGAATACCATATATTTTACTGAAAAATTTAAGTTCACAAAATCTAGACCTTTTTAAACATATTAAATCAGCTGTGGGAAGAAAACTTAATTCCTGATGATTGGAAAACAGATTGCTTGGTCCCAATTTTAAAGCCTGATAAAGATAAATTGTTACCCGACTCATATCGACCTATAGCACTCACATCTTGTGTAGGAAAGGTTTTTGAACAGCTTCTAAAGCAACGGTTGGAATTTTTTGTCGAACAAAATGGTCTGTTACCCTGCAATCAGTTTGGTTTTCGTAAAGGTCGGTCTTCTCGTGAGAGTATTTGTCAGTTGCAACTTGATGCACTTAACAGCATATATAATAATCAGTATCTTCTTTCGGTATTCTTTGACATTGCAGGTGCATTTAACAGTGTCAATATTTCCGTTTTATGTAGAGAGCTGTCAATGATAGGGTTACCTGGCAAAATAATAAATTTCTTACAAATGTTTTTAACAAACAGGAAGGTTTTTGTTAAATTTAACAATCACTTATATGGCCCAAGATTATCTTCTTTAGGGGTTTGTCAAGGAGGTGTCTTATCCCCTTTAATTTTTATTTTGTACATTAGGAGACTAAATCTTATTCTAGGAACAAAGGTTAAAAATCTGCAGTATGCAGATGATTTGGTTGTTTATGTGTCAGGATCTGATTTAAATCAATTAGCTTTGACTATTAATGAGGCATTAATCAACTTACATAAATACTTTGCTTATCTGAACTTAGATGTAAATTCGACTAAAACCAAAGTTTTTATTTTTGGTCGCAAAAGCATGTGTTTGCCCACAGTTTTGTACAATGACATATCACTGCCTATTTCATATGATCTAATAAAGTTTTTAGGTGTTATATTTACTTCAAAACTTTCCTGGATAAAATATGCTGACAGTATTATAACCAAAGCTAACAAAGCATACAATGTGTTAAAATCGCTGTGCGCCACTTCACGGGGTGCAGACCCCAAAATTTTGTTAATCTTGTATAAGTCTCTAGTTCGAAGTCATTTTGAATATGGTTTTCTATGTTTTGCTGGAGATGATAAAATTGTAAATTCATTAGATAAAATACAAAACAAATGTATGCGGACAATACTGGGTGCATTTAAAACTAGTCCTATCGCTGCTATGCAAATTGAATCGAATCTTCCTCCTATTCATATTAGATTTCGTTATTTAAAAGAAATATTTATTTTAAAGTTATACAGCTTGCCTAAGAACGATCTTCTTCACAACTTGATTTCTTTCCAATCATCGCCTTTTCAAAGGCACATGTATGTTCTTCAGGATTTTACTTCTTTCTTTCACTCTTTGCAGGAGTTAAATATACATCTTGTTAATGACGTTCTTCCCTGTTACACAGGCTCTTTTAAGAGTAAATATCCCGATATAAAAATTGTAATAGATTCAAAGCTAACTTCCAAAGAGGAGGCTTATTTATTGTTGTCAGAATGGTCTAATTGTAAATTTATTTATACGGATGGTGCCAAAAATAATAATGCTGTTTCCTTTGCAATTTATCAACCTGAAATTAATAAAGGTATTGGGTTTAATATCAATAAAAATGCAAGTATCTTTACTGCTGAAGCAACTGCCATCTTATTTGCTTTGAAACATGTTAAAGAACATAATCAATATAGTAAAGAATGGGTCATAGTAAGCGATAGTATGAGTGTATTAATAAGTTTATCGAGTAACAAAATGAATGCTAGCACTTGCTATCTAATTTTTTCCATTAAAGAATTATGGTTAGAACTATCTTTAATTGGTATTAAAATAGATTTTGTATGGGTTCCGTCTCATAAAGGAGTTTCTGGTAATGAAAACGCCGACTACCTAGCTAGAACTATTGCTAATGCATCTGACTTGTCCCTGGTTCCCGACAGCAGGGACTTAGCTGTGACCTTGCCATATTCTGATATTATAAGTAATCTAAAACAGCGTATGACTGTTCTTTGGGGAAGACATTGGTATCATTTTACAGAAGTTGAGAATAAGGCTCATTTGTATGCTTTGTTAGATAACCAAGTTAATAGTAAGCCTTGGTTTTGTAAGTTTAAAACTTACATGCATCGTAGGTTTTACACCATAATTACTCGTATGCGCATTGGTCATTGTCGTTTAAATTTTCATCTCCATCGTAAAAACTTTGTCTCTTCCCCTTATTGCGATCATTGTCAAAAGCAAGAGGTTCAGTCTATAGATCACATTCTGTTTAGTTGCTCATCCTTTGGCATTCAGCGCCTAGTGCTGATGGATGAGTTGCTTGAGATTTATGGAGCTTCTAATCGAATCCCGCTTTCAGTAACTGATTTGTTGAAGGAGTCGTCTACTTATTTACCTTTGTTTAATTTTGTACATAATACTGTGTGTATGCTGTAAATATGATGCTAAATTTAAAACTTGCTTAAAATTGTATATATTTTTATTGAAGCATTGTACCTATATTTTGTTGGTCAAATGACTTTTTGGAATGTCTGGATGAGGTGTAAGCTTTTTTGAAGAGCTGAATATTGGATTTGACGTTTTTATTGGAACATACTCAAGACTTTATTACTGGATTTGACTTCATGAATTGGATTGGAATAACTGAAGACTTATTTTTTGGATTTGACACATATGTTGATAATACTGATGACTTAATATCTAGATTTGTTCATATGAATTGGAAATAACTGAAGACATATTTATTGGACTAGAGACTTCTGATTTGAAACTACTGAAGACGTTATTACTGGATTCGATCAAATGAAATTATACTTACTGAAGACTAGGCAGTATGGCCCACGGTCTTAGCCTGTCCGAATGGACGAATTTAAAAAAAAAAAAAAAAAAAATCAACACTGGCGGGATTTTGAATTGAACTGTCAGACAAAAAAAATGGATGTAACGGTGACCAAAAGGAATTAGTTTTTGTATCTCGAATAAAAGCTATACCGTAATAGAAATAAAGAGTGAGAGTTATTGTGAACGAGTTTAAGAATAGATATGAATGGAAAGGATTGATCAGTAGTCAATGACAACTGTATCAATCGTAGTATATATGTGAAGACATAGGAAAATGTCGAACAGTGAGAGATATGTTTAGCAAGGCAGAAAAGAATGGATTGTGGGAGAACTACATTCACGCTAATGTTCATCATATTAGGTACGCTGAACATAGAAGTAAGAAATAGAAACATGAACAGTAAGTACCCGCGAGGATAGACAGATAGAGAAGACAGCTGGGGATCCCGGTGAGTGTCTTATGTGTATTATTAGAAGGATGAGTTGAGAGATGAAGGGATATTCAAGTAAGAGGAACATACAGAATAGAAATAGCCAAGAATATGCCAAATGGTTATGAGAGGACAGGGGCGGGCTATAAGGGGAGTTGTGGAGGCCCGCGGCGGGAACAGAATTCCCGCCAATACGTAAGAATAGAAAGAAATCAGAATAGAACAAGAATAGAATCAGTATCGTGATTAGAATGAGAATCAAGAGAAATCACTTCACCTCTCACTCATGTATCGTATATATTGCAGGTACACTTCACAATGTAAAGTGTACATGATAGAACTCTTGTCGTTATGTCAAACATATTTACTCGGGCGCGATGAGGGGTCCCTGTCTTGTGACATGAACCTATAATCTTACTCACAGAACAATGTCTCAAATATTTACATACATTAGAATTACTAGAAATGATAGAATAGAAAAGGCCGTGGGTATAAGAAAGAATTGGTGTGATATGGAACGATCTAAGGGGTGGCTGGAGGATCGTACGGAGCAAGAAGCTCCATCAAAGAGAAATTAGAACAGAAAGGATATGAGAATGAAAGTTACAATATACTCGTAAGAATGAATACTTAGAAACACGTTATCCCGTTTGTATTTAGGCAAATGCATGTCAATGACATACATTTGTATTAGGATGTCTTGTCGTTATGTATATGCTAGTACTCAGGCAGAAACCAAGGTTTATGCAGAATTGTCTCACGCTAGAATCAAGATAGAAACAAAAGCATAGCTAAACGTAGCGACAAATAGTTTATAAGAATATTGTGTAGTTGTGATACCGAGTAACCATTAGGAATAAACGATTAGTTGATTTATGTAAGTAATTTATATCTTTGACGGGCGTTAAGCCGAGTGGGTAGCACTACACTGCCTACGAAGCTGGACATCCTGGGTTCGAATTCTGGAAAGGGTAAGTTATTTGTGTGTTGAGCACGAATATTTGGTCATGAGACATGGACGTTTTCTACGTATTTATGTACCTACCTGTATTCATCTGTATCTGTATAAGTATATTTATCGTCGCCATTGAAGTTGGATCGACCTTGAGTTTTTTTAATGGAAATTAAAATGTATAAATACATTATATACAATTTGTTTGGCTTGACGTCCAATAACTTTGCCTATCGGCGGAGTTATCGTCGCGTAGCAACCTCGTGTGCGTTCTGTTATGACCGGCCGTGCTCTTGTACACATGTTGCCGCCAACTGCACCGGCGGCCGACTGACGCTCCTGAGTGACCACTGGTCACTGAGAGTGACAGCCCCGCCGCCCGCACACTTCATATCACCCCGCATGTCCTTCGTCCCCTCTCGCCCGCAAACCATGGGAGTGTCACGAACGAATTTGCCAAGCTATAGTAAACTAGTCAATAGCCAGCGATCATTAGCTGTCAAAACCACCGCAGGCTGCGCCAGTGTGATACAGGCCTAAATCAATTATTTTTAGAATGTCTTTGATTCAGTCACAGTCACACTGCATTGCAAGTTGCAATTTGCAACTGCAACGCGTATAACAACTGCATGCCAACTGTAATGTGTTAGAGAACTGCTACAAGCTACAATTTTACAAGTTTAGACTGGCAAGTGACATTTGACGCTCAAAATTGTAGACGATTATATATACCTAGGACAGTGTCCAATTTTGAGAAAGAGGTCAATCTAATCTTATGGATATCATTGCCTTATATCAATCAAGTTGATTTTTTATTTATCGTATGGCAAATCAGTATTTCGAACAGTGAGATCTTGGAAAAGACAGTACGGTTGCCAATCAAGTTGATATTATTATTTGACGTTATTATTAGATATTTGTAATTTTTTAAGCATGTATTAAAAATCTATGATAAAATAACACTAATAAATATGCTAGATTTAAGACTTCAAATTGCTGTGCCCTGCCAGGGTCCATGAGAGACTTACTCACTTATGTAAAATCTAAATGTAAACCATGGATGCAATAAACGAATTATGAATTATAGATAATTAACTCATGGAAGAGATAGCGTTATAGTTTATCACCGCAAGGGGTCTACTTAGAGTTAAAACATGGCGTCTGAATTGTAGGTATTGAATCACAGCATTTTGATAGTTTTAGTAGTTTTACATATACATATACAGTGTGTAAGTCTAATACGGGCGAATCTCTTAACGGTGGTTAGTATAGGACAAAGTAAAGGTAATTAGATAACGTTAACTTAAAGTTGCAACAATAATTTTGTCCATACAAAATAATTCAGCCCGCAATGTAATGCAAACACACCCACGTTAAACGCTCGTGTACAGTTGCTAATGAACATTTGACATTTCGGTACCGCAACCATGTTTACAGTACATTGCTGTTGAGAAATTTAAAAAATAATTATAATGGGGTCGTAATGACCTGCAACTTAAAAAACCTTTTACTTCATGATTACACTAATGAATACTATGTCCGGTTTAATTTATCGCCCGTATTAGACTTACACACTGTATATATCTCACTTCATGAGAATAAAACGTCAAAGTAATACAAAACAGTTGAATATATTTCTTACGAAATTAACATAACAATATCATACCAAGGACAGTACTTTAGTATATATACTATATATAGCCCATTTCTACTAACTACATTGTTCATAAATTGCATTACATTAATTTTGTGTCGTAATTGCTCCTTCACATTCATCCAATAAATTATAAATCTAGATGCAAATAAAAAAAAGACCAATTTTAATACATTGCGTTCATGTCTCCAAGTGTTCTATACACCTATCAATTCGACACTATAACTTACTTCAAAGTGAATGACAATTCATTCAGGTGAAAAGAGATGGCAAACATTCAATAATGTTTGCCATCTCTTTTCACCATATGTCTCTAGGTTGAAGTGACAAAGGTTGCGAGGTGTATTATAATGGCTCGCCCCATGCAGGCTGGATTCCGCGAGCTTATTCCGACGCTGAATTCCGCGGGCCCGTCCCCCGTGACAAGCCTAATAAATATAGACACAAAATCTGTCGCCCATCTCATTCTATTAAATCAAGTAGAGTGAGATAGGTAGCATTGATTGCGCAGTACATATAGGGACTGTTCATCTCTTTAATAGGTACACCATAAAAATATTATAATGTGTTCTACATTGAACATACATAAAAACATCCACTTAAATAGCAACACATCTGTCATATAGGGTCATGAACATTATATTAACCTTAACGCCAGCGACGGCTAAAGTGGCCTTAAAGGGGACGCTACACGGGCTGATATCTGCAGGCCGCCGCGTGATTCGGCCCGCGTGGATATGTGTCGGAAGCACGGTGGCCGGCCAAATCAAGGTCACTGGATTCTATACTCCCATCTATACTGGATTTTCTGTGACCTTGCTTGGCGGTCCTGCCGATTTCGCTCGTGTAGCGTCTCCATTACTCGGGGGACTGTCAACGACCACTTTATTTTTCAATGCAATTTAGGGCCGGTACAGACGGAGTGAATTAACTCCAACACATATAAGACCTGCACGCCAACTGCAATGTGTTGCTGAACTGCGTGCTAACTGCAAATTGTGTGGGAGTCTGTCTCGCTCGACCCTCAAGCCGCGTACAGACGTTCGAGCGAGGATTGCGAAGGAAGGTCAAAGGAAATCTATTATGCAGTGACCTTGGTTTTGCCGGGCACCGTGCATCCTGCACTTATCCAGACGGGCTGAAATCACGCGTCGGACTGCAGTCTCTGCACGCGCCTTTACATGCTTTTCAGTAAGCTTTATCTTTGCAGCTATCTTCATAAACTTAACTATTATTACTATAGATAAAATCGGCAAATGCATGTATATTTAGCATTCTAGCTAGAATAAGTCGGATAAACAACCTACGTACACGATTATTCATTGCTTACATTCATTACAAAGTATACATTGTAAATACATATATTTAGTATACAAGTGCAGGGTCGATTTTACAATTTGAAAAAAGGTTTTATTTCGTCGCTTAGCATAGCATTGGCATGTTATAAAAACATATCAAATATGGATATTAAACGGGAAAGTGATAATTGTCATGAGCTAAAACAACAACAGACAGCATTCTTTTGACTTTTATACAGATAATCAGCTAAGACAATATAAAAAGTAAACTCAAATGATTAGCTTTTCTTTGATTATGATGCACTGGATTTTCTATTTACTTTATTTTTCGAGATACATGATTAAATCACCAAAATATGTCTGTTACGAGGGTTACAAAGTTAAAAAAAAACCATTTATAATTTGTAAAATTGGGAATGGCCTTGATAAAAATAGTAAAATAATTGTAAAATCGCCCCTTTAAACCGATAGGCCAGGCACAATTCTTCCAGTCTAATATTGTCGATTTCATAAAGCATAAGATATACGTATTAGAATCCATCAACTTTAACTGTTAGCTGTTGCCAGAGTGGTGTCTCTCACGTTAAAATCGATCACGCGTGTGAGAAAGCAAATTTTCATGATCTCTATAAAGATGTATTTTTCAAGAAACTGTTTTTTTCTTTAGTATGGCTTTTACTCCTTGCTGTTTTAGCAAGGTGGATTTGCCAATATCAGTATAAGGTAAGGTATAAATGTTTTTTTTTTGACATTACAATCGAGGAGAATGTTCGGTTTAATTAAGAAACTGTATTGTTGTCTCCTAGGTCCCCTGACGGAATAAAAAAACAAAAAGTTGATAGACCTATAAACACTATTAAATACCAACAGGACTAGGAAAAACGTCTCATACGCCATGATTTTCTTACTCATAGATATTACTGAATGTTGTCACATGAAAAAAAAAGTTGTTTGTCATAGACGTCAAGATTTTGTTATACACAGATTTACATAGATAGATTAAACGTTGCCACATGAGAAAAAAATACATAGATGGAGATTGAATGTTGTCACATGAAAATAAATGTTGCTCATCATAGTACTGCTCATCGGCGTAGCCAAGAAAATAAACGTCTCTTTCTAACAAGTATGCAAGTGCGAGAGAGACTTATCAGATTGTCGTTAACAGGTACGAGTATATAATTATTATGTTAGAACTGCTGCAGTAACATCATTTGACTAATAATTCCACTTATACTAAATAGACAAGAAATGCTGAAACTATTCATTCATTAACACCGAATGGAATATTCATATTATAAGTCACGGTTCCATATTATTTATTATACGGGGCGTCTCAAAAATTGAAGCTAGTTCAGAATCAATTGCTGTTTTGTGTATGCAGTAACTTTAATATGTGAATACAAAATTTCCTAATTTAATTCACTTGGCTCAATTTACAATACAAAATTTAGACATAACACATTTCTTAGTAACATATTTATACAATCCTAGTAATAACAGATAAGCAACATACAAACATTTTTATTTACATTATATAATACAAGCATATAGGCGGCAAATCATCGCGCATCAATCTCAAGGGTCAACCAACTTTTGTCTCCTGAGTCACTATTCACTACTGGAAAGTACAATTTTCATTCCATACACATAAAAATATGCGACCTGGACAGGTCACCTGCAGGTGCACGGCACAGGAACATTCTTCTAATAAACTGACTCACAATCGTCTCCTGGGTCACGGTACGTAATAGCAACAGAAAGATGATTGACCCACACACCCACATCAAGACCAATCGTCTCTTTAAAATCGAGTAGTCATGTAATAACTGCGTTAGGAATATATCGTAGAAGGTAAATCTCGTGAAAATGTGGAGCAAACTTAGAGAACAATTTTATAAATCATAATTTATAAATCATATATTTCGGTTACATATTTTTAGTGATTGTATGTTTAAAGCCCACCGGAGTATTCTCCAGATTTATTATAAGAACTGAGCTTACCTTTTGGGACAAATGAATTGAATGAATTTTGTGTAAGAGTATGAGTTAGCATAGCGAATTATCACATCCATAATAAAGATTTAAAAAAAAGACATTATGGCTAAGTTTTATCATCAACATATCAACTAAAAAAGTAGAATTGAATAATAATACATTTGATTAGGTGGTAAGATTTCATTCGTTTAGTTAGACCGAAAACATTTCTTGCAGCAGTGACAATATTTAACGTGTATGTTTAGTGCATATCGAATTCATATCACATTTAAGGTCCACTCCACTTGTCCAAGAGCTATGTCCAATGTGTATTTAATCACTAACTCGTATATTTTGTGACCATTTCATAGTATACGTAGTAATTATTCTTAAATGCAATACAGTAAAGTTAGCATGACTAAATAAAATTGTATTACGATAGTAAAACATGTATGGTAGTTACATTAAAAGAAATATGATAGCATTGTAAATCATATTTACGTCACACCTGGCCATAATGCGAGTTTTACTGCACGCTGCGCGTACGGGAAAACTCGCATTGTGGCCAGGTGAAGACGTAAAATTTTGTACTCAACACGGGCGGTAAATCGTAAAGCCCCAGAGCGCATATTTATGACCCTCACCTTCGGTTCGGGCCACAAACACCTGCGATCTGGGGCATTCACGAATTCACCGCCCTAGTTACATAATGTACTATTAGGTCACACCTGGCCATAATGCGAGTTTTACTGCACGCTGCGCGTACGGGAAAACTCGCATTGTGGCCAGGTGAAGACGTAAAATTTTATACTCAACACGGGCGGTAATTGGTAAGGCCCCAGAGCGCATAATTATGGCCCTCACCTTCGGTTCGGGCCACAAACAACTGCGATCTGGGGCATTCAAGAATTCACCGCCCTAGTTACGTAATGTACTATTTCAGAACACAAACATGTATAAATTGCGAAATCATTGATTTTAAATTTTAAATACATTATAACACGACGGCGAATGGGTTTTACGAAATTAAAGTTTAACATCATAATAATGCTGATGTCCACGTTAATCCCTTAGCCTGATCCCCTAGGGGAAAGAAAGCGGTTAGGTTGCTAGGTGAAGGAGTCGAGCGAGCGAAGCGAGCGTGACGCGGCAGCGTCCGGGGAAGCGCCATAACCGAACATTATCATTTTTTCCTGGTCGAATATAAAGTAATTGCCGCTAATTCCCCTCGGTAATCGGGGTCAGGTGACTAACGTGGATAACGTGATAATAATAGGCGCACTCACCATCATGAAATGCAACAAGTACCAATTAAACAAACGCTTGTAAACTCCCGACGTTGTCGCGTATTAGTGTCAGCGTGCCGGTTAACGTGTTAGTGCCTCGCAGTAGTCGGGCAGCGGCCTGACGCCCGCGCGGCCCGCGACCCGCGCGGCCCGGCCGGCCACGCGCGGGTTCACGCGCGCGGTGTGCAGCTCCGACACTTGCGTGGAGCACGCGGCCGCCGGGTCGCCTGATGACCTCAGTTTCCCCAGCCTAGTGACGTTAACATGAGTTAGGAGAGACGTTGCTCTTCGTTTTATCCATACTTCCATACTAGTCTTGTAAATGCGAAGGTCTCTCTTAAGAGTCCGCAGTAAGCTCGATTCTCCAGACAAACTAGTACGATCTAATTTTAAAACTACGTGTTCAATTGTAACGAAACATTGCATGTACACTAGACAGCATAAGTGCATGGTCAACTGACAAACTGTTTCCTTTGACGCGCTCGCTAACTAGTACGGTACGCGAAATGAATGCACCTTCGATAACTCACAAGGTCGCGATGTTTTTGTTAACATTTAGACTATAATGAGTACTACTAGAAGTTAAAAATTCTAGTGAATTTTGACGTTGCTTTAGGTATTATATAGCGTTTTCTTAGCGACCCTTGTAAATCCAAGGATAAATTATACAAGTGGTATTTTTCTTCAATGGAGTATCGCATTTTAGTATTATAATCTCCCATTTAATTTTCTAAAACTTTCGTCAAGTGATAACGTCGGTATAATCCGACCCAAATAAAATGTTTACATTTCCTATAAAAGATTATACAAGTGGGTTTGGATTACTGAATACTATTAAAAACTATCAAAGTTAACCAGAGTTTGAATTAATAACATATTTATCAATAGCTTAATTTTATACGAACAGTTTAATGTTGAAATCCTCCTAATTATTTAAAAATAAATCTCAAAAAAATTCAAGTCGACGCATATAATCCAGCTTTATCATAGTAATCTATTGATAAAAAATCTAAGTAATTCATCAATAGCTCCTCGTTTTATTCACTTATCAATTATTTTTCAAATTTGAACTCACGACGATCAGCGCGCGAGTCTAGTGCGCCGACGGCGAGAACGTCATGACCAATCACAGCACGCCGTTGCTTGTTTCCTACGCGGGGGCGTCCCCTCTGTGCTGACAACCGGACATCGACAGTTCATTTGCATTTGGAAAATGTAATACGACAATGCGCGTTAAAAGTTTACTTTGAAAATGAATGTGTTTAATTTGTAATCAAGTCTTGAACTTTGATGTTGTAGTGGTTAAGGAGAGAGGCATTGCGCGTCTAATAAAATTACGAATATAGCCTTTATATGTTATGTAGTTATAGTAAGCTAACTAAATCAATACTTAATTAATGTGTTGAATGGATCAGCTCACTTGAAAAATGTTATCTTTTACCGAGTTTAGCTATTGTTATGTTTTACTGTACAAAAACCTCCATGGTAAAGCTGTGATGATTGTAAGATTACAAATACCTAATCTCTATGGTAGTAATAAAAAAAACAATTATTAATGACTCCAGTATTATGCCTGCATCACACTGGCGCGGCCTGGCCCCGGCGGACAATAGTAAACTTGTCCACCGCTGTCAAATTTTCTATTGTCCGCCACCGCTGGCCACGCCAATGTGCAGGCCTTAAACATACAATTTTATAGAAACACTCCACTGACAAGCTGTGATGATTGTAATGATTACGAATAGTTTATATAGTTAGTAATAAACTAAATCAATATTTCATTAATGTTGTACATATTGCAAAAATATGTATCGATAATATCCTCTCATAAATAAGTACCAAAACCTTAATCCACTCACATAAGAGTTATGGTTCATATTTATGAGTAAGTTGTATGCACTATGCACCTATATTTTTACACTTGACTGTACTCGAGTGTTAAGTGGAGCTCACGTGAAAAAATATATAGTACGGCGGAAATTGGGCAATATTGATAAAAGTCGTGGACACATCTTCTATATACCTAACACTGGTATGTGTTCCTTGTTCTCTCCAGAGTACGAATCTACCGGTTTTAGTTAAGGGAAAGGGGCCAGGCATAGTTGTGACGTCACAAAGATGGCGGTCAGTCTTTGGATGGATGACCGCCTGATGTTTGAGTGGTTAATATAAATGCGCGTTTCCGTGCTTTGGAAGGAACGTTAAGCAGTTGATCCTGGCTGCTGTCTATGACAGTAGTCGTTAAGCCGAGTTAGAGGCCTTCGGGCGGCTTAAGAACTTCTAACAGGCGAGTTGCCCATTCACTTGACAAAGTGGGGACAACTGTCACTCGCGTCCGCAGGAGCTACCCACCCCAACCCTGCACGTGTCCCCTGGGTGGTACTAAAGAGTGGCAAACTTTAAAGGCCAAAATAATATATGCCATACGATTAAATAAACAAAGATGGCGGCCGACGGTCATCGATTTTTGTTCAAATCTCGGGTTCTATTGCTTCGTGTGAGGTGTCATTTGAAAGCATATTAAACGTACTATAATTGTTTTCTTCAAATGTAAAACGTACAACAAACCGTTTGAAATAATGGATTATTTTACCTTAGACGTTTGCTTACTTAACATCATAATTCGAGAAAGAGATACTTTAGCATGATTAAAGTCATTATAAAAAATATCAAGCATTTTATTAGCTTGCCAAAAATATGCAATTTGTTTTAGTTCAATAATAATTACATATTATGGCCAATTCCGTAACGCAAGTCCGCGGCAACCAGCATGCTGTGTATGTTTGAAATACTTTGAAAGTTAATTTTTGGTGTTCCCAAATGAAAGGTACTGTAGTCGAATTAATAAATTTTGTGTTTAACTGTATATTAGTACGCGTAGATTAGTTTTTATAATCGGTTAAATGAGTTATTTCAAATAAATCAATCAATCAATATCATTTATTTGCCGGAATACAGTAGATACTTATATAAATAATACAAATGTCAATAAGATTAAACACAACAGTGTATTCAGCCCATATGCAGGGATGCAAATGTCTTGAGTTTCATTACATAGGTGTGTAAATAATCAATTACACCTAGGAGCAAGTTATCAGCCAGGTGAGCATAATTTATTTTGTCATTATGTTTCAATAAAAAGCCATTTTAAATTCATAAATGCGTTGTCTGTGAGCCGCGAGCTTTCGCCAAAATACAGCCCGACAACTAGGACCCAAATTGTCGACATGGCCATTGGAGACATTTGGACGTGGTGATTTCTTACATTAACCTTTCTAGCAACAGCTTTAGGTAAACACAATTTTTTCTCTGGAGATGCATATAGATATTTATGGTTTGTCGACTGATATATATTCTGTGCTATGGAACTGCAAGTCCTTGCAGTTTTTCAGGCAACAAGTTCGAACAGAACCGTGAGCGGCGAGGCTCGCGAGGCCGCAGACCGGGCTCCACGTAGGCCCGAAGGCCCGAAGCGTCCCTCCAAAGCGCGCTCTCGGATACTTTACTCCTGAGTTCACGGACAAGCGAATCTGAACGTGTGCGTGCGTCCCTCCAGAGCGTGCTCTTCACACGAGCCCGAAGGCCGAAGACCCGAAGGACGAGCCCACGCGGATATTTTACTACTTCCAAGTGTATTACAAGTGAACCCGAGGGCTTAAGGTACGAAGCGTACCTTCAGGGAATGCTCTCCACGCAAGCCAGAGGGCCAAAGGCCCGAAGGGCGGGCCCACGTGGACACTTTATTACTCCTAAGTGTCTTAAAAGCGAATCTGACGGCCGAAGGCCCGAAGGAGAGCGGCATAGCACGCGAGGCGGCAGGCTGAGCTCTGCGTAGCGTAGGGGCGAGGGCCGAAGCGTCGCTTCAGAGCAGGCTCTCGCAAGCAACGCAAGCCAGAGGGCTAAAGGCTCGAAAGGCAGGCCCACGCGGACACTTTATTACTCCTAAGCATCTTACAAGCGAATCTGAGGGCCAAAGGCCCGAAGCGTCTCTTCGAGTGCGCTCTCGAATACTCTACTCCTGAATGTGTTACAAGGGAACCTGAGGGCCAAAGGCATGGCACGCGAGGCGGCAGGCCGAGCTCTGCGTAGGGACGAACGTGTGTAGCGTCCCTTCAGGGTACGCTCTCGGACTTTTGTTTGGATGTTTGTTACTCAACCACACTTATTTGGATGAAATTTTGCACGAAGATAGTTCATAGCCTGGATTAAAATAAGGGATAGTTTTTATCCTGGGCCCACGCAGACCAAGTCGCGGGAGAAAGCTAGTTGTCTAATAAAGCCGCTTGCGTTGATTGTTTTATTATTTATTTTCAGTTAGCGACCCGCCCCGGCTTTGCACGGATACTATGTCATACATGTAAACCTTCCTCTTGAATCACTCTCATCTATTATAAAAAACCGCATCAAAATCCGTTGCGTAGTTCTAAAGATTTAAGCACACATATGGACAGACAGCAGGAAGCGACTTTGTTTTAACTACACTAACAGAGATTAACAATCTCACTTGAGAGCAAAAAGAAGACGTAAATTAGTGTAAGGGGGTCACCCCCCACACACATTTTACGTCTTCTAAGAAAAGAAAAAGAACGCTTCAGAGCTCTCGCCTCGCCTTCGGCTTGGGCTACAAGGTTCCTGAGGTAGCCTTTATTTTACTGCTTTAGGTGCGTATCATGACCGTCTGACTCGTATAATTACTTAGAAAACAAAACAAGAGTGTCTCAAGGCGCCATGTCAGTGCTACCTAGCTGAACCGTGGGAACTAAGATTTATACCTACACTTTGGGAACCGAGGTCGGTTCATTCAGCCAGTTGGTTGGCACACGCGCTCACGGCCGGACGCTGCTTATGCGCACAATTAGGTATTGAAAATGACTTCGTTGCGAATAAAGTCGATTCACTGCAGCGTTGTGGGGTGTGACAACAATAAAACAAATAGACATTTATGGTTTTTTATCTGCCGACTGACGATGACAGATTAGTAACCCTACCTACTTACTTTATATAGGTACCCAAGTACTAATTATTGACCTGGTACGAACTAGTGAGTTTTAACAAGGACGTTTACGGAACATTGAATCTTTAATACCTATTTCAAATACGTAATTATTTTGTAAGGCCTGCTTGAGTTTCGGTAATTTAGTATACCTACCTCGAGCCTCAGACAAGTTTACTCCGCCACTGCCATGAAGTCCAAATTATTTAGTTGTTTTCGTAGATTTCATGTTTATGTTTATCCCTGTATAACAGCAATTAGTATAATAGTTTACTTCGTAAGATTCGCACGGCAGCTTAAGAAAGGGCGAATACATCGTCGTTGGTTGGTATAGGGACTTATGACTTTTTGAAAGGGCTGGAATTCACTCGCGAGGATGAAACACATAATCAGAATATTTTAAAACAATACATTACAACAAATTATGCCTAGTGTCTACTTTCAAGTTTGTAATGCTACTTTTAAACTATTACGTTATTCTTATACATACGCTGTAAATAACGAAGATACGTAGGTACCTACGTATCTATATGCCAGCTCTCGTGAATCGACCTGTACACCAACAAAATCTATATTGTTGGAAAAATTATAAAATTACCTATCTTTTTCATAACATCTTTGATTGCGCTAATGTTATTATTTATTGAGTTACAAGCGTGTTTTATCAGTACTCATGCTAACGCGCACGGTCAAACAGTCATATGTTGTAAAAAGATTTTGATGGTACGTCATAGGGCTCGAATAAACAATTATATAAAGTTTAATATGCTTTCAAATGACACCTCACACGAACCGATCAGTAAAATAGAACCCGAGATTGGAACAAATCGATGACCGTCTGCCGCCATCTTTATGACGTCACAGCTATGTCCGTCCCCTCTCCCTCAACTAAAACCGGCAGATTCGTACTCTGGAGACAACGAGGAACACAACCGTACGAAAATTGTGAAGGAGACGACTTTTTGCGATATTGCCACCGTACTAACACTGAATATACTGAAAAATAATTTCAGTGTGCTGTGATGATTATTAGATTACGAATAACCTGCATAGGTGACACTAAAATACATCAATACTTGTTTAATGTGTGGTACTCCAGTGTAGTAATAGAAGATTGTTATCGATTAAGTATGATTATACAAAAAACACTACAGTGTTAAATTTATAAATTAATCTTAATATGATGACTTTTTCGTCTATTAACTATACATTAATAAGCATCATTGATCTAAAGAGTACCTATCAACGTACTTATGCAATTACTTATTCAATCAAGCTAGGTTGAACCATTTCAACCACCACCACCACCACCATGAGTGACCGCTATGTCGATCAAGTAACGCATTACGCACTATACTACGTAACGTACGCTATGTAGATGTGAATGTCATTTTTTTATATGAAAAAGGACAGCTGAATTGTCCTAACGCACGTTCGAAACATTACGTTATTACCCCTCAGATCTCTAGCTGACCCACGGCCCGCTTTCTTACAGTCGGTTATAACGGGTTTCTTCGATTTCGGTTAAAACCGGTTTTGCATTCCGTACTCTCAATCAACTGAGCTATCGGAACAATCCACCTCGGTCACCTTTTTTATCAATCAGTTCATTCTTACAAGGCCTTAGGGAGACGTGTACCGACATCTGCCTAGATGCGAGATGATCTGCCTAGCAGCAATTTGTATGTAATCATATTAAATCCATTTAGTTTTAGTGGTAGCCCTACGCTTAAAAAAACCGCAAATCGATGTACAGTTTAGCCGTTTGGCACACACATACTATAGGGCAAAACAATTTTTTTGACCCGCAGTTCCTAAAAAAAATTCCCTTAGATATGAGGATATCACGTATCATTTGTGGTATATTCAATTTTTAAAAAATCAGCCATATCGTGTCTGGAGGAGCCCAAACTTGGTATGTTTGGGGGAGTGCCGAAACCTTTTTCTTTTTGTATGGGATTTTTTTTTCTCAGAAACCTATCGTGTGTAGTATCATATGAAAGGGCTTTGCGAGGCAATTCTAAAAATATGCCACATCATTACATTTTAGCCATATTTTTTAAATTAATACAAAAATAATTTTCGAAACATACCAAGTTTGGGCTCCTCCAGACACGATATGGCTGATTTTTTAAAAATTGAATATACCACAAATTATTCGTGATATCCTCATATCTAAGGAATTTTTTTTTAGGAATTGCGGGTAAAAAAAATTGTTTTGACCTCTAGTATACGAGTGCCAAACGGCTAAACTGTACATCGATTTGCGGTTTTCTTATGAAATTGGGCTTGTGGGGCTTCCACTATTTTGTTATTATATTTGGTAAGGTTGGCCTTAAATATGATAAAAGAGAAAGTTTCGCCTTAATATGAACCAACGTGAATGTAAACTTAACACGCAAAACTAAAAGAAAGCGTTTACGTGACGTATGTAAGAAATGTGCATCGAAAATCTACATTTTCAATAACTCCGGATTTTTGTATTAATTAATAAAAAAAGTCTTCTTCCACATCGATGACAAACTACTTTTCTGAGGGTTATTGGTAATTTAATAATTTATTGTTAGGCCCCAATCGGACTTTGAAAGATTCTTTGAAATCGAATGAGTAGGTAAGGTACCTATTTTCGGAGATTACCCCCAACCTGCACCCTAATTTAACTGCCTACTACTATTATTAGACAGATAAGTAATAACCCTGTTTATACTTTCCGTACTTACTTCATATTAGTAACATCAGGGGCCCGTTTCATGAAGCAACAAGTTACAAATACAAGGGGAAGTCTCTATTCAATACCGTTTCATAGAAAGAGATTTCCGCTTGTAATTTGTAACTTGTTGCTTCATGAAACGGGCCCCAGATCATTATGACATCGGGACCTGGAAAACCTCTAGTAAATAAGTACAACAACTCTCAGTCTACAAATAAAATTAAAGTTAAAGAAAGTTTAATACTAATAACCCTATATAACTTTCTTTACTTGCTATTATTGGTTAAATAAAATAGATAATTATGTCATTTCAACCGAAAAGAACTACTAAGTAACTAAATATAATGTACAATCAAGTACTTAAAGTTTGTACCAACAAGTTTGAGCGGACGCTCGGCCTTGGCGAGGTACTCGGCCGGCAGCACGCTGCACACGAATCGCGCGAGTCGCGCGCGAAAGATTTAAATTACGGATAATAACTGATAAGCTAATACAATTTAGAGCTATTGACGAATCCGTTAGAATTTGTGTTTATATATTCTTCGATAGAACTAAAATGAATTACACCGACTTGAGAATTTATGAGATTTCTTTTATGGTAAGGAGAATGGTTTCAAGATATTATTCCTAATTAAAAAAAATGCTATTGATAAATATGTTAGAAATTAATGGGGCCATTTTTTTAAATACTTTTGAATACACTTTAGTAGCCACTAGTCACTTGAATATTCTTTTAGGAGATTTATAATATTTTAAATCAATTCCGGTTTTGCTAACGTAATCTCTTGACAAAACTATTAGAAAACGATATGTAAGGTTTGAATAATCAAATGCGATGCATTATAGGAAAAAACTATAACTTGTATAATCTTTGCAAAGTTTTACAAGTGTTCCTTACAAAAAAATTAATTATTCGAAAACCAAAATCAAAAACTGCTAGAAAATATTTTTCGCTGTTAGTACTTAATGTACTCTCGCTGATAACAAAAAAAAATCAAACTTGGGACTTATGTTAGTTTGAGGACAAATTATAGTGTTCGCGTACCGTACTAAACGCCATCTATGTGCACGACGTGTAATATCATTATAGATGTAAATGTAAACCTCAGAGGATCAGCAAGGTTTCACTAGATGGCGTTGTTAACAAAAATGGAAACAAAAAGTAATTCTTCGTCTTGGATATAATTATAATTATTTTCTTGGGTTATTATTTTTCCTATATTATATTGTCAAGTAATCTTGCCAACGCATTATCGGTCGATAATGGCGGTATTATGACGCAATTTGGAATGTGTATTCTATTTATGTGCTACCTTTGTGCATTTATTTTTCTTGCGATGTTTCCGATTCACTACCAGTGAATATCCAAACAATTCCAAAAACACATCTTTCCCAACATATTTTTGGTTGGGTGCGGGATTTGAACCCACGACTCTCAAGCTAGGTGTCGACCTAGTTACTTGCCTTGTTAGCCACTCGACCATCGGTTCAATTGACTAGGCAGTTGAAATTTATCATAAGTTTAATTTGCTGCTCAGATATTAATCCATTACTACTACGATTAATATAATAATCGATGAGGGTAGACGAATGAATCAAAACTGCCATACTTATTCGTTTTTATCACAAAGATGTTACGTGTTCGTTCGTAGGACTACTCAGCTTTGTTATTCATATTTTTTTCTGGATAACATGAATATTAAAACTAGTTTTCGACGTAATATTGATCTAGTTAAAAGGTCGCAAATATTTGCGATATGTAACGAAGCTACAAGCTACAGAAACTGATCTAAACGTTAGTAGTTATTTTACACGTTTGTGATATAATTATTTAGTAACTACTACTGAACTATCATACATTTTTCTGATGATTTATTTTCAAATAATATCGTTACAGCTAAAAAAAGGTTGAGCAAAAGGAAACGTCTCTGCTACACCGACAAAGAACGGCCACCAGCCATTGACAATGGACTATAAAGAAAATGATTTTGAATCGACAAGTCATTACGTCGATTTATTGCACAAGTGTGGAGTTCGTCGTGTCTCCATAACGAGAAGGGTTTATAATTATCATGGGCATGCTGTTAAACCCATACTTACAGAGAAGCACATAAAACAGCAAATTGTCGCAATTTGGACACTGGACAACTGGATTTTTGTCATGTTTAGTGATGAGAAGTGAGAAGTGTTTAAATTTATTCATAAGGACATATAAGTTCACGTTCAGTGATCACGTAGTGCCTAACGCGGAATCTGGTGGTATATCTAACTGTGAACATGTAGGGTTTGAATAAAGACAGACCGGGTTATATATAAACAAATGTCAAAAGTAAAATATGAGTAGAATATTGTTTTCATCGTGGTTTTTTATCCCTGTAGACACTATTAGTAATAGATGTGTTACGTTAAGGAAAATTATCATAATAGAATATAATCATTTTGTTAATTAACGAGATCGAGTGAGATAGATAACCGTAGAAGCCTACCATTATAATCTATGAAATACTAGTATCAATAATAAAAGCCTTAGTGAACTGTAAGATTGTTTCGTATTTTTTTATTATTTTAAATGGCGGGTTTAATTACTTATTTCAAATCTCACTTAAATAGAAAATGCCAATAAACACCAGAATGCGTTCGCCTGATATATATGTTATCATAACCCGGTCTGAAATTATTAATAAAATTGACAATAGGTATTATTTTTATTGAGGTAAAGCTTCAATCTTTTTCCGATTTTCGGAAATGAAATTTAAGCTATAACCTCGATAACATGTTAAAAATTGGCTAATTCACTAATACTACTACTGAATAAATATAATTTTAAAATGAAAAGTTCTTTGAGTTATTTAATTGTATTTAATTACTGTTATTTATATTAAACAATTTGGCTGTGCAAAATAGTGTAAAAAACAGAAATCATAAAAACACTAAAAAGGCAGTCAGCACCGTGTCATTTGCACTTAATAGGCTAATCCACAAGCCCATCCAATCTTGTTGTTGACACTGGTCAGTGGTTTATCACGGGTATACATATTTCAACTGTGAAATATGTACCTTTGATAAACGAGTAGGTAGGATGACAGTTCAGTAGATTAAACCTTGCTTAACTTGTCAATAATTGTACTCGCATCGCAAGAAATTTTTTTGGTGATTACAGGAGTCAATTATTATCAGTGAATTAAGTTATATTCGTCTATATATCAATATTTTTGGCCAGCAGCGCCATCTAGTTTATTTTGTGCGCAACGCATGCAATCATATCAGCTGTAGATGTCAAACGGTGCAAGCGAAACTAGACCGTAAGGTGTCCATGCATTAATGCAGCCGATAGTACAGTGACATGAGGTATATTCAAGTTTCCAGATACTTACCATAGTAAAAAAATACAGCGAATTTAAGTTTTTCATACAAAATTTGGTTTTGCTGTATTTCGTTGGTTTTATAAACTGGAACTATATACACTAATTACAGACATAGATATACCTCATGTCATTGTATATACAAAGTTTCCTCACAATCAAACAAGTAGTTTTAAAATGAGAACGAAACTCCGTTTGTATGGAAAGGTGCAATTCGGCCGAGCTAACTGTGTAAGAATCCAGAGTGAACCGAATAAGATGAAATTACAAAATAGGTATGGAGATAGTTTGAACCTCGGGGCAGGACATGGGACAATTTCTATTGCGGAAATCGGATGATTTATATATATAAAAGAGTTCCAGACAAACGAAGTCGCAGGCAAAAGGTAGTTAAAAATATATGCAAGTATAACGTCCGCTGATGTGAGTCACTTTTGGCACATAATTACATCTTAAGAGAGATAAGATAACAGATAATTATTTTTAAAACACGAGTAAGTTTTGCAACATAATTTTCTGAAGTTACATGAAAAACCATGTTTAATAAACTTTTGACTCCTGGGTCACGAGCCAGATTAACTTTAACAAAAAGTTGGATACCTAACCCATAGAAATTATTCAATTTGCTAAGGAGTAACTTACACAAAAATGAATACCCTCGTGGGACCAATATGTAACAGAAGAGGTTTTAACCCTAAGACAATTCAAGGCTAGGCCAAGGCTAAATTCAGTGCCTAGGCTGACCTGACCTGTTTTCTGTGTAATTTAAATTTAATTAATAAGCAAGGATGATAAGCATAACTTCATTCCACTGTTTTGCGGAATTGATATGAGAAATTTCACTCTGTTTTCACTTAGTTTTTCACATATAGATACCTTATACATCTCTGTGGGTACCTATGAGATTTAAATATTTTAATTTGTTTTGGCACTACCTTATACATATCTAAGAAATAGGATTGCATTTTCTTTCTCTTATTGTATCTGACACGTAAACTCTGGTGTAGTTAATTCTTTTATGAATAATGTACTCATACTATTTTGAGTCTATAGATAGACATTTTGACTTGTAAAAGTGCCGTTGTGTCCTATTTTCGGAATAAATATTTTGAATTCAAAACAATTCTAACAATTTCTATCATCTAAATAACTGGTCGGCGGCACGAAGATAATTTACACTGATTCTTACCAAAATTCGTTGCCGGGGTGTGCGTTCCCATCCCAGGGGTACGTCATGACTAGTAACTTGCCCGCGTGCTCGCCTGTTAGTCTTGCTGAGGGCTCCCGGTTTTCTAGTTGGACATTGATACCTCCTGTATAAAAAATAATAATAAAAAAAAGCCTTTTATTTCTGGCCAATTAATAAAGTATTAACATAACAATAATTATAAGTTTTCGATATTATTATAAATGCAATAGTATCAAATGTTAAGTTAATTATTTATGAATTATAGTTTAATGTATAATACTGAAAATTGACGTATCATAATCTAAGTTATTCATTTCTAGCAAGAAACCCTCCTGCTAAGGTAAAGGTAACACATTAAAAAAATAAATGCCTCTGTTGGCAAATTAATTTGCGAATTAATGTCCATCAGGATTTGGAAGTGGAAAATGTACACTAACCTTTTGGATGCCTTTTGCTTTCGAAGAATATTCTTTTTTCTAAACATCCCTCTTCTGTTCCATTTGTGAATAACGCTGAAAAGATATGATTTTTATATTCTGACAGTTATCATCAATCATATAGCATAACTGTAGGTTCATGTGAGCGTTTCTGTACGCCGAGTATTAGTGAAAGGTAATTTTACAACCTTTTATATAACTTGCAATGTATGTATGTAACTATGTTTGTTCGAGTGGAATCTTGCAACACAATTTTGAAGCAGTTATCTTCAATCGATTGAGCTGAAGTTTTGGGTTTAAGCATAGTTTGGATGACAATTTAATATTATGGTACCATCGAGCTGATCTGATGATGGAGACAGAAGGTGGCCATGGGAATTCAGGACTTAACAGACGTGGCCCCGTTGAGTTTGGGCTCGTTAGAATCGTCTCAACGAGCAGTTGATGACGGTATACCGAAAAATACAGTTGGGAATAAAAGCTTGTACTAAAAAATATTTTTTTGCTAGAAACTTACAAATGTTAACATTCAATTTTCCAATTTTATGATCGCATATGTATGCTTTGTCAAGTCTTACAAATACTATATTCTGATTGTGTTATGTATTAATATTAACACTTTCAGTGCGAGGAACCCGCTAGGCTCTCTGCTCGTTAGTTGGCTACCGTTTATGGAGTAAAGCAGTTTTTCGCATGTTATCGGCTAGGACCGTATCGTTACGGCACTGAATGAGTTAACCTGTGTTTGAATATGGGCAGACACTAAATAAAATAATCATTCATGTCGTATTTTCTCGAAAAAGGATTAAAAATGTAGTCAAATGGAGGAAAAAGCAATGCAAGAGGTTAAATAATCACAAAGTTAAAAAAAAAAAAAAAAAAACATTTATTGCAGACAGAATCATTTATTGAAATCATTTATTGAGTGTCTAATCTTTTAAGAATTCCTTTGTTCTGCCCCTTTCCCGCAAAACGCAACTTCATATGAGACGATCGTCATTTACTATGACGCTCGCCGCTTGTGACGTCACTAACTGCGAGCGTTTTCTCTCTCCAACAAGCAAAATTAAAACGGTTGTAGCTTCGTAATTCTTTGAGATATCTAAATGGGATTTTCGTCACTAGGCATATTTTTTTGCCTTCTTTTTTTTGGAGTTACAATAGTTTTCGAGTCTACATCAGTATTATGCAAAAAGAGCGGTAGTTGAGGGGCTCGTGATAATTTACCTAAAATACTGGGGCTCGGTTGTATGTAGGCAAAGTTGACGTCAGTGACATGGTTCAACAAGTCCTTCTTCAAGAACGATCGTATCCTCTCAAGGAACGTGAGTATGTACACGTCGGGTTGGTGAGCTGACACTTTCCAAACACCAAGACCTGAAAAAAAAGGATGTCATATATTCATCCACTATCCAAAGGCGCAGCGTGGGTAAGCACACAAGGTGGCTGGATGCGAGTGGCACAGGACCGGTCATGTTGGCACTCTTTGGGGGAGACCTATGTCCAGCAGTGGACGTCTTTCGGCTGATATGATGATGATTATGATATTACAAAGTTGAGCTCACCAGCCCCAATAACATTGATGAAAGCGTCCCTCCCCGCTTCCCTGCTCCGTTCCTCTGCCTCCAGCAACACGCACTCCGCGGTGACGCTGAGCCTCTTATATAGTATATGGGATAGTTGAACTCACCAGCCCCAATAACAT
This sequence comes from Epinotia demarniana, assembly GCA_945867215.1. Classification (NCBI taxonomy): domain Eukaryota; kingdom Metazoa; phylum Arthropoda; class Insecta; order Lepidoptera; family Tortricidae; genus Epinotia; species Epinotia demarniana. The sequence goes on along the minus strand of OX244261.1, from coordinate 38,791,013 downwards.
TGATGAAAGCGTCCCTCCCCGCTTCCCTGCTCCGTTCCTCTGCCTCCAGCAACACGCACTCCGCGGTGACGCTGAGCCTCTTATATAGTATATGGGACAGTTGAACTCACCAGCCCCAATAACATTGATGAAAGCGTCCCTCCCCGCTTCCCTGCTCCGTTCCTCTGCCTCCAGCAACACGCACTCCGCGGTGACGCTGAGCCTCTTATATAGTATATGGGACAGTTGAACTCACCAGCCCCAATAATATTGATGAAAGCGTCCCTCCCCGCTTCCCTGCTCCGTTCCTCTGCCTCCAGCAACACGCACTCCGCGGTGACGCTGAGCCTCTTATATAGTATATGGGACAGTTGAACTCACCAGCCCCAATAACATTGATGAAAGCGTCCCTCCCCGCTTCCCTGTTCCGTTCCTCTGCCTCCAGCAACACGCACTCCGCGGTGACGCTGAGCCTCTTATATAGTATATGGGACAGTTGAACTCACCAGCCCCAATAACATTGATGAAAGCGTCCCTCCCCGCTTCCCTGCTCCGTTCCTCTGCCTCCAGCAACACGCACTCTGCGGTGACGCTGAGCCTCTTGTAGTACACTTCGTTGTCGAATATGGCGTCGTGGACTTTGACGTAGCGGTCGACGTAGCGTCTGTCCTCGGGCTTGTCTTCGATGTTGACGTAAGACGTCAGCTCTTCGTACGTGTAACTGTGTACCTGGTATATAAAAGATGAAGTCAATGAACTGACAACTTGTATGGAACGAATGACAATTTTGAAAATAATTTATAATAGTTTTTTTTTGTGTAGCGAATATATTATCATTTAAATAGTTACCCAACTTAATGAACCAGCTTCTGAATAAATATTTTTGTCTTTATTATGGTTTATTTCTCTGTTCCTGCGGAACACTCATCCACAAAATAAGTATCTGCCTAGGGCGACACATCGTGCACCCAGAAGAGGTACAACATATCACCGGTCAAAGAATCTGGAATTTCCTAGAGGCAACGGGCCTTAACGGGGCTGCCACAATAGATCACTTGCTGGTCGAAGCGGCATATAAAGGCCCGCAGATCAACAATGAAAATGGTTTATTTACATTTGCTCTATAATATTCAAGAGAAATCATACTGGCCTAGGTCTTCATCGTAGTCTAGGGACTCTATACCTGGTAGAACTCTGAGAACATCTGCCGCCACATGTGTCGCGCGGACTGGTTGTTACGCACGTACGTCGTCTTCAGCACGTTGAGACACGTCGTGGGCGTCACCTCCTCCCCGTACCTGAGTTACCAACACAGTGATATTACAGAACCACAGATTAAATAATACTACGACCGTACAGAAAGAAGGTCCTCACGTAAGTTATTTTTGGCAGCTGGAAAAGCATGCCACACGATACAAGATTTTTTATTGCAATCCTTTTAAACTTGACATTTTTAAATCAATTATTTATTTCCAGTTTTAATTCATATTTAATTTCAAATTATTGTCAATTTTGATTATTTTTCATGTTTCATTTTCGTTGTTCAATCTTAATTTATTTTTAATTTTAGTTTATTTAGAAAATGTACTTAATTGAATTCTATTTTTAATCATAATTTATTTTAAATAGTTACTAATATGTTTTTTTAAAGATTATTTGTGATGCATGCTGCTTGCTGATTTGTAGCTATTTGTGTGCCAGGTGGCGAAACATAGAGATCAAATTGTTGACAAATAAATATTTTTGAATTTTTGAATTTCGAAAATAGGAATCACGGCTTTTTAAATTGCTGAATAGCACGTTCTCTTGCGCTCCTGGGGCGATTAAAAAGCCATGATTCCTATTTTCTAGCTGCCAAAAATAGCTTGTGATACAGTATGTTCTGTACGGTCGTAGTATTATGTATACTGTGTGTCTGTGTAGGGTGTGCCAACACCTGGGAGGTGTACGAAATAAAATGAAGGCCTCACAGAACTGAGAATGTGTGGGAATCGACTTAGACAGATTTTATTGATATGATGGTGGTTTTATTGGCTGGTGGTTGGTACTGGGTTTGTATTTAATTAAATGCGATGTGATTAACATAAAAACGAATTTTAGACGATATACGTGGGACATATAGGTATATGAGGACGACTAAATTTATTTTGGTTGTTACCAAGGTCATGTCTCCTGGGTACATATAGCGTAACAAAACTACACGGTACATTAGGCAGTAAAAAGACTTGAAAATTCATACCCATTCTCTAAGCAGTTCTGCTGTTCAGTAATGAGGATATCTTCATAGTCCATACGGCCCCGGCGTTGAAACCTAGGACCGATGATTCCTGTTACAAGTAAAAAAATAGGTAAGTAAAAGAAGACCTCACGGGTAGAAGGGCATTAAAATATACGAGAGAAACGTCTTTTTTTCTGTTGCTTGCTCAAAAATTGCAATGCAATTAACTAACGAAAGGTAATTTTTGGAAGATGTCTACCTTACTACTATAAATATTAAACAAAACAGCTCTCTCAAGCCCGCGTGGAACTCGTTTCTATCGTAGCTCCATACACACTTTTACCATTCCATTACATTACACCCCCTTAGATTATGATTTCCGGGTAACCTATCGAAGTTTCGAAAAACACTAGCCCGATTTTCACTTGTCCGGAAACGGTTAACCAAATTCTTATAATCCATACACTTTGTTTACAATACTTTAGATAGAAAATTGGCTTAGATTAGGTCAAAACATTTAAGCAACAGAGTGCTGCACGAGATCTTAAAAAGCCCAAAAAGCGGGGCTCGGGGGGGCGATGCCCCCTTCAATAAATCAGGAAATTATCGTAACAATGGTATTATTTGTAGGTTAGGTTATGGTTAGCTCGTGTTCCTTAGAGCGGAAGTAGGCACCCCGCGAAGCGGGATGACGTCGACACGCTGGCGGTTTGGCAAGGTTAAAGTGTCTGTGTGCCGCGTGGGTTCCTTTCTTGTCGTGAATTGCACTACATCCGCATCCGCAAAAACTCAAAATAAATTTTTGCTGTTAAATGCAATGTTGAAATTTGTGCGGAACTTCCGCGGTTGCGATGTCTGCAACATCCCTGACATGGATTAACTCACCAATAATGACCGCGTCACTTTCCGCGTTCTCCTCGCTGACGAGGCCGCCGTTCTTCCTGCTGCCGTCGTTGACGCACTCGGTGTGCCCGCTCACGTACACTAGGGCGGCAATTTTCATTTCGTCGTAGCTCAGGCAGTTCTCGAGTATGAGCGGCGGTTTTTGTTGGAGCGTGCCCACTGTTTCCCAGCCCTCGTGACTGTAATGTCACGTTTTCTTTATCAAGGGGTCATATTAAGGCAAATCGAATTAACGACCTTCAAACATATTTCAGTTAAGAGTCCGCAGTAAGCTCGGCCCAATTTCACCGTCCCATACAAACGTAGTTACGCTCTCATTTTGAAAACACGAGTAGGATTGTGACGAAACTTTGCATATACAATGACATGAGGTATATCTATGTCTGTAATTCGTTTATATGGTTCCAGTTTATAAAACTAATTAAATACAGCAAAAACAAGTTTTGTATGAAAAACTTAAATTCGCAATGTTTTTTTTACTATGGTATCTGATGCTACATAAACTAATTACAGACATGGATATACCTCATGTTATTGTACACGCAAAGTTTCGTTACAATCCAACACGTAGTTTTAAAATGAGAGCGTAACTACGTTTGTATGGAGAATCGAGCTTACTGCGGACTCTTAAAACACGTACTCGTTCGTGCGTCCAAAAAGCATTAGATTTGTTTTTGTTTAAATTGAATTTATTGTTTATGTTGTCGTTATTTTTAATCCCCGACGCAAAGAGAGGGGTGTTATAAGTTTAACGTGTCTGTATGTGTATCTGTCTGTGGTAACGTAGCTCCCAAACAGATGGGCCGATTTGAATGCGGTTTTTATGTGACTTAGATAATTTTATTCCAAGTGTTCTTAGCCATGTTTCATGAAAATATGTTTAGCCGTTTTTGAGATATTGTACTTTGAAATGAAAAGGTCGGGGGTTTTTCAACTTTTATAAGTAGTAGTTATTTTGTTGTGTTTTACATTGCTTGTGTATGACAACAAAAACTGCGTATCAAAAACACATACACAAAACATTTTTTTTTCATAGCTGTTATGCGCGCGGCAGGTGAATATGAAATAAACCCTCTCACCCTTCACCCTCGCGGGGGAATGTTTTAATACACAGGCAATGTCTTCCATATAAAAAAAAATATAACAAATACATATATGGAATCGAAATGCGCTACCGAATGTGCCCTTGATCGGTTTAAATCCCATTTTTGATACACGCATGTATTCAGAAATTAATAAATATATCTCAATTTTCCGGGATAATACAACATGCTCTTAACGAAAGGAGACATTTTTGGTGGACGATGTCAATCTACATTCTAAATTTAATCTACTTTTAAAACTATCCTTTATCATGGTGATAACGACCTTGTGTTTGACACATAACATAAGGTCAGACAGTCTGAAAAGCCCGTAGCAAAGAGAATATTGAATATGTACAATCGAGTTCCAAATTATGTGTGTTGCTCAGATATTGTCGAAACTTTGAGGGCGTAGATATATTTATGAACTCGACTGTACCTATGTTTATTTTGCAGGTGTGTGTTTACATGTGTGCTGTAAGTGTCCAGATCGAGATTGCGAGATTTAATGTGAAGAAATGTCGTAATTAAAACGTTACTTACTCTTCTTCGCCAGATAGTAGTTTGTATGTGTCATGGGGCCCCATGAACGTGACTGCCCGTTTCTTCAATATCCTGTCGATCAGCTCTGGCACGGTCATGTCTTTGTACAGCGCCTTCTCAATGCTGGACCCAAACTCTCTGCAACAAGAGGGTATTTTAAATATCCTCTAGCCGCCCAGCACGCAAAAACGAACAGGGTGGCTAGAGGATTCACTGATTGGACAATTTTGTTGTTAATTGTTCTGCCAAAGCGGTACTCCAGGATGATGATGATGTTCTGTCCCATTACCCGGGAGACAAATAGCGACCAAGTATTTAAAAAAATCCTTTAAGTAATACAGGCGTAGAACTTGGTAGAACATGGTAGAACTAGTCATCAGTAGGTTAAAATCATTTATTATTTTCAAAAGACCTAGGGGACGAGGGCAGAAAGTTACAGAAAAAAATACATTAAAACAACCCTGCATTATTTATGTGGTAGGTGTGGTGGTAATCCCGGTAAGGGCAAAAATTTGTGTGATAAGCATGAATATTTGTTTCTGAGTCATGGACATTTTCTATGTATTTAAGTATTTATATCTATTATATATGTCGTCGTCTAGTACCCATAACACAAGCCTTACTGAGCATACTATGGGACTAGGTCGATTTGAGTAAGATTGTCCCCTTATATTTATATATTTATTTAAATGATCGTTCAATCTACGAAGGCGCGCCCCACTCCTGCCTATCCTTTATAAAAAAAAAACAAATTAAAACTGAGAACGAGTTTTTAACGGGTTGAACGAAATTTTATAACAAAACATACTTTCTTATTTTTTATTTGTAACACTATGGTGCGGAATGACGCAAGAAGCTTACTAGAGCACAGCCTGCCAAAAAAGGAGATGGTGGGAGGATTTGGACCTGTTCTGCTTGGTTTGGCGGGAGCATGCCGACTATACTGCCGAGAGGAGGAAAAGAGGAGCCGTTGCTTAGCAGTGGGGCACCTCAACAGGCTACATAAAATATAAGTACTGTTCAGATATTTTTGTAGTAAATAGCATACTTAGTTATTTGCGCAGAAGTTGCTTTCAATCGACAAAAAAAACCTTACTTATTATGCGACTATACATATATGCAATGCTACACACCTAGATTAAAGGTGCTTTACAATATTCGCCAATTCATCTCAGTAGACCTTAAGAATAAAACTTTGCGAATCACTCATTCTCGACTCAGTTATCGGGCCATGTCTACATACATACATACATTCACGTCTTTATTCCCAAAAGGGGTAGGCAGAGCACATGAAACGTATGTTCCAGCGCCACTTTTAGCATAAATGTGGGTAAAAAAATATCGACAAAATGTGATATTGCAGTGATAGGTTGCTGGTCGGGCCATGTTTATATAATAAAACCCAAAAACTTATACAAAGGGTACAGAATGCTTGCGCCCGTTTCTGCTTCAAAATACCCCCGCGAACATCGGTTTCACCTTACCTGGCTAGGGCAAATCTCCTTAATATGAAACTAAGGCAACATCTACATCTAGCTTCGCTTCTTTTTGGATGCATTAAGTCAGGTAAACCAGCCTACCTACTGTCTAAAATCATTTGGCGAGAGCAGCGGCGAGCGGAGCGCACTATGGCCAATCACAAACCGCTCATTGTACAAAAGTACAAATGTGCAGCGTTCCGTGGTAGCTTCCGTTTCCAAGCTACTAAATGCTGGAATGACCTGCCTCCCCCGATAAGGAATTGCGGATCTAAGTTTAGCTTCCAACAAAAACTGCGTGAGCTGCTACATGCCAATCAAAAAGCCTCAACAATTGTTTTGCTCTCTTCCTAATCCATATCATTAGTCCTGCTATCCCATATACATACATATTATGCACATTTATTTTTTGAGTTTTACTTTTTTATATATTTCTTCTTGCTTCCGATATTCATTAATCCTCGTGTCAATATATTGAGTTGTCTGTAATAGTGTAGTATCCACGCCAACAATTGAATGTAAGGAGTCTGTTATTATATAAGTTTTTTTCGATCAACTTGATTTCTATTTAGACTCATAGGCTGTGGCAGAATAACAGCGTTGCAATTTGCATACTTTGCAAAATAGCAACACATGCAGAGTCCCAGCCTTTTCTTTATCTCACACATTGCTGGACCCTTTGTCCGCACAAAGTGTACACGCCTTTTTATGATATTATTATTAATCTTGTCCTGTTGTGTGCTTTATAGAATAAATGGTTTTTCTTTCTTTTCTTTCTTACCTGTAGCATATCTCTATATTTCACAATATACCAGATAATTTGCAAGTATCACTATATTTAACCATATTACATAATTTGCAAGTGGCACTCACCGTTTGTAGATGAGGAAGTGAGTCATTAGCAGCAGCACTCGCTCATGTATGAGGGGGTAGGTGGACGCAATGTTGCTCTTCAGTTTTTCCACTGGACGGCGCACTTTTAACTTTTCTAGTCTGTAATGAATAATATATCATCATCATCATCATCATCATCATCAGCCTATATACGTCCCACTGCTGGGCACAGGCCTCCTCTCATGTATGAGAGGGAACGGGCAGTAGTCCCAACGCTGGCCCAGTGCGGATTGGGGACTTCACATATACCTTTGAATTTCTTCGCAGATGTATGCAGGTTTCCTCACGATGTTTTTCCTTCACCGAATAGCTAACGGTAAATATGAAATCATATTCCGTACATAAGTTCCGAAAATCTCATTGGTACGAGCCGGGATTTGAACCTACGACCGCCGATTGACAGCCGCATGCCTGAACCACTGGGCTACCGTAGCTTTTTGAATGAATAATATATACCCCGGGAAAATTACGTTTTTTAATTTCGTCAAACATTAATTTATACCAGCGTTTTTTTGGTTTGTTTAATTTTCAAATGTTATTCTAAGATGCCTTATCCAAGAATCCTACAAAATTTTCATCGGGAAGTAAGTATATAAAATAAATGACACATCCATTATGTTTTTTTGTGTGATTTATTTATTTTTCTTGAAGAGATCCTGTATTAACCAAAACAAAAAGTAAAATATCTATTTATATTTTTCCCGTTTTTTAAGGAATTGGTTAAATATCGATTTTTTTGATGACTAATATTTTGGTGGATTTTGAGTCTATGTAATTACTAAAATGATAATATATCAGTTACACACAAAAAAGCCGCTGTATTTCCAAATTTCATTTTTTTCCATACTAATGAAAATAAAATGCTTGGGATAATAATTGAAACATGGATGAATAAAAAAAAATAAAAGTATCTTTAATTAGTTTAAAATAACAATATGGACATTATCATAATATGAATTACAAATCAAGTCGGAATACAATGGTGTAAAGAATGATAAAATTAAAATACGTAAAAATAAATAAAAGTAATACTACGAGTACATCCCGCTCTGCGTCAAGCCCGAACCAAAGGTCCCCAAAATGCTAGCGGCATTGCCTCGCTGAACAGCAATGGAGACCTGTTGGACGAGCCATGACCCAGAGCGGGGGTCAAGGCCCCTGTCCCTTAATCGTCTGCCTAACTCCTTGCACAGCCCGAGAGCCTCACTGCCCCAGGGCCCAGCTGTCTCCACAGCAACCGGAACGAAATCATAAGTCGGTTCCAAGGCAGAGTACTTTGCGTGTTTGAGCTTGGCGGCATTTTCGGCCGCCGAACCAGCTGACTTAATTGTGTGCTTTAGATGGGACGCTGCAAAAGTGCTAACACAAGTTGCATCCCATAGGAGGCACCGCCCTCTCTGCCAGGGAACCAACGTCAACCCGTCTGGTCTTTTTCCGTCAGTCCGAGACAGACCCGGGGGCTCCAGGATGCACGGTACGTTGGCGGACACCATAGCCCGACGCACGATCTCATTGATAGAATGGTGTCTAGGGAACCGACCCGCACATCTTTTGCAGCTTAGCCCGTGGTGGCCATTCTCCTCCACCATTGTCCCACAAACGCATCGGTGCGCTTCGCATACCTTGCTCCCCAGCCTTAAAGCAACTGCTATCCTCAGGGAGTCGTTGTCGAGCAAAGTGCCGAGTTGAGGGGAAGGCAAGGCATGCAGCCACGCACCGGATTCGGGCTTTGTGAGAGCCTTGAGACGTGCTAGGTCAGTCCCCGAGGCATCACTCAACAAATGAGAAAACGTTTGCTGACATAGAATATCGTCCCATCCTCTTTGGACCGTTAAGCTATCCGGATGATCATTGGACGGACATAGTGTCGCCCACTTAGCCAGGGCCTCGGTTACGAATGGAACTCGAATGCTGCTGCCATCAAATGATAATATTCGAGCAACAAGATCCGACGAACCATGTGCCGACGCTAAAAAGGCTACCAGACCTATGTCCTGGACCCGACGCACGCCCAAGCCACCGTAACGAACTGGCAGAGCCGCCTGACACCATTGTTTGTCGTCTAAACTCACATTGAGTATTGACTCTAAACAAGATTTAATAGTGTCATCGAACGATTTCAAATCCGTGTCATAAAGCCAAGTTGGAGACGTCCGTAACATATACACCATGCGAGGCAGAGCAAAGCAGTTTCGCAGCAAGATAAGGGAAACATGTCCCGACAATTGTGTCAAATGTTCCTGTGCCGCCGAAAGTGCTTGTCTTTTGGCTTGAAGGGCCGAACTAACACCCTCGGTGAAAATTGGAGCACCCAGTAAATTGAAAGAATGTTCGTGTATTTGTCTAATGCCAGGTAAAAGTGACTCTATTTCTGCGAGAGAGTTGGTGTCTAAAAAACTGCAAGTATAAAACTCGCACTTAGACGGGTTTATTTCAAGACCAATTTTCTTCAAGGCAGGTATCAATGTTTTCAAGTCGTTTAAGACCACTTCTGGACTTCCTCCTATAGTGCCATCATCCAGATACCACACGTTAAGGGGCGCCTTTAATCCAGAAATAATCTTTTGGATGCCGAGACAAAACATCAAGGGCCCTAATGGGTCGCCCTGCTGGGCACCAACTTGCGACTGTATTAAACTGCCTGAGAAGAAAAGATTACTTGAGGAGGCGTAACATTGGTAAATGAAAGGGTAAAGAGAAGGAGTTTGCTCTAAGGTTTCGTTGAGAATAGTGTCCCTTTCTAGGCTATTGAAAGCGTTTTTGATATCGATTTTAACGATTATGGTATTGGATGATCTGCGATGTAAAGCAAAAGACCGGGTGGCATGTATTGCCGCCTCACAACCAAGTCTGGTACCGAAGCCCATTTGAATTGGTTGCAGATAGTCAGACATAGCTTCTCTAACAGATTGGCAACAGAGCTTAGCCGTAAGACGACGAAAAAAGCTGCCCACCGCAATTGGTCTAATACCACCATCTTTTTTAGATAAGGCACATAACGAAGCACCATATAGGAACGGTCTCACCTCCAAGTTTAGCATACCTCTCAGTAAAAAATTGCATAATTTTGTGAGTGATTCTAACAATCGGGGACCATTATTTCCTGCGGAGGGTGAAGTCAACTCTTTGAGATGCTGCGGTCGCAGACCATCTAGACCGGATGCAGACCCATTGTAGAAAGACGCAATTGCGTTGGCTACGTCCGAAGTTGTAACAGAAAGGAAAGGGCTTGTTAAACTCGGTTCAGGTGGTAAGATTATTGACCTCGATGGGCTGGGGTGTTTGTCTTTCAAAGCATGTAGTGTAGTTTCATTCACAGGAGCGAGAGTAGCGTCGGAAAGGAGCAAACGAACCGCTCCTCTTAAGTCTCCGTCGTGTACTTTGGCTTCGATGGAACGATATATCGAAGTTTGTTTTATTGGGGACTGTAAAATAGCGAAGTACAAATTAGAGTCATTGATATTATTTTTAACTTTAGTCGTCAACGATTTCTTTTCAGTCTTATCTGGTACCCTCAAGGCTGAAAAAGAGAAAGAGAGTAAAGTAAACCAATTTTCAACACTGTTCGAAAGCAAACAATCCTCAATAACCGTGCATAGCTTACCGGCAGCTAAACATCTGGCACCCTTGGGAATATGGGTCAAAACTCGAATGCTAGACTTTAAAGTTGGTAAGTCGTTTAGACTAACGTTCGCATGTTGCGTTTGGGAAGAAATGTCCGAAGTCCCAAGGAGCGCTGCTCGAGCTAGAGGAATATGATCTTGCCATATTTGGGTTGTTTGTGTGGTGTTTAAAGGTGTTGGAGCAGGTGGCTGCGTATGGTTAGCATGAACACGACTTATATGGATGTTCAGTCCCCTCTTTTTAAAATAACGAATCTGGGGGCAATAGGGGCATTGCACGGAGCTATCCAGAGGCAGAGACAGGGGAGGAGCCATATTTACTTGGTTTGAAGTGGATCCTATTATGTTGAAGAGTATGATTAAAACTAAACAAGAAAAACTTACAGTTGCAAATATAAAAATGTAGTATAAAAATACCGCAACAAAGTAGAGCATGTACAGTCCTTTACATTATTGTTTAGCCGCTGAGAAGAGCGTAGGCAAGGACGTAAAATATAAATACACAATGCACTAAATATTAATCACACTTAACTGATTATAAACAAATTAGAAAACACAACAAAGAATGACATCAGTGACACTGGAAACTGTCAAAAACCCGGGGCGCAGCCCCCCATACGCAAGCGATTTTCTTGTTTCTCGGGCGCGGATTGTTTTCGGACAGGACTCCGAGTGTGCGGAGGCCGTTGGCCGTGGCCGGCGATGTTTACATGTCCCGACAAAATCGTCGGATCGGTCTGGATGGGTCCTCAATGGGTCGGATCGATACGGGGATCAATGAAATATGTATTTCGCCGAGTTATAACAATTGAAATACTTTTTCTGCGAATCTTCGTGTATAATATCGTTTAAATTTATTTGTATGAAACTTGTGAGAAAAAGAACTGCGATGAAAAGAATGTAATAATTGGTAGAAATTCAGTTGTCAACACTACACTTCTTTTTGCTTCATATCTATATATATTATTTAATTTGGCGCTTAGAGGATGTGGCCTTTAACAAATAAAAATTAATGAAGGATTAAAATATTTTTAGTGCAAATTATGCTCTCTTAGTGGCGTTCGCACATAATACTTGGTTCATGAAAAAGGCAGAACTCTGAACAGAATAAAATATGGCTGTCAAATATTATGTTTACACTTTTGCAATTTATTCCCTTCTAATGAGTCGAAAAATGATCTTGACTACGATCCACGATATTGACGTACATTATTTCAGGTCATTTGTCTGCCTATTTTTCAATCCGGATTACCGGTAATGGAGTTGAAACCACCATTTTTTTAATCAACATTTCAAATTGACAACATTTCAAAGTATGTAATGATGCCTAAATCGAAAACCATTTCGGTAATTACATTATTTGAACGTAATAAAGTGGTTTTCCCATTTTTATTCTTACTCGTTTCCGAGAAAATCACTAAAATCTGTAAAACGCGGTATACCCCGTGCGTGACGTCATTCCTACGTCTGTTGAGTGAAAGATGTGGACAGGTGCCATAGAGAGCCATAATAATGACGTCATATTTTACTATTGGAATTTTATCTATTGGAATTCACTACTTTTAATTATGATAATTTTGGATGAAAATAAACATTTAGGGAGAAATAAAAAAACACGTATACCTTATACATTTTCTATCGAACTAAATCATAAAATGGCCCACTTAAAAAAATGAAATGTTTTGAAGTATCCAATTTCATTTTATATTCGAATATGACGATGGATATAGGAAATGCCTTCATTTGTGGTTATTCGCCTATTTATAATAATTCATATCATCCATATGATTCTCAGTAGTCCCAGCCAACCTTAGCCTATCACAAAATTGGACATAAGTACAAATAATAATAATAGTTAATTAGGAAATAAGTGCATGCTTAGTTTCCATGTGTTCTTTGTTTATAAGTCTTCTCGAACACTTGTTTCTGTTAGTTTTCCAATAAATAAATAAACGATTAACAAACATAATCACATCAGCTGAAAGACGTCCACTGTTGGACATAGGCCTCCCCCAAAGAGTGCCAAAGTGACCGGTCCCGCGCCACCCGCATCCAGTGGACTCCCGCTACTATTACCAGGTCATCTGTCCACCTTGTGGGGGGGGGGCTACCCACGCAAAAAACACCACAAAACAAAAATTAACAAAATCTTTAAACCATATTAATTCTTCCTCATCAATATTACCGCCACTAGTTTTATTTGCATTTCATGTGTTACCTGACGGTTTCTATAGGAAAGGGCACAGGGAATGCCTTGCTCCTCTTGATGGTTTCATCCACATCATCGGAGAACTCGAGCATGGGCAGATCAATGCATTGTCGGAGCAGCTCATTAGTCTCCTTGCTCATGCTCGGGAAACACCAGTCTGGCTTGCACCTGGAATATGGATAACATATATATGAAAAAAAAAAAGACTAATATAAAGAACATATTTATAGGGTAAATCGTCAATAACTAAACAGGATATACCATTTTTTCGGAAAATTTCCTTTGGTACACTAACAGGGTAATAAAATTTTGCAGATTAACAAAATCTCCCATTTGAGCTATACCTCTACCAGCAAACTCAAACTCAGAATAATCTTTATTCAAGTAGGCCTCCGAATATTCAGTTCAGCAAAAGCTGGACCAAATATTTGGCTGAATGTTTGTATCAGGTGACACCCATATTCGGAGCATCTCAAACGCTTATTCCGGATCAAATAAAAGTTAAAATAAGTGTAATTTAACAAAAACGAGTATAAGCACACACACAAGAAGTTGGGTGTAAGGGGGTGAAAAAATAAATCCTAACAAGTTTCATTCTGGGTTTTTACACTTATAAACCCAAGCAAAGCTTAGTCTCCTACATAGTCTCCGATTCAATTTAGGAATCTTTGAACAAATACATATTTTTTATAAACATTTTAATTTAAATTTATAAAAAATATGGAACATGTTATTGTATATTCTAACTATTAAACTAAGAGCACATTAATATCAAGTGCCAATTATATTTCGTTCAGATTTGTTTCTTGAAACTTATTAGGAAAAAGCGCTTTTTATCATTAGTAATAACGTCGCACTATGCTGCACAATCTCTTTAGACGAGTTATTTACGTATAATATAACAACTACGTACCAAGCGAGGTTCTGGAACTGTCTTAGAATATCCATATTTGGCGGCTTTCCCTGAAACATTTACCGTAATAGCTGAATCGCCATACAAAGTACAGTAATAACGGAATAAATCAAAATTATGTAAATTATCAAATAACTGTATGTACACTTGACTTACCGACACTTGTCGTGTAAAAAACACAGTTATAGGAATAAGCTTTAACCAAAACATAAACACATTCAGCACAATCTTCCCTAACTAGCATTTACCATATTGTGATTGTGACTAATAATATTTTGCGTTTTGCGGAAAATTCTCCGAAGAACGCTAAAGAGTGAAACGAATGGATTCATTACTTTGACGTTGACAGTTGAGTTGATTTGATAGATATTTTTGTAACAGGACTAAAAGGTTTCATTTAATGGTTTTACAGCTCTATACAAATGTTTATAAAATAGTTTGCGCGTATTAAACTAAAACTCAAACAAACAGTAATCTAGTATTGCCAGTATAATTACATTACCCGAATGTACGGGTAAAATATAATGTTGAGTGAAACATGTCCGAAAAGGATTAAATCTCTAATCTAATCTGCTTCTAATGTTGCTCATATTTATATTATATATATATATATGGACAACCAACAGCTATAAATACACATATATATATTGTTACTCACTTAACCAACAGTCTAAACAATCTCAGCTATGCGGATGATATGCTGCTTAGTCCCTCTATCAGTGAGAGTCACCAGACTTGTGAGCGTTATCGCGAATAGGAAAAACGCTTGAGTAACTTTAACCAGTATTTTATTCGGAGAGAGATGATTACAGACAGCAGTGTTTTTGATAGGTAACTAAGCAACAACATACGTCACACTCCCAAGAGGGAAAAACCGGGAGGCTACTTTATCAGTCCAATACAAAATCAAATAGGTGCTGAGGCAGCTTCCTGGTTCGCTTTGACCATGCGTTATTAGTGTCAGGAGTATCAGTATGCTCAGTCAGTTCAGTTTCACATTGTCTATGAGTCGAGTCAAGTTCACATCCATTATGAAGTTCTAAGGGGAAAATACGTTGGACAGGTCTTACTTTAGATCCAGCTGAAGTTCGTACCCGCACCACTCTAGCGACGCCATCAGCACCAGGGCACACATCTTCGACGATCGCCAATGGCCACGTGACACGCTTGCCTTCAGTTTCTAACAAGGCAATGTCCCCAACCTGAAGTGGTTCCTGTTTAGCTTGCTCACGTTTTTGTACCAGCAAGCTAATGTATTCGTCTCTAAAACGTTTCCGTAGATCTTCACGTAAACCTTGACAGTAACGATACCTGATGTTTATTGCTTGTTTATCGACTTCATCAAAGTCACTCGTTTGGTGGGACAACAGTGGTTGGATAAACATTGAGGGAGTTAGGGGTTGTAGATCCTTTTGACCACCTACGTAAGTGAGGGGCCTGCTGTTTATGACAGCCTCGCAGTCACATAGCACCGTCTGTAGCTCTGTAAGGGATACGGAGGCTTTTCCTAACACTCGGCGCAGGATTTGTTTCATGAATTCAATCATACGCTCGTAGAACCCTCCCCACCAAGGAGTAGCCGGAGGCAAAAAGTTCCATTTTATTCTCGTTATTGAGGAAAAACGTTCTATTTCGTCCCAGTCAAGGGAACTAAACGCATTGTCCAGGCCTCGGAAATTGGTAGCATTATCACTAAAAAATCGCTCTACTCATCCTCGCCGTGCCACAAAACGCCTCAGCGCCATCAAGAATTCGCCTGTTGATAGCGACTCCACTACTTCTAAGTGCACAGCACGGTATGTAGCGCAAGTAAACAGGACGATCCAGGCCTTGGCTCCTGAGCGTAATGTCAGAGGACCACCTAGGTCGACGCCCGAGAACTGGAACGCCTTGCTAGCTTCCATCCGTTCCACTGGTAAAACTCCAGTGGGCGCCTGACATCGTTTTGTCTTAAACCGTTTGCATTTAATGCACCGATGTATGGTATTACGGACTAACTTCCTGGCTCCGATAATCCAATAGTTTTGGCGTAAACTGTTGAGTAAGGTCTGTGCTCCAGCATGCTTCAGCTCGATGTGCCTTCTCTCCACAAGACGCTTGACTATAGTGTTTTCTCCAGGAAGAATTACGGGAAACTTGAAATCGTAATTTTCGCGTCCAAGTGACAACTTCGTGTTTAGACGTAAAATGTCATTATCATCTTTGAAGGTTTGAATATTATTTTTAGTTAGTAAAGAGTCTTTATACTTTTTTTGAATTAACCTTATCAATATATTCTCCGCGTATTCAAATTCCTCGTAGGTCAGTTCCTTTGATACTGATTTATTCTTAAATCTTAGCATCCAGCAAATCATTCTGACCAACTTGGTATAACTTGAGAAGTAGGTTAATCTGTTTAAGAAAGATTCTTCCTCGACAAGCATAGCAAGAGTATTAGTCTTCTTTCGTTCTTCATTAGCGTATGACGCGTTTAATGTGAAGTCTGTAGCTGGCCAATGTTCTTCGTCTAGCCGTAACCACGCTGGACCCTCCCACCATCTACTTTCCAAGAGTCCCTTAGGGTCCACACCCCTGGAAGGCAGGTCTGCAGGGTTTAGATGACCTGGAACGTGTTTCCATGCAGAGGTAGAACTCAGATTTCTTATCTCTCTGACACGGTTGGATACAAACACGCTCCATGGTCCATTGCACTTGATCCATGTGAGTACTACGCTTGAGTCTGACCAATAATATACGACACAGTTCGGTATAGCTAACGATTCAATAGCGGTTACAGATAACCGGCTAGCAAGCGTAGCAGCAATCAGCTCTTGTCTCGGAATCGTAATTTTATCAACTGGCGTAACTCTCGACTTAGCTAGAACAAGGCTTAAGTTAACCTTTTCACCTACCTTTGATCGCAAAAATATGCAGGCAGAATAAGCGTCCTTACTTGCGTCAGAAAACACGTGTAAGGAGGTTTCACACTCCTTTATGGACATACTTGTAAGCCGTCTGGGGATAATGCAATCGGTGATGCAGTAAGCTTGTTCCAACCATTTTCTAAAATCTTTAGCCAAATTATCGGGTAATTCTTCGTCCCAAGAGAGTTTTAGACGCCACGCCTTTTGCATAATCATTTTGGGGACTATTGTCGTGGGACAGGTTACTCCAATCGGATCGAAAACTCTTTGTGCTACTGATAATAATGTTCGTTTTGTCAGTTTTATATCAACATTGTTGAAACTAACGTTGCATTGTAAGGTGTCATTTTTGACATTCCATATTACCCCTAATATTGAGGTATTTTCCACACTATTGTCAACAATGACGGGACTCGTGATCCAACCTCTAAGGTCAAACCTACCGCTAAGCATTACCTCCTTGGATTCGCTCATGAACTTCTCCAACTCTTCCTCAGAGTCCAAACTAGTGACGCAATTGTCTACGTAAAACGATTTCTTCAATTTCATCGCAGTCTCTCTGAATCGTTCCGCACAAGTATCTAGGTGGTGATTGATGGTAGCTACGAGGTGGAATGGGCTGGATTTTACTCCGAAAACGACGCGTCTATGGCGATATGTGATCATCCTTCTACCTTCTTCATCCATCTTGGACCACCACAGGAACCGAAGATAATCTCGATCTTCTGGGACGAGTGAAATTTGAAGAAATGCCTTCGCTATGTCAGCTGTCACTCCGATTTTGTTTTTCCTGAAATCGATCAACAGATTAGGAATTTGTTCGAGAAGGTTCATACCTTTTTCTAAGCACGAATTTAAGGATATTCCATTCCCATCTCTGGCTGAACCATCAAAAACTGGGCGGATCCGCGTTGTCAAATTTGACTCTTTTATGACCGGGTGATGCGCAAGATAGTGACCTTGAATGGACTGGTCAGGCGCTTCTTCGATTATGTTTAACTCTAACCATTCACGAAATGCATTGTCATAATCATTGAGCTTACCAAGTTGTTTAAGACGAGTCATGGTGCTATCCATCCTCTTCTTGGCTAGACCATAGTTTGTTTGTGGACGCGGAACATCACGCCATGGCAAACTCACCTCGTAACGACCTTCCTCATTAACCTTGATATTATCTCTAAAGGATTTAAGAATCTCCTCGTCGCGGGCAGACTTGGTTGCCTGTACTGCGGGATCCCTGATACCTATCGCCTCCAAAGTCCATAAATCTGTAATATCAATCTTTGTTAGGCAGTGAAGTGTCGTTGTCGAGTTTGTCACAGTACTGTAAACCCCTGTTATAGAACCTTGTACGGTCCATCCCAATTTAGTGTTTATTGCGGTCAAGTTATTCTCTAGCTGTATCACGTCACCAGTCAACAGTAAGCCAGAGAAGTCAGCTCCAATCAATAAACTTACCTCGTTGGGGGAGTCAGTCATCCAGTCATTTAGAGTGATATTGTTTTGACGCAGTTGCTCAATTATTACAGTTGACTTAATTTTAGGTAAAAAACCACAAATATTTGTTTGTTCTACAACAGATAAATTCGTACAAAAGTTGTTTTGGATGTTCTTGACGCAGATGTCAAACACTTGACATTCTTCTTCTTTCGTCTCGAACCCGCCGAACAAACAATGTGTCATTACCTCTTTCCTAGAAGGTTTTAGTCCAAGTTTCTGTATACTGTCTTTTTTTAAATAAGACCTTTGAGCGCCACTGTCAACCAGTGCTCTGATAAAGACCTCTTTCTTGCCGTGTACGACTTTAACTACTAGTGTTTGGAGTAAAGTAGTGGTTGACGTCTTTAGTTGACACGACAAGTTGCTCGATGTTTCCTCTTGTTTATTGCAGCTGTCAGCCGCTATGTCTGCGCACATTATAGTGAAATGCCGTTTCTTACAGAACAGACATTTGGGAAAACTCTTGCATTTTTTTGCAATATGATTGCTTTTCAAGCAATTTGAGCACACTTTCTTAGCTTTAATGAAATCTGCGCGCTCTTGTATTGTCATTTTAGCTGCTTTATAACATTCTACAGCTGAGTGGCCGTCCTTGCCGCACCATACGCACGATGATATCGTTTGTTTGGGGAAACCTTCCTTGCTTCGTTTAGTTTCTGCCACAAAACACGCGGTGGGTGACCTTGGCTCTTCACTCTTTGTTTCAACCAACTCGTACCTTGCAAGACGAATTCTTTCTTCAGATTCTACCTCTTGTCTCAGGAACTGCATCAGGCTTGTTAGGTCTCTGGCGTCTGGACGACTGCGATGCCATGCACGAAGTATGTTCTCAGGTAGTGCTGACTCGATCATGGGGAACAGCATCGATGCATACTTGTCTTTTGTCACGCCGAGAGTATCCAGTGCCTGCAGGTGTGTTTGAAGGCTGTCGTAGAGATTCGATAAGTCTGTTGGCTCTTCTTTGCGCTGCATTAAAGACAATAAGCCTCTGACATACGTCTCTATGAGAACGTCATCTCTTGCGAAGCGTGCCTTTAGGGCTTCGACCGCTTTCCCGTAGTTTTCTGCACACGGTGGGTAGCTTTCGACCAGCTGTCGCGCGCTGCTATTAAGGGTCATAGACTGAAGTAGATATTGGAATTTGTCACTGGAGTCCATGGCTGGATCCTTGTGTATCTTCTTAAATTGTCCCCAGAACAACAGCCAAGACTTGACATTACCGTCAAATTTGATCAGCTCCAACTTAGGCAAGGAAGGAAGTCGCTGCTTGCCAGATTTAGGTTTATTGCTGGATTCTGCAGAGTGTAGTGAGGATGCACTATCGATGCGCGGTAGCTTGTTTGAAAACATTGAGCTGACCTTGTGCCAGCGAATTTTGTAATTCATTGCCTTTTCTTGATCTGCTTGGTATAAAGCTTCGTCAAAATCTTCAGCCGCGCACCAAAAATCCCGCACTGCTGCTTCAGCCTCGAACAGACTCGAAGCCGCCTCCGACAAAAGGTCGAACAATTGACCCACGTCTTCATCATTTGTTTCGACGGCTCGTACTGTTTTATCTGCGAGGCTTGTAAATTCCCTCCTATACTGCGTACGTTTACGCTTCCAGATTTCCATATTTTTTAATCACGGTCGCCACAATATCGCGAATAGGAAAAACGCTTGAGTAACTTTAACCAGTATTTTATTCGGAGAGAGATGATTACAGACAGGCGTTATGCTTCTGCTCACGGGCTGAAGTATAACGATCAGAAGACCGAGCTGATGGTTTTTAGGGCAGGAAGAGGTCCTGATAGAATTCCTGAATTGGTTCTAAATGGCTTACCAGTGCGGGTAGTAAATAGATTTAAACACCTTGGACATATCCTTAGTAGTGATCTCAGGGATGACCTTGATATGGAAAGGGAAAGGAGAGCCTTATCGGATAAATGTAACATGTTCGCGCGTAGGTTTATGAGGTGTACGAACGGTGTCAAAGTGACTCTGTTCAGAGCATTTTGCCAGTGTCTGTACACCTGCCAACTCTGGGTTAACTTTAGTAGGAAAGCCTACTCAAAACTGCGGGTAAAATACAATGACGCTTTCCGCATCCTACTGAAGCAGCCCAGGTTTTGCAGTGCTTCAGGCATGTTTGCGGAAGCGGAGGTTCCTGACTTTTTCGCCATCATCAGAAGCCGTATTGCAGCTTTCTGGGATAGGTTGAGGAACTCCGGCAACCGTATTTTGAATACCATTTCGGAAAACTTATGTAGCCCTATATACCGGTACTGGACTTCCGTCCATCGCGATGAGAACAGAAAATAGCACGCATAATTTACAATATGCAGCCTACTGACTTTTTACTAGCGACTAGTCATTTTTATGATGCAATAATTGTAAATTTACAAAGTTTTAGTAATTATTATTGTTTTTCTTTTTGTGTACTATATGGACTATTGTCTGCAATAAACTATTTTTTTTTTATTTTTTTTTATTTTAACGTTGCTAGCTGTAGGGTTCGCCTAACTTGTCCGTGAGCTTGTTAAACTAGAACTTGTTTTTTTACCCTGTGTGAATGTAAGATAGAACAAAGTCACACATATAGTCTTTCAAGGAAGCGGCAAATTCAAAATGCGGCATTTGACAGGCGAAAAATATAGGCTAATATAAATCATATGATATGAGTTAAAATATAAAAACTTTATACGCCCAGATATTATACCAGGACTTAAAAAACGGCTCTTCAAGCACACGGCTGACCATAGAGCTGGCTTGTTCCTCGGCCAAAGAATTGGCATCGCCATTCAAAGAGGAAACGAAGCCAACCTTATGGGTACCTATCCTGCCGCAGAGCGCTGACCTGGGGCCCGTTTCATGAAGCAACAAGTTACAAATTACAAGCGGAAGTCTCTTTCTAAAAAAAAGGTATTTAAAAGAGGACTTCCGTTTGTAATTTGTAACTTGTTGCTTCATGAAACGGGCCTCTGGGGGACTACATTGTAGGCAATTTGTAAATATATCACTTTTAGTTATAACTTTATTTATGTAGTAGTTTTTAAGTTGTTATTCTTATTTACATGTGAACCCTTAGGTCTTTAATAAAGATTCGAATAACTTGAATGAAATATTAAAAAATACTTTATTTGCGGTGCTTTAGTTGCGGGAAATCATTTTCATGATTATGGCTACATTAAACATGGTGAATTGTCAACGTCAGCTCAATGTCAAGTTAGCTCAGCTGTCAATTTATTAGTGTTTTGGCGCGCATGTTATTTTAACTGTTCAGCTTCAGCAGTGAGCCAGTAAGCAGACAGAAAATGTTACATTCATAATTAAACGTGATTTAAATAGTGATCATAAAACCATGGGTGATCTCCAAAAGATACGTTCTGAGGTCAACAATGCGTTCAAGCTCAGCGGCTTCACTGTTCGCCGCGAGGCCACCACGTTTGTAGCTGAACAGGTTGCCTCCTTAACACCGCGCGAAAGAACGAAAGTGATCAACAAACTAACAGCCCATTTACTTCACCAGTGCATATCGCAGCCTATTTTAGAAAAGGAACACTTAGAAACAGCTTACAGAGAGTGCTCAACGGCAGGACTCGAAGAAACTGAATCGGTGCTGAGTGTAATTGATGCCTTTACTATACCGAAGCTAGTTTATGATAATGAGAGAAAGAAGTTCAGCAAAAGCGTGAGTAGCGACTCCCACTTGTATCCAGAGCCGAAATGGAAAGCCCAGTATTTGATAGATAGGTATACAGTCATTTGGCAAAGAACAGTGAGGAATAAGTTATTTGCTCAAGAAGTAGTGCCATCTATGGAGAATGAGAAGCGATTCCCGCTGCGCACAATCGAGGTTTTACTCAGTTCTTCTAGCAGAGTAGATGAAGTTATAATGCTTGGGCTATTAACACAGTTAACTGAAGGAAAGTTTTACTTAGAAGACCCAACTGGAAGTGTAGAATTGGATATGAAAGAAACTACGTACCATTCTGGATTGTTCACTGAAAGCAGCTTTGTTTTAGCTGAAGGTTACTTTGAAGACAAGGTCTTTCATGTCATGGGTCTAGTTTTACCACCGTCGGAGAGTAGAGTGACATCTTTGAAGTTTTTCGGTAACCTGAACACTTTTGGAGGAAAGTCGAAGAATTTGCTGAAAAATTCCCAGAATTTACTGAAAATTGAGCAAGAGAATGAGGATGGAATGATCATTTTCTTGTCTGATGTTTGGTTTGATAACCTGAAAGTTATGGCAAAGTTGAAAACTATGTTTTCCGGTTATAACGAATTTCCGCCAATAGCTATTGTGTTTATGGGAGAGTTCTTATCATGTCCTTATGGGTACGAACACAGTACACAGTTACGAGCAGCACTAATCAATTTAGCAGACATGATATTCCCATTTACAAAACTACGAGAAATCTGCAAGTTCATCTTCGTCCCGGGCAGAGGTGACCCAGGTGCCCCAAACATCCTGCCTAGACCACCAGTTCCAAACTCTGTTACTAAAGAAATGAGGGACAAATTGGGTGATTCCGTAATTTTCACTTCAAACCCTTGCAGAATACAGTACTGCACGCAGGAAATAGTCTTAATACGGCTGGATTTAGTCACTAAGATGTGCAGAAACTCCATACATTTCCCAGAGAAAGGTGATATACCGGACCACTTAACGAAAACATTGCTGAGTCAGTGTACACTTTCTCCACTTTCCCTCGGAGTACAGCCAGTATATTGGAGACACGCAGATGCCTTAAGCTTGTACCCGATGCCAGATCTAGTGGTGGTGGCCGACCATTTCCAGCCTTACACAAGGGCGTACCAGGACTGCCAGGTGATCAATCCAGGATCATTCCCAAGGACAGAGTTCTCGTTCAAAGTGTATGTGCCAGCTTCTAAGTCTGTTGAAGATTCTCAAATACCTAAAGAAGATAAGTGATTGTGGTGAAAAGTTATTCCAATTATATTATAACCCTTATCCAGGCTACATGATCAAAAATTACAACAGAATGTTAGACTTATTTAATAGCCGTTTCTGCGCCGAATGCATGCTGGACTGCACGCTTCGGGCGAGGCGTCGCTCGCCGAGGCATGTCTACACTAAGCGCGCACGCTCAGGCGAGGCCTGTGTCCAGTGTAGAGATGGCTATTGACATTAAGATACATGGTTGACATGCAGTATGTTATGTGGTCAACTAAACGCCTCTACCTGGAAAGTGGTTAATAACTTTGGAAGAGGTACTGCAATGTAAGTAATTTCAATAAAAATATAAATAATAGCCTTATGTTGCAAGACTAATTTGAGGGAATAATGTTGGCAGTATATTATTGTAATCTGTATTTTTATAAAGTTTTAGATAGGAGTCAATTAAATAATACAATGTATGCATAGTCTACCTTTATTGTTTTATTTCGTGTTAACCTATATTTACAATAAATCAATCAAAACCTACAGATTGCAGAATAAATTCACTATGAAAATGCCACTTACATAACATGGCAGTGTCATAATGTAAAATTATATTTTAGAAAGCAAGAACAAAAATTTTACGGCATGAAAAATTGCGTTGTAAAATCAAAATCCACTCAAGAAGTAGGTAGAAGAAATATAATATAAGCTGCTCGCGATAGTAAAGTGAGAAGAAGTCCCAGCTCAACACATGCCAAGTACAACACTACAGGATAATAACATTAATAACATATGCAGACTGGTATCTTTCTAACTGTAAGTCCATAAAGAGGTCTGTCGACTTTGTCAAGACGTGTTGTGAATCATGTGATATCATTGCGTTGCAAGAGACGTGGCTCCTACCCCATGACCTACCATACCTGGGCAGCATACATGAAGGATTTGGGCATACAGGCACGTCGGCAGTGGACACCGCATCTGGGATTCTGCGCGGTCGACCCCACGGAGGTGTCGCTCTCTTGTGGAGGAAGGATATTTGTCAATCAGTGTCGATAATCGAGTGTGATAGCCCGCGGTTAACGGGTATTAAAGTGACTGTGAGTGGTCGGCAGTTGTTAATTATGAGTGTATATATGCCTGTTGACATAGGTGAGAATTTACTCGAGTTTACACAGTGTCTTGGACAGATTTGTGCCGTAATTGAGACAGCTGACGTTGAATCTGTGATAATTTTAGGTGATTTTAATGCTCATCCTGGCGAGAACTTTGGTAAGGAACTCTTAGAATTTTGTTTAGAAAACGGGTTAACTTGCGCTGATGTTGTAAAGTTAGGTTTACACTCTGACAGTTACACTTACCTAAGTGAAGCACACGGTTCGAGACGTTGGTTAGATCATTGTTTAGTATCAGAGTTAGTGTGGAAATCTGTTGTTAATATTAAAATAGATAATGATATATTTTGGTCCGATCATTTCCCGATGGAGGTCGAAATTAACTTAAATATTGTCAGACGGAAAATAAATATGAGTGGCAGAGTGCAAAATTATGTAATATGGGGCGAGAGGAGTTCAGAACAGGTGAGTGAGTATCACGACGCCTGCAGCAGCAGGTTGCGTGATATTCACTTTCCTGAGGAGCTCAGGGAGTGTGATAGAAACTGTGACAATGTGGGACATCATATGATTATAAAGCGCCTGTATAATAGAATTATAGGTATTTTAGTTGAAGCGTCCGTATTAACCTGTAAAAAGACTAAAGCGGAAAGGAGGCTATATTACAGGATGGAACAAACATGTGAGTGTGGTGCACAAAGAGGCGAGGTTGAAATTTTTGGAGTGGGTCGATAGTGGTAAACCGAAGTCTGGAAGTATATACCGTGATATGTGTGATAGCAGGCGCAGGTTTAAATGTAGGTTGAAATGGTGTCAAAACCATCAGGACCAAATTAAAATGGATGTATTGGCCTCCCATCGCTCAAAGGGTGATTTTAAGTCATTCTGGAAGCATACTAATTCCCTTAATGTAAGACCCAGCCTACCAGTGAGTGTAAATGGATATAATGAACCAGCAGAAATAGCACAGTTATTTAAAGATAAGTTTCAAGTTGAGTCACCGCTGGGCATGACTCTAGAGTCATGTAAGGCCGAGTACGGCGATGAGTTCACCGTGTTCACGTGTAAGGAAGTGTCTGATGTGATCCGCCACATGACGCGAGGAAAGTCACCAGGGCACGATGGGCTCAGCATCGAGCATCTGCAAGCAGCTGGGGTACACTTACCGAGAGTTTTAACTATGCTGTTTTCGCTGTGTATTGGTCATGCCTTTTTGCCGGATGACATGTTGAGGACAACTGTCGTTCCAATAGTTAAAAATAAAACTGGGGATGTGTCAGACGCAGGTAACTATAGGCCCATTTCATTGGCTACAATAATAGCTAAAGTACTTGACGGTGTGCTTGACATGCGACTTGGTAGATATCTAAAGTTACATGATGCACAGTTCGGATTTAGAGCAGGATTATCTACGGAGACCGCCATTTTAAGTTTAAAGCACACCGTCAAGTATTACACAGACAGGAGCACGCCTGTGTACGCGTGCTTCCTAGACCTGTCCAAAGCCTTTGACATGGTGTCATATGGTGTCCTGTGGGATAAGCTAGCATCAAGTAACGTCCCACGTGAAATTATAGATATTTTTAAATATTGGTACGGCAACCAGACTAATACGGTTAGATGGGGGATAGCACAGTCGGAGGCATATAGGTTGAATTGCGGGGTGAGGCAGGGGGGCTTAACCTCGCCGAAGCTTTTCAATCTGTATGTCAACGGGCTGATAGAGGAGCTCAGCAGAATGCCGGTGGGGTGTTATGTCGACGGCGTAAGCGTGAACAACATAAGCTACGCCGACGATATGGTGCTGCTGGCCCCCTCTGTCAGTGCACTCAGGAAAATGCTGAGTGTATGTGAGGCCTACGCAGACGCTCACGGTCTTGTATACAACTCCAAAAAGAGCGAAGTCCTAGTCTTTAGGTCAAACAGAATGAACGCTACGCATGTGCCCTCTATAACTTTGAAAGGTAAAGACTTACAGAGGGTTACACAGTTTAAATACCTTGGGCACTATGTGACGGAAGACCTAAACGACGATCTCGATTTGGAGAGGGAACGGAGAGCATTAGCGGTCAGAAGCAATATGTTGGCTCGTAGGTTTGCCCGATGTTCGAAACCAGTTAAAGTCACCCTTTTTAAGGCATACTGTCAAGTATTTTACGCGGGTAGCCTATGGGTCAACTACACGCTGAAAGCCTATAATGCTCTTCGTATCCAGTATAATGATGCCTTCAGAATTTTGATGAGGTTGCCACGGTTCTGTAGCGCGTCGGGGATGTTTGCCGAGGCTCGTATCGATGACTTTTACGCGATTAGGCGAAAGCGGGTTGCATCTATTTTAAACCGCATCCGACGCAGCGACAACAGGATTCTGAAGGTCATTGCTGATAGAACGGACGGTTCCATCCTGGGTACATGGGTTAAACTTATAAATTGATGATTGACATTTTAATTTTTATTTTTATTGTATGCTTTTTATAACTTCTTTGACATTTAGTAAGTATTAATTAATAATTGTTTAATTTAAGTTGATTTGCTTTGTTTATGTTTTTTGTATGGAATTTTAAAAAGTTCTGAAATAAAGATATATATTTTTTTTTTTTTATAAGACATTAGTAGGTACAGACAGAAGAAATATTAGTCATTAAAAATGCACTTAGAAAATTCCAATGGTGTGTGTATTCGATAGTAGACAAACAATAGTACATTACGTACCTAGGTAGGTACTAGTAGACCTAGATATGTGTTAACCGTTTATATGGGTCCTTAATCTGCAAATCTTAAATTATTATTGTGTAAGATTATTATTATTTTATTGCAAATGACCGTTTGACATGTTAAAGTGCCCTTGTGGCCTATTTGCAGAATAAATAATTGATTTTGATTTTTGAGTACGATTTCTTGGGCGGTGAATTTGTGAATGCCCCAGATCGCAGGTATTTGTGGCTCGAACTGAAGGTGAGGGCCATAACATAAATATGCGTTCTTGGGCTTTACGAATTACCACCCGTGGTGCGTACACAATTTTACGTCTTCTCCTGGGTACGTCTTGCAGCTGCGCCCGCGGGCGGTAAATAATTATATTACAGCCCAGAGTGACGCGAAATAAATAAACGAATAGTTAAGGAGTGTAGATGGATCAAAAGTTTTGATATGATACTAATATGGCAGTTTTATTTATTTATTAAGAAAGTACTTTTTACTTTTATAATTACTTAAATCATATTCTCATTACTTATTTACTAAAAGAGATTCGAAATATTCAAATTGCACCATTCAAATATAAATAATATATACAACATTTAAATCTGTTCTAAAATGCAACAAAACTAGTGTTGAACACTGATTCTAGTTACGGATTTTAATAAAAAGAAAAAATCCTACTTAGATACATATTTTAATTCTTATAATTAGAAATATTAAGTGTCTCTTACATAAAATTGTGCTTAAGTGAATTTAAGTAACTGACTTTAATTACTCATAATCTAGAATACACATACACACTTTTAATTATATTAATGTATAATCAGCTTCATTAAAAATTTAATAAGGTTGGGTATATAAATGCTTACAAATTGCAATTGAATCAGTTTTACATGTGCGTCAATATGGGCTAAAATATTTTACCCAAAATATTATTAAATACCTATAAAGTTTTAATTAATTTGAGGACGGAATCGCAACTGAGCAAAAATCTCTCATAGGCATTCATTTTTAACGGTTTTAAGGGTCACTGTTCACAAAGCGTCATTTAACTTTGTCACAAATGACGCGTACCTATAACCCGTTCGCGCTAAGTTTGCCGGTCCATTTTTCGCTTTGTTTAAATCTGAGGTTTAACTATGGGTAGTGGCAAAACTTTAAGAAGTGATTTACGAAATATGGTGTTAAAGAATATGACTTATTTCGAAAATGAGAAGAAAAACCGTTTTGCTAACGCTACCCTTCGAGTTACGTCATATCGCCGGCGGCAAACTTAGCGCGAACGGGTAGTATAGGTAGAGATGCCGTCAAACTTCTTGAACATGCGGGACGAAGTGGGGGGGCAGCTCGCAGGTACAATTCGCCTTTGCGCAGGCAAGGTCAAATGTTCAAGAAGTTTGACGGCATCTGTACCTACGCGTTGTGAACAATGACACTATTATAACGCTTCATTTAAAAGTTTCAAGCGCGCTTATTTTCAATCCAATTTACGTCTTAAGCTACGGTGATAAGGTTCAAGCTCCCATGATGGTGCTGTAGGTCTCTCCGATAGGCGCGAGGGCGACTAGGCAGATCATGGCCACGACGAATATGAGGATTATAGGCGCGTATATGCCGAGCAGCAGCCTTCTGAAGCTCGAGAACTGAAAATATATAAAAGTCATTAGTTCCTATTTGTAAGTTTCGCGTCAGGACTGAGGAGAAGAGCTAACTGAGGCCTACTGCGAAAGGCACTCACAGTTCTCCCTTTCTGTCAGACTTGGGAGTTCGAACGTAAGTGCGACAGAGAGGGAAAACTTCGATTGCGGTTGGCGGAGGCCCTCTGGGACGATACCGAGAAGTCCTGAAGATCGAAGTTTAAGAACGAGAGCGACACAATGTTGGCCGCAGCTACATTAACGAGAAAGTGACGTCACGCAGCCATTGTGTGTGATAAGACGCGTGGTAACGTTCGACTGCGGCGGACTGCATACGGGGCATACCTATAAGCTATTAGATAGAGCGGGACAATCCCGCCGTATGCAGTCCCAGGCGTCTGGACGCACCTTCATGTGTCGCCTAAGTGCAAGGCCTGAGTGGACGACCCGCTCAGAGCGGGGCGTCGAGCGTCTATATAAATTGCATTTGTTTTATATGGACGCTGCACGCCCCGCTCTGAGCGGGGCGTCGAGCGTCTACATAAATTGCATTTGTTTTATATGGACGCTGCACGCCCCGCTCTGAGCGGGGCGTCGAGCGTCTACATAAATGGCATTTGTTTTATATGGACGCTGCACGCCCCGCTCTGAGCGGGGCGTCCACTCAGTCCTTACACTAAGTGTAAGGCCCGAGTGGACGCTCGTGTCGGACGTGCGCGGGAGCGGAGCGTGCGGCGTGCATGTCAAACAAATGAAACTCATACTGGTGTCCTGAGTAGACGCTGCACAAAGCTAATGCCGAGCGGGCAAGTTTGCGGCCTAAAGAGCAACCTTCGGTTCTTTTTATATCACCAAATCAGGGGCGCACAACCTTACGGTAAATGATATACTTAATAGCGGCCACATTTCCAACTTCCGTTGTTCCTAATTATAGTCCTCAACTGGTGCTTACCGGCGCGTCGATGCTGCGGTCGACCTGCGAGGCTTGCCGCGGCTGCCCCATCATGTCCTTCAGCGGGAACACGTTCACGGGGCTGCGGCTGATCTTGCCTTCCGACACGCACACCGTTAGCTGAAATAAATTCATACATTGGAGGTCTGCATTACGTCCTAGGGTCGGTCGTTTCAATCCGTTGGTAAGCGTAAGTGTAAAGGCCTGAGTGCACGCCCCGGTCAGAGCGGGGCGTGGAGCATCCATGTAAATTGCATTTGTTTTATATGGACTCAGGCCTTACACTAAGTTACGTCCGTTAAAATGAGGCCCGTAGGTATTTCACAAACTGGACAATGGCCACCTGACACTGACAATTCGCCATACATTGCTTTTCTTCGAGAAAGTTTTAGAAGGGTGGTCGCTAGGTGACTTGTGGAACCAGCAATGTACGGAGAATTTTCTTCGTGAGGTGACAATTGTCAAGTTGGTGAAATAGGGGCCTGGCCCGCTATTTCACCAACTTGACAATTGTCACCTGACACTGACAATTCGCCATACATTGCTTGCTCTAGAAGTTAAGGTGGTTGCTAGGTTACTTGTGGAACCAGCAATGTACGGAGAATGGTCGTTGTTTGGTAAGAATTGTCAGATTGGTGAAATAGGGGCCTGATTGTATTGCAAGTAGGTATGACAGTTTTCCACGGGATGACAGCAGCCGGCGCCGTATTAACGTTTACTAGCATGTAAAGTGTAGGCGATGCAACCCGTCCTTAGCGACTCGTACGAATAATAAGTATCCTCATTCTAATTAGTATGCAGTATAGCTATTGATGGTCTGCAACGCTACTTGCAACCTGCTTGCCAGTCACAGAATTCGCAGTTACGTAATCGGCACAATAGAAAGTAGCTCGAGATACTCAAGTCTTATTGAGATTATTACGATGGGGGTAGTTCGATTTGTTTATTTCACTTATTTCTTTGGCGTGAAGAGATGAAGTCAATCTTAGAGGGATTGTGTCGTGGGTATAATAGGACACTTTGCGTTCGTGAGAGATCGAGATTGCCTCCCGCATGATGCTAGATAGAGCATTTAATAGAATATGGAAACAAAATACGAGTGCACCTAGCCATATCAGATCACTGATACGATATATTACCCTTTCGGCTTTTCGAAGCGCTCTAGCATCTGGAATGAGCCCACGCGAGTATAGATATACTAATATATCGTAATATATCGTAACTGAGAGTGACTTCGGGTTAAAATAGCACCACCCTATTTCTTCCTGTGGGTGTTGTAAGAGTCGACTAAGGGAACAGGGTAGAAGTGTGTTGTGGGCGATCACTGTCACTGTGATATCACATTTTGTCGATCTTTTATACCCACATTTATGCTAAAAGTAATACTGGAACCCAAGTTTCATGTGCTTCTTTTAGGGATAAAGGCGTGAATGTATGAGGGACTTACGGAGAGCACGATGTGCATGATGACGTGGAAGGCGACGAAGGCGGCCAACACGAACACGCTCCAGGCGGGCAGCTCCGCTTTCTGGAGGTACACGGCAAGGAAGATCGTCGCGACTGAAACAGAAGGTAGCACGTCAGCGCCGGTCGGAATAGCGTCGACGACACAGCACTATCAGCTGTCTATCAAATATCACCCTCACACTTGCCCTTGTATGGGACAGTATCATCATCATCATATCAGCCGAAAGACGTCCACTGCTGGACATAGGCCTCCCACAAAGAGTGCCAAGTGACCACCCGCATCCAGCGGACTCCAGCAACCTTAACAGGCCATCAGTCCACCTTGTAGGGGGGCCTACCCACGCCGCGCCTTCCGGTACGTGGTCGCCACTCGAGAATCTTTCCGCCTACGTGCTAAAATCCGAAAAAGGGGAAACGGGACCGGGAGACAATAAGGAAATGTATGCGCCGCACATGATCAATCGTACTCGTGTAGCTACCCACACACTGGTCGAAGACTTGTGCATTCTTGACTTCAGTGTGCATATATTGGCGTTTACACACATCTGACCTTAATACTTGATAGCTCAAATTACAGAGGCGTCTTTACCTATGGTGCAGGGTGTGCGTTGCACACGAGCGCAGCGGTCTTAGGGGGCGCCGCCCGCTCCCATTCCATTTTGACCGCTCGCTTACTAGGGGGCGCTAGAGTAATGTTTGCACACGAGCGCTAAATGAGCTAGAGACGCCTCTTGAAAATGATCCCGTTATTTTCGTGGAGAAAACCGGCAAACCATCTAGAGATACTCGTACCTACCGCGTGACCTAGTCATCCACCGAAGTCTGCCCCCTGGGTTTCCATGCGGAGGGCTCCAGGATCTCAAACGGAACTCATTGGAGTCCTCTTACCTCGCTGTTCTTCCTGACCCCGTATCATGGTCGGCCTTATCACACGATAAGTGACAGGATAGAGCGTCCATCACTGGTTGACACCGTTCGATAGAACGAGACGACGCTCCCATCTTGTCAATTATTGCGTGCTAAGCCCGACCATGATACGGGGTCAAGAAGAACAGCGAGGTAAGAGGAGGACTCCAATGCGTAAGCGGGGGAGACCGCTGCCCTATTCTTGACCACGACTCAACCGCGACTACACGGATGATGTTGTTAGTCCTAGGACAAACATTAATTAGTGGTGGCTATGTGAACTCACTGCCTAGAATGTGCGCGGCGTTCCCGAGCAGCCAGTGCACCCAGTTGAAGATGGGCCTTTTCTTAGTGCCAGGGTGTGGCCTGAAGTAGGCTCCTGCAAAAAAACATAGAATGCATAAGTTATCATGTTAATGAGCAACCCACATAATCTAATACATCCCATCTAAAGAATATATCAGATGAAATAAGTCCTACTACTGCTCATAAACCTCTCCCAAAGAGTGCCACAATTACCGGTTCTGCGTCACGCGCATTTTACCAGGGCATCAGTTCACCTTGTGGGGGCTCTGCTCTGCCCACGCTGCGCCTCCCGGTACTTGGGCGCCACTCGAGAACCTTTCCGCCCCAACGGTCATCGGTTCTACGTGCAATGCACCGCACCCACTGCCATTTAAATTTAGCGATTTGCAGGGCTTTATCGGTGATCACCCAGAAAACTTCCAGTATACCCCAATCCATTGCTCTTTGGTGGTTTGCGACTCTTATAAAGGACATGTTTAGAGTAAATTACACTATCTTCAACAACCAATGGGTTGTCCATGTGGGTTGCGCATCGAGATCTCTATGGCAATGGCCATAGAGATCTCGATGCGCAAACGGGGTTGGATAGGCCACACGTTTCGAAGAGGGGAACTTAATAATGCAAACATCGCTTTTGAGTGGAAGTCGCCAGACGGATGGCGAATTCGTCGACGTCCTTTGAACTCATGTGAAAAGGACGTCGAAGTCGAGAGCTGGAGCGAGGCCAGGGACCTCGCTCAGGACAAGGCGTGGCGCGAGCTTATGAGGGCCCGATGCACCTCTGGGGTGCCCTAGGACAACAACAACACCACCTTCAACTGCGAGTGAGTAGAGTATTGACTAGGTGAATGAAAGGTCTAGGATTCTGTAGCCTAACTCTTAGTCAATCACTTTGCTGTCGACGTTGACCGGTCACTACCATCAGCAGCAGCAGGTTGATTGATGGTGATGATGGTTAAGCCAACAATGATGTTCATAAATGTTTCAAATCATGATATAAATGACAACAATGGTGTGGCCGAGAATGATCCTAATTTATACTGGCCGTAACAATTATTATAATAATGAACCGACACACGAACACACCGATGATGAAAAGGCTGATGGTGGTATGGACAACCATGATGGTAATTATGATTGCAGTGGGTACTAACCGAAGGGCTGTATGAAGCACAGTATAACGGTGATGAGGCCGGTGATGGCGTGCGGGTTGTCGCCGGTGGTGGCCCAGCCGCCCACCTCCACGACGATCAGTATGAAGCCGGCGACCGTCAGCCCCCAGGTGAGCACCATCAGCATACGATGCCACTACGCAAAATAAGACTACGTTCAATGTCAAGTACGAGATTAGAGGCAGCAAGAACTTTGGAGCTCGATGCTCCCTAAAGTAAAAGTGGGCTTTGCATGAAAAGTAAACTAACTTATTTATGTCACTGGTTGCTGTTGTTACATCTCTTGGATCACTTAATAAAACTGTTATTGTATGGTTCCAAATGTGGGGTGAGGTTTTTGTCCCATGTTCAATCCCTTTTTGGACTGTCTTCTAAACATGTTTAAAGTCCATGTAATATATTTTTTAACTTTAATATTGTCTGCTGGTTAACAGGACAGAATAACAACAAGGAATATTTTTGGAAAATCAATCAATCAATGCTTGCCTCTGTTGAGATTGGATTAGCTCATTCGCTATTTAAAACCTACAAACAAAGAAGAAGGATCAACCTCTACTTACAGCAAACCAGATGTCCTTTCCTCCCAATTGTTTGCCGACCCATGTCTGTCTGAAATATCTGCAACAAAAAAGAAACAAATGTAGATGTTTCTCAATTCGGTTTCGATTTTGGTTGCTAAAAGACTATGGTACTTACACTTTAGTTATGTATTCTGTCTATTAATATACAGGACCCCTTTTCACGTTACAATTGTACGAGTCTAAATTAACACTAAGGCGCTAGATTCAATTTTTCCCAGTGTTGCCGTCTTCGAATTGTAAAATTGTAACCTGTAGCTTCCTGAAGTGAGACTCAGCACGGACCAAGTCTCTCCCTTATACCCAAGGAAATAAAAACCACTCGATAGGTTTTTATTGCCTTGGGTGTAAGGGAGAGACTTGGTCCGTGTTCAACAGAAACACGTAAAATGCCTTACCGAGCCAGCAGGATGCCGAGCGAAGCGCTTCCCAGCCACGCGGCGATCATGAAGCTCCCATGCAGTTTCAGCAGCAGCTTGGAGGAGCCCGCGGCTTCGCCGACACTTGACAGGGCGAGCGGCTCGCCCGTCGACTCGTACACCAGGCTGTGGAAGCCTACACGCTCAGCGTCTGTGGAAAACAATGACTTAAATCGTTTATGTGCCTAATTGAAGATCCTAATTTAAAAATAAAACTTTAGTACACTCCAGAAAACCACAGCCTAAAGGTGACGGTATTAAATCATGGCATTCTCTCGAATGGTAAATAATGGCTTAGATGTCTAAAAAAATTCATTTCAATCATAACAATTATGTTGAATATTTTGATGATAATGATCATTGCTGTTGTTCATCCGTTTGAAAGTATTAGCACATAATAGCATTTATGTACAGTACTCTCTCTAACAAGTTCGAATATGGCATCCCCGATCGCGCGCGCTTGCCACTTCTCTTCACTCTGCCGTTCCTAGCAAGTTCGTTTCTATGCAGGACACCTCGGAGGTGTAGCAGTAAGCATTAAAACTTGTCATTGCAGTAAAATTTCAAATGAATATACCTTTCATGCTATCACCCGACACCACCATCAAATTATACTGCTTCGTGGCCAAATTGAACGTCTGCCCCATAACTTTAGACTCCACGTCTCTCGTAAACTTGCAGTACAGCTTCCCATCAATTGCAGAAGACTCTAGAAGCTGGACAATGTCCTGGGGAGAGTCAGATCTCCTAACGTACGGTTCCGCTTTGGGATACGTCCAGGAAGTATAGAGATTGATTCTTCCGATGTCGTTCCTAACGCACTCCATGGCGCTGTCATCTCCCATCTTATTGTCCATGCTTAGGGCAGCGGCCACGTATTTAGGGTTGTCAGTTCCCTGGATCTCGAACGTGTATTTGTCGCCAGCGACGAAGACTGCTACGATGGCCTTGCAGTTTCCTGCTTGAATGCAGTTCTGGGGAGCGCCGAAGCAGAGTTTGGTGTCGGCACAACCCTGGTAGATGGAGTCGAGTTGAGTCGGAACTGGTTTGGGCTGGAAAAAAGGTTAAGTTAGTAGACTAGAGATAGATTGACTAACATACGTAAAAAAAAAACATAGTAATAAAAAAATTTTTTTAAGAAAAATTCTGTTATTTTTTATTGCGAAATAAATTTAAAAAAATAGATCGATGAACGAAAATCTGCACGATTTGGACACTTAAGTACACATTAGACTTTGACGGTACCGGAATTATTTAATAAGTGAAGATAGAAAATGTCACTTAACTCCTTGACGCGTAACAGGCATTTTTCATAGGCAATCTTTTCTGTATTCCACACGTGTTGTTTTGGATTCAAAAGGCAATTAAATAGGACGTAGGCTTAATAATCCTCCATGGTTCTCTATGTACAGTTAGGGGAATTAATATATGCACATAAATAAGGACAAAAATATGCACAGGACTTAAACATTGTCAATGTCATAAAGGGTTGTACAGATATTTAAGTCCGCTATTCCTCCATATATTCCTCCTATTCCGATATTTATGTACTCCTATTTAAATTAGTGTAAGTAGAATGTATCGTTGTTGGACAAAAATCAATGAAGTAACCAGTGTTGGGCAAAACGTAATTGAATTACAAATTACTAATTGCAATTACAAAATGTAATTGCAATTACAAATTACAATTACATGGAAAAAGTAATTGAAGCCTCAATTACAAATTGCAATTACAAAATGTAATTTGTAATTTCAATTACCAATTACATTTTGTAATTAAAATTGGTAATTAATTACTTTTTCAATTACAAATTACTTTTTTCTAACACAATGTTCGAGTATATTTTGGACTTGGAGATTTTTCATAAAAATATTTCCTCACATTTTAGTGTTTTTTTAATTCGGTCGTACAAAATGCTTAAAAATAATCACAAAATGTCATATAAAGTTTTCCCCAAAATCACTTCTTTCAACGATATACTTCAACTCGATGTGTTAGACGGCGCGGTGCTATCTAGGACAGAGAAATTTCTAACAATACTTTTATTTTAACGTTTTGCTGTTTTTTTTCAATTGCGTCGTAAAGTATGCCTAAAAAGAATCATATTATGTCATATAAACTTTTTCCCAAAATAGCTCTTTTCAACGATGTACCTACTTAACTTCGATGGATCAAAGGACAGAGAAATTTCCATCAAAAATGTTTTTGTTAGTTTTCGGTTTTTATTTTTATTCCATTGATAGCAATGCTTAAAACAATCACAAAATATCATATAAAGTTTTCCCCAAAATCGCTCCTTTCAACGATATACTCGATGTGTTTTAGACGGCGGTGCAGGTGCTATCAAGGACTTATAAAAGAGAAATTGCCATAAAAAAATTTTTTCTTACTTTTTGGTTTTCGTTCTGTTGAAACAATACTTAAGGAGAAGCGCAAAACGTCAAATAAACTTTTTACCTAAATCGCTATTTTCAAAGATATACTCAGTCACAATGTTAGAAGGAATCGATTCCAGGACTTAGGAAGAATTTACGAGCAAAAAAATATTTTTAATTTTATTATTGGTTTCCAGTTCAATCGTAAAACACACACAAAAATAAAGACAAAACGTCAAATAAACTTCTTTCTACGATGTATACTTACAGAGATATCGAAGTTTTAGTGAAAAGTAATTGAGCAGAAAGTTGCAATTACAAATTACATAACTAAGCAATCGGCATACCTAGTCAATTACAAATTTCTTTATCTTAATTTTTATTTTAAGTGCGCATCAAAAGAATCACAAAATTGTAAAATTATAGTTTAAACAAATCTCCCTTTTCAGAAATATGCAATACCAACTCTTAAACTATCAACTGCCATCGGCAGTATCGGCACACGGTTTTTAGGACTTAAAAAATTTCTGTCAATAATTTTTTTTGACGTTTTGCTGTTTTTTTCAATTGCGTCTTAAAGTATGCCTAAAATAAAGTATATTACGTTTTATAAACTTTTTCCCAAAATGGCTCTTTTCGATGATATACTTAACTTCGATGGATCAGAAGCGAAGTTCTCAAGGACTTAAGAGAAATTTCCATCAAAAATGTTTTTCATAGTTTATGGTTTTATTTTTATTCTATCGAAAGCAATGCTTAATAAGCATCACAAAATGTCATATAAAGTTTTCCCCAAAATCGCTTCTTTCAACGATATACTCGATGTGTTAGACGGCGGTGCTATCTAGGACTTAGTGAAATTACCATAAAAAAAAATTTCTTAGTTTTTGGTTTTTGTTTTTTTCTATCGAAAACAATGCTTAAAAACAAGCACAAAACGTTACATAATTTTTTTCCCAAAATCGCTCTTTTCATCGTTATGCTCAACCACAATGGTCGAACGAATCTATTTAAGGACTTAGATAATTTTGGACGAAACAATATTTTTTTTTTAGTTCACTATAAAAAACGCGCAAAAATAAGCACAAACTGTCAAGTAAACTTTTTTCTAACATGTGTCGTTGGAGAGATATCGAAGTTCCAGTTAAAAGTAATTGAGCAAAAAGTAATTGCAATTACAAATTACATGTAATTGCAATTACCAATTACAAGTAATTTCAATTACATGAAATTTTAATTACATTCAATTGAATTAACGTAATTGAATTAATAATTGTGTAATTTGTAATTAAATTACAAAAAGTAATTAATTACGCCCAACACTGGAAGTAACTTCAGCTAAAATGCCTGAATATTACCTATAGTTTAGGTACAAAGTTTTTCTAAGAGGCGTAGGTAGTTATTAATGCACCTAGTGCGGCTTTTCAAATTACCTTAGTCTCCATAACGACAGGGGGCGCCACCGCTGGCCTCTGAGTGGTGGCAGGCGCAGCCGTGGTGGTGACCACGGTGCCCGGGGTCACCACTTCAACCACCGCCGATTCGACGTTCTTCCAGAATGATGCGTAGCTCTGGGCCACCGTAGCTCTGCAATGGTTGTGTACATAATGATATATTTTTGCATAAAATCACATTAAGTACCATCGATAGCCTATGCATGTAGGTACGTTAGTTGAGAAGGAAATTCCTTTCTTCCTGTTTTGAAGGTAAAGCTTGATAGGAACGGATAAAGACGTGATGCCTACCTCATGCGGTAAAATAATGCGCAAATACATATACTAATTAATTATAATAAGTGAACTCTATGGTTCCTTGTGTAAGTAGCTAAAAAAAACTTCTGAAAACAGCGCGCAAAAGTACGAAGGAGGTTGAAAAGCTTCTATGAAATCTGTCAAGAAAAAAATGATTTTAAATACTGACAAATTGTCAAATATAACCTGCGCGTCCCTGAAATATAATAATTTTGTTTGATTTATTTTTAATTTATATGTTTAATGTGGTATACCTATGTTTTGAGTAGTGTGTGCGTAGGTAATGTTAATTTTCACCCTTCGCGAGTGCAAGAACATGTACCTAAACCTACCTACAGATAATTCAACCGTATCAATGTGTCTTTGAAGTTTACCAGGGTCACTGCGATGGGTGAGTCATATTCCTGCAGCTTCAATCATTCTTTTAGACATTATTTCCACGGACCAATCGTGTCATAGAGTTATTAGAGTTTCGTCCGCATTCCACAAAGAAAACAAATTATGTCTTTATGTCGTCGTTGTTTGTGCCGAATACAGACGAACTCATAAGTAGCTGAACACCTTGATACCTTATCGCTTGCCAACCTCGTATGGCAGTTTTAACATGACCTTAAAGCGATAGTTCAACAATGTTCAACCCTTGAGTTCTACCGTGCAACCTATTTATAAGCTAAGGATTGTAGAAACGAAACTCCACTTTACTATACAAAACTTTTAAGTATTATTAGCTTCAATATACCTATACCTAGTTAGTTTCATAAAATGAGCATGATTTAATTTATTCTAATTTACATTGGCTATTAAGTACTTTGAATAAATAACGTTAATAATTTTGTTAGTCTTAACGAAATAGTAATTGTAAAATGTTTAGTTTCGGAGATATCATCAAGAGACCCATTTACCCCAGCGACGCATTTCCCTCGGTTGACCTTAAGTGTTTTTTTAATTTGTCGAACTAAAGCCCGCATCACACTGAAGGCCGCGGCGGACAATACTGAACTTGTCATTAGCTGTCAAATTTACTATTGACCGCCACCGCAGGCCACTCCGCCTGTGAGAGGCCTTAAGTGAGACCAAAAATTACACCCACCCCTGTTAGGATGAGGTGTCAAAGGGCATAGGCATAGGCACTACTTAGTACGAAAGCGACTGCCATCTGACCTTACAACCCAGACGGATAACTAGACCTTATTGGGATTAGGTCGGTTTTTCACGATGTTTTCCC
The DNA here is from genome assembly GCA_945867215.1 of Epinotia demarniana. NCBI lineage: Eukaryota > Metazoa > Arthropoda > Insecta > Lepidoptera > Tortricidae > Epinotia > Epinotia demarniana. Next base: position 38,751,279 of record OX244261.1, on the reverse strand, counting down.
TCTGGGCATAAGTTCCGAAAAAACTCATTGGTATACGAGCCGGTATCCGAACCCACGACCGCCGCTTCAGAGCCGCATGCCTGTACCACTGGGCTATCGTAGCTTCCATTACATTATAAATCACTATTTTAATTTAATATCAGTCTGGATAGACGGCATTAAGTCGAAATGAAAGCACCACTCCAATGCCCGCCCGATACAAATCTGCTCGAAACACCTCACCCGACTGCTGAGTCATTACAAGTAACTGGCGTAACTCAATTGTATAGTATAGTTCACGGTTATATCACCAACTCAAGGCCAGGACTTAGAACCTTGATTCTTGAGTGGTTTGTGAATTTTTAGCGAAATTTTCCGGTTCCGTATTTGGGTGAAACAAAGCAATGGAATTTGCTTTGAAAGTGCGACCTTGTCAATGCTATGTTCGCACATTCAACGTTCAATCAAACTATGAAAGTAATGTTGCGGTTACGACTCTACGACAAAGGTCTATTACGCTAACACCATCAGCTCGCAAGATGCCCGCTTCATGGCATATTGCAGTCGTCCGTACGCGCATGATGCTCGATGCTCGTGAGCGTCGTGAGATAGCCTCCTCTTGCAAGTTGCACGCACATGATGCACTAGAGCTTCATGAAGTATAGCCAATGTATGTGCACGTGTACGCTTTGCAGCTCGCTAGGCGCGCCCGCGCCGAAAGGGTTTAACGGCTTTGAATAACGGCGAAATGCGACATCTGGTCAGGTTTTTCTAGTTTTCCTTGAAACAAATGTTTTGTTGTACTATTGCAGAAAACACTCAGACGTCACATGGCCTCATCCTAAGATTGTGTTTGAGCTTATCTTAGCTTAGCCTCCACACTGTTTGATCCGACTGAGTCGAGTCTTCGCATAACGGCACAGAGGGGCTGCCGCGAAACGAAAAGGAACTTCGTTCTAGTATCTCCCTCTCTGTTGCACTTGCTAGTTCGATCGGCAGACCCTCAGGCCTGGCAAACATCCGTAATATTTTTTTTACCTGAACTCAATCCCTCCCAGGAAGTCAACAGGTGCTTGCCAAAGGAATGTCAACGATGGCTTGTCCTTAGGGTTGGAGTGGGTGACGGTGTCGTTGTCCCCGCGGCAGCTGATGATCTGCGTGTCGTCGGGGTTCGGGACGGTCAAGAACTTGCCTACTATCGTGTCCGAGTTCTGAAAAGAGCAAAAACATGCATAGGTATACACATTCACGCCTGTGTTCGCTAAAGGGGGAGGCGGAGCATGTCAAATGTAATTTTCAGTGCAGTATCTAGTAACAACTGCTACGGGTTTAATTTAAATTGAGATCTACCGCACAGAGGCGTCTGTAGCCCTTGTAGCGCTCTGTGCAAACATTGCTCTAGCGCCCCTAGCGCGGCTACGTAGCGGGCGGCGCTCGGCGCCCCCTAGGACCGCTGCGCCAGTGTGCAACGCACACCCTGCACCATAGGTAAAGACGCCTCTGCAGTACTGCAGTAAGTACGTTCTACCGTAGCCACAACAATACCATTAACTACCTACTTGCACTGAATTTATGCGAAGTTGTGTTCCTGGTAATGAGTAAAATCGCCACAGCGCTCGCGAACGCGTTGTGTTGGAGAGTGACCTACATTTATCTCTACCATCAACAACAAGGAGCCTCTATCAAACCAACAAAAGGTTGACAAGGTACCTCTGATTTTTGTGGAGTCGCAGTCCAAAGGCTTCAGTATCTGCGGCGCTACCACGAAAGTCGAATCTCGATGTTCGTATATCTCTGTCGCTCGACTACCTACCATAAACAATACGTGCGATAGAGACGGGGATATACGAACGAAATTCCATTTTCCTGGTTATAGCTCTGCCACTGTAGTAAAAAAAAGTTACCTGCACAGTTCTGGCCTGTAGTATGAACCCGCCGATGGGCACCGGAGCGCCCGCCTGGCTGCCGATGGTGACGTTCAGTTGGTCGCCCTGTCGGACTTGACTTGATGACGTCACGACGATGTAGGGCGGCACTGACGTCATAGGCTCGATGTCGGGGTGGCGCGGGAGCTGATCCACGCAGGACTGAAAACAACATTTCGATTAAAAAAAATGAACAAATGTGCTTTCCATTGAAAAAGTTATCGCTTCTCTATTGTCCATAAGGAAGTTTTTAAAAGTGGATCCCTTTAAAGAACGATCCCATTATTATACGTTTTATCCACAAGTTCACGAGTATGCAGCCGACGAGATCATTTAACGTTGACATTTCTTTTTATTTTTTTCCATTCATACATACATACATACATTCACCCCTTCATTCCTATTAAAAGGGGTAGGCAGAACACATGAAACTTGACCATATAAATGTTGGTATTAAAGATCGACAAAATGTGATATCACAGTGACAGAGGTAGCTAGCCCATCGCCTTCAAGCCTGTTCCTTTAGTCGACTCTTACGACAGTACGACACCTACACGAAGAAAGAGGGTAAATAAAATAAAATAAAAAAGCCTTTATTTCCAAATTTCCCATGATTACATTAGAAGTTTTCCTTATTGGTTAGTAAGTTCCTTATAGTTAGTAGTTAGTGTTATGTTTATGTATGTTATTTACTATTTATGTAATTTGGACCCCTCTTAGAGTGTAGGCCTCCTCCAACTCTCTCCATCCTTGCCTTTCTTCCGCTTTGTTTAGCCAGTCTTTCCCTGCATTTTCTCTTATATCGTCTAGCCATCGTTTGTATGGCTTTCCCACTTTTCTTTTGCCAATAGGGCCTCTCCATTTTGTAGCCACCACTGTCCATCTATTATCCCTATACCGTGCGATATGTCCTGCCCACCGCCATTTTAATTTGAGGGCTTGTGTTAGTGCGTCCTGTAATTTTGTCTTTCCTCTTATAGACATGCTATTAATTTTTTGGATCTTTTTTATGTTGAGCATGCTCCGTTCCATGGCTCTTTGGGTGGTTCTTATCTTTCTCTTTATTTTATCTGTAAAAGTCCATGTTTGACACCCATAGAGCAGGCTCGGTAGAAGACATGTATCTGCCACTATCTTTTTTAGGTTTAAGCTGTATTTGCCTTTTAGGATTTCTTGTAGTGACCAAAATTTCCTCCAGGTTATGTTAGCTCTCCTTTCTACCTCTTCTTCGTTGTTTGTTTTTGAGAAGGACAATTGCTTTCCTAGATATATATATTGGTCTACATAGTCTATGTTGTTGCCATTGATATTTATTTGTGTTTGTTTGCTGTTTGTCATTATTTCGGTTTTATTTGTGTTCATTTGTAAGCCTGCTTTGGAGCTTTCTTCGTCTAGTTGTTTTATAAGCTCTCCTAGTTCTGTTGCAGTTTCAGCTACTATGACTATGTCGTCTGCAAATCTCAAATGGTTTAGGAGCTGACCATCCAGATTAATGCCTTTTGATTTCCATTTGAGATTCCTAAATATGATTTCCAAGACAGCAATAAAGATCTTGGGTGATAAAGGGTCTCCTTGTCGGACCCCCCTCTCTATCCTTATTTGTTTTCCTCTTGTTTCCAGCTTGACTCGGCTGGTGCTTTTCGCTTATATATTCTTTATTATATTGATGTATTTTTGGTCCACACTAAGCTGTTTCAATGCATTCCAGATTGCGCTGTGATTGATGCTATCAAATGCCTTGCTATAATCTATAAAGGCGACATATAGGTTTCTATTGAACTCTTTATACTTCTCTATTATCTGTTCTAATGCTTGTATGTGGTCTGTGGTGCTGAAACCTGCCCTGAAGCCAGCCTGCTCTCTTGGTTGTGAGTCGTCGATTGTTTGAGATATTCGCTTTAACATTATTGAGGAAAACAGTTTGTAGATGCTTGCCAGTAAGCTGATTGGCCTATAGTTACCAATGTCTAAGGAGTTGCCTTTCTTGTACAGCAATATTATATCGGATGTACACCATTGCTCTGGTATGGTTTCAGAATTAAGTACCATATTGAATAGATGTGTCAGATGCTGAAGCAGGATTGGTGCACCATGTTTTAGAGCTTCATTTGTTATTCCATCTGGACCTGGGCTTTTCTCGGTCTTCAGCTGTTTTATGTGCTCATACACTTCTTTTTCTTCGATTTGCTTTACTGACAAGTTTACATTATTCACAATGGGTGTTTCTTCTTGTATGTGGTTGTAGTCTTTCATTCTGTACAGTTCTTCATAAAAGTTTGTGGCATGATTTATTACGTCTTTCCTTGATTTTGATTCTTCTTTGTCTTGTCCAAGTTTTTGTATCCATGATTTGTTTAGATTAAGTTCTTTTAAAGCTCTTTTTGTACTTCTGTGTTTCTTTAGATTCCTGGTTATTACTTCCTTCCTGTGGTTTCTGTAGTCTATTCTTATAGATTTTTTTGTTTCTTTGAACAGCCGGGTAAGTTCTTTCTTCATGTCTTGATCTTTGTCTTTCTTAAATATTAGTTCTGTGCGTTGTTTTATTAGTTGGTTTGTATTGTTGCTAAAGATATTGTTTAATTTTGTGTTGTCAGTCTTAGTCTTCTGTGTTGCGCTATCTATTATTGACTTTTCTATTTTATTTTAGTAATCTTGAACACTTGTGTTTTCTGTTTTGTTTCCTAGTTTTGTCTCTAAGCATCTCATATAACTATCTATTTCCTTTTCTGTTTTAAGGCTTTTAAACGAGGAATGGAAGTTTTTTCGACTCCTTTTTGGAAGAGTCAAGTTAAATGTTGCTCTCAGAAGTCGGTGGTCTGATGGAAATGGTACATTATTCAAGACTTCGAAATTAGTGATGTGTGCTGGTCGGTTTGTCATTATGAAATCTATTTCATTCCTAGTGTTTTGGTCAGGTGATATCCAGGTCCATCTTCTATTTGGTCTTTTGTTATAAAAGGTATTCATTATGGAGAGTTTGTTTCCTAGTGCATAGTCTATGAGTCTACCTCCTCGTTTGTTTCGTTCCCCATAGCCATACTTGCCCATAATTAGATTTTCTTCTTCCTTCTTGGGGTAGCCTATTTTTGCGTTAAAATCTCCCATTACGATTATGTTGTCGCTGGCTAGAGAGTGCGCTTTGTCTATATCATTGTAGAATTTTTGGATTTCATCGTCGCTTGATTTATCTGTGGGTGCGTATACCTGAATTATCGAAAGTTCTCCCCCTTCCATGTTGAGTTGAAGCAACGCTACTCTTTCTGAGAGTCCTATGAAATTGGTGATTTGGTTTTTCAGATTCTTTTTTTATTAGAAACCCCACTCCATTCAATCCTTTGGTTTCTCCATAGTAACAGAAGATATAGTTTTCGTACTCTTCTATACTGCTGCCCATTCTTCTGATTTCACTTAATCCGACTATGTCATGGTTTATTTTACCGAGTGCGTAGTTCAACTCTATATATCTTTCTATTGATGCTAGAGATCGTACATTATAGGTGCAGATTTTCAATGTTTTCTCTTTTTTAATGTTATATTGTGGTGATTTTTTGCGTACAGGCTCTTCATTTGTTTTGGAATTGTTTCTTTGTTTAAAGTTCTGTTGTATAGTTTTTTGTTGTTTTGTTTTGCTGGGTTTACTGCTTACTGAATTTTGTTGCACTTGATTTGTTTGGTTTGTTTGAGGTTCCTTCGTTGGAGGGTTGCGGTCATAATTCCTCACGATGACCGCTAATCGTCTTGAGGAATGGTTTATGTTGGTTGTTTGATCTTCTGTGGTGTGTTTCCGGGGGTCCGTCGTTCGTTGCTATTGTTCGAAAGAAAGAGGGTGGGAGAGGGTAATTTTTCTTCATTACTCGTATGTGTTAACGAGTAGGTAGTTGAAATGACTGTACAAAAATGCATGAAACAAAAGAAAATAGTCTCAAGAAAGACCGCCAAAGGTAATATCCATCTTCAAGATAAAACCTTACCCCAGGAGGTGCCCCCGAGCCGTGTTGTTCTGAAGACTGCACCAGCAGCATCAGCGCCAGCGCCAGCATACCCCTGTTCCTTTTCCGAGGCAGCATCTTTCACTGTCTGTAAAGAAAAAAATATTTTATTTAGCGCCACAACTTACTCAATAAAAAAAAGAACAAGCAGAAAAAAACTTAAGTACGAGGACGCTAAACAGGATTCCCCGCTCAGCATAAAGGCTCGGTCAAACACAGTGCGCGACGCATGATGCCGGCGCGATGACTGGTTAAAAAGGGCGCGCGTGGATCGCGCCGCCCTCGCGCTCTCAACACGCCCTAATCACGCGCGGACGCGCGCGAACGCGGCGCGATGCGGGCGTGACTCGCGCCCGGATACAAAATGCGCGTACGGAGGGTCGCTCATTCCTTGATGTGACCCAGCGCGGCGCAGCGTGCCCGCAATTGGCAAGCAATTGGCTAAAACCAAAATTCCGTTTGACTGAAGAGGTTCCTACCAACAAGTGGTATCGTTGGATTCAGTCAGGTCTCCCGAGTATGAAAAGTGCTGTTGTCGCTCTCTAAAGGTGTGGAGGGGATAACTATGACGTCACAAAGATGTCGGCGAGTGATATCAATTTTTATCAATTAGCTCCCTAAATACTCAACGTATTTGAAAAAATGAGGCATCAAAAGAAAGATATTTAAACAGCCAATAAAACATGTAATACATAATTAAATGTACATCTTATAATTAAAAAGTCACACTTAAATAAACATTTTTCTATAAACTCACCTTTTATTTCAATGCAAAAAAATCTATGAAGGAGGCGTTATCGTTAAAAAATACTTCATATAAACGAATATGCTACATTTATCCTTTATAAAATGCTTTTTGAATCATTAGAATCGGGTCATAAATAAGTATACTACGGCTGTTTCACCACGGGCGTGGCGAACAACGCGGTGCACGCGCGAGGGTTGCCGAGCGCGAGTGTGCGCGGTTTTTTGAGTGTACCTCGATAACTACTTAACTGATTTGGACAAATGAGATATCATATGAGAGTTATTTGAACTCTTAATGAAACTTCTTTAATAGCCAAAACTTTAGCATTTATGTATTAAAAAATAAGAAAATTACTTACAGAAATCAAAATATGTTTACTGTGTATAAAAAAAAATTGACATGATATCAGTTCTAAATCTTTCAATGATATTGGCGGCCTAGAAGATGCTACTGGCCTCATACATCCATCTTGCATCTTCCAACCATTTTCAATAGGCTGAGGTGTATTTGGCATAGCTATGTTCGCTGTATACCAACAAAGTGCTTGCAAATTTGCCCGTTGTAGATGGTAACGCAGTACATCTTTTGTTGGTGTCAGTTTGTCTTGTTCTTTGACGTATTGGAACAGGGCAGCCCTCAAATCATTGATGTTTTTAATATGGTTGAGGGCCGGCTTTTTATGTACATGACAAACACACGTACATGTACATGTACATTTTCATGTCGTGTTTCAGATAGTTCCGGATACTGCCCAAATCATTTAACAGATCTGCGTGAACATTTAATGTAATCCAACTAGATACCTTGGTATGTCCGGAGAAGGCACTGGTGGTATCGCATCCAGTTATTGCGTGGTAGGCAAGTATAGTTAAAAACAGAAGATGGTAGAATCGTTTCCTCTAAACCTGAGATTCCGGGTGAGATAGAGCGCTTTTACGGACAGCTATACACGTCAACGCGCAGACCCGAAGTTAGTCAGGTGGAAGACCCTATAGCTAGACTAACCCGACACTATACCGATGACATCCCGGACATAAACTTGTACGAAATTGTAATGGCTCTTAAACAGCTTAAGAACAACAAAGCACCCGGTGAAGACGGAATCACAGCCGAACTTCTGAAGGCGGGTGGAAAACCGGTCCTTACGGCCCTTCAGAAGTTGTTCGATTCCGTCTTACTGGAAGGGAGAACTCAAAAGGCATGGAACAGAGGGGTGGTGGTGCTGTTCTTAAAAAAGGGTGACAATACTCTGCTGAAGAACTACATACCCATCTCACTTCTGAGCCATGTCTATAAGCTGTTTTCGAGGGTCATTACAAATCGTCTCGTACGCAGGCTAGATGACTTCCAGCTTCCCGAACAAGCCGGTTTCCGAAGAGGCTTTAGTACCGTAGACCACATCCACACGCTTCGTCAGGTTATACAGAAGACCGAGGAGTATAACCTGCCTCTCTGCTTAGCGTTCGTGGACTAAGAAAAATCCTTCGATTCGATTGAAACCAGGTCTATCGCTATATCGAAGTGCTGAAGTGTTTGTACGAAAACGCCACTATGTCAGTCCGACTCCAGGACTAGAACTCGAAACCTATTCCGCTGCAGCGGGGAGTCAGGCAAGGAGATGTTATTTCACCAAAACTGTTCACCGTTGCACTGGAGGACGTTTTCAAGACCCAGAGTCTTGGAAACTGGAGAAGGCTAAGCATCAACATCAACAGCGAGTACATCACTCACCTTCGGTTTGCTGACGATATAGAAGTCTTTGCTGAGACCATGGAGGACTTAAGTACGATGCTCGATGACCTCAGTAAAGCATCCGAGCGAGTTGGTCCAAGAATGAACATGGATAAGACGAAGATCATGTCAAATGCCCTTGTAGTACCAACTCCCATTACAATCGGACACTTTACGCTCAAAAGTTGTAGACGATTATGTATACCTAAGTTAGACGATCCAGTTAGGTAGGTCCAAGGTCAATCGTCGAATCCGACTCGGCTGGGCAGCGTTCGGGAGGCTACGGCAAATCTTGTCGTCCAATATTCCGCAGTGTCTCAAGACGAGAGTCTTTGACCAATGTGTGTTGCCAGTGATGACATAATTATGGCACTGAAACGTGGTCGCTTACTATGGGCCTCATAAGAAGGCACAAAGTCACCCAAAGGGCAATGGAGAGGGCCATGTTGGAAGTTTCTCTGCGTGATCGCATCAGAAATGAGGCTATCCGCAGCAGAACAAAGGTAACCGATATAGCCCTCCGGATCGCTTAACTTAAGTGGCAGTAGCATATAGTTTCTTTCCACCCGTAGGTTTGCCAATAGCTTGAACCAGTGCCTGACCGTCAATTAATGTTACAACAGTAATTTCTAATATTTCACGAAACATTGAAAATTAAATAAAAATAAATCCCGTGATGTTGAAGATTATACTTGCCTACCACGCAATAACTGGATGCGCTACCACCAGTGCCTTCTCCGGGCATACCAAGGCATCTAGTTGGATAACATTCAACGTTCACGGAGATCTGTTAAATGATTTAGGTCAGTATCCGGAATTATCTGAAACACAACATGAAAAGGCGGATGATATTCATCATTCAAATGTATGTACATAAAAAGCCGGCCCTCAACCATATTAAAAACATCAATGATTTGAGGGCTGCCCTGTTCCAATACGTCAAAGAACTAGACAAACTGCCACCAACAAAAGATGTACTGTGTCACCATCTACAACGGGAAAATTTGCAAGCACTTTGTTGGATTACAGCGAACATGCCAAATTTACCTCAGCCTAGGTATTGAAAATGGTTGGAAGATGCAAGATGGATGTATGAGGCCAGTAGCATCTTCTAGGCCGCCAATATCATTGAAAGATTTAAAACTGATATCATGCAATTGTTGTAAGACAGGTTGTCGAACATCTCGCTGTGGTTGTGCTGGTAGAAAACAGAAATGTCTGAAAGATGTATGCCATATTGGCGTGCAGTATTTTAACCAATATAATTACGAATAAATAATTATAACAATAATTTTGACTTTTAATTTTGTCTGGAGAGAGCTACGGTAGCCTAGTGGTACAGGCATGCGGTTGTCAATCAAACGGCGGTGGTGGGTTCGAATCCCGGCTCGTACCAAGGAGTTTTTCGGAACTTACGTACGGAATATCATTTGATATTTACCGTTAGCTTTTCGGTGAAGGAAAAACATCGTGAGAAAACTTGCATACATCCACGAAGAAATTCAAAGGTGTATGTGCAGTTCCCAACCCGCACTGGGCCAGCGTGGGGGTAGTGCCCGTTCCCTCTCCTCCATGATAAGAGGTCTGTGCCCAGCAGTGGGACGTAGGCCACGACGATAGGCCAACTTCTAGCGATTTACTGCTTCTTGTCTTGAAGCCGTCATCCCTTCGGGGTGGCAACACCAACGCGCTAACAGCGCCACCCGCCGGAAGCGGATATATGAAGATGCAGTGACACGCACAATGTCAAAATCAGTTCGTTAACTAGCGGCGCCGCGAAAGCAACCTTTTCTCATTATATACCGTGTGTGCGTTGAGGACCTTTCCCCCTTGGAAGAGTGCGTTTACCAGTGACCTAGGAGCCTGTGTACGTCATATTTAGCTGGACGATCACCCCTGAGCCTTCAGCCTAGCCCTTGGGACCCGAGGCGGTGGATGGACACAGTAGCGGTGAGTCGTTTGACGCTGTGGGAATATCGTACAATATATGATATCTCATTTGTCCAAGTCAGTTAAGAAGTTATCGAGGTACACTCAAGAAACCGCGCACACTCGCGCTCGGCAAACCTCGCGCGTGCGCCGCGTTGTTCGCCACGCCCGTGGTGAAACAGCCGTAGTATACTTATTTATTACCCGATTCCAATGATTCAAAAAGCATTGTATAAAGGATAAATGTAGCATTTTCGTATATATGAAGTATTTTTTGACGATAACGCCTCCTTCATAGATTTTTTTGCATTGAAATAAAAGGTGAGTTTATAGAAAAATGTTTATTTAAGTGTGACATTATAATTATAAGATGTACATTTAATTATGTATGACATGTTTTATTGGCTGTTTAAATATCTTACTTTTGATGCCTCATTTGTTCAAATACGTTGAGTATTTAGGGAGCTAATTGATAAAAATTGATATCACTCGCCGACATCTTTGTGACGTCATAGTTATCCCCTCCACATCTTTAGAGAGCGACAACAGCACTTTTCATACTCGGGAGACCTCACTGAATCCAACGATACCACTTGTTGGTAGGAACCTCTTCAGTCAAACGGAATTTTGGTTTTAGCCAATTGGCCTCCCTACTATTCGCAATTACTAACGCAGAGCTATCGCAATAATCACAATATAGTCACGAAAGGTCCAAACCTTTGTAGACTAGTTGAAAGCCTTGTTTTGTTACTTTGAAAAAGTTTTATGTCACAGCACAATTACATTACAGTTACGTCCTACAATGAAATACTGGTTGTATGGTGAACTTTGACTTTATACACAATTTTGGAATTGGAATGCTCAGAATGCACAATGGAACAATAAATCAGTTTGTCTACGACATTTTCTGTTTATTATTAAGTCTAGACGTAGTTCTAGAATAAGTAGCATAGGCTAAACTAACTACATATACTCGTACGTGACTATACGCATTGCATTGAAATCAAATTGAAATTTGTTACGCGCAAATTTGTAACGTTAAACTATCCACGCGGGAAAATGAGCGCACCCGACAAATAAAAATTTAAGACGCTTAGTCTAATGGACTCGCAGGTCGATTAGGTTCGGTATGCAAGCAAAAAGCTATGATATCGCCCGAACATTAAAATACAGGGTGACATTTTAATCAGGGTCCAAATTCACCTATATTCGTCAGCAAAATTGTAAAATACGTTTTCTTTTTGTTCAGCGCAAAAAAATAGTAATTGCTGCTTAAAGTTATCCCAAAAAAATCTTAACGCGCGGGCACCTCAGCGGGTAGTAAGGTTTGCGCACGGCACACGCCTCCCCTCCCTTGGCCCCGCCCCGCTCCGCGCGGTACTGAATGCCTAGTAACCACGCAGTACGGATAATTCTTTTGGGATAGACAATTATAATTTTAAAAATACCTACCAGTTTTTTTTTCAAAAATGTGTGTATGTATGTATGTATGTATGTAAGTGATACCAAATGCCTACAAAAAATTTGGACACTGATTAAAATGTTACCCTGTATATCGTTACAGCTACTAGTCGTAATGCCAATCGAACGTATTTTGACATCCCATTATGCGTAGTTAGGAATGTAGGGGTCAAATTATAAAAGGAATATATATTTTAATAGGTATCTATAAAGGAACCAGCAACGTAGCTCTTTGAATTCGTAATGAAACAGACGGGGGGCAACAACCCTAATAAATGATTCTTATTCAGTAAGACAGGTGACAGGATATGAGTCATCGGAGTCGTCTATTGAAGAGGGTGTAGCCATGGTTTCAGATATCACTTTATTAGAAGGAGCATTGTAAATGAAAAAGTATACATCAGACATAATAAAATAACACTACGACTTATATAGGGTACTGTAGTGGTTCTGTTCCTGTTAAGTAAGGTCGCCAGAGCTCCAGTTGATGCGCTAGGTACGAGTATGTTGAAAGTGAAGGACCTGTCTTAGCGATTTCTCTGCCTTTTTATTATAGCACTATGGCAAGCAATTTCATGGCTTCCCTGATGGATAGTGGCCAGTGAGCGTCCACTACTATACATGCGACGAGACGAGACATGCGTGTGGCGGCCTCATTAATGAGTTGAGACTACGTTGTGTCGAAAGAAAGAGATAAATGTACATAGCTCCTTCACTCTCAGCACAACGTATCTTAGGGAGCTCCTTCCTGATTTTCCTTGCTCATGTAAAGGACATGTCTGTAAAAGGAACTTCCTTTTCTCTTTGAGTTCGTAAAGCATAGAGTGGTCGAGAATAGTCTACGAGTATGCTCGGCTGCTCTTCGTAGTCCTAGCCAAGATGTACCTATGTCTAAAAACACTTGACCGTGGACGTACCTCGGCTGTTATTCACAACTATCAACCTAACGAATATTCCAAATCGACACCATATGAGGTTTTAGCCTTGAATATGATCCTTAAAGATGCGCAACCTGTATAGCAGTTTTACAGGGGAGGTATGGCTGATGTATGTATGGGACGGATTTATAGAGGAGGTCACGGTTGGTGAAGGGACGCTTCCGCCTCGACCGGATGGCGACATGTAAGGTCAAATGCGTTCCAATGACGGTGCGTTTGGCCGTTTTGCAATACACATACTCGTAAACATATAATTATACCCGTTTCCTGGAACAATCAAATTCTCTGAAGGTGTGTCAGGCGGGATGACGCTCTATCGTACGATCGGAGAGATATTCCTGGTACGGTTAAACGAGCAAAATTTGTATATTTGTTTGGGTTCTCAGATGTGTGAATGCCATGCCCTTGTCAGACAAATAATGAATTACTTCGGTAACGGGTGTCCACTACCAAAGGAAATACGAGGTGCTCCCACTGTGTTGAAATGATGGAACGAGCTTGGGAGGGAGGGAGGGGGGAATGCATAAAATATCCTACTGGATCGAAGTTTACCCGAAAGGGATCCTCATCTAGATAAGATAAGATTGGGTTCAGAAAACGGGTCTAACGATTTTGATGATACCGCTGTTTTCTCCGGGTTTTCACTGACGACAGCGACATCCTGTCTTATCAGAGTTAGGTAATACTATAAGGTCGTCTTGAAATAGTCGAACTGAAACTAGTTTTCCTTCGATTATACTTAAGCGTCCTAATTTGTATGCAGGAATTACAGATAGCAAGCCGAAAGGTATACCTATTTCATTTGTTTCGTTACTTACGTAGAATGGGAACAGAATGCCTCGATGGCCGTTGAGCTTGGGCGATCTAGAAATTATCCAAAAAACCAAATATGTACAATTAAAATACAAAAGCATAAAAAACATTTTGATACCTCGACCATACGTGATTTAAACGTCAAGATACATTTAGACACAGATACATTTTTTTTACATTTGTATGAAGCCAGGTAGGGCAGTCGGCCAACGCTCCGTACAAAAGTGAAAAAAAAAAATCGCGTCAAAAAAAATTTCTCTTTATTTTTTCATATCAGAACACGATACCCGTATGCCCTTGATCGGTTCACAGTTCACACCCCATTTATGTTACACTCTGTATATATTTGTGGGTGAGTGTTGAGGTGAGCTTCCAACAAGTTACAGAATAGGGGGGCTGGAGTCTATAGGTTACGGTGTACTCGTACCATCAGGAGCGCAGTAAGCTTGTTTGTAGTGACAAACAAGCTTACGAAGTGTAAAATATAAACAATGTATTCCGTTCTCACGACTTAAAGCGGTTCGTTATAACATGTACGGCCTTAGCTCGTTTTATGACCTTAAATAAGTTTAACAAAACAGAATGGTCCATTGCGTCGGTGCGTGTTCTACCCACCGCTGACATTGTGGCAAGGTTGGATCAACCGACCTCTCGCTTCAATGGAGGCATTACGGGCATTACGTCTACTTAGATCGCAGATGATGATTAATTATAGGTGATAAATATTGAGGTAAATAATAAATATTGAAGAGTTGTATTAAGCTTTGCCAAAACAGGTATTGGTACTCAGGTACCTAAGTATCAATTTAATCAAATAAGTATAAATGTTATTCCAAGATTAAGTCTATATAGGTACAATTAATATTGTCATTTACTATGATTGATTAAGTTAAGATTATTTATTAATGAAAGAACTTATGAAATCCAAAGAAGGCAAATTAAATAATACTGTAAATCGGCGGACTCGTTTTCGAGAACTCATTTAATAAACGTAGTATATTTAATTATTCAGTAGTTCAGTACCGTTTAAATTTTACACTAAGTAGGTACCTACTTGGGTGTTTTTCTGCGTACCACGGTGTCATTGGGTGTTTTTAGTGCAACTTGAACAAGTGTTTTCCTCAATCGATCACCAGACGGACCCGGAACGAACGCCTTAATTTATCAAGTCACTGGTCACACCTTGACGTTGAATGACGTAATAAGGACAACGAGTGTACTTGTCACATTATGACATGACATTTCTGGATCTGTCATTCCCATACATTTTATTAGTTTTCTATTGGCGTTAGCGCTTTTCGATTGTAACCTTGTCTAGGCACCTGGTGTAATGGTGAGAGACGTTGGTTTTCGGAGCTTCAATCGCTTCTATCGACGACCGGTTAGCCAAGCGGGTAGTGACCCTGCGAAGCTGAAGGTCCTGGGTTCGAATCCCGGTGAGGACAAATGTTTGTGTGATAAGCATTAATATTTGGTTCAGTCTTGGATTTTTTCTATATATTATGTTTTTATATATATTTAATATTTCGTCGTGTAGCCCATAAGCTTAAAGCACTACTTGGGATGGCCCAAAGTAGGTATAGGTAGGTAAACCTATTATTGACCTGTTCAAATAGGTACTTAAACTAAAATTAAACCGAAGGCTTTTTCGTGTAATATTTCACAATCCATGTAGCCCGTAAAGTAAAAGAAATAATGTTTATTTGTTACGTACCTCTGTCGGGTTCTGAAAAAGCTTTTATTTTTAAGGCGTAAAACTAATGCGTCATTATAAGTAATACTTTATCCGTCACGCGAAATACCACGTTAATAGATTTTACATATTCGTTATAAAGAATGTGGGTCGCAAGGGGTAAATATGGAAGCAGAGATGCTTCCATTTAACGTTAAATGACACATTACCGACACGTATGAAGTAGTACCTACTTTCTCATTGTCTCTCACTAGAATCTCATTTTCAGTTTCGTCTGCGAGAATGTCAGATGGGAATCATATTCACGTACCTACGCAAAAAGGATATTAAAGTTACTGGTTCAGTCAGAAATGAGTGTACCGTGATTTGGGTTTTTGGACTGGTGCTTAAAATTACAGAAAAAGGGTTCAGACGAGACAGAAAATTGGTTCACAAATAGTGCAAGTGATTAAAAATCAATTCAACTAGAGTTTTATCTAAAGGTTGCAGTAATGTGTTAACCTTCCGCTGGTGTGTAATAATACTATCGTTGATGGTACCTCGACTGAACCGTTTCTCCCAGTCTCAGCCTCTGACCGTGTAGCAGCACGGCTAGCGCGATCTATCTGGCGCGCTACACAGCTCTTAAGCTGCAAACGCACAGAGAGCGGTGGCGGAGCGGCGCGGAGGCGGTACCGGTGGTAACGTTCGAGCTAATACGAAAGGGTCCGCACAGAAAACCGCGCCGCGCCGCGCCGCTCTGTGCGGATCATTTCATATTAGCTCGAACATTACAACCGTACCGCCTCCGCGCCGCACCGCGCCGCTCCGCCACCGCTGTCAGTGCGTTTCGGCCTTTACTAAGTGATCGACGTGATCGAGATGATTCTTGGCTTCGTTTCGGCTTGGCAAAATCGGTTCAGCTGGTTTTTAGATACCTATTCAGACAGTTCGCGCGCGATCGTGTGTTCGCCGTGTAGCAGAGTTGCTTCACAACGTTCTACACTCCATGGCTCACGGCGATTACGATCTAGGACACGAACGCCAAGACGTGGCAAGCGGGTCACGATGCTTCGATTACCTTAACTGGATCAAGGCATGGTTATTTATTCATAGGACTTCCACTTAATTACGTTGCGAACTCCTTTAAGTTATAAAACGAAGCTTCTTGGATTCCTTTCAGGTGTTTCAAAATACCGCCCGTAATATATATATGACGACCGCTTTAGCCTAGTTGGTTAGTGACCCTGCCTACGAAGCAAGAAGTCCTGGGTTCGAATCCCGGTAAGTGCAAAAATTTGTGATGACAATGAATATTTGTTTCTGTGTCATGGATATTTTCTATGTATTTAAGTATTTATAGCAACGACATAGAAAAGGAAGAATTAGTGGAAGTAGATGATGCTGGTCCAGAAATAATCAGAAGTGAATTTGAAAAAGCCCTTTCTAGTTTACAAACTGGAAAAGCTGCTGGTAATGACAAGATTTACGTAGAGTTCATAAAATACGCAAACTGTGATATACTTAAAGATGAAATTTATGAATTAGTTACTAAAATGTATAATATCGGTCACGTCCCTACTGATTTTTACACTTCTAAAATAGTTACTTTACCTAAAAAGGCGAACACTTTAAAATGTGAAGAACACAGAACACTAAGTTTAATATCACAAGCCAGTAAAATATTACTCAAAATTATACAGAATAGAATTAGACCGCTAACTGAAAACTATCTAGGACCTGACCAATATGGATTCAGACAAAACAAAGGGACGAGAGAAGCAATATTAGCCTTATGAATGATTACTGACAGAAGAATGGATTTAGACCAGGACACACACATAGCATTTATAGACTTAGAAAAAGCATTTGACAAAATTAATTGGAAAAATATGATGTCAATCTTGAAGGAAGCTGGATTAGATTATAGAGACCGAAGAATTATTTTTGAACTCTACAGAAATCAAAGAACTTTAATTGAAATAGGAGAAGAAGCTAGAAAGGCGAAGATACGGCAAGGAGTTCGGCAGGGTTGTCCACTTTCGCCTCTTATCTTTAATGTGTTCATAGAGTGTGCCATTAGAAAATTAATAGAGTCCGGAAAAGGGGGGGTTGATTTCAATGGGAAAAAATTCAATTTATTCGTTTTGCTGATGACATTGCGGCTTTTGCAGAGTCATCAAATCAGTTAGAAGAATTAGTTACAGATATGAATGCAATTTTTGAAGATTTTGGACTTAAAATAAACATTAATAAAACAAAAATGCTAGTAACCTCAAAAAGGCACTCAAATTATAGACCAATCACTTTAAATAACAGGACAATAGAGCAAGTCGACAAATTTAAATATCTGGGAAGCATAATCACTAATAACTCCAGATGTACACCAGACATTATCGCGAGGATAGCCATGGCGAAGCAGGCTTTCAATGCCAAGAAGAGCCTGCTCAAAGCCAGAATAGCAGGCCATATTCGGAAGAGGCTTATAAAAGTGTACATCTGGAGCATAGCGTTGTATGGAAGCGAAACGTGGACAATGACACAGCGTGACAGAGAACGATTGGAGGCCTTCGAAATGTGGTGCTGGAGGCGAATGGAGAGGATTAGTTGGAAGGATAAGAAGACGAATGAGGAGGTGCTTGAGAGAGTGAAAGAGAAAAGAACGTTGTTGAAGACCATTGAGAACAGGAGAGGCAGGATGTTGGGCCACTTGTTACGACACGATGATTTTATGAAAACCATAGTAGAAGGGAAGATAGAGGGAAAGAGGAAGAGAGGGAGACCAAGAAGATCTTTTATGGACCAAATAAAAGAAAAAGTAAACGGCGCGTCGTATCAAGAGGTCAAAACAATAGCTGAGAACAGAGAGGAATGGAAATTGCTCCACCGATAAGATTTTGAATCTTAAATATAATGAATGAAGTATTTATATCTATTATATATATCGTCGTCTAGTACCCATAACACAAGCCTTACTGAGCTTACTATGGGACTAGGTCGATTTGTGTGTGATTGTCCCCTTATATTTATTTATTTATGGATTTCCTTCCTAGGTACTTCACTTACCTTACTTTGACGAGTTCACCATATCTAAACGTGGATTAGTTTAGACACGGTTAATTAGAGACTCCACACCACTGACGTTGATAGTAAACTTAACAGCCAATTAGACTTAATGCCATAACCGATTTAAACCAGATAACGCGTAACCGGTGGTTGACCGTGTTGTGCAAACAGTCATTAAATTTGAGGGTAGGGAGTATATAAAACAGTAGGTAATAGCAAAGGGGGCGCGGGACTTGATGGGGGTCGGTATCTTTATGACACCTATTTTTATGATGCTATCGTATAGAAGACGCTAAAATAAGCATGTTTTGTATGGGTAAGTTTTCTCTAAATTTGATAATTATCGAGATATTGGCTCCTAAATCATTCATTTAAACGGTTCTGGGACTTAGAAATTTCGTTAAGTTATTTTTTAATAAAAGAGCGGAAAAAAATAATCGCGCCCAGTAGTTTTATGCGCGTATCCATCCAATGATGTTATATAAAAAAGAGGTAGATAAGATGTTGTCCATACGACATTACGTGTATAAAAATGGCCACCAAATCTGACAGGTGAGACACGTTTATACGTTTCCATTGACGACGCGAAACTGACGCAACTTGGTGCAATTGACGCAGTTTTAGTGTGTCACTTTTGGAGCGCTTATAACCTGTCTACCTCTTTTTAACCCCCGACGCAAATAGAGGGGTGTTATAAGTTTAACGTGTCTGTGTATCTGTGTAACTGTCTGTTGTATCGTAGGTCCCAAACGGATGGACTGATTTGAATGCGTTTTTGTGTCATAGATAATTTTATTCCGGGTTCTTAGCCATGTTTCATGAAAATCTGTACAGCCGTTTTTGAGATATTGGACTTTGAAATGAAAATATCGGGGGTTTTTCAACTTTTCTGATTTATAGTAGGTACGTGTATCGTTCGCTTTTGCAGCATAAATTAACCTAGGGAAATCTCTTTCTAACAAAAGGAGTTGAGGTTTTTTCCCTTTTCAATATCAAGTACAAATACGTATGAAAGGGACCTCTTGTTGTACATAGTTCACATTAGTCTATCCTCATTCCATATACCTAACATTAGATTGTTAACGGAAAAATTCGTTCACGTTTCTTTGATAATCTAGGATATCAATGGGAAGTATTGTAGCTGTACCAGTTTTACATATTTCTATTCATAAGAAATTCAATCGCAACAATTCTAATGTATTTGCGTTTCAAAATGATTTTCCACTAGCTTCTGCCCGCGACTCCGTCCACGTGGAACTCGTTTATATCGCGGCTCCATACAAACTTTAACCCCCCACCCCATTTCACCCCCTTAGGGGATGATTTCGGGGGTAAAAACTATCCTATGTCACACTCCATCCCTTCAACTATCTCCACTTAAAAAATCACGTCAATTATTATAGTCGCTCCGTTTTGCCGTGAAAGACGCACAAACAAACACACACATACACTTTCCCATTTATAATATTAGTATGGATGAGGATTAGGTAACGCGTGATATTTCCAATCTTATAAGGGCATAAGAATATTACTATCTGCTCCTGGTGGTGGGTGCACCATGTTTTCGTGTTTTACAAACATCTAACACGTTCACCAACAACCTCTCATTGTCATTTTGCATCACCTTTATTAGTTTTATTAGTTTTATTAGTTTTATTAGTTTTATCGATTATCGACGCCACCTAAACTAACACTGCTCGTACCTTTACAATCTTTCATTCGCTTTGACATGTATGGGCGCCGGCAATCATGACATGACAAATCATTTCTTACAGCCATTTATTGCGGAGCGTTGATTCGTTCGTGGTCATTGCAGGTTTTATTTTATATAATGTGGAGCGTCACCCGAGCAACACAAGCCAAGTCGCCAAGTCGAGCGCGAAGCAAACACTGCCGTACCATCCTTTACTGGAACCATTTCGCCGCATTTTCAGGCCCTTATTTGAGAACCTCTGGATAAGACCAGAACGCAGAAATTTTTGTCATCCAGTAAGCTATAATCACATACTTAAAATCCAAAATTTCAAGTCTGTAGGTCATTTAGTTCCGAAGTTAAGCGAAAGCAAAGTTTCGCATTTAAGACACTCACTCACTCACTCATGATCATCAAAATAGAACTAGTACTTCCCATAAACTCAGAGAGCTGAAATTTGGCATAGAGTTAGGAAAAAAAAAAAAACTACAAAATAAACTATTAGAGATATATCTATCCTAAAAAGAAAAAAACTGTGTAAAATAGGAAAATCGAATAAAATAAATCAATAAGCCAAGAATCATAAGAAGTGAAATCCCATCAAACACATTCTGTAAAAAACTAACCAAGTCTCGATGGAGCTGCTTGTTTATCTCTAAAAAGTAATAAAATCTGTGAGATATTTTGTAGTGCCAAGTCTTAGGCATTCTTATTATTATTTATTTGCTAACTAAATAAAATTTTGTAACTTGGCAACACAATGCATTCTTCTTCTTCGTGTCGAGAATCTTCAAATAAGAGATGCTCAAGACATTGCATTTTCATACTCAAATATTTATTCGTGACAAACAATTACATATAGAAATTTATTGAAATGAAATGAAATAAAGGTAGGTTGATAATAAAATTCTACGGTAGGGGTGATGAGGAGCGCAGACTATATGGTCAAGTCTAATAATATGCATGTTTTTTCTTCGTGCTGAAGTTCCGATCCGAAACGTTGTATTTACGTCACACTAAACCGTAAAGTAGCAATTGACGCCTATAACGCATGCAGTCCCTTTGACCTACTTAAAAATCCCTTTTCTCGGCCGTGGATAAATAAAATGTTTGTACGCATCACGGACGGATATGAGGGGAGTAGAATAAAGAATAAGATCACCTATGTATATCGATAAATACCGGGTCAAATACTTGCGATTAAATGTTATTCTTCGTTAAATACCACCATAAGTACTGTTCGCAATGCGCCCGGCAAACGATGTGAATAAATTAACACCATAAACAATAAGCTACTCCAACTGGTGACTCAACTAAAGCTCAGATAAACAAATGCGCGTCAGGAAAAACAAAAGAACAATTAAACAATTTGCTTAATACACTTAATTATTGTTTGATTAATACTAGCACGCATTGATTCGTCATCGTCGTAGCGTTTATTAACTGTGACTACGACCGATTACCATTGTGTACTGTTGTGTAATAGCGATGGCACGTTGCAGTAGGTCAGGGAATAGCGTGTAGCTTTTGTTTGAAGTCAAGTATATACGTAAGTATACTAGGTAACATCAGAAAATAATACTTAAATGAATGTGCCGTTTCGAAAGTGACAGGATTTGGGAGGTAGGAATAGTACATTACGTACCTAGGGCGGTGAATTTGTAAATGGCCCAGATCGCAGGTGTTTGTGACCCAACCGAAGGTGAGGGCCATAAATATGCGCTCTGGGGCTTTACGAATTACCGCCCGTGGTAAGTACACAATTTTACGTCTTCATCTGGCCACAATGCGAGTTTTACCGTATGCGCAGCGTGCGATAAAACTCGCATTATGGCCAGGTTTGACGTAAATGATATTAACAGAGCCCGGATTTTTCACGGCAAAACGAAACACTATCGTAATCTATAGCCAGTGGTAGAAATATTGTTTTATCGGTATCGATAATTGTGTTGTAGAAGTAAAAACGTCACCGAATAAAATAAATATTTAATTCAAAAATTACGTGAAGTTTGTATTTCAGGGTGATTCTCTATCCACGTTTCGATACGATCTTGCACATTACTCGTTTTCATTAGTAACTGTGATATGAAGGTATTATACGTATATCAAACACGTCGGTTTCAAAGCGTTATAAAAAATAAATAATATCTAGACGCAATTTATTTTTTAATACGTAATGAAATGACATTTAAAGTCTTATGGGGAAATAAGTGTCTATTATCGACTGTATTGCCTATTATTTTCAATGAGGTGGTATAGTCATTATCGCGACTTTTTAGTTGGCTCAAATACCTTATGGCGTTTTCGGAAGAAAAATACACTTTTAGTTTTTTATCAAAAAATATAAAAGGTTGTTTGGCACACTGTTAATTGTCAATAATGTAAAAATATATCAGCATGTTATTTTTATACCCACATACCTAATAATACTCGATATCGATAAAATAATGTTTCTATCACTGGCAACATTACGATAGTGTTTTGTTTTGCCGTGAAAAATCCGGGCTCTGGATATTAATGAGCTATGTGGATAACGCACGTAAATAGTAGATTTATTGATATATTACTGTACTCTTATTATTAATTGTGTTATTTGTAATTATTAGGGTTCCGTACCAAAAAAGGTACTAAAGGAACCCTTATGGTGCGACTCCGTCCGTCTGTCTGTCTGTCACAAAGTGAAATATCTCACGAACTACTTAAGGTATCAATTTGAAATTTGGAATGGTTTTAAATGAGAGTCATCCACGTGCATGGAAGATGAAAAATTTTAATATATATTTTAATTTTCCATGAAATCTTACGAATATGAGGGGGCAAAAAAAAAATTAACTATTGGGTCAAGTGGGGTATCATTTGAAAGGGCTTGAGTGGCACATTTTGAAAAAGTTTTTCTTTTTTTTTCTACACGGGGAAAATTTTGATCTATGAAGGAAAATGTAAAAAAAAATACCATTCCCCCCCTTATATCCGAAGTTATTCAAGCGAAAAATTTGAAATAATTACTTGTGATTAAGATAAACATAAATATAACGGGAAATGTTTTTTTTTTCTGTATCTAGCTTATTTTTTGTTTCATTTACAAAAATTATTTCCTAGTTAAGTTTGCAATTTAATCAACTTTATAAGTATTTTTTTGTTTTGAAATTCTTATAAGACTATAATAGAAATACCCTAATTTCGAATTAAAAAATATTAATCGAGATCGGTACACGTGATAAACAATAATCGCTAAAACACCAACATACATACTAAACTGATTGCCCTTGCACGTTGGTACCAAATGGGGCCGATAGACGGCGCTGACCCAACTCGCGTTGTTAAGATTTTTCTAGAATGAATGGAGTTGGGACGGGTATATTTCAATAGCAGGTCAAAAAAAATCGCGATTCAATTGTCTTGGTAGTTTGATGGTGTTGGTGTAAAAGTTACTCGTTGTTTGAAATTGAATTCTGTTGTGTTGGGTTAAAATAAGAAAATAATTTAACAAATATTGGGACATTTACTTTACCTTGAGTTAATTGCTAGTTTGTACGGAACCCTCGGTGCGCGAGTCGGACTCGCACTTGACCGTTTTTTTTTTATATTTGGCTATTAGGCTTATACTTGCATGCCGTTGAAGGCTGAATACTGTGACTCATCATAGAATGTTAACATCTAATGTATCATATTCTTGCAATTAAACTTCACTTTACTTCACGAATGTAACATTATGGTCAGTCCAGTCTTGAATCGTAAAATTACCATAAATATATGTATTAAATACTAGTCAGGTAAATAAAAAGAACGCAAACATGTTGCCAAGCTTATAAGGGAAAATCCCAAAAAATACGAGGCCACCCACTTGTTAAAAATCCCCCATTCCGATAAGTTGTCGCCATATTAATATCCGATGCATGAATATTTGGTTTTATTGAACTGACTTCAGTGCTCATTTAATCAAATTTATATGCATTAGCAAACACCATTTTACTGCCCGGGGTCAATTGACACAAGGTTTTTTATTCCAGTTTGATTTGTTTTTGTTTGCGCGATGAATTGTTTTCATGCTCACCGCGCTGCGTGTCTAATATAAAGGTCATAGCTCACTAGAGCCACCCGTCGCCCACTCCTCACCGCCTCGCCTCGAGCGGTTAGGTATTTAATATATGCATTTGTATGGGCATGCGCAGTGAGCGCAACTCCGTATCAACTCCGTATCAACTCCGTATCAACTCCGTATCAACTCCGTATCAACTCCGTATCAACTCCGTAGTTTATACATTTACGAGGCGAGGCGGTGAGGAGCGGGCGACGGGTGGCTCTAGTGAGCTATGACCTTAAACCGCGCGCAAGATAGACCCTCGTCTCGTTCAGAAAATTCTACTTAGACATATTAGTCTTTACGTCACACCTGGCCATAATGCGAATTTTACTGCACGCTGCGCGTACGGGAAAACTCGCATTGTGGCCAGGTGAAGACGTAAAATTTAATACTCAACACGGGCGGTAATTCGTAAAGCCCCAGAGCGCATATTTATGGCCTTCACCTTCGGTTCGGGCCACAAACACCTGCGATCTGGGGCATTCACGAATTCACCGCCCTAGTTACGTAATGTACTACATATTAAATCGCACAGTCTTGTGCTATCCGTGCAGACCTGTCAAACCGAGTAGGTACATGTACTATACTGTACTTGTACTTATTTATTTATTCATTTTACTCGGGCAAAAAAGGCATAATTACGCATACCTTACAAACCAACATACTTACGTATATATTTTTTATATTTGCGGACAATCGACCTACTTGTAGTATGAGTACTAGACGACGATAAACATACTTATTTAAAGATATAAATACTCAGGTACAAATAACACAAATACAGTCAGACACAAATAAATGCCCTTACCGGGATTCGCACCCTAAAGAACTTCTTGCTTCGTAGGCAGGGTCACTAACAACTAGGCTAAAGCGGTCGTAATATCAAATAACCATATCAATATAAAGTTATTTAAAAACACACTTTTTTATTATATACCGTATTATTTTATACTGTGTTATAGAGCTACGGTAGCCTAGTGTTTCAGGCATGCGGCTGTCAAGCGGCGGTCGTGGGTTCGAATCCCGGCTCGTACCAATGAGTTTTTCGGAACATATGTACGGAATATTTACCGTTAGCTTTTCGGTGAAGGAAAACGTCGTGAGGAAACCGGTCTAATCCTAATAAGGTCTAGTTTCCCCTCTGGGTTGTTAGGTCAGATGGCAGTCACTTTCGTAAAACTAGTGCCTATGCCAAATCTTGGGATTAGGTGTCAAAGCGGACCCCGGGCTCCTTTAGGGGTACAACCGGGAATAACGCTAGGGGATGATGACTGTACTCGTACATAGACATATACTTACTGACGCGAAGACACGAACACGACACAATCTGTATTGTCCTTTTGCCTCTATGTGTCTTCTGTGTGGTGAATAAATGTCTTCTGTCCTTCTTCACTTGCACGAAAGTAGTAAGACATAAACATATAATTAAAACCAAATCAAATCAGAAATCAAATTTAAGTGCGAAAAGTTTGTCTGATTAAATCCCATCTCACTTATCACGTTTTCATCAACTCACCAGTGGCTTCTTTAAAGATGCCATTTAAGCCCGTCACAGACGCAGCTATAATATATTATTAATATACCGTAAGATATCGAAATATATATTATATCTGCGTGTGTGTACTCTGTCAACTGGTACGTAAAATATATCAAAATATATCGTAAGATGCCTAGCTATAATATATATTTATATCTGCGTGTGTGGACTCTGTCAACTAGTACGGAAAATATATCGTAAGATGGCTTGCTATAATATTATATTTTGGTATATACGTCTGTGACGGGCTTTAAGTGCAAAATGTGTACTTGGACCATGAGCCGCATTTAAATTTTGAGTAGATAACGGTATAGTCCGTTTGCCGGAATGTAACAGTATTTAAGTACTTCATATTTTGCTCTCATGGCAATAAGTGGGTGTGTGGTTATTTGATATTTGTACCACACTTGTAAGCGGTAGCAGCGTGACTGAATTTACTATTTAATGCCTACATGTATGTAACAAGATTATTACTAGCTATAATAAAGAATGATTGCGTTTACTGCGTCCGAAATGAAGAATTAGTCCTAATCGCATTTACTTGTAAGAGACATTAACTTGATTCTGTCTATTTGCTAGTATAAGCGTCCCTTAGCACGATCAAAATATTCATCCACCTTATCGTGTCTTCGACTTATTACAGCGCTTTCCGGTTATCGCATGCAAGTTAGTGTCGGTAGATAAGTAATTTTGATTCACAAAGCTTATTATTTTGATTATAAGCAGAAAAAGATTATATCTAACTTAGTTCGTAAGATTTAAAGTAACAAAAATGTACCTATGGATCTAATAAGGTCTGAAATGAACGATATTTTTCAATAATCTTTGATATAAAAGGTAGCCTGTCGGAGCACAGTTTCGATTCGATTCATTTCTCTTTTATCAAATCGGTTCAGTATTTTAAACGCTACGGCGGAACACACGTAAATATAAACAAAGACCGCTAAAATTGGGTCCATATCGGCTGCCATAAAATTCGTGATCCTATTTAGTTTTATACTAACGTATTGTAGTCATAATCATCGCTAGTCCTAATTTTTTTCGTCCTAACTTTTTTGTTCCTAAATTTCTGTAACTATCATAGGAAGTAATAGTGATCAATTGTCTAAAATTTTTCTTCATAATTTCTTTACTAAGAACTTGCTTGAAGTCATAATTTTGTTAATCATAAAAAAATTCTTCATAACAGACATGAATCATAATTTTGTTAGTCCTAATTTTGTTTTTCCTAATGAATGAACGATTTCGCTAAGTAAATAAAAAAAAATCGTTTCTGGCGCTTCGCCGGCCGCTGCCGCGGCACGCTCGCTTCGCTCGCTCGGCTAGCGCGCGCGCGCGTAGGGTCGGGGTACAACTAATACTCCTCCTCGCTTCGCTCGTCGTCGTACCTACACGGACCTGCCTTAGGCTACGTCCGCACAGATAGGCGGCTTGCTAAGCTTCTAGCTAGAGCCTTGTGGTCTCGTGTTGTGCCTTGCGATAAAAACAAACACGTTTATTTACTTCGATAATGCCAAGTAACATTTATGATGAGACATAATATGAAAAACAAATTTAGGATTAAAAAAAGTATGACTAGTGTCATTATTAATTTAAATAAAACGGACAAGTGAGTGTTATGATGAAAAAACTTATGAAAATCAATATTAGGATAAGAGAAATTTATTATTGTGTGTCATTATGACTTCAAGTAGTTATGACTTACGATCTTTAGGTATAAGAATTATTAGGACTAAAGATTATTATGGCATAAAATTTTATGAAAAACATTTACGGACTTCCAATAAATAGGACTTAAAGAAATAGGTGAAACAAAGCGCCCCCCTAAAATCATATCCCTTCCTTTACGCTCGGCCGTAGCCTGGCAAAAAAAAACCCGGTATCCCCAGAAAACTAGTTATCTCCTCAGTTTAGTCTTGGAGTTCCCAATTTCTTCTCTCTCTCTCATAAACAAGTTCTGCAGTAACGATAATGACGCAGTATGTTACGGACCAGTTCGCAGCCTTTCTTTAACTCACCTGGTTTTCCCACTTCAGACAGGTGCCCCGCTATTCTGTAACTTGTTTTAAGCTCACCTCAACGCTCACCCACAAATATATCTTGTCGCCGTGACTCGTTGTAACTAAGCGTAGGTAGAGGTCTAGTTTGGTTTGGCGTGACGGGTGAAGTGGGAAACATGGGCGTAAAGAATAACACCCCCGAGCACACGCGGGTTTTTACCCACGCATGCCCACTAATGGACCGGTAAGATAGCCGGTTTTTGTTTACAATTTTATCAACGTTTTCCTTGTTTGGGTGAAGAGCGAAGAGTTGATGCGTTGTGTGACGTGTGACAAATATTATTTTTGTATTAAACCTACAACTGTGCAATTTTTTGGTCACACAATAAAACTTATCGGATTAATCGTTTTATATGTTTAACTATAGTTCAAGTATTCACCATTTCAAGTCATCCTCATAGTGGTTTTCCTGGTGGGTGTCCCTTGTTTTGTCGACAAACTTTTCATCGAATTTTATTTCACCGAAAACGTTTCAAGTAACATTTAGTTCACGAATTATTGTTTGGTGTAATTTTATTTCATGACCAGATCATTCCAATTTTTATCATTTCATAGAAAAACTCTTCAGGGAATATTATTTGGCAAATGATTCATTTTGTATAAATTTTAAATGGCAGAATAACAATACAACGAATTTCATTTGTTCGCAATTTTATTACAACATTACAAAAACAAACAACCGTAACAATTTTATTATAAGTAGGTTAGGTTAGGGTTCACCTGTGTCCCTCAGAGCGGAAATAGGCACCCCGCGAAGCGGGGTGACGTCGACACGCTGGCGGTTTGGTAAGGTTTAGGTTAGGTTAAAATAATTGCCATAGATACTATGTATGCCAACTATTTTAATTGTAATAATTTGTATGTTAATTAAAAATACTTAAAATAATAAATCACAAAACGTTTTCCATGTCATAATTCATCTCTTTAATGAATCTTCCGACAAGTAAAAATACACGATTTAAAATTACTTCTAGTGACCATTCCCCGAACTGAATTGTCGACGAAAAGAAAATACATGAAACGTTGACTTTGAAGTGAAATTCGACGAAGTGAGTGTCGACAATTTGATGATAAACCTTTCCTGGTAGTGCCCTAAAGGAGCCCGGGGTCCACTTTGGCACCAAATCCCAAGATTTAGCGTAAGTAAACGCTAGTTATACTATTATCTATTCTGTGCCAGGGGGAATACTAAAACCTTATTGGGATTAGACCGGTTTCCTCATGATGTTTTCTACTGCTACTGTTATATGGGTCAATGTTTTTGTGTGTCACCACTGATGAATTTTAATAAGGTCATCATTTAATTAGACTATTAAATATTTAATTATACGAGTTATAATTAATAGGAAATTTATTGGTTTTTCATTATTATAGGTTACTTTAAACTTTTGAGACTTGGAAGAACTCTGTTTCTACGGTACTGCGACACATAATTAGTCATATTTTCAGCTACTTGTTATCTCTATCGTTGCCGGGTGAACGAACGAGACGCAATGAGTCACGGGAGTCTCGCCGGCGCGGCGGCCAGCCGTGACTTCCCTTTAGCTTTGCGCTCACGCACACGAGTGATTCACGACCGTCTAAATGACGAAGGCTCTGGGGATAAAGCTTCTCGTAACCAGAAACTACAAAAGGTCATACAGAGTATAAAAAAACAAGTCTTCTTTCCTATAATCAATAACACGCTAAATAAAATGCTAAAGCGGTATCTCAAGCCAGTTCTATTGTACCTACCTAGCCGACTACCCCGACTTGGGTTTATAAGTTTACTGTATGGACGCGTGGCTGTGTGAGTGCGTGGCATAGGGCGTTTACTTTTATAACCTTATATTTACTGTGTCAATAGTTGAGGACTTATGGGCATAAATAAAATATTTATCAGATAAAATTATACAAGAGAAGCCGCCTTTTATGCGGTTTAAGAATTCAACCAAAAATTAAGCTTCAATGGTTTCAAATTGGGCAGTCTCCGTATGTAAGTGCGTTAGTGTAAGACGCGAACTAAAAACGCTGAACATTAACTACGGTATAGTTTACAAGTAATTGGCAACACTTGAACCCTAAAACCTGCAGCTCGGCTATCACAAGATTCACAAGACGGCGCGCGAGCTCTCTCGATTTTTCTCGCACTATCCCTCTCTCTTATGAGAAAACTTACAAAGAGAGGCATAGTGCGAGAAAAATTGAGAGAGCTCGCGTGTCGTCTTGTGATTGCTGTGCTGCGGCACGGCGATGAATAGTAGATTTGACAGAATTAGACAAGTTTAAAATTGACCGCCGCGGCCAGGCCGCGCCAGTCTGTGAGAAGCTTAAAGAAGACGCTACATGGGCCGATATTGGTCGGAATGCAGAAAAATCTAGCATGGAATGACCTTGACTTGGTTGGAAGTCGTGTTTTCGACACGTATCCATCCACACGGGCCGAATCACGCGTCGGCAGGCATGCAGTCCGGCTGATGATATATCGGCCCGTGTAGCGCGTTAACGACACTTTGAGAAATTTTTGAAATTAGGCGTGAAAACTGCAAGTTTACATACAAACGATAAATTCGCCATCGGAACGTCCACCATGCATGACGGTGAAAGTGTACCTAGTCATTATGTCATTAATTACCGCACTACCGACTCCATCCATAATTATCGTACTTTCAACAGTTTCAACGCAGTCTTACAATTTGTGTCCGCTTTTGCATTTATCCGGCTAAATCAAGACCTATATATAGAACGATTAATGATGTAGGTATTATAATTAACTACAACTTAGAAAAGTTGAAAAACCCCAACATTTTCATATCAAAGTCCAATATCTCAAAAACGGCTTAACAGAATTTCCTGAAACATGGCCAAGAACACTCGGGATAAAATTATCTATGACACAAAAAAAGCGCATTCAAATTACCCGTTAGGGAGCTAGCTACGATACCATAGAAAGTTACACGGATACACAGACAGGCACGTTAAACTTATAATATGTATAACACACCTCCTTTTGCGTCGGGAGTTAAAAAAAGGCAAATACATTTTTCTATACGAAATACAGTGTTTACCTAAAAATGGCCACTAAATCTGACATCTTACAATTCCATTGACGAGGCGAAACTGAGGCATGTTGGTGCTATAGGTGGAGGTGCTTCCCCAGTCGGGCTGATCTAAATTTGAGTGCGATGAGATGACATTCATCAGAGCCCTTCAAACAAGTTGTTAAGAAATACCTGTTCGCCAGTCATATCGCCACTTTACATGTAAAATTCTTAAATTGACCTAGCCAATATATGTCATTAAAACAAGTCGATTTGTGCTTTGTCCGCTGATATGATAAACGAACCGATAGGTACAGCAAGGTTCGCTAATAATGGCGGATTCTTATTCTGTTTAGATGGACAACAAAATTTCTATTCCATGTTGTACTTAGCACGTATTAGCGACTCGTTTGGTATACAGAGAATGCTGTGCATGCGTTGAATAACCAGTAGAAAGTCAACGACATAGCGCGCAAAGCAAAACAGACCTTATATATTACCTTTTAGGTTGTATCTGCCTTGTCCAGGGAAACCGGCGAAGTGAATTTTAAGGTAAATATGCTTTTCCTAGAGGTTATTCCAAAATGTGATCCGGCCGATCAGTTTTCGTTTGGTCAACAACAGAAGTATGCTCCAAATTATCTCACACCACAAAACAAGATCCTA
The DNA here is from genome assembly GCA_945867215.1 of Epinotia demarniana. Classification (NCBI taxonomy): domain Eukaryota; kingdom Metazoa; phylum Arthropoda; class Insecta; order Lepidoptera; family Tortricidae; genus Epinotia; species Epinotia demarniana. The sequence goes on along the minus strand of OX244261.1, from coordinate 38,719,968 downwards.
CTCTTTGGACCAAATACAGATGTGTGTAGAGAAACTAAAGCCTCGTTTACATTGGAATTCGACAGCATCATAAGAAAAGCAAGGCACGAACGTCAACACCACAGTCGTCCAGCGTAAACAGATCATAACTACTACGTACTTACTACCTACTCTAAAAGTATATCTACTAACCTTTAGATTACCTACATAGTGCATACACACGCTTGATCAAGTTGTTTTTGTATGTTAAGAAGTAGGTAAGGAAACTGAATGTAATTATAAAATGTCCTTGTTAGTCTGTCCAGCATTAAAGATGCTATTATATTACAATAACATTGGTATTAAGAGGAGGTACTTTACTGGTGACCGCAGTACTCGCTTGCCTTGAACCGACGACTACATAGCGGAGACCAGGGCTGCCAACGACACAATTTTATCACACAATTATAAACAAAAATGTTAATTTATAGATCAAGTTATTAATCTCCTCCACATATTAGGGCGGTTTGCACCGACTTACGATTACAGACCGATCAACGTTAAATATGGCGCTGACAGCTGTCAGTCCATAGAAACTTGTCAAACATTCGATACATTGGGCCTATTGCATAATTAGTCTAATAATATTAGAAAATAATACAAGTTATTAGTTAACAATTTACTAGTTGCATTATTTCGTGTTGCATAATTCTTTTAGGTTTTCACTGATAATATTAGAAAATTGTGTTGCATGAAATACTAATAAAATAGTTAAAGTTACAAGCAAATTCTTAATTATTTACAAGTACTGATAAATAATGTTGCATAATATATTGAAACTTACTTGTAATAAGAATACTAATATTACTAGCAAACATACTAAATTACAAGTAACTGTTGGCTGATTGAGTCAAACCTTACCGTATCTGTAGTATTTTCAAGGAAAAAAAAAACATTTTGGCGGGAACGGCAAGGTTGACGTAATACTTTTTACAGTACATATGGTGCTATTTTTCCGCACTAGTGCGGAAAAGAGCACTTTTTGTGCATATGTCGAAACTTTAAAGAGCCATGTGTACAGTAAAACGTTGTACGATACACGTGCGAATAGGTAATTCGCAACTCGTGTCGATTTAAAACACTCCCTTCGGTCGTGTTTTAATTTATCACCACTCGTTACGAATTTCCTATTTTCGGCACTTGTATCGTAAATAACTATTACGTCACACCTGGCCATAATGCGAGAATGGCATTACTGCACGCTGCGCGTACGGGAAAACTCGCATTGTGGCCAGGTGAAGACGTAAAATTTTGTACGCAACACGGGCGGTAATTCGTAAAGCCCCAGAGGGCATATTTATGGCCCTCACCTTCGGTTCGGGCCACAAACACTAATATACTATTCCGAAAAATACGTAACCGGTCACTACTAAAAAGGTCGGAAAACGAGAGGTACAAAGAAAAATAAGATGCAGAAAAATGTTCTGTTCGGTCCATTTTCAACAAAGGTTACCAAAGAGATTCGCAGTAACGCCTGGAAGGAAGTCGGTGCATATACCCAAAGCTTGGGTATTGTGAAGGAAACCAAAAATTGGACATATATTAGAGATGTTTGGTGGGCAAATATAAGAAAATTATCACCAACATATTGGTCTTTGTATACCTTTTGCCGTCGCGTTTCTTATAATAACGCTGTGTTTTCGTTTGGTTTTTGCTCACTTATTTTTTACACATTCATCACGCTATCGGTGAGGATCTGTTATTAGCTCACTGTCACTACTGGTTTAAGCTACTGTGTAATATTTAAGCTGATGATCTTCCTGTATAAATAAATAAATAAATATACTGACCGTCGTGACGATCAGTCGTCATCGTCCGATGAATGCAGCAAATTAAACATTTTTCGACGGTTAAAATACAAACTTAACTTCTTGTAATTCAAAATTACCATGGTCCTTGGCTAAGTAGTTACAAATAAAAGTAACAACTAATAATTTGGAGATTTAGACTCATATTGCAACAGAAACTAATAAAATCCACTTATAACATTAGTTATTAGGACTTATATTTTATCACTTGTATTTTATACTCATATTTTATTATGCAACAGAAATCTACAAGTTACAAGGCAAAAAACCAATATTATTAGCTTGTACTTAATTTCTTGTATATTTGAACCTTGTATTTTATTATGCAATCGAAAAGTACAAGTTACAACCAAAACCACCAATAGTATTAGCTTGTACTTTATTATGCAATCGGCCCGATTTTATTAACGAACACCGCTTACGATTACAGACGGTTTGGTGCAACTCACCCTTAGTGTCATCTCGGATGCATCCTAAAGGAGTCCGAGGTGCGCATGCGACGTAGTCCCAAGATTTGTTTTAGGCAAGTTGTAAGTGCACTTCCCATTATACAGGGTGGAAAGTTAAAACGGGGCAGTAAGGGCAGCTACTAGATCCCTTGCCGCCACGCAAAAATGTCATTGGGATTTCATTCCTAACTTTTTAAGTGATGACAATCTACATTCACAGATTTTTGAAAAAAAGTACAGTCGGCGAGAAAATCATCAATTTTGACGATTTTTTTTAAATGCCATTCGATCCCATTCCTATTAAGGATAAAAAATACTCTTTGGGACCGACTAAGGTTTTTTTAACTTTAACTTTAACTTTCCACCCTGTATATTAAAGTAAATGTAAACACATGATCTATATTCAAAACACAATGTTCAAAGGATGACTGGTAGAGAATGCTTACGGCATGAAGTCCGCCTTTTGTACGATAAGTTGTTCTTTTGTGCAATAAAGATTAAATAAATAAATAAATGTTGTCTTGGGATTGTGTTCATGAAAAAAACTCTTTGTGACGACAAGGTTTCGATATTCCTTGCGGTTAGTATCCATCTCATTGTAGTTTTTTCTTCATCATATCAGCAGAAAGAAGTCCACTGCTTCGCATATGCCTCCCCCAATTTACTTAATAAAATTAAATAAGTAACTTGAGTAAAAGTGGTATATAACTTTCGTTCGTATTCAATGTGAGTAAGTGGCAACCCTAGATCCCCTATCACATTGTTGTGATGCTATTAGAGTAAAATATTCATTGTTCTTTTTCGTCACGTCACTATTTTGTTGCAATTAACAAGTCGCGTAAAATTTGTCAGTAATTAGAATCAGACGAAAAAACGCTTCTACGCGGCGCGAGGTGTAGCATAATCTCGCCAGACCAATTTCAATGCAGCATTTCGATTTAGTATATCAAATCAACCTATTAGTCGACATAGTCAAATCTACAACATTTACATAATTACCCAAGAATGTGAATACTGTATAGTACGAGAACACTTATCTAACATTTAAAGACTTAGCTATGGTTTTAGCATTGAGGTTTTTTTGCCGAAGTGGAACGTGGGAGGTTTCCGGGTTATTTGTTGGATTATGAGCACCATTCGTCATCTTAATAGCTACACCATAATTATGGTAGATCGAAAAAATACAATACAATACATTAATGCAGCCGCCGGGATAGAAGGGCTTGCTGGGTGAGTAGGTATAGACGGCCGACCGTAGGGAGGCTGGATAGTGATACGAAGCCGGCAAGCCCTTTTCACGGCTAGGCATGTATAGTGCTTTTCTCAAACATATGTAATGAAATAAAAAATATCAGCACTCAAAAAACAAACCTGTATTTATTTCATTTCATTTCATTTATTCCTTGATAATACATAGTTTTACATGTCAATTTTTGTTTTTATGTATTTGTCCTTCGATTTTGGCGGCAACAAGTTATTCATTGCTAATTCGGCCTCCGTCCTCAATTCCGGCGGAGTAGGTACAATTAGTTTCTTCGTCGCTGTTATCATCGGAACTCATTTATAATAAAATAAATAAATAAATAAATATAAGGGGACAATCTTACACAAATAAACTATTGATATTTATAAATTTTATTTATTTATAAATTTTATTTATAAATATCAATCACAAATATAAAATCCAGCTACACGACAAAAGACTTAATTTTCCCTCCAATCCCTCCATAATGTTTTTTTTACGGAAGTCGTCCGTATTACTTTTTTTTTTTTTTTTTTTTTTAAATTCGTCCATTCGGACAGGCTAAGACCATGGGCCATACTGCCTAGTCTTCAGTAAGTATAATTTCATTTGATCGAATCCAGTAATAACGTCTTCAGTAGTTTCAAATCAGAAGTCTCTAGTCCAATAAATATGTCTTCAGTTATTTCCAATTCATATGAACAAATCTAGATATTGAGTCATCAGTATTATCAACATATGTGTCAAATCCAAAAAATAAGTCTTCAGTTGTTCCAATCCAATTCATGAAGTCAAATCCAGTAATAAAGTCTTGAGTATGTTCCAATAAAAACGTCAAATCCAATATTTAGCTCTTCAAAAAAGCTTACACCTCATCCAGACATTCCAAAAAGTCATTTGACCAACAAAATATAGGTACAATGCTTCAATAAAAATATATACAATTTTAAGCAAGTTTTAAATTTAGCATCATATTTACAGCATACACACAGTATTATGTACAAAATTAAACAAAGGTAAATAAGTAGACGACTCCTTCAACAAATCAGTTACTGAAAGCGGGATTCGATTAGAAGCTCCATAAATCTCAAGCAACTCATCCATCAGCACTAGGCGCTGAATGCCAAAGGATGAGCAACTAAACAGAATGTGATCTATAGACTGAACCTCTTGCTTTTGACAATGATCGCAATAAGGGGAAGAGACAAAGTTTTTACGATGGAGATGAAAATTTAAACGACAATGACCAATGCGCATACGAGTAATTATGGTGTAAAACCTACGATGCATGTAAGTTTTAAACTTACAAAACCAAGGCTTACTATTAACTTGGTTATCTAACAAAGCATACAAATGAGCCTTATTCTCAACTTCTGTAAAATGATACCAATGTCTTCCCCAAAGAACAGTCATACGCTGTTTTAGATTACTTATAATATCAGAATATGGCAAGGTCACAGCTAAGTCCCTGCTGTCGGGAACCAGGGACAAGTCAGATGCATTAGCAATAGTTCTAGCTAGGTAGTCGGCGTTTTCATTACCAGAAACTCCTTTATGAGACGGAACCCATACAAAATCTATTTTAATACCAATTAAAGATAGTTCTAACCATAATTCTTTAATGGAAAAAATTAGATAGCAAGTGCTAGCATTCATTTTGTTACTCGATAAACTTATTAATACACTCATACTATCGCTTACTATGACCCATTCTTTACTATATTGATTATGTTCTTTAACATGTTTCAAAGCAAATAAGATGGCAGTTGCTTCAGCGGTAAAGATACTTGCATTTTTATTGATATTAAACCCAATACCTTTATTAATTTCAGGTTGATAAATTGCAAAGGAAACAGCATTATTATTTTTGGCACCATCCGTATAAATAAATTTACAATTAGACCATTCTGACAACAATAAATAAGCCTCCTCTTTGGAAGTTAGCTTTGAATCTATTACAATTTTTATATCGGGATATTTACTCTTAAAAGAGCCTGTGTAACAGGGAAGAAGGTCATTATCAAGATGTATATTTAACTCCTGCAAAGAGTGAAAGAAAGAAGTAAAATCCTGAAGAACATACATGTGCCTTTGAAAAGGCGCTGATTGGAAATAAATCAAGTTGTGAAGAAGATCGTTCTTAGGCAAGCTGTATAACTTTAAAATAAATCTTTCTTTTAAATAACGAAATCTAATATGAATAGGAGGAAGATTCGATTCAATTTGCATAGCAGCGATAGGACTAGTTTTAAATGCACCCAGTATTGTCCGCATACATTTGTTTTGTATTTTATCTAATGAATTTACAATTTTATCATCTCCAGCAAAACATAGAAAACCATATTCAAAATGACTTCGAACTAGAGACTTATACAAGATTAACAAAATTTTGGGGTCTGCACCCCATGAAGTGGCGCACAGCGATTTTAACACATTGTATGCTTTGTTAGCTTTGGTTATAATACTGTCAGCATATTTTATCCAGGAAAGTTTTGAAGTAAATATAACACCTAAAAACTTTATAAGATCATATGAAATAGGCAGTGATATGTCATTGTACAAAACTGTGGGCAAACACATGCTTTTGCGACCAAAAATAAAAACTTTGGTTTTAGTCGAATTTACATCTAAGTTCAGATAAGCAAAGTATTTATGTAAGTTGATTAATGCCTCATTAATAGTCAAAGCTAATTGATTTAAATCAGATCCTGACACATAAACAACCAAATCATCTGCATACTGCAGATTTTTAACCTTTGTTCCTAGAATAAGATTTAGTCTCCTAATGTACAAAATAAAAATTAAAGGGGATAAGATACCTCCTTGACAAACCCCTAAAGAAGATAATCTTGGGCCATATAAGTGATTGTTAAATTTAACAAAAACCTTCCTGTTTGTTAAAAACATTTGTAAGAAATTTATTATTTTGCCAGGTAACCCTATCATTGACAGCTCTCTACATAAAACGGAAATATTGACACTGTTAAATGCACCTGCAATGTCAAAGAATACCGAAAGAAGATACTGATTATTATATATGCTGTTAAGTGCATCAAGTTGCAACTGACAAATACTCTCACGAGAAGACCGACCTTTACGAAAACCAAACTGATTGCAGGGTAACAGACCATTTTGTTCGACAAAAAATTCCAACCGTTGCTTTAGAAGCTGTTCAAAAACCTTTCCTACACAAGATGTGAGTGCTATAGGTCGATATGAGTCGGGTAACAATTTATCTTTATCAGGCTTTAAAATTGGGACCAAGCAATCTGTTTTCCAATCATCAGGAATTAAGTTTTCTTCCCACAGCTGATTTAATATGTTTAAAAAGGTCTTTAGATTTTGTGAACTTAAATTTTTCAGTAAAATATATGGTATTCCATCAAGACCAAAGGATGTATCTCTTCTTGAAAATAGGGCAGATTTAAGCTCTTGCAAAGAAAACGGTTCAGTAAGACACTTATCATTATCATTTTCTGTGTGAACATAATTTAAAGACTCATTAAGCACAAAATCAGGAGTGTATTTCTTAAGAAAATCTGATATCCAACTATTATTACTAGCGTGTTTTGAAATGAATGTTTTATTAAATTTCCGCATGTAATTCCATATTAATGTCAAAGGAGTGCACCGGTTAAATGAGTTACACAGATTTATCCAACTATTACGCCGTTCAGTCTTAAGAACAAGCTTTTTAAGAGCTCGAAGTCTTTTAAATTCTATATAATTCTCTTCACTAGGTTCACTTTTAAATTTTATATAAGCATGTTTTGAATTAAGTACAGCTTCTGAACACTTTTGATTCCACCAAGGCAGCCGGGGAAATTTCAAAGATTTTGGTGTACACGTATTAGAACTATTCAAAGACCTATGTCTAGGGATGGACTCTACAGCAGTAGATCGCAAAATATTACAAAACAGATTGAGCGCATCTATCGAAGACATATTTTCAAAATCAATATTAGCCAAACAAAAATCAACTGATTGCCTGTACATTTTCCAATTCACCTGTTTGTAATTTGGGTGAATGGGCAAATGTACATTATTACATATTGGGTTACTTTGTGAGCTATTTTCATTACCAACTATCATTTTTATCATTACAGGCAAATGATAACTGCTGCCAAGAGGACAATCCATAACAGACCAATCACATGAAAGTGCCAATGATGGAGAAACGAAAGTTAAATCCAGAGCATTAGGACGCCAAGAAGAAGAACCAGTTGTAGTAGTTTGACCATTATTTAAAAGAACCAAGTCATTGCCATCAATAATATCTAAGACATCTCTACCTCGAGGCAATGTATCAACACAGCCCCATGACATATGATGAGCATTTAGATCGCCTCCAAAAAGCATTGGCTGCGGAATAGATTTTATCAAAGCATCAAATTTACTTTTATTAAATGGGGGATCAGAATTTGATGGACTATAAAAACTTACTACACTCAACTGCTTGTTGTTTATAATTATTTGTACACAGATATTTTGTAGAGCATTGTCAAAATAAGTTTTAATATTAGAATATACTATATTGTTATGAATAAGTATTGCTACACCATTATGTTTATTACCACAGTCATTTCTAATGACATTGTATCCTTTAATTGAAAATTTTTGATGTTGTTTTAACCAGGTTTCAGAAATTATTGCTATGTGAATGTTATTTTCATATAAGAATCTAGTAAAGATTAGCCTATTGCTTATTATACTCTGAGCATTCCACTGCACTATGTTCAATATGTCCATAAAGAAAAAAATTAAGGTTGTTTCCTGAAAGTGTTTTTAAGTGTTTCTTTTATATTGTTAGAATTTATTGGCGTTTCTTTATCAGCACAAATTTTAACTATAGCTTCCACAAGTAGATTCATAAATCTGTCAGATTTGGTCAGATTACTTAGATGGGTGTCAATATATTTTGAGCCGAGCTGCGGAAATGCAACGTCACAAAACAAATCGGAATATTTAGCACTACGTGATTTTAACTTATTTTCCTCAATTTTCTGTTTTTTAATTGGACATGCAGCAGATATAGCCACGTGATCCCCACCACAGTTTGCGCATTGTGTTTTAACCTTATTACAATTTTTGAAATTATGAGGTTCAGCACAAATTGAACATACTTCATTATTTTTACAATACTTTGCTATATGACCAAATTTCATGCAACGAAGGCATTGCTTTACTGGAGGAATATAGATCCCTACTTCGTGCCTCCAATGGTCAAGTGTTACATATTCAGGCAACTGTACAGAGGCAAAAGTCACGGCAACCGTCTGAGTTGGAACCATTGAGACGATACCCAGCGTGTCTTTTACCCGCCGCATAAACCGTCTTACGCTTATCACCTTTTTACTGGAAGCTATTAATTGGAAAATCTTCTGGTTCGAATAATCAATCGGCACTGAAGTGAGAACACCCGTAACCTCGGTCTCAGATGCTGGGATTGAAGCATTCATGTGAATTTCATTTAATAATTTTTCATTTTTTAGGAAGACATTGGCGTGATTTGGGAGATCGAACATAATCCCAACTTTGTATGCATTAATTGTTCTTAGATGCATCACGCCCGACACGCAATGCTTTCGGATTGCATTGGACAAAGCAAGTCTATCTTTGTCAGAAAATTTGTGGCCATCCTCTCTGTGATTCAGAAAAACAATAAATTCTTTCTTAGCTGAATTTTCGTCGTACAACCTGTAATAACTTTTGGCCCTGAAAGGAGTATACTTCTCTTTGTCATCTTCTTTAGTCTTCTTTTTTGCAGGTATGCGCTCCGAGGGCGCACCTGTATCCGCATCAGAACTACTTTCAGATTGAAGATCTGGCTCCGGCTCCAAGCCCTCCAACCGAGAACGCTTTCCCGTACGCTTCCCCATGACTGGGGAAGCGCACCAAACCGATAACCAAATCAACTATGAATTTAAATTAAAATTAAGACTAAATATGTACAAATTAACACCTAAAATTAATTTACAATAAAATATTTTATCAAGCGCGCCTATCACTTTCAACGTTCCCGCCAAAAAAAAATCGTCCGTATTACGCGTGTGCAGTGTTCGAATAGACCCGTTAGGGCCATTATACACAAACTGATAATGAGAATCTTAATACCTATAAAAAATAAAATAAATGCAGAGGATTTTAAATATTGTCTATGGTCTCTGCTCTGTTGACTTACGAATAGACAATATTTTAAATTTATTCATTAAGACATTGAATCATACAGATTTGTATTCTTAATATCAGTTCGTGTGTAATAGGCATTAACGTTCAACCTTCCTGGGATTCGAGATAGACAGAGGGCTGACCTGGGCGACACATATTGACCATGTATGCAACAAACTCTCGGCTGCCTGTTTCGCACTAAAACGTCTATCTCGAATACTACCCCGCGAAATGTTGAGATCGTGCTATTTTGCGTCGGTGCATTCTCACGTACGGAACGGAACTTTGGGCCGGTGCCGCGGAAATGGAGCGAGTTTTCAGACTCCAAAAACGCGCCGTGCGTCCAGTTGTCCGCATCACACAGACTGAGTCAGCGAGACCGCACTTCAGAGCTCTGGGCATATTAACCCTACCATCACTGCTAATTCTCCAGGCGGCAGTATACGCGCATGAGCAGGCAGAAAACAAACCTATCAACGCGGCCCCCCGCCGGTACGCGATGCGGTCGACCCGTGCTCGTCAGAGGCTTCCGACCGTGCCTCACAAGCTGACAAAGTCAAGCAAGCACTTACTTGTACTAGGTTGTAAACTTTTGGACATCATGGGTCCAAAAGTTTACAACCACCTCCCGAGTGCAATTGTTGCAGCCGAAAATAACTCCATTTTTAAAAAAAAACTGAAAACTTGGTTAGTCAAGCAGGCCTTCTATAACCACAAGGAGTTATTTGAGTTAAAAATATCTAAAGATGTGTAATAGAAACAACATATAACCAATTAGACGTATTATTGTAAAACATACCGGTCGACATGTTATTTAAAACTTTTCTGACATGGTGAATTAATTTAAGTAAACCTGACTTGTAATTTATATTATCAATAAAATGAAGATGAATATGAATATGAGAAAAGGATTTTCCCCGGGTAATTACGCGTCATTTCGCTCGTATTGGAGCAGTTCGGAAAGAGTGCATCAATAACAACGTCATTACTTGCTCTGTAGGACTGTAGGAATGTGTTATAGCCAAGAAGAACATACCTAGAAGGACGACAAAAATAAATAGACGACAGGAGACATGCGACGTCCCGAACGCGCGTTAGGACATTTTAACAGTATTTTTTCCATATTAAAAGTACCTACCTACCTGACGCGCGTACATTCGTACAATGCGTTACATGATCGAACTGCAGGGTATCAGGTTGATGAAGAAAAAAGGTTGCATAGAAATTGATACACCAACAAGAGCCTTTAAATATTGTACAGTCAAACTTGTGTGAATGTGGAGTAATTGGAGACGTGAATCATATTTTTCTTTCATGTCCTTTATTGAACCATGTATCTTATTACAATGATCTTTCCTCACTTAAAAATCCCTTTTCCTACATCCATCCCTGTCTTGTTAGCCTCAAAAGATCCTTCTGTGTTTAATTCTATATCCTCTTTCATTTTACTTAATGACATCCGTATTTAATTATTTTACATATTTTATTATCTTATTCTGAACTGATCATATCTTTCCAAATTCCGTTATCTGTATTCTTACTTTCCTAACGTTTCCCCGCTTTGTCGGTGGCAATACGCAAACCGCGATCAGCCGAACGAAAAAAAAGAGCCTTTAAACTTTGAGGCAATTGATGACGATGAGGCAAGGCATCAATCACTTAATCACTTAATTTAAAATTTTTGAGGGATCCGGGGATCAAAGTAAGATATTATTGTGATTTACTGAGTAATTGAAGTCATCATTCATCATCATCATTTTCAGCCTGTGATCTCCCACTGCTGCGCATAGGCCTCTCTTCGAGTACGCCTTCCGTCCCTATCCTGAGCTAATCTTATCCAGAAGTGACCCGCAATCTTCCTAATGTCGTCCACCCATCGAGCTGGTGGACGGCCGACGCTCCTTTTACCTATAAGAGGCCACCAATCTGACACCTTTTTGGTCCACCTACCATCATTCTGCCTGGCAAGGTGTCCTGCCCAACTCCACTTGAGTTTGGTAAACGAGTAATTGAAGTATTTTGTTTGTATTAATGACTTCTTTAATACCTTAATCTTTTCATCTTCCTTCCAAAAATAGAGCAAACATGAGCAAACATGAGCAAACTATTAATTAAAACTAGCCACAATCTCTCAAAGGTCTCATAGCCACATTACGACCGTTTATATCTTAAATGACCCTTACAACAATTACCATACATTCTTACACACTTATCTTTGCGAGTCAATAACATCAAACAGACTCACTCACGTACAAATTACTTTGGAATCTCAACCATTTATGCCACGTGTAACTGTAAATATAAGTTGGTAAACGTTTTTATGACAGTGGTGCTAACTTCACAAGGTGTTCTCGGTCGGCCTTGCTTTTTTAACTGGTTGTATGTAATAGTTAAGTACGTAAGTAGATCAGCTTATTGGGACATTATTACCAACGTGACGAGTACAACCTACGCATGATTGAGGGTTTGAAATATCAAGTATGTACTTATGTCTATATTCGTTGTTTGAGGCCTACTCCTATTGAGATAATGACTTTAACTTGGATTGGATTTAACTTTGTCATATGTATACATAAAAAAATCGTAACAACGTTTATATTTTTTCTGATGTTACAGATGTAAACTAATGACTCCCATACAATGCACACTTTAATCTTCGTCTTCTTTTTAAGAGCTAGGCTCTTTTCGGTGAAGTAATTGTCAACTTATTCTACATTCCGCCTTTTGTTTTATTTCTCTATCCTATGAAACGTTTTATTTTTTCTTTTATTTGCTCCATGTAAGATTTCCTCGGCCTTTCCCTTTTTCCTTCTATTTTTCCCTCTATTATTGTTTTCATCCAGACATCGTGGCGTAACATGTGTCCTATAATTTTTCCTCTCCTGTTTTCAACAATATCTATCAGATTTCCTTTTTTCATTGACTATAGGTATCCAAAACGTCCTCATTAATTTTCTTTTCCCTCTCACTGATCCTTTCTAACCTTCTCCAACACCACATTTCACTGAAAATCAGCGTCACGGAGCGCGTCTTGTGGCTCGCTCCGTGACACCAAGCCGAGTGAGAGCCTTTGAGCGTAATATTATGGTTAAATTTTATGTCGTTATTTTTGCTTTTTTGTAGATGCTCCAGACGTACACTTTAACCAGTTTCTTCTTAATGCGACTGAATAGCATGTCGGTGGTCGCAGGGAGTAAATGCCTTTTCGAATTAAACGCTTTATTTGCCATGGATATCCTGGAAATAATATCTGGTGTACATCAAGGTATCAAACCATGGTAAATATCAGAATGACTTGACTAGCTCAATTAAATTGATTTGTTGTCCAAGAAAATTGAACTAACGACTTATTTTTGACACAACTAGAGTTTTTGTTTTGTATATGTAGATTCTGAAAATGTAGCATGCATACCTATCATTCAGCAATGCTTGAAGTTCTTTTCCATTTTTAGCAATTGCCGTTTTATATCGTCTGCAAACCTTATAAACTTTATCTCCATTTATTTTGACCCCTCCTGTATTAGATCCCTTCACTTCCTAATCGCATTTTCGATAAATTAATTAAAAATCAGCGGTGAAAGTGGACAGCCCTGAGGAACACCTTGACGAATCTTTGGACTCTCTTTCTGTTCTCCGACACTTTAATGACTTTAATCTTATATATCATGTTTTTGTTTAAACTTGTTTTGTGTACAATAAAGTACACACATTCAATGAACTTATGAATAACCAAGAAAGAAAGACGGTTCCGGAGGAAAATCTATTGAATGAAAAATTACAAAATGTACTTAGCGTTCTGGCGACTTGAAATGCAAGTTTAGGAATATTCATAATCGCTTTCAAAAAAGCTACCTATAGATCGCAAAAAAAATCTTCCTTATAAGTTGTGGGTGGGTAACCCGACTTGATATAAATTAATATATGAAGGTATGTCTAATAGTGTACACGCAACTTCTCAACCTCACCCATCCTACGCCATAAGTACAACCCATACACCCGTTACAACAATGCCGTGCATTGTCTCACGCTTCCCATCCTAACGTAATACATTAATACATTATACATCTGCGTCCGAAGAATATTATAGCTATTTAGTAATGACTTTAGGATCTGTCGTATATCATTTACGATCTTCTTTCCGTTTTACAAGGCATTATTTCCCTTAAGTACACTGTTTTAACGACCTGTTTATGTGTAGCCTAGTTGCTACCCTGCCTACGAAGCTAGAGGTCCTGGTTTCGAATACCGGTAAGAGTACTTGTTTGTGTGATGAGCACGGATATATATTCCAGAATCATGGATGTCTTCTGTGTATTTCACTATTTATTTATCTATAAATATGTATGTTTATCGTCGTCTAGTACCCATAGTACAAGCTTTGCTTGGTTTGTAGGTCGATCTGGTTATTTACTTATTTTTATGCGAATTACCAATTTCAGCCACTTACCGGTAAATATCCGATTAAGATTGAAACTTCGCATAGGTAGCTACTTATGCAAGTTCGGTGACCATGTACCTATCTAACATATCTAGTTTGTGCATATGTAAAAAAAAAACCTTTTTATGCATTGCGCTCTGATGATGGAACTCCTAAACTATTCAAGATAAACCATTCGTGTTTGGGCTTATTTGAACGAATAGTGATTGAAAAGACCTTAGATAGAACCTTCTCCTTTTTTTTTATTCGGTAAATAGTTACAGAAAATACTTTGAAATTATGAATCGAGCTTGGGAGTAGGCATAAAGGACAGGGCAAATGCACAAAAGATCCCACTGGGTTGAACTTAATCCGATCTAGGTGAGATAAGATAAGACTTGTCAAAAACAATCAAGAAACGTTGTAATCTCAGAACTCGGTCAAAAGTGATGTTGGACATTTCACTTTTGACGACCTACATAAGTGTGCACTGATATTATAATCATAATCTTGTTTGACCAGTTGTCCAATCGGGCCACCAAAACTAGCACGACAGGTAACAAAATATTACCACATGGATATTAATCATTCATTCTAAGCTGTGTATATTATTTTTCTCAAACTTGGCTTGGGGCTTCTAAGTGTCACGTTTCGGGCGCAGCGAGACGAGAGATGCGAGAGATCCATAATGGCATTTCATACAAAATTGGAGGCCTGCAAGGCTGCAAGATAGTCTTTTTTAATTTCGGCGTGAAAAGGAGTGGCCACCCTCATAACTATCCATCTTTCTAAGTTAAACCAGTGGCTCTGAGCTGTAGAAATCGCGTGCTTGTCATAAAAACAATGATTCGTGAAACTAATAAAAACAAAAAATTGGTACTGCTCACAAAATTTCACGAGAATCGGTTGCAAATGCGACCTGTAGACAAGAGCAGCCGGACCGACGCCGGACATACGAAATAATTTCGGCCCCAGCTGAAACGGAGAATTCCATTCGCTTCGCTCGCTCGTTTAACTATATTTCTCAACAGCATTATAATTCTAAATGTGTAAGCGCGGCCTTATAACTACAGTTATGGTTAACAGACAGACAGAAATTTGCCATTAGTAAAATGTATTGTATTGCTAGCTGGAGGTCATGACCGCCAAACCATGGTTTGAACCAGTACGCTTACCATGAGTTTGACAATGACGGCTTACGCTAACGAGTATCGAGTTTTCTATCTGTGCATCTCTATTGCACTTTGACAGTACGAGCGGGATGTACAGATAGAAAACTCGATACTCGTTAGCGTAAGCCGTCACTGTCAAACTCATGGTAAGCGTACAGGGCTCGTATCGTACCACTAGGTTTTACGAAATACTTAACTTTTCGGTGAAGGAAAACATCGCGAGGAAACCGATCTAATCTCCACAACCTCATAGTTTTCACTATTGGAAGGTCAGATGGCAGTCGTTTTCCTAAAACTAGATTCTATGCCAAATCTTGGGATTAGGTGTAAAGCGGAACCCGGACTTTATGGTACAGCCGAGAAAATGCTAGGACAGCCATAGTCAACCTCTTTTCTACGAGGACCGCAAATACATTTTAGCTAAGGAGGTACCACAAGGCAAATGTATGATGGATGGCGGGGCACGGGCAGGCCGCAGTTTGAGTATGTGCTAGAAGGATGATGAGTTTGTGTTGTGTGTCAGTGATTCGGTTCTCTATTGTATGGGCAAAAATCATTTCCCAAAGTGTCACTTCCCAAAAAATGTTTCTCAAATGATCATTTGGCATAAAAACACTAGTCAAATTATTGTTTCGCATTATATTCGCTATTTCGCTACTTGGTGCACGAATTCCAATGTAAACTACCTATCACTCGGGGCTAGTGATAACAGAACAGTGCTTTTTTTGTCCGATTTTATAGCCTTAACAGGTGTGCGTCAATATAATTCTTGTACTAATGTGAACGGGCGTATCCTTGATTTAGTAATGTCAAATGGTAACTGCTCTGTTGTCGCGAGCCCCTCCCCACTCACAGTCGAAGACCCCCATCATAGGGCCCTACACATCGAATTAGCCTTATTAATTTCGCCATATTTACCCGAATTGAGGCCTAATCTAAGTGTCAAACCAATGTTTCATTCTGGGGATTATGAATCGATTCGTAAAGCCCTTTCTGATACTGATTGGTCTTGTTTAGATGGAATAAATACTAATGAGTCCGTGGCTTATTTGTATAATGTTATTAACGAGCTAATTCTTAAATTTATACCTCATAAAAGAATAAGTCGCATCTCAGGTTATCCTCCATGGTTCTCGCGCAGTTTAGTTAAAATTCGTAAACAAAAATTATTGGTTCACAAGAGGTGGAAAATCTACGGAAATCCGCTTGACAGGGAAGGATTTGTATTTTTGAGGAATAGGGAACATAAACTAGCTGCTCAATGTTATAATAAATACGTATCACTGGCCGAGGACAGAATTTATAAATCACCCAATTACTTTTGGTCATTTATTAAATCTAAATTCCCAGTTAATATTATACCTGACCAAATTTTATTTAACGGGGTAACCGCTAGTGATGGGGAAGCTATGAGTAATCTTTTTAACGATTATTTCAATTCTGTGTTCGTAACCGCCCCTCGCGATGGGCAGGGGGCGCTAACGTCACACTTGTCAAATGATAACCTTATAGATCTGTGTTTTATTAATATTACAGAAGATTTGGTCCATAAGCACTTGAGCGGTGTGAGTGTTAAGAAGGGTAGTGGTGCTGATTGTATCCATCCCCTTTTCATTAAGACATGTGCTAAAGAATTAACCATCCCCATAACGAAAATATTCAAAAAATCTATTTCATCGGGAACTTTTCCCGAAATATGGAAGAAAGCTTTAATAACTCCGATTCACAAGGGTGGTGATTCTCAATTAGTCACTAATTATAGACCAATTAGCAAATTAAATATCTTTGGTAAGGTTTTCGAAAAAATTGTCTCTAATGAAATAACTGCCACGGTTTATCAGCATATATCAGAACGTCAGCATGGTTTTTGCCGTGGTCGCAGTATCGACACAAATCTCCTCAACTTTTCTGACTTTATATTAAACAAAATTTCTTCCGGCTGGCAGGTGGACGCCGTGTATACCGACTTCTCTAAATGTTTCGACAAAATCAATCATTTTAAGTTAATTTCAAAGCTTGAGAAGCTCGGTATTCACGGTGATCTCCTGAGGTGGATTGAGTCATATCTCAGAAACCGAAGCCAGGCTGTGGCGCTGAAGGGTTATACTTCCCGTTATCTCCCAGTACCGTCAGGGGTGCCGCAAGGTTCGCACCTTGGTCCTCTCTTTTTTATCTTATATGTAAATGACATGGCAACCTGCTTCAGAAATTCAGAACATCTTGTTTATGCAGATGACACAAAAATTTACAAAGCTATATCTTCTGAGGCTGATTGTCATAGTCTACAACAAGATATCGATAGTTTTTACGAATATTGTTCAAACAATTATCTGTACCTAAATCTAGACAAATGTTTCGTGATAAGTTTTTCCCGTAAACAAAATATAATCAATTTTACCTATCGTATTGCTGGGAAGCAGATAACTCGCGTTAGTTCTATTAGAGACCTAGGTATTATTATGGACTCGCAGCTTAATTTCCATAATCATATCGACAAAATTTGTAACAGAGCCTATAAAAATCTAGGCATGATACTTAGGATGGGCAAACCCTTTAGGCGCCCCTGCACCCTTAAAATATTATTCTATTGTTACGTCAGGAGTATTCTTGAGTTCGGTTCTGTGATCTGGTTTCCTCAATACCACGTCCATATTAACCGCCTTGAAAGAATACAAAATGTTTTCTTGAGGTCACTGTGTTACAGGACCGGTACACCTCTGGAATCGTCGGCTAAGTCAGCCAAACATTTTAGCATGGATTCCCTCTGTAATAGGAGACTGTTTCTGGACACAATTTTCTTCTTTAAGATTCTAAAAAATGAAATTAATTGCCCAAATTTGCTGCAAAATATAATGTTTCATGTACCGCATCGCTCCTTACGTCCACGTAATTGGTTCTATGTGAGTTCCGCACGCACTAATTACTCAAAACATACCTTTTCCAAACGAGTTTTGAAAAACTACAATGACTATTTCTGTGACATCGATCCGTTTATGCACTCTCTTGATGTTTTAAAAGAACGTACGAGATCTAAGTTGTTATCGATAAAAAATACTTAGTGTTCTACCTACTTATTTTCCTACTCGCTAAGACGCTTTTGTATATTTTTTCTTAATGTTTGTATTTATGAACCTCCAGGTCTGTTTTTATATAAATTTATAATTACCTCTATATTTTTATGCATGACTGTATGTGTTCTGAACAATAAAAAAAAAAAAAAAAAAAAAAAAAAAAAAAAAAAAAAAAAAAAAAAATCACTTGGCAATATCTCCTATGGCAAAATATTACTTCGCAAATTATTGTTTGGCAAAGTTTTACATGGACAAGTTTCATTTGGTCAAACGTATTATTTAGCATAACATTCTTTTTCCAAATTATTGCATGGCATATGATTTAGATCCTAATTGTGTAGTGCATACGAAATCTATTTTGCTAAGCGGGTAGTTTGTAAAAAACAAAAGTAAATAATTTACAGGTAAGTTTATGTTCTTTTGTACCATAGGTACTTAGGTAACAATATATTATAATCCAAATAAGCAGCATGCATGCAAGTAAGCCCCGAGTCGGTTTCGCCCTTTTCATCGAGAGTCTCCAGCGAATCGACGCCACCCCGCTCAGCGGGGTGTCTATTTCTGGTCTGAGGGACACATGTGAACC
The DNA here is from genome assembly GCA_945867215.1 of Epinotia demarniana. Taxonomy (NCBI): domain Eukaryota; kingdom Metazoa; phylum Arthropoda; class Insecta; order Lepidoptera; family Tortricidae; genus Epinotia; species Epinotia demarniana. The sequence continues at coordinate 38,701,036 of OX244261.1, read as the reverse complement.
CTAACCTAACCGACCAAAAACAGAGTTCGCTTATGACAAGCCATTTTTCCACCCTGGTACCTAATGTGCGAAATGAAAATTTGAACAAATGTTTTGTTTGGAAAACAATATTAGCCCGAACAAAGTGTTTGCTTAATAAACTTTTGTCTTAATAACATTTGACAAAGCAAAATTATGCCAAATGATATTTTGACCAAATGAACAAAATGCGAAACAAAAATGTGCTATTTGTTCGTTTGGGAAATGAAACTACTGCCATAAGTTTTGTGGGAAGAGAAATTTGGCGAATAATATTTTGCCGAAACAGCAGGATACCCAGTGATTCAATTCAACATTCCAGAAATTTTCGACATGCCTCGACGACGGAGTATTACATCGCGCTCAAATACCAATCGTAAAGTTAACGTGTCATTTATCTTGCACGAGTATGCGCAGCCGCAGTGTTGTTATTGCACTTGCGGCATTGTTCAACCTAAAACTGTGTCATTGACATGTCGAATCGTTTCGAGAGTTAGGGCTGTCAGTCTATCAGGAGTGTTGAAGAGCCGTGGAATACGCACAGTGCTTTACCATGAATACAAAAGGAGTACCTACCTAACTATAAGTCTAATAACATATCTAGGTACAGTAGGTACTTGGTAGGGCTGTAAAATAACGAATGTTACCGATCACCAGCTGCCCTCCGACCTAAAGTTTTTATGTATTCCAAGATTGGTCCCATCTCACGAAGCTACAAGTTACAATTTTACGATAAACTGGCAACACTGAGGTTCTTGACGAATAACGACAGGCAGAACCCTTGACCAGTATGTGTCATTTTTGCTAGGTTGGTAAAAGCCTTTCACATATCATAATATACAACTGACCGCCAGCGCAGGCCGCGTCAATCTGTAAAATGCTTTACCCATAAAATATGTGCACGGAAAAAGTCATCAAAAATATGTGAACACGAAATTCTTGTTAAGGGCATTTTTGAACTCGACTGCATTTTCGCCGAAATGACCCCGCCTATACACAAATACAAAACAAGCTAGCGTCAACCCTGCTACGTGTACCTACCCTACGGCCTCCCCGGCCTTCGCAACCTAACCAAACATTTTATCGCACGACCGCTTGCTCTTGTCGCTCGAATAGTCGGTATTGTTTTGTTTTTGTACCGACGCTGTTGAACAGTGGCTACTGGAGCAGGCAAACAATGGTTCATATATTGCGTTAACGCGTGATTGAATTAAGGTTCTTAAACACAGTGCCAGAGCGTTTTCGTAGCGCCACTCTTGTAGCTGATTCCGAAGTTTTAAGTTTTCCCACTTATAATATGCGGTCATCACACTGCCGGCCACTGCATTTCGCTGCGGCGTCCGGAGCGACGGTTCGCAACACTGTATATGTCGCAGTGAAATGGTCAAAACAGAGATTTGAACAAATCCCTAAGGGATATGATCAAATCACGCAGGATGTTAAAATGGAGAATCCATTTTATCATTTACCTGATACAAATCAGCCATTTGATCAAATCTCTGAATCTGTTTAGTGAAATGACGAAATCGGACAAAAAAGGCAACTCGTTTTTTCATTTCACTTGATTTGTTTAGTGATTTGATAAATCCCTGAAACGCGTCAGTGAATTGACTAAACTAACTCGCAAATATTGGCTCCTAAATCATTAGTCATTTAAACGGTTCTGGGACTTAGACTCGGATGGCGGATAGGTTAGAAGATGGTGGCGGGAGCTCTGCTCCCGCCACCGTCTTCGTGGTTATTTTTTTTATAAAAGAGCGGAAAAATATTTATCGCGTTAGTTTGGTCAACTCACTGACGCGTTTCACGGATTTTATCAAATCACTAAACAAGTCTAGTGAAATGAAAAAAAAGAGTTGCCTTTTTTGTCCGATTTCGTCATTTCACTAAACAGATTCAGAGATTTGATCAAATTACTGATTTGTATTAGGTAAATGATAAAATGAATTGGCCATTTTAACATCCTGCGTGATTTGATCATATCCCTTAGAGATTTGATCAACTCTCTGTTTTGACCATTTCCCTGCAACATATACATGCCGGAGGAGGGGTAACCACGTAACGTTTAGAACGCGCGTTAGAACAGTTTAACTTTAGAGCCAGAGTAGCCAAATATTTCGTAACACACCCTTATTTAGCGTAGGTTAAGGTCTAGTTTCGTGACTGGTGACCGGCGTCGGCGGGGTGAGCCGCATTAACACGCGAATAAGGACGGACCATGTTCACCAATGTTAAAAAATACAAAGGTAAGTACACCACCCTTATGCATTGAGATAAAGTACACGGTAACGATTTATTTGAGACGTGCGTGGCAGTTAAAAGGTTAAGCACTTTCCGTGCCGTTCAGTACGTTAATTATGGTAAGAAATGCTTGCTCAATGCAATTATCGCGATTAGAATACGCCAGCACGCCACCATTATGAAGTCTAAGTCTAGCAACGGCAGCAACTAGGTAGGTATGTCTTATTGTTGCGTGCTCGGGTTGAGCTAATCGCAACTCGTACTCTCTACTACTACTCGTACCTTGAAGCTGGGATTCGATATTTTATTTATTTAGAAAACAAACAGCCTTGTACGAAATAATTTCTACAATAAGTTTCTGTCAACAATTGAATTTTTGGTACAAGCTTTTATTGCCGACTGAACTTTTCTGTATGCCATCATCAACTACTCATCGAGACGATTAAAAAGAGCCCAAACTCAACGGGGTTACGTCGGTTAAATACTGAATTCCCATTGCCACCTTCTGTCTCCGTCATCAGATCAACTCGATGGTACCATAATATGGAATTGTCATCCAAACTATACTAATACCCAAAATTTCAGCTCAATTGGATAACGGCAAGTGACTGAAAAATGGATTGCAATTTTTTACGGACAACTTACATACATGTAAGTACTTACATACGAACAGGTCAAGTTAATATAAACCTTCCTAAACGAGCACTAGGTCCAGTAAAACTTTAACAAATTAATACAGGTAAATTACACAAGTATAATTAGGTACTATTTAATGGGTGAGGACCAAATTCTTGGCCAGTATAGTTAGCGTCGATAATTGGTAGTAGTTAAGAACTTCCGTTGTGACACGAAAATTAACCATAGAAAATGTACCTATGGCTAATTTTCGTGTCACAACGGAACTTTTTAACTACTATCAATTAATTAGGCTATCTACTGGCCAAGAATTTGGTCCTCACCCTAATATGTTTTGTACATTCTGAGATCTGAGTTATACTATGAAGTTTTAAGTCTACCAAGGAGGTATGTCTTATTGCTGCGTGCTCGCCCTGTGTTAATCACAACTTGTTTCACCTCGCCTCACTGTTCACTCCTAGTCTTCTCATACCTTGAAGCCGGGATTCGTAATAATGATGCATACTTGGAGGTCTGAGTTAAACTAGATCACCTGAGGCACAGTAGATATAAGAACTGGTCCCACCGCCGGCGAGCAGCGAGTTTATTTTTTTATTTTTTATTTTTTGACACTGATTTTGCCAGAAACAGTCCCCGCGAAGGATACGGGCGACAGAATCCGCGATTACTGTATGCTAATGAGTGATTACTGAATGAATAATTAATTCTGTGTGTGAATGATGAATATGGTTGTGATGGATGATGAGTATGGTTGTGATGGATGATTGGTGAAATGAAGAATGAACTATGTGCCATTGAACTTTTTCAGGTTATTAATTATGGAGGTGGCGAGTTTGTAAAAAGAGGCTATCGTACTTTCTTTACGAAGATTTCCTGCAGGTTATATGGTTCTATATGGAGATTATGACAGGTGATTTCGTGGTTAAATCTCGGATTTGTGAATTTCGGGCAGTCTTTTAAAAGGTGGTCGACGCATTGTGAGGTGCTTCCATCGCACGGGCAAAGGTCATCGGTGGTTATCTAGAAGCGGTATAGGTAGGATTTGTGGTAGCCGTGTCCTGTGAGAATTTGTTTAAGATGGAATGAGATAATGGTCTTGTTTCGTAGATCTTGAATATGCTGCAAGTACTCCCATAGTAATTCTTACTTGAAGAAGAAGACTCGCTTGAGCGAGTAGCACGTAGTACCTAACACTGCCTAAAGCAGGGAGGTCTGAGTCATGGATGTTTTCTATGTATTGAAGTATTCATATCTATTAAATAATCGTCGTCTAGTACCTACCCATAACCAAACCACAAACCTTGGTGAGCTTAACTATGGGACTAGTTCGATTTGTGTAAGATTGTCCCCTAATACTTATTTATTTATTTTCTACAGACGGAGCGTTACGAACAGTCAAGTGAAGCTAAACAACATACAAACAAAACCAAGCTACTTCAAGTTTAGCACACGTTCACGCACACAGCACACATATACAAATTAAATTGCACAAAACTCTTCAGCGCGTGTCGCAATGCTGTGAAGATTGTTTCGAGTTTTGTGCGATTTAATTTGTTTAGCGTGTGCTAAACTTACGGGGCTTGGTTGAAAACCGGTTGGCTTCACTAGACTGTTCGTAACGCTCCGTATTTTCTTGGTCTGAGTTTATTTTATGATTTATTTAGTGAAACAAACAATAAGGTCCGATTTGACGCACTCACTCAGACTCGCTATAGTATAAAATCTGTAAGGGTGAACTTTTGACAGCTGTCATCCCAGTACAATAAACGTCAAAAATGACATAAGATGACATAAATTGTACTGGGATGACAGCTGTCAAAAGTTCACTTATTGAAAGAGCGAGCGAAGCGAACGACGTTCTCCGTTTCAGCTTGGGCAAAAATAATTTCGTATTCCCAGCGTCTGTTCTCCTCTGTCACATTTCACAACCGATATTATGTGAAATTTTCGGTACAGATAATTTGAGATCCTTGACTTTTTATCTCGAAAATCATCCCTTAAGATGGTACGAGTAGAAGTGTGTTGGGGAGAGCGATAATAAAGCTTGCGCCTAACGTAATTTAATAGCTGGCATTTTACCAAGACGATAACAAGTCAAACGAAGTCGCGGGCAAACGCTATTTATTACTTACATATATATAGTTTATTTATGTCGAATTAGCTTTTCGATAGGTTGTAGTAAGTATTGTTTCATTTTAACACAGCACATCTCGTTGTGGAAACGCAACGCAGCTGTAAATAATGGTAGAGAATGCTTTACGGCATTATGTCCGCCCTTTGTACTATCATGTTATTGTTCATTGTGCAATAAGGCTTAAAATAAATATATGCTTATGTATAAAATGGCAGTTTACATTAGGTGATTTCCCTTAATGGCTTTGATGACTGATATACTGCTAATACGTAACTTAGCTACTTGGTACATGGTATGTAATCGTCAAAGATTGAGACATTTTGCCTTATCACAATGGAATAAGGTGAAAAAGGCTAGGTCCATAGGCTACGGTGTTAACTTAGCATCAGGCAGGTGGTAGGTACCTATACATTTTTGCCACCGTGTTATTAAAAAAAACATCTAAAAGCTCCGATGACTTTGGCATCCACCCTATTACATTTATGTATGCAAAGCGTATGCTTACGAATCAGGCTAAATAAATACTCTTTTATACCTGGGTCATCTTGTACGCCAAAAAACCTTCAAATATCAATAAATTTATTTTACCTCAAATTGCTTTCAAAAACATTCATTCATAAATTATCATTCATTCAAACGTAAACGTCGCACCCTAAATCTTTGTGAAGGTTGCTTAAAAAACAACATTCTCGCATACAATTTTAATAAGTCATTTACCACGGTTTACTGTTTATAGTATCAATTAGAATAATTTTAATAGTATGACCACCCGAAATTGTATTTTTGAAATATGACGGAAAAATACTATTAAAAGTTTACGCCATTTACTGTGTACGTTAAAACATATGAAACTTTTACTTTCTGTGTGTGGATATTTACTTACGAAAAACCGGTCGGGCGAGGTTGCTCCTTAGTTAGTATTCGAGCGGGGTAAGCTACCAAATACTAAACAGTTAGTTTCAAAACACTCCGTGAACCAAATAATTGTTATCACACAAAATGCCACAGGTTTTCACACGGACCACTGAATACCGCACCGCACTTTTTGTTTAACTTCCAGTAAAAAATGGCAACCAATAAGATTCCAAGCAGAATTCCACAGTAAAAATTCTCAAACACCGACCCTACTTCCCTTCTCTGCCTATACAATTGTCAATAATGGAACCAAACCAGAGTTTGTAATTCGGTAGTTTGAATTTCGAATAAAAGTTTTAACACAACGAGCGTCCGACTCCTTTGAATGAGGTGGTTCAACTGAGTGAATGGAATGCGTCGCGGCTCGGTCGGTGTTCACCGGCGAGGTAACAAGTGAATGACGAACGAGTGAACCGCAGGCTTTGTTTTGAATGATATGATGGGTACATTTGAATGGAATGTGGAAGCGTATGTAAATATTTTTACAACTGTTGTGTAGTTTTCCGTATGATAGTATTGCAAATTAATCTGATCATTGTTTCCTGCCGGACTTAATGTAACAATTATCCATGAGGTAAGATTGTAACTAGTTGACCAAAAAAAGAATACTAAAATAGTTCCTAGGAAATATCATGAAAAAAGTTGCGACATGAAAGGTAACTCCTTATTAGACTAAATTGGGAAACGATATAATAAAAAAGTAGCGTACACATTTTTATTATATTTTATTGATATAATTTTGTACAAATAACGGCGTATAATACATCGGACAGGTCTCACATACAAAACTAATGCTAAACAAGCTATTTGTAATATGTCACAAGTAGGACTACTTTATAGATTTAGTTAAAATTAATGATACATTTCCATACAGGTACAAAACATTGGTAAAAGCAGTCGTTATTTTCTTAGGTACAGTCCTGAAAATTAGTCATTATATGAAAGCTATTATTTGTGATGCTTTTTTAAGTTTTTTTGCTACAAAGTAATACACAGATGGCACACGCTATGCTTAGAACAAATGTTTTTTCCATACACAAATAATTATTTTTAAATTATTGTAGGAACATCAAGGATATGCAATCAAATTATTGTGCAGTCGTACACCAAATAATAAACACGAGTACATATAAAAGTTGTACGATAAGAAAATAATAAAAAAGAGACCGTAATTAAAGATATGTATTTACGTAAATAATTTTTCACACCCTGTGAAATATATAATTGACTGAACCTATTCGTGGAAAACTCCCATTACAGGGTATCGTAGGGTAAAAATAGATCGCTCTTCAATTATGTTTTTACGCAAACCAATATGGCACTCTTATAATTTTGTACACACATATTTAAAGGTAATAAGAGTTATGAAAAAGGCCACTGGAAGGGAAGCTGAAACAAAAACGATGATTCATGATTCATCGGAATCTTCATCGTTTTTAGTAGCTAGATACTAATAGCACAGTAAATGTGTTGTCAGACTGAGAAGCCTAGATAGCAATTTGATATTAATAAGAACCTTTAAAATAAAAAAATATTCAATAAAAATGTACTTAAGGTGCCTCGAATTAAGGGTTCGCTCGCGTCAAAACACAATTGATAATTAAAGGGTTTGATGTTATAAAGCGCATTTAAATTTATACTACTAATATATTATTCTATACTAGGACTAGAGCGGTGCTACAAATGCGAACAAAACACGATCGCCAATCGATAAAAGCAGCAGGGAACTGTCACCATAGTTGCTTACCCAAATGACCGTATAGGTGGCGCTGGGGTGACTTCTTCCTGGTAGGAGCAGGCCTGAGGGGCTACCGCGAACTGCGAAGTGAAAACGAACTTCGTTCGGGTGTCTCCATCTCTGTCGCACGAACAGGCAAGTGCAACAGAGAGGTAGATACACGAACAAATTTCGTTTTCGCTTCGCGGTAGGGCCTCTGGTGGTAGCGCCCTCTATGGCAACATTCCTATTTATTTAGCATCTCTCAAACGCTATGGCTCCGTTACTACGCACAATCCTCTAAAACCATGCCCATATGAAAAATTTCGATATACAAACGCTATGTATACTTATTTATCTATTTATAAAATACACTCACATCGTAACAAATTTTTGTGATTGGCTAGAACATAATTTTATAAAATGTGTAAAATAACAAAAATAATGCGTGCAAACCACTCGTACGACTAGAATTTTATTTAGTTTAACATTACAAATAGTTTTTTTTATATCTACTAGATAGTAAAGCACTTTGAAAAGTTACCCCATTTTCTTGGGGAAATAAAATAGAAGAATGAAAAGAAAATAAAGTTATATCTCGAAAGTATACCGTGGAAGGACATGTTATTCCGTACATCAGTATTCAGTTACTTATTCTAAATTGACTATTTAGTATTCATAAATATCCACTCGTGTCAAAACTGACATTTCGCTATGATATAATGGCAAGAAATACAAAAAATTATGTTCGATATTGTTCTTATTGCCTCCGAAATTTTATTTTTACATTGATATGTACGGAGTTTATCATTAAGTGAATTGGTCATTCATTTAACAGTTTGAAAATTAAAAGTACAGTTCTGTGTATCCTGATCATAGTATGCAAAACTAAATACACATATCCTATCGATTTATGAAGTGAAATAGTTCATTTAGTGCAATTGGAACTCGTTAATTACAAACTGTAGTGACATTTTGTGATTAATTTTAAAAAAGGCTTTTATTTTGACGTGTCAACGCTCTCTCTTATCAAACGAACCATTTCACTTTACAATAAGACAAACTCATTTAACATTTGAATGAATACACTCCAACATTAAATAAAACTATTCCCTCCATTGATTTACGAATATTTATTCGTGAATGAATGGTGTGATTTTGATTGATTAACGAACCCATTCCTTAATTTATTCATGAATGAACGAATGGATTGTGACATTGACGGGCGGTGTTATGGCGCGCAGCGACCGACGTTGTTGGTGATCGTATGGGGCAGCTTGGACAGTGATAGTGGGATATCGAAGTCACCGCTCAGTGATATCTGAGAGACGCAGCCCACGAGGCCGCTTTTGTATTTGCCCATGGAGTTCATTTCTATTGATGGCAAACCACCTGTACAGAATATTGAATTATGAATTTTAATGAAAAAATAAACGCTTAGTGTAGGATATTCCAAAAGTCACGCAAGATTTGAATTACGAAGAAATCACACAATTTGTTTTTAGAGTTTTTATTTTTTTTAGTGAATCATGTAGTACAGTAGATGTTTTGCAATGGAGTTTAACATGGTGAATTTCCGTCACCTAGTTTGTGAATGTCGTTGAAGCAGTGTTGATCATCTTACTTCAATGATGGTTACTTTTGGGACTTTTAATATGTATACAAATTGTTTTTTCGTAAAGATTTAATCCTTGTAACATATAAATTGAAAACGACCATGAAGGTTGAAAGTGCGTAGTATAAGAATATTATTTATCTGTTGCATAATAAATAACAATATATATTTAATTGTAGCTTTTCGATTTCAACGCATATTAATTTGGTGGCTGGCGGCAGAACTGACTAAATTCGAAACCAAGGTCTACTGAGTATAATAATTAGATCGTGTACAGTCGAACTCCTATATGACCTATACCTTTTCGCTTTCACGCGTTTGACAACTTTGCATGGCGATTTATACATGGCTTTTAACTGACACGGTACAAAAGAGTTCAGTCCCTTGTAAGTTTGACCATACTGATATAAAGGCCTTACCTATATAGAGTCCGTTCTCGGTGTTAAGCTGTTTGAGTTTGCCGGGCGATATTTTGCCGACGGAACCCAGCCCGTCCACCTCTAGGACACCTGCTTGTCTATTTCTGAAAAATCGTAAACAGTTGAATTCAGTAAATGACAGCTGAAAGCGAATTGAAAAAAAAATTCAATTTAATGGAATGAAAGTGTCAATCATCGGGACTTATTCTACCAATAAACATTTAATTTAATTTAAATATTTATAATAATGAAATATTTTGTCAACAAATAGAAGAAACGTTAAGCTGTATACCTATATCTAAAACATATTTTACCGTTGCTTCCAGGCCCCTATTTCAACAACTTGACAATTGTCACCTGACACTGACAATTCACCATACATTGCTTGTTCTAGAAGTTAAGGTGGTTGCTAAGTTACTTGTGGAATCAGTAATGTACGGAGAATTGTCGTTGTCAGGTGACAATTGTCAAGTTGGTGAAATAGGGGTTAGGACGTGTTATGACTTGTTATGTTGCTTACGGGATAAGAAGGGGAAAAAGGTGTGTAATCTGATAATTACCTAGTAGCCCGCGCGCGGTGCCACAGGCCATCGTCGACCTTCGTGTGGTTCGCGATGATCACCACCTCCCCGCTGCCCAGGTCGTACCTGCAATGCATACGTAATAGCTCTACAACAATGAAACCTGATAGTGTGAACTGATGTAAGCTTACGCTTGCGTGGCCGTCACTGTTTACTCCCAGATGAACTAGAATCGTTTGGTTTACTAAGCTAAAGGTGAAACAAAGGAGACGGACACTTTCCACCTTCATCATTAGTTCATCTAGATTCTTCATAGGACCTAAACTCTTCTCCAACCAGTGTGGAGCCTCAGACCAGAACTTGAACCCCATTCAAAAAACTGTTCGGACTGTTTTTTTTGGCGGGGTCATGTTAGTCTGGCTTATCAACAATTTATATAGTGTAACCATAGCAGTTAACGCCCGAACGATAAAAAGTTACCAACGCGTCTAAGAAGTCATGTTGTAAGAACACTTGGCAAGGTATGGATGTCAGGGCAGTTCAGTCTAAACTGTCACTAGAGTACCAACTATGTGATGTTATGTGTCAAGAACTCACTAGGAGAACAGAATACGTACCCCGTAAGCCGTAAGCTCAAGTATGGCTTATGAATATGATCACTGATTGCTCGATGTCAAAATTTGTCTTAGAATGTTACCAAAGTGGGTATGATATGAGCAGTTCCTTGAGAGACAAGAACTCACCAAGGCGTGATCAAAAATAATGAGATATTGAAGGTCCTAATGGGGCCACCCTGGGCAAGTGCTCCAAAACCAGTGATCCATAATCCATCGGGTCCCAGGCTCCTGCAAGTTCATGGACTAGTGTCCTACTAGCGCGGTCTAAAGCAGCTCAGCCTGGAAGCACTGACCTGAGCACGAGCACGGAGTTCTCGATGGCGAGGGAGAGGAAATCTCCCGGCGGGCGCGCGGCGCGCCCCGACCACACCAGCAGCCCGTCCGGCGTCTCTGACCGGAACCGGATGTTGATGTCCAGCGTGTAGCTCAGCAGTCTGTTGCGCAAATGTTACAGAAAATCACGGGTTACTTGTCATGGTGGTGTTTGTAGAATTGTAGCCTAACTCTTCAATATTCTCTCAAAGGTATATTTTAGTATGCTGAAAATCCAGACAGTGCAAGTATTTACTTGCAACCAATCGCCTATTTGCAAAGTTGTGATCTAGAAGGCCTTTATACAGACAGCGCACGCCAATTAAAACTAAAAGTTGTACATTTAGCCCCTAGGGAAAATGTGTATAAATATTGATGATTTTGAAAACATTTAATGTGACCAATCAAAATACTTCACCGTACTAAATCTGCCAATGACATGTCTTAAAAAAAAGTTTGTGTTTTCTATCAGTTCAACAGAATACAGCTACATATTATCAACCAATCAGAACAGAATTCATTTCAAACATATCATGGTGTTTTTATTCCCTAATTCACAATAATTAAGAAAATAAATGCCTCTGACCGTCTATAGCCGCGTCCAAACATTCAAGCGTAAACTGTGATAAGCTATGAGATTAAATGAGATAGTCTGGTGTCTATCTCGCTTTATCTTACGATTATGACCCGTATACTGTCCGCCGCGTTCGGTGTTTTGGAGTTTATGGACGTGGCTATAGAATAGATGGTCAGTGGCGTTTTGCGTGGTGTAAATTTTTTATATCTGCTTTAAAGCAGTTTATTTAAATTTATTGTGGATGGACACTCTTTGCGTTTACTATATTCTCGCAGTCGAAATTAAAAGTAGAGTATATAACTCAAACAATTTCTCATCACGTCGCGCGTCGTTCGGAAAAATAACCATCTCGTGGTAATGTGGTCATAAAATCTACTATTGTTAGTAAAGTTTACTTATTTTCATTGGCCAAATATTCTGATTCCATTCGCCACTGTGATTTGTAGGGATCCTGTTGTTTTACCAAATTTATTTTGGTCAAATTTCATTTCCCAAACAAATTTTAGCAACTATTTTGTTTGCCAATGCAAACTGGCACAAAATTAATACGAATATTTTCATTACGTCAAATTTTCATTCAGCAAATCATTATTACGAAAAATTTTATTATGGCATCTGGTCTTTTAGCAAATGCTTTAATAAGGCAAAAAAACATTAGACAATAAACATTCCGTCAAGTTAATGGCAAACTATAAATAGACAAAAATCACAATTGTTTGGGTTATGACATTTTACCAAAATACTATTAATAAAACGGCACGGTCCCTTAAATAAAATAATGCACGGTTAAGTAGGTCGGTAGGCAAAGGCGTTAAATTAGGTTAGGGCAGCCAAAAAAGGGGGGCTCAGGGGGCGAAGCCTCCTAGCAGTAAAAAACAAACAATCGTAACAATGGTATTATTTGGTAGGTTAGGTTAGGGTTAGCTTGTGTCCCTTAGAGCGGAAATAGGCACCCCGCGAAGCGGGGTGACGTCGACACGCTGGTGGTTAGGTTAGAATTGCGACCTTTACATAAGTTAATTTTCCCTACCCACATAACAAAAAAGTTGTTATTTTTTTGTGTATCTTATACACCATTGAAATAAAGATGCAAATGATTTGTCATTGAATAGTCCCTCTGCTGATTAAACGACGGAATAGAAACGGTCAATTAAATATTGACGTTACAAATCATTTGCCTTATTTTGTTTTGGTTAAAACATATTATGCCAACTAACATATTTGACTGAATGAAATTTGGTCAAAGTACCAGTTGCTAAACGAGATATTGCCTAAACATGAATATGCCAAACATAAGGTTTGCGTAAGAATTATTTGTCAAGTGTTTATTTGGCAAACGATTATTTATACTAAACGGGACTTAATCGCGTATTAACTTATTTATTTACCTCACTGAGGTCTCCCGACGTTTCGGATGTGTTGCAACATCCATGGTCACGGGACAACTCAGTGAGGTAAATAAATAAGTTAATACGCGATTAAGTCCCGTTTAGTATAAATAATGTGTGAGAATCGTGAAAGTTTAAATCAATAAACGATTATTTGGCAAATGAAATTCTACGAAAAATTTTTTGGGAAGTGATAATTTGTCAAAATATTTTTGGTAAAACAAAGGTAACCCGTGATTTATAACGTACGTCGAGAGATGATACTGACCGACAATACCTGATGGTAAATATATCCACCATAGATCATCCTAATGCAATATCCCTTAAATCACGGATATGAGATGCATTCTAATATTCTATTAATACATGAAAAAATATTTATCATGTGTAATTCAGTAGACATATTACATGAAAATTCGCCTCACCTCTTCATAGTTTCTTCATCGTCAATATGAATGAAGCTATCCTTCCCGCTGAAGCTAGGATACGTATTCGTATCCCCCCAATTTATCTCATTGGCGTCCAGATACTTCACCTGCATGTATGTCTGTCCGTCATACGCAGGTTCCCCTGTAACCACATCGTTACTTCTCTCCCTCATATAGTTGTGTTTCTTATAGAATTTCTTCTTCAACTCTTTGTGTAGATTCGGCATGTGTTTTTTTGTTTTGTTTTTTTGGAACTTTGCTTTGGGGCCTTTTTTAGGCACTATGGAGTGGTGGATCTCGTTTTCTGATACGTTCTTTGGGTAGGGTATGTGGTTGATCGTTTCTTTGCAGAGTTTTTCACTGTAATGTAATAAAAATATAATGGTTTCCAATATATTTCAATGCAGGTTAGGTTAAAAACTTAGAAAGATAGTTGTATAGTTTGAAATTGTAGAAGATGCTTTGTTTTAAAAAACCCTGACTATAAAGTGGAACTAATTAGGTACTATTTACTTAAGCAAATCTATACTGTCAGTTTCTCTATAACCTACACAGTCAGTGGTTGAAAATAGAGATATATGAATTACTACACCCTTACAAAAATCTGATAAAAATCAATTTTATAATTTATGCAGAAAGTTGTTAACGATCTTTGTAATAATTTTAATTCTTGTTAAATTTATGTATTTTTAAAGTCGTTTTTTGTTTGGTAGGTACCTATACAAACGAAAAAAAAGCTCTTGGCCTCTGAAATTAGACCATGCCACTTTGTCCGATCGGGCGCTACTTCTCGGTTTCAAGTACCTACATGATATACAAAAGTAGTAGTGTAATGCACTCACGCGCATGTCGCGTTGTTGTCGTCGCAGTTGTCGACGTTGACGCCGCCCAGCGCCGCCGCCACTACCGACAGCTCCTCGTCGTTTATCACCAGCTATCGAAGCATTCGTTCAATTGAGTAAATGGAACATTGATTTATTATTTATTACTGTAAGAATAAATTCCATAAAAATGTAGATGAGCACCGAAGTTCTGCGGTACATTTTACCTCTGATGAAATAATCTTGAGACGACAATGACGTTAAAACCGAGCGGTTCAAACGCTCGGAGAATCCCCCACCAAAGAGATAAAATTACATTTAATTTTAATTTATTATTATAGCATCGGGTTAAAATAAGTTATTGAAACGAATATAATAAATAAATCAGCCTATATACGTCCCACTCATGAATGAGAGGGAACGGGCAGTAGTCCCCACGCTGGCCCACTGTGGGTTGGGGTCTTCACATACACCTGTGAATTTCTTCTCAGATGTTATGCAGGTTTCCTCACGACGTTTTTCCTTCACCGAAAAGCTAACGGTAAATATCAAATGATATTCCGTACATAAGTTCCGAAAAACTCATTGGTACGAGCCGGGATTCGAACCCACGACCGCCGCTTGACAGCCGCATGCCTGAACAACTAGGCTACCGTAGCTTCCTTATTAATGAATAATGAATGAACAATCTAATAGGTGAATGATGTATGGTTGAATAAAAGTGAATTATGAGTAAGTGAATGATAAATGAATGAATATGTGAGTGAATGACGGACCTGGCCCACGCAGCCGCTGAAGCTGGCGTGGAGTGCGAGCCGCGGCGGCAGCGGGTGCGGCGCGCCGCCCAGCAACATGGGCTGCCGGAGCGAGAGCCGCCGCGCCGAGCCGCGGGAGATCACTGACCTGGAGCGGTGAATGATGAATGGTTTATTTTTATTACCTTTGCAACTGAATTTTAATCCAGACCGGCTATTATGAAACGACAACTTCGTTCGTTCGTGTACATCTATTTCTGTCGCACTGGCTTATTTAAGCTACTTTCGGGGTAGCCACGCAGTAAGCCCCAACCGAATGAGTTGACATTTTACATACAATGTAATATGTTAATAATATGTTCGGTGACAGTAGGTATTTTATTATGATCTGATGATGGAGAGGGAAGATGCCCGTAGCAACTCATAAACTACACAAATTATAAACCCGTCGTATTTGGGCTCCATTCAACGAGTAGTTGATGAAATGATGGCTGTGTCAAAAATTGTTGTTAGCAGCAAAAGTAAGAAGATTTAATTTCTTGACTGAAACTCATTTACTTCAGTAATTTAACCAAATCCTAAAGTGGAGGAGGTTGTATAGTTAACAACCTATCCCAGACAACTTTGTCTTTTACGAGAACCCAAAACAATACTGTCACATACCTGGTGGCGTCAGTGACGTCACGGGGCGACGTGGCGCGCACGCGCAGCGCCGCGCGGCGCCCGGCGCGGCTGACGGACACTCGGTGCCAACTGTTTGGCGCCAGGGGGTACGCAGACCTGGAACATAGACACAATGTCAATTTTATCAATATTCTGTTAGTCATCCTTCTAGCGTTATTTCCGGAAATGAGCCCGGGCTTCGCTTTGACACCTAATCCCAATATTTTGCATAAGCACTAGTTTTACGAAAGCGACTGCCATCTGACCTTCCAACCCAGAGGGAAAACTAGACCTGTTGGGATTAGATCGTTTAACGAATTCCTCACGATGTTTTCCTTCACCGAAAAGCTAAAGGTAAATAATCCGTACATATGTTCCGAAAAATTCATTGGTACGAGCCGGGATTCGAACCCACGACCGCCGCTTGCCAGCCGCATGCCTAAACAACTACGCTATCGTAGCGTTTAATTAAATAATAATCTAAGTTTCGTTTTTTAATTTGCGCATGATGCGAATTAGCAGTCAACCAAGACCATTTCACAGAAAAATTGTCGTATTAAGAAGCCATATCCTATTGTTGCTCCTTTCAGGGCCGTCGAGATTCAATTGTTCTCTGCGGCGGAATTTATGGGCTGTCTGTGGTAGTGCCATGGCAAGCCATATCGCAAGGAGTCAAAATCAGGCCAGCGGAATCCGGTGATGGGTCGGTCGCACAATTCACCGTGCATATATATGGCTACAATAAGGCCTACAAGCCGTAAAATAAATCGTGAGTTCGTACTTATCTACATAAGATGGCAGCTAGCGGTCACTGCGGTCACTCGGCTGGATGATTAAATAGTACATTACTGTAGAGGCCGTGAAGTAAGGGATTGCTGGACGAGTTTGGCCGGATACAACGAGTCCAGCAATCCCTGTTCCGGCCGAGGATTGTACAGTGCTTTTCTCAAGCAATGTGGGAAATATTAAAATCAAAATAAATACAAGGTAATCAATTAAATAATAGTTCGTTGAAATTACAATCGGAACGAAAGTTAAGAAAACAGTTGTGTAATTTGCCGCCTTTTTTATTTTTTAAACATGCAATTTCAACAAGCCGTTCAAGCACCATGTTGTACCATAGATTTTGTTTTTTTTTATGTCGCAAGTATGCTTACAGAGTCTAGCGGTGGTTGGCAGTATGTAATATTTCCTTGGTCAGTTTAATATCAGTAAGCTAATTTAAAAAGTTAGAGTAGCGGATAATAATGTTTTTAGTTAGGGTTTTCATAAGTAATGTAGGGAGCCATAAACAAGAAACTTCTTGTCTTCATTTCGTGATAGTAAGGCATACATTTCAGATCATGTTTGAGAAAACTTATATTTATATAAAAAAAACAATATTAATACATAAAAAAAAACAAATAAACACAATAAAACCTTTTTTTAAGTTCTTTGTAATGTATATGTCACAGTGAAATGGCCAAAACAGAGATTTGAACAAATCCCTAAGGGATATGATCAAATCACGCAGGATGTTAAAATGGCGAATCCATTTTATCATTTACCTAAATCAGTAATTTGTTCAAATCTCTGAATCTGTTTAGTGAAATGACGAAATCGGACAAAAAAGGCAATTCGTTTTTTCATTTCACTAGATTTGTTTAGTGATTTAATAAATCCCTGAAACGCGTCAGTGAATTGACGAAACTAACTCGCAGATATTGGCTCCTAAATCATTAGTCATTTAAACGGTTCTGGGACTTGGACTCGGATGGCGGATAGGTTAGAAGATGGTGGCGGGAGCTCTGCTGCCGCCACCGTCTTCGTGGTTATTTTTTTAATAAAAGAGCGGAAAAATCTTTATCGCGTTAGTTTTGTCAACTCACTGACGCGTTTCACGGATTTTATCAAATCACTAAACAAGTCTAGTGAAATGAAAAAGGAGTTGCCTTTTTTGTCCGATTTCGTCATTTCACTAAACAGATTCAGAGATTTGATCAAATTACTGATTTGTATTAGATAAATGAAAAAATGGATTGGCCATTTTAACATCCTGCGTGATTTGATCATATCCCTTAGAGATTTGATCAAATCTCTGTTTTGACCATTTCCCTGCAACATATACATTAACTGGGCTTCGGCTCTAAGACGGTTAAAAACACTCCCTGTATTTACCGTGATGTGGCGGTCCTACAGGAGTCTATTACGTCACTACACGCACCTGACCAGCGCGATGCCCGAGCCGAGGTCGAAGGCGAACTCCACGTAATAGTCCCGCAGGTGCAGTGAGAAGAAGTCGCCGTCCCCGCTGGCGTGCTCCGAGTTGTACAGCACCAGGCCGTCGCCACTCGACGGTTTTAGAGTTATCTGGAACACCATTTCAAATCAGCGGTTTTTTAAGAAAAAAAACGTACTTTTTATATTTCTCTGCTCTTCTCGATTTTTCTTGCACTATCCGTCTCTGTCTTATTAGAACACTTAGGACAAGAGGTACAGTGCGAGAAAAATCGAGAGTATGTCGCGGCCGTGCCATGATAGACGTGCTGTCTGTCGCATTAGGCTTGAGGTGCGAGGTGACAGGTGAGGTGAGAGGTGGGTTCACCAGTGAGATGACGTCTTGCGACGCCGTCGTGAAATATATAATTGTTTTAGGGAATTTCACTCCTTTTCTACCTGCATGTTTTATTTCCACTGGAAATTTGTTTAATACACGATATTTCATTTTGGTTGACCACTCACTTGAGATATTTCATTATTTACTCGTTTCAATTACTGTTACACTCTCCATTTAGTTACAAAAACCGAGATCTGGCTTTGGCAATGTTTATAAGTACCTCTGTAAGTATGTAACGGATAACACTGTGCTGACTCGAATAATAAATCTTCGCAAAGATTCCGTCAATCCGTTTCCCATTCGTGATGTTCGTTCATTGATTTCAGAATCGAAAACAACACCCGTAAATATCCGTTAGCTTCCGAGGCGCAAATTAAAATTGATGCTGATTCCACGTAAATTATTGATGGTCCTCGGAATTTATCTCTCGACTTCGGAATACACCTGTACGAGCTGACGCACATATAAGTACGTTCAACTCGCACAGGCAAAATACCTATTTACTTATTAATATTTGCATGACTTGCATTGCCATGTCGCAATCTTTTATAGGTATCGGTGGAAACAATAAAGCAGTGTTCAACTATCACTCAAAGGGTTCGGTCATTAGCTCTCCGGAGTTTCCATCCCTTAGCTAGCATCCCTCAGCTTTCAACACAGCTAAGCTAACTTTACATTGGTCCTTCGAACCACCGTATAAGCGGGACCTTTCGGGAGTGTAGAAAATAGATTTCCGTCGGTTCGGCATACGTTCATTGACCCAGTTATACTGAAACTATATAGTGACACGTGTCTCTACCTAGCGAGCGATATAACGGGTATTAGCGAGCGAACATTGACTTTTATAAGTGATAAACGTGATTAACGTGAAGCAACTCGAGCATCAGCGTACGAGCAGCCGTGGGTCAGGGACTCACACAGCAGCACCAGCAACAACTCTTAGCATCAGCAACACCGTGAGTCGAGAGACTCGCAAGCAGCAGTATCCAAGTAAGATCGTTCATATTACTTGGCTAACTAGCTACCATGCCGGAATACGAAGAACTCTTCGGCCGTCAAGCAGCGATCGTCAGCGAGCTTCAGCGCATCGGCACTAATTTTGACAAGGACTCAGCTCGTCGAAAAACCTCGGAGTATTTGAAGTTAAGGTTAGACGCTTTAGATAATCTCTGGGGAGAGTTCGAACTTAACGATAAAACACTTAGTACTGTACTTGTTAAATCGCAGCGTTACTTTCAAGAAAATATTTACACTCGTACTCTCAAGTATTATACTGACACTCGAGCGAAAATAGCAGATTATGAGCCATATCAGAAAGAAAAGCCTTTAGTAGGGTCAGGTTCGGGTAGCGATACTAACACCGGGACTGGTCCAAACAAGGTAGATGAACTTTTGTCCTTACAGCGGACTAACTTTCGAGCTTTCAAGCGACTAATATCTAGCATCAAAGTCAGCGAGATCAGCGAAAAATGGGAGTTAGAAGACGAGCTCCGCAGCATCCAATCTAGATGGAACGCCATCGACAAGCTGCATCAAGAAATAGACAACATTCTTGAAGGTGAGGATGAAGTTTACCTAGATGAATTTATGAAACAGGAAGAGTCATATAAGAAACTTAAGAAAGCGCTAAACCAAAAGCTATCTGCTACTTCTCACATCCAGCAAGCTACTCCTTTACTTGAAATACCCACTTTTTCAGGCAAGTATACCTACTGGCCTACGTTCTATGATTTATTCTCTGAATCTATTCATAATAATAACTTCCTATCAAAAGCTCAAAAGATGCAGCATCTTAAGGGTAAGGTCAAGGGAGAAGCGGAGCGATTAATTCAACATTTAAATATCTCAGCAGACAATTATGATATTGCTTGGGAAATATTGACGCATCGTTATAATAATCCTCAAGTACTCTTTACGAATCAAATCGAGACTTTCCTGAATCAACCCAGCATCAGCAAGCAAACATCTTTCGAGATAAAACGTCTTTACGATACCACCACCGAGTGCATTCACGCCATACACAACCTCGGTGTGAATACTAACACTTGGGATCCGATATTAGTCCATTTACTGACCAAAAAGCTAGACAGCGATACCTACAACGCCTATAAAGAATCGCGTAAGTCTCCTAGAGAATTGCCTCTTTTATCTGAGCTAATGACTTTTCTCGAGAGTAAGTTTATAGCACTAGAGCCTACTCACAAGAGAGAGAGAGAATCTACAGCTACAGCTAAGCCAGCTTCAATCTATCAAGCTAAGCCAGCTTCAATTTATCAAACTAAGCCTAACTACAAGCCGAGCTACTATAATAGCAAGCATACATCGAGGTATCAAGCCGCTTCTACATCCACGTGTAAGTGCCCTCTATGTAATTTTGATCACGAGCTATACCGATGCTAAAAGTTCATCAACATGTCAGCGGATGCCAAATTGAGGTCAGTTGCGAAACTTCAACTTTGTAAGAATTGTTTATTTAAACATGCAAGTAATAAATGCAATTCAACAAAAAGGTGCAAAGAATGCAACTGCGAACATCATACGATTTTGCACGACGCATGTAACGGGTCACTGCACCGTGCTACGACAGTGCCTACAGCTGAGCAAAACTCACCTTTAATGACTAAAGCGCTACCATCAAATAACCAACCTAGCAACAAGCCTTACGCAGCAAATCACGTTGCGGCTGACGATGAAGAAGTTTTATTAGCGACTGTTTTGTTACAAATCAAAGCGATTGACGGTAATTACGTCACACTACGAGCATTACTCGATCAAGGCTCTCAGATTACTTTAGTATCGGAGAACGCAGCACAACTACTAGGGTTGCCACGCCGTAAATTTAGCGCATCGGTATCCGGCGTCGGTGTCGTCCCTAAGCACAGCAAACAGCTTATATCACTTGAATGTAAATCTATCTACGATGATTACAGGTTCAACACTGAAGCATGCATTATTCCTCGAGTTATTGGTGATCTTCCCAATGTTTCATTCACTAAAAAATCGTGGCCTCACATCCAGCACATGAACTTAGCTGATCCAGAATACAACTTATCTAAATCAGTTGATATTTTGCTTGATGCTTGTGTTTACTCGGACGTGATTATGAGTGGTCTAGTAAAAGGGTCACATAACGCGCCCATAGCTCAACAAACTAAGCTTGGCTGGATTTTGTCAGGAAATGTAAAAACATTTAACTGCAGCGTTGTCGTTAATAATCTTGACGAAATAGCTAAATATTGGGAGATGGAGGAAATACCTAGCATATCGAGCGACCTTACTACAGAAGAACAGTACTGTGAAGAGCATTACACAGCTACTACCAAGCGACTTGACAACGGTAGGTACGAGGTAGCCCTACCAATGAAGCCTAACTATGAAAAAAGTTTAGGTACTTCCAAAGCTAAAGCGACAGCACAGTTTTTACAATTAGAGAGCAAAATGGTAAAAAACGAATCTTATTCTAACAGCTATAAACAATTCATTCACGAATATCTAGAACTAGGTCATATGCGTCCAGCTAACCAGGGTGACCACATTTCATACCATTTGCCGCATCATGGAGTGGTCCGGCCTGAATCTACTACATCCAGCCTTCGCGTAGTTATCAACGCTTCAGCTAAAACCAGCTCAGGGCTAAGCCTCAATGACGTCATGGAATGTGGTCCGAACTTGCAGCATGACCTACCTACTTTGATCTTAAACTGGCGTCAATATAAATATGTAGTTACTGCGGACATAGAAAAAATGTTTCGACAGATTTTAATCAGAGAAAGCGATCAACATCTACAGGGTATTATCTGGAGGGATTCCCCTCGAGAGCCAATGCAGGAATACTTGCTTACTACAATAAGTTATGGCACAAAACCAGCTGCGTATTTGGCTATGAGAACCCTGCGACAGCTAGCTAAAGACGATGCCACGAAATACCCTCTCGCAGCAGCAGCATTAGAAAATCAATTTTATATGGATGATCTACTTAGTGGTGAAAACACTATCGAAGCTACAAAAGAACTGCAGCAACAGCTAATCAAAATAATGAGAGGAGCAGGAATGAATTTACGAAAATGGTCAGCTAATCATCCAGAGCTACTACAAGATTTATCTACAGATCAGCTTGATCAGCCTTTCGACTTTAAGTGTTCAGAGTCTCGTAAAACACTCGGTCTAACATGGACACCCTCGTCCGATTCATTTATATTTACAAACAAAATCGAGCACGCCGAGTTATGTAATACGAAACGCCAGCTACTATCAGAAATATCAAAGATATTTGATCCGTTGGGATGGCTCTCACCCCTGACGGTTCGAGCTAAGCTTCTCTTCCAATATACATGGATTTCCTGTGAAGGATGGAATGACCCTATTCCGGAAGAAATCCAGAAGGAATGGGTCCAGCTACGAAATGACCTTCAAAACGTTAATCAATTCAACATACCTAGATACTTAGGTGACACACAAAAACAATTTGAATTACACGGCTATAGCGACGCATCGCAAAAATCTTATGCCTGCGCCGTGTACTTAGTAGCAACGAACGAAAAGGGCGAGTGCACGAGGCGACTCGTCGCAGCTAAAACGAAACTAGCGCCACTAAAGAAGAAAGTTTCACTACCGCGACTTGAACTGTGTGGAGCTTTACTTCTAGCTCAGCTTATACAAATCATAAAAGCTTCTTTAACAGCCACTGCATATGAGACATTCGCATGGACGGACTCAACAGTAGTTTTGGGTTGGCTTCATGGCGACTTATCTCGTTGGAAGCAATTCGTCGCGAATCGAGTTCAGCAAATAACCGATGTCATACCAGCATCGAATTGGAACCATGTCCGGTCGGAAGAAAATGCAGCGGACTGTGCCACCAGAGGACTAACCATAACAAAGCTTCTGAATAATACACTTTGGTGGAACAGACCGGAATCGCTAGCTACCTTTGAACCAAGCAACATCAAAAACAGAACTTATGATCCACCGACCATTGAAACTAAAAAGGTCTGTGTGAACTCAGCTTTACATCAACATAGCTATTCATTTATAAATGAATTATTAACGAGCAACAGCTCTATCACTCGAACAGTAAAAGTAGTGGCATGGGTATC
This sequence comes from Epinotia demarniana, assembly GCA_945867215.1. NCBI lineage: Eukaryota > Metazoa > Arthropoda > Insecta > Lepidoptera > Tortricidae > Epinotia > Epinotia demarniana. The sequence continues at coordinate 38,677,567 of OX244261.1, read as the reverse complement.
ACGTTTCGCAGCAGCGTTACGTCACAAACACACGGAGCATGATACAGTCCTGTCCACTACTGAAATAAACAAAGCTTATGAGTTTATTATCAAAAACGAGCAAGCGAATGATTTTGGAAAGGACTTGGAAAAATTAAAGGAAAAGGAATATGTCGGTTCTAGCAGCTCTTTAGCGAATATCTCTCCTTTTATTGATGAAAAAGGAATTTTGAGAGTGGGTGGTCGCCTCGGTCAGTCCACACTTAGCAGTTCAGCTAAACATCCAATTATCTTGTCAAGTCACAGCCGTTTTACCGAATTGCTAGTTGGCCAAGCTCATATTACAACCTTACACGGTGGACCGCGGCTAACACTATCTTATTTACGTGAAAAGTATTGGATTTTAAGCGGCATGAGAACAGTTAAAAAACAGCTTCGTAAATGCGTAAAATGCCGTCGTTTCAGCACTGAAAAGCAGCATCAATTCATGGCCGACTTACCACGAGCCAGAGTGACACCCTCACGTCCATTTACGCACACTGGCGTGGATTATACCGGGTACGTAGACCTAAAAGCAAGCAAGGGCAGGGGAGTCAAAACAAACAAAGGCTATGTGGCTGTGTTCGTCTGCCTAGCGACTAAGGCCGTGCACCTAGAACTGGTGTCTGACCTTAGCACTCCAGCATTTTTAGCAGCTTTTCGCCGTTTCTGTGCACGGAGAGGTACGCCCCGCCGAATTTACAGCGACCAAGGTACGAACTTTATCGGAGCTAAACGAGCATTGGACAGTGAATACAAGGAAATTTCAAGCACTATCAATCAAGGCTACTTTAAGCATCTAAGCGAAATGAACATCGAGTGGTCTTTCAATGCTCCAGCGTGGCCCAGTGCGGGTGGCTTATGGGAAGCCGCCGTGAAAAGCTTCAAACAACATCTGAAACGAGTCTTAGGTGAGCAAAAGCTTACTTACGAGGAGTTTACTACACTGCTGCAGCAGATCGAAGCGTGTCTAAACTCCCGTCCTTTGTTTCCTCTGACGGAGAATCCTGAGGATGCCTACTTGACCCCAGGACATTTCTTGATTGGAGACTCTTTATTATCACGACCTCAGACCGACCCAGATGACGTCAACTTACGAGCACGTTGGCAACTTGTACAAAGCATGAACAAGCACTTTTGGAAGCTATGGTCGTCAGATTATCTTCAGCATCTTCAAACTCGTACCAAATGGAGAACATCTACAAAAAACCTTCAGCTTAACGACATTGTACTCATAAAAGACGACAGCTTACCTCCAGGCAAGTGGGCACTCGGCAGAGTGGTAGACCTGCACCCTGGAAGCGATGGATACGTTAGGGTTGTATCTGTCAAAACCGAAGCTAACATTTTCAAGCGACCAGTAACAAAGCTTATGCTGTTACCGGTTGAAACAGCTAAAAAAGAAGACAACCTCTCAGCTCAACAGCATACTAATCAGCAAACTCCACCACCTGCAAGCTCGAATGTACGAGCACGTGGAAATAAGCGTAAACATTTCAAAAACTTTTTCACCTTAGTTCTCTTACTATTTTCAATGTTGGTATGTCCAACTACACAGCAAAAGGTACCTCATTTCAGTACCACAGCTCTCAATGATTCAAAACCACTATACTTTGACAAGGTATCAAACTTACAATGTATTCGAGACGAGTGGAAGCTAGTAGTATACTACAATCTCACTGGCTACTGGCAAGCAATCACTGACATGGATACTTACGTGAGAAATCTGAAAGGCTTGACTACGAAATCTAGCACTCAATTCCAGCAAATAACTAACCAGCTAACACACGAGCTAGCGGAAATTGAGCATTACAACCGATTACTACAAAGCTCTAATAACAAGCGACAGAAACGAGGTTTAGTAAATGGTATCGGAAACGTAGCTCACTACTTATTTGGCGTATTAGACGACAAATTTGCCCAGCAATATGCTAAAGACATTGAGAAAATTTCCTACAACGAAAATCATCTTAAAAGTCTTATCAAAAACCAAACTACAGTGGTTGAAGCAGAATTAAACATCATACAACGCAATGAGCAAATAATGAACAAACAATTTTCACTTATCAATGAGCATCTCCATAATATAACAACAGACATAAATAAATTACGGTCTGACGTCAAAGACGGGCTCTACATTACGTCATCAGCATTAGAAGCGAATATCATCCTCGAGAATCTCAGACGAATGCAAACGTCACTCATAAACACTGTGACCGACATCAGTCACGGCCGCATCGATACACACCTAATAACCAGCGAGCAACTTGAAGAACAAATCAACTTTATATCCGGCCAGCTACAGGGCGATCTAAAAGCACCATCTGAGACCGGGAATATACGGGATTTATACAAGCTACTAAAAGTATTTGCTAGTCTTTAAAAATTATCTAATAATTGAAATAAGAGTCCCACTAGTAAGCAATGAAATCTACGAGCTCGACAAAATAATTAGCGTTCCGCAGAACAAAAATAGAGATTCCTACCTTACCATACCTACCTACCCTTACTTAGCATTTAACTTACGCAAAGACGCAGTTATATTCTTATCAGATTATGATTTGCAAGCTTGTCTTCATGTATCAGAAGAAAAACTACTATGTAGTCTAGATAAACCTACTTATGACTTAAACTTGCAGCAAACATTGTGTAATATCACTTTAATAAATACAGGCAAATCTACATCACCTTGTATTTATGAGCATTCAACTTGTGTAAATAGATGGATCAAGTTACACCGACCGAACTCTTGGCTTTATTCGTGTTGCGATAAATGCAATATTCGCTCTTATTGCCCAGCTGATGTAACTATGAGTACCTTATCAGGCACTGGCCTTCTAGAAATAGGTCAGGGCTGTACATATAAGGGTGATACATTCACTATTCACTCCCACAACAGCTTTTTACGAAAAGTAAATATTCAACCTTCTATCGAAGCCCCAGAGGTATCTATTTTGAACAGCGTAATAAAGACTTCTGGAACCAGCTACGGCTTTAAGATAGAAAACCACGAGCAAACATATCGTCAGGTAATGGACGAGATCAGCAACCTGAAACAGCAATCAGCATCCGACCTCAGCATACACGATGTCCATCAGTTTTCCGTTATTTACGGCATAATCGCCGTACTGGTGGTAATGGGAACTATAGCAGCCTATCTTCGAGCCAGAAAACGACGGAGCATGCAGCTAGCAGCGTCTCCCGGGCGGGAGGGCCCGGTGAGCTCAGCGCGCGCCTGCGCGGCTGCAAACGACGCGCGTACGCACCGCGACCAGCAACACGTACCACGCGAGTGTATTGAATTACGTAAATCAGTGAGCATGGGCATTTTAAGTGCAAATAGAGGCGCGGCGCCTCCTAAGCCTCCTCGTTCAGTGTCTATTCCCATACCGTGTGATTCTTTTAGTGAAATAATCGAGCCCACCGGGGGCAACTAGTTTTCCTTTGACATTTAAAAATTTTTTTAAATGTCAAATGTGTTTATATCTTGCTAGGATAACCGCAAAAATTATACATAAATATGGACCGCTAAGTGAAATTTATAAGCATTCATTTCTTCAGCTAATATTGTTTCTACATGAAGTGCTAAATAACAAATGAATACCTACTATAATTTAACTTAAGCTTTACTGTTATTTTAGCAATTATAAAGATGCCATTTCCTTCTTTTCGGGTTGGCAAGATGTACGAGCTGACGCACATATAAGTACGTTCAACTCGCACAGGCAAAATACCTATTTACTTATTAATATTTGCATGACTTGCATTGCCATGTCGCAATCTTTTATAGGTATCGGTGGAAACAATAAAGCAGTGTTCAACTATCACTCAAAGGGTTCGGTCATTAGCTCTCCGGAGTTTCCATCCCTTAGCTAGCATCCCTCAGCTTTCAACACAGCTAAGCTAACTTTACAACACCCTTCATTTTCATACTGTTAAGTTCTCTTTCTCTGGTTTTGTACTGTTTTTCTCATTTCGTGGATGTGAGTGGCGAAAACGTTATTTATTTATTTATTTATTTACATATTTTATTTATTTATTTGCAAAAATATACAAATCACTTTCAGACTAGTCCAACACATGATATGTACAACAAAAAGATATTAGAATTAAAACAAAAAACAAAACATCAATAAAGCTAGATGCTAATGGTAGACAAAATTAAAGTTATTTTTGACTAAGTATATTAAGTTGCAAGTCACAATTTATCATATGCTTAAATTAATAAATATATAGAGAGCTGTATAATAACCATATCATAAGTACTTTTGTGGACGTCATTAGTATGATACGAGGCTTGATCGATATCCAATTTCACGGACCAATTAGCGCTTAGCGGACGACCGCTTTAGCCTAGTTGGTAGTGACCCTGCCTACGAAGCAAGAGGTCCCGGGTTCGAATCCCGGTAAGGGCATTTATTTGTGTGATGAGCACGAACATTTGTTCCTGAGTCATGGATGTCTATGTATTTAAGTATTTATTTATCTATATAAGTATGTTTATCGTCGTCTAGTACCCATAGTACAAGCTTTGCTTAGTTTGGGACTAGGTCGATTTGTGTAAGATTGTCCCCTGATATTTATTTTTTATTTATTTTATTTAGCTTAGCAAAACCTATCTACACAGTTATACTCTGCGAATAATTTACAAAATACATAATTGCCTGCTTGCGGCTTTTGTAAACTCAGTCAGAGTGCAATTAAACAAGTCGATTTTAGTGGAAAGGGGGTCTAGTATGTTTATGGCCCGGACAATGGGCGCACCAGCGAGCAGGTTGGTGCGCGCCAGGGGCGCTCGAGCAAGCGCGGTGCACGCCGCCGCGGCCCGCTCGGCACCACTTATGTTTTTCTAGTCTGGATATAGTGTCTATTTCTAGTCTGGATATAGTGTCTATTTCTAGTCTGGATATAGTGTCTATTTCTTTGGTGCGTCCTGTATCGTACAGGACTTCTCGGTTTTCATATTGTAAGGGTGGGATGCATCAAACCAGCGAACGAAGTCTGCACCAAACCGACTGTAATGAGTTTATCATAAGCAGTTTTCGTTAAAATCTGAATGTATGGAAAGTTTGACTAGTCTAAAGTTATATGGAATGAGAATGACAGCTGCCGCCGCTATATTTAACATTGATCGGTCTGTAATCGTAACTAGGAGCAACCTACCCTAAGACTCGCTTTTGCCCGCGACTACGTCTGCCTGGAACGCGTCGATTACGCGCGATGTTTGATATTCAATAATTGCAAGCGTAGTCCTAGTAATTGATCTCTCATAGAAACTTCTAACCTTGGAACTCGGTAGTTGGGCGCTTTGCTCATAGCAAATTTTCGCTGTACGTATATTATATGCATTTTACCATGTCCTTATCATATATAGGCTACGCACGAAGCGCTACGCCAACGTTAGCACTTAACACTTTCACTGCCCGGAGCCCTCCTAGCGGGCGCTTACGTCGTAGTGGAAAGCGTAAGCGTAACTAGCGGAAAGCGACTACGGCGTATGCAGCTGGGCGAGTTCCTGGTAGTGGAAGTGTTAAATGTTAACTAAATTCTGTAAACTTCTCATTACAGAACGCAAGGTATTCGTAATAAAATACGTTATTTATCGCTGCGGCCAATAATGTTTATTTTTAAGGAAAGGAAGGAAAGACAGAAGGAAGACGAGGCAGGGGAAGACCAAGACGTGCGTTTATGGACCGACCTAAAGAAAAAGTTATTGTAATGTCGTACCAAGAGCTCAAAACAGTGGCAGAGAGAAGGACAGAATGGCGATTACTCCACCGACAAGTGCCCGGCTCTTAAGTTTATGATGATGATACAAGTTTATTATCAAAAAAGGGGGAATTTCGCGCAAATGGAAAGCCAATTTATGAAAGTTTGACACCTAAGTTTATTAAAATATCACGCCGTTGGCCTGCGAATTTCAAAAGACGTTTGGTATCGAAAGCGAACCACCTTAAGTTTTTTTACAGCTTTTCAATTTGAGCAATGCATTTTAGAGTATTACATTTCTTCTATCATAATCTGCCACTTTTACGACTGGCCCCTCACCTAAAAAAATTACTACCCTTTTACCCAGTGCCCTTTCAACTTCATCTGAGAATTATCTGAGCTAAATCCTCTAAACTAAAAACGATCAATAAAGTATGGTCCAGCAGTTTTAACGGAAAATATATTAAAATCAGCAATAATGGCGTCCTATCGGGAGTTTTCAACTTCCAAGTCTCTTAAACTGCACTAGCTTAGCCATTATAGTTCTTAACGGTTAGCAATAATGTAGTTATTTCCACGAAAAACATTTTTACTTCATACGCTCAGCCGTAATAGCTCTTATAACGCGGTAATATGGCTGTTATCGCTTTGTAGATCGTCATTTTGTTTGGTATAGTTTACGTTCTTGTTTTGATTTGGGAATTTCCTTTGAAGTGCCGCTGGGCTGATTGGGGCATTGGATATGAGTTTAAAAGTTTATAAAACTATCGGCAAAAGCTTGCAATATTTTTTGGTCCATTTTAATAAAAATGTTAAAGTTGAATAACGTAACTTTTCCTTTTTACCCGTCGGCACAGGCGAATCTTTATTAACCTTTAATTAACTATTTTTTATAATGTTGCGCCGGTGGTATAAACTTCAAACTTGATTTTCCATGCTTCAGAAGCGTTTTCAGCAGGCTGAAAAGTGATTTCAGGCCGTTTCAGAGGTGGCTCTTCCACATACTAGAAGATTGAAAATTCACCCTAGTTGCCGTTGTTTTCAGGCGCCTGAAACATGTTTTCAGTCCGTTTCAGGACAGCCTCTATCAGATGGCGCAATAACCTGAAAACCCGTTTTCAGGCGTTTTCAGGACCCCTTATGGGCCTTTGAAGTACACTACAGTATATGGCGAAATTTCTCGAAGAAGTGAAAGAGACAGCACTATTAGAGAGAGACATCTAGATTGAGAAGGTTCGAGAAGTGTGTGAAAGAGACAACTAGAAAGGGACAGCATATGTCGGGTCGAACGAGCATCGAACAATCTGGACGCTCTGGAACATTCACAACCGAGGGGTCGCCGTTCCTAGAATTGGACCTTGGACCGATTATTCAAGATTTCTCCGGAATGTTCTAGTGCAAAGGTCTCCGGGTATATAAGCCGCATGCCAACGCAGTGGAGTTAGAGTTTGGAATTAAACAGCGAACAGAGCGAATCTCAAAGCGAAGTGAGTGAAAAGTGCGTCATAGTGAAGTGATTTATTGTAAGCCTTGTTAATTAGTAATTCTGTAATAAAGTTTGCATTTCTTTTAATTAGTGATCAATTCGTGTATTTTCTATCACGTTACCCACCCCGTGGACGTAACAATAATTTATTTAACAATCATTTGTGCTACGTCTTTAGAGGTAATTATGGTATGAAAACATAGTTAAGTATTGGATTGTGAAGGTCAACTGTACTTTATTATATATTAAAATAGTGTGGTAGTCTCTGTTGTATGTCAAATTGTCGTTGTGTAACCTAACCCATTAAAATTGTAACTAACACCTCATATATGGGTTGATGAAGACCTGAAATAAAATATTTCATTCATTCATTCATTCAAAACTGTCGGTCTGTGTGATCGTTATACAGTCGCCATCAGATATATCGGATCGGCGAAAGTGTTCACAAATATCTGAACACGCCTCTAATGCCTCGGACAATAGGTGTGCATAGGAGTCATGCGCGCTGAAAGGGTTAAGCTGCTAAGCGCTACGCCGTGGGTATTGCTACGGGTAATGCGTAGCACTTTCGCTGTCAGGAACCCGCTTAGTGGGCGCCTACGCCTTAGTCGCTTTCCGCTACATACGAGGAAAACCACGGGATCGGCGACGAATGTAGCGTGTAGCGATTCTTGGCAGTGTATGTGTTAGCAGTGAGTGAGTTAACCGACCCTCACGTGTAAGTGGGTAATTAAGTCGTCTACACTCAAAAAGGTTTTGAACGAGTCTATTAATTAACCCTGTTTTGAAACACTCCAGCAACACAAGTATCTAAATAGCAATCTACAATTTAGTTTAGCTTATACTTTTCAAGGATCTTAAATAATCGACTCAAACTGATCAAATCTAGCTTTTCAGCGAACCTACTCTCCCCGTTTTGCTAAAGTCAAACTACTTTGAACTTTAAACCAAACAGATAAGAACTTCATTCGTATCTACACTAGAACTTCGATCCAATAAAACTGAGCTCACTAAAACTTCAACTTTATTTACAGAGCGTTAGAAGTTAAAATTAAATGAGTTCTGCACGTCTAACTTGATAAGTGTGCGTGTGAGAAATTCTCAGTAAGCAGTGGGTCGGTTGAGGGATAATTTTATGAAAATATAGCCTTTGAATTATTATTTGGAATAGCCCTTGATAAGGCCATGTATTATTCAACCAACATTGCGTATCAAAACCCTTGAGAATTGAAGAATAAACATAGGAAAGCCGATTCTCCTATTAACTAATTTCGCCGGTCGAAAGCTGAAGCGACATTCTGCCTAAAATTGGGAAAAATAATAGCTACATTTTTGCGCTTTGTAGCGAAAATCCCTGAATGACCCATATTTTTTTTTATGTTATAGGAGGCAAACGAGCAGACGGATCACCTGATGGTAAGCGATTACCGCCGCCCATGGACACCTGCAACACCAGAGGTGTTGTGAGTGCGTTGCCGGCCTTTAAGATATGTTTGAGCATTCACCGTGTTGACTATGCGAGTCTTTGGCCTTAAATGGGTTAACGATTGGTGATCTCGGAAACGATACCTATAAAACGCGACGCGACATTGCCATACAAGTTTTGGTCTAAGTGCCTAGATGGATATTTTGTCCTTTCCATCATCATCAGGAAAGGCAAATCGCTTTGTGCGAATAAATGTATAATACATATAAATGTTTGTAAAAGAATAAGACGATTGAAACAATCACGTCACAGCAACCGAATATTCAAGTCGACAGCAGTGAAGTACTAAGAATAGCGAATTTAACTTAACTCTTCCCACTATCCTTTCACTACTCAACTCGAAGTGAGTGAAAGAGTACTATCAGTACGACACCGGTGGAAACTCGACGATAAGAATTTCCATTGGTGATTTTTCAGAACTAACTTTGATACCGGCAATTGACTAGGGTTGCCTCGCCATGATTTAATGCAGTTTTTAAGCATTTTTTTTTTAAAGAAAGACATAGGATAGTTTTTATCCCGGAAATAAGGTGGTGAAATGGGGGTGAAAATTTGTATGAAGCTAAATTTGGACGGAGTCACGGGCAAAAGCTTAATAAATGTGAAAGTTTGGATGTTAAGCTCAACCAATTTGGATGGAATTTTGCACGCAGAAAATTTATAGCCTGGATCGTTTTTTCCCGCGTCCACGCAGACGAAGTCGCGGGCGGAAGCTTAGTATTTATTATACAATGTCGTGATTCGACGCACAACCTACACCAGTCTATCTTGTAAGGTTTTAACTTAAGAATTGCCACTGATTCTACACCAAAAATGACATGACGATAAAATGACGGTCTTTTCGAAAAAATATTGACTATCATCAGCAGTTCGATCACGAAACGCATTGTCCGCACGTCAGGTAAAAGTAAATGTCACTTTTTGTATGATTAATGTCAGTTAAGTTGTGCTAATGCGTTCGAAAAAAGTTACGCGTGATCACCCCTCTGAAATCTGAACGTTTGATATTATGAGATAATCGTTGTGTTGTTTGGGACTACGTCGATTTGTGTCAGATTGTTCCTTATATGAATTATTAAACTTCGCAAATCGGTCCGTGTGCGGGCAACGGCACATCAGAGCTAGCATTAGCTAGCAAGAGAGAAAAAAATAGTGCGGGGCTACAGACGGTATAAGTTTTCACGGAAATGATCCCCTGAAAATAATGGGGCTGCCAGATGTCACGATAAAAACTGTTTTATTTCCACGCAGGTTAGTCGCGGGGCGTAGAAAAGTAACGTAGAAGTAGAAAGTTTATATTACATGAAAGGTTTAAAGGTCAAAAATATTTTTAGCTTGAGTTAGTTTTCAGTCTTTCCTGAGTACACATCCAAGGGTTAATATGCCTTTTAACACGTTCACCGCCATACAAAATGATCTGTCAATGTCACACGTCAAAGTGTTCTTCCCGTTCGAAGCTGTCAATCCATTGTGGAAGCACGGACTCCTGGGGGACTCATCGGGGGAACTCGGACAGGAAATGTGTTAAAACCTAATTTACGTGCTGGACCCATACAGGTATGTCAAATGCCTTTGCGACTTAAGACTTGTATGATCAGTAAGTACAGTATTAATATTTGTATGTAAACTGTTAACTATTGTCTAGAAGATGACGCTCAGTTTTTCTTGTCGAGCAAAACGACGGTACGGCCGCACCATCCTTTTCTCGAAGCAGTTCAAGCCATTTTCGACCCCCGATAACTTCATTGTGGATAAAACTAGCCTAAATTTTCACTAACCAAGTACGCATTGTATAAATAAACACGACATATTTCAAATTTCATTCAATTTGGTTTCAATTTGGTTTCATTGAAACAGTGGTTTAACCTTTTCACCGCCCAACACGTGAAATCACGTCATCGACGATTCGTGACACCGACGCCAAAGACGGCATTTGCCGACATTTTTTTTATTTATTTTTATTTATGAAAACCTACTCTGAAATAGCCCAATTTCATGTTGGCATTATTTCTTTATCCATTTTTTTTTTACCCTTGTGGCGTGAGGTGGCACGGCAAGTTGCTTTACCATCTAGCGGTGAAAAGGTTAAGAATGATAAAAAAAAATCTTTTTGACATTTCTCTTCGTACTATCAATATCATCATCCTCCTATTTCTTTCCCGGTTGTACTGTACAGGAGTATCTGGGTCAAATAAAAAGTTTTTATCGCATAGAATTCTAGAAGAGGCGACGCCTTTTACGAGTATGCAGTTGCAGATACAGAGTTCATCCCAATAAGGTCTAGTTTTCCCTCTGGGTTGGAAGGTCAGATATGGCAGTCGCTTTCGTAAAAACCGTAAACCTTTGCCAAATCTTGGGATTAGGTGTCAAAGCAGACCCCGGGCTCCTTAAGGGGCAGTACCGGGAATAACGCTAGGAGGATGATGATGACAGAGTTCAAGCAAAAATTAGGCTTTATGGGGTTACGGGTTCTAGGCGACGATATACATACTTATATAGATAAATCAGGAACAAGTATTCGTGCTCATCAGTCATCACACAAATAAATGCCCTTACCGGGATTCGAACCCGGGGACCTCAGGCTCCGCGACCTCCGGCTGGGTCACTACCAACTAGGCTACAGAGGCCGTCGTATTGTACTAAGTATATTGTCTGAATTCTCGGAAGCAACAAGCTACACGAGTAACATCAGTCACAGCCGCAACAACATTATTTATGGTTTGTATGACATCCTTGGTGAATATTTATGATGTTTTCTCATTTTCTTCTGTCCCTTCTTGTAAAAGATAATAAATATGTAGTACGTAAGATAATATATCATGATACAATGTTCGTTAATATGTTGTAAGTCCCTTTCTCGATTTGATTATGCAATATGTTGTCATGCTGTTAAGACTTTACAGTTATGACATTACTGAATTGTATCAATATCTTACTATAACAATTTCAAAATATAAACTCCTCAATGACTTCAAGCTACTGTTTTTTACTACCGGTCGACAACCCTAGTTGGTATTCTTAAGTATTTTTTTAAACCCGGAGGCAAAGGAAAGTTCCCGCTAATGAACAGATGCCTTCAGCGGGGGAATTAATTTAGACCTTTGTACAAGTCTGCAATCTGCTCTATTGATTTTTCTTTTTTATATTAATACACCGCTTGAGTTATCAGACGGATTTTAACTGTGAGTTCTGATGCGTGAATGGGAAAGCAATCGTAATAAAAGCTGTCGTAAAAGCTGTCATCAACACTTTCACTTCCAGGAATCCGCCTCTGTTTGTAGGCCCTTTTCACTACTTAGCGGGAAAACTACGGCTACGAGCGTAGTGCTACAAAAGTTTGGCGAGTTTTGGAGATGCAAGGTGTTAAACCAATTCAATCAACTTGGTCGGATTCCAGCTGGGCAAGCACAATTAACCCATTTGCCGCCGCCTCCATAACTTTTCGTCACTGTTGCCACCCACCACTTCACCCGACTTCATAGGGTGTCCAAAAACAATAGACTTAAGATTTGCGTGGCGTGGGGATACATACACTTCGATATTTTTCTGTTGCGACGAATGGGGTAAACCCTCACATTCACTATCAAGAATAGCTACTCACTACGCTTGTGGCCATCGGCCGTGGTTTTCCCGCTAAGTAGCAGAAAGCGTCTACGGCGTAGGCCTGCTAGACGGGTACCTGGCAGTGAAAGTGTTAACTGATGTCTCGACGCGAGAGACACAGACTTATGTAGCGTATATCTTAAAGTGGTACCTGTATGTCAAGCCATGACTGCGCTGAGTTCCCGAGGCCTGGCAGCCGCAGATATGAGGATCCGTTGAAACGAGGTACCTGCAGACAACATATGTACAATAGTTAAAGTCTGGGGACCATTTTAATGGACGCGACACGCAGGCGCCCATTTCACGAAGATTCCACATGAAATCTACAAGTCACAGTTTTAAAAGTTTAACCGGCACCGGGGCTCTGGTTTTCTCGGAAATGTGACCTATTAAGTTAATCGAAATCGTTAGGAATGTTGGAGTCACACTAGCGGGAAACGTCAATGGCCAACATCGCGTTAATTATTAACGCGATTAAGGGGTTGGCTACACTTGATTATTCTTTGATGTACTGCCACTTGAGCTATCGCCTAGCGTCAAACGGCAATATCAATGCCATTGTCGTATTATCGCGTGAAGTCGTGGCTACACTAACGTTAAACGCCATTATTGACTGCATTTCCCGCTGGTTTGGCCCGGGCATAGAGGTATTTTCGAATACCCATTTAATATGACGCTCGTTTGAGTAGGTATATAAGGATAGGACATCAAGTCACATATGTAAGCTTTGTAATGTAATCTATAATCATGAAATAAATAATCTAATTGTAATCTTATTATGTAAGTAAATCCATTTCCGTTAAAGACTCCTAGATATTTCGTTCCGAATCAAACCAAGAATCGCTTAGGTACTATGGCAGTAAAAAACAGTCAAACGCATTTGCCAAACATGTGTTCCCAATTTCTTTGTTCACGAGTTTAGTTAGTCTACTGCCGTATATAATAACCATGGCAAGGCACTCGCACTATGACAAGTTCAATATTTCACACCGACCCACACATAGATCATTTTAATATTTTCGTCTCAAACTTCGCCGACCCTCTGCGGTGCATTACAAATTAGGCGCATTTATAACAGCGGGGGTCTGTTTTTAATAAGCTCTCTAATGATGAAAGGGAAACACAATTTTGGAGGTTTTTGAGGTTAAGTTAGATTTAAAAGAATATCCGACTTGAAACAATCTCAATTGTGATAAGGAATGATCCAAGAATCAAGTCACAAAGACAGAGCGGAGTATACATTACTGTTGCTTTAACTCGCTTATTAGCGGCCGGCTCTAGACACTTCCAAAATCTATTGCTTTCATAGTTAAAGGAGAATTAGTTGGCGGACCTCTGTTGAGGCACAGTTTAACTAACTATGATGAATTAATGAAGCAATTAATCATAGATTTTCAAAGTTCATACTCCTTAGGCAAAATACAAATTCAAAAGAATGTATGCTACCCGAACCCGAGATATGTGCATACAAATGTCGCACATTATAACAAATTATAAAACAGTGAAACAATTTCATTATCCACATTAAAACTTAGTTTTTAAATATTTCTAGTAAAAAGTCTCTTTGATTTGTTCACTGGTGGGTGGGGTCCATAAAATAAAAGGCATTTGGTAAGTGTTCCACTAGCTTAAAAGTTTAGGAACCCCTGTCCTAGATAAACGGGAAAACGTACACGGATTTGTCCGTTAAAATTATAATGTGGTATAGGTATTGGAATGCGAGATCTCTACGCGTATCCAACTGCTTATAAGGGTCACACATTATATTATGTAGGTCCACCATAACGCCTAAACCTAATGAGTCGTGACAAGGCTAGAATTCATATTCAAGCTCTGTAGAAAAGCAGGTTTTCTGTACTTCGTGAAATTCAACGTGTCTACAGTACCATACCATAAATGTACAAATGTAAACTTAACCTCAAATGTTTGTCGACAAGAGCTCCTGGCAGTGCGATATACATTATAAATGTGCCACATTAATAACGAGGGAGCGTTTGTTTTTAATAAACTGATGAAATATAAGAACGGATCATAAATCTCTGGACGGCTGCTCAACGTATTTGCTTGTATGTAAGTATGTATATCAAACTGAATTGATGGCGCCGACAAGACCTTTTCTACCCGTAGATGATTTACAGGAAATAATTGCTCCTCAGTGGCATTTTAGGGTATACTCTTGCTTGCCAGAATGTCATTTGCCCGAATTTTATCTGCCATAATATTCATCTGCCATAATGTTGTTTTCTATAATTTTGTATGCCATACTCATTGTTTGCCATATTAATTATATGCCAGAATCTTTGTTTTCCATAATCATTGTAATCCATAACTATCACATGCCATAATGACATTTGCCATCAATCTCAACATCCATAATATTCATTATAATAATAATAAATAATAATATATTCTTTATTGCACCACAACATAAGAAAAACATGTTACAAGAGTACATAAATGGGTATAGTGGGTACGTTTTGCACTGCCTACGAACCTATCCGCGATCCGAGTCGGTTTTGCCACTTAGTAAAAATAAACTTTTCTCTGAGATTAACCAATGCCAAGATAGTGGTGTATCGTAGGCAGTAGGGAACAGGGGCTTAGTGGCAAAACCGACTCGGATCGCGGATAGGTTAGAAGACGGAAGCGGGAGCTCTGCTCCCGCTTTCGCCTTCGAGGTTATTTTTTTTATAAAAGAGCGGAAAAACTAACAAATTCATAAAGATTAATCCGAATACATGTTCAGTATGGCGTTTAAATATTATATTAAATAATATTATTGCAAACAATAATCTGGAAAACAATGAGTATGGCATTCGTATCATTATGAAATCCAATATTCGGGTAAACAAGAGTATGTCAATTAACTATTATGGTAAACGAAACATTCGGGCAAATGAAATTCGGGCAAGCGAAGTTCGGGCAAATGATTATTATAGTATATGAATGTCGGGCAAACAATAGACAACCGCATTTTAGTCTCAGAAAAGTTTAGTTTAGTTCGCCTTAGGTACTATATGATCTTTTTTAACGCAATAGAGATTATATTAACAAATAACCCAAACACATTTTTTGGCATTATTGCAACGCACAGTATAGTAGGTATTTCTTTAATTTTTTTTGTAACACAACTGTTTTACTTGGTCTTATATCTTTTTCATTGTTAACTAATTAAATTTCAATGTTTTATTTATTATTTATCCTAATCTTATTACTATTTGACATGTTTAATTTAATTTTATTTCATTTTATTTTGTTCTATTAATTAATGTGTTATTGTATTATGTTGTATGTTTGTATTGTGATATGGGCAATGCCTGAAATAAAGAATAATAATAATAATAATAATTGTTACCCACAGCATATATTTTCCACCAGTGGATAAGAGTGCTCGTATGCAAGTTCTCACAAGACTGCGTCCCGTTGACTGTGAGGTCTGTGAGGGTACAATGGCATAGTAGAAAGAGTGTAAGGTAGGCCATCTTCGACAAACGCACCGCGCGCGGCCTGCATGTGTGCGCCATTAGTATCTACGCGTCGCGCACGCACACTCAAACAAAATCTCGACCCGTTTCTCAGTGCGGCAGTAGAGATTTTGTTTGAGTTTGCGTGCGGCGACGCGTAGATACTAATGGCGCGCACATACAAGCCGCGCGCGGCGCGTTTTTATGAAGTTAACCTTCTTTGCACTCCTTCTACTATGACAATGGACTCGGCCAAGGGCTGGCAGAATCGTATCCATAAAAAACTCACCTTCAAGTCAAGCGTGATTTCACACCGCACTCCCGCATATCCCAGCGGGCACAGACACACTCCCCCCACGCACCCTCCCCCGTGCAAGCACTCGCACTTCTTCGGAAACTCGATCTGTATCGAGTTATCCAGCTGATTGTGGTCCTTCTTGGAATCCCGCATCACCAGGTCGTTGTCCTCGAAGTGCACGATGTCGTTGATGTCGTAGATGGCGTGGTTGGTCTCGCTGGTGGTCTCGGGTGACCAGGGGGCGAGCGTCGGCGCGCACTCGGCTGGGGACAAGGGGAACAAATGAACGTCTACTCAAAACACATTGCAATATAAGAGTGGGTTATTTCAAATTTTTGCAGTTCGATTACGTAACGCATTGTAAGTACAGTCACCGGCATCAATATCTGCCGAAACAAAGCCGGCAAAAATATCTGACACGTCCTTATGGCATTAGATATAGAGTCGTGTCAGATATTTATGCGTGCTATGTTGTGGCAGATCTTATTGCTGGTGACTGTGTACGAGCGTCGGGTATGTCACTTTTAGTACAGAAAAATATGGCATATAGTATGCCATATTTACTTCAAAACTCAATTTTACGCCAAAAAACCAGTTTTTTGGAAGGAAAGCTTGTGAAAACGAGTGAAAAATAAAAATCTCACGTGGGTTGTTAGAGACGTCAATAAGGAACAGTTATACTTAAGTAGATTTTATATGTAAAACTGCATAAACAACATATTAATATCTAAAACATAGTTTATTTGCGCCACGTTTTAATAAATCATAAAAAAAAATAAGTTTTATAAATATATATATCGTGCAAATGTAGATAATGGATTCAAGAACCGATAAGCGTTTGTCTCATAAATATATCTATAGTTTAAACGGAGGAATATCAAGTCATAACTCGTCAAAACTATTCAAAAAGCGCGTGGAGCCCCTTAACTCTGCTGAATAACATGTGTCCCTTCCTCACAAATAATAAATATCAAAGAAAAACGAATTTTAACGGCATTTTTGCTAAAATAGCGTTGATTTATTTATTTATTTAATCTTTATTGCACAAAAGAATATCTTATGGTACAAAAGGCGGACTTAATGCTATAAAGCATTCTCTACCAGTCAACCTTAAGGCAAAGCAGATAAAATAGCTGATGATTGATGTACGTATTGAGTGGAAATACACGTCCGATATACCTTCCTACTTTATCAATACCACGCGCCGCGAATGCCTGAGCGATAGGTAAGTCTGGAGTGGAATTCTCTAAAACAATTATAAATTATATTTCGTGAGGGCGTCGTAAGCCTTCACGTCACTGGTCACCTCACCTGCCACCTCACGCCTAATCTTACCCCGATATATTTTCACAATTTGACAACATATTGGCTTTGTACTTATGTTTGACACATATGATTAGAAAAATTTAATTGTTACTTACAGAATACGACAAATAGTCTAGTCCGATTTCACTTCGTAATAATAAATAAGGGCCTCTTTCAAGGACCTTTCACCCTGATTGAAAGTATATCAAGCATCTGGCCGTCGTCGTCACAACCTTATCAAGTCTTAAGAAAAGTTTCACCAAATCCCATCGAATGCTTTTTCGAGTAGCTTAAAGCGATCCTATCAGAATCAGAACGGATTTAAGGGACTGTATAATCGAGCGGAAGAGCTTTTCAGATTCTCGCAACTAAGCAGGCACTTCAAAAGGAGCTTTCAGCCTGAAACGTTAAATTTAGAATTGGATACAGGGGTTTCCGAAAATAATCAGGGGAATATTGGAGACTGATGTAATTAGACAGGGAAAGTGTGGGCAGATATAATTTAAAGGAAATTACGAAAGTAGGTACTTATAAAACGGCGAGTAACATCAGAGCAGTACGTAATAAAATACGTAGCATCATCCTCCTAGCGTTATTCCCGGTAATGCCCCTAAAGGAGCCCGGGGGGGTCTGCTTTGACACCTAATCCCAGGATTTGGCATAAGCACTAGTTTTACGAAAGCGACTGCCATCTGACCTAATATAAAATGATGGTTAATTTTTTCCCATATACCCACCTTAATAGTCTATACTTTGATTTCACAGGTATTAGCGTAGCCAGGTAAGTGGGCGTATCATATTATATCCTATTCAAATCTCTGAACTCTTGAAATTCAGCCTCTTGGTATCAGACGGAACAAAGGCAGAGTACATAGCATTAGAATGTATGGATGACAAATCATTAGGTATTCCGTTCCCGTGCGGGACGGGGTGAGGGCGCAGTGCGAGCGGAGAAAAGTTGGAATAAGGTTCCTAACTTGCTGTGACAGAATAGACGAGAATATTACTAAAACTTAGGAGGATAACTGTTCCCTTTTGATTTCCGTCGCCTGTAACATGTTGTTTCTAGGTCTACACACAATCGTGATGAGGTTATTATACCTTGTTACAATTGTTGTGGAATGTCAGATATAAAATAAAAAAAATAAAAAATAAAATAAAAATTGTTTAATTCAGACCAGCGATCCATATTATGTTAGTAACAAAATGACAGACAATAGAACCTTAAACGCTATGTTAGTAACAATAATAATGATGAAAAATAAACAAACAAAATTAAGTTATTTAGTTATCGCGGGAGCAAATAGCCCCTGTTTAGACCTTGGCTACTTGGTCCCACCGATAACCAAATCGACCCAGTACTTGGTGAGTGGGCAGTCGAGGCGCTCGGCTAACATCCTCAGCATGCTGTTGCTGCTGCCACGCACTCGTCGTAGCAGTGAGGCTACTCTTTTCCGTCTGATGGCGAAAAAGTCATCCGTTCGCGCCTCGGCGAACATGCCAGACGCACTGCAGTGCTTAGGCAGCCTCAACAGCATCCTAAGGATGTTATTGTATTGCACACGCAGTGTGTTATAGGCCTTCTGTGTAAATCTCACCCACAGGCTGCACGTGTAGAAAGTTTGACAATATGCTTTGAAAAGTGTCAGCTTAACTTGTTCATTACAGCGTGCAAACCTGCGGGCGAGCATGTTGCCTCGCACTGCCATCGCTCTCCTCTCCCGTTCGATGTCCAGGTCATCGCTTAAATCCGCTGTCACCATGTGCCCCAGATATTTAAATCTGTCCACTACTTTAAGGGGCCCGCCACACAACATGATCTTTGGAGCGGTGAGCGGGTTATATTTTTTCGACTTAAAAACAACCAGCTCGCTTTTGGTCGCATTGTACTTAAGACCATGCCGCTTAGCGTACCCCTCACACCTTGCCAACAGCTGTCGTACCGAGTCGACTGAGGGCCCCAGCAGCACCATGTCATCTGCATAGCTGATGTTGTTAAAACATGTATCGCCTATATGACATCCCTTACGTGTGCTGCTGAGATCCTCAATCAACTCGTTAACATATAAGTTAAACAGGATAGGCGAAGTCAGCCCTCCCTGTCTAACCCCACACTGTAGTCTGTACTCGGTCGACTCTTTCCCTGCCCATCTCACCCGATTGACCTGGTTGTTATACCAAAACTTTAACAGCGCGACGCATTCCTTAGGCACGCTCGTTTTCGCTAATTTGTCCCACAGTACGTCGTATACAACCAGGTCAAACGCCTTCGAGAGGTTCAGAAAGCATCCATATACAGGCGTGTTTCTGTCTGTATAATACCTAACAGCTTGCTTAAGGCACTAAATTGCGCTCTCTGTAGACAAACCTGGCCTAAAGCCAAATTGTGCGTCATGTAGTTTTAAATGTCTGCAAAGTTGTGCGTTAAGCAAGCCGTCCAGGACCTTCGCAAGCACAGTCGCGAGTGAAATGGGCCTGTAGTTAGCCGCGTCTGACA
The DNA here is from genome assembly GCA_945867215.1 of Epinotia demarniana. NCBI lineage: Eukaryota > Metazoa > Arthropoda > Insecta > Lepidoptera > Tortricidae > Epinotia > Epinotia demarniana. Next base: position 38,657,701 of record OX244261.1, on the reverse strand, counting down.
GATCCCCCGTCCTATTTTTAACTAGTGGCACAACTACCGTTCTAGTCAGCTGCTCTGGAAGGTACGCATGCCGCAGGCACAGTGTGTAAAACATAGCTAGCGTGCGCGGCATATGAACCCCGGCATTCTTGAGGTGCTCAATACAGACCATCATGTCCCGGCGTTTCCCGGAGATATAGAGTTCATAAGTCGTTTCTTCGAAATCATCACGTCTTAGAATACCTACCTATTCGAAAATCGAACACTTCACAGAATGGCTAGAATAAACTGTCTGTCTGTCTGTCCGTTACCTGTTCACGCTTAAACCGTTGAACCGATGTAGGTGATATTTGGTATATAGAGATAGTGTGAGTCCCGGGGAAGGACATAGTTTTTATCCCTGTAATAATCCCCTAAGGGGATGAAATGGGGAGGGGGGGGGGGGTGAAAGTTTGTATGGTATATATAGCTGTGATATAAACGAGTTACACGCAAACGGAGTCGCGGGCAGAAGCTAGTAGTTAATAATTCGTTTTTTTACCGTTGATCATGCAATAGTCATGCAACCCTTTCTTGTCTCAATCGCACTTCTCAATCGGAACAGGCGTATTTTCAGCTTTCCGCTGACAGAGGAACCCAACAGTCCCATTACGTAAACACTGCATTTATTTTGTCGTAACATTGCTATGTACTCGTGTCTGCTTGTCTGTCAATTTTAACACAGGAGCGATGTTCCTAGCGTTTGAATAAGAATTTTGCAAAGTGAATAAATTAACGGAATTTGACGTTTGTATATGTTGGACATCGCAAATCGGAACGGCAAGTCTGACCGGATTTGGGTGTGTTTGGGAACGAGGGTTGGCAACACTGACTCAAGGCGAGAGTTACTGGTGGGGAGTTGAAAGTAGTTGCCTAAAAATGGCTGGCAGCCATTATTCTGGACATTCCGCTTCGAAGTGGCAAACAGAACAGACGTTTTGCTAACCTCGTAACCAACCTCACCACGTTCTGATTAAATCCGTTTGAATCCAACCCATCGTGAAATTAATGAAAATTGATGACTGTTGATAATTGTAATAAAGTGTGATACGTTCAAATCAAGTTTTATTTCGATTCCACGACGATGAACGACGAAGTTCCAACCGACGACCGCTGAGCCTTCTTGTTTATATATATGTACCTACTTGTCTGAATTTATACACATAGATAGTGTGAGCGGTAGCAAGAAAAATAAATACGCATATATTTGACAACATACGATGTAGAAAATATCTGTGTAGTAGGAAAAACCCGTATAATGTGGGGTTAGAATTGACAAGAATTCATTTTTTGAAGTGGGCCATTATATGATTTAGTTCGATACAAAATGAAATTTTAATGTAAGTATACCTTTTTTTTCTCCCTAAATGTTTATTTTCATCCAAAAATAAAAGCAGTGAATTCCAATAGGTCGTAAGTAAAATATGACGTCATTATTATGTCTCTCTATGGCATTATATAAACTATGCTATGGCACCTGTCCACATATTTCACTCAACAGACGTAGGAATGACGTCACGCACGGGGTATACCGCGTTTTACAGATTTTAGTGATTTTCTCGGAAACGAGTCAGAATAAAAATGGGAAAACCACTTTATTACGTTCAGATAAGATAATTACCGAAATAGTTTTTGATTGAGGCATCATTACATATTTTGAAATGTTGTCAATAGCACCACCCTTTTAGGGGGTCCTAAAAGTCGACTGCGGAAATGGTTTGAGGTGTGTTGTGGTTGATAGGTTAGCAGCCTGTATCGCGGATCTATGCCGCTTTTAATGTAGGATATTAAACACGTGTGCTTTATTACAGTATGGCACTTATTATTCTTGTATTGTATACATATCCCGATTAATATACATTTGTAACAGACAGCAAGGCGTACCTGTGTTCTTAAATTAACCAGGTTTAACAGATTCTTTGAAGTCTCAGCAAATATAATATAACGTAACGTGCGGAGGCTTTCAAAATAAGTCTTAGCTGAAATTAAGCTTAGCCAAAAAATAATCAGTTTATCGAGACGTTATCATGTGACGTAGAGTGTTGTATGAATGAAAAAAAAAAATGAAACTCTAAATTGCACAAGGGTATAGAAAACGAGGGTAGTTTCTCGCCTCCACCGCCGGCGCTAACCTCGCAAATGCTAATAATTATGAATCGCGGATCGAGTCGAGACATACTGAGCGATAATCGACGTCGGACTCGTAGTCACACTATTTTGTCACACTGGTGTGACCACGAGGAATTTAGTTTCCTCGTAGCCCCACTGTTTGGTTCTGGCGCTTCGCCGCCCGCTGCCGCGGCACGCTCGCTTCGCTCGTCGTACCTACACGGGCCTGTTAGTGTTATCTTTTTTAAAGTGTTGTGACCACGAGTAAAAGTTTACTCATCGTCACACTTGTGTGACAAAATGGTGTGACCACGAGTCTGTCGCTCGATAATCGAATTTAAAGAGGTGGGTTTTATTATATTCCTATAAGTATACAGTTATTATCACTAAAGCATTAAAAAATTGGTTTCTTTAATAGGTAGCACAATCAAATCCAAAAATATAAAAACCCAATCGTTTTCAATAAACGGGATTACATTATGTCGAATTACAAATACCGACATCGGATATTGCGAACGAAAGAAAGAATCTTCTCACCAAGTGAATGAAAGAGCGATAAATCTTCCATTCCCTGTCTTTGGAAGTTGGACGATCGAGAGAAAACACATTTATCACTGATAATATCTTTTAAGTCTCTTCTAGATCACAGCTGGTCACTTGTTGGATTGTGCATTGGTTTACTCAAAAAGTTCTTTAAACTCCTATTCATACAGTGGATCATCCAGCAGTGGACGTTCTTCAGCTGATAAGTCATAAGTCATTTACTAATAATATTACTAAATATTAGTGGGTCTGAGCATTAGAATTCGAGACCCTACCTTTTCTTATTTTTTTTTAAATTATGTTAATCTACACCGAAAAAAGAAATCTATATCATTATTGAAGCTGCGCATTCATGCTCCTACTTCCACGAGAATCGGTTGAGTAACGCGACCTGTAGAGGAAAACTGGGCAGACGCCGCCCATACGATTTTTTTTTGACCCCGCTGGCGGCAGCGCAAAACGCTTCACACTGATAGACACACAGGTATGACGTCACAACAGACATTTGTGATAATCGTTGTATGGAAAATCAGGTAAAATGTTGTTTCGGTCGCGAAATACTGCGTTTAAGTACATACTCGTAGTTGTCATACAATTTTGTTTCTATAAAAGCGTAAGGATTCTATTGGTAGTTTAAAAAAATTCTTGGACAATAAAAAAATGCATATTTTTTCTAAACTTTCAGGGTCCATATCTTTTTACGATTTTAATTATATTTTATAATTTATTACTAAGTATAATCTGAAGGTTTACTATGCATTATCATCACTATGTTATCAATTTGAACATGAGACATCATGCCTATTGCACTTAGATGGAATCCTGAGGAAATTTAAAATCCCTATATATCTGAACTGTGCTCCATGTAATAATGCCTACTTTTCACACTACGTTCTTTGAGCTTAGTACTCGACTTTCAAAGTTTGGCAAAGTAGCTATTAGCCTAGAATTATCAGATCTAAGAAAATTCCCTGTCGACTTCCAGACGACATTAGACCGCGTTTCACCAACTTTAATCTCCATTAGCAGTCACCGCCTCGCCCTGGTGTAAAAGTTACGTAAGACGAGTGGAGAAATAAGAACTTTATCGATGATCACACAGAGTTGAGAATGAAATGTACGTTGATAAAAAATTCTGTGTATGTATATTATTTAATATGGCCGACTTTTTATAAATTTTGTCACTGGAATTGGAATCTTTCATCTTGGAGGATAGAGTTAATTTTTGAATGGATTACTTGTATGCGATTCGGCCAACTATAGTAATCTCATGTATATTTTGTATGTTTGTAGGTGAATTAAAACTCTGAAGAGATTTTCTTTAATAATTCATCATAGGACTTGACTTACTAGATTCCTGAAATTAGTGATTTATATACCTACTCGTTCTAGTGTTTCTGCGAGCTTCATAACTCGCAAACCTATCTTTTCTATTGTACGAGTAAAAGCTTTTAATTAACTTGCAATGTATGTTTGTCCGGCTGGAAACTTGCAACTAATGATCTACTTCTCTTCAACCGATTGAGCTGAAATTTTGGGTAAAGGTATAGTTTGGATGACAATTCAATAGACCTGGTCTGACGATGGGGACTTCTGTGGCCATAGGAATTCAGTACTTAACCGACGTAACCCCATTGAGTTTGGGCTCGTTAGAATCGTCTCAATGAGTAATTCATGGCGGTTTAAGGAAAAGTACAATCGGCAATAAAAGCTTGTTTAAAATGTGACATTTTGACAGAAAAAATTATAGTTACTGAATCTGCTCACAAAATTTTACGAGAATCGGTTAAGGGCAAGTTGAAACGGAGAAGTTAGTTCGCTTCGCTCGCTCGTTCAATCAACCTATTCAACGCATTGGCGCATTGACTCGCATATGAGCCACGCCTCTACGAGCGATGTCTGTTATTGTGCGAAAAATGCTACTACGCGCTACGGCGTAGCACACGTAGGGTTTAATCGGTTAAGTACCTACCCGTCGCAATGTTGTAGCTTCGTCGTTGAAATTATGGTAAGAGTGGTAGGGTGAATATCCACCAAGGATGTGTGAAGATGTGTTTTATTTAATATATTTGACAGTGAATGCTGCACTAGCAGACAGTGTACGATTAGTTAAATGATTGTTTGTCTTCAAATATTTGTTTTAAATATTTTAATATTGTGTCGTATCGTAAGAATCGACTATTCGGAATTCCAATTTTTATACGCTGCTAATCGAACCAGTTTTCTGCAATCTAATCAAATCAAGTAATTTGCTGTTTTATAGTTGTATTAAAAATATTTTTATGTTAAAGTACGAGTATATGGATTATATTGACATCTTTAAATATTCTCTGGACCAATATATATTTTTAAAAACTTTCAAGTGTCATATTTTTTAATATTTTTAATCATGTTTCGTAATTTACTGCATCACTAAAGCGGTAGTCGATAATGTTAGAACAAAGTCGCGTGCAACAGTTAGTCGTTATCAAAACTAATAGAAATAAATAACAGCACTATAACCGACCGACTTCTAATCGACTTAGTGCTTTCTCCAGTATATTAGTTGTTGGAAAACTCCGCGAGTTTCTGCAAAGTTGTGACTGATTGCATAATATTGATTCAAACAGATTGTAGCTGGTTTGAAACTCTGGAAATAACTTTTTAATACCTTTACTCTTGAGCTTGAATAAAATAAATTACCTAAATCGAAATAAAATATAGTCAACATACATTCAAGGGTCGAACAGACTGCCAGCGGGGCGGTAGCGGCGCTTGACGAGCGCGGGACGGCCGGTCACACAGAGCACGCGCGCATCGCGCTGGCCTCGCGCCATCAACCCGCCAGCACTACGTACGCACCGCGCGCTGCGCTGTCTGGCGTAACACTGACTCGCCGCGCGCGGCGTGTTGATGGTGACAGAACCGGGGCGCGATGCCGACGGGGCGCAGCCTGTTGGTCCGCGCTAGCGGTTTGTAGGGAAATATCGCGCGGCGCGCCCGCGACGGTGCTGTGTGTTCGACCCTTTAAAAAGTCATTTTTTTGACATTGAATAAGCGGTTCCAGAGATTACCCTCCGCGTATAAACTTACAAACGTTTCCTTTATAAAATATTAGTACATAGGTACAATGTACAGATATTTTTCACCAAAAATAGCACACAAAAGAAAACAAAATTAAACTACTTAACCATAAAAAGTAGTAGACAACAGGCGGTCTTATCGCTCAAAAGCAATCTCTTGCGATGCTAGCTTGATAACAAAGTTTTCTACTTCAAGCCGACTTTAGAATCCCCTGTTCACAGTTCACTCAAAGATTGAGCAGATTATAGAAACTTCCAACATATTGCCTTATTGCTACCGACTTATTAGCTCAAAACGGAACCGGCACGTATGTTCACGGCTATAATTCACGGGTGGATGGGCAGGGTTGCGAACTTGGTCGGGGGACGCTGGTGTATGTGGTTTAATAATATTAAATATAATATGTGATATAATTACACTCTATAAATATATGAGTATAATTCAAGAATAATACTAGCAAGAAATCTTACTATAAAAAAAATCATTTTTCCAAAATAAAATTGTTGCCGACCCATTGCTATTTGCATAGTCCTCAACTCAACTACTCGTTTAGGGGGTTCTAATCCGGTACAACTACAATCACGACGGGTTTATCTTGTGGGATTCAGGAGTTCCTATGTGTGGTCTTACGCACCAATGCGCATTAGCCGCATTAGCACAAGACGGCTCTCGCGTTCTCTCGCACTATCCATCTCTTTCCAAGTGTTCTAATAAGAGAGAGACAGATTGTGCGACTCCCGCAACCTTTACAAGGTCATCAGTCCACTGGATGTGGGTGGCGCAGGACCGGTCACTTTGGCACTCTTTGGGGGAGGTCTATATCCAGCAGTGGACGTCTTTCGGCTGATATGATGATGATGATGATGAGATCTCGAGAGAGCTCGCGCGCCGTCATGTGCTAACCCTGCTGACGTTACAATAGTAATAAATTGTCAAGGTTCAACACTTTCACTGCCGGGAACCCGTCTAGGGGGGCCGACGCCGTAGTCGCTTTCCGCTACATTCGAGGAAAACCACAGGATCGGCTACAAGCGTAGCACGTAGCGATTACTGGCAGTTAATGTGTTAAGGAGTCATTAGCAATACCCATATACCAGTCATGCTTAGCGATTAGCGCTACTAAGCGTAAAAATACTGCTATGAGCTACGGCGTAGCACATGTAGCATTGCTGAGCGATTACCGCTCCAAAGCTTCGAAATGCTACTACGCGCTACGACGTAGCATTGCTTGGCCTCGAATGGAATTATAATTTTCAGCAGTGCGTAGCAAGGCTGAGTCGCGCTACTCCATATCGATCCTTTATAGCCACGAGACACTTGAGCTTTATTACCTGCACGGCTATCACAAGACGGCCCGCGAGTTGTCTCGACTTTTCTCGCTCTATCCGTCTCTCTCTTACTAGAACACTTAGAACAAGAGGTATAGTGTGAGAAAAATCGAGAGTATGTCGCGGCCGTCCCATGATAGACGTGCTGGTCTGTGTCGACTGCTTTAAGCCCTATTTAAACGGTGCAAGAACTCGTATGCGAGTTCCATTACATTGCGGGACTGCCGGCCACTGAGGTACTACCAGGTCGACTAAACCCAGCAATGTAACGAAAATTGCATCCGAGTTCTTGCATCAGGTAAATGGGCCTTTAGTGTACGGCGTGTGAGTCCACGCTCCACTACGAGTGGGGTGTGGAGCGTCTATATAAATTGCAGTTGTTTTATATGGACGCCTGCTCAGCCCGCTCGTAGCGGAGTGTGCACTCAGGCCGTACAAGGTCATCGAGAAATAACGATTAGTCGGAGGTACAATAGTAATTATTCCGCCTGTTCCGTTCACCCGCCGCTGATAGCCGGCCGCATTCCGCACACGTACCCAACTAATAACGAGGAAAATGTGGGCGTACGATCGCCCGCCCGAGCGACGGAAGTTCAGCGGACAGCGGGGCGAGGAGCGGGAATTCATACATTTATTCATTGATTATTCATATCGGCAAAAAAGACGTTCACTTCTGGACACACGCCTCCTCCAAAGAGTGCCAAAGTGAACGGTCCTGCGCCACCCACATTCAGCGGACTCCCGCGACCTTTACGCGAGTTCTCCGTCTTCCGGTAGGTACGTATTCACCAGAACCTTTCAGCCCCAACTGCCATTGGCTCTACGTGTAGTTAATGTGCCCCGCCCACTGAAAGGTATGTACTGCTGCTCGTCGCCCCGCTGCCCGCTGCCGTCTAGACAGCGGACGCACGTCAATTCCGAGATGGCAGGTCAGGAACAGCAAGAATTAATGATGCATGTAGGCCAAATGTAAGGGTGGGTATCCATTAGAGCTTTGCGAGGCAGTGGCAAGCAAAAATCCACCAATAGCAAGTGAAGTGTGAGCAAGGCTAGCAATGCTATCGGTATTTTTTTCCCGCTCCGCTACCTTGACTTCTCTCGAGCCTTAGCAAGGCTAGCAATGCTATCGGTATTTTTTTCCCGCTCCGCTACCTTGACTTCTCTCGAGCCCTAGCAAGGCTAGCAATGCTATCGGTATTTTTTTTCCCGCTCCGCTACCTTGACTTCTCTCGAGCCCTAGCAAGGCTAGCAATGCTATTGGTGTTTCTTCCCCGCTCCGCTACTTTGAATAGCCCTAGGATGGCTAGCAATGCTATCGGGATAGTTTTCCTTTTCCGCTATTTCGGATAGCTCTGGAGCCCTAGCAAAGCTAGCAATTCTATCGGTATTTCTTTCCCCCGCTCCTATTTCGGGTAGCTCTGGAGCTCTAGCAAGGCTAGCAATGCTATCGGTATTTTTTCCCGCTCCGCTACTTTGCATAGCTATAGAGCCCTAGCAATCTCTTTCATCTTTATTTTTTTTTGCTCCGCTACTCCGAATAGCTTTGGAGCCCCAAGACTTGTCGGATAGGTTGGTGACGTGACAGTCGATCTGTTAACTTTAGTGAAACTTGGATGAAACTGTGTCACTGGCACCAACCACTGAGATCTCTCAAGTTATTGCATTAAACATAAATGTTGGGGTTGCCACGTCATTTGCGATTCAGCACGATAACAGAGTCCCATTAAACTACATTGTAGGTATCGAGTCGTATCCTACTAAATATTATAAATGCGAAAGTTTGAATGTCTAGGTGTTTGGATGTTACTCAATCACGCTTAAACGGCTCAACCCATTTGAATGAAATTTTGCAAGAAAATAGTTAATAGACTTGATTCAAATGTAGGATAATTACTACCCCAGGTCCAAGCAGACGAAGTCGCGGGGAGTATATAGTGGCTCATTTAATAACCTTTAATAACATTTGTTAGGCTTCTTAAGGTGGTTCAGTTTCCATACAAAACCTTATTTGACATTCGCAATTTAACGGCGTGACATTTAAGAAACTTAGGTGACATACTTTTTTAAATTGGCTTTCCATTTGCGAGAATTCCCCCTTTCATAGAGAAAACTTGTGTAATCGAGAATAATTTGAGAAATTAGTTTGGGAAAACTATTTATCTCAAATGATTCTACGTAGTTTATACAAGTTTAAGTTAGACCATTACCTTTGCTATTAATCTGGGGAATGTTTTTTTTACTTTCTGTGGGTTGATATTGGCAGGCAAGCATGCGAGTACAAAAACTGAAAATACACCAAGACACAGTTTGCGACATCTCATCTTCATTGTGTTTTATCTTCAAAGTAGATTATTGACATTCATAGGTGCATGTAATATGCCTAAATTGAAGAATAAATAACTTTGACTTTGACTTTGATAGCACAAGTTTACACAGTTTCTCTGTTAATATCTTCGTCCGACCTTCCGACATCCAGCCGTCGCTTTTTCGCGGTGTCGAGGGCCGTCGAGAACTAGACCAGTCATCCCTAAACATAAATTGTGGACCCACCTCTGTCCGCTCTTAACCTATGGGTCAGGCCACATACAAACGAAAGATGGCGGGCGGTAAATCAAAGACGCCACCGTCAGCCGCGCCGCGTAGCCGCCGAATATTAAAATCGAGCGGGAGGCTTACAGACCTGTGGGGCTAGCACAACTGACGCCGCGCCGCGACGCGAGTCGAGAAAGATCTACCCTCCTCTTTCTAATTTGCACGGTGCGAGTGAGAGAGGAGACTCTCAGTCACGCGCGGAGCGACTTGTTAGCAAGTTGTGCTAGACGTACCGGCGGTTCATCGCGTGTGCTGCATCGCGTTCCTAGTTATAGAACATGAGATAAAACGGATTTCGAGGAAGCAGGCAACCCTCAACATGTCGGCCAAATGTTTTTTTTTAAAGTCTCGGACCTTGTTTGTACATGCACCGAGTTAGGCGACTGTGGAACGCTTTCACTTGTACATAGGTGTATAAAAGGGGGGGGGGGGGGGGGGGGCGGAGGGTTTAGTATGGTCTGGTGCCCACCGCAGGTTCTTGCGTTAGCGATTTGAAATTCTGCTATGGACACCCCCGCCATGGCATGTCAGGGTCCAGCCCCCCCTCACCCCTGAAAAATAACGGGTGTCCTGCCGTTTGACCAAAAGTTATTTGGCAAAATTACACTTGACAAACAACGTTTACAAAAAAAAGTTTCGCCAATTGATCATTTTACTACTAGTCATTTTACAAATGGCTCACTTTGTAAAATGATCAACAGTTAAATTTACATTTTATATATAATTATTTGACAAATTAATCATTTAGCAACTGAGTTATCAGACAAAACAACTATTGGTCTAAAAATCTTACATCTAGACTATAGTGGAAAAACTCTAGGTATACTATGAGTCATACTGTAAAAAGGCAATTAGACTAATCATGGAAAAACCTGGGTCTCCGTTAGGTACGACGACGAGCGAAGCGAGGAGGAGTGTTAGGTTGAACTGCGAACATACAGCGCGCGAGCCGAGCGAGCGAAGCGAGCGTGCCGCGGCAGCGGCCGGCGAAGCGCCAGAACCGACAACTTTTTACTAATACTAATCTAATCTTGTAACTTACCTGTAAATAATTTGTACCAAATGAAAGTCGACATTTGGACAAATGCTTAATTTGCGAATCATGTTATTTGGCGAATTGAAAAAAAGTCAATTGACATTTTATTATTTAACCCATTTACCAAGTTAGTGTTTGCTAATTGATCATTTGCTAAGTGAGTTTTTGTAAGATGATACTTTTGTCAAATGTCTCGTTTGCCAATTGATCATTAGGTGAAACGTTGTTTGTCAAGTGAACTTTTGTCAATAACTTTTTGGTCAAACATTAGTGAACCAAAATAACGCCATATCTTTGTCTTTGGGCAGTTTTCGACGCATTCACCGCTGCGACGGGGCGATGAGCGGGCGTTCATAGATTGAACCGATCAAATGTATGAACTGCCTCTCGTCTTAATGGGTATTAAGGGCGTTTTGCAACCAAACCGAGTGTAAGTGTTTTTGCCACTGTGCAGAGCCTCTCATTTTACGCTAGGTTATCCCACCTGTTCCTAAACAAATTAGCAGGTGTAGTTGAGTAAAACTTTGCGAAAATATCAGTAATGAATCCCTTTCGCCTGTCCCTGTACCTAATCAGCCCTGCCCCAACGGACCACAATACTATAAATTTCCATTGGACTTGTCCCCAAATTGTTTCCGTACTCTTAACTAATATGTATGTGTTTTAGTTCCCTCTGCGTCAGTGTCATTTCACAACTAACTCCGTATCTGAAACTGTCCTCTAGAATTGCCCTGGGGCATACCGGACAGCGTCTAATCGAGACTCCTGGGGAATCTCGAATTTGTCGAATGTAATTATCTGACTAGCTCTTAATATTCAATAAGGTTTGTGTGTATGTAGTAGTAAAAGTAAAATTGCCGGATATAAGCAAAAAAAAAATTTTTTTTCATTCAATTTTCAAAGTTATCATTGCACAATGCACATTGTAATTAAATATAGTTCTAAGCTGTCTCTCTTTGATTTCTTAACTATTTTTATGTTATGGAAAAGAATAAAGGATTTATCTAACTATCTATCATTTGATTAGCAAGTATTTACCCTCGCTTACAAGGGTCGGACAATTTAACTGGCCTGTATAAAAAGATTACACATAACTCATGTTACAAGGGATATCAGTAAATAGAAGATGATACGCGTATAAACTGTGCGCTGTTTTCGCATTGAGTAGATGAAATTATTGTTTAAGTATTTTATTAATTTTCACAATTTGTCTTAGTGTTATACTTGTACATACAACCAATCTTCAATCTCTCTGTTATCCCAAGAAATGATTACTTTGAATGTCAAAATTATCAATGCGGTCGGACAAATCTAAATCCAGATATCACATTATACTAACTTCAGTATAGCATTAGAAGACAGCGCCGCTGCAAACAGCAATAACATCATATATAAATTTGTCAGTCCATTCGAAAATGGAATACGAAATATAGCCCTCGCAAGCTCAGGTGTTGTGCGAATCCGTAATTGAAAAACTGCCTTACTATATGGTTGTAAAGTTCAAACTACAACGACGGCTAACACTTTTATCAGAGCTAGTTAAGGTTTCAGTTCCAAATAGTACCAATTTGGTCTGTCATAAATTCAAACGTCGTAAGAGACAATCACTTCAATGGATAAACGCACTAACTATCTACGATACTCGTACGCTATTCAGGCGTTTTTCTTTTGACCAAAGTGGTCTTAAGACTTTTTAAATTATGGAAGTTCATTTCTTACGTCAGCGTCACGTACCTAAGCGAATCCATCAGCCTGGATCGGGGATTGAAAGGGAAATTATGTAGTTTGGCTGAATAGGGAATCGTATTGTGGGGAATATTATTTTATGGCATCATATAATATTATTTGGAAACCCTCATAAGTTTATTTCTTTGACTTGTTTCGCACAGAGCCGTGTGTACGCAGTATTTATAGTGTAGTCGTTGAAAGTTGCGGACTCATTCCTTCAATATATGATTATAATAAGGTATGAACTCCATTTCGACCAAAGTAATAAGTTGCAAGCAGAGCAATAAGGCAAATTAATGTTGGAAGTTTCGGCAATCTATGCTGAGTATTCGGCCAAAGGGCGATGAAACTTCCTTGGCTTTTACGGCTTTTACTACTTAATGCCTCGTGTGTGGTCCAGGTGAGTGCAGGTAAGGTTCACTGCGGCGCGGAATACACAGAATACACTACAGTAATTAAAACGGGGTAAATACGTTATGTGCACTCGTAAGACTGTTCCAATTAATATTTCCATTGAGTCACGGTAATGGCACATTATTATTTCTCTCGCTAATACTTTTTAACCTTTTAACCGCTGAACGTCAAAATAATTACGCTTAATTTTCAGCTCTGATCTGATTTTTCCTCATGTGTCAGTTAACAAGTACTGTCAGTTAAAACGCGGAAAATCTGCGCATTAACAAAACAACAACCTTTTTCTTCCCTTTCATATAATTCTTTAACCTTTTTACCGCCAATCAACATTCATCCGAAAGAGATATTGTCACGCCAATATCATTGTTACAAGAGAGCAAATATAAACATTATAATATGAAACACTTGCTTGGGTTGCTCCGACACCGTGGCGCTGTGTAACCTTGGCGCTCCGGGCACAAGAACTCCGGGTTAAAAAACACACACTTCTATGAGTTGGAAATCGCCAATACCATATTATTTGAGCTCAACCCGTACACAAACTCGCTAGACACTTCAATGTCGTAGCTCAACTAGAAGCGTTTAGTGGACAATGCTACGCAAATATGCTGCTAGTGATGTGACTGCAGCGCCACTCAATTTCCGGTTCAAGACGCTGCTAAAATACTTGGTAGTTGCAGGATACCTATCGGGTCATTCGAAAACCGATAACTTCTTTTCTACTAGTCACATAATATAAGTGCAATTGAGAAATTCTTATGCTTAGGAGTGACAACATATATTTTGTTAATTAAATATAATAATTATAAATCTGCATATATACGTCCCACTGCTGGGCACATGCCTCCTCTCATAGATGGAGTAGCTATTATATTTTTGACTGCTGTTGGATATTAAAATAAAAACACATATTAGTTGTTTAAAATAAATCGGACAGTTTTTTAAACGTCTCATAATATGTATATTTTCATAATCTTAACTTTAAGACGCTCACAATACCTGTTCTACAATTATAATAAATACTAGGTTCCGCCCGCGACTTCATCTACGTAGACCCGGGAAACCATTATATATTTTAATCCAGGCTATGAACTATCTTCGTGCAAAATTTCATCCAAAACGGTTGAGCCGTAGCGTGATTGAGTAATAAACATCCAAACATCTAATCAGCTAAATTTTCGCATTTATAAAAGTGGTAGGATTAACATATAATTATTTATTTGGTATGCCATATTAAATAGTCTTTGCTAAAATACTGCTTAAGTACAGAACAGTGCCTAAGTCTTTTAGAAATGTTTGACTGTCATATAACCGTATATCCTACCGTCAAAATAATCCTAACTTCAGAATTACTAAAGTACAAAATTGTTTTTATTTCCTTTGAGACAATATTGCCTTTGAAAATGAGTGCACAAAACAGTAAAAAAATAGCCTCAGTAAAATAGACTAATAAGAATAAGTAATAAAAACTCAAAGGAATTATCCAATAACTTCCTAAAACCGGTTGTAGATTCAAAGCAAACAAATGGTGATGTTCCGGAGAACGTCACTATTTGTTTATTGTGTCAAATGGAACGGTTTGAATCCAACTGCTTTCGATTTGCTTTTAAATTGGCAAACACTGCTCCAACGGTACACAATTTATCGACTACGATACCCAGTTTACGGTCATTTGAATTGAACACATCTATAATCTATACAGTATACTCGTACTATTATTATAAAAAGGAAAATTGTGTGAGATTGTGCTTTGTAACAGTAATCGGTAATATCCGGAACAGGTTATCCGATTTAAATATTCTTTATCCGACTAGATTGGAGTTTCTGGATGGTTAATTTACCCCGTGTGGTATCGGGTTAGAATAGCACCACCCCCTTTCTTCCCGTCGGTGTCGTAAGAGTCGACTAAGGGAACAGGGTTAAAGCTTGTTGTGTGCGATGTGCTAGCAACCTATCGCTGCCATATCACATTTAGTCTATATTTTATTTAACCACGTACTGGGACATAAGTTTCATGTGCTCTGCCTACCCCTATTGGGAATGAAGGCGTGAGTCTATGTATGTATGTCTATGTTAGCCTTATCCCGGGTTTGCATTCGTTCTTTGCAATACGCAATGCAATATGGACGAGTCGCGCGGGCAAAAATCTTGAAATCGCGTAAGCGGCTCCAGAGATTGCCCAAAAGATACAAACTTACAGAATTATAATCTCACAGACTTTTCCACGTAACAATAGAAGTATAGATGTAATATGACAAAATGAATACAAACAAACAAAAAAATGGAGTAACAAGGCAAAAAAAAATCTATTTAAGGGATCTCTTCCAGCTAAGTATTAATAAATTAAGGTGTTCATAAGCGTGTGTCTACTTATACTTAAAAAAATACTATAAGTACAATATTAATTAATTCAGATTTTTGCGATCAAAAATATTAACTAAGTTTCAGTGTAGAATTTTGCAATAAACTCATAACTTCAATACATTATTAAATTCATCAAAACTTATAGGTATTTTACGTTTCAGAAACCGTTCAAATATTTATAGAAACTTGTGGTAACTTTAAATTTAACTTTGAAACCGTACAAGCTGCCCATCACTACTTTGACTACTAATTAACAAGTTCGCAGTATAAAAAAAGTACTTAAATCTTCAAGTTCATAGATTTCTCAGAAGAGATCAATCTGTATCGACATTATTAATACCAATACCATTGCGTTGCCCAGACCATCGCACTCGTTCCTCTAGGTACCAAATTTGGAATCCCTTTGTGTGGAACAGCCTATGCAAAAAATAGGTTAATTGTAAGAGCGTGTAAAAATTACAACGATAAATATTCTCATATTCACGTTTCATCGGTACAAAAATTTGTTTCTGCAATTAACAGCAAGTAAAAATAATAAAATTTCATTTAATACAAAATTGTTACATTAAACTTATTTTTTGTTAATTAAAATGTTTGCATGTTAGATAGTTTATGAAAAAAAACACTAATCCAATATACTGTAGGTACAATAGTATATTTAACTTTTTAATATAGGCATTATAATATAAGATACTCGATCTTGTCTGAGCAATCATAATAATATTAACTTATAAGTGGAAACTGTTTTGGCTTTTGTTAAAATTGTTTTGGCTTTAAATATTTATGTGTGCTATTTTTAGCTGTTTGTTTCCCCATTTTCAATAAATAAATAAATAACATAACAAAGAGTACTTGATATGCGCGCCGAGGTAACGTCATCTCCCACTTGGCAAGTTAATCTCCTCTCATCTCCAAGTACCAACTCATCCGATCGCGATCGACAAAGTGACACTCTTTGTCGCGCTTTCTGCGTACTGATATAATGGCATCCCGCTCTACCGTATAGCACGTGCGTCTTAGAGTTAAGGTCGTCACGCTGGTCGTGCGGCGCGATGATGCGCACGGTAGAGCGGGATGCCATGAGGTCAGCAAGTATTTAATGTGTGCCATAGAGGAAGAATAGAAAAGAGGGATGACACAGATACACACACATGAGTAGGTATCAAGAGTGTAAGCATAGACTCTCCTGACTCTCGGCGTGTATTAGGTTTTTTTTGTGTCCTGTCACAACCTGTCCAAATATTGTACTAAAATTGACGTCACCAATATCATCATCATCATCCTACCAGTCGAGTCAGATGGACTTCCAGCCATACTTTTCATTCCAATATTTGTTTGAAATTCTCAAACAGTACGGCGTGTCTGATAAGGAACTGGTACGTGGGAAGTTTCCGCAATTGGGTTTCTTTACTTTAGTACCGTAGCTACGCAAGAAATATGGTACCGCAATACTAATTTTTACGACAAAAATATGTAAATTAAAAATATCCCGTAAAAAAACGCTAAAACGCTTAGTCAGTGTCATGGCGTCCCGAGTGACGTCACGTTTGTATAAACAGAACGCAGATCTTTGACGTTTGCTACCTAGATCACTCAATTGCTCATTGAATGATCATAAATTAAAAAGTTTACAAGTCTTGCGTGGCCGTGCGAGCGAGAAAGCGGGACAATGACGTATGAAGATCTGACAGATAACATGATTCTATCCCTGTCTTACTATTACTATTCGTTCAGTGCGTAAGTTTTCTCTGTAATCTGTGGTAATGGCCGCTATGGGTACTTGTTTATACAAACGTGACGTCATGCGCAATGAGTGGTGTTTAACATATCATGGCGGGCGTCCGTATTTTTCAGTTTAATTTTATCATAGTAAATAATAATCTCTTACTTAATAAAAAAATATGAGCATTTTTCGAATTCTATGATTAAAATTTCACTAAGAAAATACCATATTTTAGTGATTTTCAATAACCGTCATCATGCCTATTTCATCATGAACTTGAATGTTTTCAAGTGTGTTTTTAAGCAACAACGGCCGTCAAATCTTTTAAATAGAGTCAATAAAGGGATATGTAGATTCTATATACTATTTCTACACCGTCAAACGTCATCTTTTCATACTCAACAAATGCTAAAGAAATGTACCTAGAAAATGTTCAAAATATTTCAGCAAGTACTTAGCCTGTTTAATTAGCTCGAATCCGCAGCGACCGCAGAAGTTAGTCGGATTAAATATGTAAGGGCGACGGGATTTATTCAGCGCGGCATTAACGGGTTAGAAATAGAATATGTGTGCAGTGAACACGTATTAAAAGGCTTAATTATAAAGGGGTGAGGCTTTATGGAGCTAGCCTATATAAATTTATACACAGAGCCCCAGTCGCCGACGCTGCATACAAATGTAAAAAAAAACGCGTCAAAAATCATTTTAGTTTTGTCTTATCAGAACACGATACCTTTTGTGCACTTGATCGGTTCACACCCCATTTTGGTACACTCTGTATAACTAGCATAAATAGTAAAAAAACTGTAACACGACTGCGGAAAAGTAACTGCAAAAAAAAACATACAAAAGGAAGCCTATGTCACACGGAGCATAATTTCGAATCGATTGATACCTCATTTATCAAAATCAGTTCAGTATCTTAAACGCTACGGTGGAACGCAGGTATACAGGGTGTTTTTATTCATTTGCTTTAACTTCGACACAGTGCTTGGTACATTTATATAAGTTATCCTGTATATCGGTTTAACGATTTCGAAAAATATTTTTTTTTTCAGGTTTCATACAAAGTAATTTAATATTTATTTACTTGCAGACTATTGTAAAAGGTCTTTTAGAATTAGGTAAGGAAGAGTTAGCGTCAATTTGATGTCAACTATGTCAGTACCAAACGTTCTGCGTGACAGCAGTGACAGCTCATTAATAAATTTAGCTCACTGGTAGTGCAATTGTTTCTTACGCATAAGAAAATAATATTTGGTTATGAATTAAGAAGATTTTACACTGGTTTAGCTTAAGTTAGTGATAAAATTTCGATTTGAAATATTTTGAAAACGGTGCGGGTTAGGACATACGTTTCTTTGAGAAATTAAGTGCATAAGATGTACAGAATCTGCCCTTAAAATTAAAGCAAATGTATATAAACACCCTGTATACAAACAAAGACTGCTTAAACATACTTTGTTTTTTGCCCAACTACGGCAGAGACTAAAGGAAGGATTTCGGCTTCGCTGTAGTCGGCAGTATACAATGTCTTAGGTAACACCATTTATAACTCAAGAATTTTATGATTAAGTAGGTAATTTCATAATTTGTCTTCGTTCCGAATTCGTTCGTAACTATTAACACTTTCGCAACCGCACTAAAATGGCAGAGACCGACAGAACTCGCTAGGCGTGTACGTTCATACTACTGCCCGCCTAGCGGGCTCAGCCGGCATCTGAGCTAACATTACGAGTGCCTACCAGGCGGGTTCTTGGTTGCTTACGAGTGCGTGTTAAAACATGGAAATAATGTTAAAAGCAAAGTTCGCGGGGTCAGCTAGTTTTAAATAAAAGCGACAATTCTAAAAGTTAAATTGAGTTACGGTTTCGATAGCTCAGTTGGTTTTCAGCGATCCGCCCGGTCGGTGTGCCGAAAGATCGCCGTTTCGAATGGAGATCGAATAAATTCATACATTTTCGCCCACAATTTCGTTATCAGGTGCTACTACTTATAAAAATAAAGTGGTCCCTCTAAAAATAATAATGTGAACCTAATTAAGAAAACGTACATCGACACGTTAAGTCTTTAAAATTTTAAATACAGAAATGACAAAGCAGGCTATCTGAAATAACAGCTAACGATGTTGCCGATTAACACTATCACTGCCAGGAACCCTCCTAGCGAGCGTCTACGCCGTTTTCGCTTTCGGCTACAAATTACGAAAACCTCGGGATTGGCTGAGAGCGTAGCACTTGTTAAATTAACACATTCACTGCCAACAATTTCGTGGTGCTAGAACGCTACGCTTGTAGCTGATAACATTTGAAAACGGGTAGGTATGTAGAGGTTCAGACCATTGTAGGGTAAAAAGTCTACGATACGAGAAGATCCCCCTGGCAACATGGTCCCTGGCACTTAACACATTCACTGCCACGCGCTACACTCGTAGCCGATCCCGTGTGTTCCTCGATGTAGCGAAAAGCGTCCACGGCGTAGGCACCCGCTAGGCGGGTTCCTGTCAGTGAAAGTGTTAAGCACATACATTCACAGTCAAGAAGCGCTACGCTCGTAGCCAATCCCGTGGCTTTCGCCGTATGTTGCGGAAGCGTAGGCACCCGCTAGGCGGGTCCCTGGCAGTGAATGTGTGAAAGTGTTAACGTTGAGCCACTGTACAGTTGTAAATAAAATGGCTATCCGTCGTAATTTCAACACGAGCCTTCACACTAAGCTCCGGTCGCGTACCTCCTTTCAGCGACACATCACACAAAGCCGGCCTCAAGGCAGACTTGTACTGTAGCAACCAGTTGGACCCGGAATTAACCGGTCGACCCGACCTGGATCAAGTCGTCAGAGAGAAAGATTTGATTATTAATGAGTAGGGCAACCGCTTGTTATTGGCAGACTTTGATTGGCAGTTTAAACGTGGAATTAATTAGTGAGCTAAAAATCTTAGATGAAATTGAATTGTTTAGAAAATACAGCAAACACTTGCGATTATTTGAGTTGAGTTGGAATTGTATTAAAGTAGTCCATTCAAAAAGTAACTCTATCTTCCACGGTAGAAGATTTCAACTCCAATGACAGTTTTATAAAAATGCGGCAACATTATCTCAACAATATGCTGTCTTCATAAGTTTGAACACGCGGTACTATGTTATTAGCAAACGCTTGCGTGCGTGGCCATAAACACACTCGTCACGCCTAACGAAACTAGACCTCTATCTACACTTAGTTACTACGAATCGCAACGTCAAGATAGATTTGTGAGTGAACGGTGAGATGAGGTTCGGACAAGTTACAGAGCAGCGGGGCTGCTGCACGGTAACACAATATCGTTGTCGTGTTGTTCGAGTCACAGGTGCTATCAGTCGGAAATAATCACAAAACTCTGTTTTACAAATTGGATAAAACGTCAATCACAACAATCATCAAAGCGTATTATTCATCGCATATTTTGGGTGAACGTAACAAATTCCCCGGCCGGTTAACCGCTTATATTTGCCATGTAAACACGGCCGAAGCCCAGTGATTAGGGTTAATTTGGCCGGCCGTTTGAGGGTTAAGCTATTGTGTACTTTTCGTAGTATATTAATAAAGATTTGATTTGTTAGTTTGCTGAATTTATTAACACATTCACTGCGAAGAATCGCTACGCGCTACGCTCGTACCTGATCCCGTGGTTTTCCTCGTATGTAGTGGAAATCGATTACGGCGTAGGCGCGCGCTAGAAGGGTTCGTGGCAGTGAAAGTGTTAAAATAATTGTTGTTGCTCGATATCGCGTTTGAGGTTATTGGAGGCCGTATTTTATTAACGGTCCCTCTGAGACCTTTTCGCGGCCCTACGTCGATTTAAGAGCCTAAAGATATGCATCGTAAAAGACAATGGGTGTTCAAATAAAGATAAAAAATACGTTGTTCAGAGGGTAATCACGTCATGTTTAGTACGCGCGTTAAGACAGTTTAACTGTCATCTTTCCATATAAATATTGACTTTACATCTACCTAACATAAGGTCTAAGTCAATGGAATTTGCTATCTATGTAAACAAAGGACGTAACTTTGTTTTGTCGCTGTTTCCTCCTTTACTTTTCACATCACCTCATCAAACACCACTGAAACTATACACTATTGAACCGATCGTTACCGTAAAATACAAAACCACAAAATATATAACTGAATCTTGGATATTTCATTAACAGTTTAAAATGGTTCATAAGTTAGGTTAGTGTGATTTTTTTTTTTTTTTTTAAATTCGTCCATTCGGACAGGCTAAGACCATGGGCCATACTGCCTAGTCTTCAGTAAGTATAATTTCATTTGATCGAATCCAGTAATAACGTCTTCAGTAGTTTCAAATCAGAAGTCTCTTCTAGGTTAGTGTGATTAGATCACGTTTTTATTTCTTAAAATTTCTACAATTGTCTATGATGGGTAGTGTTGTGACTAAAGTTGGTGATATTGTAAAGCCGCTACACACTACCCAACTCACGCTCTCTACCTGCCATCGCGGTTGTGTACACTACACGGTAGTTTTATAAGTCGGTAAAGAATCGTAGAGTTTTATCAGTGGGTAAAGTGATTAAAATAACTAAAAATACCTACTTATTTTTTACTTTCCATATTTTAATATTCGATATGTTTTAACATAAAAGAGTACAATAAGAGTCTTCCCCATCACTAGTAAATTCATCATTCAGAGACAATATCAATATGACGGTTTGTTTACATAGATAGCAAAGTCCATTTAGTTACACCTTACAGTACAATGCGTTACGTGATCGACACATGTCAATCTCAAATTACCGAAAAATTTTCGGATTTAGTTTTTTTTATTAAAGATACTTATCCTTTATATTTCGGTAGGTACCAGTATAAGTCCTAGGTTAAAGTGAATCATACATACATAGGTTCACGCCTTTATCCCTAAAAGAGGTAGGCAGAGCACATGATACTGCGTTCCAGTGTCACTTTTAGCATAAATGTGGATATATAAAAGATCGACAAAATGTGATATAGGAGTGATACCCTATTCCCTTATTACGACTCATAGAGGAAATTATTATATACTGAGATAGAGTCATCCGCTTCCTCCATGTACTAGCGCCATCTATTGACCGACGCTCAAGTTATCTGTATCGAGTTATACGTACAATGCTATGATGTACAATGCTATGATATACTATAAATACATATATGTATACATGCATAGCATTGTACGTTCACTGCTTGTAGGCTACTTTTCCACCGAGATATTCGAAGCTGTGTTTCCATAGGATTGATACTTAGCTTTATAGCTAAACACAATAAGAACACCTTCTTCCGTCACCTTTCCGTCTTTAACATAATGGAATAATACAGCTTCGCACATACATACTCATATGCATACTCTGGCGGATACAGGGCCTTAAATCCAATGGCTACGATGGGATTCGGATTTATATTCTGTCAGGTACTGATTATATTCAAAATAATAAAAAGTGCGAGATCATAACATTTCCTATTACGATGTACCTATCTTTAATATTTCTGACTGACAGACTGACTCCGAAATTCGAATGAAATTAAAAAAACAAAGCACTGCGTTCCTGTACACCGAATTGTATTATGTGGTTAAAGCACACAATATTTGTACTTGTTACTAGAGCTGTTGTTTTTAAATAAAAATATATAATTATAGCAAAGGGAGCATCCTTGGTCCGCTTCTCTTCCTTCTCTACGTCTGGACTTACCCAAAGCAACTGTCCAAAAGAGTATTTTATTTGCAGACGACACGACATTGGTAATAAAGTGTTTCAATAGGATAACGTTTAAGCAAGATGTAGAAAAATCTTTAGTTGACATAATTAATTGGTTAAATAAGAATGACTTGAGTATTAATATTAGTAAAACAAAGTGTATACAATTTATTTCATATAACTCAAACAGATTGCCAATGACAATAAAACACAATAATGAAACTGTGGACGAAGTAGCATCTCTCAAGTTCCTTGGTGTCACAATTGATAAACATCTAAACTGGAAGGAGCACATAGACCAGGTTTGCAATAAACTCAACCGGTTCATGTTTGCTCTTCGTAGGCTAAGAAACACCGTATCAGTGGAGGCCGCCATTACAGCCTACCACGGATATGTATCATCTGTTCTCTCCTACGGGTTAATACTGTGGGGTAACTCTGTGGATGTGGATAGAGTTTTCAAAATTCAGAAAAAATGTGTCAGGGCCGTCTGCAATGCTCGGATTGATGATAGCTGTATACCCTTATTTAAAAAATTAAATATACTGCCACTACCCTGTTTATATATTAGAGATGTGTGTGTGTTTGTCTAACAACCAGTCACACTTCAAAACACGTGTTGAAAGAAGAGACAGGCAAACCAGACAGAAAGTTATGAACCAGTTGTATAAACCTCCGGCTCGCAAGGCGATATACAGCAAAAATGTGTTCAACATGTGTATAGAACTGTTTAACAACTTACCAGATGAAATAAAGCTACGACGGGGTAATAGTTTTAAACACAGGCTGTCCACCTGGCTCCTGGACAAGTGCTTTTATAGCGTAAAAAGCTACTTAAACCCGCCTTCCGTAAGTTAGTCTTTTGTTATAAGTTTGACATGCCTGTTATTTTATTATTTTATTAATTTATTTTATTGTTAATTTAATTTTATTTTTTATTTTATTTTTGATTTGTCTGTTTGTTTTGTACTTATTTATACTTTTTGACATGGTACTATGTTACTGAATTTAATATTTTTTAAGAATAATGGAAATTTAATTTGAGTTTAGAATTTATTTTTAATTTATTTGTTTGTAACGTGCGTGCACTTTAAAATGTTTGCATGCCTGCGCGCAGGCTGAATACATGGATCAATTTAGAATATAAGACCTCACTTGTACCTACCTGTATTCTAGCAAATAAACGATTTGATTGATTGATTGATTGATTGATATTTCTTGGTAAGTTTTTAACGGAGTACTGGAACATTCACGGTAAGTACTGAGTGAAATGCCCCTGGTAGGTACGACTCTTACGACACCCACACATAGGAAGAAAAGGGGTGGTGCTATTCTAACCCGACACCGGGTGAATCATAAATCATAATGCAACAATATTGTATTATAAATACCTACATATTTATTTTGAACAGCATTTCACGTTGCATATTATAAATAATCATATGCTACTGCAGCTGTTCGTTTATATGGAAGCAGAATCAAGTGCAATCTTATTGCAATTGGATGCAACTACTGCCCCGATGCTTTCAAAACAATATCACACAGCTGCAGAATACCAATTCGTGTTAGACTGTACTAACCGGCCATGCCAACTAGACAAACGAATTGTATATGTTTTCCTCCGCACGAGTTGCTTTGTTCGCGTGGTCGGTTTATACGGTAGATACGGACGAAATATAGCTATTCGCTAGATATATCGACCAACTTATTGGAATTGATGAAATTATTCATGCACCTGCATACCTGAGTTCTAAATGTGTTTCATAGCTGTATAGCTCTTATAAAAGGTTCAAACTAACAATAGGTGCCTAGTTAGAATCTAGCCGAGTCGTATCAAAAGCATTTTTTGTTGATTAGGCCTGAATCACACTGACGCGGCCTGCCGTGGCGTGCCAATATAGTAAACATGACATTCGTTGTCACATTTACCACCGCAGGCCACGCCAGGCTGTGAGAGGCTTAATATGGCAATATTTTTTATGGAATGAGCTGTCTTTCCTTGTGACACGACAAGCTAAGACTCTGAAACAAACATTTCTCGATAATAAATTGAGATGTTTAATAGCACATTCAAATTGAATATCAGTATAAAACCATGATCAGTAAAGTCACATTAAGCAATAAGATAAATACTTTGAAGACGACATGCTACATTTTTATATTGCAGACTCCAAAACAGAGAATAAATATCGAAAGAGATTATTAAGTAGGGTAACCTAGGACGGATACAAAAAAGATTATTTTATCGCTAAAGAGAGGTCTCATTTTCATCATCATAAATTTAAGAGTTAGACTCTTGTCGGTGTAGCTCCCTCCATCTGACATCAGCATATTTAATTAGTTGTAAATTTGAAGTGACCTGTAAATTGAGGTTTAGCAACACTTAATGAATAGTACAAGTCCCTACAAAGATGTAGTCATCCCGGCTAAGGGTTTTCCGCTAAATAAAACGTTTACGCTATAAATCGTATTTAAAGTAATATAACTAGGTACACGGTGTTTCCGGGAATTTCTGTTAACTTCGGCATATTGCAGAATACGTTCACAGAAACAAATTAGCATAATAACTACTTAAATTTTTTTTTTCTTTTTTGTACAAAAAAAATAATGTAGCATTAACAGTTATTGTCTTATTGTACAAGGGTTCAAGAAGGTCCAAGAACATACATTAAATAAAAAAAGTACCTCCAAAGCAGTTTTTGCCTAATATCGAACGAACTCACTTGGTAAACCTTCTTGTAGAGTAAAGGACCCTTACAACATTTAAAAACCTGTTATAACATCAAATTAAACGCCTTTACACTGGTTAAATCTGGAAATCTGATTAAATTAAAATATTGAATATCTTGATAACAGTAAGAGTTAAGATACTACTGTCTTGGAGACATTAACTTTATTTGATCTAACCTATGCCCCCTTGCAATTAATGGAAATTGCCAAAAACACGTTGTATATCTATGCATATTTATATTTCGCATCACAGAACATCATCTCCTCTCTCACTGGCACATTCGCTTATCCCTTTCACTTCACTTACTTTGCTACGTTCCCTTTCACGCAAATGTACTTCCTACTCTAATACCTTAACACAAACCGGACGTAGGTATGATGATGCAAAACACTTCAATCAGACAATTAATTTCATTTCAACCCACTTTGGCATATTACTACGGATTCTCTGGCAATAACGGGAATTCGAACGAGATAATCTCTCGTCAAACTAATTCACCAAGGCTTATGGCGGCGAAAGATATTCCAAATCAAAGGACGGTCTCAAAGGCTTCAAAATTAAGGAAATATCCTATTTATATCGGCCACGGAAAACACACCCGTAAAGTAACGTGTAAAAGGCCCAAGTTCGCGTACTGCTTGGTAAATGAATGAGATCGGGCATAGATAAGATTCGGAACTTTTAGGAAACGTCATAGTAGACTGCCTTGAGTTGTTTGGCCTATTTTTGGGGAATTGGGTTATGTTTGTATTTTAAATGAGCTTATTAACTCGCAACAAATGGTTGAACATACTCATTCATGTATTATATAAGAAGATATATGTGCGCATTATCTGTGTGACTTTTCAACACATTTATCCGTAACGTGGCTGATATTTGGTCGCTCTTCGGCTCATACTTAATCAGGGATATTAAAAACGCGTTGGCGCAGACTGGCGCGGCCTGCGGTTTTTGAGAATAACTGACAAATTTTAGTTTAGAACGTCACGTCAGACGACAAAAATAAGAGAGACGAATTTGCTTGGGTGAACTGTGAAAAAATATTCTTCCTACGTAATTTCCAATTGCTACTTTCTGTCCTACCCTTTATAGGTAAGACCTAGTGTTGGTAAAGACTAAAGACTCAAGTCCTTAAAGTCTAAATTGCAAGAACTTGATTCATATTTACGGGACTCTGAGCTTAAAAGACTTCAGAGTCTTTTGAGTCGTAAGTCAAGTCTTTTTTCAAGTCTAAATCGAGTCCTGTAGTAACAACCCAAGCTTAAGAAAAGACTCAAGCCATCATATATTTTATAATCCTTTGTCACAAAGACTCGAGGCCAATAATGAAGACGCAGTTTTGAAGTTTATATACTAAATAAAAGATGAAAAATGGATGATGTCAAGTATGAGAAAAGGTTTGAAGGTTTGAAGGCATCGTAAAAAGTTGTGAGATATTTCGTAGAGCCAAGTCTCAGGCATTCTTATTAATCTTTATTTAATTCATTCATCATTCTTACATACATTCTTATTAAATAGAATTCTGCAACTTAGCAATCACGAAATACTACATAGTTTTAGGTAGTTATGTATCGTAAGACGCCTATAAGTCCAATTGAGTTGAGTTCTAATAATAACTTAGTCGTTCCAAAGGACTTAAGCGCAACAAAACACTCGAGCCGAGTACAAAAGACTCGAGTCTCTATAGAAAACTCAAGTCCCCCCTAAGTTAAAAAGAACTCAAGCTTTGATTCAATGACTAGAGTCTTAAAAACTGAGTCGAGTCTTAGAAATAGAGACTCGAAAGGACTTGAGTCTTTACCAACACTAGAAGACCTGCGGTAAAACTGGTAAATATATTTCAAATAAAATTGAATCTTACAACATTGTAGCAGTCCGAGAACATAAAGACCCTGTTGTATCTATATTTCGAACACCTACCTACCAAGTGGTCATACATAAACTATATTCTCATTGCATTGTATGTCCAAATTAGGTACTTACCTAGTTACCTACGTAGTTACCATGCGCTGTAAATCCAATAAGCCTAAACATGCACATTGGCAGATGTTCGATTACTATCAGTTTAATATACGATATTGGTTTCCTCAATCAGCATTGATTACGTTATCCAATACCCTTGCTCATCGTAATTCTCATGTTTATTATTACATTAGTACCTATACGTGGAAACGCCGAATTGACTAAAGTTAATATACTCGTACCAACTGATTCATATTGGATCCATTCAATAACAAGGATCAAGGATCTTTAGGAGTATTTCCTTACAAGACTAAAAACTGAAAGAAAGCTTTGCAAACTCTTTGTGCATGTTGTAATTACTTGTAGTTTTAATTTTCTGTTATTAGTGGGTAGGTATATCAGTTCCTGCATTATCTCCTGTTCATTATTATGCCACGTATATTGTGGGTACGAATAAAGTTTTTATCTATCTATCTATCTTCTGATGATATCGCCCCAGAGCGCAATGGGATCCATATTTTGGTCATTGTAGATGCAAAAAAATAATAGTTGGCATATAAAGAATTTCCAAATATGCTTTTGTAACGACTCTGGGGCCGTAGACAAGGTTACAATCGACAAGCGAACTCCAATAGAAAATAATAAGAAGTATGGGAATGACAGATGCCAATGAAACACTTTTCGTTAACATCTGTCATTCCCATACATTTTATTAGTTTTCTATTGGCGTTAGCGCTTGTCGATTGCAAACCTTGTCTAGGCCCCCTGGTCAGACTCTAGGCCTCAAGATCTCTTTTACAGAACCTAACTTTTACGTAAGGCTCGTAAGGTCTTAAAAACGAAACTCACCGATATCCAGCGTAGCAACAGCATCCTTGACCAGCCTATACGTGTCTCCATTGATCCTCAAAAAATCAACGCAGCCGAGCAGCCCATCTGAGAGGCCGAGCTTGCTCTGGAGGCCTGTGGTGTTGCCCGCGCCGCCAAGCCAGACCGGCTCGCGGAAGGTCATGCGGGAGAATAGACCCTGTGTAGAGAGTGGAAGGGTTAGATTTGGTTGGCAAATTATTTGTGAAATATCGTGTTATTTTTTTAAGTTTGTGGGTGGGTATGGGCATCCGAAGCTTAGCTTTGATACCGACAATAACGGCATTGGCAATAAGTGTTATTGGAAGGGTACAGTTTAAGTCATACGGTTATTTCATTGCCTTTTACTTTTCGGGAATAGAGGGATTTCTAATTGTTCAATGTTATATTAGAGCACATTCACATATTTACAGACGACGAAAGCTAATAATAAAAAAAAGACTCCTGCTTTATTCCGAGTAGGTACTAGCTAATGTAAGATAATATTAATTTCTGTATGCGTAACGCGCTTTTGTAATAGAATAAATGTTACGTCCCTCCCTTTAAGGCGCCGTAGGTTCAGCGAAGTTAAGCGAACAGAGTTTATGAAACAATATAATGCGTCTGTCTATAATAATATGGTTTTAAAAAATACGAATAGTAGGTAGTCTTGAGGCTTTTCTGCAGGGAGACGCAATGTTCGCTCGATAAAAAATCACGAACATAGGTCATAGGGTCTAAAATACACTTAAAATATTCGTTACAAATTATGCCCAAAAGCTAAAAATATTAAAATGGCTTCTAAAAATCGGCAATATCCTGTTTGAGAGAACTGTGTTTACTTTTTTATTTATTTAAACAGCCAAAAAATTAAAATTAAAAACATGGTTTCCGCGCTTCCCAGCATGCACTTTCATCTCGCTCACGCTTATGCTCAGTGAGAGGGAGAGAAGACCATGAACCTACGGCACCTTAACATATTTTGTAAAAACCTTCCGGCAATCAAATAAAAAGATCAAACTAAAAGCAATCTAAGTGAAGAGCGCCACGGCAGACGGGTATTATCGGTGAAAGTTGGGCGTAATTGTGCACGGGGCGAGTTGGGATGGCTTCTTGCGATGTTGCCCCGATGCTAATTATGCAAAAATTAATGCCTGGAGCCTAGCCTGGCTGAAGATAGGAGATCTACGCGAATCGGTAGTTTTTTTCTTCTCAGAATTTGTTGAATCATGTAGAGGCGGAGTCAAGATTTGTCTTATTACAATGGAATTAAAGCGAAAATATATATTTGATGTTGACCGTCCATTATTTTCAGACTTTAGTTTAACTAAGACTTGTTGAAGTTGTTTATAAGTTTATTTTAGTTTATTTTTAATTTTTATAACGTTATCTTATGTTGTATGTGATTTCAAATTCTTTTTATGTATTTTGTAGCGAAACTAGGTATAGTCACCACAAAGTGATTACGTGTTAAACTGTAAACTTGTGTGAATTAATAATATTATTATTATTATTTTTAAATATTATTTAGAGTGGTAACTTTTTACATACCGACAGTTAATATTTTATTTAATTTGAGCCCCAAGTAGTGTTAAATGGGTAATATATTTTACTATGTCTGTTTGTCGAATGCAGGGTAGTTTATTCGGCGTGGTACGGACCCTAAACTAGGGAAGATAAAATAGACTGCGATGGACGTGATAGATGTGGCGGCGGCACGCTATATTCCTAAATTGCTGTTAAGTTTGTAGACATTTTCCTGTCCGAAAAGGTGAGTACGAGATATTTATTTAAATTACTTAAGCTCTAAAAAAATGTTATAGCAATGGAATTAAAGACCTCCTTGCAGTATTTTACACAAGATTGTAACACAAAGTTGGCGCAGTCAGATAGGATCAATCGCGTGACCGTACTCTTTACTACAGGCAATAAGTCGTTATATTGTAACATACATAGTAATATTCTACGTATTTATACGTATAAATAGAAAAGTAGAACTGTATATCCAGGAAGGACGCCTCGAATACAGAAGTCTGTCCTAAAACAAATATCTACGGAACAAGACAAGCTTTGTCACTCGACTCGTTCTTGCGGAAGAAAAATCCAATTGTCTACGGTGAACGTCTACAAAATTTTCTTGGATTCTGTGTCTCGTCGACTGCTAGACTTGAGGATATGTTAGGTCGCGAAACTAAAGAGGTACAGATAAATTGTATTTGTGTAATAGTATAAAGAGCATAGTAATTTCATCGCTGGCAAATTCGGGGTGTCGGAGAAACTCCTAAAGGATTTTTTTTTGTGAAACGCGTGTGGATACGTGGGCATAGCGGATTTATAAAGAAAAAGGATACAGGATATTTTTTACTCCAGAATTAGACCTCTAAGAAGAAGAAATGTGTGTTGGGACGTCGCATGGGAGCGTTATTGAACTAGTACTACGCGGACAAAGTGCCAGCAAAAAATAGTAATCCATGTGTGCATGTGTAAAAGTGGTCCACATTCCCAATAATAGATGCATCACCTACTTATCACATGAACTGCACGTAGAGATCCGTACAAACTAATGTCTCAATTCGTGCCACAGATAACGTTTGCTCGGATGCAACGTTAGTTACGTTCGCGGGTTGCCTGCAGAATTACTGGTACGGCAAAGTGACACAACTTGGCATACTTTACTCAATATATGTGACTTAGTGCAAGGCCTGAGTGCAGCGTCCATATAAAACAAATGCAATTTATATGGACGCTCGACGCCCCGCTCTGAGCGGGGCGTCCACTCAGGCCTTACACTTATGTAATAGAGTCGTATTTGGAGTTGAACTATGTTGAGATATTCCGCTTATAAATGTTATAATGTGATCATCGTCATCAGCCGAAGGACGTCCACTGCTGGACATAGGCCTCCCCCAAAGAGTGCCAAAGTGACCGGTCCTGCGCCACCCGCATCCAGTGGACTCCCGCAACCTTTACCAGGTCATCAGTCCACCTTGTGGGGGCCTACCTACGCCGCGCCTTCCGGTACGCGGTCGCCACTCGAGAACCCAATAATATGATATCGATGCTTAATGATAATTGATGTCAAAATAACTATGTTTAGATCTTTCTGTCAAACATTTTACACGGGAAGCCTATGGGTTAGGTATACACGTCGAGCTTACGACGCCTTGCGCGTCCTTTACAATTATTCCTTCAGAATGTTGATGGGACAGCCCCGGCGATGCAGCGCGTTAGGTATGTTCGTGAGCGCGCGCATCGACGGCTTCCATGCTATCTATCATGCGTAATAAGTACGCGTCGCTGCAGGCAGCAGCGACCGAGGGGTAGTCACAACACCATTTTGAAAGTGTTTGCGGATAGAACGTGTGACTGTCGCATGCAAACAGTGGGTCGGTTGTCTCAGAGGTATAATCCTCCTCATCGATGTCGATGACGGCGACCCTAGCAATTACGGATTTGCCCATTGTGAGCTCTGATATATGGCTGGATAGGCCAAACTTACTCTTAATAAAATCGGCCAAGTGCGTGTCGGACCACGCACAACAAGGGTTCCGTGCCTATTAAAAAGTTCGTATCGTTACTAAAATCTTATGGCACTTACGTCCTTTTCTATAAGGAAGGCGGTTTTTTTTAGAAATATCATGAAAACCTTTGAACCGATCTTGTTCAAAATAATTTTCGCTGATAGAATTTAATAAGTCCTATTTGCATGTTTTTTTTCATATTTTTAAAATACACGCTTCAAAAATAAGTGGGCACAATTTTAGTGACTTTCGGGGCGATTATCTCACTTAATCAAAAAAATTGCTGAGAAACCTTATATTTAATTTGAAAGGCCTATCGATTGATGTGCCACACGTAGAGATGGGTAGGGGTGGGTAAATACCGGGTAAATACCCGGTATTTACCCAATGCACCCGGTAAATACCCGTATCTACCCAAATTGGTGGGTATAAACTATTTCGAATGGATTTTTTCAAAAAGTGACATTTTAGGTCCGAGTTTTTTAAAATGAAATGTTAAAAGCCTTCTGAACAACTTTTGTTATTGTTAAATATCCATTATGATGCATAGTTTATGAGAAAAAAAATGTTTGTTATTAAAAATAACACGTATTATTTTCCGAAATAAGATCAAGTTAAAACGGGACCCACTACCAGAATAGTAACTATAAGCCTTAACAAAATGTAAGAAAAATATTGAAATAGTGTTGCCTTCTACTTATTGGACAAGAAATCATCATCTTGCTAGGCCTTTTTCCCATTTACTTGGGATCGGCCTTCCCTGTTCTTTTTCTCCATTCTGCACGATTGAGTGCAAGGTCGGCGTCTATATTAAGATCTTTCAGGTCTCGCTGAACCGTCGTCAGCCAGGTGGCAGGTGGTCTTCCGCGTCCTAGCTTCGTCGTTGGAATATCGAGCGCTACCTTAACCATGTAGTCAACTGGGCGCCCCTGTACATGACCGTACCACCTCAGACGTCAGTTTTCCTGTTATTGGCGCTGCTTTAAAACTACCCCGGATATACACGTTTCTTATCTTGTCCATCATGGTGACACCCGCTGACCAGCGTAACATGCGCATCTCAGTGGTGTGGAGCTTGTTCAGGTGGGGCGTGGGGCTTATTTGTAGCCCAGTACTCGGATCCGTACAACATCCCTGGTCTTACTACTGTCTTATATACATGACCCTTCACCTTTAGAGGCATTTTTCTATCGCATAGGATGCCTGTGAGTTCTTGCCATTTCATCCAGTCTGTCTGAGTTCTATGGACTACATCGCTGTCAATCTTTCCGTCGTTGCTGAGTACGGAGCTTAAACTTTGTAACAGTTGGCAGGCGTTCATTACCTATATAGAATTTGTCATTTTCTGGGTTATTAGCCGTTTTGTCGAACAGAAAGGACATGTGTTCGGTCTTCTTCCGACTGATTTTTAGGCCGTCCTTCTAGCGCTTCCATCCAGCTATTCAAAGCGCGTTGAAGGTCAGTCTCAGTCTCTGCTATTAAGGCCACATTATCGGCATATAGCAGGTGCCAGGGTACAGCCCGTTGGCATTTTCGTGTGAGGTAATCCATCGTGACATTAAATAGAAGTGGACTAAGTGTGGAACCCTGGTGTACACCGACCTTGAGCTTGAAGCTGTCACTCGCACCTGCTGAGCAAATCACCTGTGTAGAGACATCTGTGTACATGACCATAATAAGATCTATATACGACTCTGGGATAAACTGGGCGCGAAGAGCCTCCCATATAAGGTCGCGTGGTACATGGTCAAACGCCTTCTCAAGGTCGATGAATATCATATGCAGGTTTGTGTTGTTGACTTTGGCTTTCTCAATCAGGATTCTTATAGCCTGAGTAGCGTCAGATGTGCCATTTCCATTTACAAACCCTCACTGATTGGTTGTGAGCTTCACGATACCATTAAGTCTGCTGTTGATTATCCTCTCCCATAGTTTAAAGGTATGATCCATGAGCTTTATTGCTCGGTAATTCCCACAGTCACGTACGTCGCCTTTTTCTTTGTAAAACGGTATTAAATGACTTCTTTTCCAAGCATCTGGTATTTTCTGTCCTGCTATAAGTCTGTTAAACAACTCGCTTAGCCAGTCGATGCCAGAGTGCCCTAATATGTTTCCAGATCTATTGGAATCTTGGCTGGACCTTGGCCTTTGTTGTTTTTCATCTTTCTGATCTCTTTGATGATTTCCTCCGTTGTAACTGCTTTTATTGCTTGGTTTAACTTTCGGGGATTCGTAACATTAAGCAAATGGCGGTAGTACTCTGCCCATCTTTTTCTTATATCATTGTCTTCTGTTAATAGTTTATTGTTTTTACGACTTGATGGATATTGATTTCTTTAGTGGAAGATTCTAATTCATTGTTAAAGTTAGCATCGGCTTTGGCTCGTGCGCTTGCCACTTCACGTTTTGCGTTGGATTTCTCTCTGTTGTAGTCTGCTTTATCCGCATCATTACCGGTTTCTTTGTGTTTTCTTAAATGCAAACTTCTTGGCCTGCACAACATCCTCGACAGACTGTTGTCACCATTTAGTCTCTTTAAAGAAAAAAAAAGAAAGAAAGAAAAACATTTATTTATGACAAACATATATAACAACAGAGAAATACAAAAAATAGGACGAACACTGCTTGTCACAAAAGCAGCAAACAGCGTGAAGGGGGCTCTCTTACTCCTGGTTCTCCCTAAATGTGTTTCTGCGGATTTTCTACAGAATGTTTCTAAATCGTTCCACATATCGTTTTCGGTTTCTACCTTTGAAGTGTCTTTTGTGCCAAAGTACGTTTCTATGTTTTGAACTAATCTTGATCCCGCGGCGGTTTTTAGGGATTTTAACTTAATTTTAGGTATCTGCTTGTTGCTGCACTTAACAGGTTTGGGCAATTCAACAAACAATAAGATCAGCCCTAACTGGCAGGTAGCGACGTCGCGATCGTGCCATCTGCGACGCGCGAATATTACACCGCGTCCGACCCGGCCAATTAATGTTTATCAGTTGCCTGGTTGAGACGGCTATTGTGCGTTAAGTTCCACGTGTGGATATTTGATCCATGCTTTAAATATCGATTTTGTTTTGTTTGAGGTAAAAGCTCACGTTATTGAATTTTGTTTGGAATGGCGGTACAAAAATAATATAATATACTTACCTACAACTTTCATTTTTCCATCCTAAAGTTATATATAAACTCACTAAGTAATTAATACACTTCTCTCTGAGCTCGGATGATTGTAAATACAAACATTTAATTTAATTTTTATTTATTTTATTAACAGCATGCATAATGTCCATGAGAACAACGTTTATACATTCCTGCATAACTTGAAAGCATTTTCATTATAATATTTGACTTAAAAAACGCATCAAAAGAGTTTATACCCACCTTTTTGGGAAGAAACGGGTAAATACGGGTAGATTGGGTAAATACCGGGTAAATACCCGGTATTTACCCATGGGTTTTTACCCACTACCCATCTCTATACCACACGCACATCGCATTTGAAAAAAAATTTTTGATTTTCAGTTTTATGTATGGAGTGCACCCCTATTTTATTTTTGTAATTTCATTACGTAACTATGTAGCGGTTAACAAAATACACCTACCCTCAAAATTTTATTCAAATACACCTTATAGTTTTCGAGTAAAATGCCTGTGACATACGGACGGACAGACAGACAGACATGACGAATCTATAAGGGTTCCCTTTTTTGCCATTTGGCTACGGAACCCTAATAATAAAAACTCTTTTACATTGGGGACAGTAGAATTGGCCTGTTGTGTTATAGGTGTACACGTAGGAAGGTTTAGGCCTCAACAAGTAGTTAACTATCTGTTTTAAATGTCAAGTTTATTTTCATTTTTCTTTGTTGTCTTGTTTTGTTAATGTACTTAATGTGGATCTTCGTTAATTATCCGAAATAAACAAATTATTATTATTACTAACCCATTCAAAGCCACGACCCACTTAACCCATTGATTTGAGATAGAAATCTATCTACTGGCTAAATGGCTTTCTACTGGAGCAATATAGTTTTCTGAAACTCTATAGTATATATTCTGTACTGTTTCGAAAAAAATGTTTCCTGGCCTAGTTATTTACGCCAATTCTTCTCGAGGCTGAGGTTTTCTTTTGCTACCGGTGGTAGATTATCGACATCCATTACGTGCAATATGCTTAAATTGAAGAATAAATAACTTTGTCTTTCACTTTGATACTTAGCAACGCAACGTGTGCTATGCCGTAGCTTGCAGTAGCATTTCTCCGTTTTGGCAGAGTACCCCGTACAGGCATGTGTGGGTCATGGTAGCGTTATTCCTCCAATGGGTTAATGGTTTCGTCTCGCGTGGAAGCAAACTCATACAACACATTGATACAACATCGATAAATTCGGCCCGATATTTCGCATAAATTCATAACAGTCGATGATGTAAAGTTGTGATTCCTATGCATCCTATAATTACCAACTAAACAAA
Source organism: Epinotia demarniana (assembly GCA_945867215.1). NCBI lineage: Eukaryota > Metazoa > Arthropoda > Insecta > Lepidoptera > Tortricidae > Epinotia > Epinotia demarniana. The sequence continues at coordinate 38,621,536 of OX244261.1, read as the reverse complement.
GATTCTGCACCATCGAAAGTCAAATTAGCAATCGATCTTCTCGAAGCACATCCAACTAACGATATTCTCTAAGGCATTTCTGACAATATTGTCTAAGAACCTTGAGCAATCGATAATCTCCAAGCACAGAAAAGGACGAGCAGAATCCATTTTAAAATCGACTTCGTGTTTAAATGTGGAATAATTTTATCTGCTCATTCTATCCACTTGTAACCCCAAATGCCTGCTCATTTGCTACCAAGCCTTTGAGTCGAATGGTGCAAATGAGGCACTAATCATCTCTTTTTCACAATTGTTCCTCATTTAACGACGTTGGAAAATGAACGTTGCTGTCTGCTGAACAAAGTTCACAATTAAACGACACGAGTTGAAGATGATAGTGTCGTGGATAAAACCCTTTTGAGACGGGCTTGATATTTTTATAAGACTGATGCTGACAAAAGATGCGTAAAATAAAGAATTGGAATTTATGCTAGTTCTGTTTGCAGTTTCTAATAACACAGCTAAGCTTAAACTAGTAAGTACGTTATGTTAGCCGCACTATTACCTATATAGCCCGTATTATATATAGCAAAAATAGTTAAAATCAGATACATTGTGATTGATAGATCGTTTTTTAGATACTTGATCTTGCTGCCAAACCGTTCAAACATACAGCCATCTTAACACTACTACTTGCTCTGTAGTAGTGTTGTGTTCCTGGAGGTGAGCAAGGTCGCCAGAGCTCCCGAGGGTGCGTTGTGTTGAGTAAAAATAAAAATAAATAAATAAATAAAATCCTCAAACATATCTAGGGTCGGCAACGCCCATATTATTCCTTTGGAGTTGCTTGCGTCTATGGGCTGCGGTGTCTGCTTACCATCAGGTGGGCCGTACGCTTGTTTGCCACCGTCCATGGTTAAAAAAAAGACATTGTTTAGTACATAATAATTGTGAGCGACGTCCGCTCTCGGCGGCGTCGGCTGGGCGAGTGAGCGCGCGCGCTACCGGCCGCGGCAATGCTCGCCCCTCACAGTCACCTAAGAATGACCTAGTGCCGAGACACAAGTCGGCGACGGACGAGCTCCGCCCCTATGTGCTCGGACAGTGCGTCGACCACGCTCCGTGACACAAGTCGGCGACGGACGAGCTCCGCCCCTATGTGTACGGACAGCGCGTACTACCACTCGGCGCCCGAATGGTGTGTTTGGGCTTCGCCCGTGTCCTCAGACACTTTGGGTAATCGATGTTACCAAAATAAAAGAAGGAATAACGAGAAATAAACTTTTTATTTACTTTTCCCTAACTGCCCTATCACTGCCCTAAGTGACTTGATTTCAAGTCCCTAACTTCCTATTACTTTGTAGTTTTTCTTCTTCTTCTTGTTGTGACTTCCAGGAGGCTCCGTTTGACACACACTGATTTGCTCCGGGCCGTACCTGCTATTTATACCTGCTAGTGGGCGAGCAAGACGTGCTGAGTGAGACAATAAAAGTTACGCCCACTTTGACTTGACTAATTTACATTGCAAGATGTTATTGGGATGTTATACATATTAATGGGCGGAAGTCTAAGCTGATTTACAAAGTTCTAATATGGCTTGAGATCTTATAAGTACAGTAGGGTTCGTAAATATTTTCTTATCTGAATAATCGTACATGGAAATCGGGCAAACCGTAATTCGGTCCCTTTCTTAACACTTATTCATCATTTGCGCTGAACCTACTGAGTTTACTTATTTGTAAGTTTAAACATTTAATAGAACTTTTAATTAGCTTTCTAACAATATATAAATCATTCTGATACGATGAGCCGTTGTAAAGGTATAAATGTAAACATATTAATTGCAAAGTGAAAATGCGCCGTACTAAGTTCTAATTCAGGCTCGGTGGCCGCGGCTCTCGTTACGGTCATGTTGGCGCGATACACCCCTCCCCTCCATGGCGGCCAGTCTGCGCTGCGCTCGCGCATAGGCAACATCTCCTCTCTCTTTCTAATACAATTTGTACTGGGATTTTACTTTAATGTTTACAATATCAAATGAATGCTATGAGAGGGTGTTTTATGTAAATAATTACTATGGGGATTCTAACTACTGGGTTCTTTATTTACTCTAAACAATCTAAGTCTTTATAAATAATCACATATTTCTCTTACGTATAATCTCCGTATGACGCGATGCGTAGCTCTGCCGTCGCGTGTTGATGTTGTCGTCCATAATAATAAATAAAAAATAAATAGTAAAACTTTGCAAGGCGATTTGATAACCGGTCATTGTGGCACTCTTTGGGGGAGGCTTATGTCCAGCATTGGGACAGGACATCTGTCGGCTGATATGATACGATGATGATGTTATAAAATGCGGTCGCGACTGTCGCTCCCTTATCGGCCTTACAAGCCAGTCAAGCAAGCCACGTATCGTATATGGACGCTGTTTAAATAATTTTTCATAGACCCTACTTATGTCATTATCATTAATGATAAAATATTGTTCAGAAAATGTGGTACCTGTTTCCCTGAAATTACCAAAATATGTCGTAAATCCGAGACTAATTGAATCAAATAACATTAACCGCCTTTTTTTACCTTCCATATTGGAAATAGCTTCAAATCCCCCATTAACACACTAAATAAAATCCCTGCAGTAATAATGTTCCTAGCCTCAGACAATACCTCTCAGCCCTCAAGTTGAGCGTAAATAAAAGTTCATACTTACGTCCCTCAGCCCACATAAGCTTAATTAAGCCGGAGCCTTATGGCTTTTTATAGCCGTTAACCCTTCAACGCTTACAGCCCCTCAGACGCTGTTTAAGGACGGTTTAGATATTTTATATGTAATGTAATGAAGAACAATTTGTTAAACGTTACGTTTATATGCTTTGAGAATGCTAAAATATGTGATAGTATATTTTACATACATACATACATACATTCACACCTTTATTCCCAAAAGGGGTAGGCAGAGCACATGAAACGTATGTTCCAGCGCCACTTTTAGCATAAATGTGGGTATAAAATATCGACAAAATGTGATATTGCAGTGATAGGTTGCTAGCCCATCGCCCACAACACACTTCAACCCTGGTCCCTTAGTCGACTTTTACGACACCCACGGGAAGAAAGGGGGTGGTGAAATTCTAACCCGACACCACACGGGTAGTATATTTACTATATGTATATTGTAGTATATTTTATCCATACTAATATAGCTACAGTAGCCTAGTGGTTTAGTAGGGCAGTTTCAGGTGATAATGTGGACACGCTGGACAAAAGCACCAATTTTTTTTCAGGTACTTGTCAGGTCCATAGCTTTAAGTTTTTGATAGGAACCAACTCCTCCGTCGGCCATCTTTAATTTTATGGCGGCCATTTTGAATTTTAGTTCATTTATCAATATCCTGAATTCTATTTAACATACCCCTCCGTCAGCCATCTTTAATTTTATGGCGGCCATTTTGAATTTTAGTTCATTTATCAATATCCTGAGTTCTATTTAACGTAGAATGACAAACTTAGTATCTAAATATACATATTTGGGGTCAAGAAATTTAACTAGATCGTTTTTAGAGTCGAGTACCCAAAGGATATCAAACGGAACCCTGTTCTTGAGCTTCCGCTGTCCATCCGGCTGTCTGCGTATCAGCAATAGCTAGACTCTTCAAATTTTCACAGAAGTAGTGTTTCTATTGCTGCTTTAACATACATACACAAAAAAAATAATTAAACAGTGCTCTCATACATGAAACGTAATTTTATGGCGTTTTTTTGCCCGCCCATAACAATAGGTATATCTCTAGAACCGTAATATGTAGACACTTGAAATTTCCGGAGATTATGTGTCACTATAGCCTCTATAATAAACAGTAATAAAAATTTAATAATGTTAATATATAAGTGGGGCAGAGTGCTCGAACAAATGGTCGTAAATGTGGACACGCTGGACAATAGCACCATTTTTATGCATATATAATATTTTTATTATACGTATTGTATGGACTGACGTTTATCTGACGTAGCTATTTTCACGTTCCGCATACATTTGACGTTCCCCTCCCCCGCAAAAATCGGCAGACTTTTTATGTATAGAAAATGACACATGTGACCACTTCTGTTGGTTAAATGCTCTAAGTTTCCAAAGCTTTAAGTTTTTAATAGGAACTCCTCCGTCGGTCATATTTAGTTTTAAGGCGGCCATTTTGAATAATTGTTAATTTATTAATGGAGACGGAGATAACTTCATGTAGATTAGAAATTAGAGAATTCATTCCTTTGTTAACCCTTCAGCTGTGGCGAAAAAACATGGCCGCTTACCCACGTCTGTGGCACCCTCTGAGGGGCGCTCCACTAACAAGGTTTGTGGAGTGAAGTGATTTGGTAAAATTATATTTTCTTTAGTTTTTTACATAATCACAGCCAGGATTTTGGATGAAACTCAATATTTATTAAATTATCTAACTGCAACGATATATCATCGTTACATTAAAGTCGTATTAAGGCTATCTACCTGACCTCGTCACCACCTCACCGAAGTTTACGACGTATTTTGGTTATTTTAAATATAAATCAATTAGTTTTTTGGGGTGTTAAATGAGCTTAATTTGAAGAAATTTGTGTTATACTTATTCGAAAAACATAAAATGGCAGGCTCGTGAGTATTTCTTTTACACTAGACCATTTGAAATATTCTACCAAAATAATGCCTACACTCAGAAGTTGCTCGTGTAGGCTTCGATTTACATGCTTATATCTGAAGTGTTTTATACTGTATGTAATCAAATTCATGCCTGAACAATAAATATGGGTCCTCAACTAGGTGTAACCGTAGCTTTTTTTATTGTAAGTGCAGCAGGTTTTATCTGAGAGTAAAATGAAAAAAGTATGTCTACTTTCATACAAAATAACCTCTTCCAAACGAGTGCAATTATCACAGCAACTATATGTTTTGAACCAAACAAATAAGGTTTCTTAAAATTCACATTAAGTATACTTTTAGTTAAAACTATAATATAACCATCAGTTAAACAAAAATCACATCAAAACATGATTTGAAAACGGTATAAATCAAGGTCATGATTAGTATAGAGTGCGGATCGTAGTGACGTTACGAAGTATCATGTGGGCATCCCTCGGAGGGAAATTCCCGGTCGGTTAGGTCCCCCTCTGAGGGGTTTGTTGTGATCGTTACCAACTTCAATCGATTTATTTACTTTCGGGCCATTGATAATCCATTTAAGTTCATTTTAAACAAATGTATGATAACTAACGGTAATTTTAATAGCTAATAGTAATATTAAATTATTAGAAAAGCGCTAAAAACGTGTTGCCAAATTTTGACCATGAGTAGGTATGTCATGTTAGTCACGGTTTTATTACTGGTAACCCGTTGAAATAACACTTGTTTCTATGTAATTCTAAAGATTACTTACATGTCTCCAAAAACTGTCCTTCTGGCACTACAATTCAGCACTAAACCCACAAATTTTCACTCGCGAACACCGACCGTGTCAATCGTGCCACTGACTATTTTAGACTAACGACTAAATTGATTTTTTCCTCCATTGGCCATTGAAGTTTTCGCTTGCTAGCTGTCACACTGAATTGGCTATACGTTTCAATGGATTAAAGCGAGATCGATATACGAATGCCGGTTTTATTTCTAAGAAAGTAAGCAAAGCCATTGCGCCCCTCCGAGGGCCGCTCCACCGACCTGCAGGAAAAAATATGAAGCCCACAGAGGGATGAACACAGCTGAAGGGTTAAAAAAAAACGAAAGTTAATACATCCGTATTCATAAGGCCTACAACACACTGGCGCGGCCTGCGGTGGCGGACAATAGTAAATTTGACAGCTAATGACAAGTTTACTACGGGTTTAAATACGTTATTTTTTTTTAACACAGGAATGTTTTCTCTTATTTCAAATCTAAATGAAGTTATCTCCTTCTCCATACAATTTGATGATCGTCTAACTAAATGACTACTTGCACTTTGGGATTCCCATACTAACTGTATGGAAAAAGTTTTCTTTGATTTCTGGGCGTTCTAGTAGTCAAACCTTAGTCGGTCTCAAAGAGTATTTTGATCCCTAATAGGAATGGGATCGAATAGCATTAAAAAAAATTCGTCAATATCGATGATTTTCTCGCTGACTGTACTTTTTTTCAAAAATCTGTGAATGTAGATTGTCATCACTTAAAAAGTTAGGAATGAAATGCCAATGACATTTTTGCGTGGCGGCAAGGGCCCTAAGGGGCTGCAAGTAGCTGCCCTTACTGCCCCGTTTTAACTTTCCACCCTGTATAGTGACGTATACTTATACGTTTTAATTATCTGTCAAGATGTATAAGACCTTGATGATGGGAGGGTAGATGTACCTATTGAGGGCCCCTAATTGAAACATTATTGATGCTATTGTGGTGTAATAAATTTGGAAAGCTCTAGATGCCGTCAATTTAATATTGGGTATTATATTGCTGAATAAAGCTTTTAATTATTGGGCTAAGGCCTTGGTATAATTGGGGACAATTTGTACGAGATTACAAAATGCAAGTATACAATTTATCCCAACAAATTTATCTTAAATCAGTTAACGATATCGTCAGAGGTTTTGTATTTTGAATAATAAATATGACAGTGGCAAATAGGGTTGAGACTAATGGACCATAGTCAAACTATAGTTGAACTGCTATATTGTTTGCACGCGGATTGCACAGTTGGCGTGCGTTCTCCTACCGTGTAGTGGCGACTAGGGTTGAGACAATGGACTATAGTCCAATTATAGTTGAACTACAATATTGTTTGCACGCGGACTGCACAGTTGGCGTGCAGTTCTCCTAACGTGTAGTGGCGGCTAGGGTCGAGACAAATGGACTATAGTCCAATTACGTATAGTTGAACAACAATATTGTTTGCAAGCGGACTGCACAGTTGGCGTGCAGTTCTCCTAACGTGTAGTGGCGGCTAGGTTCGAGAACTCGAGACAAATGGACTATAGTCCAATTATAGTTGAAATGCAATATTTTTTGCACGCGGACTGCACAGTTGGCGTGCGTTCTCCTACCGTGTAGTGGCGACTAGGGTTGAGACAATGGACTATAGTCCAATTATAGTTGAACTACAATATTGTTTGCACGCGGACTGCACAGTTGGCGTGCAGTTCTCCTAACGTGTAGTGGCGGCTAGGGTCGAGACAAATGGACTATAGTCCAATTATAGTTGAACAACAACATTGTTTGCAAGCGGACTACACAGTTGGCGTGCAGTTCTCCTAACGTGTAGTGGAGGCTAGGTTCGAGAACTCGAGACAAATGGACTATAGTCCAATTATAGTTGAAATGCAATATTGTTTGCACGCGGACTGCACAGTTGGCGTGTAGCTTTCCTACAAATTGCATTTGGAATACGTTGTAACGAGAGGCACCTCTCCAGTTTTGCGCTCCTATGTATTGAAGTTGAGCCTTTTTACTCATAAAGCCATAGTTTGTCATATCATGTGTTTTTTAACACATTCACTTCCAGGGATCACTACGTTCTACGCTCGTAGCCGATGTCGTGATTCCTTGCCAAGCAGCGGAAAGCGGCTACGGCGTAGGTGCCCGCTAGGCGGGTTCCTGGCAGTGAAAGAGTTAAAATAATTTTTTGAGATGTTAAAAGCTGCCTAAATAAGCGATAAGAATTACCCAGCTCCCGGTACGTATCGACTTTCGTTTCGAAAAATACGAGTATCCTCCCCCATGAAGCAGAACTGACGAAAACAGGCACCCGGGGCAAAGTTTAGCGCGTTAACCTTCCGAGTTGCTGAATTCGAGATGAGTTATCCTTGCTGTTAAGGACTCTCCAAAGTATTACATTACCATTTAAAAAGTGAGTATTCTGCGTCAAAGATAAATAAATAGATATTTATATAGGTAGACACGTAATCAGAAATCAGCTTTATAGAATTTCTTGCTTGATAGTTTAACTTAACACTTTCACTGCCAGGACCCCGCTTAGCGGGCGTCGCCGTAGTCGCGATCCGCTATATACGCGTAGCGATTCTTGGCAGTGAATGTGTTAACCCATGGAGCGCCAATCACGAAACACATGCGTCAGAGTGCTACATTATGAAGATCAAGCTGCTATGAACGACAACGTAGTGCTACACTCGTACCAATGAGTTAATGCAATAGTAGTCACATAAAACAAAGCTAACTTTTAACAAAGTAGCTTTTACTTTTTTTATACAAAAAATATTTTGAGCAAAAAAGAAATTAAAGTCATAAATGATGGACACCATACAGTTTTTGACAGGTTAATACTGAGGAATGACATATAAGGCCCAGTGGAGAAGGGTGACAAAAGGGTATTAATAACAAGTAATTAAAAAAAACAAAAGCATTTTTGGAATCGCATTACGCTACCGAACATGGCCTTGATCGGTCACAATATTTTTGATACACCCTGTATGTGGTACGTGGTGTGAGGTCTATATGTATGTGGTATTCTTACCTACTACCTAGTAACCTATGGCTTCTACTATCATCTGTACTATAAACAGTAATCTGTTTTTAACAAGTGAAAATGCGGTGCTACGCTACCACGAAAATCGCAATTTAGAAGTTCGGGTATCTTCCTTCATCTCTGTCGCTCATATTGAACAAGAGCGGGAGACAGAGTTATCCGAACTTCAAACTTCGATTTTCGTGTCTGTAGTCCGCCGCATGAGAACAAATTTTAGAAGAGAGCAAAGTTGTAGGGTCGTAAAACATGTCAAGCTGATATTGATCCTAATGGGATTTGGGAGAGATACTTCGTTTCGTTAAATTGTGATTAATATACATTTAATATCGTCGGCGTAGACATTATTCTGACGTTCCAAATTAGAACGACGTCTGAAATTACAATCTTTTAAGGAGATACGACATTGTATGTCTAAGAAGTGGTGGTTAATTCTTAAAGCGATTCAACCGGAGAAAAATATTGCGTGTATTTTTTAGCATCATTCTCCAACATTTTTTATTAAAAACAAGCAGTAATTTCTCGAAATAAATTTACAGCTCAATTTTGTTCAAAGAAAGGTTTACTTTGTTAAAATTGGGTGTATTTTTTATATTTTTTCAGTCTTCATCTTGAAAGTTTTGTATTAGGTAGACGAACAACAATGGTCCTTTAAATACACCTCAGGTAAGAAACCCTAGAAAGTTTTATAAGGGACAATTTCGTTTTAGAACACGGTTACCGCACCTGGCTGTATACTTTTCATTAAACACGAAATTGATATTCTGGTTATTTTTTACCGTTTGAGATTTAATAAAGAGATTAAATATAATGACCATCAAAGAATACTTTTATACCCTAAGCTCTCTTACCAAAAATATATACTGAACACCAAAACAAATATTTCTACCATTACAATAGTAGGTAGTAATTACTTACTAGCTGTTTTAGTAACAACTGCACATTAAATAAATAAAATAAAAATATTTACAAGTGCTACCTAAACCCAAATCAGTGCACCCCACTTCCATTCCACGTAGTCGTCTGTTCTACTGTATAATATAAGAGCCCGCGGAGCCAGAAGCTCGCGAAGGAGGTCCTGAGTTGAACGGGGTGCACGAGGCCGAAGCGAAGTGAGTGGGGGAAGGTGGCGAGGGAAGCGAGCCGGCGACCTCCCGAGTGGAGCCTAGGTCGAGTGCCCACGTAAAACGAAGGGCTGACGAAGCGAGTTTCTGGCGGGAGCCCGGGTGGACGGCGGGAGACTGACTCCCAGAAACGAAAGCGGGGCTCCGTCGAATCTAGGAAATAATTGTAGTATTTTTGGGTTAGCAATCATTCATTAAGATAGCATTTTCTTTAGTAGGATAGTAAGATGTTGTAATTTGGGTTATTATTTCATATTAAGATGGAGATAGAATTTTGGTGATCATTTACTATTTTTGGGTTTACAATGATTTATTAGGATAGCATGTTCTTTAATAGGATAGAAGGATGATATAATTTGAGTTATTATTTGGTATTGGTAGAAAGTAAGTGCCGGCCATTTTGACACTACAAACGTATTTACTTTTATTTGATTTTCGAGCGCTCGAAAGTCAAAAATCGGTCCCCAGTTCGTGGAATGGTCATTACAAGTAATTTTAAATCGTGTATTTTTACTTGTCGGATGATTCATTAAATAGATTAATTATGTCATGGAAAACCTTTTTTGATGCATTATTTCAAGTATTTTTTATTAACACAAATTATTACTACACAAGGATTACTATTTAAAATTAAAATAGTTGGCAGACACAGTTTTTTTTTGAACAGGGTCTGGTGAAGCAGCCCTTGGGCTTTAGCTTCAGATCATGTCTAGCATGTGGGGAGTCTCCGCTATGGGGCTACCCGACTGCCGAAGGCATACACAGTAATCTCTGGCAATTATTTTAACCTAACCTAAACCTTACCAAACCACCAGCGTGTCGATGTCACCCCGCTTTGCGGGGTGCCTATTTCCGCTGTGAGGGGCACAAGTGAACCCTAACCTAACTTACTTATAATACAATTGTTACGGTTGTTTGTTTTTTTATTGAGGGCCTTCGCCCCCCGAGCCCCCTTTTTCTGGCACCCTTTTTCTAGTTAAACCCCAGTAATCAGTTGTTGTTTGTTTTTGTAATATTGTTATAAAATTTCGAACTAATGAAATTCGTTGTTTTGTTATTCTGCTATTTAAATTTTGTACAAAATGAATAAATTGCCTAATAATATTCCCTGAACAGTTATTCCATGAAATGATAAAAATTGGAATGATCCGGTCATGAAATAAAATTACACCAAACAATAATTCGTGAACTAAATGTTACTTGAAACGTTTTCGATGAAATAAAATTCGATGAAAAGTTTGTCGACAAAACCAGGGCCGTCTTATTAGTGGGTGTGCTATTGCAAGATACCTTGCACTTTTTGACTATGCGCTGAAACTTGGCACAGTTGATCCTTAGGTGGTCTTGAGTGGATTCAGACCGGGAGCCATCGAGAGCCACCCCGCATTTAGGGGGGAGAGGGGGGGGAAGTTCGACTCCGCCGCGCTTTATTTAAAGCCATTGTTTTCTGAAACTATACACACTAGGGCAAGAGTTATATCATTTTCGGATAAATAAAGGATGAGGAATCTATTTTACGAAACAAATCAATACATTTTGGGACAAAAAAAATTAAATAAAGGAGAAAAACATTTACAGCGTAAATTATTTTTATTCAATATTACTATTTTTTTTTTAACTACATAAGATAAATAAAAACAAAAAATACGGCCATAAAGCCACATTAATTCGGTTTTAGAAAATGTATTATTTTGTACATAAATATGTTAACAGACCGGAAAGGAAATGAAGGTACAGTTTTAAAATACGATAGTTGTCAATTATATGTGATTACTTTGGGTGTTTCGGTATTTAACATGAAATATTTTAAATGAAACTACACCCCGTCAATTAGTTTATATATAACACGCTCCACTGCAAAGACACTGCAAGGAATCCAACGACACCTCATATGTCAAAAACCATGAAGCCGTTTGGACTGTAGCCCGTGAAATAGAATTTTCATGTGCACAATCCACATACAAACATACATGCATGCATACATAATTACACAAGATATGAGCGCCACGCCGCCGCCGCCGACCAAAATCCCACGCTGACGCAGCACCATCGGCGCGTGTCAGCTATTTACACACTCAGTACTTAGCGAGTGTAGCGACCCTCATGTGTTTTATTATTCAACGGTCGGTTTAAATAAATACAGCTACGGTACAGCTACGGTAGCCTAGTGGTTCAGGCATGCGGCTGTCAAGCGGCGGTCGTGGGTTCGAATCCCGGCTCGTACTAATGAGTTTTTCGGAACTTATGTACGGAATATTTACCGTTAGCTTTTCGGTGAAGGAAAACATCGTGAGGAAACCGGTCTAATCCCAATAAGGTCTAGTTTTCCCTCTGGGTTGGAAGGTCAGATGGCAGTCGCTTTCGTAAAACTAGTGCCTATGCCAAATCTTGGGATTAGGTGTCAAAGCGGACCCTAGGCTCCTTTAGGGGCACAACCGGGAATAACGCTAGGAGAATGATGGTCGGTTTAAATAAATAATCCTTTAATTGTCAAATGCGAAGTTCCTAGTTTCGCATGTTTTAGGGTGGTTTATCTTTCGTATCTACCTTCGACACCGACAAATCGATGTCACCAAGTGTACCATGGAAATGATTCTAGCTATGACAATGGTTCGGCACTGACTCTTGTTCGTGTGATGCATAAGCTTTGCTGACTATCGGCGCTCTACGTCCAATGTTCCCCGCTCACTGCCACTTAAGTTTAGCGATTCGAAGGGCTATCTTGAGCGGTTACCTTGCTCCCGCTGCGGTAGCCCCATTTGTGATGCGATCACGTAGATAAACTCCCAGCATAACCCTCTCCCTTGACATTTGGGTGACTTTGAGCCTTCTTGTGAGGCCCATAGTAAGCGACCACGTTCCAGTGCCGTATTTCATCACTGGCAACACACACTGGTCAAAGACTCGTCTTAAAACACTGCTGAATATTGGATGAAAATATGTGCCGTAGCTTCCAGAACGCTGCCCAGCCGAGTTGGATTCGCCATTTGACTCTTTTTAAAGTTACAGAGGAGTCTGGGACACACGCACAGAGAGCAGTCTGCTGAGGTTGGTACTACATGTGCTTTTAACATGATCTTCGCCTTATCCATGTTCATTCTCAGACCAACTCGCTCGGAAGCTTCACTAAGGTCATCGAGCATCGTATTTAATTCCTCCATGGTCTCAGCCAAGACTACTATATCGTCAGTAAAGCGCAGGTGAGTGGTGTACTCGCCGTAGATGTTGATACCTAGCCTTTTCCAATGATCCAGGGCTGAATGGTCCGAAGGCCTAGAACCACCGAGGTCTGGTATCGTAGACAGCATATGGTACACGGACGGATCAAAAATGGGATCCGGTACGGGAGCAGGCATTTATGCGAATGACTAGACATTAGTGTAAGCATGGGTAGTTTGGCAACCGTGGTCCAGGCGGAGACATACGCCATAATTGCCTGTGCACAGGAGGCAAACCAGAGGGCAGACTATCTATATACTCAGTGACAGTCAAGCGGCCCTTAAAGCGCTTACGGCGCCGAAAGTGATTTCTAGACTAGTCTATAATGGTGTCCAGACACTGAACAAGCTTGGAAAGCACAATAAGGTGCAACTAGTTTGGACACCAGGGCACGAGGGCTTCATCGGCAACGAAAGAGCGGATGAGCTTGCAAGAGGGGGGTCTTTGTAGGTCCAGAACCATTTGTGCTCTCCCAGGGAACTGTAATTTCGGCCTCTAAAGCCTACGCCAAAATCAAACACCAACACGAGCGGAGGAGTGAGGCGTGCTTAAGGCATGCACTCTAAGCTCTTCATAGAAGGACTGGACTCCGGCAAGACTAAGAAACTGGAGATCCAGTAGGAAGCACCTCAGAATCATATATGGGGTGTTAACAGGTCACTTCGGGGAAGGAACGAGGGGAAGAATCTTTTGGCCAAGATGGGACTATCGGATAGTTTAGATTGTAGAATGTGTGGCAAGGAGGATGAGACTATGGAACACTTATTGTGTGAATGTCATGCCCTTGCCAGACAAATAATGAATTACTTTGGTAAAGGCTATCCGCAACCAAAGGAATTCAAGGTGCTTCCGCTGAGCTGCATCATCCGCTATATGGAAATGAGAAGGCAAATGCACAAAAGATCCCACGAGAAAAATCGAGAGAGCTCGCGCGCCGTCTTGTGATAGCCGTGCTGATTGGTCGATTCGAAGGAAGGTTATGTTTTTCGAGCGAGTGTATGAATGTAGGTATACATGTATGTATGTATACATAAATGTATGTATATATGTGGATTGTGGACATGAAAATTCTATTTCACGGGCTACAGTCCAAACAGCTTGATGGTTTTTGATATATGAGTATTCCTTGCAGTGTCTTTGCAGTGGAGCGTGTGATATAATATATGATATATAAGTAATTGACAGGGCGTAGTTTCATTTAAAATATTTCATGTTAAATACCGAAACACCCAAAGTAATCACATATAATTGACAACTATCGTATTTTAAAACTGTACCTTCATTTCCTTCACGGACGACACATGCATTGAGGTCGCCCTGACTCACGCATATTTTTTTATTTCCGGTCTGTTAACATATTTATATACAAAATAATATATTTTCTAAAACCGAATTAATGTGGCTTTATGGCCGTATTTTTTGTTTTTATGTATCTTATGTAGTTAAAAAAAAATAGTAATATTGAATAAAAATAATTTACGCTGTATATGTTTTTCTCCTTTATTTAATTTTTTTTTGTTTCAAAATGTATTATTTTGTTTCGTAAAATAGATTCCTCATCCTTTATTTATCCGAAAATGATATAACACTTGCCTTGGTGTGTATAGTTTCAGAAAAAAATGGCTTTAAATAAAGCGCGGCGGAGTCGAACTTCCCCCCCCCCCCCCCCCCCCCCTAAATGCGGGGTGGCTCTCGATGGCTCCCGGTCTGAATCCACTCAAGACCACCTAAGGATCAACTGTGCCAAGTTTCAGCGCATAGTCAAAAAGTGCAAGGTTCCCATACAACAGATAGCAATAGCACACCCACTATATATAAGTAAATGAATATAATATTTTTTTCTCACATTGAACACCATTTTCCACCTGGAACGAAACGAAAGAGACATTTCATCTAAATAAATACCTGTATTTTTATCGTATTTTACCTCTGGTCGCATTGAAGGACCATTAGCACCGAACACATTCCGGCGAATTTTCATTCAGCGGTATTCAATTCGCCTGATCGTCAACCCGCCGTATTACAACACAGCGCTGTTTTGTAAAACAGCTAGCTGTTATATAAAACGGCGGATTATACTATTCCACTTTGACATATATATAACACTATTATCTAAGGACTATATGTATAACTTCACGAATATTTGACCTCAACATCAAATCAGGAAGCCAACATTAAAGGGACATTAAAGTCCTTTGTCAAATCCATTTCTTTGAGCGTTGCCAAATTAGTTCCCGACCTAAAACTTTCCGGATGAATCGGATATTTTGTAAGTAATTAAGTTTATAAGAGGAAATGCCGTAGAATTAGCCTCATTTTATGTTGTTAAACCAAAAGGGCGTAACTCAATACGAGTCCCTATGACATATCATGTTTTGGCTAAGGACGACATTTGTTGGGCGGAGTTATAAGTTATCGCAATTTGCGGAGCGGTACTGTGGTTTAATAATTAATATCTAGGGTGCTTTACCACCCTGTAACATTTACCAAGACGTCTACTTGACAATACAACAATATTCGGGTGCATGGATGCTGTATAGGTAGTTGAATTTGTGAACTCGAACAAAAATGTAAAGCCCAGTATCTCAAACGAATCACTAATTTGAAAAAATCATTTTAAGAAACCCATAATATTTTTGAACAAGCTGTCCAATGATACCCCACATTATGGGTTTAAGACTGCACCGAGCGAAATATGCCAAACAGGCAGTGGCCGTTAAGTAGATAACGTCAACAGTATTTGTTTAATCCATGTATAAACTGTACATTTAGCACTTAGAAGAATGTGTTAACAATACGTTCGTGTAAAAAACTTAAGATTATTAATATTTTACCCTACAGCACAAAGCAATGTTGGACGAAAACTGTAAAATCGTAAGCAGGCGTTAAGTGTTTTTTTATACTTTGACAGAGGAAATCTATCCTGATTTTCAGTTCAAACGAAATATGAATGTTTATACTACAATATATCCGCGTAAAATATTTAAATTATCGTCGTGTAATTGAGGTCCAGATTCATCAAAAGGCGCTTCAAATTCGCCATACATTTTCACTATGGCGGCCGCGCGCCGATGTAAATACGCATTCCCCGTGCTCTGTGGTTCATTCGCCCGCGAGCGTTCAGAGAGAGAGCACGTTTCAATGCGGCGCGGTGACACTTATAAATACTTCGATGTCAATTGTGTATGAATACAGCAGTATACGCAGCAAAACGAGGCTAGTATTTTTTTGATATTCTTAGTTCAGCAGGTCGATCACGTAACGCATTGTACGCGTGTCAGTTAGAACTAAATGACAATTTTTATATAGAAAAATGACAGTTGGATCTACCAGACGCGCGTTCGAAACGTTACGTGATTGCCCCTCAGGAGTCACTTTGTGCGACAGTTCAATATAACGTGTACCCGTATGCTCTTGTAACTTACTTGTAAATTGTTAGTCAACGTTTGCAACGTATTAAATATCTTCCAGTACTTACTTTTACACATGATGGCGAGGGTCTCATGACGAAGCCAGAAGATGGCTGGTGGAACTCTATGATGGAAGGGGCTAAGATAGTCGTTTGCTTTGTTATCTTCAGTACTTATGATTAAACATGATGACGAGGGCGTACTAAAAAAGGTTAAAAAGGAACCCTTTTGGTGCGACTCCGTCCTCTGTCTGTCTGTCACAAAGTGGAATATCTCACGAACTACTTAAGCTATCAATTTGAAATTTGGAATGGTTTTAAATAAGAGTTATCCACATGCATGGAAAATAAGAAATTTAAATATATTTTTAATTTTCTATGAAAAATTAAGAATATGAGGGGGCTTTTTGAAACAGTTTTTCTTTTTTTTCTACATTAGTAAAATTTCGATCTATGAAGGAAAATGTAAATAAAACCATCCCCCTTCTGGATCTAGCGTATTTATAGCGTAGCGTATTTATAGTTAAGTTTGCAATTGAATCGACTTTATAAGTTTTTTTTTGGTTTGAAATTTCTATAAAACTATAATAGAAGTACTCTCTTTAAAATAAAAAAATATAATCGAAATCGGTTCACGTGATTAACAATAATCGCTAAAACACCAACATACATTCATATTTAGCTGATTATCCTTGCACGTTAGTAATAACATAGTCTTGGTGTAAAATTTATTCGTTGTTTGAAATTGAATTCTGTTGTGTTGGGTACAAGTAATTTAACAAATATTGGGACATTTACTTTACCTTGAGTTAATTGATAGTTTGTACGGAACCCTCGGTGCGCGAGGGTTTGCGATCATTCTCGCACTTGACCGGTTTTTATATTTGTCTTGTACTTGTACTTAAAGATTATTAGCTTCTTCCTGTATAGTCATGTTATTAAAAAAAATTAGGCACGTATTTTTTTTATTTTTTTCCTTCACAAAAGAGATCATACGTGTCCAACATTTTGTGTTAATGTAACCGAATGGATAATTACGATATATATTTTTTTTACCCAGGAAACATTTAACCTATTGATCATGCACCCACTATTTATTGTTTTAGTTAAAATGGGAAAACGCAAGGAAAGATATTATACACGGAGTATTTATTTCTCGAGTTGAGTTTAGCTCACTCTAAAATTCTTTTTGCTGTTTCTTATTCACCCTCCCTGAACGTTAACTATTTGGCTTCTTTTGAAAAGCGTCTTGAAGATCTCATGCCGTCGTACAGTCACCATATTATCACGCATATTCTTGGCTAACAGACATCCACAACAATCGCTTGTTCTGTTTTCCGTGTTTACTGTTTGCAAACACCAAAACATTGTGGAATGATGCCGCCGGTGTACGTGTACAACGACGTACATAACACTAAGGCTACAAAAACACTTAGAGGCATACTTTAAATATCACACGGTAGGAATAAATCGAATCGAGACGCGTGTAAATTCACAACTAGGTACTAATAGATATAGACAGACATAATGCAAAATTAGACCGAAATCCCAATATTTTCAGAGACTCATTGATATTGTTGGTTTTTTTGGGGAAACAAGAGCTCGCTTTTCGTGGACTTGGGTAAATAATATATATTTTTGGTCTACCCTGTCTAAAAACTCTGTGCACGCCACTGCTATTTCAATTCCAACACTAGTCCACCGATGACACTGCGTTATTATTACTTTCCTTAGTGAACGGTCAAATTTCAATAAAAATAATAATTGCATTAAGATTTTATTCCTTATATCATCCATGGTTTTATGCGCGGACTTAAGATTTATTATTAGAGAATAATGAGCTACTAACTTTTAGCTTGTGACCGACTCTACCGATCGAGCGAGCCGGCAGCGGCAGTAGTGTGCGTGATGACGCACACACAGGTGCAAATGCCAAATCGGTGCCCGCGTCAAAAGCTCGGTGGAGTCTTAACAAGAAAAACATTACTTCCCTCCTTTAAGTGTATGGGAGGGGAGGTACACCAAGATTTTTTTTTTCAAAATTTTTCTGTTTGGTCGTCGTGATGGATTCATATTCATAGTTTATTGATAATATAAAATTACATGTCAAATTATAGCTAACATAAAGCTATGTGGAAATATAAAAACAAAGAACATGATAATTAAGTTATAAACCATATATAAACTATATAAACTTAACAGCTACTTATTATTTTATTATTTGATAAATAGTTCCCAAAACTAATAAATAGATCCCTATGGTCGTAGAACGTCTGCTCAAGAAGCCATTTCTTATCGATACACTATGAGCGGCGATAAGTTCACGCGGGAGCTGATTATAAATCTTGCGGCTCATGATATGCGTCAGTTTATTTGACTTCGCTGTGCGACACGAGTGGAAACTTTCCGGCGCGGGCGCTGCGGACTGGACCTACGCGGAGTGTCGTGGCTGGGGTTGGCCACGTTGGCGTCCACTACTTCACGTGCGCTTAGTGTCATTTGTATAATAAGAAGTGAGGTGAGGGCAACGTCAGTATTTGTAGGGATCTAAAAAGGGGCCTTGCCGAGGAACTTTGAGGAACGCGCGCTGTTGCCCGCACGGCTCATTGTTGAGTATCGCGATTTATATACCCATGCCGAATTACAGTTTTCTAGTAGTAATGGTTACTGAGCTAAGCCGAAGTCGGACGGACAGACGGATGGACGGACGGATGGCCAGACGGACATGGTGAAACTTTATAGTTAGTTTATAGCCGTTTCCTTGTTGACTACGGAACCCTAAAAAAGAGTAGGAGTTTATTTATTTATTTTATATTACTCAGCAGTAGTATTTGCCTAGCAGTTGGGACACAATATAGGCTATACAAAGTTTTGATTTCCAAGCCTGCATTCAGTTACCTATTAGTAACTGTAAATAAGTAAACATTGCCCATCTGCATTCCACAACGCATTGTATCATGCATGTTAAATGCCACATAACAATGCCTCGCATGACCTGTCCGTCACAACAAAAACTCATTAAATTATGCAAAGGCCTTAAATCCGACGTTTCCTGCCCGGGGCATAAAGAATTGCCTCATTGTTTAAAACACTCGAATAACACCTGAAATGTGCTGTTGGATTTAATCGAGGTGAATGGCGAATGAGCCTGAAATGTTACAGTAGGTAAATGTTTGTTGAGCCTGTCTATCTGTATAGTCGAAAACGTCGTAGTATGTATCTACCTACTCTACTCATGCAATAGTGTTTAAGGGCAAGTTTGGCCTAGCCAGCTATATCAGAGCTCACAATAGGGCAAATCCATGATTGCTAGGGTCACTGTCATCGAAATCGATGAGGAGGATTAGACTCGTCTCTAAGCTTCTCTTTATTATATCGTTCTCCAGATTCATATACTTATATTATGCGAAGTATGGATCAGTTCGACTTTGTTCCAATATCGATATAACCCTCCCTAACCTTTGTCTATATTTTACCTGCATCTTATATTTATTAAAGTTTTTAGATATTTACTACATTATGTGGAATGATAGAAAGCAAATACGCATTTGTAGCTGTGATGGTGAACTATGTCACCATCTGTTGTATCTATTCATATATTCTAATGCCAATACACTGAGCTCAATACGGTCATCTTTCCCCTCCTGATTTCATAGGTTAGCTGCACACTGGCATTCGCCTTCCAGAAAACTAGAGCTTACGCCAACAGTATTTCGAGGGACAGTGTTGCGTTGGAGTTGTTGTGTGGTTTCACTAAGAGGTGATCTCTTATCGTAACCTAACACAAATATCCATTGCAATACTGTCCCCTAGCTACCCTGACGTCCCGCCCACGACATTACGCGCCGCAAAACGCTTGCTGCGCCAGCTAGTGTTTTATCTGTTCATTGCGCGGCCGAGACGTGCAACGCACTATGGTTAGTTGGGATCACGCGCAATTAATTAAAAAAACCACAGCCGCCGCCGCGGCCGTGCAATGTCGTGGCCGGGCTGTGACAGCGCGTGCGTCACCGGCCGTGAGGCGAGCGCATGAGCACGGCTATCACGCGACGGCGCGCGAGCTCTCTCGATTTTTCTCGCACTATCCGTCTCTCTCTTATTAGAACTCTTAGAACAAGAGGTATAGTGCGAGAAAAATAGAGAGTATGTCGTGGCCGTCCCATGATAGACGTGCTGGCACAGTTAGTGTTGAGTCGATACGGCTGCGAGAACTTGACCTTGAATAAGAACTCCCGAAGGGCTAAAACGTGTCGCCTGTAATGAGTTTTTTTTTTCAGTTAAAACACCCTTGTTTTACAACATTTTCTTCTGCCAAACTGCAGGACAGTTTGTTGGCAGAGGGACTCCCTTACAAAAAAAATAGATGGGTAGGCTTAGCTATTAGTTAGTTACTTTAATTTTATAAGTTTGTTTTCTAATGGTACAGCTCACGTGATTACTTTACTTAGACTACACTTCCAGTTTAGATTTTGTTTTTTCTAAGAAAAACTCCTTCACTCTAACCTTAAACATTCTAAATGTATTACATTCTATATCATACGGTATACCGTATGATATAAGATATATCATTATATATTTGGGGGTATTACTTCCTACTTCTCTTCCCATAATAATGATTACCACACGCCGGCACCTCTAACATTTTTTTACTAATTTTTCTTGTTAATTTAGAGTGAATGAACACAAGAGTTTAAACGTTGGACTCTAGACGGTTCGATACTATTGGCTAGTTCATCTTCTTTAATATGTATTTGTATCATTTAAGGAGTCAATTCACTGTACAGGTCGACACACGTAAAAAGAGCCCTGGCGGCCATATAAAATGTATGGCCGCCAGGGTTCTTTTTACATGTGTCGACCTGTACAACGTAACTACCCAACATAACTTCTATTAGGTATAATATGAAATAGCGATCCGATCGCTAACGAACCCAAAATTCCTCAAAGGAAAACTTTCGTGCTCTTCATGCGAAAAAGGATGTAACTAACAATATTTTTATGAGCGTCGTTGGAGGTTATGTTCTGAAGGAATTCCAAATTAGTTCCTTTGTACTCGTATATTTGCAGCATTTTCCTTAAGTAACTTTTGTTCTTCTGTGAAGTGTCCGTCAGAAAGTCTACCCACAAATGAAATGAGCAATAAGGAGCGTTTTAAAGCTTTATTTGTTATTGTGTGGCTTTTGTTTTGTTAATGCGGGTCAAAATCAAATGAATTCTAGCAATGACAAGACATATCTATGATTCTTTCAGATCAGTAAGTTACACCTTATCTTGGTCTAGAGATTAAGTATACAGATAGTTCAAATTCAACTAATCTTTGCGCGCGGCTGTATGTGTTCGTGCGCTCCTAACTGCCTCTGTGTGGGTGCGTACACCCTGTTAATACGACTGCCGTGCATTGATGTTATTCATATCTTCGTTCAATGCGGAACTATTTTAGCTATCGCTGACAAAGGCGGATATACCTTCAATAACACATCCAGCGCCCCTACTACTAAGTAGTGTCAAAGCGGACCCCGGGCTCCATTAGAGCACAACCGGGAATAACGCTAGGAGGATGATGAGCACCCTTATCCCGCGATTCAAGATAGAGACGTGCGCACAGATAAGTTGGACTATCTGTCCCTTACCTGAGTGACCCTACTCCACTAAGAAGAATACTTGCCTCAGTGGTCACTATAACTCGGTCACAATATCTGTGGACCTCGCTGGAATGTGAAGCCCCTCCCCCCTCTCTTTTACCTACCCGCGCTCACCCCGTCGCCGTCAGTAGCGCCGACGTGACGTCATCGACGCCAGATCTACAGATATTGTAACCGGGTTGTACAGCTTACCTTAGAGCGGCCTCGCACGCGCTTGCCGTTGTTGAGCCGCAGCCACGAGTCCCAGCGGTGGCGGTACACGGAGATGACGTTCCAGTGGCCCAGGCGCACCGGTTCTGGCGACCGGAGCACTCCCGCGCCGCTGCCGCAGTCGAACCTGACGTAAATGGTACATTTTAATCACATCACACAAACACATCATCAGCCTATATACGTCCCACTGCTGGGCACAGGCCTCCTCTCATGTATGAGAGGGAACGGGCAGTAGTCGCCACGCTGGCCCAGTGCGGATTGGGGACTTCACATACACCTTTGAATTTCTTCGCAGATGTATGCAGGTTTCCTCACATTTTAATCATCTTTACCTATATGTAAGTTGCTACGCTAGCTGTGTTTGCCGCCAAATACGAGACAGAAGAGCAATTGGCGACTTTTTGGAACGTCAGAACTGCTTAGCTTAGTTTGCGGAAAATCTTTAACACGTTCGGGCCAGCAACGTTTTACCACGTCATCATCAGAATATTGTAATAAACACAACGTCTAATGACTACCAAACAAAAAAAATATTTTCTCGCACTACGTTATAAAACGTCGGCAGTCCGTATTAATTCCTATTAGAACTATTCCTGTGCCGTAACACTGAGAAATTCCAAACTGCTAGAGCCGCAACGCATCAACTTTTGGGAGGATTTTTCGAACGTCCATTGCACACGCACACATGCCCACGGGCGCTAACACAACGTTCGTGTACGTCGCGCGGGTAAGCGGCGCGCCCCGCAGTGGCCAGCGTGCGTCGCAACGGGCTGCGAGTGCGCTGTTTTCGACGGAGCCGCGAAATTTGTTGAATAAATCGTAAGTATTTTGTATTTTTTTTTATAAAAACCTTTCGTTTTTTTACGGTTTACGCATAATACTCATATTTGTCTTCGATATGGTATATTATTGATTTCAAATAACCGCGTGGCGCGTCGAAAATAGACTGTACAAATACTATTATTTTATAATATTTACCCACAAATACTATTATTTTATAATAGTAATTGTACAATGGAACGTGCTATGATTGGATTCAAGTATTATCAAATCAAGGTACTAAGTGACATTTGCGAAAAATCATGTAATTACTTTGTATGTTTCTAAAAGTAAAATACATACTTTTTGTTTTAGATGGATAGAAAACTACGTAATAAAGCGACACTGAAGCTTTTTGAAGACTCCCTGTCAGAAGAAGATACACCAGATCCTTACAGCGACGATGGAGAGTGTGGATCTGATCAGGATTATGATCCAGAACCAGCCGGATCTTCAGAGAGCGACAACTCTGTAGTTGACGCGCGACCTTCAAAAGCGACGACATCGAAGATCGAATCATCAGTCTCAGGTGATTCTGATAGTTCAGCCTGTTCCTCAAGTTCTGACAGTATTTTTGGGACTCGGGCTCGGAGGAAACAGACACCGACTTCAGTCAATCGTCGTAGAATTGCATCGGACTGTAGTTCAAACACGGCGGAGGCTGATACTATTTCACTTGAATCTCTTCCTGGGTTACCTTTGGCAGCTAATTTAGAAAATGGAGTACCTAACGCCTCACCGTCGCCTGTACAAATGGAGAATATCCCTACACCTCCTATATGTTCCTATTATTTTGTTGTGAATTCATACCTAATAATAAATGATTCATGCAATAAATACGTTTTATTATCCATTTAAAGACAAATTTATAAGTTTCAATGAGTATAAACGGTGGCGTTTATCAACGTTGTTCATTTTGGCATGCTAACATTCAAATATTTTTGTGATACAACGTTTTATCATGTCGACGTCATTAGATGTTCATGCATCACATTCACAAAAAAGACTTAATCATACGACGCAACTTTTATACACGTCACCGTGTTATGATGTTGTTTCTAGTCTATAACAAATTTAATGATTTGTTGAGACACAACGTGTATGAAAGTCGATAACAGACGGTGACGTGATTGGACGTTGTGTAGTAAATTGATAAAAATGAGACGTATACGACACAACGCTATATAACGCCGACGTCTCAAGACGTTTGTGTCACGCATGGAATCTTTGGAGTGTTTATAGCCTGCAGAACGTCATCCAACGTACCTGCGATTTGTATGGGAAAATATTGTGTCACGACCTCAGTACCTCATTAGGCCGGCGGTGGGCCGAACGTGTTAAGGACGTTTTTATCGGATCAAGAGTTTTGGGGGTCACCACCCTTTATTCCTCAACTATTTGCTCACTCTGCTAGATTTTCGATATCCTGCATGCGTAGTCAAGTTTCTTGTATCATACTCATACGAGTAGGTACTTACCTACTCATTATTGATAAGAAATAAAAATCCTTCGAACCTCTCCTTTATACAAGCTTTTGTAGCGACACGCTACATAAGCGCAATCAGCACTTTGTAAATGACCGATGCCGGTCTGAGCGAGAGAGACATCAGTTGGCCGCGAACCTTACAGCGCTACTCACCTTAAGCACGGAACCCTAATGTCCGTACCTTAATTGTAAACTGTGTCGTTGTGTGAAGTTAAATAAACTATTTGTGTAAAATAACTACCTTGTTTGTCTGAACACTCCTCACCATAAACAGGTAGTTAAATTGGTGACCCCGAGTGTACCTAAAGCAAATTAAAATCAGTAATTTTTATAAACAAAATGCCGGATCCCGAAGAAAACGGCGCCGCGTCTATGGAGCTACTATCAGTGTCGGTCGCAAGTAGGATTCCGCCTTTCTGGAAGGACATTCCAAAAATATGGTTCGCGCAATTTGAATCAATAATTGCGCCACAGAAGGTCAGCAAAGAAACCAAATATGACCTTGTCATCGGCAAATTGGGGCGAGAGGAGCTCATGCTGGTGAGTGATATGTTGAAAGGCAGAGACAGGGATTATGACGCTTTAAAAAAGAGATTATTACACTGTTTGCAAATATCCTCTGACGAACAGTTTGACAAACTGATGCGCGATACACAATTGGGCGAACAAAAGCCATCACAGCTATACAGGCGGATGGCTGAAATGGCCAAGAGTTCAGCAGTAGAAAGTGCCACAGTCAAGAAACTGTGGTTAAGAAGGCTACCAGCAAGCGTTCGAAACGCACTAGTTGCACATGAGGAAAGCGGTATGGAAGAACTCACATCCCTGGCGGATAAAATTATGATAAATGCGAAGCAGTGCGCGATCGATGCGTTGGGAGACAACAGTCAAGATACAGACCTCAGGCAAGAGATCAAGAACATGACGCAAAAATTTGGACTATTAAGCGCCGAGGTCAGCAGCATAAGAGAACAGCAGACAGCGACGCGGCAAGCTGACAGCGGTTTTAGGAGGTTTCCACCCGACTACCAACCACCACGGCAGAAAAGGCTCTGCAGGTTTCATCAGCAGTTCGGGCGTTTTGCAAGGAACTGCCAGCAGCCGTGCGCCTGGCAGAACAGGGAGCCATCGCGAACACCAGCGCAAAGACAGCGTGGAGGGAGCTCGTGGACGTCAAGGCAGGGAAACTAGCTGCCGTGCACTCCGAGGCAGCAGTCGCGAGTGCACGGGCATTTGACAACCACCGTTTATGTATCAACGACAAGATCAGCGGCACAGCCTTCCTTATAGACACGGGAGCAAATGTGAGTGTTATCCCGGTCAGTAGAATCAGTGACGCGAGTTCTCGTGAATGTTCGTATAGACTATATGCCGCGAATGGAACAGAAATCAAAACATATGGAAAAATTTCTTTTCCACTACATCTAGGCCTACTCAAGCCAATGATTTGGACTTTTATTGTTTGTGACGTAAAACAGCCCATATTGGGGGCTGATTTTCTAAAAGCAAATAAATTGTTAGTAGATTTATATAACGGCAGGCTTGTAGATAGTTCTACAAATGTGTTCGCGTGCGGGCCCATGGTTAAGAAAAATCAGGCTATTTATACGGTACAGGCTAAGCACCCTTATCGTGATATCTTGGATAAATACCCAGATATCACGAGATTGGTTAGTTTCAGTGAGCCGGCGAAACACAACGTCAAGCATCACATTGAGACGTCAGGGCCCCCCGTTTTTGCGAGGGCTAGACCTTTGCCGCCGGAACGCTTCGAGAAGGTAAGAGAAGAGTTCCGTGTGATGCAGGAGTTGGGGATTTGCAGACCTAGCAAAAGTCCTTGGGCGAGTCCACTGCACGTGGTTCCCAAAAAGGACGGGCAGCTGCGAGCGTGCGGAGACTACAGGCGGCTTAACAATGTCACTAAGCCCGACCGCTACCCCATCCCCAGGTTACAGGATTTTACCTACGACATAGGCATTTGGGCCAGGTCGTGTGTCGATTGTCAAAAATGTAAAGTCAGCAGACATGTCATTTCGCACCTAGGAAGTTTCCAACCAGCAGGGCGTTTCGCACATTTACATGTAGACTTAGTAGGACCTTTGCCAACTACGCAACAAGGTTTTAGATATTTACTAACAATGATTGACAGATTCACACGGTGGCCGGAAGCAGTTGCCATAGAGAATATGACGGCGGAGACAGTAGCTAAAGTAGTCTACGAGCACTGGATATGCCGTTTCGGAGCACCGATTCACATCACTACAGATCAAGGTAGACAGTTTGAGAGTGAGCTTTTCGAAGGTTTACTCAAATTCTTAGGTATCAAACGCAGCCGGACCACAGCATATCATCCGCAATGTAACGGAATTTTGGAACGGACACATAGAACTTTAAAGGCCGCCCTCACGGCCAGGATGATGGGAAACGCGTCCTGGCTAGAAGAACTCCCGACAGTGTTATTAGGTTTGAGAGCAGCCATCAAATCGGACAGCGATGTAAGCGCTGCGGAACTTGTTTACGAACAAGGGCTACGTCTGCCAGGAGACTTCTATTATCCATCACAGGTTAGTAATCTAGATCCAGAAGATTACGTCGAAAAACTGAGAGAGACGATCGCTAGGCTTAAACCCATTCCACACAGGCATAAGGATCATAGAAAAATATTTGTGTTTAAGGAACTAGATAACTGTACACATGTGTTCATTCGAAATGACATGGTGAGAAAACCTCTTACACCGTCGTATGACGGCCCTTATCGAGTTTTAAACAAAACTAGTAAAGTATTCAAGGTTCAGTTAGCAAACAGACAGGCGGAAGTATCGATAGACCGTCTTAAACCAGCATTCTTATTAAACCACGACATACAAAACAGCCCGGATCACAATGTATTGATTTCACCAAACAGTCCAACAAACCCGGTATCAATTCCAGGTACCCGCGCCACACGCAGTGGTAGAATTATAAACAGGCCCCATCGTTACCTAATTGATATGTAAGCAATTTGTATAACACATTCATAATGCGACACAGAATCGCCCACAGTCTTGTTATGTTAGCTTTAAGCATATTTCATTGTAGTGTTGTTAACACGGCACATTTTATATATATACGGTGACACACTCTTGTTATTAAAGTAGGTCACAATTATGTAGAATAAGCAGAGTACATGTTTTCTTCAATGTTAAGCGAGGTAAGACAGATCATTACACCAGTACCACTCAAGTTTCTCAGTACGATCTATTTGTAGATTGTACTATATATTTTTCATACGAGTTAAATTTTACTTAGTAAAAATTTTGTTTTCTAAAATGGGTTACTCGCAAAGCAAAGAAGACAACAAAAACTCCCATAATGCGGTGGTGATCGCAACAGTGGAAAATTTGTCAAACCAAGTTGACAGTAAACTCAATTTTGTCGGAATAGGTTTAATAGTCTGCGGAATAGTTCTGCTAATATTAACCTGTTTCATCATAAGGAGCAAGTGCAAAAAGTGTACGAGGACATGGCTACAAAAGGCTATCAGCAAATTGCCGCCACCGCCACCGCCGGTGGAGATTAAAGTAGCGCCTAGAGCGCAAGCACCTGTATATTAGCAGGGTTCTGTAAGGTGAATTAAAAAACTTCTCAATGTATTTTATACCTTGTTTATTTGTATTTTTTTTATATAAGGGTGATTACAGAGAACAATGTGGATTTATATAATTTATCAATGTTTAAAATGTGACTAGTAATAATATATATTTCTATTTTTTTTATTTTTTTAAATATTTCTGGACGTATAATTTTCTTCAACAAAATTTTTTTTTATTCTTTTTTGTGTGTTTTTTCAAAAGGGGGGGGAGTAATGTAGCGACACGCTACATAAGCGCAATCAGCACTTTGTAAATGACCGATGCCGGTCTGAGCGAGAGAGACATCAGTTGGCCGCGAACCTTACAGCGCTACTCACCTTAAGCACGGAACCCTAATGTCCGTACCTTAATTGTAAACTGTGTCGTTGTGTGAAGTTAAATAAACTATTTGTGTAAAATAACTACCTTGTTTGTCTGAACACTCCTCACCATAAACAGGTAGTTAAACTTTTATTTAACTTGACCTGTTCGTTTGTATGTTAGTTTTACAGAAAGCGACAAATCTTGTAACTGAATTTTAAAGCACTTAACTTTAATCGATTGAGCTGAAATTTTGGCTATAGAAGTTTGGATGACAATTCAATCTTATAATCGCGACAATTCAATATAGAGCTGATCTGATGATGGAGACAGAATGTGTTAGATAATTGAAGTTGTAACGTAAACACTAATCTAATACATTGAGGTATCTAACCTTATCTCTTACCTCTTGTTATCTTCTTCAGAGCTGTTTACTACTTATGTGACAGGGACAGGTGCCAGACGTGATGGCTTTTAAGAGTGATTATATAAAACGTGTAATCATAGTACATTACGTAACTAGGGCGGTGCATTCGTGAATGCACCTGTTTGTGATAAATATGCGCTCTGCGCTCTTTACGAATTACCGCCCGTGTTGAGTACAAAATTTTACGTCCTCACCTGGCCACAATGCTTGTTTTCCCGTACGCGCAGCGTGCAGTAAAACTCGCATTATGGCCAGGTGTGACGTAAACGATATAACCTATTGTTGAAGCGTTACTACGTATTTTATTTTTGCCGAAGTCCAAATCCCAAGTGAATCGACGTAACCCCGTTGAGTTTGAGCTCGTTAGAGTCGTCTCCATGAGTAGTTGATGACGGTAAATGTCAATGTAAATATACAGAAAAGTACCTACCCTACCAAAAAGGTAAAGGGAAAGATATTGTACGTCTTGTCCATCTGTCCGTCTGTCCGTCTATGCCTCTATCCGTCTGGCACATATATCTCAGGAACTACTTATGCTATCAATTTGTCTATTGACACGCCAACAAAATACAAGGCTTATACATTTACACAGACAAACGAATAGAAGAACCACGTCCTACCTGCATCTCCAAAACAGGTGTGCAACAGCATTCAAATTGAGCCAGCAGGCATTCCATTTGAAACAATTGTAAAGGAAGCTAACACATGTATGAAAAATTAAATATTTCAATAATTATGTTTATTTTCTGTGAAAATTACGAATATGAGGGGGTTAAAAATTCATATTCTAGTTAATAAATCAAATGCGGTATCATATGAAAGGGATTGAGTTGCACTTACTAAAATCGTTTTATTTTCTACAGCGGTAAAATTTTGATTTACGAAAGAAATTTTTGAAAAAAATACCACTACAGACTTTTAAATTATACCACCTTAAGTCTAATAATAAAGCCACAACAGTAGTGTCTACGCAATCGTAGCACCGCTAACCCGCAACCATCGTGCAACGTATTTCTCAATGTCTACGACTTTCGTACAACCTTCAACCTACTTCAGACGAATGTAGACCAGACTTAATCAATATTAATTTTTAAATGTCCTCAGACTGAAATAATATGATTACATTCTATAATGAATCGAATAATTTATTCAAGTCGGCCATTATTAACGTAGCATCAATTAAGGATCATAGCACTGTGTAAAATGTTGTTATAGGGCTTTAAAAAATCGGGGTGTCAATTTAGCCCTTCACTTTTGCATCGCATGAAATGCAAATCAATAAGTTTTGCGCCTTTGTTGTGAAACTTTAACTTAGTGATTATGAAAGCGAGTGCGCGAATCAGGGAAATCATTTTGGAATGTGAAACATAGGTCTTACATATTGAGTCTAAAGTGCATGTTTTGAAAATTATAAGACTAATTCGCCAGTACATACATACTTATGATAATAATTTACTTTAAAAACAAAGTTTTAACCGACTTCAGTTTAGTACTCCGCCAAGCAACGAGAACATTTCCACATTTTTTTTACAATTTACCACATAAACTGATTTCCAATAGCAAATGCGTTGATTACTATAGAAAAAAATCGAATCGCTGTATGTGGGCCAATAATATTTGAGGACTTCCGTCGATTCCCCAAGATCATCACCAATGGCACTTCATTCGTTCCTATTTCAACGGAATCTTATCAGAACCTGTGACGTGCTTTTGCACTTTTAAGTACATAATTGAGGAATTCGATAAGTCATCTGTGGTCTTTATCATCAATTCCTCGCCACCAAATTTATGATTTCCGGATGTAAATACACGACTTATAATAGAAAATACCAAAATCACTACACGCGTGCCTAATAAAATTGAGGAGTTCCCTCAATTCCTCATGGATACCATCATCTAACTGAGTTTAGAAAAAAATGGGACCCACCTGGAAGCATATACACACAAACATAAAAAAAAAAATCGAATCGGCTCATCAATGACAAAGTTGAGAGCCTCGAAGAGGTAACAAACATTGAAAAAAAAAAAAAAAAAATACGACCGAATTGAGAACCTCCTCCTTTTTTTTGAAGTCGGTTTAAAAGTGAATCTGTGCCGTGACATGGGCCCAACTGAGCTTGTTGCTGGCTTTGCAGCTAGCGCTGGTCTTCCATTGGGTCCATCCAGTGAGGACACAGTATGGACCTTCAGGAGCCTATATTTTATCTTTCGCCTCCGCCTCCGCAATATGTAATACACGGGCGATGCAGCGCGGCTAGTAAATATCATAAGGCCTTATACATCTTGACAGATGATTTAAGCAGCGTCTGTACGCGAGGGACAACGCCTCTCGTGACTATATAGGCCAATCCGGGATCGACATTTGCGTCCACATTTGGGGCACGCAAAATGAGGGACAGTATCATCGGCAATTTCTTGACGATTATGCCTCTTAGCGCGTTTGTGGGCTAGATCTTGGAACCAGGTATCATCGTGGATTTCGAGGCCTTTTGCTATAGTGTTCCTCCACTCATCGCGATTGCCAGCAAGATCTTCCCAAGTGGTGCGATCGATGTTAAATGCGACCATGTCGCGTTTCACGCAGTCCTTGAAACGTAGCATGGGGCGTCCATACATAAGTGTAAAAAAAGCACATAAACAACCCTTGGTTTTACATTATTTCCTTCTGCCAAACTGCATGACAGTTGAGGGGAGAGTAAATAAAATTCAACTTTTCTCTATAACCTACATATGCTGATAGATAAAAGTCGCCCTTTAATTTTGCCAAATTTTCCATACATTCTGACCAAGTTTTCTTGTGCTACATTGGTATTACAACAGTACGAGTACATTCACTTGGTACAAATGTTTCGGCTAGTTTCTGTGTATTTGTTTTATCTCCTAAGGGGGTGGCACTTCACTTTATATGCGGAGTGCTAAGAGGGGTATAGCCACAAAACTTCAGTAAAGTCCGTCTTGTATTGCAGAGGTGAATAGATATAACATATTTAAATTGTCTAAAACAAACATAACAAATCCCTATTCGAACACGACATACAAGAGCTTTTTACCTATAATTGCTTGCAAACGGGCGCTAGACCAACTCGACTGTCATTATCACGTACATACATCAAATGGTCAACCTGCAGGTGCACACAGACAATAAATAGGTGCTGTATTATAAGCAAAATGGTAGGACCTTGACCTACCATGGAATCATATCAAAGTTTATCATGTGTGTGTGCGGGCAGCTGCCATGGTTTCACTGAGAGTTCAAATGGAAAACGAGCGATGGATACGTGGATGGATATTGGATATCACGCGAGCTCAGCTACATGTTGAGCGACATGTTTCTTTTGTTTTTATTTTGTGTGTCACGAGTAAATGTATTCATATCAAAGAAGAAGATAATTATAACGTGGGAAATCTCTGCAATATCAATTTGTCACGGTTCTGTAGCAAATATGATAGCATCCATGAACTAAAAAAATCATAGGTACAATTTGTTTGCATCAAAAATCAGCGAGTCCACAGTTATTGATCCATCAAATGACCTAGTAGTGCGAAGTCCTAAATCGAGTTTCAGCTGCGGTCTTGAACTCGCGACCCTCCGTTTCTGTCAGGTACTGGCCTACACTGTCTATAACTCTCTAAAACCTTAATGCCGCAGATTGGATACCAGCGGGTAGCGCAGCGGGGTGACGAGCGGCTTTTCATACATTCGAGTAACTTCAATGTATGGACAGCCGCTCGCCGCCCCGCTTCTCGCTGGCGTCCAATCTGTGGCCTAACATGGACTGACAGGAAATGGTGCAAGATCGGGCAACAAACGTCAACAAGTGACAGGGGTAAGACTCGTCTGGGTTGGCGAGGCCAATGAAGCTAGTTAAATATAATTCTTGAGACAAGAATTTTTAGAGCATGCGTTATGAAAAGTTAATACCTGAACCAACAAATCAAAACAAGTCCCGATCTCGCTAACGGAGCAAATTTTATAATCCTCGCTACACTAATTAACAGTTACAGCTCAGCTTTTGTTCAGTTTACTATCGATTTTGTCTGGACTGAAGTGGTTATTACCACATTTTTTACAATTTACCACATGAACTGATTTCCGATAGCAAATGCGTTGATTACCATAGAAAAAAACCGAATCGCTGTATGGGGGCCGATAATATTTGAGGATTTCCGTCGATTCCCCAAGATCATCACCAATGGCACTTCATTAGTTCCTATTTCAACGGAATCTTATCAGAACCTGTGATGTACTTTTGCACTTTTAAGTACATAATTGAGGAATTCGAGAAGTCATCACTCATCAGTGGTCTTCATCATCAATTCTTCACCACCAAATTTGTGATTTTCGGATGTAAATACACGAGTTATAATAGAAAATACCAAAATTACTGCACGCGTGCCTAATAAAATTGAGGAGTTCCCTCAATTCCTCATGAATCCCATCATCTAACTGAAATATCGACTCGGCCCATCAATGACGGAGTTCTGGTAACAAACATAGAAAAAAACATACAACCGAATTGAGAACCTCCTCCTTTTCTTTGAAGTCGGTTAAAAAGGGAAAGTCTGTGAGATTGTAGCTTTGTAAGTTTGTACCTACATATGTAATGGGTAATATCGGGAACGATATTAAAAATTCTTTCATTTGCGTGTAAAATGGGTTTTCTGTATGTAAATGGCTGTATTTCATTCCGCGGGTTGACTTGCGTTTTTTGTAGTACGCGGGCAAAGCCGCACGGGCAGCTACTAGTTTTATAAAATACACACAAATATTTCTCAATAAAATTGTATGTATTGGCACGGGACTTCGTCCGCCTTAATAACTCTCTTAGCAAATTGCATCCTTGATTCCATCCCTTTGGGGGTTGATTGGGTGATACAAAGTATGCTATGTTTTAAATGAGGTTGTAAACTCAATGGCAAATTTAAATTCATAACTACTGCCTTGATATTTCACATACCTTGTAGTAACCATTTAGCCATTTGACCCCAACAAAAAATACAGCCATAAAATGCAATATTACGCAGACGGATCCCTGAATAGAAAAATGGTTTTACAAAATCCCACAATATTTTTGAACAAGCTATTACAACGATACCACACACCATGGATTTACCAAGAAAAAAAACCTAAATATAAATGTTTTTCAAAATATTATTATACAATTTTGTCGTCGTGATTGATTTAGTTACCCACGCCGAATTATAGCTTTCTAGTAGTAAGGGTCACTGAGCTAAGCCGCAGACGAACAGACGGACATACCGAAACTAATTGACTACGGAACCCTAAAAAGGGCTAATTGCAGACCTTCAGTTTTGTATGAAATTCCATTAAGAACACAACGTCAATATTACAATTGCATGTTTGAAGAAATAGTTATTTGTGCAACAAGACAGCAAATTTTATTTTTGCTGCGAGTGCTAATTTTGAGCCCTGAGGAAACGAAAGATTCAAAAATTGAATCACGAGTGTAGCGAGTGGTTCAAAGTTTGAATCTTGAGCGCAGCGAAGGACTCAAAAGCACGAGATGCAAATACTTTGCTCTCGAGTAACACATACAACTTTTCACCTCAGCAGTGAGAACATATTCACATCAAAAAATATAACATACCTTGTGTCACGTACCTATTCGTCTCAAGATTACTCAGGAAGAAAACTTAATTAGGCGTTAGTTAACTGCTTGTTTTAATTTAACTTGTCAGTGCCAGCCGCGCCGTTATTCAATACTAGAAAGGCGAGAGAAGGCGCAAAAAACCAAAGGATATTTCAGTATCTAAGTATAATACGAATGTCGCGTGACACTAACACATCAATAAAAACTAACCGTGTTATTGTTAAATTTCACAGATTTTACTAATATCTTCGAGATAATTTTGAAATATTTATCATTATCACAAAGGGCACACATTAGCATATTACGTACTGTATCTCGCGTGCACACCAAAAACACAAACGTACTGTTGTTAAGATACTGCCTTCGTCACGTCACTGACTTCACGATATTTCCTACTTAGATAGAGAATTGATTTATACTACTAGTTTTTATATTTAAAACCAATATCAATAACGCAAGAATGACGAACAAATTCTACATAATAAAATCTCAAACAAATTAACAGCGCGCAACTTTTTAAAAGGGGCAGCGTTTGCGTTCGGAAACTGCATCTGCGGTATACGTTCATAGAATTTAAATTGTTTAAACTAAAATTTTTAATTAGCTAGCATAATAAAAGTCATGTTTTCCTTTTTGTTATGAAAAATGGAGTTTATTCTGAGATCTTTTATTTAAATATTCTTCAATTTGAAATTCCTTTGAATAATTATTTTGGTAATTATAACTTGTTAATTTGATAGTTTTCGAACGCGTTAGTTGTATCCGTTTTTTTGGGGGTCAACTTTGAAATTCGAGGGTCGAACTATGCATCGACCTATGTCTGCCATTTTCTTTTTTCGTAAAGGAATGAAAGGGACAGTGCCAATAAAGTTCAAATATTCTGAACTTGTAATAGACCCCATACGACGAAATGTCAGTGCTCTGCACCAAAATTAAAAAGTTACTTTGTCTCACGGAGTGAGCAAAATCACATTTTGCACACTGTTTTCACGCAGCAAAATATGCTTGTTCGAGCTGCTGAGGTGAAAAGGTATATTTTTAAGATATCTAAGCGGTCTTTAATTGGTAAACGGACGGTTCAGCTGTATTTACTTTCCTCCAATTTCGGTTGTTCTTATGGTCTCGTAAATGCCCTGCCGTATAGGTTTCCTATTATTATTTTCCTGTTATAAATACAGCTTCTGTCTTAATACCTGCACCCCCAATAACTTGGAATCTCCTTTTACATTTTTGTTTGTTTTTTTTTAACTTAAAACTTTCAGATACGCCCTGTAAATTATAATACTCGTAGCATGGGCAAGTACTGACCGATTTCGGTTACAGCGACATAGAAAGTATAAACTCCCGTGGTAATAGAAATCATTGATCACCGATTACTAATATGACTGGAGTATACACTAGTAATAGGCCTTTTCGAATAACTGAATCGAAGAAAAAGTTCCCTATTCAATTATTCTCGAACCTGCTCACAATATTTCAAGAAAGTTGGTTGAGAAAACCGTCCTGGCCGGACATACTAAACTATTTTCGCCTAATCTGAAACAGAGAACTACGTAAGTTTGCTTGGCTCCCTCGGTCAACTAACCTGCCTTTCTTACAAGGCACGTAGTCAAGTACTAAGCAAGCACTGGAAGTTAATTGTACATTGATTTTTGACATTTTGAGACATGCCTGTATTTGAACTCACGGTATACAACATGTTACTAATAGAGAAACATCCTTGTCATCACATTTTGTACAAACACGTCGCGCCAAAAGACACTAAGTACATGGTTTAAATTAACTCTAAAAGTGCTTGTCGACTTTGATGTCCAGACGAAGACTTCGTATCTGAGTTAGTTGAATCAACGTAGACAATTTACTATGTACCTATATCCTTAAAAAATATAACAAATAATACTTAAATAATTTACTATTTTTATTAAATTTACTAGAGTTGAATTATATAAATATAACGTAAACACCCCAGTGCCCGTCACTCGCCTAATTAATACATGCCACTTTCAATCTTGTGTCAAAACAGTCGAGGTGAACAATAAGATTGATAGTCTGTAGGAGTCTATAGTACATTGAAGTGTAATAATAACATATGTTCCATAGCTCTTTTGTCGGTTTCGGTACATAATTATGAGAAGATTAAATCGATACATATGTTTGCACGTGACTGTACGGCTCTAAGATAAAAAGTATTAAAACTAGTTGGTTCTTTAATCTTCTCAAATCTAGGCATAGCTATAGCTATAACCCGTACAGGCTTTATTTGAATACTTTGCTCTAAAATCGATAGTTATTATCCGAACAAAGCCAGACTTCGCAACTGTTAATTGCAAGGTAAGCTTGAGACTTAAGTATCTTGTTCTTGTCTACTTGGTAGTCATCCCGAACTTAGTTACAAACAGTTTTTTATGAAACAATACCTTTTGGGCAGCGACCTCTTCCTTTTAAATGGTAGAGCACATTAACGACATCAATGTGGCCGAAACCAGTCAGGAAAGTATATAATGTAAATGGAGTACAACTAATCTTGACATGTACGCCCTTTCACTAATTGGAATGATTCAATGTGCAAGAGAAAATATTATTTTCAAAATTTTAATTAGTTTAGATTGATTGTGTCAAAAAGTTTCACTTAAATAGGAAAAATGTCTCTTGAAGTTTTACTTAAACAAGAAATTTCGCGACCGGATTCCGTTGGACCGCAGCCTGCTACTTCTATTTATAATCTACATATCCATTTACCACAGACAGACATGTGAATGAATTCCGCTTGTATATGGCCAGCCAAGAAGAAGTACGCGACGGAAATAAGCTAAAACGTAATTAAGCCACAGCCTAAGGCCCGCCACAAACAGGTGAAGTTCCCCTTACGGCCCTTAAGTGCGAAAAGATACACTGGAATGTTCCTTATTGCTAATAACAGATCTTCCCATGTCTCGGGAAAGAAAACGTCCCAGTTTCTGAATACTTAGCTAAGGCTTTATTCCGCAACGCGCTAATTTCAATTGGAATTGTATTGGCCCCTTTGGCTTACGCTGCCGCGCTATATTTCGAATAACGAGACCGTAACAAAGTTTCAATTTCAAATACAATTTTCAATCTAATCTCAATACGTCAGTAGCGCGTTCTGAATAGTAATCCAATTGCTGTGACTACGTGGACATATCAAACCATTTTTACAGCCCCATTTGCGGGCGGTAATTGGATCAGCTCCACGCTTCACTCCATGCTTCGCTAAACGAATAAAACAGTTATTCGCTATTGCCAGCTAAAAGTTGGCCATGAAGTTGGTCATAAAGTTGGCCATGCTGTTGGCAGTTTAGCATAAGCCGACTCGGAATGAAACCCGTGTTTGTAAACTATTTTGTGTGTGATAGCTCGCGGCATTTCCTATTAGTGTTCGTTTTGGAGTAAACGGAACTAGTCAACAGTTTTAAACAAGAGTGAAACTAGGTTTCATAACGGGGCATGTACCTACAGCAAAATGAAAATAAATCAGGACGCGTGTGTTTGTGTTTACACTCCACGCGGCGCAGAGGGTCCTATATAAATATCAATAAAATGTAACGGTGAAACTTCGAGCAAAACAAGCTGCTAGTCTCAATTTCATGTGAATGTGACTGCTGTTGTCGGGGGCCTACCCACGCTGCGCCTTCCGGCGCCCTGCGGCTTTGGCACTCTTTGGGGGAGGCCTATGTCCAGCAGTGGACGTCTTTCGGCTGATATGATGATGATGATGATGTGACTGCTGTTCAGAATATTTGGTTAAGCCAATTTAAAATAGTAGCTCAACCGTCTGCAACTAAGTTTTGACGTTCTGGTAAGCCTACTGTCGATAACCCTATGGAAACGATAACTGTTGCAATGCGCTTTCCTAATCAAAATTCATAAAACAGGCATCACCATAACGAATTTATCAAAATTTTCAGTGAGGATACTACAGGTAGGTACTTGTTTCAGTTCGGTTTAGCCGATCCCCAGAACTCTCGACCAATTAACGAGTGTAATCAAAAGATTTTTCTGAAAACCTTGGTTTTATTGGTTCTCATAACAGTCGTTACCTTATCTTAGCACTTTGTTCAACATGGCTGAGGTAGCATCTTGAAAGCGTGCTAGTGTATGGGCATTAAGGATGGGAACATGCGCAAATACTGCACGGGGAAATGAAAGTATTTTCCGGCAGGTCATCAAGTGGCGACCACGTACCGGAAGCTAGCTGCAGCGTAAGTAGACCCCCTACAAGGTGTACTGACGACCTGGTGAAGGTCGCAGGAGTTTGCTGGATGCGGGTGGCGAAGAAGCGCTCATTAGTAGCACACTTTTGGGAGGTAACGCTTAGCAGTTGAAGTCTTCCGGCTGATATGATTATGATGATGACTTCTTTCAATTCGACTCACCGACGATCGATACCTAGTAGTCTTGACCCATAGAACTGTTAATCTATGACCTACCTGAGCTCGACGTGGCCGTTCCTCAGCAGCAGCGCGAGGTAGTCCCCCGACAGATCGTCGTGCTCGCCCGTGAGTAGGAGCACGCCGCGCGCGCGTTCGGGCCGCACGCGCAGCCGCAGCCGCACGCGCTTGTACGCGCCGCGGAGCGCGCGCAGCGCCAGCCACGACCCGCCCGAGAAGCGGGGGGTGGAGATCTTCGTGTCTGGAAAGAGGGATCTTGTTTAGCCACCGAAAGCATTATTAACTTTTGTTTCTGCCAGTTCTAGCTGGTCAATCGACCTACCTACCTACGTATAGTGCATTCATCCTTACTTGTCTTATTTGGTAAACAACATTCTAACCTCAAAATGTATCTTTTTAAACTATAGCAGCTATTTTATCGTAAAAAAAGCGTTGCTCGACAAAAAAAATCGTGAAGTGATGTCCAAAAAGTCGTCTCGGCATGATCTAATAGTCACAAAATTGCTATTCTATCCTAAAATGATGCATTTTGAGGTTAGAATTAGAATGTTGTTTACCAAATAAGACAAGTAAGGATGAATGCACCATACGAAACGTTATGGTGGGTACACAGTACATACCAAGCCAACGAACGGCTCGGTCATTCTCAGAGAGCTAAATTTTGCACGTCCGGGCCAAAATTCGTATGTGAACCAAGTAATAATAAATTGGTATTTTTTTGTAGGATAGTTTACGTCTATACCTGGGTGTTGCACCTTAAATTAAAGCCTTGTCATTAGTTGTTTAATAGATATATTTTTTTAAAGCCCTGTTCTCAAATTACCACAACGCATCCACGCGCTTTCTTAGTTTACGAAATTGTCTTAAACTTTAAAAATTCTTTCAATTTTTATAGCATTTTAAATAAAGGAATGGTTTGCCTACGACATATAAGACAGACTGTCCCGGATTAGTAGCTCAGTTGGTGCGCCTGTATGTTCCCTCGCCCTCTAGATATAATTTTCGACCTCGTTGTCAACATTTACTAGCGGCGCCGGCAGCGCGAACGTTGTCTCGCAGAAAGTCCCCGCTTATTCGAGCTTTGCACTTCATGAACTCGTTGCTTGAATCGGCACCAAATTGTGATATATTTGCTAGCCGATGGATAGATGTGTGTGATGAATGTTTGACGTTCTGCGAGAAGATGGATGCACGACCGTCTTCTGTGTTATTATAATAATAGGTTGTTTCTTTTGTGTATATATATCTACATTTGTTTTGTTTCACAGTGCTTTGGTGTTACTGTAATGCTGTGAAATTGTATGGAATAAATAAATAAATAAATAATATAAAAAATACAACAAAATAAATTTCATTTTCTTTAACAAAATAATTAATGAAAGTCTTGTCCAGCCTAAAGTAATAATTGCCAGCACCGCTTACAATCGCGGGCGCACAGCCCTAGTCATCAGTGAGTCATCTATTTGTGTCAGTGATATCGCGGGACTGCACATAAGTATCTAATTGCCTTGACTTTGGTTTTCGAAATTTCTAATCATGTCGTCATGTTTAATAATTCATCTGTTTTCGTCAGTGGGTTACAGCTTATTATAAAGAAAGCAGAATTGTGTGCTTCGCTGGTTCTGATCTATATATGTAAGCTATCTTTTCGTTTAACAGCAGTTTTTCTACGAAAATGTCTTTCTCTCTAAGAGCCACGACGGTAATTGCCAGGATTTTTCTAATTGCCATCGTGCGAAGGGCTTGTTGCTGAGTATTGATTTAGAGTTAAAATATATTATAATTAGGTATATAATATTAAATAAAACCGATATTATAAAATATAAATGAATATATAATACAATTTTATTTAAAATTTATCAGAGCTACAACTAAAATGGTCATGCCACGCTCTATTGCATTGCAATCGATCTGTCATCACGGACAGGACTATTCTAGCCAACAGGCCAGATATCGTTCTTACAGATCGATCGAAACGCCAGACAGTGCTGGTCGAATGTCAGCATCCTCCACAACGAGAACCTAGTGAAAGCTGAGAAGGACAAAGTGAGGCAAGCACCTAGATCTGGACCATGAGGTAACCACAATGTGGAGTGTTGATTCACAGATCATTTTCCGGATAGTTGTTTCTGCAAACGGTCTAATAGCGAAGAGTCTCGTTCAGTAAACTCTCCCGCAGATTGCCTAGCTCAAGGCTCAGAGACAGAAGGCTATACTACTGGACACTGCGTCGGTAGTCAGGTCAGGAGTTGCCTATCTGGTACGCCCTAATCCTCCCTTGCTGGCTTTGTCCTTCTCGTCTCGGCCTTCACGAGTTCCTCGTAGTGAGGGATGCTAATGTCGAGCACTGCCTTCTTTTTATCAATTTAATATGTTGTTATAATGTTCACGGTTAAAGTCTCTAAGTGCATGACGAGACAGAACTGCCAATACATTTATTTTGTCTAAATCGTGTATTTTTCCCAGTATAGCGGTCATTTGAGAGTTTTCATACGTTGTTTTCATAACAACATTTCTTTTTTATAATCGCCGGAACGGAGCGAATTTCAACATTCTAATTGCCAGGACCCTAGAGAAATTAAGATAATCATAACTCAAATATCGCGTACGCTATTACAGTGCTAAAGTAATTAAATAGGTAATAGTCTTGTAAGGCTTCCATTTTCAGTCATATTGTTTGGAAATAGTGGAGGAATAAAAAGGGTGGTGGCAAGTAGACTGAGAACGCCCGCAGTGAGAATGGCCGGGCTATGTATCTCACTCTAACAAATAGCTGTCACGTAAATGCTTCGCCTTCGTTGGTCGTTCGTTTGCTCAGTGTGTACCCACCATAATAGTACGGTACGCGAACACTATAATTTGTCGTCAAACTAACATAAGTCCCAAGTTTGATTTTTTTTTGTTATCAGCGAGAGTACATTAAGTACTAACAGCGAAAAATATTTTCTAGCAGTTTTTGATTTTGGTTTTCGAATAATTAATTTTTTTGTAAGGAACACTTGTAAAACTTTGCAAAGATTATACAAGTTATAGTTTTTTCCTATAATGCATCGCATTTGATTATTCAAACCTTACATATCGTTTTCTAATAGTTTTGTCAAGAGATTACGTTAGCAAAACCGGAATTGATTTAAAATATTATAAATCTCCTAAAAGAATATTCAAGTGACTAGTGGCTACTAAAGTGTATTCAAAAGTATTTAAAAAAATGGCCCCATTAATTTCTAACATATTTATCAATAGCATTTTTTTTAATTAGGAATAATATCTTGAAACCATTCTCCTTACCATAAAAGAAATCTCATAAATTCTCAAGTCGGTGTAATTCATTTTAGTTCTATCGAAGAATATATAAACACAAATTCTAACGGATTCGTCAATAGCTCTAAATTGTATTAGCTTATCAGTTATTATCCGTAATTTAAATCTTTCGCGCGCGACTCGCGCGATTCGTGTGCAGCGTGCTGCCGGCCGAGTACCTCGCCAAGGCCGAGCGTCCGCTCAAACTTGTTGGTACAAACTTTAAGTACTTGATTGTACATTATATTTAGTTACTTAGTAGTTCTTTTCGATTGAAATGACATAATTATCTATTTTATTTAACCAATAATAGCAAGTAAAGAAAGTTATATAGGGTTATTAGTATTAAACTTTCTTTAACTTTAATTTTATTTGTAGACTGAGAGTTGTTGTACTTATTTACTAGAGGTTTTCCAGGTCCCGATGTCATAATGATCTGGGGCCCGTTTCATGAAGCAACAAGTTACAAATTACAAGCGGAAATCTCTTTCTATGAAACGGTATTGAATAGAGACTTCCCCTTGTATTTGTAACTTGTTGCTTCATGAAACGGGCCCCTGATGTTACTAATATGAAGTAAGTACGGAAAGTATAAACAGGGTTATTACTTATCTGTCTAATAATAGTAGTAGGCAGTTAAATTAGGGTGCAGGTTGGGGGTAATCTCCGAAAATAGGTACCTTACCTACTCATTCGATTTCAAAGAATCTTTCAAAGTCCGATTGGGGCCTAACAATAAATTATTAAATTACCAATAACCCTCAGAAAAGTAGTTTGTCATCGATGTGGAAGAAGACTTTTTTTATTAATTAATACAAAAATCCGGAGT
This sequence comes from Epinotia demarniana, assembly GCA_945867215.1. Classification (NCBI taxonomy): domain Eukaryota; kingdom Metazoa; phylum Arthropoda; class Insecta; order Lepidoptera; family Tortricidae; genus Epinotia; species Epinotia demarniana. The sequence continues at coordinate 38,578,641 of OX244261.1, read as the reverse complement.
TATTGAAAATGTAGATTTTCGATGCACATTTCTTACATACGTCACGTAAACGCTTTCTTTTAGTTTTGCGTGTTAAGTTTACATTCACGTTGGTTCATATTAAGGCGAAACTTTCTCTTTTATCATATTTAAGGCCAACCTTACCAAATATAATAACAAAATAGTGGAAGCCCCACAAGCCCAATTTCATAAGAAAACCGCAAATCGATGTACAGTTTAGCCGTTTGGCACTCGTATACTAGAGGTCAAAACAATTTTTTTTACCCGCAGTTCCTAAAAAAAAATTCGCTAGATATGAGGATATCACGAATCATTTGTGGTATATTCAATTTTTAAAAAATCAGCCATATCGTGTCTGGAGGAGCCCAAACTTGGTATGTTTCGAAAATTATTTTTGTATTAATTTAAAAAATATGGCTAAAATGTAATGATGTGGCATATTTTTAGAATTGCCTCGCAAAGCCCTTTCATATGATACTACACACGATAGGTTTCTGAGAAAAAAAAATCCCATACAAAAAGAAAAAGGTTTCGGCACTCCCCCAAACATACCAAGTTTGGGCTCCTCCAGACACGATATGGCTGATTTTTTAAAAATTGAATATACCACAAATGATACGTGATATCCTCATATCTAAGGGAATTTTTTTTAGGAACTGCGGGTCAAAAAAATTGTTTTGCCCTATAGTATGTGTGTGCCAAACGGCTAAACTGTACATCGATTTGCGGTTTTTTTAAGCGTAGGGCTACCACTAAAACTAAATGGATTTAATATGATTACATACAAATTGCTGCTAGGCAGATCATCTCGCATCTAGGCAGATGTCGGTACACGTCTCCCTAAGGCCTTGTAAGAATGAACTGATTGATAAAAAAGGTGACCGAGGTGGATTGTTCCGATAGCTCAGTTGATTGAGAGTACGGAATGCAAAACCGGTTTTAACCGAAATCGAAGAAACCCGTTATAACCGACTGTAAGAAAGCGGGCCGTGGGTCAGCTAGAGATCTGAGGGGTAATAACGTAATGTTTCGAACGTGCGTTAGGACAATTCAGCTGTCCTTTTTCATATAAAAAAATGACATTCACATCTACATAGCGTACGTTACGTAGTATAGTGCGTAATGCGTTACTTGATCGACATAGCGGTCACTCATGGTGGTGGTGGTGGTGGTTGAAATGGTTCAACCTAGCTTGATTGAATAAGTAATTGCATAAGTACGTTGATAGGTACTCTTTAGATCAATGATGCTTATTAATGTATAGTTAATAGACGAAAAAGTCATCATATTAAGATTAATTTATAAATTTAACACTGTAGTGTTTTTTGTATAATCATACTTAATCGATAACAATCTTCTATTACTACACTGGAGTACCACACATTAAACAAGTATTGATGTATTTTAGTGTCACCTATGCAGGTTATTCGTAATCTAATAATCATCACAGCACACTGAAATTATTTTTCAGTATATTCAGTGTTAGTACGGTGGCAATATCGCAAAAAGTCGTCTCCTTCACAATTTTCGTACGGTTGTGTTCCTCGTTGTCTCCAGAGTACGAATCTGCCGGTTTTAGTTGAGGGAGAGGGGACGGACATAGCTGTGACGTCATAAAGATGGCGGCAGACGGTCATCGATTTGTTCCAATCTCGGGTTCTATTTTACTGATCGGTTCAAGTGAGGTGTAATTTGAAAGCATATTAAACTTTATATAATTGTTTATTCGAGCCCTATGACGTACCATCAAAATCTTTTTACAACATATGACTGTTTGACCGTGCGCGTTAGCATGAGTACTGATAAAACACGCTTGTAACTCAATAAATAATAACATTAGCGCAATCAAAGATGTTATGAAAAAGATAGGTAATTTTATAATTTTTCCAACAATATAGATTTTGTTGGTGTACAGGTCGATTCACGAGAGCTGGCATATAGATACGTAGGTACCTACGTATCTTCGTTATTTACAGCGTATGTATAAGAATAACGTAATAGTTTAAAAGTAGCATTACAAACTTGAAAGTAGACACTAGGCATAATTTGTTGTAATGTATTGTTTTAAAATATTCTGATTATGTGTTTCATCCTCGCGAGTGAATTCCAGCCCTTTCAAAAAGTCATAAGTCCCTATACCAACCAACGACGATGTATTCGCCCTTTCTTAAGCTGCCGTGCGAATCTTACGAAGTAAACTATTATACTAATTGCTGTTATACAGGGATAAACATAAACATGAAATCTACGAAAACAACTAAATAATTTGGACTTCATGGCAGTGGCGGAGTAAACTTGTCTGAGGCTCGAGGTAGGTATACTAAATTACCGAAACTCAAGCAGGCCTTACAAAATAATTACGTATTTGAAATAGGTATTAAAGATTCAATGTTCCGTAAACGTCCTTGTTAAAACTCACTAGTTCGTACCAGGTCAATAATTAGTACTTGGGTACCTATATAAAGTAAGTAGGTAGGGTTACTAATCTGTCATCGTCAGTCGGCAGATAAAAAACCATAAATGTCTATTTGTTTTATTGTTGTCACACCCCACAACGCTGCAGTGAATCGACTTTATTCGCAACGAAGTCATTTTCAATACCTAATTGTGCGCATAAGCAGCGTCCGGCCGTGAGCGCGTGTCAACCAACTGGCTGAATGAACCGACCTCGGTTCCCAAAGTGTAGGTATAAATCTTAGTTCCCACGGTTCAGCTAGGTAGCACTGACATGGCGCCTTGAGACACTCTTGTTTTGTTTTCTGAGTAATTATACGAGTCAGACGGTCATGATACGCACCTAAAGCAGTAAAATAAAGGCTACCTCAGGAACCTTGTAGCCCAAGCCGAAGGCGAGGCGAGAGCTCTGAAGCGTTCTTTTTCTTTTCTTAGAAGACGTAAAATGTGTGTGGGGGGTGACCCCCTTACACTAATTTACGTCTTCTTTTTGCTCTCAAGTGAGATTGTTAATCTCTGTTAGTGTAGTTAAAACAAAGTCGCTTCCTGCTGTCTGTCCATATGTGTGCTTAAATCTTTAGAACTACGCAACGGATTTTGATGCGGTTTTTTATAATAGATAGAGTGATTCAAGAGGAAGGTTTACATGTATGACATAGTATCCGTGCAAAGCCGGGGCGGGTCGCTAACTGAAAATAAATAATAAAACAATCAACGCAAGCAGCTTTATTAGACAACTAGCTTTCTCCCGCGACTTGGTCTGCGTGGGCCCAGGATAAAAACTATCCCTTATTTTAATCCAGGCTATGAACTATCTTCGTGCAAAATTTCATCCAAATAAGTGTGGTTGAGTAACAAACATCCAAACAAAAGTCCGAGAGCGTACCCTGAAGGGACGCTACACACGTTCGTCCCTACGCAGAGCTTGGCCTGCCGCCTCGCGTGCCATGCCTTTGGCCCTCAGGTTCCCTTGTAACACATTCAGGAGTAGAGTATTCGAGAGCGCACTCGAAGAGACGCTTCGGGCCTTTGGCCCTCAGATTCGCTTGTAAGATGCTTAGGAGTAATAAAGTGTCCGCGTGGGCCTGCCTTTCGAGCCTTTAGCCCTCTGGCTTGCGTTGCTTGCGAGAGCCTGCTCTGAAGCGACGCTTCGGCCCTCGCCCCTACGCTACGCAGAGCTCAGCCTGCCGCCTCGCGTGCTATGCCGCTCTCCTTCGGGCCTTCGGCCGTCAGATTCGCTTTTAAGACACTTAGGAGTAATAAAGTGTCCACGTGGGCCCGCCCTTCGGGCCTTTGGCCCTCTGGCTTGCGTGGAGAGCATTCCCTGAAGGTACGCTTCGTACCTTAAGCCCTCGGGTTCACTTGTAATACACTTGGAAGTAGTAAAATATCCGCGTCGGCTCGTCCTTCGGGTCTTCGGCCTTCGGGCTCGTGTGAAGAGCACGCTCTGGAGGGACGCACGCACACGTTCAGATTCGCTTGTCCGTGAACTCAGGAGTAAAGTATCCGAGAGCGCGCTTTGGAGGGACGCTTCGGGCCTTCGGGCCTACGTGGAGCCCGGTCTGCGGCCTCGCGAGCCTCGCCGCTCACGGTTCTGTTCGAACTTGTTGCCTGAAAAACTGCAAGGACTTGCAGTTCCATAGCACAGAATATATATCAGTCGACAAACCATAAATATCTATATGCATCTCCAGAGAAAAAAATGTGTTTACCTAAAGCTGTTGCTAGAAAGGTTAATGTAAGAAATCACCACGTCCAAATGTCTCCAATGGCCATGTCGACAATTTGGGTCCTAGTTGTCGGGCTGTATTTTGGCGAAAGCTCGCGGCTCACAGACAACGCATTTATGAATTTAAAATGGCTTTTTATTGAAACATAATGACAAAATAAATTATGCTCACCTGGCTGATAACTTGCTCCTAGGTGTAATTGATTATTTACACACCTATGTAATGAAACTCAAGACATTTGCATCCCTGCATATGGGCTGAATACACTGTTGTGTTTAATCTTATTGACATTTGTATTATTTATATAAGTATCTACTGTATTCCGGCAAATAAATGATATTGATTGATTGATTTATTTGAAATAACTCATTTAACCGGTTATAAAAACTAATCTACGCGTACTAATATACAGTTAAACACAAAATTTATTAATTCGACTACAGTACCTTTCATTTGGGAACACCAAAAATTAACTTTCAAAGTATTTCAAACATACACAGCATGCTGGTTGCCGCGGACTTGCGTTACGGAATTGGCCATAATATGTAATTATTATTGAACTAAAACAAATTGCATATTTTTGGCAAGCTAATAAAATGCTTGATATTTTTTATAATGACTTTAATCATGCTAAAGTATCTCTTTCTCGAATTATGATGTTAAGTAAGCAAACGTCTAAGGTAAAATAATCCATTATTTCAAACGGTTTGTTGTACGTTTTACATTTGAAGAAAACAATTATAGTACGTTTAATATGCTTTCAAATGACACCTCACACGAAGCAATAGAACCCGAGATTTGAACAAAAATCGATGACCGTCGGCCGCCATCTTTGTTTATTTAATCGTATGGCATATATTATTTTGGCCTTTAAAGTTTGCCACTCTTTAGTACCACCCAGGGGACACGTGCAGGGTTGGGGTGGGTAGCTCCTGCGGACGCGAGTGACAGTTGTCCCCACTTTGTCAAGTGAATGGGCAACTCGCCTGTTAGAAGTTCTTAAGCCGCCCGAAGGCCTCTAACTCGGCTTAACGACTACTGTCATAGACAGCAGCCAGGATCAACTGCTTAACGTTCCTTCCAAAGCACGGAAACGCGCATTTATATTAACCACTCAAACATCAGGCGGTCATCCATCCAAAGACTGACCGCCATCTTTGTGACGTCACAACTATGCCTGGCCCCTTTCCCTTAACTAAAACCGGTAGATTCGTACTCTGGAGAGAACAAGGAACACATACCAGTGTTAGGTATATAGAAGATGTGTCCACGACTTTTATCAATATTGCCCAATTTCCGCCGTACTATATATTTTTTCACGTGAGCTCCACTTAACACTCGAGTACAGTCAAGTGTAAAAATATAGGTGCATAGTGCATACAACTTACTCATAAATATGAACCATAACTCTTATGTGAGTGGATTAAGGTTTTGGTACTTATTTATGAGAGGATATTATCGATACATATTTTTGCAATATGTACAAAATTAATGAAATATTGATTTAGTTTATTACTAACTATATAAACTATTCGTAATCATTACAATCATCACAGCTTGTCAGTGGAGTGTTTCTATAAAATTGTATGTTTAAGGCCTGCACATTGGCGTGGCCAGCGGTGGCGGACAATAGAAAATTTGACAGCGGTGGACAAGTTTACTATTGTCCGCCGGGGCCAGGCCGCGCCAGTGTGATGCAGGCATAATACTGGAGTCATTAATAATTGTTTTTTTTATTACTACCATAGAGATTAGGTATTTGTAATCTTACAATCATCACAGCTTTACCATGGAGGTTTTTGTACAGTAAAACATAACAATAGCTAAACTCGGTAAAAGACACCATTTTTCAAGTGAGCTGATCCATTCAATAATGGAGTACTACACATTAATTAAGTATTGATTTAGTTAGCTTACTATAACTACATAACATATAAAGGCTATATTCGTAATTTTATTAGACGCGCAATGCCTCTCTCCTTAACCACTACAACATCAAAGTTCAAGACTTGATTACAAATTAAACACATTCATTTTCAAAGTAAACTTTTAACGCGCATTGTCGTATTACATTTTCCAAATGCAAATGAACTGTCGATGTCCGGTTGTCAGCACAGAGGGGACGCCCCCGCGTAGGAAACAAGCAACGGCGTGCTGTGATTGGTCATGACGTTCTCGCCGTCGGCGCACTAGACTCGCGCGCTGATCGTCGTGAGTTCAAATTTGAAAAATAATTGATAAGTGAATAAAACGAGGAGCTATTGATGAATTACTTAGATTTTTTATCAATAGATTACTATGATAAAGCTGGATTATATGCGTCGACTTGAATTTTTTTGAGATTTATTTTTAAATAATTAGGAGGATTTCAACATTAAACTGTTCGTATAAAATTAAGCTATTGATAAATATGTTATTAATTCAAACTCTGGTTAACTTTGATAGTTTTTAATAGTATTCAGTAATCCAAACCCACTTGTATAATCTTTTATAGGAAATATAAACATTTTATTTGGGTCGGATTATACCGACGTTATCACTTGACGAAAGTTTTAGAAAATTAAATGGGAGATTATAATGTGTATGTGGAAATATTAGGAGCTAGCTCAGAGACGTACACTTTTGTAAGCGATGCACATGTTGATTGCCGGCGATGGCTAGATCATTGCTTAGTAACAGAGTCTGCGAGGCAGGGTGTCATAGGCGTGAAGGTGCACCAGGATGTTTTCTGGTCGGATCACTTTCCGCTAGAAATTATGTTTAATTTAAATTCTATTGTCTCAAAAAGAACTGGTAATGTTAATTATGTAGAAAATAAGGTCATTTGGGGACAACGATTACCTGAACAAATAATTAAATATTCTGAACTTTGTAATAATAATTTGAAAAATGTGGATTTCCCTGAAATGCTTATAAGTTGCTGTGATAATTTATGTACTAATTTAGATCATAGACAAATTATAGATAATCTTTATAATAATGTAATTAATTCGCTAAGTGAGGCAGCTATATTCACTAAAAAAATAGGTACGAGGCGCTGTCATAAATATGTAACTGGGTGGAACAAGTATGTCAGAGAAGCTCATAGTCTAGCGAGGGTGTACTTTCAACAGTGGATAGCATTTAATAGGCCTCCTGGCGGGCCCGTGTATGAGCAAATGTCAGACTCGCGTAAGGTTTTTAAAGCTAAGCTGAAGTGGTGCCAAAATAATCAACAAAAGATTAGAATGGATATTATTACGGCACATCACTCAGCAAAAAACTTTAGCGAGTTTTGGAAACAAACAAGCAAACTTAATCCGAAGTCAAGTCTGCCTGTGAGCATAGCAGGAAAATGTGACCCCACTGACATTGCGAACTTGTTTAAACAGCGCTTCGAGATGAAGTCGTCGCTAAATCGGTGTGTGCCGGTGCTCAGTGCGACTCCAACAAGTGTGTCGGTGCGTTTCTCGGCACGTGACGTAGCCTCTGTCATTAAAACCATGAAGACCGGGAAGTCACCGGGACACGATGGATTGAGTATTGAGCACCTGCATCATGCCGGGACACATCTTCCGCGACTTCTAGCGTTATTATTTAATTTGTGTGTGAGTCACTCATACCTACCGAGTGCACTAATGAAAACCACTGTTGTGCCAATAGTAAAAAATAAAACGGGGGATGTGTCTGACCTGGAAAACTATAGACCGATTTCGCTGGCGACAATCACTGCCAAGGTACTGGACAGACTTCTCGATGGGCTGCTTCGAAAACACTATAAGGCTAAAGACGCTCAGTTCGGGTTCCAGCCTGGAGTGTCGACGGAATCTGCTATCTTTTGCCTAAAAAGTACTGTTCAATACTATGCGAATCAGGATAGTCCAGTGTACGCCTGTTTTCTAGATCTATCCAAAGCGTTTGACCTGGTCTCGTATGATATCTTGTGGAGCAAGGTGTCGTCCGAGACCAGTCTCCCGCCAGAGTTAGTCGCGGTACTTGAATACTGGTACAGTAATCAAATCAACTTTGTGCGATGGGCAGGCGTACACTCGGATAAATACATGCTGGAGTGCGGAGTGAGGCAGGGGGGGGGTAACCTCTCCGACCTTATTTAATGTGTACATGGACGGGCTGATGGAGGAACTCACTAGCACCAAGGTCGGTTGTCACATAGGCGGTACTTGCCTCAACAACGTTAGTTATGCTGACGATATGGTGCTGTTGGCTCCCTCTATCAGTGCGCTCAGGAAGCTCATCAGAATTTGTGAGTGTTATGCGGAGAGACATGGGCTCAGGTATCATACAGCCAAAAGTGAGTTACTCGTCTTCAGGGCAGGCAACAGAAAACTAGAGGAAGCTCCTCCTGTTGTGTTAAATGGTGCCGCCCTGCAGAGAGTACAGCGGTTTAAATACCTGGGTCACTGGCTCACCGAGGATCTCAGTGACGACACTGACATAGAGCGGGAGCGTAGGGAATTGACGGTTCGCTGCAATATGCTGGTGCGCAGGTTTGTAAAGTGCAGCAATGACGTAAAGATCACGCTTTTTAAGTCGTTTTGCCAGTCTTTTTATACTTGCGGCCTGTGGACCGGCTTTACGCAGCGAGCATACAATGCCTTACGGGTGCAATATAATAATGCGTTTAGGATGCTGATAGGGCTACCTCGATACTGCAGTGCGTCAGGGATGTTTGCCGATGCCCGTATGGACGACTTTTATGCGATTATGCGTAAAAGAGCGGCATCCCTATTGCACAGATTGCAAGGTAGTGCTAACAGTCTCCTAAGCGCATTATCCTGCAGAATAGACTGCCCACTCATGAGGCGATGGAGTAAGCTGCATGAGCCGGCACGGGCAAATAATAAATATTAATAAATAAATAATAAAGTATGTTATTCATAATAGTTTTGACATTTGTAAATACGAATATTATATTTTAAGTGAATACTATGAATTATATGTAATTACTAACACTAGAATTAAGTTAAGTTTTTGAGAATTTTGTACGCTACTAACAAATATGGACTAGTATCCGAAATAAATGATTATGATTATGATTATGATATGATAATACTAAAATGCGATACTCCATTGAAGAAAAATACCACTTGTATAATTTATCCTTGGATTTACAAGGGTCGCTAAGAAAACGCTATATAATACCTAAAGCAACGTCAAAATTCACTAGAATTTTTAACTTCTAGTAGTACTCATTATAGTCTAAATGTTAACAAAAACATCGCGATTTTGTGAGTTATCGAAGGTGCATTCATTTCGCGTACCGTACTATAAGGCAATCGTAACGTTTCGTGCGTAGGTACTAGATCTAAATGTTGCACCGCCCACAATTTGTCTGCCCAAAGAAGAGAATGCTTACGGCATTAAGTCCGCCTTTTGTATGAGAAGTTTATCTTTTGTGCAATAAAGATTCAATAAACAAATGTCGTTTGTAGTATGGAAAAATGGCAGTTATATTGTCCTAACCCTCGTTCGAAAAGTTAAGTAATCACAGGCCCCACGGCTGTCACAATCACAAGACCGGCCCGAGGCCCGAGTATCCGTCTCTTTATAGTAAGGCCGTCTTGTAATAGCCGTGCTGGTCTCCTTTCACAGGCAACTTCTAGCTAAGTATGTATTAGTTATGTTATTCAATCGGGAGTATCGGGACCACCGATATCGGGGAAGAGCTGAGATGGTCGATAGCTACTTGTACGTAAAATGCCACTTTCTGGCCAGGAGAGACGTACAATTTTGTTAGTGTTTTTATTATGTTTTAAAATAAGTTTATGATATGTATGTTAGTCTGTAAGGAATGTGTAAATGTGGCCTTTGTTGTTTGTAACTCAGGCGAGTTAAATGATTTAATAAAATAAATAAATAAAGCCTTATTTTGCATATTCAAAATTCTACCGGGTGTTAAACTTTATATTTCATGTTTAATATTGCATTAAAGTGTACTTAACGTAAAAATCGAATGACTCGGCCTTCGACGGCGATAATGCAATCCGGATGTTAAGTGGTGGAACGATTGTTGAGGGCCCTTCATTATGGTGGGGCGGGCTTAGCAATGGTTGTACATGTACAGCCAGCAGCAGGCGAATGAATGACGTATCGAAATTTGCACGTAGTATTTTATGAGATTAAAAAAGTAGTAAAACTACTCAGGTGTAGGCTCGGGTTACTAGAGTTTTATCCTTATTCATTAACTACCTTGTTGTACTTGTATATTTCCAATGCCATGCTGGCTATTATGGTGCGCGACTGGTTACTGTGCGTAATGTACGCTAAGTTTAAGTTTGGCTATAGATTTCTTTGTGTTAGTTTATTTCTATAAGTGAGAATCTGTAATTGGCTATATGGTTTTATTATTGTGTCTACAAATATGTTACGCTGTTGGTTTTCCATGTATCAATAAATAAAAGTGCGAGTCGGATTAGCGCACGAAGGCAACAATATACGAAAACGGGAAAAACTCACGTTTGCTGTATTGGAGCCCCCTTAATTTTTTTGTATTATTCTGTTTTTTTAGTATTTGTTGTTATAGCGGCAACAGAACAATCATCTGTGAACAACTGTCTCACTATCACGGTTCATGAGATACAACCTGGTGACAGACGGACGGACAGCGGAGTCTTAGTAATACGGTCCCGTTATACCCTTTGGGTACGGAACCCTAAAAAGGTACTCATTCATATTTTATTAAGGTAGACGTGTCTATACGAATATTTGTAATGGCTCTGTGAGCTGTACAAGGCGCGTTATTTTTAATAATTTCCTAACACTGCATCGACCAAAAAAGCCACTTGTATTATTATTGAACCTGCTCATAAACATTTACGAGAATCGGTTTATGAAGAAAGATTAGAAATATGACCTGTAGGGGAGAACAGCCGGACATCTGGACAGCCGGACATATGAACGAATTTTGTCCCAAGCTGAGCTAAACGGACAACTTCGTTCGCTTCGCTCGCTTTAATCAATGCTCGGTACCATCTCAAGCTAAGTACAGTGAGTTGCCACGGTAACGATAGTTTGTTGCCATACAGAGGCTGCTATTATGGTTCCAAGTATGACACTCTTATATTGATAAATCTATTCGAAATCTTGTTATGGCAAGAACATGCTATATTATACTGACTGTACACATCACGCGTCACTTGACACGCTTATGGCTTCCCGCTCTGTCACGCTCCCGCCGAGGGGTGCGAATGTAAGGGGCGAATAGAAAAAGTGCTGCGGGGCGAAACGGAGCACTTTGCGTAAATTAATAGAAGGTTTCATGAACGTTTATCATGGAGCAAAGACAAAATAAAGCATCTCTTGTCTATCAAGTGGTGTTAAAATGTCAATGTCGTATGTATACGTAGTTTTACCACAAGATTAATGCGCGCAGCACAGGTCCTCTGATGAACCATGACAATGCCTGAACCATCCATTATCCTAACACTTTACAAATTAAATAAATAAATATTAATTAAATATTAGGGGACAATCTTACACAAATCCCAATCCCAAACTAAGCAAAGCTTGTACTATGGGCTATGGGTACTAGACGACGATAAACATAAGGTAACGGCGCCTATTACCGGGGGTATCAATTTCGGCTACCATTACCGTGGCATTTCAAAATGCGCATTTTAAAGGCAAACCGTTCGATTTACAATAAAACATTATTTACACAAATGAAGCCTAATTTAGTTGACTAACGGTCCTGTTTACGCAAATGTGTGTGAATTAAATAACAAGCTCGCAATTCGTCAGTTTCCGCGACGGCGGCGTAGGAAGAGGTTGTGTCATACAAACGCGTGGCGTCACTGGTAAGTATACCCGAATCTTATTTACTATTTCACGTAATATGTATGACAATTAAACTAATGCTATAGATTTTAAATGGTTATTTATAGTTTTCGGCACGACTTGTGGGGTACTCATAATATATTTTTTGGCCTGGAAATGCATTTAAAATGAAATATAAAATACAGCGGTGATAGACGCCATTTTTAGTAGGGTAAACTAATACCGTGGCATACCACGGTAATAGTTAAGTCGGCGATTTGCTTCCTTGTGCTATATCTTTTTTATATGTCATCGATTACAAAATCTCTTAGAGTTATTCGAATCTTGACCTATTGACGCTATTAAAAAACCATTTCCGTGGTATGGAAAGTATTCAACAAACCCTTAATTTTTAACCAAAACTTTAGTACTGAATCTGCAGTTTCTATGGAAACCCTTATTTTGTCATGTCGTTCAAATATTGTAATAATTAACTATATTAACGTACCAGTTATGTGATTATGGTTTTATACCAAGCTTGTAATGTGTATGTTTGATTTGTAATGAAAATACAATTGTATCCTAAAGTCTTTATGGATCGGAATTAGATTTTACAAAATTCCAAATTAAGTCTATTACCGATGGTAAGTTGCCATAACACTCGGTAATAGTAACTATGGGAATCTTTTACCGACCCATTCTTTATTTGTTTGGGTCGGTAATAGGTTACAAAGAAGTATCTATTACCGAGTGACATTTTAGTCTTCTCTTAAAATAAATCACATCTAGGGTTCCGTTCGTACAGATTCATTTGATAAAATTTAAAGATGTGTGGTGGACGGAAATAACCGAGCAAAATTTGTAAATTAAATAAAGTCTTAAAACATTTGGAACCCGGAAACGTTTAGCCTATTACAATGCTCAGTATTGTACTTACTAGGTTTTTTATAATACCCTGTATAGTGTATTTTCGAGTTCTTTATTTATTTATTCTTTGAATACAAAATACCGAATCCATACTTCATGTAACGTAACAGTGATTTAATAAAACGTAGGCTTACCTGCTATGTATGCAAGTACCTAGTATTCTTATAACCAATGGACGTAATTTTATTTGATTTATGTTTCATTTTTTATTTATTTTTATATAGTACGGAACCAAAGTCACGAATATTATTTTAACCCTCGAAATTGGGTGCCGAATTGTGTATCAGGTTACTATTACCGATGGTAGAAAATTGCTGCTTTTTATACCCTCGGTAATAAAAGCTTAATTCGCGGTAATAGAATCACATACCATCAATTACCACGGTAATAGAAGATTCTTTTTTCTTGGTTTCAATAATTATTTTATCAAATATTATAGATTAAAATTGGCTCAAAAAGTTACGACTCTGAAAGTTCAATAAACACTCTTCAATAAAAAAAATAATCTAGGACGTTAAGGAGCTTTCATACCCTTAATTTTTTATAATAATTTGAAAACTACCTCACGTACCACGGTAATAGGCGCCGTTACCTTTATAGATAAACTAGCGGCCGCCCGCGACTTCGTCCGCGTAGATTTTTGATGATGACAAAGATATAAAATAGGTAAGTGAATTTTATTCTTAGTTAAAATGGTCTAGACATATTACATTTCAAACAGTGGCAGACACTATTCTGTGAATAGTGTTAAAGAATTTTTAAAGATTTTCCAATCAGATTACGGGAATTGTTTGCAGAATGCTTAATACTTATTCCGTCAGTTACCTGATGCTTTAATCTAATTTTAATCTTTGGCAAAAATGACTCTGCAAGATATAGAGCGACGCATGGATTTGGAGGTAAAAAATGGGGATCTTAGTTATTATGAGTGAGATTTAAAAAAAAGTTAAATATCGTAAGGCTGTTAGAACAATCTTAAACTCAGCACTGGAAATCGAGAAATGGAGACAGGTTAATGAAGAGTACATCTCTTTAAGAAATCCAGTGTTCCCCGTACAAAACTTTCAACCTTTTTTAACACCCATTGGGATAGAATTTTCTTAAACGCTGATTTTACTTTTTTGTATTTTAATAAGTTAACTTTCTACAAAGTTTCAAGTCTCTAGTTCAAAAAATAATGTTTCCCCCATACAAACATTGCATCCCCATTTAACTCCCTTAGGGGTAGAATTTTCTTAAACGCTGAAATTACTTTTTTGTATCTTATGAAATGAAATGTTGGTGTGTTGGGATGCAACTTTTTGCAGGCCAACAAACCATTACTACTACTGCTATTTATTTAATTTACTCCTATTTATTTTTTTGTAAGTTTTATGTTTTCATTTTAGTTGAGACTGTGTTTTTCCTTTGATTAATTTTTGTGTTGTTTTTGTTTGTTACTTTCCGTGTCCTCACCAAATGGACCCTGCGGAAGACCAGCGCTGGCTGCAAAGCTAGTAACATGCTGAGCTGGGTCCATTTCGTGGCAAAATTGTGTTTTTTTATTTTTTATTATTTCTTTTATATTCGATGTTGTGTTTGTCACGAATAAATGTTTTGATTTGATTTGAAATGAAATTTGTTTATTTGCTTAAAATTATGTACGTATAAATATGGTATGGTAAATGATAAATAATGGGATGTGTAATGATGGGTATAAAAATAAATAATATAATTTCATTCGCTATAACAACATTTGACATAATTTCAAGGTATATAATAACTCATTGTATATAATAAAAGTTTGTCATAATATCAAAATATATATGTTTATTTTGTATAACGATCATCGGATATAACACTTGTTTTGTATAATCATTATATGATATAATGCTCATGTTACATACAAGTTATATGTCATAACTATCAAGTAAAATAATATTTTATTATTAAAAGAAAATGTAGCTAACGTAACGGTTCGCAAATTGTACTATGTAATTATATATTAGGTAGTAAAAAGTGTTCGGTTCTGGCGCTTCGCCGGCCGCTGCCGCGGCACGCTCGCTTCGCTCGCTCGGCTCGCGCGCTGTAGGGTCGCAGCTCAACCTAACACTCCTCCTCGCTTCGCTCGTCGTCGTACCTACACCGACCTGCCTTAGTCTACCAAAAAATATTATGCTAATTGTGCATTAGAAGAAATTAGCATTATATCCAATGTCCAATATAGCAAACTAGCTTTTGCCCGCGGCTTCGCCCGCGTAGTAAAAGAAATTTTCCAATAATTGTTGAATTGCTACGCCGCCTACTAACCTACTACTACTAACTTCCCCTACTAATAACCCTTCGTCATAACCCATTACGGTAAATTAATTTTTATTTACTATTATATTTATGCCCGTTTGGTGGCGGGTTAGAATTTCACCACCCTCTTTCTTCCCGTGTGTGTCGTAAAAGTCAATTAAGAGAGCAGGGTTGAAGTGTGTTGTGGGTGACGGGCTAACAACCTAAGCAATATCACTTTTTGTCGATCTTTCATACCCATATTTATGCTAAAAGTGGCGCTGGAACATAAAGTTCATGTGCTCTGCCTGCCCCTTTTGGGAATAAAGGCGTCAATGTATGTATGTATGTACGTATTTCTGTTATTAAATTTACAATCATGATTAATGAGAATCTGTCCTCTGGTATAAAAGCTACTTTATGTTCATGAACACTAATGTTGAAATACCAAAATATCTCCACGAATTTCAAGTCAAATTTGTGGCCTGGACATTGCTATAGGCTTGTTTCCTAAGATTTTTTTTCCATGCTTTTCGAACCAGTATTTAACATAAATACCCAAAAATTTGTTTTAATTTAACGGCGGCCAAAATGCTTAACTTATTAAAAGTAAGCAGATCTTCGTGCAGCACCTTGAATGTACTTATTACGGATGCAGGCACTTTCCCAATGTCTCCTACCCTCCCGTCCCGCCGCGCCGCCCGCACTCGCCTAGGTACCGATTGCTGACGATCGAGATGGCACCAAATACAAACTTTAAAACCTATAACCCTATATAATGCGGGTCTCGTTCCATACCTCAAAAGCAAAAATAGAACCCTTATTTATAGGATCACGTGTGGCTGTCTGTCAGTCCGTCTGTTACAACCAATTTGCTACGAAAAAAACTGGACCGATTGAATTGCAATTTGGCACAAATATTTTCATGAATTTTCATGTCCACAACATTACATTTCAACATCTATGTGATTTTCGTTATTAACGTCTCAAAAAACCGTAATAACAACGCCCATATTGATATTTTTAGACGCCACGTTGGAATGTAAAATCGTTGTTGTTTTCCTAATCAGCGACCCGATAAACCATAGAAACAATAGATGCCAATGTTGATTTTCCGATTTTGTTTAGGGGTTGAATTCTCAAAAAACCGGAAACACTTGTTTACTCATTTATCGTTAGGAATTATCCTATGAATTCTCGAATAAAATTGTCTAACTAATCTTTTTTCTCCATACAAATCTTCCTACAAAGTCTCAAATCTCTAGTTCAATAAATAATGTTTCCCCTCCACAAACATTGCATCCCTATTTAACCCCCTTAGGGGAAGAATTTTATAAAACGCTGAAAGTACTTTTTTGTATCTTAATAATAATATTCCTACAAAGTTTCAAGTCTCTAGTACAAAAAAATATGTTTCTCCCATACAAACTTTGCACCCCTACTTAACCCCCTTAGGGATAGAATTTCCAAAAATCCCGTCTTATGCCTTGCCTACGTCATAAAAGGAAAATCTGGTGTAAATTTCAAGTTTCTAGTCCCAGTAGCTTTGAATACGAACTTTGCACCCCTATTTTACCCCCTTAGGGGTGGAATTTTATATAAGGCTGAAAATACTTTTTTTTGTATCCTAATAAGTAAAATACCTACCAAGTTTCAAGTCTCTAGTTCAATAAATAATGTTTCCCTTATACAAACATTGCACCCCTAATAAACCCCCTTAGGGGTAGAATTTTCTAAAACGCTGAAAGAACTTTTTTCGTATCTTTATAAGTAATATCCCTACATAGTTTCAAGTCTCTAGTACAAAAAATCATATTTCTCCTATACAAACTTTGCACCCCTTTTTAACCCCCTTTGGGATAGGGTTTCCAAAAGTCCCGTCTTATCCCTTGCCTACGTCATAAAAGGAAGTTCTGGTGTAAATATCAAGTTTGTAGTCCCAGTAGTTTTGAATACAAACTTTGCACCCCTATTTAATCTCCTTTGGGGTGGAATGTTAAAAACGCTAAGGATATTTTTATTTGTATCCTAATAAGTAATCTTTCAACAAAGTTTCAAGTCTCTAGTTCAATAAATAATGTTTACCTCATACAAACATTGCACCCCTAATAAACCCCCTTAGGGGTAGAATTTTCTAAAACGCTGAAAGAACTTTTTTTGTATCTTAATAAGTAATATCCCTACAAAGTTTCAAGTCTCTAGTATAAAAAATAATGTTGCTCCCATACAAACTTTGCACCCCTATTTAACACCCTTAGGGACAGAATTTCCAAAAATACCGTCTTATCCCTTGCCTATGTCATAAAAGGAAAATCTGGTGTAAATTTCAAGTTTCTAGACACAGTAGTTTTTAATTCAAACTTTGCACCCCTATTTAACCCCCTTAGGGGTAGAATTTTATAAAACGCCGAAAGTACCTTTTTGGTATCAATAAGTAATCCTCCTACAAAGCTTTTAGTCTCCAGTTCAATAAATAATGTTCCCCCATACAAATTTTGGACCCCCATTTCACCCCCTTAGGGATAGCATTTCCAAAAATCCTGTTCTGTCCCCTGCCTACGTCATAAAAAGAAGGTCTGGTGTAATTTTCAAGTTCCTAGTCCCAGTAGTTTTGAAAACAATATTTGCACCCCTATTTAATCCCCTTTGGGGTGTAATTTTCTAAAACGCAGAAAGAACTTTTTTTGCATCTTAATAAGTAATATCCCTACAAAGTTTCAAGTCTCTTGTACAAAAAATAATGTTTCACCTATACAAACTTTGCACCCCTATTTAACACCCTTAGGGATAGAATTTCCAAAAATCCCGTCTTATTCCTTGCCTACGTCATAAAAGGAAGGTCTGGTGTAAATTTCAAGTTTGTAGTCCCAGTAGTTTTGAATACAAACTTTGCACCCCTATTTAACCCCCTTAGGGGTGGAATTTTGTAAAACGCTGAAAGTGCTTTTTTTGTATCTTAATAAGTAATCTTCCTACAAAGTTTTGTTTGTAGTTCAAAAAATAATGCTTCCCCCATACAAACTTTGGACCCCCGTTTTACCCCCTTAGGGGGTGAGTTTTGAAAAATCCTTTCTTAGTGCTCCCTTACACCTTATAAGGAACCTACGTGCCAAATTTGGAATCCGTAGACCCATCGGTTTGGGCTGTGCGTTGATATGTCAGTCAGTCAGTCAGTCAGTCAGTCAGTCAGTCAGTCAGCTTCTTCTTTTATATATTTAGATATGCATTATACTTAATGTATGTTATACCAAATATTTTTATATCAAATGACCGTTATATAAAATGATAATAATGTCCTATGAAAATATAATAAGTGTTGTTATAGAACTTGAGAATTATATCAGATGAGCGTTATTGCGAGTAATATTATATCATAAATATTTATAGCCATCGTTACGCACCCTAAATAATGTCCATATAATGTCGATACCTTTTAAAAGTAGGCATGCAAATCTTTTTATTATAATGTACATGCATGGCAAGGGGAGGATGTTTAGCCTTTTAAAAACAGGTTTATATGACTCTCTAGCTGAAATACCACTTAATGCCCATATGCATTTTTTTTTGAGCTTTGAATGCTCTTTCAATTTCTCGTAATAAGTAATCTTTCTACAAAGTTTCAAGTTTCTAGCTCAAAAGGAAAAGTTTCCCTCATACGAACTTTGCACCCCTATTTAACCCCCTTCGAGGTAGAATTTTCTAAAACGCTGCCTGCTGTTTTTTTTTGTATTGTAATAAGTAATCTTTCTACAAAGTTTCAAGTTTCTAGCTCAAAAAATAAAGTTCCCTCCATACAAACTTTGCACCCATATTTAACCCTCTTAAGGGTGGAATTTTCATAAAACAGAAAGTGCTTTTTTGTATTCTAATTAGTAATTTTTCTACAAAGTTTCAAGTATCTAACTCAAAAAAAAAGATTCTCCCATACAAACTTTGCACCCCCATTTAACCCCCTTAGGGATGGAATTTCCAAAAAAAAACCCCGTTTTATCCGTTGCCTACGTCATAAAATGAAGTCCTGGTGAAAATTTCAAGTTTCTAGTCCCAGTAGTTTCGGCTGTGCGTTGATGGTAGATCAGGACTTCTTCTTTTATATATTTAGATAAATACTTTAATACATAGAAAACATCCATGGCTCAGGTACAAATATTCGTGCTCATCACACAAATGAATGCCCTTAACGCCTGCCTTACCTTATTATATTTATAGTATTTGTACTATTGATATACATCAATTAATATGTTTGTATTGTTCTTACATCTTTGTGTTCTTGGCTTGTGCTTTCCACTCAATTGCTCAAAGGTTAGCTGGAAGCGATCCCTTATAGGTTTAAGTTCGCCTTTGTACCTTAATTTTATATATCACGTTTATGTTTTAACTTTTAACCTCGTGGTCTTGGCTAAGTTTGAAGGATAAAATATACGGCATGCTTTGGGAATCGTCAATTAATGTTTTGTACAAATACTCCAAGGATTCTAAGCACACCAATCTTAAATGAAAACCATAATTATGTGGGTAACGACATCATAAAAAAGTATCTAATACCGACTCCTTAGATTTATGTTCCGCGACTTTGTCATTTTGAACTCACAAAATTAATTATTTCAAACTATTAAATTACAATGAGTTTACACAAATTTCGTTACGTTATGTAAATAACTTACTTAAAGATATAAATCCCATCTTTTTTCTTGTTTTTTTGTCGATATTTAAGCGGTTTTTGACTGAACATTTAGACATAACTGACAACCAACAAGTCTCACGGTTGAAACCAGACTAAACGCGAAAGAACCGGCCGATGCGATTGGCCGGTTCTTTTGGGAGGCCATTTTTTTCAGCTGATTGTTCTATATACTAAATCAATGTAATTGGAGGCAAAATTGATATTTTTTTATTCTGTAATTAAATTTTATTGCGTTGTTGATGGTTATACTTTACGTACCTACCTAATACATACTGCAAAATTGAACTACATCAATAATCACGCCTCTGTCTTTGCCCAATGGTCGCTACGGTACTCATTAGAACTTCAGAATGAAGTGATTGTAAGTGTTTTAAAGTGGTTCCATGGGGCCCACTTCTAAACGCATTTTAGACTTACAGAAATAGCGTTTTGTTTTATGTTTCACTCATGTATTTGGAGACTAAGCTCTATTACATGTTCATGGACGCTGGGCGTCCCGAAGGGACGTCCCGGGAAAAATAAATCATGTAGTATACACATAATTGTAATTGGATAATTTCCTCCGAGTCATTATCCTCCTAGCGTTATTTCCGGTCCTAAACGAGTCCGGGGTCCGCTTTGACACCTAATCCCAAGATTTGGGATAGGCACTAGTTTTTACGAAAGCGACTGCCTTTCGAACCCAGAGGGAAAACTAGACCTTATTGGAATTAGACCGGTTTCCGCACGATGTTTTCCTTCACCGAAAAGCTAACGGTTAATATATTCCGTACATAAGTTCCGAAAAAGAAATTGGTTCGAGCCGGGATTCGAACCCACGACCGCCAACTGAACCACTAGGCTATCACCGTAGCTTCGTGATGACTGATGAGTATTCTCGATAAGTTTCTAGTTTAAATTCCCGCGGTATATATAGCCATTCTGGAATTCCATATCTGTCTTAGATATCTGTATACCTCATTGCATGAAAATCCTTTCAGTTTTTTTTGGGTAGTAAAATAACGAAAAACTTAAACATCCAAACTTTCATGCTTTGTATACAACGTGATTTTTTAACCGTCTTAGAGCCTTTTAGTTAAGTTTTTCGTAATAAAAGGTTTAAGTTTGAAAAATTCTCTATGGCGCACGGAGCGAAGTTCACTCACCCGGTTAAAGTTCGTACCTAAGATGGCGGCTAGCGGACACTGCGGTCACTCAGCTGGATGATTAAAATTAATACTAAGTAATACAAAAAAAAACGATATTTTACGTATTTAAAAAAAACTTAAACTAAATAAAAACTAAAAGAAACCTTTTTTTAAGTTCTTTGTAATGTATACATTAACTGGGGTTCGGCTCTAAGACGGTTAAAAAACACCGTGTATAGGAAAATACTCGTAAGTTGTAGCTAGAGCGTGTGTGCGTGGAACGCAATGAAACTGAAATGGGGTTTCCAGATGCGAACTTGTGGATTTCCGGCCCAATAGTTCAAAGGTGTGATAGTTATGTACCCCCATGCTATCCCCTTCGGATCGAGGTGTTGGTATTGAGGGTCATTCCCTAACTCACCTGACTACCTCGGAGATCGGGGGTCGATTACTGCCCTGAATTCTTTGAGGTGGCGTTCAGACCCCAAATGCAACGGCTCTCAAACGTTGCAAATAAATATAAAATCATTAACTTGTCCAATATAGGTTACAAGATGTTACAGAATCAGTTTGACTATGTGGCGCCTCACGTCTTACAAATTGTTGAGCATGCATGTCAAAGTCCCTATCATTTACAAATTCATTAACACGTTCGCAACCAGGAACCCGCCTGGTCAGCACTCGTAATGTTTACTCAGATGCCGGTTCAGCCCGCTAGCCGGGCAGTAGTATAAACCTACACGCCTAGCGAGTTCTGCCGGTTTCTAGTGTTCCATTTTTAGTCCGGATGCGAAAGTGTTAATGGTGTAATAACTGTTGGGAGCTGGTTTTAACAAACGGCCGATAGCCGAAAGTTTATTGTACATTTTTCAACACAATTTCTCGTAACGTACCACTTATTGTGTCGCTTTTAGGCACATAATCCTGGATATTAAACACGCGTGTGTTATAACATTACAACACGTGTGTGTTATGGTTATATCCCGATTGAGTCACGTTGGCACCTTGCAGCAAGATATATGCATGAACACGCTGCATTCTTAAATTATCCGGGTTGTACAGAATGTACAGCTTTTTTTTAAATTCTCGGTGAATGGGTTCTTACTCGACTAAATAAATCCTTTTTGTTAATTAATTGACTGTTTCTTTTTGTATATGATGTATGTAGAAACGTTTAATTTAGTAAAATTATTCACTTTTGATAATATTGTACATGAATTTATACAGATAACATTTTAAAACGAAAATATTGTTTTATTTTGTATTGGCCGTTTAGAGATTTCTGTGCCCGCATTGCGCAAAATTCACGAAAAAAACTGTTGCGCGCCATTATAGGTTATTTCAAAAATATTTGTATGTTTATGCGTGTTTGGTTATTTTAAAAAATGTTGACTTGTGACTAGAAAAGTGATATATAGAATGGAAGCCACTGGCAATTCTTGGCGATGTGCAATTGTGAGTAAAAACCTGTTGTCATCTTAATGATTTACTCAATGTAAAGAAAATAATTTGGCAGGCCTATAACATTTTCATCTTATGAAAATGATTTTTTCCTCGCAAAATGTGTTGAAAAACGTCAGATGATACGCGTGAGCTTAGATAATTACATCCTCGGCTTCCTTATCACGCTGACCTGCGGTTCGCGTGTACAATTTCGCCTCTGATGTAATTATCAACATACCTCACTTGCATCACAATGTAATATTACACTTTCAACTATTCATAGGAGCTTTTCTTTACTTAGTGGGAAAATCATGGCATCGGCTACGAGCTTACCGCTATTAAATTCTTGGCAGTGACTGTGTGTTAAAATCTTGTCAGTGTACTAATGCAGACTATTCTCGCCCCCCCCCCCGTCACGCCTAACGCCCCCGTTACTACGAATCGCGGTGTCAAGATATATTTTGTGGGCGAGCGTTGAGGTGAGCTTAAAACAAGTTACAGAATAGCGCGGCAGGTGTCTGGTGAAGCATGGACTCAATCTCCCTGAATTTCCTTTTACGATGTGACGGACCTCTACATCTGTTTTATGATTGTTTTATGTAGGTAGTTAAGCCTTAGCTTTATTTATGGTCGTTATTTTATGCCACGATTTCTGCTAAACTACTGTCCTAAATACATGTTCATAACACGAACGATAATGGTTGTACGTAGTATGAATCTAATAACTACAGGCGAATAATGCAAAGTGATGCATACAATTTACGGAATATCGCAAATAATGTCGATTTGGTACGTGTACGTGTAAGGGTGTAAAACCTTGTCTAATATAACACAGCAAGTACTACAACTACATTCTGGTCACAGATATACCAAAAAATACCATCTCTTTTACCGATAAGGCAATGGTACTTCAAAATTTTGGTGAAGGTATGTGTCAGTACAGCGCGACGAATTAGTATTCTTGGCCTGTAAAACCCACCTAAACTAAGCTATACATCGAACTTTGAGAACCGCAGACATCATTCACCGTGGATTTCAGATCGGGAAAAGTTTATAATTCGCCGTACCGGAGTTGGGTGTGAGGGTGGCTTGCATCACCAATTTGCATTTTATTACATTCCTTACGTCAAATTAAATGGTGATAACGTTAGGTGTTGCTGAAGAAAGGAATAATCGTAAACAAGGTTTACGACTCGTGGAATACCTATAGATACGAAAAGCGGTGGAATATGGCTGGCAAAATAGAACATTATTCTGTATTTCCGAAAAGAATCATCCTTTCGGAAATACAGAGTCAATTTCCACACTCACATTGCAAAACATTGAACGAGCATTGGCATAGATGGGCAGGGGCTGCGCGTGTCAGAAAACAAGGGGCTGGCCTGAGCATTCAAACACTGGTTGTAAACAAAAGCAGAGGACAATAGAGTATGTTACACATTTATACAATAACTAGTTTTTGCCCGCGGCTTCGCCCGCGTAGTAAAAGTAATTTTCCAATAATTGTTGAATTGCTACGCCGCCTACTAACCTACTACTACTAACTTCCCGTACGAATAACCCTTCGTCATAACCCATTATGGTAAATTAATTTTTATTTACTATTATTTTTATGCCCGAGTGGTGGCGGGTTAGAATTTCACCACCCTCTTTCTTCCCGTGTGTGTCGTAAAAGTCGATTAAGAGAGCAGGGTTGAAGTGTGTTGTGGGTGATGGGCTAACAACCTACGCAATATCACTTTTTGCGATCTTTTATACCCACATTTATGCTAAAAGTGGCGCTGGAACATAAAGTTTATGTGCTCTGCCTGCCCCGTTTGGGAATAAAGGCGTGAACGTATTTCTGTTATTAAATTTACAATCATGATTAATGAGAATCTGTCCTCTGGCATAAAAGCTACTTTATGTTCATGAACATTAATGTTGAAATACCAAAATATCTCCACGAATGTCAAGTCAAATTTGTGGGCTGGACATTGCTATAACCTTGTTTCCTAAATTTTTTTTTCCATTCTTTTCGAACCAGTATTTAACATAAATACCCAAAAATTTGTTTTAATTTAACGGTTAGCCAAAATGCTTAACTTACTTATTAAAAGTAAGCAGATCTTCGTGCAGTACCTTGAATGTACTTATTACGGATGTAGGCACTTTCCCAATGTCTCCTACCCTCCCGTCCCGCCGCGCCGCCCGCACTCGCCTAGGTACCGATTGCTGACGATCGAGATGGCACCTCTTCTCGGCAGTCGGGTAGCCCCATAGTGGCGACTACCCACAGGCCAGCCACGATCAGCCGATACAGCCTCCGGGCTTTGGCATATAGACCCGGTCCAAAAAAAAAAAGTGATGGCACCAAATACAAACTTTACAACCTATAACCATATATAACGCGGGTCTTGTTCCATACCTCAAAAGCAAAACTAGAACCCTTATTTATAGGATCACGTGTGGCTGTCTGTCAGTCCGTCTGTTACAACCGATTTGCTACGAAAAAAACTGGACCGATTGAATTGCAATTTGGCACAAATATTTTCATGCATTTTCATGTCCACAACATTACATTTCAAAATCTATGTGATTTTCGTTATTAAATTCCCAAAAAACCGTAATAACAACGCCCATATTGATATTTAGACGCCTGGCCCCTATTTCACCAACTTGACAATTGTCAGCGACATATGTCGGCTTACAATTCGACATATGTCGCTGACAATTGTCAAGTGACAGGTGACAACTGACAATTTTGTAAATTATTTTGTATAGAAATGCATATAAACATGACAAGCATTTTGTTACAATTGTCCTAACCATAAGCGAATGACAATTATGTTGTGAAACAAGTTACATTTTTCCAACTCGACATATTTGTAGATTTGTCAGTAATTGTTGACATGAGATCGGGGCTGTGTCAGCTTATCGTTACAATTGTAGTGTTGTTAGTTACAAAATGGCTCTCCGCGAAAGCAGTAGTAGGGACAGTGAGAGCGATTTAGATGAGTTCGCATATAGGAGAATATATAAAGAACGAATAAATTTCTCCTTTGACGTCACTGACTTTGCATTTAAAGAAAAATTTCGAATTAGTAAAACCAGTGTCGAATATTTAATAAATGAAATCGGTGCAGTTATTGACCACCCAACTACAAAAAATAAAGCTTTGACGCCATGTCAGCAAATACTGTGTACGCTGCATTGGATGGGTTCGGGATCTCAATACCATGTTAGCGGTGACAACCACGGCGTTTCGAAGGCAACGATCCATCGTAGTGTAAGGCGTGTTACCACTGCAATAGTCAATCAAATATTTGGTAACGAAGTACGTTGGCCAGCAAACACAGGCTCTATCTCACAATTATTTATGGAAATTGGTAACATTCCAAGAATTGGTGGTATTGTTGATGGATCGTTAATACCCATCGATTCACCTCGGCAGAATGAATACATGTTTGTGGACCGTAAAGGTGACCATTCGATAAATACCATGGTTGTTTGTGGGCCTAATTTGGAGTTCTTTTATGCCAGTGCACGATGGCCGGGCTCTGTTCATGACGCAAGAGTTTTGCGTTGTTCTTCTTTGGCACAGCAGTGGGAAAATGGTTGGAGGCCATTTCCAAATGCCCTTATTTTAGGAGACAGCGGATAATGGTATGAAGAAGTGGCTGATAACACCGAACATCCCCATACAAATACCAAGAACGGACGCAATAATGCGATTTTTGAGAGCATTTAAACATGTAAGAAGGATGGTTGAAAATGCTTTGGGTATATTAAAGGAGAAGTTTCCCTCTCTCAATCATCTACGTTTGCAACCATTGTCAGCGTGCAAAGTGTTCTTAGCGTGTGTTACCCTTCACAATCTAGAAAAACGCCTTGGATCCGAACATTACATACCTTACGATTATTCAAATGACGATGTGGTAGATAATGGCGATAATAATCGGGACAACATTGAAGAGGACAACGAAGCAATGGACCCTGAAGCAATCGAAGTATTACGGGAATTGATACAAAACTTTAATTGAAGTACTGTTTATTATAACTGTTTTATTTTATTTAATTTGATAACATTGGAAATTAAACTTAAAATGCAATAAAAATGTCATATTTGAAATTATTTAAACTGTCTCATATTTACTATAAACGAATTATATTGCAATTTGAACTTTCTAATTTAGCTGTAACATTCCAAACAATAAAATAAGAAAAATGAGGTTTATTATGTACGGTCGAGGAATCTAAATATTTGTCACTTTTAAACTCTATTTCATTGACAAAAGTGCTATACATTCAGTTTCCTCGACTACCACTCGGAAGTAATGAAAAACTGTTTTACAATACTCTTGAGTGTAGATATATATACAATTATCACATAATGAAAGAAAGTAATTATTACATTTTTATGCGATTATTCTTTATGTGAAAAGAAATATTAGCCATTAATTAGTTACAAATTAAATAGTATTTACTCGTGAGGGTGGAACACATTTTTGAACATCCAAATTTTCCGATAAATTAACTAAATTAATCTCAATAATATTTTGATCATAGTAAGGTTCAGTGAAATTGGAAACTTCTCTAATGTTTAGCTCTTTCTCTAATTTAAATAACTCTAAATCTAGTTTATACTTTTCCCGTTTCGCTATTTCTATTTTCTCCTTAGTAAGCAATATATCAGCCTCGAGCTTTTCCTTTTTTAAACGATAAATAGGTTTGCAGTGTGTACTTGTTAAGTTTCTGTTATCTATATTTTGCGATATTTGGGGTGTATTATCACAACGCGAATCTTGCAGTGTAGGTTCATCATTTAGTATTTGAATGGATTCCTGTGTTCCAGAGGATTCAGGAACGTCCAATCCTTCTAAAACCGGAGTGTTTTTCCCTATTATATTGAGAATCATATCATCAGCATCATCAAATTTCCATTTTTTTCCTCCCGCAGATCCCGTTTGGTGTCGGTTATCCCTTTTTTCCTAAAACAAATTTATAAAATAAATTAATAACTTTGAAAGCATTATAATATATATTTTTTTATAAAATATTCAGAATCCCTTTATTGCACTCCCAAAGAAACCATTTAAATAATATTTTTCAAAAATAAGGGATGAAAACTGGCTTTTGTCCTTTCCTAGTGTGATAGAACCAAGCCATTTGTAGGAGTATTATACCTTCTACCTCAAAGGCAAAAAATCCTTATAGCGTTGCATTTAATCGCATTTCATCTCTACCGTATAATTAAAAGTATCGCTTTTTGTCTGAATCGTTTAGTTTTTTTGGTCGCTAATAATTTAGTCACATTTGTTTATTATATTAGTAACAAAGATAATAATCCATTGAGTATGATATCCCGAAGAAAAAATAAAGTAATACTCATTTCAATATCTCGCGGTCATTAGGTACTTACTAACTATGTTTTAATGTTGTGTGAGTGGCCTCAACGCTGTTGCCGATACCTACAGAGTATTATTGCAAACATAAATTAATACCTACGTCAAATATAATAGCGTTCCAAACATACATCGATGGCGGTGAAATGCGATTAAGTTACAATACTATACGGAAAATAAGATGGTATAAATTTCATAAGTTCTAATTATAAATTGCCTCGACAATTACTACGAGGTATTAAAAATGTATATACTCAGTACTTACTATTGTCCTCTTTCGCCAATTTTGCCACGTGGTATCTCTTAAGTACTTCCAATCTTTGTCATAAATGCCTAGCTCTTGTAATTTTTGAGAAATTTCCTTCCACTTTTTGATCTTCATATCAAATGTTAAGTTGTTGTCAAATTTACCAAAAAGTATTGCTTTATTTTCCGAAATTAAATTTAATATCGTCATTTTCTTGGTCTTATATTGCTATATTTTAAATTTGAAAATCCATTGTTATATTTTAAAATCGAAACGCTCGCTTGTGTGATGTGATTATTGGTGGAATGACTTGAAAACTATTTATTTTTATGAAAAAGGCGGTAAATAATTGGGTAGTTTTAAATAAGTTAAAGGCAAAGGAAAATCCCATTCAGCCAATGATACATTTACAGCCAAAATGAAAAAAAAAGTTGTTTCCTTTAGTCGTGTCTTCATACAATGCCTAAGTGAGTAGGTAGTGTAAGTACTAGTCTAATAAAGAATCCATTAACTAATACCGACGATAAAATGGGCTTTTCAAACTTGTCCGTATTAAAAAAACAATAAACCGATTAACTCCTTTTTGTTCGTTATAAAATAAAATAAAACTGACATTGGATTGAGCATTGGATTATTTATTTTTAAATCAATAGTACATTATTTACTATTAGTACATACCGAGGCAGATATAGTGCTTTTTTCCAAAAATCGAGGAAATCAAATAATATTTTCAATAACAGCGAGTATGTCAATAACCTAGGTATTAAGTTCCCACCCAATATTTTTTTAAAGTAGGACCACGACATGTCTCGTGCTGCCAGTTTAAATTGATATACGAATAATAATAGCATTAAAATAGATCACAATTATATTGTTGTGTAATTAAAATTATTAAAGATGTAACGGGAAAAATATATTTAAGGCATTTTTATAAACGTCACTTCGACTTACAAAAGTAAGCGTTTTGTCTATAACAATGAAAAAAAAGAAGTGAGAGAAGTGCAATTTATCACACGAACTTGTAATAGTTGGAAAGAGATAGCAATACATTAGTAACCAGTTTAACTAGAGAAAGTAGTTGTGACAAATTCCTAGGCCTACTGTATCCTTTATAAAATATAGTAATGAACATAAATGTACATTTTCTTAAACTTGCAATGAAATGTTGACATAAGTAACTAACTTCAAATTATTTCATTTCAAGTTTGAGTAAAGCACTACACAAATCTCGGCGAGAAACGGTGTTGCCGGCTGCGTATCCCCGGTCTTTATCTACTTAGCCTGCAACCCTTCGTTTCCCGGCCTCTATATTAATATAAGTATATACTATTCCCGGGCATGTCCGGTAAGTAATTCCACTTTTTTTTACTATCGCATCCACGCATACAATGATGGACTTCGCGATATGTTTTTAATACACTAATGGGAACATTTCCGAACAAGTTGGAGAAAAGGAAGATTACTTAATACGTCACGTGTGTGTGAATTTATAAATGGTAGGATACTGTCGCCCGCGTCCTTCCCGCAATACGTATTATAAATCTTGCAATGTTGGACGCCTGTCAACTACCGACATACGGTGAAAAAATTATGAAACAACAATTGTCCTGACATATTTACAATTGTCAGCTTATTTCGACAATGCCTGTTTCACGATCTACAATTGTCATGTTTTCTTGACAATTGTCGCGCCTGTCAACTTGGTGAAATAGGGGCCTGGACGTTGGAATGTAAAATCGTTGTTGTTTTCCTAATCAGCGACCCGATAAACCATAGAAACAATAGATGCCGATGTTGATTTTCAGATTTTGTCACCACATGTCTCCTTTTAGGGGTTGTATTCTCAAAAAACCGGAAACACTTGTTTACTCATTTATCGTTAGGAATTATCCTGTGAATTCTCGAATAAAATTGTCTAACTAATCTTTTTTCTCCATACAAACTTTGGACCTCTCTTTTTACCCCTTTAGGTGTAATTATTTCCAAAACGCTGAAAGCACTTTATTTGTAAATGAATAAGTAATCTGTCCACAAAGTTTTAAGTACGTAGTAGCTAAAAATAAGTTTCCCTTATACAAAATTTGGACCCTCATTTAACCCTCTTAGGGGTGGAATTTTATAAAACGCTGAAATTACTTTTTTTGTATCCTAATAAGTTATCTTCCTACAAAGTCTCAAGTCTCTAGTTCAATAAATAATGTTTCCCCTCCACAAACATTGCATCCCTATTTAACCCCCTTAGGGGAAGAATTTTATAAAACGCTGAAAGTACTTTTTTGTATCTTAATAATAATACTCCTACAACGTTTCAAGTCTCTAGTACAAAAAAATATGTTTCTCCCATACAAACTTTGCACCCCTACTTAACCCCCTTAGGGATAGAATTTCCAAAAATCCCGTCTTATCCCTTGCCTACGTCATAAAATGAAGTTCTGGTGTAAATATCAAGTTTCTAGTCCCAGTAGCTTTGAATACGAACTTTGCACCCCTATTTTACCCACTTAGGGGTGGAATTTTATATAACGCTGAAAATACTTTTTTGGTATCAATAAGTAATCTTCCTACAAAGTTTTAAGTCTCCAGTTCAATAAATAATGTTCCCCCATACAAACTTTGGACCCCCATTTCACCCCCTTAGGGATAGCATTTCCAAAAATCCTGTTCTATCCCCTGCCTACGTCATAAAAAGAAGTTCTGGTGTAATTTTCAAGTTCCTAGTCCCAGTAGTTTTTAATACAAAATTTGCACCCCTATTTACTCCCCTTAGGGGTGGAATTTTATAAAACGCTGTAGATCTTTTTTTAATACTAAGAAGTAGTCTTCCTACAAAGTTTCAAGTGTCTAGTTCAATAAATAATATTTACCCCATACAAACATTGCACCCCTATTTGACCCCCTTAGGGGTGGAATTTTCTGAAACGCTGAAAGCTCTTTTTTTCTATCTTAATAAGTAATATCCTTACAAAGTTTCAAGTCTCTAGTACAAAAAATAATGTTTCTCTCATACAAATATTGCACCCCTATTTAACACCCTTTGGGATAGAATTTCCAAAAATCCCGTCTTATCCCTTGTCTACGTCATAAAAGGAAGGTCTGGTGTAAATTTCAAGTTTGTAGTCCCAGTAGTTTTGAATACAAACTTTGCACCCCTATTTAACCCCCTTAGGGGTGGAATTTTGTAAAACGCTGAAAGCGCTTTTTTGTATTTTAATGTGTAATCTTCCTACAAAGTTGTAAGTCTGTAGTTCAAAAAATAATGCTTCCCCCATACAAACTTTAGACCCCCGTTTTACCCCCTTAGGGGGTGAGTTTTGAAAAATCATTTCTTAGTGCTCCCCTACACCTTATAAGGAACCTACGTGCCAAATTTGAAATCCGTAGACCCAGCGGTTTGGGCTGTGCGTTGAGTCAGTCAGTCAGCTTCTTCTTTTATATATTTAAACTAGCTTTTGCCCGCGGCTTCGCCCGCGTAGTAAGAGTAATTTTCCAATAATTGTTGAATTGCTACGCCGGCAACGGCCTACTCCTGCTAACTTCCCCTTCGTCATATCCCATTATGGTAAAATTATTTTTTATTTATTATTATTTTTATGCCTGTGTGGTGTCGAATTAGAATTTCACCACCCACTTTCTTCCCGTGGGTGCCGTAAAAGTCGACTAAGGGAGCAGGGTTGAAGTGTGTTGTGAGTGATGGGCTAACAACCTATGCAATATCACATTTTGTGGATCTTTTATACCCACATTTATGCTAAAAGTGGCGCTGGAACATAAACATGTCTCTGCCTACCCCTTTTGGGAATAAAGGCGTGAATGTATGTATGTATGTATGTACGTATTTTTATTATTTAATTTACAATCATGATTAAATGAGAATCTGTCCTCTGGAATAAAAGCTAGTTTATGATCATTATAATATTGAAATACCAAAATATCTCCACGAACTTCAAGTCAAATTTTTGGCCTGGACATTGCTACACGCTTGTTTCCTAAGAATTTTTTTCGATGCCATTCGAACCAGTATTTGGAGGGGAACAACAGTTTGTATGGGAGCAACTACAATTAAAGAACATAAATACCAAAAAAAAAAATTAATTTTGCGGCAGCCAAATTGCTTAACTTATAAAAAGTTAGCAGATCTTCGTGCAGCACCTTGAATGTACTTATTACGGATGCAGGCAGTTTCCCAATGTCTCCTACCCTCCCGTCCCGCCGCGCCGCCCGTACTCGCCTACGTACAAGCGATTGATGACGATCGAGACGGCACCAATACAATCTTTAAAACCTATAACGTGGGTATGGTTCCATACCTCAAAAGCAAAAATAGAACCCTTATTTATAGGATCACGTGTGGCTGTCTGTCAGGCCGTCTGTTACAAACGATTTGCTACGAAAAAACTGGACCGATTTAATTGCAATTTGGCACAAATACTTTCATGAATTTTCATGTCCACAACATTACATTTCAAAATCGATGCGATTTTCGTAATTAACGTCCCAAAAACCATGATAACAACGCCCACATTGATATTTAGACGCCACGTTGGAATGTAAAATAGTTGTTGTTTTCGTAATCAGCGACCCCATATACCATAGAAACAATAGATGCCGATGTTGATTTTCAGATTTTGTCACCACATGTCCCCCTTTTAAGGGTTGAATTCTCAAAAAACTGAAAACACTTGTTTAGGTACTCATTTATCGTTAGGAATTATCCTGTGAAGTTTCGAATAAAATTGTCTAACTAATCTTTTTTCCCCATACAAACTTTGGACCTCCTTTTTAACCCCTTTAGGTGTTTATATTTCCAAAACGCTGAAAGCACTTTATTTGTAAATGAATAAGTAATCTGTCGACAAAATTTCAAGTCTCCAGTTCAATAAATAATATTTCCCCCATACAAACATTGCATCCCTATTTAACCCCCTTAGGGTTAGAATTTTATAAAATGCTTTTTTTGTATCTTAATAAGTAATATTCCTACAAAGTTTCAAGTCTCTAGTACAATTAATAATGCTTCCCCCATACAAACTTTGGACCCCTATTTAATACCCTTAGGAATAGAATTTCAAAAAATCCCGTCTTATCCCTTGCATACGTCATAAAAGGAAAATCTGGTGTAAACTTCAAGTTTATAGGCCCAGTAGTTTTGAATTCAAACTTTGCACCCCTATTTAACCCCCTTCGGGGTAGAATTTTATAAAACGCTGAAAGAACTTTTTTTGTATCAATAAGTAATCTTCCTACAAAGTTTCAAGTCTCTAGTTCAATAAATAATGTTTCCCCCATACAAACTTTAGACCCCCATTTCACCCCCTTAGGGATAGCATTTCCAAAAATCCTGTTCTATCCCCTGCCTACGTCATAAAAGTTCTGATGTAATTTTCAACTTTCTAGTCCCAGTAGCTTTGAATACAAAATTTGCACCCCTATTTAATCCCCTTAGGGGTAAATTTTATAAAACGCTGAAGATGGTTTTTTTTATTCTAATAAATAATTTTCCTACAAAGTTTCAAGTCTCTAGTTCAATAAATAATGTTTACCCCATACAAAAATTGCACCCCTATTTGACCCCGTTAGGGGTGGAATTTTCTAAAACGCTGAAAGAACTTTTTTTGTATCTTTATAAATAATATCCCTACAAAGTTTCATGTCTCTAATACAGAAAATAATGTTTCTCCCATACAAACTTTGCACCCCTATTTGACACCTTTAGGGATAGAATTTCCAAAAATCCCGTCTTATCCCTAGCCTACGTCATAAAAGGAAGGTCTGGTGTAAATTTCAAGTTTGTAGTCCCAGTAGTTTTGACTAAAAACTTTGCACCCCTATTTAACCCCCTTAGGGGTGGAATTTTGTGAAACGCTGAAAGTGCTTTTTTTGTATCTTAATAAATAAGTTTCCTACAAAGTTTCAAGTCTCCAGTTCAAAAAATAATGCTTCCCCTATACCAGGGGTTCCCAAACTTTATTTTCTCATAGACCACTTTCAAAAGTTAACTGGTTCTGGTACACCCCCTACACCACATTTCTACCATATTCTCAAAACTCGGCAAAAAATGTGAAGATTACCTAAGCCTGGAGACGCTCGCGATCTGTTGCAGACTTGCAGTCGACAAGTTTTGGAGGCAAATGGTGTAATTTTAATAAAATGTCAGTTTAATTTACCAAATTTTTAATCGGGGAGCAGCGTAATAAACCTATCATGTATTTATCAGTCATCCAGGCTATAAAAATAACACAAAAAATGATATCAGTTTTCGTTCTTTACTATCGAAACCAGATACATTTTCGTGGACCCCCACTTACGAATTGTGCACCCCCATTTTTTTGTCACGCCAACGTAGACCCCCGTCGAGTCTTCTGTGGACCCCTGGGGGTCCACCTGGACCACTTTGGGAACCCCTGCCCTATACAAACTTTGGACCCCCGTTTTACCCCCTTAGGGGGTGACTTTTGAAAAACCCTTTCTTAGTGCTCCCCTACACCTTATAAGGAATCTACGTGCCAAATTTAGAATCTCTAGACCCAGCAGTTTGGGCTGTGCGTTGATATGTCAGCCAGTCAGTCAGTCAGTTTCTTCTTTTATATATTTAGATTGAACGAGTGAGCGAAACGAAAAGAATTATTTTTCTCAAAACAATTTTTAGAAATTAAAATTAAAAAATACTGGCCATGTGCGAATAGGACTCGCAGACGAAAGATTCCGAACCATTATCTATAAAAACCGCAAAAAAAATCACGTTTGTTGTATGGGAGCCTCCTTAAATATTTATTTTATTCGGTTTTTTACTATGTGTTGTTATAGCGGCAGCATAAATATGCCTCCCGGTATAGATATGGCCATTCTGGAATTCTATTGGTAATAGTTATTATTTACGATACAAGTGCCGAAATTAGGAAATTACCTATTCGCACGTGTATCGTACAACGTTTTACTGTACATATGGCTCTTTAAAGTTTCGACATATGCATGAAAAATGTTCTTTTCCGCACTAGTGCGGGAAAGTAGCACCATATGTACTGTAAATTTTACATTAATTATTAATTTTAATGAAATCGTACAAAAAGTATTGTTCACAATTGTGTCATAATCAAGCTTTTTAATCTAGTACCTTACTTAGGCCACTCAGCAAGCTTCGTGGCCTAAACACGGTACTTGACTAAAAAGCTCTCGATTATAACACGATTGTGAAAAATACTATTTCGAAATCGAATGAGTAGTTTCAGAGAATACCCTCAAATTTTAACTGCATGTTTTTCTTAGGTAAACATCCCGGTGTTCGACATTTTTTACTCGAAAAATTGAATCGACGAAATACAATTAGGTATATTTATGAAATTATATCATTTCATTTCACGAGAATCGGTTGAGAAATGCGATCTGTGGGCTACCGCGAAACGAGAATGAACTTTGTTCGTGTATCTCCCGTTTCTCGCTCGAAGTAGCAAGTGGAACAGAGAGGGAGATAGACGAGCGAAATTCGTTTTACGTTTCGCGGTAGGCCCTCTGTAAAGGAGAAAAGCCTGACAGACAGAGGCTGTGCATACGAAAAAGGTTTCGCCCAACCTAACTTCGTTCGCTTTTATCCTTTGCTGAAATTAAAAATAACACGATGTTATTTATTTAAACAAAGATTACCTACTCCATTTACCTTGTCGCCTGAAAGTACGGGGTATGTACCTAAGCTCGAAAAATTATAAACTTTGCAAGATTTTATCTCGGAAACTATTGGGTCTACAGAGACATCTCATATTGTAGCAAAGTTTGTCTTCTTTAAAAATGCTATTAGAAGGTACTATCAAAAACCAGAATAAAAACTTTTCATTCGCGGTCTTTTCGCCTTTTGACAAAGTAGCGTTCGGCGCTCGAGGTCACAAACTTGGATTCACAAACATTGAAACGTTTGACTTAACATTAGTAGGTATAAAAGTATAGATTCGTTTGATACATTTATGCCGCTACCTATTAACTATTTCGCTACTACGCTAGGCGTTCTACGCAGTAACAGATACTGTTATTCTGCTTAGTAGCGAAAACTCTCTGTAGACGACGGATACGAGTATGTATGTGCGCACCTCTTAAAGTTCTAAGCATTTTTAGTTTTAGCTTTCGATTTGAATTTAAATTTGATCCAAACTTTCATGGCCCTTTCCCCCTAGGGGATAAATTGTTTAAAAACTCCTTTCTCTTTCCCGGCTCCTCCTTAGAACAGTAAAATATCACGTTTCCTACATGCGTGTATAAAATATTTATTTTATAAACTCGACAGTGCCTTGGAAATATTTTAATGTAATAATGCTGTGTGTTTTTGTTGGTGTTTGGTTTGGAATGTTTCCCTTCCGTAGTTTAAAGTAACCATATTGCAATAGGCATGGAAATAATATAAATTTATTTTAACCGTTTTAAATAGGACTTGACATAGTAAGATTACAGAAATAAGATGAATACCAAATTCTGGAATACCTGGAACTCGGAGAATCTATATTATATTTTTTCCGTTCCGATCCCAAAATGACATCAAACGTCGAAGAGACCCAGAGTTGATGCCCCAGTAGATACGGCAAACGATGGTAGCACAAACTCCATTAACAGTGATGAAATCGTACCAAAATAGTACATTACGCAACTAGGGCGGTGAATTCGTGAATGAGGCCCGAACCCAAGGTGACCATAAATATGCGCTCTGGGGCTGTACGAATTACCGCCCGTGTTGCGTACAAAATTTTACGTCTTCACCTGGCCACAATGCGAGTTTTCCTGTACGCGCAGCGTGCAGTAAAATGCGCATTATGGGCAGGTGAGACGTAAAATATATTAAAACATTATTTTGGCTAGCAGAACCCGGTTCAATACCAACTGTCAGGCGCAAGCTTCCCGCAACTTCCGGCCGCTCGGAAGTGGCCCCGTAATGGCGGCCGTGGACTTCCGGCCGGTCTAATAAAATCGAATCAGGAACATTGTTATACGTATACGGTCGGCCATTATTTCGGCATGTTGCGTAAATGTTTCTGTGATGTCTATATGAAGCTTTGGACATACCTATTTAGTTTCGGAATCGTATTACGATTTAAGTAACATACCTATAGGAAAAGTCATAACACAGATGTCTATAAAAAATAATACGATCCATTCTTATGTAAGTACATGTACGATAATCTAAACGATTTTAGAAATAAGTGCATTCAATGATTTATAAAAGCCTCATACGCGGCCAAGAATCGCGCCAATCTGTCAAAAAATCGGCTTCATTTTTTTTGACAAGGGATATTATTTTGATCATCATCATCATTACTTAAGAGACGTGCTCTTGTCGGTGGAGTAACCGCCACTTTTCTCTATCTATTGCCAGTCTCTTGGCTGCCTCATATGACTCAGCATCAGCTTTTTGATATAAGATCTTATAAGAGTACCTAGTGAAAAAGAATTCAAGTAATAGACGTTACAGATTCGTGCAAAAATTAAATCGCGGGTAGATTTGTTATCCGCCTCGGGCATTGCGGACGTCAGGAATGTTGAGGTAAAATAGACTTTAAAATACCCTAAAGCTATATTCGAAGATCAAACAGGAAATTGAGGTTTTCCCGGAGGGCTACAGGAAGTAAATACGTTTTCAAAGGGTCGATACCACGAAGAATCTATTCCTAACTAAAGATTTTTTTCCAAATAAGATGGACTAGGTAACCACAATTTATTTGCTTTGCCTTAAGGTCGACTGTACGTTCATTGCATTAGGTTCTGTATTATAAGTTATTTATTTGAACTATAGACAACAATTTTCAAAGCAAAGCGAATAGAACGTTTTTCGATTACAAGTCCTCGAACACAAGTCCTCCAAGCAGTGTTATGAAACTGGAAACTGTGTGATACTTGTATATGGATATATTACACCTTTGCTCAGCCGTTGGCTAGCTTCTTCTTCTGCTTATTTAATAGCTAAGCTCTTGTCGGCGTAGCTCAAAGTAGGCCCTACATTTACTCCAATCCCAGGCAAACTCTTTGACATCTCGATACGATCAACTCTTTTTTGGAGCTGCTCTATGTAGTTTATTCTAGGTCTTCCTCTTCCTCTCTTCCCCTCTATCTATCCTTCAATTATAGTACATTGTTTAACGAGGGGCGTAAGTGGAATATTGCGAACAAAAGTCTATCAGAAGCCCGACGCTGAAGGCGGAGGGCTTTTGATGACTCGAGTTTGCAATATTCTTACGCCCCGTGTTATACACAATGTTTTTCATCACATTTGCGAGGAAACAAATACATTTTAGAAGAAATTAATGCAAAGCGTAATAAAAACTGCAACATGTCAGTCGTCCATTTTGTTGAATTTGACGTGAGGCGCGTATGGCAAAGACCCTTCGGTATACAGCCACGATTTAAAAACACTTAAAACGTTTTACATAGACACTTAACTACATATTAAACATTAAATTGCAGTCAAATTTAAATTTGAATAAAGATAAAGAAATGTTTTACACTTATTAAAAGTTGGTTGTAGCAAACTTTTGAAGATATGAAATACACCTTGGCTGATTGGAAACATCCTCAGTCCGAAGTGAAGTATGAGTGGGTTCTATATTTTAAAATTAAACTTAACCCCGTGGGAGGTAAAACGGCTATAACTGCTCTGTACGCACGCAAGTAAAAACGCCGTTGACGAGCAAGTGTGATAAAAAAGGATGAGTATTTGTCAGACCTATGCGAGGTAGCGAAGAGGTTTGAAGAAAAAATCACCAATAGGGCAATACGTGAGCGAGTATTCGGTTGGCACTATAGGTACTTCGTTTTTTTTAAGATTAGAATTATCTGTCAAACGGGTAAACAAAGAAGCAGTGGTCGTAAACCTTCCTTCTTCGATTTCGACCGATACCACTTTTTAACTATAGTCCGTTTTTTTAGGATTAGAAATACGGTAGAAGAAGGTAGTAAGAAGCAGTCGTCGTCAACCTTTGCTTGGGACAAATATTAGATGTTACCTGGAAATTCCTTGCATGCAAACATACACCAACTTGTAAATGTTCACCACTGTATGTTTCTCATTTATTGGTAATGGACTCTGTTTCTGTATATTTGCTTGTGGTGAAGGCAAAACGGTCAAGGGAGAACGAGTCTTTTTTGCAAGCCACTTGGACCTGCCTCTGGTTGGTCCATCGCAGTCCGCACGCCACCACACACAGCGACAAATAAATCCTAAATTTTAATTAACAAATAGATACTCGTATAATAATCTCGTAATCTTCAACAATTTGTAGATTACCAAAAAAACAAGAAAAATAACGTAAGATACGATTGACAATTATGACAATGTTTACAGCGCAAAAAACCGAACCGATTGTTTCAAATCTCTTCTTCTTTAGGTTTTTTAGTGTGCAACTTTTCCAGAACTGAATAACGAAATTCAAAATAACAGAGTCAAAAAATAAATACATTAAAAATAAATATATTGTTATAAGTATTATTTAAATATAACTAATGAAAACACTTCTATCATTTTAGGATAGACAACAATAACGTAAGTCTTTTTTAGTGCCTGTTTGAGATCCTTCGACAGTTGTGTGGCATAAAGTGTCTTATATAAGAGACCTCGTGCTTCGTGCTTTAGCCTTCTTTCTAATGCTAAAACAAAACGCATTATAAGTAAGTCGGTCGTTAGGCAGATGACTTGTCACAACTGTAGAGATGGGTAGGGGTGGGTAAATACCGGGTAAATACCCGGTATTTACCCAATGCACCCGGTAAATACCCGTATCTACCCAAATTGGTGGGTATAAACTATTTCGAATGGATTTTTTCAAAAAGTGACATTTTAGGGCCGAGTTTTTTTAAATGAAATGTTTAAAGCCTTCTGAACAACTTTTGTTATTGCAAAATATCCATTATGATGCATAGTTTATAAGAAAAAAAATGTTTGTTATTAAAAATAACACGTATTATTTTACGAAATAAGATCAAGTTAAAACGGGAGCCACTACCAGAATAGTAACTATAAGCCTTAACAAAATGTAAGAAAAATGTTGAAATAGTGTTGCCTTCTACTTATTGGACAAGAAATCATCATCTTGCTAGGCCTTTTTCCCATTTACTTGGGTCGGCCTTCCCTGTTCTTTTCTCCATTTTGCACGATTGAGTGCAAGGTCGGCGTCTATATTAAGATCTTTCAGGTCTCGCTGAACCGTCGTCAGCCAGGTGGCAGGTGGACTTCCGCGTCCTAGCTTCGTCGTTGGAATATCGAGCGCTACCTTAACCATGTAGTCTACTGGGCGCCCCTGTACATGACCGTACCACCTCAGACGTTTTTCCGTCAGCTTTTCTGTTATTGGCGCTGCTTTAAAACTACCCCGGATATACACGTTTCTTATCTTGTCCATCATGGTGACACCCGCTGACCAGCGTAACATGCGCATCTCAGTGGTGTGGAGCTTGTTCAGGTGGGGTTTATTTGTAGCCCATTACTCGGATCCGTACAACATCGCTGGTCTTACTATTGTCTTATATACATGACCCTTCACCTTTAGAGGCATTTTTCTATCGCATAGGATGCCTGTGAGTTCTTGCCATTTCATCCAGTCTGTCTGAGTTCTATGGACTACATCGCTGTCAATCTTTTCGTCGTTGCTGAGTACAGAGCTTAAACTTTGTAACAGTTGGCAGGCGATCATAACCTATATAGAATTTGTCATTTTCTGGGTTATTAGCCGTTTTGTCGAACAGAAAGAACATGTGTTCGGTCTTCTTCCGACTGATTTTTAGGCCATCCTTCTAGCGCTTCCATCCAGCTATTCAAAGCGCGTTGAAGGTCAGTCTCAGTCTCTGCTATTAAGGCCACATTATCGGCATATAGAAGGTGCCAGGGTACAGCCCGTTGGCATTTTCGTGTGAGGTAATCCATCGTGACATTAAAGAGAAGTGGACTAAGTGTGGACCCTGGTGTACACCGACCTTGAGCTTGAAGCTGTCACGCGCACCTGATGAGCAAATCACCTGTGTAGAGACGTCTGTGTACATGACCATAATAAGATCTATATACGACTCTGGGATAACCTGGGCGCGAAGAGCCTCCCATATAAGGTCGCGTGGTACATGGTCAAACGCCTTCTCAAGGTCGATGAATATCATATGCAGGTTTGTGTTGTTGACTTTTATGTTTCCAGATCTATTGGAATCTCGACTGGACCTTGGGCTTTGTTGTTTTTCATCTTTCTGATCTCTTTGATGATTTCCTCCGTTGTAACTGCTGTTATTGCTTGGTTTAACTTTCGGGGATTCTTAACATTAAGCAAATGGCGGTAGTACTCTGCCCATCTTTTTCTTATATCATTGTCTTCTGTTAATAGTTTATTGTTTTTATTTTTGATATATTTGGCTGAAGTTATATCTTTGCTGTTATTATTTCGAGCTTTTGCGACTTGATGGATATTGATTTCTGTAGTGGAAGATTCTAATTCTTTGTAAAAGTTAGCATTGGCTTTGGCTCGTGCGCTTGCCACTTCACTTTTTGCGTTGGATTTCTCTCTGTTGTAGTCTGCTTTATCCGCATCATTACCGGTTTCTTTGTGTTTTCTTAAATGCAAACTTCTTGACCTGTACAACATCCAACATCCACCATTTAGTCTCTTTAAAGAAAGAAAGAAAGAAAGAAAGAAAGAAAGAAAGAAAGAAAGACATTTATTTATGACAAACACATATAACAACAGAGAAATACAAAAAATAGGACGAACACTGCTTGTCACAAAAGCAGCAAACAGCGTGAAGGGGGCTCTCTTACTCCTGGTTCTCCCTAAATGTGTTTCTGCGGATTTTCTACAGAATGTTTCTAAATCGTTCCACATATCGTTTTCGGTTTCTACCTTTAAAGTGTCTTTTGTGCCAAAGTACGTTTCTATGTTTTGAACGAATCTTGATCCCGCGGTGGTTTTCAGGGATTTTAACTTAATTTTAGGTATCTGCTTGTTGCTGCACTTAACAGGTTTGGGCAATTCAACAACCAATAAGATCAGCCCTAACTGGCAGGTAGCGACGTCGCGATCGTTCCATCTGCGACGCGCGAATATTACACCGCGTCCTACCCGGCCGATTAATGTTTATCAGTTGCCTGGTTGAGACGGCTATTGTGCGTTAAGTGTCACGTGTGGATATTTGATCAATGCTTTAAATATCGATTTTGTTTTGTTTGAGGTAAAAGCTCACGTTATTGAATTTTGTTTGGATTGGCGGTACAAAAATAATATAATATACTTACCTATCTTTCATTTTTCCATCCTAAAGTTATATATAAACTCACAAAGTAATTAATACACTTCTCTCTGAGCTCGGATGATTGTAAATACAAACATTTAATTAAATTTTTATTTATTTTATTAACAGCATGCATCATAATGTCCATGAGAACGACGTTTATACATTCCTGCATAACTTGAAAACATTTTCATTATAATATTTGACTTAAAAAACGCATCAAAAGAGTTTATACCCACCTTTTTGGGAAGAAACGGGTAAATACGGGTAGATTGGGTAAATACCGGGTAAATACCCGGTATTTACCCATGGGTTTTTACCTACTACCCATCTCTAGTCACAAGGCGCAGGTCGATCACGTAACATTGAACGTTAGGAAGATCTGAGGCTCTAGTATAAGTTTTAACAAAACTTTACGATCGCGTTTGCGTTTTACCGTCAATTTGTATGGGATTTGACAGCTAAACGCGAACGCGATCGTAACGTTTTGTTTCGGTAAAACTTATACTAGAGCCTCTGAATGTAAATTTTATATGGAAAAGTGACAGTTGAGAACTCCTAAAGCGCGTTCAAAACGTTACTTGATTATCCCTCAGACGGAATCGAAATCGGCGGTTTTCAAAAACGGCAAGACATATATCGACGTCAAATGTATGGTTAACGTGTAGGTAATTGTGGTTTCGGGTC
Source organism: Epinotia demarniana (assembly GCA_945867215.1). Lineage (NCBI taxonomy): Eukaryota > Metazoa > Arthropoda > Insecta > Lepidoptera > Tortricidae > Epinotia > Epinotia demarniana. The sequence goes on along the minus strand of OX244261.1, from coordinate 38,535,712 downwards.
CGAAAGAGTCAGATATTTCCAAGATAGCCGGCAAACCGGCAAAAGCCAGCTTTTAAACTGAGCTGCTACCGCGATAGCTGCAGAATGAAGATATAAATCTTTATCACTTGGGCAAGTGCGATAGAGATGGAGATCTTTCGATTATCTCTATCTCTATAACCCTTAGTTTCTAATTGTCGTATGAAGACCTCAAAAACCATTTAAGTAGCTACCTATCTACTACTACACCAACACAACTAAAGCACCAGTACTTTAACAGCACAATCACCAGTCTTCTTTTTATCCATGTTATTGTTAAGTAGGTAATTACTAAGTTTCTTTGTTTTATATTGTGTTTTCTTATTAAGAACAAATTGTGATTTGGTGTTAGTCTGGCTTGCAATAAATTTATTTCTATTCTATTGTATCTCAGCCAAGAGCTAAGAAAGCACAACCTGGTTTCTGAACAGTCTCTATTCTTCAAATCGCTCAACGTTCTTCACAAAGAAATTTTGAACACAAACTTTAAACGAAATACTCGACCTTATTGTAAAAACTTAAGTTTTTTTTATGTTATAGGAGGCAAACGAGCGGAGGGTCACCTGATGGTAAGCGATTACCGCCGCCCATGGACACCTGCAACACCAGAGGTGTTGTGAGTGCGTTGCCGGCCTTTAAGGATGGAGCTCTGGGAACCTTACTCACCATCAGGAACACAGCACTACAATACCTACAGTAGACTGGCAACCCTTTTTCGGGAACTTAAAACTTGTGTCTTGTGCTTAGTTACCTACCTACTCTACTCCTATGTTTCATTCCAAAAATCAATATATTTTCTGTTTTATCAATATTTAAACTCTGTTTAAATTTCACTTCGACAGACATTGCACGTAGGACCGGTCACTTTGGCGCTCTTTGGGGGAAGCCTATGTCCAGCAGTGGACGTCTTTCGGCTGATATGATGATGATGATGATTGCACGTAGGTATAATCAATTTCGCTTGTAATAAATACCTTGTTTGCATTTGGAAGGCGTTAGCGGGCAGGAGCATCGCGCGCCGTCATAAGGCGCGCAGTTGCAGTTTTCCACCGCAGCCGTCCATGGAGGCGCCACAGTCGCGTCCGGCACCTGTCAACACGATGTTCCCATTATGAGTGCTTACATTACACACAGCGGCCATATTTGCAACGATACAAACGCACGTTTCATATACGCGCGTTGTATCTTGTATCGTGACATGTACGCGACACTAGCCATAGCTGCCTAATCGATACTGTTTCGCTGTATCTACTGAATATAAACACTTTCATTGAAGATACTGGGTTCGATACCCACTATCTTCAATGAACTTATGCCTCTCCCAGTGTCTTCCTTAACTCTTGCTAGTTACGTTTACACTAACTAGGTCCTTACTTCCACCTGATATGGTTTTTATTAAGAGAACGTTTAGCGTAACGGTCGACAGAGAACTAGGAGTACTTCAGATCTTTAATAACGAAATAACTTAAAATTAAAAAAAAAATAACTTTAGCGAGTGTTTACGGTCGCGTATAAATTGTCACCATGGGCAACATGTTTCAAACTATTACTCACTTTCTGCTCCAAACTCGGCCCTTGAGTCGTCACGCTCTGACTCGCTTCCAACAGGCCATTCTTAATATCATCATCAGCAATAATCGTCAAGTCGTTTCTACTAACTCCATCCTCTATCAAACTCTTTAGTCCGTCTACTTCTTTCGTCCTCGCTGCTGTATATTTGTTACTTCTTCTCAGTTCTTCTACGGGCGGTGTCGTTCTATCAATAGTTTTTACTATAGGCTTTAGTCTATTGGTACTGGACGGGGCTACTTCTAGCTCGGCAGAGAATGATACATCTTTCTGGTAGAGAACATCTTCTTCAGTGTCTTCTGAGGTTTCAGAAGGTCTTGTACCGTTTAATTCTGAAACAGAGGTCGTAGTTGTAATATCATATACCTATTTTAGTAGTTCACAAGCTGGCATTGGGGACGGAAATTCTTTAGATCGTGTCGTCATGGAGAGATTCTCACATCGCGAGGCTGACTAGGGAAGACTCACCGGGGCAGCCGTAATAGCCGTCCACCTGGAGCACGAAGCCGACGCAGCCACACTCGACCGTGCCGAGCGACTCGCACAGAGCGAGGCAAGGGAGGACTCACTGAGGCAGCCGTAGCCGTCCACCTGGAGCACGAAGCGGACGCAGCCGCACTCGACCGTGCCGAGCGACTCGCACAGAGCGAGGCTAGGGAGGACTCACCGAGGCAGCCGTAGCCGTCCACCTGCAGCACGAAGCCGGGCGCGCAGCCGCACTCAACCGTGCCGAGTGACTCGCACAGAGCGAGGCTAGGGAGGACTCACCGAGGCAGCCGTAGCCGTCCACCTGGAGCACGAAGCCGACACAGCCGCACTCGACCGTACCGACCGACTCGCACAGAGCGAGGCTAGGGAGGACTCACCGAGGCAGCCGTAGCCGTCCACCTGCAGCACGAAGCCGGGCGCGCAGCCGCACTCGAACGTGCCGTCGTGGAGTTCGCGGCAGAGCTGCTCGCATGGGCTGCCCACGCCACACCGCCCTACAACAATAACAATAAGTATTCAAATACAGATTACATGTCATCATCATCATCATTATCATCATTATATCTGCTGGACACAGGCCTACCCCAAAGAGGGCCAGTGATCGATCCCGCGCCACCTGCATCAAGTGGACTCCCGCGACCACATCTGTCCACCTTGGGGGGTCTACCCACGGTGCGTCTAGTCGCCACTCGATCACATGCAAGCAAGTCTAATTTATTTATCACACTTGGTCATTATTACTATTTGCAGCCTAGGGTTCCCTACGGTAAAGGCCTTACCAATGTTTTTCCACTACTTTTGTGGTAAAATTCAAAACTGAGTCCAGAGGGGTAATTTCGTTTTAGCCTTCGACTCTTTAGTAGGTAATTACAACAAATAGGATAGTTTCATTACGGGTTCACAAGCTCTAATGGACTAGATATACATATTGATTATATGAATGACATGCTGACATGTCAATATTCCTGTTGACTATAAGTAAATGATTTAAGGACGACATTGTTTCATTGATGAAAAATGATATTATAATCTGAAGGTGAGCCACATCACCCTAGAAGAGGTACCTACCTGTCCATCACCTCATACGCACCGGTACATTCGCACACGTACGTGAAACGCGCGTTTGTATATCACTTCAAAAAGGCGCCGTGTGTAGGGTTTGCAATCCGAATAATCCGAATATTCAATTATCCGAATATCCACCGAAAATAATATTCATGTTTGTTTTTTTAATCTACTAAGGAGTCGAAGGCTAAAACGAAATTACCCCTCTGGACTCAGTTTTGAATTTTACCACAAAAGTAGTGAAAAAACAATGGAAAGGCCTTTACCGTAGGGAACCCTAGGCTGCAAATAGTAATAAATACCAAGTGTGATAAATAATTAGACTTGCTTAAATGTGATCGAGTGGCATTTTCTCAGTGTTAATTTTTATTATAAAAATTACAAATTACGTGGTGCCATAATGACATGTTGTATTTGTAATTTTCAGGTTTTTTTGTTACTTGAATTGTTGATTTTATGCATTACACACCTTTAAATACGCTAATTTTGTTTTATTTTATAAAATACCAAAATTATCCGAAATTATTCAACTATCCGAATATTCGGATACTAAATATTTAAGTATTCAACTATCCGAATATTAAAAAACTGGGCTGATATTGCAAACCCTAGCCGTGCGTAACGCTCTAAAGGAAATAACGTATGTACAATAAAAAATAACGGAGTGTATTCTGACAACTTTTCCTTTTTCACGTGTGTCATTATCTCAAAAGAGCTGAAAATGTTGAAGAAACAACTTTGTAACGGCGTCAAGTTTGTAATTCTACTAAAGAATTACCTGAAGACCCTTAATGCTTGAAGGATAAGAATGAACTTGGCGTATTATTGAGTTAACTTACGGTAAAAGCGGCTTGGTAAATAAATGTATGAGCCGCGTTAAGCTTGTAGTTAGGGCGTGTCTCTTATGTCGCTTGTGATCAATGAAGGTGTACTTTTTACGGTTCAGTACCTCAAAAGGAAAAAACGGAACCTTTATAGGATCACTTTGTTGTCCGTCTGTCGGCCTGTCAAGACCTTGTATCTCGGGAACGCGTGGAGGTATAGGTAGTTGAAATATAAACTATATGTACTTATATTTCATAGGCACATGGCACGTAGAACCGATGGCCGTTGGGGCGGAAAGGTTCTTGAGTGGCGACCACCGGAAGGCGCGGCGTAGGTAGGCCCCCCCAAGGTGGACTGATGACCTGGTAAAGGTTGCGGAAGTCGGCTGGATGCGGGTGGCGCAGCACCGGTCACTTTGGCACTCTTTGGGGGAGGCCTATGTCCAGCGGTGGACGTCTTCCGCCTGATATGTTGATGATGATGAATAAAATAATGATTATACTATTCATCATGTTAGCGTAAAAAAAGCTAGGGTCGTTGATGCAGAAAAAAACGTGTATTTCGACACCGTTTCGTTCTCACCTTCAACTATGAATATTTGCAAGTAATATCGTTTTATAATACAAGTATTACAAATTCGATTATTAGCTAGGTTGTACATATCTTGATTATTATTTTAGATTCAGTTTATGGAGATTAAAAGAAATCATAAAAAAATACAGACTCGCGAGCTCTACAGATTTCCGAGCCACTAGTATTAGATTGTTGGTAAGACATCCGTCACTATCGCACTCTGTCAGAACGTGATAAGTGATAAGATGGCAACTAAAATTCTATCACAGTACCTACTCGTGCTGAATTCCTTACTTTACCGTCTGAAATTCTGAATATAAAAGAAGATATCGTGTGCATTTTGAGCACGTCCTAGCTTTTACCCACAATACAACATGGTACCTAGTTAGACTGACCATGTGAACCTAGTTAGACTGCACAATGTGGATTGATACCATAACAACACACAGCTAACCGGCCGTGCGAGCTCGAGCCAGCGGGCGCGTTGATTTCATTAACGGGTCGGCGCAAGGCACAAGCTATTAACTGACAGTAATGAAATAAACTCCTTTTCCCACTTAAGGAAAATTGCAAGAATCTGTTAAATACTGGAGATGGGACAGGAAGTGTCCTAGATGGCAAATTCTGATCTGTATTCTTCCGTGAACCCAGTACACTTAATTTCAATCATGCTATGTGGTTACAACACCCTAATTCAGATACTGACGAGGCGGGTATGTCTCCCGTTATACATCAAAGTGATGCTTCGTCACATGAAGTCCCAAATAATATTCCACTGCGCTTCTAACTCTAATTCCATAATACGTAATAGAGATGGCATCGCACTCAATAGCTTAGTAACCCTTTTAGCAAAGGTATATGGCTCGTATTTGTAGTGATCGGTATAAAAACAAATAATATAATTTCATTGGATATAACCATTTTTGATATAATTTCAAAGGGTAGAATCATTCATTGTATATAATAAACGCTTGGTATAACATCAAAATATATATTTTTATTTAGTAAAACTATCATTCGGTATAATGCTTATTTCTTATAACCATCAGAGTATAATTTTTATTTTATATACATTGTATAATGATCAAGCGGTATAATTTTATTAACACTGTAACCTTAACAAACCTTAGAATTAAATTATGTTCCGCATATGTAAAGCTATATTTATATATTTAAATGGAAATTGCATTGTACTTACCTAAGCTAAACTACTTTTTCATCTTTCAAACCTAACGTAAACCTAACACAACCTGCAGCGTGTCGACGTCACCCCGCTTCGCGGGGTGCCTATTTCCGCTCTAAGGGACACAAGTCAACCCTAACCTTACCCACTAATAGTACAATTGTTGCGAGTGTTTTTTTGCTGCGGGGGCTCGGCCTCCCGAGCCCCCCATTTTCTGGCTGCCCTGGCTTGATTATATCAACTGTACATTAGACGGAATGAGCATTATATCCAATGTTCAATATAGCAAATATGCATTATACTCGTACTTAATGTATGTTATACTAAATATTATTATATGAAATGATCGTTATAAAAATGATAATCATGTCATATGAAAATATATTAAGTGTTGTTATAGAACTTGAGAATTATATTATATCAGATGAGCGTTATTGCGAGTAATATTATATCAAAAATATTTATAGCGATCGTTACGCACCCCGTATTTGGAGTTGCCTATTGCCCAACTAGAGTAGGTAATATAGAGCAGAGTTGTGAACGTGGAAGGCGTCTTGTGATTGTGACTCGCTCCGTGACACCAAGCTGAATCGAGGAGCCTTTACCATGATATATACTTAATATATTGTATAAGCCCACTATGCTTCCCTTTTTGTTTAAATTGTATTCATTTATTATAGCTTATATATATATATATGTACCAAAATCTTTACCTAAATAAATTATTCACTTTCTTTCTTTGTTTCTTTCACATAAGCACATGGTAGATCTCCGGTGAGGTGTACCTACCACATTAAAGACAAAACCGGCAAGTTTTACAATGTGGTGTGGATGGCCACTAGTAGAAACTGTACGCTTACCATGAGTTTGACAATGACGGCTTACGCTAACGAGTATCGAGTTTTCTATCTGTGCAGCTCTATTGCACTTTGACAGTACGAGCGGGATGCACAGATAGAAAACTCGATACTCGTTAGCGTAAGCCGTCATTGTCAAACTCATGGTAAGCGTACTGTTCGAAACAAATCGTACGTACTATTTAAAAGCCATCAAAACATAAGGAACTTCAATCGTCAAGGCATGGCTTCACAGAGACAGAGGACTAAACTACCTTCACCTTACAGCACAGCTATCAAGACGGCGCGCGAGCTTTCTCAATTTTTCTCGCACTATCCGTCTCTCTCTTATTAGAACACTTAGAATGAGAAGTATTATCATCATTATCAGCATATCAGCCGAAAGACGTCCTCAAAAGGGGTGCCGTTCAGTGGTCATACAAACAAAATGCATAATTTCAAGTAGCATAAGTACGGAAATCATAACAAACTATTATCATAATAACAAAATGCATATTTTTATTGGTCATAATATTTAAATACATAACTATCATTTATCACCATAACATTTTTCATAACGTTCATGTGAACTAATTTCTTTTTGTATAACATTCATTAACTATAATGATTAAAACTCATAACAACATTTTGAATAATTATCAGGTACTGTAGATTATTTACTTACCAAGTGATTGATATATTAAGCAGAACAAACAAAAAACTGATATTGCAAGCATTATTGCCAAAAACCGAATCAGAGCGCCCCACTTCTACGTGGTCTTGTCTGTCCTACCCCTGGAGTGTATATAAAAGCCTGCGGAGACATAAGCTCGCGAAGGAGGTCCTGAGTTGAACGGGTGCACGAGGCCAAAGCGAAGCGAGTGGGGGGAGGTGGCGAGCGAAGCGAGCCGGCGACCTCCCGAGCGGAGCGTAGGTCGAGTGCGCACGGGAAACGAAGGGGCGACGAAGCGAGTTTCTGACGGGAGCCTGGGCGGAGGGCGGAGGATTAGGTCCCAGAAACGAGAAGTTCTTTATAAAAACGTATATTATGAATCGGCGTGCCCATTATAGCGTTTGATCATTATACAATTCGAAATTATGAAAATTGATAATTATAATCGATGAAATTATGCAAATAGTTTGTATGCATTTTATTTTTATGCAATTTGACCACTTATACAAGGTAAAATTATGGTATTCGTTGTTATGCAAAATGAAAATATGCAATTTGTTTTTATATGAAACATTACACACCCCCTCAAAAGAGTGCCAAAGTGACCGGTGCTGCGCCACCCGCATCCAGCGGACTCCCGCAACCTTTACCAGGTCATCAGTCCACCTTGTCTACGGGGCCTACCCACGCCGCGCCTTCCCGTACGTGGTCGCTACTCGAGAACCTTTCCGCCCCAACGGTCATTGGTTCTACGTGCTATGTGCCTCGACCACTGCCACTTAAGTTTAGCGATTCGGATGGCCATATCGGTTACCATGGTTGGTTTTTGGTAGAAAGAGAGGTATGTACAGTGCGAGAAAATTCGAGAGAGCTCGCGCGCCGTCATGTGATAGGTACTGATAACCGAGCAGAAGGCAGCAGCTGTAATAACATTACCTACCCTGTAGGTAATATAGTGTTGTTGTAAGGTCTACCCAGTTTAGGTATCATTGGCGTCAACATCTGTTGGAGGCCTGAACGGTGTGGTTGTCGGTCTGTGCTGTTCAGCTGTCGCTCAAGCACGCGGCTGCTGTGTGTGAGGCTGTCGGTTTTTTCACCTTTCTCCTGTTTTACGTCCCATCTATCATTTTAAAATAGTATGTTAAATAGGTCTCGGTCTGCGAGGTGCTTCGAGGCCTCGACAGCTATGTTCCTACGTCTATCTCGACCATAAATCGCCAACGAGTAATGGGGTCAGTGGTTGTTGCAGGTGCAACCATCAGCGGTCGAGCGCTCGTTAATGTTTTAATGTGCCTTTGAAGTCCGCCCGACTGCGCGCAATATGCCGCGGTGCAGTTTCATCCCGCTGCGCCGCTTGCTGGGCCGCAGATTAAAATAATAATAGCAACACTTGCTCGTATCGTAGTGTCCTGTATCGAGGATTTAGGGGTTTCTAATTAAATAACCAGTATACGTGTCACGCGCGTTTATTTATCGGAAACAGACTGATGGCTCCGGATGACAGTTGTCGACACGGTTTTATATGTACCCACATATACTACAATCCCTCCACCACTAAATTACAAAATAATTGAGGATGTAAAGCTAATAAAAGTCTTTGTAGCGAACATTTCTGTTTCGCGTGGAACGGACAGGTTTCATTTGATGCCCTTCATTCGTTGTGGATGCATCGACCGGCGGTAACCCTGCAGACGATTCGGGACACTCAGTCTCCGCAGCGGTACTCTTCACCGGCGGCTCAACCCGCGGCGACACCTGTGGAACCGGGGCCGGAGGAACATTCATGTCGTCACTATTCTCATCATCATGATCATGACGTATAGCAGCGTCAGTTGTATTACCGCCTACCGTGTCATCAAGAGGCCGCGGTGAAAGCAATTCTGGTAATGAACAAAATGAGTCGTCTTGGTCATCGGTTTCCTCCGTTTGGTGATGTTGCTCCGACCGCCGCGGCTGGGTGGTTGGCGAGGACTCAATGTCGGTCTGTAATCCATCCGATGAGGTAGCACCGACACTTGCACTCGGCAAAATATAATCGTAACCACTTGTCTCGTCTTCTACGAGCAGTCTGTCCGTTCCTCTATACAATAACACATGATCCATATGTTTCCTTGTACTTAAATCTAATTCAGGAATATAAACTCTAAACATTCTAGAACCAATAATGTCCTTAATATAACCCACTTTCCAAATGTATTTTGTTCCATTATTGTAAAAATGTTTTACAAGCACTTTTTGACCAATCTTAAAAACTGCATTTCGTTTTCCACCAAAACGGTTACTCTGTAAGGTCTGTTTTGCCACAACATTACTTGTAGCTGCGGAAGACGTCTCGTTAATGACCGACGATGAGTCATCGTTGTTTACCTGCAGCAGGTCGAGTCGACAGCGCAGGCGCCGGCCTAGCAACAGCTGAGCGGGAGAGAATCCCGTTGTACAATGTATCGAGTTCCTATAGCTAAATAAAAACTTATTAAGTCTCGTAAATAAATCCCGCTGTGGCAAATTTTCTGCTATGATTAATTTTAAACCTCTTTTGACCGTTTTGACTGAGTTTTCCGCTTGACCATTAGAAGCGGGGTGGTACGGAGCGCTTGTTATATGTCGGATACCGTTCGACATGCAATAGTTTTCAAATTGCGTTGAGCAAAAATTAGAGCCATTATCTGTGACAAGGGTGCAAACCAAACCGTATCTGCTAAATAGTTCGTCCAATTTATCAATTATTGACCCAGAATCTGTACTAGGCATGTGAAAACATTCTACCCACTTGGAGAACGCATCAACTAGAATCAAAAAATGTTTATTTCCTAAAGTAAACATATCTAGGTGTAGCCGTTCCCATGCCCGCGCCGGGTACTTCCACGGCGCCAGCGGACTGTGTCCCGGCGCGTTCCTGAACTGGTTACACACTGTGCAAGAACCTACTTTTTCCTCAATATGCCTGTCGATATTAGGCCACCACATGCGTGCTCTAGCGTCTGACTTCATTTTGACTACGCCAAAGTGCGAGTCGTGTAACTCATTCAAAATCTGCTCCCTATAAATGCTAGGTATAACTAATTTATGGCCGCGCAAAATACAACCATTCTCGACGCTTATTTCGTGCCTGTTTAAAAAAAACGGTTTAATATTAGTCAACGTAACTTTTGACGGCCAACCTTTGTTTACATAATCGGCTACCTTACGTAACGTCTCATCTCGATCGGTTTCGCGCTTAATATCGCTCAAAGTCAACGGCTTTAACAAGGAGTCAGTAACGTAATTAATAAATAAATTGACCTCTTCGACGTTCTGCTGCTCGTTACTCTCCGCACACGGCACGGCTCGCGATAGAAAATCGGCAACGTTGTTTTCACTCCTTACATATTCGATGTCGAAATTATATGCAGTTAAAAATAAGGCGTATCGCTGTAATCTATTTGCCGCCATTTCCGGAACACCTTTTTTTGTACCAAATATAGACATCAGGGGCTTGTGGTCCGTCCGCAGTGTAAACGGAGTCGCCCGTCCATATAAATAATGATGGAATTTTTTTACCGCGAATACGATGGACGTAGCCTATTTTTGGATTTGCGCATAATTTTGTTCCGGCTTGGTCAGTGAACGAGAGGCGAACGCGACCACTCGTTCCTTACCGTCGGGTTGTCGTTGAGCTAACACGGCACCTAGACCTCGAGGTCCTGCATCAGCTGTAACCACCGTCGGCAGCGAGGGGTCAAAGTGCGCCAGCACGCGCTCGCTAGCCAACTCATTCTTAACGCGCTCAAAAGCCCTTGCTTGCTCTTGACCCCAAACCCATTTTTCACTCTTGCGGAGCAATGAATGTAATGGGGCTAGAACACTGGAGATGTTTGGAATAAAACATCTGTAATAATTAATCATTCCTAAAAATGATTTTAATTCCTTTTCGTTCTGGGGAGCATTAGGTACTATTTAATACTAGCTGTACCTGCGACTTCGTTTGCATGGTAATGTGGTGGGAGTTAACGAATTTCTTATTTTCAGACACATGCAGTTCTAATTTAACCTTTCAAGTAAAACGTTGAACAAACCTATTTTAGCTAAAATGTCGTTAAAATTATTTTCTTTGATGTTTAAATTAGTAAGAAAGGGACAAAACTCGTTTTATGGGGTAATAGTTTAGTAGATGTTTGTGGCTATAGATCCAACAGGTAGGACACAGGCTGCAGCATTAAATGTTTATATATCTTCTTCTCTACATATTTATAATATGACACTGTTTTATATTAAATAAATACAAACGTGATGACTGAAATCATCTTGAGTCACTCCGACTCTCAGGTAAAGATGTGTATAGAATTAATAAATAGATTTAATAATCCTTTCGAGTACCCGGAGTAGGTACCCATTGACCGGTAAGTGTTTTACGCGGAACAAAAGATCTCTTTTTTAACGTCTGAATTTATATTTTCCAAGCTATACCTAAGCATTCACTAAGTTCTAGAACCATAACGCGAGTCCGAGTCCCTTTCTATTAAAGGTAATTAATGTAATTATTAAAAATATTAAAGTACCTAATATGTTTATTTTTTCATATTGCAATGTTTCAGATCGCACTATCACATTCTGCCGATCTTCTGTATGTTCCCGCCATTGTCAACTTAAGGAATGTGTATTGCAGGCTTTATGATAAAAGTTTTATCTGTATGTTGGCCGATTCCTGTGTCTCTATATAAGCTGAATGTCTACTTGAAGGCGCGAAGTACGAAGTAAAATACCGCCTTAATACCTACTGACGCGCTTGATAATTAATGTTTTTAAAAAAAGGGGCCCGTTCTATACTGATTTAATATAGTTTTACTGTTTATTGCTGATAAATATAAATACTGACAAACCAGCACGGCTATCACAAGACGGCGCGCGAGCTCTCTCTATTTTTCTCGAACTTTCCGTCTCTCTCGTAATAGACAACTTAGAAAGAGACGTATAGTGCGAGAAAAATCGAGAGAGCTCCCGCGCCGTCTTGTGATAGCCGATAAGTATCGTGACAAATACTCAGCGTGTAATCGTGCAGAAACTCATAAACCTAGACGTTTTGGCTGAACGCGAGACAACGCTAGGCCATGCCATTAAAAAAAAGGAAGAGTCAGACTTTCGACGTTATTTTGTTGAAATTTGTTGATACATTTATTGAAATTACGCCTCAATGCGAATTTAGCGCGTATAAGTTTCCATATCAGAATCGATTATTTTTTTATGCTTTAGAATTTAATATGCGTTTTGTGAAGGTCTATCACAACACCGGATCGAAATTATTACTGTTAGTTAGATATGGCAAGTCCGCCATTTTGACGTCACTGACAGTTGACGGATATGGCGGCTATGATTTCATGCAGAAGAACTGAATAATTTAATGAGGTCAAATGTTTCCGAAAATTAATTAACTGTCGCAGTTGGATAAAAACTATCCTAAACGGAAGCTAGAGTAATAATGTACTTATGAAAAAATCTACATGTTTTTCCGTTCATGGGAAGCCGAGATCATTCGGGACACGTAAATGCTTAGTTTGATACGGGCTGATTCCATTTTCAAATCAGAGATTTATTATAAGTGAGAGATTGCTTCCACCTTTGCATTTGTTCTGCGCAAACCCGTTTTATCAATAACAAATCCCAGATATTCTACGGAGTCTTTAAATAATTCGCACTTATCTTTCTTTAAACGGCTCAGTACATTTTCGAGTCGCTCTAAATGAACAGTTTTAGACGGACCTGTCACTAATATGTCATCTAGGAAAATACATATTCCTTCAATTCCCGCCAATAATTGCTCCAAGGTTCTTTGGAAAAGACTTGGAGCGGAGGAAAGACCGAATACAAGTCTATTATAGCAGAAAAGACCTTTATGTGTATTGATACATGTAAGTTTTTTCGTATCGTCTAATACTAATTGATTGTACGCTCTGGACAGATCTAACTTGCTAAATTGCACGCCGCAGTGCAACCGAGCAAACAAATCCTCGTATCGCGGTAGCGGGTAGGAGTCAACATACAGTGCCTTGTTGAGCGTGACGGAGTAGTCACCGCAAATGCGGACGCCGCCGTCGCGACGCAACACTGGCACTATAGGCGTTGCTACTTCGGCGTGCTCCACCCGTTCAAGGATACCTAAACTCAATAATCTGTCTAATTCACTTTCGACCTTTTCTCTAAGCGCTAATGGAACAGTTCTTGGCTTAAAAAACTTTAATGGTACATCCTGTTTGACCTTCAACGTGACCTTGTACTTGTTAAACTGACCTAACTCGTCCGTAAATAATTTCGAATACTTACTTTTCAACCCCTCAGTTAAACTATCTGATTGTAAATTATTACAATTGAATGTACACAATTGCATGTTAAACAAGCTTATAAAATCGCGACCAAGTAATGTTGGTTGTTTACTGCCTGTTTTAATAACATAATGTTAACAACTTGGTTTGCCCCTCAAAAATCACAGGTAACGCTATACAACCTAATGGAAAAATTTTAGTACCATTATAACAGTTTAAAACAACTTTGCATGGTTTTAAATCGCAGACTTTATCCTGAAACTTTGTCTCGTAAATATCACCTGGCATGACAGAGACAGCACTACCGCTATCTACTTCGCACAATACCTGCTCGCACGCTATCGACACGAACTGCTGCATTGGTTTACCGTCAACACATTTTATATTATATAAGCCATAATTACCCTCATAGTGCAAAAACTCGTCATCCGCAGCTATAAAGTTGTTGTTTTTAACATTCATGGTGCACATTCTTTTAAGGTGTCCCTTTTTAAAACACTTTTTACACGCGAAATTTGCATTCTACAATGTTCTTTATCATGGCTACTATAACCGCACACACTACAACACTTTTTGGCCGGGGCACGACGATCTTTTCCTGCACTGGGACCGGAGCGCATAGCAAACACCGACTGCGCCGGCGCGGCCGCGTTAGCCTCCGTGCGCGACCCTTGCAGCGCCATGCGAGCACAACGAACATCTTGCGCGATGCCCAAGGCTTTTGTTAAAGTTAATGTCTCGATGCTTTCTGCAAACAACCGCTCCTTCTCCTTGACATTCTCGAGCCCGAGAACAAACCGATCTCGTAACGCTGTCCCGAGTTCTGCTTTGAACTCGCAATACAGCGCGAGACTCCGCACTCGCGCCGCCCACTCCGCTAAATCTTCGCCCGGGCGCTGCTCGGCCTTGTAGAATTTGTACCTCTCAGCAAACGAACTTCTCTTGGTAATGAAATGTTGGTTCAGCCGGTCCACAAGCTCTTTGTACTCCAAGGTCTCGAGTTCTTTCGGGTGTAAAAGATCTCTGACGACGCGGTCTAAGTATCTTCGACCAGAGCAGACAATAACAGGGCACGACGTTTTACTCCCGATTTATCCTTTTCATCGGTTATGTCGTTCGCCACGCAATACTGCGTAAAACGACTTAAAAAAATCTTCCACTCCTGTACGTGATGGTCGAAGGTGAGACTGCTTCCTAATAATCCGTGACTGCTGGCCATCTTAAACTTTTTTTTCTTCCGTTACACTTGTAAACATACAATTACGCGGGGAAATAACTCGTCGCCAGTTGTCCTGTATCGAGGATTTAGGGGTTTCTAATTAAATAACCAGTATACGTGTCACGCGCGTTTATTTATCGGAAACAGACTGATGGCTCCGGATGACAGTTGTCGACACGGTTTTATATGTACCCACATATACTACATCGGCCCCCTTATTCATGTTCTGAAGGCAAACACCACAGTATACCTACACTGTGGTGTTTGCCTTCAGAACATGAATAAGGGGGCCGATTTCATAGTATGGGAGTTGTTCGTCTGATACCTACTCTACATAGTCTTTTTTTATTCCAAATGTCATAAAGCTACACTTACCGCCCAGTACGCGTGCAACAACTCCGAGACGTCTGGAGACGTGAAACTTGCGTTCTGAGACAGGTCTGTCTTGTTTTACCACTCTAGATGAGTAATGCACTATTCTACCCCTGCAGACACACTAGCGCTTCATTATTGTCGCGGTTGACAGTTGACAGGGTAATAGTGGTGAGTTACGACCCGTCAACGCCCGCGTCGTGCTTCTGTTACTCTGTCACGTGACGTCATCATGGATATTAACAGCAAAATTGCATCACTCACAGGTTGGCCCTGACAGACATCAATTGTTAGGAACACGCATTACATTTACTTAGGGCGGACAATGAATGTCTCAGATAAAAAAAAGTCAAATACCAGCGGTATTTGACTTTTTTTTACCACCACGAGCGGTGGATTAGTACCAAATCGACGGTCCCAATTAAAAGAGTCGGATCTGCAAAACAGCTACTTTTCAGGTGAAGCCGTCAAAGTTTTGGAAAAAAAAATTGTATGGGAGAAATTGTTTAAGGAATATCGTTGTCAAACTTCGAATGTTTGCTTATTAGTAGGTTGTTTATTACTAGCCGTTGAGCATAGGTGCATGTACTTTTTCAGCAGTGTTTCCAAAAAAATACAAAAATTCAAAAATACAAACTTCGTGCCGGTATGCCGAATGGTGGGTACACACCAAGCCAACGAACGGCTATGTATCTCACTCTAACAAATAGCTGTCACGTAAATGCTTCGCGTTCGTTGGTCGTTCGTTTGCTCAGTGTGTACCCACCAGAACATGCCAAATATGTATGGTGCCTCATCATCATTCAACTGTTATTTTCCCATAAGGACGTCTCCTTATGGATCTCCTTGTAGCGTCCTACACGACCGAAATCGGCAGGACTGCCAAGCAAGGTCACAGAAAATCCGTGCTTCCGACACGTATCCACACGGGCCGAATCGCGCCGCTGCGCTGCCTGCATGCAGTCCTGCCGATATAGGCCTGAGTAGATGTACAAAAAGTGATATTTAGATCTACCTAACGCGCGTACAATGCGTTAGGGGAGGAACACACGGAGCGGTGCGGGATCCCTCGCCGCGGCGCGGCGGTGCGCATAAGAACTAAATCTGCCGCGGGAGGAGAGGTAGGTACCGCGTGCCCGCTCTCGGCGGATCGTTTACATCGTGATCATGATACTTACAATATTTCACCGCGTACCGCACTGCTACTCCTTGCGCTCCATACATAATAGACCAAAGGATATCTCCGTCTCTGTCGCACTTAGACAGAGATATACGAACCTCGAGATTTAATTTTCGTGGTATACCGCCGCAGCAGGCATGTGACGTAAATCATAATCGACTTGGCGGGGGCACTGCCGTGCCCCCAGATCTATCACGTGCTTAAATGCGACCATTGGTCGTGTCGCACATACATATTTTTTTTGTAGTCGGGTAAAAGAGGTAGGATAACGGTGTTAGGATGGTTCCGTACCTTACCTACCCATTAAACGTAAAGTTTGTGTCCATGCCGTTCTACAGTATAATCGCGTCCCGCAGACTTGCCGGGTACCTATCAGCAGCAGGTATGGGTGTTCACACTTAGTTATGCAAATCTTCGCACTTAGGTTCCTACCGAAATACACTTTAGGCGAAAAACAGGTACCGGTACTTGGGTGTTTACACTTTAAATATGCAAATTCAATAAAAGGGCTTTTAAAGTAAGTAGACACAAAATTTTGTGTTCTTAAGTGTAAGTTTATCCCTATAATGAAAAATTACAAAGAGTCCACTGACTACAGTCTACCCCGTGCGTGACGTCATTCCTACGTCTGTTAGTGAAAGATGTGGACAGGTGCCATAGAGAGACATAATAATGACGTCATATTTTACTTACGACCTATTGGAATTCACTACTTTTAATTTTGATATTTTTGAATGAAAATAAACATTAAGGGAGAAATAAAAAAACACGTAACATACCTTAAAAATTCATTTTCTATCGAACTAAATCATAAAATGAACCACTTAAAAAAATTAAATGTTGTCAATTGTGTGAATATTTTTAAAATAAGAAAATGCACGTTCTGGCCAGCGAGTCTTGACAAAAGCATTGTTTTAAAATTCTTTATACTTATAGCAATAATTTTATTTTTGCATACGTAACAACCTTGTTTCAGTTATAAGTGCCTACTAAGCCTCTCATAGACTAGCGCGGCGTGCGGTGGCGGTCAATACCGGACTTGATCCCCTGGGTCAACGAGGCCAGATATCTTGGAGTGACCCTCGACAGAAAGCTGACTTTCCATAGCTACATCCGTAGGGTAGGTGTACAATCGCACGTGGTACGTACTAGGAAGGCTTGGGCCGATGGTCAACAAGTTTAGTAAAATTTCACATAGAAATAAGCGGACACTTTTCGTCCAATCATAAATTTGTGTTACCAGCTTCCTTTTTATCAATATGCCGCCTTTTTCTTGTGACAGGGACTCGCTGGCTGGTCAGTCTCTAAAAGTACAATTTCTTATAAACCCAACCCGATTGACCGATAAAATCGAGAGCAAGTCAAGCGCAAAGCATACTTATGGCGAACACTGGCGCAAGCAATGAACCAATAAGCAAACCGGCTCGCCGATGGAGCGGACTAGGGGTGGGCGGTTGGCTACTTACAGATTATTTCTGTGCCGATACCTTTTATATTGCACTTTTTTCTATACATTTCAGTTCAGGTGGTTCGCTTTCCATTTAAGAGGGCGTTCAAAAATTCGTCAGGAATAAACGACAATTACCGATTTTTGACGGTCTAAATCTAAGAAACGGCAAGATTTTTATGGATTCCGATTACTTATTTGCATAGCTCAACTCCTTTTATTGTGCGTAGCGGCCTCTGATTTAAGAAAAACTGAATATGTTGACCGAATATACCCGATTACCGACAGTAGTTTTCGGAAAAGAGCGAATTACTCCCTAAAACTGAAATTAAATAAATCAATATAATTGAAACTAAAATAAGGGCTCCCTCGCCCCCGACGCATGGAGCATATATAAAACATTCAGAGATAAACATATTCAAATCATAAAATAATAATATGTATACTCAGCAACAAAAGTTGCTAAAAGCGGTTCTAGTGTTCAAAATTATCTACACACCGACTCTAATGTCAAGGTAATAAGGATCTGTGTAGGTCATTTTGAGCGTGTTATTTTGCTTAGCTACTTCTGGTGCTGACTGTACGTACCTATGTCTATTTCTTTGGCGCTCTCTACAGTTTCAATGGATTGACTGATAACTTAGTGGGAGTGACAAGGGCTATTATAATATTAGAAAAAAAAGACCGGATTGCACTCTGGGATTGCCAGCAGAAGTGAAAACTTGAATATTAACGTAGTCCAAAAAAAAAAAAAAACTCCAATATTACAACTATAATTCTTTCTTAGGCGTTAAATATCGATATCTGTAAATAGTTGGCATTCTTACTAAAGGGAGCAATGACCCTAAAAATGTTACTGGTAGATTATATCAGAGGGCTTTAACTATAATGGAACATTTTAGACTCAGCTCAGTTATTAATTTAGGCATCCAAGTATTTCACCTAGTCATGTGCCCGTCCCTATACTAACCCCCTGCCGTAGAGGGGAGGTGGGTTAGTCTGTTAAGTGGAGAGTGTGCTCTGGAGCCGAGTTAAGAGCCTGGCTTACCTTCTGCAACGCTAAGTCGATCCTGTACCTACTTAGTTTGATGTACGAGACTTCTGCATAGTTTAATATGAAAAGTAGGTATTCTAGTTTTATAAACAAACCTAATTTCCAACTACAGCAGGGCTTGACGTGCATTTTAAGAATAGGTACTTGGTTGCATCGCATCAGGGTAAATTAAAATAATAACACATTAAGAAGTTAGCCGTATTGCTTAGATATATGATACTAGCTTCTGTCCGCGACTCCGTCCGCGTGGAACTCCTTTATATCGTGGAGTAAAAAAGGGAATAAAAAATACATTTATTCTTTATCTTCAAACTATTACACATAGAATGATTAACGAGATACCTATCCTTCCCCGGAACTCAATGTATCTCTTTGCCAAATTTCATCCATATCGATTCCTCGGTTTAAGTTTGATGAGGCAACATAGACTATCATAGAGCTATCTGAATCTACCTGATAGATAGAGCAAGTTTTTAAAAGCCAAACAGTAATTTTTGTATTTGATTTTATTTTTTTAAGTGCCCTTGAAGTTGTGAACATACTGGGTAATTTTATCTTTCTTGGCATTTAATTTTTTTTTTATTCCATTCAAAGATCTAACGATAGTAAATGTTACCATACTGAATTGGCCTATCTATCAGCTTAGCACACAAAAAAAATCAAGCATCTACCGCAACAATTCACGTCACCATAAATAAAAATCTGATCGTACTCGGCGATAGGTGAAAAATTAAAAAAAAGTCATAACTCCGAAAATATGAAAAATCGTGGAACATACATGGGGGTGATTCAGATAGCCCTCTAGGTCCTCTACCTCCCAGCTTCAGTATATCACTACTTCTTGGGACACCCTGTATAATAATAGTATGGATTGCAGTATAACATTTAATTTAATGTTAACATTTAATGTTAGCAGCGAATTTACCTATGACGATATATAATATAAAACTTCAATTTTAAAAGGATTAAAAAGTGGTTGAACTCATATTAAATAACCCCTACCTTCACTGCGACCTCTTTACTGTTAGTGGTTGTTAAATACATAAGTACAGTCAACATAAGAAGTAGCTACGCATACGGAGAGGTCAATATTCTTTGTTATTGGGCGAGCGACCGAAGCCAACGAATTCTACGTTTCAGCTTAGGCCAAATTTTTTTTCGTAATAAGTACCTAATACTATGTCTAGCTGTCTACAGGTTGCATTTCTCAAGCTAACTACGTATTATATTCAAGGGAAATAAAAACTTACGAACAAAAATTTTTTGATGGCAAATAGCAACTGGTTAAGTTAACCAAATAATACATACATACATTCACGCCTTTATTCCCAAAAGGGGTAGGCAGAGCACATGAAACGTATGTTCCAGCGCCACTTTTAGCATAAATGTGGGTATAAAAGATCGACTAAATGTGATATAACCAAATAATTGTAAATTGTAATAGATTTTAAGCACTTAGTATTAAGATATAATGACATGTAAAATATTTTTTATCAATAAATGATCGTATCGTATCGTATCGTACCTACAACACGACATTTGTCTTACACTATAAGAGATGCGTCTTATAGCTCATGGAATTGGTACATTTTGCCTTGCATCAAATCGGGTAGTTCTGAATTTTGTATATGTTCTATGTGATGAAGTGGTTATGGCAAATCCAAGTTTTCCAATTCGGAAACCCTCCGGATCATTGTAATTTTTTTGTAAAACCATAACATTTTCAGACTTTTTTCAGTTTTTACCAATTTTTACCTATTTTACGGCAAATGTCTTTATGTACACTTTAAAGAAGACAAAATTTGCAGCAAAATAGGTAAAAGTGAGAAGGTAATAAACGAAACAGTTTGAAAGATACATTTGTTCAAAAATTTGCAAAATTTACAAATAATAATAATTTTATACGTATTTTTAAGTTTTCGTCAATGTGGTGAACTATGGACCCATTTTACGTCATTAGTCCAAGCACGTTATTCAAGTAGTACACCATTCGCGACAAAACGAGACCAATTTGGTCTACAAAGACCTGATAGTTCTTTAGATACAGCTGTTCTAAGTTGCTGAGGTGAGTAAACAAAATAATAGAAGGGTTTGTAAAATGAACCAATAAGCATTATAATTTACAAAAGACATAGTAATAATCATCATATCAGCCGAAAGACGTCCACTGCTGGACATAGGCCTCCCCCAAAGAGTGCCAAACTGACCGGTCCCGCGCCACCCACATCCAGCGGACTCCCGCAACCTTTACCAGGTCATCAGTCCACCTTGTGGGGGCCTACCCACGCCGCATCTTCCGGTACGTGGTCGCCACTCGAGAACCTTTCCACCCCAACGGCCATCGGTTCTACGAGCTATGTGCCCTGCCCACTGCCACTAAGTTTAGCGATTCGGTGGGCTATATGGGTTACCTTGGTTCTGCTGCGGATAACCTCATTTCTGATGCAATCACGCAGAGAAACTCCCAACATGGCCCTCTCCATTGCCCTTTGGGTGACTTTGAGCCTTCTTATGAGGCCCATAGTAAGCGACCACGTTTCAGTGCCATAGGTCATCAACTCATCACTGGCAACACACACTGGTCCAAGACTCTCGCCTTGAGACACTGCGGAATATTGGACGAAAGGATGTGCCGTAGCTTCCCGAACGCTGCCCAGCCGAGTCGCAATCGACGATATTAATAATAACCTCATGGTATGCAGTACTGGACTACTGCTTTGGTGACCTGCTCCGCTGTGGCATTGAAAATGAAAATGAAAATTATTTAATCGTAACGAACAAATACAAATACATACGTACAATACAATACTATTTAACTACTTAAAACTATTTATTTGTTACGAAATGGTCCCGCCTAAGCATAATGCTGGCTCACGAGCCAGCGCTGGTCTTCCGGCGGGACCATTTTGAGTAGATAATAGTTATTTACGATACAAGTGTCGAAAACAGGAAATTCGCAACGAGTGGTGATAAATCGACAGGAGTTGCGAATTATCTTTTCGCACGTGTACCGTACAACGTTTTACTGTACATATGGCTCTTTAAAGTTTTGACATATGCACGGAAAGTGCTCTTTTCCGCACTAGTGCGGGAAAGTAGCACCATATGTAATGTAAAATAAATGAATAAACGTGCTGTACGTGCGAGACGGCCTTAAATTAAAAATGAACGCAGCCGCTGCGCTTGCGTCAAACAGCAGCGCCACCTGGTTGCGAACAGGTGCGCATTGGGGCCTAGGAAAGCCGCAGCATTTTGTTTGAGGCTTGGCGCGGCTTTCTGTTCAGTGTCGAGAGAAATTTCATTTTACCTTGTCCAAAAAGTGCTGCTGGTGTATCACAACTACGGAATCCGTCGAGTAAGTGATATCTGGGATTTTTCCTCTCCCACATATTTAAAATAAAAGGGTGTGATCTCCTCCACCTTGTGACAAACCACAAAACATGACCAACAAATCTATGTACATTGTATTGTACATTTAAGACATATCTCGACAAGTTAGAAGCACTTCAAATTAGATTTCTTAAATACCTAGTACCTAAAAAAATTAAAGAACAGTATAAGAATGATTATCGTAAATTATTTAAAATATGTAAAGTCCTTCCTGTTAGTATAAAGCACAAATATCTATTAGCTATTAACAACCATGGCAGTCAGGAGTATAATCGGTGTGGAACTACTCACTCATATGGGACAAGAGCGGTGTCTGCAGGTAAACTTGAGGTGCCTAAAGTTAATAATTATTTCGGAGACCGAACTCTAAAAAAGCGTATACCATATTTTCTTAATACTATTCCTGAAAACATCCGCCTTGAACCAGACGTACGAGTATTTAAGAGAAGATTAAAAAAACATTTATTAGATTTACTACCATAGTTATAATGTAAGTGTAAGTGTTGAACTGTACTAAATAGTTTATATAACTAGTTATCATTACTGCAGTCAAACTGTTAAAACAGTTTTGCAGGGCATTTGAAACTCTGTAATCTTTTTTTGTTGCATGTTTAGTAATTTCAATAAATAAAATAAATAAATAAATGTGCTCGCCGGCGATCTTCACTACGTCAGAGAGACGTCAGAGTCGAGGCCATCAGCATGTTGATGAGTCTGACCTTGTTCCTGGCATTCGATAAAAACTTATCCTGAGCAACTGGAGAAATGGTTGTCTCGTCGAAAATAACATCAGGTGTGCGGACTTTGTTCCAACCAGTTCCAACTCTACGGACATGTTTAGAGCTCTTGGTGATTTTTGCTGAAGCGTCAGATGGATACCCATCGAAAACAACAGTTATATTGGAGCCGTAGTGACTGTGCAAGTATTGGACATACCTAGCACCAATTTCCTCAAAATACACATTCCGAGGCCACACAACTTTGCGGAGCAGATGTCCACCGTCTACAACTACGTACATATCATTCCCCTGCTCTAGACTCGACGGGTTTGACGGCTTTGTAGAATTATGCCGTTGTACCCTTCCTGATTCCATCTTCAGTAAAAAGTGCCATGGGAAATGGTGACTATTCACGTATGAAAAAATACTTCAATTCTTAGTTCAACGTTCAACAACTCACATTATGGCCAGGTGTGACATAAAAAATGTTGAACACACTAAATTCAAAAAAAGTTTTTTTAGGAAATTTTGCTAACATTAGCTGTATTTTAGAAACTATTTGGTCTTACTTAACCATCTTACTTTTAATTTTGTTTCAAATTAGGTTTTCTTTAAAAAGTACATAGTGAAATTTGCCGTAAAATAGGTCCCCGTTGATGAAAATTTGTAGAAACTGAAAAAAGTCTTAAAATTTTATGGTTTTTCAAAAATTTGACAATGATCCGGAGGGTTTTCAAATTGGAAAACTTGGATTTGCCATGACCACTTCATCACATAGAACATATACAAAAATCAGAACTACCCGATTTGATGCAAGGCAACCGCCCTTTTAGAGCACGATTTCCATGGACTATTGGTGAATGTAACTTTATGAATATATAGCAACCTTGGGTCCTCCAAAGACACTCATATTCTGTCCTTAATATTGCACAGTATGGTGAAAGTGAAACACTTATCTTGCCAATTAGTTTTAATGCCATTTTAGAGAATGTTCAGCGCGTTGCACTAGATTAAAGTTTAATGTAGTTGTTAGTTAATCAAACAAAAGTTACCGTCACCACAGATAAATTAGCAAAATGGACCGTGTGCGAGTTGACGAATGTTCTTCGATTAAACCACTGAAGACAAATTGTTAAATCACAATTCAGTACAACTTTCACACTACGACTATTAAATTATAAACACTAGTACAAAACGTAAATCGTAAATACTTACTTTGGTCAGTCAATAACCTTACACGGTTGCAGCAGTCTCAGCCGAGTGCTCGGTTCAAGTAAACTTATTATACCTAAATTTATAAATGAAAGGAAAAATTGAAAAATTTAATGCTCCGAGCCGGATTCGAACCGGCGACCACAGGCATTCATGGCCCGTCGCTACTACCAACTGAGCTATCGGAACAATCTGGCTCGGGCATCAAATCCTTCAATCAGTTCCTTCATATAACGCCTTAGGGAGGCGTATGTAGCGACATCTACCAAAAGACTTAGGCTTCTTTACGGCACCAACGTCTCAAATTATGTTGTAACGTCAGTAACGATGCGCCACCCCATACTAAATTAATATTTGTTTTTAAGCAGTAACGCTGCTAAACAAAATTATAAATTTATAAATGAAAGGAAAAATTGAAAAAACAAATACATACGCCTCCCTAAGGCGTTATATGAAGGAACTGATTGAAGGATTTGATGCCCGAGCCAGATTGTTCCGATAGCTCAGTTGGTAGTAGCGACGGGCCATGAATGCCTGTGGTCGCCGGTTCGAATCCGGCTCGGAGCATTAAATTTTTCAATTTTTCCTTTAATTTATATATTTATAATTTTCTTTAGCAGCGTTACTGCTTAAAAACAAATATTAATTATACCTAAGTACAAGTGCTCGCCCTGGATATCAATGTTTCTAATGTTGTTTAAGTACCTTTCTCACCCGTGATGATTACATTTGCAAAGCACTTTGCACATTTATATTTAAACAGCACTCGGTCTTAGCAGTCAAAAGACCGGAGACCAAGTAGCCGTTTCAGCTAAGTGCTCACTTTCTGGCACGAGCGCGACGCTGATAAGTTTACGTCTTACGTAATTACATATCAAGTTCTTGGTGAAAATAGTTCGTAGTAGGTACTGTAATCGTCACATGTATCACAAATATATTAAGTTATTGTTTGTACCTAAACCTTATCCAACGAGTTAAGATGTGTTTTGCAATAGTTGGCAACAAAGTAATTCTGTAGCACCAGATTGCGATTTGTTTGCCAAGTGGAGCAATTTCTCCCTACTTTGAAACGATTTAGTAAAATAAATTTTTAGTTAGCTACGTATTATTTGCTCCTAATGCTACGTATTGTTTCTTATTGTATAATTAATTCTAACAAGTGTACGAGTAATACGTGTTTTATCAGTAGGCAGGTACCTACCTACGTGTAATCAACGCAACATGTAGGTATATTAAGTCAACATTTCTAGATCTTAAGGTATGTGCCGACTGCAACTATTGTCATGATGACTGCAGCAGAACCCTGCCAGACAGGGCTATCTTGGAATATGTTTGCTACACGTATGAAATTGGCGCCGCGTAATTTCTGCCCGCGTGGATAAGTGCCGGTAGCGCCAATCGCCAAATCAAGGTCACTCCATACTAGATATTCTGTGACCTTG
Organism: Epinotia demarniana; assembly: GCA_945867215.1. Classification (NCBI taxonomy): domain Eukaryota; kingdom Metazoa; phylum Arthropoda; class Insecta; order Lepidoptera; family Tortricidae; genus Epinotia; species Epinotia demarniana. Next base: position 38,510,150 of record OX244261.1, on the reverse strand, counting down.
CTTGGCAGTCCGCCGATTACGGCCCGTGTAGCGTCTCCTATTGTGTTTACCTTGGAACGCCGCCTCGAAGATCGCCGGGTCCTGCGTGGGCGACGCGCGCGCCGCCGCCAGCAGCGCCAGCACGAGCGGCCACCGCATCGCGCTACATGCCATCACCGCCCATCGCCGGCGATACCTGCGACAACAGACATACTACAATTATCGTCACTGTAGGTTATCCAAATAAGTAGATAATACTTTCATTAAGTAGGTAGAGTCTGTTCAAACGAGTCGTGTTCCTGGAAAATGGCGGCAAATTATTAAAAAAAAACGCATGCTGGCAACACGAATGTACGGCGGCGTAGGTACTTATGATTGACAGTTTATTTCATAGGTAAAATTGTTGCTATATAAAGATTTTGATAATGCTGTAGACACGATTCGCTTGACAGACTCTACATTCATGACTGATTTAAGGTCACTTATCATTCTCTACCAGTCCATGGTATATCTATCACTCAATAAATACAAATTAACGTATGAAATAATTATTTAATAGACATTAATAAAAAACAATATTATTACATTGCTAGAGAGACAAGTACTGACAATCCCACTATTTTGGGTTAATTATGAGTTGGTGTAGTATTAGGTAGTAAGTAACCTAGATTATTCGTTTCATAGATCACAAATTCCATCCCCAAAATTAAAACCTATTAAGTAAGTACCCAAGTAACTACTTTACCAATCTATTACACGTATATCTACACGTTACCAATTTCAAACAATGTAAAACTACAATATTATTGAAATGTTGGTATGGTTGTTAAATTTGATCCAACCGCCTTTTCTTTGTGACGTTTTCGTAAGGAAGCCGGAAAATTTTAATGATAAAAGTCAGTGAGTTAGCGATAAAGGGTAGATTCTAGTTTATGGCGCTAATGAATGGTCCGGAAAGTCCGGATTTCTTGTTGGCGGACTACAATCGCTTTTCGCTTTGACTTTGACACTAATGACCTAGATGAGTATATGTTGCAGGGAAATGGTCAAAACAGAGATTTGATCAAATCTCTAAGGGATATGATCAAATCACGCAGGATGTTAAAATGGCCAATTCATTTTATCATTTACCTAATACAAATCAGTAATTTGATCAAATCTCTGAATCTGTTTAGTGAAATGACGAAATCGGACAAAAAAGGCGACTCGTTTTTTCATTTCACTAAACTCTAAAACCTAATTAGATTCCAACATACGTCAAAAAAGTGTTGCCATTAAAATGACATATTAGTGGATCGGTAAATTTTCACTTCTGTAAATGTTATAGGTAGCTGTTTATTTTATTTATAATATCAAAGGCAACATTTAATATTCCTTCTTAAATAAACAATCTTATTTAAATACTCGTCGCAAAAAAAGATATTTAGTTAAATTGTTTTATAGGAGAAAAGTTTAAATTACAATGGCAATAACTCAGGGTTTAATAACATTTGGTACCAATTATTATTCTCATTATGTGCGATTACATTTTTAAGAAAAAAATCAATCATATTTTTACGTACGTCTTCAAAACTTGACAACTGATCATGTGTGGTAGCCTTTATGGTGGACATGGTGGTTCTGTGGCGGCCATAACATCTATTGTCACTTCATTCGACATCTGACGTTTGGATAGCTCGAATGTTTTCTGTATTCTGTGTTCGCCCCGTGGTGATTTCCATTGTTAAGTTTTTGTTTTCCGTTAAGTTTTTGTTGTTTCATTTCGTTATTGTTTCAAGTTTGTGTTTTGCTCGTGGGTTTTGCTTTATCGCAAGTAAAATGGAGCCTGTACCAGGTTCCTCTCACAGCAAAGAGAATGATCCTATATCTCCACCAAAAAAGCGTCCTAAAAGTCATATGAGTGTCTCGGAGAAATTCATGGTCGTGAACTGTTACAAACATACCCACAGTACATGGCCCACGGGAAAACATTGGTCACGTGTGGACTGTGCAATGAAAGTGGCTCAAATATTGGGAATATCTGATAGAACTGTCAGGCAAATTATGAAAGACCACAAAACGGATGAAAACTTTAGTCCTCCCAATAAACCTGGCCCCAAATTAACCATTATTGAAAAACTTGATGAGTTTACCTTCGCTGCAATTAGACGTGTAGTTCATCAATTTTTTCATCGGAATGAGCCACCAACCATTCAGAAGGTGAGTAATTTATTATATATATATATATATATATATATATATATATATATATATATATATATATATATAACTGATATTACTTGATTTCAGTATTTTCTTGAATAAACCATGCTAATATAACATTTCTTTGTCTGCAGGTTTTAAAAGTTGTGAATGATGATGCTGACTTGCCAAATTTGTCAGCAAATACAATGCGACAGGTACTCAAGCATCTGAATTTCAAGTATGCCAGCCGGAAACGCCAAAGCTGCCTCATTGACCGAGCAGATATCATTTTATAGAGAAAGCGTTACTTGGTCAAAATAAAACAATATCGCAGAGAAGGACGAACATTATATTATCAAGATGAAACCTGGCTTAATGAAGGTAATTTTTTTGGATACTAGCCATTGATTTGTACTTACTATATTGAACTGAATGCCCAATCAGAAAAAATGGCATGTGACATGTTTATAAGAATTTAATTAAACCTATCATAAATTAATCATCTTAAAATCAATTTTATATGATATGAATGTGGTGTTAATTTTGAAAAATGATTAGTGATTATGATTATAAACTTACCAACCTGTCATTACAGGTCACATGAAGAACAAGGTCTGGCAAGATCCCCAGGTTTTGTCATCTCGGCAAGCTTTTTTAGAGGGGCTTACAACTGGACTAAAAGGTCCCTCAGGAAAAGGAAGACGATTAATTATTAGTCATATTGGCAGCGAGGAAGGTTTTGTGGAGGGAGGGCTATTATTGTTTGAGTCAAAAAAAAATAGTGAGGACTATCACAACGAAATGAATGCGAAACATTTTGAAGAGTGGCTGGCTAGTATTTTGCCAAGGTTGAAACCGAACTCTGTGCTTGTTATAGACAATGCACCATACCACTCTAGAAAATTAGAAAGTGGACCCATTAAAAGATGGAACAAGGGCCAAATAATTGAGTGGTTGCAAGGAAGAGGCATTGAATGCGATGCTAGTATGTTAAGGACAGAGTTGTGGGAATTGGTAGAAAAAGCAAAACCAAAATATGATAAACTGGCAGTTGATGAACTAGCAGCCACTCACAATATTACAGTTTTAAGACTCCCTCCCTACCACTGCGAATTAAACCCAATCGAGTTGGTGTGGGCTCAAATAAAAGGGCATGTGGCCTCAAATAATAAAACTTATAAAATGGCTGAAGTAAAGTCGTTATTTGAAGAAGGTCTGCAGAAGGTGACAGCGGAACGTTGGAAGTCTTGCATAGACCATGTTATAAAAATTGAAGACAAAATGTTCAACTTAGACAACTTAATTGACGATGTGGTTGAACCTTTTATTATAAATACTGAGGAGGATGATCTAAGCTGTTCAGAAATTGAAGAATAAATATTGTTATTAAAATGGTTGTCTTTTTATTTATTAATAATACAGATCCCGCCGTCGTTTGGCCGTCCGTTGTGTCCTAGTGGTTCGGACGTTGGATTTGCAATCCAGAGGTCTCTGGTTGAAATCCTGGCTCATACCAATGATTTTTTTTGGGCTTTATGTACGAAGTATCATTTGATATTCTCAACTAGCTTTTCGGTGAAGGAAAACATCATGAAGAAACCTGCATAGGTACATCTGAGAAAAAAATTAAAGGTGTATGTAAAGCTGAAGTCCCTAACCCGCATTAATATTATTTATTATTGCAGGTCCCCAGTCAGTTTAAAAAAAAATCTTACTAATATTATAAATGTGTAAGCTTGTATGTATAATACTCAATCACACAAAAACTTTTTAACTGGTTAGGTTAACTAATGCACCGGCTAAAGCTAGCATTTATCTTCGTCAACCTTACCAAACCAAGACCTGTTAGGCGATGAATGCACAGACAACATTGATTAAAATCAGGATGACCTTTATCATATTGTGGAAATAACTTTATTGTTTTATTTTAACATAATTATTGTAACAAAAGGTTGGTTTTCCCTGAAACGTCACAATGATGATGACATGTGTAACTGTGACATTCCGCCATCTTTGGTAGTTTTTTTGACGTATATTGGAATCTAATTAGGTTTTTTAGTTTAGACTTGTTTAGTGATTTGATAAAATCCCTGAAACGCGTCAGTGAGTTGACGAAACTAACGCGATAAAGATTTTTCCGCTCTTTTATAAAAAAAATAACCACGAAGACGGTGGCGGGCCCGCCACCATCTTCTAACTAACCTATCCGCCATCCGAGTCTAAGTCCCAGAATCGTTTAAATGACTAATGATTTAGGAGCCAATATCTGCGAGTTAGTTTCGTCAATTCACTGACGCGTTTCAGGGATTTGTCAAATCACTAAACAAATCTAGTGAAATGAAAAAACGAGTTGCCTTTTTTGTCCGATTTCGTCATTTCACTAAACAGATTCAGAGATTTGATCAAATTACTGATTTGTATCAGGTAAATGATAAAATGGATTCTCCATTTTAACATCCTGCGTGATTTGATCATATCCCTTAGGGATTTGTTCAAATCTCTGTTTTGACCATTTCACTGCGACATATACACCGTGGGCGTGGAGCAATGTACCTTATGTTAATGTTTAATTTTAGTTTTTAATAAATAAAATAATAAATAAAAATAAAAAAACCACGCATTCCTGAGGTCATTAGGAGTAAAAATGTTTTATGAACCCCAACAAAAGTTCAGCAAAAAAAATGTTTTATGATTGTTTTGTCGGTTTGTGTGAATAAAACTTGGATAACTATCGCTTCTCTATGGAAATTATCCCTTTTAATAAAACGGTAACGATTATTTTTTCAAAAAAGGTTAAATTTAGTCATTGGTAGCTGGCACTTTGATACCTATCTGTCAATAGTGATGCGAAACTGGCCAACATCGGTAGCAACGTCGCAATCAAAAGAAAAGAGCTAAATGCACGTTAGTACCTAATCAAAATAAAAAGGTGTCATGAAAATGTATAATATCTTCAAAACTAAGCCGGCAGTGACTGGGGTTCACATAATATTTTTTTCTCCTAATGACCTAAGGAATGCGTGGTTAAAATCTTTCGGGCTATTAACGCCCTCGGTGTATAAAGGACAGTATTATTTCCCAGAAGTTCTCGCTTTTCAATATCGCGTGTCCGCTAAATTTGAAATACTACCTAAACATGGTAAAAGCTTCATAAGCTTAAAAAATTCGTTGAATAAGATTCCTGTTTTTATTCATAAATTCTTAAGAATATACATTGAATTTTGTTGAAATAAAAGTAGGTACCTAATTTCAATCTAAAAAGTTATTACCTTGAACTCTGAAAGCCGGGTCAAATTGACAGTGTAAATCACTCAGAGAGATTTCTTTTTCACCCACTTTTTTTTCGCTGACAAGTACCTACTACCCGGAAATATTTTAAAGTGCTTTTTACTCAATCATAAACATAATTATTACTGCATAATATTTTTATTTATCAGTTTTTCTTTTATACAAATCATATCAAATAGCTACAATTATCTAAATCTGACCTTTTGCTTTTAAATGCAAGTCGCAAGGTTTATTTCCTTAACCATTTCCAGTTTTTCCGATACAGGGTCACAAAGAACGCTATAACACGCAGGCAGGGTTCGTCCGACCCTTTACTTAAATCGTCTAGCTCAACTACACTTACTTTTTATTTCGTATACCAACGGTTCGATCGTACGTGACGGCTTGCGTTTGATGTGACAACGGGGCCTAATAGCCACTACGAGACGATTTTACTGCTAGATTTCTTCAGGGAAAATATTAGGGTGAAGTTTTACCGATTGTTTTCATGAAAGTTTGAAGAGCGCTGACTTAGCTAGTTTAGAACGACAAATGCTTGGAACGGAACGTTTTTAACTTTTCTCAACGTTCATTGGTTCGTAGGCTTTTTTTTTTGGCGGGAACGTTGAAAGTGATAGGCGCGCTTGATAAAATATTTTATTGTAAATTAATTTTAGGTGTTAATTTGTACATATTTAGTCTTATTTTTAATTTAAATTCATAGTTGATTTGGTTATCGGTTTGGTGCGCTTCCCCAGTCATGGGGAAGCGTACGGGAAAGCGTTCTCGGTTGGAGGGCTTGGAGCCGGAGCCAGATCTTCAATCTGAAAGTAGTTCTGATGCGGATACAGGTGCGCCCTCGAAGCGCATACCTGCAAAAAAGAAGACTAAAGAAGATGACAAAGAGAAGTATACTCCTTTCAGGGCCAAAAGTTATTACAGGTTGTACGACGAAAATTCAGCTAAGAAAGAATTTATTGTTTTTCTGAATCACAGAGAGGATGACCACAAATTTTCTGACAAAGATAGACTTGCTTTGTCCAATGCAATCCGAAAGCATCGCGTGTCGGGCGTGATGCATCTAAGAACAATTAATGCATACAAAGTTGGGATTATGTTCGATCTCCCAAATCACGCCAATGTCTTCCTAAAAAATGAAAAATTATTAAATGAAATTCACATGAATGCTTCAATCCCAGCATCTAAGACCGAGGTTACGGGTGTTCTCACTTCAGTGCCGATTGATTATTCGAACCAGAAGATTTTCCAATTAATAGCTTCCAGTAAAAAGGTGATAAGCGTAAGACGGTTTATGCGGCGGGTAAAAGACACGCTGGGTATCGTCTCAATGGTTCCAACTCAGACGGTTGCCGTGACTTTTGCCTCTGTACAGTTGCCTGAATATGTAACACTTGACCATTGGAGGCACGAAGTAGGGATCTATATTCCTCCAGTAAAGCAATGCCTTCGTTGCATGAAATTTGGTCATATAGCAAAGTATTGTAAAAATAATGAAGTATGTTCAATTTGTGCTGAACCTCATAATTTCAAAAATTGTAATAAGGTTAAAACACAATGCGCAAACTGTGGTGGGGATCACGTGGCTATATCTGCTGCATGTCCAATTAAAAAACAGAAAATTGAGGAAAATAAGTTAAAATCACGTAGTGCTAAATATTCCGATTTGTTTTGTGACGTTGCATTTCCGCAGCTCGGCTCAAAATATATTGACACCCATCTAAGTAATCTGACCAAATCTGACAGATTTATGAATCTACTTGTGGAAGCTATAGTTAAAATTTGTGCTGATAAAGAAACGCCAATAAATTCTAACAATATAAAAGAAACACTTAAAAACACTTTCAGGAAACAACCTTAATTTTTTTCTTTATGGACATATTGAACATAGTGCAGTGGAATGCTCAGAGTATAATAAGCAATAGGCTAATCTTTACTAGATTCTTATATGAAAATAACATTCACATAGCAATAATTTCTGAAACCTGGTTAAAACAACATCAAAAATTTTCAATTAAAGGATACAATGTCATTAGAAATGACTGTGGTAATAAACATAATGGTGTAGCAATACTTATTCATAACAATATAGTATATTCTAATATTAAAACTTATTTTGACAATGCTCTACAAAATATCTGTGTACAAATAATTATAAACAACAAGCAGTTGAGTGTAGTAAGTTTTTATAGTCCATCAAATTCTGATCCCCCATTTAATAAAAGTAAATTTGATGCTTTGATAAAATCTATTCCGCAGCCAATGCTTTTTGGAGGCGATCTAAATGCTCATCATATGTCATGGGGCTGTGTTGATACATTGCCTCGAGGTAGAGATGTCTTAGATATTATTGATGGCAATGACTTGGTTCTTTTAAATAATGGTCAAACTACTACAACTGGTTCTTCTTCTTGGCGTCCTAATGCTCTGGATTTAACTTTCGTTTCTCCATCATTGGCACTTTCATGTGATTGGTCTGTTATGGATTGTCCTCTTGGCAGCAGTTATCATTTGCCTGTAATGATAAAAATGATAGTTGGTAATGAAAATAGCTCACAAAGTAATCCAATATGTAATAATGTACATTTGCCCATTCACCCAAATTACAAACAGGTGAATTGGAAAATGTACAGGCAATCAGTTGATTTTTGTTTGGCTAATATTGATTTTGAAAATATGTCTTCGATAGATGCGCTCAATCTGTTTTGTAATATTTTGCGATCTACTGCTGTAGAGTCCATCCCTAGACATAGGTCTTTGAATAGTTCTAATACGTGTACACCAAAATCTTTGAAATTTCCCCAGCTGCCTTGGTGGAATCAAAAGTGTTCAGAAGCTGTACTTAATTCAAAACATGCTTATATAAAATTTAAAAGTGAACCTAGTGAAGAGAATTATATAGAATTTAAAAGACTTCGAGCCCTTAAAAAGCTTGTTCTTAAGACTGAACGGCGTAATAGTTGGATAAATCTGTGTAACTCATTTAACCGGTGCACTCCTTTGACATTAATATGGAATTACATGCGGAAATTTAATAAAACATTCATTTCAAAACACGCTAGTAATAATAGTTGGATATCAGATTTTCTTAAGAAATACACTCCTGATTTTGTGCTTAATGAGTCTTTAAATTATGTTCACACAGAAAATGATAATGATAAGTATCTTACTGAACCGTTTTCTTTGCAAGAGCCATATATTTTACTGAAAAATTTAAGTTCCCAAAATCTAAAGACCTTTTTAAACATATTAAATCAGCTGTGGGAAGAAAACTTAATTCCTGATGATTGGAAAACAGATTGCTTGGTCCCAATTTTAAAGCCTGATAAAGATAAATTGTTACCCGACTCATATCGACCTATAGCACTCACATCTTGTGTAGGAAAGGTTTTTGAACAGCTTCTAAAGCAACGGTTGGAATTTTTTGTCGAACAAAATGGTCTGTTACCCTGCAATCAGTTTGGTTTTCGTAAAGGTCGGTCTTCTCGTGAGAGTATTTGTCAGTTGCAACTTGATGCACTTAACAGCATATATAATAATCAGTATCTTCTTTCGGTATTCTTTGACATTGCAGGTGCATTTAACAGTGTCAATATTTCCGTTTTATGTAGAGAGCTGTCAATGATAGGGTTACCTGGCAAAATAATAAATTTCTTACAAATGTTTTTAACAAACAGGAAGGTTTTTGTTAAATTTAACAATCACTTATATGGCCCAAGATTATCTTCTTTAGGGGTTTGTCAAGGAGGTGTCTTATCCCCTTTAATTTTTATTTTGTACATTAGGAGACTAAATCTTATTCTAGGAACAAAGGTTAAAAATCTGCAGTATGCAGATGATTTGGTTGTTTATGTGTCAGGATCTGATTTAAATCAATTAGCTTTGACTATTAATGAGGCATTAATCAACTTACATAAATACTTTGCTTATCTGAACTTAGATGTAAATTCGACTAAAACCAAAGTTTTTATTTTTGGTCGCAAAAGCATGTGTTTGCCCACAGTTTTGTACAATGACATATCACTGCCTATTTCATATGATCTAATAAAGTTTTTAGGTGTTATATTTACTTCAAAACTTTCCTGGATAAAATATGCTGACAGTATTATAACCAAAGCTAACAAAGCATACAATGTGTTAAAATCGCTGTGCGCCACTTCACGGGGTGCAGACCCCAAAATTTTGTTAATCTTGTATAAGTCTCTAGTTCGAAGTCATTTTGAATATGGTTTTCTATGTTTTGCTGGAGATGATAAAATTGTAAATTCATTAGATAAAATACAAAACAAATGTATGCGGACAATACTGGGTGCATTTAAAACTAGTCCTATCGCTGCTATGCAAATTGAATCGAATCTTCCTCCTTTTCATATTAGATTTCGTTATTTAAAAGAAATATTTATTTTAAAGTTATACAGCTTGCCTAAGAACGATCTTCTTCACAACTTGATTTCTTTCCAATCATCGCCTTTTCAAAGGCACATGTATGTTCTTCAGGATTTTACTTCTTTCTTTCACTCTTTGCAGGAGTTTAATATACATCTTGATAATGACCTTCTTCCCTGTTACACAGGCTCTTTTAAGAGTAAATATCCCGATATAAAAATTGTAATAGATTCAAAGCTAACTTCCAAAGAGGAGGCTTATTTATTGTTGTCAGAATGGTCTAATTGTAAATTTATTTATACGGATGGTGCCAAAAATAATAATGCTGTTTCCTTTGCAATTTATCAACCTGAAATTAATAAAGGTATTGGGTTTAATATCAATAAAAATGCAAGTATCTTTACTGCTGAAGCAACTGCCATCTTATTTGCTTTGAAACATGTTAAAGAACATAATCAATATAGTAAAGAATGGGTCATAGTAAGCGATAGTATGAGTGTATTAATAAGTTTATCGAGTAACAAAATGAATGCTAGCACTTGCTATCTAATTTTTTCCATTAAAGAATTATGGTTAGAACTATCTTTAATTGGTATTAAAATAGATTTTGTATGGGTTCCGTCTCATAAAGGAGTTTCTGGTAATGAAAACGCCGACTACCTAGCTAGAACTATTGCTAATGCATCTGACTTGTCCCTGGTTCTCGACAGCAGGGACTTAGCTGTGACCTTGCCATATTCTGATATTATAAGTAATCTAAAACAGCGTATGACTGTTATGGACGACAACATCAACACGCGACGGCAGAGCTACGCATCGCGTCATACGGAGATTATACGTAAGAGAAATATGTGATTATTTGTAAAGACTTAGATTGTTTAGAGTAAATAAAGAACCCAGTAGTTAGAATCCCCATAGTAATTATTTATATAAAACACCCTCTCATAGCATTCATTTGATATTGTAAACATTAAAGTAAAATCCCAATACAAATTGTATTAGAAAGAGAGAGGAGATGTTGCCTATGCGCGAGCGCAGCGCGGACTGGCCGCCATGGAGGGGAGGGGTGTATCGCGCCAACATGACCGTAACGAGAGCCGCGGCCACCGAGCCTGAATTAGAATTTAGTACGGCGCATTTTCACTTTGTATTTAATATGTTTACGTTTATAACTTTACAACGGCTCATCGTATCAGAATGATTTATATATTGTTAGAAAGCTTATTAAAAGTTCTATTAAATGTTTAAACTTACAAATAAGTAAACTCAGTAGATTCAGCGCAAATGATGAATAAGTGTTAAGAAAGGGACCGAATTACGGTTTGCCCGATTTCCATGTACGATTATTCAGATAAGAAAATATTTACGAACCCTACTGTACTTATAAGATCTCAATCCATATTAGAACTTTGTAAATCAGCTTAGTCTTCCACCCATTTAAATGTATAACATCCCAATAACATCTTGCAATGTAAATTAGTCAAGTCAAAGTGGGCGTAACCTCTATTGTCTCATTCAGCACGTCTTGCTCACCCACTAGCAGGTATAAATAGCAGGTACGGCCCGGAGCAAATCAGTGTCCGCTCGTCACTCCTGGAAGTAACATCTCTACAAGCAACAACTAGGAAGTAACATCTCTACAAGCAACTAGTACCAGCAAGAAAATCAGCAAGCAAGCATCAGTTCCAGTATCCAGTTCCAGTATTCCAGTTTCATCAACGCCGGCTGCCGCATCGAGCAAGTGGGAGTTTAGTCGATCGGGTCCTTCGACCGGATCAATCTACGAGTCACCGATCACGCCTGGGGCGATAGCGGGCCGTTCCCCTCGTCCAGGACGATGAATCGAGGTCGAGCTCGGGCCGGCGCGACGGGTGCGCACGGCAATCGACTCGGCTACGCGGGCCGCGGGCACCGCAGGAGCAGCACATCGGGCACCGGCATAACTTCGAGTGAAGATAGTACGAGCAACATCACATCAGGCGTCAGGTCCCTCACATTCCACGAGGCTCACGACCGAGCCTCGCCATCTGAGCGGGCACTCACGAGGGACCTGGACCCAGTCGCGGCGGAGAAAATGAAGAAGGAGTTGGAGGAAATGGCGCGTCAATTGGAAGACGCCGAAAAGAAGATAGCCGTCCAGAAGGAGGACTGGCGCAATAAATTAAGCAAGCTCAGGGAAGCTTTACGTACCAAGGAGTACAAAAACCCGGGTAAGGGTTCGGTTATTAATAGACAGGCCGCCGGTCGTCTATCATCGGATTTGGGGGGTCCGATCAATCTACGTGTATACACACGCACACCGTTCGAGGCAACGGTACCGCACTACGGGGCACACGCAGCGGCAGCGTGCGCGAGCCCGACTTCGCGGAAGCCCATGGAGGGCATCAACTCCGTCGCGACATCAGCATCAACAGTGGACTGTTTCCACACATCCGTAGAGCAGCCGGGAGACGCCAATGCCGCGGCCGATCTCCCAACATTGAAGCCCAGCGAGAAGAGGATAGCGTGGGCAGAGTGGCGCCGCAGACGCAGCGACCACCGAGATAAGGAGAACGAGGCGCCGAAGGCGCGGAATAAAGCAGAGAGGAAAATATACATAGCTCAACCATCAAGGGAACTAGTTGAAGCAGCCTGCAGGAAGGCCAAAGAAAGAAAACGGGATCAACTAAAACTGAAGATTACCATACCAGTTAAGCAGCCACCTGAAGCAAACTCATTAGAAGTCGTCGAACAATCATCGAAGAAATTTAAACCCGGAGAATGGGAACTTTAACGTAGCGTCAAAATAATAAGTGTTAGAATCAGTGAAAGAAAAGTTAATCAGTGAAAGTGCCTAAGTGATAACACCGTTGCAACCAATAGTGCGAGGCTTCGCCTCACACTAAAGGGGGAGAATTATGGACGACAACATCAACACGCGACGGCAGAGCTACGCATCGCGTCATACGGAGATTATACGTAAGAGAAATATGTGATTATTTGTAAAGACTTAGATTGTTTAGAGTAAATAAAGAACCCAGTAGTTAGAATCCCCATAGTAATTATTTATATAAAACACCCTCTCATAGCATTCATTTGATATTGTAAACATTAAAGTAAAATCCCAATACAAATTGTATTAGAAAGAGAGAGGAGATGTTGCCTATGCGCGAGCGCAGCGCGGACTGGCCGCCATGGAGGGGAGGGGTGTATCGCGCCAACATGACCGTAACGAGAGCCGCGGCCACCGAGCCTGAATTAGAATTTAGTACGGCGCATTTTCACTTTGTATTTAATATGTTTACGTTTATAACTTTACAACGGCTCATCGTATCAGAATGATTTATATATTGTTAGAAAGCTTATTAAAAGTTCTATTAAATGTTTAAACTTACAAATAAGTAAACTCAGTAGATTCAGCGCAAATGATGAATAAGTGTTAAGAAAGGGACCGAATTACGGTTTGCCCGATTTCCATGTACGATTATTCAGATAAGAAAATATTTACGAACCCTACTGTACTTATAAGATCTCAATCCATATTAGAACTTTGTAAATCAGCTTAGTCTTCCACCCATTTAAATGTATAACATCCCAATAACATCTTGCAATGTAAATTAGTCAAGTCAAAGTGGGCGTAACCTCTATTGTCTCATTCAGCACGTCTTGCTCACCCACTAGCAGGTATAAATAGCAGGTACGGCCCGGAGCAAATCAGTGTCAAACGGAGCCTCCTGGAAGTCACAACAAGAAGAAGAAAAAACTACAAAGTAATAGGAAGTTAGGGACTTGAAATCAAGTCACTTAGGGCAGTGATAGGGCAGTTAGGGAAAAGTGAATAAAAAGTCTATTTCTCGTTATTCCTTCTTTTATTTTGGTAACATCGATTACCCAAAGTGTCTGAGGACACGGGCGAAGCCCAAACACACCATTCGGGCGCCGAGTGGTAGTACGCGCTGTCCGTACACATAGGGGCGGAGCTCGTCCGTCGCCGACTTGTGTCACGGAGCGTGGTCGACGCACTGTCCGAGCACATAGGGGCGGAGCTCGTCCGTCGCCGACTTGTGTCTCGGCACTAGGTCATTCTTAGGTGACTGTGAGGGGCGAGCATTGCCGCGGCCGGTAGCGCGCGCGCTCACTCGCCCAGCCGACGCCGCCGAGAGCGGACGTCGCTCACAACTGTTCTTTGGGGAAGACATTGGTATCATTTTACAGAAGTTGAGAATAAGGCTCATTTGTATGCTTTGTTAGATAACCAAGTTAATAGTAAGCCTTGGTTTTGTAAGTTTAAAACTTACATGCATCGTAGGTTTTACACCATAATTACTCGTATGCGCATTGGTCATTGTCGTTTAAATTTTCATCTCCATCGTAAAAACTTTGTCTCTTCCCCTTATTGCGATCATTGTCAAAAGCAAGAGGTTCAGTCTATAGATCACATTCTGTTTAGTTGCTCATCCTTTGGCATTCAGCGCCTAGTGCTGATGGATGAGTTGCTTGAGATTTATGGAGCTTCTAATCGAATCCCGCTTTCAGTAACTGATTTGTTGAAGGAGTCGTCTACTTATTTACCTTTGTTTAATTTTGTACATAATACTGTGTGTATGCTGTAAATATGATGCTAAATTTAAAACTTGCTTAAAATTGTATATATTTTTATTGAAGCATTGTACCTATATTTTGTTGGTCAAATGACTTTTTGGAATGTCTGGATGAGGTGTAAGCTTTTTTGAAGAGCTGAATATTGGATTTGACGTTTTTATTGGAACATACTCAAGACTTTATTACTGGATTTGACTTCATGAATTGGATTGGAATAACTGAAGACTTATTTTTTGGATTTGACACATATGTTGATAATACTGATGACTTAATATCTAGATTTGTTCATATGAATTGGAAATAACTGAAGACATATTTATTGGACTAGAGACTTCTGATTTGAAACTACTGAAGACGTTATTACTGGATTCGATCAAATGAAATTATACTTACTGAAGACTAGGCAGTATGGCCCATGGTCTTAGCCTGTCCGAATGGACGAATTTAAAAAAAAAAAAAAAAGTAGGCGTACGAAATCGACGAAATATTCCAGCGAAAATACGTCTCACAAAAGTCAACGTCAGTCAATATTTAATCTAATATTTGTTTTCGTAATTTCGTTCTTCTTCGGTTCATGATTATTATTGAGTACGCTTCCAAAATGTGTTAATTAATATACGAAAATCGTTAACTTTACTTTGTTCTCTTTACATTGGCGCAAACTGAAATTCTATACACGTAGTGAATAAATTTCGTCGCATCAGTATGAAATGGGTTCAGATTTTCTTGTATATTTCCGTGCTCTGCCTCGACTTTGTGTTGTTACTGAATAACGGCTTGGCGCGAACGCCTCCCATGGGCTGGATGTCGTGGGGATACTATCAGTGTGCCGACGACTGCGATAAAGAACCCGACAAATGTCTCAAGTGAGTTCCAACCGGTTCTTTTTGTTTACAAACAATGTGTACGTGGTATGTCATTGCTACATTTTATGGTTATTGTGTGGTGAAGGGTGAAGGATCTTCATCTTTTTTATTTTCCCATGTAGAGATACCTCGTTGTTGGTTATAAGTGTGGATGTAAAATTGTAGAATGAAACAAAATATGCATCACCATTAATTAAATTTACTTAGTTATCGTGATAATTTTAGTTAAGGTACTTCAACATTAAAGCCTCCATTCGAGAAGCATAATTCTATTTGTTATCAGATAAGAACAATAATTAAATTGTGTTTTACTATTTTTAAATTGGTTTTCAAGTTTATTAAATGTGATTACAATGGATTTTGCATGTTTAATAAATCTCTAAACCACCATTGTCTGATAAATGTATGAAACAAAGTGGCAGTGCAAATGATACCTTCTTGGTTTATCATAGAGCTGAAAATTGTGAATCACTTATTACTGAGATGCATGCTCCAGTGTGTGCCCACATTGATTAGCTGTTAAGTCACTTTGTAAAGAGTGGTAGTTTTTAAGTAAATATTGTCATTTATTAAGTTTCCTTAAAATGTTTAAAAATAACAATTACACCAGACTCCAGAGGTCATCAGCTAAGGCTGCTTGCCCAGAGAGGCAAGAAGTCACAGAAAAAAATCCCATAGACACATTCTGAGCGTCAGGGTGGTAAAAGCTTGGCATGAACTGCCAGACGATTTGGTCTCAGCTCTCAATGACAAGCAATTCAAGAACAAATTAAACATGCACATTGCCATTGCTAAAAAAAAATAGTTCAAGATTACTTTAAGAGGGCTATTGAAAACAGCGCTCGCTCAGGATTCGGTATTTTGAGACGCGTAGTGCGTAGTGTGTGTGTAAATACTACTAGCACGCACACAAGCTTACTGTAGCTGTATAGCGCACCGTTGGAGCGAACGCGCGACCGATATTAATACTTGCACTAAAAGATGGTAAGTATTACTTCGCTAACGTGGTGCCCTAACTTGAACAATGCAAGTAATTGCTTTTTGTGCACATATTTTCTATATATATTAAAATACTCTGACAAAGTATAATATTAAAGTAGTTACGTCTTATTTTAATATAAAATGCTTTTTTTTAAGTTGTCCGGCTGTCCTCTCTATATGTAGGTCGCACCTCTCAACAGATTCTCTTGAAATTTTGTGAGCGAGTTCGATATGCAACTATAGGGCAAAAATGCTTTCGTATATCCAGCTGTCCGGCTATCCGGCGGTCCCCTCTACAGGTTGCATCTCTGAATCAAGTCTCGTGAAATTTTATGAACGAGTTCGATATTTAACTAAAGGGCAAAAATGCTTTCGTATGTCCGGCTGTCCCCTCTATAGGTTGCATCTCTAAACAGATTCTCGTGAAATTTTTTGAGCTAGTTAGATATTCAACTATAGGGCAATAATGCTTTCGTATGTCCGACTATCCGGCTGTCCCCTCTATAGGTTGCATGAGGTGCAACTCTAAACAGATTCTCGTGAAATTTTGTGAGCGTATCAATATTTAACTATAGGGCAATAATACTTTCGTATGTCCGGCTATCCGGCTGTCTCTTCTATAGGTTGCTCTAGGGAATGCAAACAGGTTAACCGGAACTTTTTGGGTTCGGTTAATAACCGGTTTTGGAAACTATAAACTGGTTGGTTACTAACCGAAATGAGTTACATTTATAAAATGCTTGAAGTTGTGAGCCGAGATCGTTATTTAGCAAAAATAAACTAGTAAATTGTCACATATTAATTTCTAGTAAGTTTAATTAAAGTTAGTATGATAGCGATAAAATAAGACAGGTGCGGAGTGACTGAAAAATTTGAAGATGTTGTTACATAAATTTATAAGAGCATGTTACGTTGGTTTGAGCATTTAGAAAGGATGAATATGAATTAACAAAGGACGTGTAATAGGGAAAAGTGGATAGAAAGTTGGAAGGGGACGACCTCGACGAACTTATTCCGACCTAATCGGAGGAATCCTAAAGAAAGGTCAGGTCACAAGAGTATTCAATCGACGAGCATGTATGAAGAATGAGAGATAAATGTAAGGAGTATCCTACTATAATATTATAAATGCGAAAATTTGGATGTTTGGATGTTTGGATGTTTGGATGTTTAGATGTTTTGATATTTGTTACTCAATTACGCTTAAACGGCTCAACCGATTTGGATGAAATTTTACACGAAGATAGTTTGTAACCTAGATTAAAATATAGGATAGTTTTTATCCCGGGTCCACGTAGACGAAGTCGCGGGCGGAAGCTAGTATCGATATAAATCCAGAATATCTGTCTAACAATACTGCTGGATAATATGCCTCTGGCAGTTGTACACAATTTCTGCTACCATGGGCCCACCAGTGTCAAACAATCTCTCACTTGACGTAGAGATCAAGTTCCGCAAAGCATCCACGATGTTCGGGAAGCTCAGTACAAGGCTATGGGATAACACCTGACTGTAAATACGAAGATGATCGTGTACCGGACATACATATTGGACGGTGCTGAAACTTGGACATCGTATACAAAACAGGAACGGAAATTGAACAACTTCCTCATACGATGTCTTCGGCGTGTTCTAGACATCTTATGGAAAGGTCGTGTTTTGAATGAGAGGGTGCTTCGCGCAAACGAGACACAAACACCCAGCATTATTGCTATGTTGAAGCGAAGACGTTACGTAAGACTGGCTGCTCCTTAGCTAAATCTTAAACAACCAGTAGGGTCGACCAATGATTGTTTGAATGATTGAATGAATGACCTTTAAGATCGATCCAACAAAATGGGAACAGGAATCTGAGGACCAGGATCATTGTTTTGTTGTTTGCCATTGTTGTTCCCATGAGAACCTGGCATACCTCATTTACTTGTCAAATATGCGGTCGTAGCTGTTGCTCTCGTATCGGCCTTACGAGTCATGTACAGCACTACCATGACATAGACTTTGAATTAATCATCTTATCGTAGATGATATTAACGTCAACAATTTCGGACCAGCTTCCGAACTTTCACGTTATCAATCGTCGTTGTCAACACTTTCGCTTGCTGAAGCGAATTTCCTTAAGATATGTCCATCTCTCAAGCAATAAATCAGCGAAACGGTAAGCGAATCATTGTCCTTGTCTGTAAAAGGACAATGATAATGATGTATAAAAAGTAAAAAAAAAGTTAGTTATTCAACTACACATCGTCTACTAATAAACCAGAATTAACATTCTTACAGTAAAATTATCCTCCAATACAATGTTTTAAGCTTTAAGTAAAAACCGGTTAATAACCCGTTTTGAAATTTGACCGGTTTTTGCACTCTCTAGTTGGATCACTCAACTGATTATTCATCCTTTATACATCCTTTTACATCCTTTAGGACTGCTCCAGGAGGAGGAGAATGGAATTCTCCATTAGCCTGGTGTCTTCATCATCAGTTCAACTTTACCAAAATTACGATTTCCGAGGATAAATACACGAGTCATAATAGAAAATACCGATGTCAACTACACGCGTGCCTATAAAATATGAGGGTTATCCTTCAATTTCCCTGGGATCCCATCATCAAATCCTGACGTGTGCTCACCTGAATAACTTGAAAGAATATGATGAACGGTCTATAAGATTTAAAAAAATCCTTTAACTCCTAAAGGTTGAGGAGTTGTACCTTCCATGATCAGCCCACCAACATGAACTGATGACTACCAGACGCAAATACCTGAATAGCTTTAGAGAATTCATGAAACACGTAATAAGTACGTAATATTTGAGGGTTGCCCTCGATTTCCCTGGGATATCTCAGAAGTATACATTTTTGAATATATTTTTTTAATCGGGCCACAACTGACGGAGAAATCGGCGAACGTATGTACATAAAAAAAAATACTGTGAAACATATAATCTCCTCCATTTTTGAAGTCGGTTAAAAAGTTTTTTTTTTTCATATTGTTAGGTATTTTCTACAACCCTGCATAATATGTCAGTGGTTTGTAGGTTCTTGTACAGACAACTGAAAAACATGATGGCCGTTGGGGTGGAAAGGTTCTCGAGCGGAGACCACGTACCGGATGGCGCAGCGGACCCCCCACAAAGTGGACTGATGAAATAGGGTTGCGTCTTTTAATTACGGAGTTCTTATGGCTACCTTCCAGCTCCATCATCAGACCCTGGTTACCATATAGTACCAAAGTACTCGTCAAGGCGAATTAAACGAGCCCAAACTCGATGGGGTTGCGTCGTTTAATTACGGAATTCCTATGACAACCTTCCAGCTCCATCATCAGACCCTGGTTACCAAGTACTCGTCAAGACGAATTAATGGAGCCCAAACTCGATGGGGTTGCGTCTTTTAATTACGGAGTTCCTATGGATACATTCCAGCTCCATCATCAGACCCTGTTTACCATATAGTACCAAAGTACTCGTCAAGACAAATTAAACGAGCCCAAACTCGATGGGGTTGCGTCGTTTAATTCCGACCGACGACCGCTTTAGCCTAGTTGGTAGTGACCCTGCCTACGAAGCAAGAGGTCCCAGGTTCGAATCCCGGTAAGGGCATTTATTTGTGTGATGAGCACGAATATTTGTTCCTGAGTCATGGATGTTTCTATGTATTTAAGTATGTATTTATCTATATAAGTATGTTTATCGTCGTCTAGTACCCATAGTACAAGCTTTGCTTAGTTTGGGACTAGGTCGATTTGTGTAAGATTGTCCCCTAATATTTATTTATTTATTAATTACGGAATTCCTATGACCACCTTCCAGCTCCATCATCAGACCCTGGTTACCAAGTACTCGTCTAGACGAATTAAACGAGCCCAAAGTCGATGGGGTTGCGTCGTTTAATTACGGAATTCCTATGACCACCTTCCAGCTCCATCATCAGACCCTGGTTACCAAGTACTCATCAAGACGAATTAATGGAGCCCAAACTCGATGGGGTTGCGTCGTTTAATTCCTATGGCCACCTTCCAGCTCCATCATCAGATCAGCTTTATGTCATAATCATATTGCATTGTCATCCAATTTATACATGCATGCAAAATTTCAGCTCAATCGGAAACCAGGAAGTGGATCAAATTTAACTTGCAAGATTTGATTGCAGACAACGGATAGGTGAACTAAATAAAAGCTTATAAAAAAATCACCAAGTATCACGATTACTCGTAAAATAATTGACATGGCAGCTATGCAATTCGTAAGTTGTCTCGATTAGCCTCACGAATGACTCACTAGTATAGTTTGACCCCGACGTTGATAACAACTATGCCTAGTCAGAGATCAAAATAATATTTTAGTTGACGGTTAGCCTTCGTGAATAGCCACAATTACACGACGTACAGGTCCGACCCGGACAACGGCTAAGCCGGTACTGGCAAGAGATCGCGCGCGACGGTAAATTTATACTATGTTTGAATGATTATTTAAAAATATAAATGTTGGAAAATGTTGTATTTTTTTTACTGCATTGTGTTGGTAAAAGTATGAACTTTAATGTTATTTAAGATTCAATTTACTAATAATTCAACAATAATGAGAAAATCCTTGTGTATCCAGTACGATATTGTTGAAAAATATGGTGTAATTGAGATCAATTTACATATACATACGTGAAAAAAAAGGAAAATTCGAGGCCGCTACGCACAATACGGACATATTACAATAGTGAAAAGAAAAAAAAACAACTAGGTTCTCATGTAACATCATGGAGAATTAGGCGGTCAAACTTATGGCTCGGCGCTCTTTTCCGAAAACTACTGTCGGTAATCGGGTATATTCGGTCAACATATTCAGTTATTCTTAAATCAGAGGCCGGTACGCACAATAAAAGGAGTTGAGCTATGCAAATAAGTAATCAGAATCTATAAAAACCTTTCCGTTTCTTAGATTTAGACCGTCAAAAATCGGTAATTGTCGCTTATTCCTGACGAATTTTAAAAAGCCCTCTTAAGTTAATTGGGAACAGGCATCATCACATTTTCAAGTGCTTGCCAGATAAATAAATAAATAGTAAGTTGAATGTTACAGCATGTTTTTTTTTTAATGAGCTGTGTAAAGACTGTGTGGACTATGGAACAGAATAAGAAACAGCTTACAAAGCTACATGCATAGATTGTATAGTAAAGTCAGCTGTAGAGAAACAGGGGGGGGGCTGCATAGTAATTTGGTATGCATGGGGGGAGCATGTTTCAGAGAAACACCTGACCATTAATTACCAACAACTTAATTTCCAGTGAAGAACTCATAATGTCAGTTGCCGACACATTCTACAATGACGGCTATCTAGAGGCGGGTTACGAGTACATAGTCATAGACGACTGCTGGTCGGAACGACAGAGGGACTGGGACGGCCGTCTAGTCGCCAGCAGGAAGAGGTTCCCACGAGGGATGAAGTTCTTAGCTGACTATGTAAGTTTTTAAAGATATTCAAATAAAGGAGATCAAAGTTTTTATGCGAAATGCTACAAAACTTTATTTTGTGCCATTGTGTACACAAAGCTAAATTAATCTATCTCATTCTACTAGTCCTGAAGCGCTTATTCCATTTAAAAAAATCTTAACTCCGGCATATAAAATGGAACTTTGCGATGGACAAAGGTTATGTTTCATGCCGAGGCTTTGCGTGCAGCCGTACACGGGCAGCTAGTCATTATCTATCATCATCATCCTCCTAGCGTTATAATCCCAAGATTTGGCATAGGTACTAGTTTTAGTTTGGCTGCTAGTCTCTAATTATACTAATAAACATGAAGTAGTGTTTTTGTAAGTTTATATTGTACACTAGCTTCCGCCCGCGACTTCCGGGTAAAAACTATTCTTTATATTAATCCAGGCTATAAATTATCTTCATGCTAAATTTCATCCAAATCGGTTGAGCCATTTAAGCGTCATTGAGTGACAAACATCCAAACATCTAAACATTCAAACTTTCGCATGTATAATATTACTAACTTCTGGCCGCGACTTCGTCCGCGTGGAACTTGGTTATATTGTAGCTCCATACATACTTTCACCCCCATTTCCATCCCTTAGGGATGATTTCCGGGATAAAAACAATCCTATGTCCTTACCCAGGACTCAAACTATCTCTATATCAAATTTCATCCAAATCGATTCAGCGGTTTAAGCGTGAAAAGGTAACAGACAGACACACTTTCGCATTTATAATATTAGTATTAGTATGGGTAGCAGGATTACCCTACATTTTGGTTGTTTCCAGAAGTTCGAGTTGTGCCCTAAAGAAGCCTGGGGTCCGCTTTGACATCTAATCTCAAGATTTGGCATAGGCACTAGTTTTACGAAAAGGACCGTTGGAAAACTAGACCTTTTTGGGAAAACAGGTTTCCTCACGATGTTTTTCTGTAGAAAAGCTATTTATCGTTAGATGTTTGTGTGATGCCAAGTTACAAAATTTCATTTAGCAAGCAAATAATGATTAATTACAGTGCCTGACTTGGCTCTACGAAATTTTCTCACAACTTTTTAGGGTGGAAGAGTTTCGAGAATTGGCCTATTTTTAACGTAGAATATTTTTTACAGTACATATGGCGCTACTTTCCCGCACTAGTGCGGAAAAGAGCACTTTTCGTGCATATGTCGAAACTTTATGTACAGTAAAACGTTGTACGATACACGTGCGAATACGTAATTCGCAACTCGTGTCGGTTTAAAACACTCCCTTCGGTCGTGTCTCGTTGCGAATTTCCTATTTTCGGCACTTGTATCGTAAATAACTATTTATGTGATCTCACTTCTTGTAGGTTATTGTGTTATCAGTACATACAAATTATGAATGCAGCAATGCACTTTGTATTGAAATGTTATTTTACCAACCACAAATAACTTTTGTAGGTGTATCAACTATTTTCTGTCAATAGTTGCCATGGTTACGTCCCCTGAGTCACTTTGTACAACTTTGTGGGTTACATCATCAAATGTGTGGTTTACTTGTCAAGTTCCACCCCTTTTTGTATGGACCAGCTATTAGGCACTGAACTCCGTATTGCAATCAATGTTTTTAAGAAACTGTAATTTTGTCTCCCGGCTGAATGGTTCTTTCACCTTTGCTATTCTATTATTTTTTTCATAGATCCACAAGCGCGGCCTGAAGTTCGGCATGTACACGAACATAGGCGAGGACACGTGTATGCGCTACCCGGGCTCGCGGGGGCACTTCCAAAACGACGCCAAACAGTTCGCAGAGTGGGACGTCGACTACCTCAAGGTGGACGGCTGTTTTGTTGAAGACAAGTTCCTTGACACTGGTAATAATCATCATCAGCCTACCGTTATTCCCGGCTGTGCTCTAAAGGAGCCCGAGGTCCGCTTTGACACATTATACTGAGATTTGGCATAGGCATTAGTTTTACGAAAGCGACTGCCATCTTACCTTCACCCAAAGCCAGAACTAGACCTAAGACCGGTTTCCTCACGATGTTTTCCTTCGCCGTGAAATATCAAATGATCTTAATTTTTTGAAAACACCCAGTGGTACGAGCCGCGGTCGAACCCACGACCCCAGATTGAAAGTCGCGGGCCTTGCCGCTCGGCTCCATGTACACTAATAAATAAGTTTTTAATTTACAATTCTCACACATAGTTTTTACGAAACGGGACAATTATACGCAATTGGGTGAGGATCAAATTCTTGGCCAGCCAAGCTGGTACAATAAATAAAGCATTATATCTACAGAACTTGGCACCCATTTATATCTTAATTCTTTTGTCGGTGAAGTCGACAACCAGGCATGTTCTGTGCTTGTCTCCCATTTTAACATTAATGTTTTTGATGGGATATATTATTCAGTCGCCAAAAGCTTTGGGATGTCAGACTTAAAATAAGAATAATTGCTTCAGAGTGGATGGATGTCTTCTATGTAAGTATTTAAGTATTTAATATCTATTCAATATGGGTCTCATAGTCTACTAGAGTCAAGTGTAAAAATATATTTTTGCAATTGACTGTACCCATAACACAAGCCTTATGGAGTTTACTATGGGGGCTAGTTGGATTTGTGTCAGACTATACCCTAACATTTATATTTATTTATATACGTGTGACTACTGCCTGTTCCCCCTTATCCATGAGAGGAGGCCTGTGACCAGCAGTGGGACGTATATAGGCTGACTTATTATGTATGTATGTATGTATGTAAGCACTTTATTGTACACAATAACAGGTCAAGGAATATACATGTCACACAATAGATCAAAGTACAAAGGCGAACTTATCCCTATAAGGGATCTCTTCCAGCTAACCTTTGAGCAATTGAGAGGAAGGTAGGTAGAACGAGATAGGCAAACTTATACCGTGTACAAAAACAGAGAAAATAAAGCAAATCCTAATTAGTATTAATTCTAGACAAATAAAAACATGCCAATACATATATAAATATACAATATAAAATATAATACACACTAACATATGTTACATATATATCGCAAATATACAATAAATAAATAAATACTATATTCAACCAATTCACAAGTCATTGGAAAGCCACAACTTCTTCAAATTCATCTTAAGTGACGCAACAGACTGCGACTGTCTCAGCGACAAAGGCAACTCATTCCACAATTTAACAGCGCGCGCAGTAAAAGATCTGGAGTATGTTCGCGTCTTTCTAGACGGTACAGCAAGAGTAAGGTTAGTACTCGACCGCAAGCGGTGGCCACTGCCGTCTGCCATATAACTAAACCGCTCAGAAAGGTAAGGAGGGGA
This sequence comes from Epinotia demarniana, assembly GCA_945867215.1. Taxonomy (NCBI): domain Eukaryota; kingdom Metazoa; phylum Arthropoda; class Insecta; order Lepidoptera; family Tortricidae; genus Epinotia; species Epinotia demarniana. Next base: position 38,485,122 of record OX244261.1, on the reverse strand, counting down.
AGTAGGGCTGAACAGTGTATTGAAAAGTAATGACAGGATATGCACATCCCTGCGCCGGCGAATCGGTAACCATCGAAGCTTAGAGCGGAATTCAGAGATATGATCATACTTGCGTAGACCAAATACATATCTGATACATACATTTTGTAGACGCTCCAGCTTATCAAGTAGCTCCTCGTTGAGGTCCAGAAACGCAATATCGCCATAGTCCAGAAGAGGAAGCAAAAGAGATTGAGTAAGGGTCAACTTGGTACGAAGAGGAAGGAAATTCTGGAGACGTCTTAGGGAGTGAAGGGATCTAAAGATCCTCTGACTCACCTCAGCTATATGGGGTGACCAAGAAAGCGTCTGGTCCATGGTGATACCCAAATTCCTGACAGTAGAGGAAAGAGGAATAGAAATTCCATCAAAAATAATGTCAGGCACCACCACCTCTGAGAGCTTATCTACATAGTAAGGACTACCAATAACAATCGCTTGCGATTTCTTCGCATTAATTTGTAAACCATACTTACACGCCCAGCAGCGTATAGATTCTAGGTTTCGATTGACTTCCGAAATTAATGCGGAGACATCATCCACAGTAGCCGCTGCATAAATCTGTAGGTCATCTGCGTAAAGGTGATATGATGTAGTTAGGGATTCGGTGATACTATTTATAAAAACAGAGAACAATAATGGAGAAAGCACCCCGCCCTGTGGAACGCCAGCGGAGAGTTCGCACCACTCGGACATCTTGTCATCGAACGTAACGCGCTGGCGCCTGCCAAAGAGGTAGCTGCGAAACCAGGATAAGGGAGTTTCATACATGTTAAGAGAGCGGAGAATACCTAGCAGAATATCAAAATCTACCGTATTAAAAGCACTGCTAAAATCAAGAAGAACAAGGACAGTGAGCTTTTTGGACTCGATATTGAGACGAATGTCATCGGTGACGTTAACTAAAGCGGTGACCGTGCTATGCCCGGGGCGGAATCCGGATTGGAAAGGATTAAACAAAGAATTTCTGTTAAGATGAGAAAGGAGACGACGATTAACATAATGTTCAATGATCTTTGACAAAACTGGGAGAATAGAAATAGGGCGGTATTGAGTGAAAGATACAGCATTAGGGATTTTGGGGAGAGGAATTACGTGAGCATACTTCCACGATGCCGGAAAGGTTCCAGTGGACAAGGAGAAATTTATAATATCCGAAAGGGTAGGAACAATAAAATCCGCCACGAGCATAAGCATATCCACACTGAGGCCATCGTCACCGATTGCCTTCGTCTTAATAGATTTGAGAAGGGCAAGCGTCTCCTGCGGTGAAATCAAACCAAATTCAAAGGGAGATAGGTCGGGGTGTGTAATATTGGCAAGAAGTGAAAGAGTGGATTGCTTAATGGATGGGTCAAGAGTAACCGGTTACGTGCTGAAATGTTTGTTAATAGCGTCAATGTCAAGAGTATTGGAAGAACATTGCTGAGTTTTGCCGACCCCAAGAGACTTTAAAAATTTCCACAACTTAGAAGGGGGACACTCCTCTATTGATTTGTGGATATGGAGGCGTTTTGCTTCCCTAAAGACTTTGTTGCAGCAGTTACGTATGGAAATATACCTCCGGCGATTTTCTTCCGAAGGAACCAGCCGGAACTTAATACGAGCTCGATCGCGCTTGGCCATGTACTGTTTGATCTCCGGCGTGAGCCACGGTGCAGGAAAGTGTTTAACTCGCGTTGGTTTCAAAGGAGCATGCTTATCAAAAATCGCAAGCAATATGGCATTGAAAGCCCCTACTTTCATGTTAACATCGTCATGACGACCTACACTGCTCCAATCAGCATGTGAAACATCATCCCAGAGCGCTTCCAGATTTACATCGCGGAGATTTCTACGCATGATTATCTTCTGTCTCTTCTTCGGGGGACGAATGTTAAAAGAGGCGTAAATTAAGTCATGATTGGAGAAACCTGCAGCATTGAATTGCCCGTGGAGGGATACCAGATTTGGAGAAGTAGTAAGAATGAGATCTAAAAGAGAAGGAGGGCCGTTATGAGGAAAATGCGTAGCATCAAGTGGCAACACGCTTAGATTTATAGAAGTTGCAAGAGAACGGAGCTTAGCGGAGCGATGGTCATTTTTAAGGAGACAGGTGTTAAAGTCACCCATAATAATGCTGTGATCAAACTGAGGGCTAATATTGACTAAAACATTTTCGAGGGAATCAAAATAATTAATTTGAGATGAAGGGCTATAAAAAACGCCAAGAAGAACTTTGGAGTGATGTAAAGTCACGTCTAAGAAAAGATACTCGGAAGAGTTCGAGTAGACTGATGGCGACTGAGCAACTACTTGATAAGCGAAATTACTTTTTATATATATGGCAACACCGCCGCCCCGCACAGTTCCCGAACCGCCATCGCTAGGGCCAATCCTGTCATTACGAATCAGAATATACCCAGGCAAGGGATATAAAGTTGAAGGAAGAGAGGGCTTTAGCCATGACTCGGAGATAAGAATTGCATGTATATTGTTATTGGAGCTGAACGATGCAAGCAATTCAGTGTAATGAGCCGGCACACTCTGCGCATTTATATGAACGACATTGAAGTTTTTAGTAGAAGTTTTAAAAGTACAGTGCAAGCGTTCACTAAGATCAGGCATATCTGATGCGTCACTCAAGGAATCGTAAAAACTTGAAGAAGAGAGTGAAAAAAACTCGCTGTCCAAACTAGCATTAAACACGTCCGACATTGTAAATACGGTTGAATACAAATATATAGATATATATATATACAGAAATATAAATAATTAATAAAAGAACCTAAGCTACTAGCTAAATCAACAAACTACTAATTACACTAAAGAGCAATCTGCCTCAATCGCTCGCCAGCTAAAATAAGAGTTACATCAACAAATGGCAAAAAAAAACAAAAGTAACGCAAAGAACAGTTTTTTAACGTAAATTACGGACACACCATCAGTATAAACATATGCACCTAGAAAAATACACCAATATAATTTTACTGCGCAATAACGAAACGCACAAAACGTCAAACAAAAATTAACCTACTAGTGACATTGACAAGAATGACAAGTGATGCACGACATTTCGAATAAATATTTTGAGGTGTACCGCGTACAAAAAAATAAAATAAAAATGATCTAGATTGGAATTTGGAATAAGAACAGCACATAAGAGGATACTAAGTATGGGCACCACGCCGTGCCGCTACGCTAGCGCCAACTCGGGAAGGGTTTTTGGGTCGACGCGGCTGCGTAGGAGGCACTCCAGCACCTGGCACCCTCGGAGCACCCGCTGACCCCGCACTTGCCCCCGCCGCAGGACCGTCCTCCTCCGTAGCCGCAGGCGCAGGCAACGACCGCAGTTCTTCCATCGACGTTATTTTCCGCCGCACTCCATCGCTGCACTGTACCACAATACGCCCGTCGCTTGTCCAGCTGTCTCTGACGCCATACAGCCTGCGAGCCTCCACGAACACAGCATGCCGGGTAGAAGTGAGGAACTCAGAGAGAGTTCTACCAGAGCCCTTGAGCAGTTTCTTCGAGGTCCAAACTGCGTTCCGAGCCCTGTGACAGCTGAACTTAAGTAGCACAGCCCGTGGTTTTGAAGGCATAGGGGTCTTACCAAGGCGGTAGCAGGCCATACACGTGTTGCATTATATACGTGTTGTGTATATACTTTGCAGCATACATAGAGCTGGGTGAGCATCTGAACGGGACCGGGCGGCCAATGGTGTTCTCCTGCAGTTGGCCCTACTACAAGGAGTACATCCACAAGACGCCAGTTAGTTCAATGTCTCTTATATCCAGGCCTTTAAATACCGCTATTTTCGTATAACGTTATTTTTCCTAAAAAGCGTTATAGTCAAAACGATATTTTACGCGCTATATAGCGTTATAAATCTAAACCAATATAAAAGCGATACTTGCTTAAGCGGTAAAATAACGTTATAACCTTATAACGTTACCCCTTTCTGGCATTCAGTATCGCCTACTCGTGCAATGTCACTCGCGCAGCTCGCATTTTAAAATGATATTATAACGTTATTCGACCGTATTTTATAATGTTATGACACTCATTCTGCTACGATATTTATATCGTTATGGAGAATACTGATTTTGTTATAACGTAATTTTTCAATACCTACTAAAATAATATGTCGTTATAAAATCGCTTTTTTTCATAACGTTTTAAAGGCATGCTTGTCACCCACAGTCTGGTCCTCGCGATGTCGCGCTCTCTGGCCGCACACTGCTCTATTAACGCAATGAATCGCGACGTCCGCACTAGTTTACTTGCCTTTATTGCAGGGTTCGAAATTATCAAGATTATTATCAACAGTATAAGAACCAATGACACTCCAGTTCGCTCAACTTTGCATAATCCGAACTGAATTCTTCTTGTAAGGGGAATCCCCGCGGCGCGGCACGTCACGTGGACACTTCGTGCGTTCGGATAGACGCAAGTGCGGAAACACACGTTCGAATACTTCGAATACAGTTCACTTTCACGGGCGCATTTTTTTGTTATTATTATTTGATAATTATCACTATAATTATAATTAACAATGATCAATGATAATTATCACTATAATTATGTATCTGCCTCTTTCGTCACTTTTTCCCACTCCGCCGACGAGTGTGTGACAGGGGTATTGTGTCCTTGGTGTCTGTCGCTCAAACGATTAAAATACGTTTGCCGATTTGATATCATGTCCATACAGAGTTTAAAAAAACATTCGTCTTTATGACCTATCAATGTAAAGCGAGTTTGTTTATAGTACGGCTCTTCCCAGGTGAATTTTTCGCTTCGAGCCCTAATCTTTCAAACAAAGGCGGTTGTCTCTATTATCGCATAGCCGCTAGCTACCGAGTAAGCACGCGCCACAGCAACATGCATATTGAAAAACAAACGGTATCGTCATAGTATTAAGGTTCAAATTGAATGTCACTGATATTCTAGATATTAATTTTTGGTAGTGTAGGACGATTGTATTGCTTCGGGGCGGTGTATCGTCCTACACTACAGGCAACAATACACAATAGAGACAATGGCCTTTGTTTGAAAGATAAGGGCTCGAAGTGACAAGTTCATATGGGAAGAGCCGTACTATACACGCGCGCCGAGAGATCGTGTCGCTGAGGCAGAAACCCAATGTGAAATCGAATTGCAACACGAAACGTAAGCGTTTGATCAACCTCCTGATGTACTTAGTTAAAACTCAAGACAAACAAGAAAAAAAAACTTAAAACGTAAAAAAAACTGTAACAAACAATAACCTTTAAAGGCAAAGGGTACCTAAATTTTTCATAGGTTTTGAAAGCTTAGAGCGCTGAGGTACAAAATCTTGTGGTCGCATATAAACCACTGTCTGGCTAAAGGCCGAAACGCACTGACAGCGGTGGCGGCGCGGCGCGGAGGCGGTACCGGTTGTAATGTTCGAACTAATACGAAAGGGTCCGCACAGAATACCGCACCAAACATTACAACCGGTACCGCCTCCGCGCCGCGCCGCCACCGCTCTCTGTGCGTTTGCAGCTTAAGGCGCCGTAGGTTCATGGTCTTCTCTCCCTCTCACAGAGTATAAGCGTGAGCGAGATGGAAGTGCGTGCTCGGAAGCGCGGAAATCATGTTTTTTAATTTTCATTTTTTGGCCTTTTAAATAAATAAAAAAGTAAACACTTATTTCCCTCAAACATGATATTGCCGATTTTTAGAAGCCATTTTAGTATTTTTAGCTTTTGTTCGTAATTTTTAACAAATATTTTAAGTGTATTTTAGACCCTTTTAGACCTATGTTCGTGATTTTTTTCTATAGAGCGAAAAATGCTTAATCATGTTTCTAAACACTGATCTCCCTGCAGAAAAGCCTCAAGATTACTATTCGTATTTTTTTAAAACCATATTATTATAAACAGACGCATTATATTGTTTCAAAAACACTGTTCGCTTAACTTCGCTGAACCTACGGCGCCTTAAGGGATAAGGACGTAGTTTGATTGTGACGTCACAAGCATGACATCCCTACAAATTCCATACTAACTGAGCGTATTTTGAGGTTTCACAAAAATAAGCTGATTTGACTTTTGTCACATACCGTATTGCCAGTTACTCTGCATTCAAACATATAATCTCACAGACATTTCCTCTTTGTTACATTAGCATAGACAAACCATGTTTCCAGTTCAGCTACGCAACAATCGCGCAACACTGCAACATGTGGCGCAACTTCCACGACATCTTCGTCAACTGGGGCAACGTCGTTTGGATTATAGAGAATTACGAGAAGAACAACGCGCTGTACAGGAAGTACCATAAGCCTGGCCAGTGGAACGATCCTGACATGGTGAGACCATTTATGTATATCATGCGATCGCCAGAGACCTTAATTTCAAAGGCGTAGAGTTCAAGTTTGAATAAATAGGTGTGAAACGGTGCGACTACGATACGCCGAACATAACGGACGTATTCATAATCATAACCGTTCTACAAAGCCTATTTAAATTCGTTTGTCCTTATCTGTCACTTTGATATTTGTGTTCGTTAGAAAGGGACAAAGCACATTTCATTTCGCAGAAGCATAAGTTAAGCAGAAGAATAAGGGGGTTAGTTATTAGTGGCCGCCGCCGCAAGGTGCGGTCTAGTTGTTTCATACATTTTGTACTAGCTTCCGCCCGCGACTTCGTCCGCGTGGTACTCGTTTATATCGCAGCTCCATACAAACTTTTACCCCCCATTTCACCCCCGTTGGGGATGATTTCGGGGATAAAAACTATCCTATGTCACTCTCCATCCCTTCAACTAACCCCACTTAAAAAATCACGTCAATTCGTCGCTCCGTTTTGCCGTGAAAGACGGACAAACAAACAAACACACACACTTTCCCATTTGTAAAGTATGGATTATAATATTAGGATGGCTATAAACTATCTTCGTGCAAAATTTCATCCAAATCGGTTGAGCCGTTTTAGCATGATTGAGTAACGAACATCCAATCATTATAGTAGTATAGCACGAGCTGTGGCGACCACCAATGTGTGGGCGTTCTAAGGAAACGCTTTTGTTCGCGCGGCCAATTTTATACAACACATTAACAAAGAGACAGTAGAATGCTTTTTTTAAATAAGAAACAAGAGCTCAAGCCACGCACGCAAGCACGATTAACGCGCGTACACGCATACAGGCACACACGCACGCACACCTGCTGTGTAACTGGCTTACAACGTAGGACCTAAGATTATTGAAAATCGACCAGTCAAGAAATCATTTTCCGAAGGAATCTAAATATCCGAATCCTGTTCATAAGCCACTGGATCACCAACTAAGATTAATATATCTACCCTTCTACACTAATATTACAAAGAGGAAAGATTTGTTTGTTTATTTGCATTGAATAGGCTCCGAAACTACTGGACCGATTTGAAAAATTCTTTTACCATTAGAAGCTGACGTTATCCCTGGTGGACATAGGCTACTTTATCGCGGGAGAATGCTTCACTCCTACGGGAAAACGGAAAACTAACCGTGCGAAGCCGGGCCGGGCAGCTAGTAATTTCTATAATTATTGTTCAGATAATCTTAGGCAACAGAGGTCTAACAGACAGCCAAAGCCGCGTGCAGCTCGGCGTGTGGGCGATGTGGTCGGCGCCCCTGCTCATCAGCTGCGACATGAGGAACGTCACGGCTTACGAGAAGAGTCTGCTCCAGAACTTGGACCTTATGGCCATGGCTCAGGACCCCGCTGGCAGAATGGCCGCGGCTTTCAAGGCACGTAATACTAACTCATACATTTTGCAGACGATCTTAGAAGACCGCTGCCCTAACAACAACAATACTTGCTGCGTGGTGTTGCGTTGTGTTCCCGACCCGCACCGCCTCGCCTCGAGCGGTTAGTATTCTTTATATGTATTTGTACGGGCATGCGCTCACTGCATCAACTCCGTAGGCGCCGTAGGTTCAGCGAAATTAAGCGAACAGAGTTTTTGAAACAATATAATGCGTCGGTTTCTTCTTCTCTTCTAAGGCTCATCTTGAGGCTTTTCTGCAGGGAGATCAGTGATTCGAAACATGATTAAGCCATTTTCGCTAGATAGAAAAAACCACGAACGTTGGTCTAAAAGGGTCTAAAATACACTTAAAACATTCGTAACAAATTATGCACAAAAGCTAAAAATATTAAAATGGCTTCTAAAAATCGGTAATATCATGTTTGAGAGAAATCAGTGATTACATTTTTATTTATTTGAACGGTCAGAAAATTAAAATTGAAAAGCATGATATTCGCGCTTCCGAGCACGCACTTCCATCTCGCTCACATTTATGCTCAATGAGAGGGAGAGAAGACCATTAACCTACGGCGCCTTAATACATTTACGAGGCGATGGCGCAGGATCCCGCTGGCAGAATGGCCGCGGCTTTCAAGGCACGTACCACTTAGGCCTTGCTCACACGGGGCAACCCAAAACAAACTAGTTGTCAACTGTGACGCGACCAAACACGTTAGCGCATTTATTTGAATGGCGGTCTGCACACGAAGCAACTTATCGGAAACTAGTTTGCGACGGCCACGCAACAAGTGACGCGGGCGACCAGCGCTGCTAGTTGGCGACGAAAAAGTTAAAAAATAATCTTGCATATACGCTAAAAAGATGCTCTACGGTTGATATTTTTTCAATTCAGGGGTGGGTGTATCCAGAATCTTCTCTTGTTACGGTTTCGTCTGTGCCGGTAAAATAAATATAATATTATGTCTTCATCAGAATCACAACATTCATGTAACATCCTTCACTGTAACCTATGTTTAACAAAATAAAATATTCTGATTCTGCTTCATTGTCTCTTCACTCCATTGCTTTGGCCTTGGACGTCTGTGTACGGCGCAAAAAAAAAAACTACTTGAATGTAAATATTTTTCTTAGGGTTGGATATGAGGATTACATATCCTTTTAGTTATATTTACAAATAATGATTCAACTGTATCATATCTGAAGGAGCCCAAACTTGGTATATTTGAAAATGATTTTTATTTTAATTTAAAACAAGTGACTGAAGTATAATGATGTGATATATTTTTAGAATCGGCTTAGTAAGCCCTTTCTTTAGATACATGATAGGTTTCAGAACAAAAAAAATTTTTACCCATATTAAAAAAAGATGAGGTTATAACTCCTCTCCTTTTTGTTTTTTTTTTCGTGCCACGGGTCAAATTGATTTATGGGGCCTAAAGATCAATCATTCAGATTTTCATGCTTTTAACAGCATTTGCAGCATTTTACTGAATTTCGGGGTGTACAGCTAGGAATAATTTACTTTCTAAGTTTCTCATGAACTTCCTGGTTTTCCTCACTCTATTCAGCACTTCTTCATTGGTTACCCTCTCTCTCGAGCTAATTTTCTCCATTCGCCTCCAACACCACGTCTCTAACGCTAACGACAGTGGGATATGCCTGCTTTAAGTAAGTTATGTGAAGAGTGGCGACCCTAATTATATCGGAAGACGTAGTGCGAGAAGACGCCCTATATATTATGGTGAGGTAGGGCACAGCGAAATGTCATCCCGCTCGAATGTGGAGCAGCCCAACTGGGGAAGTACCTCCGCCTTGCAGAAGACCACAGCCATAATAACACTACTACTTGCTCTGTAGTAGTGTTGTGTTCCTGGAGGTGAGCAAGGTCGCCAGAGCTGCCGAGGATGAGGAGAGCGAGGGAATTCGTTCCCTCAGCTGTCAACACGGCGAATCCTCAAACATATAAAGGGTCGGCAACGCCCATGTTACTCCTTTGAAGTTGCATGCGTCTATATGCTGCGGCCGCTTACCATCAGGCGGGCCGTACGCTTGTTTGCCACCGTCGTTGTATATATATATATATATATATATAAGGTGGATGCGTGATCTGGTTTCGATATTCGTATTGCTGGTATAAGAGACTGAGTTATTTCCTTAAATAATTTCAGATTCGAGACAAAGTCACACTGTGGGTGAAGCGCCACCTACCGATGAAGGGGGACATGTATTCATCCTTCTCTTTCGCACTGGTCAATTTGAGGGGGAACAGCGAGTTTGTCTCTTTCAAGCCTGCGGACTACGGATTGGAAGCCACTGATGTTTATACTGTTTTGGTAAGACTTTTTTCTCATACAGCACGGATATCATGAGACAGCCCGCGAGCTATCTTGATTTTCGGTTTAAAGATCTTTATTTCTCAAAAGAATAACAATAATTCACTTATGTGAGAAAATTCAACATGCAAAGTTCATAATATTTATAAACTTAAGTAGGTAATTAACTATTAAACAAGTGAGCACAGTAAAAAAATATTATATGGTATTGACGGGTATAACAATAAACAATACAGTGTTGCAGTTCACAAAGATAACGCTGCGTAAGCGCAACTCGGCTTGAGCGCACTTGTGTGTGTATTTTCTAGCACTATCCGTCTCTCTCTTATTAGAACACTTAGAACAAGAGGTACATGTGCGAGAAACATCGAGAGTATGTCGCGGCCGTCAATGATAGATAATACTTATAATAAAATGTAGTTGGGTTCTGTACTAGTTTTTAAAATAAAAACGGCCTCAAATAGGTATGTTTGGTCGTTTCAGGATGTATTCTCAGGATTATATTTAAAGAACGTGACGAGAGAGGACTGGTTAAATATTTCGATCCCGGCAGAAGGTATGTTTTTTTTTAATACAAACGTTTAAATAAATTTTGTACCATGTGCGTATTAATTAATAATTTATACATATCGAGTAACTAGTCTCTGCAAATCATTTTAATAAAATAACATTTGTATAGATAATTCAATTCGTATACGCATGGAAGTATTGTATGCGCATGCTTGCAGCTCGGCTATCACGCGACGGCGCGCGAGCTCTCTCGATTTTTATCGCACTATCCGTCTCTCTCTTATTAGAACACTTGGAACAAGAGGTATAGCCTCGTAAGTACTGTGTTTTTTCAATAGCAGTATTCATATCTGCGGGATGTACTATACCAAGTACAAACCAAGAATAGTGCCTCAGACCGAGATAAAAAAATACCCGGTACATGGGGAATGAAGAATTTATACTTGGGTAAGTACATAAGGCAGTTATTCGTGCTATGCAGTTTCATCATCAGGTCTGAACTAATATGTTTAGTTTGTACTTGTACAAGTACGCGGGGACTTACGAGGATAGTGCGAGAAAAATCGAGAGTATATCGCGGCCGTCCCATGATAGACGTACATGTTTGATTTGTGTGGCAGTGACGCAGCAGTCATCGTTCAGGCGCACGCACACACACAGCGGCAGTTACAAGCGCACGCACACATGCAGCCGCGCGCAAAGATGACCTAAACTATCTATAACAAGAACCGTGATTAGAAAGCTATCCCTATTCATAAAACTTAATATGCCTCCGATGAATATAACGCATTTTAAAATTTCGATAAAAGTGGAAAATTTAAAAATTATTTGCCACGAGCGGGATAAGTTGTAATAATTTCGCGGTAGATGTCGCTACAAGCCTCCCAAAGGTGTATGTAGAAGAGTGGAAAGGATTTAAAGATTCGTCGCCACCAGCGGACCCACGGTAGCTGAGTTGGCAAGAGCGATGGACGGATTCCAGAGGTCGAGGGTTCAAGTCCCGCTCGTGGCGAATAATTTTTCAATTTTCCTAATAACTCATTTTTTTTTGATTTCCCAAGAAATTTCGTTAGCGGAGCGGACGTCTCTACTTACTAAATAGTTATTGTATATGTTTTTGAACGTTTATTAACGAGGCCATTTCTGTTCTACTTTTTACAAGCTTTCTATTAACTTGCAAATTATGTGCCTAATTATGTAACTACCTATGTTTGTTCGGCTGGAATCTTGAGTAACTCAATTTTGAAGCAGATATCTTCAACCGACTGCGCTGAAATTTTGGGGTAAAGGTATAGTTTGGATGACAATTCAATATTATGGTACCATCGAGCTGATCCGATGATGGAGAGAGAAGTACTTAACCGACATAACCCCGTTGAGTTTGGGCTCGTTAGAATCGTCTCAATGAGTAGTTGAGATGACGGTATACAGAAAGTACAGTCGGCAAGAAAAGCATGAAATTTTTGACAGAAACTTATTGTACAATATTCTTCATTTGTTACAGATATCATTTTGTACACCTACTACGCTATTTAAAAGTGAAAGATAAGTGAAATTGATTTGCCGTCAAATGAATTTTGATCACATTATTGGCCAAAACACATCGTTTGGCAGTGGATGTATTTGATTGTATATTTATAGGGTACCTTATTCCGTCCTACCTTTTAAATTGTATGGTTTGTATTTCATGAGTAGATTATTGAATCTATAAATCACTATGAGTATCCGTAAGTCCATCTACTCTTAGATTAGATCCATATTAGATCACATTTAATTCTTAAAGAAAATAAGATAGGCAGTGAATGTGTTAACCAAAAGATCGCTATGGCCCCACTAATAAATGGCCTTTAAGGGTGGGTTGCACCAAACCGTCTGTAATCGTAAGCGATATTCGTTAAAATCTGAATGTTTGACAAGTTTCGATATAATGACAACTGCCGGCGTCATTTTTAACGCCCCAAGTCTGTATACAGATTATACAAGCAATGTCAAGAAGGAAGACAATGTCTATCATGGTTACGTAAGCCAACGTAACCACGTTTCAAATATAGTTTCATTTGCCATAATTTTGTGTTCCAGAACGGTTCATTTTTTTAAATAGTCATTTGTCATATTATTTTTTTCCATAATGTTGTATGCCAGAATCATTCATATGCCATACATTTTGCTTGCCATAATTTTAAGTGTCATAATTTGATATAATATTTGTTTTCATTAAAATAACTACATTTCTGCAAGCCGTTCGGTTCCGGCGGTTCGGTATGGTAAGTAACAGTTATGACACATGAAATTCTGGTTAACAAAATTATGGCCCTTGACTATTATGGCAACTGAAATTATGGCAAATTAAATTCCTGCAAATGAATGGCCAATGCGGGAGCGACATACAGCGGCTGACATACGGCTGGCTTACTGGCACTTCGTCTCACTCGTATTATATAAATTAGATAGAGAAGGGTAGATTTTTTTCAATTTAGAAATTTGCCTTGTGATTAAATGTAAAATTTGTATTACCTACTCGTACTACTTAACTGTCTACTTCCTCTTGCTTTAAAAGCGTTCCGTTTTTACTAAAGCCGTTTTCACTTAACTGGTATAATGATTTAGTTCGAGATTAACTGTCAAAATTGTGTGGACTGGTATTGGAATATATTCTGTTATTGTTTAGTCGAATGAAATGATATTAATTTAACTTGCACTGTCATACCTAATTAAAGTTATTGAAATCACATCTAAACTGTCCGTTTTGACAATGACGATCGTCAGTTTTGTGACGGCCATTCACTAAATAATTAATGGTTTAATGAATATCCCCGTTAACACTTCCCCACTTAACTGGCCGGTAAACTCATAAGGACTGTCAAATTTCCCTTAAAATCAGATTTTAAAAACGTGACTTAAACGAAGGCGTAAATCAACCGCCTTTAAATAAAACCTCAAAGTAAAAAAAAGTAACCAAGAACAATTTAAAAATGTGGCGCTGTTAGAGAAACGATTAGCGGGTTTCTGTAATACAATTAAAGTTACAGGTTTTTATTACACTGAGGGCTATTTTCGAAAAATAATCCGTATTTAAGATAACAGGGATTAGCTCTATAAATAAAGCTTAATTTAAATTGGAAATGCCTGCCGAAAAATTAAAAAGGTTAAACCTTTCTGTTATTAACGTGACGTCGTTGTAAAAAATGTTTAGCTATTAATTTAATTTAATCAGAATACCGCGTCAAACGAGGATAAGAACTTATAATATGCTCAAATTGTTTTGTGATATGTTTAAATAAATATTTATTTCTTACCTGATCTTTCAGTTCCACCAATACCCCATTAAAGCGTGAACATACAAAATGTACAATTAACTTCAGGTGTCTCAGGATCGTGGGTTAATCATTGTTGTGTGCGTAAGTTCGAGAGCGTTCATTGTCGCCCGAGATGTAGTTGGATGAAAATTTCGGCCATGTGAGCACATTCGAGCTTACGCATACTAGTACACACCCTGGGTATGCGCAACAGATCTACTCGTTTACTCATACTTCTGTATCAAACTCCATGCTAATATTATAAATGCGAATGCGAATGAAACTCTGTCCTTGTCGCTTAAGAGGCTGGCAGGACCTAATTTTGTTGAAAGTTAAGTTATTTAAGCAGTTATTTAAGAAAACTATTTGTTAGAAATGTTAATATTCATCATATTTCAAAGACCGCGGACGGACTCGATACTTAATTGGACGAAATCGACTCTATAGAAATAATTGCAAAGAGTGGTGTTAAAATCATTTAAGTACCTAAACAGTTCTATAACTTTATTTATTTGACGTATGGGTCTTCAATTATAAACATAAAGTCAACATATTCATACCTAAACCGCTAACGAGTTCACAAATAATCCACATTTTTTTTTATTTCAATATTTATTTATTTATTATCTTCTAAGACCTGGGCGCCCAGTAACACTCGGTATCGTTTGGTTTGCAAAACCGCGTGTCCGCGGTATTATAAACAGAATGGCTCGGGACGCGGCGCACAGTGAGGAACGGTGGACGGGCAGCGAGCGGTAGTAGAGGTGGGGGGGGGGGGGGTCCGCGGCGTGATAAATGGAATGGCGCGGGCTGCGGCGCACAGTGAGGAACGGGGGACGGGGAGCGAGCGGTAGTAGAGGCGTGCAGGGGGGGGAGGGGGGCGCGGGTCCTCGGCATGATAAACGGAATTGCGCGGGCTGCGGCGCACAGTGAGGAACGGGGGGGGAGCGAGCGGTAGTAGAGGCGTGCGGGGGGGGGGGGGGGGGAGGGTCCGCAGCATGATAAACGGAATGGCGCGGGCCGCGGCGCACAGTGACGAACGGGGGACGGGAAGCGAGCGGTAGTAGAGGCGTGCGGGGGGGCGTCGACGCGGGCGCAGGCGAAACGGCAGCGGCATATCATACGCTTCTTTGATGCTCACCGACCGAATATAAAGGTTCCGCTACCGAAACCGCTATTTCAAAACCGATATGACGTCATATCGGTTATGAATAATACCGGTATTTTCCGGTTATGCAGTCCCTGTGTGTCAATAACGTACTAAAAACCGTTCAGTTTGGAAAATATTTAGAATTGGAAAAACATTTCTCATTTTGTATGGACGAGTACTTCGTAGAATTTCAAAGGTATTCTACCCTCTTATACCCATCTTATACCCATGGCGATTGACTCATTCTAGGCCAATGTTTGACTCACGCCTGTACCTACAAAAAAAATGCTGCTATGCGCTACGGCGTAGCACACGCACACGACGCGTTGGTTGTGTGGCCTCTATGTAATGAGTTAAGAGTGTACGCGGGCAAAAGCTATTATTCACATAAAAAAACTCCTATTCTTTTAAATTCCGTGCTAGTAAACCGCCTGTCTTACGTTACTACAGGGCCCTGCGGTAACGTAAGACGCGGCTTCATTTTCTCGAGGCGACAGTTAATTACAACTCTCTAATTGTGCCATTCTCTGCCCGGACGTGGGTCAACCTGACACTTAAGTTTCGTAATATACTATCAATGTATATCGCGCGCACGCTTGCCAGATAGTGCACTTAAAACTGGCTGCCCGCGTATTGCAAAGAACGCAGGCAAACCCGCGGGATACAACATAGCTTATAAAGGCAGTTCTATACGCAGGTGAAATATTTTTGAAGTGAAAACTTCTTTAGCAGCGCTGTGCACTTTTTTGGGGGGAAAATGGTTAAACTCGCCACAGGTGTAGGAGCGTAGGAGGTCACGTGACCGTAGGATTTAGTGTTGCCAATTGCCGGAATACAAAAAGCGGGAGTTGCGCTACAAAACGCGGATTTTTAAATGAAAATGCGGATTTGCGGAATACGTTTATAGGTTTTTAGTTCTTTGCTTCAGCTTGAGCCGAAAATCGTTCGTATGTCCGGATGTTCCGCTTTCCCGCTGTTCTCCTTTATAGGTCGCATTTATCAACCGATTCTCATGGAATTTGGTGAGCAGGTTCATTGATTAAGTACCTACCTAAGTATATAGACATTTTTGTCGATTTACTTTTCCGAAATAAAAAAGGTAGGCTAGCTAGTTCTGCAGCTCATACAGCCCCTAGTACAACTAGGTATAGCTTACAATCCGAAATTTATGTGTCAGAATGACCCCGTCCTTATTTAGATAAAAACGTAGCTTAACAGTCGACGGAAGCTGTAGTAACGTCGTTCTGTGTTGGAGCACGTTTTTACCCATTATGCGCAAACTCAGTCTCGAAATAGCGTGTTTATAAGCACTGTTATACAAATCCCGGGGATTTGTATACAATTTCAGTCGTTTGTAAGTGTTATTTAGCGGGAGGGGAGTCGCGCTGTTGCATCCTGTATACGAGAGGTGCAAGAGTTTATTCACCTGTACAGCTTATACATAGTGTAACAAAAATGGTGGTCATCAGGTGGTTTAGGTGTCCCGTTGTTTACTGGAAATAAGTAGGAAACATTTTGAGGCCGCTCCGATATATCTGATGCATTAACATATATTCGATGAATTTTATGTGAAAAGACAGCTGCCTGGCCATGGCGGTCGCGTTTAAGTCGGACACAGAAAAAACAGAGCACTTGTCCCTCTCGCACGAATATATTTGTTAGTGGAGAAGGGATGCTTTTATTTCAACGCTGAACGCGATCGCTATTAGGCTGGTGAAATGACCAACAAACAGGCATTCCTCAAACCAGAGTTGAGAATGTGTGGTTCTCTTGTAGCAACCCTTTTTTTTCGTTCGGGGGAGGCCTTTAGCTGCTCGTCATGACAGTCTGAGGGTAGACGCCACTATGGGGATACCCAACAACGAGCAGTTAGCATTACAATCTTAGGAATCAATTAACAGTCCCAGAGCCCAATACATCAGGCGACCAGAGAAACGGTTTCTTTACTGCTAAATCACTAAAGAATCGGTTTCTCATCGAGCTCAACACAATAAGTGCATTTACCCAAGCGTCAATAAACCGGCTTTACAGCGTGTATCCAACAGAATCTAGATGACGTAAATTCTCTCGGAAAAATTGCGGGACACCGAGAATTGCGGGCGTTCTTCAGTAATAAATGGAAGCGATGTGGGGCGCGAGCGGCCGCATAAGTAAAAGACGCAAGTGTCGTGAAGTGCTAGGGACATAAGTCGTTTTGTGTTAGGTTGGTGACAGCGGGCGGCAAATTAAATTATTGTTGTCGGGTGAAATGCGTCGTTGCGGATACTGTGCGTACCTATTCTATGGAAGACAGGTTGTGGTGTCGCTAGCTTACTCCTTGCTGACACGGTTGATCAAAGACTACACTAGGAAATAAAGCCGCCTTATTGGTAACGGTTTTAGCGGAATTTCCTCACTCGAACGCTTCGCTTGTAGAATAGTTCGATCTACCTGATGGGGTTCGTCAAGAAAGGAGTGTGTACATGATAGTGAAACGCCTGTAGTTGCCAGCCTACATAAGCTACGGTGACCTTTTAGTGTCAGGCGGGCCGTGCGGTTATTTGCCACCGATGTGGTATTAAAAAATATGTTAGGGTAGGTGCTGAATAGAGATGTAGGTAGCATAGTTTCCAGGTTTCGCTTGAGGTTCTTCTGAAATCGCAAGCGTCCATAGGCTGTTTCTTCTTACCACTAGGCAGCTCGTATGCCTGTTCGCCACCGTCGTAGTAAAAAAGAGCTATCGTAACGCAATTGGTAACAAATCCGATTAATATCATAACATCCGGCCGCAAAACACTAGCAGCGCCCCGGGCGATCCATCATTTCTGTTTGATTTGTCATGTCGCCTGTTGGCTGAGCACATGTTTGACTGCGGGGGTAGGTTATATGGATATCGTTTTCTACTTTTATTACCTCGGACATTATAGATTTTGGCCGACTATGGATTTTGTCGAATAAACGGAGCTGAGGTGACACCGACTATTCGCCGACTATAAATGTGGCCGTATATTTCGACGTTATAATTATTTATTGTATTGAAGTAAACTCCTTGGAATACAAAACTTCAAGTCCTAAAGGGCCGAATATTCGGTACGTTTGGCCGACTCGTCGCCGACTGTAAATATTGCCGATTAGTTGGCTTTTCAAATGTTTCAGCAGCTATTATGTTTCACGTTTTCTTCAACCATTTATTCTTGTTTTATCTTATCTTATATAGGTGAGGGCCCTTTCGAATACACTTCGACCCAGTGGGATCTATTGTGCATTTGCCTACTCCCAAGCTTGCTCCATCTTTTCCACAAAACGGATGAGCAGTTCAGCGGGGAAGTACCTTGAATTCCATTGGTTGCGGATAGCCGTTACCAAAGTAATTCATTCTTTATCTAGCAAGGGCATCATTTATTAGTCTGTTAATAATCATCATTTGATTAAAGACGCAGACTAGTGATTTAATTGTTTTACTCTAGCATTTCATAAATTGGTAGCGTATACCCAATAAGTCACTGTCAACTGAAACCGATTCGCACTTCATTGAATACCCAGTGTTATTCCCACGTTGTGTTCCTACATGCTTAGAACATTGTATTCAAAGCGAAATATCCTCAACATTTCCACTTGACCTGCACCTTGCAGTTATAAACCTTATTCCAAGTGCTGTAGAGTGTATATTTTGAGTGCGGTCACAACAAATACAGCTCCACACTCGCCTATTTTAATTGATCACGCGTGGACGGGACGCGACGTGAATGGCTCTTTATAAATCCCAGTAATTACCTCGGATTTTGCATTTAAAATGGCTGGCAGAAAACACGTAAACCTAACTATTATTGTTGGTCTCTAATCATCATTCAATTTTCTAAGCTATAATTTACCTACTTAGAGGCAAAAATGTGACTTGACAACAAATAAACCGACTCGGCAGAATAAAAAAAAATCGTGGTTTGTAACCTGCTCGGTCGCGCTCTAAAGAGCCAAAAAGTTGTTAATAAATTCTAAAAACCTAACAAAAATGTATATGATTAACTCTTAATCTTCATAAATCGGACTTTTTTATCAAACGCAACATCATTATCGATAGGTAGGTACATCCCCTTCCCCACGCTAAATTTGAAGACGAAGGCGGTAAGGGACAGATTATTATGTCGTTTGTCATGGACGATAATTTCGTGTACATACATGTACACGACATAACACGACGGAAATTATCGTCCATGACAAACGACATAATAATCTGTCCCTTACCGCCTTCCTCTTCAAATTTAGCGTGGGGAAGGGGATACTTCGAGTCCCGGAGAAGAACACCTTTTTATCCTCGAAATCAATCTCAAAAAGGAATGGAAGATTCGCGACTAACGAGTTAGGGTGAGTCCATTAGCACGGCTATCACAAGACGGCCTGCGAGCTGTGTCCCGCCGATATAGACTAGCCGCTCTTTCTAATAAGAACGCTTAGAACGAGACGGACAGGCTATCTGGCCGCGATAGAGGTCGCGGACCGATTTCTGATAGCCATGCAGAGCTGTCCGAGTTAGAGGAGCGCTGTACGAGGAACCAATAGAATTGCTCGCTAACGCATCTCTTCCTATATGGTTGGTTTTTTTTCTCGAACACATCTGGTCTTATCATATTAGAAGGTTATTTGTAATTAATATTGTAACTATTTTTAGTCTGCAATCTTAATCCACGTCTCATTTTATAATTTTAGTGATAAAATCGCTTTTTATTTGCGCGTTACCCTATTAATAGGAAAGACGAAATTTGTCTTATTGACTCTGTGTGAACAGTATAATAGGTGCAGGGCTTGGAACCGGTACCAAAAATACCGGTAACATACCGGTATTTATGGGTTTTCTTCATTTCGGTTCCAGAGAACCGGTACAGGAAAAATACAGGTATTAGCACCGAAAAATACCGGTTCTTTATAAAGGTTCCTACTCGTGCATGCGACGTTGCCGTTTCCTGCGAGTGCGCGGCGCGGCGCGGCGTACGGCGGCGTTGCCAGCCGAGCCGGCGGCCGGTGGCGCGCGAGAAGTTATTCAGTTCCGCAATTATTACTAAACTCATGTTCGATAAGTTAAGACGCGTGGCATGACACGTGGCGAAGATGGGGCGAAAAAAAGTAAATCACGTTTACCAGTAGGGGAGACCGGGGATGGTTGACTATAGGGGTAGGTAGACTAACTATCAAAAACTCGTCCGACGCAAAGGCCTTGAGCCAACCAATAAGGCACAAGAGTCCGTCACCTCCCCCCGCTCCGTCACCTGGATTGCGGCGTCGTGCACGCATGTCGTTGGAGAGAAGGAGCGTAATATTGAAAAACAACGCTCATAAGTAATTATTTTTATGGTAATATTATTTGTAATGACGCCTACTTATTAGTTGTTATTGATTATCAAAGCATTCGCATCGAAAGTTTGACTCATGGTCTTTCTGTGCATGATCATTCTTATTGATTTCGTCGCAGTTTTAAGGTTACGGCACGTGATAATAAATTAAAACGTGGTTCGGGGTTAGTAGACTAATATATAACGGGGCTGGTCGACCTATCAAGACTGTTACCAAATATAAAAATATATTAAACTTCTCAGGTACGATTTGTGACCAAATGATTAAAGTTTATAAGAAGTTGTTTAGTTATGTTTTAAATGCTTAATAAGAAATTACAACGTGTACCGTGTACCTGGTTTAAATTTTAGGTACTCAAATTGCCTAATGTTCTATTGTCTGATTGTTTACTGTTATTTGAAGTCTATTATGTTGAATTAGAGTGGCGGATCATTTGAAAATGAATATAATACACCTGTTTTTTGTATCTTTTATCCTATTTCTTCGTAGACATTGCCCTAACAACTTCATAGGTCAACTTACCCTTGCTGACAAGTCAACCTACCCCAGACGTGGGGTAGGTTGACTAGTTTTTCCTATTCTACGAGATCCGGCTTGTACACTCTATTGTAATAGTAATCGTGCTTTTTGCCACTTTTTTCTAAAGCCTTATAGTATATCTATTAACTGAAATCGGTATCAAATTAATATACTCTAAAGAAATAAAAATACAAATGCTTAAGCTGAAATTTGGTCAACCATCCCCGGTCTCCCCTACTTTGAGTTAAGTGTAAGTGAAAGTGACACAACGTCAAAGTGTTTGGTCTGTGATAAAGTTATAAAGGTGAGTTCATTGTTATGTATTTATTGAAAAGTTTCTCTAAGCTGATGCAAGATTATATCTGCAAAATTAATGAAATAAGTATTACCCTGCTGTTGTTGTCCGCGGCTTAGCTCATAGACTACGTATTGGTAATAGAAAACTGGTTTCACTGCTACCTAATTCTAACACTTCACATACACCACAAACCACAAATCAGATTTATTAACCATTATTACGACTTACCACAAATCAGATCGTCCCAACTACCGACCCCTGACAAGAATACGTCTGCATCCAGAAGCGTCTAAGAGAAGAATGTAATCCATGCGTCCAACGCTTGCTTGCGCGCCAAACGCAACGCAATTCACGATTTTAGTAGATAAGTTATTGTGTTCTCTTTCTCTCTCATTCGATCCACTCGCACTTTCGAGTACCGGTGTTTTCACTACTAAATACCGGTAAATTTCATCAATTTACCGGTACTGAAGGTACCGGTATCAAGCAGGATACCGTTTCCAGCAGTACCGGTACTTTTGGATGGTACCGGTACCTCGGTACCAGTACCATGACAAATACCGGTTCCTGGTTGAAGGTCATGGTACCGGTTCCCGAAAATACCGGTATTTCAAGCCCTGAATAGGTGTAATGTGCTAACAAATTAAGTGCCGATACTTTAGGAGATGTTAATTTACATCAAAATAATTTACTTTAAATAGAAATTAACAAAAAAAGAACTGTGCAATTTACTGATAAGGTGGTTATCATATTACTAACTTAAATCGAAATGATAATCTAATTCACAGGGTGTTAAATACGTGGCACAGTGGTTTTCCTAATTTTCTCTAAAAAGTAACATCAACTTTAAATTAGTTTTATAAGTCTACTTCTAAGGACGAGTACTATCAGCTCTGAAAGTATTGGTAAATAGGGAAGCATCTTATATGTAAGCTTCTTTTTCACTCCGATACATAGGTACTCGTATTTATAAGCAACTTGTATGGGTAATATCGATTACCAACTGAAATTGTTTAGCCGACACGAAACATGAACATTAAACTGATTACTTACTATAACTATAAGTAGTAAAAGTAGGTACCTACCTAGCCGAGGTTGACAAATTTGAAAATTCTCCGTCTAGACCAATTTGGACATTAGCTGCACGCGAGGTTATCCAGAGTTTAATATTTAAGCATATTGTAAGACTAACATACCCAGTCATTGTATATCAAACGGTTTCTTGTACAAAGGTACTTCAGTTCATCTATAGCCGAATCAATTCACGTTATCAATGAAATCCTACTAATATACCTATTATTAATGCGTAAGTTTGGACGTTTAGATGTTTGTTACTCATCACGGATTAAAATATAGGATAGTTTTTATCTGGTTCACGCATACAGTCGCGGGTGGAAGCTTGTTAGTAATAATTAATAATACATTGATAACATGACATCTGGAGATTATCAAGCTTTTTAGACTTGGGTCCGCCCGTCCTTTAAAGATCCGTAACTCAATAATTTTTGACATCACCCACTTACCGACTAAAGGCCGAAACTCGAAAAAAGAGCGGCGCGGCGCGGGGCGGTATTCTGTGCGGACCCTTTCTTATTAGCTCGAACATTACAACCGGTACCGCCTCCGCGCCGCACCGCGCCGCTCCGCCACCGCTGTCAGTGCGTCTCGGCCTTTAATCACAGAGATAAAGAGGCGAAATGTCATCTCGCTCGTACCTATTTGGAGGGCTCCAGCCAGGAAAGTGCCTCCACTTTACAGAAGATCCAAACCATAATAACACCACCACTAGCTCTGTATGTAGGTACTTATGCGGTGTTGTGTTCCTGGGGTGGGTATCTAAGGTCGCCAGATCTCCCGACGTTGCACTATTGTTGTATATGTGCCTGTGTGAGGGACCTGCAATTCTCTCTTGCTATCGCAACGCATCTTCAAATCCACAGAAGGTCGGCAACGCGTGTGTACTACTGGAGTTGCAGTCGTGCATAGGCTACTGTTTCCCTTTTTTTACTAGCACGGTGCCAAACAACCATACGGTCTGCCTAGTCTTTATTGAGGTCTCGATTGCTCTACCAACGCGGGTCCCTCACTCTCAAGTCTCAACACAACACATCGTCGGGAGCACTCCGCTTACAATAATCAGGTGGGCCGTAAGCCACCATCGTGTTATAAAAATAGAAACACACCTCGTCCTCCTCCAACACACGGTGGTGGTAAGGTAACGCGCGTCACTGCGAAGAGGCCAGTGTGACCTCGGCATTATAAAAGACATGGCTCTATCGTGATTATGTTAATAGTAATTGATTCTACTTAGTTAAATTATTCATGGGCGCTATTAGGGTCTAGCTTAGTACTTGACTTTGTAAGTAGGTAGCACTACACCGGACGAGTTAATGACACTAACTTATGCAAGCAGTATGTATGTACTTGTCTTAAGGTTGGGTCCGTCAATCGTGTCTCATTCACATTGTACTAATTCTTGTCTTCAAGTTCAACGGAGTGGTTAAAATGACATTACTAATTTTCATACTCTAAGGGAACTTTCCTGCCTTCCCTGGGCGAAAACGGTATGCGGTATTTTTTACTTTGACGTGAGCTTACTGATGTTGCACAGATTTCCTCACTCGTCGGTATACTGTCAGTACCTACTAAATTTGCGCATTAGTTATATCATGCAAGGAAGTGAGCTTGGAGTAGGTAAGTAATCCATTCGTGCCGCTCAGCAAATGAAAAAACCATACGTGTGCAACCAATGTCTACCCAAATACGTGCCTACGCGCATGTTCGAACTAAAATGCTTCCTGGCATCGTTTTGACATCCCACTCCCAAGCCCGCATAATGGCAATGGCACCCATTCTGTGGGGCCATTTTGCGGCGCTACTGAGACTTCCATGGTTTTTTCATTCGCTGGTGCCTCCCCGCTTCTGCACAATACATTCCGCGCGTAAAGACTAGCTTCTGACTCGACTCGACGCTGAAAGCTAACTGCTTACTTACCGATATCGTACCGCCTCCGCACTGATGGATCAGGAAGCCGCCTTGTTACAAGCTCACGTTAAAGAGTCATGAAAAGAGTCTGTTTTGTATTCAATTATAATGGTAATACCAACCTTTGACATATAACCTTTGAGAACCACCACCACGTCACAAGTTAGTTGATCTTCTTCTTCTCAGTGGTATACTCTTGTCAGAGTGGTCGTGGTCAAGTATAATATGGTGCATTCGGTGGGCCTCTTGCCGATGGTCGCCGCTTTAGCTATGACGCGCCGCTTCAGACGGTTGGTGGCATTGCGGAAGCACTGGACTATGCTGATCTCCGTGTCGTTTTTTATTATGTCCGTCCAGCGTGTTGGCGATGGGTCCCGTGCTCGTTTCCCTTTACAGATCTCTGGACGCCGAGCCTCTCCTTCGATTAGTCTTTTCTTGAAATGTGGCCGATGAATTTCAGAATTCGTAGTTGAACAATTGAAAGTCTGTCTTTTATGCGCGATAGATGGTCGATATCAATCATGAATACCTACCGAAGCTACGAATTCCGATACCAAACAGTCAAATATTTTACAGTCCGCCATCGCAGACAAACTCCCCAAAGTCAATAAATCCGCATTTTTACAGTGCCTGAGTCACGTACGAACGGGTTATTTCAACATTTCCTTGATTGCATTTTCCAATCTGCTGATAGTGGCTCGAATTTTAGGTGTCTTTAGGTAGCAATATTTCTACATATATTTTGAAGTGTACCTTACCTATACCGTACCTGTTGGCCTTAATATTCACGAGGCAGAAGTGGAAATATATGGTCTTGTATTGTAGATGTCGAGTATGATGCAGAAAATATAGCGCCAGTATGGGTATGCCCGATGATGCGAGTACCCGAGTGTAAGAGTTTTTGCATCATTCATCACACTTCATAATGCGCAGTCGTACTGAGTTGGTACTGAGCTACAATAGTCTAAATTACCGTAATGGTTTTTTCTTAAATTGTATCTGTCACTCATGCGTCAGTTAGAAAGCACGGAGGTTTTAACTCAAATACGATGTTTGAAAACCTATTTAATAATTTACTTTAAACACAAAGTTTTAACCGACTTCAATTTAGTACTCCGCCAAGCCACGAGAACATTTCCTATTTTTTTACAATTTACCACATGAACTGATTTCCGATAGCAAATGCGTTGATTATTATAGAAAAAAACCGAATCGCTGTATGTGGGCCGATAATATTTGAGAACTTCCATCGATTCCCCAATATCATCACCAATGGCACTTCATTAGTTCCTATTTCAACGGAATCTTATCAGAACCTGTGACGTAATTTTGCACTTTTAAGTACATAATTGAGGAATTCGATAAGTCATCTGTGGTCTTCATCATCAATTCCTCGCCACCAAATTTATGATTCCAGATGTAGGTCACTTGTTAGACAGTGGCTCAGGCAGAAACAGTGGCGCAGGTACTATATCTGAGAAAGGGATAGCTATATTCTGTTTGTTTCGGCACTTCGCGGACGCTCGAGGCACCCGGGCAGGAACGAACTAGTCGCCTGGCGTCTGCGCCGCATAGTTGTCGTGTAAGGAGGTATTTTGTGTTTCGGTGGTGCAAATTGTGTATTTAAGGTAAGTTTCCTTTGTGTTCTACTTACCATAGCATACGCCATTTAAGCACATTGTAATTTTTTTTGCAATATGTGGTTAATTGGGGAGGCAGAGGTGTGAAATTCAATAGGAAATAGATAGTAAATTTCTCGTGGCTTATGAATGTTTTCAAAATGGCGGTGGTGTTCTACAGTGGTGCAGTTTGCGAAGGTACACAGGGGATCATGAGCCACTAATGAATGATGAGACATGACTGACTAATTGAAATTGAAAGATGTGCTAAACAATTTTGATCTCTTAATTTATATTATTTTCGTTCTCACAAAAGATATGTGATTGTTAATGACCTTTATTTTGCTCAAAACTCGAACTAGTAGATTTGTCTTTGTTGAATTTTTATGTGTTTACATAAGAAGCTATTATTATAAGATTGATATTCAGTAATCTCGTATTTTACCAATATCAAAGTGACTGACTAGGTAAACCGTTAAGTTTTTGATATTTATACTATAATAAAAATAAATAAATGTTGATTTACGACTTAAATTGTTTTATTTCTCTTTATTAAACTAAAATTATCCACTGTGTACCATGCCGAACCACTGTGAAAATGGGGCCGAACCACTGTTTCGACCCCACCGTACACAGTGGCTCATTTCTGCCTTTTTAAAAAGACACGTATATCATATCCACTATACCATTCTGCAAAAAAATAATTATACATACGTAAAATAGATTAAATTTGCTACTAATATTGCTTTTAAACAACATTCTACGATTATTTATTTCGGAGCTATGGCTCTCGGAAAAAAAGTGAGCCACTGTATACCATATGACCCTAAATACACGAGTTATAACAAAAAATACCAAAATCACTACACGCGTGCCTAATAAAATTGAGGAGTCCCCTCAATTCCTCATGAATCCCATCATCTAACTGAATTTTGAAAAAAATGGGAACCACCTGGAGGTATATATGTCGCAGTGAAATGGCCAAAACAGAGATTTGATCAAATCTCTAAGGGATTTGATCAAATCACGCAGGATGTTAAAATGGCCAATTCATTTTATCATTTACCTAATAATAATCAGTAATTTGATCAAATCTCTGAATCTGTTTAGTGAAATGACGAAATCGGACAAAAAAGGCAACTCGTTTTTTCATTTCACTTGATTTGTTTAGTGATTTGATAAATCCCTGAAACGCGTCAGTGAATTGACGAAACTAACTCGCAGATATTTGCTCCTAAATCATTAGTCATTTAAACGGTTCTGGGACTTAGACTCGGGTGGCGGATAGGTTAGAAGATGGTGGCGGGAGCTCTGCTCCCTCCACCGTCATCGTGGTTATTTTTTTTATAAAAGAGCGGAAAAATCTTTATCGCCTTCGTTTCGTCAACTCACTGACGCGTTTCAGGGATTTTATCAAATCACTAAACAAGTCTAGTGAAATGAAAAAACGAGTTGCCTTTTTTGTCCGATTTCGTCATTTCACTAAACAGATTCAGAGATTTGATCAAATTACTGATTTGTATTAGGTAAATGATAAAATGAATTGGCCATTTTAACATCCTGCGTGATTTGATCAAATCCCTTAGAGATTTGATCAAATCTCTGTTTTGACCATTAGTACGGTACGCGAACACTGTAATTTGTCGTCAAACTAACATAAGTCCCAAGTTTGATTTTTTTTTGTTATCAGCGAGAGTACATTAAGTACTAACAGCGAAAAATAATTTCTAGCAGTTTTTGATTTTGGTTTTTGAATAATTTACTTTTTTGTAAGGAACACTTGTAAAACTTTGCAAAGATTATACAAGTTATTGTTTTTTCCTATAATGCATCGCATTTGATTATTCAAACCTTACATATCGTTTTCTAATAGTTTTGTCAAGAGATTACGTCAGCAAAACCGGAAATGATTTAAAATATTATAAATCTCCTAAAAGAATATTCAAGTGACTAGTGGCTAAAAAAGTGTATTCAAGAGTATTAAAGAAAATGGTTCCATTAATTTCTAACATATTTATCAATAGTATTTTTTTTAATGAGGAATAATATCTTGAAACCATTCTCCTTACCATAAAAGAAATCTCATAAATTCTCAAGTCGGTGTAATTCATTTTACTTCTATCAAAGAATATATAAACACAAATTCTAACGGATTCGTCAATAGCTCTAAATTGTATTAGCTTATCAGTTATTGTCCGTAATTTAAATCTTTCGCGCGCGACTCACGCGATTCGTGTGCAGCGTGCTGCCGGCCGAGTACCTCGCCAAGGCCGAGCGTACGCTCAAACTTGTAGGTACAAACTTTAAGTACTTGATTTTACTTTATAGTTAGTTACTAAGTAGTTGTTTTTCGGTTGAAATGACATAATTATCTATTTTATTTAACCAATAATAGCAGGTAAAGAAAGTTATATAGGGTTATTAGTATTAAACTTTCTTAAACTTATATTTTATTTATAGACAGAGTTATTTTACTTCTTTACTAGAGGTTTTCCAGGTCCCGATGTGAGATCTGGGACCCGTTTCATGAAGCAACAAGTTACAAATTACAAGCGGAAGTCTCTTTCTTCATGAAACGGGCCCTTGATGGTACTAGTATGAAGTAAGTACAGAAAGTATAATCACAGGGTTATTAGTTATCTGTCTAATAGTAGCAGTAGGCAGTTAAATTAGGGTGCAGGTAGGGGGCAATCTCCGAAAATAGGTACCTTACCTACTCATTCGATTTCAAAGAATCTTTCAAATTCCGATTAGGGCCTTACATTAAATTATTGAATTACCAATAACCCTCAGAAAAGTAGTTTTTCATCGATGTGGAAGAGGACTTTTTTATTAATCAATATAAAAATCAGAAGTTATTGAAAATGTAGAATTTCGATGCACATTTCTTACGGCACGTAAACGCTTTCTTTTAGTTTTGCGTGTTAAGTTTACATTCACGTTGGATCATATTATGGCGAAACATTCTCTTTTATCATATTTAAGTCCAACCTTACCAAGTATAATAACAAAACTAAATATATAACATACAAATCCCTGCTAGGCAGATCATCTCGCATCTAGGCAGATGTCGGTGTCATTACACGCCTCCCTAAGGCCTTGTAAGAATGAAATGATTGATAAAAAAGGTGACCGAGGTGGATTGTTCCGATAGCTCAGTTGATTGAGAGTAGGGAATGCAAAACCGGTTTTAACCGAAATCAAAGAAACCCGTTATAACCGACTGTAAGAAAGCGGGCCATGGGTCGGCTAGAGATCCGAGGGGTAATCACGTAATGTTTCGAACGCGCGTTAGGACAATTCAACTGTCGTTTTTCATATAAAAAATGACATTTAGATCTACCTAGCGTACGTTACGTAGTAAATTCAAAAAAAATACTAAATGAAATTATTTTCAAAATTGCTTTCTTGGGGTTAGATATCAAGATATAACGGATCATTTGTGATACGTTGTATCTTGATATCTAACCTAATTACTTGGGTATATCGTATCTGAAAAAGTCCAACCTTGATATTTTGTGACAAAAACTAAACGAACTATACCAACTGATGAAAAGGCGCAGTTTAAGGGTTAAAGAGGTATTTCCCGTTGGATATATGGATGCTTAGCTTTTCGGTGAAGGAAAAACATCGTGAGGAAACCTGCATACATCTGCGAAGAAATTCAAAGGTGTATGTGAAGTCCCCAATCCGCACTGGGCCAGCGTGGGGACTACTGCCCGTTCCCTCTCATACATGAGAAGAGGCCTGTGCCCAGCAGTGGGACGTATACAGGCTGATGATGTGATGTGATGTGATATGGATGCTACGTATCATTTTATGATTAATATGTACCGTGTCTGCAGTACAGTTCCATAAGTCACGTAAAATAGGTATAGGTATTGGTAGGTGTTTTAAGGTGTGCAATAAAGAGTATTTGTATTGTATTGTATTGAAGTAGAACTGTGTCACTTGGTAATATTGAAAAAATAAAAAAAATACTTAATGCAATTATTTTTGAAATTGCTTTTGTGAGGTTAGATATTAGGATATCACGTATCATTTGTGGTATATTGAATTTAAAAGAAATCGGCTATATCGTATCTGGAGGAGCCCAAACTTGGTATGTTTCGAAACTAATTTTTGTTTAAATTAAAAAAATATGGCTAAAATGTAATGATGTGGTATATTTTTAGAACCGCCTCGAAAAGTCCTTCCATATGATACTACAAATGATAGGTTTCTGAAAACTTTTTTTTCCATACTGAAAGAAAAATGTCTCGGCACTCCCACCCCAAAGGAACTTTTTTTAGGAACTGCGGGTAAAAAAAATGTTTTGACCTATAGTATGCGTGTGCCAAACGGCTAAACTGGACATCGATTTGCGGTTTTTTTAAGCGTAGGGCTACCACTATCATCACAGCACACTGAAATTATTTTTCAGTATAATCAGTATTAGTACGGTGGCAATATCGCAAAAAGTCGTCTCCTTCACGATTTTCGTGAGAGGATCACCTCTATATACCTAAAACTGGTATAGATGTGTTCCTCGTTGTCTCCAGAGTACGAATCTGCCGGTTTTAGTCGAGGGAGAGGGGACGGACATAGCTGTGACGTCATAAAGATGGCGGCCGACGGTCATCGACTCATGTTCCAATCTCTGGTTCTATTTTACTGATCGGTTCGTGTGAGGTGTCATTTGAAAGCATATTAAATGTTCAATAATTGTTTATTCGAGCCCTATGACGTATCATCAAAATCTTTTTAAATATTTGACAAAATATGACTGTTTTACCGTGGGCGTTTGCATGAGTACTGATAAAAACGCTTGTAACTCAGTAAATAATAACATTAGCGCATTTAAAGATCTTATGAGAAAGATAGGTAATTTTATAGGCTTTCCAACAATATAGATTTTTTGGTGTACATAAATAAATAACGAAGTAATAATACATTTTGCTAATTACGCACCGATTAACCATCACCACGCTAGACTCTGCTAGCGATCGCTGTCGTCACGTGGCGCCTTTAGAAACTCTTGTTTCGTTTTCTGAGTAATTATTCAGACGGTTATGATACGCACCTAAAGCAGTAAAATAAAGGCCACCTCAGGAACCTTGTAGCCCAAGCCGAAGGCGAGGTGAGAGCTCTGAAGCGTTCTTTTCTTTTCTTAGAAGACGTAAAATTGTGTACGGGGGTGACCCCCTTACACAACTGTACGTCTTCTTTTGGCTGTCAAGAGAGATTGTTAATCGCCACTTTACGCCCGAGTGTGATGTAAAATTAGTCTGGTTCCTAGTATTACATCAATACATAGTATAAAACAAAGTCGCTTCCTGCTGTCTGTCACTATGTGTGCTTAAATCATTAGAAAAACGCAAAGGATTTTGATGCGGTTTTTTAAAATAGATAGAGTGATTCAATGGGAAGGTTTATATGTACTCATGCAAAGCCGGGGCGGGTCGCTAGTTGAAAATAAATAATAAAACAATCAACGCCAGCAGCATTATTAGACAACAAGCTTCCGCCCGCGACTAGGTCTGCGTGGACTCAGGATAAAAACTATTCCTTATTTTAATCCAGGCTATGAACTATCTTCGTGCAAAATTTCATCCAAATCAGTTGAGCCATTTAAGTGTGGTTGAGTAACAAACATCCAAACAAAAGTCCGAGAGCGTACCCTGAAGGGACGCTACACACCTTCGTCCCTACGCAGAGCTCGGCCTGCCGCCTCGCGCGCCACGCCTTTGGCCCTCAGGTTCGCTTGTAACACATTCAAGAGTAGAGTATTCGAGAGCGCACTCTGGAGGGACGCTTCGGGCGTTCGGCCCTCAGATTCGCTTGCTAGGTATTTAGGAGTAATTAAGTGTCCGCGTGAGCCTGCTCTTCGAGCCTTTAGCCCTCTGGCTTGCGTGGAAAGCCTACTCTGAAGTGACGCTTCGGACCTCAGCCCTACGCAGAGCTCAGCCTGCCACCTCGCGTGCTATGCCGCTCTCCTTCGGGCCCTCGGCCGTCAGATTAGCTTTTAAGAGTTCGGCCTTCAGCCCTACGTGGAGCCCGGTCTGCGGCCTCGCGAGCCTCGCCGCTCAAAAAAATGTATTTACCTAAAGCTGTTGCTAGAAAGGTTAATGTAAGCTGTGTAAGCTTCAACAATATAAGCTACGCAGACGATATGGTGCTGCTGGGGCCATCAACGCAATTAGACAGCTTCTGAAGGAGTGTGAGGGGTATGCTGAGCAGCATGGTCTCAGGTATAACGCGGCTAAAAGTGAGCTTGTCGTGTTCAAAGCTCCAAAATATAATTTGAGGACGGTTCCTGAGATCAGGCTGTGTGGTATACCCTTAAAAGTGGTAAATAAAGTGAAATATCTAGGTCATATGCGAGCGACCTGAGCGATGACTAGATATATAAAGAGAAAGAAGAGCGATGGCTGTAAGGGGCAATATGCTTGCCCGCAGATTTGCACGTTGTAGTAACGAAGTCAAGCTGACGCTTTTCAGAGCTTACTGTCAGACGTTCTACACGTGCAGTCTGTGGGTAGGATTCACGCAGAGGGCATATAACGCAGTACGCGTTCAATACAACAACATCCTTAGGATGCTATTGAGGCTGCCGAGACACTGCAGTGCATTCGGAATGTTCGCGCAGGCGAATACTGATGACTTTTTTGCCATTAGGCGGAAAAGAATCGGATCGCTGCTAAGGCGGGTGCGTGGTAGCAGCAATGGCCTCCTAAGGGTGTTGGCTGAGCGCCTAGACTGCCCGCTCACCAAATATTGGGTGGAGGTGGCTGTGGGCAAAGCCAAGTAGAGTTAATTGCTCGCTCTGCTTGGTATTGCGAATAGCCTGCCACAACTATGTAGGTAAAATATAATGTAATCCGGACTCTTAGTTTATAATTCTAACATAGTATTTAAGCTTCTCTGTACTGTACTAACCACATATGGATCAAACTGGTATGAAGTAAATGTTTTTTTTTAATGTAAAAAATCACCACTTCCAAATGTCTCCAATGGCCATGTCGACAATTTGGGTTCTAGTTGTCGGGCTGTATTTTGGCGAAAGCTTACGGCCCAAAGTCAACGAAGTTATGAATTTAAATGCCTTTTTATTGAAACATAATGACAAAATAAATTATGCTCATCTGGCTGATAACTTGTTCCTAGGTGTAATTGATTATTTACACATATGTAATGAAACTCAAGACATTTGCATCCCTGCATATGGGCTGAATACACTGTGCTGTGAAATCTTATTGACATCTGTATTATTTATACAAGTATCTACTGTATTCCGGCAAATAAATGATATTGATTGATTGATTTATTTGAAATAACTACCCAAAGGTTATCTGGAAGAGGTCGCTCTTTAGCGATAAGACCGCCTGTTGTCTACCTCTACCTACGTGTTATTAAATAAATAAATAAATAAAATAAATAAATATAAGCGGACAATCTTACACAAATCGACCTAGTCCCATAGTAAGCTCAGTAAGGCTTGTGTTATGGGTACTAGACGACGATATATATAATAGATATATGATATTATTGTATTCTTTCTCTTTATAACTGCTTTGTGTGAGGTGTGCAATAAACAGTATTTGTATTGTATTGTATAACTCATTTCGCCGATTATAAAAACTAATCTACGCGTACAAATATACAGTTAAACACAAAATTTACCTATTGCACCTTTTATTTGGGAACACCAAAAATTAACTTTCAAAGTATTTCAACCATACACAGCATGCTGGTTGCCGCGGACTTGCTTAACGGAATTGGCCATAATATGTAATTATTATTGAATGACAACAAATTGCATATTTTTTGAAAGCTAATAAAATGCTTGATATTTTTTATAATGACATTAATCACGCTAAAGTATCTCTTTCTTGAATTATGATGGTAAGTGAGCAAACGTCTAAGGTAAAAAAATCCATTATTTTTTTTATTTTTTCAAACGGTTTGTTGTACGTTGTACAGTTCAAGAAAACAATTATAGTACGTTTAATATGCTTTTAAATGACACCTCACACGAAGCAATAGAACCCGAGATTTGAACAAAAATCGATGACCGTCGGCCGCCATCTTTGATACGTTACAACTATGTCCGGTCCCTTTCCCTTAACTAAAACCGGTATATTCGTACTCTGGAGACAACAAGGAACACATCAATACCAGTGTTAGGTATATAGAAGAAGTGTCCACGAATTTTATCAATATTGGCCAATTTCCGCCGTACTATATATTTTTTTCATGTGAGCGTGAGCTCCACTGGAGTACAGTCAAGTGTAAAAATATAGTTGCATACAACTTACTCATAAATATGTCCCATAATTCTTATGTGAGCGGATTAAGGTTTTGGTTCTTATTTATGAGAGGATGTTATCGAGACATATTTTTGCAATATTTACAACATTAATGAAATATTGATTTAGTTTATTACTAACTATATAGACTATTCGTAATCATTACAATCATCACAGCTGGTCAGTGGAGTGTTTCTGTACAATCTGTATGTTTACGGCCTGCAACACACTGGCGTGGCCTGCGGTGGCGGACGATAGAAAATTTGACAGCGGCGGACAAGTTTACTATTGTCCGCCGGGGCCAGGCCGCGCCAGTGTTATGCAGGCATAATACAGGAGTCATTATATATTGTTTTTTTTTTATTACTACCATAGAGATTATTTGTAATCTTACAATCATCACAGCTTTACCATGGAGGTTTTTGTACAGTAAAATATAACAATCGCTAAACTCGGTAAAAGACACCATTTTTCAAGTGAGCTCATCCATTCAATAATGGAGTACTACACATTAATTAAGTATTGATTTAGTTAGCTAACTATAACTGCATAACATATACAGACTATTCGTAATTTTATTAGACGCGCAATGCCTCTCTCCTTAACCACTACAATGTCAAAGTTCAAGACATGATTACAAATTAAACACTTATTCATTTTCAAAGTAAACTTTTAACGCGCATTGTCGTATTACATTTTGCAAATGCGAATGAATTGTCGATGTCCGGTTGTCAGCACAGAGGGGAGGCTCCCGCGTAGGAAACAAGCAACGGCGTGCTGTGATTGGTCATGACGTTCTCGCCGTCGGCGCACTAGACTCGCGCGCAGATCGTCGTGAGTTCAAATTTGAAGAATAATTGATAAGTGAATAAAACGAGGAGCTATTGATGAATTACTTAGATTTTTTATCAATAGATTACTATGATAAAGCTGGATTATATGCGTCGACTTGAATTTTTTTGAGATTTATTTTTAAATAATTAGGAGGATTTCAACATTAAACTGTTTGTATAAAATTAAGCTGTTGATAAATATGTTATTAATTCAGACTCTGGTTAACTTTGATAGTTTTTAATAGTATTCGGTAATCCAAGCCCACTTGTATAATCTTTTAGAGGAAATATATACATTTTATTTGGGTCGGATTATACTGACGTTAGCACTTGACGAAAGTTTTAGAAAATTAAATGGGAGATTATAATACTAAAATTCGGTACTCCATTGAAGAAAAATACCACTTGTATAATTTATCCTTGGATTTACAAGGGTCGCTAAGAAAACGCTATATAATACCTAAAGCAACGTCAAATTTCACTAGAATTTTTAACTTCTAGTAGTACTCATTATAGTCTAAATGTTAACAAAAACACCGCGACCTTGTGAGTTATCGAAGGTGCATTCATTTCGCGTACCGTACTACATTTCCCTGCAACATATACATACGAACAAAAAAAAAATTTCGAATCGGCTCATCAATGACGGAGTTCTGAGGTAACAAACATTGAAAATATTAATAATAAATAAAATACAGCCGAATTGAGAACCTCCTCCTTTTTTTAAAGTCGGTTAAAAATAAACCTAAACGTTTATAACATGTTTAATGATCTAAAAAATTAAATCTAAAAGACAGTCACTATGCGTGGCTGTATAAACAACCTTTTGCCTTACGCGTCTTATATCAAGTTCAATAAAATGGACGATTGACCTTATAGTATCTCTTATTAAGTAGTTTGCGAATTGACCTTTTGTATTTTTTATCGCGATTAGTAGTATTATGTTTGTTTCAAATGTATTTGTTTCCTCATAAATGTAATGAAAAACATTGTGTGCGATACGTACACTAAAATTTTTACAAACTCGTGTCATCAAAGCTTTGTAATAGACTCTCGTTCGTGAAACGTCTCTTAGCTTACTTGTGGCACAATGTACTTTTATGTAAGTTCCTTTAAATATTTGAAACTATTTTTCACCCACTGGTAATTTCGGTGATTATTCTTCCCCAATCTTCCACACTAACATACTCGTAGTTTCCTTAAGCTGACTGTTACTAACAGAATACCTATGGACCACCGAAGTCTGAAATAAATTATTCTAATTTTTATTATTATGTCAACACCGAGCTGATCGGATGATGGAGGGAGAAGGTGGCCATAAAATCTCCTAAACTATACATATGAACTCCTACCAAGCTTTCAACCAACTGAGCTATCGGAACTGTAGCTCGGTTCAACGATGCCATATCTATTCTGTGATGATGCACAATCAAAGGACAGAGCAATTAATAAAAAAAAACGTATTAAAAATGTTCACTAGCGGTCGCCACTGTTTAATTGAAATAAAATGAATAAGACTAACTCAAACAAGTATATTTCATGGAAAGCGTTTAAATATCTAGTTAATACATGGAACCACACAGCGACGTATTCGAAGACCATTACGAGTTAAAAACAGACAAGTAACGAGGCAACTCGAACTCGTCTCAAGCACACTCGACTGACAAACGCTGGGAATCACAGCTACAATCAAACTACAACTCTGTTCCGTCACTACTAACGTCTATTTCGGCGTGTGGGACTTGTAGTCTGGATTTTAACAGGATTTTCTGGATTGGCAGGGGCGTAAGTGGCTCCTTTGACTAGATATACGCATGTGAGCCGTGTTGGCGAAAAGGCTCAATCTTAGGCTGCGGTCTAAGTGGACTTGACTTTTCTTTTAAAAGTGTCACGTCTGCAACAGCTACATCTACCTATACTTCATACTTAAATTGTAAAGGGGAAAAGTGTGTAAGATTGTAGCATTACAAGTCTGAAATAAGTTTGTATGTAGAGGGTGATTTCAGAAACCAAATTCTTTCACCTGGTTCCTCACCTGCATTTGTTTTTAGCTGAGACAACCTATCTTCAGAACTAAAGAGTCGACAACGCGCTTGTGGTTCTTTTGGGATCGCAAGCGTCCATAAGTCACTACTTGCAAGTGGCAACAAAGAAGTTAATGAAAGAGTTAAGAGTAGTATAGTTAGCTATATAAACTACGTCGCGTTGTAAAAAGTAGATCTACAAATTCTATAAAAAAAAACCGGCCAAGTGCGAGTCGGACTCGCGCACCGAGGGTTCCGTACAAACCTATAACAAGCAAAAGTTGTAGTATGTAATAGGAGTTTAGGTTTTAGTTGTCAACTGAATCGTTTAATTACAAAATTCAAAATATTCATCGATATTGATGCGGCATCATAATATCAGCCGAAAGACGTCCACTGCAGGACATATGCCTCCCCCAAAGAGTGCCACAATTACCAGTTCTGCGCCACCCTCATCCAGCGGACTCCCGCGACCTTTACCAGGCCCCGTATCATGGTCTGCCTTATGACGCGATAAGTGACAAGAAAGAGCGTCCGGCACTGGCTGACACCGTTCGATACACTTATTGCGTGATAAGGCCGATACGGGGCCAGGTCATCAGTCCATTGTAGGGGGTCTACCCACACTGCCCCTTCCGGTACGTGGTCGCCAATCGAGAACCTTTTCGCCCCAATGGCCATCATCCGTTCTACCTGCAATGTGCCCCGCCCTAGGGCTAGTTAATTTACTGTGTTGTGTTAACTTTAAAGTCGAATCCGCGAGCGATAATCTTTTTTCTTTCTTTTCTCTATGCACACGCTCACGCGCACTTATACAAACAAAAAATTTTTGCACAAAACTGAATATAGTGGGAACAATAAATACTTAATGTGATAACTATGACGCCTCTATTTGGTTTATTAACCTTTGGTCTATGTCTATGCTTTAAATATGGAACACTAAAAACAAAAATTCATAAAGTACGGAGTTCTTTATTTGAATTGGTATAGATTATGACAACAATAAATCTTATTTTTACTAGATGCAAATTATTCGTCGGATTCATACGGAAATATAAACTATTCACAATCTATCTCTAAACTACCACACACCTCTAGTATATATTGACTCCCAGATCCGCAACAACTACACCGAATCGAAGGTCAGACTTTAACTGGATCGTGGGTAATTGTCGAAAACACCAGACCTGCGTTATCTAATTACTTGACATCGGGTATTTTCGGTTTCGGTTGGAACAAATCGGAAACAGGAAACAACACGAATTACAATGCCGTGTTTTCATTATGTCAATATTTATTTATCAGACTGCGAAGTGCAATGTAAGTCACCAGGCACGGCTATACTGAAGAGCCAGCGTAAAATGAGACGCTATACCGATTTTATTTGCTTTAATTTGTAAATACCTATAATTTAAACTATAAATAATGGCAAATAAAAAAAGTGGAACTATGACAAGGACAATGAATGATATTCCCCTTTCTGTCACACTTATAGAGATTTGTATGCTACCAGCTCGCTCGCACGTGGTATTATTATTACCATAGCCTGTCCAGAGTATTTATGGACGACAACATCAACACGCGACGGCGAGCGAGGCCAAGAAGGAATGCGGTTGTAGTTCATCAGGTAGTGACTAGCGTCACTCGCCCTACGTCGTCCCAAATATGGGAAAGAAGCGAAATGTGAAACCGGAGGGTAGACCGAAGATGCAAGTCAACGATCTACCCGCCACCGTTCGCGCGGAATTAGAACGCGCTCGCAACCTGCCGCCGAATGTGCCGCAGCCGCCGCCGCCGAAGCTCACCATGATCCTCGGCGCCGACACGTGGCGCATCAAGGTGCCCACGATTGAGGAGGAGGAGGAGTCGAGGGACTCCGACGCCAGCGATCTTTATGTGGGGGAAGATTTGCTGGACTCGGACGACGACGACGACGACTACGAGGACGCCGGCGAAGCCCTCGCCGCCTGCTCCCCTGCAACGATGCCGCAGCCCACGGACGCCTCCGGCGCCCAACCACCGCTGCCACACCCGACTGCGCGGCCTTTCTCGCCCGTATCGCCCGTGCAAGAGGCCTCCCCAATGGACCAACTGCGATCTGACACGATCGTAGTTGGCCATATTATGGAGGCGGGCCTCCCATCACCGGGCCTAAAGGCGTGGATGGCCGCCTACATACGAATAACGAGCCACCAGATGGGCCTCGAGGTGGACTTGCATCCAGACGACGGTCCATTCCTGGAGTTCCTGCGGGCGCACCCGACAGCCCTCAGGTCGGTGAAGCGCCCATGGCCGAGCCCGCCCACACAAGTCGAAGAGGAGAAGAGGAAGCGCGCTTGCCGCCTTCCGACGCCGCCCAGCACCACCGCCGAGACCGCGCCGGCTACGAAGCCCGCGCCTACCACTCCATCCCCCTCACACCCGCAGACGGAGTGGGACGCCAAACAGCCGGAGATCCCCTGGATCGCACCCTTACCGCCGAACATGCAAGTGGTCGGCGGAAAGAGGATTGTTGCGCGGCACCTATTCCCGCAACAATCTGCGATCCAGGCGGTCGCCAAAGAAAAGGAGGTCGCCGCCGAGGCCAGGCGCGCCGCCTTCCTCCCTGCCACCGTCAAGCCGGCGCCCGCCGCCGCCGTCGCACCAGCCGCTGCCGCCGCCTCTATGCCCGACCTAGAGCCGAGGCCCGCCGCCGCGGGGCCCGCCCCCCCGCCCGCTGCCGCCCCCCCGCCCGCCGCCGCCCCCCCGCCCGTCGCTACATGACCGGCGCCCGACGCGGCGAAAAAGGCCACCTTCGCCGCCGCCGCCGCCGCCGCCGCCGCTCCCAAGCCCGCCCCACGGACGAGCCCAGGAACGACCGCCCAGCCGCAACAACAACAACCGAAGCAACCCCGCTACCCCACGATCGTGGCCCCAGTGCTGCCTAACTGGGTCAAGGTCGTGGCGGCCATCGCAGAGGAGCTGGGGGAGGCCCCCTGCACTAAGGCGATGGGTAGCGGCCTCCGCTTCACCCCGCGGAGCGACAAAGAGTTCCGTGCGGTGCAGCGGCACCTAGATGACCTCGAGAAAGCTGGTGAGGCCGTGGAGTGGCACATCTACCAGCTGCAGGAAGACAAGAAGATGAAGGTGGCACTCCGCGGCCTCCCGGCCGACACGCCCACCGACGACATCGCCGCCGCCTGCCTGACACTCGGCTACCCAGTCGAGTACGTCAGGCAGATAAACGCCAGAGGGGGGAGGGGAGGGTGCACATACTTCCTCCAACTGGCGGGCCCGCCACGCGAAAACACCGGGATCTACGGGCTGAGGCAGCTCCTGTTGGGTCCGGACGTCCACATTGAAGCCTGGCGGGGCAAGAAGGGCCCCGCCCAATGCCACAGGTGCCAGGGATTCCGGCACCACTCCCAGGGCTGCCACCGCCCGCTTAAATGCGTGCGATGCGCGGGCCCGCATGCGGCCAAGGCGTGCGAGCGCCCAAGAAGCGAGCCGGCGACCTGCGCCAATTGCAGCGGGCCGCACACGGCCAATGACACGAAGTGCCCTGTCTTCCGGAGGGAAGCCAGGAATAAAAAGGCGGGGACAGCGGCCCACACAGTCCCCCAACGACGAGGGCATCGGTGCAGGAGCCATCGGTGGACGAGTCGGCACCGGCGTCACTCATGGCGCCGGCCAACGCCCCCACTCAAAGGGGCGCGGCGACCGCACCGAAACCCCCGTCCAAAAAGAAAAACAAGAAAAAGAAGACGCCACGAGAGGCCCCTCCTCCCGCAGCACCCGCAGCCGGAGGGAGCAAAGCCCAGGACGGCGAGCAAGACCTTGCGTCGATGATCGCCGCCCTACTCACCGCAGCAGCACACCAGGGCCCCCAGGCGGTCCAGGAGGCCTTACGAAAAGCGTGTCCACAAGCTCAAATTTAATAAAGCCAAGAAGGCAAGATTACCGGCCCATTGTTATGAGGCTGCGAACAAAATACAGACTATAAGTGAAAAGACACTGAAAAGTCCCCCCCACCCTCCTGCGCTCGCGCGCAGGAGAGTGTGAGAAGAGCACGCGCGCACGCGACGGCAGAGCTACGCATCGCGTCATACGGAAATTATACGTAAGAGAAATATGTGATTATTTATAAAGACTTAGATTGTTTAAAGTAAATAAAGAACCCAGTAGTTAGAATCCCCATAGTAATTATTTACATAAAAACACCCTCTCATAGCATTCATTTGATATTGTAAACATTAAAGTAAAATCCCAGTACAAATTGTATTAGAAAGAGAGAGGAGATGTTGCCTATGCGCGAGCGCAGCGCGGACTGGCCGCCATGGAGGGGAGGGGTGTATCGCGCCAACATGACCGTAACGAGAGCCGCGGCCACCGAGCCTGAATTAGAATTTAGTACGGCGCATTTTCACTTTACAATTAATATGTTTACGTTTATACCTTTACAACGGCTCATCGTATCAGAATGATTTATATATTGTTAGAAAGCTTATTAAAAGTTCTATTAAATGTTTAAACTTACAAATAAGTAAACTCAGTAGGTTCAGCGCAAATGATGAATAAGTGTTAAGAAAGGGACCGAATTACGGTTTGCCCGATTTCCATGTTCAGATAAGAAAATATTTACGAACCCTACTGTACTTATAAGATCTCAAGCCATATTAGAACTTTGTAAATCAGCTTAGTCTTCCACCCATTTAAATGTATAACATCCCAATAACATCTTGCAATGTAAATTAGTCAAGTCAAAGTGGGCGTAACCTTTATTGTCTCACTCAGCACGTCTTGCTCACCCACTAGCAGGTATAAATAGCAGGTACGGCCCGGAGCAAATCAGTGTCCGCTCGTCACTCCTGGAAGTAACATCTCTACAAGCAACAACTAGTTTCCGCTCGTCACTCCTGGAAGTAACATCTCTACAAGCAACTAGTACCAGCAAGAAAATCAGCAAGCAAGCATCAGTTCCAGTATCCAGTTCCAGTAATCCAGTTTCATCAACGCCGGCTGCCGCATCAAGCAAGTGGGAGTTTAGTCGATCGGGTCCTTCGACCGGATCAATCTACGAGTCACCGATCACGCCTGGGGCGATAGCGGGCCGTTCCCCTCGTCCAGGACGATGAATCGAGGTCGAGCTCGGGCCGGCGCGACGGGTGCGCACGGCAATCGACTCGGCTACGCGGGCCGCGGGCACCGCAGGAGCAGCACATCGGGCACCGGCATAACTTCGAGTGAAGATAGTACGAGCAACATCACATCAGGCGTCAGGTCCCTCATTATCCACGAGGCTCACGACCGAGCCTCGCCATCTGAGCGGGCACTCACGAGGGACCTGGACCCAGTCGCGGCGGAGAAAATGAAGAAGGAGTTGGAGGAAATGGTGCGTCAATTGGAAGACGCCGAAAAGAAGATAGCCGTCCAGAAGGAGGACTGGCGCAATAAATTAAGCAAGCTCAGGGAAGCTTTACGTACCAAGGAGTACAAAAACCCGGGTAAGGGTTCGGTTATTAATAGACAGACCGCCGGTCGTCTATCATCGGATTTGGGGGGTCCGATCAATCTACGTGTACACACACGCACACCGTTCGAGGCAACGGTACCGCACTACGGGGCACACGCAGCGGCAGCGTGCGCGAGCCCGACTTCGCGGAAGCCCATGGAGGGCATCAACTCCGTCGCGACATCAGCATCAACAGTGGACTGTTTCCACACATCCGTAGAGCAGCCGGGAGACGCCAATGCCGCGGCCGATCTCCCAACATTGAAGCCCAGCGAGAAGAAGATAGCGTGGGCAGAGTGGCGCCGCAGACGCAGCGACCACCGGGATAAGGAAAACGAGGCGCCGAAGGCGCGGAATAAAGCAGAGAGGAAAATATACATAGCTCAACCATCAAGGGAACTAGTTGAAGCAGCCTGCAGGAAGGCCAAAGAAAGAAAACGGGATCAACTAAAACTGAAGATTACCATACCAGTCAAGCAGCCATCTGAAGCAAACTCATTAGAAGTCGTCGAACAGTCATCGAAGAAATTTAAACCCGGAGAATGGGAACTTTAACGTAGCGTCAAAATAATAAGTGTTAGAATCAGTGAAAGAAAAGTCAATCAGTGAAAGTGCCTAAGTGATAACACCGTTGCAACCAATAGTGCGAGGCTTCGCCTCACACTAAAGGGGGAGAATTATGGACGACAACATCAACACGCGACGGCAGAGCTACGCATCGCGTCATACGGAAATTATACGTAAGAGAAATATGTGATTATTTATAAAGACTTAGATTGTTTAGAGTAAATAAAGAACCCAGTAGTTAGAATCCCCATAGTAATTATTTACATAAAAACACCCTCTCATAGCATTCATTTGATATTGTAAACATTAAAGTAAAATCCCAGTACAAATTGTATTAGAAAGAGAGAGGAGATGTTGCCTATGCGCGAGCGCAGCGCGGACTGGCCGCCATGGAGGGGAGGGGTGTATCGCGCCAACATGACCGTAACGAGAGCCGCGGCCACCGAGCCTGAATTAGAACTTAGTACGGCGCATTTTCACTTTGTATTTAATATGTTTACATTTATACCTTTACAACGGCTCATCGTATCAGAATGATTTATATATTGTTAGAAAGCTTATTAAAAGTTCTATTAAATGTTTAAACTTACAAATAAGTAAACTCAGTAGGTTCAGCGCAAATGATGAATAAGTGTTAAGAAAGGGACCGAATTACGGTTTGCCCGATTTCCATGTACGATTATTCAGATAAGAAAATATTTACGAACCCTACTGTACTTATAAGATCTCAAGCCATATTAGAACTTTGTAAATCAGCTTAGTCTTCCACCCATTAATATGTATAACATTCCAATAACATCTTGCAATGTAAATTAGTCAAGTCAAAGTGGGCGTAACCTTTATTGTCTCACTCAGCACGTCTTGCTCACCCACTAGCAGGTATAAATAGCAGGTACGGCCCGGAGCAAATCAGTGTCAAACGGAGCCTCCTGGAAGTCACAACAAGAAGAAGAAGAAAAACTACAAAGTAATAGGAAGTTAGGGACTTGAAATCAAGTCACTTAGGGCAGTTAGGGAAAAGTAAATAAAAAGTCTATTTCTCGTTATTCCTTTTTTTATTTTGGTAACATCGATTACCCAAAGTGTCTGAGGACACGGGCGAAGCCCAAACACACCATTCGGGCGCCGAGTGGTAGTACGCACTGTCCGAGCACATAGGGGCGGAGCTCGTCCGTCGCCGACTTGTGTCACGGCACTAGGTCATTCTTAGGTGACTGTGAGGGGCGAGCATTGCCGCGGCCGGTAGCGCGCGCGCTCACTCGCCCAGCCGACGCCGCCGAGAGCGGACGTCGCTCACAGTATTCTTCGTTCATGTTCTGGGGCACATTTCTTGGCATATTTGTTTGACATTGTGCATCTAGTTCTATATACTAAATCAATGGTTACTACAGATAACGGTAGTCTAACTTTTTCAACTACACTGCGTGATACTGATAACGGTAATAGGACTTTTGGGATAGATATTATAAAGCATAATATAGTGCACAGCACTACGGTGGTATGGTTCAGTCCCACCCTACACCCAGGGGTATTGCTAGGGGTATGATGGGTCTGACATGAAAAAGGTCATATCGTTACTGAAAACTTATGGCACTTACGTCCTTTTCTTTAAGCAACGCAGTTTTTTATAAATATCTCGAAAACCTTTGAACCGATCTTGTTTAAAACAAATTTCGCTGGTAGAATTTTATAATCCCTATGAGCATGATTTTTTTTCATATTTTTAAAATACACGGTTCAAAAATTAGAGGGGGGGGGGACACAATTTTAGTGACTTTCGGGGCGATTATCTCCGACTCTATTCACTTAATCCAAAAATATGCTTAGAAACCTTATATTTGTTTTGAAAGGCCTGTCGATTGATGTACCACAAGTGGGCTTGCAATGAAAAAATAATTTTTGACTTTCAG
The DNA here is from genome assembly GCA_945867215.1 of Epinotia demarniana. Classification (NCBI taxonomy): domain Eukaryota; kingdom Metazoa; phylum Arthropoda; class Insecta; order Lepidoptera; family Tortricidae; genus Epinotia; species Epinotia demarniana. The sequence continues at coordinate 38,440,179 of OX244261.1, read as the reverse complement.
TTTTATGTATGGGGTGCTAAAAAAAATCTTTTTTAGTAATTTCATTACAAAACTATGTAGCGGTTAACAAAATACACCCTATCTTCAATTTTTTATTCAAGTACACCTTATGGTTTTAGAGTAAAATGCCTGTGACATACTGACGGACAGACAGACAGACAGACAGACAGACAGACAGACAGACATGACGAATCTATAAGGGTTCCGATTTTTGCCATTTGGCTACGGAACCCTAAAAAGCGTTTATTCACAAAAAACAGTACATATTTAAGTTTACTTTTCTACTCGTACTATCTGCATGGCTATCACAAGAAGGCGCGCGAGCTCTCTTGATTTTTCTCGCACTATCCATCTCTCTCTTATTAGACAACTTAGAAAAAGTACCTATAGTGCGAGAAAAACCGTGAGAGCTCGCGCGCCCTCTTGTGATAGCCGTGCTGGTTCAGCGTCAGCCTTCATTCATGATCTGAATGAGAGCTCTTAAGTCATAACCAATGTAACGACTGCCTCTGGTTGGTTAATATCTCAAAGTTCACATAACGCTTAGTTGAAACATGTTCAACTCAAGTATCAAGTGCCGATACTCGTACGGTTATAGCTTTCCGATTAAAGTTATGTTATGGGGTAAATTTGAGTAGCGCCCACGAGCGAGCCAAGTTCCTACACTTGGCTTCGATTGGGTTACTACAAGTAGTCGATTCATTCTGTAGATTCAAGAGGAGGATGATCTGTGATATTTGAATAACGGAAACGTTCTGCATGCCGTGTCCAATCAGGGTTGCACAAGGCACGTTTTGCCTACCCAAATTAGGACTTTGGGTAGGTACTTATAAGCTTATAACATTCCCGACATGCCCCTATTTTTATCTTTATTTCTATAAATTCAGTTGGCAGGACAGATATTTATTCATTACATTATCATTCCGATCTTGACACGTTTTATTGTTATTGACCCTGTACATCACTGACAATATTACATTAATATTCCTTTTGACGCTTAGAGACCGTATACATCTCTACGAACATTAGAATAATTATTAATTGTATTTGGACGCTCAGAGACCTTATACATCCCTGGAATACTGAATTAATATCATAAACTTCTTGTTAATGCACAGACCTATCGAATGTAATGGTCATATGTATTTTGAAATTTTCTTTGTTTTCATTAGCTTCGTGACATTTAGTTTGTTAACCGTTTATTATTATTTTATTGTTAGATTATTATTTTTTATTGTAAATTACCGTTTGACATGTAAAAGTGGCAAAAGTGCCCTTGTGGCCTATTTGCAGAATAAATAAACGATTTTGATTGATTTTGATTTGGTAGGTATAACCGTCTTGTCCTGCGGCCATGATGGCCCATTTTGTAGAGCAGCCTAAGATTATGTTTCGCGGTGTATAAGCAAAGGTATAAAAAAAAGGTTTTTTTGACGTCACGTCGGGACAATGAAATGAAGCGTACTTACAGCGCATCTGTTAACACAGCGACTGCCAAAAATTGCTACGGGCTACACTCGTAGCCGATCTCGTGGTTTTCCCCGTACGTAGCGGAAAGTGCCAACAGCGTAGGTGCCCGCCAGACAGGTTCAGCAGGCGCCCGCCAGGCGGCCCGCCAGGCAGTGAAAGTGTATATCGCAGCCTGTGCACGTTTGCAATGCCAGGGCTATGATATACTAGACGCCCGAGTGGGTCCGCTAACGCCTAACTCAATTAAATCCATAGTAGCGGCTTGTCAAGTTGCCAACTCGTCCCGTTCGAGTTGACTGGGCGAGATTGTTCGAATTCGCGGGACAATCGGAACACGTACGTGGTTCCCAATAGTTCATGTAATTCGGTTTATATAGGTGGGACTTGTGAAGGACTTCCGTGTTGAGGTAACTTAGTTTGAGTGTAGACAATTAGAGCCTTCCGGTGACGCTGTTTATAAAGGGGATACATCCCGATTAACGTATGCGTTTGATGTCAAGTTTTCATTTGTCACGTGCCCTCATTTTCACAGGCGCCAAAGGACTCGCTACAATCTTATCAAATTAGATACTGCTAGCTTTTGCCCGCGACTCCGTTTGCGTTGACTTCCTTTTGGACTCTGAATGAATGAAAACATATTTCAGAACAAGTTCCATATCGGTTAGTTACAGTAACTTGTTTACTGGGATAAAAAGTATTTGTATACTAAAATACATCTTAATCCGTTTTCGCTTGATTTAGTAACAATCATCCAAACTTTCGCATTAAATGACAAGATTTTAATTAACTTGCAATGTATGTTCGCGTGGAATCTTGCAACTGAATTTTGCAGCAGATATCTTCAACCGATTGAACTGAAATTTTGGGCACAGGTATAGTTTGGATGACAATTCAATATTATTGTACCTTCGACCTGATCTGATGTTGGAGGCAACCAAGGAATTCAGTTACTTAACCGAAATAACCCCTTTGAGTTTGGGCTCGTTAAAATCGTCTCAATGAGTAGTTGAAAAAAGAAAACACAGAAACAAAGTACGGAAAAGTACAGTCGGCAATAAAAGCTTGTAACAAAAATGTTTTTTTTTACAGAAACTTGTATAGGTACTATTAGTAGGATTAATAGGATAGTAGGATGACAAAGAAATAAAGATAAGGTAGATTACGAACAACTTAGTGAAGCCGGTTTGTAACCATGCCAAATAAATTAAGCACACCACATGCACACATATACAAATCGAGATGAATAAAACACGAAATGTGTGATCACGATAGCATTAGGTACGACGCGTACTGGAGAGTTTTGTGCGATTCAGTTTTTATAGGCGCCAAAGCGGCCCCGAGCTCGTTTAGGGCACTACCGGGAAAGACCTTAGGAGGATGATGATGATGTGTGCGTGAGCGTGTGCTTAACTTATTTGGCTTGGTTAAAAACCCAAACTAGTTGTTCGTAATGCTCACTGTAAGCATTAAAAAAAATTTTTTCGAAGAATAAGGGACACCCTAATGTTCAGTCTATCTTTTTTCTTGGTCTGAGATCAGACTCCGTATCATGGTCGGCCTTATCACACGATAAGTAATGCAATGAATTTGCATTAATATACCGCGATGGAAACAAAAATATCTGTTTATGACTTAGGTTTCACCCTGTATACATACCCTGTATACACACACAATATCAATCTTATACAAGCGTATCCAAGCTTGCATTTAGCTTAGAGTTCCCATGCGTCACCACAACTATCTAGGCTATACTAAATTGGATTTTATTATAAAAGAACCTAGCCTGGCCTCGTGTATATAACGCTGTATATCGCAATTGCGGCTACACAAAATTGTTATCTACGGTCTAGGGATTAAGGTTGATTTCCGGATGACGTCTACTTTAGTCCGTGTTAGTCTCGCAGTATATTGCTTCATCGCTAAATAGAATTCTATTTACTTAGTCGTTAGGTTATTTTTTGTGTGACCAGTGTTAGTTAGTCGGTCCACGTACGGAGTAAGCCGTGTTGGTGACTACACTTGTTAGTTGCGAACGTTATTAGATGATAGGATTATGCCGTGGCTTTGGCTGTCTGATGTTTGTTGAGATTTAGGGTGACGCTTGCTGAATAAATAGATAGTTCTGGGAAACAGACTTGAAATATGCGTCTAAAAATTTTCTTCTGTCGCCTGGTTTGTAGACGCGCTGCTACTTACAACCCTACTCGCCTTGTCAATATATATGAGTGAATACCATCCAGCTTCATTAAACGCGCTTATAATGGTGATCTTCCGTTTCTCCGAAATTTTTGTCCGAATTTCACCAACGAAATTTTCGCCGATGATTCACTTTTGTCAACTTTTAACGTGCTACGCCGTAGCACATTCAGCATTAATTTTGTTTTTAAGCAGTAACGCTGCTAACGAAAATTATAAATTTTTAAATCAAAGCAAAAATTGAAAAATTTTATGCTCCGACCGGATTCGAACCGGTGACCACAGGCAATTATGGCCCGTCGCTACTAACCAACTGAGCTATCGGAACAATCCGGGTTCGGGCACCAAATCCTTCAATCAGTTCCTTCATACAACGACGCCTTAGGGAGGCGTGTAGCGACATCTGCCAGAAGACTGACTTCTTAACGGCACCAACGTCTCAAATTATATTGAGAAATCGTCAGTAACGATGCGCCACCCCATACTAAATTAATTTTTGTTTTTAAGCATCAACGCTGCTTACGAAAATTATAAAAAAGCATTAAATTTTTCATTTTTTCCTTTGATTTAAAAATTTATAACATATAGCATTGTTCGGCTTTGTAGCAGAAATCGTTCGTAGAGGCATGACGCATGCGAACCTTTTATCTTATCTTATCTTATCTTATCTAGATGAGGGCCCTTTCGGATGCACTTCGACCCAGTGGGATCTTTTGTGCATTTGCCCTCTCCTTATGTCTACTCCCAACATCGCTCCATCATTTCCACATAGCGGATGATGCAGCTCAGCGGAAGTACCTTGAATTCCTTTGGTTGCGGATAACCGTTACCGAAGTAATTCATTCTTTGTCTGGCAAGGGCATGACATTCACACAATAAGTGTTCCATAGTCTCATCCTCCTCGCCACACATTCTACAGTCTAAACTGTCCGATAGTCCCATCTTGGCCAAGAGATCCTTGACCCCGAAGTGACCTGTGAACACCCCAGATATGATTCTGAGCTGCTTCCTACTGGATTTCCAGAGTTTGTTAGTCCAGCCCGAGTCCACTCCTTCTATGAAGAGCTTAGAGTGCCTTAAGCCCGCCTCATTCCTCCACTCGTGTTGGTGTTTGGTTTTGGCGTGGGTTTTAAAGGCCGAAGTTATGGTTCCCTGCGAGAGTCCCACACATGGTTCTGGACCTACAAAGTGATTTGTAGACCCCCCTCTTGCAAGCTCATCCGCTCTTTCGTTGCCGATGAAGCCCTCGTGCCCTGGTATCCAAACTAGTTGCACCTTATTATGCTTTCCAAGCTTGTTCAGTGCCTGGACGCCGTTATAGACTAGTCTAGATTCCACTTTCGGCGCCGTAAGTGCTTTAAGGGCCGCTTGACTGTCACTGAGTATATAGATGGTCTGCCCTCTGGTTTGCCTGTCTATATTCTCCTGTGCACAGGCAATTATAGCGTATGTCTCCGCCTGGAAGACGGTTGCCAAACTACCCATGCGAACCTTTGGTCCTGAATGGATCAGAACAGAACATAGCACCCGGATGAGAGGCCGAAGAGCGCCCTATGCTCAGCAGTGGCAATTACAGGCTGAGAATGAATGAATATCGGGGGCAAAGAAGTGTATGGCCGTATCTAAATTATCATCATTATCATAACTACGCGATATTTATTTACATGTAATTTAAATATGAGTACAAAGCGCGAGAATTTTAAGTGTGATAAGTTTACGGGCCGCCTATACGTATGTGTGCTATAGTATGCAGTCAGCAGTAGATGTGTCGCATGCGCATTGCGGCTCTCCCTCGACCCCTTAATCGACCCTCCGAGTGTCGATTTCCTTCCAAGAATTATCAAAGGTGTTCTAAAGAAAGGTAGAACCTAAATCAGGTAACGTTAGTTCATCTTCAAATATAGCTTTCTACGCGTGTTAGTAAAAGCCCCACTTTCCGCCCGCCGTCCGACATTGAGTAACGTAACATACATCACTCGCCGGCCATCCGTCAAGCACCTTATGCGATTACATACCGACCTGTCACAATACAATACAGATATGTACTCCTATTGTCCAGCCAAGATCCTTTTAAGTAAGTATTTGTAAAGCTTGGGATTTGTGAGCATTCGTAAAGCATTTGGAACGAGATAAAGTGTAATGGACGGTCACTTAAGTTTCGCATGTTATAACTAATTATTTATTTATTTATTTATTATCTCAAAAATGTACTTATGTGGTAGGTAACATACAACAAATTTCGCCAAACTGAGATCAGTTTGTTGGCGAATAGTGCGCTCACAAATAAGTCGGTGTTTGTTATACCTACTGATGTGACACTTAAACTTCAAAAAAAAAAAAAATTTTTTTATAAATCTATTAATCCATTTTTTTTAGTACAGTCGAATTGAACTATATGTTTAAACTTTAGCGTATAGTTTGTAGTGACCCTGCTTTCGAAACTGGTGTATATCACATCATCAGCCTATATACGCGTCCCACTGCTGGTCACAGGCCTCCTTTCATGTATGAGAGGGAACGGGCAGTTGTCCCCACGCTGGCCCAGTGCGGATTGGGGACTTCACATACACCTTTGAATTTCTTCGCAGATGTATGCAGGTTTCCTCACTATGTTTTTCCTTCACCGAAAAGCTAACGGTAAAAATTAAATCATATTCCGTAGGTACATAAGTTCCGAAAAACTCATTGGTACGAGCCGGGATTCGAACCCACGACCGCCGATTGACAGCCGCATGCCTGAACCACTGGGCTACCGTAGCTTACATTATTAGCATAAATATTACAGACATTTATTGCTAAAATAAATTAACTATCAGATAATTGCAGTGTTGATTGCATTCTTCGTATGATGTTCGTATCGTCAGCATAGGGAAATGCACATGTGATTGAAAGGTCATTTCACCGATTATTAAGTTCAAGAATTGATTGAAGTGTCAAAACGTTACTACTTCTATTTTCAACGTTTCAACGTTTACAACAGCCAAATATTTCCCTAATCTTGATATGACAAGCGCTAAACAGCTGTATGCAATTCCCGATCGAGTAGCGGCGAGTGTGTATATTAACCGCATAGTCTTGGTATCCGCGCAGACACGAACCCTAATTGCGGCCGACCACATACAAGGCTTCCGATTCAAGGGATAGATATACCTATATGCTATATAAATTCCTATATGCCGTGCTTGGCTGCCGGGCTGAGGGGCACTTTCGCAACGAATTAATACTTCTATTGGTATAGGTATGATACAGAGAGGGAAAGTCTAGTCTATTCTAGTCTAGTCTACTTAGTCAAACTAAAACTCAAAATTATCTTTATTCAAGTAGGCCATGGAAACAAGCACTTTCTGTCAAAAAGGTTGTAAGATTGTACGTAGTAGGTAATCTCCAGAAATACTCATCCGATTTCATAAATTCTTACACCAGTGTATAGAATGGACTTTCCGGGTGAACACTGAGTATATTTTTTTCCGCAGCTCCGCCTGAGTTTTCTGTAATTCGCAGGCGCGGGCTACCCCTTGAAAATGTATGTTACTTTTTGGTCACAATCACGACGCGACGACGCTCTCTACAGCGTTCCACACAACATTAGAAAAATTTGAATCAAAATCAAAACACATTAGTATTGTTATTTTAGGTATAATGCCGTTAAGTTTCATTTACCTTTATCTGTCACTTTGACATTTCTGTTCGTAAGAAAGGGACAAACTGTACAAATTATTGAAATTCACAACTCTGTCGGAACGAGATACATGACACCAATGCCCTTGTAACCATAGACCGGTGATGCCTCGCCGTTACTGCGGTTTGCAGTCTTCGTCAATTATATGACTTGATGTACATAATTATGTACGTATGTTGTGTAATCTGATTGGGGCTGAACCAATCCAGTTCAAGTCGCTTGGAAACAGCCGGCATAAAGACGTCCATTCAGCGAAGGCACTAAAATGTTCTCACAAGAAGAGGCTGCTTAAAATTGCTGCAAATGTCGTTAACCAACATACGATTTCTCGTCCAATATTCCCACTACACTATATGTACATCGACTCTAATCGCTCTGCGTCGCCACGCGAAAGAACCTAGCTGCTTTACGTAAACCTGAGGGCCATTCATTGTGGCACTTGAAATGTGCGTTTTGTTTTTTATCCACGTGTCACGTCGTGTTTTGACGACCGCTTTATCCTAGTTGGTAGTGCCCTGCCTATGAAGCAAGACGTCCTGGGTTCGAATCCCGGTAAGGGCATTTGTGTGGTGAGCACGAATATTTGTTCCTGAGTCATGGATATTTTCTATGTACCTATTTAAGTATTTATTTATCTATTTAAGTATGTCTATCGTCGTCTATTACCCATAACACAAGCTTTGCTTAGTTTGGGATAAGGTCGATTTGTGTAAGATTGTCCCCCTAATATTTATTAACCGACTTCAAAAATATGGAGGTTCTCAATTCGGTTGTATTTTTTTTATGTTAAGTCAGTATGAAGTTTCGGACGAAACCGACGGCCCGAATTCTAAGGTGCACGGAGCACGAAACATCAACATGGGATGGGCACCATAAGTGTTAAATGAGCCCTCTGTTGCCAAATAATTGCCAGCACATAATTACCCTCATTTATTACGGGCTAGGACGGGCGCTTTATTATTTATAAGTAGGGTAGTCTGCCCTTTGTAAAGGTCGGAAACGTGAGCTTCTACTTTTGATATTAAGGTACTTAATTGTTACAGGGGCGCTTAGAAATTATAGTAGCCGTTTCACTATGAGTTACAATTTTACAACCCTAAACAGTTAAAAGTTTCCTAACCGGGCCATCCTCCAAGAACTAGGCATCAAGCAGCGCCTATCTTCATTAGTCCAGGCTCGTATCCTCACCTTCTTTGGACACGTATCTCGACGCGGCCGTACGTCCATCGAGCGACTGGTGGTGCAGGGCAGAGTAGAGGGCACCCGAATGCGTGGCAGATCACCAATGAGATGGACAGACCAAATCAAGGCAGCACTGGATGACCCCCTGTACCAATGCACCAAAAAAGCAGCCCTCAGAGACGAATGGCGACGAATTGTGAGGCGGGTTACTCGACCGAAATGACGACCACGACCGCTCTGTCAAGAGTGCTACGACTGAGAAGAAGAACCGGGCAACACTGGTCAAATAGCGCTATTGGTAGATAGCCTCAGTGTTGCCAGTTTGGACTTGTAGTTTCGTGAAACGAGCCACGACTGTTATTGTTTCAGCGCGCATGATGGGTCCTACACTTCAACAACATTCTCAGTACACTTGAGATTGATTTCAGTTGGCCGAGTAGTTGCTTTTCGAATGGACAAAAAGCAACTTTACCGTCCAAGGTACAAGATTGTAATTCCAATGACAGTTTTATAAAATTTTGGTCAAATTAAATACATACTCTCAACCACATACTTAAGTATAGCGGAAAACACCCAGAGGACCGATTCTTGACTTTCGACCGCTCGACTCTTTCACTCGAAAACTGACAAAAATGATGAAATCCTATTTTAAAATACCGATAGAAAATTGAAAAACGAATGGTATTGACTACTCGTATTCAATTCTATTGGTAGAAAGTACGTGCCTGCCGTTTTGACACTAAATACGTACCTATTTACTTTCGTTTAATTTTCGAGCGCTCGAAAGTCAAAAATCGGTCCCCTGACCTCGATTTTAAGAATCACGTTTTGAATAAGTACCGGGGTTTGCGCAGTGAAAACATAGAAAACGAAGGTAGCCGGATTCTAATAACCCTTAGACTTAACCGAGAGCAGAAATAACCCATTTTCTGTGGACAAACAAATGAATCCATGCAAATAAATATACCTACCACACCGGTGGCAAATAAGCGTTGGCATGGCTTGTCTGATGGTAAGTTATTTTCTTTTTTATCTTATGGCAAATTATACACTGAGATAATTACTTATTCATCATCATCATCATATCAGCCAAAAAGCGTCCACTGCTGGACATAGGCCTCCCCCGAAGAGTGCTAAAGTGACCGGTCCTGCGCCATCCGCATCCAGCGGACTCCCGCCTCCTTTACCGGGTCATTATTTATTACTATACTTAACTACTAATACGTACGACGTAACTCGAAAAGCGGCCAAGTTAAAGTGGGACTGGGCAGGTCACGTCTGCCGCATGCCGAGTGAGTTATGGGCAAATAGTGCTACGCAGTGGAAACCTAAGAACTCGAAAAGGTGACGCGGCAGACCTCGTCGGCGATGGCGGGATGAGTTATATACTCCTTTTTAAAGGACTGGCCAGATCAACCTGAAAACCGCGATCAGTGGAAGAAGAGGGGGGAGGCCTTTACCCAGCAGTGGGACACTTCAGGCTCTATATAATCCATAATAATATCATAAATGGGAAAGTGTATGTGTGTTTGTTTGTTTGTCCGTCTTTCATGGCAAATTGACGTGATTTTTAAGTGGTGATAGTAGAAGGGATGGAGAGTGACATAGGATAGTCGGATAGTCTGCAGCATCTTAAAAATATTTTTTTAAAGAAATAAATAAATCTAAATCATCTGACGGTCGTTCTTGGTGAGAGGGCATTCGAACATACTATGTTGCACTGTTTGCTTCGGACATCCACAATTCCACAATTCAGTCGCTCCAGCCCCATTCCAGCTGTTAACGTAGCGCATGGACGCCGGATCTAGGGTACTCGTGCGTGATAACGACCCTCTAAATCCCTATTAGATTCTTGAAGAGGCACCGACAAGGTTAATGAAATTGGTGGACCTCAGCGTCGAACTCTGGACTACACTCAACGCCATACATAAGGGCCCCTTGAGACCGGCCATAATTGATTCCATAAGCCCTTAAGATGGGCATTATTGTGCCGGCAGTGCGTTCACCCCGCCACCCTTCAGTCATAGAGCTTCCCACAATATACGTGTTATGGCCAGTATATTGATTTCATAATGATATAATCTGCACTAATATTATACAGAGGAAAAGTATGCGAGGTTCAGTTTTTGTTTATCTCTGGAACCAAGTACTCGCCCAATTTCAAAAAAAACATTCACTGTATATAGAATAGGACGTTTTGCTGGGTTATTGTAGGGGAGACCGGGGGCAATGGTACTACTTTAGAAATAATGACCTATAACTCAGAATATAAAGCTACGACGTAAAAATCGCTTAGGATATAACATTCTCGTCTCATTGGCTATCAGAATCTAGAAAATATTTTCATTTAATCGCACCAGAATGGTGTAAATTGAGTTTTTGTCCATGAAGTCCTTGTGTTACAATTGACCCCTAGTACGGGTCAATTGTACCAGATAATCAGAGGTCAATAAAACCCAAAATAATGTTTTAATCAATCAGTAATTATTGTTAATTTCTTAAAACGAATCAGTCTGTTACGTTACATCAGTCTTAATTGTAGAGACTCATATTTACACTAGACAAAGGTAGCATTGCAGTTGAACAAAACGTAATATAATATTTTCCAAGTTTTTGAAACATATTATGACTTATTATAAAATAAATACTTAGGGGTGCTCATAGCACACACCTTACAAGCAATAACAACATCTCAATGCAACAAAATAACGAATTACTTTACAATTAATAATCCCATACAGTTACAATTGACCCCTGGTACAATCAACCCCATCCTTCACCACAAATAAATTTTAAATAATACCACTGAAACGGATGGCATTGCGTGTATTATAATGTATATACATCCCGAAGTATTGTATGAATCATCGGGATGAATCATAGGTACAACATAAAATACTTACCTGAGATTTAACTTGTTTCAAAAATAATTAGTTTCAATTGTCTTAGCAGTCGTGTAGGTACAAACTTTGGGTCAATTGTAGCACGGGGTCAATTGTAACGTTACAATTAACCCCGAGTGCCATGATACAATTGTCCTTTTTTACTCGCACTCACTAACCTTCACAAATCTCGATTTCTATATCTAACTGACCCCCACACTGTGACACATTAAAAACTTTAATAACTAGAGAATCGCAATTCAGTACAACTTTCACACTACGACTATTAAATTATAAACACTAGTAAAAAACGTAAATCGTAAATATTTACTTTGGTCAGTCAAAAATGCAAATCGTCGTGTAGCACATGCTTTTCGCACGGCAGCGAGTCGCCGACTAGTGAGCAGGTAGAAACACGCTCAAAGCACACTGGTGTATACACATACATTTATATTTTGATGTGGTTGCAGAGTTATAGGCGATGGTACTTTTGACCCGTGGTACTATTTACCCCGGTCTACCCTATGTATATATGTGCTTACTTTATTGTACACAATAACAGTTTAAACACAATATGAGTTGTATTATTGCTAGCTGTCCGCGCGAATAAATACGATGTAAAAGATGAGTGTATGTAAAAAAAGCGGCCAAGTGCGTGTCGGGCCACGCGCAGGGTAGGCTTCCGTAGTTGCCCGTCTGTCACAGAATGCGGACTTGAAAGGGGCTTTTGGGGTTTTTATTATAGTTTACCCTCGTAAATAATCGTAAATATGATTATTTCTATAACACACCAATGTATATGGGATCGTTTCGCCGGTTACGCGACCACCTTCGGTTAGCGACCACCTGAAGGACAGGTTTTTTCTATTGAAGATAACTGCCGTGAAAAAGCAACTACCGTCCACGGTAAAAGCTTCAAATTCCAATGACAATGTATAATAATATGCACCCGAAATTAAGTGCATTTCTTACCAGATAACTAGTTACGTCTACTACTCGTTAACGAGTTATGGCTACTTAACTGTGATAGTTTTCCTTTTAAATTCATTATATGTACTACTGCCTCAAATTTCTTCACGTCCCCAGTAGTAGCCATTTAGCCGGCAGGGGGGGGGGGGGGGGGGGGACGACATGACTCGAACAAAAATTAGGGCTATAAATCCCATTATCTCGCAAATACATAACCGAGTTGAAAAATAGTTTTAGAAAACCCGTATTATTTTGAACAAGCTATCCAACGATAGGTTTAACGAGAAAAAAAAATACATCACCAATTTACATGTAGAGGAGGCACCCTAAAAAAAATTTTTTTTCAGGATTTTATTCTACTGTTTTGTCGGTGTGATTGGTTTATATAACCACGCCGAATTGCAGTTTTCTAGTTGCAAGGGTTACTGAGCTAAGCCGAAGACGGACAGACAGACCGACAGACAGACAGACAAACGGACGGACATGGCGAAACTATAAGGGTTCCTTGTTGACTACGGAACCCTAAAAATAGAAGCAATCACAGTCACTATTACATTTACGATACCTATAATAAAATACATTCAACGGAAAAATACTGTCTCAAATATTTATATTGTGAATTCGACGTAGGGGTGATTTGTCACGGCTCCAGCCACTCTGACATATTGTGAGGGGTTATTACGCTGGCTTCGAGAAAAGGTGAGTTACACCTTTGTTCTACAGTTTTGTTATCATTTACTGGGACAGGTTACATATATTGCACGTAGATTGGCCTGTTTTTCAAAGGAACATGTAATAAGTTTACAAGCCTAAATGGCTACACGGGTCAGGCTTGTAAAATTGTAACTTGTAGTTTCATGAAACGAGCCATAATTAATTGGGGATTCCTTCTTACTCGGAAATGAGTTTTTGATGTAAGTTGGTATTGAAAATTATATGTGTTCTTTGCACTGTATTGGGATGAACTGACAGTCAGATGAGTATGGTACCAAAAATGTGAATTTTGAATTTCAATATGGACGTCAAAGTTGGGTTTATAAAAAGTCTAAATGTGCAGCACTACCAAAAACAAACCTTTTTTCAAATACTTATGTGAATAATAATTTTATTATTACAAATTCACTGCCAAGAATATTCCGTGGTTTTTCTCGTATATAGCGGAAAGCGCGTACGGCGTAGGCGCCCGCTAGGCGGGTTCCTGGCAGGGAAAGTGTTAAGATCTTGTCACTCTGATAAAAAATTTTTTAATCCGCTACGGTGGCAAATTAAATTAATTACGGCCTCACCGTACATACTGTAGACGAATCTGATTCCAGTGGAGTCAGGTACGTCGTTTTCTCTTTAATTTCAATTGCTGTGATAGCATGAGACTATGAATGTTTTCAGCACAATTTGAACTCACCTTTATCGAAACATTACTGAACAACACAAGTATATAAAAGACCTTGTCCAAATTCCACAACAAACTCCTAATTGCCCGGCCCAAGGAAGCCCGTCTGACCTTAAATCATATTTCACCCCTACCCCATTGTGTACACACTATTTTATTTATCACGAGTCTTAAAACACGACTACCCCCGTATTTTAACCGAAAATGCCCCAACCCCCGCGCCTGGGGATTCCTCTGGAATTTCCTTAATATTTCAAACAAAGTTTCTGAATCAATTTGAACAGACGCCGTTTTAGCCCTAAACCAATTTAGAAAGCCCCCGGGCAGTTGTAAAAACACGCATTATTATTGATGTAAGTGCCTTTTACTGGGGATACCACGAAGATCTTTGCTATGACTATACTTCCTTTTACTACCGCTATGGTTGTATGGGGCACAACAAATGCCATGACGCTACTAAATCTATCCTCCTCTCCATAATAATCATAGTGTGAGAAAGAGAGGGCCTGTGAATCGTGCGACACGCTACTTACTTGACTGCCGATCGTGTCTGTCCGTCCAGTGATTGACTCACCTGATGGTAAGCGACGACAGAGGGGCTAATGCAAACTGAAAACGAACTTCGTTCGAGTATCTCCCTCTCTGTCGCGCGAACTTGCAAGTGCAACAGAGAGGGAGATCTTTTTCGTTTCGCGGTAGGGCCTCAGCAAAGCCCAAGATGAAGCTCGCTGGTTCATTAATAACCCATTCACTCTTGTTTTAAAGGCTCTAGCTCGCTTGACGGTCAAACGTATGACCAACACAGTCTTATTTCATTGAAAATGGTAGATCGAACCGATCGAACGTCAATAATTTAATGAGAAAACAAACTTCATATTCTACGATAAAGTGCGTCCTTTTGTCGTGGACACTGCTTTACCCAGAACAGATAACACGCAAAGAAATGGGTAGTTTATTTCGATTTTGCGATAGCCGTGTAGAACGGGGGATTTTTTTGTAGGTGCAAGAAAACCCAAGATGTAGCTAGCCGCGGTTCAATTAATGCGACCGAGGGTGTAACTTGTGGGTAGAGCAAAACCAATCTTAAATTGAACGCCCCTCCGCTAAATGACATATAGAAAAAGTGTGAAGGAAAATCTTTATTGCAACTCTTCATATGTATATTGTGTGTGTGAAAGTGTGTATGTAATTCTAAAGTGTCGCAATAAATATTTTTTCTCAGACATTGAACTATGGAAATACGGTATTTCACATAAGATGAAATGAAACTTCAAAAACGGTCCGTTAGAATGGAATTGCTAGGGATTACTTGCTTTGTGACGTCACAGTCAAACAACGTCCATATGGTTGAAATGAAAAATTGATAATTTCCGAGTATTTTCGTAATACTTATCTGTTGCTAATGAAAAAACAATTCATTTTCAATGTTGTCAAATACCCTTTCATTCCAAGGTTAGTTCTGCTCAATAGTCTTTATTAAAAGGGAATAAGAGCTTTTGACGTCTTCGATTGCGCAGTTTCTTTTGATGCTGACTGTACCTATATTTTCACAGCCGAATTTAACTCCAACCGCAGTTATCCAACATTTTTGTCTATTAATATGCAAGTTTTTTTTTCTTCAAGTGTAGGCTCTCACAGTTCGTCAACTAACAGCCCGTTCACACAGGGTCTCCGTTTTACTGTCCCGTTTATCGTATACGTTTTTTTTTCATTGATGGCGTATGGAATTGTATGAGCGACTTCACATATGAAACAGTATTCAGTATTCAGTAATTGTGTCTAATTGTATCCGTTCAAACGGGCACCGTAAATACGGAGACTCTGTGTGAACGGGCTGTAAGTTTAAGTTTATATTTTCAGTTTGAATAGGTACAGCCAGAGTTATTAATATACGTACATACATAAATATCTGTACAGGACTCTATTCTCAATGTGATAAAGACGTGTACAGATAGGTAGTTATGTCCTTATTTATGTACAGTCAGCGTCATATAGTTACTAGCAAATATTTCGGTACACGTCTTTATTACTGTAAGAATGACAGTGTGTTACGAAATATTTGACTACCATGGCTGCTAATGACGCTAACTGTACGTTAATATCCCTGACAGAACTTGTTAACAGAACTTATTAACGTAGGTTAGGTTTAGACATATAGAAAAACTTTATTTAACATCACATTATTTTACAAAGGTACAGTATACAAATTAGGGCGAGTTGCACCTACTTACGATTACAGACCGATCAACGTTAAATATGGCACTGACAGCTGTCAGTCCATAGAAACTTGTCAAAAGTTCCATACATTCAGATTTTAACGAACACCGCTTACGATTACAGACGGTTTGGTGCAACTCACCCTTAGACTTAAAACGTATACAATGTCGTACGAGGCATTAACATTGTGTGATGCTAAAAAGGGGCTTGACTCAGCATAATGTTGTAGTGAGTACTGAGTACCTACACTGCAACGCTTGTTTTCAGTCAGTCCCTTACATATAATGAGTTTTAATTCTAATATTACGTCAAAACGGGATGAATATGTAATTGGAATGTGAGTAATGGTGTGTGTATTTTAATTAATATGTAATGAACTGTGGTTTAGATGAACTCATAATAGGTATAGATATATATGTTAAGTAACAAGTAAGTATATTGAACAAAAATATGTAGAGAGAATATCAAACAATTGATATGACACGTCAAGGCAAGTTTAAGTACATTCGTTTACAAGAAGACCATACTAAAACGTTTGACAGCTCCAAAACACTTTACCATCCACATTTTATTACGTACCCCGTTATTCTGTAATTTGTTCTAAGCTAACCTCAACGCTCACCCACAAACATTATATTGACGGCGCGAATCGTATTAACTAAGCGTAGGCGTGTCGGGTAGAGTGAGGCGCATGAACGCGTAAAGAATATAGCGGCCCTTGTCATAGTAACGTAGTAAAGTGGCGTTGTTTGAATGCGTCACATCAGTGCTGCGACAGGGTACTAAAGCGTTCAGTTACTTCTGTTTTACATGCGTTAAAGATTTCCCCGAAGTCTGGAGTCATGTCGCGAGGCCGCAGCCGGTTCAAGGATTACCGCGAGCCTGAAGTATTAGGGCGCAGTACGTGTCGTAGCAGTAACATAAACATTTAAAGCAATTGCTTTATCGCTTTATGCTCTGGGTCCATATAAACAGTACTTAATAACAATTAAAAGACTTACAAACTGAGGTTGATACAAATTATAATACCTACATAATTACATACATTGTAAATTAAACCCAAACAAGATAAATAATTTCGAACATGGAAGTGAAAAAAACAACTGCGAATGTAATTTTTTTGTACGTAGGTAGTTAAATAATAATGATATTTTTTTATATTAATGAGTAAAGATGCGTACCATATGTCAGATCAAATTTTAGTAACTCAGTATTTTTGTACAAAAAAAAAACAAATCCAAATCTGCAATTGGCAAGAGTTAGCACGGAACCGAGGCCAAGATTCATTTTGGGTCGCTGAGCTAACGGAGTAAGTAGTTAAGTAAGTATTTTTTTAAACCGGGGGTAAGTCTAGTTACTTCTTTGATCATTGTATGTGCCGCGAGTCTTGCAAGGCAGTTTCGCGAGTACCCATGTTTATTAACGTTGTTCAACTTAGGACCTATTCATTTGTAACTTTTGTGAGGCGTATCCTTTGTAGGTACCTACTAAAGCTCTCGTTGCCTCTTTATTAGGTACAGAATACAGTTGCCGTATTGATTATTCAACTGTGCACGAACTGGTTTTTGAGTGAATTGAAACGTTACAATATCGACCTTTTATTAGGCCTGCAACACACTGGCGCGGCCTGCGGTGGCGGTCGATAGTAAAGACAGCTAATGACAAGTTTACTATTATCCGCCGCGCCCAGGCCGCGCTACTGTGATGCAGACTTTAATTGAGTTCTAACAATTAATTAGGATTTAACTTAATTAACTTTTTTATGCTCTAAGTAGGTAGTCGGGAAGATACCTAATGGTTACTTCGAATGTCAAGTTCAATTTTTTTTACTGCGTAATAACGTACATGTACGTATTGTACACAAGACACTTGTAAAAATAAACACAAAATAGGTCGGTACAAAGGAAAGTCGGTCACAAAAACTTATTCCTGTAAAGCATCTCTTCCCGTTAACCTTTGAGCAATTGAGACTAGATCTAGGAACTACAAGATAGACCAGGGGTTTTCAAAGTGGGGGGCGCGACCACATTTTAAGGGGGGCGCGGAGCCTTGGGAAATCCTTTCGCAAAAACTAGTGGACGCCGATCCTTGGGATTAGGTACTCAGCTGACCCTAGACTCCTAAGAGCCGTGGCGCTAACGTCAACGCTAGGAAGATGATGATGATTTGGCTAGCTAACCCATTCACTTCCGTTTCCTTGCATCGAAGCGAAGGGGGGCGTGGGAACTTCATTTTAGGCAGCAGGGGGGCGTGCCTAAAAAAAGTTTGGAAACCCCTGAGATAGACAAACTAAAACGTGTACGGAGACGTATTTATCTTGGACGTGTTTTTGTATGGAGATGTGCTTTTTAGTATTCTTCACTCGTCTTGTCCCTGTCACGATAAGTCTTTTCTTTTTTAAGATAATCTCTAGAGCAAGTGTAATAAAGAGGTTAAAGTCTGTGAGGCTGTAAGTTTGTATGTAGTGGCGAATCTCCGGAGCTACTCATTTTATTTCCAAAGATCGTTCGCCAGTGTATAAAATGGAACTTGGGGATGGACAAAGGCTATATACTTTATACCGTGCCTTCTTCTTTGCCTGTGTTCTTTGTGATACGCGGAAAGAGTCGATAGTCTATACTAATATTATAAAGAGGAAAAGTCTAAGATTGTAGCTTTGTAATATGTTTCTAAGATCTGATCTGGATGCGGGTGGCGCAGGACCAGTCATTGTGGCACTCTTTGGGGGAGGCTTATGTCCAGCAGTGAACGTCTTTCGCCTGATATGATGATAATGGTGATGATGTTTCTAAGATTGTTTCTTTTGGACAATCTCCGGAACCGCTTACCCGATTTAAAAAATCTCTTTCACTTGAGTGTAGTTTGAATAATGTATCTGGAGTGTTACAGGTCATATTTTATCCTGCGAGTTTGTCTGCGTTCTTTGCAATACGCGACCGAAGCCGCGAGGGCAGCTAGTAAAGAGTAAAAGAAAAACAATAGCTCTATGATTGTTTAAACGGCAAATGCGTATAACGAAATATTCCAAGAAACGAAATCTTTTCCCTCTCACCCGTAAGGGTCCTTAGTAATCAGTTCCATACTCGTAAAAGGGTTGAAGAGTTGGGATCCATCGGCCGCACGCGCGCAGCTGTCGAGTTGCGGAAGTTCGGTCGCACGTTTGCGTAAGGGCTTATGGCGTTCTGATGAAACTGTTATGGCGCGTGACACGCTGGGAATATGAAGAAAGAAAAGATTTAGCCACGTGAGTACGTACTTCACGTGGCTAAATCTTGAGCGGATCCGCTCAAGATCCGTTTGGAAAAAAAAACCGGAAAAAGCACTGGAGTGTTACGAATTATGTCTCAAACTTGGCTCCTTTTTTGAGTAGCCTTTAGGCTATTTTGGTTCGGTAAGCTGTGTATGTTGGTTTTTCGCGGGTTTCATTCTCTTTGTTCTAGTGTTCTGTGTTACAGATAGGAAGATATGCCAACTTCGAATGTCAATTTTCGTGAGCATCGCAGGTTGAATCTTAGTTTTTTGGCTTTTTAAAGTCTGAATGTGTATGACTGTAATTAATAATATAACACCATTTGTATATAGTGTGTAAGTCTAATACGGGCGATAAATTAAATCGGACATAGTATTCATTAGTGTAATCATGAAGTAAAAGGTTTTTTGATGTTGCAGGTCTTTACGACCCCACAATAATTATTTTTTAAATTTCTCAACAGCAATGTGCTGTAAACATGGTTACGGTACCGAAATGACAAATGTCCATTAGCAACTGTCAACGAGCGTTTAACGTGAGTGTGTTTGCATTACATTGCGGGCTGAATTATTTTGTATGGACAAAATTATTGTTGCAACTTTAAGTAAATGTTATCTAATTACCTTTACTTTGTCCTATACTAACCACCGTTAAGAGATTCGCCCGTATTAGACTTACACACTGTATAGGTACCACATGTAATGGCCAATAAATATTTTTATTTACATTCCTATTTTATAAGGCTTTCGGAGGGTAGCGATATAGACAACCAGTATAAATGTGTCCTCCAGTAACGTAGTGGTTACAAATATAGGGGTCGTGTTGTACTAGGAACCCACTGTCTAGTTGTTCCGTGAATAGATAGACAGTTCGTCCCTAATTAGTCAAGACGGATTGATGGTCTCGGTCTTTATTCCGGGAGCCCCCACGTAAATGTTATTCTATGTAGGTCTTATGTTCGCGTTCCTTTTTGCTTACGCAATTTTGTGCCTCTTAGTAGGTGATTCGTGCATGCTACATGAATTCGATTTTCCCTACGTAGTACCATAAACGAGTAAGTAAAGGTTCTGTCAGGAAGGAGATTGCAGAGCATAGGAACGCCTGGCGATTGCTCCCCCGACCCGACATGAGAAGAAGAACTGTACGCTGACGAGTACATGTGCAAATGTATAATTTGCGACACTTCAAACAAATTATTTTCCGTGTAATAAATTAATTAAATGACAGAAACGAATGCGAGTCCGTACTCCGGTTTATCTTCCCCTAATTAGAATCGACGAAGTTCCCTTGTTCGGATACTTTTCAACTTCAAGTCGCAGATTTATGCCCTTGTTCCGACTCCGTTTATTTGCTGACGGTAAATTACCACTTGATACACGTTTTGGTGAGATTTTTGTACTAAATATAATTTTTGTACTAACCAAGTGTGAGGATAAGTAGGTATTTATAAGGTAGGAGTTGAAAATTACATATTATACTGCATATGAAATTTACAATTAGGTATATTCGAGACATTAAGTATTAATCGAATTTCCTTCGTCACCTTTCGTGAGATATTAAAATAATATTAATAACTAGCTTCTGCCCGCGACTTCGTCCACGTGGAACTCTTTTTAACCCCCGACGCAAAAAGACGGGTTTTATAAGTTTACGTGTGTGTGTGTCTGTGGTAGCGTAGCTCCCTAAAGGATGGACCGATTTGAATGCGGTTTCTTATGTGTCATAGATAATATTATCCTGAGTGTTCTTAGCCATGTTTCATGAAAATCTGTTTAGCCGTTTTTGAGATATTGGACTTTGAAATGAAAATGTCGGAGGTTTTTCAACTTTTCTAAGTTGTACCTATATCGTAGCTCCTTACAAACTTTTGCCACCTTAGACGATGATTCCCGCAATAAAAAGTATTTTAAACTCGTATGTTAATCCAGGTTATACACTATTATATACACATATATATATATATATGTATACCAAAATCAATTTTAATCCGTTAAGCCGTTTTTGCGTGAATGAGGGATACGACTCGCCTGACAGACTCTAAGTGTAAGCCCTGAGTGAACGCTCCGCTCACAGCCGGCGCCTGCGAGTCGGAAACGATAACGCAGGTTAAGCAAAGATGGCAGCGATCAGTATTTGGATGGGTGACCGCCTGATGATGTTTGAGTGGTTGATATAAATGAGCGCTTCCGTGCTTTGGAAGGCGTGCTAAGCAATTGATCCCGGCTGCTGTCTATGACAGTAATCGTTAAGCCGAATTAGAGGCTTTCGGGCGGCTTAAGAACTTCCAACAGTCGAGTTGCCCACTCACTTGACAAAGGGGGGACAACTGTTACTCGCGTCCGCAGGAGCTACCTACCACAACCCTGCACGTGTCCCTTGGGTGGTACCTACTAAAGAGTGACAAACTTTAAAGGCCAAAAATAATGTATGCCGTACGATTAAATAGTTTAAAGAATGAGGTTTATTCTCGATTTTCGCTACGGTGATAGAATTGTGCTGAAGTTTACCAAAAACAGTGAAAATTTAAATGATAAATTATAAAGTAAAGGATAATCCTACTAACATTATAAGTGCGAAAGTTTGGATGGTTGGATATTTAGATGGTTGTTACTCAATGACGCTTAAACGGCTCAACCGATATGAAAGAAATTTTATACGAAGATAGTTTATAGCCTGGATTAAAATATAGGATAGCTTTATCCTGGATCCACGCAGACGAATTTGCAGGCGAACGCTAGTATTCTATAGGTTTACAATTTTCAATATGAATCTGCTTATTTATTATAGCTACTGCCCGCGACTCCGTCCGCGTGGAACTCGTTTACATCGCAGCTCCATATAAACTTCCCCCCCCCCATTTCACCCCCAAAGGGGATGATTTCAGGGATAAAACTATCCTATGTCACTCTCTATCCCTTCAACTATCTCCACTTAAAAAATCACGTCAATTCGTCGCTTCGTGAAAGACGGACAAACAAACAAACACATACACTTTCCCATTTATAATATTAGTATGGATTACCGAGAAATAAACATGCGCGAATTGGCCCATAAAAACATTTATAATAATTAGAGATGTAGAAAAAGATACATAGGGTGTCTGAGGTGCGACTTCTCTGAGAGGTGAAGCGGTCTTCTTGTTGTGTACTCGTAAATGTTTCAGAAGCCTGAGAATTCGCTGTTAATATTGTTTCACGTTCCGTAATAGTCTTCGGAAGCTCGCGACAACGAATGGCGTTCACGATCGTGGCCGAAACGTGCTTCCATGTCTTCACTGTTTTCAAGGAATCTAGAAGCCCGGGAAGCTTCTTCGGACTCCTGAGATCTTGCCACTCGTTTTCTGGCGGCCTCTCTAGAAATTCGTGTCAGGTTCGATCTCTTTCTGGAGGGCATTTTGAGTAATAACGTTTTTGGGGACTTTTGACACATAATTTTGTGATTTGACAGAAGATTTGACAGAATAAAATAAACTTGTGAGTATTTATTTACTCTGCATTAAAAAAAACGATTTATATACAAAAACATACTTACTGAATTCAACCCCATTTTTTAACCCTTTTCCACCCTTATCTTTATAATTTTTATAGCCTATTACCTGGCCGAAGATCCATTGAACGTTTTAGTGAAAGTTGCATATTAATCCATTCGACAGTTTTCCCGTGATACCCGGACCAACAGAAAACATAACACTCCTTTCCATGGGCTGTCTTATTAATAAACAATAGATGGCGCTGGTGCGCAAAGTAAAGATTACTTTATCCAAATATTCTCTAATTTGGCCTGTGGGTCACCGTAACTCCATCAAACTTTTTTATACGTCTAATATAGTTTGTTGGAGTTCAGACGCCGACAAAAATCTGGAGAATGACCTTCTAAATGCGTGGAAATTGGTGAAGTTCTGCATCGCGCTATTGAAGTTTTTAATGTATGTTGTATAACTACAACTTCCTTCAAGCTCTACTTATTATGTCTCACTGACAACCTCAACGAACTTTCACAATAGGGTATATTCATTATTATTAATTTTTTTAAACTATTCTATAAGTAATTATATAACCGGAAAAAAATATAACATGTTCACAATATTATTAAATGAGCTAATAAAAAATAATTAAAACTACTATCATTTTCGGACGATTAAAACGCCGCCATCTTGGCGCGCTCATTTTGTGACGTCACCGTTCACTTAGAATAAATTAACAAGGAAGTGTTTGATTCACAGTTTTAATAAAAGTGAGTTATTAAAGCGTGTAAGATCAACTTATTGTAACGGAAGAGCACACAAAGGCTTATTATAAATATTGTATTGCCCCTATGTGTAAAAATAACATTGAAACTGCACCTGACATGCTATATTTTCATATGCCCGAAGAAGCAAATATAAGGAAAAAGAGGTGTGAGGCGATGAGGAGATATAATGTATCGTGCTTGAGTAGTTTATATTGTTGTGAAGATCATTTCGAAGTGAGTATTAAATATGTTTGTACGCAAAATCTTTTTTATTAGGACTTGCGAACAATATAATAATAATAATAATAATAATATATTCTTTATTGCACCACAACATAAGAAGAACATGTTACAAGAGTACATACATTTAAATAGAGAATATAAACAATAACCTAACCTAAAAATTAATTATAAGTATACTTATTCATAAAACTATTCTGATTCCCAATTTTTTTGTTATTAATGTTACAAATGTTATGATTTTCGTTGATCAACAGCTGAATACGTGTGTTGATTTTGATCACGAAACGTTTTAGCTAATTTTCTTTGTTTGCACTGTTGGTCGAAGTTGAAAGAATCTAAGTGCCCTACACTAATTCGTTTTATTTATAAGCCTTGACGAAAACAACTTAGTTTGTTATGCTCATAAAGATGTTCTCAACATATAACATTCCTTATACCTACATATCTTTGATTATGTAATATACATATGTACTCGTTTTTATTCCACTTATTTAAGAAAGACATTACAAGGTACGTACTCAGTCATCATGAAGACATCAATTTTAGGCAGATTATCGGACTGTGCCTTGACAAAACCGCTTCCAGTCATTGTGGCGAGTCTTTTTTCACAAGGAGTCACTGTTTTCAGTTAATAATTCCCAAAAAACACTGATTTTTTATCATAAACAACGGCTAAACATTGCGAATAACTTTCAATAATCATACAAACGACCTGTTGACAGTAGACACCGAGTGCACGGTGACCTCACGATTCGCTCCGCCAATAGCGTTGCGTTTTGGAAATTTGCGAGGGAATTTGAAAAATACTACTTTTAAATAATTATATTTGTTAATAGAAACATGATTATTTGCAAAAATAATCATGTGAGTATATTTATTAGGCATTAAAGATTACTCATGGTTTTTTTTCCATTTCTGAATCACATGCATATTCCCTATTATTATATGTAGAGATTCCGAGTGAATTTAACCGTATTAACCGTAGAGCAAATTGCTTTCATTATTAAAGACTAGCTTCCGCCCGCGACTTCGTATGCGTGGACAAGGGATAAAAACTATTCGATATATTTTAATCCATGCTATAAACTATCTTCGTGCAAAATTTCATCCAAATCGGTTGAGCCGTTGAAGCGTGATTGAGTAACAAATATCCAAACATCTAAACATCCAAACATCCAAACTTTCGCATTTATAATATTATTAGTAGGATTACCTACGACCTGCGTACTTCAGCGTTTGTACCAAATAAATACTTTTTCACCTCAGCAGCTCGAACAAGCATATTTTGCTGCGTGAAAACAGTGTGCAAAATGCGATTTTGCTCACTCCGTGAGACAAAGTAACTTTTTAATTTTGGTGCAGAGCACTGACATTTCGTCGTATGGGGTCTATTACCAGTTCAGAATATTTGAACTTTATTAGCACTATCCCTTTCATTCCTTTACGAAAAAAGAAAATGGCAGACATAAGTCGATGCATAGTTCGACCATAGAATTTAAATTGCCAAAATAAGTATACAAAGGAATTTTAAATCGAAGAATATATAAATAAAAGATCTCAGAATTAACTCCATTTTTCATAACAAATAGGTAAACATGATATTTAGTATGATAGCTAATTAAAAATTCTAGTTTAAACAATTTAAATTCTATGAACGTATACCACAGATGCAGTTTCCGAACGCAAGCGCGGGGCCCCGCCCCTTTTAAAAAGTTGCGCGCTGTTAATTTGTTTGAGATTTTATTATGTAGAATTTATTCGTCATTCTTGCGTTATTGATATTGGTTTTATATATAAAAACTACAAGGATTAATCAATTCTCTATCTAACTAGGAAATATAGTGAAGTCAGTGACGTGACGAAGGCAGTATTTTAACAACAGTACGGCTAGTTTTTGGTGTGCACGCGAGATACACGTAATATACTAATGTGTGCATTTTGTGATAATGATAAATATTTCAAAAACATCTAGAAGATATTAGTAAAATCTGTGAATTTTAACAATAACACGGTTAGTTTTTAGTGATGTGTTAGTGTCACGCGACACTCGTATACTTAGATACTGAAATATCCTTTGGTTTCTCGCGCCTTGTCTCGCCATTCTAGTATTGAATAACGGCGCGGCCGGCGCCCAGGAGTTAAAACAAGGAGTAACTAACGCCTAATTAAGTTTTCTTCCTGAGTAATCTTGAGACGAATAGGTACGTATGATACTAAGATATATTTTTTGATGTGAATATGTTCTCACTGCTGAGGTGAAAAGTTGTATGTGTTACTCGAGAGCAAAGTATTTGCATCTCGTGCTTTTGAGTCCTTCGCTGCGCTCAAGATTCAAACTTTGAATCACTCGCTACGCTCGTGATTCAATTTTAGAATCTTTCGCTTCCTCAGGACTCAAAATTAGCACTCGCAGCAAAAACAAACTTTGCTCTCTTGTTGCACAAATAACTATTTCGTCAAACTTTGAACTTTACTTTAAACAAAATCAAATAAATGAAGCATTTGTTTTCCGAAAGAGGTAGGTACTTACCTACATAGCATTACATACATTAAATTACCCGCCAAACTGCCAGAACAGTTTGTTGGCGCGACTGTGCTCAGTTCATGTTAATATTTGTCTATGCTATGCCTATATATTGGTGACTAGTAGCCACATACAAACAAGAGTTCATCATCATCATATCAGCCGAAAGACGTCCACTGCTGAACATAGGCCTCCCCCAAAGAGTGCCAAAGTGACCGCAGAACAAGAGTAAAACAAACAAGAGTTACTTATTGCTAATGCAGGCTGTGGGGAGTATGTAAATACGAGAATTACAAATATATATATTAATACAAATTTAAAATTTAACATAAAAAGCCAAGACTAAGGTACATTTTCTACCAATTCCTTTTTTAATCTACTTTTAATGAATGTCCTATTCCATTAATATAATATGTACTCACCTATTTGATAAAACTGCATGCATGGCTACAAATGACGTACCTACCTAATGCTAGTAAACCTGGGTCTTTATCTCTACGACATTTGTACATTTGTAAACGATGCATGTTACAATTCTTTCGCTTCTGTTGATAATTTTTAATTTCTCTTGCTAGGCAATAAGTTTCCACCAACAAAAACTTCGACGGATAAATAACGTTATTCCTAAAATAATGTTCCTTTAACTTGCAAATATTGTCCGAATTATTCTTTTAATTTGGAAATAATGAGGGTGAAATATGCATTGCTTCCCTACGGCATTCCGCGACGTTAATGTTTTCTTTTGTTGGTAGTATTTAATTAGCATTTTAATTAAAAACAGGTGTACGTGAATTGTGATAAATGGACATATTTGGGCTTTTTTTGTAGCTCTGCTTGGAAATATTTACTTCGCAATGATGGATCGCAGTGTATTAGCATGTATGTATGGTTGAGATTATTTAACGTGGCTGACTTTTTACACAAGTGTCATTAGAATTTTATGAATAAAAGATTGAATTGAATCGAATTGAATCTTCCACTATAGGCGATAGGATTGCTTTTTGAATACACTACTTTGATGCAATTCGGTTAACTCGAGTCCTACTAAAATATTATAAAGGCGAAAGTTTTGATGTTGGGATGTTTGTTACTCTATCACGCTTAAACGGCTTAAACGATTTGGATGAAGTTTTGCAGGAAGATAGTTTATAGTCTAGATTAAAATACAGCGGCGCTACCACGAACTTCGAAAGTCGAAGTTCGGGTATTTCCATCTTTATCGCACTCCCTTACTCGAGTGACAGGGATGCATATATTACCTACTTCGACTTTCGAAGTTCGTGGTAGCGCCGCAGAATAGTTTTTATCTCGGGTCCACGCGGACGAAGTCGCGGACGGAAGCTAGTAATATCATAAGTAGGTTATACTATTTTTAACCGACTTCAAAAAAAAGAGGAGGTTCTCAATTCGGCTGTATTTTTTTTTATTTTATTATTATTATTATTTTCAATGTTTGTTACCTCAGAACTCCTTCATTGATGAGCCGATTCGAAAAAATTTTTTTTGTTCGTTTGTATATACTTCCAGGTGGGTCCCATTTTTTTTCAAAATTCAGTTAGATGATGGGATCCATGAGGAATTGAGGGGACTATTCAATTTTATTAGGCACGCGTGTAGTGATTTTGGTATTTTCTGTTATAATAATTATAACTCGTGTATTTACACCCGGAATCATAAATTTGGTGGCGAGGAATTGATGATGAAGACCACAGATGACTTATCGAATTCCTCAATTATGTACTTAAAAGTGCAAAAGTACGTCACAGGTTCTGATAAGATTCCGTTGAAATAGGAACTAATGAAGTGCCATTGGTGATGATCTTGGGGAATTGATGGAAGTCCTCAAATATTATCAGCCCACATACAGCGGTTCGGTTTTTTTCTATAGTAATTAACACATTTGCTATCGGAAATCAGTTCATGTGGTAAATTGTAAAAAAAAATAGGACATGTTCTCGTGGCTTGGCGGAGTACTAAATTGAAGTCGGTTAAAACTTTGTTTTTAAAGTAAATTATTTCGTAGAGTTAACCTATGAAACAAGTAGATACCCTGTCGTTGGGGAATGACTAAATGAGCTGCTAGCTTTTGCCCGCGACTTCGCCCTCGTATTAACGTCAATTGCAATTTATTTTTATTGCAAATATTTATTTATTTTATTTATTTATTTATTTATAAGAACAATACGCCTATCATTACAGTCTCCCAATGCGATAGCGTAGCAAATTATTGATACAACAAATAATGGGTACCTACTAACATCATGCTATATAATTCTAAGTTTTGAAATAACATAACACATACTGGTTACGCTCAACTGGTGTCGAAGACGTAAATTTAAAATAATATAAGTTGAAGGACCTTGCGCATCTACACTAGGTAGATGAGTGAATCGTGAGGTTGTAATATCTAAACCTTTGTATTTTTACGGCAATTTTATTTTACAGCAATACGCGATTATCACCTACGCACACAATTATAGGAATACAGGATAAAACAAGGAGTTTCGCATGATAATTGAAAAGTACCTTCAGTTAATTTCTTCACTTTCATGGGTGTGCGCACAGAACAGCGACCAGCTTCTTCGGAGTACCCTGGCCAGGGTTATGAGTCACAGCTTCTTCAATCACGTTGGCTATATTTTAGTATGTCACAAGGTGTCCCAAAATGCACTGATGAAAGATGCTAGTTCATCAAATATTAAAATTCACAAAAAAGGACGAGAGTGCGCGCGCGCGTGCGCTACATCTCGACGCGGAAAAACGCGAAGTGAGTACTCTTTCACACGTCCAAATTACTTATCCCTTGCTTAGCTCATTTCGTTAATGAGAGCACACTCTAGTTGCACTTTTTTAATACACACAGCGCGTCATGCGAGGGAGAGGAATGGATAGAAAAGGTATAATGTGTGCGTAGATAACCAAATTCGATCAACACGGGTCGCAGGGTGTCGCTACAGTATGGATTAGAAGAATAATAAGAAATCTGCGCAAACATTCCCCCCGGCTTGAAGGGAAACCTTCAAAGCAAAATACATATTATAAAACAAAAAAGACCAGAAAATAACTAACTATAACTACTACAGACTACTACTAGCTTTACCAGGATTCACTTTACATTTGATTGGGTAAGGGGCAAAGCCGAACGACTGGACGCAAGTAAGACCCAGATGAGGTTTTGACCTTAGCAACTCTCACGATCCCATCCTTAGCTGGGTAAACCTCTTCGACTATACCTAAAGGCCAATGAAGCGGAGGCACGTTTTCGGTTCGAACTATAACGACCGTTCCTATCACTATTGAAACCGTAGGAGTATTCCATTTCATTCGTGTCTGCAAAGTGTTCAGATACTCGCGATGCCAACGTTTCCAAAATGACTGCACAAGTTTATCTAACAGCGAATGTCTCGATAAAAGACTAAGTGTCTCTTCTTCAACCTCCCGAGCAGGTAAATATTTAAGAGGTGTCAGAGTCAAGAAGTGTGCAGGCGTTAAAGCTAATGGTTCTGCTGGATCTGATGACAATGTTCTACATAGTGGCCTAGAGTTCAACACGGCTTCCACTTGAGTAAGAACCGTATTAATTTCTTCTACTGACAATATTTGATCTCCTATAACGCGAAAGAGATGCGTTTTCAGACTCTTTACATTTGCTTCCCAGTTGCCACCAAAATGGGGAGAAGCCGGTGGGTTGAAATGCCAATCTATGCGATTTTCCGCGAGAACATGAGCAAAATCTGTGTTAATATGTTTGGAAGCCAAAAATGCATGCAGCTCGTTAAGATGTCGTTTTGCTCCAATAAAGTTTGTTCCGTTATCAGAATACAGCCGAGATACAGGACCGCGTCTTGCCAGAAATCTTTTAAGCGCTAGTAAGAAACAACTCGTACTGAGATCAGACGCCATCTCAATATGAACAGCGCGGGTTGTCATACAAACGAATATACAGACATACGCCTTTTGTGGGCGGATGCCTCTACCTCTCCTAGCTGTAACCTTCAGAGGTCCAGCGAAGTCTACACCAGTGTGGACAAAAGCTTTCGCAGATTGTACAACGCGACACGCCTTGTGATCTGACATTTCCGGGCAATCAGACTTGGGACGTAGCCGGAAACAGCGTAGACATAAAAATATCCTACTGCGAACGATATTTCTGGCAGAAAATATCCAGTAGCATTGACGTAACATGGAAAGCAGCTCGTCAGAGCCAGCGTGACAGTTTATTTTATGGAAGTAATCTACAATGAGATTCACCACATGGTCTTTTCGCGGAAGTATGATCGGGTGCTTTTGTTGATAATTTAGGTCAGACGCTTGGAGTCTGCCTCCTACTCGAATAATTCCGTCATGGAGAAATGGTTTTAAACGCTGAAAGGATCGCGAGCATAATTTTCCTGCGTGCAAGTTCGTAAATTCCCTTTCAAAATGATGATGTTGCAACGTACGAATGATCATGGACTCTGCGAAATCCAGATCAGAGGCGGACATGTGTTGACGTCTCGGAAGCATTTTGCCAAATCGACATATGTACACTACACAGCGCAATAACTTTGACCAGGATGACATACGTTCGGCTATCGCAAGCAAGAGCGGTAATTCAACTAATGAGGTTGCTATCAATGTTTGCGTTCTCTCTTCCGGAGGTTTAGATACAACCAATGGATCGAACACCTTTACAGGCCAATCAATCGTATGCCGCTGCATCCATGGAGGTCCTTGAAACCAGAGTGGATGTTCTAATATTTGCGATGACGTTAATCCTCGCGAAAGACAGTCAGCTGGGTTTTCGTTTCCAGGTATATGATAAAAACAGTCCACCGACAGAGCAGATTGTATTTTGGATACGCGATTGGCTACAAATGTACCCCAGCGGTGAGGTGACGAGTGTGTCCAGCACAAAGCTACTGTGGAGTCCGAAAATGCGTAGACCTTATCAATATTTATGCGGTGGTTCCAAGTGTCTATCACTATGCGTATTAGTTTAGCTAAAATCAATATCGCACATAACTCTAGACGGGCTAGAGAAACGGTTTTAGTCGGAGAAACGCGGGATTTCGAGCACAACATGTGTGTATTGATGACGCCATTGTTATTTACGTGGAGATATACGGCCGCTCCATATCCACGTTCACTCGCGTCCGCAAATCCGGTAATAATTACGACACTATCGTCGACAACGCTAACGTGACGCGGTATTTTTAATTGATTCAGTAGATGAAGTTCATTGCGGAAGACTTCCCAACTTTTGGCGATATTGGCTGGCGGTTTGTCGTCCCAGTCGCATTTTACCAGCCATAGCTCTCTTATCAACAGTTTGGCAAATAAAATTACGGGTCCTATGAAACCCATCACATCCCACAGTCGCGCTACACACGACAGAATGGAACGCTTGGTACATACTTCCGTCGGTTTCGAGGCGTCGAGTGAAAAGGTATCCGCTACTGGCGACCAGGAAAGTCCTAAAACCTTTTGGTTCTCACCCTTATCAAATTCTACTATCGCGGACAAACGATGTGAAGATGGAATTGTATTTAGTACGTTCAAAGAATTACTATTCCATTTTACGAGATCAAAGTGACCCCTTTTCAAAAGCAATATAACTTCCTTAGCTGTTTCTACAGCTTCAGATTCCGACCCTACACTATATACATAGTCATCCATATATAAAGCATAATTTAGAGCATTTTTGGCACGTGGAAATTGATGACCTTCGTCGTCTATTAACTGACGGATAGTGCGCAATGCATGAAATGGACTGGATTTGAGCCCAAAACAAACACGTTTGAACTCGAAAATTGTGAGCGGATCCGCTGGATCGAATCTATACAAAATGCGTTGAAACCTGCGATCTTGCTTTTGTACACCGATACAAAGGAACATTTGACGTATGTCAGCGCACAGAGCTATTTCAAATAAGCGGAAGTTCAAAATTATCTCAAATAGATTTCCTTGCAGGTTTTCCCCACTATGGAGAATATCGTTGAGTGACGTGCCTGAACTAGTTTTCGCGCTAGCATCTAAGACGACACGTAATTTAGTGGTCGATTTATCTTCGCGAAGTACACCATGATGTGGTATAATATAAGACGGCTGCGCAGCAGTTTCATTTGTTTCGGGAGATGCAGGTGTGATATAATCTTTAGCCAAATACTCCCTGATGACATCATCGTAAGCCTGTTTAAATTCAGGCACTGCTTTCATTTTTCGTTCGAGACAGAGAAATCGTTTCTTAGCGGTTGAATACGAATCGCCTAATAATGAAGGATCTTCCTTAAATGGTAAGGTTACCTCATAACGTCCGTCCATGGGGTCGCGAGTAGTGGTTGTTTTATAGATTTCCTCACAAGCACGGTCGTCTGGGCTATTTATGTGGGGTACATCTACCTCTTCTAATTCCCAAAATTTCTGGACCATGTTGTCTAAGGAGGGAGGCACAACACAACAACATGACACTGACGAGAAGTTATTAACGGTGGCCCGAGCGTTGCCTATAATGACATACCCAAGTACAGTGTTCAAAGCGCATGGTGATCCATAATTACCTTGTATCCTATTGCCAAGCAATAAATGTGGAAACAAGGAAGCGCCTATTAACATATCAATATCCCCTGAGATAGCATATGTGTCATCGGCAAGTCGAAGGGAGTCAAAATATGTTAGCAACGACCTATCTACTTCCACGTTAGGCAAACGATCAGTAACCTTGTCAACTACCAGAGTATCGAGCTCGTAGTTAATGCTTCGGTCGAATCGAGAAAAGAATTTGACATTCACTAGTGAATTTATGACCTTACTAGATCCACCGATTCTTCTAACCGTAATGTTTTTCTGGTGGGTATTTAGACCTAACCGATTGCAGCATTCGCGCGTAATGAAATTAGATTGCGACGCACTATCTAACAAACATCTAACTAAACGCTCTTGACCATTCGAGTCGTGGACTATCACGCGAGCAGTTGCTAACAACACGGTAGTCGGTAGGTTGCTAGGCGTTACATTACTGCAGTTATTGACCGAATACTGCATGTGTGCTGTCACCCTATCTGTGTCACTGGAGCGCAGCCCTGGCGGCGGCGCGAGATTTGATGACGCGGTTGGAAGAGACATGTCGGCGCGCGCGCCAGAACACGTCGGCTGCGGCGGCGGGGTTTCAGACCATCTAAAAGCGGTTGAATCGAACGGAGCCGAGGTATGCGCGGAAGAAATATTCGGCGAGGTCGGCATGATCTGCGCAGGTTGGACGAAAGCGGGATCAAAGCGGGAAGTCTCTAATTCATTTGTACGATTAGCGTGCGTCCATTGACCATAAAAGGTTTCATCCGACAACGCGGGAACAGATACACTGTTATCGAAATGTAACATCGAGTGATGTTTATTGTGGCACTTGCGGCACGAGCTTGTGGAACTGCAATTATTTATTCTATGTTTGTAACTTAGGCAGTTCAGACAATAGTTAAATGTTTTCACAAACTTATATCTCTCATGCGGCGTCAGCTTTTGAAATCCTGCACACCTATATAGTTGTTCATGAGGTGCGGGTGCGTCACACAGCGAGCAAATTTCTGATTTAATGTTGTTACCAGGCGGCCGCGACGACGGTGGTGCGGGCACGAGCGATTTCGATGTGGAAGGCAAATTTTCATGCGCAGCATTAAAATATGAATGTGTGTTCCTTGTACCTTTGGGAGGGTCAAGGTGTTTGGGAACTGAATTTTTAGTACTACTCGTACTTGAGGTTCGTTGCAAGATTTTTACCTGACCCCGTAAGAAGGTAATCAAATCATCGAAAGTTGGTATTTCTGTACCACGGCTATCCATTTCGAATGCGCGTATCATATCGGCGTCAATTCTTTTCGATGCGATGTGAAGCAAAATAAAATCACATAGATCTGGCAATTTTAGCCCTTTAAGCGCGGCGACTGAAGACGACAGTTTATCAACGAAATTGTCCAAATTTTCGGAAGTGATCGTACTCAACGGCTTCAAATTTAAAATTTGGTCTAAATATGCAGTGCTTTGCATGCGTTTGTCGTCATATTTGCTGACTAAATTGTTAAAAATTATACAGTAATTTTCAGCGCAAGGCGTCAAACCGGCGCAAACTGATTGTGCTTTGCCCGTTAGTTTACCTATTAGGTAGTACAGTTTTTCTGCGTCACTCAGGCTATTATTTTCATGAACTGTTGTTTTAAAACTAGCATAAAACAAAGGCCAACCCCGTGGGTCCCCGTTAAATTCGGGGATTTCCATCGGAGGAAGTTTGGGGCCCGCTGGTTTGACGTCTAACGAGTGCATAAGGCACCCAAGGTCTGGTTTTACGTCTCGCGGGGCGGTCAGCTTAGAATGCTCCCTTTTAATTCGACAGTACATATCTTCGAATTCCGACCAAGAACTGTAGTCCGGTTGCGCACCGGGAGTAATAGTCATCTGTAGTTCGTTTATTCGTTCAAGCGTTTGTAAGTAATTGTCTCTAATCGAGTCCAATGTTTCGACACTAGAAAGAAAATCTTCAGTATTTATCTCGTCATCCAATTTTTGAGACAAAGCTAAAATTGTCTGTGCTCGCGTGAAATACACGGCACGTCTCGATTCTAGGTTACGTAATTTCTGTTCAGCCATTTTGGATCGAGCACGAGTTGTAATTGCGGACGAAATTATTGCGACTTTAACTTAACTACTAAGACTAATACGAACTAATAAACATTACTGCAAAAAAGCATATATTAATTACACGACAAAACATATATTAACAACAACACGATACGTAAATAAATTTAAAGCAACCACGAATGTCTATTATTTATAACTAGAATACGAGAGCGACGAAACTAAATACGAGTACTTAATACTTAACAATAACAGAGCGGCACCAGCCCAAAGAGGTGCCGGCGCAATCAAAGTAACTTAAACCTAAGCGCGGAGCGGAGAGACGAAAACAAATAGGTACCGTAAGTGGGAACAACTATGATATCTAAGAATCGAAGCGTAAGCGCGTAATAATCTTTTGCGACGATAACTTTTGCTATAATAACAAAGTTACGAGTGTCGACGTAATACCTACTAAAATACGAGCGAAAAATTCTAAACAAAGCGACGACGTTATTTGTACCAAAATGCGAGCGAAACTATATAAATAAAGCGACAAAGTTATGCGAGCGAAACAAACTACGATATATTAACCTAGGAGCGATTTTCAACTAAATAAAATACCTACCTAACTTCTAATGATTTAGGTACTTAGGTAGGCGCGGCGCGAGATTTTCTATTAAAACAGCACAAAGCGACGAAATATGACGAAAAGAGAGAAACGAGAGCGAACAAACCAAAGCGAAATAGAATATCTACCGTACTATTTTATAGGTAGATAAGCGCGGGGATTACTACTATATTATGAAACTAAATAACTAACATTGCCTAAGCGTGGTTCATATCCGGTTCGATCCGGACCAAAAAAATGGTTACGCTCAACTGGTGTCGAAGACGTAAATTTAAAATAATATAAGTTGAAGGACCTTGCGCATCTACACTAGGTAGATGAGTGAATCGTGAGGTTGTAATATCTAAACCTTTGTATTTTTACGGCAATTTTATTTTACAGCAATACGCGATTATCACCTACGCACACAATTATAGGAATACAGGATAAAATAAGGAGTTTCGCATGATAATTGAAAAGTACCTTCAGTTAATTTCTTCACTTTCATGGGTGTGCGCACAGAACAGCGACCAGCTTCTTCGGAGTACCCTGGCCAGGGTTATGAGTCACAGCTTCTTCAATCACGTTGGCTATATTTTAGTATGTCACAAGGTGTCCCAAAATGCACTGATGAAAGATGCTAGTTCATCAAATATTAAAATTCACAAAAAAGGACGAGAGTGCGCGCGCGCGTGCGCTACATCTCGACGCGGAAGAACGCGAAGTGAGTACTCTTTCACACGGCCAAATTACTTATCCCTTGCTTAGCTCATTTCGTTAATGAGAGCACACTCTAGTTGCACTTTTTTAATACACACAGCGCGTCATGCGAGGGAGAGGAATGGATAGAAAAGGTATAATGTATGCGTAGATAACCAAATTCGATCAACACGGGTCGCAGGGTGTCGCTACAGTATGGATTAGAAGAATAATAAGAAATCTGCGCAAACACATACAAAGTAACTTTAGTGAATTCATTCAGAGAGCAGTGGAATTCATCAACCCGCGTTGCATCTTGATTGAGCGTGCGCAGAGCCCTTGTCCAGGGCGCCGCGCGCAGCAGGCCGGTGCGCGCGCGCGGAGTGTGGCGGCCAGCAGCGGCGGCCGGCGCCGGCGCCACACGTGCCGCACGGGCGAGCACAGGCCCACTGTAGCCAGTACCCCAGAGTTACTAACCTTACCGCGTAATATGCTTTTACGTCACGCCTGGCCATAATGCGAGTTTTACTGCACGCTGCGCGTACGGGAAAACTCGCATTGTGGCCAGGTGAAGACGTAAAATTTTGTACTCAACACGGGCGGTAATTCGTTAAGCCCCAGATCGCATATTTATGGCCCTCACCTTAGGTTCGGGCCGGGTGAATTCTATCCCGTGGAAACGACACGGCGGCCGCCATCTGCAGGTCGATCACGTAGATACGTCAGGATTCTCAGTACGTACCTACATTGTAGTCTTTGGTCAGGATAGATCTATATGTCAGTTTTGTGTTGTCCTATCGTACGTTCGAACCACCACACCGCACTGCTCGCCATCGGCAGGGCATTCATCTCCACACCCTGGAACGGGTGCCTGTCGTATCGCATAATGTTGATCGTCCTAAAATTTTTAGGCCTAGAATGTTTGGCATAATATTGAGTGGCATACTACTTATTTAGCCTATTCATCTTTGCGCATACACATTTAAAAGTTCTAAAGTATGTTTATCCTAATATTGGTTACTCGAACATCGAATTATCTAAAAAGTAATAGTCCTAATTTTCATTGTCATAGTAATTATTTTGCCTATTATTAAATTAGCTAAACCACCTATAATATTTTTTTCCTAAATTTTATACTATATTTAAAGATTGAGCAGACCCGACCTACATCTAGATGAATAAGTTAGGTTCGTTAGTTGCCTTTTATCCCTCAGAGCAGAAATAGGGGCCCCGCGAAGCGGGGATCCGTCGACATGAGGGCGGGTCATA
The DNA here is from genome assembly GCA_945867215.1 of Epinotia demarniana. NCBI lineage: Eukaryota > Metazoa > Arthropoda > Insecta > Lepidoptera > Tortricidae > Epinotia > Epinotia demarniana. The sequence goes on along the minus strand of OX244261.1, from coordinate 38,402,786 downwards.
AATAAGTAATTTAAGTAATAAGCAATTCTGACCAGATCCAACCTGCATTTAGATTATGCATTATTTTTAGAATATTAAATATTAGTAACATCAAAGTTATGCACATCAATCATTCTAAAAAAAAACTTCGACACAATAAACATTCGGACAATAAATATTTACCTAGGACAATCGATATTAGGAACAACAATTTCGGCAAATAAAAAATATGCATAACAATGTTTATGCCATACGTTATTCGGCATAAAGTTGGTATGCGACAAAATAGTAGGACCAACAATTTTATGCCACCCGATATAGACCCCCCTGGAACCTAAATGGTCGCGTACCGCACGGTTTCAGAGAATTTTTCTCCCTCGGACGCTCCGGTTGTGGAATGAGCTCCCGGCCGAGGTTTTCCCGAGGGAGTATGGGGTTCTTCAAAAAAGGAGTGTATAAATTCTTAAAAGGTCGGCAACGCGCATGTAACACCCCTGGAGTTGCAAGTGTCCGTAGGCTACGGTAACCACTTACCATCAGGTGGGCCGTAAGCTTGTTTGCCACCGACGTGGTATTAAAAAAAAACTAATCTCATTATGGTCTAATTTTCCCTTTGAGTTGGAAGGACAGATTGCCGTCGCTTGCATAAAACTAGTGCCTACGCGACTATCTTGGGACTGGATGCGTTCGTTTCAGCGATACCGGGAAAAACGCTAGGGGGATAAGAATGATTTATCGTTCAGTGTATTTTACCATTATATACTATTTTCTTGGCATAGAAATCCGCTCTCGCGCCCTTTACCTAAAAATAATACAAATCGCATAAATCTTGGAACATGACCCATTTCCGGTTCCCCGCGCCGCCGGAAGTAGTCACGGCCCCGGATATGACGCCAGCAGCGACTGTTCATATCCTGTTATGCAGTGGTATCAAACGAGTGACTTTCAACTTTAAATCTATAGAAATAGAGTTTAAAGTCAGCAGGTGTTGGTGTTTGATTCATAGCGCTTCGATAGTAAGGTGCTTGACTGACGTTAGTTTATAACTCAAATTGATAAGCGACCTTATGTGTATAAACATGTAGTTGAATTTGGTTTGCGTTTGCGGAGGAATTTTCAGAGCCGTGTTAGGGTTAGCCCGTTTGATATTAAATGCTATTACGTATTTCTGGATGGAATTTGATTGAATAGATTAAGTCGTGGGGCTCTGTGGCATACTTACTGAACTATTATGGCTCAATAACTTCGTAAGGATGTCACATAGATAGACTTTTTATGATCATGTATTTTATTTACTCTACTTTTTCTACTGTACGTAGGTACTCTACTTAAACTCGCGCTTAGTACACAATATTTTTCAAACAAAAAAATAGCATGACATGACAGGATGACCCTTGTTAAAACGTCAAAAATAGAGGTAAATAAATATCGCGTAACGCCCGTGAAAAACATTAATTTCAATAAGACATGTTTTGTGTTTAATTTCAACATTTTGTTCGATAGCTAGTTCTGATAGTACTAAGCTTCGTATAGCCAACTATTGGCCAACAATTTGTTCCCCACCCATTTATAATATTAGTAGGAAAACCATTCCTAGGTCAATTTGAGATACAGTATAATGTGGTAAAAGAATTTTTGAAATCAGATGCATAGTCCCGGATATTCTCACTAAATGCAAATGACATATTTACGTTCATAAAGCTTCATACTCCCAAGATCTACCTCTTCATTATAGTACAGAAAAGCAATACCTATTGACGTTGTTAATGATCGGTTTACATCACACTATGTGTAACACACAAACATCACGAAGTTTGTCGCACACACAACTATCAAATAAAGTCGTAACCGACATAGTTTCCAGCAAGACAGATGCCTTTCGGTAATGACTGTACGAGTATTACTGTTTGTGCCCCAAATTCGCGATGCGGGCTCACCCTTTACCCGCGATGAGTCACTGTTGACCTAGTCTACATTACTAGTGTACATCTGTAGAAATACCCGTATAGTGCGGGAACATTCCATGGAAATAAACGCATGCTCAACGGGAACCCAAAAGTTATTCCTGTTTTAATTATTGCACGTGATAGTCAAACATTGGTTGAGGCGAGGCAAAGTTGGGCCGATTTGTGGTGTTTTCAGTTCCATATTCGATTGAGCGAACGTTATGACCATGTGTGTGTGAGGCTACGGTGACTGCTTATCATCAGGCAGATTGTATGCTTGTTTGTGACCTTCGAGGTATACTCGTAGGTAATACTAAGATCGTTCGAAACGCGAAACGCACTGACAGCGGTGGCGGAGCGGCGCGGTGCGGCGCGGAGGTGGTACCGGTTGTAATGTTCGAGCTAATATGAAATGATCCGCACAGAGCGAACATTACAACCGGTACCGCCTCCGCACCGCGCCGCCCCGCCACCGCTCTCTGTGCGTTTGCAGCTTTATGTATGTTCAACGATTACTCGACGGATTGGGTAAATTATTTCTTTGTTTGAAAGGATATAATTTCCAGGTAATCCCATAGTCACCCGGTTCTGATTTGGGGTCCTGCAGAATTGAGGGAACTCTTCAAATTTCATAGCCTTCATAGGCGAACTTGAAGCGATTTGGGTACAGTCATCATCAAAAGTAGCTAAGCATACGAAGACGTCAAAAGTCTTTATTAAAAGGGAATAAGAACTTTTGATGCCGCTGCCGCCGCCGCTCAAAGTCCTGGCCGAGCCGTATGAGAGCTCCAAATCCCATATAATCTGTCCAATTGTAATTGATCCGATTCGAAAACATTTGCCCATCCCGCAAACCCAACGCCTACTCCGAATTGTTTCAGTAAAAAAGTTAATTTGTTTTCAATACCGAATCAATGGCCTGAAAAAATAAAACCCCGTCCCATGTTTTGACAATGTCTTGAATTTTATTGCGTTGAAAAAACGCTTGGAACGTTCTATGAATGGTTTATTATTCGATGTCAAAGGCAGGTTTTGAAAGAGGAAAATTTATTGTATCAAATATGTATGGCGTTTTTCTTCTTTATAGCTTTAATAGACTATGAATTGCGTTTGTGTTTAGTAAAGAAGAAATAAACATCAGTTCCAAAGCAAGCAAAGCTTGTACAGTCGAGTGCGTAAATATATACACGTGAAAAATATCAGAGCAACCTTGTCCCTTTAACAATAAGTCGTCGTCACATATTTTTGATCATTTGTCCATGCACATATTGGCAAACCCGACTGTACTACGCTACGGGTAGACAACGAGTACCTATAGGCGGCTAGATGTACATACTTATAAATATAAAGAAATACTTAGAAAACATCCATGACCCAGGAACAAATAGTCGTGCTCATCACAAACAATTCCCTCACTGGATTGATTCTGAATTCAAAAGAAAGTTTCGCACCTCTCTGATGGAGATTCACCCTAAAAGCGGTGCTGGGCGTCGCGATAAAAAATATAATGTAAATGAGGACGGTATTTCCACCCATATACTTTAGTGAAAATTCAACTAATTATTTAGCATTCTCAAGCTCGAAACAAAAATATAGTTGAATACCTATGAGTTCGGAAGTCCCAGTGCTAATGCATCACCAAAACAATTAGTTAAAACAAACCAGTTCTTAAACTTTTATACAACGCCTTTGCCAAAAGCCTCATTTACATTTTATGTTCACTCGGACACTACTCTACCATTGGCTAAAACAGCTTTCATCCGAAGCAAGTCCACGGCCCATACGCTTTTATCAAACCGAGTCTAGGCGAGGCTGTATTTTACAGGAAAACATGCTACAAATTCCGCCCAATATGTTTTTATTATTATTATGTGGAATATGGTAATTGTGTTGTGGTTTCATCTGTAGTTTTGGGACGAGGTTTCATATAATTATGCGTGAAATATGATTATGGAAAGTCAACTGTCTCATGTAGTAATTTCCGAGTATAAAGCCTATTTGCATGCATATTTCTATTGTTCTCTTGTTAAAACAGAATAGAGTAATTTTCTTTTTCCTGCGTCTGTAAAAAGAGTTTGTCTTTAGGTACCTTCTAGCGAAAGAAAAATACATCGACTAGCGAAGGAAAATTTCAGTTTGAATTCACTACGCACGAATGCTGACCCGTAGTAAAGGTTTGTAGTAAAATTGACGAGAAAATCTCTCGCTGTATTATTTTGTCTTTGGTTACTAACTGCCGTCGCTCAATATTATACACCTTACAAAAAGAACCATCCTAGTTTCCACCAAACGTTTTATACACCTGCATATGACTCAAACACGTACTTTATTTCATCAAAATTCCTCAACTATAAAGCCTTGTTCGGAGTTCCAAAAGACTAATTGCCCGGACAAAGCAGATTGAAAATCAAACTGGCCAGTCACGGTACCTCGTTCGAAATTCGAAATACATGAGGCGTATTTTTGTATTAACTCTCAGACTTAATCAACCCGTACCTTGTTTTTGTTGATCGTAATTTTAGTTAAGGAAAACGCCTAGCATTTCCCTTTAGTTAGATTAAGGGTCGCCGTCTCTAACACTGATTGCTTTTAACCCCAGTGCGAAAGAGATAAAGAGAATGTTCCAGATTTTGGAATAAAATAACGATTTAACGGTGATAATGAGACAGTAATTGCAAGTACCTATCCCCGAAATCTGCTTTTCTTTTGTTCAGTAGCAATTTGTACCTTTGTTAAATGGTGTTCAACTTCTATAGAATGTACCTTGATAGCTGATGGTACCTGAAAAAGAAAATTAATCATATTTAAAACCTTATACAGTAATAATATTATATATTTGGCTGCAATTGGCCAATAGCCAAATAGCTTTAAGTCCGGGCTTTCGCAAAACTGACCGTGGCGTAACTTTATTAAACAGTAATGCTTTTTTATCAATTTCGACTGGCATTGAACAAAGCAAATATAGAATTCATTCATTCAATTTAACTTTAACTCTCTCCTTTATTCATTTTACTATTTGGGATTGTCGGAAAAAGGATCGTACAAAATAATAATAATAAATACATTTTATTCATAAACCTTATTGCTAATGTTAACAAATACAATATAACATGCGTCTGAACTAGGATGATTCTGTGTCTTAGACAAAGATAATAATTACAAACTGAGTAAGTGCAGTTTGTGCAAAAGAAAGGTATATAATAGTATTATAGTACATTTCGAAAGAATTGGAATATAGAACATAGTAACTTATAAAGTCTAAGTGAACCTATTATAGTGAAAATGCCCTTACATTAAATATTTGATAGCCGTCATCCCAGTAAAATTTATGTCATCATTGACGTTTATTGTACCAGGATGACGGCTGTCCAATATCGGCTGTAAAAAAATATATTTATAGTGTATATTGCCGTTCAAATAATTTGACAAGTCTCTGATAGTTAGATAAGTAGTGACGCTTTCTAACAAAACATCAACGTATCTTAACACTTTCACTGCCTCCCTTGGAACTCGCCCTGCGGCGTATTCGCTTTCCGCTACATACAGGGAAAATCACGGGATCGGCTAGGAGCGAAGAGCGTAGCGGTTCTTGTCAGTGAATGGGTTAAGGGAATTTTATCCAATGTTGAATAAAGAAGGCAGACTCTTCAATCGCTAATATCAAGGCTTGTATTCTCAGGTTTCAATAGCCAATTCGCAGTACTATTCCGCACCCGCCCAGTCTAAATGTTTCTCAAACTGAAGTGATCTGTCACTGCTGCCGGCCACTATAAATTCCGCAGCGGACAGTTTCATTGCCCGGATATACGGAGAGTACGGAGTCATACTGGGGTTCAATTGAAAAACTACATTTAACATTCCGATTTGAGCTGAATATGTTTTGCGCGATCGTTCTAACACGTAGCTCTGCCAGGAAGCCGCCTAGCGGGCGCCTACGCCTTAGTCGCTTTTCGCTACACAGGAGATCATACATGATCAATCATTTCGAGATTTTTGCTCGCTTTGGTATTTCCGCTGCAGAATATACTACGTTCGAGCCCAAGCAACGCTTGGTCTGCTATGATGTAGCACGTGGCAGCATTTTTCCCGCCTTGTAGCTGATATCGCTAGTCATTGACCTTGAATGGGTTAACGTGTCATAATACCTTGAATAAATTATATGTATATGAAGAATCGTTAGAAATCCATCGTGTTATCAAATTTGAATGCAAAACGTAACTTTAAGATCGACCCCTGAAATACGTCGCGCTCCGATTGGAGCGGTTTAAAACTATCCTCTCTAAAACACGGAGCTTCTTTGTTACGTGTGGCGATGGTGACATACCGAGCTCTTTTTGTTACCGATTAAATGTTGTGGTACAGTCACCAGCACTAGTATCTGCCAGAACAATCCGGGGTTAAATATCTGACACGTCTTAATGACTCTAGAAATAGAGTCGTGGCAGATATTAAATGCTGGTGATGTATGTGATAAAATATCCAAAAACATTCGTAAAAAACTGCTAAAATCGAATCTCGATCTCGATCTGCCCTTAATCGAAAAATATTGTATGTTTTAACAAAGAAATTGAAGTTTTATTTTTATACAACACTTTTTCATTAGTAAAATTTAGTCATACTCAAACTTTCCTATTGTGCTACCGCCATACAAAGTAAATGGGAAATGGTAACTCAAGAGAACAAACATATCTTTGGGACATTTCTTATCCTATTATTTATTTAAACTTTATTGCACAATACAAAAAAAGTACAAATGGCGGACTTAATGCCATAAGGCATTCTCTACCAGTCAACCATTGGGCAAAACAGAAACAAGCAGGTGCAGGCATTTAAATTTAAATGATAACTTAATCCCAGATAAACTTTAGTATCGAAAGAGTCCTTGATTCTTAGTGAATATACTGAAAAAAAAATCTAGGAGTTTTATTAAACATAAAACTCCTACAATAAGTAATAGTCGCATTTTTTTGAAAAAGCTCACAATAAACCACTGATACCCAACCCATAATTTCGAATCGATTGATTAAATGAGGTGCATTTATCAAAATCGGTTCAGTCTCTTAAACCCTACGGTGGAACAAACGTAAATACAAACATAGCCTGCTAAAATTACTTACTTTCAGCTCTGCCGTAGTCGGGCAATAATCTAATAATGTTTACGAGTATTTACTCCGCAATGTGACGTCACCGGTTACCGATGTTACCGGTTACGGAATCATGATAACCTGTCGGCATTGACACATCGGACGTGCTCACTCCCGACACATACGCCCGGTACAGTTAGAAACTTATGCTTTACACATTAAACATTTTCTGTGTAAAGCAGTAAGTTAAAGGACCGCCATCATCTTGAATGAAAGGAAATCACCTTTGAGATAAGTGACCATAATATTTTCAAATGAATTCGTAATTAATACATTAGCGGACGTTACTGCTTAATTCAAAATGTTCCTTGTGAATTCTTTGGTTCATGAATATTTACCGCTAATATAGTGACAGAAAAATATCTGTACAGTCTCACTAGGAGGACGAATCTGACGATTCCTCATAGGTTAAAATTCGCTTAGCCATTTAAAAGCTATACAGCGTGCCAAAGAAATAAACATTGATCCGTATACGCGCCATATAAGTGTGTCTCTGCAGCTCTCTCGCTTTTTCTCGCACTATACGTCTCTTTCTAAGGTGTCTAATAAGAGACAGACGCAAGAAAATATTTTAGAGCTCGCGTGTGTGATAGCCGTGCAGATAGATGTTAGCCTCCTAGTTAGCGTTGCAAAGGGGTTTTTACGGGAGTTGCGGCTAACTTGACACAATGGGTTACTAATGAAAGCCATAATTTACAATAATGATAATAACGGATCCGAAACACCTTTTTACCTCAGTGTCTCAGAAGGAGGGTTATGTTTTTAGAATGTATGTGGACAAGAAAAGTCAATTTTACGGGCTACAGTGCAAATGGCTGGATGGATTTTGACATAATTATGATACGAAGTTTATAGAATTTGTCATGAAAATGTTACAGTTACAGGTAAAATCACTTTTATTGTGATTATGGCAAACACAGCGTTACGGCAAATTACTCGTAAATTATGAATATCGGTATTTGCCGCCATACATGAAAAAAATATTTGTTTTTCCGTGATACCCACGGGGTTGCTTGACTTGTTAGCGACGGTCACGCGCCGATATCGGATCATAACGTATCAACACTGACACGTGTCCCGCCGGAGGTGCTTGCTTCTGACACGGCACACTCGACCCGGTCAGAAAAGAAAGCTGTTGTACTCACAATGTTCTTTCAAATACGGCGAAGCCAAACAAGCATAAGATCTTCTGATGGTTAACAGAGACCGGTAGCCTGTGTAGTAGAATTACAAGCGCGTTGCCGTCCCTTTATAGATTTCAAGATTCGTTGGGTTTTTAGCTTACGCAACGCAACGACATTGACGTATGCCCCGTGAGACCTGTTTTTGATGCTTAATGATCGGAGGTCAATCTTACTCGGATCGCATACCAATATTCACATATTCATATTCAGCCGGGAACCTGCGGTTGCCTACGCCGTAGGCGCTTTTCGCTACATACGAGAAAAGCCACGAATGTAGCGCGAAGCGATTTTTGGCACTAAATGTGATAACACATTCACAGCCAACGATTTCGTAGGGCTTGTCGATTGCCGTAGTTTTCCCGCTAAGTAGAAGAAAGCGCCGCCTACGATCAGATCACCCGCTAGACATGAAGCGAAAATGTTAACAGGTAGAAACAGCATGAACCAATACGATTCAATTCAATAGCATTCCTATATCCATCCTGCGTATTCAGTACAACAACATCCTTAGGATGCTGTTGAAGCTGCCGAAGCACTGCAGTGCTTCGGGCATGTTTGCAGAGGCCCATGCGGACGACTTTTATGCCATTCGGCGAAAAAGAATAGCCTCCCTGCTGAAGCGGATGCGAGGCAGCAGCAACAGTATGCTGAGGGTGTTGGCAGAGCGCCTTGATTGCCCGCTCACCAAGTATTGGGTTGAGGTGGTTATTGGTAGGGCCAAGTAGGGAGTAATATATCGCTACTTGCTCCTGCCGTTCTTCTTCTATAATCAATATTTTATGAAAACTTAAAAATTAACCTAACTTAATGTACTGTAATGTAACGTGTAATTCTAACATAGTTTTGTAAGTCCCAATTGTTACTAACGCTATTATGGATCTCGGTCTGAATTAAGAGGCCGCAGTAAGCTCGGCCGAATTTCACCTTCCCATACAAACGTAGTTACGCTCTCATTTTAAAACTACGTGTTGGATTGTGTCGAAACTTTGCATATACAATGACATGAGGTATGTCTATGTCTGTAATTAGTTTATATGGTTCCAATTTATAAAACTAAGTAAATACAGCAAAAACTAGTTTTGTATGAAAAACTTAAATTCGCTGTATCTTTTTTATTATGGTATCTGAAGCTACGTAAACTAATTTCAGACATAGATATACCTCATTTCATTGAACATGCAAAGTTTCGTTACAATCCAACATGTAGTTTTAAAATGAGAGCGTAACTACGTTTGTATGGAGAATCGAGCATACTGCGGACTCTTAAACAATTTTTATTTTTATTTTTATTATTTATTATTTATTTATTATTTATTGATAAAATCCATACTAATATAATGAATGTGTAAGTGTGCCTTTCTATTACATCTTCACGTTAAAACAGCTGAACCAATTTCGATGAAATTTGGTAAATATAGAGCAGGGGCAGAAGTTACTTATAAATATTTTTTTTAAATTGTCAAGGAATCATTTATAACATTAAAATAATCGTTTAATGCCTGAACTCGCCAGGCAAGTTTGCTTCTATCCATTTTTGCCATACACCGGGAAGGCACTCGTAGCGTAGCATAAAAGCGTTATTAAACATGCTTGTACATTTACAGACGCGCTAAAACATATGGAAATTATCTGAGGAAATCCATAATTCTCGTGAAACCAAACGCCTCAGAGAGGGATGCCTGAATAAACATATTGACAATGAAAAGGATAGAAATAAGTGTTGGCAAACCCTGACTTGCCCCAACTTTAAATCGATCGTAGCAATCGTAGCACTACAGGGCGGCGTAGCACGTCTACGTGATTCGTCTACGTTCGTGCAATGCTACGAAATAAACCAAGTCTAACCAAATATTACAAACGCCTAAAACGAATATGTTTAGACTGCTCACTGCAAGCGAAACTGAACTTTGAATGGCTTGACGTAAGGTTTTATTTTACTTAAACGTAAGTTTAAACCCTTAAAGCGTTCTATGGAGTTTGGAAATCTTTGCAAAGCTTTTCTTATATACGGGGTAGTCTTGCGAGGCTGCTGTTTAAACAAGGAAATGCAGGTAGCTCTCTGTGGTACTAGGGAAGAGACAACGGGTTATATTTATCGATTGTGACTGCTTTTATTTAATTTACTGGTGAATTTATAACATTGTGTTAGTAAATTAAAAGTAAACCATTAAATTATCTCAATAACATGTACAATAATATTTACGATAAACAATATGAGGGAAAGAAACCGTAATTAGTATAATAAAATATCGTCCAACGTGAAAACTTGTGTTTTCGCAAACATCCATAGGCAACGGTGTCTGCTCCCCATAGGGCCGTATGCTTATTAGCCACCACTTTAGTATAAAAAGGTCTATCACAATACGACATTAGACGTCTCGATTATGACATAAATTCAAGGGATTACCAAAATAGGACAGTAACCTTTAGGGTTACCAGTATGGACCCAAATACACTGACGTCTATAACCAATCACAATATAAAGAACAATGTTTCGAATCGAAAACAGGAATCGCTTACATCCCTATCGGTTGAGCGTCCACTAGGGAGGACCTTCAAGGGATGAAAAACGCACCGACTCGAATTTATTTCGGCCCTCCCGTGTGCGTACAACAATTTAGGGGTTTGATACGCAGTCGTGTGTAAGTACGATGTATTTGTTTTAAGACTTTTTTGATATCACTTTGTATTGCATTAAACGGGAAGTTTAAAATAACCGTAACAGCACAGTAATATGCAGATTAGAAGGTAGGGGCTTAAGCCTAATTATTATTATTTGATGCAATGGGTACGGTAGCCCAGTGGTTCAGGCATGCGGCTGTCAAACGGCGGTCGTGGGTTCGAATCCCGGCTCGTACCAATGAGTTTTTCGGAACTTATGTACGGAATATGATTTCATATTTACCGTTAGCTTTTCGGTGAAGGAAAAACATCGTGAGGAAACCTGCATACATCTGCGAAGAAATTCAAAGGTGTATGTGAAGTCCCCAATCCGCACTGGGCCAGCGTGGGGACTACTGCCCGTTCCCTCTCATACGTGAGAGGAGGCCTGTGCCCAGCAGTGGGACGTACGTAGGCTGATGATGTGATGCAATGGGTTGTATGTACTGGTGTGAGTTAGTGAAGCACTTTCCGCGGGTCAATTAACGACGCGTTCGGTCGACACTGAGGAACTAACTAATTACTTACATATACTTTTCACACCTGCTATTCAGAAAAGAGCCATTGTTGCCCTCAAATAAGGGATCAAAGTTGTACTTTTATACCCAGTTTTTGCTGAAAAGAGCCATTTGAACTTTCCTCATATGCCTTTTAATATAATAATTTAAAAAAAAACACACCTACGGTGGGAATAGCAGTATGTGTCACTAGGTAGCAAAATAATTTCCATCTTGGGCGTAAACACTTAAATCCTTCGTAACGCTCAAGATTCTACTTAAGAATTCTTCTTGCAGAATCTTTTGCTACATATTACTCCAGGCAAAATACGGTTTTGAAAAATATTCATTATTAAAAGCGCTTTTTTTTTTAAATTCAATTTCATAATATTATTCTAAGATGTTTTATTCATGGCAATCTTCACCCGGAAGTAATTAAGGAGATTTAAATGGAGCATGTGTCTTTTTTGTATTATTTGTCTTGAATATTATAGAGCAAATGTAAACTAACCTAACCTATAACTACCTAACCTATTAAGTTATGTACGGAATATGATTTCATATTTACAGTTACCTTTTCGGTGAAGGAAAAACATCGTGAGGAAACCTGCATACATCTGCGAAGAAATTCGAAGGTGTATGTGAAGTCCCCAATCCGCACTGGGCCAGCGTGGGGACTACTGCCCGTTCCCTCTCATACATGAGAGGAGGCCTGTGCCCAGCAGTGGGACGTATATAGGCTGATGTGATGTGTGTGTGTAAATTAACGACAATAAAGACAAAAATATTTCTTATTATTTTTTCAGACTTTTCTGAAGCAAGTTAATTTATCATTTTCTTGATGTCTGAAAATTGGTTGGATTCTGTCGCTGGGTAACTATTTAATTGATCATATATCCGTTACACAGAAAAAATAAGCTATTATAAATTATTTCCAAAATTGTCATTTTTTCATACAAGTTGTCAGTTCATTGACTGGACTATATACCGCCCTGCCGGCTTAAATATATATAATTTTTAAATATATAATTTAGATCCCTTGAGACACAATCTACTATTCGATAAGCGGTCGTCGCATTTGTTTATTTTTTAACCCCCGACGAAAACACAGGGGTGTTAAGTTTAACGTGTCCGTCAGTGAATCTGTGTATCTGTGTATCTGTCTGTGGTATCGCCACAGATAGATACACAGATACACACGTACCCTGAAACGACTTTGGTTAGAAAAACAATGTTTCTATTCGGTTGGAGAATTTCTACACACTAGTGACTGCCGTTTCAATAGGTATAGGTAAAATGTAGCACGTATGTTTTATTTATTAAAATTGTTATTTTGTAATGAGTTCAATTGTTACTCGAATATTATTGTCCTGTTAATTATTCTGTGAATTTATTTCTCTGACATTGTCATCATCATTTTAATGTTTTCATGTATTCTTTGTATTTTTTGTATTTCTTACTGACATAGTTATGTAAATCACCAATGTTTGCACGCCGTAATCCGGTAGAATTATGATGTACCTACCCAATATTACTGTACCATCTTTAATACCATAATTCATGCAAATAAATGATATATGAATATGAAAGAAAAAGTTTTTATTTCAGTTAGTTTTGCCTAGTCAGGATACAGCTTTTTTGTGCTTGTTATAGTGTGTGTAGGTATCTTAACAATGTAACAGTCACAGTTTCTGTTTCTATTCTAAATCAGCTGCTTTTTTCCTCTGGGAACACGATGTTGGTTCATGAATAACCTAGGAGAGACTAAACACGTGTTTAATTCGTGTATGGAGGGGATATTATAATGTTTCTCACGGTAATTATATTTAAGTTAAGGTAGAGACCCCATTATATAATGGCGTTTACTAATAAATAATGGGGCTAGTAATAGAATCTAAGTTTAGGAAAAGGTTATATCGTTGTGGTTGTAATTATTTACCTTCTATTAATAACATTTTAATTTATGTCCAAACTATGACCTATTTATATTATGTTTTATTCATTATGAAAAAAAGCGGCCAAGTGCGTGTCGGACCAAGCACAACAAGGGTTCCGTGCCTATTAAAAAGGTCGTATCCTTACTGAAATCATATGGCACTTACATCTTTTTCTTTAAGTAAGGCGGTTTTTTAGAAATATCTCGAAAACCTTTGAACCAATCTTGTTCAAAACAATATGCATGATTTTTTTCATATTTTTGAAATACACGGTTCAAAAGTTAGAGGGGAGGGGGACACAATTTTAGTGACTTTCGGGGCGATTATCTCCGACTCTATTCACTTAATCAAAAATTGCTTAGAAACCTTATATTTATTTTGGAAGGCCTATCGATTGATGTGCCACACGTGGGCATGCAATTTTTTTTTTGAGTTTCAATTTTATGTATGGAGTGCACGCCTAAAAAAAAACTTTTTTTGTAATTTCATTACATAACTATGTAGCGGTTAACAAAATACACCTATCCTCAAAATTTTATTCAAATACACCCTATAGTTTTCGAGTAAAATGCCTGTGACATACGGACGGACAGACAGACAGACAGACAGACATGACCTTGCAAAAGGTAATTAATAGCATTAATGAACTATAGTAAAATTCTATAGTACAATCCCAACACATCATTTGGAAATGCGCTAATTGTTGCCAATTTTCATCATCATTAGGCCTCAGGTGTGAATTATTTATTAAATTTTTGGTGCAAGCCACCCGGCTTGCACCAAACCGTTAAAAAAAGAAATACTTATTGGAATGTTTGTAAAAAAATTATGTAATGATAACTGCTGGCGCCATATTAAACGTCGATCAGTCTGTAATCGTGTTTAAGTTGGTGCAACTCGCCGCTAGTAGCTAAATATACGGTTATTACATTTAGGCGGAATTAAACGCTTTAAGTGTTTTCTCTTTAAGCTTCGAGTGCGATTCCCAGAGCGTTTCTACTGATGCCAAAGCAGCTACAGTCAGCTTAAAAAGAACTTGTTTAATTTCTAAGCCTCCGTGGTGAGTAGGCACACCTACCAATCATTCGGCCGAGTAACTCGCCCATATCCGGTGCAGCTTAATTTGTCGCGACACTGCTAAATACTGCATACGAACGAGCTAACTAGAAACGACCAAACAAAGGGTTCATTTGGTGCGGTCCCCCTAATTTGGCGCGCTGCCACATTGCTATGATTCACAATCTATCTCCGATGCTACTGTACTGTGTACTCGTGGCGTATAGCTTGCGCTCTAAATTCGTTAACCGAGTTGACTGGATACAGTGCGTCTTGCATAAGAACTCAGTGCCTGGGCGACCGAGCTCAGCTCGGGTGAAAACAGAGAAAATACGGAGAAAACATTTTTTTTCTAGATATGAGACGTAGCTTGATCGATTTTTCGCTACCATATAAGCCCCTACATACCAAATTTCATCGGAATTTTTAGAGCCGTTTTCGAGAACGTGAAAGCAAATATATATACCTACTAGATTCCACCTGCGACTTAGTTTGCGAGGACCCGGGATAAAAACTTTCCTTATATTTAAATCCAAGATATAAACTATCTGGTTCTCTAAATCATCTCCGAAAATTTTATGTACGAATATCACATCGCAACCAATTTTTCGCATAATGTCATTTCGCCGAATGATTAAGTGTCAACTTATCAAAGGGTTTAGTTTTATTTCCCAACGTCACGGTTACGAACTGTATGCTTGGACTTTTTTTCATAAAATCACTTTTCAAAATGCCACCTTTCGAGTAACAGAATGGGTCAGTTTGACTTATATACATTTCGTGGTATAATACTTACCAGATGTTTTATTTAGTAACTATGTAACGTATTTACAAAGTGAGTAAGCGCAACCGCTCACTTGTTTTTGTGACAATGACGGTACCTGAATTATCGCATCATTGGAGATAAGTGTTTACATCATTACTTTTGGACTGTTGCTTGGTGGAATGTATGTATGTAGGTGTACATGAGTTATTTTTTTAAACAAATATCAGCCAATTATTCAAACCTCACCTAAACCTTACCTAACCGCCAGTGTGTCGACGTCACCCCGCGTAGCGGGGTGCCTATTTCCGCTCTAAGGAACACAATCTAACCCTAACCTAACCTACAAATAACATCACTGTAACGATTGTATGTTATTTTTTAATGCGAGGGCTTTGCCCCCATACCCCCCTTGTGGGTAACTTCGTCTCCCCATCCCCACTTCTCTCCTTGTAACATATATAAGAACACGTTGAATAAAAGTCTGACTATGTTATGCTGTCTTGTTCTTTGTAGTAAAAAGTTGGCTTATGTAAGAAACTACCTGTTGCACTGACGAAACGTTATTCGGTTAGTAGTTGTTTGTCCAACTGAAAGATTTTCCAAATGATAGGTACGCCATAATTTTTAATTCATTATAATAATCGACTTATCAATAATTCTACCAAATAAATCTGTTGTCATACAAAAATTTGCCATAAGTTAGTTGTCAAGGTGAATCATCGGCGAAAAGATGGTTGGCAAGTGAAATTCGGACATAACAAATTCGGAGAAAAGGCAGAACCCCAAACTATCTTCGTCCAAAATGTCATTCAAATCGGCCGTTTAAGCGCGATTGAGTAACACACATCTAAACATCCAAGCTTTCGCATTTAAATATTAGTAGAATACAAATATTGCTGGTTTAATAGTATAAGATATTTTAAGGCCTGACAGTATTAGCCCTGTTAAATATCATAATTTGGTATGCTAACACATTCACCGCCAAGAATTGCTACGCGGCGCGGTATACGCTCATAGCCGATCCCATGATTTTCCGCTAAGTAGCGAAATGCGTCAACAACGGTAGACGCCCGCTAGGAGGGTTCTTTATCATCTTGCCAAATAATTATTTATTAAAACTTTATTGCACAGATAAGAAGTACAAATGGCCAATGGAATTATCATTGTTATGTGTGAGCTCGAGCAAACTTGAAAAGAATAAGCCTTATAATAAGCTTGCATGTAACCGCGCTAAGCAACAATGTAATTAGCAGTAAGGCGCACGGGGGATTGACAACTGGAATCGGGTAATTTGTGTGCTCGGAGCAATGCGTGACCCGATTTATCCGAAGCGACAAGTCAGTTGCACAAATGCCTCGTATCTTATACAAGTTGAGCCGTCAATTCACAACGATCTGTCAAATTACCCGTGGCTAGCTCAATAAATCAGTCTACATATGATACGACGTCTCACAACTGGGAACAGGTCTCCTCTCATAGATGAAAAGGAAGGGCCAGTACAATATTGTACTGGGATGATGATCGATGAGGATGATATTAGATGTCACGGCATTTTCACTTCATATACACCTTTGAATTTCGATGTTCTTCCTTAACCGAACTAGCTAGTGGCCAGTTATCGCTCACATCTACCGCTAACAACATTGGATAAATACCCGTCTTAACTAGGCGTAGCATAGTTCACATTTTATCACGAACCGTTGTCGGTAAGACATCCGTCACGTTCTCACAAGTATGCGATGTAGCGCAGTCTTTTCTATAGTAGTCGTACATTTCTTATCACGCTCTTCTCGCGTGACCATCATATTCCCGCAAAGTTCAGACTTATACTGGTACGAACCCTGCACACTAAGTGAGTAATCCTTCTATGGTCCAGTCGCACATACTGCTCGCAAATTGGCTTGTAGATGCGTATTTCAATGGTATTTGTTTCTAACCGTGCTGTGGGGTTTATCGGGGATTTATTAGCAACATATTGGATCAGATACTTTATTTTTTGTCACGCTATAAATATCAAACATATTAAATATATATTTGACATGACAGTCCCGTGGTCACAAGGTTATATCACGTTTGAATCTCACTTATGCCCTTAATTTTTTTGCGTTAATCGTCATGGGATTCCAAGGAAAATCTTCTGAAATGCAAAGACACTAATATTGTTATGTTTGTAAACAAATTAATTTAATGGTCGAAATAAGTAAAAGTAACAATGTTTCCCTGTGATAACCTAGATAGATAAACGAAGATACGTAGACAAATTTGTTCGTTCATCATCATCATCATCATATCAGCCGAAAGAAGTCCACTGCTGGACATGGGCCTCCCCCGTAGGGTGCCAAAGTGACCGGTCCTGCGCCACCCGCATCCAGCGGACTCCCGCAACCTTTACCAGGTCATCAGTCCACCTGGTCGCCACTCGAGAACCTTTCCGCCCCAACGGCCATCGGTTCTACGTGCTCTGTGTCCCGCCCACTGCCACTTTAGTTAAGCGATTCGGAGGGCTATATCGGTTACCTTGGTTCTGCTGCGGATAGCTTCATCTCTGAATTTGTTCGTTAAAATTCTAATATTATATGGAATGGGGTATGGTATCGTAGACTTACGACCCGACATAAAGAAGAGCAAGTTATAGTCTGGCATTAAATGCAAAGACTCAAGAATTCAGTATATATTTTTCTTATGTCCGTAGTTTTGAATCAGCATTGTACGATGTTTTAAAATCATTTCATCATAAACTTGTTCCACGCTCGGTATAAAATAACATAAAAGAGCTGCATGCACATGAATTCATTTTTCATACCCGTGTAGAGAAAACTCGGGGTTTTTAGTGAATAAAATACAATTTGTGCAGAGTCGGTACGCTGTGCGGCAGATGTGCCCGATTTATAAGTACTTTCTTGTTTAGTCAGTGAGAAGGCATACCTAATGTACTCTACTACAGTTAATTAAAGGGATGAACACTTCCACTTTTTAAGAACCAACAGTCAATGTGACCAAACAATAGAAATACCTTATATTAATTTGAATGCATCGCAAATTAAAGTGCAAAAACAAGGCTAATTGCTAAAAAGTATTTTTTATCAGCTACTTCTTCTCTAGAAATATGATAAAAAAACACATGCTTAAATTGAGAGAAGAGATAAACCTATAAGTTATGTAATTGTAATTGTATAAGTAATATAATTAATTATAGACTCCTTAACTCAAAAAATCTTTAGAATTTAAGATTAGTAGTTAAGAAAATGTATGCTTTTTTTAAAAAAATAAGTGAAATAAACAGATGATTTTTTTTTTTCTACTTCTGCTTCAACAAATTATTTCTCTATTCTAAAAGGTATAATTTCTTTTACTCGCGCGAGTGAGAATTACTATGAGAGTACTCGCTACTCGCCTTCGGTGGGACAAGTGCCTAAAGCTATAATCACAATGGAGCGACCTGCGGTGGCGTTCAGTGATGAACTTGACAGTTATTGACAAATTTACTATTGACCGCCACCGCGGGCCGCGCCAGTCTGTGACTTTATTGGCCAGTTTAAAATTATAAATTGATTTTCGTGAAATGAGCCACAAACCACCATGTGGGCCAGTAGTTCACTAATTTGACCTGAAGTTTTAACTGGCAATTAAACTGTATTTGACTAACGTTGAATATAACTATATCCTTGATTGGACAAATCGACATTTAAGAACATGAAAATCAATACATACTGGTAACATTATGCACATAAGCTGTACGTTCAACAATAAATAACAAACCGTTCATTATATTTAAGCCCAAATTAAAATCAAACATGGCGGGAACAAACAGCAGCTCATGAATATGCAGGCCTTTAAAATATCAATTCGGTTAATCAACAATTAACAGCCCACAAATAAACTCGAAATGTTACCTAACAGACAATTTTCATGTATATTTCGGTACGTGGCGACCACATTACCGGTTAGCGCAGCGTGGGCAGACCCCCACAAGGTGGACTGTTGACCTATAGTCCGCGAGAGTCCGCTGGATGCGGGTGGCACTGGACCAGTCATTGTGGCACTTTTTGGGAGAGGCCTACTCGTATGCCCAGCAGTTGATGCCTTTCTGCTGATTTATTATTTATTTATTTATTGTCAAACACATTTACGTGACATAAAAGTAATAAAAATAAAAAGGAAAAAGAGAGGAGGAAGGGAGAAAGAGGTCAATCGTCGAATCCGACTCGGCTGGGCAGCGTTCGGGAAGCTACGGCAAATCTTTTCGTCCAATATTCCGCAGTGTCTCAAGACGAAAGTCTTTGACCGGTGTGTGTTACCAGTGATGACATATGGCACTGAAACGTGGTCGCTTACTATGGGCCTCATAAGAAGGCTCAAAGTCAACCAAAGGGCAATGGAGAGGGCCATGTTGGGAGTTTCTCTACGTGATCGCATCAGAAATGAGACTATCCGCAGCAGAACCAAGGTAACCGATATAGCCCTCCGGATCGCTAAACTTAAGTGGCAGTGGGCGGGGCACATAGCACGTAGAACCGATGGCCGTTGGGGCGGAAAGGTTCTCGAGTGGCGACCACGTACCGGAAGGCGCAGCGTGGGTAGGCCCCCGACAAGGTGAACTGATGTCCTGGTAAAGGTTGCGGGAGCCCGCTGGATGCGGGTGGCGCGGGATCGGTCACTTTGGCACTCTTTGGGGGAGGCCTATGTCCAGCAGTGGACGTCTTTCGGCTGATATGATGATGATGATGATGATGATGAACAGTAATAACCAATGCGTCACGAAACCAAAACAACAAATAATACTATTTAGGCGACGAAACGGCGTTGCCCTGTTGCATCGTCGTATATTTATTTAAACTTTATTGCCCCACTGACATGTTCCGCACTGTACATACCTAGATTAATTTTATAAACATGTATGACTTGTATTTAGTTCCGTATAGCAGACGCTGCGACGCGATGTGATGCGAGACGAGTCAAGCTCGTCATCGTGATACCAGCCGAACACCGTCCACTGCTGGACATAATAGGCTTCTCCCAAAAACTGCAACAATGACCGGTCTTGCGCCACCCTCATCTAGTGGACTCCCGCAATCTTTACCAGGTCATCAATCCACCTGGTGGGGTCTTCAGCTCCACTCGACGATTTTAGAGTTATAAAGGTTAGATAACAATTTAATAACGGTATTAGCCGTCCTTTTTTATCCGTAATGGAATTTCATCATCCTCCTATTATTTATTTATTTGAATACTATACGTATAATGCAATGTCCTAATTTTGAAAAAAAAGTACCTAAAAGACGAACATAATGGTTGTTATGTCTCCGCGCCACGGGGATAACGCGGAGGTAATGTTGGACTAGCACCAACTAAAACCCCCCGATGGGCCTCCACCACGGGTCTGGAATCTCCTACGGGTATACACCAATGCCACCCTATAGTCCGTTTTTTTTAGGATTAGAAATACGGTAAACAAAGTAGCAGTCGTCGTCAACCTTCTCTGCTTGGGACAAATATTAGATGTTTCCCGAGAATTCATCCTTGCTGCAAAGTTCACACACCGTTCATACTTGTATATGTTGACCACCATATATGTTTCTCATTTTTTGTTAATGGACTCTGTTTCTGTCTCTTTGCTTTTGGTGAAGGCGAAACGTTAAGGGGAGAACGAGTCGGTCTTTTTTGCAAGCTACTTGGGCCTGCCTCTGGTTGGTCCATCGCAGTCCGCACGCCACCACACACAGAGAAAAATGTATTAATATTAATTAACAAATACATACTCGTATAAAAATCTCGTAATCTGAATTCAACCATTTGTTGATTACCAAGAAAACAAGAAAAAGGACGTGATACGATTGACAATTTTGACAATGTCGACAGCGAAAAAAAAGGAACCGATTGTTTCAAACCTCTTCTACTTGATGTTTTTTGTTATGCAACCTTTCCAGAACTGAATAACGAAATCCAAAATAACAGAGTCAAAAAATAAACACTTTCATAATCATTATATTGTTGGAAGTATTATTTAGATATAAATAATGAAAACACTTCTATCATTTTAGGGTAGGCAACAATAATGTAAGTCTTTTTTAATGGCAGTTTGAGATACTTTGACAGTTGTGTGGCATAAAAATATCCTTCTTTCTGATGCTAAAAAAACGCACTATAGCGTAGCGTAGAGTCATGCCTCTGTGGGTTCTACCTTTCTTTTTTATTCAACGATTGCAGCCCCCGACTGTTACCGTGTGGCGTGTACCACCCCGAGGACACCTTTTAGTCGCCTTGTACGACAGGCAGGGGATACCGTAGCCTCATTCAGCCCGATCTAGTAAATTAAAAGTGTTAGGTATGTTCGTTCAAAAGGCCATCCAATCGCATTTATAGATTCCGTAGAAGTCTAACGTCTAATAAAACAAACAAAAAGCAACTTTGTGTCTGCCGAGGCAGAGTACAAATTCGAAGTTGTGCTGAACTTCGCGGCGTTATCCCCGTATGTGTACATCACAATATGCAATCATCTTGTTTGCGACCAATTCGCCCCGTTGCGAGATAAACGCATTCACTAGTCGGAGGAACTTTCTCCATCTAGTCCATATAGTTTGCATAATATCAAAACAGTTTTACACAAGACTTACTCAAGTCAACGCGTATAATAACATATAAATATATTATTTAAAAGTTGGTATATACAAGATGATAACTATAACATTAACTAAATTAAATTAAAGCTAAGTTAAATCTAAATAATTTACTTTAAAAACAAAGTTTTAACCGACTTCAATTTAGTACTCCGCCAAGCCTCGAGAACATTTCCAATTTTTTTTTACAATTTACCGCATCACCTGATTTCCGATAGCAAATGCGTTGATTACTATAGAAAAAAACCGAATCGCTGTATGTGGGCCGATAATATTTGAGGACTTCCATCGATTCCCCAAGATCATCATCAATGGCACTTCATTAGTTCCTATTTCAACGGAATCCTATCAGAACCTGTGATGTACTTTTGCACTTTTATGTACATAATTGAGGAATTCGATAAGTCATCTGTGGTCTTCATCATCAATTCCTCGCCACCAAATGTATGATTCCGGGTGTAAATACACGAGTTAGAATAGAAAATACTAAAATCACTACACGCGTGCCTAATAAAATTGAGGAGTTCCCTAAATTCCTCATGGATCCCATCATCCAACTGAATTTTTGAAAAAATGGGACCCATCTGGAAGCATATACATACAAACAAAAAAAAAATTTTTCCGAATCGGTTCATCAATGACGGAGTTCTGAGGTAACAAACATTGAAAAAAAAATTAAAAAAAAATACAACCGAATTGAGAACCTCCTCCTTTTTTTGAAGTCGGTTAAAAAGGCCCTCGAGGCATTGTACCGAGGATGCTGGCGGCATTTCCTCGCTGAATTGCAATGCTGATGCGTTGCGCGAGAAAGCCGCCAGCCAGCTCTTCGGTCACCAGTTACGTCAACAGACTTAGTTACTTATATAAGAAGAATTTCGATAAAAGCATTTTGGTATGTTCAGATGTATACAAATAATTATGAAGTAAGTTGTACTATCATAGAGTAATATTAGAAACAGTTATTAGGTGTAATTTATAGGCAATTTATATAACGTAGCTGAGAGCATTATTCTAAATATATTTCTTTCTTAAATATTTTTTATCTACTTTAGGTACCTACTACTGACAAACGTAGCTGGTGAGACCTTAATTTTTTTGTATTCTTCCTATTTGAACATGAAAGAATCGATGTTTTTCCAAATCCAAACTTCTGTTAGCCATAATTACCATAAAAACCGACATTATACAATCCTGAATCACCTAACCATTAGCTAATGAAACCTATTATTACAAATTACATTCAACCCGTGCACCGAACGCATCCTTACTATGGAACGCATTACCGGGCACCACTTAAATCGACCAATCAGCGTCGAGTGGCGACAGCTCTGACCAATGGGCGGGCCGCGTTCGCCGCACGGGGACAGTGCTACCAATCACGAGGCGTCAACGCTGTCACGGCGGGAGATTGTCGTTGACGTGACAAAATGGGAATTTACTTTTTAATTTTTTAGAGAGAATGAGACTAGGTTTTGCTGGTCGCTGTTTGTGCTAAAATAAACGTTTTGGGGACTAACGAGATAGAGCAAACATATTGTGACGTACTATTGTCAGGAGAAAAAAAATAGGATAAATGTCCTCTTTGATCGAATTTAAGGCGTGCACTAACTTTTCGTGCAATATTATTTTCGTTTCGTTCTTTTAACAAAACCTTTGCCGGTTTATAGACATTAATTGGTCCATGTATTGAAGAGATTGTCTATATTGAAGAATAAAGAATGTAGACTTTTTCCGCCTGCGATCTAATCCGAAGCATTGACTTATTATTAGGTAAGTAGGTACTATGTTTATGTAGACTGGATACCTAACACATTTTTTCTGAACGTCTTCCATGAGGCCGCCATCTTGGAATATTAGTATTAGTATCCGCCTCAGACTAAACAAAGTACCTAATGCCGACTCGCATTAATGTCATACGCAAACTTAAATGTGGCTCTATACATATAACTCATTGATTGTTACGGTCAAGTGTAAAAACATGGGTGCTACAACATACTCATAAATATATCCCATCGCTCTTATGTTAACACAGTTTTTTTGCCCTTGACTGTACACATTACAACTTGGGTTCGCGCTAGCGGGCGCCTACGCCTTTTCGCTACAAGCGGGGAAACCCACGGGATCGACGAAAATAGCGATTCTTGGCACTGAATATTATGTGATCGCATTTCAGTACAAAAGAAACTTCATTAACTACTATGCAGCATATAAAGTAACTGCACTTGGCATATGCAAAACGCTTTGTGTTCGTTCATTTCGTAAAATTAATTGCCGTTCCGAACTGCGATATGGAAATCAGGTACATGTTTAATGATGTGCCGTTCCGGGAATATTGCATCAACTTTGCCGGTAATATTGCTGAGTGAGAATGACAGCTGCTTTATTGCATTAAATATTAAAAACTGGGACTCGCGAGAGTCCGTCTGACTTGGCGTATTGGATCGGAATTGATTATGTATTTCTCAAGGATGTTTTATGTCAAAGCTAAGGGGAAGAGCTCGAGTCAAAAAGAAACATTTTATTTCAGAGTTTAGGGAATTAATGTAAATCAATATGTTTCGCAAGCTAGTGTTAACTCGTTGTGTAGCGTGGGCTAGAGCCCGGGATACACATTATATCAAATTGTAACACGCACAATTCCTGGATCAACCCCTAGCTTTGAATAAAGTGTGGAATACGCGTTCCTGCGCGACGCGTCTTGCATTGTAATAATCGTACCTACATTGTTTTTGGAACAAAGCAAACACCTACCTAAACCCGAAAACCTTGGGTCCATGTCTGTAAAAGGTTAGATTTTAGAAACACCTTGTTAATACCAAGGTTGTAGAAAATGGGAATATGATTGAAAACAGCCTCTCCTTTCCCAGTAAATTGCGCTCTATTTGGTGCATGTTTTTTTTTACTCGGTTCTTAGGCAGCAGCCTGAGGGGCTTTAGCTGCGGGTCTTGTCTGGCCTGTGGGTAGTCGCCACTACGGGGCTACCCGACTGCCGAAATTTGGTGCATTAACATATGACATTTACATTACAGGGTTACGACCAGTACCAGTGCGATCAAACCCTCTAACGCAATGAAATCCACATGGTGAGTGCATGCACCACGTAAATGGGCTTTTATTTATACTGCCTGCAAAGTTGCTGGCAGTATTCCCGGAAACCGGAATACTTGCAACAACCACATCACTATTATGCACGCTTAAATATTACTTTGTTGCCTATTAATATTTGTAAAGCGAACCCCGTTAGGTATTCATAGCGACAAGTTTCTGTTTCTAAAGCAAACAGTATCCACTAACAAGCTGAAACATTTTGTAACTATATGAACAGATACTCGGTCTACACAGAGTACATTTGAACTACGATTTATCATCCAACATATGGCATGTAGCACGAACGCTCGCTAACTCTGGGATGCGATTTAACTTTAAATAATGTTCGGTCAATAATGGCCGAGAGTACTTTTTGCTCAATTACTTACGGACAGAGCCAAAACGAAGGGGCATTCATTGAACTATGTTTATATTTTTATAAATCGATTCGAAATTATGCTCCAGATATATTTGTACGAAAAAAAAACAGTTTTGTCAATCAGTCGCGATATTTAATCGTCTATTCTAAATAGCGCACGTATCTCGTGTAGTTGATGGTATGGCCTCGCTACCTCTTCATCATCAGACCAGCTTTATGACACCATTGCGTTGTCTGGACTTGTACACACGTGTACAACATTTCAAATAGATTAGACTTAAGGAAGTCTGTCAAAGTCTTGCAACATTTGACCAGCAGGTCGATCACGTAACGGATTGGACGTACGTCAGGAAGATAAACGTCACTTTTTGTATGGGAAAATGACAGTTAAGTTGTCCTAACGTACGTTCGAAAGTTACTTGATCGTGATCACCCATTAGAATCATATAAAAAAATAGAATTTATCGAATTTGTATGTTTCATCTTTATTCATATTGTATGTGCTCGGTATTAAACTACAAGACCGAGTGAGGAATGTTGAGATTCGACGTCGCACTAAGGTGCGCGACGTTGGAGATACCATAGCCAAACTCAAGTGGAGCTGGGCAGGACACCTTGCCAGGCAGAATGATGGTAGGTGGACCAAAAAGGTGACAGATTGGTGGCCACTTATAGGTAAAAGGAGCGTCGGCCGTCCACCAGCTCTATGGGTGGACGATATTAAGAAGGTAGCGGGTCACTTCTGGATAAGATTAGCTCAGGATAGGGACAGGTGGCGTACTCGAAGAGAGGCCTATGCTCAGCAGTGGGCGATTTTATTTATTATTTTATTTTATTCTTACTATACATTATTATGTTACAATAAAATTTAATACAAATACTCTTTGTTTTTACGTTACACCTCACACAATCAAAGCATTGAGAAAGAGAAACAATACAATAACATGTAGGCAGGTATGATACATTAAATTAAATCATATCGTATTTTACTATACAAGTATAATCCATCCTATCCTTACCGAGACCTGCTGAAGTTTTTTAATTAAATTGCACTGCCCACAATTTATTTGCTTTAACTTAAGGTTGACTGGTTGAGAATGCTAACTTTGAGTTATTATTTTGTGCAATAAAGATTAAATAAATAAATCATTTTAAGTTAAATTAAATCTTGTATAATATGTTATGGTCCAGCATGTCATAAGCATAAGGAAATCCCTGCATCCCAGCAAATCATAAATGGGAATGACAGAGACACGAAACAAGGCCGGTATTCACAAGATATTTGACAGAAGAGGGGATAGGTTTCGATCTTTCAAAATCAAAATGATAGAGACATCAAAGATATCCCCTACTTTAAAATATCATGGACGGAATACAGGCCCTGACCATGACGGAATATAAAAATTTTACAAGTCGAAGTCCTGTATTTATATTAGATTATATGTTGTCTCTCTCCTCTCTGGTTGTGAAGTATAATGTTATTGGCACATACGGATCTTGCCGTTTTGGCCTGTTTCCAAGGGGTGGATATCTAATAGATACTCCCGTGACCTAAACTGTCCGGAACAGGAAATGGTAATTTGCACCTAAATCTCTTATTTGTAAGTATAATACATAAACTGTCGAATGTGCTTTACTAAACATAATATGACGTTAGACGCAGACGTTAGTAGCTGGATGATGAACAAGAAAAATTATTCCTCCGACCAGAGCCAGGTTTTAAAATAGAATGATGAATATAAATTAAAGCATGTTCGAGCACTATGTTAAATAAAGTGACTCTCTCTTGTCATATATCTGTTGAAGAAATCACACCTCGTATTCTATTATTGTTACTTTATAATATTGGGATTGTATTCTATATTTATCATGAAATGTCCATGTACTTTTCTCTTACGTTGGATTCTAGCCAACTGTGGGCGAGCACCATACCGACATACATAAGTTAATAGAAGTTTGTCCCTTCACTACTCGGAAATGTAGAAAAAGGAGCTGAGATGAGAAGTCAGGCTTCTAAACTGTGGTCTGCACGAACCAGCCCTTCTATGAATTCAAACTGTCTAACAATGTTTTTATAGTCCCCGCGGGACCGCGCCGGGGCGCACTCTTTTGTTTCGAATTATGATCGTAATTTTCATTTATAAATTAAGCATTTGCATTTCCTCGCAGTAGGCGTGAAAAGTACTATGTAATGTCTCGGACAAAAGTGCAATAGATGGTTGGCGGGTCGGTGGCTCGTCTCCTTCGAGGTCTAAACCACATGTCCATCTATAGCGTTGCGTAATTTCTACCATCTACAATAATGTCCTATTGAATACAATTTCAGTTTTTAAGTAGAGGTCTAGCTTGTGACTTCAATTGAAAGCAAGGTTGTGAACGTTAGTCGTAACAATATATCCCGGGATATCGCCAGGGTTGTCACTCCTCATTTGTGGCACAATATAAACTAACGACGACAATTAAGTCTGTCGTCAACTATTAGATAGTAATTGCGAGCTACGTGATACAGCAGAAAGGGGAACAGAAGCGTAATTGAGGGTAATCGTATAGTGCAAGCAATAATTATATAATAATAATAAATCAACCTATATACGTCCCACAGCTGGGCACAGGCCTCCTCCCATGGATGAGAGGGTACGGGCAGTAGTCCCCACGCTGGCCAAGTGCGGGTTGGGGACTTCACATACACCATTGAATTTCTTCGTGGATGTATGCAGGTTTCCTCACGATGTTTTTCCTTCACCGAAAAGCTAACGGTAAATATCAAACGATATCCCGTACATAAGTTCCGAAAAACTCATTGGTACGAGCCGGGATTCGAACCCACGACCTCCGTTTGACAGCCGCATGCCTAAACCGCTAGGCTACCGCAGCTACTCAAAAAGCTAAGAAATATACATTTTAAAATAAATACCTACATTGCAGATTTAGTTTTAGCAAACGCATGCCGCGCCAGTCGGTGAGAGGCATTGGTCACGGTAATTACAGAGTAATATCACAGTTAAATCTCGCAAAGTATACCTCGACCCATCATAAATTCAGCAAGTTATAGTCTGCTATGATTTAATTTTGACTCGCTAGATTAGAAACTTTGAAGCATCCTTATATGTCTTGACTACTTGTAGGCACGTACCTATGTGCGAGTCTGAAATAAAGGCAAATAAATATCGCGTTGGACTCGTAAAAGAAATCGTTTAATTCAGCCGCCAAATTTCAACTTCCTATGTTTGGAACGGTTGATAACGGACACCTGTGACAGACGGGCAGACACCGACCAAGAGGTCAAGAGGCTCATAAAGTCACTTCAAACATGTCCACAAAACCTATCCTGGTAGCCGCCAAAGGGTGATCGCATAAAGTACAATAACTATCAAGTTTACAATTGACCGCCACCGGAGGCCGAGTCAGTGTGATTCAGGTATATATATATGTTCCGTTGGATTTATTTTGATCATCATCTTTATCTTCTAAATCATTGTCATCATCATCATCGTCATCATCATATCAGCAGAAAGACGTCCACTGCTTGACATAGGCCTCCCCCAAAGAGTGCCAAAGTGACCGGTCCTGCGCCACCCGCTTCCAGCGTCATCGATTGCACGTAGAACCGATGGCCGTTGGGGCGGAAAGGTTCTCGAGTGGCGACCACAATAGAAGTTAGGGATCTGCTAATTCTCGGGTAACGATTCCTAGTGGCATCTTTGCATGTCTACTGTTCCGCACAAATTCTGTCACATGCGCAATTACCGAGGGCATAGACACTTCCGCTACGACTATGGCGATGGCGTGCTTACTCGAGCACTTCCGGTTACGAGGTTACGCTCCTTGGAGATATTGTTATCGGTGTCAGTGTATGGCCTTTATATTTTAGGAGAAGCGTATTTTAAAGTTTGCAATTTATGTAGGTAGACATCCAACCAAACAGTATTCAGTAGCAAAGTAGCTGAAATAATGTAATCAAAAGTCTTACATTTTATTACCAAAAGCAATAGAACTGTATATTTGAGCTGTTCTGGATTATTGGAATAGTATAAATATAAACACATGCACATGCCTCATCTCATGGAGTCGGGTGAAGAAACGGGCAGCAGTCACGAAAAAAGTTAAGAATATTATGAGAACATTACTCCAAATCAATGAAAAATACAAATAGCATCCAGTTCGTATATATTCTTCCTTAATATTACGGAAGCTCAAATAGAATAGAATAGAATAACATTTATTCATGACAACAACACATTTTATTTATGTGCATGTAGCACATAAATAAAATAAAAATACAAAAAAGAACATTGCCACGAAACGGTTCCATCTCAGCGTTGTGCTGGCCTGGTGACCAGCGCTGGTCTTCCGATGGAACCATCACATCACAAACCAAATCACAAAAATATATACGAATCCAAATGCTTACAAACAACCAAAACAAAACAACAAACTACAAGCTCACGTCGCTTCAGACTACGCATAATTATAAAATCAATACCGAAACTTATTTAGGTAGAAACAGGGGTGAAGCCATTAGAGCCGCACACCGTTTCGGATTTCTTACGGCTTAAATTCTTATCTTACTCCACACCATTGGCTTCAATCTTGAGGATTTGGGCTCTGAAGAAACGATCAGGTTTTCAATTTACGATATAATTCCATTTATATTCAATCTATTTATAAGTGCGTCGCGCTTACACGTTTGTTTACAAAAGCCGCAGGGGAAGTTTTTGAACGTGCGCTGAGGCAACTGTAATTTTCGCATTCTTAAAATTAAAGTTGATACTAATATGTTGTAACACGCGTTCGGTTCGGACAGTAAAGGACTCTATTCACGACTACGATTCTGTCGAGCGTGTAGTTGATTTTTTTATTAGTGATGCTGTGGCATTTTACGTTTGTTGCGATGAAATCGTAGGCAGAACACTTGTCAAATTATATTAATTATATAAGGTGGTACGCGTTTTGTTGTGCATAACCACAAAATAGTACATTTTACAACTAGTGTGAAAAGAATGTCTTTTTACCACTAGCACCGAGGTATCTTGCCACGAGCTGAAAGCGAGTGGCAAGACTCGGTACGAGTGGTAAAAGACATTTCACACGTGTTGTAAACGACGTTTTTTAATACAATTGCGAAAAATAATAAATTTATATATCATTGCGATAAAATATGCTTGCTTCGAAGTTATTTTTGAACGAACCCATACTTTACAAATGACACTGACAGTGACAACATACTACTGGAATCAGCGCCATCGGCCTCGAGTTGAGAAACTAAATTGACACTTGGCAGTTGACACTGACAGTATTCATAACGCCCCACTTCTTCCTGTACCGTATTTCTTTTTCGAACCTCGAAAAAGGGTTACGTATGAAAGTTAGACATGTGTACGTGTGTATGTTTGAGGCATCGTAGTTCCCAAACGGAAGGACCAATTTGAGGGTAGTTTTTTTTTTTATCGAAAGCAAATCTAATATAAAATTACTGCATTTCGAAAGTATAGTTTGGAACTAAAAAGTAAAAAGCACTAGTTCGAGAAATTGAGCTTCTCGTACGCTACGCAGCCACAAAAAGTACCACTTTTTGAGCAACTGTATTAAAAAATACCTTTTTTCATAAAAGGGGGTGCACATTTTAATTAACAAAAAATAATATGAACATCATTATTAACCTGTATGTCACCAGCACACACGCACACGTGCATGCAAAGATTGCAAAGTTATTGCAAAAGATTCAATGTGACCCATGATTAACTGAACCCCATGTTTCCCTACGATTGTCTATGATTTCGGCGTCTAGTACCCATAGTACAAGCTTTGCTTAGTTTGGGACTAGGTTGATTTGTGTAAGATTGACCCCCAATATTAATTATTTGGAAAATTATAATGAATTCATCCATTCTGTCTGTCTACAAGCGTATAGACGATGATCCTTCACGGACCGTACACAATGACCTTGGTCTGCACCATCGTTGTCGGAGACGAGTGTTTTTCGCGATTACCCTGTACCTTAAAATACCGTGTAGGGGCTAGAAAGTCGCCTCTTTAACTCAAGTTCCCCTATTACACACTGGCTGTTCTAAGGTTTCTCTAAACCGATTATTGGGGCGCTCACTTTCCGATCCAGTGGAACATCTGTCAAGAAAGACATGTTATTGAACTTCTGAACAAGTATGCCCTTTTTAAACAGGGCTAGCGCAGTTTACTCTCAGTAAGAACCACATGTATAAAATTGAAAATGAAACTGAAACATCGACTTTCGTAGAAACTAGATTTTATAAGCATATTTAAATGCTACTATCCAGTCATATGAAATCTAGACTCATAAATGTTCCGTACTAAACTCTAAATGTGTGTTATTTTTCCCAGACGTTTCTAGATGAGACTTTCTCGACAAACTATGTTTTAATAAAACTTTAATGAAACTCCGCTACATGTTGCGATCGGGGGAGTTCGGGGAACTTCGGCGTTTCGACTAAGCCAGTTTGTAGGTATACACAATAGGGGATAACACCGTCATAGTATACCTACTACATATTACAGTGAAAAACACAGTTGGCTGAATACGGTAAAGATCCCTTACAATCAGAATATGAATATTAAGATCGAATATTTCCAGAAATTCGAAAACCAAAAGCTAACTTCAAATTTTTTTTATCTTTTGCTTCCGAGATGGTTATGAGGGTAAAAGAAAAAAACAGCACTAGTAACTGAATCTTACCAATCAACATGTTTTTACGAGAGCTCGTAAATATTATACGAGTACTATTCAAGGAAGAAGTGCATTGTTTGTATAGGTACTTGAGATTATTTGATTGGCCGAATTGCAACATAGTACTTACTCCATTTCATTTAATCTTTTCTCAGTTTTTTAAAAAGACTGCCATATTAAATAATGTCAACCATGTATTGAAAAAATATATATATATATATATAGAAGCTAACATTATATAAGCAATTCAGTACCTCAGTTCCGTATAGGTTACATCGTCTAAATATATAAAAGAAGCTGACTGACTGACTGACTGACTGACATATCAACGCACAGCCCAAACCGCTGGGTCTACGGATTCCAAATTTGGCACATAGGTTCCTTATAAGGTGTAGGGGAGCACTAAGAAAGGATTTTTCAAAACTCACCCCCTAAGGGGGTAAAACGAGGGTCCAAAGTTTGTATGGGGGAAGCATTATTTTTTGAACTAGAGACTTAAAACTTTGTAGGGATATTACTTATTAAGATACAAAAAAAGGTCTTTCACCGTTTTAGAAAATTCCACCCCTAAAGGGGGTCAAATAGGGGTGCAATGTTAATATGGAGTAAACATTATTTCTTGAACTAGAGAATTGAAACTTTGTAGGAAGATTACTTATTAGGATCGAAAAAAACATCTTCAGCGTTTTATAAAATTCCACCCCTAAGGGGATTAAATAGGGGTGCAAATTTTGTATTCAAAATTACTGGGACTAGGAACTTGAAAATTACACCAGAACTTCTTTTTATGACGTAGGCAGGGGATAGAACAGGATTTTTAGAAATGCTATCCCTAAGGGGGTGAAATGGGGGTCCAAAGTTTGTATGGGGGAACATTATTTATTGAACTGGAGACTTAAAACTTTGTATGAAGATTACTTATTGATACCAAAAAAGTACTTTCGGCGTTTTATAAAATTCTACCCCTAAGGGGGTTAAATAGGGGTGCAGAGTTTGAATTAAAAACTACTGTGTCTAGAAACTTGAAATTTACACCAGATTTTCCTTCTATGACATAGGCAAGGGATAAGACGGGATTTTTGGAAATTCTATCCCTAAGGGTGTTAAAAAGGGGTGCAAAGTTTGTATGGGAGAAACATTATTTTTTGTACAAGAGACTTGAAACTTTGTAGGGATATTACTTATTAAGATACAAAAAAAGTTCTTTCAGCGTTTTAGAAAATTCTACCCATAAGGGGGTCAAATAGGGGTGCAATGTTTGTATGAGGTAAACAATATTTATTGAACTAGAGACTTTAAACTTTGTAGGAAGATTACTTATTAGGTTACAAATAAAAATATCCTTAGCGTTTTTAAAATTCTACCCCTAAGGAGATTAAATAGGGGTGCAAAGTTTGTATTCAAAACTACTGGGATTACAAACTTGAAATTTACATAAGAACTTCCTTTTATGACGTAGGCAAGGGATAAGACGGGACTTTTGGAAATTCTATCCCTAAGGGGGTTAAAAAGGGGTGCAAAGTTTGTATGGGAGAAATATGATTTTTTGTACTAGAGACTTGAAACTCTGTAGGGATATTACTTATAAAGATACAAAAAAAGATGTTTCAGCGTTTTAGAAAATTCTACCCCTAAGGGGGTTTATTAGGAGTGCAATGTTTGTATAAGGGAAACATTATTTATTGAACTAGAGACTTAAAACTTGGTAGGAATTTTACTTATTAGGATAAAAAAGGTATTTTCAGCGTTATATAAAATTCCACCCCTAAGGGGGGTAAAATAGGGGTGCAAAATTCGTATTCAAAGCTACTGGGACTAGAAACTTGAAATTTACACCAGAACTTCATTTTATGACGTAGGCAAGGGATAAGACGGGATTTTTGGAAATTCTATCCCTAAGGGGGTTAAGTAGGAGTGCAAAGTTTGTACGGGAGAAATATTTTTTTTGTACTAGAGACTTGAAACTTTGTAGGAATATTATTATTAAGATACAAAAAAGTACTTTCAGCGTTTTATAAAATTCTTCCCCTAAGGGGGTTAAATAGGGATGCAATGTTTGTGGGGGGGAAACATTATTTATTGAACTAGAGACTTGAGACTTTGTAGGAAGATAACTTATTAGGATACAAAAAAAGTAATTTCAGCGTTTTATAAAATTCGACCCCTAAGGGGGTTAAATGAGGGTCCAAATTTGTATAAGGGAAACTTATTTTTAGCTACTACGAACTTAAAACTTTGTGGACAGATTACTTATTCATTTACAAATAAAGTGCTTTCAGCGTTTTGGAAATAATTACACCCTTTAGGTGGTAGGATAGAACAGGTTTGTTGGAAATGCTATCCCTAAGGGGGTAAAAAGGAGGTCCAAAGTTTGTATGGAGAAAAAAGATTAGTTAGACAATTTTATTCGAGAATTCACAGGATAATTCCTAACGATAAATGAGTAAACAAGTGTTTCCGGTTTTTTGAGAATTCAACCCCTAAAAGGAGACATGTGGTGACAAAATCTGAAAATCAACATCGACATCTATTGTTTCTATGGTTTATCGGGTCGCTGATTAGGAAAACAACAACGATTTTACATTCCAACGTGGCGTCTAAATATCAATATGGGCGTTGTTATTACGGTTTTTTGGGACGTTAATAACGAAAATCACATAGATTTTGAAATGTAATGTTGTGGACATGAAAATTCATGAAAATATTTGTGCCAAATTGCAATTCAATCGGTCCAGTTTTTTTCGTAGCAAATCGGTTGTAACAGACGGAGTGACAGACAGCCACACGTGACACGTGATCCTATAAATAAGGGTTCTATTTTTGCTTTTGAGGTATGGAACGAGACCCGCGTTATATAGGGTTAATAGGTTTTAAAGTTTGTATTTGGTGCCATCTCGATCGTCAGCAATCGGTACCCAGGCGAGTGCGGGCGGCGCGGCGGGACGGGAGGGTAGGAGACATTGGGAAAGTGCCTGCATCCGTAATAAGTACATTTAAGGTGCTGCACGAAGATCTTCTTACTTTTTATAAGTTAAGCATTTTGGCCGCCGTTAAATTAAAACAAATTTTTGGGTATTTATGTTAAATACTGGTTCGAAAAGCATGGAAAAAAAATCTTAGGAAACAAGCCTATAGCAATGTCCTTGCCACAAATTTGACTTGACATTCGTGGAGATATTTTGGTATTTAAACATTATCATGAATAAAAAGTAGCTTTAATTCCAGAGGACAGATTCTCATTAATCATGACTGTAAATTTAATAACAGAAATACGTACATACATACATACATTCACGCCTTTATTCCCAAAAGGGGCAGGCAGAGCACATGAACTTTATGTTCCAGCGCTACTTTTAGCATAAAGGTGGGTATAAAAGATCGACAAAAAGTGATATTGCTTGGGTTGTTAGCCCATCACCCACAACACACTTCAACCCTGCTCTCTTAATCGACTTTTACGACACACACGGGAAGAAAGAGGGTGGTGAAATTCTTACCCGCCACCACACGGGCATAAAAATAATAGGAAATAAAAATTAATTTACCATAATGGGAACTTCCCCTACGAATAACCCTTCGTCATAACGAAGTTAGTAGGCGGCGTAGCAGTTCAACAATTATTGGAAAATTACTTTTACTACGCGGGCGAAGCCGCGGGCAACAGCTAGTTAGATTATAATTTTCAGGATTCTGATTGAGATTTACATGTTTGTTTTTCTTAAATTAATAAACTACCAAATCTTCTTTTAAATAAACTCGTTAATTAAACAACATTTATGTCATCATAAAGGCCGATGCTGCCGGTACAAGATCTTCATTTAAATGCAAAATTCTGTAAAGATGGGGTTTTTTCGTTTGCGCACTCCTGAAAGTATTGTATGTACAGTTATCATAGAACTGTCAGTCCCAAAGTTGGCACTGCCTGACATTTCCAAATTTCCTGTCAACGGCACATCACTAGCCGATATAACTTGGGAAGCCGTTAAAACGACAAAAACGCGAGATCATTCTCGTGATGATGATCTAGTATAACGACCAAGCACTCAATTAACTTTTTGCCTTTTAGTTTATACCCACTCCAGTTCCCGCCCATTACCAGCTGCACTAACTTGCCCTGAGTCTTTTAGAAATAAACCACTAGGTTTTCAAACTCTTGAGCACCCGGAAACTAACATGGATCTAGTTTTTATCCTGCGGCGGTGAGTTATGAGCCACTTTTCACTGCATTGGTAAGTTTTTATAAGCGTTATAAACCCAGATAGAAGTATGCTCGAAATAACGCGATATTTTCTTTTGTTTGTTTTTAAGCAAACTGTAGACTGGGGTAGTGAAATGTCGTGCACCGATATATCCGTTTGACAACTTGCTGAGACGTCAGTCATTGACCGGTGAAACCCGTGTCGAAGCGTTAGAAATAAAAGGTAAATAAATATCGTGTTAGATTTATTTTCTCAAACGTGATGAAATGAAGTTGTGTTTTTTATAATCTCGTTCAGTATCACGTTTCGGACGCGGCGATTCGAGGGATCCATTATGGAATTTTATACAAAACTGGACCTGCAAAGCGATCTTTTTTTGTTTCCATATAAATGAATCGTGACACGACGTCAGGGTGTTCAGCCATAAAAAAGGGTGGATTTTTTATTTTTCACTTCTCATGCTAGAAAAGTGCGTCATATTAGACTTGGCAAGCGGGGCTAAAGTAGTACATTTAGCCCCTAGGGAAAATATGTATACATATTTATGATTTATAAAACATTTTATTTGACCAATCTCAACAGTTCAATATTACATCCACAAATCACAACTCTTTAAAAAAACATTCGTATTTGCTATCTACTAACCAGAATACAGCTAGACATTAAAATCGACCAATCAGGAAACATAATTCAATTCAAACATTAGGTGTGTTTATTCCCTAATTCATAATAATTAAAAAAATAAACGCATCTGATCGACTATAGCTCCGTCCAAACGTTCAAGCGTGGTTGACTGCATACTGACTGACTGCATGAGATAAGCTATGAAGATTGGGCGGGATAGACTGCTGTCTATCTCGCCTTATCTTATGCCCAGCGTATACTGTCCGCCGCGCTCGGCCATTTAGACGCCGCTATTAGACGGTCAGAGGCGTTTATTCCTGGTGTGAATATTTTGTATCTGTGTCAAAGCAGTTTATTAAAAAGAATGGCGCCAAATTGAACAATCTTTTTGTTGATTGAGGATGGATAATCTTTGTTTTTACTATTTTCTCGGAGTCGAAGTAAAAAGTAGAGTGTAAATATAACTCTGGTCTAAAAGCTATATTACCCCTCGAACTATTTCCCCTCACTTCGTTCGGGAAAATGGCTATGGCTAATAATATGGCTTACTCTAGATCCTTGTCATACAATCTACTATTATTTCATTGCTTGTTTGAGAAAAGTACTATAAAATACCTCAGTTCATATCTACTTGGCCGGCAATCCCTATTTTCCCGGTATCCGCAGTAATGTATATTTTCTAAATATAGTCACGAATACGGTGGTAAAATTATTTACAGTACATATGGTGCTACTTTCCCGCACTAGTGCGGAAAGAGCACTTTTCATGCATATGTCGAAACTTTAAAGAGCCATATGTACAGTAAAACGTTGTACGATACATGTGCGAATAGGTAATTCGCAACTCGTGTCGATTTAAAACACTTCCTTCGGTCGTGTTTTAATTTATCACCACTCGTTGCAAATTTCCTATTTTCGGCACTTGTATCGTAAATAACTATTGGATTTCTCCCAAGCCTTATCAAAAAGAACAAGAGAACAGCATAGTTTTTTCTCCTATTATATACATAAGGCGCCTTGGAAATTATCGCGTGCTTTGAAAGGCCGTTCTGACTAGATTAAGAAACATTAAGGTCCGCGATTTTCAGATATATGATTCTGGACTATATGATTGTTTCTCTGATGTAATCTATACATAATTCGCCTAAAATTTCTTCGATACAAAAAAAAATACAAAGTTGGGTCTTTATTTTCCGTTTTTTGCTCAGCCTACTCAAACAATAGATTATTTTATCTCATCTTAAAGCTCACTTAATGAAATATAAATACTGCAACTTCACTAAGTTAGGTATTTATCGAAAATTGTCCAAAAAAACTATTCCCGATCTCTTAAGCGTGTCTCTGTTAAGAGGGTGTGGTCGACTCGAATCAAGGCATCCCCTGAAGCTTGCATCACACTGGCGCGGCCTGCAGCGGCGGTCAATCACTTGACGTTAGCTGTCAAGTTTACTATTGACCGCGACCGCAGACAGCGCCAGTCTGTGAGAGGTCTTATAGTCTGGAATTCCCCGTGTTACAATCAACATAACGGCCATAGAGCTGTGTTCTCCCAACCCATTTCTTTTCTCTACACAAAAGCGCTAGATGAAATGCCGTCCCCGCTTGTGGGAATGCTCGCATGGCGCTGAATAAACTATGGAGGGGAGTAAGTTATTGGAATTCTGATCCTTGAAATTTATGTCTTCAGCAATATGGCGGCTAAGGGGACCGCTGTGGGTTTGCATTTGTGCCTAAGGTGGTTTCTCGTCGTATTTAATCATAAAATACCAACGAATGATTGCGAAAGTAAAGACTATAACTTGCGCAATTTATCATGGAGCGTGTTGCCGACCCTTTATCCGTTTGAAGATTGGTTATTCTTGTTCATCATATCAGCCGAAAGACGTCTATTGCTGGACATAAGTCTCCCCCAAAGAGTGCCACAATGACCGGTCCTGCGCCACCCGCATCCAGTGGATTGTGTCTATAACAACATGTAATTATAAAAGGCACACAAAATACAAACCTCTAGTAGACTCACCAAAAGCGGTAAAACAAAAAATGTGTCAAATCGCTGCTATTTGACGCCCGAGCCGAAGGGCATCAAATATACTATCAGAGGCTTTTTATTACCTCCCGTAGTGAGCACACAATTTTTCATTTGTTATCGATTTGGTGCTACCTTACTTATGTTCTTAATCTACTTATATCAAAGAAGCAAGATAGTTTTAATCATCCTTATTCAACTAATTTCTCTTCACTACGAAAGTGCACTTTCTAAGAGTCTTGTTATAATTACGCAGGCAATCTTTTTGAAACTTTTAGTAATCATTTCAAGGAAAAAATGTTTCTTTCGACCTCTTGTATCTTTATCCGTAGTTGACTGACTAAAAAGAATCTTGGTATACAACGTTTTGTCAAAAAACCTAGGTACCACAACGTTTTGTCAAAAACTAAACCTAGGTACCTGAAAATTTTCGCGAGTCTTGTCTTTTTTTATTTGCCATGAACCGAAATGACAAAAAAAACCATAATTATCAAAACTGCTCACAAAAACTCACGAGAATCTGAGAACAGCCAGACATACGAAACAATTTTTGCCCAAGCTTAAACGCCATTTCGTTCGCTTCGCTCGCAAGTTCAACGAATATTATAAAGAGGAAAAGTCTGCGAACTTGTAAGTTCGTAGGTACTTTGGATGTAGGGGGTAATCTGCGAAAAACTCAATCGATTTCAAAAATCTTTCAACCGAAATAGAATGAACGATACTGAAGATGAAGGATGGACGTATTTATATCAATATTTCATGCCATGGCTCCATCTGGGTTCCATGCGAGTGGTACCGCGTGCGGGCAGCTAGTGTTACTAAGTGCAAAATTTCGTTCAAATCGGTTGAGCCGTTTAAGCGTGATTGAGTAGCAAACATCTAGTTAAACATCGAAACTTTCGCTTTAATAATATTAAATTAGCATAGGCTATCAGTAGGATAACGACGACCAATGGCGGTCTAAATTGCAATACCATTGGTGGTCGTATTCATTCTATTAATACCCTTTCATCATACTTCGTAATTAAAGCCATTAAAGTTAATATCAATGAGCTTAAATATCTTCAACCAACGATAAATCGGATATTCAACTTCGTACATTTTAACCACAGAAATTTTAACCAATTGAAACCAAACAATTTCAGTAATTTGAAAACTGCAATTATGTTATATTTTTGCGATAATTCGATTGTGTATATTATAATTGTATTTACTTGTCTGTCTTAGGCATACTTACAGTTTTTATTTATGCTTTTTATTTACATTGTTGTGGCTTAACACTCCGGTGTGATATCAGGCAGTAAGCTTATACAATAAATTACCAAGTGAGTTGAAAGTGACACGAGAGCCCGTCTACAAGAACTCTGAAAATGAATGCGTAGTTGTTATTATTATATTAAGGAAATATTTCAAAACTAAGAATTACCTTTAACATAACTTGTTGTTAGATTATAATATAATTATAATTATTTTAAATACAATTTTATCGTATGTTCCCTGCTATTAATTGTAAATATGTAAGTATATACACGATGATTCTTAATCCGTGATCAGGAGTCGAAAAATATTGATAAACAGCCGAAACGGATTTTAATGGATGAGGTCTCATGCAATTAAATCACTGATTAGTTAATTAAATTTAATGATAATGTAATCACCGATTATGTTGCATGGTATGGTATAAATTCTCATGTAAGTGAATATATGTTGTATTCTTATGAGAAATAAAGATCTTTAAACGTAATCCACTGAATGTTTGGTCACCCTACATTTCTTGAAGTTAAGTAGATACGTCAAACACGCATACGTCTAATTTTTGCAAACAACCGTTAGGGTGACAATGATTTTGAATTATAAAGTGATTCCTTATTCAGTTTTATTCAGAAAAAAAAGAGCGTCAGTTTTAGGTAACTTCGAGTTAATCGTGTTTGGTATCAATTACAGAATTAGAATTATTTACTCCTGAGCACGAATTAAGAATGATCGTGTATATGTATACATATAGTTATTTTTTGATAAAGTAATTTTCACTAATTCCTTTTCTTTGTATTAAGACATGATAAATATCTGTGCTGTATATTTTTTAATTATTCCAAATACCTCTAAGGGTTCGTGTATTTATGCTGTATAACTGTGTGATCGTAATTGCAAATAAGGGTGAATATCAGATTTCGCTTGAAATTTTCTAATTTTATTGACGCAATTTTTTTTTAGATTTTTCTAAAATGGATTAACATACCCTGTTAAGGACCTAAATCCGCATTAAATTTTGTTAGTCTGCTTGAAATAAGTTTCATATTCTTAAAGTTTTAGAAATTTGAAAATTCAGTTACCAAAGAAATTAGGATTGATCCAAAGAAATTAGAAAATACGCCAAATAAATTAGGCACACACCAGGATCTCACAACAGATTTACTTGGAATCATGATATTTATTAATGTATTTAACAAATTTGAGATCGGATTGTAACATAATATCGATCATATTGTTTCCGGACTACCTCCGCTCCATAATAAAAATGACTGATTAAATACAAATCGTCCCCCATGCATAACATAACGGAGTTGACAATATAAAATAAGCTTTTACTTCTTTTTTTAACTATTTAAACAAATATATACAATCAAAACAATATCGTAGCTATGAATTTCTTAACTCTTTAATAAAAATTGCCACAAAAATAACAGAGTTATTCTTAACATATAGTCTAATATTATAACAAAAAATATATAATACTTCTAAGTAGTTATTACAGATATTCGGTTATCAGTTCACTGAACAGGCAGCAGGCAGTTTTTTTTCTTCGTGACATTTTGCTCAATTAATCTGTAACCAAGAGTTAAACCATCTCAAAAATAATTAAAAAAGCCATGCTTTAAACACAGCAGCTTTTGCGTTTATCCGATTTACTTAATCGTTTTTTTTTTTGTTTAAAAGTACATACATTCACGCCCTCTCTCCCAGACGAAGTAGGCAGAGCACATTAAATTAATTATTCAGTACCGTTTCTAGCAACTGTGGGTTTAAAACAGCAAAAGTGTGACAGTACAGTGACAGATTACTTGTTTCGTACCTAAGAATAGAAAGGGGGTGGTGCTATTCTAATCAAAAACCACACGAATAAAATTATTTCAATATTTAGGCTATGCTTCTCCTTACCATTACTTATTTAATTAGTTTTTTAGTAATGAGAATATTTTTTGTCTTAGATTTGGCACAGTATATGTTGTATTTTTTATATTTTAGGCGCTCAGATTAATAACCAGTAAAAAAACTATACATATGTATTACTAAAACTGCAAAAAATAACTTATACTTACAGATGAGCAGTTTGATGGGCAGCTACCCGTTTTAATTGACTGTTGATCTATCAAAAACCTACTAAGTTCTTGGTACTAGATTTAGAAACTATTCTGAACCAAATACATTCTAAAATACACCACAAAAAACAATAGAATCGGATGAAAACAAGAGTTTTCAAAATTACTAATTATAATTCGCACATTCTCAACCATTCTCTAATTAATTTCTTTGGAGCTATATGCCAAAGAAATCCAAAGAAAATAGCGCCAAAGAAGTTAGATTAGCACATAAAATATGTTTTCGTTCCATTCATGTTTAACTTATAACTTCTTGATACAAATATAGATGCAGATAATCACACCATACATGCACTAAAAAAGTATAAAAAAATTACAACTCATATTTGACTAATTTCGATTAACGAAGAAATTAGGCACTCATCGGATAAAAATCCTTGAGGGGCGATATAAAATATGGTCTCGTGAAACACGTTCAACTTGGCACAGGTTCACACTCGTCGCGCGTGACTTGGGAACGAAAGGGAGCGGGGACACGGGGTTGGGATTGCCTAGGTAAAATGATAACGTTATGCGAGACTGTCCAAGTCGGCCAAAGAAATTAGGTGTTTTTTGGTTGGACAAAATTAATTTTATGATAACTTTTGATTAGACGGTTAGTAAAATACGGATTAAACAGG
Source organism: Epinotia demarniana (assembly GCA_945867215.1). Classification (NCBI taxonomy): domain Eukaryota; kingdom Metazoa; phylum Arthropoda; class Insecta; order Lepidoptera; family Tortricidae; genus Epinotia; species Epinotia demarniana. Next base: position 38,359,984 of record OX244261.1, on the reverse strand, counting down.
CGCATAATTCAACATTTATTATAAACGGGAAAGACTATATGGAGGGTAAATCTCCAAATAAATATTAAAATTTTAGTCGTTTCAAAATTGAAAAACAGTTGTGGACGCGCCAAAGAACTTAGATTTTTCGACTTTGACAATTTATTTAAATATGTTCCGTGTAAAAAAGTTCCATTCTTGTTGACGGGAATGTAGTTTCTTAGAATGATCTCCTCCCAAAAAAAACATGACCCTCGTAGTTAAATATCTTCGAAGTTAACATGGGTGGACAAGTGTAAAACACGAAATCTGATATTCACCCATAAACGAAAAATTTATGACAATCTTGTTCTACCTACATCTCCACTCAGATCCTCAAAGGTAAGCTCTGAAAGAGATCTTTTCTCTTTTATTGGGGCACTTCAATCACAAGTAAATTACCAGTTTTAACCTGTTAGTTCAACAAAGTACATACAATACATACATCGCAGTTCTCGGGAGGGTTTCAAATAATATGTTTAACATGTTTCTGAGGTCCTAGGAAGTACCATAGTCATTTATTGTCAGCTTCGTACATTACTGGTCAAACTGTACTGTGAGGAAAAAGTGAGCCCACATGTTTTACTCCTTAGGGCCCGACGAACACGCTGTTAAAATTATTTCAACCGTTTCAAGCACCTTGTATGTCTACAAATTCATTGCGACATCGTTCGTTTTACCTCTGAAATTGGAGCAGCTCAGTCAAGCCCTGGCAACCACGAACCAATGAATAAATTTCAGGAATGGCCCAACGCAAAGGCAAGCAATTGCATCGGCTCTGTACGCTCTAGTAGTGCTCCGATATCACCTCCCTATCTGATATGAAAAAATGCTTTTGAAAAGAAAATTCAAAAAATTAAGCTATACTTTGTGCTGCTGTGCTCTTTAAAATGATAGATTTTGTTAACTTTTAACTAAGAATCGTTAACCGTACTCCTATTCAAAATTCCATTGCTATTTTCATGTAAATTCTCGTGTAAATTCTCAATGAAGTATTTTTATAACTTGTGGAAACGACCCCACGTTGGGCGCCAGTTATACGTTTTCCCCTAATTGGTCTCTACACAAATGTGAAAGTCAAAGACAAAGACGAACGAATTTGGTTAAATGAACACGGGCATTAGTGATCTGTTTTCGTTTAAGTAAATATTTTTTTGAAGTCACCCTCCATTTCCAATATTCATGAAAATAACAGGCATTCGGAAAAAACGCACAAAATTGATCGGAATGTTAGAAAATTCAATATCATTCTATACGTCAATCAAAAATATCGGAAAACATTCCTTTGTGCATTGTGAAGAGGATTTTTCGGTTCGGCTTTTGGGAATTTAGCTGGAATTTGGATAAAAAAGAGCAGATTTTTTTTTATTTCAGGTCAATAAGAAGTTATCTCTGGAACGAAATATATTCTTAAAATGTTTTACAAAATCAAAGTTTTCATTTACACTATACTCACAACCAAAACGAAGACAGCTTATTGTAATTATTCTTCATGAAATGTAGCACAAATGGCAATTTTTTATGTTCTCTTTAATGGCAGCCACTGGCATGCCATCTAAAAACACAATAAAAAAAACAGTGGTTAGTAAAGACGGGTTAGGGGACCTAACCGCTTTTAACTGTATTCGTGGGTTCAATGCCGACCATTAGTGGTTCAAAATATACCAAAGAACACGCCTCAGAAAACTCATATCAGCTGACCTCTAATTACGTACTACTGCTACAATTCTAGGGGTCAAGTTAAATAGTTTATAGCAAGGTGAGTCTACAAGGTGTGAATCGCATGGGAGCTTATGAGATAGAACGTTCTTCGGAGCAAGCCGTACGAATGAGAACGGAGAAGACAAAACAAAAGAGAGGTACAAGCCTGAGCCACACCGGTCAGTCAGTGGTTCCGATACTGGTGGTAACTTAACTACCCATAAGAGGGATAATGGTACCGCAGCTGTTCTATAATAATTGGATGAAAATTAAATTGTATTTTATACCTTGAGCAAATGGGTTATGATACAAATCTTAATAAGCTATGTGGGTAGGTACCACTGCTTTAACGTTACCTATATGTAGAATGCTTATAAAGCCCAAACCTAATTAATGTTTCCCACCACGAGCACGATTCCACAAAAATGACATATCACCTTTTTCTATTAGTAGTCGTTTCTAAAAACCATGCAAAAATATTTTCTACTTCGATTAACTTTTTAATTAAACTTATACGTATAGGGAACTCTAAGGTTCCCCGAAACATCACAACAAAAAGAAAACATTGAAATGAATGGGGCTATTCATCTCCCACCCGTCAATTAAACGAAGCTAAGAGAAGGCCTCGAGCAAAATAAAAGGCGTTCAATCAATAAATTAATAAAATAATAGAATAGAATAGAATAATAATTTATTACCAAAAAACAAAGTACAGATATAAACAACAGTGACAATCTGACAATACAGAATAAAAATATGCTAAAAAGAATAAAAGTACAATTGTTTTGGGGCAATAGCATTTTCACATGCACGCACAAAAATAAAAAAATAAAAAGTAATATCAATATAATCCTCGAAAGTGTTCCTGTAATGAACATTAGACACAGTGTAGTACACGCACATTCCTAGAATACATGGATTTTTTACCGAATCAGTTCCAATACAGGGTATTTTTCATAAAATAACCTCCTACTACTTACAGTTGGCTGCAAATGTTGATTCCCCAAATAAAACACCTCCAATTCCAAATTCGAAAAGCACAGCACTGGTCAAACTGTCACCAAAACACTGGCACAATAGTCTTTGGTATTGCAATTATTTTTTCGAAAACGGTTGGTGCAAAGGAGAATCAAAAACGCTCGACGGCGCGGCGTCGATACGCGGACTGAGCGGCCATGACAGTTTTGGCTGGGGTGGCACGCATGCGTCCTGGCTACCACCTTAAGGTCATTCCCCATTGTTCCCTCTTGATGAGGGTAGAAAATTGATGCCAGCTCAAATTGGAAGCGAAGAAAACCTTTTTAAGTTACCGTGGATGTGTAACAAGGTTAATTTAAATAACTGACGTCTTGATCCGCCGCCGACGTTGTTTAACGTTTGTTCTCGTTGCGAAAAAATTCTTAATAAATGTAAAATTGAGTCCCTATTCTTTTTTTAATGGTAAACTGCAATCGTGCGTTATTATCAAAGTAGGAGTCGGTACCTAAATGTAAAGTGAATAATAAATAATAATAATAAATAGTTTCTCGACAAGAATTTGTAATATAAAAGTTAATCTACATTATCTATGTGGCAGTTTTATTTCCCTTGAGGTGCCGTTGGATTCCTCTTAATCGTGTGAGTGACATATGCTATAATATTTGTAAAAAATCAGTCGGGTTTTTCACTTACTAAGGAGAATGTCACACTGCGCCGCATCTCTGGACGCTGCATACAAATTTGGCCGGACGAACCAGGCAGACGACGCCACGGCCGGCGCCGGCGGACGGGCCATACAGAATTTATATACAAACTGAGATACCTATACTTGCAAACAACGAGAAAACCGTCACTCCGCACCCGCAGCTCCGTCCGGAGATGCGGCGCAGTGTGACATCCGCCTTAGGTACATATATTTAGAACTAGTGATATATCCTTCCTTATGCTTATGAACAACACCTTATTTAGCCCTCAACCTTCCGCCTACATTGCCCTATTCAATTCTATTCTATTTTTGGCATTCCGAGTAGAAACCCAAACTTAACCTTTTGAACAGCAATAAGTCAATTAATGCCAAATACGGCTGCCTGGCATACTGACATGGGTTGGACGACTATATAGTTTAGCCTACGGGTAGTGGGTGAATGTGTCTACGAAACTGACCGTCCCAGGTTTGAATATTGGTTTTTAGTCAATTTTTTTCTATGTAATAACCACAATTCAAAAAAATACAACCGAATTGAGAACCTCCACCTTTTGTTTGAAGTCGGTTAATAAAATATACCCTCTCGTACCCGATATGTAAAAAATTCCGCTAATGTAATCTACTGCCTAAAAAAACCGGCCAAGAGCGTGTCGGGCCACGCTCAGTGTAGGGTAGTAGTAGTTTTCCGTTCGTCACAGTAAGTGTACCCACTTAAGCGTTAAACAAGCAATACTTAGCGAACAATACAAGCAATAGTTAGCGAACAATTTTATTATTAGACAACGAACGACCAAAGACAACTAAGACAATTCGAGCACGACAAATCTTCGACCTAATGCATGGGCGCACAAAATCTTAACAGTGAGCGCCATGTACAATGTGAGCGTTCCGCGTACAGCGACATCTATCGGCAAATTAAGTAAACTATTGCGCGCGAGCTTAAAGTATGGAAGATGATTTTTATGGGATAATTCTTTATTGCGGGAACCGATTTAAACCGTTTTTACTTTATTTGAAAGCACGTCATTTCATTGTAATTTTGTAGAAATTACAGCTACAATAAACACCTGCTTAAACGGTTAAATTACAAACTTAGGCAGAAAATATTTTTTATTTTTTTTCAAAAACTATTCAACCTATCAAGTTGACAATAATTTTCCTACAAAGTTTTTTAAAGTTCTACTTATATTTTTAAAACTTATGGTTCACAAGTAAGAGGGGGGGGATTCATTTTTTTTTACCTTTCCAGTTTTGCTTTGTCGTGAATTGTTACATTTAAATTATACCAACCACTTACTTAGAGTGAAACAAGATGAAAAAGCTCGATTTTTTGATAAGCCTGAAATCGCGCAAAACGACCAGGGTACTGATTTTTGACTTTCGAGCGCTCGAAAATCAAATAAGTAAATACGTTTGTAGTGCCAAAATGACCGGCACTTACTTTCTACCAATAGAATTGAATACGAGTGGTCAATACCACTCTTTTTTGAATTTTCTATCGCTATTTTAAAATAGCATTTCATAATTTTTGACAGTTTTCGAGTGAAAGAGTTGAGCGCTCGAAAGTCAAAAATCGGTCCCCAGTTCTAATAAATATAATATCCATGTGCAAAGCGTAGGTACTTGCCATTAAACCTCTATTTTACGACCTTTAGACCCTTGCTCGTATTAAAATTCCACGAGAGACCGCTGCACTATCTACCTACTTATACTACATATGTATTCTCGTGTAGTGAACATAAAAAATATCCCACAGGAGAAAGATACAGAAATATGTATTAGAGCGGTAAGGCATTGGATTGTCAGATTTTCATCTCACTCCCACTAGGAGCAGACCAACTTGGGCCGCCTGCCATAGTAACACTACCTTACCTTGCTACGTACGTAACATATAGGATATTTGTATGTATGTAGGAATGTGGTGTTATGTTCCTGGAGAAACCAAACCAGAGTCCAAAACAGCTTTATCATTCATAATTTAATTGTCATTGTATCATAGTCACTTGTGTCATATAAATATGTACAGGGCGCTAGATGACACTTTTAGTATTTATTTAATCTCCCTGCCTTGTATTCTGTACACAGTTTTGGACATGTTTTCTTGTAGAATAACGCATTATGTTTTTTTTTTGTATGCATTGGTTAACTTATTTGAAGTAGATGAAGCACTATCATTGTAATAAGCTTTTTTTTGGCAAAAACTGACTCAGTTGATGAGTTTGTTACGGCGTTTCTTCTCTGCCTCTCGAATATGCAAACGCGATAGAGATACACGAACGAACGAAGTTGCCGTTTTGTGGTAGGCGCTCAGCACGTCTATCATGGGATGGCCGCGACATACTCTCGATTTTTCTCGCACTATACCTCTTGTTCTAAGTGTTCTAATAAGAAAGAGACGGATAGTGCGAGAAAAATCGAGAGATCTCGTGCGCCGTCGCGTGATAGCCGTGCAGGGTTCTTGTGAATTAGGGTATAAATAAAAACACCAAATTTTTGAAATGAATTCTGTTTCCTGATTGGTCAATTTTAATTATCTAGCTGTATTTTGGTTAGTTGATACTCGTAGGAAATACAAATATAGTTTTAAAGGGTTGTGATTAGTGGATTTAATACAGTGAAGTGTTTTGATCATAAATATGTACTCGTATAAGTGCATGTACTTTTGTAGCCTCGCTTGCTAAGCCTACAGACACAGTTGTCAAGCATGAGAAGTGAAAAGTGTCATGTTATCGCCAGCACGCCGTTTTAAAATGAGAACCAAACTAAAGTGGCCGTCAATAGAATTTGCTAACTATGTAAACAAACCCCTAATTGAAATTGCCTTTCACTATGGCCACTACTACCCACTAATGCCATTGATGGCGACTTTAAGTTTGTATGGGGAGCTGACTTGTATCTAGCTTCCTGGGGACTCTTAAGATTAAAAAGTCGTAGACCACTTTCTATGCTGACTGTACAACTGTATAGTCTACATCTTGTTTGAGTAGCGTAAGTAGGTACGTAATTCGATCACACATGGTGTCCATCAAGCCTCTATATAATAAATAATAAATCAGCCTATATACGTCCCACTGCTGGGCACAGGCCTCCTCTCATGGATGAGAGGAAACGGGTAGTTGTCCCCACGCTGGCCCAGTGCGGTTTGGGGACTTCACAATACACCTTTGAATTTCTTCGTGGATGTATGCAGGTTTCCTCGCGATGTTTTTCCTTCATCGAAAAGCTAACGGTAAATATCATATCATATTCCGTACATAAGTTCCGAAAAACTCATTGGTACGAGCCCGGATTCGAACCCACGACCGCCGTTTGACAGCCGCATGCATAAACCACTAGGCTACCGGAGCCTCTATATGAAAGGAAGAATCTAGAGTATGTATGCTAATGGTTTATTTCTGTCATCATTATCTGAATTCTGAACTAACATTTAAGTATACAGAGCGTTAGAAATATATAGCGTCAAAGGAATGCCAGGAACTATAACACGTTCTATTGACAGCTCGTCATACCGCCGGCACAAAACTAGTGCCTAATAATGCCAATTCTTAAGGCGATCGTAACCGTGAAAATATCGTCCTCGATCACTAGTCATTATCATCATAATTATCATATCAGCCGAAGGACGACCACTGCTGGACATAGACCGCGGGAGTCCGAAGGATGCGGGTGGTGGCAGGTCCTTTTGGGACGCTTTGGGGGAGGCCTATGGCTGATCTGATATATTATGATGTTGATGATGATGATAATTATGAAATCAGATTTAAAATAATAGAATACCCAATCTTTACTGGAGAGAATTGCGAATATCACGTGTAGTACATACCTAGTATTTCTACTGACTTTATAGTTGACTGCCTATTTACGATAAGTGACAGAAGCAAAAGGAAGGTGGTTCAGAACTTCAGGTCTTATCCAACTTATATTAAATAGACTATACGGGCCAGATTACGCTATAAAACTAATGTTTTCAGTGACCTTCGTTTTGTGTGGGCTACCACAACGTAACACAATATTATCCCTGCATAAGAAGTAAAAAAACTACACGTAAGTGAAGGACTTTAAAGCTTAGCGAAATAGAATTGATTCCACTGCGTCACTTAAGTAACCTGTAACTATAAATACACATATTGTTTAGGTGCCAGGGAAATCTTCGTGATATTAGCGGAAGAAATTAAATTTCACCTAACTCCGTAACTACGTGTATTTCGTTGGAAAACCCTCTCCTTGTAACAAACTGTAGCTCATTGCTAGTAGGTAAATTAATTACATATTATGTATTTCATGAAAAGCACGTATAAGTAAGAAAAATGGAGAAGTTGATCTCCGCACTCCTCGTTATAACGCTGTTTTAAAATTCATAAAACATTTCCCTTTATGAAAGCAGAGAGATGTCTGAAAACGAAATTCTAAGTATTACTCAGCCTCATTTTCTCGACGCGTCTTGAACCGAAGTCGAAACCTTAAAATAAGAATTTCATTACGAGAGTAAAGTACAGAGCTATTCGGGACACTCGGTTTAAAACATTACGCCGCTTATTTTGTGCAGAAATGTTCGGGGCGTTTGCGTTCTGTAGTCGGAAAGTTTAAGCCTAGGATATTTTTGCACGTGGGTTAGACAGGATGGATCGAGAGGCGTGAGGTAAAGCTATGACAAATGCCGCGTTTGTGGACAGGTGAGGAGAAGTCAATAAATAGCGACAAAATACTTACGGCCGTATTCATAAACGTCCTACAAGCCCGTTTTAACTAAAATGGCGTTAAAATTCGTTTGTCCTTATCTGTCACTTTGACATTTGTGTTTGTAAGAAAGGGACAAAGCACATTTTATTTAGCAGAGGCATTTTAAGTTTTATGAATAAGGAAGGGGGTTCGAAACGCTAAAGCCAATTTCCAAAAAGGAGTACATTTTCAAAGTTTTTAATGGTGTGTGCTCTCGGGCGAAAATATGGAGAAAACAAATTTTCCCAAACATGATCCCTGCTAGATCGATTTTTCGCCCCCGTACGCCGCTACAATCCAAACTTCATTCAAATCATTAGAGCCACTTTCGAGATGCGTTAAACGCTGCAATTCCATAGATACCTTCTATGCGGTAATCGCAGGTATCTATGGAATCGCAGCGTTTAACGCATAAAACAACCGCGTGCCTAATAGTATAGGATATTATACTTGTTGCGTCTAGAGTAGGTACGTATTGTTAGATAGTATACGAGTAAAATACTTATCAACATATTTATCCTCTTCGGGAGCAGCTGGAAAAATAAAAATACAATGTAAAGAGCACCTGTGTGTACTTATTTTAAACGGTGTATTCTAGTAAAACGGAATATCCGCATGTCTTGAGGTTTTACCTACAACCAAAGATTATTGAGAAAACCTACAACAAAATGTGACTGAAACCCGCGGGCTTAAGAAACGAAAAAGAAATAAACACGGAATAGCAGCTCCGTGTGAACTTCGTTTCGCTCTGTTTATTCTGTTTCAATTCCAAGTAAAGGTGTAACAGAAGTATTTTTTTGTTCATCGCTTTGTTTTTTTTTTGCATTTCAATGTGGCCAACTATGCAAATAAGACTAAGTTCTATATTTACTTGATGAAAGAGGAAGAGGATCATGATCATATCAGCCACAAGACGTCCACTTGTGGACATAGGCCTCCCCCAAAGAGTGCCATAATGACCAATGATGATGATGAATGAAGGTTGCGGGAGTCCGCTGGATGCGGGTGGAGCAGGACCGGTTTGACATAAAGTTATATCACTGAGAACAACTGTCGAACAGTAGAGTTGAAGCTATAATTAGATTTTTTAAACAGCCGTCATCTCAGTACGATAAACGTCAATGATGACATATGATGACATAAATTGTACTGGGATGACAGCTGTCAGTTAATGGACGTAAGGGCATTTTCACTATAGATCGCAATGGTACAATTCATACAATTCCGAACTATTTCATGTAGGGGAAAGTAAGGAGCAAAAGGTTAAATATTGTGACTGGATAACAGCTTTTGTTCGCGATTTCTTCGACATACATTTCGTTAAACGCATCCTCACAGAATATGTTTCGAGCGCTGAAGTAAGCTACAAACGATGCATTTGCAACAACCGGGTAAAGGAGTAAGACAGCAATACTTGCCTTTCATTCTAACTCTAGCAAGTTGTAACAATACCACATGTATCGATATGTGGTGCGTTTGTAGCGCTGCCCAAAAGTCGCCGTGTGTGACTGAGCTTAATCTATAGAACACTATATAATTCCGAAGACCCATTTGCACGTAGCCGTTGGGGCGAAAGATTCTCGAGTGTCGACCACGAACCGGAAGGCGCAGCGTGGGTCGGCCCCCCACAAGGTTGACTGATGACCTGGTAGAGGTTGCGGGAGTCCGCTGGATGCGGATGGCGCAAGACCGGTCATTGTGGCACTCTTTGGGGCAGGCCTATACCCAGCAGTGGACGTCTTTCGGCTGATATGATGATGATGATGATGATTTCTATTAATTTTCTTTTTTATTCTATATTCTTACTTTCTGTTATTACTTATATTCGTTTAAATTATTTATTTTGGAATTGTTATTTGTATTTTTTTTACATTTTTATTTCAAATGCAATGTATATTGTCACTGAATAAATAACTAAAATCATTTGTTCGAAAGCATATTTATTCTCGTGTGGTATTGGGTTAGAATAGCACCACCCACTTTCTGCACGTGGGTGTCGTAGGAGTCGTACTTAGGCTTCGCTAAGGGCGGTTCGTGGATACCGGACGGTGTCTTATACAGCTGCGACAACGTTGGCTGCGGACCTCCCTTGGGACCTGGTAGCGCAGGTGCTAGCTGGGGTCCACCAATACAAGGCTGGGAAAAGAATAGCAGGGGAATTCCCTGACTGGGAAGGGTTGAAGCGCGCCCGGACTTCGGCAGTGGCCGAATAGCTACGCCACGGAAGGAGGAGCTGCCAACAGCAGAATTTGGCCTTTCGACAGTGGGAGCGATACTGCCTCATCTGGAGCGCTGGATCGACAGGCGACACGGAACGTTGACGTTCCACATGGTGCAGATACTTAATGACCATGGATGCTTTGGTAGGGAGAGAGGCAACCCCCTGTTTTCAGGAGTGTGGCGCGCCTGTCGACACAGCGCTTCACACTCTGGAAAAGTGTACCGTCTGGGGGCCTCAGCGGACCACTTTACAGGCGGTAATAGGGGCAAACCTCTCGCTGTCGAGTGTCATCAACGCCATGCTCGACAGCCCGGAGGCATGAAGAGCAATGGCCTGCTTCTGTAACGACGTAATGTCACAGAAAGAGGCTGCGGAGCGGGCTCGCGAAAACGATCCTCTCGCGGATCCGCTTCGCCGACGACGGCCTGGAGGCAGAGCCAGGCGCAATGCGCATCTGTTGCCTCCGCCGTAGTGGACCTATGCAGGGAGTCGGGGCAAGCCCTGCTAACAAAGGTTTCACAGGACTGGAGGCGCTCGCCTAGCTGACGCCTCGAAATGTCTGCGGCCTGCTGCTGTGGGCCGCCCGCCGGGACGTACGCAGTTGAATGTCAAGAGCGATCCTGTGACGCCCCCATATACAAGGCGGAGCCGGATGTCGTTGGTGGTTTAAGACGGTAGTCCAGCTTCGGTTAGTCCGTCATACCCGTCCTACAACCCCGGATAGGACGGGATGCGTAAACGCATTTCCCCAACGTAAAAAAAAGGAGTCGTACTTAGGAAACAAACCATTATGACTCTATTCGGAAATCTGTTCACAATCAGTAGCATGACCACAAAGTAGCAATGGAATTGGAAATTCGCGCTTCAGAAGTCGGTTACGGAATAATTTCATTATACACGTAGAGCACAAAGGTTGGCTCGCTGGCACGCGGCCAAAAGTCCCATCCGGAGATTTATTTGCAAAGCACTTTGAACATGTACATCTTATAAATATATTACAACACAACACTATTTAGTTACATTAACCGTCAAACATGTAAGAAGATGCGTGGTACATTAATGTTCCTTTTTTTATTGTTTTGTTTTGACGCTTAGAAACCGTATACATCTATACGAACATTTGAATAATTGTTAATTGTATTTGGACGCTCAGAGACCTTATACATCTCTGGAATACTGAATTAATATCATTAACTTTCTGTTAATGCGCGACCTTATACTTATCGAATGTAATGGTCATATTTTGTTTTGTTTTCATTAACTTTGTGACATTTAGTGTGTTACAAATACAAATACAAATACAAATTATTTATTCTGCAAATAGGCCACAAGGGCACTTTTACATGTCAAACGGTAGTTTACAATAAAAATAATAATCATACAATAAAAGATTATAATCTAACACAATAATAATTTAAAATTTGCACATTAACGACTGATATAACAACACACTAAATGTCACAAAGTAAATGAAAACAAAACAAAATACGACCATTACATTCGATTAGAATAAGGTCTGTGCATTAACAGAAAGTTAATGATATTAATTCAGTATTCCAGAGATGTATAAGGTCTCTGAGCGTCCAAATACAATTAACAATTATTCAAATGTTCGTATAGATGTATACGGTCTCTAAGCGTCAAAACAAAACAATAAAAAAAAGGAATATTAATGTAATATTGTCAGTGATGTACATGGTCAATAACAATAAAACGTGTCAAGATCGGAATGATGTCTCTCGTCAATACGATAATAATAAAATAACACTAAGTAGTATTTAAGAAGTTGGGTACTATGCCCTTGCAAGCATGAACAGTCCGGACTCCACAAACAGCACCCGATCACGAGTATGACGCATATCTCAGCCATCGCCTCCCTCAACCATATGTTAGGGAAGGTGGCGACCCGATCAACGACGCCACCGTAAGCAAAGCCCTTTAAGCGAGCATGACATATTCAAGCCACCGGACAATGTTAAAAAGCAAAGATTAATAAGCGACTTGCTCGGCGAGAAACAGCATTACGTGCTCTCTTCTTACATAAAATGGAACAATTATTTCAGGTAGATACTTATAATGTGTATTTAGGTATATTCCTAATAGAATTAGCCTACTACTGGCTTAAAGGCATTTTTGTCGTTTAAGAAATCGTTGACAGTATAATACGCCTTGCTTAGCAAATTACTTTTAACATGAGACTTAAATTGACTGAACGGTAAATTAACAATTTCGGTGGGTATTTTATTATGAAAACGTATGCAGTTCCCCACGAACGACGTGCTAACCTTGCGGAGACGACTGGCCTTCACTGCGATCTTGTTTTTACTTCTGGTGTTGTAGTCGTGGATATCGCTGTTATATCGATCCTTAATCTGCAAATTTTAAATTATTATTGTGTTAGATTATTATTCTTGTGTTGTAAGATTATTATTTTTATTGTAAATTACCGTTTGACATGTAAAAATGCCCTTGTGGCCTATTTGCAGAATAAATAATTTGTATTTGGTAATCTAATACAGCTTCCTGGCTGGCATTCGTCCAATTGAAGGTCGATACTTGATATCTGTCGTAAACGGAATCATGCTAGCTAAGTATAGTAAGTTGGGTCCAGTGAGTGATCGCGTCCCTTTACGAACGATCGTTGATATTATTATTACCAAAAAAAATACATTTGTATCGTGTATTCGAATGTTTTTGTAATTTTTTAGTTAATTTTATTCTCCCTCGGGTTGTACACTAGTTTGAACAGCTTGCATGCTATGGTATACGCACAGTATAAAGAACTACACATGTGCTAGACAGCAACACAGCATGTCGTTAGACTATGACATATGATATGCTCCTTTGAAACCAACGCGAGTTAAACACTTTCCTGCACCGTGGCTCACGCCGGAGATCAAACAGTACATGGCCAAGCGCGATCGAGCTCGTATTAAGTTCCGGCTGGTTCCTTCGGAAGAAAATCGCCGGAGGTATATTTCCATACGTAACTGCTGCAACAAAGTCTGTAGGGAAGCAAAACGCCTCCATATCCACAAATCAATAGAGGAGTGTCCCCCTTCTAAGTTGTGGAAATTTTTAAAGTCTCTTGGGGTCGGCAAAACTCAGCAATGTTCTTCCAATACTCTTGACATTGACGCTATTAACAAACATTTCAGCACGTCGCCGGTTACTCTTGACCCATCCATTAAGCAATCCACTCTTTCACTTCTTGCCAATATTACACACCCCGACCTATCTCCCTTTGAATTTGGTTTGATTTCACCGCAGGAGACGCTTGCCCTTCTCAAATCTATTAAGACGAAGGCAATCGGTGACGATGGCCTCAGTGTGGATATGCTTATGCTCGTGGCGGATTTTATTGTTCCTACCCTTTCGGATATTATAAATTTCTCCTTGTCCACTGGAACCTTTCCGGCATCGTGGAAGTATGCTCACGTAATTCCTCTCCCCAAAATCCCTAATGCTGTATCTTTCACTCAATACCGCCCTATTTCTATTCTCCCAGTTTTGTCAAAGATCATTGAACATTATGTTAATCGTCGTCTCCTTTCTCATCTTAACAGAAATTCTTTGTTTAATCCTTTCCAATCCGGATTCCGCCCCGGGCATAGCACGGTCACCGCTTTAGTTAACGTCACCGATGACATTCGTCTCAATATCGAGTCCAAAAAGCTCACTGTCCTTGTTCTTCTTGATTTTAGCAGTGCTTTTAATACGGTAGATTTTGATATTCTGCTAGGTATTCTCCGCTCTCTTAACATGTATGAAACTCCCTTATCCTGGTTTCGCAGCTACCTCTTTGGCAGGCGCCAGCGCGTTACGTTCGATGACAAGATGTCCGAGTGGTGCGAACTCTCCGCTGGCGTTCCACAGGGCGGGGTGCTTTCTCCATTATTGTTCTCTGTTTTTATAAATAGTATCACCGAATCCCTAACTACATCATATCACCTTTACGCAGATGACCTACAGATTTATGCAGCGGCTACTGTGGATGATGTCTCCGCATTAATTTCGGAAGTCAATCGAAACCTAGAATCTATACGCTGCTGGGCGTGTAAGTATGGTTTACAAATTAATGCGAAGAAATCGCAAGCGATTGTTATTGGTAGTCCTTACTATGTAGATAAGCTCTCAGAGGTGGTGGTGCCTGACATTATTTTTGATGGAATTTCTATTCCTCTTTCCTCTACTGTCAGGAATTTGGGTATCACCATGGACCAGACGCTTTCTTGGTCACCCCATATAGCTGAGGTGAGTCAGAGGATCTTTAGATCCCTTCACTCCCTAAGACGTCTCCAGAATTTCCTTCCTCTTCGTACCAAGTTGACCCTTACTCAATCTCTTTTGCTTCCTCTTCTGGACTATGGCGATATTGCGTTTCTGGACCTCAACGAGGAGCTACTTGATAAGCTGGAGCGTCTACAAAATGTATGTATCAGATATGTATTTGGTCTACGCAAGTATGATCATATCTCTGAATTCCGCTCTAAGCTTCGATGGTTACCGATTCGCCGGCGCAGGGATGTGCATATCCTGTCATTACTTTTCAATACACTGTTCAGCCCTACTTCCCCTCCTTACCTTTCTGAGCGGTTTAGTTATATGGCAGACGGCAGTGGCCACCGCTTGCGGTCGAGTACTAACCTTACTCTTGCTGTACCGTCTAGAAAGACGCGAACATACTCCAGATCTTTTACTGCGCGCGCTGTTAAATTGTGGAATGAGTTGCCTTTGTCGCTGAGACAGTCGCAGTCTGTTGCGTCACTTAAGATGAATTTGAAGAAGTTGTGGCTTTCCAATGACTTGTGAATTGGTTGAATATAGTATTTATTTATTTATTGTATATTTGCGATATATATGTAACATATGTTAGTGTGTATTATATTTTATATTGTATATTTATATATGTATTGGCATGTTTTTATTTGTCTAGAATTAATACTAATTAGGATTTGCTTTATTTTCTCTGTTTTTGTACACGGTATAAGTTTGCCTATCTCGTTCTACCTACCTTCCTCTCAATTGCTCAAAGGTTAGCTGGAAGAGATCCCTTATAGGGATAAGTTCGCCTTTGTACTTTGATCTATTGTGTGACATGTATATTCCTTGACCTGTTATTGTGTACAATAAAGTGCTTACATACATACATACATACATAAGTATAACTATTGTACTGGCACAGAATCAATAATAGTACTACGGGCGACATGTTTTCTCTCTTCGGGAGTTCTTCTTCAGGATCAGTGTTTAGGCAACAGTGTCGCTTGAATTTCGCTTTTTGCTTTGCTTTCATTTGAAAGAATCGCATATAGAATAGACCACGAATATATTTAAAAATTAAAATACTATAATTTATACTCAAATATTCCTGTTACAAACGGACAATTTAAAATTTCGCGGAATCTACAGTTCCAGTGACGTCACTCATATTGTGTCACTCGCCATATTTGTTTGTACGTGGTTCGTCTCTAGATGTATAGAGTTGCCTAAGTTTTGACAGGTCACCAGACGCTGATTGTTAAATTCAGTGTTGAATTAAAGCACGTTCCGTTTCACTTCTTCTTCTACTTCAAATAGTAATTATGATTTGTAATTAGTATAAACTAAAGTGAAAAGATCTCAGTAGCTAATATTTATGTTGTTTCAACATTTGGGTTACAAAATAATAGGAAATATTATAGCTGCATCTTTCCTATTGTACTGGTACGTTACGGTGAAATTGTGTTACGGTGACTACTTTAGGATTTATTTTGTATGTTTCTGTCATTTGCCTGTCTATTTTTTCCCAAAAAAGAAAATAAAATAAAAAGAACGGAGGGCAATGTGAAATGATTAAATTAATTAAGTAGTTTGTAAGTACATAGTGGATAAATACGATAGTTAAATACCTAATCGTACTTAACACCTTCTCTTGTTGCGCTTTCATAGTTTAGTATAACAATGCACAAGCTTATATTAGTGCGACACAAGCGAGTAAATACAGAGTGTATTATTGCTACCTTTTTATCCTCTATGGTCATTATGACAGTCGCGAAGATAGCACGTGTTAAAGTTTAATTGACTGTTATGTACAGACCTGAAAAAACAACAATGATTATAAAAATCCTGAAAACTGTATTTAAAGATTTTTTGGCAAGTAGGAGGAGGAGAGACACTCTTACACAACGGAAAGTTAAATACCCGATCGAAATATGTTCAAAAAAAACAGTCAAGTCATGAGGTCCATGCCGTATGAAAAACTTTAGGACAAACATTTTTTTTGTAATTACTTTTAATTATTTCGTTTGTTATTTATGGTATTAATTACCTACGTTAAAAATCTATTTAAGTAGGTATGTTTGTTTTTAAATTAAAATAATAGTGTAAAGTTAAGTTAAAGATTAAGTAAACTTAAGACGTATTTATTGTCCTAAACCAGATATTTCAGTAAAAACTGCGTTTTACCTATTTCAATCCGATTTCTCACCTCACCAGAACTGGAACAAGACTCTTAGTTGATGGTTTCCCCTCACTATGTGACCCGTTAAAATCGCCCACCCCGTGTAAAAATATCTGTAGTGGTAGTCTCGGTAAGCCCTAGAACAATAGAACAGGACCTGATTAAGTTTGAAGGACGTAGACAAAGCCTTTGTGCACCTTTGTGCCTGGCGCCTGTGCAGGCATGATTATAGCTGGCATGTGTAATGCTGATTACTATACGGTAAGGGCTTGGTTATTATTTCGGGCGGAAGCGCCAGCGGTGTGCCATGCGCGGAAGTGAGAGGGCACCGATGTCTCGCTCCCACGCGTGGCGCACGGTGTTGCTGAACTAACTCTCGCGCAAACCTTCCCTCTGGGTGGATAAAGCGCATCTGTGACGGGCCGCTCTGAAGGTCAAATAGGGCAAAAAAAGAACTCGCGCGCCTTTTTGTTGTCCTGTTACAGCACACGATCACGGTTGACACTTGATAGTAACAGCGCTACAGCGAACGAGAAACCCATAGAAGTCTAAGTAGCGCCGCAAAATGGCCCTACAGAATGGGTGCCATTGCCATTATCCGGGTAGGTATGGGGGTGTCAAACGATGCCAGGCAGCCGTTCGAACATGCGCATATCGGGTTTTAGGCACGCGTTTGGGTAGGAATTTGCAAGGAGCTCGCATTCAAAGGTTTTTTCTTTCGCTGCAGCGCTAGCGTTGCGCCACATCGATGAAACGCAAGTTACGATTACACGAAAGAGCACATTGCTGTGGGGTAGAGCGGGATGCCATGATTTGACTTTTCTAGCTGTCAAATATCGGTATCGTCAATGGATATTATGATTACTGCTAAGACTCGTCGCGCCAGACTAAACGACCCGCCTAACTCGCACTGTTCAAATTAGAAAAACAATAGTCGTTTTTATCGTCTCAAGTCGACTCGCGACGTTACTTATGCTATTTAAGTAGTTCCTATTGGTGCGGGTGGCGCATGACCGGTCATTGTCGCACTCTTTAGGGGAGGCCTATGTCCAGCAGTGGACGTCTTTCGGCTGATATGCTGATGATATAAATTCTTTATCATACATATAACACAATTATTTCAAGCTCTGCTGGGTAACACAATACAACGGTGAGCTTACATATACTCGTACACTAAGAGAATATAACCACGACGTTCTAGCACAGATTATATAATTAGTACCTAAGCTCTATCTGGCGCTAACGGAACCCCCTAAGGCTCCACTGTCTGTCGGTCTTTGATAACTAATTTTATAATTTTACTTAGCATGGTTGTATATAATATATTGTGTAAGTTTACTTTTAGAAGTCAGCTTAAATAAAAATTAAATCCAGCGGAGGTTTTAGTGTTCTCGATATAAAACAAAGACTAAATGTATCCTAATAAAATATGCTAAAAGGATACTTTATTTCATGAAATATTTTATTCCAGCAAGGCGAAGTAGGTATTTTTTTAGGCAAACTGCCAACTCACCACAGAGTATCTCTTACGAGTTTGTTCGTGACGAAGTCTACACATATTAAAGGATGATTCACGCTAGAACGGGCCGTGTCCGGCCCGGGCCGTTTTCTCAGAAAAACGACGGCGTTTTTGCGCGGTCCAAGCCCGGCCGTGCCACGCCCGAGGCTCGGAAGCGGCTCGGTGTCGGCACGGCCCGGCCGCTCATATATCACACCAACGTTTGACGGCCGATCTACCTACAACCGAGGCTCGGACGACACTCGGTCCCGGCCCGGCCCGGACACGGCCCGTTGATCTATCACAGCAGCCCGGTCCCGGGTCGTGCTCGGCCCGGGCGGCTCGGACATATACGACAAAAATAGGAAGGTCGTAAGGTGTCATATACGAATACGTGAAATATGGGAGTCCAACTAACCTTGCACTTAGTCGGTTTACATTATTTGATGTTGAGCTCATAAAAAAATCGTTTACCACGAAGGCTTATTACAAAGATGTACTGACAGAATCTTAAGGGCTATTGTACATTATACGATATTTTCTTACGAAGCATCTTATTAAGACGAAACAAAATGTCTGTTTGTTCTAATAGGTACCTAGCTACTTAAAATAGATAGTGCCTGGGCGACCGAACTCAGCTCGGGTGAAAATATGGTGAAAACGAATTTTCTCAGACATGAGACCTAGCTAACTCGATTGCTCGCCCCCGTAAACCATTATGAGTCGTGCATGTAACGTTGCATGAGTTTAAGGTAACCTAGATACAAGCCAATGATACATATAAACGACTCATGCTTTTTCGCGATTTTCGCTAAAAAGCAGAAAAACACTGCTACGCGCTACGGCGTAGCACACGTAGCGATGCATAGGTGAAGCTGGGGACGTAGCGTGGCTGTAACTTTTTTTCTCTACTTAAAGGCCTCCACCCACCGGACGCGTGTGCTGCGCGTGTGCTGCGCTGCAGCTGCGCGGGTTCTGCGCGTGTGCCGCGTTCGATGTGTGTTTGAAGTGTAGTTTCAATGCTTTACAACTTGCGCGTGTGCCGCGCAGCACACGCGCCGCGCACGACACGCGTCCGGTGGGTGGAGGCCTTAAGAGGGAAACCACGAACATAGCGCGTAGCGATTCTTGGCCCTAAATGAACACATGTGGAAGTGTTCAAGTACGTATCCCGTCGGGACAAAATCGTTCTTTGAAATGTACAGTCAGCATCACATAGTTAGAAGCAGCCAAAGTAGCCAAATATATCGTAACACATCCTTACTCATATAGTTATAACTTATAGTAATAACGACGTGTTCCGGTATACTTGATTACTTTGGCTGATGCTTACTATATAATACACATAGTACATAAGTCAAATTATTTCTTATTTGAAAAAGCTTGTAGGTTTACTTAATAGTCAAATTTTTTTTTACAACTAATGACAATATTATAAGTATCTTTTTTATCCAGACCACTTGGTAGGAATTCCATTGTGTTTGTTTCTGTTTGAGATCTCAGGAGGCCAAAATACTTAAATATTTACTCTGGTTTTCCTTATGTCAGCTCGTTGGGTAGCCGGGAGAGGAAATGGTTTTTATATGTCCGTCATTTAGCGTCGGAGTCGAGTAACTACTTAACATCTCCGGTAAACGGATTAGGGCACATTTCCACGGCGTGCGATTTGTAAACGCTCGTGCGCGTAAGGTTTCCCATTTGTATAACCGGAATCATGTGGGCGAGCCCTTATATTAGGTCTAATAAAGGCAGTTACACATGTTTTTGTTTGTCGACAGATATTATTAGTCTTTGAGGAAAGAGGAACGTCGTGGGACGCACCAGTGGTAATAGGCATGATGACACATTTTGAAAAACTGTTCTATAATGTTTAGAAACATTTATTATGTACAACGAATAAGATTTTTCAAGAGAATTTAACAGTTAAGTAGGAAAAAAATGCATTTTAGTTTTTAAATTTCAAATTGGCGCTAAAACGCTTGTCAGTGTCATGGCGTCCCGAGTGACGTTAAGTTTATATATAAAAAGAACGCAGACCTTTGATGTTTGCTACCTAGATCGCTCAATTGCTCATTGAATGAACATAAATTAAAAAGTTTACAAGTCTTGCGAGGCCGTGCAAGCGAGACAGCGGGACCATGACGTATGAAGATCTGACAGATAACATGGTTCTATCCCTGTCTTACTATTCGTTCAGTACGTAAGTTTTCTCTGTAATCTGTGGTAATGGCCGTTATGGGTATGTATTTCTACAAACGTGACGTCATGCGCTCTGATTGGTGTTTAACATATCATGGCGGGCGTCCGTATTTTTCAGTTAATTTTATCAAAATAAATAATAATCTCTTACTTAATAAAAAATATGAGCCATTTTCGAATTCTACGATTAAAATTTCACTAAGAAAATACCATATTTTAGTGATTTTGAATTACTGTCATCGTGCCTATTTACGGCATTTTTACTTTGTAAAAACTGTCACCTCATTATAAGTAGGTACCTACTCGTACTTCGACGCTAAAAAGTTGACAAGACGGTAGTGGTGAATTTAGCTGATTTTAATCGCTGTCTTAGCGGAATATAATGCAATACTTACCCTATGATGTGTGTCCTGTGTGTTTTTGAATAAATGTATCGTTCTGTCTTTCATTCTTTCT
The DNA here is from genome assembly GCA_945867215.1 of Epinotia demarniana. Lineage (NCBI taxonomy): Eukaryota > Metazoa > Arthropoda > Insecta > Lepidoptera > Tortricidae > Epinotia > Epinotia demarniana. The sequence continues at coordinate 38,339,046 of OX244261.1, read as the reverse complement.
TTATTATGTGCCACTATGCATGGTTTTACTAACCCCTTTTCAACGTGATTATTCTGATTTATTTTAATACAAGTTTAATACAGAATGGATTTTAAATCACTGACATAGTTATGTAAGTAAAATATTTAAAAGTTGACAGTATTACTTGAAGATTATAAGCCTTTATAATTATGTCGTGCTAGGTTAATAAGGGTTAGCGGGACACATTCCATTCATTCGTTGGGGCAGACAGGTTCTCGAGAGGCGACCACGTACCGATTTGTATAGTCATATCATTTATCATTTTAAATGAAGCCCATGTTAAGGCGTATGTTGAGAACTCCAAGTGATTACCTAACACACCATAATAGAATCCTATTCCATCAAAGAACATTCCCGGCGCCCTACCCTAACAATCTTCATCGCCTCTAAGTAAATGAACGCATGATATCCTCACCACTAACAAAAGCGGCCACCTACACCCCTATTGTGATAAATATAAAGTTCACTTTAGTAAAACCACGGGTCTGTGTACCTTAATATCGTCGTTATGTTACACAATAGTGATGCTTTCACGATCAGCCTTACGGTTTTAGAAATAGGTTTGAGTTTTGAAAAGCTGGACGTTGAGGGTGTAATAATCGTCGTAAATCTGTCTCCTGCGCACTCAGTATAATGAGGGTCAGTGACCTCGCATTGTGGACTATGGGATGGAGAAAGATTCAGTAGGTAAGTAACGCCACATTAAAAAAAGCGGCCAAGTGCGTGTCGGACCACGCACAACAAGGGTTCCGAGCCTATTAAAAAGGTCGTATCCTTACTGAAATCATATCTTACATCCTTTTCTTTAAGTAAGGCGGTTTTTTAGAAATATCTCGAAAACCTTTGAACCGATCTGGTTCAAATCAATTTGCATGATTTTTTTCATATTTTTGAAATACACGGTTCAAAAGTTAGAGGGGAGGGGGACACAATTTTAGTGACTTTCGGGGCGATTATCTCCGACTCTATTCACTTAATCAAAAAATTTGCTGAGAAACCTTATATTTATTTTGGAAGGCCTATCGATTGATGTGCCACACGTGGGCATGCAATTTTTTTTTTGAGTTTCAATTTTATGTATGGAGTGCACGCCTAAAAAAAAACTTTTTTTGTAATTTCATTACATAACTATGTAGCGGTTAACAAAATACACCTATCCTCAAAATTTTATTCAAATACGCCCTATAGTTTTCGAGTAAAATGCCTGTGACATACGGACGGACAGACAGACAGACAGGCAGACATGACCTTGCAAAAGGTGATTAATAGCATTAATGAACTTTAATAAAATTCTATAATACAATCCCAACACATCATTTGGAAATGCGCTAATTGTTGCCAATTTTCATCATCATTCATTTTTGACCTTATATCTCGTAATACTCGTTTTATAGATGTCGGGTGATCATGAGAGTGACGTTCAAAACCCAGGACCGTTTTAATAAAATCGACAGCTGATCGCTACTTGACTGTACGCTTACATTACATCGCAAAAAAGAAAGTATTTAAAGTAAAGGCAGGTCGAAAATACAATTATTTAACAAACTGAATCTATTTCAAGGAAACTAAAATGATTTCTTTTTATGGACTCTGTCAGCTGTACTATATGTACTTACGGACATCTCAACAATTGTTTTGTATATAATATTTGTACAAATATTTGAAACTGTTTATTCCCCACTTGTAAAAGAAAGAAACCAGATGTATTTGTGCTTTCTGTTGAAATAAATAAAATTTATAACGCGACCATTAATTCGCTAAACGCTAAAGTTTTGACGTGAGCAGTCAAGTCACATTATATGTCACAATAAACTAAAAAGTATTTAATCTTTTGATGTTGGTTTGCTAATATGGTGCTTAAAGGTCTAAAACACTGAGTTCTTTTTTTATGAAACATATATCTTGATGCAGGTTATAAGTTAACGCTATTAGCAACTACTGAAATGTAGCTAGAGCTGTCATTCTGGGGCCATGAACCTAGAATACTATGGACGGGCTGTACGTGTTGCCACGGTGAGGAACGGAAAAGCTCTTATGCAGTTAAATTAAGAACCGGTCCTAAAATGGCTGATGACTTGTCATAAACAACTTACTACGGGACGGGTAATGGTTTGTGTGGCACAACTTCATACTAAATCAGTTGTGGCAAATAAAAAAAAAGTGGAACTATGACAATGACAATGAATGATAATCCCCTTTCTGTCACACTTATAGAGATTTGTATGCTACCAGCTCGCTGTCCAGAGTATTCTTCGTTCATGTTCTGGGGCACATTTCTTGGCATATTTGTTTGACATTGTGCATCTAGTTCTATATACTAAATCAAAGGTTACCTACTCGTACCGATAACGATAGTCATAACTTTTTCAACTACACTGCGTGATACTGATAACGGTAATAGGACTTTTGGGATAGATATTATAAAGCATAATATGGTGCACAGCACTACGGTGGTATGGTTCAGTCCCACCCTACACCCAGGGGTATTGCTAGGGGTATGATGAGTCTGACATGAAAAAGGTCATATCGTTACTGAATACTTATGGCACTTACGTCCTTTTCTTTAAGCAACGCAGTTTTTTATAAATATCTCGAAAACCTTTGAACCGATCTTGTTGAAAACAAATACCGCTGGTAGAATTTTATAGTCCCTATGTGCATGATTTTTTTCATATTTTTAAAATACACGGTTCAAAAATTAGAGGGGGGGGACACAATTTTAGTCACTTTCGGGGCGATTATCTCCGACTCTATTCACTTAATCCAAAAAATTGCTTAGAAACCTTATATTTATTTTAAAAGGCCTGTCGATTGATGTACCACAAGTGGGCTTGCAATGAAAAAAATATTTTTGACTTTCAGTTTTATGTATGGGGTGCACCCCTAAAAAAAATCTTTTTTAGTAATATCATTACAAAACTATGTAGCGGTTAACAAAATACACCCTATTCTCAATTTTTTATTCAAATACACCTTATGGTTTTAGAGTAAAATGCCTGTAACATACTGACGGACAGACAGACAGACAGACAGACAGACATGACGAATCTATAATTGTTCCGTTTTTTGCCATTTGGCTATGGAACCCAAAAAATACTTATTTAGTATGTTCGCGACTGGCTGTGGTGCCACCTTTTTGTTACCTAATATTCTTCTTTTTTAGGGTTCGTACTTAATCAACAAGGAACTCTTATTGTATCGCCATGTCCGTATGTCGTCGGTCTTTTTGTCTGTCCGTCTGCGACTTAGAGGTCAGTGACCTTTACTACAAGCTACCAGAGCTACCAGAACGCTGCCTTTAATTTATATACCTATCCATGCCGAATTCAGCATGGATAGGTATATAGAAATTAATAACACCGACAAAACGGTAGAATAAAACCTAGAAAAATAAATTAGGGAACTCCCCTTTCACGTGAAGTAGTATTTTGGGGAGGTAGTATTTTTTTCTTTAAACCAATAGTGTGGGGTATTGTCGTATAGATTGTTCATAAATATTACGGGTGTCTAAAACCATATTTCAACTCAGTGATCCGTTTGCGTTGATAACGGCCCTGAAAACCAGCGCCTTCAGCAATGTATTGCTGGTGGCACATGCTGAGTGGCATCCATTTTGGTGAATACAAATTGTAATCTCTTAAGTAGATGTAACCACCACATCACACCAAACAAATATATTCCTTTTTTTTATTTCTTTCTTCTATATCGCGCTTTAAACTACTTAGGTCGATTTTTCAAGCGTTTGTACACATGCGCACTTCCTACGACTTCGTCGCGTATAAGCACTCTGCGTACGTACTATTCATGTCTCCATTCAACGATCTAATCTAAATATTCACAATTATATAATCTGATATTATTGAGAGCTACGGTAGCCTAGTGGGTTAGGCATGCGGCTGTCAAGCGGCGGTCGTGGGTTCGAATCCCGGCTCGTACCAACTAGTTTTTCGGAACTTATCTACTGAATATTTACCGTTAGCTTTTCGGTGAAGGAAAATATCGTGAGGAAACCGGTCTAATCCCAATAAGGTCTAGTTTTCCCTCTGGGTTGGAAGGTCAGATGGTAGTCGCTTTCGTAAAACTAGTGCCTATGCCAAATCTTGGGATTAGGTATCAAAGCGGACCCCGGGCTCCTTTCGGGGCATTCCCGGGAATAGCGCTAGGAGGATGATGATAATCTGGTATTATTGAATATGGAACCGCTCCTACTGTATTGTGTGTGGTGCGGGGCGCAGCACGCGCCCCACAGACTTACTACAATTACGATAGATTGACAGTATCAACATCGATTATACCCCGCCCGTAACTTTATTCCCTCCACTATTATTTTACGAGTTTTACGACCTATTACCAAGTTTTTTGTACCTATTCACTTACCTTAAGTTAGGCCGGGTTGCATCAAATACACTTTACGGTCTGGTAAAGTTCGGCAGTTTTAAACCGTTAGTAATCGTTGGTTACGTGCCTCATCAGAAAAAATAATACATCTCCACTTTGTACCCAAATTATGAAAGTTAGTTACATATACATACGTTTCTTAAAAAATCACGCTGTTAGCTTGCGAATGTCAAATAACGTTTTGTATTCCTCAATCTTAAGCAGATACCTACCTACTTACTTCGGGGATGGGGAAGGTTGAAAGAAGTAGCAAATAGGGAATTTTTAGGATAATTAAATTAAATCTAATTTCTAGCACATGTCTAATTGAATTGCTCGTATACAGGATATACTTAAGCTAATTAAATTATTGACAAATTCCACGATGTTCAATTATTAACTAGGGTATAAATTGCATTTTTACGGGCTGTTAAAATGATACACATTGTCACCCTATTTATTACAGGTTCACCATTATGGCTTTAATTTTTTTTTTGGAGCATTATCCCTACAGGTGAACCTTACCCCTCGCTGTCAAGCTCAATGATTATAAAGCAACGGTAATTGGATCGATCCTACGGTCTACTCATTGATCCACCCGGCTGTTTGCCCTTATCACTCGCGGGATCTTTGCTCTAAAAAAACAAATATAGAAAAAGCTGTCGCCAATCATCGATGGCTGCACGTCTATCATGCGACGGCCGCCGGCCGCGACATACTCTCGATTTTTCTCGCACTATATCTCTTGTTCTAAGTGTTCTAATAAGAAAGAGACGGATAATAATAAATAAATAAATAAATAAATATTAGGGGACAATCTTACACAAATCGACCTAGTCCCAAACTAAGCATAGCTTGTACTATGGGTACTAGACGACGATAAACATACTTATATAGATAAATAAATACTTAAATACATAGAAAACATCCATGACTCAGGAACAAATATTCGTGCTCATCACACAAATAAATGCCCTTACCGGGATTCGAACCCAGGACCTCTTGCTTCGTAGGCAGGGTCACTACCAACTAGGCTAAAGCGGTCGTCAAAGGAGAAAAATCGAGAGAGCTCGCGCTCCGTCGCATGATAGCCGTGCTGGCATTATAAAGCAATCTGTGTATTTCAGGCATCTTTTATCAGGTAGGAAAGTGTGTATTTTACCGCATCAATTTCATGTTAATAATAAGATGACGACAATAGGTACTATTTATCGTATGGCTAATCAGTATTTAGAACCGTGAGATCTTGGAAAAGACAGTACGGTTGCCAGGTTGTTGCACTTTTAGCACCGCCCAGGGGTCACGTGTAGGGTAGCGATGGGTAATTCCTTCCTACGGACGTGGTGCAACTTCGACCCCCTTCACTCGAACAACTTCGACCGACGACAATAGGTGAATTTACCCTACCCCTCCGTTAGCCGCGCTGGGCTGTTATTGGCTACGCGCTAATGCGGCTCACCCCGCCGGTCACCCATCATGAAACTAGACCTCTACCTACGCTTAGTTACTACGCATCGCAGTGTCAAGATATATTTGTGGGTGAGCGTTGAGGTGAGCTTAAAGCCCGGGTTATATTAAAGCCACCGCAACGCGTGGGATTGCCAATCGGTTACATACATTTAGTATGAACGTGATTACAACAGCTCAGTCCCGCGTGTCGCCACGTTCAATACAAAGGAAGCGTTGCGACACGCGGCGTGGCTCTAATATAACCCGGGCTTAAAACAAGTTACAGAATAGGGGGGGCTGGATTGCCAAGCAACAGTTGGATCGATCAATCAGACCACTAATTAATCCACGCGGCCGACTGTCGGCAGTTATCAATGATGGCTGACATCACGAAGCAATCAGTGTATTTCGGACATCCGACTTGCTTTTGGAAGGTAAATTCATTATTTTACAAGCTCTTATTTAGTTTCGGCGCCTCCGGGGAATCCAATAATGTGTTTAACAACGAGTGTGACACAAAATCATTTCCAATACAGTCCAATGAACCCATGATTTATGCACGAGTAGCTGCTTGCGCGGCTGGAGGCGGAATTAAAATTAAAATGGAATTATTTTGTTATAAAATACTAGCTTCTGCCCGCGACTCGACCCGCGTGGAACTTGTTTATATCGTAGGTCCATACAAACTTTCAACCCATTGCACCTCCTCAGGGGATGACTTTTGGTGGTGAAAGATTTTTGCATATCTGATTAACTGGTTCCGGAGATTACCCACTACATGCAAACTTAACAATGTACAACCTCAGAGACTTCCCCCCTTATAATATTAAGTAGGTAGCAATATACAGACAGGTACAATTAAATTTCTATAACTATTTTTACAGCAAAGAAGAAGGATCGAAGCGGAGCCAACATTCGACGTCGAGGAATCGAAAACGCTCGGGGATGTAGTGGAGTACGACAAGGTGCATTTACAGAAGTAAGACAACTTATATTGTAATTTACAGAAGTAAGACAACTTATATTGTAATTTACAGAAGTAAGACAACTTATATTGTAATTTACGGTAAGTACAGTCAGCGAAGTAATCTTCTTTCATTATAAACGTAAAAGTCCTGACTGACTCACTTACTCACTCACTTAAATATACGCCCTGCCCAAACCGTAGAACCATGTAGAACCTAGAAAGCTGTTTTTTTTTCACAATAGATAGTTTATATAACGTAAATAACTAAGAAGCGATTTTTGAAAATTCTACCCTCAAGGGGGTAAAATGGGGGTTGAAAGTTTATATGGGGATGGAGTAAAATTTAAATGAGAGACTTGAAACTTTGTGTAAGGCTTGTTCACGAAAAAAAGAAGCCACTGTTGTATAATTCAGGTTTTTAATATGAAATTACATTTGATTAAGAATTTAATTTTAAAGTAGGTATGGCTCTTTCCTTTCGTGTTGAGTGGCTTTATAGATATTTATGTCAGCTGCTATTAATTTTTGGGCTTACTTTCGAAATTTGTAGATTTTAATCAAAGATTTTGTAATTTTCACGTTTCCGTCATAGAGGTTATTTATTTTTCTTTACTCAAATAGAATATCAATGCTATAATGTTCCGCAAATCTCTGCCCAGACTATTAACACAGTATAGAAGACAGTAATTAAACATCGAACAAAGGTACATCGCACGGATGCACACATGCGCGCGTGTTCGGTACGCACGCACACATAGCCTTCGGGAATGATGGAGAATGCTTCAATCGGGGCCGCCGCGCCGTTGCCGTGTTCGCTCGCTCTCGCTCGCTACCATGTCGTCGTCGTCCTTTCGGAAACGTGTGTACTGTTGTGTATATGGGTGCCTTTTGGGTGCCTTAATAACACTGGGACAAATCCGGAGCTATCTTTTTTCCAAATACCAAGAGAAGTAAGTTACTTTTCTTAGTGTATTCATTTAAATTACATTGAAACGTAAAAACAATTGTTAAGTTTAATTTTACCGAATGCCGCCATTGCCGCCGCGCAGCACGTGCCGCAAGTCAAAGGAGCCGAATAGGCTTGTAACTAAGCACCTACCAACCTAGTGCAGTTAGCAACTATTATACACAAGGAAATATTTTAGGTATAGTATTAGTGGTATTAAAATATTCGATGAAGTGGGAAACTAAATACACATACCTAACTATCTATAATATGATTACTGTGTATATACAATATTGTCTATTAGAACAGAACAGTGTAACAGAAATACTTTGCATACTTAAAAACAAAATTAGTATTATTAGGTATGCCAAGCCACAAACGTGACACAGCCCTGCGCAGTAGGTAACAAACGCTCCTAAACGGCCTCAGATTACCTACTGTATTATTCTTCTATACTGTGCTATTAATTACTTAATGCAGGTCATACATGCTTTTTAATTATGCTAGAAGTACACAAATTTCTAATGCAATCATTTTAGTTTTAAACCTTAACTGGCATTTGTATAGGATTTCACAACTTTAGGGGGAAAAATATGGATTTTAGATTCTTTCACACGAAAAAGAATACTCAATGGGCAACCTAATTGTGGTTTGAACCACCTAGACCTACTGGGTACAGTGGTGACTTAGTTTTCGATGGCTTTTTTTTCGTGAACAAGCCTTATGACTCCTTATTTCAATATAAGAAAAGTAATCAAAGGGTTTTGGAAAAACTCACCGCCAAGGGGTTAAATTGTATACACGGATTTAGGTGAAAATTGGTAGAAATAGTTTGAGTGCCGGGGAAGGACATAGGATAATTTTTATCCCAGAAATCATTCCCTGAGGGGATGTAATGGGGAATGAAAGTTTGTATGGAACTACGATGTAAGCGAGTTCCGCGCGGACAGAAGCTAGTATGGTATATACACCCATACAAACATTATACATCAAAATTGTATATGCAGCGAGGCTAGCATAAATACAGACACATTCACTGCCAAGAATCGCTACGCCCTACGCTCGTAACCGATTCCGTGGTTTTCGTCGTATGCAGCGGAAAGCGACTACGACGTAGGCGCCCGCTAGGCGGTCCTGGCAGTGAAAGTGTTCAAGAACCATTGGCCCATTTCATTTAATAATTTAACTATCCCAATTAATTTCTTCGTTTAATAAAATTTACCCATAATCAAGTATGTTTTATTTCTGTGTCGTCAAGGGTCATCTTTGGATGCACGCTGCTGAACGAAAAAAACCATAAAATGCGAGCTCCTTACAAATTTTTACCCAAACACGTGCCTAAAACCCGGTATGCATGTTCGAACTAAACAGATGCCTGGCATCGTTGTGACACCCCGCCTCCATCCCCGCATAATGGCATGCACCCGTTCTGTTGGCCCATTTTGCGGTGGTACATACCTACACTTCTATGGTCTTTTCGTTCGCTGCTTCTATTTTTGAATATTTGTTCCAGAGCCATAATAAACCGTACAAGCGAAAGAGTACAAGCCCTGCTAGACACGGAAGACATCAATCTCTGACGAAGACGAGAAAAACTCAAACATCTTCTAAGAGAAGAAGAAGAGAGGCTAAGGCAAGAGCTGAAGGCGAAACAAGAGCTGCAAGAGTGCGGTTATTGTAAAGAGAAGGAGAGTAAGTTCAAGAGCTATGAGGAAGATATTGAGAAAGAGAAAGTAAGAGAATGCTTGAAGGCTCTAGAGAGGGAGAAAATGTGAGTATTACATTAATTACAGTCCGGAGGCAACTGCGAACGAACTGGCAAGTGCGACAGAGACGGAGATACACAAACGAAGTTCGTTTCGCGGTAGGCCCTCAGTTTGTAGACACAACCAACCAACCTATATCTATGTTACGACTAGAAAATGCCTTCGTCATCATGAAAGGTATGCTTTGCTGTCCCATGCCAATTGCTGAAAGTTGTTGTGACATATCGCAAGGTGTGTCATTGTACACATACTACACCTACTTCCTTTTATCACGTTCACTGCCAGGAACCCACCCTTTCCGCTACTAGCTTAGCAGAATAATCACGGGCTCAGCTACGAGCGTAGTGAATGTGTTAAAGTCGTTCAGGCGCCGTGGACACAATAACTCACGCCAATTTGAACCCTTTCACTTCCATGTGTTAAATTGTTACAGTGCCAAAGGAATGTATCGTACGAAAGCCGACGAACATCACCTAAAAGCTTTACAGAAGGCGCAAATGGAGGATAAACTCCGCATAGAGATAGAAGAAGCTAATATTGACAGACTATGGCACCAAGCTCTGCTGGATGACGTTAGGAGAAAGGTCTGTCACGCGCATTTAACTCCGCAATCGAATACCGCTGCGTGATTCCGCATCTACGCCACTACTAAATCTGGGCCCTACCACAGAGATGCATTGCGTTTATTTCCGTTGCGTATGAATTCCGCTTGTATGTGGCGGGCCCAGCGGAATTCAGCGACGAAATTCGGTCGCGGAATTCAGTCTGCATATGGCGAGTCTAAGTCAAGCTGTATTTATTTGCGTCATAACCTGTATTATAATATTAGAGGCAGATTGATACTACTGGGTCGCGTTCACACATTTGGGACCAGTTGATATATTTATACATACATACATTAACGCCTTTATTCCCAAAAGGGGTAAGCAGAGCACATGAAATTTATGTTCCTGCGCCACTTTTAGCATAAATGTGGGTAAAAAGATCGACAAAATGTGATATTGCAGTGATAGGCTGCTAGCCCATTTCCCACACCACGCTTTAACGCTTCCTCCTTAGTCGACTTTTACGACACCCACGGGAAGAAAGGGGGTGGTAAAATTCTAACCCGACACCACCGGGTCGCGTTCACACATTTGGGACGAGTTGATACATTTGGGGCAGGTTGATAAGAATAGAGCCAGTTGATATATTTGAGAGAGGTGGATACATTAAGGGCAGGTTGATAGATTTAGGAAGGGTTGATACATTTAGGGTTAGTTTGGAAACTTTGGAACACGTGGATACAAATGGGACCATCTTATGCAAATATGGCAGGTTGATACAAATGGAGAGAGTTGATACATTTAGGGCAGGTAGATAATAGGTACATTTGGGGTAGAGTGATACAGCTGGGACGGGTTGATATTAAGTACTTTACTATCTTTCGTATAATTGAAGTTTGATCTTATCTAACGCTCTTTCGCACCCTCTCACTATTATATAATTTCACGCAATCACGCTATAAGTACGCGTCACGGGTTAACGTACGATTTTCATTACATGCCCCCTTCGCAGCAACCGACACCGCGCCGCGACACGAGTTGAGAAAGATCTACCCCCCCTTTTTCGAATTTGCATGGTGCGAGTGAGACAGGAGACGGTCAGTCACGCGCACGTGCGGAGCGACTTGTGCTAGACATACAGTAGGTGCTACGCGCTACAACGTACCTACCGCTACGAACAAACTCGTAGCTTAGCAAGGAACTGAACTTAGGACCCTTTTGTATTTTGTATTTGTATGAACGTAGACTCGCTCTTTCTAACGGTTAGCCAACCGCGTGTGGAGTGTGGAGTCGTGTGTGCAATTTGAAATGCAATTAGTATCGAGAGCGACGGACAATAATAGACCTCTTGTATTTTTAGGAACAATATGAAAAGTACCAGGAGCGCAGAAGACAGCAAGAGATGCGCGAGCGACGACTTGCGTACGACGAGCAGATCGCCAGCGCGAACAGAAAGAGACGGGAGATGATGAGCGAGGAGCGGGAGCGAGAGAATAGGAGGTTGGAGCGGATGAGGAAAAAGATGGAGGAGGACCATTATGAAGGTAACCTTAGTGAATGTCTGTAAAAAATACAGTTTTTGGATGTACAAAAATACTCAACTTTCAAAGAGGTTAATAATGAATAAACGTTATTGGCGTTTTAAGTTTACTGCGCTACTACCGTAGGCTGTTATTCTGAACGCGCTCATTCGATTCACCTCACCCGCCACATGTAACAAAACTAGACCTCTACTACCAGACCAGGTCCTCTGATTAAGTATGCTTATTAACAGTTGTAACTAGAACTATTGTAACATACCAGACTTCATCTGGTTTGTTTCAAAAATATGTAAACATAATTTTAAATATTACTTTATTTTAAGTCGGTTAAATTATCAACGTATTCCAGGGAACAATATTTCACACATACCTAGAGCAGGAAGTGGCCAAATTTATGACATTACAAACTTAGTTGGTTATTGTACCTTAATAAACAAAAGATATTTTACCCAAAATTGAACTTTATTATAAAGCTTTAAGGACTTTAGAACATTTGCCCATTATTTAGCGACGGTATTTTATTTTGTAAACTGTACCTTGGCTACAGAACGTTTCTTAATTACTGAAATATGAACTGCAAAGACAAATATAATTTTACAGTCGAATCACATATAAACAAATGTTATTTAAACCAAATTGAACTCTATCCTTAAAGTAATATGAAAATGGTCAAATTAGTTTACGTGGCTTATGTTGGCAAAAACAGCTTGTAAAAAATAGTGTCAGGTGACTAGTTGTCGATAGTGGACTTTTGTACCGTGAGATTGTTTTCTACAAATTTAAATAAAGTTGTCGATTGCTAATTATAGCTCGTATTTGATGTAGGGAATAGAGTATAAAATGGACATAGTTATGCGTAATTGGTAATTTTGTACTTAATCTCAGACGCGTGTTTTAGGGGAGCGGGGGGGAGTTCTTGGAGTCCAGAGAGTCGGGGATAGCGTGGGATTCAGGGATTCTGATTTTAGACGTTGGACGTATCGGACGGATTCTCTTAGCTGTGAATAGGCTACAATCTAGGTTACCTGAGTTGTGCCTGGATGTGGATTTTACTAGTATTTCATTATGCTGGTTTAATCTTTGTTCAGATATAATTTATGGTGCATTAAATAGGGTTTGTCAATGTGTTTATTTGTGTGGGATATTTCTATTTAATTCAGTGATTTCGTTTTATAAATTATTGTAGATTTTAAAAGTTTAAAGTGAAGCTCTTTCTTTCTTGATTTAGTGTTCAAGTTTTATAGTGATTAAGGTATTTATTCTTGACTAGAGTTAACTTGTCTAAAACATAATAGTTTGTTGAAGTTTAATTTAATTTAAATAAGTGTTTTAATGGGGACAGTTCGTCTAAGAGAATTTTGACTGATATTCAAGTATAGTTTACTTGGACTTTTTGGGAAGATTGAGGCGGGTCACTTACTGTGTCAACGACAGTCTTAATCGTTCTAAAAAGGGTCTTTAATTATTGTGGTTAGTTAATTGTCATTTCCGGAGTTTTTGACTGCTTACCGTATTTTACTGAAGAGACGGTTAAACTCCCGAGTCGCTTGATAATTTGGAATGTCACACCAGACGTTTTAAATTCTCTAGCTTCTCTGACCTCATAACAATATCTATTTATTTATCTGCAAGTTTGGTTTCCCAATCCCCTGTCCAGACTTGTAGAAGCACACGAGGAATTAGTGCGATAGGATAGCAGGGCAATCCTCACCCGACTTAGTTTAGATTTAGTCTAGGTATAAATATCTCATTGCACACCGAGATATTTTTATACACGTTTAAATTAAATGTGAGACTCGGGTCTCTAGTTTGCATTTATATATCGTCAGATTAGATGGATAGTTTAGTTGCAGTAACTAGAACTTTGCCTATAGCTCTATTATGGTCTTTAATGAATGTTAAATGAAGGAATAATACAATAAGATAGAGATTACATATACATTACACAGGCTTAGGTTGCATTCTCAGACTAGCCTTCCGAATGTTGTACAGCTTAGGTCTCTTAGCTTAGAACATACACTACTCCACACATAACATTAATAAAAGTAATGATGGGAGTTTTGCCCACAGCAGTTTAGGGTTTAGTGGTAGGTAGGCTTAGGTATAAAGTCAAACAGTAATAGGGTAGTAGGAATACTATTCTTAGGGATGGAAAGTTAGAAGGTTTACAAATCAAATAGAGTTTATTTGAAGATTTAATAGCAATTATGAGTAACTGAATAGGAATTAGTCATTGTGTGAGGATCAGTAGTATTGGGTTCCGTATATTGTTACATATGAAATATTAAAGGTGTAACTGTTATATATTGATTATCGTCATAAAGATTCCAGTTATGATTAGGGTATCAGAATTGTTTCAAAAAGATGAAATGATTCTAGGCTAATGGCAAGCGGAGCAGTCCATTATGTCTAATTTTAAGGTATCAAATTATCATGAGTGGAATATACTCATTACTTAGGGTAAACTTCAGGTTCAATATTTCATATTTAATGGACGGTTTACCTCAGTATTATAAATATCTTCACTATATCAGAGATTATAAGTATCTAATGAATACATTAGTATATAAGTAATGGGTGAAATAATGCCTTAATACATAATTTTGAATGAAATAATATTCAATTGTTAGGTCTGATGAGTTTGTTCAGTGCTTCTTCTCATCAGAAAATAGGTACGAAGCACAGGTTAATTCAATAAGTTAGGAATACCTATTAGAAACAAAATATAATAAAATAGGTATTGAATTAGCTAGTTGGCCAAACCCACATCCAGACGGAAATGGTAGCATAGTATGGATGAAAGAGAATCTTCCATACAATAATAATAATAAACAATTAGCTAGCTAGGTTGGTCTGTTATATACTTTGATGATATGAATATAAATTGAGGCAATTGGTATATAAAGAAACCAAGGTTTTGATTTGAGAAAGTATTACATGTTGAGAAAATAATGATAAAGCTAACTACCATTACGTTAACCGGCCACGGTAGGAACTGGTTGGGGTTTATTAACCAAAAACAAATTTTATTTATTACTTGATTAATATTTTGAACTAGGATGTAGTAGGAGAATGTAGGGTTAAGTAGGTAGGGATGAGTCAAAGTCTAACTTGCTACACATAAAAGAATTTGGGTTGCTAGGAACACAACATAGACACTAGACGATCTCATTGGCCAAATCAAGTTATCTTTAATATTTAATTTCTTTAGGTTAGCTAAATTTAGTCTACATGACATCTGGGTAGGTTAGTTATATATTGTATAGGTGAAGCTAGATAGTTTTAGGTACATTTTGTTGCCGTTACGCAGGATCTAGATATAGTTAGTTACATTTTGGGTGACGTGACGCGGGATGTAGTTTTGGTTAGTTACATTTTGGGTGACGTGACGCTGGATTTACATATGTTGTTTGGTCACAATGTGATGTTTCGATTTACATTTGCGATGACCAGGGGGTCAGAGTAGCCTTTTCTTTGGCTACATTTTGTTGGCGTGAGGTGGAGGTGTGTGCATGTTTGGATTTTGACTCATCCTACTATAACTTGAACGCAACAAATAGTACGATTTATTGATATGACTTCATAATAACAGCGAGTAGTAAATGCAAATAATCGATATGTAGGGTTCTCTGGAGTTGCACGCGTTCGTGGGCTGCGGTGACTACTTTTTGTCGACCGGGTCGTGCGTTTGTTTGCCATTTACGTAGCATTGCGCGGGTTCTCGTTACACTGCCGTAGAGTTATATCTGCATCTGAAAAATATACGAAAATATGTTAATGTATGATGTATAGGAGAATAATAATATGTAAAGGGAAGGGTTTTGAGTCTAAAACTATAGGGGGCGTGGGGGCGTTAATTATGTTTAGGATGGTATTCATGTGTGAGGTTTTTACACAATTTGAAAAGAAAGTATGATAAAGGTGCAAATAGTAGCAAAGCGGAGTGAACTAGGCGAGTGTACTTGTAGTATTAGTAAATCTAGGGCTTGGTCGTTCTAGGATGAACCACTAGGTGTCGTTAGTGACAGTATGTAGGAATAAGATAGACTCTGGATAGGTAGTAAAGTGATAAATGATTTATATTGAGATCCAACAAAAAAATGTGTTCTATGAATCATATTGACTCACTACTGTTGCAGTAACAAGTCATATTTGGACTTGTACATTTTTATATAAAAAATAAAATCTTTGATTTTTGTTCAATAGTAATATTAAATAAACTGAAATAATAAAGTAATGAGATATTTAATTACCTTTTATAGTAGAGGAATTTATGAATTCAAGTAATCAGCATGCCGGGGTATATCTTCAAAATCCACCATCTTGCTTGCTTCAAATAACCTGAAAATATTTCAAGTTGAAAATTGAATGTTACATAGAGCACTAGATATGTATTTATATATATATACCTATATGAGACTAAATAAAACATATTTCTAGGCAGATGGAATGAATAAATAGAATGTAAAATTAAATAAAATTATTATATATTGCCTCTCCGGTGATCGATATCAAACAAGCTTAAATTAATTGGTATAGAAAAACTACAGGTATTTAAAAACAATAGATCTTTTATGGCTAAATACTTGCTGTACTTACATTTAAAATCATCCATACACTATGATATACATAGATAAAGAGGTCAGTCATCACTGGAATCATCGGGGTGAACAAGTTTCTCAAGTGTTCTTTACCAATAGAATAATCAGCTTTTATGTAAATTCATCATTTGATAGGACACCATCATCATTGAATTTCTGAAATCACAAGAAAAAGGGATTTGATAAAATCATAAGCAAAGAAAAAAGTAACATTTGTTGTTTTGAATGGATTGTACTTGGATACAAATTGTTTTAAAATCACATCTGATATCATATTAATTACATTATGTTACTTAAGTCATTATTTCATGTGAGTAGTAAGATAGTTAAACTTAGTTTAGGAAACAAAAAAAAAATATGTCATAGTTTAGAATTGTACTTTTGAGCATAAATCATTACCAACAAAGCTATTTTTGGCAAGGGCTCTTTAGGACTTATAATCTTAGGTACGTTCATAGTACGTTACGGCACTGATGTGGTAATATGGAGTCGCAAAAAGTTCATTAATAAAGAATAGTAACAGTTCATTCTATGGCTAGGAATAAATACCATGTAAGTAAGCTTTAAGCTCAGAATTGTTTGATACATGTTTATAGGTGTATATTACATTTATGTTATGTGAGCGTAGGTCGATGCTTTGTCCAAATTTATGTTAAAAATAGTAACATACTTGTGTTTGGAAGTACTTGAGAGTCACTAATAGCAGAGGTCTAGTTAAGCTAAGCGCAGGAATAAAATATTAAAAGACCACGATTTGAAACAAAAATAGATCAAGGACTTACTTACCTAATTGTAGTTCAGACGCTATCAGTTATCACATTTGTACTTTATTTTATAAGTTTGTTTCCGTGCGTAATCCACAAATCACATAATGATCGGTTCACTAGTGCTGAGAGCTCTCTATTCCAAAAACTTGAGGTCGTTGTAATCCCATAGATTCAGAAATTCACTTATTTAATTAACCTTTCTCAAGTCACGGACATGGTAGAAAACCACTTGATAAACTTGAAGATCAAATTACCAGTAATAATATAAACAGAACCACAGACAATCTAGAATTTAGCAGATAAGCCGCGTCCAAACGGTCAAGCGTGTCGGACCGCTTGCAGTACAACGCGTGTTACCGAATTGTCTAGGCAATTACAGACTATGCGGTGTCTGGCCCAATATAAGTAATGGAGTTTAAATATTTTATGAGTTGGCAGCTCCAATTTATCAGAAGCTGACTAATTTCTGATTCAACTGTCAAACAAGTTGTGCTGAGAAATCGCATGAACATGTGTCGTTTTTTTGCTTTTTTTTTTTGGCGGGAACGTTGAAAGTGATAGGCGCGCTTGATAAAATATTTTATTGTAAATTAATTTTAGGTGTTAATTTGTACATATTTAGTCTTAATTTTAATTTTAATTCATAGTTGATTTGGTTATCGGTTTGGTGCGCTTCCCCAGTCATGGGGAAGCGTACGGGAAAGCGTTCTCGGTTGGAGGGCTTGGAGCCGGAGCCAGATCTTCAATCTGAAAGTAGTTCTGATGCGGATACAGGTGCGCCCTCGGAGCGCATACCTGCAAAAAAGAAGACTAAAGAAGATGACAAAGAGAAGTATACTCCTTTCAGGGCCAAAAGTTATTACAGGTTGTACGACGAAAATTCAGCTAAGAAAGAATGTATTGTTTTTCTGAATCACAGAGAGGATGACCACAAATTTTCTGACAAAGATAGACTTGCTTTGTCCAATGCAATCCGAAAGCATCGCGTGTCGGGCGTGATGCATCTAAGAACAATTAATGCATACAAAGTTGGGATTATGTTCGATCTCCCAAATCACGCCAATGTCTTCCTAAAAAATGAAAAATTATTAAATGAAATTCACATGAATGCTTCAATCCCAGCATCTGAGACCGAGGTTACGGGTGTTCTCACTTCAGTGCCGATTGATTATTCGAACCAGAAGATTTTCCAATTAATAGCTTCCAGTAAAAAGGTGATAAGCGTAAGACGGTTTATGCGGCGGGTAAAAGACACGCTGGGTATCGTCTCAATGGTTCCAACTCAGACGGTTGCCGTGACTTTTGCCTCTGTACAGTTGCCTGAATATGTAACACTTGACCATTGGAGGCACGAAGTAGGGATCTATATTCCTCCAGTAAAGCAATGCCTTCGTTGCATGAAATTTGGTCATATAGCAAAGTATTGTAAAAAATAATGAAGTATGTTCAATTTGTGCTGAACCTCATAATTTCAAAAATTGTAATAAGGTTAAAACACAATGCGCAAACTGTGGTGGGGATCACGTGGCTATATCTGCTGCATGTCCAATTAAAAAACAGAAAATTGAGGAAAATAAGTTAAAATCACGTAGTGCTAAATATTCCGATTTGTTTTGTGACGTTGCATTTCCGCAGCTCGGCTCAAAATATATTGACACCCATCTAAGTAATCTGACCAAATCTGACAGATTTATGAATCTACTTGTGGAAGCTATAGTTAAAATTTGTGCTGATAAAGAAACGCCAATAAATTCTAACAATATAAAAGAAACACTTAAAAACACTTTCAGGAAACAACCTTAATTTTTTTCTTTATGGACATATTGAACATAGTGCAGTGGAATGCTCAGAGTATAATAAGCAATAGGCTAATCTTTACTAGATTCTTATATGAAAATAACATTCACATAGCAATAATTTCTGAAACCTGGTTAAAACAACATCAAAAATTTTCAATTAAAGGATACAATGTCATTAGAAATGACTGTGGTAATAAACATAATGGTGTAGCAATACTTATTCATAACAATATAGTATATTCTAATATTAAAACTTATTTTGACAATGCTCTACAAAATATCTGTGTACAAATAATTATAAACAACAAGCAGTTGAGTGTAGTAAGTTTTTATAGTCCATCAAATTCTGATCCCCCATTTAATAAAAGTAAATTTGATGCTTTGATAAAATCTATTCCGCAGCCAATGCTTTTTGGAGGCGATCTAAATGCTCATCATATGTCATGGGGCTGTGTTGATTGTTGATACATTGCCTCGAGGTAGAGATGTCTTAGATATTATTGATGGCAATGACTTGGTTCTTTTAAATAATGGTCAAACTACTACAACTGGTTCTTCTTCTTGGCGTCCTAATGCTCTGGATTTAACTTTCGTTTCTCCATCATTGGCACTTTCATGTGATTGGTCTGTTATGGATTGTCCTCTTGGCAGCAGTTATCATTTGCCTGTAATGATAAAAATGATAGTTGGTAATGAAAATAGCTCACAAAGTAATCCAATATGTAATAATGTACATTTGCCCATTCACCCGAATTACAAACAGGTGAATTGGAAAATGTACAGGCAATCAGTTGATTTTTGTTTGGCTAATATTGATTTTGAAAATATGTCTTCGATAGATGCGCTCAATCTGTTTTGTAATATTTTGCGATCTACTGCTGTAGAGTCCATCCCTAGACATAGGTCTTTGAATAGTTCTAATCCGTGTACACCAAAATCTTTGAAATTTCCCCGGCTGCCTTGGTGGAATCAAAAGTGTTCAGAAGCTGTACTTAATTCAAAACATGCTTATATAAAATTTAAAAGTGAACCTAGTGAAGAGAATTATATAGAATTTAAAAGACTTCGAGCCCTTAAAAAGCTTGTTCTTAAGACTGAACGGCGTAATAGTTGGATAAATCTGTGTAACTCATTTAACCGGTGCACTCCTTTGACATTAATATGGAATTACATGCGGAAATTTAATAAAACATTCATTTCAAAACACGCTAGTAATAATAGTTGGATATCAGATTTTCTTAAGAAATACACTCCTGATTTTGTGCTTAATGAGTCTTTAAATTATGTTCACACAGAAAATGATAATGATAAGTATCTTACTGAACCGTTTTCTTTGCAAGAGCTTAAATCTGCCCTATTTTCAAGAAGAGATACATCCTTTGGTCTTGATGGAATACCATATATTTTACTGAAAAATTTAAGTTCACAAAATCTAAAGACCTTTTTAAACATATTAAATCAGCTGTGGGAAGAAAACTTAATTCCTGATGATTGGAAAACAGATTGCTTGGTCCCAATTTTAAAGCCTGATAAAGATAAATTGTTACCCGACTCATATCGACCTATAGCACTCACATCTTGTGTAGGAAAGGTTTTTGAACAGCTTCTAAAGCAACGGTTGGAATTTTTTGTCGAACAAAATGGTCTGTTACCCTGCAATCAGTTTGGTTTTCGTAAAGGTCGGTCTTCTCGTGAGAGTATTTGTCAGTTGCAACTTGATGCACTTAACAGCATATATAATAATCAGTATCTTCTTTCGGTATTCTTTGACATTGCAGGTGCATTTAACAGTGTCAATATTTCCGTTTTATGTAGAGAGCTGTCAATGATAGGGTTACCTGGCAAAATAATAAATTTCTTACAAATGTTTTTAACAAACAGGAAGGTTTTTGTTAAATTTAACAATCACTTATATGGCCCAAGATTATCTTCTTTAGGGGTTTGTCAAGGAGGTATCTTATCCCCTTTAATTTTTATTTTGTACATTAGGAGACTAAATCTTATTCTAGGAACAAAGGTTAAAAATCTGCAGTATGCAGATGATTTGGTTGTTTATGTGTCAGGATCTGATTTAAATCAATTAGCTTTGACTATTAATGAGGCATTAATCAACTTACATAAATACTTTGCTTATCTGAACTTAGATGTAAATTCGACTAAAACCAAAGTTTTTATTTTTGGTCGCAAAAGCATGTGTTTGCCCACAGTTTTGTACAATGACATATCACTGCCTATTTCATATGATCTAATAAAGTTTTTAGGTGTTATATTTACTTCAAAACTTTCCTGGATAAAATATGCTGACAGTATTATAACCAAAGCTAACAAAGCATACAATGTGTTAAAATCGCTGTGCGCCACTTCATGGGGTGCAGACCCCAAAATTTTGTTAATCTTGTATAAGTCTCTAGTTCGAAGTCATTTTGAATATGGTTTTCTATGTTTTGCTGGAGATGATAAAATTGTAAATTCATTAGATAAAATACAAAACAAATGTATGCGGACAATACTGGGTGCATTTAAAACTAGTCCTATCGCTATGCAAATTGAATCGAATCTTCCTCCTATTCATATTAGATTTCGTTATTTAAAAGAAAGATTTATTTTAAAGTTATACAGCTTGCCTAAGAACGATCTTCTTCCCAACTTGATTTCTTTCCAATCATCGCCTTTTCAAAGGCGCATGTATGTTCTTCAGGATTTTACTTCTTTCTTTCACTCTTTGCAGGAGTTTAATATACATCTTGATAATGACCTTCTTCCCTGTTACACAGGCTCTTTTAAGAGTAAATATCCCGATATAAAAATTGTAATAGATTCAAAGCTAACTTCCAAAGAGGAGGCTTATTTATTGTTGTCAGAATGGTCTAATTGTAAATTTATTTATACGGATGGTGCCAAAAATAATAATGCTGTTTCCTTTGCAATTTATCAACCTGAAATTAATAAAGGTATTGGGTTTAATATCAATAAAAATGCAAGTATCTTTACTGCTGAAGCAACTGCCATCTTATTTGCTTTGAAACATGTTAAAGAACATAATCAATATAGTAAAGAATGGGTCATAGTAAGCGATAGTATGAGTGTATTAATAAGTTTATCGAGTAACAAAATGAATGCTAGCACTTGCTATCTAATTTTTTCCATTAAAGAATTATGGTTAGAACTATCTTTAATTGGTATTAAAATAGATTTTGTATGGGTTAAGTCTCATAAAGGAGTTTCTGGTAATGAAAACGCCGACTACCTAGCTAGAACTATTGCTAATGCATCTGACTTGTCCCTGGTTCCCGACAGCAGGGACTTAGCTGTGACCTTGCCATATTCTGATATTATAAGTAATCTAAAACAGCGTAAGACTGTTCTTTGGGGAAGACATTGGTATCATTTTACAGAAGTTGAGAATAAGGCTCATTTGTATGCTTTGTTAGATAACCAAGTTAATAGTAAGCCTTGGTTTTGTAAGTTTAAAACTTACATGCATCGTAGGTTTTACACCATAATTACTCGTATGCGCATTGGTCATTGTCGTTTAAATTTTCATCTCCATCGTAAAAACTTTGTCTCTTCCCCTTATTGCGATCATTGTCAAAAGCAAGAGGTTCAGTCTATAGATCACATTCTGTTTAGTTGCTCATCCTTTGGCATTCAGCGCCTAGTGCTGATGGATGAGTTGCTTGAGATTTATGGAGCTTCTAATCGAATCCCGCTCTCAGTAACTGATTTGTTGAAGGAGTCGTCTACTTATTTACCTTTGTTTAATTTTGTACATAATACTGTGTGTATGCTGTAAATATGATGCTAAATTTAAAACTTGCTTAAAATTGTATATATTTTTATTGAAGCATTGTACCTATATTTTGTTGGTCAAATGACTTTTTGGAATGTCTGGATGAGGTGTAAGCTTTTCTGAAGAGCTGAATATTGGATTTGACGTTTTTATTGGAACATACTCAAGACTTTATTACTGGATTTGACTTCATGAATTGGATTGGAATAACTGAAGACTTATTTTTTGGATTTGACACATATGTTGATAATACTGATGACTTAATATCTAGATTTGTTCATATGAATTGGAAATAACTGAAGACATATTTATTGGACTAGAGACTTCTGATTTGAAACTACTGAAGACGTTATTACTGGATTCGATCAAATGAAATTATACTTACTGAAGACTAGGCAGTATGGCCCATGGTCTTAGCCTGTCCGAATGGACGAATTTAAAAAAAAAAAAAAAAAAAGCATGAACATGTGGTTGGATTTTTACATCTGTACGCTACACTCAATTATGACTTTGACATGTTGTGTTGACGAGTTGGGGTGGGATGTTATAATCTGTATGACTCATCACCGTACTAAATCGATTTTCTCAAACAACGTTTTTTAAATAAAATTTAAAATATATTTTTAAAATGTAACAAAAACATAAGTATCAATTAATAAAATTATTCCTCGTTATAAATTAAAGAACTTATAAGCAATTATCTATGGTTTGAACGTACAGTTACCATTATACAACTATAAATGGCACGGTATCACAGATTACAGAGAAAGGCAGATAGGCCCTAATAAAATGAACGTTTTCCATACATCCGATCTCTTCTCACTTACGTACTGAACGACGAGTAAGAAAGGGATGGATCCATGTTATCTAATGGGTCTTCATACGTCATTGTCTCCGCTTTCTCGCTCGCACGATGTTATTCGCTCACTCGCTCGCTCGAGATTTAGTGCACAGAAAGATATTTTGTTACAAGTTATCGATATCGATATTTACTGTTAATATATTCGTAATATGCGATACTCGTAAGTAAATTGTATCTCTATCCATACTATGCAAAAATTAATACGGTACTTACCTAATAGAAAAAAAACCATTACACCACTACGAATATAATAAACTGCATTCAACTTTTAATATATATATTCGCTACAAATTCAATTATAAAAATAAATAGGTAGTCAGACAAGTTACTTTATAACCCTCACTATTTTGTGGAACTTTCGTGGAACACATTTATTTTTAACCGACTTCTGAAACGAATCAATTCCGCGGGCTCTTTATTTTTTTATGTATGTTCCTCGATTACTCTTAGACCCCTGGACCGATTAGGATGGTTTTTGTTAGAAAAGGTGGTCCTAGGTGGTCCAATGGTTTTTAGGTCAGGATCTGACGATGGTATCATGGAGAAAATCAGGTAAATCTTCAAATCTTGTTTAAAAACGATTTGGGTACTTTTAAATCGTGCATTTGCTTTCGGAAAGCAGTTCATGCGGTAATTTGGAATGGAAATGTTCAAATGGCTTCGTGAAGTATTGATTTGAAGTCTAAAAATATTGCCCGAACGATTCAACAGAATTCAATCAAAAATTTTATGAAAATGTTTGATGACATGATTTGTACTGATTTTATAGTGCGGTCTTGTTGGATTGCATACTTTCGTATGGTTTTACTTACAAATTTTATTTATGATATGTGTAGTAGTACAGTAAATTATAATAAATAAGTATATAACTAACGAGACGGTACCCGCATTACTGCCATTAATAAAACGAAAACACGCTACCTTACTACCATTATATCAACTTGGTTGCCGTCGAGGCGTCCTAACTATATGGAATATTTGAGCCTCATCAACGAATGGGTTAAAATATTAACTCGAAGCCAATACACGCTACCCTGACTATTTTGATACGTGTTCATTTTTGACTATAAAATGAGCATGTCTTATATATATATGCACACTAGCTTCTGCCCGCGACTCCGTCCGCGTGGAACTCGTTTATATCGCAGCTCCATACAAACTTTCACCCTCCCATTTCACCTCCTTAGGGATGATTTTGGGGATAAAAACTATCCTATGTCTTCCCCCGGGACTCAAACTATCTCTATACCCAATTTCACCTCAATCGGTTCAGCAGTTTAAGCGTAAAGAGGTAACAGACAGAAAGACAGACAGACAGACACACTTTCGCATTTATAATATTAGTATGGATTATAGCCATATGTAAATTGTTTGTGGCGCTGCTATTACATGGTTATAAATAAAGTAACTAGTCCGGCTTTACTTTAATTTAACGAAAAAATACAAATTTAAAAGATCATTACGTCAAGCGAGAGAGAACATGAGGCAGATCGCTCGCGCTACGCTGCATCCGCGTAGCGCGAGCGACGTCGCAACGTCGCATTAAAATCTCAAAACTAGGTTAGCGCGAAATGTTATGGGGCTCTTAACTATTAACCCGACCGCTATTCTTATTTACTCCTGCTCCTGCTAGGCTCCTTACCGTCTGAGTTAACTAGGAAACCCTCGATAGCCCTTCAGGCTGAGGGATATGTGTGTACGTGTGACTAAACCCACACATCACAATATAAAGAAAATCAATGTACTTAACAAGTTCTTTGCATATACAAAACTTAAATCAAACGAACTCATCTGGAGGGACCTCAGAAATGTCAAGTCCTAAAATAGATAAAACTCACTATACCAACTTACCTCAAGCGGCCTCTGAAAAACTGTAGGTATCGCATCTGGCAGCAAGTGTTTTATGTTCTTAATAATAATGAAACAGTTAGTTTCGAAATGTTTCGAACATATTCTATGGTGTTTTTTCGGCGTCCAATTATTGCGCCCTACTGCGTCAATCCATTTTTTTCGAAGATTATTATTTACCGGAAACCTGAAGTTAACAGTTAAGACATGTAACATTAAAATATTTTGTCTAAACGCCTACATGAATAATTCATGTCGACGAAATATCGATATATACATGGTAACAACACTACCCATGTTTACGACAATTGTATTTTTACTAAAAATCCCAAAAATATCAAGTTTGATCCATGTAAAAAGTACTTATCCGATAGTATCAAGCATCTGCTGTAATCCCAGACCATTATATTGCGTAATGTACATGAAATATTTGAAAAATAACCAAATGATTCTTACCGATGAAATCCGATTGTTTCTCCGGTCTTTTTTAACAATCTAGCGTAACTTCGGCAGTACGGAACTGCACAAGCCATTGTGCCACTTCATACAACTTAAATCATTAACTTATTACAGAAATATTTAGTTTTTCAACACAATATTCTTGAAATAACCAACTTTCCTCAAGATTCACAAGAGGTTTGACGTTGATTTGACTTTGACAGATTGTTTAGCATTTAACACCGTGGTTAACAGTTTTTGGAGACAAGTCGTCAATAGACTCAAAATACCATACTATTCGTCTCATTCTAACTCACATCAGCTGACCATAAGCAGTGACAGAGACAACTATATGAAACATCGTCTTGCTTTATACTGCGCGTCTGTATTCTCATTAGTCTGTGCACGGTATGTAGCAAGTTTATTTTCATATATGGCAACACCAGCCATCATCTAAGGGATTTTACAAGTGAATAGTTAAATATTTACATTCATGTTTATAAAATGAGATAAAATATTATTAGGAGAGATTCAATTATTTATTATTTAGCTTTAATACTGAAGTGTCATCAACATCATAAATAAAAGTGAATAGAAAAAAAAAGAAGATACAGATTTCCGAACGTAGTGTTGTGTCCGAATAGTCGAGTGCAAATGTCAAAACAAAGAGATGTCGTTTTATCTTAAAATTATCAGAAAAACTTTATTTTGCATAATAATTCTAGTATTCTTTTGGATTAGAATTAGGAAAAAGAGTATGATATGTTTTCAAGAAAAAAATAATAATGAAAGTATAGGTGACTTCAGGCAGGAACATTATGTGGGTTTCAAAAAAATTCCAAGTATAGTATGTGCAGTGGAAACTCTAGTTTTGTTTATATCATATATAAGTGTTGGTTGTTAGACGTTTATTTATTATTCATCACAAGTACAGACATTATTTTGTAAATTTGAACCAGTAGTGAATCTATTCTACTAAAGTTTTAAAGTAAAAATAACATATAAAAAATAAGTTGTGATGCATTTAAGTGGATGGCAAATATGATTTTATGGTAAGCATAAAGCATTCTATTAGAATGTCAATCTAGTTTTATATATCTTTTAATCCAGATAGATGTTTGTAATTTTTGGTATTGATACAAGTTTTGACAAAATATTGACTGGTGAATTTGGCCAGAGTATAAATCATAAATAGAAATTAGATATAATATGAACAACTTGTATACATTATAAATCTATAGTAAATAAAACCTAAGAGTTAAGAATATATAATTCATTACACTGTTGAGACGGTTTGGAAACTATTTTTTATTTGAAATTTATGATTAATTCATTAATCACAGTGAAGCCTAGATAAATGTTGAATAGAAATTGGTTGTAAGTTACCTAAAAAGAAACATATTTTATCAATTTAAATTTTATTTATATTTTTATTCAAGTATAATGTTGTGTATGGATACTATATTACTGAAAGTGAGTTACAGGGCATTTTATATGTGCATTATAAAGTATGGAATTTAAAATTTGCTGCTTTATTTGGCATTCATTCAAGGAAAAGGGTTAAAAATTTAATAATTATTATAAATAATTAAAAATACTTAGCGGTGATAGTATGCATTGTTGCATTGATTACATATCTGGAACTTTGGCTATCTGTAATAATCGAGTGAACAAATGGATGAAGAAGTGATGTTAGTGCTTGAGTGTATGATGTACTCAGAGATGATCAAAGTAAGGTGATGAGAGAAAAGGGCGTGCAGATTTGAGGGAAGTTTTGTGAAAATGGGTTGTTGCAAATAGACAAATGTTAGATGGTAATCAACCTGGATTTGTTGGTATTTGGGGGAATCAAAATAACACATTAGTCAGTAAAATCTTATCCGTAGGTTAAGAATCGTATTACGATTAGCCCGTTCCATGGGAGTTTTTACTGACTACATACTGCACAGAAGCTAAGACTAAATGGGTATAAACACCACATTTTGAAGAAGGATATTTGAAGTCAATTCAAAAATGGTTTGTCAATGTACATTCATTTTTGAAAATTTTATGGATATTTCAAAATTATCTATTTTTAAGTTAATAATTTTTCTTTAATGTAATAAACTTATCCACTATTTTAAAAGATTTTTGTAAGTTCTTTGGTTCATGATGAGAAGTTATCTTTGGTAAGATAACAGTGATTTAATTTATAAAAGTAAGGCTACTTTTCATCCTATTTTTGACATGTTCATCTTAATAAAGGAGTTGTGGTACAATAATTGGCATACAAGTTTAGTTTCTTTCTCTAAAATATAATACATTTTTAGATAATTATGAATAATTATCATAGTTAATCGCATTTTGAACTTTAATGTTCTGATGGTCATTTCATTTTATTGTTGGAATAGTATTTAATGATGAATGGTGATGTCAGGGCATTGAGGTGATAAATTGGCAGGTTAACTAGGTTTATAAATGGACATTTTATATATTGGGGTGGAAATGAGTCTGAAATCAAATATCTGATTCAAATATGTGACACACTCCAAGAAAACTTGATTGAAAAAAGTGATGACGTATCGAGATTTGGTTCGAATTTTAATTAATGAGAAATGAACATCTCGATGCTTATGTAAAGGTTTTTTCTGGTTTGCGTGGAGAGTTTTTGTGGGATCATTCATATCCGAACAATGTGGATGGAATTAGAAGATGCCCAGCCAGGTCTGAAAATTCAGTTTGATACTGCAAACTCGGAACGATAGGTTCTACAGCCTCACAACCTGTACTTCGGGCAAATGGGAAAGAATTGGGTAAAAGATATTCATGGGTCATTATTGAAGTTCAAAGAGCTAAGTTTTGTACCAAGTCACTAACAATCAATGAGTATTGGTTAAACACACATCACACACACACGATTAAAATGGGGGGCTATGCTAACAAATCTAGGGAATGTTGTCTTATGGAATAGTAGTTCGAGGATTCTCCGTGAATTACATGTAATTACACATCTAATCCTCGAGGGGGCGAATATGTAACTAGAACTATTGTAACATACCAGACTTCATCTGGTTTGTTTCAAAAATATGT
Source organism: Epinotia demarniana (assembly GCA_945867215.1). Classification (NCBI taxonomy): domain Eukaryota; kingdom Metazoa; phylum Arthropoda; class Insecta; order Lepidoptera; family Tortricidae; genus Epinotia; species Epinotia demarniana. The sequence continues at coordinate 38,310,260 of OX244261.1, read as the reverse complement.
AAACATAATTTTAAATATTACTTTATTTTAAGTCGGTTAAATTATCAACGTATTCCAGGGAACAATATTTCACACATACCTAGAGCAGGAAGTGGCCAAATTTATGACATTACAAACTTAGTTGGTTATTGTACCTTAATAAACAAAAGATATTTTACCCAAAATTGAACTTTATTATAAAGCTTTAAGGACTTTAGAACATTTGCCCATTATTTAGCGACGGTATTTTATTTTGTAAACTGTACCTTGGCTACAGAACGTTTCTTAATTACTGAAATATGAACTGCAAAGACAAATATAATTTTACAGTCGAATCACATATAAACAAATGTTAAACAATACCAAGATCAAATTAAAGGGTGATGAACTGGAAATTGAAGATAGAACAGTGTTTTTAGGTATCACCTTGGACTCAAAACTACAATGGCAGGCACATATTACCGCCCTAGCCGGAAAACTTAGTTCGGCAGCCTATGCAGTAAGACGCATAAGACAGTTAACAAACGTTGAGACCGCCAGGCTGGTGTACTACAGTTACTTCCACAGTGTTATGTCCTACGGAATCCTGTTGTGGGGGAAAGCAGCTGATATCCAGACCATATTCGTGCTACAGAAACGCGCTGTACGCTCCATATACGAACTAAAAGCTCGAGAATCTCTCAGGGACAAATTTAAGGAGGCAAACATTCTTACTGTAGCATGCCAATACATTCTTGAGAATATCATGTATGTGCGAAAAAACCTTCACGAGTTCAAACTCAACAGCGATATCCACGACTACAACACCAGAAGTAAAAACAAGATCGCAGTGAAGGCCAGTCGTCTCCGCAAGGTTAGCACGTCGTTCGTGGGGAACTGCATACGTTTTCATAATAAAATACCCACCGAAATTGTTAATTTACCGTTCAGTCAATTTAAGTCTCATGTTAAAAGTAATTTGCTAAGCAAGGCGTATTATACTGTCAACGATTTCTTAAACGACAAAAATGCCTTTAAGCCAGTAGTAGGCTAATTCTATTAGGAATATACCTAAATACACATTATAAGTATCTACCTGAAATAATTGTTCCATTTTATGTAAGAAGAGAGCACGTAATGCTGTTTCTCGCCGAGCAAGTCGCTTATTAATCTTTGCTTTTTAACATTGTCCGCTGGCTTGAATATGTCATGCTCGCTTAAAGGGCTTTGCTTACGGTGGCGTCGTTGATCGGGTCGCCACCTTCCCTAACATATGGTTGAGGGAGGCGATGGCTGAGATATGCGTCATACTCGTGATCGGGTGCTGTTTGTGGAGTCCGGACTGTTCATGCTTGCAAGGGCATAGTACCCAACTTCTTAAATACTAGTGTTATTTTATTATTATCGTATTGACGAGAGACATCATTCCGATCTTGACACGTTTTATTGTTATTGACCATGTACATCACTGACAATATTACATTAATATTCCTTTTTTTTTTATTGTTTTGTTTTGACGCTTAGAGACCGTATACATCTCTACGAACATTGAATAATTATTGATTGTATTTGGACGCTCAGAGACCTTATACATCTCTGGGATACTGAATTAATATCATTAACTTTCTGTTAATGCACAGACCTTATTCTAATCGAATGTAATGGTCGTATTTTGTTTTGTTTTCATTTACTTTGTGACATTTAGTGTGTTGTTATATCAGTCGTTAATGTGCAAATTTTAAATTATTATTGTGTTAGATTATAATCTTTTATTGTAAGATTATTATTTTTATTGTAAACTACCGTTTGACATGTAAAAGTGCCCTTGTGGCCTATTTGCAGAATAAATAATTTGTATTTTGTATTTTGTATTTTTTGTTATTTAAACCAAATTGAACTCTATCCTTAAAGTAATATGAAAATGGTCAAATTAGTTTACGTGGCTTATGTTGGCAAAAACAGCTTGTAAAAAATAGTGTCAGGTGACTAGTTGTCGATAGTGGACTTTTGTACCGTGAGATTGTTTTCTACAAATTTAAATAAAGTTGTCGATTGCTAATAGATAGAGTATAAAATGGACATAGTTATGCGTAATTGGTAATTTTGTACTTAATCTCAGACGCGAGTTTTAGGGGAGCGGGGGGGAGTTCTTGGACTCCAGAGAGTCGGGGATAGCGTGGGATTCAGGGATTCTGATTTTAGACGTTGGACGTATCGGACGGATTCTCTTAGCTGTGAATAGGCTACAATCTAGGTTACCTGAGTTGTGCCTGGATGTGGATTTTACTAGTATTTCATTATGCTGGTTTAATCTTTGTTCAGATATAATTTATGGTGCATTAAATAGGGTTTGTCAATGTGTTTATTTGTGTGGGATATTTCTATTTAATTCAGTGATTTCGTTTTATAAATTATTGTAGATTTTAAAAGTTTAAAGTGAAGCTCTTTCTTTCTTGATTTAGTGTTCAAGTTTTATAGTGATTAAGGTATTTATTCTTGACTAGAGTTAACTTGTCTAAAACATAATAGTTTGTTGAAGTTTAATTTAATTTAAATAAGTGTTTTAATGGGGACAGTTCGTCTAAGAGAATTTTGACTGATATTCAAGTATAGTTTACTTGGACTTTTTGGGAAGATTGAGGCGGGTCACTTACTGTGTCAACGACAGTCTTAATCGTTCTAAAAAGGGTCTTTAATTATTGTGGTTAGTTAATTGTCATTTCCGGAGTTTTTGACTGCTTACCGTATTTTACTGAAGAGACGGTTAAACTCCCGAGTCGCTTGATAATTTGGAATGTCACACCAGACGTTTTAAATTCTCTAGCTTCTCTGACCTCATAACAATATCTATTTATTTATCTGCAAGTTTGGTTTCCCAATCCCCTGTCCAGACTTGTAGAAGCACACGAGGAATTAGTGCGATAGGATAGCAGGGCAATCCTCACCCGACTTAGTTTAGATTTAGTCTAGGTATAAATATCTCATTGCACACCGAGATATTTTTATACACGTTTAAATTAAATGTGAGACTCGGGTCTCTAGTTTGCATTTATATATCGTCAGATTAGATGGATAGTTTAGTTGCAGTAACTAGAACTTTGCCTATAGCTCTATTATGGTCTTTAATGAATGTTAAATGAAGGAATAATACAATAAGATAGAGATTACATATACATTACACAGGCTTAGGTTGCATTCTCAGACTAGCCTTCCGAATGTTGTACAGCTTAGGTCTCTTAGCTTAGAACATACACTACTCCACACATAACATTAATAAAAGTAATGATGGGAGTTTTGCCCACAGCAGTTTAGGGTTTAGTGGTAGGTAGGCTTAGGTATAAAGTCAAACAGTAATAGGGTAGTAGGAATACTATTCTTAGGGATGGAAAGTTAGAAGGTTTACAAATCAAATAGCGTTTATTTGAAGATTTAATAGCAATTATGAGTAACTGAATAGGAATTAGTCATTGTGTGAGGATCAGTAGTATTGGGTTCCGTATATTGTTACATATGAAATATTAAAGGTGTAACTGTTATATATTGATTATCGTCGTAAAGATTCCAGTTATGATTAGGGTATCAGAATTGTTTCAAAAAGATGAAATGATTCTAGGCTAATGGCAAGCGGAGCAGTCCATTATGTCTAATTTTAAGGTATCAAATTATCATGAGTGGAATATACTCATTACTTAGGGTAAACTTCAGGTTCAATATTTCATATTTAATGGACGGTTTACCTCAGTATTATAAATATCTTCACTATATCAGGGATTATAAGTATCTAATGAATACATTAGTATATAAGTAATGGGTGAAATAATGCCTTAATACATAATTTTGAATGAAATAATATTCAATTGTTAGGTCTGATGAGTTTGTTCAGTGCTTCTTCTCATCAGAAAATAGGTACGAAGCACAGGTTAATTCAATAAGTTAGGAATACCTATTAGAAACAAAATATAATAAAATAGGTATTGAATTAGCTAGTTGGCCAAACCCACATCCAGACGGAAATGGTAGCATAGTATGGATGAAAGAGAATCTTCCATACAATAATAATAATAAACAATTAGCTAGCTAGGTTGGTCTGTTATATACTTTGATGATATGAATATAAATTGAGGCAATTGGTATATAAAGAAACCAAGGTTTTGATTTGAGAAAGTATTACATGTTGAGAAAATAATGATAAAGCTAACTACCATTACGTTAACCGGCCACGGTAGGAACTGGTTGGGGTTTATTAACCAATAACAAATTTTATTTATTACTTGATTAATATTTTGAACTAGGATGTAGTAGGAGAATGTAGGGTTAAGTAGGTAGGGATGAGTCAAAGTCTAACTTGCTACACATAAAAGAATTTGGGTTGCTAGGAACACAACGTAGACACTAGACGATCTCATTGGCCAAATCAAGTTATCTTTAATATTTAATTTCTTTAGGTTAGCTAAATTTAGTCTACATGACATCTGGGTAGGTTAGTTATATATTGTATAGGTGAAGCTAGATAGTTTTAGGTACATTTTGTTGCCGTTACGCAGGATCTAGATATAGTTAGTTACATTTTGGGTGACGTGACGCGGGATGTAGTTTTGGTTAGTTACACAGTGACGGGTGAGGTCAGGTTAAATCAAGTTATGTACGATTCCCAACGACCGGGCCGCCCGGCTTTTGCCTACTGCACTCTATTAAAACACAGTCGGCTGCCGCCGGGTGCTCGCACACCCATTGCGACGCGCGCCACGCGACCCGGCCCGGCCCGTTCGGTGGGAATCCTACATTACAGAAAAGCCTAGCTGGTAAATAGCTACTACTCTCGTAGTATAGATATCCGAGTTATTATCTCATCATCATCATCATCATATCAGCCGAAAGACGTCCACTGCTGGACATAGGCCTCCCCCAAAGAGTGCCAAAGTGACCGATCCCGCGCCACCCGCATCCAGCGGACTCCCGCAACCTTTACCAGGTCATCAGTCCACCTTGTCGGGGGCCTACCCACGCTGCGCCTCCCGGTACGTGGTCGCCACTCGAGAACCTTTCCGCCCTAACGGCCATCGGTTCTACGTGCTATGTGCCCCGCCCACTGCCACTTAAGTTTAGCGATCCGGAGGGCTATATCGGTTATTGCCCTTTGGGTGACTTTGAGCCTTCTTATGAGGCCCATAGTAAGCGACCACGTTTCAGTGCCATATGTCATCACTGGCAACACACACTGTTCAAAGACTTTCGTCTTGAGACACTGCGGAATATTGGACGAAAAGATTTGCCGTAGCTTCCCGAACGCTGCCCAGCCGAGTCGGATTCGACGATTGACCTCTTTCTCGAGTTATTATCTGAGGACGATTAATTTTAACAATACTTCATAGAAAACGGCGTATTTTTCATCTCACAAACCATCTGTTTTTATATATTCTAAAACATAATCCACTTTCCCGTCCAAAAATAACATCAAACGTGTTTCAGCTTTAAAACGCAAGAAGGAACAACAGATAAGAAATAAAATGAACTTCATAGAGGGCCACGAAACGAAGTTACAACGGCTCCGGGCGGAAAAGTCGCGGGAGAGGCAAATGGACGATAACTCCATAAGGGCAGCCCTGCAGGGAATCGACCGGGACAACAGGAGGAAGAGGGATCAGATGGTATAACGCATTTCATTATGTGTTTTTCTGGAGTCAAACAGAGACATTAACTTATTGCACATTCCAATTTGTTTCGCGCTCTATACAGCAAGTAAAATAGTCCAGTAACTTTCTACTTTCTACATCCAGAACTTGCGTCAAATCCAGTAGGTACCTAGTTCTGATTTTTTGCAGACTTGTTTCTGATGTTGGCCGAATCGATCAACCTACGAGTAAACGACCCGAACGCAACTTTGGATGCAACAAGATTGGATTATTCAACATTATAAAAGTGCCAGAATTCGTCAAGGAGTACGTCAGGGGTGTCCTCTTTCACCGCTTATTTTCAACATCTTTATAGAAAAGGCTATCAAACAATTAACGGGTTCTTATACAGGAGGGGTCAAATTTAATGGAAGAAATGTTAAGTTTATACGCTTTGCAGACGATATAGCAGCAGTTGCGGAAAACGGAGAAGAGCTCCAGGCACTGCTGACTGAAATGAACACGACTTTTTCAGAGTCTGGTCTCAAAATTAACGCTAGCAAAACAAAATTTTTAGTTGTTTCGAAAAGAAGAGTCGTAGATTCAATTTTTTTGGCGGGGATCTCAATCGAGCAAGTAAGGAGATTCACATACTTAGGCAGTATTATTACAGACGACTCCAGATGTACACCTGATATTGTTGCCAGGATAGCCATGGCAAAGCAACAGAGCAAAAACATTTGCTCACAGCTAGAATATCAAGCGCCACCCGGAAGAAACTGGTTAAAGTGTACATCTGGAGCATAGCTCTCTACGGGTGCGAAACTTGGACTATGACACAACGAGACAGGGAGAGACTACAAGCATTTGAGATGTGGTGTTGGAGGAGGCTAGAAAAAATTAGCTGGACTGAGAAGAAAACTAATGAAGAGGTCTTGAACATGGTAAACGAAAAGAGGAAACTGATGAAAGTAATTGAGGACAGAAGAGGAAGAATGATAGGACACCTACTACGGCACGACGACTTGATCAGAATGATAATAGAAGGAAAGATAGAAGGAAAGAGAAAAAGAGGAAGGCCTAGAAGAGCATATATGGATCAGATAAAAGAAAAGATAAAAATATGGTCTTATAGAGAGTTAAAGGCAAAGGCAGAATGTAGATCAGATTGGAAATTACTCCACCGACAAGAGCTAAGCTCTTGTCGGTGGAGTAATTTCCAATCTTCCAAAAGTCTGCAAAAATCAGAACTAAGTGTCAGATTTGACACAGAGTACCCCATAGTCCCGATACCTTACTTTCAGGCGACAAGGTTACTGTATTCTAAGTACAGTGAACTGAAAAGTTCCTATTAAGGCGTCAGTCTCGTCCAGGTCACGTAGTTACCTAATTCTCGTAAATAATGTTGTTTTTGTATTTTTTATACCAACCATTCGGTCTGCATAACGCCAAGGAGCACAGCTATCACAGGACGGCCCGCGAACTGTCTCGCGGCGAGATAGACTATCCGTCTCTTTTTAATTAGAACGCTTAGAAAGAGACGGATAGTCTATGTCGCCGCGACACAGCTCGCGGGGCGCTCTGTGATACCCGTGCAGATATCCGTAGCCCATAGAAGCTGGCTACTCCAGAACAGTCACAATAAGCGTATTGCCGTTAGTCAATGCGCGGTAATGTATCGCGCTCCGATAAATATTTGTACGCCTGCATGCAGGCTGAATACAATGGACATATTTATAATTAACAATGTAACATGTGCATAACTGTATTCTGAGCAAATAAATTATTTTGATTTTGATTTGATTTGATTTGCCAACCCTTAGGAGACGCTACACGGCCTGATATCGGCAGGACTGCATACTGGCCGACGCGTGATTCGGCCCGTGTGGATACGTGTCGCTCGCACGCAAATCAAGGTCACTACATAGGTCACTACTAGATTTTTCTGCGGTCCTGCCGATATCGGCCCCGCTACACGGGCCTCTCCTATTGATTTGGGTGGATTCGTTGTGTTAACAGCTAGATACAAATTTGGTCCCTCATTTTCATCACAGGGCCTCATCGGAAGCTCTGACAAGCTTACTCAACACCAAGACCACAACACATCCTAGTTGTGGCGATATTACGGCTTCCCCAGTTGGGATTCTTCGAATATTTATGAGCGAGTATCCGCTGCACTACTTCTATTATTAATATTATTATGAGTCTAGTGTCCCACTTCTGCTCCGTTTTGAGCTGTCGGCCTGCCATTCAGTGGCGACCTTGGCCCACAGTTCCAGTCCTACCTCTATAATTTATTTACTTTTATTCCCAGACTCAGCTACAAATTGATAAGCATAATTTTGTAACCCACTTCAACCGCGAGAGAAGAATGGCGCAAGCGTTGGAACAGGACAGGGATATCGTGATGGACATGTGGATGAGAGAGAAAGAGAACAACACAGAGGAGGGGCTAAGACGCATGGAAGAGCAAAAACGGACGCAGAAAGAAGTGAGAATTTAATTAACACGTACAAATTAACAATACACGTTTGCACCTTATTCCATAGTAAGAAAATTGTATGCATTTCTTCGAAGCCTTAAGATTTGTGGTTTCGCTGTGATGACGATAAGAAACAAATGCACTACTGATCTATCATTGCTAATTTCCAGAAACTTGCCGAAGAATATAGGTCGCACATAGCAGAACGAAACCTCGAGCTAGAAAGAGAGAGACAAGAGCGGGACATCAGGATGCAAGCGGTGAGGACAGAGGCTGTGAAAGAGCTACAGAAAAGACTGGACAGTGCCAACCAGGTACGGACAATTTGTTTGCTCTGATTAAGTCAGACTCAGTAGCAGCTTCTGGACATTCCATTCCTGTCTTTGTCCTTGGGGTAGTCCAAGCGTAGGAAAGAGATTATAATGAATCTCTCTTCAGACTCCCTATCATGGTTGGCCTTATCACGCGATAAGTGACAAGATGGAGAGTCCGTCTCGTTCTATCGGACGGTACCAGCCAGTGACGGACGCTCTATCGTGTGATAAGGCGGACCATGATACGTAGTCTGGAGATTGGCCAGACGTTGCTAAACTAAATTTTCCCATTACACACAAAGATCCTTTTTCGACACATTTTATCTTACCATATAATTATGTACCTACCTATGTAAATTTATGATTTCATCTGCTTTATATAGGAGCTCAGACGTCAGCTGGAGTATCGGCAAAACTTGACCACGCAAATCAGGGATGCACAGAAGGCTAAGGTACGCTTTAGTTATGTATAGGGTTCCCTATATTTGTTATACCACAATGGGTTAGGTACTTCCAATTTGCCATGCCTACCTATAAAGCTCCTTAGGTCCCAATACAATATGATTCAACGTCGTACATAAAGTCATCTTAATTATAGGAAAGAAAAGGCCAGGTGTGATTTATCGCAACTATTTACAGATTACAGAGCTGATGGAAGAAACCACAAAACTACAGCCTTTTACTAAGAAGGCGACGATGTTCAGACAGGCGATGGAGCGCGTTGGAACAGACCCGAAACGAACGAGGTGAGAATCAGGCCACCAACCGTGTCAGTAGCAAGAGAAGATGAAAATAAACACTCGGTCCTTTCTTCTACTGCTTTTAGTTACTCTGGATGGTTGTTTAGGTAGTAGGTAGGTATCTATAGAATGGTGATAATACCTACCATTCTATAGATACCTACCTACCTATTACAACGTGTAAAGATTGACATTACAAACCCACTGAATCGTCTTTCTTAGAGATGTCGATACTTAAATGGATTAATTTGTTACAAATATTCATACTTACGTATCATAAATTAATACAATCACATCATCAGCCTATATACGTCCCACTGCTGGGCACAGGCCTCCTCTCATGTATGAGAGGGAACGGGCAGTAGTCCCCACGCTGGCCCAGTGCCGATTGGGGACTTCACATACACCTTTGAATTTCTTCGCAGATGTATGCAGGTTTCCTCACGATGTTTTTCCTTCACCGAAAAGCTAACGGTAAATATGAAATCATATTCCGTACATAAGTTCCAAAAAACTCATTGGTACGAGCCGGGATTCGAACCCACGACCGCCGTTTGACAGCCGCATGCCTGAACCACTGGGCTACCGTAGCTTAATACAATACTTACTCCAAATCCATACTCGTACCTACAACGGAGATCTAACATTTATTAAAATTTTTGGTATTCTGTTGCAGCACTAATCCTGTTCATCCGTTTAGTAGAAGACTGGTGGATTCAGAAAAAAACAAGACATTACCCTAATTATAAAATAAATGAAGACCTTTCACTGATTAATTTTATTATCCTTTCACATTACCCTTTTCATACGCGGCTTGCATTCCTACTCAAACTCCAATTATTATGGTCTTATCACACTTGGGAGTTTGTGTTCGCGTTGCGTCGTTGCCTCTCTTTCATTTGCCGTAGGAATAAAAAAGATGCAACACGAATATTTGGGCAAATACCGCCAAGTGGAGTGCCACCATTAGTAAATACAACACGGTCAAACAACTGTAGACATTGTTTGACGGTATGTGATAAATTGCACTCTTATTAAACGAGTGCGCCGCGCTATAAGTCCGGACGTTTAGGTATTTAAAAGAATGTAAACAAACAAAACCACGTGACTTGGTCATTCAGCCAATAAGATTGCTGTGAATAGCAACCTTTTGTATCTATGGTATTATAGTTGTGTAACGATATGACGCGAAATAAAATAAAATGGGGTGAGCGTGACCCTGGTCAGATTGATAGGTATCGCGACTACTGTAACAATAGGTTAAGGAAGTTGGATTTCAATTTAAGCTTTTGCAACTGTGCGGGTAGTATGTGTTCGAATAAAAAAACATTGTTTACTTATAGATGACATGTATAGGCAAATTGTTTGCACATTATCTAAAGGCGCTGAACTGACGCATGTTGTTAAACATGTTCCTAAGAATAAATATGTTACTGGCTGGAACAAACACGTGCGAGACGCCCACGGGGAGGCGCGGTTGTGGTTCCAGACCTGGGTTCAGTATGGTAAACATAAAAATGGTATTTTTTATGAACGTATGTGTGAGTCCAGAAAAATATTTCAATCGAAACTTAAATGGTGTCAAGACAACGCGTGCCAAATAAAATTAGATATAATTGCGCAGCATCATTTCAGTAGAAAGTTTAACAAATTCTGGAAAAATACTAATAGTTTGAACCACAGACCTGGTCTCCCCGCGAGTGTAGGCGGAGTGCATGACCCTGTGGGGATTTGTAATTTGTTCCGAAACCACTTTAAACTTGAATCTCCATTGGGACCTGCACTCCGAGTGCCCGAGGCTGGGTCGGATGTGATACAGCGGTGTACTGTGACCTTCACAGCTAAAGATGTGGCAAGTGTGATTAAGGGTATGGATGGTGGAAAATCGCCAGGGTATGATAATCTTAGCGTCGAACACCTAAGGTACGCGGGAGATCACCTGCCCAGGTCCCTAGCAATGTTTTATTCGCTATGTCTAAACCATGCGTATCTGCCAGAAAATCTCATGCGTACAGTCGTAGTGCCCATAATTAAGGACAAAACTGGTGATTCCTCTGATTTGTCCAACTACAGACCGATATCGCTTGCCTCTGTCATCGCTAAGGTGCTGGACGGCCTGCTTGATCGGCAAATGGAGAGACACCTGTTCCTTAATAATGCACAATTTGGTTTCAGACCAGGTTTGTCTACTGAAAGTGCTATCCTTTGCCTCAAGCAGACCGTGCAGTATTATACGACCAGAAAAACCCCAGTGTTTGCTGCATTTTTAGATCTCTCAAAAGCATTTGATCTGGTATCGTATAATCTGTTGTGGGATAAATTAAGAAAAGAGACGACCCTGGCTCCTGAAATAATAACCATGTTTGAATACTGGTATAACCATCAGAAAAACCTGGTAATATGGGGAAACTCGGTCTCAGAGGAGTACAGGTTGGAGTGTGGGGTGAGGCAGGGGGGTCTGACCTCTCCCAGGCTCTTCAACCTGTACGTGAACCAGCTGATCGATGAGCTTAGCAGCACCGGAATCGGATGCCATGTGGGAGGAGTGTGCATAAATAATCTGAGCTACGCTGACGACATGGTGCTGCTGAGCCCATCGATCAGGGGACTGCAAAGGTTGACTTCTATATGCCAAGGCTATGCGGAGAGACATGGACTTAAGTATAATGTTAAGAAAAGTGAGCTAATGGTCTTCAGGCCCAAATTAAAGACTTACACCAACTTGCCAGATGTTTCGCTGAATGGATCACCTCTGAATAGAGTAAGTAAATTCAAATACCTAGGACACTGGATCACGGAAGACCTTAGCGATATTTGTGATATTGAAAGGGAGCGTAGGTCGCTGGCTATTCGTTGCAATATGCTGACCCGCAGGTTTGCTCGATGTACGAATGCAGTAAAGGTTACGCTTTTTAAAGCTTACTACCAATCCTTCTACATGTGCAGCCTGTGGAGTAGCTTTACGCAGCGGGCGTACAGCGACCTACGGGTACAATATAATAACGCTTTCAGGATGCTTATGGGGCTGCCCCGTCACTGCAGTGCCTCGGGGATGTTTGCGGAGGCACAGGTTGATGGCTTTGCGGCCATCATGCGTAAACGGTGTGCCTCACTACTAAACCGCTGGCGAGGTAGCGCCAACGGCATCCTGTTGGCGTTAGCGGATAGATGGGACTCCCCCCTTCTACAGAGATGGACTAAGCTCCATACATGAATAATTTGTTATTATTTATTTATTTATGTGTATTACATTTTAATTTTTAAGTAGGTAACAAATAACACTAGAATATAAGTCTGTAACTAACACCTATGGATTCCGTCCGAAATAAAAGTTTATTATTATTATTATATTATTATTATCTTATTGGTTGAATGACCAAGTCACGTGGTTTTGTTTGTTTAACAAAACGGAACCGGGAACGGCTAGGCGGCTAGCAAATGCCGTACTTATATAAATGTAGCAATTTATCACTGCGACGGAGAGGGGTGCAGCTATAATTAGAATGAAAAGTATGTATCGCTATCTCATTCTAACTATAGCTGCATCTCTGTTAGTTGTTGTTATAAATTGCATAGTTCGTAAAGAAATGTACTCAATATCCGAGCCAATTACAGCCGCGTCCAGACGTCCGAGCAAAACGGAGAGAGACGACCTAGCAGACTGCATTGACGCGTGACCCTTGCGTGACCCGATGCACGGAATCCTGCAAAATTCTATGAATTCTATTCTTCTCTAACCAATTATAATTTTACACATGACAAAGAGATGACAAATAAGTTAAACGACTTTTTAATTGACTCAAACAGTCCTACTTGTCAAAAAAAGTTACAAACTTATTTTTCTTCGACGAAGTTTAAAATTTAATTTACCGAATGTTTTCACACATCGTAGGGTTATATCACAAAACTTTAGTTTACTTTCATTAAGTAGGGTATTTGGCCGGTAAGTAAAGTACATTTACATCTTCGTTGAATAATATCGAGCACGTGCTTGCGCTCAGTACCGGCAAGTTCGGAGAAACTGAAGAACTTTTCTTTCAGGTTTTGGATAAAATATGGAATCTTCCACTGATAACTCGGATTACTGCACGAGGAAACTGGAACATTGCTCGTATAGGCGCCTGCAGCAACTCGCTAAATCCCTGGACTTGCCCTCTAACGTGAAAGTAAATATTTGTATTTCTTAAGTTTATTCCGTGTTAAAAGGGTGTTGCGCGAAAATTTGTCAGTGATTTGCGTATCAGAAAAATAGTAAATTGGGTTACTTATCATTATTTAATCATAACGCCTAATAATTATGAAGGTTGACATTAATATTATGCATTTTCTCTCTCTATTTTCCCCTTATGTTACTAACAACCGCGACTCCAACTGCGTTGCATTTTACTTTTAATGCGGGTGAAGGCGCGGAATAAAATATAGCATATATAGTCTTTGGTAGCTTATATCAAGAAGATTCATTCTACACTTTGATTATTTGGTTAAAGACTTTCGAAATTAGATCGGTAGTTCCAGAACTTACCCGTTAAACAGGTGAATCAACTTTTTAATGTCACTAAGTTGCATTTGTCTCCTGTATTACTTATTGAAACTGCAATTTTATGGGTTTTAAATCCTTTAAATTCATCCCCTTTTTGTGGACCATCTAAGCATGTAGGTAAGAATTCGAATTTGTAATATTTTTTTAAGTTATGCAGGTTTGTCTCTTGGCCAAAAACAAGAAATAGTTGATTGACCCAAATAGGTACAAATTAACAAACTTTCCTCTTTAAAACTAGTTTGTTCCTTTTATTATTTATTTATTTATATTTATAACATATTCAATTTCTCCTTATACTTAATTAGATGTTTAACCTTTAACTGGATTATTTTGATGCATATATTAACACTTTCGCAACCAGGCAAAATTCCGAACAATACCCCAGAAACCGACAGAATTAGCGTCGCGTGAGGGTTTATAGCTCGTGCTCGACTCTCGGGTATGCCGGAATCTGAGTAAAGTTTACGAGTGCCCGAGAGTCGGGTACACGGTGTCCAATGTGTTAACACTTTCGCAACCGGACTAAAAATGGCAACATTAACCAGAAACCGACAGAATTTGCTAGGCGTGTAAGTTCATACTACTGCCCGCCTAGCGGGTCCAGTCGGCATCTGAGCAAACATTACGAGTGCCCGCTAGGCGGGTTCTTGGTTGCGAACGTGTTAACTTTTCTGTTTTCAAAATAAACTACCCAAGTGCTTCTGCCACATATTATAAAAAAATGCAAGCAAGCTGAAGGATGAAACTTTAAAAATAGCCTACAACCATCACAGCAAATTGTAATCTGAAATGATTTCTATCTGTGTACCAACTGCCTAAAACAACCAATACCCTCCAAAATAAATGGAGGAGGCCTATACTTAAATAGGGTTTCCTACCCAAGAAAATAAGTGAAAAGAGTTTCCTTTGTGACACAAAAATTAACCATAGAATAGTATTGTAAATTTTCGTGTCACAATGGAAAACTTTCATAGAAACAGTAATTGAGTGAGTTAGGCTGGCCAAGAATTTGGCCGTTACCCAAATACTGACTGTAATAGTGTATGTGTAAAACTAAAAGTAAATAATCATTTATGTGAAGTTTAATATGTATGTATACAGTAGGTGCTGAGAGATAAATAGGCTTTATTATTATTATTATATTTTTATGTACCTACTGCATATTCATATTGTGTACACCCTTCACAGAAAGTGTACCTAGTGGAGATGATAAATGCTAAGAAGTGCTCTCCCCCGTCGGAGGCGGAGCGGATTGTGCGCCGGGTGAAGATGGAGCGGCAACGCCTCACTCAGGCCAAGAAGAGAAGCAGAAGATCTGTAATACCTGTAATATTCTAGTTATTTTCTTTATACAACAACCCCCTAGTTAAGTCAATTTAGTATGCCATAGCATGTAGCGGGATTTCCACTACAGAACATTAGTTACGTTTTGTAGTGGAAATCACTTATTGAAGGATAAATCATATATGGGTCATGCGCATGGGCGTTGAATGGGTTAAAGATTAAATAACAAATCAATTGTACAACTCAGACCAAGAACAAAGTTTTGCCTGATTTCTACAAAGACAAGCCTCATTATAAGGATGATACACTTCTTTAAGAGTCCGCAGTAAGCTCGGCCGAATTTCACCTTCCCATACAAATGGAGTTTCGTTCTCATATTAAAACTACGTGTTGGATTGTGACGAAACTTTGCATATACAATGACATGAGGTATATCTAGCTATGTGTGTAATTAGTTTATATGGTTCCAGTTTTAAACAAACTAAATACAGCAAAAACAAGTTGTGTATGAAAAACTTTGCTGTATTTTTTTACTATGGTATCTGAAGCTAAATACCCTAATTACAGACCTGGACATACCTCATGTCATTGTACATGCAAAGTTTCGTTACAATCCAACACGTAGTTTTAAAATGAGAGCGTAACTACGTTTGTACGGAGAATCGAGCTTACTGCGGACTCTTAAATTAACATAATGAAACTTAGTATCAACTTAGATGTTATTGTAGTTTGACACTTTATTCCAGGTTGACATTTCAAGCAGTGATTCACTGTCCCCACCCATCAGTATAACACCGAAACGGCCGCCGTTCATGCTGCGGTGCTCGGAGCTCAGGCACCAGATGATGACGTCACAGGACACCAGTGTCGTGATCAGGTAACTATTTCTTATTAGAATAAAACTTATGAGTATCACTCTGATGTCTCGCGTTCGAATCCCAGTAAGGTCATTTATTTGTATGATGAGCATGAATATTTGTTCCTGCAATATTTGCAATTCGCAACCCATTTATATAAAGTGTGCCACATTAAAATAATCTTAGCAGAAAAACCACACGATCAGCTACGAGCGTAGCGCGTAGCGATTCTTAGCAGTGAATGTGTTAAGCTGCTACGGAGTACGTGTAGCGCTACAAGCGTAACATAGCGGTGAATGTTTTAATCCATTCGTGGGCACGCATCGCTACGACGTAGCGCTTTTCTGCTCTGATTGAGTCGTTGCCTTGAATGGGTTAAGTTGGTTTACGTTTGAAGTTTTTTTTTTTTGCAATTTGAAACTATTATCAATAAAGTTTAATTGTTTGAATTGCCTTAAATAACTGCGATAGAAACGACAATTTCTGTTTACGACTTAGGTTCCACCCTGTATATATCTAACTTGCAGCACATCGAATCCAAACGCCAGTGACCGCGTACTCCGCAGCTGCAACCTGAAACTCAAGAGGCCATTCATGAACAAGTTCGTGGAGGTCAACCAGCGACACGTGGAAGCTCCGGACCAAGCCCCGCAGATGAACCCCGTACGGGTTATCAAGAAATACAAGCCTAATATACTAGCGAGCTCATATATAAATAAGGATAGGCAGCTGGTTCCGGCTGCACAGATCGTAAGTTGTTTTTCAGTTTTTACCTATCACAATACAATACAAATAATATTTTCTCAAACATGCAATGAAATATTGACGTTGTGCATAAAAATCGAATTCCGAATTTCGGATATTTCCGTCACTACCGCACTTATAATAGGAGTATAAACTCAAAATTTATTAGTAGTAATATGCCCAGTGACGAAAATCCCATTCAGATATCTCAAAGAATTACGAAGCTGCAACCGTTTTAAAATTGCTTGTTTAGAGAAAACGCAAACAGTGTGTGACGTCACGTTACGCGAGGCTGCCGGGGGGCCGCGTCGACGGCGGCGCCAAACACGATGGGCGCGGCACGTTGCTGCAATCTTCCACCGTCATCGTTGCATATGAAGTTGCGTTTTGCGAAGAAGGGAACATACCCCTTCTCATAACTTTGGAAACTAATAACTTCGTGATTATTCAACCTTTTACGTTCAGCTAAAGACAATATTTTCTTATGAAGGCTCGTCTTGCGGATTAGGTACAGAATATACGCCGTCTTAAAACATTTGACACTTATAACTGAGCTTTACTTTTTCTCCATTTGGCATTATTTAAGTTCTTTTTCGGGTACATGAACTTCGAGATTCGATTTCGTGGCAGCGCCGCTGTTCATAATACTCGTGCAGACCTCGTATTATGGTCGGCCTTATAACACGATAAGTGACAAGATAGGAGCGTCGTCTCGTTCTATCGAGCGGTGGTCACTTATCGTGTGATAAGGTCGACCATGATACAGGGTCTGACGATTGACCATTGTCCTTACCTTAGAGTGATAGCTACTTTACCTTAGTACCTAATTTTAGCACTCACAGCACCACCAGAATTCAGCACAAATCCTAGTGAAACGGCAACGACTGCTGAGCGGCATCTATCCCATCAGCAAGGAGTTGGTCCCGGTGCGCGGCGTGGGCGTGCGCAACAGCGAGGGCAAGATGGCTTCTATTGCAGCCTTCATACACAAGCCGACAGAGGCCAAGTGCGACCAGACTAACAGGTAGGCACTTTAAAAAAAAAACGGGATTTCAGAAGAAAATCCCGGAGTTCCGGTTTAAGAACTAAAATTCCGGGATTTTGTTTGATAATTTCGAGCTTCTGTTATGATCATAATAAAACATTCGGGATCTTTTTATTAATCCAGGGACACGTTTCAAGTACCATATGAAATCTTGCTCACTGTAAAATCAATAAAGCACCTGCGAAACACGCTCTTAGTCTTCACACATTATCCGGCAGAAACCTCGATTAATAAAAAAAAAACTCCAGTAAATCCCGGGATTTCTGCAGGCTAGATATAAAATGACTGTACTGTTGCAGCATGTGCATGAGGAGGAACATCGAGCTGACGCTGCAGGACATTATCAATGGGAATGTAGACGCACACGCCAGCCTGAACTACCCTAACACTAGGGGTATGTTTTTATTTATTTGTTTAAACTTTAATGCTCACACCAAAATATTGTACCGATCGCGGTCTTAATGCGAAATGGCATTATCTACCATAGAGACACTTAATATGTATGTTTTCAAAACACTCACAAAAAGAATTATCTTTTATACAATCTTATCTATACTTATTAAAAGTGGTAAAGTCTGAGGGATAATAGCTTTGTAACTTTTTATGTAATAGGTGATCACCGAACCTAATGAACTGATTAAAAAAAAGCAACTGTGTATACAGACTATATAATGGAGTTTTAACCTATATTTTAACTTTCGAGTTTGGCTGTGTTCTTACGCGGGAAAGGCCGCGCGAGAAGTTGTAAAATACATAGACGATTTTAACTGCAGTCAATAGGGCCCAAATTGACTATCAACAAAGCCATACGTTTTACCTGGCTGGCCGACGCTATTGCAAAGCTGTATATACAAGTCGTCCGTAACAATCACAGAAACTTTAGGCCATACCTCAACCGCCCTCATAGCCTTCACGTTTCTATTATTTAGGCGTCATCACAGACACACCAGATTACACAGAAGTAACCCCAGAAGCCACCAGCTCAGTGTACTATCACAAGAAAATTCGCGCCGAGCAAGTCAGGGAGCGACGGTTGAGCACTTTGAATACCAGGTAAGCTGTCAGTCATAGCAAGTGCCGGGACTTTTCAAGGAAATCCCGTGGACCCCTAAATCTCACAATGCTTAAAATAATCCGCGTGACCGCAAATTTGTTCCGAGCCGAGCAAGTCAGGGAGCGACGGATGAGCACTTTGAATACCAGGTGAGAAATCCCGTCAGTCAAAGCAAGCGGGAGTTTTCTAAGAATTCCCGGCCACCCCTAAATTTCAGGTGAGTCGATCTGTCTGTCAAGACTCAAGACAGATGTCATAAATGCAAGGGATTTTAAATTCACTCAACCGCAATGAAATCCACGGTGAGCTACACCATACGTCAGTTGATTTCCAATCCCGAGATTTTTATAGAGAATCCCGGGATCCGCAATTGAAAGCTATGTGCGTCCTATTTGAAATACCTGGTATCTATGTTGTTGGTAGTCATTACAACACATACTATTCTCCCATTTACGTTTCTACGCGCATTTATATGCCTCGTGAGCTTTCCTAACTACCTGGTAAAGTCATTACAAAATCAGTGATAGGTATAGACGTTCCTCACCAACCAATAAGATCAGACACACATACTAAATGTTCAAGATATATTTGTGACTAGCTTCCGCCCGCGACTTCCTCTGCGTAGACTCGGGATAAGAACTATCCTATACATATTTAAAAGCAGGCTATATATATATAGCCTGGGTTGAAATACAGGATAGTTGTTATTGCTGACTGTCTTGATCTTGGTGCAAAATTTCATCCAAATCGGTTGAGCCGTTTAGTTATCTTTTCCGCAAGTCGACATCCAGTGTGCCTATTTTGCGTGAAATGGTGGGGTAGCGCTACTCTAACCACCCCAGCTCCTCCAGAAAGTTGATGAGTGCCTTTGTGTTTTTGACTGAGTCCCGTAGTGTGTCCGGGGACCCTAGGTGCTTTTTCCTGTATACTTCTACCTGCTTGCAGTCCAGAATATGTTTGGTCGTTTCTTCTGCCTCCATGCACGCTCTGCACATGGGGCTGTCCGTAATACCTATGTTGTAGAGGTGTCTGTTCAGAGTGTTGTGTCCTGTTATTATTCCTACTATCTTGCGTAGTTGGTTCCTATGTGTCCTCAGTAGTGCGGTTGTGAGTTTGTTTTCGCGTTTTGGCGGAATCTCTTTGGTCTGTCTGCATGTGTCTATCTCCTCCCAGTGTCTTTGGTGTAGGTTTTTGGTGTATAGGTCAAGTTGATTGTATATGTAGCTTTGTGGCAGGGGCAAGATTGGTTCGGGTCCGTATGCCGTTGTTTCTGAGCCTTTCCTGGCCAGTTCGTCCGCTGCATCGTTTCCTCTTGAGCCACTGTGCCCCTTGATCTTGATCCATTCGTATATCAAGCTTGATGTGATGTTGTCACTGCTCAGTGCTTGTAGTACCGATTTACTGTCTGAGAGTATTCGTATGTTTGTGTTCTCAACTTGTCGTCTCTTTATGGCATTGCAGGCTTCGATTATCCCTACGCATTCAGCCTGGAATACTGTGTTTTGTTCGCCCAGTGGTTTGGATATGTGTATGTTTAAGTCCTCTGAGAACACTCCACATCCCGTTCCCGTATTTGTTTTCGAACCATCTGTGAAGATTCTAAGGTCTGTTTGGTTTAGCCCCTCTCTCGAGTCTTCTGTTAGTGATATGCGGTAGTCTTTCCTGAAGACTGCAGTTCTTGGTATTTTGTCGATTGTAGCCTCCAGGATAGGGAGGCTGGTGATCAGTTTGTTATGAATCTCCGTGTCGTGTTGCTGTCGCAGCCGCTTCCTTTTGTATATGCATATGTAAAGGTAGGAGTCCTAGCATTGTTTCTAGTGCTGCCGTTGGGGTTGTTCTCATACATCCTGTGGCCGCTACACATGCTAGTCTTTGTGTTTTTTGGATTTTGGTAATTGCACTCGTGGTTTGGGTGCGGGGCCACCATACAATGGCACCAAAGCTTATCATTGGTACTATCACCATTTTGTATAGCCACAGTATGATGTGGGGGGCCAGGCCCCATCTTTTCCCCACCATCCTTCTGCATTGCCAGAAGGCTACTGTTGCTTTGTTTAGTCTACTGTCTAGGTGTTTGCTCCAATTTAGTTTTTCATCTTGGTTGGGTTGTTTTTCAACGGTTGAGCCGTTTAAGCGTGATTGTCAAAAAAAAAAGAAGATTTATTCCTTATCTTAAAATTATTACACATAGGCTGAGTTGGAGCCTCCTTTTAAGCATTTAAGCATGCTTGTGTTAAGAGACACCGCTCTCCCACAGGTTTTAACTGTGTGATTTTAGGTGTACGTATTTTAACAAGTAACAAACTTCCAAACTTTCGCATTTATAATATTAGTAGGATTCTGTAACCGATAACCATTATTGCAGGTGCGAGCTGCCCCGAATAAACGAGGCCTTCGGCCAGTTCCGGGGCACCCACGACAGGCATGACGTCACGCAGCCGCTGTACGTGCAGGTCGGCGAGGAGTCCGAGCGGAGTGAGTGCTTCTTGGCTTTATTTATTTCAGTTCGATGTCCATCTCGATGTAAAGTCTCCTGAATAGGCAACGTCAATGTGAAGCCGAATAATTATCTGACGTGATACGCTCTGATGGCTGACTCAAGGAGCCGTCACGTCAGAGCGCATCAGATGAATCATGTATGAATTCGTTATCGCTCTGAAGCCTCAGGACACGACAGGTCAGTTAATTATGACTCGTCTCTGACCAAAAGTGGTCTCCGATAAAGGTCGTCAGGTAATCATCATCCTCCTAGCGTTATTCCCGGTAATGCCCCCAAATATGAATGAAAATTTGCACGGAGATAGTTTATAGCCTGGATTAGAATATAGGATAGTTTTTATCCCGGGTCCACGCAGACAAAGTCCAGGGCGGAAGCTAGTTGAAGAACAATATAATCATCATCCTCCTAGCGTTATTCCCGGCAATTCCCCTAAAGGAGCCCGGGGTCCGCTTTGACACCTAATCCCAAGATTTGGCATAGGCACTAGTTTTACGAAAGTAACTGCCATCTGACCTTCCAACCCAGAGGGAAAACTAGACTTATTGAGATTAGACAGGTTTCCTCACGTTGTTTTCGTTCACCAAGCTAACGGTAAATATTCCGTACATAGTTCCGAAAAACTACTTAACTGTTATTTTCTCTAGAAAAATCTTATTCGTTGTACATAATAAATGTTTCTAAACATTATAGAACAGTTTTTCAAAATGTGTCATCATCCCTATTGCATGAATAAAATACTTTCCCTTCCAGTACTGAACTACCCTCAGTTCGCGAAACGCAACACGAGTCTCCTAGAGACCGTGTACAACTTCAAGAACCACTTCCTGACCAGCCAACCGCTGCTCCAGCTGGCCACCACAGCCAACACCAAGTGTGTCTACAGCACGCCCGTAGTTGCCACCGCGTAAGTAGCTCACCAGCCGAAGGGAGACTCTAATGCAGGACATGCAGGACAACAGATTTTCGTTACCAATCGACTGCCGTGCGACTTGTAAGAAGGCTCAGAATGTATCATGAAGCCCCGTGCACGTCAGCTGCGGCTCCGTCGGTGGGTTGAACAGCAGCAGCCACGAAAAAAAATACCGAGTGGCACTCCGGGAGTGCCGGCAGAAGTGAAAACTTGAATATTAACGTACAAAAAAAAATCCCCTCATGGCAACATGGTCTAACACCTACGCTCCTGACACTTGTGGCGAGTTTAACAATTTTTACCCATCCCAAAAAGTGCACAGCGCCGCTGAAGAAGTTTTCACTTCAAAAAGCCATTTACCTTGATTTAATCATCAAATGATAGTTAATCCAATATTATGACTAAAAATAATCGTCAGCTGACTCCACAGCGGTGGAAAACCCGTCGGCTGGTCACATGAACATTTTAATATATATTTCTCCGTGTTTGGGTGGCTGCTGCTAGTCAACACACCAACGGAGCCGCAGCCGCTCCTCTTTACAAGTACTGAATAAAGGCAATGAACCTACCTTCGTCAATTCTAGACGGGGGGAGGTTATTGATTTAACGTTGGCTACTAATAACACTAGTAACAAAATCAACTCATGGCATGTATCTGATGACATATCTCTTTCGGACCACCGATATATATGCTTTAGGTACCAAACTAATATAAAAGCAAATACGGTACCTAAACGGAATCCTAGGAACACGGACTGTTCGGCCTTTAGAAGGGATCTAAAAGTGGACCTAGGAGACCCAAAAGGCAAGCTAAACTCTATTATAGACATAGAATTCGAAGCGGACAAAATAGTACAAGCCGTATATACGGCCTTCACTAATAACTGCCCGGAGAAGAAAACCCTGGCTAAAAAGTTACCATGGTGGACCCCAGAGATAGTTAAGCTCAGGAGGGAAACCAGGGCGATATTTAATGACGCAAAGGCATCTAATGACTTTGGGTACTATGCACAAAAACTCACAGAACTCAGCAAGGCTGTGAGGAAAGCCAAAAGGAGAGCGTGGAGGAAACACTGCGATCAGATTGAGTCAATACCAGAAGGAATGAGACTAACAAAGGCACTAGCAACCACAAAGTCGGTCCCGCTCACATCCATCAGGGACAATGACGGTAGAATGACGAAAACGGGGCTGGAGACCCTTAAGATAATGTGTAACACGCACTTCCCAGGCTCAGTAATACACGTCAGCATAACAGACGATGAAGCAATTAGTGTGTTGGAACAAACCACAAGTACAACGAGACACAATTCACGTCTAAAAAAGTAGTAGATCATAAAAAGATAAAGTGGGCACTTTCAACATTTCAACCTTACAAAGCCCCGGGGCCAGATGGAATCTACCCCATTCTACTACAAGAGGGCGCTAATGTACTAATCCCGCATCTGAGCAGATTGTACAGGGCGTGCTTGGCCTTCGCACACGTACCGCGTGTGTGGAGGATGGTAAAAGTAACCTATCTACCCAAACCGGGTAAGGCGGATTACAGTTAAGCCAAATCGTATAGGCCGATAAGTTTATCGTCGTTTTTCCTCAAAACACTGGAGAAATTGGTAGATAGACACATAAGGGATGGCCCATTAAGGAGACATCCGCTGCACGAACTACAATGTGCATACCAGCCAGGGAAGTCAACGGAAACCGCACTTCACCTGGTAACAACCAGGGCTAAACAGGCTATAGAGAATAAGGAACTATGTCTGGCAGCTTTCGTGGACGTGGAGGGAGCGTTCGATCGTACCACGTATAAAGCTATCAGCGAAGCAGCTGCAAAACATGGTGTAGAGCCCACCCTATGTAAATGGATAGGCAATATGCTAAATGGCAGACTAATAAAGTCATCTCTCTTAGGGGATGAGATAATGGCCACGGCCACAAAGGGATGTCCACAGGGGGGGGTACTCTCACCAACTCTCTGGAGTCTGGTGGTGAAGTCACTCCTGGTAGAACTCAATAAGGGTCCCATCCACACGGTGGGATATGCTGATGATCTAGTGATACTGGTTAATGGGAAGTTCCCAGGCACGGTATCAGAAATCATGAACAAGGCACTGTGGATAGTGGAGAAATGGTGCGACCTGCACCAACTATCCATTAATCCAGGCAAAACTGTGGTAATACCCTTTACTAGGAAAAGGACCCTTCCAGGTGTACAGCAGTTAAAACTGTACGGGAGGGTACTAGAACTGTCCGATGATGTGAAATATCTAGGTGTTACACTGGATAAGGAACTGAATTGGAAGAAGCATACAGATCTTACCATCACAAAGGCACTGAGGGTATTTGGAATGTGTAGATCAGCGTATGGCAAAACATGGGGATTGAACCCAAAGGTACTTAAGTGGATCTACACTATGATGGTGAGGCCCATATTATTGTACGGCAGCCTGGTATGGTGGCCAAGGACTTTAATGAGCACATGCAGAGAGGCTCTGATGAAGGTGCAGAGATCGGCTTGCATGGCTATAACAGGGGCGTTTCGTACCACGCCTACAGCGGCGCTAGAAGTCCTACTGGACCTACCGCCACTTCACTTGGTGATTAAGTCAGAGGCGCGGAAATCGCTCTACAGATTAAGAACTCTTGGACTGTGGAGCGACAACAAACCAAAGACTAAACACACAAACATGGAGACTGATGGTTTCTTAGACAGAATAACAAGCATGGGAAGTGACAAAATGCTACCCAAGTTTGTATTCCATAGGAACTACACAACAAAAGTTCCATCCAGGGCTGAATGGGCCGAAGGGTTAGAACCACCTAGGTCTGGTATCGAAGACAGTATATGGTACACGGACGGATCAAAAATGGGATCCGGTACGGGAGCAGGCATTTATGCGAATGACTACAGTAGTAGTGTAAGCATGGGTAGTTTGGCAACCGTCTTCCAGGCGGAGACATACGCTATAATTGCCTGTGCACAGGAGAATATAGACAGGCAAACCAGAGGGCAGACCATCTATATACTCAGTGACAGTCAAGCGGCCCTTAAAGCACTTACGGCGCCGAAAGTGGAATCTAGACTAGTCTATAACGGCGTCCAGGCACTGAACAAGCTTGGAAAGCATAATAAGGTGCAACTAGTTTCGATACCAGGGCACGAGGGCTTCATCGGCAACGAAAGAGCGGATGAGCTTGCAAGAGGGGGGTCTACAAATCACTTTGTAGGTCCAGAACCATGTGTGGGACTCTCGCAGGGAACCATAACTTCGGCCTTTAAAGCCCACGCCAAAACCAAACACCAACACGAGTGGAGGAATGAGGCGGGCTTAAGGCACTCTAAGCTCTTCATAGAAGGAGTGGACTCGGGCTGGACTAACAAACTCTGGAAATCCAGTAGGAAGCAGCTCAGAATCATATCTGGGGTGTTCACAGGTCACTTCGGGGTCAAGGATCTCTTGGCCAAGATGGGACTATCGGACAGTTTAGTTAGACTGTAGAATGTGTGGCGAGGAGGATGAGACTATGGAACACTTATTGTGTGAATGTCATGCCCTTGCCAGACAAAGAATGAATTACTTCGGTAACGGTTATCCGCAACCAAAGGAATTCAAGGTACTTCCGCTGAGCTGCATCATCCGCTATGTGGAAATGATGAAGCGAAGTTGGGAGTAGACATAAGGAGAGGGCAAATGCACAAAAGATCCCACTGGGTCGAAGTGCATCCGAAAGGGCCCTCATCTAGATAAGATAAGATAAGATAAGAACGGAGCCGCAGCTGACGTACACGGGGCTTCATGATACACCATTCTTAACCCTCTCGCAAGTTTTCGCCCGGAGGTAAGTGACTGATTAGTTAAGATTTAGTTAGTGGAAAACGTTTTCTCCCGAAATGGAAATGTCATATAAGAAAAGTACTTCTAATATGAAATTTCCATTTCGTAGACAACTTTATCTTTTTTTTTTGCGACAGTAGGTACCTATTGTCAGTCGCGAGCTGCAAGCTATACTTCCCTGTTCATGCGAGCTAGACAATTCGGCGTAGGTATAACTGACGAATACCTTGATTTCGCTGTGCTAGTTAGGCTCGGTTCTTCCTATGTTTGCTTATCTAATTTCCTTTTGGCTTTCTTTATGGTAAGGATAAACTGCTCTATTGTTGACACATTCATCCTTGAAAAATTGGAGCCCAAATCATTCATTCTAAATTGATATTACGTTGTAAAGTGCCAAGAACAGAATAGTTTATCCAAAGTGTGTTTTATAATTATAACAGATTTGATTTTTACCGCTTTTTGTGTTAACAAGAGCAACATACATTGAAGTGACTTGTGTGTTATCCTTGGAATATTTACTCGGAGTATATCTGAAAGTCGGTCATTTTAGACCAGCTTGAAGTGACTGGCTTCTTACTAGACCGCCTGACGTACCTGATAATGGACGGAGAGCTAGCGACCATGTGGTAATTTTAATTACCTTCCCACCACCCGACCGATTTTTTTTTTTTTTTTGGGTGCACTGACAGTACTTACAGAGCAACTGTTTGAAAAAAAAATTAAAATCGCTGAGCCCACATTTTTTTTCTTTTTTTCCCCACCCCACTACACCCGCACCCTGCCTGCCAGCACGATGATTATCGGAAAAGGTTGTCCAGGGAAGTAGCTAACGGAGTTTCAATACAGCTGAAGCCACATGACCGATTTGTTCGCTAGCTCTTAGACCATAATATTAAAACGAAATAATCTGTCTCTGCTTTGAATAACCCTCCTTACTCACGATATTGTCACTTGGGCGCTTTCGCTATATTGAGGTTAAGGTGGTTCGAAGACCATACAAAACGTCTTTTGACATTCGCAGGCGAACACCGTGACATTTTAAGGAACTTCTATGTAACAATCTTTCATAAACTCGCTTACGATTTGCGCGAAATTCCCCACTTACTTGTATAAACATAAACATGATTAAGTGTTTTCCCAAAGTATCACGTGACAAACTAATTTCTCAAATTATTCTAGTTTATACAATTGTATACAAGGAAAGGGGGAATTTCGCGCAAATGGAAAGCCAATTCATGGAAGCTTGTTACATAAGTTTCTTAAAACATCAGAACATCACGCCGTTAGCCTGCGAATGTCAAACAACTTTTTGTATGGTCGTCGAACCACTTTGTTACGAGCGTAGCGTAGAGGCGAATGACTTAAAATATATTTCATTAGGTACCTCGTACCAGACCTACTTACTGGGAGATCCCAACCTTTGTGTATGCGACCATAACGAAAATAATCATTTTGAATGTTTAACTTTCTGTGTCCTGGTAATGTCATGGGTAAGAACGGCATTATTAATCTCGAATCATTTTATTTTGGCTCGACACTTGACTTTATTGCACTCTTGATTACCTCATGCATCATATGGTAAAGGTTTTGAATGCCGCACTCCTACTAAGTAAACAAATTATTTCCCATAAAATTGCGTGAATTGCACTAAAAAAAAGTAACAAAACAAATCGTTTATTCATTAGGCATCCTTTGGAATTGAATCCACTTAAAATCAATCGTGCTGCACGTTGGTTTGCCATCGTCATTACAATACTGCTGTAGCGTGGCGTTCAAAACGTTGATCATTTTAATGAACAAGCTTCTTCACCTTTCCTGTGTGCTATGGGTTCGCCTGTCTGCTTGCATGTCCGTTTGCAGCGCTCCGCACAGGCCTGCCACGATAACTTGCTCGGAACCGTACATAGCATGTGAGTCACACTTCACTCTTGCACCTATTGCTGTATTCACGCGTTGGTATATGTATACAACGTGTAACAAAAGTAACGCAAAACCATTCAAGGGCATGACAGGTATCGTGTTCTGATAAGAAAAAGTATGAGATTTTTTTTGCTGCGAATTTTTATAAATTTGCATGGAGCATATCGCTCCAATTGGCCAACGCTCCATACAAATGTAAAAAAAACTATTTTTTTTTTACAGAACACGATATGTTTACGTTTTGCGTTATTTTTGTTACACGCTGTTTAAGTATTGCGTACAGTCGAACTCATAAGCAGCTAACGTTGATGCCTTGTCGCGTTTATCTGTTTGTCTGGCAGTTTAAACATGTCGTTACCTTTTCGCCGCCAAGACAGACACAAAGAGACATTATCACGCCAACATCAATGTTGCAAGAGAGGAAACATAAACCTTATTTGAAAGATTGAAGGTTGCTTTGACGGTGGACGTCAAAGCGCCTATAGGGGTTCTTGGCGCTGCGGACACGTCAACACGACATGTTTATGAGTTGTTGGCGTTCAAAGGGTTAAAGCGCAGTGTGAAGCCCCTTATGAGTTCGACCGTTCATAAAATGTGTCGTTCCCAGGCAAAAGTTCACTGGATAGGGGCGTAAACACTTAATAAAATGATCAATATTGATGTATTTTCTCGAAAAAGGATTAAAAATGTAATGTAGGAGGAAAAAGTAACACAAGAAGTTAAATAATCACAAAGTTATGTGTTCAAAGAGTTCTCTTAAGACTTTGTCTCGGGTAAGTAATACGAGGTATAACAACTAATCATATAACGGTCATAATATATACGCTCACTGTGTATAAGTTTGTTTAGTATAACGTTCATTGCACATAACGAACGAAAGGTATAATGACAAAATATATAATTTCGTAAAGTATAACGTACTTTAGACATAATATCAATTGATATATCGATTAAAGCGTATAATATTCATAACACCTAAGGTTTATAACATATATTACTCAATTTATCTAACATCAAAAAGTATATTGCTCGTATATTATAATCGTCTTCAGTTATTTTAATAGCAATGCCGTATGAAGGAATATATATGAATTTGAATAAAAAAACATTAAACGTTTTTAAGACTGAAATTAAATTTATTTTTATATCAAACACGCCAATTATTTTAACCTAACCTTACCTAAACACCAGCGTGTCGACGCCACCCCGCTTCGCGGGGTGTCTATTTCCGCTCTAAGGGACACAAGGCAACCCTAACCTAACCTACAAGTAATACCATTGGTAAGAGTGCTTGTTGTTTTTTACTGCGGGGGGCTTCGCCCCCCGAGCCCCCCTTTTACTTACAGCCCTAACCTAATTTTCTGTATTGTAATCCTCATACGAAAATATACTATGCGTTATGATCGTTATACGTTATGTATGTTATACGAAAATATATTATATGTTATGATCGTTACACGAAATGAAATTATTCAATTTGAGTGTTATAGAAAAAAACGTTATATAATATGATTATTATGGCTATTGACCGTTATTCCTTATAAAAGTATTGGTATTGTTGTTATAGCTAACGTTCATTATATCTTGTGAACGTTATTAATATGAAATTATATATACTGTTGTTATATCTCGTGGGACGCACCCCTTTGTCTCTATTGCGCAAAACGCACATATATTTTTGTAATATCATAACGCATATCCAGGGGCGTATTTACCCTAGGGCCAACCCGGCCATGACCCGGGGCACCAATCCGCCAGGGGCGGCAGCTGGCCGATTGCATTTTCTTTGGTTTCCGCGCCATTCATTGACTTCTGGGGCGGCGAAACTTCAATTAGTTCCAATGCCCGGGGCGCCGAATTTCAAAATACGCCCCTGCGCATATCTCTACCTTTAATCTCTTCAGCTAGGAGTGACATTGTACATTTAAATTCACGTGATCTGCCTTTACCTTTTGCCTGGGAACGACACATATCTACTTTGACCAACCATCCGTGTCACTGGAGTAGCTAATACACCCATGCTCTCTCTAAATTATGCTGGAACAACGTCTCAAAAAGGAGCATTTTTGTTTTTATCTTTTTCTGCTTTTTCATGGACGGTAGGCAGACATTAAAACATACTGTTTTTCCATAATTGCGAGGTTGTACCAATTGGAGGATAGTTATTCTCGCAATGGGGGTGAATATACTGACGCGAGTGAAAAATAATAAAAGAAATTGGGTCGTTTATAAGTGTACCTCCTACGTATCCTTCATAATTTTGGGGTTGTCCTAATCCGACGAGAGTTCAATAGCTACATTTTTAAGGTTCCGTACCCAAAGGGTTAAAACGGGACCCTATTACTAAGGCTCCGCTGTCCGTCCGTACGTCCGTCTGTCCGTCTGTCACCAGGCTGTATCTCATTAACCGTAATAGTTGAAATTTTCACACATGATGTATTTCTGTTGCCGCTATAACAACAAATACAAAAAAAAATTAGCTCCCATACAACAAACTTGTTTTTTTTGCCGCTTTTATAGATAGTATGGTACGGAAGTGCGTGAGTCCGACTCGCACTTGGCCGGTTTCTTCACTACATAACCTGCTATGTGAAAAACTACATATCGGAATTTAAAAAATCCTTTATAACTCCATGTGGAATTATGAAATTATGTACAGTCAAGTGTAAAAATATGCTATGACTCTTATGTGTGCGGATTAAGGTTTTGGTACTTATTTATGAGAGGATGTTATCGATACATATTTTAGTACCTGACGTAGGTACAGTCGCCATCACATACATCTAAGCGGTCACGGTGTTCACAAACATCTGAACACGACTATATTGTCAAAGAGTGCATGTTCAGATATTTTGAACGCCCTGAAGAGTACAGATGTATGTGACGCTGATTGTACATAATTGAAATACAGCGTACGAGCGAGAGAGCCAATACTACGGAAACGCGGATAGTTCGCGAATGAACGACTGTCTGCGGTTCGCCGAGCAAGACTACGACTCCCGGTGCAGCGAAGGTACGTGAATGTACTCACTACAATTTCATTCGGTGCGAAGTGTTTTGTTATTTCAATCTTTGTAAGTTTTTAGTGTTCCGTACCCTAAGGGTAAAACGGGACCTTATTCCTCCGCTGTCCAAACATCTGTCCGTCTGTCACCAGGCTGTACCTCATTAGGCGTGATAGTTAGACAGTTGAAATTTTCACAGAGGATGTACCTATTTCTGTTGCCGCTATAACAACAAATACTAAAAACAGAATAATATAATTATTTAACCGTATGGATTTTTTGCCGGTTTTATAGATAATGGTACGGGACCCTCCGTGCGCGACTCTGAATCGCACTTGGCCGGTTGTTTTTCACACGCCATCGTGGTGAATTAGTGAATCCTACTAATATTATAAATGCGAAAGTTTGGATGTTTTTAAACGGCTCAACCGATATACTTATGGATGAAGTTTTGCACGAAGATAGTTTATAGGCTGGATTAAAATATAGGATTGTTTTTATCCCGCAGACGAAATCGCGGGCGGAAGCTAGTTGAAGAATATAATATAATAAAAAATCCTGGAAGAGATCCCTTATTATTTATTCGCCTTTGTACTTTAATCTATTGTGTGACATGCATATTCTTTAACCTGTTATTGGATAAGTGCTTAAATACATACATACATACATCCTTGTACAGAACAGAACAGATCGAGTTCGTCGGTGCAGTCTCAAGACCTGGGGGCCAATGTTACCATCTCCGATATGGTGGAGGACGCGCTAGAGCTCATTAGTCAGGACGGGGTGAGTTTAATCATATTACGGCGGTCGCAAACAAGCGTACGGCCCGTATGGTAAGTGGTTACCGTAGCTTACACTTGCAATTATAGGGGACCCGCATACGTGCTGCCGTCTTTAAGAACTTGAGCACTCCTTTTTTGAAGAAAAAACGCGGCGTTCCCGATCCTTCCACGTCCGGAGCGTTTACCCTCAAAAACCTGAACACTCGTTTCTTGAAGTACCTCTGAGGAAAATCCGCAGCATTCACAGGCGTCTCTAGCTCATGTAGCGCCCGTGTGCAAACATTACTCTAGCGCCCCCTAGTAAGCGAGCGGTCAAAATAGAATGGGAGCGGGCGGCGCTCGGCGCCCCCTAGTAAGCGAGCGGTCAAAATGGAATGGGAGCGGGCGGCGCTCGGCGCCCCCTAGTAAGCGAGCGGTCAAAATGGAATGGGAGCGGGCGGCGCTCGGCGCCCCCTAGTAAGCGAGCGGTCAAAATGGAATGGGAGCGGGCGGCGCTCGGCGCCCCCTAGTAAGCGAGCGGTCAAAATGGAATGGGAGCGGGCGGCGCTCGGCGCCCCCTAGTAAGCGAGCGGTCAAAATGGAATGGGAGCGGGCGGCGCTCGGCGCCCCCTAGGACCGCTGCGCTCGTGTGCAACGCACACCCTGCACCATAGGTAAAGACGCAGAGGCGTTGCTGGCAGAGGCCAGCATCCGGAGCGAACGGGGGAAAATACTCTGGAACCGTACAATAATGGGAAAAACATTGATCCCTGGATAAACTAGGCCTGTTCCTCTGCGAGGTGTTGTTCCACCCGATCCCGCCAGGAGTTAGCTAGTGCTAAAACCCCATTCACGGACAGGCATGACTTAAAGATACTATTGTCATTTGATACAATATTCTCGCTCTTTCTGTTGTCCCTCTTTTAATCACACTTAAATTTTTCACCTGAGGGGTAAGACAAGACTAGGCGAGGTGAGAATTGACAATATTTAAAATTTTCATGTAGGCCATTTATGATTTAGATCGCTAGAAAATGTTTTTTTAAGCGACACGTGTTTTTTTATTTCTCCCTTAATTGTAATTTTCATTCAAAACTGTCAAATTGAAAAGTAGCGAATTCCAGAAGGTTGTAAGTAAATTATGACGTCAATACTACGAATCTGTATGGCAGTTTGGACACCTTTCATATGGCAGCCATAATACTGACGTCACACACGGTGAAAACCACTTTTATACGTTTTCGCGATTTTCTTAAAAGCGAGCAGGAAAAAAACACTGAAAACTACTTTATTACTTTCAGATAACATAATTACCGAAATTCTCTTCGATTTAGGCGTCATTACATAGTTTGAAATATTGTCAATTGTTTGTATGCACTTACTATTTCCACCGAAGATGCGCGAGGAGAGGATTGAACATTTGCCATACGAATGTCAATTCTCGCCTCGCCTCGCCTCGCCCCTCTGGCGGAAAAACAGCTCTACTCTACAACCTTACCTTCTAATTATTTTGTTAGTTTTGAACGTTAAAGTTGTATTTACGTCAATCATGCTCTTACTGAATTTCATCAACATCGTATTGAAACTTTAAAATTACCCAAGTTATCGTCAACATTGCAAGATGACTAACTTCCTGCCTCGCACAGCTAATCTGTGGAATGGATTGTCGCCTGCGGTATTTCCGGACCGATACGACCTTCACACCTTCAAGAAAAGAGCGTACTCCCATCTTAAAGGCCGGCGACGCACTCACAACACCTCTGGTGTTGCAGGTGTCCATGGGCGGGGTTAATCGCTTTTACCATCAGGTGATCCGTCTGCTCGTTTGCCTCCTATGAAAAAAATATTTAATTATAACGCGACCCATCTCGCGAGCGCGTCTCCATGATGACGCGGATATTGAAAGGGAGCGCAGGGCATTGGCCTGTAATATGTTGTCCCGCAGGTTTGCGCGTTGTGATTGGAATGTCAAAATAAGGCTGGTTAAGGCATTTTATCAGACCTTTTACACGTGCAGCCTGTGGACAAATTATACTAAGAAGACGTACAATGCCCTGCGCATCCAATATAATAACGGGTTCAGGATGCTGTTGGGGTTGCCCCGCTTCTGTAGCGCATCGAGTATGTTTGCGGAGGCACGTATTGATAGCTTCAGTGCGATAACACGCAACAGAACTGCCTCCCTGATGCGCCGCGTGTGTGTCAGCTCCAATAGCCTCGTGCGCCTGGTGCTGGAGTCTCCTGCCTGCGCTTTGTGGAAGCACTGGGACTCGGTGCATATGGAGGCGAGAGGCTCTTTATATAAAATTGTTTAATATTTAGATATAACTAACTTAGGATAAGTAAATGTATTAGTACTAACACTATGGACATGGTCTGAAATAAATAATTTGAATTTGATTTATAAAATAGTGACTTTTGGGGACTGTTTTCACCAGGATTACATGGAGCGAATAGGTATGGACGTCAGAATGCAGTGCGTTCTGTGCAACTGGGCTGGGCCCAGGATCATACTCGAGTACCACATTAGAAAGGTGAGCACATGGTTCTATCCCTGTCTTACTAGTCGTTCAGTACGTAAGTAAAAAGAGATCGGATGTATATTTTACTAGGGCCTATCTGCATTTCTCTGTAATTTGTGGTAATGGCCGTTAAGGGTATTTGTTCATACAAGTGTGACGTCATGCGCTCTGATTGGTGTTTAGCGTATCATGGCGGGCGTCTGCATTTTTCAGTTTAATTTTATCAAAATAAATAACAATCTCTTACTAAATAAAAAAATAATTTATTGAATCAGGCGTTACTTTGCGGAAGTCCATGATATATTAGGAGAACAATATTTCTTTGCTATTCCGCTGAAAAACGTGCTGGTCTATTAGTGAAGATAAGATGCAACTATTTGCGTAAAAACATGCAAAAAATTACAGCAAACCACCACCAATAATGACAAAAACCTCGACACGTGTTTCGCCTCTCTACGAGGCATCATCAGGAGATGCTGGCAGGAGATGTTGCTTGCGCCACGTCCACTGAGCAAATGACCCACCCGGAGCCATCCGCCATATTTATATTCTGTCCCCCCATACTACCGTTCATGCGTGAAAGAAATATTATTCTCCTAATAAATAAAAAAATATAAACATTTTTCGAATTATATGATTAAAATTTCACTAAGAAAATACCACAGTGTCAAAACCACTCGTTTTTAAATTTTCTATCGCTATTTCAAAATAATTTTTGACAGTTTTCGAGTGAAAAAGTCGAGCGCTCGAAACTAAAAAATCGGTCGCCTGCACTGTTTCAATGTTACTAAACTGATACTGTTTTTTTTTTATTTAATTTTAACTCTCAGTCACTATTCATAGGTACTAACTACGTGTTATGATATGTCGTGCGTCTTAAAAGGCGGTTACACTCGGCGAATTTAAGCAGCGATACGTACACTATACAGTATCGAAGCAGATGAATATCTATGACTAAGTTTCGCGATACACGATTTGGTGACTCTACATCGCACAGCGAAATGTCATCCCGCTCGAATGTGGAGCAGCCCAACTAGGGGAAGTACCTCCGCCTTGCAGAAGACCACAGCCATAATAACACTACTACTTGCTCTGTAGTAGTGTTGTGCTCCTGGAGGTGAGCAAGGTCGCCAGAGCTGGTCGCTCCCGAGGATACGTTGTCTTGAGAGCGAGGGAACTTGTTCCTTCAGCTGTCAACACGGTGAATCCTCAACACAGGGCAACGCCCATGTTACTCCTTTTGAGTTACATGCGTCTATAGGCTGCGGTGTCCGCTTACCATCAGGCGGGCCGTAAGCTTGTTTGCAACCGTGTTTGTATAAAAAATAAATACAGTAGCGCGTTGGAGGCACGCGCGTGTATCGCTTCAAAAACCGTGTGTATCCGCTCTTAGGGTAAGTTGCACCAAACCGTCTGTAATCGTAAGCGGTGTTCGTTAAAATCTGAATGTATGGAACGTTTGACAAGTTTCTATGGACTGACAGCTGTCAGCGCCATATTTAACGTTGATCGGTCTGTAATCGTAAGTCGGTGCAACCCGCCCTTAGTGTCACGTGATACATTGAACAGTTTGTATATACATCCACTCTTCCTTGAGTTAAGCATCTTTTTTAGGTTCCGGTACCCTATTAAATACTTAGACTTCGCTGTCTGTCCGTCTGTCAGCAGGCTGTATATCATGAACCGTGATAGTTAGACAGTTGACATTTTTACAGATGGTGTATTTCTGTTGCCGCTATAACAACAAATACTAAAAAACACAATATATTAAATATTTATCCCTCATATACCAAATGTGAATTTTTTGTCGTTTTTTTTTAGATAATGGTACGGAACCCTTCGTGCGCGAGTCCGACTCGCACTTGGCCGGTTTTTTTAATAAAAAAACTCGCCAGTGATTCACCCTAGTCTCACCCAAGTGTCGACATGGCCTAATATGAATTCCACTGGTTCAGTAATACCAATAACCTACTTATTCACTCTTATTTTGAAAGAAGGAAACAAAGACAGAAAGTGACATGCACTGCTCCCTCACTCGGCCGTGCACATTTTTCAGTGTCTGTTTTAAAATTATGTATGTCAGTCTTATATGTCTTTCCAGGAGCATTCAAACGACATAGACAGACAGGCGAAATGTGAATGGAACATCACATACACACTAGGCAGCGTGGCTCAT
This sequence comes from Epinotia demarniana, assembly GCA_945867215.1. NCBI lineage: Eukaryota > Metazoa > Arthropoda > Insecta > Lepidoptera > Tortricidae > Epinotia > Epinotia demarniana. The sequence goes on along the minus strand of OX244261.1, from coordinate 38,274,000 downwards.
CAGTTGTGGCGGAGCCGGGTCGTGGAGTTCGAGTCCGCGCTGTACGTGCTCAGCGCTAAGTGCGAGCCGGGCCGGTTCATGGCCACACTCTCGGTATGTAGCTTCTAGTCAGGGCTGGGCAACATACATGGTTTGCTTTAATTCAAATACAAATTGCAAAATACTATCCCGCCTGTAATTCAAATACAAAATATTTTTTCACACCTTTCATTCGGAAAAGTAAGATTTGCTCCACGACGAGAGGAACCAAAACGCTAATTTTCTGTTCAAGCTACTTTTTTAATTTATACATTGGCATTGGAGCATTTGTACGCAATGTGCCAATTGAACACAGATGTTAATAAAATAATCGATTGTAATTTCATCGTGGTCTATTCAAAACGAACATATTTCAAGTTTTAACTCTAACAACGTTGTATAAAAATTTATAAATATTTCGTAATATTTAAAAATTAGTAATAAAAATTAAGATAATTTAGATATATTTTAACAATAATTTCCTCATAGTCGGTGTGAAAAATAGTATGTGTCACTCGGTAGCAAAATTATTTTCGTCTCGGGCGCTCGCTACGCTCAGGATTCTATTGTAGGATCCCTCGCTACGTTCAGGATTCAATACACCGCCCTCGCCGTAAATATACTATTTTGCTCCCTTGTGACACAAATAACTATTGTTGTGTATTTGAAATATAAAATACAGTGTTCAAAGCATTTTTACAAAATACAGTAAAGTGGCCCGTTTTATCAAGGTCTAACCTGCAATCGTTTCGAAGTGTATCTGTCTAACAACCATATTTGCTTCTATTCATGATCCACTTGATATTCCAATATTCCCACTAAGACGTGACTTACTTACCGGAGTCCTGTCACGGTCGCCACTAAAGAAGCAATATGGGAGAATCGATATAAATATAACCCATACAAAGCAAATCTTATAATTTCATACATCAACATTGAAGTAACATCCTTTCTTTCCAGTCCATCACCTCAGACCCAGAGGTGACCACAGGCAGCATAACGGTCTTCAACAAAGTGACCGGGGAACCTCACTCCTGGACCGGGCACATCCAGGAACTGCCCCCTAGTCTTCCATACGACACACCAGGCTTGCAACTAGACCTGGCAAGTCTAGACCTAATACCCAACAGTGCAAATCTGAAGCTGGTCAATGGGGAGCTGGTCATGCAGTCACCGACGAAGGTCGTGTTCGGACAGATAGAGATGAACGATATACATATCATATTGTTTGTTAAGGTATGGAATTAATTTTTGTTTTTGTAGTTTGAGACGAGTTTTGATCTGATGGTGAGTTGAGAATGCTTTTGTTTTTAGAATAACGGGTTGATACAAAATGTGTATTGTTTCTCGCAAAATGTTTTTATGATTAAGAGGAGTTTTGATCTCATGGAGAGCGTGGTTAAATTTGTTTTGTTTAGCATAATGAAACCAGTGAAACAATGTAGGTATTATCTAGCCGCGTTTAGAATCAGATTGAAGGGACAGTTTTACCCACAGCTACCATAGCTATACTTACGTCAAAGTGTATGTAAATTGACAGCTTTTCTCCTCCATCCCAAAAAAAATTCCGAGGTCGAATAATAGAAGTGTCTTATCATTTTAAGTTTTCCATGAAGACCCTAATGTGCTTGTGATATTTTGCGAAAACATGTTTACTAGGTCAAATATCACACTTTCCATAATAATTATAAGTAAGAAATACACAAAAACACACGTTGTAAATCCTTGATCAACATAATTAAGTACAAGGTGACATGAAGTAAAACAAACACGGGGGACAAAGCATACATAATACTAATAATAATAAGTATGTGCATGATCTAGCCCGAGGTTATAAACTATGTTTACCTGAACCCGCCCATCCTGTAGACGGTAAACAACCCTACCTGAAAACTAAAAGGGAAATAATATTTAACTAAGTCGCCTGAGACTTGTTCCCAAGAGTATTGGGGGGTAATTGTATTAAGATTCCAGAGTGGATTTTTACAAGTTATTTTAACTCCGAGCTTTAAATGATAAACGCCATCTTGTTTTAGTTACTTTAAAGCATAGTAGCAGTAGGGTTGGAAAAAAAACTAATACGAGAAAGTTACATTGCGCCTCTTTTTCGATGCAAATAGTCCAATTAACGAGTAAAATATCAGAAAAATATTTTGAACCCGTTGAATGACGCACACGTCAAGTTTATGGCTAACCGACAATTCATTGAAGTAATGTCGGCCATTATGTTAATATTTAAGTCATTAGAACATATGTTACATATAGGTACTTTAAAATCTTTAAATGATAGGTGTTGTGGTGTGAAACCAATGAGTTAAATGTGCCGCCTCCCTGTGCAAAAAGACAATGAACGCGTAAAAGTCTGAACAATATGCTCAATTGGTCGTAAAAGAAATGCTCTATATACTCTTTAAGATAAGTTTTTACGTCGTTTTAACAATGTTAGACTAAACATTATTTATGTGATCACTGTTGAGAGACAAAAGTTTTGTTTAATCTAAGTACTGATCTAAGTACTTGGATGATATAGTAATTGATGCATAACATAGCCATCATCATTAAACTGTATCTGCAGATATTTTTGATGTTAAATGTAGGTAGGTGTATTTGCCGACGTGCCTCCCGCTGGGAAACTATCTAGTGTATGTAAGTTCACTGTACGGTTTTTTTACAATTTGATTCGTATAGTTTTGTGATAGTATTTTATAACAGAACGTAGTTGATTACTTTCTAAGCCATATTATTAATCGTGTTGATTTTTGTAAATTTATATTTTTGTTTTGATTTGGAGATCTTTTTAGTTACTTTTATATGCACTATTGTTGATTTACTTAATGTTCAGGTAAACTTGAAAAATGTATGTAACATTAACAACAAAACCGCATGCCTAATGCACTGGTTTTTTTTTAACTACACCAATTCTGTAGTTTATGTTAAGACCGTGGCCCATTTGACAAGGCTACAGGTTACAAGTCTATGGAATAACGACCGGGCCAATATGGTCGGTTAGACTTGTGAATTTTTAATTTATAGTTTTGTGAAATGGGCCGCGGCATGTAATAATTGTTTAGGTACACAGACTTTATATTCCGCTAATTCGTCAAAGTATATATCTTCGCATGAGTTAAAGACATGAGCTAGCATTCCAAAACGGAAGAATACGAGAAAAAGAAGTTTAACATGTGTTTTAAAAGTTATAATGTGAACAAAATTTTGTGGTTTCGACTTCGTAAACCAGTTCTCATGATATTTCGGAGATTTCCTTACTTGTAACTAGAATTAGGTTTTCTTTGTTATGTGAACAAAGGCATTAAAATGTAATAAGGAAAATGTAACACAAATCACTCGCACCTACATTCTTCGAATCAAAGTCTGTCCCATTTCTGTATTATTTTACCATGAATGTGCAGTCATTCGTATTGTTAAATATGTAAAAAAGGACTACTAACATTCCTTTGTTTGTATTTAAGGCAAATCATTTGAGAATAACGACAGTCTTAAGTTACCACATTGCTGGGTATACGATTTTACACTTTAACTGTAGAACATAAGGTTTTATATCGGTCTAGTCCGATCATTAGAAATCAAACCGCAGAAAATATAAATATACTCATAATATGCTTTCTAACTAGAGCGTAATTCTAGCGACTATCTCGTAAAATAAAGCTTGATTTACACTAAAACAGTGGCTGTATCCATCCATCACTGGATTAATGTAAACACAATGCTGTGGACGATACAGTGTTGTGTGACATAGTTTCATCTAATTAATTTGCCAACTCGTGAACCACCAAAGTAATGGAACTTAATCAGTATTTTAGTATTAATACGTTTTCCAGTTCCTACTTTTTTGTAAGTTTTATGTTTTCATCACAAAGACGAATCGTTTCTGATCTCAATCGTTGTTTTTATATAGATGATTAAAAGGGGTTTCATACTTTGGTAATTGTTTTATTAACTACCTACTGGCATATTTTTAAAACCTGAAATGTCAGTTGATGTTAAATCTGCTGCAATAATTCATTTTTACTCAGTATCAATAACTTCAGAAGGTACTCAGACATGTCACTCACTGAAAAATATTTGTGCCGCCTTACATGAAAACCTTACTTGAATGCTTAAAAGTCAAATTGATTGCGTTCGCTATGACAACTACTTAATAAAGACAAAATCTATGACAATCTAGCAATAATAATAGTGGTTTCAGGCGCCGTAGACACAATTTAACAGCACTTGAATAATTTTGCGGCATAATAAATGCGACTAAACTCCCACAATGTGTATTTATAAAAATAACAAAAACATACTTCGTCTAAAAACACTGGCCATTCTAGCCACGCTCACGAAATGACATACCGTCACAAATATCACCGAAAGCTCGTGTCAAATATCATTTCGGAATCGCAGCAAGTTATTTACAATTCTTTATGAACTAACTAACTAAATATAATAATTATAATGGAGCCAAGAAGAGAGAAAGTTCCGCTGGATGGGCCGGGACCCCGCGGCGTTCCTGATTGTTATTATGTAAGTACCTAATATAAACTTATTCAAATCTCGCAAAGCATCCCAGTCCCACGACACATAATACCGACGTTGTGAAACATGGGTTTACGTTCTTGACTTATGGACGAAAATCTAACTGCAGTATCGCAGGTTCTTTCTATTCTAAGGCCTTATTTAGGTACTGTGCGTACTATGCTTAAAGTAACGTCGCTATGCCCAGGCGACTGGCGTTCCCCGCCTGTGGCGCTACGCCTGTGCGTAAACACGACCTTATGAATGTTTCATCTATACCTATTAAACACACCAAAGAGCTACGGTAGCCTAGTGGTTCAGGCATGCGGCGGTCGTGGGTTCGAATCCCGGCTCCGTACCAATCAGTTTTTCGGTACTTTTGTACGGAATATTTACCGTTAGCTTTTCGGTGAAGGAAAACATCATGAGGAAACGGGTCTAATCCCAATAAGGTCCAGCTTTCCCTCTGGGTTGGAAGGTCAGATGGCAGTCGCTTTCGTAAAACTAGTGCCTATGCCAGATCTACGGCCACGTAACTGGAAGGCGCGGGTAGGCCCCCACAAGGTGGACTGATGACCTGGCGAAGGTTGCGGGAGCCCGCTGGATGCGGGTGGCGCGGGACCGGTCACTTTGGCACTCTTTGGGGGAGGCCTATATCCAGTAGTGGACATCTTTCGGCTGATATGATGATGATGCCAAATCTTGGGATTAGGTGGCAAAGCGGACCCCGGGCTCCTTAAGGGGCATTACCAGGAACAACGCTAGGAGGATGATGACCTATTAAACAAACATTAGGTATATTAATACGTGGTTCCCCTGGCCAGACGTCCCGCGTCCTAGACTCGACGTACCGCTACGTAAAGTTCGTGCGCAAGCTGCGCGCCCTTGAGGAGGAACAGCGCAAGGGCAACGAAATCAAACTGAAGGAACTCAAGGACAAGCAGTACAGCGACTTCTTCATCAGCTGCGATCGCAAGTAAGTCACTATACTGGCATGTCCGTAGGTCAGCCCTAGGGATTGCAATCCGGTATGATTTTCAATCCGGCCGGATCCGGCCGTGGTATTACGCTACTGCGTATATTAAAAATTAAACATTTTGGCAAGTTTGATGGCAAAGAGGTGAAAGAGGGCTGGTGTAAATAGTACTTAAATATTGGTTTGCTTTAAAAATATTAATAAAACAATCATCCAAAATGCAAAAAAAACTACTTCTTTTGAAAATTTAGTGAAGAATATAACGGATCCGGCCGGATTACCGGATCCGCCGGACCGGATTGCAATCCCTAGTCAGCCCATCTTAGGATGCTTGTTTACTGACTCGTTTAATGCTGGCCACTTGAAAAATAAGCCGCCGGCCCGCCTTCCTGAAAAACAGCACTACTTACTTACTAGCACGGCATTCACACCACGAGCCGCATAAATCCTTGGATAATTCCCTTGCCTAGGTTATGCCCGCCATAAACGCGATCATGCTAGCTTAGTCTGTACATACTACCCTGCGATCAGAGCTTTCTAAGCAAAAATAATTCCTAAAACGACCTATCTGTGAGCAGTAGGTAAGGCACGGCGTGCAGACGTGTGAGGGCTCGGTCACGACTTCGAGCGGCGGCATAAGAGGCAGCGGGCGAAAGGCTGGAGCGCCCACGTATGGTGTCACCGCTGACCAACTCCGAGTGCTGTTTTAACATTATGAATATATATTTTGTACTTAAATGCATATTTGTTTCGTCAGATCTCTACTCAACAACGTGGCTCGTCGAGTCGACTTATGCATGGCGTCTTACCAAACTGATCTAGCGAAGAAAAAGGAAGGGTACCAAATCATTATATCAATTGGCTTATACCCGATATATTCTCTACTGTTGCTCTTACCTTCCTACTTTTTCCCCTGAAGCCTTAAAGAGCTGCTCGCCCGCGAAGAGGAGGAAAACATCCGTAAATTCGTGGTACAAGTCCAAGCGGCAAGGGAGACGGCCTGGCAGGACAAGAAGGATAGACTAGCGTTCCTGATAGCCAAGCGGAAGAAGGAGCATGAAGAAAGGTTCAAGGATACGCCGCTGTGAGTTACACTAAAACTTAAGTGGCTGTCACATTGCACGTAGAACCGATGGCCGTTGGAGCGGAAAGGCTCTCGAGTGCGACTAACTCCCCACAAGGTGGACTGATGACCTGGTAAAGGTCGCGGGAGTCCGCTGGATGCGGGTGGCGCAGGACCGGTCACTTTGTCACTCTTTGGGGGAGGCCTATGGCAGTCTTTCGGTGATATATGCTGATGATGAAGTGATTTAGGCAACCATTTTTTTATCAAGACAACATCCCTATTTCTGTAAATCTACTTACAGATCGAAATGCGTCCACGTTCTACCGTGCCTCGTGAAAATCCGAGCGATGGAGGCTCAGGACATCCAGCTTTACCAGATGAGGGAGAAGGCGGCGCGACAAGCGGCGGAGAAAGAGTTCGACAAGATGTGGCATGAGGTTGCCATGAAGGAGTCTGAGGCTTTGGTTAGCACACTAATACACTATTACACTATTATTTTTATTAGGAGCCTGCGGTGTCCCACTGCTGGGCAAAGGCCCCTCCGTTTCCAGGCAACCCGATCACAAGCAGCGTCTGGCCAATCCTTTAAAAAGGAGTCTATCTCGTCCCGCCATCGCTGGCGAGGTTTGCTGCGTCTCCGTTAACACACTACTTATATTTGCAATATCTTTTGGTGGCATCAATCCGTCCGCATGTAAGGGTAAGTAGTTACTAGATTTGTGTGAGGAAAAACATCCCGAACAGAAAGAGGCTGGCATCTGACAATGCTATTATTGGTGGGCTATGATTCCTCGTACACCGCCAACAAACGGGCCAATGAGTGGAGACTCATCTTACCAGGAGATCGCCGTTACGCTTATTGATCTGGGGGATGTCTGGGGGTGTTGCTTGCAGTGCGTTCCAGGCAACAATAGAATAAGAATAAGAATAAGAAGAATTTATTTATTTAGCACACAAAACACGGAAAAAAGAAATACACTCAAAAACGTATCCTTAAGTGCTAAACGGGAGCCTCACTCAGCATGTTGTCACGGGGGCCGTGACGCTGGTTTTCAGTGAGAGCCCCAAAAATAAATAAAACGACTAAACTAAACAAACAATTTTATAATTTTTAGGCACTGTATGTCTAAAAATTACAAAAGTGAACTTAAAAACTAGCGGGTAACATTAGAATCATTCGACAGTGATTTATATGCATGCAACACTGAAATGTAATTGACTCTGTTCGTACTAAAAAATATGAAAATAAAAAAGTGGTAATAACCAAGCGTAAAACTACTATTACAATGAACAAAATCTTATACAGATAATAAATAATATACAATCACTACATGTGTTGCATTTCATCCCGTCAAAGGCTATATAAATTGTGCCGTAAGGTACAAAATGACAGGCTGGTTCTGTTCAACGTATTCGTGGTTCCTGGAAAAGGCGGGTGTCCGCTGGATACGGGTGGCACATGGTCACTTTGGCACTCTTTGGGGGAGGCCTATGTCCAACAGTGAATGCTCACAATCATGATGATTCGTGGTTTTCAGGCAGCTCGCATGGAATACGACGTAATACAAAGAGCGCGCCGCGACATGGACTGCCACAAATACTCAATGTATCAGGGAGAGCAGAACAAAATTAACCAACAGAAGGAGAAAGAGCGGCTTAAGCAGGAGACGCTGTACTTCAGGGCGTTGTGGGACAAGGCCATCAAGGATGAAGAAGAAGGTACATGGGTCTGAGGGTCCATCAGACCCCTATTTTTACAACAACGCAGTTCACCATCATCATCATCCTAGTCTCTTTTGTGTCTTACCAATTGAGATCGGCGACTTAATTTCAATCAAGGAGAATCCTTTTTTAAATGGGTTTGGCCTACTGAGACACTTGTCTCACTCAATCCCGGATTGAACGGCGTACTTAGTCCGAAGAAGAGACGGGTAGAAGGCGAGGTAGGCCCGGCTGATTTGTGAAGTTGTCGTCTCCATTTTCTATCCAGCTAATTGTATGTACCTACTATCGAACCAACTGAATCATGGCCCACCATAGAACCTTGTTACAATTAACGAACATACGTACGGTCATATGAAGTAAAGATGTCAGTTAATTGTAACAAGGGTCCATGGTTCCTACCTAATCGTGTAACCGCTTAATAGTTTCACTAGTTCATTACATACAATTTGCTCGATGGAAAATGAGACCAAAATCCACGTATCGGACCTATTTCAGCTTGCCTTTTTTCATTCAAGTAATCTGAACAAACAAGCGACAAACCCGCACAGACTTGTTTACTCGTAGCTCTTGTAATTGTGGTCAAACTAAACACATTCATTTTGAAGTTACGTCGTAATGGGCAAGAAATGTACCTACATTCAAGTTGTTACGTAAATATTGTGTCAATTTCAGCTGAACGCCGCCGCTCGGACGCGCGTCACAAGACCGGCCGCGACAGACAGCATGCGATCGAGGAGCGGAAGATGAACTTGGAGAAGCTGGCTGTGGAACAACAAGTCATACAGGACGCGTGGGACTCTCTGGCGGGACAAGGGCTCGCTGCCGTCAAGGCTGAGGAGGAGCTGATCAGGCAAAAGGAGGTAAGACAGGAGAACAAGCGAAGTGACCGAAGAGCGGAAGATGACCTTGAAAAAACTGTAGGATCAGCAAGGTCACGACCTCGCTAGCGTAAAGGCTGAAGAGGAATTCATCAGGCAGAAGGAGGTAAGACAGAAGGAGAGCAAGCGATCGCAGAGCGGGAGTTCACTTGAAGAGGCTGGCTGAAGAACAAACAAGTCATACAGGACGCGTGGGACTCGCTGGCAGGATAGGGGCTCACTGCTGTCAAGGCTGAAGAGGAGCTGATCAGGCAGAAGGAGGTAAGACATGGGAGGAGAGTATATAGTAGGAAAAATGTAAAAACTAACTACTATGACGTCTCTATTAAAAAATATCTGGTCTGATTATCTGAGGTTAGGCCATTTTTCAATTGACAGGCTAGTAGGTTTATTACGTTGCGCTGCTAGTTAACATATTATAAAACTTCCCAAAGAACGCTGTGGAGAATAAGTCTACTATTCTTGACCGATTGCTTGAGTCAATTCCGCAGGGCAGGGTTCGACCAGAGTGGGCCGTTTCACGAAGCTTTAAGTTACAATATGACTAAACAGGCAGACTAAACAGAGGCGCTTGACCAATAACGTCTAGCCATTTGACCTGTACCTCAAATACTTCGGGCACATTACTTGAAACAAAAACTCCATGGAACGACTCGTTGTCCAGGGACGGGTAGAGGGAAAGCGATCACGCGTTCGTTCTTCTACGTGATTAGGCGGATAGACGGATTCAATAAAACCTGTGACACAATCCACCATAGTCCTGTATTCCCGTGATGTCATGCTGAAGACCGTAACAAGTAGAGGAGCATCGCGAGGGCTGCTTTATCCATATATAATCATGAAACCATGACCACTCTGTCAAGAGTGAACGACTGAAGAGAGAGATTTGACCAGAGGCTCTAGTATAAGTTTTACCGAAACAAAACTTTACGATCGCGTTTGCGTTTTACCCTCAATTCGTATGGGATTTGACAGATAAACGCGAACGCGGTCGTAACGTTTTGTTTTTTTTTAATATGTTATAGGAGGCAAACGAGCAGACGGATCACCTGATGGTAAGCGATTACCGCCGCCCATGGACACCTGCAACACCAGAGGTGTTGTGAGTGCGTTGCCGGCCTTTAAGGATGGAGCTCTGGGAACCTTACTCACCATCAGGAACACAACTCTACAATACCTACGAAATAGGCAGCAGTGCTATTATGGCTGTGGTCTTCTGTAAGGCGGAGGCGTCCAGATTAAAGCGTGATGACATTACGCTGTGCCCTACCTCTCTCTCTCTCTGTTTCGATAAAACTTATACTAGAGCCTCTGTGTTGCCTGCTTAGACTAGTAAAACGTTAACTTGTAGCTTCGTGAATAAGGCAGCAGGCCGTTCAATATTGAGCCTCTTGTACACTTGCCCGATTACTTGAGTCGATCCCACAGGACATACATTGATTAGACCGGCTGTTTCATTTTAATCCCACAAAATCGCACCTGTCTCCTTTCAGCGCGAGCTAGATCAGTGCAACCGCAAGATGATCGAGTTGCGCGACGAGATGCGCGCCTCCGAGTCGGCCAACGACGACCTCATACACGAGGAGGCGCAGAAGTACCAGAAGGTGGTCGACCAGAAACGTTGCCAGTACCTCAGCTGGTCGCAGAAGACTAACCGGGTGAGTGTGTGGACACACTTTCAGGGATTTACGTTCTAAGCCTGAATGTTCGTCTGAGGTTTATAGACGGTTTATAGACCACTAACACCTCTAATTTGATGTTTAGAGACGTTTTACATATCTTCAATATAATTATTTGACATGATATGGAGGCTCTTTACAAGCTTTTGTACGATAAGCAATAAATGAATCTAATGTGTATTTGTAAGCTCTGACATGTAAAGCCATTGAGGACTACAACCAGAATTTATCACCTCTGTGGTATACGTTTTCTACATATAGGACATAACTTCAGAGCGACTGTATAGGTACTTACCATTTACCAATACGCTATCGACTATTACATTCCAGGACGTCCGCAAAGCCATGATCGACCAGATCCACGATCGGAAGGAAGCGCGCGAGGATCTAAAGAAGAAACTGCTAGAGCAGGACGAGTATCATAGACAGCTGTTCGGTCAGCTGACGCAGCTGGCGGCGCATAAAGACGTCACTGACGCGCAACAGAGGAAGAGGCATCAGGAGAACCTGGTGAAGCAGATCGAATATAACAAATTCCTCAAGGTAAAGGACACAACACTCACCCAGGTAGTATGATAAAAGGAACTGCTAGAGCAGGACGAGTATCATAGGCAGCTGTTCGGTCAGCTGATGCAGCTGGCGGCGCATAAAGACGTCACTGACGCGCAACATAGGAAGAGGCATCAGGAGAACCTGGTGAAGCAGATCGAATATAACAAATTCCTCAAGGTAAAGGACACAACACACACCCAGGTAGTATGATAAAAGGAACTGCTAGAGCAGGACGAGTATCATAGGCAGCTGTTCGGTCAGCTGACGCAGCTGGCGGCGCATAAAGACGTCACTGACGCGCAACAGAGGAAGAGGCATCAGGAGAAGGTGAAGCAGATCGTGTATAACAAATTCCTCAAGGTAGTCACATACACATTAATTCAAACATCACCATTGCCCACGCCATCCACGCTAATCACCTGACCCCGATCACCTAGGGGAACCTAGCGGCAATTATTTTATATTCAATTAGGAAAAAATATAATGTTCGCTGTTGCGTCACGCACGCCTCGCTAGCCCGGCTCGCGCACTTTAAGGTAGCAGTTCACCTAACAACCTAACCGTTTTTCTCCCCTGGGGGATCAGGCTAGGGGATTCTAGTGAACAAAAGCCCATTACCAGACCGAACAATAACGCTTGCGAATCTTGCGATATCGAGAGAGCAAATTTAATGGTTTATAAGATGAGTCTGTTAGACTTCAAAAATGGAGGTTCTCAATTCTTCGGTTTTTTTTACAGTTTCCCTGGTTATTTAAAGACGCCTTTTTATTTTATTTGAAAGGGTATCCTTCCCAGGTCATCCCATGGTCTGATGGTCAGGATGAGATCCTGGTGAAATCAGGGGAACTCTTCAAAATTGATAGGCACACTTGAAGCGAATTGGGTACTGATTTGAACTCGGTTAAAACTTTGTGTGTAATGTACTTTAATTATTTCAAAATGTTTCTGAAGAATAATTGCACGTGTGTATCGTATGATATATTGCAGGAGCGAGCATTGAAAGAGGAGCAAGAGCAAATGAAGAAGTGTAAGCAGGCGACCGAGGAGTACAACCAGGAGATCAGGCGGATGCTCTGCCGGTCAGTGCTGTGTACTTTTATACATTTTTTTTTTTTTTTTTTTTTTTTATATATATGTGAATTTGCAATCGGTCGCTAGACCATAAGCGAATTTGTGGTGAGAAGAATGGCTTGTCCTGGTGGGGTGGCCAGCGCCACCTCTACCAATCAAATAGGTGGTCCCTTTTAAGTCGCTTGACCACCGCTGACGGGTCCAACAAATCTGCTACGAGTGGATTTTGGTGTAAGGATAGACGCTCTTTGTATAGTTTCTTATAGCGCTCGATTTCAGATGTAACTGTCGGCACGTTGAGATATTCATGAACTTCATCATTTCTTGTGAACCAAGGAGCGTGGACTATTGCCCTCAGAATGCAATTTTGTACTCGTTGGAGACAGAGAACATTGCTTTTACTCGCAACTCCCCATAGTTGGATTCCATACGTCCAAATTGGTTTTAATACCGAGTTGTAGATAAGAAGCTTATTATCTATGGACAGTACAGAGTTTCTTCCTATAAGCCAGTACATATTTCGAAACTGGTGGTTTACTGCATCTCTCTTTTGTTTTATATGATGTTTCCATGTGAGGCGCCTATCAAGATGAAAGCCCAGGTATTTCACACAGTTCGTGTGTGGTAAAATGTCATCACCAAGTCTTATAGGCGGGCAGTTTCCTCTCCTCAAGGTGAAAGTGATGTGGCTAGACTTTGCTGCACTAGCACGTATGCGCCACCTGCGCAGCCATTCGTGGATAGCGTCTAATTGTTGTTGAAGTTTCCGACTGGCAGCGGCTGGATCGTTGTCAACAGACAAGTAGGCTATGTCGTCGGCATACGTTGCCACGGTGATGTCGTTGTCCACAGGTAAGTCACACGTGAATATATTATACAGTACAGGTCCCAGAACTGATCCCTGGGGTACGCCAGCCTTTGTATCAAGAATGCTTGATCGCGTTTCTCCTTGCTTGACTTGAAATGATCGATCAGAGAGGTACGATGCGACAAGCGTAAACATCGAATGTGGCAGTTTTTCTTTAATTTTTGCCAGCAGCCCCCGGTTTTTATACATACATACATATAATCCAATTCCCAGAAGGGTAGGCAGAGATCACGGATCTCCATTTGCTACGATCCTGGCATACCACTTTTATATTTTTATCAAATTACTGGCCGCAATTCTTCTGAAATGTACTCGTATGTTGCTTCGCTTGGTGTTTGCTTGGTGTTCTTTGTTGAAGTTTGTTGTTGTGCTGTGGGATTCGGATAAATCGTCATTCATTCATTCATTCAATCTGGCTGAATCGCTAAACCTAAGTGGTTGTGGGCGTGCCACATTGCACGTAGAACCGATGGCTGTTGGCGCGGAAAGGGTCTCGAGTGGCGACCACGTACCGGAAGACGCGGGTGGACCGGGGACCTTGGTGAATTGGCGCAGAACCGGACAATGTGGCACTCTTTGGGGGAGGTCTGTGTCCAACAGTGGACGTCTTTCGGCTGATATGATGATGTTGATGAACCTCGTTTGAAAGCGCATAGGCGAATCATTTGCCGCACGCGCATCTCGTACAAACGCCAACACAGTTAACTGACCATCCTGTATTTATATAGACTTCACAATACTCTTAAAATTGCGTTGTCGTGCCCTTAAATAAGTCATGCCGGCGCGCGTACTTAAAACTGTCGGACGGCACTGCATCGCGCGCGACGCCACTCTCCGCTGTGCGACACGATCAGCTCGATCAACGGGCTCCTGCGCACTGGGGACCAATTTTTGACTTTCGAGCGCTCGACTCTTTCACTCGAAAACTGACAAAAATTATGAAATACTATTTTGAAATAGCGATAGTAAATTTAAAAACGAGTGGTATTCACCACTCGTATTCAATTCTATCGGTAGAAAGTAAGTGCCGGCCATTTTGAAACTACAAACGTATTTACTTTTAATTGATTTTCGAGCGCTCGAAAGTCAAAAATCGGTCCCCTGATCCTAAAGTGGATCTATTTGTAGACTGCCTGCCCCTGCTCGCCTCCAGGTCCCTATTTCACCAACTCGACAATTGTCACCTGACGACAATTCTCCGTACATTGCTGGATCCACATTCCACAAGTAACCTAGCAACCACCATAACTTCTAGAATTGACAGTGTCAGGTGAAAATTGTCAAGTTGGTGAAATAGGGGTCTGGTTCCTCTCTTATTGTGGGAATGCACGATTAATGAGATGATGAATGATTACTGAGTAGATACATAACTCATCATAGGTTTAAGACTTCTTGTACATATATGTAATATATTTAAGTAACACAAGTGTAATTGGTATTAACCGTTCTTGTGAAATAAAGAAATACTAAATTGAACCTTATTACAATGCACATAAAGTGCACGAATGGTTAGTCAGCTGTGTTGTCGAAAGTACCAGGGTTGAGGCGCTTATAAGGCTACGAGTTCGATTCACGCGAAATGTAGCACGCTTGCCTCGTATGCTGAAACGAACTGACAATGATACCAAAAAACCGGCTAAGTGCGTGTCGGGTAGGTGTAGGGTTCCGTAGTTGCCTGTCTGTATTAGTTACATCGACACGCACGCGCCATGTAAATGATGCCTTTGCGTCGGCCGAATTTGAACGAAAGTTGGCATTTTCGTGTACATTTTAAGTTATTCGACTATTACTCAGTAAATTAACCGTGATAGTTTTTCTCGTAAGTGTCCCGGAGCGCGGTATTTTCCATTTTAAAAGAAAACCGTACATAAACTATAAACCATTTATGCAGGTTTATAGTAAATTTATCAAGGATTATTTCGTTCCTACACGCTTTTTATGTATCGTGTACGGTTTTCTTTTAAAATGGAAATTACTGCGCTCCGGGACACTTTCAAGGGTGCGAGGGGGTGAGCTCGTCCCGCAGGAGGGAGAAGAGTAGATAAAATTAAACTTTGCTCCATAACCTACATATACTGAAAGATAAAAGTTCTCCTTTAATTTTTCCAAATTTGACCTAATTTCACTGTATTAAAATGGCTACTTCTTAGGACGTGAAAAAAATTGCGGCCACAGTACATACAATGAATTTGAAAGGGAAACCATCACGGATAAGTAGGCATATGTAGTTATCGAGTAATAGAAGACCAACTTGCAACTACGGAACCCGACACGCACTTGGCCGGTTATTACGTAGTAGTATAATTAATTTACTAATTAGCATGTAAGGTATAACTGTTAGTGCTTATATTAATGGTAATAAATAAATAATAATATATAAATTACGTTCTAGACAAACTTTTCATGATTCATTCACTTCCTACAATCAGATTTTAACGAACGTAATACGATTACCGACTGATTGAAGCAACCGGCCTTGAATACGTATGTGTTGTTCCAGACCATTCTACAGCGACATGCAGCATCCTTTCTTGCGGCAGATGGCCGGCGGACTCAAGATGAAGGAAACGTGTCCCTGCTCCAAGCCAGACTACTGCGCCGTGCCTGACGCTAAACCTAAATCTTAGGTGCTAAGGGCGGGTTGCACCGACTTACGATTACCGACCGATCAACGTTAAATATGGCGCTGACAGCTGTCAGTCCATAGAAACTTGTCAAACGTTCCATACATTCAGATTTTTACGAACACCGCTTACGATTACAGACGGTTTGGTGCAACTCACCCTAAGACCTAAGACATCGACTGTATATACGCTGCTTGTTAAAGGGTACTCTATATGGGAAGGGACCAAGACAAGAAGGCGTTTATGTTTGCGTTAGACGATTGAAATTCACCTCTACAATACCCGGCCTTACTTAAGGTTTTTATTTTTATCAGAGGAATGTAAAGCATTCTGAATTGGAACAGAGGTCGTTTCGTTCTATTTTAAAACAAAACATATTCTGTTATAAGTATGTATTGGCAATTGCATCGGATTCAAATTAGATTGTTTCTTTTTATTCTAGTGGGTAAAGTTGGTACGTATTGGTTATGTTGTCATTGTTGGTCTTGGTCCAGCGGGAATGGACTAGATACTTACGTATGCCAACTGAGCTTATTTGATTAATCATTTGTACGTGTATTATTATTATACTTTGATAAAATTATTCTTTTATTAAGTAATAAATTATTATCGTATTTATATTTTTTTGTTTCCTTACCTTAGTAATTACAATGCAAGTCTCGTACTAAAAACCGGAAAATAGATACATATCTGGATCACTGACGAATATTTTTACGACTATCCTTATAACACGACAAAATTACGCATCCCGGCTAGTGGCGCTGCGTTGTATGCAATTATTATGCAATATCTGTAGTTCCTGTTTTTTCCGTTGACGTATGTAACTTGGTGGAGGTGCACAAAGACAAAGTTACTTTTGCGGGCCCTAGTGTCACTATAAGCGCTGGCTTAAGTACAATCGTCACGTACTGCCTTTAGTTTAAAAATTCGCCGCTGGCAAATATAAGTTTGTAAAGCTAGCATCCTTGAAACAGGTGTCTTCTTAGTGATGGAGGAGATATTAAATGGAAGTAGGTACGCGTGGATATTATCCAATTTGGATGCGGATAGCGTCGTCAGATGTGTCACGTAGTAATATGGTCAAAACTTGTACAGTTGCGCAGAAAATGCGATAAGTAAAATGTTGCCTTTCCAACGAAGACCATAATACCTAGTCAGGTGGACACCTATTTCTGTTATAATTACAAAAACCACATACCATAGGCTCTACATCATTCTAGTCTGAAATCGAATTAACGTTTTCGCCGCCATCAGCACTATACATATCATACATATATCGGCGTGAATAGGGTTTGCCAGCCTCAGCAGATAACAATCCGTCTATATGTACTCGGCCGGCAACCCCTTACTTCCCGGCCTGTGTAGTAATGTATTACTCAACATTATCAATGTGACGTCCAAGCTCAGCTAGCATTGTTAAAATATAACTGTAACAATAATGGTAGTATTAATTACTCCAGAGGCCGGGAAAATAAGGATTACCGACCAAGTAATCGTCGCTTTTGCAGGCCTAGGCCTCCAATTTTGTACGGAATTCCATTACATATCTTTTATCTCGCTGCGCCCGAAACATGATACCTACTTCGAAGCCATTTATAAAAACCAAATCCTTTTATAAACGTCAATATTTCATTGCATGTTTAAGAAAATTATATTTACGTAACACCTGGCCATAATGCGAGTTTTACTGCACGCTGCGCGTACGGGAAAACTCGCATTGTGGCCAGGTGAAGACGTAAAATTTTGTACGCAACACGGGCGGTAATTCGTAAAGCCCTAGAGCGCATATTTATGGCCCTCACCTTCGGTTCGGGCCACAAACACCTGCGATCTGGGGTATTCACGAATTCACCGCCCTAGTTACGTAATGTACTATTACCTCATGATAATATCTATCCTAGGTACCTTCATACTGTCGATATATTAAATATGCAAGTCGATTCCCTGGTAAATCCTCTTGACGACTATAATTTTTCTACCTGATGTTGACAAACCTAGTGAAACAAGTGACGAAAACAGTGTGCCGACTCCTAAGATACCTACGAGGATTTGCTGTAGCTTACCTGCACGATCGGTTTAAGCAACGTTGGCCGCTTTGAATGAGCTCATGCTTTAGAAAGTAGGTACGTTCACATTGATCCCGTTGTGCAGTAAACAGTCGTTATGCCAGTTAAACCAAGTTGCCCACAATGCCCACTCACTTAACAAAGCCTCTAAGCCAATAAGGTCTCTCCTTTTGCTTCGAATGGAAGGTCAGATAGCAACCGGTTTTGCAAAAACTGCTAGCTGACGACCAGAGGCAGTATACTCACTCGTCCTCGGGGGTTCTGTCGACTTTACGCGCTCCCGCGAACACAACTACTCTCAAACAAACATATTATGTACATTACCTATACTTTCCTAGAGTATTAGATACTTAGTTTAATTACTACCAAAGAATGGAAAACGCGGTTCCCGTATTAACACATACCATTTATAAATTACCTACCTAACAAATACTTAATATTGATCGCTACTTGTTTATACTTTATATCCAAGAAATATTCCGCTACTGAGAAAAATCATTTAATTGTTATTTTCCCTTATGCACTTATTTCATGAATCATTGAGTGAATGCGTATATGCAATGATTAATGGATCAATGAATAACGCGTAATTCACACTCGTGTCACCGACTGTACAGGGTATTTTCCTGGTGGAAGTAGGTATTATGAGTGACTAAGTCGTCGTCACTGGACAAAGAAACCAGTGGTTTAATGTCGAATTGTCCTCAATATAAGGCGGTTGTAAATTACAACAGCGTCAGTTGGGTCCCGACTTCAATCTACAATGTACTCTAAAGTGGTTATTTTCTTTGCGTTGGCGGCGTTCGTCGCCGCCAATGACATCCAAGAGGGGACCAATAACACCCACAGTCGCGAACCCTTTTTTGAAGGGCATTATAAAGGGGAGTGGACCTACACAGGACGGGCAACGAAGGACATCGTCGTCAATTCAAGTGGCATCATCTCCGCAATCAACGTAACTGACCTCAGGGACTCCAAAGACGGCGAAGCGACCATCGTCAGCGGTGGAGTCGGACACAATACCGTAACCATCTCCCTGAAAAGCCCTGCTGTGTTCAGAGGATACCATTTCTTCGTCCAAGTTTATTCGGACGAGGAGATTCATAGGGGCGGCCGCGGTGAAGGCTCCCCGACTCCTCAAGTGACTGTGAAGCCTGTCGCAGAAACCAAGTCTACTGATAAACCAGTTACCGGTAGCACTGGTACGCCTTCGACTGAATTGCCTGCTGCGGATAAAGATAGAACCACCTTCGCTACTACTGGCAAGCCTGATGTCACCTTAACTACCCCTGGCAAGTCCGACGTCGCTGCTGGCCCTGCGACCCTCCCTGCTGGTAAACCTGAAGTTACTGGACCGGCTGAGGTCACTGGTGTACACAAGATGGAGACGGCGGTTCCAGAGGAGGTTGAGGATATGTCGATGAGGGAGCAGATTGGTTTCAACCCATCCAAGGTACATTAATAAAAATGTAGGCTGTTGGTTGTGAGTGTTGTGACGTCATTGCCCTTTGAAAGCCAATAACGGACGTATCCGTACCAAACCTTCACGGCAAAATAATTCCGTAATACATGAGGAGTGCGTTTGACCGTGTCCTATTTAAAGTAGTGTTCAAATGTGTTTTACAAGATTGACATACCATGGAGACAAATTACTTGAAACATGAAGAAACGTGCCAGACTGTGTTTCAAACTATAGAATTTTAATTCCTGGAGTTGCGGGGTACTTCGTGTCAACTTAAGACGTCATTGGCGTTCATGGGGTTAAGGCCTAAATAAAAACACCATTAAAGTTATCTAATAATATATGCTGGACATATTATTTATTGTTGAATTGGATAACTTTGAATTCTTGGGCAACATTGAGCCTACAAAAAGTTATAAGGTGTTCTATGATAAAATCGATTTTGTGATAAGAGCTTCTTTCTCGAATACCAGTACTTTTTATGTACTTAATAGATTATTTCATATAGATATCTATTCATAAACTCACTAAGTCGGTACATTTTCGTTCTAATACGGACGGACATCTTTTTTTTCTACATTTACTAAAGCTTTTTTTAAATAATTTAATCATAAATTATGCTTAGTTTTAAAGTTATCCTTTGTGTCGCAAAACCCTTTGAGTTCATGTGACGTTCATTATTGACAATAATATGTGCAATTAAAACAGATAACTCGAAAACAATCATAGTTCGAAATTCAAACTTAAGTTGTTAGGTACAAATTACCGTTTTATGATTCGTCAAAGGAAGTTCACCCATCCTTACAAGCAGTGTTGGCATCAATCTGAACTAAATTAATCCGGATCGATCAATCGAATTGACGCGTCAATCCGAATTGATCAATTCGAATTGATTCAATTCTGATTGACGCGTCAATCCGATTGAATCAATTGGAATTAACGCGTCAATCCTCAATCGGATTAAAACAAATCTCAATCTAGATTAACCATAGTACCTAAGATTACTTTTCATTTTCAAAGGTGTCTTTTTTGGGACTTACTTACTGGACTTAAAGTCGATATCTGAGGTTCCCAAAGGTTCGCAAACATGTTCCTGATGTCTGTATTGACTGATGTCCCTTTTTGGGTCAATTTTCGAAATTGGCCGATTACGTTCATATTCGTAATAATCGATGTCGACCATAGGTCCCGAAAACTGTTTCCGACGTCAGTATTGAAAGATGT
Source organism: Epinotia demarniana (assembly GCA_945867215.1). NCBI lineage: Eukaryota > Metazoa > Arthropoda > Insecta > Lepidoptera > Tortricidae > Epinotia > Epinotia demarniana. The sequence continues at coordinate 38,253,273 of OX244261.1, read as the reverse complement.
CCCTTCCATTTCGGGACACCACTAGAACAATAAAGGATTAGAATCATGCTAGCTCTTTCGCACTCGTACGTTCTTAGAACGCACCTTGTTATCAGCAGGATGGCGTAATGCAGGTAGTAAAGTAATTACGCCGCTAAAGTGTAGAATCTAAATATTGCCGTTGAAGTTGAAACCATGTTTTGCACCTCAGATATCGATTTTGAATGCAAGCAGTCACTTTCAAAGAATGTCACTAAAATGTCCCAAAACAGGACACCTTTCAATATTGCAGTTGTAAAGATGTTTAGAAACCTCTGGTTACCTCAGATATCGATTTTAAACGCAATCGGGTATTTTCTAGAAATGTCCCAAAAAAGGACCTCTCAATATTTCACTCGGAAACATGTTTCGAAACCTTTGGTAAACTCAGACACTTTGAACGCATTTGGTCAGTTTCAAAAATGGCCTCAATAAAACGGACATTAGGTAGGGTACATACAAAGTAATCGTCAATCCGAATTGCCGATTGAGGATTGAGGATTGACCGATCAATTCGAATTAACGATTAGTAATCGTCAATCTTCATCAATCAGTAGATTTAGAATTAGTTTCTTCAATCGTCAATTCGAATTGATCGGTCAATGCTCAATCGTCAATTCAAATTGATTTTTTGCCAACACAGCTTACAAGTGTACTTTATTTATTTACCGTGTTATTAGCTTTAATAGGTTTAATAAGAAACAATTAAATAAATGACTTATGAATGATACAAATATTGTATTCTGTAAATCGTCTTTCTTAGTACTACTACTACACTTAGACAATAGACAACAACAGGAATGATGAGATTTCTAAAATAAAATTGTGGGTCCACAGAACACAGACTGAAGTCTACTCAGATTGCGCAGCGCGCTGTGCAGTATGACGTGGATGGGAACTAGTTTAAGAGGCCGCAGTAAGCTCGGCCGAATTTCACCATCCCATACAAACGTAGTTACGCTCTCATTTTAAAACTACGTGTTGGATTGTGACGAAACTTTGCATATACAATGACATGAGGTATATCTATGTCTGTAATTAGTTTATATGGTTCCAATTTATAAAACAAACTAAATACAACAAAAACTAGTTTTGTATGAAAAACTTCAATTCGCTGTATTTTTTATTATGGTATCTGAAGCTACAGAAACTAATTTCAAACATAGATATACCTCATTTCATTGTACATGCAAAGTGTCGTTACAATCCAACACGTAGTTTTAAAATGAGAGCGTAACTACGTTTGTATGGAGAATCGAGCTTACTGCGGACTCTTAATGTTAAAGTATTACCGTATCTATACCCTATTCCACGATAAGAAAAATCGTGCGTGAAGCGTTCATTACACCTATCAATTTGTAAAAGTAACAGCCTTCAAGGTAAATGCATTGAATGCTGGCGGTTTCTTTCCATCTTATAGCCACGTCTCTAGGTTGTCATGACAAATTGCTACGTGTATAATGGCCTTTATTCGTCATTCGATTTCAAGGAAAACCATTCTGAAACACAATAACATTACTATTGTTATGTTTACTACTTAAAATAAAAGTATTTTCTTACATTTATATCATTACGTATTTATATACATATAATGTCATTTTTGTATACGTATACTGTCACATACCATTGATTGCACATATTCGAAAAATATTTAAAACCCTGTGACCGTACAAAGAGTGGCTTATATGTATAAATCCAATCGCTTTATCAATAAAAATCGCCGACTTGCGAAGCCAAGAGAGTTAAGAGTCCACCTGTTACCACCAATTTGTTACCAGTGGTTTTTTGCCGGTGGGAACTAATAAGAATAAAAATTTATAGTAATAGGATTTTTATTCCAGTAGTTACTACCAAGTAGTAACTACCAAGTAATAACTAGTGGTAACAAATAGGAAAAATATTCCCAGTAGTTACCACCAAGTACTATAGTGCGCGCCAAGTACTAAAGATGGGGGAAAAAATCCCAGCTGTTACAACTGGTAACAAATAGGTGGTAACAGATGGGCATAACCAGTTAAAAGGCTCTTAAAAGATTCTCAAAAAACAATAAAAATATATGGTCACTAGAAACTGAGCTCACTTAAAATAAGCAACAATAACATTAATATAGATTCGGTAGCATAATTGTAACACTTGTACTTATAGGATAACATATAAAGCAGAATATATTTTTACTTTTTTCAATGAGCCCTCACAGACCTCATACGTCTCCGATGCGCTCTGACGCCTGACACAACAGGAGCTGTCACGTCAGACCGCATCAGATAATGATTCAAGATTTTAATTTGCAAGAACACAAGTGATACATTGACCTTATTTTTAATTTACATTTAAGGTGCTTAAATGTTCTGCCATGTAGGAATGCACAAAGTAATATAAACAATCTTAATAAAATTTAAATGTCAATATGTTTCATTACATTACATTAAATTCACAGTTAAATTAACATCATGCATTCATTTAAATAATTAAAAATTAAAAAGGACTATAGGCTGTTAATTATCTAAATTAAAATATTTATTGATGGAGTAGAAGCACTTAGAAAGAAGCCGTTGAGCGCTCCTCTACATTTTTGTGGATGGCTTTCCCACCATTTGGCAGTTTGTTAAATATGCGAATAAGCATACCAAATGCGTTGTCCTTGTTCAAAATGGGAATATCATCAATTCATCATTCATCATCATCATATCAGCCGAAAGACGTCCACCGCTGGACGTAGGCCTCCCCCAAAGAGTGCCACAAAGACCGGGCCTGCGCCACCCGCATCCAACTGCAAAAACCAACTGCGACTGCGCAAATGTGAATATAACTGTAAGAAATTCATACACCCAATATCGTTGTCGCGTTACGACACGACACGTCAGACAAATTTGAATCGTTTTTATTTGAGAACACTTGGGTCAATACTGGCCAGATATACCAGTATTCCCAGTGCATTCACCAAAATTAATATTCAAAAAATTCTTGACAGACAAGAAATTCTTTTATAAGGGTTTCTTTTTTCCTTTTGATGGAAGATATGGAACCCTAAACTGTATGAGTAGTTCTTTAAGGTCAGAGAGACCAACCAACTGACATTCCACTTCGCATTCGGTTGTGGTATGGTCAGCACCTTTTGGGTACACATCCTAAAAAGTAATAATTGATATCTAAACTTAGTTACATGAACAATATTCTTTTGCTATTTCACTAAAAAACGTGCGCATTAACCGAATGTAAAAAAATCACAAATCCCATAAAAAACTTGGCTTAAGAAATATCTCATAATCATAAACTTAATTACAAATTATGAATGCAGTCCCAATCTATTTAATTTTTTGTCCCATTCACTCCAAATGTAACTTTGTAATCCTGTATATTTATGCAGTTGGTGTATCTAGAAAACTGGACCGATATTGCAAGATATTTTACTTTTTACTGTATTTATAAACTAAACACTAATTGTATTCTAAATTTGAAGTTTTGATGATTGGTCAGTCAGTCAGTGAGTGACAAAATTAAGAAATTTTGACTAGTTATAATTCTTAAACTATTGGTTCAAAAATGAAATATACCATGTTTATACAATGTCTGCTTGGTTACTGAAAATTCAGGCTTCTAGTTTTATACGCAACGAAGTAATAGGGGGGTCGAAAATGGCCTGCAATGCTTCGAGAAATGGATGGTACGGCCGTGCCGCTGTTTTGCTCAACTTGGCGGGTAGATAGGTGCATCTAATCATCGGTAATAGACCTGCACGTTTTTTAGTGGAATAGCAAAGGAATATGGTTCTTGTAACTTATCATGGATTTCCACAAAGTAACACCAATTCAATCACCTATCTGAACTTAGGCCTATCTAGCAGCTCTTGTACATTAAACTGATTAAATACTAATCATACTTGATCAGAGAATGCACCAGTATATCTTGAGGAATGTTCTTCCGACCACTGAGTCCCACTATTTCCATCACCACCAGGCACCCGATGATGTCAACTGCTGAACTCTTAAGGAGGCCTACGGCGGCAGATAAGGAGCCCCCGGTCGCGATTAGGTCGTCAATGATGAGGCATTTGGCTCCTGGACGGATTGCATCTTTCTTGATTTCTAGGATGTCCTGGAAAATTATAAATTTTGGTGTTAGGATATTTTTCAATGTATGGTCTTTAGCTTATTCATATGTTTGCCATAGTTTTTAACAAGGACTGTACTTGATTTAGGATAAAAAACAAAACCAGTAAATTTTCCTAACTTTATAGTGGTAATATAATGCAGCTGTCTTAAAAATTTCCCCTCTAACTTGTTTATTGTTTTCATACTGTCTCTTGGTAAAAGAGATGACAGTGAGGATATTACTACCGCACTGGTAGTAATATCCTCACTCTATCAAGAGTTGTTAGATAGATAATTAATCAATTAATTGTGTATGGATAAACAATTAATTAGTAGGTACAGTAGGTACCATATATAAAATATTTAATTTTTACTTATGTCTACTTTATTACTTAAATCCACGCAAATTGGTGATTGAATTCGAATCATGGCAAAACACCTAGGCAATTTTAAAGTGTTGCCACATTCAGGGGCCCGCCCACCCCTTCCCAGAAAAAAGCCTTTGAACGGGAATAGCCATAATCACTTGCTGTCCTTTATTGATTGAAAACTCATTCATTTAACTTAGCCATATGAAGGGGTTTCCCTTACGGGGTGCTACCGCTACTGATAAAAAAACCCTTTCGAAAGGCTTTTTTAAGCGCTTTTGAAAGGGTTGAAGCGCTTCCTTGTGTTGCATACCCATTCATTGTGCTTTAAAAGCCAAACGAATGGGTATTGACGAGCATCGGCTTTGGCAAGCAAACCCTTTGAAGGGGATACCGTATTGGAGCGCTTTAATAGCCAAATGAATGGGTTTTGAGGAGCATCGGCATTGGTAAGCAAAGCATTACGAAAAACCCTTTCAAAAACCCGCGAAGGGGATACCGGGCGGGTCCCTGGCCACATTTTTCATGTCAGCAGCAAAAGTAGCTTAACCGGGTCAAGTGCTCAAAATGAGCTACACATGACTCTTAATGTCAAGAGTAGGTATAAGGACTGTATAGATCATTTTGAACATGTTATTTTGCGAAGCTACTTCTGCTACTGACTGTTCACATGCACACACATTCACACTGTTTTGGATACCCTGTATTACATTACAAAAGTATTGCTATTGAGAAATAAACCATCTGAATTGGAATCTAAGTGAACTCACCGATCCATACTCCAAGTCATATTTATGCGACACCACCTCCCCCGGAAGCTTGCCCTTCTTCCTCACAGGCACGCAGCCCACCCTCAGCTCCGCAGCCAGGGAGAATGCAAACAGGAAGCCTCGGGACTCCAGACCCACTATCACTTCTATCCCGGGGAACTTGCTGCGGACTGTGTCAACTAGAATGCCCTGAAGCAGCCCGCATGTTTCACCGTCTGATATGGCTGAGAATATGTCCCTGGAAACCGATTTATGATTAAATAAATAATAAATTAGCAATCTGATATTAAAGAGAGGTGGAAATTTTGGTTTTCATCAGTAGTTAAGCCTTTCTGAAGGCTGAAACTAGGGGCCCGGTACTGCCCCTGCCAAGACAAGGCAAAGTTGAAGAATATAAGAATTCTATCTAAGAAATAAATACTAAATTAAACATACTTACCAGAATAATATACCCTTTATAGGAAAGTCTGGATAGCTCTTGATCTTACTCTTTAGCTCTTCGATTCTCTTATCATAATCCGCGTCCATCGTGGTGTATAGCGTGTACTTAGTGTGGACGATAATGAAGTTAAACTTTGGGTCAAGTACCTAATTGAAAACACTTCACCACGTAGGTTAACTGTTCTAACAATACTTACCAGTCCACGTGTCGTTAGTAAGATAACGGACGACTGTGTTGCTAGATGAGCTATTATGTAATTGTAACTATTGAACAGTTTTTTATACAAGTTCTAATAAGTTAAGTATCAAATTTAATAAACTGTCGTAGCGAACCACTTCTATACGGTGCCGTGCCGCCAATCCTTGTCACTGTCAGTGTCATAATCATAATGACAATGACATTTCTGACATGATCAAGGCCAAATTGTTTCAGACAATGTTAAAAACGAAAGCGTAACCTTGCTGAATATTAAAAGAGGAAACAAGTATCTAATGTTTTAAAAGTTTAAATTATTTTCTGATTTAAAAGATTATTAAATGCTAATGCTATTCTTATTTATTTTGATGACTTAATAAGTACATGGCAGACGCTTTAATTTTCGATAAGTCAAACGAGCCGTTTTGTGTTGTGACAGAATTCACATTTTATCTGTCAAAACTCCAAAACTGTCATTTTTTTTTTTTGGCGGGAACGTTGAAAGTGATAGGCGCGCTTAATAAAATATTTTATTGTAAATTAATTTTAAGTGTTAATTTGTACATATTTAGTCTTAATTTTAATTTAAATTCATAGTTGATTTGGTTATCGGTTTAGTGCGCTTCCCCAGTCATGGGGAAGCGTACGGGAAAGCGTTCTCGGTTGGAGGGCTTGGAGCCGGAGCCAGATCTTCAATCTGAAAGTAGTTCTGATGCGGATACAGGTGCGCCCTCGGAGCGCATACCTGCAAAAAAGAAGACTAAAGAAGATGACAAAGAGAAGTATACTCCTTTCAGGGTCAAAAGTTATTACAGGTTGTACGACGAAAATTCAGCTAAGAAAGAATTTATTGTTTTTCTGAATCACAGAGAGGATGGCCACAAATTTTCTGACAAAGATAGACTTGCTTTGTCCAATGCAATCCGAAAGCATTGCGTGTCGGGCGTGATGCATCTAAGAACAATTAATGCATACAAAGTTGGGATTATGTTCGATCTCCCAAATCACGCCAATGTCTTCCTAAAAAATGAAAAATTATTAAATGAAATTCACATGAATGCTTCAATCCCAGCATCTGAGACCGAGGTTACGGGTGTTCTCACTTCAGTGCCGATTGATTATTCGAACCAGAAGATTTTCCAATTAATAGCTTCCAGTAAAAAGGTGATAAGCGTAAGACGGTTTATGCGGCGGGTAAAAGACACGCTGGGTATCGTCTCAATGGTTCCAACTCAGACGGTTGCCGTGACTTTTGCCTCTGTACAGTTGCCTGAATATGTAACACTTGACCATTGGAGGCACGAAGTAGGGATCTATATTCCTCCAGTAAAGCAATGCCTTCGTTGCATGAAATTTGGTCATATAGCAAAGTATTGTAAAAATAATGAAGTATGTTCAATTTGTGCTGAACCTCATAATTTCAAAAATTGTAATAAGGTTAAAACACAATGCGCAAACTGTGGTGGGGATCACGTGGCTATATTTGCTGCATGTCCAATTAAAAAACAGAAAATTGAGGAAAATAAGTTAAAATCACGTAGTGCTAAATATTCCGATTTGTTTTGTGACGTTGCATTTCCGCAGCTCGGCTCAAAATATATTGACACCCATCTAAGTAATCTGACCAAATCTGACAGATTTATGAATCTACTTGTGGAAGCTATAGTTAAAATTTGTGCTGATAAAGAAACGCCAATAAATTCTAACAATATAAAAGAAACACTTAAAAACACTTTCAGGAAACAACCTTAATTTTTTTCTTTATGGACATATTGAACATAGTGCAGTGGAATGCTCAGAGTATAATAAGCAATAGGCTAATCTTTACTAGATTCTTATATGAAAATAACATTCACATAGCAATAATTTCTGAAACCTGGTTAAAACAACATCAAAAATTCTCAATTAAAGGATACAATGTCATTAGAAATGACTGTGGTAATAAACATAATGGTGTAGCAATACTTATTCATAACAATATAGTATATTCTAATATTAAAACTTATTTTGACAATGCTCTACAAAATATCTGTGTACAAATAATTATAAACAACAAGCAGTTGAGTGTAGTAAGTTTTTATAGTCCATCAAATTCTGATCCCCCATTTAATAAAAGTAAATTTGATGCTTTGATAAAATCTATTCCGCAGCCAATGCTTTTTGGAGGCGATCTAAATGCTCATCATATGTCATGGGGCTGTGTTGATACATTGCCTCGAGGTAGAGATGTCTTAGATATTATTGATGGCAATGACTTGGTTCTTTTAAATAATGGTCAAACTACTACAACTGGTTCTTCTTCTTGGCGTCCTAATGCTCTGGATTTAACTTTCGTTTCTCCATCATTGGCACTTTCATGTGATTGGTCTGTTATGGATTGTCCTCTTGGCAGCAGTTATCATTTGCCTGTAATGATAAAAATGATAGTTGGTAATGAAAATAGCTCACAAAGTAATCCAATATGTAATAATGTACATTTGCCCATTCACCCAAATTACAAACAGGTGAATTGGAAAATGTACAGGCAATCAGTTGATTTTTGTTTGGCTAATATTGATTTTGAAAATATGTCTTCGATAGATGCGCTCAATCTGTTTTGTAATATTTTGCGATCTACTGCTGTAGAGTCCATCCCTAGACATAGGTCTTTGAATAGTTCTAATACGTGTACACCAAAATCTTTGAAATTTCCCCGGCTGCCTTGGTGGAATCAAAAGTGTTCAGAAGCTGTACTTAATTCAAAACATGCTTATATAAAATTTAAAAGTGAACCTAGTGAAGAGAATTATATAGAATTTAAAAGACTTCGAGCCCTTAAAAAGCTTGTTCTTAAGACTGAACGGCGTAATAGTTGGATAAATCTGTGTAACTCATTTAACCGGTGCACTCCTTTGACATTAATATGGAATTACATGCGGAAATTTAATAAAACATTCATTTCAAAACACGCTAGTAATAATAGTTGGATATCAGATTTTCTTAAGAAATACACTCCTGATTTTGTGCTTAATGAGTCTTTAAATTATGTTCACACAGAAAATGATAATGATAAGTATCTTACTGAACCGTTTTCTTTGCAAGAGCTTAAATCTGCCCTATTTTCAAGAAGAGATACATCCTTTGGTCTTGATGGAATACCATATATTTTACTGAAAAATTTAAGTTCACAAAATCTAAAGACCTTTTTAAACATATTAAATCAGCTGTGGGAAGAAAACTTAATTCCTGATGATTGGAAAACAGATTGCTTGGTCCCAATTTTAAAGCCTGATAAAGATAAATTGTTACCCGACTCATATCGACCTATAGCACTCACATCTTGTGTAGGAAAGGTTTTTGAACAGCTTCTAAAGCAACGGTTGGAATTTTTTGTCGAACAAAATGGTCTGTTACCCTGCAATCAGTTTGGTTTTCGTAAAGGTCGGTCTTCTCGTGAGAGTATTTGTCAGTTGCAACTTGATGCACTTAACAGCATATATAATAATCAGTATCTTCTTTCGGTATTCTTTGACATTGCAGGTGCATTTAACAGTGTCAATATTTCCGTTTTATGTAGAGAGCTGTCAATGATAGGGTTACCTGGCAAAATAATAAATTTCTTACAAATGTTTTTAACAAACAGGAAGGTTTTTGTTAAATTTAACAATCACTTATATGGCCCAAGATTATCTTCTTTAGGGGTTTGTCAAGGAGGTATCTTATCCCCTTTAATTTTTATTTTGTACATTAGGAGACTAAATCTTATTCTAGGAACAAAGGTTAAAAATCTGCAGTATGCAGATGATTTGGTTGTTTATGTGTCAGGATCTGATTTAAATCAATTAGCTTTGACTATTAATGAGGCATTAATCAACTTACATAAATACTTTGCTTATCTGAACTTAGATGTAAATTCGACTAAAACCAAAGTTTTTATTTTTGGTCGCAAAAGCATGTGTTTGCCCACAGTTTTGTACAATGACATATCACTGCCTATTTCATATGATCTAATAAAGTTTTTAGGTGTTATATTTACTTCAAAACTTTCCTGGATAAAATATGCTGACAGTATTATAACCAAAGCTAACAAAGCATACAATGTGTTAAAATCGCTGTGCGCCACTTCATGGGGTGCAGACCCCAAAATTTTGTTAATCTTGTATAAGTCTCTAGTTCGAAGTCATTTTGAATATGGTTTTCTATGTTTTGCTGGAGATGATAAAATTGTAAATTCATTAGATAAAATACAAAACAAATGTATGCGGACAATACTGGGTGCATTTAAAACTAGTCCTATCGCTGCTATGCAAATTGAATCGAATCTTCCTCCTATTCATATTAGATTTCGTTATTTAAAAGAAAGATTTATTTTAAAGTTATACAGCTTGCCTAAGAACGATCTTCTTCACAACTTGATTTATTTCCAATCAGCGCCTTTTCAAAGGCACATGTATGTTCTTCAGGATTTTACTTCTTTCTTTCACTCTTTGCAGGAGTTAAATATACATCTTGATAATGACCTTCTTCCCTGTTACACAGGCTCTTTTAAGAGTAAATATCCCGATATAAAAATTGTAATAGATTCAAAGCTAACTTCCAAAGAGGAGGCTTATTTATTGTTGTCAGAATGGTCTAATTGTAAATTTATTTATACGGATGGTGCCAAAAATAATAATGCTGTTTCCTTTGCAATTTATCAACCTGAAATTAATAAAGGTATTGGGTTTAATATCAATAAAAATGCAAGTATCTTTACCGCTGAAGCAACTGCCATCTTATTTGCTTTGAAACATGTTAAAGAACATAATCAATATAGTAAAGAATGGGTCATAGTAAGCGATAGTATGAGTGTATTAATAAGTTTATCGAGTAACAAAATGAATGCTAGCACTTGCTATCTAATTTTTTCCATTAAAGAATTATGGTTAGAACTATCTTTAATTGGTATTAAAATAGATTTTGTATGGGTTCCGTCTCATAAAGGAGTTTCTGGTAATGAAAACGCCGACTACCTAGCTAGAACTATTGCTAATGCATCTGACTTGTCCCTGGTTCCCGACAGCAGGGACTTAGCTGTGACCTTGCCATATTCTGATATTATAAGTAATCTAAAACAGCGTATGACTGTTCTTTGGGGAAGACATTGGTATCATTTTACAGAAGTTGAGAATAAGGCTCATTTGTATGCTTTGTTAGATAACCAAGTTAATAGTAAGCCTTGGTTTTGTAAGTTTAAAACTTACATGCATCGTAGGTTTTACACCATAATTACTCGTATGCGCATTGGTCATTGTCGTTTAAATTTTCATCTCCATCGTAAAAACTTTGTCTCTTCCCCTTATTGCGATCATTGTCAAAAGCAAGAGGTTCAGTCTATAGATCACATTCTGTTTAGTTGCTCATCCTTTGGCATTCAGCGCCTAGTGCTGATGGATGAGTTGCTTGAGATTTATGGAGCTTCTAATCGAATCCCGCTTTCAGTAACTGATTTGTTGAAGGAGTCGTCTACTTATTTACCTTTGTTTAATTTTGTACATAATACTGTGTGTATGCTGTAAATATGACGCTAAATTTAAAACTTGCTTAAAATTGTATATATTTTTATTGAAGCATTGTACCTATATTTTGTTGGTCAAATGACTTTTTGGAATGTCTGGATGAGGTGTAAGCTTTTTTGAAGAGCTAAATATTGGATTTGACGTTTTTATTGGAACATACTCAAGACTTTATTACTGGATTTGACTTCATGAATTGGATTGGAACAACTGAAGACTTATTTTTTGGATTTGACACATATGTTGATAATACTGATGACTCAATATCTAGATTTGTTCATATGAATTGGAAATAACTGAAGACATATTTATTGGACTAGAGACTTCTGATTTGAAACTACTGAAGACGTTATTACTGGATTCGATCAAATGAAATTATACTTACTGAAGACTAGGCAGTATGGCCCATGGTCTTAGCCTGTCCGAATGGACGAATTTAAAAAAAAAAAAAAAAAAAAATCCAAAACTGTCATCCAAAGAGTATATAATCACTACGATATTTTTAAACATAAGTACATGTTGTTTCTCAACGACTTTATTGTATCATTAAATAAATTATCGATCGCAAAAGCTTGTAAAGTACAGTATCGCTTTTCTTCTAATATAAATGACTAAGCAGTGTGCGAACTTGAACGTTATTCGGGTATTACCCTACTTTTGCATGTGAAACCGGGGACTTTCGCGTTGAACGATACAATGCTATCCAATACGGATTTAGAAAGGCTAATTGCTGTGAAAAGGCGTAAGATAGAGAATGAGAAAACACGCTTGGGGCTCCCGTCGCGATCAGACGTAAGTTGAAAACTATACATTAAAAAGTTGAGAGTTAGCGCCAAACGGTAACCACCTGTTTGTGTATCGTCTAGCACACCGAGTGACACCGAGCTATCGATTTTCTAGCCAGTACGAACCGGTGCCGCATCGGCGTAGCTGCATTCGCCGGCTAAAATGTGTTAAATCACTGCAATTTGCGTTTCTTTTAAATTGGTGTGTTTAGTGGAGCTGTTTTTGTAAATAAGTGGCATAGGAGTATAATGCTGAATATTTTATGGTAGCTAAGCATGCACAAGTTTAGGCTATAAGTGGTGAGCAATTTATATAAATTAGTCAGCTGCTAGATTATACAAGTAATTTCCCTTGGGAACTTTGTAAAGGTATGTTTGCTTACGTTTAATATTGGTTGAGTGATATTAATATAATAGCAATATTTAAAGAATATATAAAACTTTTAAAAGTTCTTGGCTTAGCAACCACATTAATTGTTATGCTTAGTTATTAAATTAACATAATTATTTAAGTGACAAAATTGTGAGTAATTATAATTATATATCGGTAGCTAATGAATTCACTCTGTATTAATATGAGATTTATTGTCAATGAAGGAAGCTTGCCAAGCAAACATGAATTGAATACAAACAAGTATTTAAATTACTAATGTGTGCACAAAAAACTGTTCCCAAAGTGTCACATCCCAATGTATTTTTCTCAAATTATCATTCGGCAAATAATCATTTAGTCAAAACAACTTATCGTAATTTTACAGTTACCAAATTTTTATTTGGCAAAAAAATGTTTAACAAATAACTACTTGGTCATGTCACTCATGTTTCATTTTACCATTGTATCATTTGGCATAACATACTCTTCCCAAAATATTTCATGGCATAGTTTGCTCTATTCTATGAATTTGTATAACAATCTCATTCATAATAATCAGAGGTCGGAATTTACGTGGCACTTTTGAGCTGTCATAGGGACTTCTTGTGTATCAACTACCGATATTCATAATTATATCGATAAATTATAGAACACAACATATGAAACAAGATTAAAAGTAGAGGTAAACAACAGGCAGTCTTACCGCTAAAGAGCAATCTGTTTAAGATAACTTTTGAGTGGCTGAAATTGTTGAATAGAGTTTTGCAATGAAAACAATGAAAAGTTAAAAGATAACAATTTTAAATTGAATCAGTTCAGTTCAATGTTTTAATATTTATTAATTTCATGTTCGAAGTCTGTTTCAGTGCTAATAAGTGTTTTGTCATTAGTTTCTCTATAAAAGAAATAGATAGTCATAATTTCGCCCAATCCCGATAAGACTGCATGTTGTTTACCCATCACTCGTAATCATATTTTACATATATTGTATTCTGTATTCATCAATAAACATATGTATAATCGGAAGTCGATAAACGAGAAGTCCCTATGACAGCTCAAAAGTGCCACGAAAATTCCGACCTCTGATAATATACCAATAAATACCTATAAGAGACATTGAGTGAAATTTAAACTTACTGATTGTATAAGTATAAGTAGTGTCAATTATTTTGTTTACTCGTCATCATGATTCGCTTGTTCTTATGCCATTTACTTGGGGTCGGCACAGCATGTTTTTTTCTTTATACCTCTTTATCGCCCACTAACTCATCACACACATCCTTCCTATTCATATCGTCTCTCACGCAGTCCATCCACCTTTTTCTTGGTCTACCTCTTCTCTTACAACCCTCCACAATCATACTTAATGCCCTTGTAGTAATATGACTCCACATAACATGTCCATACCACCATAGGCGATTTACTCTCAGCTTTTCAGTTATGGGTGCTACTTTCAGGCTTCCTCTTATATACTCATTCCTTATAAAATCCATTCTCGTCAAGCCACACATCCATCCCAACATTCTCACCTCCGTAACATGCAATCTCGTTTTATCCGTCATCTTTGCGGTCAAACATTCCGATCCATGCATGCCCTCAGATGGTCCTTGATGAGACAGTCCAACAGTCACCATACTTATTACTTCATGGACATTCGTCTGCTATGCTGTCAACACAGTGAAACTTTTTATAGGTTTGGAGGAGCTGATTGACGTCCCTGAATTTTCAAGTAACCATAGGCTAGTAACTTACCTTACCACTGGTCAGTGTGAAACCAACTACCTTACCAGCCACTAGTTACAATCAGTCATGCTTGTCTGCTACCATCACCAGAATTGAGAACCTCCCAGTTCCTCGATGCGTCGCACGGGACGACACGCGTGTTTGTTAACTTGCATGATTAAATCTTACGTAACGTAAATCTTTATTGTGTCTGCAGCTTTTCCAAAACGTGGCATACATTGATCAATCCACTTAGATGCTTCACGCTCCCAGTAGTGTCATGAATTCGAGCTCGGTAGAGCGTTAAAGACTCTAGCCGTCAGGGCTAACGCGAGTCTTCTCAGTACTGCATTACGCTAGTCTAAGCTTTAACGGTTCGAGTCGTCGAGGCTCGCCCGGGCGCTAGAACACAGCACTACTGACAGCGTAGGTAGTAATGAGGAAAACCGTGTAGGCTCTTATAAGAATATGTCTACGGGGTCCCCCGCCAGTCGCAGAAGGCGACTAGAGAGGTGGGTCGAGAGTGTACCATGCGGCGGGGGCCGTGGCACTCCTAAAAAACCCAGGGAAGGTAGAGCCAAATGTAGCGAGGCGCGAGGTGGGCTCCAGTGCGTTCAGTGTGAAATCTTGGAGTCATCCGCATGATTCTGCCCTGGAGTTTTTAGTGGATAGAAATACCACATAGCCCATCCCCTGATGGTTCGCAGGTTTTTCGGAGAAAGAAAAAGGTGGGAGTGGGGATTGCACAATCTATAGGTACCTATCTAAGTGAAGAGCGGACCGAGTCTTCATGCATGGCACAATTTGTAGGTAGCCATTTACGAGCTAACAATGCTTGCAAGCTTACTAGTTAACAATGTTCACATTCCTCCAAACCCCTGAAATATTGATCAGTAGGTAGCTCGTTGACGTATTCATACTATTCATTCCCTGCAACCCCATAGGTAAATGCCAAGACGTATTGATTAGAGATTACTAGTTCGTTGGTCCGTTTTGCTGTTGACATGGTCAGGCGATGGGCAGGTGTTAGGGCTATTTAGGTCCTAAGAAACCTAATAAAAATATAGTTTATGAACACTTAAATAGTCTACGTGTCTGTACTTCGCCCTCGCTTCTTACACATCCTTATGCTGAAATTTGCTATTTCACGTGAACCCGAAGAGTGTTCTAAAGCTCAGGCTTTGTGACTTGTTGTTTAGACGAAAACGACTTGAGACTCTTGAGAGAGTTTGGAACCAAAACCACATTCCTGTTTCGTGCTTTTAGTCGGCTAATCGAGCCATACGAGAATCGTATGCGGCCATTTTAACTCTAAATGAAGGTGTTATTTTTAGGGTTCCGTACCCAAAGGGTAAAAACGGGACCCTATTACTAAGACTTCGCTGTCCGCCTGTCTGTCTGTGACCAGGAACTCAAGAACCGTGTTAGCTAGACAGTTGAAATTTTCACAGATCATGTATTTTGGTTGCCGCTGTAACAACAAATAATAAAAACAAAATAAAATAAATAGTTAAGGTGGGCTTCTATACAACAAACTTTTTTTTATTGTTTTTAATGATAATGGTACGGAACCCTTCGTGCGCGAGTCCAACTAGCACTTGGCCGGTTTTTTGATAGATCTTGTCAATATCTACATACTTAATCGAAAAATATGATGATGATGGTAAACCTACTGATATTCGACCATATAGCAAGTAAAAGCAGTAAAATTGTAATTTTACTATATTCAATAGAAAACTCGTGAGTTTCAGACATATTAAACTAAGTAGATATAATGAAACGAGTCGCTTACATCTTTAAGGTTCTTCATCATCATAATGAGCGCTCGCAATGCCAGCGTCTGTAGCATTGTGCCTATCGGTTCGAAACATGTCTAGCGAAATTCGACCTTAACGACGGAGGTGACCAGTATCAGTATTGTTTATTTAATATATAATGGCAGACAGACAAATTTGGCATAAATTGCAGCAGGCGTTTACCGCGGAAGGCGGTTCATACGCCATAATACATGAAAAAATACACATGCCTAATTTTAAGAAACATACTAAAAAAGCCATACCTATTATTATATATCACGGCATATATTGTCCACAGGAGACTAACAAGGAGAATGCCGCACCAAAGCCGACGAGCGGGGTAGTGAGCGTGGAAAGACTTGCAGAGCAGAATGAGCAGAACGGGAACACGGGAGAGAGGGAGACCGAGGAGATTCCGCCCGACCTAGAGAGATATATACGGGTATGTTACAGTGTAATGTTTACTATACTTGGCTCCTTAGAGCATTAAACCAACCGGAGTGGCCAGAGTCATTTTCTATACATAAAAAATCTGCCGATTTTTGCGGGGGAACGTCAAATGTATGCGTAACGTGAAAATAGCTACGTCAGATAAACGTCAGTCCATACAATGTGTATGACCACTGGTCATATACTTTTGGCAGAGGGGAACGCCTGTCAATGGCCACTCCGGTTGGTTTAATGCTCTAAGCTTAGCTCCGCCTGCACCTACATAGGTACCTACAGTCAGCATTACGCCTTACACCTCAGAGGCTCTAGTATAAGTTTTACCGAAACAAAACTTTACGATCGCGTTTGCGTTTTACCCTAAATTTGTATGGGATTTGACAGCTAAACGCGACCGCGGTCGTAACGTTTTGTTTCGGTAAAACTTATACTAGAGCCTCTGGTAATAAAGGCGTGTCGCGATGTATTTGGCAACTTTGGCTGCTACTGACTATGCTGGCTGTACGTAGAACTCGGGCTATGCCGAAGGTCAATTTTTTATACTTTTTTAAATCGGATAAGTTTTTTTGGAGATTACAAAGATAAAAACTTACGGTACCAGAGGTTGTTTGCCTCTGCTCTTATATTCGTTGCTTTCTGTACTACTGTTCCGTATTATTATTTATTATTAAGGTAGGTATGCAATAAAGAAATTTTGTATTGTATTGTTACCGGATGTGTATTTGTTATATGTAGTAGGTATATTATCGCCCACGTACCACTGCCTGTCGGGTAGAGTCGTTCCAACTTAGGTCAGACTAGAGATTCTTCTTCGTGCTTTCTCGTGGTAGTGAAACCGCCTCTGACAATCTCATAGAAGGAATTAAGAACTCTTCATCACGTGAAATTTAAAGCAATCGCGCGTGTTTTGGATTGTATTAAACAAAAATTATACAGTCAAGCCTTCAATTCACCGCCACAGAAAAACATCGAGGTGGCACTCCCACGCCACGCAAGTCTTATAAGTCTGTTGTTTTTGGACTTGGTATGAATGACAGGTGGGTGGCAATGTTGACGAACCGGAGTTTAAGTCAGTAGCGGCGAATAGTTTGAGGGATTTGACTGATTGCTCCGAGGGTAGGCATCTTTTGGAGTCGAAAAATATCCCTGACTTGCATTCCATTGTTTATGGAGCATATAAAGTCAAGCCTTTGGAAAATCCTTTGAAACAAAACAAGCCAACTTATGGTTTTAACCGATTCGCTGCCACAGAAAAAAATCACCCTCACCCCGCCCGTCACGCCTTACGAAACAAGACCTCTACCTACGCTTAAGGCCGAAACGCACAGAGAGCGGTGGCGGAGCGGCGCGGTGCGGCGCGGAGGCGGTACCGGTTGTAATGTTCGAGCTAATATGAAACGGTCCGCACAGAGCGGCTCGGCGCGGCGCGGTTTTCTGTGCGGACCCTTTCGTGCCGCCACCGCTCCCTGTGCGTTTGCAGATTTAGTTATTGCGAATCACGGGGTCAAGATATATTTGTGGGTGACCGTTGACAGAATAGCGAGGCTGGAGTTCTAGTCAGTGACGGCGAAGGGGTTGAGGGATTAGACCGATCGCTCCGTTGCTAGGTATCTTTTAGAGTCGAACAATAACCTGGCATGCATTCTATTGTTTATGTTCCGATGGACAAAAGCCCGCGATTCCGCTTCCTGCCGCTGCGCACGCGATTCCGCCATTACGCGGAAGAGATGCGCGAATTAAGTCGTTAGTCGCGATTGGACGTGATTTGAATTTCTTCGGAAACAATGGATTGTGTAGCGTGGGATCTTTACTGTAGTATGAAAATAAATTACGTAAATAAAAAAAACTCCCACGATACCAGCACCATCTCGACAGACGTGACATTTTATTTTCTAAGAGTAAATTTTAAGCTACCTATCCTTACGCTTTTTTAGAAACAAAATCAAAGGTATATATACAAACAAATATGTTCTTTTATTATAGTTGAAAACAAACATTGGTTCCTCTCCATAAACTGAATCGAATTACTTCGAATGGCATCTTAAAAAATTGCCTATTCGTGAGCTTGACCTGGAGGTTAGTGAAACATGTTTTTCACTTAGCGTGCAATTAGGTATCTATTTAAATTTTATTGCATGCACATAAACAATAAGCACAAAAGGGGGAACTTGATTTGTATGAAATTGCAGCGAATTCCCTATAATTTCAATTTGGCAATAGCTACCTATTTGTTTAGCTCGACCGAATTACATGTAGGTGGCCAAAGGTGGCAACTTTGCCACCGTCTGCCAAGTACTTCCGGCCATTTCAGGACTGACAGACTTGGGTTTGCTCTCTCATACGATTAAAGAGCTACATGATGCCACATGTCTCGTACAGTCGCCATCTGATATATCGGAGCGGCCAAAATGGTCACAAATATCTGAACAAGTCTAATGCCTCGACAATAGAGAGGTGGTCAGATATTTGCGAGCATTTTCTACCATCGACTGTTCTGTTGTCACATGACGTAAATATACCTGCCCTTACAATTTTTTACCGGAGAACAATGATTTTCAAACTTTTGGTGCGATAATCGTTTGATTCTTGCTCAGCACAACTTACGACCAGCTACCATGCATTTTATCGTTTTGTCATTAGGTGTAGGTGTATTGGGAGTGGGCTTTTGGACTATTAACTTATCTCTGACGATAAAGCACCCTCATGTCATATATCTATACATACATGGGTGAGGACCAAATTCTTGGCCATTAGTTAGCGTCGTTAATTGGTAGTAGTTAAAAAGTTGTTGTGACACGAAAATTAACCATAGAAAATGTATGGCTAATTTTCGTGTCACAACGGAACTTTTTAACTAAGTACTATCAATTAATTAGGCGAACTACTGGCCAAGAATTTGGTCCTCACCCACATATTAATTCCATAACTCACCGCACCCCGCGTTATTGCTTACAAAATTTTCAAAAATACTTAACAAAACATGTGGTATATCGTATAATTACTCCCTAAGAGTTACTATTATTACAGTAGGTGTTCCAATCATTCAGCGCCACCATTCGAGCTAACTTGGAAATACAATAGCATGTTCCAATCGCGATAACCCGCGATGAAAATTGAATACCTAAATGAGGTTTTGATGGAATGATTGATTGAACGAATACGTAACTTAACTGCCAGTAACTGGCATTGGAGTGTTCTTGACGTTGTTTAGTACTATGGTTCCAATTTGGAGTGTGAATTGTGTTTGAACGCGTTAAAATGCAAGTAATGGTTCGATTACATTGATCCGTTTACCACCCCACTACGACTGGCAAATTAGATGAGTTTATTTGTTTTTTTGGCGGGCGCTTTTTGCGAACATTCTGACGAGATCTATTAAGGCCCAAGGGTACCTAACTATAAAAAACCAATCTCGTTCGTTTGTATTGGCTACACCCGCCCGTTAAACCCTCGTATGCTAAGACACGGATCCGTGTACATTTGAACTGAATTTATTGTTTTGAATCTCTAAGTCCTATTTTGATTGGACAATTTTGACATCTGCATGCAAGGGGTTCAAGCTCGGCCACGAATGCGAGCGGCAGCGGAAACGGCGCTCCATATGTGCGACCGAGAGATCAGAGCGGAGCCTCTCGCTCTTACATATAGCGCATCGCTGCTGCTCCCGCTGCCAAGCCGCTCAAGGTTGTGGTTGAGTGAGACCTTAGACTGATGCAGGTGCAACCACTAGTTATATCATGATAGTCCTAGCGTTTGTTTTCCCGGCAGTGCCTTAAACGAGCTCGGGGCCCGCTGTGGCACCTAATCCCAAGATTTGGCGTAGGCACTAGTTTTACGAAAGTGTCTACCATCGGACCTTCCAACCCAGAGGGGAAACTAGACCTAGATTGGAATTAGACCATCAGGCGGGTTGTACGCTTGTTTGCCACTGTCGTATAAAAATGCAATTACACCATAATCGTGAACTGCTGCTTATCTGGTAAATGGCTTTGAAATAACCTGTGATGAATATCGAAAGAACCAACGAGGCAGAAGCTATAAAAGAAATATTCTGTTCTATGAAATTATAGAAACAACTTGATAACATGGTACACAGTCTGCCTTAATCATAAAGGCATTTACTGTGCATTGAGTAGCTGCACGAAAACTTGTCTGCCTTAGCTCTTATGTTCTTAACAAAAGAGTCGTATTCAGATCACCCGCTTACCTACTTGTGCTGCTAACTGTATAAGAACAACTATATTGTATATTCTTGCCGTGCAGTGATATCATTGCCAATGCCAAATCAACTAAGCGATATAAATTAGGTATATCGTCGTCGCCCACGCGTTTAGGTTTCAAATATAACGATAATGCCTAGATGTTTGTTACTGGACACAGTGAATTCAGTCACTCGTATGATTTAGCATTAACAAATATTATCATTACAAATGATGGCCGAACACGCGATGGCCGTTGGGGAGGAAAGGTTATAGGAGTGCCACCACCGGTAAAGGTCGCGGGAGTCCAATGGATGCGGGTGGCGCAAGGATCACTTCCGCTGTTTGGGGAGACTTATGTACAACAGTGGACGTCATTCGGCTGATATTATCATGATGACAAATACCTTTGCATACCTGCTTCTATTTTATAAGTGGTTGTCATCTTTTGACACACCTTTATACATAATCGACAAGACGATTCTAACGAACCCCATCACGACAAACGGGTTTGTCATGTGTCTGTTAAATAGTAGTTCCTATAGCCACATTCTACCACCAGCTTCACATTACTTGGTGTACAAAATTTCAACTCTAATTTTATTTTCTTGGTTTGATCTAAGCAACCCGGCCGTATAAGCATTGCAAGTTAAATAGAACCTAGTAATAATA
Source organism: Epinotia demarniana (assembly GCA_945867215.1). Taxonomy (NCBI): domain Eukaryota; kingdom Metazoa; phylum Arthropoda; class Insecta; order Lepidoptera; family Tortricidae; genus Epinotia; species Epinotia demarniana. The sequence continues at coordinate 38,231,861 of OX244261.1, read as the reverse complement.
GTTGTTATATAGTAGTGGAGATCTAAAAAAGAGGCATGAATATTCTAATAAAGACCTCAACTCCACATAGGATGGGAATTGAGAAACCTTGCTCTTTGCTAAACAATTAAACCATGTTCAACTGTACGCACCGAAACTCAGCGCAGCGCTTTCGCTGTGACCAAACTGTAGTAGCGATCTAGCGATCCGGATCGACATGCCAAGAGTTCCGACCATCTTTCAAAGATGGTCGGAACCTTTCAAAAACTTCTGCCCTCACAATTATGCAAAGATTCTTTTCATCGCAATTTTGACTGTACACGGCCATTAGCCAAGGTTTCACGCACCATTTATCTTCTTAATGGCTTCGGGTCCTTGGGAACGTTCCCAGTTTAATATCGGTTTGACATTGAAACTTTTGGACAGTTGCCAAAACGATGCGCCACTCTGCTAGGCCGGAAAGCCTCAAGTCTGGATTGGTCTGGATGCAATGCAGCCAACCTTCGGACAAATCGGATTGAAGCCAAGTCAGGGCGGGGGAATAAAGACAACCGTTATTAAGGTATACATTCTTTGCAAGTTTTTTATCTTACGATATATCCTGAATGTCCTACCCTCACTGGAAAATACTCAGCTGGGATGGACAGTAAAGTAATCATACGTTGCCTAAATTATTCAACTACATAGGTAGTTAAACGATTTTGCCATAGTAAAATTAACCTTTTATACACGTGATTAAACAATTACGTGTTTATTAAGTAAATAGGAACACGTAGTACCGAACTCAAAGCTGGATCCTCAATAAGGTGATTCAGTTTTAAAGCATGTCTTTCTAATGGCCAAGTCTTTGGCCTCTGCTCCTTAGGCCATGGGTCATGAGTCAAAGCTGTCAATATAGTTCTGGCTCCCTTCAACTGACATGTGCCCGATCTCAGCTTCGCCTTCTTATGACTGCGCTCAAGTTTGATATCACTCTCAACCAAACTTAAAACGCGCTTGAGCACAGACCTTAGTACCAATGTTATAGTGGTGGCGTCATAGCAAGTCATGCAAGATGCTCCTGTCACCCACACACATCAAAATTAACGTTCGCACAGCGCCGATACCAGGCGAGCAGTAACGCGAGGTGACCTCGACGCACATTGCACTATGAAAACAGCAGGCCTGATTTGGCTATATGTAAACATTAGACTCATTAGGAATTTTATCAGACTTGCGGGGTTAGCAGAACTGACGCTGCGACGCGACGCGAGACGAGTAAATTCTACCCTCCTCTTTCTAATTAGCGCAGTGCGAGTGGGACAGGAGCCGCTGAGTCGCGCGCGAGGCGTCTTAGCAGCAAGTTGTGCTAGACGTACAGTCGGACACTGCAGAAATGAAAGGTAGAGCAGAATAGTGCATTTTACGTCCCGTCCCAATAGGGGCGAAGACACCTAAATAAAATAATCCATAATGTTGTATTTTCTCGAAAAACGATTAAAAAGGTAGTCTAAGGGTGAGTTGCACCAAACCGTCTGTAATCGTAAGCGGTGTTCATTAAAATCTGAATGTATGGGACGTTTGACTAGTTTCTATGAACTGACAGCTGTCAGCGCCATATTTAACGTTGATCGGTCTGTAATCGTAAGTCGATGCAACCCGCCCTAAGGGAGAAAAAGCAACGCAATAGATTACATAATCACAAAGTTAATATTGTGGTGTGTATTACCGAGATATTGTGTTTACCTGAGCTGCGAGTTCGTCCTCATCGTCATTCACGATCAAGTGAGACTAGGGTCATTAACTTGAATAAAAATTATTTTGTCTGCGCAACGCAGTATTCAGCAGACCGTCTGCCTAATAGTTTCGCTGTGAACCTCGAACAATGCAGCCAGAAACAATGTAGCCGCCGCCTCAGTAGCGCGTTTTGGACTGAAACTGAGCTCACTGGCCGCTTACACACAACCAACTTGTATTTACCGTCAATCATGCGATAACAGACTTTATATCAACGCGATTAGAGCGTTAATATGTGACGGATAAGTTGTGTATGTGTGATTTGAATTTGGAATCGAGTCGGGAATTCAAAATGTTTGGTACAAATGTTTTGTTTTTAATTTCCGTGTTTGTGGTATTTAAAAGGAACGGATGCTTTAAGAGGTGAGTTTCGATACGCTGTCATGTTTGTTTATTGTCTAATAGCGAGAAATGTGAATACCTAAATTAAGTACTGACGAAGTCAGAGAAAAAGAGTTGCTCCAAAAATTGAAAATTGACAGTGTGTGTATTATATTATATGAAATCCATTAATGAAGTTTTTGTTGAAAATGCTTAGTAGGTAAATTACAAGACTACACAAGGGTGTTTTTTGAACCGACTTCTTGCAGATGATATTTTGTTCATATCATTATAAGTAGTTACTACTGGACGGTAAACAAATACGTTCTTTCCGAAACCAATAACAATGTGACGTATTAGATAACATAGTTAGTTACCTCTTTGTTAGCCAACCGTAGGTGCATTTTCAATAATTCGTGCACCCAATTACCGTGATTGTTAAATAAAAATTGTTGGCGACAAGGCGGCCGCATCAGCAACGTAACCTCTACGTTGCATATCATACACCAAAGACAATAAGGGACTTTGAGTGACATGTGATAGACGTTTTACTTACGTCACCTTACGGCTCTTGCAGCACATCGCGAACATCTTATTCTAATTGTTTGTAATAATTCTTATCTTCTTTCTAAATGTCTTTCTTCTTCTCGGCATTAAAACAGTGTACAGTCCACTCGCATTTTCAATACGTACCTAAGTCTAGTTATCCTTCAAGCACAGAACAAGGCACTAGACCCAACAAAATTAACTCGGTGTCAGTTTTGTAACGGCAATGAAGCATTCACTTTGTATAAAAACTAACTTTCTCTGTTTAATTTATGAATTCTATGCCTATACAAGTTAATTAAATGTGAAAAAAGTTCATTTTCTCATGATTTGTATGCTTAATTTTCGTTACAAAACTGACACCGAGTTAATTTTTGTTTAACAACTCACGCTAATTGGGTGCACGAATTATTGAAAATGCTCAGGTACTTGTACCTTATTACGCTCTTCAGTAACGAATTTAGTCGGTTGTTGACTTTCTGTGGCACTGTAAAGGATTAGAGTGTGATCAACTTGGTTCAATAAGGTTAATTAAATAAAATAAAAAATCCGATGGAATTTTCTGCATCCCTGCCTACGAAGCTGTTAAAGGTCGAATCCCGGTAAGGGAATTTATTGGTGTGAAGAGCACGAATATTTATTTGTTCCTGAGTCATGAATGTGGTCCATCATCATCATCATCATATCAGCCGAAAGACATCCACTGCTGGACATAGGCCTCCCCCAGAGTGCCACTGTTTCTATGAATTTAAGTATTTATCTATATAAGTATCGTCGTCTGATACCCATAGTACAAGCTTTGTTTGGTTTGGGAATAGGTCGATTTCTGTAGTATTGTCCGCAAATATTTATTTATTACTTGTTAAACAACTTTGTGATGTGTGACGACCGTGGCTTAGAGAATTCTCGGACCTATATTGATAAACTAAACTTTCCAAGTCAGATATTGATATCGCAATCAAGTCTGGTCCAAATATGGTCGATATGTTTGCGTAGTGCTTTTTGTTTTTGTTTGTTCGTAAGGTCATAATGATTGCTGAGAGACAATCCAAACATTAATAATGAATACTCTAAAATAACCGACTGCAGTTTTATACTTCGTGATGCAGCACACATGACATTTTCACATATCTATTCCATGATATGATATGATATGATATGATTTATTTATCTCACAATATACAATTTCACTTAAAATAATCACTTAATCAATTTTAGGAATTTATATTGTGATTGTCAGTTTTTTTACATTTCAAATTAAGTACTTTCCATTTTAAAACAATAACAAATAATTAAATTAAAACTATACTGACAAATATTTAAACGTGATCATTAACATTAGGTACATGTCAACAAGTTACAAAATTATATATAAAAATCGGACTACTCTGTAAAAAGTTATGCGTGATCATACATAAAAAAAAAATATACGCGTTGACTTGAGAACCTCCTCCGTTTTTTTCGTCGGTTAAAAATAAGGTCACCGTATGCGGGTCGTCATTGGTCAAAGAATAGCTAAACAATTTAAATGAGTATACAATTCTGATGTCAATAAAGATACAATTTAAGATGAGTAATAATAATAAATCTAATTAGTGATGTCATAACACTAATCTATTGAATATAAAGGATTTTCCAATAAAAAGTTTCTTAGTCGTCTCTTAAATATCTCGTTAACAGTTTCTTCTTTTAGTGCTTGGGTATGCGCTCGTAAAATGTCGGACCAATGACACGTGGGTTTTTGCATGCCAGTGCCATGCGACATGATACTTGAAGACTGCCGCTTCGTCAGGGAACACACTTAGCGTTAGGTATCTAAGCGTTAGTCCCGGTTGCATCCTTACTATAACTATATTTTTTTTGCATCCCTTTTAGCTTTTACGACGCTAAAAGTTACAATTGTAGAAAGTCCAAAAGAGAGAAAGCGAAAAAATATATCTAGTGACGAAAACCCAATTCAGAATCTCAAAGAATTACGAAGCTACAACCGTTTTACTACGTTTTACTTGCTTGTTAGAGAGAGAAAACGCTCACAGATCGTGACGTCATGACAACCTAGACATTATTATGCAGAAGCGATATACATCATCATAACTAAATCTTAACAAATCAAAGAGATTTGTTAAGATTTAGTTAGTGGAAAACGTTTAGCCTGAAATGGAAATTTCATATAAAAAAGTACCTAATGTCAGTCGCGAATTCCCTCTTAAACCTGGACCTGGCAACGATCGCGGGAGTCCGCTGGATGCGGGTGGCGCGGGACCGGTCAACGTGGTCTTCGGGGGAGCCCTATGTCCAGCAGTGGACATCTTTCGGCTGATATGATGATGTTGGTGTGTGTCTTATTTCCCCCGACGCAAACAGATGCGTATGTGTATCTGTCTGTAGCATCGTAGCTCCTCTCTCCTAGCTATGTATCCCACATGGTGTTCCAAGTGGCTTCTCCACTTCGCTCTGTCCTCGACATCTGTTTCATGTCTTTTCGCCCTACATCCTATCTTGTTCCGGGTTTGCCTCGTAGCTCCTAAACGAATAATCAGTTACATTATATTTCCCATATACTTAGATATACAAGATACACTTATGTTCGTTAGTAGATACATAGAAACCAGTCAGTGGTCAGTCGACACCGATTCTAATACGGTTTTTGTGTCCGAAAGCTGACGGTGATCTAGATGGTTCTTATAGCTAACGTTTCAACAAAATAGTTTCAGTCACTTATTGAACTTTGAAATGACAATGCCAGGGGTTTTTCAACTTTTCTAAGTTGTTAATTATGTTCTAAATATCAACACCGTTCGTGTTCTAGAACATTTGTCGCCAATAACCGCAGTTTACTTTTCGCCACGCTACATCATGGCATGGCATAGATAACAGAATTAATTTGTCTAATGTTCTGTTATCGGCGCGCCCCGCCCCGCCCGCCATTGTTTTGTTCAGGAGGTGCGGCCAAGGTTTGGCGAAAAACAAATAAACGCGCATAAGTCATGACTTTATTCCCAGAAGGGGTAGGGAGCATTCGGAGTCTCTTTGCTACTTTTAGCAGTGGTCTGTGTCGTTACCATACTAATTACCACTTTTATAAATGACTGGCTAAGACCAGGTGAAGCAGCGGGATAAAATATAGCCTATTTCAATCATGAAGAATTCTGTATATGTCACACAAGCTAGATTTTCCTCTGTTGTGATAAAAGGGGCAGTAGACTAAATCACTCTTTTGTAGTAATTATTAATTAATTGCATTCTGTTTCCAACTAACATGAAATCAAAAGAAAGTTTTCATTTAGGCCATTCTTATTATTTTAGATTAAATATCAGTCCTGTATAGAGTAATGTTGGAATTTTTAAATATTTATGGTTGGTAGAATTGGCCCGTTCTGTACATTCCAATACCCTCGACAACAAGTGTTATTACCATGCAACACTTATATGCATTCGATTGGCCACTTTCCCACCCGGAAATTATAAAACTACCACGTAACCTCTTAACCTAATAACGGTAATAAGTTTCGCTCCCTTCAGGAAATTCCCCCATTACCTCCATACATTATGCGTGTTTATACTTATACGCTGTGAATTATGGCAGGTACGGCCTTGGCCGAAATGAGTCGATTTAATAAATTACTGCGTAACATCCCTTTTTTCCACCCTGAATATATATATGAGCATAGTATAAGAGCTGACGGCGTACTTGTACTTAGCAAGCTGTTATCATTTTAAGCCTCCACTATACGTATCGCGGCGTATCTAATCACTATGACAGCTGTCCTGTTAGTGCAATTTGACGACTACTCTAGCCTAGTTGGAGTGACCCTATCTACGAAGCTGTAGGTCCCGGGTTCGAATCCCGGTAAGGGCATTTATTTGTGTGATGAGCATGAATATTTGTTTCTGAGTCATGGATGTTTTCTATGTAAGTATTTAAGTATTTATTTATCTATATAAGTATGGTTATCGTCGTCTAGTACCCATAGTACAAGCTTTGCTTAGTTTGGAACTAGGTCGATTTGTGTCAGATTGTCCCAAATATTTATTTATATTTGGGACTATATTACTGGGTATTTATACTGGGTTCATGTGCTTCTACACACACTTCATTTCTTCTCTGACATCATTTCTACATTCGTAGGTACAGATTTTTACAGCCTGTCCATCCGATAGATGTTTTTTAAACCCCGACGAAAAAAGCGGGTGTTATAAGTTTATCGTGTCTGTCTGTGTATCTGTGTGTCGCTTTGAATGCGGTTTTTTTTCTTTCATAGATAATTTTACCCCGAGTGTTCTTAGTCATGTTTCATCAAAATCTGTTCAGCCGTTTTTGAGATATTGGACTTCGAAATGAAAATGTCGGGGGTTCTTTAACTTTTCTAAGTTGTAGTTATCATTTAATTTCCTCCCGGACTGCAGATAGTTTGGCAGTGCTACAATATGGTACTTATTTTATGTTAACGGTATTCTATCCCATTTATTGACTCTAGCTCCTAGCTCTACCCCGATGCGAAACAGCTTAGCGTGCAAGTTCAGTCTACAGATGGCCCGATACCGACTTGGCAGGACCTTGGAACAGAACCACGTTTGAAGGAAATGCCGTACATACAGTCATACATACATATAATCACGCCCGTTTCTCCGAGTTGTAGGCAGAGATCACGGATTTCCACTTGCTACTCTTTTATACATCTTTCTCTTTCAAATTTTCTAAGTGGGCTTCATCTAAGCTGTAAACCCTTATCAAGGAGAGCCTTAGAGTACTGCACTGTAAAAACCATCTTCTGGTTGGTACTGGAATAAGTTTATATCACACAGCATACCTACTAAAATGATTTCCAAGTGTACAATACATGCCGAGACATATTCAATTTTTGTAACCTGCTGTGTTCCAATTTTTAATCGAGATTTAATCGTGAAATTTAGTCGATTACAATGGCAACTGATTAAATTAATCAATTTAATCTTGATTTTTGATGAATTTGACGTATGATAATATTGCAGTATGAACGAAATGTTCTCTGTAACAAATTAATATGTCTAAATAAAACAGTGCATTATTCGTTATTGACTAGGCAAGCAAAATCGTAATCATCCGCCAACATTGCAAACTAGCTCTTTGTGTAACCCTTTTGCGAAATAGGCCGTAGCGTGCAATGGTCGCGCAACCCGATACTCGCAAGGACTTCCAAACTATCCGAGCCGATGCTATCTCACTTCCAGAACTTACATAAATCCACCCGATTTTAATGCAAAAGCTTAATTTACTTCACGACCTTAGGGCCGTACCTGAGCCCTTTTTCAGATCTAAGAATTCTGGATCGGTATTTCTCTAGGAACCAGTCCAACTGCCACTGCTGTAGGTTCCAGTGCCACTTTTAGCATAAATGCGGCTATAGGTGATGATGATGATGATGTCGGAATGTGATATCGCAGTGATAGGTTGCTAGCCCATCGGCCACAACACTTCAACCCTGCACCCGCAGTCGACTTTTACGACACTCACGGGAGGAACGGGGGTGGTGAAATTCACACACACCTAAGACTGAATGCGAACTGTCCATCAATAATCGCGCACGGCACGATCGCTAACTGGCCAATTACAAAAGTCGCGCGCGATTTCACACGGTGGGACGGTTCGTAGCGGTAAGGGTTCTGAAGGTTTTATGTGTATAATCGATTTAACCACCAGATATTAGGCTGCGTAAATAGAGGTTCTTTTTGTAGAGGCTTTTATTGCCAACTGGGTTGGGGTTAGAGATGGGTAGGGGTGGGTAAATACCGGGTAAATACCCGGTATTTACCCAATGCACCCGGTAAATACCCGTATCTACCCAAATTGGTGGGTATAAACTATTTCGAATGGATTTTTTCATAAAGTGACATTTTAGGGCCGAGTTTTTTTTAATGAAATGTTTAAAGCCTTCTGAACAACTTTTGTTATTGCTAAATATCCATTATGATGCATAGTTTATGAGAAAAAAAATGTTTGTTATTAAAAATACCACGTATTATTTTCCGAAATAAGATCAAGTTAAAACGGGAGCCACTACCAGAATAGTAACTATAAGCCTTAACAAAATGTAAGAAAAACATTGAAATAGTGTTGCCTTCTACTTATTGGACAAGAAATCATCATCTTGCTAGGCCTTTTTCCCATTTACTTGGGGTCGGCCTTCCCTGTTCTTTTTCTCCATTCTGCACGATTGAGTGCAAGGTCGGCGTCTATATTAAGATCTTTCAGGTCTCGCTGAACCGTCGTCAGCCAGGTGGCAGGTGGTCTTCCGCGTCCTAGCTTCATGGTTGGAATATCGAGCGCTACCTTAACCATGTAGTCTACTGGGCGCCCCCGTACATGACCGTACCACCTCAGACGTTTTTCCGTCAGCTTTTCTGTTATTGGCGCTGCTTTAAAACTACCCCGGATATACACGTTTCTTATCTTGTCCATCATGGTGACACCCGCTGACCAGCGTAACATGCGCATCTCAGTGGCGTGGAGCTTGTTCAGGTGGGGGTTTATTTGTAGCCCAGTACTCGGATCCGTACAACATCATTGGTCTTACTACTGTCTTATATACATGACCCTTCACCTTTAGAGGCATTTTTCTATCGCCTAGGATGCCTGTGAGTTCTTGCCATTTCATCCAGTCTGTCTGAGTTCTATGGACTACATCGCTGTCAATCTTTCCGTCGTTGCTGAGTACGGAGCTTAAACTTTGTAACAGTTGGCAGGCGATCATTACCTATATAGAATTTGTCATTTTCTGGGTTATTAGCCGTTTTGTCGAACAGAAAGGACATGTGTTTGGTCTTCTTCCGACTGATTTTTAGGCCGTCCTTCTCGCGCTTCCATCCAGCTATTCAAAGCGTGTTGAAGGTCAGTCTCAGTCTCTGCTATTAAGGCCAAATTATCGGCATATAGAAGGTGCCAGGGTACAGCCCGTTGGCATTTTCGTGTGAGGTAATCCATCGTGACATTAAATAGAAGTGGACTAAGTGTGGAACCCTGGTGTACACCGACCTTGAGCTTGAAGCTGTCACTCGCACCTGCTGAGCAAATCACCTGTGTAGAGACGTCTGTGTACATGACCATAATAAGATCTATATACGACTCTGGGATAAACTGGGCGCGAAGAGCCTCCCATATAAGGTCGCGTGGTACATGGTGCAACGCCTTCTCAATGTCGATGAATATCATATGCAGATTTGTGTTGTTGACTTTGGCTTTCTCAATCAGGATTCTTATAGCCTGAGTAGCGTCAGAGGTGCCCTTTCCATTTACAAACCCTCACTGATTGGGTGTGAGCTTCACGATACCATTAAGTCTGCTGTTGATTATCCTCTCCCATAGTTTAAAGGTATGATCCATGAGCTTTATTGCTCGGTAATTCCCACAGTCACGTACGTCGCCTTTTCCTTTGTAAAACGGTATTAAATGACTTCTTTTCCAAGCATCTGGTATTTTCTGTCCTGCCATAAGTCTGTTAAACAACTCGCTTAGCCAGCCGATGCCAGAGTGCCCTATTATGTTTCCAGATCTATTGGAATCTCGGCTGGACCTTGGCCTTTGTTGTTTTTCATCTTTCTGATCTCTTTGATGATTTCCTCCGTTGTAACTGCTGTTATTGCTTGGTTTAACTTTCGGGGATTCGTAACATTAAGCAAATGGCGGTAGTACTCTGCCCATCTTTTTCTTATATCATTATTTTCTGTTAACAGTTTATTGTTTTTATTTGTGATATATTTGGCTGAAGTTATATCTTTGCTGTTATTATTTCGAGCTTTTGCGACTTGATGGATATTGATTTCTGTAGTGGAAGATTCTAATTCTTTGTAAAAGTTAGCATCGGCTTTGGCTCGTGCGCTTGCCACTTCACGTTTTGCGTTGGATTTCTCTCTGTTGTAGTCTGCTTTATCCGCATCATTACCGGTTTCTTTGTGTTTTCTTAAATGCAAACTTCTTGGCCTGCACAACATCCTTGACAGATTGTTGTCACCATTTAGTCTCTTTAAAGAAAGAAAAAAAGAAAGAAAGAAAAACATTTATTTATGACAAACACATATAACAACAGAGAAATACAAAAAATAGGACGAACACTGCTTGTCACAAAAGCAGCAAACAGCGTGAAGGGGGCTCTCTTACTCCTGGTTCTCCCTAAATGTGTTTCTGCGGATTTTCTACAGAATGTTTCTAAATCGTTCCACATATAGTTTTCGGTTTCTACCTTTGAAGTGTCTTTTGTGCCAAAGTACGTTTCTATGTTTTGAACGAATCTTGATCCCGCGGCGGTTTTCAGGGATTTTAACTTAATTTTAGGTATCTGCTTGTTGCTGCACTTAACAGGTTTGGGCAATTCAACAAACAATAAGATCAGCCCTAACTGGCAGGTAGCGACGTCGCGATCGTGCCATCTGCGACGCGCGAATATTACACCGCGTCCGACCCGGCCAATTAATGTTTACCAGTTGCCTGGTTGAGACGGCTATTGTGCGTTAAGTGCCACGTGTGGATATTTGTTCCATGCTTTAAATATCGATTTTGTTTTGTTTGAGGTAAAAGCTAACGTTATTGAATTTTGTTTGGATTGGCGGTACAAAAATAATAAAATATACTTACATACAACTTTCATTTTTCCATCCTAAAGTTATATATAAACTCACTAAGTAATTAATACACTTCTCTCTGAGCTCGGATGATTGTAAATACAAACATTTAATTTAATTTTTATTTATTTTATTAACAGCATGCAAGAACAACGTTTATACATTCCTGCATAACTTGAAAACATTTTCATTATAATATTTGACTTAAAAAACGCATCAAAAGAGTTTATACCCACCTTTTTGGGAAGAAACGGGTAAATACGGGTAGATTGGGTAAATACCGGGTAAATACCCGGTATTTACCCATGGGTTTTTACCCACTACCCATCTCTAGTTGGGGTATAGGTACCTATAGCAAAGAGGGCGCGGGACAATTTTTGATGGGGGTCGGTATATTATGACACCTATGTTTTATGATGCTATCGTATAGAAGACGCTAAATAAGCATGTTTCGTATCGGCAACTTTCCTCTAAATTTGATAATTATCGAGATATTGGCTCCTAAATAAGTCATTTAAACGGTTCTGGTACCTACTCAGAAACGATATTATGTACCGAATCGGATAGCGGATAGGTTAGAAGATCGTGGCGGGAGCAGTGCTCCCGCCGCCGTCTTCGTGGTTATTTTTAACCGACTTCAAAAAAAAGGAGGAGGTTCTCAATTCGGTTGTATTTTTTTTTTTTTTTTTTTTTTTCAATGTTTGTTACCTCTGAACTCCGTCATTGATGAACCGATTCGGAAAATTTTTTTTTGTTCGTATGTATATACTTCCAGGTGGGTCCCATTTTTTTCAAAATTCAGTTAGATGATGGGATCCATGAGGAATTGAGGGGACTCCTCAATTTTATAAGGCACGCGTGTAGTGATTTTGGTATTTTCTGTTATAACTCGTGTATTTACATCCGGAATCATAAATTTGGTGGCGAGGAATTGATGATGAAGACCACAGATGACTTATCGAATTCCTCAATTATGTACTTAAAAGTGCAAAAGTACGTCACAGGTTCTGATAAGATTCCGTTGAAATAGGAACTAATGAAGTGCCATTGGTGATGATCTTGGGGAATCGATGGAAGTCCTCAAATATTATCGGCCCACATACAGCGATTCGGTTTTTTTCTATAGTAATCAACGCATTTGCTATCGGAAATCAGTTCATGTGGTAAATTGTAAAAAATAGGAAATGCAGTGCTCGTGGCTTGGCGGAGTACTAAATTGAAGTCGGTTAAAACTTTGTTTTTAAAGTAAATTATTTATATAAAAGAGTGGAAAAAATTAATCGCGCCCCCTTTGCTATACTCTGACCGCCAACTGTATCTACATTTCCGTATACAGTCATCAACTATACGTTAACGAGCCCAAATTCAAATAGTACTTAGGGCAGTTTCAGGTTATAATGTGGACATGCTGGACAATAGCACCAATTTTCAGGTACTTGTTAGGTCCATAGCATTAAGTTTTTGATAGGAACCAAGTCCTCCGTCGGTCATCTTTAATTTTATGGCGACAATTTGACGGTATGGTCTTACCTAGGTGCCCGATTACCAATATAATTATACGTAATTAATTGGAAAACATCACGCTTCAACTTATTATTGGTATTTGAAAGATTTTTAAATACTTAAAAAATATATATGGGCGTTCTTTGTTGTTCCTATTTCCCTACAAACATCATACCAACAGAGTGATATGTAGAATATAGAATAGAATATGAGAGGCTGATTTGATGACCCTCTACTCTTCATATACCTATGATCAAAAGTTTTTTTTTATAATCTGAAGAGTGGTTTCAGAGGCTTTCGTAAAACTAGTGCCTATGCCAAATCTTAGGATTAGGTGTCAAAGCGGACCCCAGGCTCCTCAACACTCAACCTGGAATAACGCTAGGAGGATGGATGAGTGGTTTCAAAGGCATCCAAACTCACAATCTAGGAAATAGTACCTTTAATATATGGTTGTATCGAACCCTAATTATAATTAGCAGCAGGCGCGCTAATAAGCGACACCTAATAGAGCTGTCAGACACGACGCGCCTCAGTGCTTTAGGAATTTCATTAGCAATTACTGCAAAACACACGCCTGAGAATCGCGCCTCCGAGTAACGAGCGGATTGATTAGAATATGTAGATCATCGATTATACTAATAAAGAATGTATTGTAGCGTTCAGTAAATATGATAGTAACGCAATAGAATACATTTTTAAACTTCCCACAATATTTATCTGAAGTTGCAGAGGTTCATAGGCCACAATAACCGCTTGCCATCAGGCGGGTCGTACCGTTTTACATCGACGATATAGTATTAAAAATATACAGTTACTGTTTTCTAATAAATGAGTAGGTAAGTATGATGTAACGAGACTTGGTTCTAAATGTCCATCGTGTTTTTTTCGGTAGTAGTTTAGATATTTTACTTTCATCATCATCATCATAGCAGCCGAAAGACGTCCACTGCTGGACATAGGCCTCCCCCAAAAAGTGCCAAAGTGACCGGTCCCGCGCCACCCGCATCCAGCGGACTCCCGCAACCTTTACCAGGTCATCAATCCACCTTGTGGGGGCCTACCCACGCTGCGCCTTCCGTTACGTGGTCGCCACTCGAGAACCTTTCCGCCCCAACGGCCATGGGTTGCCCACTGCCACTTAAGTTTAGCGATTCGGAGGGCTATATGATACCTTGGTTCTGGGTTGCTTTTACTTTGGGGCAGGGCTTGTTAACGATACCAAATTCCCATTATAAGTAACGTTAGTTAACGGTAATATCATAAAAATACCTTATTACCGGTAGTAAAAACTAACGTTACTTGCTAACATATCATTATTATAACGGTAACCAGTTAACGTTACTTTTATCGGTAATTTTACTTTTCATTGAAGAACTTGTTAACGCTACCCAATTCACATTATAAGTATCGTTACCTAAGTAACAATTTTAATCGGTAATGCTACGTTGCCACACCGCGCTACCGATAGACGCGCGCGCGCGCACTACGCGCCACGCGGCGTTGGTTGATTAGCGTTGTTGCCACTCCGTACACTGGCTATCGTGCGTGAGCTTGAAGAGCCTTCGCCTTGTTGTATATCGTATCTATCGTAAAGGTATACCCTACAGTACATTTTGTTTGCTATTTAGTTGAGTGCGGGTGGGCGTTGTGCGATGTGAGTTTGTGTCTTGTGATTTAACGTGTGCTGTTAAAAAGTTAGGTAGCTACGACGGTTTAACATGGGCCGTAAAAAGAATGCCGTTTACAGGCATTACGATCTACATGAAGACCGTACTGCAACCTGCTTAGTGGGCGAATGTAAGAAACTTTTGAAGGTTAGTAATCATTGTTTATTTTGTCAAAAATAGGGACCTTATTCTAAGTAGTGCTGGTGGTTGCATTTTATTATTGTAACTTTTTTAACTAGGGCTAAAAGGTATCTATAATTCATACTGTTTCGATATTGTAAGAAAACGGCCAAGTGTTTCTCGGAACAAGCACAAATGTAGGGTTCCGTACTCTTAATGGATTTTTCCACATGGTTTATCCATGTTGCGATTTTTGACTCGTGTATAGGTTTTTTTAAGAACAGTAGGTAGGGATACCTATATCAAGTTACATGGCTATAACTTGTGAACCCGGGTATGTCCTAAAACTATGACCAAGACCACCGGGGGATGGGCAGCAGCATCTCTGGAGTGTGGTGGAAATACTGCGATCGCCAACCCGCATGCCAAGCGTGGCGATTATGGCATATACCCCCCATGATAGGTACAAAAAAACCACGGCCCCGAGGTTCCGGCGACCCCCGGTACCCTGGTTGTGGTAGCGGCCAGGGCACCAGCGGGGTCAGGGGTGCGAAGAATCTCCGGCGAAGATCCGGCTACCACCACCGATGACCCCTGGCCCTGGCAACTTATAACACGCGCACACTGCGGACCGACGAAAGGATAGCGGAACTGAAGGAAGGATTGAGCAAGTTGCGCTGGGATGTCATAGGGTTATCTGAAGTCCGAAGAGAAGGGTAGGACACGATAACCCTCAAATCCGACAACTTGCTCTATTTCCGGGAGGGCGACCAACAGTCCCAGGGAGGTGTCGGGTTCCTCGTCCACAAGTCCCTCGTAAATAACGTGGTGAAGATCGAGAGTGTGTCGACTAGGGTGGCGTACCTAATACTCAGAGTATCCACCAGGTACTCATTGAAGGTCATTCAGGTTTACGCACCGACCTCGGCACACTCCGACGAAGAGGTGGAGGCTATGTATGAAGATATATAGAAGGCCATGCATAGTTCCAAAACCTACTTCACCGTTGTTATGGGGGACTTTAACGCAAAACTGGGCCAGGAAAATGGTGAAGAGCTGAGAGTGGGGCAATTTGGAGTTGGAAGTCGGAACCACCGGGGCCAACTACTGGCTGGCTTCTTGGAGAAGGAGGGACTCTACATGATGAATTCCTTCTTCAAGAAATGCGAGCACAGAAAGTGGACCTGGATGAGTCCCGACGGTGCAACTAAAAACGAGATTGACTTCATCATGTCGACGAGGAAGCATATATTCAACGATGTCTCTGTGATCAATACGGTCAAAACCGGGAGCGATCACCGTCTGGTAAAAGGCACATTAAATATATGCGTCAAGCAAGAGCGCTTTCGATTGATGAAGTCTACGCTCCGTCCAGCATCAATCCAAATTCAAAACCCCGAGAGCTTCCAGCTGGAACTCCAAAACCGTTGTGATTGCCTAGGCGGCGATGTGGACGAATTGAACGACGGGTTTGTGGAAGCTGTCCGTGTCACTGGGTCTAAGTTATTCAAGGCCCAAGGCACTAACGGAACTAAAAGGCTATCTAGCTCCACTAAGAAGCTCATGAAGGAAAGGAGTGAAATGATTCTACAGTCTTCAGCCGACGCGATCTTATACCGGCAGCTCAATAAACAGATCTCCAAGTCCCTTACCCGCGATCTGCGCCAATTCAATACAAATCGTATTGAAGAGGCCATACAGCGTAATAAGGGCTCTAAAGTATTCTCGAGAGATCTGTCTATAGGGCAGAGCCAGCTCACGAAGTTAAAAACTGAAGATGGTAGAATCGTTTCCTCTAAACCTGAGATTCTGGGTGAGATAGAGCGCTTTTACGGACAGCTATACACATCAACGCGCAGACCCGAAGTTAGTCAGGCGGAAGACCCTAGAGCTAGACTAACCCGACACTATGCCGACGACATCCCGGACATCAGCCTGTACGAGATTGTAATAATGGCTCTTAAACAGCTCAAGAACAACAAAGCACCCGGTGAAGACGGAATAACAGCCGAACTTCTGAAGGCGGGTGGAAAACCGGTCCTTACTGCTTCAGAAGTTGTTCGATTCCGTCTTACTGGAAGGGAGAACTCCAAAGGCATGGAACAGAGGTGTGGTGGTGCTGTTCTTCAAAAAGGGTGACAACACTCTGCTGAAGAACTACAGACCCATCTCGCTTCTGAGCCATGTCTATAAGATGTTTTCGAGGGTCATTACAAACCGTCTCGTACGCAGGCTAGATGACTTCCAGCCTCCCGAACAAGCCGGTTTCCGAAGAGGCTTTAGTACCGTAGACCACATCCACACGCTTCGTCAGGTTATACAGAAGACCGAGGAGTATAACCTGCCTCTCTGCTTAGCGTTCGTGGACTACGAAAAAGCCTTCGATTCGATAGAAACCTGGGCTGTACTACAGTCTCTCCAGCGGTGCCAAGTTGACTATCGCTATATCGAAATGCTGAAGTGTTTGTACGAGAGCGCCTCTATGTCAGTCCGACTCCAGGACCAGAACTCGAAACCTATTCCGCTGCAGCGGGGAGTCAGGCAAGGAGATGTTATTTCTCCAAAACTGTTCACCGCTGCACTGGAGGACGTTTTCACGACTCTGGACTGGAGAAGGCTAGGCATCAGCATCAACGGCGAGTACATCACTCACCTTCGGTTTGCTGACGATATAGTAGTCTTGGCTGAGACCATGGAGGACTTAAGTACGATGCTCGATGACCTCAGTAAAGCATCCGAGCGAGTTGGTCTAAGAATGAACATGGATAAGACGAAGATCATGTCAAATGCCCATGTAGTACCAACTCCCATTACAATCGGACACTTTACGCTCGAAGTTGTAGACGATTATGTATACCTAGGACAGACGGTCTAGTTAGGTAGGTCCAACTTCGAGAAAGAGGTCAATCGTCGAATCCGACTCGGCTGGGCAGCGTTCGGGAAGCTACGGCAAATCTTTTCGTCCAATATTCCGCAGTGTCTCAAGATAAAGACGAAAGTCTTTGACCAGTGTGTGTTGCCAGTGATGACATATGGCACTGAAACGTGGTCGCTTACTATGGGCCTCATAAGAAGGATCAAAGTTACCCAAAGGGCAATGGAGAGGGCCATGTTGGGAGTTTCGCTGCGTGACCGCATCAGAAATGAGGCTATCCGCAGCAGAACCAAGGTAACCGATATAGCCCTCCGGATCGCTAAACTTAAGTGGCAGTGGGCGGGGCACATAGCACGTAGAACCGATGGCCGTTGGGGCGGAAAGGTTCTCGAGTGGCGACCACGTACCGGAAGGCGCAGCGTGGGTAGGCCCCCGACAAGGTGGACTGATGACCTGGTAAAGGTTGCGGGAGTCCGCTGGATGCGGGTGGCGCGGGATCGGTCACTTTGGCACTCTTTGGGGGAGGCCTATGATGATGATGATGAACTTGTTAACCAATGAAGCCTATTACTTAGTCTTGATAGTTTTCTTTTCATTTCGTTATACATATGTGCTTTCATTTACAGATTTTTAGCATGCATAGCTTAGGCTGTAGCGGGTTGGGATACTTAGGTATCTCCAACAGAAATGACAACTTTGGTACAGTCGGCCTCATAAGTTGCTGAACACTTAAGTACCTTGTCGTTTTCACTCGTTTGACAACTTTATATGGCAGTTTACTATGACGTTTAATGCGACACGGTGCAAAGGTGTTAAGCCCCTTGTGATGCTGACCGTTCTTACTCAATTATACATATATTTTGTGAACAATAAAGTATTTACATACATACAATGATGTAATATAAAAAAGAGGTAGATAGGTTATAAGCACTCTAAAAGTGGCACACTAAAACTCACTCAGTTGTATGACCTTGCCTCAGTGTCGCGTCATCAATTGACACGTATAAACGTGTCTCAGCTATCAGATTTGGTGAACATTTTGGACAGACAACGTATCTACCTCTTTTTTATATTACATCATTGCATATATACATAACTAACCATAAAAACCGGCTACGTCCTTACTAATGCATGAATCTAGGGGTATTCCTCTGGTTGATATTTATAATGTTTTGCCTAATTTCGCTTTGCCTAACACCGTTACGTATAGTGACGAGACAACCGCTTTGGTCTAGTTAGAAGTGACCCTGCCTACGAAGATCCTGGGTTCGAATCCCGGTAAAGGGGCCCGCCCAGTATCCCCTTCGAGGGTTTTTCGTAAGGTTTTGCTTACCAAAGCCGTTTTCTTCAAATTTGGCTTTTAAAGCACTAAATACGGGTAAGCGGTTCTTTTAACGAATATCAGATACCTTTTCGAAGTGCTTAAAAAAACTCATCCAATTTTTATCCTTTTGCTAATGACAATAAGAATAATATTGCTTATTTACGTGCGACGACCGGGTGCCGGCGCAGCCCCCTTATTCTGTAACTTGTTTTAAGCTCACCTCAACGCTCACCCTCAAATATATTTTGACACCGCAATGCGTACTAACTAAGCGTAGGTAGAGGTCTAGTTCCGTGACGGGTGATTGGCGGTGTGAGCCACTTTAGCGCGTAGCGAATAACAGCGCAGGTGTGCGGCGGCGCCTTTGACGAAGAAGCCTAGTTGCCGCCTCTAGCGGTAAAAAAATACTTATTACATCGGAACACGGCTTTCTTTTGTATGGCGAAGGCTCGGAACAAGTTGGTGCGCGTGCGATGTATCGTTTTGGTCTAGGTTTGTAGCTAGTGTTAGTACCTACTATTGTGCTAGTTTGTTATATCGCGTCGGGGTAGGTAGGTACACTTCTTTTAAATCGATGAATTCGTCAGTAATGATAATGATGTATTTTCCTAAAAAAGGTTTATGAATGTAGTCAAATGGAGAAAAAAGCCACGCAAGAGGTTAAATAATCACAAAGTAATAAGTGTCCACAGTTTTAAGAGGGGTATATTCTGTCCCTTTTCCGCAAAACAATTGTCACGATTGTGATTGTCAAAACGCTCGAGAATGAATGTGAATGGACACTCGCTCTATTACTGACGATGGCATCTATCAGTGACCAAAATATAAATAGGCTGCTATTAACGTTACCTACTAACGTTAAAAACATTTAACGATACCTTTGACTTAACGTTAGTTCAATGCACAGCAGGTAACGTTACCATTTTATTACCGGTAAAAAGTAGTATAGGTAACGGTAGATAGTTTAACGTTAATTACAACTTAACGTTAGTTCTGTCTCAGAGTGGTAACGATACCAACTTTTTAACGTTATTTGAAGCCCTGCTTTGGGGTCATTCAATTGTGACGGGTGGGATATTTATACTCGTTTTTGCCTACACTTTGCTTTATTTCGGCCAAACGGCAACGATTTACGTATTGAATATGACGTTATCACATACTTGGATAGTCATTGCATACTGTACCATCGAAAAAAGTATGAAAATGTCATTATTATTATGAGAAATTGATGGTATAAGAGGTGTGACGGGTGGGACTTCAAAGTGCCTCTCCTCTCCAAGTTGACTTACACCATTCGCAATTCGTAAGAAACTATGAAACTTTTGTTAAACAACCTATTTTTATACAGTTCCTGATATTGTACAGATTAGGTATTAGTATAATTTACGCAAATAACTCGTAAAACTAAAATAATTTTGCTTCTCAATGCTTGTGACGGGTGGGACAGTACTTTGTGACGGGTGGGACGAGTAACATTTGGGCATACAAATCTATGCAAAATATAAACATAGTTCTTTTGTATTTACTTTAAATCAGCTCTTGAATGAATTATTTAATATTACAAGTAATCATTTCAGTAGTTTTCTTAAAGCAATATGCCAAAAATTTTTTTTTTCTCCTCAAAGTTTACAGGGTCAGAAAATTTATAATACAGTCTATTACCGCATAATTTTATCAGCGGTTGAGGTATAATGTCTAAAATTTGACAAGTTTTAATGAAAGAGACATCTTCCTCATTCATTCGAAATGTTGTACTGGTTTTATCAACACGTTTTAAAACATGCCCTTTAATTCATTGTCACGGTCAACGGCAGTTTACGAAACTGCGAGGTATTTATACTCTTTCGACTTATTCCTCGCAGTAATCTAAAATTGCTAAAAACTCTTGCCATTTTGTTGGGTTTCCTTTCAGTTTTTCCCGTGACTTGCGTTTCCTTTCCGTAGTATTCATTGTGTTCTAAAAAGAACCACCGAATTAAGCAATATAACACATACAATTTGCTTTCGATACGTTTAAATAAAGTTAAAACAACGATTTTATACTCACTAAGTCAGTTTTATCAGATAACCCATTTTGCTCACCAGTCACTGTGACGGGTGGGACATACTTTGAAAAGCGTTAAAAGCGATTTTTATTTACAAATGCAACGTGTTTTTTAGCTAAAATAATCGCCCTCAAATTAATTGTTACTTTCACAAAGCATTACAACAAGAGGATAGATATTTTTTTTAAGATTAAACAAGAAAAAACATTGTTTAACTGTGACGGGTGGGACATGAGTTAAGCATTTTGTAGAAGCCCAATAAATCCTAACCATGGAACTTTATTTATAATTGCTTACCACTAGTTTAAACTGCGTTAAATATATTTTCTTTTATACGTATAACTTTTTCCGTAATGTTCAGAAAAGACGCGAAATAGTCCTGCCAACTTAGAGTAAAAATAAGCTACCCTAGATAACTGGCGCTAGGGTTGAATTCAGAAACGAATAAAATGCAACAAAATTATATAAAAAGGAAAAAACTCATTGATTAATAAAACAAGGTATAATGTTCTATTCTGTAGACATAGATTTAAGTATGAATTAAGTTATTTATTTTTTATGGCTATGGTGTCAGTTTCGCTGGAATGACCCTTTGGTAGAGGCAAAATAGCTTCTGTTTACCATGCCAGCAGTTTTGGTAGTAGCGTTCACTGCCGCTGCGCTACTTTCATGCCGATTTCAACGATTGTTTTCGTGACAGAACGCTCGTACGTACCTATATTGGTAATTTGTAGTTAACGAACGAATTAACATCTGATTACAACAAGTTCTCACCCGACACCCGACGCGCGACGTCGTTAGATACCTCTCTGTCTAATCGAATTACTACGTCGTCGGAGTGAGAGTTGAAAATGCGACAGTGATGATACAGCGACAATTACTCTCGGCACGTGTACCTCTGACCAACACCTCTGATACCATAGTCATACACGAAAATCGTAATATTAGCCTCTTTCCTATCTTTAACGGAACATTTCTTGTTACAGCGCTATCTAGGCCTCCCCGTAATGCTGAAGGCGGGCGAGTACTCTCCCAACAACCCCCTGGTACGGGCCGAGCGGTCGTCTGGTGACGCGCTGCTCGGACTTGGAGAGTATGAGCGCCGCAGAAACACACTCAGGAAGCTGCGCCAGCAGCAGTACAGGGAATATCTCGATCAGGTGAGTCTTCTAAAGACGCGTATCCATTTGAGCAGCCTCAGGCCGAGCAGCCGCATATTGAGGCAAACAGCCTCAAGTCGAGGCTGCTCATCATCAAATGCAAGGCTCAGACTGAGGCCCTTTTGAGCACGGCAAAAAGACCGACAAAATATGGCTCGGCTCGCGGCGCCGAATTTGCCTCGTGTCGCGGCGCGCCTCGGGTTGAAGCAGCGTCTCCACTTGCGCGGCCTCGGAGCGAGGCAGCCGCTCGGCCCGAGGCTGACTCTAGTGGATACTCGGCTTATAATGTAGTCCAACCCCCTGGTCCGGGCCGAGCGGTCGTCTGGTGGCGCGCTGCTGGGACCAGGAGAGTATGAGCACCGCAGAAACACACTCAGGAAAGCTGCGACAGCAGCCTTACATTGAGCGTTTAATATCTCGATCAGCACTCTGTATGTATTTTACAGCCTACCTATGTTCTACAATAATCATTATTTCTGATTCTGATTCAGCAGGGAAAGTAAGGGTAGCGATACGTAAACTACACTACACTCAAGTCTGATACCAAGTCTCTTGTATGGTGCACCGCGGCCGCTGCCGCCTACGCTAGAATTCGTGGCCGCAGCATCGTATCATCTCTCACATTCTGGAGTGTGGAGGTGGCCAGATCTGGACTTTCGTGGCCGAGCCGTTAAGCGGCCTCTAGACATGTCAACATTTATTAGCTTGCTCAATGGGGAGGGGAGCGAGTTTACCCCTACCTTCCCATACTTCCCATGCTAAATTTTAACAAGTCTGTCAAGGCCAACAGTGGTATTGAACTTCGCAAAAATTAATTTCAGACCTTAACAATTGATACATTTCCTGAGCGAACAATGTAGTGACAAATATCTGACATATTGTCGACGCGATAGAGTGCATGTCCAGATATTTTTTAGAGCTGTACGGGAAACCGAAGCCTGGAAGCTTTGTATTACCCTAAATGCACTTCCACATTTAGGGTGTCTAAAAAAACTAATACGTATACGGGTGTAAAATAATCCAACGGCATCTCTTTCCAGCAAGCGAAGAAGAAACAAGATGAGAAAGAGACAGCGGAGCGAGAGAGGAGAGAGCGGGAGCAGAAAGAGCGAGAGCACGAGCAGCGGGAGAGGGAGAGGGAGCTAGAGCGCGCAGAGCGAGACAGAGTCAGTCCCGAGCGGCCGCGGGCTTACACGAACACTGTGTTCAGTGCTGCTCAAACCTTTACCAGGTACTTACATTCTTAAGTATAACTGCTACATACTTCTTTTATAGTAGGCCAAGAGCCGCGCAGCCGACGGGCTACTTAAAGGTCTAGTGCCAATCAGAGGCGGCTCGCCCTAAGGAGCGCTGGTGCAGTGAACTCCCATAAATAATTATAACAAAATTATACTCATTAATCTCATTATTAATATTACTATTTAAAATCCACTTAAAATACGACTGTACCAATACCAATAAAATAATTACCTTTACGTCACACCTGGCCATAATGCGAGTATTACTGCACGCTGCGCGTACTGGAAAACTCGCATTGTGGCCAGGTGAAGACGTAAAATTTTGTACGCAACACGGGCGGTAATTCGGAAAGCCCCAGAGCGCATATTTATGGCCCTCACCTTCGGTTCGGGCCACAAACACCTGCGATCTGGGGCATTTACGAATTCA
Organism: Epinotia demarniana; assembly: GCA_945867215.1. Lineage (NCBI taxonomy): Eukaryota > Metazoa > Arthropoda > Insecta > Lepidoptera > Tortricidae > Epinotia > Epinotia demarniana. Next base: position 38,208,279 of record OX244261.1, on the reverse strand, counting down.
CCGCCCTAGTTACGTAATGTACTATTACACATTACAAGATCATAAGTAGGCGCTATACCCATCATCCTACCGTATCATTTCATAGGTAACGCGCCAAGCGGAGCGCTCACGATTGCGCTCCTATGAAAGAAGACTCAGTACATTTCCTAATACGAAATCCAATAAGAGTGAAAGAGAAAGTTCGCCACAGTCCTGCGCGTGAAACAGAAGATTTTCTATGAAAATATAGCCAAATTCGGAGCGCCGCTCACGCCACGTTGCCGGTTAATTTTGCCGCCCGGCCGCGACAGCGACAGCGATTGCGCGCGACGTTGCCACTCTTATGTAAACAAAGTCAACTTAAATGCATGCGCGCGAATGCAAATTCGGGTATTTTCCAATTAATAATCATTTAATACGAGTTGAAATAGCCTGTACTTATCAGTTACTACTTGTGAGTGTTAAAATGGATAATTATAATGTGGTGTTCATTAAAAAGTGTGCAAAAACGTGACAAATCCGGCTTGAATTGGAGGCTAAGGGACAAGGGACCTTGACCTTACGCAAACATGAACGACGAAAACCAAAACATTTACGCGTGTGTTTAAATCCGAACAATATGTGAAAACACTGTAGTTGTGTGGTATTGATGAGAGTAAAAACTATTTTACAGGATATGCGCAGGGCACTAGATTCCACGTAAGTACCGAAAGTCTATACGCGAGTTCAATGACCGCGTTGACAAAAACAGGCATATTTTACGAAGGTTGGGAACAGATTGTGTAGTATTATGTGGTGCATTTCAAATTGCTTTAAGGGTGCACGGATGAGTCTTCGGAATCCCGGAATCTGCTAACGTCATGTATTTTCATTGTTTTATTTCAAGTGAACACCCATACAATTTAGTCACGAGCCGCCTCTGGTGCCAATTCGAAACATACTAAGAGCCGGTTTGACTGAGCGAATCTCACAAACGCGTGGCAATAGCCATATATCACCTATATCGTTGGCTCGTTGCAAATAATCACCTCTAAAATCATGAACAATTAAAACAATATTAAATTGAACCGCTATCAGTACCTATAACTATATATCCTATAACTATAAATATACTTGTTTGTTTATTTTGGGAGAGTTAAAAAAAATACGCAAACGTTATAATAGAGTTGGTAGTAGAATTTAAATCTTCTCACTTACTCTGTAAGGTCCGATATTTGAATGGAGCTATACATGTTTATGTCCAATAATTTCAACAGTACCGATGTCATGTCTCATCCTACTGTGGCAGAAGGAGGTTATGTTTTTCTACTATGACAGTGTATGTATGTCTTATTCTTGGCATGCTCTGTAGCGTAAACGGCTTGGCGGAATTAAACGTGTGAGGTGTCATTGGACCCGGAGACTATACATCTCTCGGCAAATGTGTGCCCAGGTATTGTCTGTTTTCATTGTTGTTATATATTTATGCCATTTAATGTTATTTAATTGAATTTGTGAGCTCTGACATGTGAAAGAGCCCTTGAGGCCTACTTGCAAAATAAATATTTGAATTTTGATTTTTTTTTTGAGTTTTGATCAGTTCTGAGAGCATAGGCTATATAGTGACAATGAATCTCTGTCAAAAATTTCATTTTTGGTGCAAGCCCAAATTCAACGGGGTTACGTCGGTTGAATACTGAATTCCCATGGCCACCTTCTGTCTCCATCAGCAGATCAGCTCGATGGTACCATAATATTGAACTGTCATCCAAACTATACTAATACTCAAAATTTCAGCTCAATTGGATAACGGTAAGTGACTGAAAAATGGATTGCAAATTTTGACAAACAACTTACTTTTAAACTTACATACCTATATGCGCCTACGTCGTAGTCGCTTTCCGCTACATACGAGAAAAACCACGGGATCGGCTACGAGCGTAGCGCGTAGCGATTCTTGGCAGTGAATGTGTAATATAGGTTGTAAAAAGCAGTGGGTTTTTAAAATCTTTTTTATTTCTCTTGTCAGTAAGGTGGACACGGGCGTGCAGACCAGTACAGTCGGCAGATCGCTCTCGGTGGGAGTGCAGACGGACGACGCAGAATTATACAGGGTGAGCTGGTTCATATATAAGTTATATAACTATCCCCCTTATTCATAAAACTTAAAACGCCTCTGCTAAGTAAAAATTGCTTTGTCCCTTTCTAACAAACACAAACGTCAATATGACCGATAAGGACAAACGAATTTTAACGCCATTTCAGTTAAAATTGGCTTTTAGAAGGTTTATGAATAAGGCCATATACATATACGTAATTTATACCTCGGGCCATTAAGTCCATCTTTGTAGGGAACCTGCACGAGCCTACAAAGGAACCACTCTTTATACTGGTGAAAGACTGTTTGAAATCGTACAAGTAGTTCCGCAGATAACGCCCTACATGCAAACGTCAATTTCTTTATAAAATTCTATTTCATACATTCAAAAAAAAATTAAAATTATGAAAATTATTTAATCGTAACGAACAAATACACAACACAACAAGTACAATACTATTTAACTACTTAAAACTATTTATTTGTTACGAAATGGTCCCGCCTCAGCATAATGCTGGCTCACGAGCCAGCGCTGGTCTTCCGGCGGGACCATTTTGAGTAGATAAAATAAATAAACGTGCTGTACGTGCGATACGGCCTTAAATTAAAAGTGAACGCAGCCGCTGCGCTTGCGTCAAACAGCAGCGCCACCTGGTTGCGAACAGTGAAATTAATATTTTTCACATTATGCGTTGTCGCACGTACATCGTACATTAGAGCAAGTTTACATCTTAAAACAATAGGAAACCCAAAGATACAACAGAGAAATTAGGATATTATAAAACAGATAGGATATTATTTCTCTCGGACATCTGCCAGGAAAGCATTATTTGTTTCTTTGGACATATCATGCTCTCACCTATCATGCCTAGGAAACTAGAGAAACAACTAATTATTGGTTCTGTGGAAGGCAAGCGCCCTAGAGAAAAGATTCCAGTGCGCTGGGCTGGTGCATTTAAGAGAGCTGCATAATGCAGTCTTTCCCGTGCAGTCCACTTGACGAGGAACCGAACTGCATGGAGGGCTAGCAGGAGTAGCAGGTCACGATCCCCAGTCATGAGGGATCGACTAAGAAGAAGAGAAGAGAAACAATAATAATAAATACATACTTAATCTTACACAAATCGACCTTGTCCCAAACTAAGCTAAGCTTGTATTGGGTACTAGACGGCGATAATAGTTATTTACGATACAAGTGCCGAAAATAGGAAATTCGCAACGAGTGGTGATATGACTCTCTTCAATCGTGTTTTAATTTATCACCGCTCGTTGCGAATTTCCTATTTTCAGCACTTGTATCGTAAATAACTATTTGTCAAAAATCATCGGCGATGTTGACTTTATTGGTAAAAAATCAGGACGTGAAGTGCATAGTTTATGGTTAGTCAAAATTTAAAACATAAAAAACCTTACCGGCTCGATTTTGCTCAACATTGCATACAAATTCCCTTATTTGTGGTACAAACTTTTTAAAAAGTTGAAACCGCCATATAAATAAAAGGCATAGGTAGGTCCTAAACAGCCAAAACAGAAGATCAGCAGCTGTGACTTACGACTTTTTAGTTGTCTCAAATAACTTATGGCGTTTTCGGAAGAAAAATGCACTTCCAACTAATTATTAAAAAAAATTAAAAGGCGGCAATGCAAAAAAATATTCTGTTTTAACATACAATGTATAAATGATTCCAGATTTAATAGAAGCTGCAAGCTCAGTTATTGATTATTTGTTATGTTTAATTGGCTAAGCCAAAAGACAGATATCGAAAGGCATACGACAAATTCTTGAAGCGGCGAGAAGAAATGCATGCTTACCTGAAAAATAAAGAAACGACGTTTAAAGTCTATTCATTGGCTTGTCGATGCCCACTTTGCATTGTAGTTACAAAGTTCATTCATCACCGCACAAATCGCTACTATTTTACCGAAAGTTCGCTACTAAGAACGACTGTTGTTCTGTTTTACCACGGTGTTTTACCGACGTCCACGGGCTGCACATGAATACAAAATCGTAACAAAAAAATCTCAATTCTTTATATGTGTATATATATATACACTGTGGGCGTTAATAACCCGAAAGATTTTAACCACGCATTCCTGAGGTCATTATGAGTAAAAAATGTTATCTGAACCCCAACAAAAATTCAGCAAAAAAAATATGCTTGTTTTGTCGGTTTTTGTAAATAAAACTTGGATAACTATCGCTTCCGTATGGAAATTATCCCTTTTAACCCATTCAGCGCTTCGCTCGAATTCACTAAGCAAGTACGGCGCGCTACCATACATTCAAACTTGCCATCACAGTGTCACGCCATTGTGGCGTTACTCAGTGGCTCTGCTATGCGCAGTATCGCGCGCCCGTGAAGTGGTACATATTGGATGGTGTCATGCATGAATTTTGTTTAACCAATATTCTTTTTGATAGAGTTTTGTTAAATATTTAAGTTGCTAAAATAAATATGTAGAGGTGATTGTATGTTAATTCTTGTTGTAGGAAATAAAATAAAAGAGGTATAGATTCAGTACACACAGCACAGTTGCACAGTTCATCCTGTGCAATAACTCAAGCGATATATGTAGTTAGGTAAAGTTAATTACATGTAGACTTACTACGTCTCGCTCGACCGAGTAGCAGTATAAAATATGAGTTTTTTTCAACGTCGTGACGATATGCACTATTTTTATATATACTTAATTCATGTTTGTTAACTTAGGTTTATGTCTAAGTATTTATCGTTTGAAATATAATAACTATAGTTACGCAATCACGGATTATTCCAAAAATAGAAGTACACTTTTTTATAATATGTTTTTAATATTCTCAGAGCATTACTATATGGCTGCCAATGTTAGCCCACATCATATTTATTACACTCACCGTTGCGTCCTGATAAGTTTGCTTCATCAGTGGGCTCTAATCCTAGAGCAGTCAAATCGGTGTCCAGGTTCAAAATCGGGTCGTTCGTTTCAAGTTGTTCGGAGTCACAGAGCACATAGCCGGGTCAGTCGTAGAAATCATGTTCGGAGTATCAGTGTTCATAGCCAGGTCAGAATCACAGTACACACAACACAATAATACGAGACGGAGATGCGCAGTAGCCAAAGGACAAGCCAAGACTAATCTATATACCTATATTATGTCTTAAACCACATCCAGTGTCACTATCAATGTTATCGGTATTGTCCTTTACGGAGCTTCGCGAAGTTTTTCAAAGTAACAAAATAAATAAGCCACCGTCATAAAAGTCGCCGCCATCCATTGTCTTAATTCAGATAAAGACAATGGATTGCGGCGACAGCTAGGGTTCACGTGTAGTGCTAAATTTAACATAAATAGAAACGCAGCTGCACGCATTGTTATATTTTCTGATCTCTGCTATTTTTATTGGTCTCTACAATTGTTTTAAAAAATATTTTGTGTGAAGTATTTCTGTTGAAAGTAGCACCGGCAATAAAGTGGCCGCAATCCATTGTCTTCATATATCTACACGTGCAGAGCTAATCTAAAAACTAACTCAATATTACAAAGAACTATTGAAGTGCAGCTGCATGTTTCAGTATTCATTTATCTTTGCTATTTTTACTATACGAGTCCTCTGAGTAATAAGTTTACGTTGCCAGTTTTATTGCATTTTGCACAAGAAAAAACCTTTTTTTAAAGATATTCATCTATTATCCGTTCTTATATCTAGGTAATCTAAAACAAAACAATAGAAAAACTACTGTTTGTTTGTTCGCTGAAACTCGCAATCTATTGAAACTAATAGAAATAGATTTATACCTTTCTTACACAATTGCGGATTTATATATTTCAGTATAATGAACATGCCGTTTATATGTAGCTGGTTACCCACAAAAGATACATCACGCCATCCATTACTAGCGTAAAATATTTTTTAAGTTACAAAGAATGTAACTCAATTGCGCTTTAAATCAAAATAAACCGTACGCGTAGGCGATAAGGTCGATAATAATAACTAAGACAATTTTAGTTTCGTCGATCCCAGCAGTGGTCGTAATGCTACACGCTCCACTCGCTGAATCACACCACATTGGCGTGATTATTAAAAGTAACCCAAATATTATTATTTTTTTGGAAACCGTAATTTGACACTTTCATATGTATTGTACATTGCATTACATTTTTTTAAATAATAAAAAACACGTACAAGACATTAGTAATCTCTATTCTATGTTAAGTGCTCATAAAAAAGGAATATTATTCTAATATTCCCAATATAAGTACTAGGTATTTTAGCGCCACCTTTTAGCTACATAAAATTAATAAAATAATGTTCAAAAGGTTGAAACTCATAGAGATAGGAGCTAAACAAAAGCAACGCCACATTGGCGTGACCAGTGGGCGAGGAGCGTTTCAAAATCACGCCAATGTGGCGTGGTTAGCGCTGAATGGGTTAATAAAACGGTAACGATTATTTTTTCAAATAAGGTTAAATTGAGTGAGTGGTAGCTGGCACTTCCATATCTGTCAATAGCGACGCGAATCTGGCCAACATCGGTAGCAACGTCGCAATCAAAAGAGCTAAATGCACGTTAGTAATCAAAATAAAAAGTTTACATGAAAATTGATAATATCTTCAAAAGTAAGCCGGTAGTGACGGGGGTCACATAACATTTTTTGCTCCTAATGACCTAAGGAATGCGTGGTTAAAATCTTTCGTGTTATTAACGCCCACGGTGTATATAAATACTTATATGCATTAAAAAATATCCATGACTCAGGAACAAAATATTCATGCTCAACACAAATAAATGCCTTACTCTATCTCTTGCTTTGTAGGCAGGGTTACTACCGACTAGGTAAGGGGTCTTCAAACTTTTTGACTCAAGGGCCACACTTGCTTAATATAAATTCGTGCGGGCCAAGACTCTGGTTTCATGGCTTGTCATGACCAGCCATACCCCGTCGCTATCGCGGGCCGGACTTCGCTTTCTTTCCGCGGACCGGATTGGAAGGGTTCGCGGGCCGTTGTTTGGCGATCCCTGAACTAGGCTAAAGCGGTCGTCAGAAGATTTGACATATTTCAGTGACGCTCGACTTGCATGTTTGTTAGAAAGAAAGATACATTTATTCACCAACACACAGGACACACACATCAAACAATAGAATAAACGAAAAACAGATAAAACATGAAACAAGTGTGTCTCTGCGGCAGTGAACCGGGCACTGGCTCAGCATTATGCTCAGGTGTCAGACACCTGCAGCACTGATTTTCAGCCAGCACCGTCGGTGACTCACGGAAACGTCATACAAAAATAAAAAATATACTTCCTTCATTATAGGGACAGGTGAAAGAGAAATAAACATAAATGCAAAGTGTATATACAAGTACCTAGCCTATACCTAGGTATAAGATCATCTAGATGCAGCTTCAATAGAATATTAATATTTACAGTACATATTAAAAACAAAAACTAGATAAAAAATGAACAATTGGCATATTTATTGCTGTCACAGTGCCGGGGTAATCCCTGGCACTGTGACATCAGGATTTGGATTTCAGGAGCGTCAACAAATAGCCTTTAAGCATACGCTTAAAGGTGTTTTTTTTGGACCTGGTTCTCGCGTAGCAGCCTGAGTGGCTTTGGCTACTGGTCATGGCTGGCTTGTGGGTAGTCACGCTTAAAGGTGTTTTTTTAATTTTTTTTGAACCTGGTTCTTGTCGAAGCCCGAAGGCTGTATCGTCTAGTCTTATCTCGCTTGTGGATAGGCGCCACTATGGGGCTATCCGACAGCCGAAGAAATGAAGCGCGAGCTTAAAGGTGTGTGTTGTTGCAGTTCCCGCCTCGCTCGCCCCGTGCGCGGGCGGAGCGCGAGCTGTCCCCGCGCGGCGCCGCGCCCGCGCCCGCGTCCCCGCGCCGCAGCCTGCCCGACCTAGAGCGTGAGGCGACTCGTACTCATATTATTCATGACAAAATTTATATGTTTGGGTCTTTATATGTTTTTCTACTCCTGTACCCTTATCTGTCATGTATATAGGCTTTACCTCAAATACAATGACACCGATAATAAGTCGTTGAAAAACTCTATGCTCTGTGGCCCATAAACGCACTGTTTAGTGTACTTTTATGGTTCATACATTTTCCATAAAAGCACTGTCTACCACGATGTCAAATCATCTAACTTTTTTTTAATCAGTCGCTATATTGCAGTGGTACCAAGTTCATAAGCAAATTTTTCGAAATAAGATGTTTTTATTAACTATCAAACATTTGTAGAACATAAATTATTTACTAAAATAAAAATAAATGATCATGTATTGTGTGTTATAATATACATATTTTACCAATTATTGGTATTATTTATAAATATAACCCGATCCGATTTGGTTCGGATCCAGGTTCAGTTTGGTTCGGATGCCAAGTGCAGGGAAATTAAAAACAAAACAGCACACAAACAAGAGGTGTCACTGTGTCATATTTCTAATTTCCCACCAAAGTTCCAGTTCAAAATTAAAAGACGAAATATGATAACTATTCGTTATTAATAACTTATTACGATTTTATTCGTGTTTGTGAAGTGAAGTAAAATGGGTAGGGTTCCTTTTAAAATGGACGATGAAGAAAATAACTACACCGCTGAAGAAATTACGTGAGTAGTAATAGCCCAAGCAGCACATTAGTGAATTTTGCAGCTTATCTTATAGCTTTACGTTCTAAATGAGTGGTTTAGCAGTGTTTGTTAAAACTTATAGCTGTAAACACAACTCAAAACTGTATGAGTTCATCCTGTCACTTGTAGTTGCTTAGGAACGTTTTTTGTTTCTACTTTATTACTTATGGTTCGGTAAAGTCGATTTGGCTACTTAAAGTTGGATACAGGTTTTAATTATCACTGAATAAGAAGCAATAGTGCTTTTTAAGGCCCTAAAGTCACTTATATGCAACTTTTACATATAAGTGGCAAGATACCCTTATTTGGAACTCTTAGTTCCAAATGACTAGTATAATAGAGTTTTATATCACCTATAGTGGCTAAAGAGATAATTTTACGGCCCTTTTGGAACCTAAAAAGATTGCAACTGTAAGTTCTAGAAGGGCCGTAAAATTATCCCCACTTATAATTAAAAGTGGTCATAAGCGCTCTTATTGCCACTCCGACGCATAATTAAGTCGCAATAGGAGGTTCTTGAAAACCAAAAGCAGTTATTTTCACTTATTTCAAACCACTAACGACCTAACAGTTGCAAAAATTAGGACATAAATATTAGTTGTTCCTGCCTTCTGTCTTCGTCCTTGCCTCTGTCAAAATATATGTATAATATTCACCTGCGTCACTCTGTTGATATAAAATTGTTTTGAACAGTTGTTTCTGTTGATATAAAGTTCTAGACATTTAAACTCATCAGAAATTAATTCCGCGAATTGGCTTACAACATTAACTTGGGGTTTTGGAGGAGTATTGAGGACTCCTAATTCACCAACACTACAAAGGAGCAAATAATTAGTATTGGTAATAGCATTCACTGATTTGCCACTCGCAAGAAACAAATAAGTGATTTTTAGACCCGATAGTTCCAAATAGATAACAAATATGTGAAAATAAACACTACGATCTTTTTTGTTTCCCCATGTTTACAAATGGAGTTCTTCATTTTCAAATTATTTTAAATAGAGTTTATCACATTCATGCAAAATCACAGACTTTTGATTGTTGTGACGATGTTACTTTAACATTGTACGAAACATACAATCATTAGGTCAGGTTTTTAATCGTTTTTTTTTTCTTATCAGTATCAATTCCTTATTTGATTTAGTACTCTCTTTTTAAGTATTCCTGATCAAATCAAAGGCGCATCGAAATTTACAAAGAAACCATACTATAGTTTCACGGTAAAAAATCATTCGCAAGAATTTCGTGCTTATTTCAATGCAAGTTTTAATCACTCACCAAACAGATGTATAAAACCAAAGCAGCAGATCACTTGCACTTTTTGCCTAACTTATTAAATTTACCACGCCAATGCCACTCAAAGGAACTTTGGCGTCACATTTATCACTCATTGACCGAAGTGAAATAATATTATTCATTCGTTCAATAAATCGTCGTTCACTTGCGCATAACTTATAGTTCTAATTGCCACTTAAGGTAATCGTGAGATCTCTTATGGATTCAATTTAGAACCAAAAATAGGCTGCAATTTTTCTCCCCGTGGTTCTATATTGGTGGCATAAGGGTTCTTGCCACCTATATAGCACTTTAGTCATGGCTATAAATTTCACTTAAGTATCTAAATAGATACGATATACAACCTATTTCCCACTCAGTGTACTACTTGGGAGATCTAACGGAAAACTTACTGCCTGAAAAGTCAAATGCTATTTATTTAAAATTAGTTGTAGATAAAGTATTGTATGCAACGGTGTATAACTTGGTCTTAAAACGCCCGTGGCATCTTTAATTGCGATGGGAGCCTTGGCGAGCAACACACAACACTCGCGTTTTAAGACCCTACTTATACAACAGTTGCATAAAAGTCTATTATATTTTTGGATGTTTAGATGTCTGTATATTTGGATGTTTAGATGTTTATATGTTTAGATGTTTGTTACTCAATCACCCAAAAACGGCTAAACGGATTTAAATGAAATTAGACTTGGAGATAGTTTATAACCTGGATTAAAATATAGGATAGTCTTTATCCCGGTTCCCCGCAGTCCAAGTCGCGGGCGGAAGCTAGTATACCATATATGTTAGAGATCTGCCGACTATAAAAGTCTACGACTAGAAACTAGTTGACGATTAGTCGATACAACTTTAATGTGTGTATTAATTGCTTACACACTAGCGAGCTTGGTTAAATGTATGAATTCCCGTTAATCGCTCCGCTGCCGCTGTCCTCTAAAGTAAATAAATAAGTAATATATTCACGCCTTTATTCTCAAAAGGGATAGGCAGAGCACATGAAACCTATGTTCCAGTGCCTCTTTTAGCATAAATGTCGGTTTAAAACATCGACAAAATGTGATATCGCAGTGATAGGCTGCTACACCATCGCCCACAACACACTTCAACCCTGCTCCCTTATAAATAAGTAAATGAAACTACAACTTATTTGAAAAACCTCGGACATTTCATAGTCCAATATCTCAAAAACGGCTGAACAGATTTTCATGAAACATGGCTAAGAATACTCTGAATAAATGGATCTACTTATGACGTAAAAAAAAACTAAACGAAAATCGGTTCATCCGTTTGGGACCTACGATACCACAGACAGATACACAGATAGACACATAAAATTTATAACACCCCTCTCTTTGCGTCGGGGGTTAATTATAATAAATGTGTGTCGGTTCCAGAAACGCTGTGCGGCCGCTCGGACCGGTACAAGCCCTCGCTGCTGGACGCGGACGCCGTGCAACAGCGGAACGCGCAGGCCGAGAGGGTAACCAACCATTAACATCCATAGGGTTGGCAACGCGCACGTTACACCCCTGCGGGGCCAGCACAACTGAACTGACCCCGCGCGAAGATGTACCCTCCTCTTTCTAATTTGCACGGTGCAAGTGCGACAGGAGACGCTCAGACGCGCGAAGCGACTGAGCCGCAAGTTGTGCTGGATGTACTGGTGTTGCAAGCGTCCATAGGTAACAGCTTACCACGAGGGCCGTACGCCTTTTTAGGGTTCCGTACCCGTCTGTCTGTCTGTCCGTCTGTCACCAGGCTGTATCTCATGAACCGTGATGGTTAGAAAGTTGAAAATTGCACATATGTATTTCTGTTGCCGCTATAACAGCAAATACTCATCATCCTCCTAGCGTTATTCCCGGTAATGGCCCTAAAGGAGCCCGGGGTCCGCTTTGACACCTAATCCCATGATTTGGCTTAGGCACTAGTTTTACGAAAGCGACTGCCGTCTGACCTTCCAACCCAGAGGGTAAACTAGACCTTATTGGGATTAGACCGGTTTCCTCACGATGTTTTCCTTCACTGAAGGATGTTGCTATAACATGCGAATGATGTTGTTATAACAGCAAATACTATTTACTAAAAATACTATTTTAAGAGAGGTAGGGCATAGCGTAATGTCATCACGGTTGAATTTGGAGCAGCCCGACTGGGGGAGTACCTCCGCCTTACAGAAGACCACAGCCATAATAGCACTGCTGCCTATTCCGTAGGTATTGTAGTGTTGTGTTCCTGATGGTGAGTTAGGTTCCCAGAGCTCCATCCTTAAAGGCCGGCAACGCACTCACAACACCTCTGGTGGTGAAGTGGGCGGCGGTAATCGCTTACCATCAGGTGATCCGTCTGCTCGTTTACCTCCTATAACATTAAAAAAAAAAACTAAAAAACAGAATACAATAATATTTAAGGGGACTCCCATCGGCTTTATTTATTTCTGTTGCTTACTGAAACACCGATTATAAAATGATATAAAAATGTGACGTGAATCTGACATATATAATAGAGCCCACTTTCATATCTCTCTTCGTATCATTCACTTTCAAACTCGGAATAACAGAGACATGAAACAAAAGTGCCATCCTGGATGCATGTCAGATATATGTATGTAATTGCGGCCCTGCAACTTCACTGTTGAACATATCCATACTTCCATACTAATATTATAAATTCGAAAGTGTGGCTGTCTGTCTGTTACCTCTTCACGTTTAAACAACAAAATTTCATAAAGAGATAGTTTGAGTCCCGGGAAAGGCCGATAGTTTTTATCAACCATCCCCTAAGGAAGTGCAATGAAGGGTGAAAGTTTGTATGGAGCGACGATATAAACGAGTTCCACGCGGACGGAGTCGCGGGCAGAGGGTAGTGCACAATAAAGAACTGTTTGTTTTCGTGGCAGGAGGCCTCGGCTAAGCGTCAGTTCTACCAGCAGGAGCTGAAGAACCAGATAGTGGAGCAGCAGCGGATCCGAGAGGAGAGGAAAGCGAGAGAAAAGTGAGTTCGTGGACGACGATATATTTGATACAGATTAAAATACATAGGAAACATTCAAGACTCTGAAACAAATATTTATGCCCGTCACACAATTATTTGCATTAAAGACAGGAAACATTCAAGGCTCTAACAAATATTTATGCCCAACACACAATTATTTGCATTAAAGACAGGAAACATTCAAGGCTCTAACAAATATTTATGCCCAACACACAATTATTTGCATTAAAGACAGGAAACATTCAAGGCTCTAACAAATATTTATGCCCAACACACAATTATTTGCATTAAAGACAGGAAACATTCAAGGCTCTAACAAATATTTATGCCCAACACACAATTATTTGCATTAAAGACAGGCAACATTCAAGGCTCTAACAAATATTTATGCCCAACACACAATTATTTGCATTAAAGACAGGAAACATTCAAGGATCTAACAATTATTTATGCCCAACACACAATTATTTGCATTAAAGACAGGAAACATTCAAGGCTCTAACAATTATTTATGCCCAACACACAATTATTTGCATTAAAGACAGGAAACATTCAAGGCTCTAATAAATATTTATGCCCAACACACAATTATTTGCATTAAAGACAGGAAACATTCAAGGCTCTAACAAATATTTATGCCCAATACACAATTATTTGCATTAAAGACAGGAAACATTCAAGGCTCTAACAAATATTTATGCCCAACACACAATTATTTGCATTAAAGACAGGAAACATTCAAGGCTCTAACAAATATTTATGCCCAACACACAATTATTTGCATTAAAGACAGGAAACATTCAAAGCTCTAACAAATATTTATGCCCAACACACAATTATTTGCATTAAAGACAGGAAACATTCAAGGCTCTAACAAATATTTATGCCCAACACACAACTATTTGCATTAAAGACAGGAAACATTCAAGGCTCTAACAAAAATTTATGCCCAACACACAATTATTTGCATTAAAGACAGGAAACATTCAAGGCTCTAACAAATATTTATGCCCAACACAATTATTTGCATTAAAGACAGGAAACATTCAAGGCTCTAACAAATATTTATGCCCAACACAATTATTTGCATTAAAGACAGGAAACATTCAAGGCTCTAACAAATATTTATGCCCAACACACAATTATTTGCATTAAAGACAGGAAACATTCAAGGCTCTGACAAATATTTATGCCCAACACACAATTATTTGCATTAAAGACAGGAAACATTCAAGGCTCTAACAAATATTTATGCCCAATACACATTTATTTGCATTAAAGACAGGAAACATTCAAGGCTCTAACAAATATTTATGCCCAACACACAATTATTTTCATTAAAGACAGGAAACATTCAAGGCTCTAACAAATATTTATGCCCAATACACAATTATTTGCATTAAAGACAGGAAACATTCAAGGCTCTAACAAATATTTATGCCCAACACACAATTATTTGCATCAAAGACAGGAAACATTCAAGGCTCTAACAGATATTTATGCCCAACACACAATTATTTGCATTAAAGACAGGAAACATTCAAGGCTCTAACAAATATTTATGCCCAACACACAATTATTTGCATTAAAGACAGGAAACATTCAAGGCTCTAACAAAAATTTATGCCCAACACACAATTATTTGCATTAAAGACAGGAAACATTCAATGCTCTAACAAATATTTATGCCCAACACACAATTATTTGCATTAAAGACAGGAAACATTCAAGGCTCTAACAAATATTTATGCCCAACACACAATTATTTGCATTAAAGACAGGAAACATTCAAGGCTCTAACAAATATTTATGCCCAACACACAATTATTTGCATTAAAAGACAGAAAAATGACTCAGTAACAAATATGTAGTTATCACACCATAATCCTCTAGATTTCAAAGGCGTATGGAGGTTTCCTGACAAATTCGCGCGTGTAGGCGCATCGTCCCAAGTCCAGGGGAGAGACCTCTCTGTCCAGCAGTGAGACACAACATAGTTGAACATTGGCTTATAAAAAAAAAGAGAAAAAGTCATCATCATCATATCAGCCGAAAGACATCCACTGCTGGACATAGGCCTCCCCCAAAGAGTGCCACAATGACCGGTCCTGCGCCACCCGCATCCAGCGGACTTCCGCGACCTTCAACAGTTCATCAGACCACCTTGTAAGGGGTCTACGTATGGGGGGGATAAGGGAAGGGGCGCGAATTTCGATATTGGTGATCCCAGTGTTCACTCGCCTTGCTCGTTCTCTCGCAGACTTCTGGAGGCGGCGGAGATGCGGCGCCTCGAGGAGCAGCTGAAGATGCTGCGCGGCGCCCAAGACCTGGAGCTGAACAAATACACGGCCAGGGAACACCAGGTCATTCTGAAAAATTACCTTAAAATAAAATAATTATTGGTTCAAGGTCGGGTTAGGTTTGTTTAAAACATTCCTGAAAAGTTTACCGATTCTGAGTATTCTGACAAAAAATGGTTTTCTATAAAATGAAAATTCTGCGAAGCATAGATTCGATGGAACAATTGTCGGTAAAACAAGGTACCACCCTACTTGCGGAATATCCCTGTATCCACCAGAACTGTGCGCGTAAGAAATCCACCAATAAGAAATGCATGAGCGACGCGTGAATAAGAAATGTGGTATCTGGCTAGCAATGTTATTATTGATGTTTCGTACAACCCCGCAGTCCCATACAGCTCTGGCACCCGCAATATTCAAGTTTCAGGGTGAGTTGCACCAAACCGTCTGTAATCGTAAGCGGTGTTCGTTAAAATCTGAATGTATGGAACGTCTGACAAGTTTCTATGGACTGACAGCTGTCAGCGCCATATTTAACTTTGATCGGTCTGTAATCGTAGGTCGGTGCAACCCGCCCTCAGTTAGTAGGCAACGATACTAATGTTACTGGTACTATATGAGTGGGGACCATTTCGTGAGTGTACTTTTATAAAATTTTAGTCGTTTTGTATTTGTCACGAATAAATGTTTTTTCTTTCTTTCTATATGAGGCTGTGGGGTTTTATGCGAGGGAAACGTCAACAATAAACATTGCTAGGCTCGCTCACGCATTTCTTATTGGTGGATTGTTTACGCGCACAGTTCTCGTGGATACATGGTAGATTTTATCAAGATATCACATGACATCAGCTCCTCCTTTTTTTTGTTGGTAAAAAAATAATGAGTTCCTTGTGCTTAAAAGTGCAAAAAATATCGTTGGTCCTATTCCTAGTTAAATTAAAGTGCTAACGCTTGTTATCCTAATAATTCACAGATGAAAGAAAACGCGACAGACTACGAAAAGAAGCGAACCGCGCTCCAAAAAGAGATACACTCGGAACAACAGTCGCTGTTCCGCGCCCCGCGACACACGCACACCTCTCACAGCGACGGACCCTGCAAGATACCCTCCAGGCCCTCTAAGCTCCCCTTCTACTACCCCTTCGTCCACAAACTCGACAAAAAACCCTTCTCCACAAACATTCCAGACAGTTCCATCTTCTCGCCGAACTACGACGTCGACGGTTACCTAAGGAAGAACTTGAATCCGAGCAAAGATACGCTCAGCTCGCGCCTCGACACTAGCTCTGAATGTCTCGCTTCCAAATATCTCGATAGATACGATAGGAGTACAGACAGGTTTAATGATAGGTACAGTGATAAACAGGATAATAAGTTAAGTAAAAAGGTGACTGTGGAGGCATTAGTGCATGACCGTCCTAAAGCTTACAAAGAGAATGATAACCCTATACCAGTGTTAAGACACTCCCCGGTTAATGTGAAAACTTTGGAGAAAAACTCCGACTTGAGCGAAGCGATGCAAGTTGTAGATGATAAGTGGAAAGTGCCTGCAGTTCAGAAGAACATTTTGAAGAATTTGCCAAATGAAGAGGGGAAGAGTGTCAGTATACTGACGCAGTTAGGGTCTATCAGGAGACAGTTGCAGCTTGAGCAGTTAAAGTTAGATGAAATGCTGACGAAAGAATGATGCGATTGTAAATTTTACGAAGCAGGAGTGTAACGAAATTCCTATTTTCGATCAAAGCGATTTTTAACCGACTTCAAAAAAAAGGAGGAGGTTCTCAATTCGGCTGCATTTTTTTTAAATTATTTTCAATGTTTGTTACCCAGAACTCCGTCATTGATGAGCCGATTCGAAATTTTTTTTTTGTTCGTATGTATATACTTCCAGGTGGGTCCCATTTTTTTCAAAATTCAGTTAGATGATGGGATCCATGAGGAATGGAGCGGACTCCTCAATTTTATTAGGCACGCGTGCAGTGATTCTGGTATTTTCTGATAAAACTCGTGTATTTACATCCGGAATCATAAATTTGGTGGCGAGGAATTGATGATGAAGATCACAGATGACTTATCGAATTCCTCAATTATGTACTTAAAAGTGCAAAAGTACGTCACAGGTTCTGATAAGATTCCGTTGAAATAGGAACTAATGAAGTGCCATTGGTGATGATCTTGGGGAATCGATGGAAGTCCTCAAATATTATCGGTCCACATACAGCGATTCGGTTTTTTCCTATAGTAATCAACGCATTTGCTATCGGAAATCAGTTCATGTGGTAAATTGTAAAAAAAATATAGGAAATGTTCTCGTGGCTTGGCGGAGTACTAAATTGAAGTTGGTTAAAACTTTGTTTTTAAAGTAAATTGTTATTTATTTATTCGGCACATTTATCGGAAAATGAGATTATTGAACGGTTAGTTCTCTTATTTGTGGTATTTAAAATAATGAAGACTAACATTGAATATTTAAATTTTGCATGTCTGACATGCTTGACTAATAATTTCTTCTGGTTACCAAAAAATAACGGCACATGATTATATAACATATTCAGTACCAAAGATTCCAGGGCTACTAGTAGCCGAATCCTGCTTTCGTAGAGAAATGCTGCTACGAGTAGCGCCTAGGGGATCCTGGCACTGATCTTGTTAAAACATACATTAAAAATATACCCTAATGTTGTTGCTATATCCAAGTACTGATAGGTATCTTGCTTAGCGGCTAAAGTTGCTGGAATGCCTTAGAATATATTCATTTATTCTCAAACATTGCATGCACTGTGCATGGTCACACGATTCTAAGCTTTACGACATTATAATAAAGGCCAAAACCAATAAAACTGGCAGTCGTTGCCTGGAGGTCGCACCCAGAGGCGGCTCGCCCTAAGGAGCGCTGGTGCAGTGAACTCCCATAAATAATTATAACAAAATTATACTCATTAATCTCATTATTTATATTACTATTTAAAATCCACTTAAAATACGACTGTACCAATAAAATAATTACCTTTACACATTACAAGATCATAAGTAGGCGCTATACCCATCATCCTACCGTATCATTTCATAGGTAACGCGCCAAGCGGAGCGCTCACGATTGCGCTCCTATGAAAGAAGACTCAGTACATTTCCTAATACGAAATCCAATAAGAGTGAAAGAGAAAGTTCGCCACAGTCCTGCGCGTGAAACAGAAGATTTTCTATGAAAATATAGCCAAATTCGGAGCGCCGCTCACGCCACGTTGCCGGTTAATTTTGCCGCCCGGCCGCGACAGCGACAGCGATTGCGCGCGACGTTGCCACTCCTATGTAAACAAAGTCAACTTAAATGCATGCGCGCGAATGCAAATTCGGGTATTTTCCAATTAATAATCATTTAATACGAGTTGAAATAGCCTGTACTTATCAGTTACTACTGAGTGTTACTGAGTGTTAAAATGGATAATTATAATGTGGTGTTCATTAAAAAGTGTGCAAAAACGTGACAAATCCGGCTTGAATTGGAGGCTAAGGGACAAGGGACCTTGACCTTACGCAAACATGAACGACGAAAACCAAAACATTTACGCGTGTGTTTAAATCCGAACAATATGTGAAAACACTGTAGTTGTGTGGTATTGATGAGAGTAAAAACTATTTTACAGGATATGCGCAGGGCACTAGATTCCACGTAAGTACCGAAAGTCTATACGCGAGTTCAATGACCGCGTTGACAAAAACAGGCATATTTTACGAAGGTTGGGAACAGATTGTGTAGTATTATGTGGTGCATTTCAAATTGCTTTAAGGGTGCACGGATGAGTCTTCGGAATCCCGGAATCTGCTAACGTCATGTATTTTCATTGTTTTATTTCAAGTGAACACCCATACAATTTAGTCACGAGCCGCCTCTGGTCGCACCTAACTTCAGGGTGTAAGCAAGTCACCTTTCAGATTAAGTGACCTTTATCTGTTGTTATTCCCAACTTCCGAAGTTGGTTATGTTCTCTTAAGATCTCAATTGTTTTGATGCATTCAGATACCGTAAAATATTATATTAGTTAAGTTGGAATATCATGTGGTATCTAAATGCACCAGTGATATGTAAAATTTATGATAACTACTGATAAATTAATCGAAAACAATGTGTCTTGGTATATTATTATTATTTTGTTCAAATGTATAGTTATGTGTTAATTTATAAACCTTAAGAACAAAACTTACAGGTGTAAGTATTTATAAAAGGCCAAAGTTAACTTTTTGTATGTCAATTAATTTAATTAAGTTTTAACACGATTAATTCCAGTTAAATGTTAAGTTTTAACTATTCGTCAGTAAGCACGTTTAAACAAATATTTCATGAATCAATTTTATTTTTAATTATTGTGTAAGTGACATATATACCGGCAGCTAGAGTCAAAATAAAACAATTTACCTGCCTTTCAAAACTATAAAGTCGCCATGGATCAATCGAACTGAATAAGAAAACATGTTTCCTCAAAAAGTAAATGCCAAAAACGATATCGTATAGCAAATTGGTTTTGCCCCTAATTATAGCAAAAAAAAAGTGCGCTCAAGTCTCGTTTGCGCTGTAGGTATAGAGCGCAAAAAAACGTTCTAGAAAAAAAAATGGAAATAGGCGACTAAAAGTGTGTGCATTAAATTTAGGGTCGGCACAAGCTTGTAATTTGTTTCAACGACCGACAGAGACGGCTATTGTTGGTATGAGTCATTAAGCCATACCATTCATTTCAACTATGGCTGCGTCCTGCCAGTTGTGACAAATTGCTCCGTTTGTAGCTTTTTAAAACGACATCAATTTGCTCTAGCTTCTGGTGCTCTTCTGGCTCTCTGGTTCTCGGTATCATCGTCTTAGAAGAGCGTTTCTCAAAAAAAGCAACTACATATAAATATAGTCTGACAAAAAATCTCCGACAAAATTGTCGGAGGTTTCCTGCAACTATTATGTTATTTCTACTCAAAATCACGATGTCTTTCCGTTCCAATAGGAGAAAAAAAGTGTCCCTAACTGTCCATACATTTTCGAACTTTCCTATTGTGTTACCACCATACGAAGTACAAGGTAAATGGTAACACAATAGGAAAAATATCTTTGGCACGGTTTTTTCTCCTACCAGGGTCGACAGAGCTCCTGATTCTTAGTGGAAATAGTTAACATAAAATTCCTAGTAACACAATTAATAATATAGGTTTTTTTTGAGAAATGCTCAGAAATGTTAAATTTTCATTCATCTTCGTCTATTTCAGAGTAAGGTGCCGATTCAAACTATTTTAGGCCAGAAATCGACTATTTGCCAATCGACACCTTGCGTGTTATTGTATTATTTATGAATATGTTGAATTAATTTAGGTTTCCATTGCTAGTGTAGCAGTGCCAAAAACTACTATTTCTTCCCTGAGGATGAGGCCATTCGACTCCAAACTCCTAAGAATATTAACATTAAAATCATAACTGCATTGGTGTCTGTCAAACGCTACCAGCTTTAAATAGCAAGTCGCAATGAATAAACGTCCTGATTGTCAAAATTGTACACTGTGCCTTAGAATAGAACAACACATGTTTACTTAGCACGATATTGGAAGCACCCTGAGTTGGCGATCTTTTGTATACCAAATCCTAATTATTATTCAAGGTAATGATTATTGTATTAACTTTGTAGGTACTGTCAAGTGTAAAAATGTAGGTGCATAATTACAAATTCCTCATTAATATGTCCCATAACTCTTATGTAAGCGGATTAAGGTTTTGGTACTTATTTATGAGAGGATGTTATCGCACTTGACTGTACCTACTAAAACTTGTTTCACCTTCAAATTATGTGTAAAAATTTATTCATTTTGAATACTTACACGGTGCCAGATTTCCAGTAGGTCCCTGACATTTTGGCAAACCCATTCATTCAATTTGTAATATAACTGTACTTTTTCCAATACTTACTTTAATACCGGGCTGTGGGTAGCCAAAACAAATAGTTATAAGTGCAGATAAGTGCTGAAGTAGCAAGACTAATACGAACGTTTCGTCGTCGAATACGAACGTCGAAATGTAAATGATGTTTGTAAACACCAATTTATCGTAATTGTAAGTAGTAAGGTATCAGTCAATTTATTTACGCTACGCACAGTTACTTGAGGTAAAGAAAGACTGGTGAATGAAGGCCAATAAGGAGCTCCGAATTATACTTATAATAATGTAAGCGAGTAATTCTAGAAAGTCTGTACATAGTTACCACGTCTATGAAATTAAAGGAACTAAGCTGGCTCAGCGATCCAAAAAGGATTTTGGCGTCCGAAACGAAAGCAAGCCTTGTCTTGAAAATTATTAATAAAGTTGGTAACAAAAAAGGAATGAAGAAAGCTAACTATGTGCCATCGAGTTCTACAATATACTGACATAACACTCATATTTATGTATCTCTCGAGACATGGCCTGGAAGTCAAAAAACCATGTTTCACTGGGAGAATAGATTGTAGTCGTTTAAAAACCTCTTGAAATGGCTTACGAAACAACCATTGGGTTTTAGTCCAAGCGGCTTGGATAAGTTTTATCTTTACCTTACCTCTTCCATTAAATTGTACTTGCATTCCATCGAAACATTTTGTTCTGTCTATAGGACCGAGGAGGTTAACGTTTTCAATTCTAGACCGCCTGGACCTCCGACTGTAATTCGGGGCTCCGTATAGTTGATAAGGTACAGAGCTTGTATGTACGAACGAAACAATATACCTAGGTAAAGTTATGCTAATACGTTATTTTTGTATTTTGCTATTTGTAATAAGTAATGCGTCGCTTGATTTTACGACAAAGTATTATGTTAATGTCACATGTCAATTAAAATATTATTTAGATAGTATCACTATAATTCAATGTTGCACTTTTAACAGCTGTTTTATTTTCTGCGCACTCATTATTTTTACTAAATACAGACATATCCATCACATGTTAGACATGTTAGTGCAATAGTTATGTAGAATTTACAGTAATTTTATTTCAATAAATAATTTCTGAAATTAGTAGTGTTTTCTTAATTTTTACCTGACTGCCGAACGAACGAGGGTTAGGTTATTTGTGCGTATGTATTCTTAATCGTATGAGTGAGATAGGCTAATAATATTTACCCTGCCTACGAAGCCGGAGGTGATGTGATGAGCATGAATATTTGTTCCTGAGTCATGGATGTTCTCTATGTATTTAAGTGCTTTGCTTGGTTTGCGACTAGATCGATTTGTGTAAGATTGTCCCGTAAAAAAAAAACAAAAAAAAAGTCTGTTAAACTTTGTGGCGCTGGCCGCTAAAAGTACATGCCGGCTTAATCTAACAGCAGATCACACGTATGAATAATGCGCGGGCGATTAAGATCTACTGACTGACGTAAGGGGATAGTAAAATATAACATGAATAAAACCACTGTAATAAGATTGGTTTTCGCTTTATAAAAATTAAAATATATATTTTTTACACTTACATAATTTTATATCTCAAAATTTTTTCGGAGACAATTTCAGTAACAAAAATTATAAGCCATTTATGGACGCAATCACATAATAAAAACAAATACAATTTAACTCCTCAAGCAGTTGTGAAAATAAAAATAATATATACCAAATATATTATTTCAAAAATACCTAGAAATACCTACCTTTAAAAACCAGGGTAAAGTACAAAAAGTTGGACCATCGTGAGCCCCCGCCCGCGCGATTAGCCCAAGACGCGGAAACTTTTAACAAAATATTGCAGAAAGCTCGACACAAGCCGATTCCCCATACAAACATAGTTTTGCTCTCATTTTAAAGCAGCGTGTTGGAATACAACAGGATCCGCAATATTATCCTGGTCGGAAACTAGTCTGTGTGGCTAGAAATGATAATATAGGAAAAAAATTAAGATTAGATTTTTTTCATACTATATTTCTTTTCTCTATTTTTTTTCTTCCAGCATTAAAATGCAAACTACTTTTGTATGGAGTCGAGTTTCCTGGGTAACTAGTAAAACTTTTTGAACTTCACCATTTTGAGTCATGAAGATTCTTGTAACTATATTACTAAATTTAAAAATAAAACTAGTTTAACAGAACATTAAAAAGCCTAAAAAGGGCATTACAAGGGTTGTAACATCATCGAAATTGTTTAACTGTACATTCAGGGTAACTAACCGTACATAAGTATTTGTAGAGGGGTAATCAGTTAATCACGTAACGTTCCGAACGCGCGTTAGCACAATTTAACCGTCATTTTTCCATATAAAAAGTGACACTTAGATCGACCCGTCGCACGTACAATGCGTTATGTGATCGACCTGCGAAACTCTATTGTCATAAATGCCTGTGCAAGGTTTTCAAGAACACGAGCTAATTGAAAGGTGCATCACAAATCGAACATCCGGACTGAAGAGATCACTATCTCTACCGCTCGATATGGAAGCGAAAGAGATGGAGTTATCGTAACTTCGTACTGTCACCCGATGCAAGTCTTTCCAGAAAACCCTCATTTTACACTTACGTGAAGGACAGTCTGCACTATAGAAATAGGATTGTTATGCGTGTCTTTGACTGCTTAAATAACTTAGTAACCTGCCACATAATAAAGACCTCAATTCCCCGTACAATTTGTGTCACAAAACTGTGTCATATGACGTTTTGTTCCAAATTGTGAGCGTAAATCTTTGGACCTAACTCATTTACCTTCGAGCGACTTAGAACCCCGATTTTCTCATATTGCCCTAACACTATCAATATGATTGCCACTGAATGCAAGTTGATGATTCGAAATATAAATAAAACTACTATAAAATTGTTCAGTATATCAGCAAATGCGCCTTACATTTCGATCCATCTACTCGTTCACGCCGGACATCGCTTAAATGGTAACTATATACAATTTCAACAAACGAAGTCGTTGTGTGTCAGGTGTAGCCTAATTACGAAAATAATTCGACCGACGCCGGTCTGGTTGGACGACATTGGAATCACACCCCTGATGTCAAAGTAACCGACAACCAACATATAACAGCAACTTCCATTATTTAATTCCAGCAAACCTGCCGTTCCGAGTAATGGATGTAACTGCTTTTCCTCATAATTAAAATTTGTCGTAAACGCACTTTTACGGTTTATAATTATGTAAAAATCGATTAACCCAATCTAATTTGGTTTTAACGGCTTCCTTGTTCGAATGTGCTGTCCCGACCTTCAACTCTCATGTCTCAGGAACCGTATCAGACTAGGCCCGTATTTTCCTCGTGGGATCGTTAACGACGCTGTTACATTTGGCGCCCATTAATTATAAAAGATCTGCACGGCTACCACCGGCCGTCTCTTTCTCATCAGCGAGAATTCGTTCGTTTATCTCTTGCCTCTATCGCACTTGGACATGGGAGCGACTGAGAGGGATGCGTTGCGCTGTAGCCGCTAGCTTGGTACACATGTTAAATAGACTCCATAATTCCTATCCCAAAATGACATAAATCAGTGTATATTTGATAATTTTACGGAAACTAAAAGCATTTTCGTGAAAGATCCGATATGTTAAACGTAGGTCATACACGGCTGTATGAACGTTCGTAACGTTTGACATGGATGTGTAAACAAAAAGGAAAATCTTGACAAGTCTAAAATCAATAAAAAAAACAATATTATAGACTTCTATAATATTGTAAAGAGGAAGTCTGTGAGGTTGTAAGTTTGAATGTAGGGTGTTTAATCTCCGGATCCAGTTATCCAATTGCAAATTCCACCAGTTTATAGAATGGAGTGTATAGAACTATATTATGACCCGTGACTATATTTTATTCACACAAATTGAGTGTCGACGCATACCCTTGCACGAAAACGCCCTAACACGAGTTCACGTCGTACACACATTAATTGGGATGCCTCAAAAACTGTTCCAAACTGGGTCCGTTCCTGCCGAGCGGGTCCCTGGGGAACATGATCATGTCCTGCACCCAGGTGAAGGGCAGCACTTGCCGCTCGATGGTGCGCCGCCAGCGAGGCTGCTCCGCGGCCAGGTCCCGGTAGTTGTCGCCGGAGACCACCACGCCGTCCACCGCGGCCGCGTATTGCACTATGTACCTGAAAATAACTTACTAATTAATTAGCCCCCGTGTGGTGTCGGGCTAGAATAGCACCTCCCCCTTTCTTCCTGTGGGTGTCGTAAGAGCCGACTAAAGGAACCGGGTTGAAGTGTGTTGCGGGCGATGGGCTAGCAACCTATCACATTTTGTCGACCTTTTATACCCAGATTTATGCTAAAAGTGGTACTGGAACATACGTTTCATGTGCTCTGCCTACCCCTTTTAGGGATAAAGGCGTGATTGTATGTATGTATGTATGTTAATTAAGCTACTGCTTAAAAAAAAAAGTTTTCATTCATTATTCATTCTACGATTCGAGCCACGGTAGCCTATTGGTTCAGGCATGCCGTTAGCTTTTCGGTGAAGGGAAACATCGTGAGGGAACCGGTCTAATGCCAATGAGGTCTAGTTTACCCTCTGGGTTGGAAGGTCAGATGGCAGTCGCTTTCGTAAAACTAGTGCCTATGCCAAATCCTGGGATTAGGTGTCAAAGCGGACCCCGGGCTCTTTTCGGGGTATTCCCGGGAATAGCGCTAGGAAAATGATGATTGGCGGTCCTCTTGATAAAAAAAAAATCATTCATTCACACCTTAGTTCCAATAGACAGAGCACACGAAACTTATGTTCCAGCGCCACTTTTAGCATAAATGCGGGTGTCGTGAAAGATCGAAAAAATGTATTCATTCACGCCTTTTTCCTTAAAGGGATAGGCGCCACATGAAACTTTTGTTCCAGCGCCACTTTTAACATAAATGTGGGTATAAAAGATCGAAAATAATGAGATGTCGCAGTGATAGGATGCTAGCCCATCGCCCACAAAACACTTCAACTCTGCTCCCTTAGTCGACTTTTACGACACGATACGGACTGTTTACCGTTAGCTTATCGGAGAAGCAAAACTCGTCTCGCCTCGTTAAGACCGGGTGTCTTAAGCTGGTTTTCCACCGGAGGGGCGAGACCTGACAAGACGAGGCGAGAATTGAAATCGTATGGGACGTACTACCTATTTCCACCGCGCACGCTTCAATTCTCGCCTCGTCTTGTCTCGTCTCGCCCCTCTGGTGGAAAGCCAGCTTAATGTCGGTCTAGTTTTCCCTCTGGGTTGGAAGGTCAGATGCAGTCGCTTTAAAATAATGCCTATGCCAAATCTTGGGATTAGGTGTCAAAGTGGATGCCGGGCCACTACCGGGAATAGCGCTTGGGGGATGATATGTTCTCTTCACGGCTATCACGCGACGGCGCGCGAGCCCTCTCGATTTTTATCGCACTATCAGTCTCTCTCTTACTAGAACACTTAGGTGGATGTCACACTGCGACGCATCTTCGGACGGAGGTGCGTTTCTCGTTGTATGCAAGACCACAGTTTGTATATAAATTCCGCGTGGTACGACACACTGCACTACCCACAGGCCAGTCAAGACCCACAGCTACAGCCCTTCAGGCCGCTGCAAATGATCCGGTCCAAAAAAAAAGACACACTGCAACGCACTTCCGCACTTCCGTCCGTTGATGCGTCGCAGTGTGACAACCGCCTTAGAACAAGAGGTGCGGGAAAAATCGAGAGTATGCCGCAGCCGTCTCATGATAGACGTGCAGTATCTTCCCTCTGGGAGGCCCATAAGGCCCTCAAAGAGGCCTCTCCCAAATCATGTCTGTTGCTGGCCGCTAAAGCAGGCCAAACAGGACAAAAAAAAAGTGCAGTATCAGTCGTTGAGAGTTTTGTATGTTGATGTGTGGAGTGTACAAGTAGAATACCTGTCGTCGTAGGAGGCGATCATCTTGCCCTGCAGCTCGCGGGACGGCGTGTACACGACCAGCCCGCGCCGCTCCAGCGCGTCCAGCAGCCGCGGATCCGAGCTCTTGCCGAACTTGCATCTGGAACAGACATACAACATACACACACTTCAACAAACTATAATAATAATAATAAAGATTACCCCCAAAAGCCCCAACGCCTGTTGGAACCGGTTCACGAGTATCTACCGATATACCCGTGATTGGGTCCTAGCAGGTGTATTACAACACATTAAACTTCGTCTCCAAAGGGCCTCTACGTGTTGGATCCATATGACCACGCACGCCTTCCAAATGACCGGGCTTCGCCCCGGCAATTTCAATCGGAGATAATAATAATAATAAAATGGTACTGAGATATGGAAAAAACATACAATAGTACATTACGTTACTAGGGCGGTGAATTCATGAATGCCCCAGATCGCAGTAGTACGGTACGCGAAATGAATGCACCTTCGATAACTCACAAGGTCGCGATGTTTTTGTTAACATTTAGACTATACGAGTAATGAGTACTACTAGAAGTTAAAAATTCTAGTGAATTTTGACGTTGCTTTAGGTATTATATAGCGTTTTCTTAGCGACCCTTGTAAATCCAAGGATAAATTATACAAGTGGTATTTTTCTTCAATGGAGTATCGCATTTTAGTATTATAATCTCCCATTTAATTTTCTAAAACTTTCGTCAAGTGATAACGTCGGTATAATCCGACCCAAATAAAATGTTTATATTTCCTATAAAAGATTATACAAGTGGGTTTGGATTACTGAATACTATTAAAAACTATCAAAGTTAACCAGAGTTTGAATTAATAACATATTTATCAATAGCTTAATTTTATACGAACAGTTTAATGTTGAAATCCTCCTAATTATTTAAAAATAAATCTCAAAAAAATTCAAGTCGACGCATATAATCCAGCTTTATCATAGTAATCTATTGATAAAAAATCTAAGTAATTCATCAATAGCTCCTCGTTTTATTCACTTATCAATTATTTTTCAAATTTGAACTCACGACGATCAGCGCGCGAGTCTAGTGCGCCGACGGCGAGAACGTCATGACCAATCACAGCACGCCGTTGCTTGTTTCCTACGCGGGGGCGTCCCCTCTGTGCTGACAACCGGACATCGACAGTTCATTTGCATTTGGAAAATGTAATACGACAATGCGCGTTAAAAGTTTACTTTGAAAATGAATGTGTTTAATTTGTAATCAAGTCTTGAACTTTGATGTTGTAGTGGTTAAGGAGAGAGGCATTGCGCGTCTAATAAAATTACGAATATAGCCTTTATATGTTATGTAGTTATAGTAAGCTAACTAAATCAATACTTAATTAATGTGTAGTACTCCATTATTGAATGGATCAGCTCACTTGAAAAATGTTATCTTTTACCGAGTTTAGCTATTGTTATGTTTTACTGTACAAAAACCTCCATGGTAAAGCTGTGATGATTGTAAGATTACAAATACCTAATCTCTATGGTAGTAATAAAAAAAACAATTATTAATGACTCCAGTATTATGCCTGCATCACACTGGCGCGGCCTGGCCCCGGCGGACAATAGTAAACTTGTCCACCGCTGTCAAATTTTCTATTGTCCGCCACCGCTGGCCACGCCAATGTGCAGGCCTTAAACATACAATTTTATAGAAACACTCCACTGACAAGCTGTGATGATTGTAATGATTACGAATAGTTTATATAGTTAGTAATAAACTAAATCAATATTTCATTAATGTTGTACATATTGCAAAAATATGTATCGATAATATCCTCTCATAAATAAGTACCAAAACCTTAATCCACTCACATAAGAGTTATGGTTCATATTTATGAGTAAGTTGTATGCACTATGCACCTATATTTTTACACTTGACTGTACTCGAGTGTTAAGTGGAGCTC
This sequence comes from Epinotia demarniana, assembly GCA_945867215.1. Lineage (NCBI taxonomy): Eukaryota > Metazoa > Arthropoda > Insecta > Lepidoptera > Tortricidae > Epinotia > Epinotia demarniana. The sequence continues at coordinate 38,179,229 of OX244261.1, read as the reverse complement.
ACGTGAAAAAATATATAGTACGGCGGAAATTGGGCAATATTGATAAAAGTCGTGGACACATCTTCTATATACCTAACACTGGTATGTGTTCCTTGTTCTCTCCAGAGTACGAATCTACCGGTTTTAGTTAAGGGAAAGGGGCCAGGCATAGTTGTGACGTCACAAAGATGGCGGTCAGTCTTTGGATGGATGACCGCCTGATGTTTGAGTGGTTAATATAAATGCGCGTTTCCGTGCTTTGGAAGGAACGTTAAGCAGTTGATCCTGGCTGCTGTCTATGACAGTAGTCGTTAAGCCGAGTTAGAGGCCTTCGGGCGGCTTAAGAACTTCTAACAGGCGAGTTGCCCATTCACTTGACAAAGTGGGGACAACTGTCACTCGCGTCCGCAGGAGCTACCCACCCCAACCCTGCACGTGTCCCCTGGGTGGTACTAAAGAGTGGCAAACTTTAAAGGCCAAAATAATATATGCCATACGATTAAATAAACAAAGATGGCGGCCGACGGTCATCGATTTTTGTTCAAATCTCGGGTTCTATTGCTTCGTGTGAGGTGTCATTTGAAAGCATATTAGACGTACTATAATTGTTTTCTTCAAATGTAAAACGTACAACAAACCGTTTGAAATAATGGATTATTTTACCTTAGACGTTTGCTTACTTAACATCATAATTCGAGAAAGAGATACTTTAGCATGATTAAAGTCATTATAAAAAATATCAAGCATTTTATTAGCTTGCCAAAAATATGCAATTTGTTTTAGTTCAATAATAATTACATATTATGGCCAATTCCGTAACGCAAGTCCGCGGCAACCAGCATGCTGTGTATGTTTGAAATACTTTGAAAGTTAATTTTTGGTGTTCCCAAATGAAAGGTACTGTAGTCGAATTAATAAATTTTGTGTTTAACTGTATATTAGTACGCGTAGATTAGTTTTTATAATCGGTTAAATGAGTTATTTCAAATAAATCAATCAATCAATATCATTTATTTGCCGGAATACAGTAGATACTTATATAAATAATACAAATGTCAATAAGATTAAACACAACAGTGTATTCAGCCCATATGCAGGGATGCAAATGTCTTGAGTTTCATTACATAGGTGTGTAAATAATCAATTACACCTAGGAGCAAGTTATCAGCCAGGTGAGCATAATTTATTTTGTCATTATGTTTCAATAAAAAGCCATTTTAAATTCATAAATGCGTTGTCTGTGAGCCGCGAGCTTTCGCCAAAATACAGCCCGACAACTAGGACCCAAATTGTCGACATGGCCATTGGAGACATTTGGACGTGGTGATTTCTTACATTAACCTTTCTAGCAACAGCTTTAGGTAAACACATTTTTTTCTCTGGAGATGCATATAGATATTTATGGTTTGTCGACTGATATATATTCTGTGCTATGGAACTGCAAGTCCTTGCAGTTTTTCAGGCAACAAGTTCGAACAGAACCGTGAGCGGCGAGGCTCGCGAGGCCGCAGACCGGGCTCCACGTAGGCCCGAAGGCCCGAAGCGTCCCTCCAAAGCGCGCTCTCGGATACTTTACTCCTGAGTTCACGGACAAGCGAATCTGAACGTGTGCGTGCGTCCCTCCAGAGCGTGCTCTTCACACGAGCCCGAAGGCCGAAGACCCGAAGGACGAGCCCACGCGGATATTTTACTACTTCCAAGTGTATTACAAGTGAACCCGAGGGCTTAAGGTACGAAGCGTACCTTCAGGGAATGCTCTCCACGCAAGCCAGAGGGCCAAAGGCCCGAAGGGCGGGCCCACGTGGACACTTTATTACTCCTAAGTGTCTTAAAAGCGAATCTGACGGCCGAAGGCCCGAAGGAGAGCGGCATAGCACGCGAGGCGGCAGGCTGAGCTCTGCGTAGCGTAGGGGCGAGGGCCGAAGCGTCGCTTCAGAGCAGGCTCTCGCAAGCAACGCAAGCCAGAGGGCTAAAGGCTCGAAAGGCAGGCCCACGCGGACACTTTATTACTCCTAAGCATCTTACAAGCGAATCTGAGGGCCAAAGGCCCGAAGCGTCTCTTCGAGTGCGCTCTCGAATACTCTACTCCTGAATGTGTTACAAGGGAACCTGAGGGCCAAAGGCATGGCACGCGAGGCGGCAGGCCGAGCTCTGCGTAGGGACGAACGTGTGTAGCGTCCCTTCAGGGTACGCTCTCGCTCTCTTTTGTTTGGATGTTTGTTACTCAACCACACTTATTTGGATGAAATTTTGCACGAAGATAGTTCATAGCCTGGATTAAAATAAGGGATAGTTTTTATCCTGGGCCTACGCAGACCAAGTCGCGGGAGAAAGCTAGTTGTCTAATAAAACTGCTTGCGTTGATTGTTTTATTATTTATTTTCAGTTAGCGACCCGCCCCGGCTTTGCACGGATACTATGTCATACATGTAAACCTTCCTCTTGAATCACTCTATCTATTATAAAAAACCGCATCAAAATCCGTTGCGTAGTTCTAAAGATTTAAGCACACATATGGACAGACAGCAGGAAGCGACTTTGTTTTAACTACACTAACAGAGATTAACAATCTCACTTGAGAGCAAAAAGAAGACGTAAATTAGTGTAAGGGGGTCACCCCCCACACACATTTTACGTCTTCTAAGAAAAGAAAACGCTTCAGAGCTCTCGCCTCGCCTTCGGCTTGGGCTACAAGGTTCCTGAGGTAGCCTTTATTTTACTGCTTTAGGTGCGTATCATGACCGTCTGACTCGTATAATTACTCAGAAAACAAAACAAGAGTGTCTCAAGGCGCCATGTCAGTGCTACCTAGCTGAACCGTGGGAACTAAGATTTATACCTACACTTTGGGAACCGAGGTCGGTTCATTCAGCCAGTTGGTTGGCACACGCGCTCACGGCCGGACGCTGCTTATGCGCACAATTAGGTATTGAAAATGACTTCGTTGCGAATAAAGTCGATTCACTGCAGCGTTGTGGGGTGTGACAACAATAAAACAAATATACATTTATGGTTTTTTATCTGCCGACTGACGATGACAGATTAGTAACCCTACCTACTTACTTTATATAGGTACCCAAGTACTAATTATTGACCTGGTACGAACTAGTGAGTTTTAACAAGGACGTTTACGGAACATTGAATCTTTAATACCTATTTCAAATACGTAATTATTTTGTAAGGCCTGCTTGAGTTTCGGTAATTTAGTATACCTACCTCGAGCCTCAGACAAGTTTACTCCGCCACTGCCATGAAGTCCAAATTATTTAGTTGTTTTCGTAGATTTCATGTTTATGTTTATCCCTGTATAACAGCAATTAGTATAATAGTTTACTTCGTAAGATTCGCACGGCAGCTTAAGAAAGGGCGAATACATCGTCGTTGGTTGGTATAGGGACTTATGACTTTTTGAAAGGGCTGGAATTCACTCGCGAGGATGAAACACATAATCAGAATATTTTAAAACAATACATTACAACAAATTATGCCTAGTGTCTACTTTCAAGTTTGTAATGCTACTTTTAAACTATTACGTTATTCTTATACATACGCTGTAAATAACGAAGATACGTAGGTACCTACGTATCCATATGCCAGCTCTCGTGAATCGACCTGTACACCAACAAAATCTATATTGTTGGAAAAATTATAAAATTACCTATCTTTTTCATAACATCTTTGATTGCGCTAATGTTATTATTTATTGAGTTACAAGCGTGTTTTATCAGTACTCATGCTAACGCGCACGGTCAAACAGTCATATGTTGTAAAAAGATTTTGATGGTACGTCATAGGGCTCGAATAAACAATTATATAAAGTTTAATATGCTTTCAAATGACACCTCACACGAACCGATCAGTAAAATAGAACCCGAGATTGGAACAAATCGATGACCGTCTGCCGCCATCTTTATGACGTCACAGCTATGTCCGTCCCCTCTCCCTCAACTAAAACCGGCAGATTCGTACTCTGGAGACAACGAGGAACACAACCGTACGAAAATTGTGAAGGAGACGACTTTTTGCGATATTGCCACCGTACTAACACTGAATATACTGAAAAATAATTTCAGTGTGCTGTGATGATTATTAGATTACGAATAACCTGCATAGGTGACACTAAAATACATCAATACTTGTTTAATGTGTGGTACTCCAGTGTAGTAATAGAAGATTGTTATCGATTAAGTATGATTATACAAAAAACACTACAGTGTTAAATTTATAAATTAATCTTAATATGATGACTTTTTCGTCTATTAACTATACATTAATAAGCATCATTGATCTAAAGAGTACCTATCAACGTACTTATGCAATTACTTATTCAATCAAGCTAGGTTGAACCATTTCAACCACCACCACCACCACCATGAGTGACCGCTATGTCGATCAAGTAACGCATTACGCACTATACTACGTAACGTACGCTATGTAGATGTGAATGTCATTTTTTTATATGAAAAAGGACAGCTGAATTGTCCTAACGCACGTTCGAAACATTACGTTATTACCCCTCAGATCTCTAGCTGACCCACGGCCCGCTTTCTTACAGTCGGTTATAACGGGTTTCTTCGATTTCGGTTAAAACCGGTTTTGCATTCCGTACTCTCAATCAACTGAGCTATCGGAACAATCCACCTCGGTCACCTTTTTTATCAATCAGTTCATTCTTACAAGGCCTTAGGGAGACGTGTACCGACATCTGCCTAGATGCGAGATGATCTGCCTAGCAGCAATTTGTATGTAATCATATTAAATCCATTTAGTTTTAGTGGTAGCCCTACGCTTAAAAAAACCGCAAATCGATGTACAGTTTAGCCGTTTGGCACACACATACTATAGGGCAAAACAATTTTTTTGACCCGCAGTTCCTAAAAAAAATTCCCTTAGATATGAGGATATCACGTATCATTTGTGGTATATTCAATTTTTAAAAAATCAGCCATATCGTGTCTGGAGGAGCCCAAACTTGATATGTTTCGAAAATTATTTTTGTATTAATTTAAAAAATTAATTTAAATTAATTTTAAAAAAATTTAGGAACTGCGGGTAAAAAAAGAAGAAAGAAAGAAATAAAAGAAAGAACAAGCCAAAGTCCATAGATCTCACTAAGCTTAAGGATATAAATAGTAACGGTAAAGTGCAATATAGTAACAAATTAGGTGATAAATTAGTGCAATATAAGAATAATAAAATTGACGTTATTGATGAACATAGCTTAGAAATAAGGTGGAATAATATACGTGATGTAATGATAGATACTGCAGAACAATGCCTAGGAAAGGAAAAGATAGTACCTCGAAAGGCATGGATTAGTTCTGATATAATAGACTTGATGATAGAAAGACGAGAATTTAAACATAAAAATAGTATCGAAAGTGTGAATAAGTATAAGCAGTTGACAAATAGAATAACCACATTGTGTAGAGAAGCCAGGGAAGAAGAAATAGTTAAAACATGCGATAGCATAGAATCCTTAATTAAGAAGGGGAATATGAATCAAGCTTACCATATCATCCGTCAATTAGGAAAAAAGAGTCAGACAAAAAGTGCTGCTATCCTAGATGAACAGGGTAACATTTTGCTAGATAGCAAGGATGTTGCAGATCGGTGGCAAAGATATTTGGAGAAGTTATATGACGGTGAAGGCTTAGCTAGCAACGACATAGAAAAGGAAGAATTAGTGGAAGTAGATGATGCTGGTCCAGAAATAATCAGAAGTGAATTTGAAAAAGCCCTTTCTAGTTGACAAACTGGAAAAGCTGCTGGTAATGACAAGATTTACGTAGAGTTCATAAAATACGCAAACTGTGATATACTTAAAGATGAAATTTATGAATTAGTTACTAAAATGTATAATATCGGTCACGTCCCTACTGATTTTTACACTTCTAAAATAGTTACTTTACCTAAAAAGGCGAACACTTTAAAATGTGAAGAACACAGAACACTAAGTTTAATATCACAAGCCAGTAAAATATTACTCAAAATTATACAGAATAGAATTAGACCGCTAACTGAAAACTATCTAGGACCTGACCAATATGGATTCAGACAAAACAAAGGGACGAGAGAAGCAATATTAGCCTTAAGAATGATTACTGACAGAAGAATGGATTTAGACCAGGACACACACATAGCATTTATAGACTTAGAAAAAGCATTTGACAAAATTAATTGGAAAAATATGATGTCAATCTTGAAGGAAGCTGGATTAGATTATAGAGACCGAAGAATTATTTTTGAACTCTACAGAAATCAAAGAACTTTAATTGAAATAGGAGAAGAAGCTAGAAAGGCGAAGATACGGCAAGGAGTTCGGCAGGGTTGTCCACTTTCGCCTCTTATCTTTAATGTGTTCATAGAGTGTGCCATTAGAAAATTAATAGAGTCCAGAAAAGGGGGGGTTCATTTCAATGGGAAAAAAATTCAATTTATTCGTTTTGCTGATGACATTGCGGCTTTTGCAGAGTCATCAAATCAGTTAGAAGAATTAGTTACAGATATGAATGCAATTTTTGAAGATTTTGGACTTAAAATAAACATTAATAAAACAAAAATGCTAGTAACCTCAAAAAGGCACTCAAATTATAGACCAATCACTTTAAATAACAGGACAATAGAGCAAGTCGACAAATTTAAATATCTGGGAAGCATAATCACTAATAACTCCAGATGTACACCAGACATTATCGCGAGGATAGCCATGGCGAAGCAGGCTTTCAATGCCAAGAAGAGCCTGCTCAAAGCCAGAATAGCAGGCCATATTCGGAAGAGGCTTATAAAAGTGTACATCTGGAGCATAGCGTTGTATGGAAGCGAAACGTGGACAATGACACAGCGTGACAGAGAACGATTGGAGGCCTTCGAAATGTGGTGCTGGAGGCGAATGGAGAGGATTAGTTGGAAGGATAAGAAGACGAATGAGGAGGTGCTTGAGAGAGTGAAAGAGAAAAGAACGTTGTTGAAGACCATTGAGAACAGGAGAGGCAGGATGTTGGGCCACTTGTTACGACACGATGATTTTATGAAAACCATAGTAGAAGGGAAGATGGAGGGAAAGAGGAAGAGAGGGAGACCAAGAAGATCTTTTATGGACCAAATAAAAGAAAAAGTAAACGGCGCGTCGTATCAAGAGGTCAAAACAATAGCTGAGAACAGAGAGGAATGGAAATTGCTCCACTGACAAGATTTTGAATCTTAAATATAATGAATGAATGAATGGGTAAAAAAAATTGTTTTGACCTCTAGTATACGAGTGCCAAACGGCTAAACTGTACATCGATTTGCGGTTTTCTTATGAAATTGGGCTTGTGGGGCTTCCACTATTTTGTTATTATATTTGGTAAGGTTGGCCTTAAATATGATAAAAGAGAAAGTTTCGCCTTAATATGAACCAACGTGAATGTAAACTTAACACGCAAAACTAAAAGAAAGCGTTTACGTGACGTATGTAAGAAATGTGCATCGAAAATCTACATTTTCAATAACTCCGGATTTTTGTATTAATTAATAAAAAAAGTCTTCTTCCACATCGATGACAAACTACTTTTCTGAGGGTTATTGGTAATTTAATAATTTATTGTTAGGCCCCAATCGGACTTTGAAAGATTCTTTGAAATCGAATGAGTAGGTAAGGTACCTATTTTCGGAGATTACCCCCAACCTGCACCCTAATTTAACTGCCTACGTCTATTATTAGACAGATAAGTAATAACCCTGTTTATACTTTCCGTACTTACTTCATATTAGTAACATCAGGGGCCCGTTTCATGAAGCAACAAGTTACAAATACAAGGGGAAGTCTCTATTCAATACCGTTTCATAGAAAGAGATTTCCGCTTGTAATTTGTAACTTGTTGCTTCATGAAACGGGCCCCAGATCATTATGACATCGGGACCTGGAAAACCTCTAGTAAATAAGTACAACAACTCTCAGTCTACAAATAAAATTAAAGTTAAAGAAAGTTTAATACTAATAACCCTATATAACTTTCTTTACTTGCTATTATTGGTTAAATAAAATAGATAATTATGTCATTTCAACCGAAAAGAACTACTAAGTAACTAAATATAATGTACAATCAAGTACTTAAAGTTTGTACCAACAAGTTTGAGCGGACGCTCGGCCTTGGCGAGGTACTCGGCCGGCAGCACGCTGCACACGAATCGCGCGAGTCGCGCGCGAAAGATTTAAATTACGGATAATAACTGATAAGCTAATACAATTTAGAGCTATTGACGAATCCGTTAGAATTTGTGTTTATATATTCTTCGATAGAACTAAAATGAATTACACCGACTTGAGAATTTATGAGATTTCTTTTATGGTAAGGAGAATGGTTTCAAGATATTATTCCTAATTAAAAAAAATGCTATTGATAAATATGTTAGAAATTAATGGGGCCATTTTTTTAAATACTTTTGAATACACTTTAGTAGCCACTAGTCACTTGAATATTCTTTTAGGAGATTTATAATATTTTAAATCAATTCCGGTTTTGCTAACGTAATCTCTTGACAAAACTATTAGAAAACGATATGTAAGGTTTGAATAATCAAATGCGATGCATTATAGGAAAAAACTATAACTTGTATAATCTTTGCAAAGTTTTACAAGTGTTCCTTACAAAAAAAATAATTATTCGAAAACCAAAATCAAAAACTGCTAGAAAATATTTTTCGCTGTTAGTACTTAATGTACTCTCGCTGATAACAAAAAAAAATCAAACTTGGGACTTATGTTAGTTTGACGACAAATTATAGTGTTCGCGTACCGTACTACAGGTGTTTGTGCGTATATTAATAAATATGCGCTCTGGGGCTTTACGACTTACCGCCCGTGTTGCGTACAAAATTTTACGTCTTCACCTGGCCATAATGCGAGTTTCCCGTACGCGCAGCGTGCGATAAATCTCGCATTATGGCCAGGTGTGACGTAAATAATAATAATATTTGCAGACAATCTAACACATATCGACCTAGTCCCAAACCTTGTACTATGGGTACTAGACGACGATAAACATACTGATATAGATAATTAAATACTTAAATACATAGAAAACATCCATGACTCAGGAACAAATATTCGTGCTTCACATCTTTATTTGCTTTATTACAAATTGAATTACAATAAATCATTCGGATTAATAAAAAAAGGAAAAAAACTACTCCACTCCTCCACCCCTACTATTCCTGCTCTATATTAATGACATCACCAAATCTATTGAACACCCTATGATATTGTTCGCTGATGATATCACCATATTCATTGAACTTGACATAAATAGAGATTATGAAAATGATGTCAACATGAGTGTTAAAAACATTATTAATTGGTTGGCTTGTAATAATTTAAAGGTAAACATTGACAAAACATTTTTAATGCAATTTAATCAAAGAAAAGAACTCCCACCATTAAATTTAAATTATGAAAATAAGGCGATAAGGAAGACAAGCACAACGAAATTCCTAGGGTTATACATTGACAGTGATATGTCCTGGGAGACACAGGCCGTGGAGATATGTAAAAAATTGTGTACGTTCTCATATCACATCACATCACATCATCAGCCTATATACGTGCCACTGCTGGGCACAGGCCTCCTCTCATGTGTGAGAGGGAACGGGCAGTAGTCCCCACGCTGGCCCAGTGCGGATTGGGGACTTCACATACACCTTTGAATTTCTTCGCAGATGTATGCAGGTTTCCTCACGATGTTTTTCCTTCACCGCAAAGCTAACGGTAAATAAGAAATCATATCGTTCGTATACGTTCTCATATGCTCTTCATCAACTTAGTAAAGTTTGTGACCGGGCCAGTTTTAACGGCGTATCACGGTTTCGTAGCCTCGACACTACGATATGGTATCGTGTTTTGGGGAAACTCAGCGCCGCGATACAGTATTTCGTGCACAAAAACGATGTGTAAGAACTATCGTGGGAATCAGTCGTTTACAAAGCTGCAACTTCTGCAAGCCATATTTCAAAACGCTAAATCTGCTGACTTATCCTTGCCTATACATATTTGAATATTGCCTATTTGTTAGGAGTAACCCAAACCTATTGCAAATGTAAAAGCCAGCACAACGAGCAAACCTTCGGCCAAGGAAACCGAAGGTGTTTATAAACAAATGCTCAACAGCTTTGATGCAAAAAAATGTTCCAACAATGGCTCCCAAATTGTATAAAAAACTCCCAGAAGCATGGCAAAATGTGACCGTAACAAGGTTTAAAAGTATAGTTATTAAGTTCCTTTGCAAAAAATGTTATTACTATGTTATAGAGTTTTTAAAAGATGACAGCGTGCCGTTGTAATTCTATTTCTGTTTACCGATATACTTCAATCGAACTGTCAATTATTAATAAACTATTAATAATCGTAAATTTCGTATGCCAAAATGGCTCATCATGGCTGTACACAACATATTTAATAATATCTATCAACATTGTTAGTAACCTGTGATGACGAAATAAAGAATATTTGTATTCCAAAGTTAATTAACACTTTGATGTACACTATTCCAGCCACAATACAAGTACGCCTATTAGGCGTCAACAGTCCATTAATGCATGAAAAACAAACTAAAATTTATAAATAATTATAAAAATGTCTAGTTAATATAGTGTTTTTCAATCATTTTCTTGCCGCGGCCCCCTAAGTACGGAAATAAAAAGAATCGCCCCCACAACTCTTAATGTGCACGTAAGCAGCGTCCGGCCGTGAGCGCGTGTGCCAACCTACCGACTGAATCGCCGCTAGCGGCGCGCAAAGTGTAGGTAGAATTCCAAGTTCCCACGGTGTAGCTACGTAGCACTGATTATATGCTAAGTGTACACTTCAACACACGTCCCGTCATTCCGTCTATAGGTTCTTTGTATACGCGGCAGAGATGCCCGGGCTGCTAGTATACCTATAATGCTCTCATTCTAACAGCGGTGTCTCACTCAGATAGCCAGCCACGGTCAACACAAAAGGCTAATGTTCACTTACCTAAACCGTGGCACGAACGCTCTGACCATGTGCCCGCGATTCACGAAGTAGTCTATACAGATCTTCAGACCCTTTACTGAAAACTCTCTGCCTCTGCCGTGCCTGGAAAAAATACACCTCCATTCAATTCCCATCAACATCACTTGGTTTGTTGTACACGGTGTTCCCGGTAATTTCCGTTAACTTCGTCATATTGCAGAGTACATTCACTGAAACTAATTAGCATAATTATTCCTTTGATAACAGTACGAGTTAAGATATTACTGTCTTGGAGAGATTAACTTTATTTGATGTAAACTATGCCCCCTTGCAATTAACGGTAACTGTTAGACATTTTTGCATGTGTAGTTGTTACCTCTGTAGCCAGACTCACACACAAACGTGTGTATGTGTACGTAAACGTGTACGTGTGTGCCTGTAAATATACAAATACTACTACAAATGCAAAAACGTCTCGAAGTAGTTTACCTGTAACGTCGCCGTCAATGGAATTTGCTAACTATGTAAAAAAACTTTTGCTAAATATGTTGTAGACTCTAAATTTGTTATAACTCCCATTCAGATAACTCAAAAAATTACGAAGCTACAAAAGGGTTAATATTGCTTGTTAGAGAGAGAGAAAAAGATAGAAAGAGAGAGAAAGAGAGAGAGAACTCTCGGGGATTGTGACGTCACGATCTGCGAGCGTCATAGTAAATGATGCCGGCACCCCACTGCGCTATGCGCCGGTATTCGACGCAGTGTGGACGATTTATTAGGGTTCCGTACCCAAAGGGTAAAAACGGGACCCTATCACTAAGACTTCGCTGTTCGTCTGTCTGTCTGTCACCAGGCTGCAAGACCCGTGATAGCTAGACAGTTGAAATTTTCACAGATTATGTATTTCTGTTGCCGTAATAACAACAAATAATAAAAACAAAATATAATAAATGTGATTAAACTTTCCTATCTTATTCCTATTTTGACGACCGCTTTAGCCTAGTTGGTAATGACCCTGCCTACGAAGCAAGAGGTCCTGGGTTCGAATCCCGGTAAGGGCATTTATTTTCTGTGTTGAGCACGAATATTTTTTCCTGAGTCATGGATGTTTTCTATGTATTTAAGTATTTATTTATCTATATAAGTATGTTTATCGTCGTCTAGTGCCCATCGTACAAGCTTTGCTTAGTTTGGAACTAGGTCGATTTGTGTAAGATTGTCCCCTAATATTTATTTATTTATTTATTTATCCTTACCAGTACCAGAAGGGCTAAATAATTTTTAGGATTAAATGAATACTCACTCCATAGCAACGTTACTGCCATCTATGACTATAATCCTTGGGCCGGTCCTCTTTATATGCTTGTCGGGGTCATATATGTTGCTGCCAATACTGCTGTCTGATGGCCGTTCTCCGAGGAACATCTCCTTTATATAAATGTCCTCAGGCGTTTGCGCGACTGGTGGTACCTGTAATGACCCACTTGATGTGTTAGCCTTTTAGTATATAATAATAGTAATCAGAATATTTCGTTGATACCATTTACTCCATTTAGCTTATAAAAGTTACCTACAAAATTTGTTGTCTAACAAGCATATACTTTCGAAATTTCAAGTCGATCTGTATCAGTAGTTTGAGAACACCTCTGAAGATTTTATTACATACAAACTTATTATAAGGACGGCCTTGTATATAGAGGATACGTTTATCAAATTGAATCTAAGATAATTTTTAAATGTATATTATTAGTTCTCTCAGCATTAAAATTCACAAAATTTTGACCAAATCATACTTATGGCAGCCACGCATGTTTAAAAATAATACTATTTAAGTCTTCTATTTTTAATTCCTTCGTAAATGACTAATAAATTTATTGAGAATAGGTTTTAGTTCTTACTTACCGCCTGCTTGCCCACGTATTGCAAAGATCCAGGCAAACCCGCGAGATAAAATATAGCCTATATCCATCGAGAAAGCCTATTCTATTTAAAAGTGGTGTCTGGTATTACACATACAAACTTACAAAGCTACAATCCCACCTTTCCTCTTTATAATATAAGTATAGATTATAATAAGATTATCAAGGCAAAAAAAACTACGTAAGCGGTCTAATTAAATTAACGACTTTATAGATTAATTATAATATATATGTTTAAACAGAATACAATAAATACATACTGGATTATTAGTAATTTAATATATTCCTGTAAAGGGGTTATATGGGAGGTTCAATGCAACTTTTTCGACCACATAATGCGTTATTCAAAAGTGATAAATTTTTGAGTTAATTCACTTTTCATCTTTTGTTTCAAAATTTACACAGTTGTGTAGTAGATGTTTTTTGAGACAATTAGTAAGTACTAAGTTACCAAACAGCAGTAACTGTTATAAAAATGCATATAATCACACGTAATTTGAATTAAAATATCAGAAGGAGGTTAAAATACATGTTTACTTGTTAACATTATTGACATTTATTACTCGTATGGTTTAATTAGCAAATAAAGAAAAGAAAGAAAGAAAAATCATTAATTAATTGTTTTCTCTTGTAGTGGGTCTACCTTTCCATAAAGAAAATAAGATTACTATTAATAGATCTTTTTTCGACAAATTATTAAAGTGTTGGAGCAGTCATGCATCATTAAAAAACTTATTAAAAGTTTATTTTCACGGAAATAGTTTACTTTTGCATAATGCAGTAGGTATGTGGTCCAAAAATTGTAATCAACCTCCCCTTAACAGGAATACATTCAATTACCAATAACCCTATATAAAAATACATTAACAGTATAACCAGCTTAACACGATTCTGAAGGGGCCAGGTAAAAAAAGCATCTTAAGGTGGAAAGCCGTTATACATTTTTTTTTTGCCTGTTTCTCAGCTCAATAAAAGACTATTTTTATAATTCTTATTCTATTTTTTTTTATTTAGATAATTCTTTAAACTCATTCTATGTTTCATTAATTATTATCACTACCATTATTAACTTGAATCGAAACTAAACAGCACAGTGGTTATAGTGAGCAAATGAATTTTAGATGTTGCTATGAAAAAAGTAGCCGAGCGAAGCAGAGCTGTAAACTTATTTGTACTGGCAGCCTGGCAGAAGTGTCGCTACAATGTTCCCTAACGTTTTATTTCTACGGCATAGTTAATAGACATAAGACGCCTAAATTGGTGACATTTTACGAAGATGCAAGTTGTGTTACAGATGGCGTATCCACCAATAACATGAGTAGGTGAGCTCGCGCATTGCTTCCTATTGGTCCATTTTTTCCTCTCTCCAACTCGCAATTTCCCAAAGCTCTGGTAGATACTGACTCGGGTCGGACAGCAAGTCGTATTAACAGTGATAAAATGTATGAAAACATGCTTCAAATGAAAGGGAATGGCGTAATATGGCGTATTACGCGGCAAATCATATAAAAGTTATCGTATTAAGCGAGTTCTACTGTAGATTTAATTATTTTTATCCACGTTATTTACCATGCCATAAATATATATATAAAGGACACAAATACATAAATGAAATACTTAAATTTAATATTTAGTTGGGACCAAATTTAATAATAAATTACATAAATAATGACCACCAGGGGGTCAGATATACGATACTTGTACATAATACAATACAAAAATCCACAATGTTTACACTTAATCCACTTACCCTATCAATATTGAGGTTATCTTTCATACTTATTGGTACATTACAACCGCTGAAAATGTTCTGCGTAATTAGTTCCAAGAGTCTGCCCTGTGAGGAACTGTTCAGGTTCGCTATCATACCGTTCAAGCCTTTAGCAACCTTGCGAAACATTCTCTCCTCAGAGACCGTACTCTTGGGCCTAAGTACGGTGACCTGAGATTGTGAGTCACTTATAGCGGTGTTTGAAGATACTAATATGCAGTCTTGGCTGTCTGTTACATTGTTTAAATCTATAAAAAGGGAAAAATACTCATTTCCAGTTAAATTTTAACTACAAATACATGGTTTTTATTTTGTTGGCACATTGATTCATTTTATCACCAAAACATGGTTTTAAGGCTCAATTCTTGAGAACCTTGCCACATCAAGATAAAATGGAAAATTTCATGTCAGATCAAGGAGCCTAGGGATATTAGGGCCATCTAGTGCACTATGTAGACTTGAAGCACACAGAGAGATATAAGCAAATAAGTTTCTGTCAAAAATGACATTTTTGATACAAGCTTTTATTGCCGACAGTACTTTTCTTTATACCTTCATTGTCATCAACTACTAAGTCCAAAAGGGGTTATGTCCGACAAGTACTGAATTTCCATGGCCACCTTCTCTCTTCATCATCAGGTCGATAATATTATAATATTGAATTGTCATCCAAACTATACCTTTACCCAAAATTTCAGCTCAATTGGTTGATCTGCTTCAAAATTCAGTTTAAAGATTCCACCCGGACAAACATACATTGCAAGTTAAATAAAAGCTTGTAAAAAGGATATCTATATAATTACCAAACAGCGAGTCATGACACTAACTACAAGCATAGCTTATGACTGACTTTGGTAGTGTTCAAATATTAACTCCTTGTATGTGAACATCAAAATTGTTCATGGACTTTGAGAAGTAAAACAATAAATTCAAATATTTGGCATGGATCCATACCTAAGCATAGAAGGGGTTAACAGTAATGAAATTGATTAAAAATGTTGTGCAGAAATCATACATGTTGTGCCGCACAAAGATTCCTTTGAAAATAATTTTACTATGATGATAAATTATAGCTGTGATATAGAAAATACAGGTTTTGAGCTAGATTTTTTTGAGCCAACAGCCTAGTGGAAAGCAACTTTGCAACAAATTATTTCCAGAGGAACCTTTAGAGAACAGAGACACTAAAATGTTATATTTATTCTTACCTATAATAGTCCCCTCCACTTCCCCTGTGAGGTCCACGGTCTGATATTGTTTGTTAATCCCTGCTACAATATCATTTGCTAAATTAGAAACCTCATTGTTGAAGTTTTCAACTAAACAATTATTGTTCTTGGCATTGGTGATGCAAGAGACATTTAATTCATTTAAAGTGGTGTTAGCTTTATCTCCAAGTGGTGTTGAGCAGTATATTGGCCGGTTTTTCCGAGGAGTCACATTGTTTGCTGATTCATCATCAGCTATAACAATAATTGAAGAGGCCATTTTTTTTACTTTTGGCTCTCCATTTGAGTTTTCCGGTGATGATTTACGTTTCCTTGCTGGTATGCACGTTGCATCCAGGTCTATGACTGTAGGCTCCGTAGAGTCCTGCGTAGACTCCAGCGACGTACTGCTCTCGCGCAGTTGTTGGAACAACTTTTTGATTTTTTTGTTTTTCTTTGCCCATTTTTTTTGGTTCATGTTAGTCACTTTAAGGGCATTCAACGCAATTTTGCGACTCGACGAACTTGAGCGCAAACTAATGCTGGAGTTAGACTGAAATGCACAAATAAAATAATGTGGGATTACTATTACAACACAGAACTTCAACCTTCAATGTCACGATCACGACTCACGACAGAACATCAAACTTCTCGCAATGCAATGCATGCAATGCAACATAAAAAAGAGGCACGATAGAATAAAGAAGTGGTACCAGATGTTATGAAAATTTTAACCAGTCATAAAGTATTTAGGAGTGAGAGAAACACGACAAAAAATATACCCTTTTTGGAATGCGTAGGTGAGTAAAAGCATGGATGTCACGTTGTTTGCCAACAAAACCTGTATAATATACATATTATGAGGATAAACGTTAGTAGATAGTGTGGATAGAAGCCGTATTTCCTTGTCCGAACCACACACCATGCTTAAAAGTAAATTTTACCTACATCACCAAAACAAAACTTCTAAAATGTAAACACCATAAAAACGTTAACTAACAGATTTCCGCGAAGACGGCTTTCCCATGTTGCACGTTTTAACACTATCTATCCTTTTAAATTTTCATGGAATGGAACCGAGACTCGTTATTTGTTTGGTTTTTATTGGCGCACAGCTAGTCAGCTACGAAAAATAACTACTTCATTCAAGTTGAAATTGAAATTTGTTGAAATTGTGCAAGCTCGAAAATCCAAGATGGCAGCTAATTTTTTTAGTGTTTTTTTACCACCCACACGCTCCGTTATATGCATCAAACACGACAAGAAGTTTACGAATCTTTTTATGAGATAAATCTTGGAATATGGAGGATAAATAGTATTTTCAATAGAATCTGCTGTATTCAAGCTAAAAACGATTACAAAGGTCATATAATTCAATGTGTAAAATGGATCGTGTGTACGCGGGAAATTTGAGTTTGTTCTTTACCATGAACCTATAATACTCGGGACAGGCTATACCTACGTGATGCCCATGCTTAGAGCATACATAACTGGAGTAGCCTTATATTCGTATTTGAGTACAAAAAAGTCTGCCGAATTTTGCGGGGGGGTGAAGAAATAACACATGCAAAAGATTACTCACTAATGCAAAAACGATTGTTTATTTACACACGCATACATTATGAAAAAGGATAACACATTCTCACTTTGATGCACACAAACATATCACACATGGAAAAACTTAGTGGAAACACGGGTTAAGAATACGTAAATGCCAATGTGATCGGCTAAACCTATAGGGCGAGGTTTGATTCGATAACTAATTTCCATAATTGTATCGATATTTACACAAACGCATATAATTTTATTACATACTAGTTTCTAAAGTTCCTGGTAAAGGTTGCGGGAGTCCACTGGACGCGGGTGGCGCAGGACCGGTCACTTTGGCACTCTTTGGGGGAGGCCTATTTCCAGCAGTGGACGTCTTTCGGCTGATATGATGATGGATGATGACTTGTTTCTACCCGCGACTCCGTCCGCGTGGAACTCGTTTATATCGCAGCTCAATACAAACTTTTACCCCCCCCCCCATTTCACCCCTTTAGGTGATGATTTCGGGGATAAAAACTATCCTATGTCACTGTCCATCCCTTCAACTATCTCCACTTAAAAAATCACGTCAATTTGTCGCTCCGTTTTGCCGTGAAAGACGGACAAACAAACAAACACACACTTTCGCATTTATTATATTAATATGGATTATTGAGACTCAATTGATTACTGAAATAATTGTTAGGCTATTAAATGCAATGACGCAAAAAAGAAATGACGTCTCATTTATCTGTATTAAAAAATATAAACAATTAACTACAAACATAATATATAAAGTAGCGAGTACCTAATATTATATTACATGAAGTTTCCCGCTTATGACTGGTTTTTTGCCTGGACCGTTAAAAACCAGCTTGCCCGGGTTATAGGAAATTAGGTGGACCCGACATAAACGTTTGTCATTCAATTAATTCCGAAAACTTTTCATTTATTTCTAAAGTACAAGATGATAACTAACATTAATTATATTAAATAAAAACTAAGTTAAATCTAAAAAAGGCCCTCGAGGCATTGTACCGAGGATGCTGGCGCGATTTCCTCGCTTAATTGTAATGCTGATGCGTTGCGCGAGAAAACTGCCAGCTCTTCGCCCTCTTCGGTCACCAGTTACGTCGACCAGACGTTTCGCGATCTCCGCAAATAACTTTTGCGCATTGAGGCCCCACGGACCGAGGTTCTCGACACCAAATGGTACAAATTTGTAGAGAGCCTTTACATATATTTAATGCGTTTTAGATGTTCGGTATTTTCTGCCGCTGCACCGTTGTCTAAAGGCGTGTCCGCTCCGCCAAAATAAATGTCACATAAAAATAAAGTACGCAAAACCGATTAATTTTTACCTTTTACTTGAATGAATTCGATACTGAGATGCATCAAAATGTCAAGGTGCCTGCGCGTACAAGTGCCATTTGTACGCGCAGGCACCCAATTTGCTTGCCTGCTGAATGCGGCGGTCCGTCTTTTTTTAATGCTGGGTCTCGGAAAAGTGCAAAGTACCTATACTTTTTTTCTAATAAATTGTGATCACTCAGTTCAATCGGCAATTTGTGCAGGTTTTTAGTGAATCATACTTTTTGTCGATAATTATTGATTATCGACACTACCCTCATCTCTACTTGCGAGTCTCGTGAGGGTGATCTGTCATTTTAGACAATCCTTGCAAATATTATTATTAACCCTATTGCAATTGCATTTAGGTTAATTTTTACAAAGCATGAAAACCGAGTCTCGCCGAGTCGGGGGAGTGCGTAAATAAAACTAATTTTGATTAATCAATGTTAATGTTATTATAGACTCTTTTTCAAATGCCATTGAGTTATTTCTTACAAAACATGAAAACGGAGTCTCGTGGGGAGTGTCATGACGTATGCAGGAAAGAATTGTAAATCGATTACATAATCGTTTAATTTGACGTGTCATGAAAATGTTTTCACAAAAATAATATTAAAACAATACAAAAATACTTAAAAATGCAATGTTACACCATATTTTCTAAGCTTGAAGTGTTTGAATGTTTATTACACGTGCTTACAGCATGTGCGTGCATTTTTATGATAGGTGTTGTCTCTTGCGAGGCGATTGTATGTATGAATGACCATTAATCGATTATGAAACTGTCTTTGTATAATTTTTTGCACATTGTGCAAGGTTTTCAACAGAGGGGTAAGCTACTGAAAGGGTACTCCAGTTATTTATGCTCTAAGTGCCCATGTGATGCCACAGCGAGGGACGGAAAATCTCTTATGCAGCTAAATTAAGAACTGGTCTTAAAATGGCTGATGACTTGCCATAAACAACCTACTCACTTTGGACGGGGGCGTGGCCTGACCGCGGCGGACAACAGTAAACTTGTCCGCCGCTGTCAAATTTACTATTGTCCGCCACCGCAGGCCGCGGCAGTGTGTGGCAGGCCTTACGTACGGGAATGGCACAGATTATATAGTAGTTCTACGAACAAGATACTGGTCTGAATAAAAATGCTTATACCTACTACTTTTTACCTACGAAATTTAACAATGGAGCGACCTTGAACGCGCGGGCCGTTGCCCGCACGCGCCGGCTTATCGACGCTAGGGTTGACACCGCTTAAAAATGATTTTATAATGAATAGTTGTGTGAAATAAAAAACAGTTTATTACTGATTAGATTAATTTAAGTATCTATTTTCAATTTTTATTTTTCTAAAGACCCGTAACGTAAGTATCCGGGGTTTCCCGATATACAGGTCGACACATGTAAAAAGAACCCTGGCGGCCATACTTTTTATATGGCCGCCAGGGCTCTTTTTACGTGTGTCGACCTGTACTGCCAGTATCTGAACTGCATAGTCACTTACATACATACATATAGGCATGTCAGGCATATCAACGCAGCATGCTAAATACAATTGAATGTCATGTTACCTATCACTCACCCTGTCTATGGTTACGACATACGACACTTAGAATGTACCTAGTAGGGTGAGTTGCACCAAACCGTCTGTAATCGTAAGCGGTGTAACCCGCCCTTAATCTACCACATATTACTAAACGAAAACCTTTTGTATAGGTAAGTAACTTAATTTAAATATATCCCGACGACAGTACGAAATAAAGTTTGTTAGGTACATACATAAGTAGGTACCTATCTTCGTTATTTATAACGTAAGTATATAAATAACGTAATATTATATAATAGTTTAAAAGTAGGTATTAGCATTACAAACTTGAAAGTAACTAGTCACTCACTAGACTCTACCACAGCTTGGTGCGACTCCAGCATCTGCATGGTGCCGTATTGATTGCAAACGTACGAACGCAATCGTGTATCCCAGATACAAGGTATGATCCCAGGTGTTCCATGGATGCACGTACCTTCGGCTCTTACCTAACCCTGCGGATTCAGCAAGCCGAGGACTGCTCCCTTCAGAGCTGTTGAATCACAATCTGTGGTGGGGACCTGAATGGTTATAAGATTTTGCTTTGGTTGCAGCGCATTCTGCCGTCGCGCGACTCCACGATTATTCCCCAGCTGCTACGTTTACTGCGCAAGCTGTCGAGCAACCTTATAATGAACCTCCGCCTGCTGGCAACGCCTGCCTCTCTGTCGAGGAACCCTGACTTATCGCGCGTTTCAGTTCTTTCTCAAAGCTCCAAACTACCGTCGGTTGGTGTTTGTGCTTTATAAATAACGTGTGACAGCCTACGCAGAAAACCAAAGGCTATTTAACTGTCAGCGTGTTAAATACCGCCCTGCTGTTTATCGCTCGCTCAAAACGCAGCTTTTCGCGACACCATCAAAGCGTTGCGCGAGAAGCGCGCACCCAAGACTAGGATACTCCGCCTCAATCCTTTTATCGACGATAATGATCTACTTAGAGTGGGAGGACGCCTCGTGAACTCACGGCTAACTTATGCCCACAAGCATCCTTTGCTCCTTCCTTACTCGCAGCATCTGAACCATCTTTTGATCGACCATTATCATCTGGCGTAGGATTTTCAAGTGCCAGCGGTGTTACAGGCTTAAGGCAAAACCGTTAACCCCGTTCATGGGAAATCTTCCTGCTAGTCGAGTCACGCAGGCCAAACCCTTTCAGAAAGTCGGCATTAATTTTTCTGGTCCGTTCACAGTCAGAGCATCGCATATGCGTACGCCCAGGACTCACAAGGCGTATCTCTGCGTCTTAATCTGCTTTTGCTTACAAGGCAGTACACCCCGAGGTCGTGTCTGCGCTATCAACTGACGCTTTCCTGGCGTGTTTGGATCGTTTCCCTTCGTGACGTGGTTTGCCGTCGGACACATTTTCGGACTGTGGCACAAATTTTGTAGGCGCTCGTAACCATCTGAAACAAGTTTATCAAAACTTTGACGCAACTCAGCTTCAGCAGAAACTTGCACCACAGCAGATCACATGGCACTTCAATCCTCCCTTTGGCCCGCCCCGGCGGCTTATGAGAGAGCGCAGTGAAGTCCGCTAAAACTTTGCTTACACGCATAATGATTCGATCACCAATGGGTAAGCGCGTTCTCACCTTCGAAGAGCTAACTACGGTCTTCACCAAGGTCGAATAATTCACCGTTCAAATTTTGGGAGGTGATTCGGTAGGTCATCTCGATCAAAATTTATCAAATAAGTTGTATAGGTATTCAAATCGCGAAAAAAAACACCAGCTGTTCCATACAAACGGTGTCAGCTACGCCGCCAAAACGTATGGAACCATGAACATAGAATACTCTGGACAGGCTATGGTAATAATAATACCACGTGCGAGCGAGCTGATAGCATACAAATCTCGATAAGTGTGACAGAAAGGGAAATATCATTCATTGTCCTTGTCATAGTTCCACTTTTTTTTGTTTGCCACAAGTGATTTAGTATGAAGTTGTGGCACACAAACCATTACCCGTCCAAATTGAGTAGGTTGTTTATGGCAAATCATCAGCCATTTTAAGACGAGTTCTTAATTTAGCTGCATAAGAGCTTTTCCGTCCCTCACTCTGATAACATGCCCGTCCATAGTATTCTAGGTTCATGTAAGAGTCGAATAAGGGAACAGGGTTGAAGTGTGTTGTGGGCGATGGGCTAGCAACCTGTCACTGCGATATCACATTTTGTCGATCTTTTATACCCACATTTGTGCTAAAAGTAGTACTGGAACCCAAGTTTCATGTGCTCTGCCTACCCCTTTAAGGATAAAGGCGTGAATTTATGTATGAATGTATGTATGTATGGAACAGTACCTTTACCTTTTGCAGGTGTGTGCCTGGCTCGTTCCAAGAAGCTACTTTGTTTACGTATAGACTTTTTAAATTGTACCTTGTAGCTTCGTGAAATGGGGCACAGAGAGTATGGAGGGAGTAGTTGTAATACTTGTATTTAATAAGTATACAGAGCTATACTCACGAAAATAGAATTCCGGACTTCGGATGTCTCCGTATTTATCGCACTTACAGTTTACGGTACTCGAGCGGTGGAGACTGAGATAATACTAATTTCGAGATTCGATTTTCGTGGTACAGCGTCGCATAATAGATCAAATGAAAAACTGATTGATATTTAGACGGTGTGAATTTATTCTTTAAATTTGCCTCACTAACATTTCAATATTAAAAGTAAGTTAAAAGTAGGTATATAAATAATAAGTTAAAGTATTGAAAGTATATAGGTACCTTCAAGATGTAAATAACTATTCAAAGTAAGTAAATTCAAAGGGGATTCGTATTATTACTAAGCAATCAAATAAGTATCGATCGATCGAAATTCTGTACCTACACACCTTTTTCAAGTACCTATCTAAGTAAGTACGTACAATAGGAAAACTTATTTCTATATCACTTTGAGGTTTAATCATGGTTAACTTAAAATATGTCGTTTGCAGGACCTACTTACATACATACGTTAATTTTTAGGCCACCTACGCGTTCAGCCAGTCTACAATGTATAGTAAAATTTACTTTAAAAACAAAGTTTTAACCGACTCCAATTTAGTACCTAGGGGAAAACCGGGCAATGGGAATCACCCACACATCTACATAACCACAAACACTAGTGACGCGTACGCGCCCGCCCCACCCCGCTCTTGACCCCTTGCTATCGGTGTGAGAAGCTCGCGCCAGTATTATGGCTGCCACTACGGTAATGAGAGGAGTGTTTCGTTTTCGCGCTGCGTCGATGTAATTTTTCAACCACTCATAAAAACGGTAAGTGCCACATTTGTTGATCTATTTGCTTGTAATTTTTATACACGTTTAGCCGGACAATCAAAAGTATGATGTGAAACCTAAATCAAGTGAGTAACTAAGGTGTATTTTTCTATTAATATTTTTCCTCATTATTGTTGTTGTGGGTAATGAGACTCGGGTGACTCCAATTGCCCGCAGCATCTAGATTAAATTACCTTAATAATTTATGCTCATTTATCTTAGTTTTTAGATGCCGAAAGTTCGTGTGAGAATTACACAAAAGGCTTCCTGGTCTTCTGATACATTAAAAATGCGATACAGATACAGCTTATTGAAGAGTATGGATATTCCATACGAAAAGCTGCTAAACTACAGATATTCCACTGTCCAGTGTACGAAAAAGATATAATAAAGGGACGACCTTGGGACGACATCTTGGTCGGCAGACTGTCTTCAGAATCAAATGATACCTCTATATCAGACGTGGGAACTGAGGATTTATGCGAGGAAGATGAGGATGATGACGTCGACGATACAGAAAATATTCGGCCAAAATGGTGAAGTTTGGTACTGATGTACCTCATGTGGCTTATGCCCATAAGCCACATGAGATACGGACGCACTGCGTTCGAGTCAGCCGAAGGTTATTGTTTGCGATTTGTGTTAGATTTTCTTTGGCTCCGATTGCCCTCAGGGTGACTCCAATTACCCTCACCTCGGTGCAATCAGAGTCAAATCTGTTTTTTTTTTAACTTTTGTATTTTCCAAAGTTGATTACCAAAGTGATTACTACTGATCTTAAATGATAGCTGATTAAGTAGATTTTGTTATGAGGCGGTTGCAATAAAGATTTAATAGTGTAATATTTTTTTATTTAAATTTCCGCTTAAGTGACTCCCGATACCCCTTTTTCCCCTACTCCGCCAAGCCACGAGAACATTTTCCACATTTATTTGCCAATTTACCACACGAACTGATTTCCGAGAGTATTGGGTATTATCAGAGATAGAAACCAAATCGCTGTACCCAGGGGCGTATACCCTAGGGCCAACCGGGCCATGGCCCGGGTCGCCAATCCGCCAGGGGCGGTAACTGGCCTATTGCATTTTCTTTGGTCTTCGCGCCATTCATTGACTTCTGGGGCGGCGAAACTTATTGGCCCGGGGCGCCGAATTTCAAAATAAGTACGCCCCTGGCTGTAGGTATACCTACGTGCGTGGGCCGGCCGATCACTACAAAACAAAATCACTACACGCGTGCCTAATATAATTGAAGCGTTCCTTCAATCCCCAACTGGATTTTGGAAAAAAAATGAGACTAACTTTGAAGTAGGTATATATATATACTTACAAACAAAAAAAAATTGTACGAATCGGCTCATAAAAACGGAGTTCTGAGGTAACAAACATTGAAAAAAAACCGAATTCAGAACCTCCTCCTTTTTTTGAAGTCGGTTAAAAATAAAATATAAAAGTATACATAGGTACAAACAAAGAATCATATAATAGTTATTTAAGACAATTATGATATAGCCAACTGCGGAAAGTAGGTACCTAATGAATATCTACTTTTCCGTATTTGTACCATAAATAACTATACTAATTGTAACTTAGGTCAAAGATTATTGAGAAGCCCTTTTTCTCAATAATCTTTGCTTAGGTGCACAGATTTCTAAATAGCGGTGTCGACTCAAAATTAATTATGCCTAATTAAGAAAATCCCATTCAGAATTCAGATATCTCTACGAAGTTACAACTATTTTAATGTAGCTTGTTAGAGAGAGTAAACGCTACGAGATCGTGATGTCACATCTTCGAGCGTCATAGTACCTAAGTGACAATTTCGTTTCATATGAAAGAGTTAATTATTTGTGCATTTCAGTCTAACTCCAACACGAGTTTGCGCTCAAGTTCGTCGAGTCGCAAAATTGCGTTGAATGCCCTTAAAGTGACTAACATGAACCAAAAAAAATGGGCTAAGAAAAACAAAAAAAACAAAAAGTTGTTCCAACAACTGCGCGAGAGCAGTACGTCGCTGGAGTCTACGCAGGACTCTACGGAGCCTACAGTCATAGACCTGGATGCAACATGCATACCGGCAAGGGAACGGAAATCATCACCGGATAACTGAAATGGAGAGCCAAAAGTAAAAAAAATGGCCTCGTCAATAATTGTTATGTGTGTTGTTTTGTTGTGTGTGTGTTGTTGTGTTAATTGTTGTTGTTGTTGTGTGTTGTTGTTGTTGTGTTTGTTGTTACTGATGATGAAGCAGCAAACAATATAACTCTGATGACGGATGACTCTATAAACTTGATGACGGTATACAGAAAAGTACTGTCGGCAATAAAAGCTTGTATCAAAAATGTCATTTTTGACAGAAACTTGTTTGCTTATAATCTCTCCGTGTGCTTCAACATAGTGCAGCACTAGATGGCCTGGCCTATCCCTAGGCTCCTTGATCTGACATGAAATTTTCCATTTTATCTTGATGTGGCAAGGTTCTCAAGAAATGAGCCTTAAAACATGAATCAATGTGCCAACAAAATAAAAACCATGTATTTGTAGTTAAAATTTAACTGGAAACGAGTATTTGTCCCTTTTTATAGATTTAAACAATGTAACAGACAGCCAAGACTGCATATTAGTATCTTCAAACACCGCTATAAGTGACTCACAATCTCAGGTCAAGGTACTTAGGCCCAAGAGTACGGTCTCTGAGGAGAGAAAGTTTCGCAAGGTTGCTAAAGGCTTGAACGGTATGATAGCGAACCTGAACAGTTCCTCACAGGGCAGACTCTTGGAACTAATTACGCAGAACATTTTCAGCGGTTGTAATGTACCAATAAGTATGAAAGATAACCTCAATATTGATAGGGTAAGTGGATTAAGTGTAAACATTGTGGATTTTTGTATTGTATTACCTATGTACAAATATCGTATATCTGACCCCCTGGTGGTAATTATTTATGTAATTTATTATTACATTTGGTCTCAACTAAATATTAAATTTAAGTATTTCATTTATGTATTTATGGCATGGTAAAAAACGTGGATAAAAATAATGAAATCTACAGTAGAACTCGCTTAATACGATAACTTTTTATATGATTTGCCGCGTAATTACGCCATTCCCTTTCATTTGAAGCATGTTTTCATACATTTTATCGCAATTAATACGACTTGCGGTCCCACTTGAGCCAGTATCTACCAGAGCTTTGGGAAATTGCGAGTTGGAGAGAGGAAAAAATGGACAAATAGGAAGCAATGCGCGACCTCATCTACTCATGTTATTGGTGGATACGCCATCTATAACACAACTTGCATATTCGTACAATGTCACCAACTTAGGCGACTTATGTCTCTTAACTATGCCGTAGAAATAAAACGTTAGGGAACATTGTGGCAACACTTCTGCCAGGCTGCCAGTACAAATAAGTTTACAGCGCTGCTTCGCTCGGCTTCTTTCTTCATAGCAACATCTAAAATTCATTTGCTCACTATAACCACTGTGCTGTTTAGTTTCGATTCCAGTTAATAATGGTAGTGATAATAATTAATGAAACTTCAAATGAGTTTAAAGAATTATTTAAATAGAATTAGTCTTTTATTAAGCCGAGAAACGGGCAAATTTTATTTATTATACCTGCTTTCCCCCTTAAGACGCGTTTTTTTTACCTGGCCCCTTCAGAATCGTGTTAAGCTGGTTATACTGTAAATGTATTTTTATATACACGATGATTCTTAATCCGTGATCAGGAGTCGAAAAATATTGATAAACAGCCAAAACGGATTTCAATTGATGAGGTCTCATGCAACTAAATCACTGTTTAGTTAATTAAATTTAATGATAATGTTAACACTAATATCCACCGAATGTTTGGTCACCCTGCATTTCTTGAAGTTAAGTAGATACCTACGTCAAACACACATAATCTGTCATTTTATGGAATCTGCTAACTATGTAAACAAACAATGTATGGCAATTGACATTTAATGTCAATTTCAAAATGACGGTTTGTTTACATAGTTAGCAAATTCCGTAGGTTTAGATGGTACGTCAAATTTTTGCAACTACCGTTAGGGTGACAATGATTTTGAAAAATATGAAAGTGCGTTTTGCGGAAAGGGTCAGAACATACCTCCTCTTAAAACTGTGGACACTTAAAAACTTTGTGATTGTTTAACCTAATGCGCTCCTTTTTTAACCGACTTAAAAAAAAGGTTCTCAATTCGGTTGTATTCTTCTAAATTTGACACATGTTTAATCCTTTTTCGAGAGAATACTGCATTATTGATTATTTTATTTAGTGTCTACACCCCTATGGTGATTTTCATTAGGTACGCTGCTGCTGCCCCACATGAAGTTGAAGTCATTTCCTCAAACTTGTTCAAGTAAGTTCTTATTCCGCGTAGCAAAATACCCAGTCACATATTTCTTGTGGGACCTGTGCATCGTTGCGTTATTCCCCGAATTGTATTTTTCCCTGTGAGATGTTTCCTCAACCACGGCATACTTACCTACATCTAAACAGTTTCGAATTTTCGACGGAGCTCCTATTGCCGCCTTCTTAGAGACTTCGAGCCAATGCAAAACTAACTGGGAATGTTGGTCTACGCGGAATAAATAAGTTTGGGAAATTGAGCTCCGAGCTACTCCTTTACTCCTGACTTTATGACATAACTAGCTTCTGCCCGCGACTCCGTCCGCGTGGAACTCGTTTATATCGCAGCTCCATACAAAATTTTACCCCCCCATTTCACCCTCTTAGGGGATGATTTCGGGGATAAAAACTATCCACTTAAAAAATCACGTCAATTCGTCGCTCCGTTTTGCCGTGAAAGACGGACAACCAAACAAACACACATACACTTTCCCATTGATAATATTAGTATATGGATATGGATGTTGCGAATAAAACGCCCTTGTTGACAACTTTAGCCTGAGAATTACACGTTATTTAGGTACGCACTGTACATATTTATCTACACTAATAAGACAATTGTCCACCACTAACATATAGGTACAATAGCTTACACTAATACTGAGCCTCGTTATTAAAACTACCTAGAGTTACTTATTCTTGCCCTTGAGAATCATGTATGCAATTACAAAAAGTAACTATAAAATGCTGTACCTACCAGGCAAAAGTACCTCTTTAGGCGACACCAGACGAGCGAAATCGGCGAACGGCCAGGCAAGGTCTTAAAAACCTAGTAAGTACGAAGACTACGGAGTGACCGGCCCGGTCAAATCCACACGGGCAGAAATCACGCGGCGGACTGCAGGGAGTTCGCCAATTTCGTACGTGTAGCGGCACCTTTTCTCAATTAAGACGGTTTTCTAAATAGTTACAATCAAAGAGTAAAGTAAGTAAGTGGTACAATGTACAATCCTCCATCTTGATGACATCCGGCAGTGGTACCCTTAGCTTGGGAAACACATTTTGAGTGTACAGGGCAAGGGCATGGGTCGAACATCTTGATGATATTCTGAAGAGTGTCTATAAATAAATAATTACCTATGTATTTACACCACTAAAATAATAAACATCAAATGGTTTAATGGTCATATGAGTATTAAAATGGTAAACAATTTAAACATTTACATCCAAGAAGCCCATTCTACGATTAAGTTAAATATTACAACTAGTTAGGCTAAGCTAAGCTGATTACTTAGAATAAGTACCTACCGAAATATTAATTCGAGATAAATATTTTTTTATTACAACATCAACATGTTGATCTATAATTTCCTGGAGTAGACCTAACACACGTGATGCACTCAACCATTGATGTGATCATTGACGGTGAGTTTCCTGGTGTTGTAGCGGCGACCGTAACATTTGTAGCATTATTTGCAGAAGTAGACCTATCCTCTACTTGCAGGTGTAGACCTCGACGGTCCTGACACACGTGTTGCACTCGACCCGGCAGCACCAGTGGAACTTGCAGTGGCATCGCTCCTTGACGATAAGTTTCTTGGTGTTGTAGCCGCGACCACAACACATCAGGGCGCAGCCGTCCATGCCGGCAGATGTGCGGTTGCATTCGCGCCCTGAAGTACCGAAGGAGCCCTGGAGACAGATGATGAGGGTAAAATAATGTATTTCCTAATGAAAGGAGCTTTATTATATCTACTGTCAGTCTCTGAAGACTCCGAAGACTGTGTGCAGCCGTCAGGACCTGTCGTCTTGCGTGGCAACTCTGTACTATCACATGTAAGTAATCTACAGACTTAACTGTACTAAACTAACGAGTAAGTCCTTGATGCTTGTCCTTGGGCTCAATGTAGATTAGATCCTGGGCGGTGAGTAGCCAGCCCCGCCTGGACACGTCATTTCCGTGGTACCATAATATTTAAGGGGTCGTTACTAAAGAGCTTCACTTTACGAACCATTGAGTCGTTCCTAATGCAATAGTCGGGCGATGGCTCGAGGTAGACTAGATCCTGAGCGGTCGGCAGCCGGTACCGCGGATCACTGAGGCGTAGTTTGCCTCGCCTGGAAACTTTCACTTCCGTGGCGCCTTCGTACTTGTCGCGGAGGTAGTCGCCTGCAAATAACATTAAATAAATATATCAACAGTAAACGTGTAGCTTATGTGTGAGGTGTGACAGCATCCGGTAATTAGTAATTAGTATCAGTAATTAATTATTCTATGTGCGAAAAATTATGTTGTTCCAAGGTAGACTAATACCGACGAAGTGGTACGTTTTTCCTGAGAAGTGAAGAACACAGGTCATAATATAAGTTACTACGGTGTCGCGACATGTTTCTCCATATTGGGAAGCGCCATATAATGAGAAAGGTTGAAAACGCTGTCTTTTATTATAACAAGCAATATCACTTAGGATCGACCCCACAACTTGGGAAGAACATTCTCATAATCGAGACCAATGGAGTGGTGGAACACGATTAAGTTTGGGTCGATCTCTTATCCTACAGGTGCGAATTTTAAGACACTAACGTGCTGTCCGCCCTCTTTCATATTAGGGCAGGCACTAGTTTTACGAAAGTGACTGCCATCTAATCTTCTAACCCAAGGGGGAAAGCTAGACCTTAATTGGAATTAGACCGGTTTCCACATTTTCTTAATTCACCAAAAAACCATTGTTAAATATAAATATCTACTGATATTTCGTAAGTACATAAGTCACTAGGTTTTTTGAAATAGCCTAGTGCTTCGAGCCGAGGTTAGAACCGACGATCTCCAGACCCCGTATCATGGTCGACCTTATCACGCGATAAGTGACAAGATAAAGTGCATGTCCGTCACTGGCTGAAACCGTTCGATAGAACGAGACGACGCTCCTATATCTTGTCACTTATCGCGTGATAAGGCCGATAATCACGTTGTCAGATTAATAGTCGCGCGCCTTACCGCTCGGCTACAGATATTCATCACATCACGATAAATATGAAATATATTTTCCGAAGGGCATCATTAGGATAATGAAGTACCTAAAGCATAATGACAAGCTTAAGCCGATATATCACGTTCGGTGTTAATAGAGCAGTTACGGCTAATAAATTTACTTTTAATTATACATTACGGCCATTACCATCTTGGGACGATGAATAACTTGGGAGTGAAGTTTTTGTTTGATACGAACGACCAATACGTACATCGCCATTTCGTAGGCTACTTATATAGTTGTGTTATGTAGTCACTTATTAGTGTGTCATAAGCATAACGATATAGAAATCTAGAAAATTTAGGTAACCCATTCAAGGCATGGGCCTTTGGTCATGAGACCCATCCATGGCATGGTAGAATAAAACAAGGTTAGTCATTCCCGACTATAAGAAAAATATGTTTTTTTTTTGTCGCGAGGCAGCCGATTGAGACAGCGATTGTGCCTTAAGTTATCGACGCACATCTTGAATTAAATTGTTTTATTCCATTGTCAAAACGTCTGTGTAAACGGACCATAATAACTTTCGCTTCGTAGCTTCTCCGTAGGCGTTTGATTTACGCGCCCACCCGCGAGATGGCGTGCGTTTGGACGGACCCACTAATTATAGGTTATAATTTAATCTAGACAGTGCCGTAATTTAAATAATTTTAAATGTTTATCTGAATACTTTTATATGCTTAATCAGACAATGGGTGAGTGACAAAATGCTTTTATCACAAATCATATTAATTTATCTATCTGCATTGTATATTCTGTACAAATGCCTCTGATAAATAAAATGTGTGTCGTCACACACAAATGTCAAAGTGACAGACGGCATTCGTCCCCTCGGGACCTAGCTGCTGTGTTTTCCAAAAAAATATACTATATTAAAATTTAAAAACCAATCGTCAAAAAAATATTTTTAATTATTGAGGAACTTTTGGTGTATAAACATTTTTCTCTTTTCTTTCAAAAGAACTTTCTCACAAAGTTTCACGAGAATCGGCTGAGAAATGCGACGGAACGTTGCTTTACGTCTGACAGAAACGAAACCATGCCTATTATCTATTCTGTGACCATTCTAGCTAAGCTGCTTAGAAATAAAGAGATTAACCGGTACTTCGCCAACCAATAAAAATGCGTCGAAGTTAAGAGGTCAGCAGTGTACCCTTAAAGTCGTAAAATAGGAAATTAGTTTAGTTTAAATGCGCGTTTGGCCTTAATGAAAGTAATAAGGTGTTTTTACTGCGGCTATGGCGCAACGGCACTTAGAACTATGCCGCCGTGAGATCATAAAGTCAAGCGATGTTTTTTTTTACTTAAGGAGGCCATTCATGATCCTGCTTAAGGTTTCATTTGGTAGAGAACGAAGAATCCAACCTATTATATGATATAACATTTTGTTGGATAGTTTTTACTTACCTATACATTTGAAAGAGCGCTAAAGGTAGAATTCCATAAAAATCGATCCGCTTGCATTACCTGATCACATCAAAAAAAAATGTCGCTTTAAGTAACATCTTAAAAAAAAAACAAATAAAATACAATGATCTACCTACACATATACACACTAAACTTCATGGTATAAACCAAAATCGTTTTACTTTTCAATCATAAATTAAAAAAAAAAACCGCTTTAAAGGTTAACGTAGTGGTTATATTCTCTTTGGGTGTACTACTTACGATACTTACAACGGGAAGGGTGTCCATGTAATTAAGACGCTTTTGAGAATAAATAGAATAAAAAAGTCAATCGAACCAACGTTCAACGCCCATAAAGAAGTAATTTATTAATTAAAGCCCCATTTGCCAAAAGCTTACCTTCAAATGGTATGGATGGTATCATCACGTAATGGTACGTGATGGATGGTATCATGATATCATCACGTAAACCAAAGCAAAGCAAAGTTTAGCAAAGATATTTGGATTACTTTTTTCTTCTAGACCTGCACAACTATCACAGGACGGCCTACGGGCTGTGTCGCGGCAAGATAGACTATCCTTGTCTAATTACAACGCTTAGAAAGAGACGGATAGTATGCGTCGCCGCGACACAGCTCGCGGGGCGTCACGCCTGGTAAATTTTTTTTTTTTACTCCGAGGAGTTTTACCGAGGATCTACAGTGTGGGGTACTTCAAGAGAGGAGCGTATAATATTTAATGCGTCAGCCATGCGCATGTAACACTGAAGTTCTAGTAGGCGTCCATGCCAAAGGCTGCTGTGACCGCTTACCATGAGACGGGCTGTACGCTTGATTGCCACCGCGGTATTAAAAAACCGGCCAAGTGCGAGTCGGACTCGCGCACGAAGGGTTCCGTACCATTATCTATAAAAACAGTTTAAAAAAATTGTTGTATGGGAGCCCCCCTTAAGTATTTATTTTATTTTGTTTTTATTATTTGTTGTTATAGCGGCAACAGAAATACATAATCTGTAAAAATTTCAACTGTCTAGCTAGCTATCACGGTTCTTGAATTACAGCCTGGTGACAGACAGACAGACTTAGGTACAGCGAAGTCTTAGTAATAGATTCCCGTTTTTACCCTTTGGGTAACCCTAAAACAAGCCAAATCCCGAAATGGCTTTCAAAAGGTAGTGAAAATACAGTGAATAGGCCCCTTTAAGAGAAGCTAAAGATCATTAAAGAAAGCTTGATTAAGTCGCGTTCTTGAATAAGTTAATTTATTTATGACTCTATAAAGACTAAACAACTTACAGAACATTACGCTCTCTAAACGTCAGCATTATTTTAACGTGCTCTTTTTCAATCTCGAGTTTACTTGAAAAGTTCAGATGTAAAAGAAAAACAACATAAAGAAATGATGATGGTGCCCACCATACCTGGGTGCCCAAATTTCGTATTTAATTTAGTTATTATTCTTTTATATATTTTCGTTCTACATGTTTCGTAGTAGTTTGAGTTATTACCTACATAAAGAAATTCCTGTACGAGAATGAAAGCTCTCATTGTCTTTCATTTTATCTACCTACTTATTATGTATGCATGACATAACTTCTAGACTTAAATACTTTCTAGAATGAGCAAGGTAGGTGAGAAAGTATAGTAAGTACTTATCGTAATAAAGGATTTGGTATGCCTACGCCTAGTAGGCATATTTATATTAATAAAAAACAAGATTTTTCCTAAGGAATTTTGGTCAACCATTAAGACAAATCCCACAAACATATATTAGTATTAGTATATAGAAAAAGGCAATTGGAATTCAAAATGGGAAAAATGCTATTATTTAAAATAATAAGTACCTACCTATTTTGTTGGGCCACTTTTGGAACGGAACACAAAAAAGTGTCTTCTGTTTAATTTAAATAATTCCGTTTGAAGTACCTACAGGGTTAAATGAGGTAATTAGTATGTGTGCGACTACAAAAGAGCGGATAGGGGTAGTAATTTACTATGATTATGTTAATTAGGCCATTCTCTACAGGGTGCTTTATTGGGGTAAAGTGTATATTAACCAACTTTCGGCTCGAGAGTTTTTTGTCACCTGACTGCCGGGGTCCTTTTGGCATAATTTTGGACGACACGTTATTGCCAGGAAGAGAACAATAAATGTGCTGGCAAAATTATAAAAATAATTTTGAACCTCCTGATCCAGAATCCTGACCATGATCATATGTATTGTGGCGTTTAGTTAAAACAACTTGAACTGAGCTCATGAATGGCTATTGTAGTGAGCTCGTCAATATACGTTGTTAGCGCGTCCGAATTAAAAATAATAATACTGACATGTAAAATGTTCACTGAAGAATGATCTCTATCTTCTTTTATAATATTCGAAATTAGCTACGAGATAAAATACCACACACAGCGTGTCAGGTATAAATCAGATGATTGTTACTTCATTATTTGTTACATTATTTTGAATCTTTGACGACGATATCGTTCATTATTCAATGAACATTTTATGTGGCGTGGATAACATTTTTCTTGCAAAATTGGCACGCGCTGACCGCAAACAATGTCTATTCATGAGCTCAGTTCAAATTGTTTTGACTAGGTAACCTTGATGGTTGTCTCACGCGCCCTGTTGGGGGCACGGAGAAGCCGGGCGCAGCTAGCGCTGCTTATAGCGGGATCGGGCGCCGTCCGCTACTACGGACGGGGAGCTGGGGGGGGCGTAACGCCCGTCTGGTCCAGGGTGTTGCGGGATCATCTGTTTCGTCCGTCGGCGCGATCGAGCCCTGCCGGGTGGGACTCCATTAGGAGAGGCCCGGCGAGCGATCTGCGAGCCGACGGCGCTGCAGGAACGTCCGCGGTCCAGTCCGGTGGGTCTCAGGGGGGGCTAGCCATCCTGGTACAGGGCGGCCAGTCCCCTGAGGATGATGGGGGCAGGGTTGGCTCCTGTCCGCAGAGCGCCGAGCACGTTCTGCAGTATCTCCACGCACTGCTCTATCACCCTGTCCCTGGCGCCATCTTGGCTTGCCGGTAGGGGGGGGGGGGGGGAGGCAGTGTCGTGGGGTAGTGTGGGCGGCACTGCTGCAGAGGGAGCGAGCGCTGGGGCGGTGCTGGTGCTGGCGGCTGCGGGCTGGGCGGCTGCGGTGGCTGTCTGGGTGGCGGGGTCGGTAGTGGTAGCGGCGGGCTGCCTTTTGCCGCGTCCGCCCCTCCCTCGGCGGCGGCGGCGCGGGGGTACCGCGTCGTTCGCCCTCGCCATAAGGGTGTTGGGGGCGTTTTCGGCGTCCTCCACCGGTCGCGGCTGGGGCACGATGATCCCGCGGCGGCTCGTGATTGGGGCTGTGCCGGTCCTCTTTGAGCGTGCCTCCCGCTGGTAGGTGGGGCACGTGGGGTTATTTGCTGTATGGGGGCCGCCGCAGTTTGCGCAGGTCCCCTCCTGGTCTCGCGGCCGCTCGCATTGGCCCGCGAAGTGTGGTCCCGCGCAGCGAACACACCTTACTGGGCGGCGGCAGCCGTGCGAGGAGTGACGGAAGGCCTGGCAGCGGTGGCACTGCGCTGGCCCCTTCTTGCCGCGCCATGCCTCCACCGCTACTCCCGTCATCCCGAGCACCTCTCGGACATCGTAGATGGCCGGGATTAAGCCGTCGGTTTTCTCGAGCTGCATATAAAATATGCAGCCGGGTCTCCCTGCACGCGCGTCCACATGGCGCGTGTATAGTGGGGCGAATCCCTTCGCCGCCAGGTCTGCGGTGATGTGCGCTGGGTTCGTGTTCGCGGGGAGCCCCCTGATGCACACCTTCAGGGGGATCTCGGCCTTGGGCTGTAGCGCCGTCCAGGAAACGGAGTCCCCGAGGGCCTCGAGGTAGGCCTGCACCACCCTGTACTCCTCGTGGTCGTCGGGGCGGAAGCGGACTCCATTTCCGTAGGGGCGGGCATTGGGGAAACGGCCCAGTTGCTCCCGTATCCGCTTGAAGTGCGCGCTCCAATCCGGGAGGTTGTCGACCGTGATTGGGCGCGGCTTCTTCAGAGGCGGCTGGGTCGTGGCTGCTCTTGGTGCGGTATGGGGCGTCTGGTTAGCGGCCGGCGCGGTTGCGGCCTCTTCCCGACGCTCGTCGTCGCCACTGTCCTCTGC
Source organism: Epinotia demarniana (assembly GCA_945867215.1). Lineage (NCBI taxonomy): Eukaryota > Metazoa > Arthropoda > Insecta > Lepidoptera > Tortricidae > Epinotia > Epinotia demarniana. The sequence continues at coordinate 38,142,719 of OX244261.1, read as the reverse complement.
GCTCTCGTCCTGGACGTCCATCGGGGACGTGTCCAGGCGGGGGAGGCTTCGTGGCGTCGCGAGTGGCGCCTGCGCCGGCGTCTGCACCAGCGGCGGCGAGATGGTGGCGGGCGTTCGGCGGACTGTGAGTCCACCGTGCGGCGGCGTTTTCAGCACCGGAAGGGTCGGCTGCTGCGTGGTTGGAGCTGGGGTCGGCGTCGGGATCTGCCGCGCCGCGCGGGGCGCGGCGTTCTTCGCCTGGCCCGCTCCGAGGGCGGGCGGCGGTCGCGACGCGGGCGCTGTGCGGGGCGCGAGGCTCGCCTTGCCCGCTCCGAGGGCGGGCGGCGGTCGCGGCGCGGGTTTGGGGGCCTGCTTATTCGCGGACGCGGTGGTGGCGGCTGCGTAGGTGGGTGTCGCGGGCGCTCTGCTTGTGGAGGCGACGGCGCGAGGGACTGCGGCCTGCGCGGGTGGCGCGGCGGCGGTCAGCTTCTTCATGGAGTTGGGTATCCCTATGACGAGCGGGGCGAGGTGGCTCACTATCTCCTTGACCGTGATGGGCGGCCTGGGAAACTGGAGCTCCTGCGCATCCTCGCTGGTGGGCGTTCCCGGGGTGCTCGGGGTTGATGCGGCCTTGTGAGCTGCCGCGGACGCCAGCAGGGCGGTTTTAAACGCCCGCTGGACGCGCGGGTCGCGGGCGATTCCGGCCGCGTCAGCAAGCCGTGGATGGCCGCGGGTGCGGCGGAAAGTCCGGGGGCGGCTGGTCGGTTCCTTGGGGGCTCCCGAGGGGGGCGGGGGCGGCTGGGACATCTTGGTGATTCGTGTGGGTAGTTAGCCCACACGATTTTTCGCTCTACCCTCACCTTTGCTGGACAAAGGTGAGGGGCGGAGAGCGGTGGGGGGCCCTGGTTTGGGCTTCCTAGGGCGCTTCGGGCGCGATCGCTGCGGCGCGGCTGCCCTTACCCGCTTCATTCACCACCAGACCCCGGTGAGACCCGCTTGTGGGAGGCCGGGGCTGGCTAGAACTAGGCGGGCGGTACAGCGGCGCGGGTAGTGGCGGTTGACGTCGGGGCGATCCGGGCGCGATGCGAAGCGTAGCCAATCCTTGACTAGGTACTTATCAGCCTAAGTATATACTTCCCACCCACTGCTGGGAACACTTAACGATGAAAACGCTTCATTTTGTCAGTTGCCGAAACACGATTCGTAAAATTTAAAATATCAAAGATACCTCTTGTAAAACAGGGATTTGCATTTTACAGGCAACCCAGATCTATTTAAGACTGCACCGAGCAAAATATGCCAAACAGGCAGTGGCCGTTAAGTAGATAACGTCAACAGTATTTGTTTAATCCATGTATAAACTGTACATTTAGCACTTAGAAGAATGTGTTAACAATACGTACGTGTAAAAAACTTAAGATTATTAATATTTTACCCTACAGCACAAAGCAATGTTGGACGAAAACTGTAAAATCGTAAGCAGGAGTTAAGTGATTTTTTATACTTTGACCGTGGAAATCTAACCTGATTTTCAGTTCATACGAAATATGAATGTTTATACTACAATACATCCGCGTAAAATATTTAAATTATCGTCGTGTAATTGAGGTCCAGATTCATCAAAAGACGCTTCAAATTCGCCATACATTTTCACTATGGTGGCCGCACGCCGATCTTAATGCGCATTTTCCGCGCTCTGTGGTTCAGTCGCCCGCGAGCGTTCAGAGAGAGAGCACGTCTCAATGCGGCGCGGTGACACTTAGATATACTTCGATGTCAATTGTGTATGAATACAGCAGTGATACGCAGCAAAACGGGGTAAGTATTTTTTTTGAGATTTGTAGTTCAGCAGGTCGATCACGTAACGCATTGTACGCGCGCCAGTTAGATCTAAATGTAATTTTTTATATGGAAAAATGACAGTGGATCTACCTGACGCGCGTTCGAAACGTTACGGAGGTCACCCTCAGGAGTCCCTTTGTGACAGTTCAATATAACATGTACCCGCTTTCTTTGCTCTTGTAACTTACTTGTAAGTTGTTAGTCAGCGTTTCCAACCAAAGTAGATAACTTCAACAGTATTTGTATAATCCATGTATCTGGGGGCACGGCAGTGCCCCCGCCAAGTCGAGCGCGAAGCAAACACTGCCGTACCATCCTTTACTGGAACCATTTCGCCGCATTTTCAGGACCCTATTTGAGAACCTCTGGATAAGACCAGAACGCAGAAATTTTGGTCATCCAGTAAGCTATATTCAGACTCCTAAAATTCAAAATTTCAAGTCTGTAGGTCATTTAGTTCCGAAGTTAAGCGAAAGCAAAGTTTCGCATTTATGACACTCACTCACTCACTCATGATCATCAAAATAGAACTATAGTGCGTCTTTTTTAGGATTAGAAATACGGTAAACAAAGAAGCAGTCGTCGTCAACCTTTTCTGCTTGGGATAAATATTGAACACACACGGTTTGTTACACGGAAATTCATCCTTGCTGCAAAGTGCACACACCAACTTGTAAATGTTGACCACCATACGTTTCTCATTAGTTGTTGATGGACTCTGTTTCTGTCATTTTGCTTTTGGTGAAGGTAAAACGTTCGGGGGTGAACGAGTCGGTCTTTTTTGCAAGCCACTTGGGCCTGCCTCTGGTAGCTTCATCGCAGTCCGCACGCCACCACACACAGCGAAGAATAAAATCTTAATATAAATCAACAAATAGATACTCGTATAATACGATTAAAAATTAGAGAATTATCTGGTGATTTGAATTCAATAATTTGTTGATTACCAAGAAAACAAGAAAAAGAACGTGATACGGATTGACAATTTTGTCAATTTCGACGGCGAAAAAAACGAACCGAACGTTTCAAACCTCTTCTTCTTTAGGCTTTTTATTATGCAACCTTTCCAGAACTGAATAACTAAATTTAAAATTACAGAGTCAAAAAATAAATACTAACAAAATAAATATATTGTTGTAAGTATTATTTAGATATAAATAATGAAAACATTTCTATTATTTTAGGGTCGACAACAATGACGTAAGTCTTTTATAATTGCTGTCTGAGATACTTTGACAGTTGTGTGGCATAAAGTGTCTTATATAAAAGACCTCGCGCTTCGTGCTTTATTCTTCTTTCTAATGCTAAAAAAATGCACTATAGTACTTCCCATAAACTCAGAGAGCTGAAATTTGGTACAGAGTTAGGGAAACTATAAACACACTAGCTGTTGCCCGCGACTTCGTCCGCGTAGAACTTGTATCTTAGAAAAATGATTGGTATTAAATTATTGTAGGCGGAACCTTAATTATCACCGACCCAAACAAAGTTCTACCATCTTTAAGGGATGATTTCAGAGATAAAAACTATCCTATATCCTTCCAAGGGTGTCAAATTCAGCTTACGGAAAATTTCATCTAAATCCGTTCAGGGATTAAGCGTAAAAGGTAACAGTGCGATGAGTTAATTAGTTTTAATTGCTAAATTTAAATTGAAAACTCCGTTTTTAGAAATATAAATATCTTAAGAATCACCAACATACCTACGTTTCTGCTAAAATTGTATATTTTTTTATAATGTATTAAAGAAAGCTACATTACTGGAAATGTTTGCCTACTCGTAAATCCGTCTAGTAGTTCACGTTAGTCCGAGCTACCTGTATAGTTATGAAGACCTATCTAATGCTAAAAGACGTAGAACTTTCCATCTCCATCTGCTGTCCCCATTTAACGGTGTTGTTAAAGCATACATGATTTTGATTATCCAAAATAAACTTTATAAATTAACAAAATAATCCGCAGTTTAAATAAGACATAATGCAAAAGTAGACCGAAATCGCAATATTTTCAGAGTCGTTGGTTTCGTTGGTTTTTTTGGGGAATCAAGAGCTCGCTTTTCGTGGACTTGGCTAAATACGAGTACCTATATATTGTTTGTCTACCCTGTCTAAAAATTCTGTGCACGCCACTGCTGATTGCTATTTCAATTCCAACACTAGTCCACCGGTAACACTGCGTTATGATTACTTTTCCTTAGTTAACGGTCAAATTTCAATAAAAATAATAATTGCATTAAAATGTAATTCTTTATAACATCCATGGTTTTATACGCGGAGTTGAGATTTATTATTAGAGAATAATGAGCTACTAACTTTTAGCTTGTGACCGACCGTCCGATCGAGCGAGCCGGCAGCGGCAGTAGTGTGCGTGATGACGCACACACAGCGCAAATGCCAAATCGGTGCCCGCCTCAGAAGCTCGGTGGAGTCTTAAGATTCCAATATTAAATTAGTTTTAACCCATACATCAATGTGCCAGTTGGATTTTTGGAACTGGTTTGAAAGATTGCAAGTTCAGGGTTCATTTTCAACTCAGCATCTCTTAGTTCAAAATAATATTAAGTTGAACTTAGTAGGTTACGTGCTTAGTTAATGAATGAAATTAACTCTTTATGTTTAAACAATTGCCAACCACACTCCCGGTTTCCACACAAAAACGAACGGGCCATAACATGTAATTAAAATGAGTTAGGTCTAAATGAGGCGTTCTCTCTATCCGTATACCCAGTAACAACGTTAGCAAACTCGCATCAGATCCTCCATCCTTCCTTTTCAAAAAGCAACCTTAACCATAAAGTAATAAGGTTGAGATTTAATTAGTAACAAGACATGTACTTGCTATAGTTCTTTACCCCTTGATATGCGAATGGTAACGATGCGTATTAATATCCTATGTCTTCTGGCACCCTGGTAGATTAATTTCCAGTTATTAAGTAGATAGTTTCAATTGTTCGGTCGGGTTTGTTTTAAATGGCTTCCATTTGCTAGTGTCAGCTTTGGTTTATTGTAATAAAGCTAAGGTTTCTGAATCAACACGGTTTTGTGAAGTTAAATTATACTGTGTTATACTGTAGTGTAGTTGTAGGAGTTGCCAGCTAAATAACAACTTGTATTTATTCAATCGTATGGCGTGTATTGAAGTTTGAGCATTCATTGAGCACGGCCGCATAATGTAGTCTCTTCCTTTCACTTGCACAGTGTCACCTATTTCGGTTTGATTCAAATCGGAACCACCTTAAAATCTCTCACGGTAGCACAATTAACACTATTGTTAGACCAATACGCAGTCAGTCTACTATACTAGCGACTTTTCCGATGTGCTGCATCTCATATGAAAGAATTAACTAGCACTTTTGCATGTTATATTTGGAAGTAGTTGGGCAGCACAGTCAAAGTCTTTATGACACGGACGTAAGTTTGAACTTTACTTGGGTTGGGTCTGGTGTTTTTTTCGGGGAAAGCGTTTATTACACATTCCGTTCGGCTGTGGGACCAACAAAACGCGGCAAGCACCTGTAACAACCGTCTAAAACCTCCCCACTACCCCAAAGGGAACTGGCTTCGCAGCTATGTGCAGAGGTATCGCTTTGAGGATTCGACTGCGTGCCAGTTTCATCTGGCCTGTCACTATACTGTGACTCACTTACACAGAAGAATAAGAAAGTCGGCTGTCAGTGCGGAATGGCAGCGTGCTGTGAAGCTTGCTACCTACACCTGCCCCCCTATTCTGTAAGTTGTTTTAAGCTCACCTCAACGCTCACCCATAAATATATCTTGACAGCGCTCAACGCTCACCAGCAAGTTCAGCAGACTTGGTGAGCGTTGAGGTGAGCTTAAAACAAGTTACTGGAGGTGGGCTGTTATTCACTACGCGCTAATGCGGTTCACCCCGCCGGTCACCCGTCACGAAACTAGACCTCAACCTACGCTCAGTTACTACGCATCGCGGTGTCAAGATATATTTGTGGGCGAGCGTCGAGGTGAGCTTAAAACAGGTTACAGAATAGGAGGGCTGAAGTAATAACCACGACCACTCTGTCAAGAGTGAAAACGACGAAGAAGTGAGTCACTTACCGATCTCGCGGAAGGAGGCGAGCTGCTGCCAGCAGGTGACGAGGCTGCACGATCCGGAGACACCGTGACACTTGCACGTCACTCGGGACTTCTTGATCACTGCCTGGGGAACAAGTACACATAACATATCAAATTAATAACTACCACAAAATTTTAAAAAAAGGTTCGAGCCACCACGTACCGGAAGGCGCGGCGTCGGCCCACAAGGTGGACTGATGACCTGGTAAAGGTCGCGGGAGTCCGCTGGATGCGGTGACGCAGGACCGGTCACTTTGGCATGCTTTGTGGGAGGCCTATGTCCAGCAGTGGACGTGTTTCGGCTCATATGATGATGATGACAAAATTAAAAAAGACCGTTTTCGAAACACTGTTTTTGACATTTTGGATGATAGAACAAACTGCCTCAGACAGTTAGACATCGAGTGTTCAGTTGCTATTTTTTTGCGGAACACTATAAACGCCTCGAATAACATTTTCCTATACAGTTTTTTTTATAGATTTGTCACATAAGTACATTCCTATCAACATTTGGCTTTATCGTTATAAATAACTTATCTATCTATCTATTTATCTTATCTAGAGATCAAACAGGTAGGGGCTGTGACTACCAATCCTAGCTAACCAAATGGGAATGACTTTTAAGGACCCAGAAAGCGCGACTCTCAATACAACGTAGTTTATAGGTTCTGGAATAATTTGAAAGTTTGTATGGTTTTCAGAGCTAGAAATTATAATAGAAAAAAAAAGCATTTCTTACTAAACTTCTCTCTATTTTTTTCGACGTTTGTATGGGGAGCCGAGTTCTGTCGAGCCTCCTAGGCTTTTTTATGATGGACAAAGTCGCGTTCGTCCAAAAATAAAACACCTGTTGTAATGGCGTCACTTCAATGAGGTTTAAGGGCGGCGATTTAAAACTCTCCAGTCTCCAACTCTCGACTCTTTCACTCGAAAACTGTCGAATACGAAGAAATGCTATTTTGAAATACCGATATAAAAAATAAAAACGAGTGACATTGACCCTTAGAGCATTAAACCAACCGTAGACGATACGCGCTCACATTTCTATCTAAAAAAGTCTGCCAATTTTTGCGGGGGAGGGGAACGTCAAATGTATGCGTAACGTGAAAATAGCTACGTCAGTCCATACAATGTGTATGACCACTGGTCATATACATTTGGCAGAGGGGAACGCCTGTCAATGGCAGCTCCGGTTGGTTTAATGCTCTAAGTATTGACCAGTTGTGGATCGGTGGAAATTATTTCATTTTCGGGGCGAGGGGCGAGTGAAACGAGAATTTTCGAGCACTCGAAATTCAAAAAATGGCCCCCTGTTCCATCCGTTTCATTTGGTACTTAGACCTCTGCTTACTATAATACCGCCATTAGGCCTGCAACACACTGGAGCGGCCTACGGTGGCGGTCTATAGTAAACTTGTCATTAGCTGTCAAAACTATTGGCCGCCGCCGCCACCGCAGGCCGCGCCTGTGTGATTTTGGCCTTAGGTATAGCAGCTTTCTCATGAGTACATTGAGCTAGCTCTTGGACTTTCCAACTTTAGTAACAAAATTCAAGAATTAACGGTGTTGTCGTTGGTTTGGACATAAATACGTTGGTAATCCGTGCACTAAGTAGTAGCGGTAAGTAGAAATTATTGTAAGCCGAATGCTCTAGTCAGATCGATATAATCTGAAGTAGTGGTGTAGAGGTCACATTGTGGCCAGGAAACTAAATTGTGGATTAAGTTGACACTCAAAATAGTTATTTACGATACAAGTGCCGAAAATAGGAAATTCGCAACAAGTGGTGATAAATTAAAACACGACCGAAGGCAGTGTTTTAAATCGACACGAGTTGCGAATTACCTATTCGCACGTGTATCGTACAACGTTTTACTGTACATAATATGGCTCTTTAAAGTTTTGACATATGCACGAAAAGTGCTCTTTTTCGCACTAGTGCGGGAAAGTAGCACCATATGTACTGTAAATAAGTTTTTATAGAATGTGTGATACGTTTTTTTCTAGGTAGGTACTTAGCGTAGCTATTACATGCGAGCTAGGTTGACTATCTAAATGATTAAGTAGGAAACTGATTAATAAACTGTAACATCTGGAAGCTATCTGGATAGTTGTGTTTCATATTAGCTTTGATTGTTTTCAACGGGTTGGACCCCCGATTTTTCTTTGTACGTAAATCTTTAGCCCATTCAGGTTCAATGACGACACATATGCGTCCGACCGCTGTAGTCGCTTTCCGCTACATACGAGGAAAACCATGGGATCAGCTACGAGCGTAGCGCGTACCGATTATTGGCCCTGAATGGGTTAAGTATTGAGGTACTCATACACTCACTCTCACAAACTCTCTACTCCCTAACTACCTAAAAGCAATGCGTGGAGTATGGGTCCCAGGTGACGAAAACCGAATAGGTATATGCCTTCACAGGGATTTCAACCCAGCAAGCAGGGTCACGGTCACTGCCAACTAGGCTAAACTGTTGGTTTGTATCCATAGCTCGATAAAATGATGCTGCTTCTAAATAAAAATTATGAAACATTGTAAGTTTATAATCCTCCAAGGCCCAAGGACCTACTACGAATAGGACTTATTCTCTCAAAAGAATTTATATCATTTCCCATTGGAATAGAGTAGAATTTGTTTTCTTTTTTCGTTCGCTGGTAGAAATTAAACTTTCATGAGACATGTTTAATATACTACTATTAAATCCACAGTCTAGTTTCGTGGCCACCGACTGTTTAGTTTAGTCCAAGAGCTTAGCGCCGCTGATCCGACTTACTTAATCCTAACAAGTTTAGTGGCTCTAGCCTACTAGCCACCTTTTTATTGGATTGACTATTATTTCTTGTAGAAGGGCTTTATTAGTCTTTAAAGATATAATAAATAGCGGTTGCTTAGTACATCACGCGACCATTCGACTCAGCATGCTTAATGAACATATTATAAACGACATTGTTGTCGGTTCATCGAGTAGGTACTAGCCCCCATTCCCTTTGATTTATTCTTGTTTATTCCTAGCGCGTGTTTTGTTTATTCCTAGCTAGTTTGATACTAAAACAATGAACCATACCTATGTAAGTTGATCTTTAAAATTTGCAACCAAATCTTTTACTAGGTACTTTCCGATTGACCTTAAATTTGGCATACTTCCCTATTTGTTGATTAAGCGAGCAATTTATTGAGCGAAAGAAGTTCTCAGCTTCAGCTTGGGCTAAAATTCTCTCATATGTCCTGATGTCCGGCTATTCTATCTAAACTATCTCCATACCATTTTCATCTCCGTTCAGCGATGTGAGCGTGAAGGAAATAATATTAGTATGGATAGCATGGATTCTTTAGGCAGCAAATTCATAATGTATGTAGGGAGCCAGTGAGGCTTTTAAATGTTTTCAGTGTTTATAAAATTCTAGTTATAGGAACTTTCCTTAAAATAAATATTGCAACTTTGTAAACTTTTCCCCGGTGCATTGCTAACTGGAGATATAGTGTGTGTTAAGCCGGATTCATATTTGTCTGTCGTGTTGTGTTGTGATGCACCAGAACGGTATCGGTTTCATACATTTAATATGGTTGCGTTCACATTTCTCTGATCTGATGCCGTCGTTGTCAGGTCCGATACGGTTCTGATGCGTCAAAACACAACTCGACCGACAAATGTGAATCCGGCTTTAAGTGGTGAAAGTTGATGAAAATCTATGGCATTACCCGTCGGCCGGCCTCGTTATTGTGTCGGTTCATGAGCTGCCGGCCCTGCTCGCGGCTGCCCCTCTTCACCTTCCGCTCGCTCTCTCGGATGTCCACGAAGTCTTCCGTGAATCTGCACAAAAAGGTACAACTGATGATCATAATAATAATATGCCCGCGAGGGCAGCTTGTGACGGCGAGTCACGACACCGCTGTCTCCTAACGTCCAGAGGGCCCGTGTAGTCTGGCCTTAACCGGCCGGCCAGAGTGGATTCGCAAGAGCGGAACCTATGCTCCAGGTTGGAAGTGTAAAATGTCATAACGCCGGCGGACCTTGAACGGATTACCGGGAGCTGGCTACCGCAGACTCACCCCTCGACAATCTCACAGCCGCTGAGAGGTGTTGTCCTATTGTCGCTCTGTGCGTGCGACTGTTTTGTGTTGTGTAGCGAGCTGACGAGTGACCACCTGCCTTTATACAATTTTGAGATTGATTGTCACGGCAGGTGTCCGCTAGTCTCCTTCCATAACCCAGTATGGACTGGCCATCCAACAGTCTATTCAAGACCCAAGACCTTCACTGGTTGTAATATGTTGTGCGCTCGGTGATGGCATCTGACATGTGTAGTCCTTGTTTTAGATTATCGTTGTCTTAAAGGGCCTCTGCGTTGTTGGCTTCGGCTCCAAGCAAGCCTCCCAAAGGTCTGGGACCCGAAGGCCCATGCATGGGCCCGATATGCCGTGTAAAGACATAAATAAATAATACAAATCTGCCAAACCACAGTGCGGTTTGTTGGCAGACTATACTGATAGATAAGTGTTAGAGAGCAGACGAATCTCCTAAATCCTTTTAAAGTCTTAAGTCCTTCGCCGCTACTAAGTTCTTTACGAACACCCGAAAGAACTTTCACACCGGATTTCTGTCCTTTAAGGATTTTTTTTCCTGGTGGAATAATAATATAACGTTATAAATATAAATGTTGTTCTATTCTATAGTTACAACAACATTTATTCAGGAAACACATCAGACAATACATCGAAGAAGTAGGTCGGGATGTGGACGTGAAATGGCCTGCAGTTGCCTCCACTCAGCAATGGTGTGGCGCGGTTACCGTGATCCACGGCGCTGGTTTTCTGTGGAGCCAGCGGGGTGTGCGGGACAGCGTACTGTGCGACTTGTGTCAGATGAGATGATACAAATATGCACTTTATTAATATGAAGTATTATTATATATAAGTGTACAACTATAAAGGTATCTATATTAAACATTTGGCTGCCTTGGTTGCTACTGTCTATATGACGGTGACTGTATTAATTAGCGGTTAACTCAATTGGGGCTAAATGATTTTTTTTAGGAATTGGAGTTAATAAGGGTGTTTTGGATATCCTACTCTTAGGCAGCAATACCTTGTTGAGCCTTGCGCTTGAACCCACTAACAGTAATGCTCTCCTTGATATGTGGTGGAAGGTTATTCCAGCTTTTCGTGGCAGCATAACGAAAGCTGCCACGAAATGCAGCGGTATCACGCCTTGGGCAAACCAGTCGTGGAATACGCCTGGCTAGCTACCGGTAGAATATAAAACTAGTGCGACTCGAACCCTTTTGATATTCATACCCCACTTTCATATTTAGCCCCTCTTGTCCGTCATTTATCATAAAAATCCTCCTCATATTATAAATGCGAAAGTTTGGATGTTTGTTACTGTATTACGCTTGAACGGCTTGTACAATTTGGATGAAAATTTGCACGAAGACAGGTTACAGCCTAGATTGAAATATAGGATAGTTTTTGTCTCGTATCCACGCAGACGAAGTCGTGGATTAGCTTTGTTTACGACTATTCCAAATTTCAAATGGATAGCATTAGTAGTTCCTGAGATATTAAACGTCGTGACAGACAGACAAAGCGGGTAGAGTTCCGATTTTACCTTCTTGGTCCGAAAACCTAAAAATTTAACATTACTTTTGTTTACCTGTATTATCAAGTAAACTTTTGGCAATATTCTACCAAATGTTTGGAACTATATCATTGCAAATGGAATCCCGCAAACAAAAAGCGCGCCTAAAGTTTAGCCGATAAACTTGGGGCGAAGTTTTATTCTATGGGTAAGAAGAGACGGCTATATTGCTGTCAATTCCTGGACAGCTACGCCCTTGCTACGAGCTACGCGCCGTATTGATTTTTAGAGGCACGCGGGAGTTAATAACCTAAATACGACTGTATCGTAGAGACGGAGGGCAGAAATTGGCTTTTAATTATTTGGTAACGAGGGAAAACAAAACTTTACTCCTTGGCTATCCTTTCTACTCCTAGTACTGAAGCTTTCGTCGTTTAATTTCTATAAATACTGTCTTTTCTTTACGAAGACAAGCCCAAATGACCCCAAATAATCAAATGTTATTTTAAGAAATGTTTTGGGGATGGATTTTCAATCCGAGCATCATTTTCCTCCGTTTATTTTCATCCTGGCTACATTGCTACCAAATCCGGATTAACGGACCGCTTGCATCTATGTCGTCCTGGTACCTGGAGGCGGATTTAAGCATGCTTAACGCGCTAAACCCGGGTCGAGTTTATCCGTTACCCGGGATTGGACCGGAGGAGATCCTACGGAGTCATGCTGCTTTAGTAACTTGTACCTACTTAACTTGAATAATTTGCCTAGTCCTGGGTGGGACCTTAGGCGAAAATCAACACTTATTTTTGCATTCTTTTGCTGAATTATAGGTACTTTTGGTAGTTTTTTGTTTTAGTTCTTCTACAGAATTCTTTGGCTAAGGTATCATTATAATAAAGACTGGTTGAATTAAACCACGCTTTAAAAATAAGCTGGTATGGTTGTCATTATCACATTTATTTGTGTTCAAACTGCTCAAAGCGTGTTGTGTGTGAAATCAATAAATTAAATAAGGAAATAATAAAATGGTTTTGAATTGTTTGCAATAGTACATTATTGCAGAGTCGCGGAAAGAAAGGGGTTGCCTGACGAGGTGTTTGGCAGGCCGAGGCTTGCCGAGGACGAGTCAGGCAACCCCGGTTTTCGCCAAGGTAAATATAGTGCTTATCTCAAACCAATACCAATTCATTACAATAAACATATTGTGACATACCTAATAACGCGGTGATAGGTACTTATGTACTATGATTCATATGTAAGCATTCTTTCTACGAATTCTTTCTAAGGCGATATTCACTTCACAATATATTTTACACTTAATGCGGTGTTTGAAGTAATAATTAATTAAGTATAACACATTGAATTAATTTCATGTTCAATTTATCTCAAATTAATGAATTTACATACTTTTTTTTTTTTTTTTTTAAATTCGTCCATTCGGACAGGCTAAGACCATGGGCCATACTGCCTAGTCTTCAGTAAGTATTGAATTTACATACGGTTTGATACCTTTTAAACCTTTTTAATATCATTTTCGTCTAACCATAAACAATAAAGAGCGAAAAAAAATAATTAAAAAAATATCGCCATGAAAACCGCGGGGCTCGCGGGTGATTTTCTTTGGCTGAATGCGATTTTTCCTTAGTCGTCGCGATTTAGCATGGCGCTATCAGGATTTTAAAAAGTTGAACGCAGCGGGAAATAATGGGTTTTGTATGGGTTATTATATACCTAGGCAGGGAAGAGACTTAACTTTTTAAATGTTAGCGGATAAAAATTAGGCACTTCGCGTGTTCGTTTTTCAAACAAAATGCGACGCTTTCCGAGCATGTTTGAGAAAAATAACATTAATTTAGTTGCTTTGTGTGATTAGTTCAGTTTGCCGTTAGGGGTTCTTGTATTGATTGGTAAGAAATGTGCCTAAGCATAAAAAAACAACGGGTTGCATTCTGGGAGTGCTGGCAGAAGTGAAAACTTGAATATTGTTGAAATGGTTAGGGAATAATTTTGCACGAATTGCTTTAATTATCAGTATAAAAGTACTATCATTTATGTGGTAAAATACAATATTCATTTATTGCGCTATCGTACACAAACATGACAATATCAGGTCACGTGTCCGTCTTACGAATTTTCAATCTGACGGTGACCTGTCGCGATTTTAACGTATTTTCCCCATCACAAAAGTGCACAGCGCCGCTAGCGAAGTTTTCACTACAAAAATCATTTTATATAGAAAATCACAAACAAGGTATAATTCACTTATTGAAATCCCATTCTAATAGAGACGAATTCAGATGTGTACTGGCCCCAATTGTAGGAAACATTCCACACAATGCGAGGAATTCGGGCAATCTTCACCTACCCATGCGCGCCTGGTGTGAAAAATACTCGAATGCGGGAAAATCTTCTCTATGAAGTGAACGCTGTAGAAAAGGCACGTTTTCCCTTTACCAAATTTTCAGACCGCATTCTTAACCGCATACCGAACGTTCTCAAGCTCCTCGAAATCATGGTATCCCAGTCGAGAAAATTCAAAGAGACAAATCAGAAAAGCTTTTTTAAAACCTGGCCCGCAAAAAACTTAAAAAGCTTTGTAATAACAATGTGTGTGTGAACTCCTCCCATTTCCCGTGGACGGATTACACACTAATAAAGAATTGATTTTTTCTCTTCTTAGCCGATGTCGCGGCGTAAGGCTTTTCACGTTTATTAGGCCCTAGTATGCAAGGTTTGGATTTTTATAAAGCTCCACCTTGAGGCGTGGGTGGAGTTCTTCTTTGCTCATGCTGGTTTTCCTACGCCCTCTATATTCTAATTTGAGAACAAAGGAAGCTTTTCTAGGGATGTTTTCGTCGGTTACCTAGCAACGCAGGGAGACAAGACAACTCCGTAAGGTCTTTGATCTCCTAGTGCGACAGCCTCGAAGCTATGACGTGTCAGTGTTGAAAAACGCCACGTTGCCTTAACGACAGATAAAAAAATCCCACCGGGACTGTAAGCCGCGAATCTCTTTTAGTATTTTGATGTCCTAGTAACATCGACTCAAAATATGCAGAAAATCCCGTGTTTTTGTGAAAATGCCGTAAAGAAAATTAGTAAAAACTTTTTCATTGTTTTCCTAAATTATTGCTGAAGGTTGCTTCGGTTTCTTCTACTAGCTCATTGTTCCCTGGTATCATAGAAAGCTAACATGAAAGAAAGAAAGTATCGAATCGAAACTCACCACTACTGACAAATTCTTTAAAGAAGTGAATGGATGTACCATCCTGAAATATTCAGTTTCACCGTCCATGAATACGTTTTAATTAAAATTATTTTATGAAAAACAATACTTAGAAATTAGAAATCAATGTTTGATATTTTGTTTACGGCCCCGAAAATACATTTATTTTCCTCCGGTCCTTTACCCAGATAAATCAGAAACCATGCAATGGATAAACCATACCATGCTTGGCTAAACTGAAAACAACGTTTTCAGGCGTTTAACGTCGGTCTAACCCTTTCAGTGCGTGAAAAGCCACCAGGCCCACAGCGCTACGAGGAGGTGTTTTACGTTTTCCACGTAGTTTCAGTACAACTCGGTCGTAGTAAGATCACGTAAACTTTTCAAACGACAATTTGTTTTTGCTAAACTGCAATCGCAATTTTCAATCATCAAAGGTTTATTTTTTTTATAAATTTCAGCCCCATTTCACCCTTAGGGCATGATTTCCGGGATAAAAAAAACTATCCTTTATCCTTCTGCGGGACAAACGATCTGTATACCAAATTTCATCTAAATCGGTTCAGGGGTTTAAGCGTGAAAAAGTAACAGACAAACATCTGTATGTACACACTTTCGCATTTATAATATTAGTATGGAAGTCTGGGTAGGTGTAGGTACCTGGAGAGATCTTTAGCCCATTTACCGCCACGCAACCCTCTCAGTGCTACGGCGTAGTCCGTAGCAGGTGAAAGTCCATATGTAGCGTAAAGCGTTCATAGCGCTCTGACTCGTGTGTGTCGTGATTGGCGCTGAATGGGTTACAGGTAAATTATTTACCGAGAAAAGAACACGATGTTTACACACCAAGTAGATACTTTCAACTCAGAACCTCAGAAGCAAAAATCGGCCGCATTGGCGAATAATATTCACCAAACATTTATTTGGCAAAGAACATTCTGCAAGTGTGTGATCTGAAATAATCATTATATCATTAGGTAGGGTACATCGCCAGCCAGTAACCTCATACTAAAAATGAACTCTATTCACTTATAATAGAATTCTCTTTTAGTATAAAGTGTTAATTACTGGCCACCCACTGGACATGTCAAGTGGCAGTCGTGGGTTCGAATCCCGGCTTGTATACCAATGAGTTTTTCGGAACTCATGTACGGAATATTTACCGTTAGCTTTTCGGTGAAGGAAAACATCGTGAGGAAACCGGTCTAATCCCAATAAGGTCTAGTTTTCCCTCTGGGTTGGAAGGTCAGATGGCAGTCGCTTTCGTAAAACTAGTGCCTATGCCAAATCTTGGGATTAGGTGTCAAAGCGGACCCCGGGCTCCTTTCGGGCCATTCCCGGGAATAGCGCTAGGAGGATGATGTTAATTACTGGCCACCCTTCAGTCTCTGGCCACGTTGTAGGGGAACATAGTTAATTTTTAGTATGAGGGGGCCAGTTATTGAAGGGTGGCCACGGCCAGTTACTGGACATTTACCCTATCTCTGCAATGGCCATGAATAATTTCTAAGTTTCCTGGCTACCAATCAATCTGACTTTCAACTTATAACAAATCATTGCTAATTCTACTTTAGATTTTTCAGCTCCATGTTTCCTTTTTCAGTTCGAATTTAGTTTGTATACTATTTTTTTTTTTATATTGTACTCAACCTATTATTATATATGTTCACCTTTCCTTCGACGAAAACAGAGTTGGAGGCATTTTGTTTTGTTTACGAGTATGTATTTGTATATTGATAGAAAATAATGTAACCAAAATACATCAATTTGTGAGCCGCATTATTCGCTGCCTACGTCTGCCCAAAACTCTCGCCTCCTCTTAGTGCCCTAGTACCCGACCTGTCTGCAGCCATGGTTTGACACCCGTGAGGCGCTTTTGACAGTTGATTAACGAGAATTTGATTGTTTTGACAGCGTTCCGAGCCTCCCGTCTGGTTTTCTGTTTTATTTGTGTTTCAGAAGCGGCTGATCTGATTTTCTATTTGTGTTAGAATTTCATCCGTCTATTCCGTCTGCACTTTTTGAATATTACCTGCTATGGCTTTAGATTAATTAGTCATAATCTTATTTACAACTATTGTGTGATTATTGATTAATTATGTAAAGTAAAATACTTGATTACTAAACATATAATAATAATTATCTAAAGGAAAACCATTACTTACTATATTACTGATCTAATATTATTGTATGGTGTATTACCTAATTAAATAATGAAATATTTTTTCAGGTAAGGAAAACACCTGAAGAGCGCAGGTAAAATTTTTCACCTGTCTTACCTTCCACCTGAGTACTAGGGCACAAGGACCTTACAGGAGAAAATTTCACCTTTTCCCTTGAAACGGAAATTTCAGGTACACTCACACTAACTTAGCATGCCTTTTCGAATAACCCGTCTCACGTTCACTTTACGCATACAAAGCGCGAACCAATCCAGTCGCAGCATTATTACGTTGATGCTGCTTTCTCTTTCTCTCTCCAATTTCAAAGAGGAAAATATATATCGTTTGATGTGTGCGTAAGGCGCCACCCTCCCTTTGAAATTTTCCCCATTTGGTATGTTTGTGTGTGTTAATCGAGCGACAGGTAAAATTTACTTCACCTGGTTCTTGTTTTCCTAGTATCCAGGTGTGAGGTGAAACAGGTGAGCTTATCTGAAAGGTTTCAGGCGATTTCAGGTGCGGGACACGTTGACTGGCAAGTTGTCTCGAGGGAAAGATTGTGCACCGTGCCATTTGCTGACAGGTGAATTCAAGTACTTAATGAAAATCAATCAATTTCATTAACGTAATTATCTGATTGAAAATGTTGAGTGACACATGTTGAGAATGTGCATTTTGTAAATTTAGTAATTTCTACTACTTTCTTACAAGTTTATGAAAAATACTAGATTCTACCAAAATCTAATTAGAATTATTATTCTCTTCGTGAAATAGGGAGAATTTATTTGGATTCGCGGGGAAATTTTTCGATATAGTGGGGGAAAAATACCAGGACTGCATAAAATCGAGGAGCGCAAAGAAAAATTCAACTCACGGGAGCAGCGGTATTTAAATAAAATAATAATCTACTGCCAGGACATCAGAGGATGAAAGCAGTTTCATTATAGAATTCTAGAACTATTCAAGAGATATATTGTTATGTTTGTAGTTGAACATAGTAGTAGGTACCCGGCACGCATAGGTATTTAGAGCTGTGTTGTAGAAGTTATCCTTTATGTTGGTGTTTGAATAGTTTTGAGCTAGGTTCTGAAAGCGGGGTGCTTTGTCTTTATTGAGTGTTTAAGATTCAACATAACGGGATCTGTGGTCGTTATTTTATATGACGTTTCCAATAGCCGTGGTATTATCACTCGATCCTTATAGGACATTTTATACTTGTGCGAGTTCATCGTTGCATTCTAGCGGAGCGGGATTAAGTAGTTGAACGGTCAGAATGTCAGTACCTTGGTTATTAGTTTATTACCAACATTGTTGTAAAACTAAATTGGCAAGTCGGTGGAAATCGGTATGGCATTACAGCGCTCTACAGCGACACTGTCGTGGTACTCACTTGTTTCCGTCCGTAGTCGAGGTTGTTGCCGCAAGCCGCACCACACCCAGTCGGCCGCGCCGTCGTGACGCGCGTGCTACTCTACAGCGACACTGTCGCGGTACTCACTTGTATCCGTAGTCGAGGTTGTCGCCGCAGCCGCACCACACCTAGTCGGCCGCGCCGTCGCGACACGCGTGCTATTCTACAGCGACACTGTCGCGGTTCTCACTTGTATCCGTAGTCGAGGTTGTTGCCGCAAGCCGCACCACACCCAGTCAGCCGCGCCGTCGCGACACGCGTGCTACTCTACAGCGACACTATCGCGGTACTCACTTGTATCCGTAGTCGAAGTTGTTGCCGCAAGCCGCACCACACCCAGTCGGCCGCGCCGTCGCGACACGCGTGCTACTCTACAGCGACACTGTCGTGGTACTCGCTTGTATCCGTAGTCGAGGTTGTTGCCGCAATCCGCACCACACCCAGTCGGCCGCGCCGTCGCGACACGCGTGCTACTCTACAGCGACACTGTCGCGGTACTCACTTGTATCCGTAGTCGAGGTTGTTGCCGCAAGCCGCACCACACCCAGTCGGCCGCGCCGTCGCGACACGCGTGCTACTCTACAGCGACACTGTCGCGGTACTCACTTGTATCCGTAGTCGAGGTTGTTGCCGCAAGCCGCACCACACCCAGTCGGCCGCGCCGTCGCGACACGCGTGCTACTCTACAGCGACACTGTCGCGGTACTCACTTGTATCCGTAGTCGAGGTTGTCGCCGCAGCCGCACCACACCCAGTCGGAGTGGAGCGAGCGAGGTCGCGCGGCGCGACTGCACCCGCAGCTCGCCAGCCGGCCGTCGCGACACGCGCGCGACACCGCCAGCGACACGCCCGCTGCGGTTATGGCGTGTGTGAATGCAGTTTCGCGCGACGCTGCACACAAAGTTTTAAATTTACAGTAAGAGCTAGTCAATCGATTTTAAATGTTACCCTAGTAAATTAAATCGGACAACATTAGTTTCTATGAGGAAATAATCAGACAAAAAAGACAATGCGTGCTTCATTTAAATCTACATATATACTTCCGGGTGGAAAGTTTGTCAGATTATTGAATAAAGCATCTTAGAATAACATTTTAAAATGGAATCACAAAAAACCGCTATTATAAATTAATGTTTTTCAAAATGTAAGCTGCAGAAAATTATTCAAAGGTATGGATTACTCTTATTTTATTAGAAGAATAATAAATATTATTCCTAGAAGTTTCTGGAAGCTTTCACGAGAAATTAAAGTAAGTTTCCACTTACGTAGTTCCCTTAAGGGAACATTTAATACTACTTTATGGTGCTTCCAAATTAGATGTCAATACTTTAAGATACCGCGCCACCTTCCCTAACATATGGTTGAGGGAGGCGATGGCTGAGATATGCGTCATACTCGTGATCGGGTGCTGTTAGTGGAGTCCGGACTGTTCATGCTTGCAAGGGCGTAGTACCTAACTTCTTAAATACTACTGTTATTTTATTATTATCGTATTGACGAGACACATCATTCCGATCTTGACACGTTTTATTGTTATTGACCATGTACATCACTGACAATATTACATTAATATTCCTTTTTTTATTGTTTTGTTTTGACGCTTAGAGACCGTATACATCTCTTCGAACATTGAATAATTATTAATTGTATTTGTACGCTCAGAGACCTTATACATCTCTGGAATACTGGATTAATATCATTAACTTTATGTTAATGCACAGACCTTATTCTAATCGAATGTAATGTCTTTTTTTTCTTTTGTTTTCATTAACTTTGTGACATTTTGTGTGTTGTTATATCAGTCCTTAATGTGCAAATTTTAAATTATTATTGCGTCAGATTCTTTTATTGTTAGATTATTATTTTTATTGTAAATTACCGTTTGACATGTAAAAGTGCCCTTGTGGCCTATTTGCAGAATAAATAATTTGTATTTGTATTTGATATAATATTAAAATAATTTACTTTAAAAAGGAGTCAATAAAAAAAAATATATGAAATTTTTGTTTTCATTTTCCAAACAAAATAAGTTAATTAAAATTCTGCCCAAACAGAATCACCTGTGTATTCAACTACAAGGTGGTTGTCACTTTCTGTCAAGGGAGCGTCCTTGTTTGTCATCTTTGATTAAGATTGGCGGGAATGTTAGAAGGTAACTCAGCCTTCATAATTTTCAATAAGACGTACCTTCCCCCCAATCAGTACTCGTTTCTCATGTAGCTGTAAGGCATTACTTATTGTTTAGCGGTTTATTTATTATAACCGGACACAGCACACAAGTAAGAACCACGTGGCCAGTTAAGTGACAGTCGAGAGGTCACATACGATAATCAAAGAAGTCTTGAATTCGCATTATCTCATTAGCAGGGTGTTATTACGTGGCACAGTTGTTTTACTAATTCTCTCCAAAAAAAATCATCAAATTAGTTTTATACTTGAAATCTACTTCTAAAGAGAGTGATATTGGCATCTTATACTATCGTATATGTACGTACTATCTATAACTAATTTAAAAACGAATGGACAAGCATTTTTAGCACATTTTATTTTTGTGTTTTATTAGAAATATAACTCAACCCACCCTAATTCTTAAGGCACTATGTTGGCAATACTGTATATTAACCAAGCCAACCAATTGAAGTACTTACGTTAAATCATGTTACAAGCCAGCAATCAATGATACCTTAAAAGTTACTATGTCGCGTCAAGGTCGCGTCTCATATCAATTTTAACGTCCATCAAACGTCTTCGCCAAAACTCTCTAGAACAATACTTCAAACGCGTATCGAGATAAAAAATACAAATATTACCATACAACCCGCTGACTAGGGCCAATAAAAATATCATAAAGTCTACTTTCTGTTAGATCAGAGGGAATAGAAAAAGGGTTTCACTTTGCGATGTTTTCTTTGAGAATCTAGCCTCGTTTATAATGCATAGGGCTTTAGCATAACTGAATATTGTGGAAATCAAAATATAGGTTTCATGTCGATAGTGAATGAAATAAAATTCAGGGTTTCAAACGTTATTGTTAAGGGGGGTCGTTCAACTTGTTTAGAGCAGCTCGTGATATCGCTAATTTAGAGAACAAAAAATTTTTTTTTTTTTTAAGTCATGATACGGTCATTACGATCATATCTCGCAATACAAAACCATTCAAATTCGGGTGTTTAGCCTTATACCATTCTTAAGGGGATGCCTCGATTTGAGTCGACCCCCCCCCCCCCCCCCCCTGACACGCTTATGGCTTCCGCGTACGAGAAAAAGAGATGTAACACTCTTCGGGAATGGCTTTTTTGGACTTATTTATATAAATACCTAACCCAGTGAAGTTTTATTTAAATATCATCTAGTGACATTTTAAATGAGATAAACTACTATAGTATTAACTTGATTGAGTCGTAAAATAATGTATCGTTTGAGTAGGCTGAGTAAAAAAAGGAAAATACAAACCCAACTTTGGTTTTGTTTCTATAGAGGACATTTTAAGCAATCATGTAGGTATCGATCAAATCAGATATTTAAACAATCAAATAGTCAAGAATCATGTATCTGAAAATCAGACCTTATTGTTTCTCAATCTAGTCAGAACGGCGTTTCAAAGCACGCGATAATTTCCAAATGTTTCCAATGCACCGCCTTAAAAATCCTTTACAAGTCTCCTCATGTCATACGAGCAACTTGTAACGGAAGTATGCATAAGACCATTCCAAAGCACTCCCGTTCCATTTTCGAACAGCAGAGGCGTTTATCAATTTCAAACCGCCACCGCGTTTCAGGATTCCTCGCTGAGTTGCTACAAAGCTCTAAATCTTTCCGTCTGAGCCAGGACACTAACTGATTTACTGTGACGCCACTAGCCAGCTATTCTTTTAGTAGAACTGGTAGAAATAGGAGAATAAAACGGAACTGTTAGTTTCCGAGTTTTATGACGTTGATTAGATGTGATTTATGGGGCTGTGTGGATGCTTGTTCGGAGATGGGAAATAAAATAGGTACAGATGAGCGTAGTACAGTGCTCGGGAAATAGATGTAAGCAAGATCTTGTGCGATGATATGAGGTTTTATTGTATATGGCTAAATTATCATAATAAAGTGGTAATTCCATATTTATCTCGACTTATCTTGGCCCGATCGTAAGTGTTTAGAAATTAATTTAGAGACGAGAAGTTGGTAATGATTTTCCTATTTTAATATATTTTGACTCATAATTGTAAGAATGTCCTGAGAACATTCTCGTGAGTTTCGAGTTACAACATATGCTACATATGTTAAAAATATTTATTTATTTGCTGGAATACGTTACAATTAGATCTAAAGCAATCGGCATAAAATTCAACATGCGAAATATTGTTATATGTTATATTAAGTTTAGCTAATGCTTAATTGCTTCAATTAATAAGTCGGTTAGAAAGACAGGTTAGAATGGCCAGGATTTTTCTCTGAACGTATCAGACGTACCATTACTCCCATATACCCTGCTTGATGCCGGTACCCAAAACGCCTGTTGTTCCTACGTTGACAGTGAGTGGGCCAAAGACGGTCTCGTCCCCAGAGATGGTGCAGTTTGCAACAAGGTTTTGTTTCAATATCCCACGTCGAGCGCACGTAACGCCTTATCTTAACGAAAAAGGAATCCTTAAGATGACCTTTCGTAGAGAACTGCACATGGCCTCTTTTGTACATAAAATCGTGCATACAAAACGACCAGAATACCTTTTTAGGAAAATAGCGTGGGTAAAAGACCAACACCAATTTAACACCCGTAGTAAAATATTAAACAAAGGCGTCATTCCTAAACATAAGACCAAAGAATGTAAATTGAGGATTCAAAGTCAGTGCAGCCAAAATCTGGAACAATATTCCCCCACCTCTTCGGCTCAACATGTCCCAACCATTGTTCAAATCTAAATTGAAAACCTTGTTGTTTAAACTGCAGATTGACTTTAAAAATTCGTCCTTATTCAGTGTACAGTCGAGGACAAAGAGATGTATACACTTTTGGACCTAATCGAATGCTCTACAAATTGTAGCCGACCGCATTCGATTAGGTCCAAAAGTGTATACATCTCTTTGTCCTCGACTGTACAACTTAAATTAGTTCTTTGTTTGTTTAATTATTATTACTGTTTTTTTTTGTATGTATCTTTTTGTATTTTTATTTTAGTTTTTTTTTATGTGTTGTTGCTTTGCGCTGTTTGTTGCAGTCGCTCTGCGTTACCACCTTAGCTTGGGGCAGGCTGAAAATCAGTGCTGAAGCCACGCCGCGGTGGCGAGGTTGCAGCACACTGCTGAGACTGTCCCTTTGCCACGTTTTCTAAAAATTTACAGATGTTTTTTTTCCTTTTTAGTTTTTTTTTAGTTAATCTCTTTTTGTTTTTAGTAACTTTATTGTAAATTTGTGTTCTTGTGTTTTTTGTGGCAATAAAATTCTTTCTTCTTCTTTCTTTCAGTTCCACCGCCTCTGCTGGAACTGGTACTGGCACACCGTATGGCCTGTTTGATGCTGGCACCTACCTATACTGTCGCTACGTACCAATAAGAGTGAGCGGGCCAAAGACAGTCTCGTCCCCAGAGATGGTGCAGTCCCATCGCCTCTGCTGGAACTGATACTGGCACACCGTATGGCCTGTTTGATGCTGGCACCTACCTATACTGTCGCTACGTACCAATAAGAGTGAGCTGGCCAAAGACAGTCTCGTCCCCAGAGATGGTGCAGTCCCATCGCCTCTGCTGGAACTGGTACTGGTACACCGTATGGCCTGTTTGATGCTGGCACCTACCTATACTGTCGCTACGTACCAATAAGAGTGAGCGGGCCAAAGACAGTCTCGTCCCCAGAGATGGTGCAGTTCCACCGCCTCTGCTGGAACTGGTACTGGCACTCCCGTATGCCCTGCTTGACGTTGGCACCTACCAATACCGTCCCTACGTACCAATAAGAGTGAGCGGGCCAAAGACAGTCTCGTCCCCAGAGATGGTGCAGTTCCACCGCCTCGGCTGGAACTGGTACTGGCACTCCCGTATGGTCTGTTTGATGCTGGCACCTACCTATACCGTCCCTACGTACCAATAAGAGTGAGCGGGCCAAAGACAGTCTCGTCCCCAGAGATGGTGCAGTTCCACCGCCTCTGCTGGAACTGGTACTGGCACTCCCGTATGCCCTGCTTGACGTTGGCACCTACCAATACCGTCCCTACGTACCAATAAGAGTGAGCGGGCCAAAGACAGTCTCGTCCCCAGAGATGGTGCAGTTCCACCGCCTCGGCTGGAACTGGTACTGGCACTCCCGTATGGTCTGTTTGATGCTGGCACCTACCTATACCGTCCCTACGTACCAATAAGAGTGAGCGGGCCAAAGACAGTCTCGTCCCCAGAGATGGTGCAGTTCCACCGCCTCTGTTGAAACTGGTACTGGCACTCCCGTATGCCCTGCTTGACGCCTGCGCCGACCACGCCCATGTGGTCGCGGTGCCGGCGACACACGCGCCGCTGCCCCGGCGTCAGCCCGCGCAGCTTGCCGCAGAGACGAGACTTCTCGGAGAACAGGTCGGGCTGGTTCGACCATTTCTCGAACTCGAGGAGGCCCATGTTGCTGGAACAAAATGAATGGGTCAAACCGACATAATTGTAGAGTGAATTCTACTTCTAGTCAAAAATACTGCCAGTGTTGGCACCCAATTTTATTTTATTATTATTTGAACAGAGCACGGTTTTGATAGCTCAGGTAGCTAGCGCGACTGCCGCGTATGCCAGTTCGAATCTGGCTCGGAGCAATAAATAATTCAATAGTCTCACTTTGATTTGAAATTGATTAGCTACTGCGCGATCACTATTATTTCGTAATCAAGTCCATAGTTTGCACATATTTTTATCCAAAGGTAAATAGATGAGACATGATGGTTGACTGATTTGTTTGCCGTGTCGCAAAGTGTGCTGTTTCACGATAAGGTGGTCGTGTGACCGTACGTAGTTTCGCAAGTGTAAATATGCCCGCGGAAACTCCCTCCCTCTTTACCGGCTCTTGTTTTCGTGGTTATTATGAACATCAAGTATTTTTTTACATTATGGCGGTCAGTGAGTTGACGAGTTCTTAAAACAGTCTGGGTTTGGGTGGAATCGTTACTATCGGCATGAGAACGTGTGAGCAAGCGAGAGAGATGTATCAACACTTGTACAAACTACCTCATCATCATCATCATCATCATATTAGCCGAAAGACGTCCACTGCTGGACATAGGCCTCCCCCAAAGAGTGCCAAAGTGACCGGCCCTGCGCCACCCGCATCCAGTGGACTCCCGCAACCTTTACCAGGTCATCAGTCCACCTTGTAGGGGGCCTCTACCTACGCCGCGCCTTCCGGTACGTGGTCGCCACTCGAGAACCTTTCCGCCCCAACGGCCATCGGTTCTACGTGCTATGTGCCCTGCCCACTGCCACTTAAGTTTAGCGATTCGGAGGGCTATATCGGTTACCTTGGTTCTGCTGCGGATAGCCTCATTTCTGATGCGATCACGCAGAGAAACTCCCAACATGACCCACTCCATTGCCCTTTTTGTGACTTTGAGCTTTCTCATCAGGCCTATAGTAAGCCACGACCACGTTTCAGTGCCATATGTCATCACTAGCAACACACACTGGTCAAAGACTCTCGTCTTGAGAGACTGCGGAATATTGGACGAAAAGATGTGCCGTAGCTTCCCGAACGCTGCCCAGCAGAGTCGGATTCGACGATTGGCCTCTTTCTCGAAGTTGGACCAACCTAACTGGATGGTCTGTCCTAGGTATGTATACATAATCGTCTACAACTTCGAGCGTAAAGTGTCCGATTGTAATGGGAGTTGGTACTACATGGGCATTTGACATGATCTTCGACTTATCCATGTTCATTCTTAGACCAACTCGCTCGGAAGCTTTACTGAGGTCATCGAGCATCGTACTAAGTCCTCCATGGTCTCAGCCAAGACTACTATATCGTCAGCAAACCGAAGGTGAGTGATGTACTCGCCGTTGATGTTGATGCCTAGCCTTCTCCAGTCAAGAGTCTTGAAAACGTCCTCCAGTGCAGCGGTGAACAGTTTTGGAGAAATAAAATCTCCTTGCCTGACTCCCCGCTGCAGCGGAATAGGTTTCGAGCTCTGGTCCTGGAGTCGACATGGTGGCATTTTCGTACAAACACTTCAGCACTTCGATATAGCGATAGTCAACTTTGCACCGCTGGAGAGACTGTAGTACAGCCCAGGTTTCAATCGAATCGAAGGCTTTCTCGTAGTCCACGAACGCTAAGCAGAGGGGCAGGTTATACTCCTCAGTCTTCTGTATAACCTGACGAAGCGTGTGGATGTGTGGTCTACGGTACTAAAGCCTCTTCGGAAACCGGCTTGTTCGGGAGGCTGGAAGTCATCTAGCCTGCGTACGAGACGACTACCTACTTTTACAAAAGTATGGAATACTCTTACGTATGAATTACCGAGATATTTTTATTTGGTATAGCAATAGAAAAGTAAATAAAAGCATGTTACAGCATAACGCTATAAAATTATAATGTCATCATCCTCCTAGCGTTATTCCCGGTAGTGCTCCTAAAGGAGCTCGGGGTACACTTTGACACGCTAATCTCATTTACTTGGCTTAGGCACTAGTTTTACGAAAGCTACTGCCATCTGACCTTCCAACCCCGAGGGAAAACTAGACCTTATTAAACCGATTTCCTCACGATGTTTTCCTTCACCGAAAAGCTAACGGTAAATATTCCGTATATACGTTCCGAAATACTAAGTGGTACGAGCCGGGATTCGAACCTACGACCGCCGCTTGACAGCATGCCTGAACCACTAGGCTACCGCAGCTTTTTCTTTTTATTTAGATAAAATTATAATGATACTTGAATAAACATATTTTTTTCTTCAATTCACAAAATGCAACTTATCAAGCAGAAGGAAGTACAGTTACTTATATGTCTAAGGTATAAACGAATCAATGTTTGTATATTTTGAATATACCGCGCATGAGTTTTTATTCAATGCAAGGCATGAGGTATTTTATAACAATAACACTAGCCTGTTCGTGACATTCGGAGTAACGTCTATAGCCATTGACCATACTGTAATAATGGTACTTGTTAGTGCTCTGTATGTGTCCTTTAACATGTAAATGGACTATTAACTAACCATAATATACTATTTACAGTACATATGGTGCTACTTTCCCGCACTAGTGCGAAAAAGAGCACTTTTCGTGCATATGTCAAAACTTTAAAGAGCCATATGTACAGTAAAACGTTGTACGATACACGTGCGAATAGGTAATTCGCAACTCGTGTCGATTTAAAACACTCCCTTCGGTCGTGTTTTAATTTATCACCACTCGTTGCGAATTTCCTATTTTCGGCACTTGTATCGTAAATAACTATATTCGTTGTCATTTTAATGTTCACTTTAGGTAAATATGTTGGCTGTCAGTTGTATTCAAATGGACAGGAAAACTGAATGCCATATACCTATCCTTAAATCCGAAGAGATACATTTGACATATCAATATGTGCCACAAAAGTATGTGCATTCCGCGGGACTCGGCACAACAAATGCAGATCTGCGGCGCTACCACGAACTTCGAAAGTCGAATTTCGGGTATTTCCATCTCTATCGCACTCCCTTACTCGAGTGACAGGGATGCATATATTACGAACTTCGACTTTCGAAGTTCGTGGTAGCCGCTCTGTAATAGTTATTTACGATACAAGTGCCGAAAATAGGAAATTTCCAACTAGTGATGATACATTAAAACACGACCGAAGGGAGTGTTTTAAATCGACACGAGTTGCGAATTACCTATTCGCACGTGTATCGTACAACGTTTTCACTGGAGCCGTATGTACTGACATACGGCTCTTTAAAGTTTTGACATATGCACGGAAACTGCTCTTTTCCGCACGAGTGCGGGAAAGTAGCACCATAATGTACTGTAAATAACTATTTTCGGCTTCAACAACGGGTCTGCTCTACCCAACATTGTCCCCTAATCCCTGTCTGCATGCATACAACTGTCCGTTCTTTTTTATACTTGTTGTAAATATTTATTTGTTTATCGAAAATAATGATAATTGATTTTTGACATAATACATTGTTTAATGGTTTTTTCTCATACCTATTCGTTGCGCTGACAGAGACAAATACAGTTCCTTACTTTCAATACAGTGCATCTTTGGGAGCTCTGGCCAGCTCACCACCAGGAACAACACCACCCAAGTAACAAGTATTAGTGTTATTGTGGCTGCGGTTTTACAAGGTGGGGTACGTCCCAGTTGGGGAAACCAAATATGAGCGGAGTAACATGCCGCTGTACCCTATAGGTACATCTCCCGTTTCTTAGAAATCTAAAATATTCTTGTCTAATGAATGTTTCTGTAGTTTGATCATATTTCTGAGCGTCATATGTATGCTTTATATCTTAGAACTTCTGATTTTGGTAACTGTAAAATTAAAGTTAATTTAAGAGTTCAACATTTGATCTACAAGTATGTAGGTACCTAACTGTTCGCAATTTGTCGGAGGTTGGTCAGAACAAAACTTGAAGAAGAAAATACCTCACTCTTCAGTTTTACAAAGGACCTTCAGTGGCCTCAGTTGTAATAGGTAATAGGAATGATTGCCATTAACGTATACATAATTAATAACAAAAAGAGGGACGGCACTTTATTAAATAAAACAAAAAACTAACAATAATCAATGGCACTTTAATACTGACAGAAGCATAAATAAAATGAAATATTTACAAAATGTACTAGGCGCACATACGTTACAAGGAAATCAATCAATATCGCCCGTAGATGGTCACAGTGAAGTTCAAACCGCCGCCTCGCTGGCTCTTCAACTTGATCTTCACGAATCTCTGTCCAATGCCGCCAGCTGAAATGGAGGGGTAACCTCCCGAGCCGTCGCGGTCGTTGTCCCTGATGTGGATAGCTCTTATGTACGCGAAGTTATGCATTCCTGGTTCCGGGTATTCAATGACGCTGGTCCTGACGAAGAGTGGGAATCCATATTTTACCTCGTTGCTCTTGTATAGGGCGACGTCTCCGTATGTGGTCTGACCCAACACGAGGTCATGGCTCTGGCAGGAGTAGGCCGCGAAAAGGCACAGGAACGTAAAGACTGTTAACGCGCGCATTTTGTTCGTTCGTTTGAGGTGATAATGAAACTACGTTCTTTTATATAGGAGGATGGTGTTATGCAAGAGAGCAAAATGCAAATAGCTTTATCACATTATCACAAGTTTAAAAAGTTAAGAAGCTACGATAGCCCAGTGGTTCAGGCGTGCGACTGTCAAGCGGTGGTCGTGGGTTCGAATCCCGGCTCGTACCAATGAGTTTTTCGAAACTTATGTACGGAATATTTACCGTTAGCTTTTCGGTGAAGGCAAACATCGTGAGGAAACCGGTCGAATCCCAATAAGGTCTAGTTTTCCCTCTGGGTTGGAAGGTCAGATGGCAGTCGCTCTCGTTAAACTAGTGACTATGCCAAATGTTGGGATTAGGTGTCAAAGCGGACCCCGGGCTCCTTTGGGGGCATTACCGGGAATAACGCTAGGAGGATGATGACATTATCACAAGTTTATGTTTAGTTATGGAGGATGCACAAACGTTTGTGTACAGGTATTCGTATTTTGTGTAACGGATTTATCTGACACAATTATAATTTGAT
Organism: Epinotia demarniana; assembly: GCA_945867215.1. Taxonomy (NCBI): domain Eukaryota; kingdom Metazoa; phylum Arthropoda; class Insecta; order Lepidoptera; family Tortricidae; genus Epinotia; species Epinotia demarniana. The sequence goes on along the minus strand of OX244261.1, from coordinate 38,112,722 downwards.
TTTTGGTGGACCATTATTCAACTATTTGTTTTTAATAATAGCCTCGTGCCGCCCAATTTGTAACATTACATTGCACTTGATTTCAATGGAATTTAGACCTTTATAACACATTTAAAATTGTATTTCTTTGGTTTCATCCTGTTTTATCTCTCACTTATAATAAATATCTAAATTAAAAAAAGAAACTGCCAGTATCAAACTACGCATTGCTGTGTCCCAACTGATCTCAGCTTCCCATAAACGGAAAAACATGTAACTTTTTTTATAAGTACATTATTACTCTAGCTTCCGTTTAGGATAGTCTTTATCCGACTGTGACGATTCATTAATTTTCGGAAACATTTGACCTCATTAAATTGTTCATTTCTTCTGCTTGAAATCGTAGCCGCCATATCTGTCAACTGTCAGTGACGTCAAAATGGCGGACTTGCCATAACAATTCAACAGTAATAATTTCGATCCGGTGTTGTGACAGACCTTCACAAAACGCATATTAAATTCTAAAGCATAAAAAAATAATCGATTCTGATATATAAACTTATATACGCTAAATTCGTATTGATGCGTAATTTCAATAAATGTATCAACAAGTTTCAATAAAATAGCGTCAAACGTCAAAAGTCTGACTGATCCTTTTTTTAATGGCATGGCATAGCGCTGTTCTTGCGTTCAGCCATAAAGTCTATTTGAGTTTCTGCAAGATTATACGCTGAGTATTTGTCACGATACTGCACGGCTATCACAAGACGGCGTGCGAGCTCTCTCGATTTTTCTTGTACTATCCGTCTCTATCTTATTAGACAACTTAGAAAGAGACGTAAAAAGTTTTCCTTCTTCTTCTTTAAGGTGGCGCTTGCGTACGACGAACGACCTCATCATCGTCATACAAGGCATGTGGTCAGTGCGCGAGTACTCCACAAGTTTTTATTGAGTTTCAAGGCTATGCGTCCAAAGTTAAAACGGCCGTTTTTCTTTTCAGTTCAGAGATCAACGATTCCAGGAATATGAAAACTAGTTTGATGTATTCACAAGGTACTTAAATACAAAATACAGTGCATAGCAGCCTCCTTTTTTAATATCTATCGTTAAATTTAAATAATCACAATTATTTACCAGTGACGCTAGTGTGCACGTGAAAGCAGCCTTAATGGATACAGGTGCGTGTTTAGGAAGATACGTTTGCTAAAACATTATCTGTGTGATTTAAAAGTTATATCTCTGGGCAAATGTAAGTACTTATAATTACTACTACTTACAATTCTATTTCATTTCCTTAAGTGGAATATCTTTGAATTCAGGTGTTTTTTGATTTTGTTCCCTATTTTAAATACCAAAATTACTTATTTACTCAAATTGAGTAATTTATATACATAGCCTATTTCATTACAAATTAAAATAACGTAAGCCCATATATGTCTCAGATATTGAAAGACGCGTCAAAAAATATTATGCAGTAATGGGTGATCGCCTGATTTCGACCGCCAAAAGCCGCGGTGAATCGACGGTATTTAGGCCTTTAGGACGTGTGAAGCGACGGTTTATTGAGGTTGGGTACTATATTAGTACCCGTAGTGAATGGAAGTGGATAGAACGGGCCTTTTATAAACATTAATTATACAGCAGGTGCTTTTATTTTTGAGGCAGCCATTTTGAACCTGCGCTAAACTTAGTTTTAGGTAAATACGTGTTTTTTCAAGGCGGATGATTTTCAACGCCTCAATATCCATGTCCATCAACGTCCAGATCACCGAGACAGTCGACATCCTTACCTTTGTTCGCAAGATATTTTTATTAAGTGTAAGGTGTAATAAGGTACGTAGGTACTAAAATATCGTTTGTTTTATTTCCCATCACTATTCATTTATCGACATAAATAAGGTGTGTGCGTTACGGGGTTTGCTGAGCCCCGTAGTATTTCAATTTTAGTGCGATACGGGGATAAGAAAACCCTGTCCTTTCTTTTCTGCATAATTTTATGAGTTTTTATCGTGTCTACGTGCGAAGGAATTAAGACGTAGGAAATTTCATACTCTTTTAAATATATCAAAAAAATAATAGAAAATATAATATTTCAGGACTTTATAGCAGTTTTAACAGACTTAGTTTTACGGGGCACATTTATACCCGTAACGCACCACAGTGTAAACTACTAAGGGGCGGATTAGGCCTCGTAACGCACTACATTTTAGGTACAGGTTTTGGCTTGCCGCAGTGAACGTGTTTATAGATCCTAATAGATCCTAGTGGGGAAGGATACTAAATAGCACGTGCAGCCGGGATGTAATTCTCTCTTCGTAAGAGGCTGCAGAAGCAAATGTTATGATTTGATCTCTAGTATCTCTTCAAAGTTCCAATAGCTATTTTGCATGCATACAATATGTACGTGATCCAGAACCCAATTCCACCGTAACTTGTTTAATGTAAAAGACACAAACAACGGGAAAAACACAAACAAGGTGAGGACCAAATTCTTGGCCAGTAGTTAGCCTAATTAATTGATAGTAGTTAAAAAGTTCCGCTGTGACACGAAAATTAGCCATACATTTTCTATGGTTAATTTTCGTGTCACAACGGAACTTTTTAACTACTACCAATTACTTGAGGCGGTATTAGAATCTACACACATTCATTAAGTTGGCAATGGCAGGAACATACACAAGTTTTGGCAGAGATAGTGCGATTTGAAACATTACCATATGAAAAAAAAAATACTTCATGTATTACCTTAATATTTTTAATAACTACCCTTCATAGAAAGGGACTCGGTCTCGCGTTATGGTTGTAGAACTTGCCTAGTGGTTATGTATAGTTTGGAAGGATTATCTATTATTAATTCCTAAACACATCTTTAACTGGGAGTCGGAGTGACTCAAGATCATTTCAGTCATCACGTTTTTATTTATTTAATATAAAACAGTACCTTTTGGCGTCGAGACCCTCGGTCCATGGGGTCCCAGTGCGCAAAAGTTATTTGCGGAAATCGCGAAACGTCTGGTTGACATAACTGGTGACCGAAGAGCTAGCGGATTTCTCGCGCAACGCGTCAGCATTGCAATTCAGCGAGGAAATGCCGCCAGCATCCTCGGTACAATGCCTCGAGGGCCTTTTTTAGATTTAACTCAGCTTTAATTTAATTTAGTTAATGTTATAGTTATCATCTTGTATATACTTTAGAAAATAAATGTTTTTTCTTGTATAGTTACCGATATGTCAAATTCAAACAGTGTTAAAAATATGTAGAAAAGAAGAACAATAAACATTTAGTGCTGCAGCCGTTGTCCTAACTGTTGGATCTATTGCCACAAACATCTACTAAACTTTTACCCCCTTATTCATACTTATAATACCTCTGTTAAATAAAACGAGTTTGTCCCTTTCTTACTAATTTAAATATCAGAGTGACAGATAAAGACAAACGAATTTTGACGGCATTTTAGGTAAATTAGGTTTGATCAACGTTTTACTTGATAGGTTCAATTAGAATGTGTCCTATGTCCAAAAGAAGAAATTCGTTAACTCCCACCACATTACCATGCAAACGAAGTCGCAGGTACAGCTAGTAACTTGATAAATTCAACTTTTTTTTAAAATTAATTACAATGTTTAAAATTTATCAGAACAAGGTTTTGTGTGATGGGTGGTACGAGGATAGGATTAATTTTCTGGTCTGGTTACTGCATGAAAATTCGTTTTTGGATCACTTATGAACAATTGGATTTCATTTTGCGTATATATCGACGGCTTTTAAAAGGATTTAAATAAACCAAGCGGTAAAATATGTTATATATAATCTTAGCTCTTCATGGCATAGCACCGTCCCCTAACGTCAACAAGTCCATCCATCAGCTTGTCTGTCTAACGCGTCCAATGTCACGAACACAAACACACCGTCATAATCATAAGATCCCCACTTCCTCACTTATGCATACTTTCGCTAATTGCGTGTCAGTTGCATAAACTAATTGCTTTAGTAACCTTTTCACCGCTATCAACCAATCTGGAATATCCAGTACGCTTACCATGAGTTTGACAATGACGGCTTACGCTAACGAGTATCGTGTTTTCTATCTGTGCATCTCTATTGCACTTTGACATTACGAGCGGGATGCACAGATAGAAAACTCGATACTCGTTAGCTTAAGCCGTCATTGTCAAACTAATGGTAAGCGTACTGGAGCATCGCCATTAATGAAACAATGGCTTCAAAGCGGTTGCATTTGATATACCTAAGTACATAGTGGTAAAACACCTAAACCACCAAACCTGCAGCATTAGTTACAAATTGTCAGCTCGAATTTGCGACTGTCGAAATCTTCTCGAAGCGCGTTTATTCGCTCTCGACTGTACGAGTAGTACTTAACGTATAATGTGTGTTTTCGATAACCACTGATGGTACCTATATAGTCCTACTGAGGCTCTAATATAAGTTTTACCGAAACAAAACTTTACATCGCGTTTGCGTTTTATCCTCAAATTGTATGGGATTTGACAGCTAAACGCGAACGCGGTCGTAATGTTTTGTTTCGGTAAAACTTATACTAGAGCCTCTGAATGCGATCTCGCTCGTAAATAGAGCTGTATTATTTATGTTTTAAGCTGGTCAACTGGAAAGGATGCCGAGTTCGTTCCTTTTGACACACATTATCTCTATAGGTATTTTGCTTATGTATCTGTTTGCGTGAGGATAAACATTTTCTTTCTTTCTTTCTTTCAAAAGTAGTAGTAGTACCTTAACCTTGCAGAAGGCAGCCTCTTTAATGACATTATACTAGTTGTTTTGTAGGTGCATATAATACACCCACCAGAGTAACTATAAGGTCGTTAGAGTTCCTGAAAAAAAAGGTATTTCCGGAATCGTGACACGGACAGCGGATCCTCGTATACTTCCTCGTACCTTCCTATATGAGTAGGTAATGCACAATGTAACGCCTTTTGATTTGCAAGTACCCATAGACTTCAGCCTTTCGAATTTGGCGGGTCTACCAACATCCTCCTAGAGTTATTCCCGGTTATGCCCTAATCCTTTAGGGGTCCTGCCCGGGGTCGGCTTTGACACCTAATCCCAAGATTTGGCATAGGCACTAGTTTTACGCGTGATCGCATCAGAAATGAGACTATCCGCAGAAGAACCAAGGTAACCGATATAGCCCTCCGGATCGCTAAACTTAAGTGGCAGTGGGCGGGGCACATAGCACGTAGAACCGATGGCCGTTGGGGCGGAAAGGTTCTCGAGTGGCGACCACGTACGTACCGGAAGGTGCAGCGTGGGTAGGCCCCCGACAAGGCGGACTGATGACCTGGTAAAGGTTGCGGGAGTCCGCTGGATGCGGGTGGCGCGGGATCGGTCACTTTGGCACTCTTTGGGGGATGTCCAGCAGTGGATGTCTTTCGGCTGATATGATGATGATGACTAGTTTTACGCAACCGACTGCCTTCTGACCTTCCAACCCAGAGGGAAAACTAGACCTCACGTTCGGTTTCCTCACGATGTTTTCTTCGTCGAAAAGCTTATCAAATCATATTTCGTACAAAAGTTCCGAAAAACTCATTGATACGAGCCGGGATTGAACCACTAGGCCTTATGCTACCGTTGCTTATTCGTATCGTATGCCTGTTTGCCACCATCGTGGAATAAATCCTGAGACTTATTCATAATTCGTCGAGGTAATTTTTTAAAAATTATAGTGACAGGATAACAATGTGAATTGTGTATCATATTTTAATTAATGTGGCGTGTTATTGACTAATATATTTTATGTATTATGAATGAAGAATTTGTTAAACATGTAACGTCTTAAGGATCTAGCGAAAGTAAACAACATGAATTATTATTTCTATTTCATGCAATATATATTTTTAATAATTACATAATTATGTTACATTTGTTTGTAAATATGCATATACAAAATACACCAGGCGAGCATGACACAAAAGGAAATATTCAATATCGCCCATAAATGGTCACTGTAAAATTGAAACCGAAATTCCTTTGACTTATCAGTTCGATTTTCACGACTTTCTGTCCAACGCCGCCTGCGAGGATCCTGGGGTAGCCTCCACCGTACCGGTCGTTGTCTTTGACTAAAATAGCCCGTATATAGGCGCAGCTCTGCTTCCCTGGTACCGGGTATTCCACAACAGAAGTCCGGACGTGGTACGAGATGCCATATTTGATTTCTTGGGATTCATATATGATGACGTCACGACCAGACGGCTTTCCGAGAACGAGATCGTAGCTTTGACAGGAAAATGTTCCGAAGAAGCAGGCAAGTAATATTATAGTTACCGCTCGCATTTTATGTTCGTTCGTTCGTATTTTTAGTGGAAGTGTGTATACATACTGTATGTGAAGCTTATCTTATACGGTAGTAGAATTGTGTTGTTCAATAGTGAACAATTAATTTTCAATATTACAATCAACATTAAAACAAAAATATGCAACTACTTAACGTACGCTTAAAATGAAGATTTCCATCTGCTTTCATAGGCACTGAATAACAACGTTATTAATAATAATTTACCTGATCGAGTAGGTAACTAATTGCTATAATACAATTCGAATCTTTCTCGTATATTCCATGTTATAACATACACATCGGAATGACTTAATAGGTAGAACAATACTCATGCAAAGCAAACATTCAATATTTACTACAAATGACAACGTATGACACCCTTATCTTGGTGTATATTTGATAGAAAATCATGCCGTGTTGAGCGTGACTCATCTATCAATACGTTTAGAAGAAAACAAGCCTTAAAAAATGTGTTGTATCTTCTTTGCCTGAAAGAAAGGACTTTGAAGCCCAAAGCCTCTCACAGGTTGGCACAGTGACTTACTATATGATATCGAAGCCGCGTGTGTCATGGATATATATATTAGGTACAACAGGCCGCGACCGCCGCCGCTACCGCAGGCCGCACCAGCCTTACATATCTTCATAAGAGCAGCTGTCATAATTTTACAAGAGCTAACGCTCGGGCTGTGGAATGAACTCGGCCGTGGTTTTCCCGAGGGACCACACAGTATTATGGGGTTCTTCAAGAATGGAGTGTAGGTTTTGAAAGGGTTTGCAACGTGCATGCGAGCCACCTGCAGTTGCACATGTCCACGGGCTACGGTTATACCCTGACCAATTTTATATTAGCCCTACATAGAACCTTGCCGTAACGAGCCGATTCATATGTCATTATGACAAGGTTCTACGTATGGCTAATATAAAATTGGTCAGGGTTTACCGCTTACCACCTAACGGGCAGAACGAGGTATAAAAAGAAACAATACTTATTGATTTGCTATGTCTTAATTACTTGTAATTTTCCGTACGACGATTTCTGAACACGTTAGGAATGTTTAAACGACGTGAATGTAGATAAAATAAACTACAATCCATTTATTTAAAGTCATTAGTAAATGATGTCATTGTCTCATTATAGTAAATTGCTCATACTCACATGAAATGAGTAAACACAATACATATGTACTCGTAAGATAGATAGGTATTAAGTTATGAGGCCATTTTACCCCAGCTTACAATAAAAAAAATAGCCACGACTTAGCCACGTTAAGCTGATGATCCCGGTAGTTGTCTTCTACAGCAGGCATTGAGCCGAGGAAACCTTCGCATGACTTTATAGATTATGCATTTTTATTTTATGCAATCACTTGAAAAAGCCTCCAATGGTCGGGGGAGGATCTGATCAGTGCAGCAGTCACATAGCAGTCGTTTCAGTGCCTAGCAGTCCAGTTCTTGTGATCATGTAGTCGTGTTCACCCTGAACTTCTTCAGAATGCGATATGTTTCACCAAGAATTCAGGCAATGGTTTGGGCTGAGCTGCAAGTAACGACGGTGTCACCGAAAGTAGTGAGACGGCCACCAGATATGATGGATGGTGGTTAGCTGCGACTATTAGTGAATGAGAAGTGTCCAACCAGCACCTACTGGGTTATCAGGGAATACCACAAAAGGTGAGGTTCGTAAAACTAGAGCCTATGGCAAATCCTGGGATTAGGTGTCAAAGCGGACCTTGGGCTCCTTTGGGGGCACAACCGGGAATAACGCTAGGAGGATGATGATGACCACAAAAGATCATACGATAACCAAGTGACATGGCGAGATGCCGTAAAATAGACATTTCCCTAGTTGGAAAACAGCGGCGTTAGTACCGACAGAGTCCGAAGATGCATAGAGAGAAGATGTGTAGTAGAACTCGTAGACGGCAAACAACTTGAACAAATTGTATATTATTTTATTACATTCCAAAGCGAGTACTTATTAATTACTTAGTTAATACTGGCACATACACAATTATTACACGAAGAAATGTAATTCCATAAAAGCGGGGCGATTTTATTGATCACTAGCTGTACCTGCGACTTCGTTTCCATGTTATAATGTAGGAGTTAACGCATTTCTTCTCTTGGGAATAGGACACATGCAGTTCTAATTTTAACCTATTATCATGTAAAACTTTCAATAAACATATTCATATTCATATTCATTTTATTGATAATATAAGTTACAAGTCAGGTTCACTTAAATTAATACACCATATCAGGATATTTTTAAATAGCATGTCAACCGGTATGTTTTACAATAGTAATGTATATGTAATTAACTTAGATATTCAATGCGTCTAATTCAATTGTTTACCTACTAATAATTCAGATAACATGGTTATATGTTGTTAATATTATACATCTCTAGACATTTCTAACTCAAAGAAGTCCTTGTGGTTATAGAAGGCCTGCTCGACTAACCAACTTTTCAGTCTTTTTTTAAATATGGAGTTATTTTCGGCTGCAACAATTGCACTCGGGAGATGGTTGTATACTTTTGGACCCAAGATATGTAAGTGCTTGCTTGACTTTGTCAGCTTGTGACGCACGGTCGGAAGCCTGTTACAGGCATAAAAATGGCATAAACCTGTATATTTTCGTTAAAATTACGTAAAAACCTGTCACTCTGATATTTAAATTATTAAGAAACGGACAAAACACGTGTTATTTATCAGAGGTATTTTAAGTTTTATGAATAATGGGGTAAAAGTTTAGTAGATGTCTGTGGCAATAGATCTAACAGGTAGGACACACGCTGCAGCATTAAATGTTTATTGATCTTCTTTTCTTCATATTTTTAACAGTGTTATGTTATATCATAAAAACGTGATGGATGACTGAAATGATCTTGAGTTCTTGAGTCACTCCGACTCTCAGATAAAGATGTGTTAAGGAATTAATAATAGATAATCCTTTCGAGTACCCATTGACCGGTAAGTGTTTACGTGGAACAAACTATCTCTTTTTAATTTGACAACAGACGGCCAATTTATATTTTCCAAACTATACCTAACCACTAGGTAAGTTCTACAACTATAACGCGAGTCCGAGTCCCTTTCTAATAAAGGAAATTATTAAAAATGTTAAAGCAGTATGTTTATTTTTTTCATTTTCAATGTTTCAGATTGCACTATCACATTCTGGCAAATCTTGTGTATGCAGTGTATGTTCGGGAACATACACTGCATACACAAGATTTGCCTTGCCAACATAATGTGTGTTGCAGGCTTTATGATAAAAGTATTTTCCTGTATGTTGGCCAATTTCTGTGACTCTATTGTGGTATCTATATTGGCTGAATGTCAACTTGAAGCCGCCTTATTTGACAGCGGCGGACAAGTTTACTATTGTCCGCCGCGGCCAGGCCGCGCCAGTGTGATGCAGGCCTAATACTGACGCGCTTCATAATTAATGTTTATAAAAGGCCCGTTCTATACTGATTTCATACATACTGTTTATTGGTGATCAATGTAAATACTGACAAACCAGCGCGGCTATCACAAAACGGCGCGCGAGCTCTCTCGATTTTTCTCCAACTATCCGTCTCTCTCTTATCAGATAACTTAGAAAGAGACATATAGTGCGAGAAAAATCGAGAGAGCTCGCGCGCCATCTTGTGATAGCCGTGCAGTATCGTGACAATTAAATACTCAGCGTGTGATTCAATCTTGCAGAAACTCAAATAGACTTTGGCTGAACGCAAGAAAAGCGCTATAGGCGCTATAGCCATGCCATTAAAAAAAAGTAAGAGAGTCAGACTTTTGACGTTTGACGTTATTTTGTTGAAATTTGTTGATACATTTATTGAAATTACGCCTCAATACGAATTTATCGCATATAAGTTTCCATATCAGAATCGATCGTTTTTTTACGCTTTAGAATTCAATATGCGTTTTGTGAAGGTCTATCATCACAACACCGGATCGAAATTATTAATATTCGATAGTTATGGCAAGCCCGCCATTTTGACGTCACTGACAGTTGACAGATATGGCGGCTACGATTTCAAGTTAGAGATGGGTAGGGGTAAATACCCGTATCTACCCAAATTGGTGGGTATAAACTAGGGCTCGCGGTCGTGTCCGGGTTTCGTGTACACGTGTCGGGTACCCGTGTTCGTGTAACCCGCCCGCGGGTCTAAGCGACCGGTCCGAACGGATCCGTGTAATTAGCGCACGGGTACCCGTGTACACGGGTACCCGCGTCCTGTTTACACGCGGGTAGTACTACCCGTCCTTGAGTTGTGGTGTGAAGCTAGGAACTATCCCGTTGTTCTAAGAATGTACATACAAGTACTAAATGAGTGTTCGTAGCATTGCAATTATAACATATTATTTGTGAATAAAAATAGCATAGGAATAAATGTAACAAATTATAACAAAGTACGTAAAGTTCGCCTCCTCAAATTTATATTTTAAAAAAGTAAGTACGAATCCATGCTAATGTTATAAATATGAAAGTGGGTCTGTGTCTGTGTCTTTCTGTTACCCCTTCACGCTTTAACAGCTGAGTTGATTTAGATAAAAATTGGTATAGAGATTTGAGTCTGGGGGAGGGACATAGGATATAAACGAGTTCCACGCGGGCAGAAGCTAGTAAGTTTTATCCCATAATAAAACATTCCATGTAAAAAAGAGGCCAAGTCTCGAAACTCTTCCACCTTAAAAAGCTGTGAGATATTTCGTAGTACCAAGTCTCAGGCATTCTCATTATTCTTTATTTGCCAGCTAAATAGAATTCTGCCACTTGGCAATCACACCACTTTACTGCTTTTATGGATTTTTGCACACCTTAAACTATAAAGTATTGTGTAATTGCCAAGTCACAAAATTATATTTAGCTAGCAAATAAAAAATAATAAGAATGCCTGAGACTTGGTACTACGAAATATCTCACAACTTTTTAAGGTGGAAGAGTTTCGAGACTTGGCCTCTTTTTTACATGGAATGTATTTTTTATGGGATCTTACTTCTTTTTGTGGGTTATTGCGTCATCAATACATACAAATTACGAATGCAGTCTCATTCTTGCTTTTGAATTTTTTCTCCCATTCGCTGCAAATGTAACTTTGTAATCCTATATATTTATATGGGATTACAAAGTTATTTATGCGTATCTAGACGTCTGGACCGAAATTTGCAAAATATTTTATTTTCATTTTGATTTTAACACTAAACACTAATTATGTTCTAAATTAGTGTTTTTGTTGATCGTTCAGTGAATACGTGAGTGACAAAATTAAGAAACGTTGACTAGTTATAATTCTTAAACTACTGCTTCAAATCGAATGAAATTTGAAATATACCATGTTTAAACAATGCCTGCTTGGTTACTGAAAATTCAGGCTTCCAGTTTTATTCACAACGAAGTTATTGGGGAGTCAAAAACGGCCTGAACTGCTTCGAAAAAAGATGGAACAGCAGTGCCGCTTTTTTGCTCGACTTGGCGGGGGCACCGCCGTGCCCCCAGATTTTTATTTGAGCTTAAAATGTAAAAAATAATGTAGTAACATTAATCTAGTTTTGGTTTTGAACCATAATAGTAACGAAGCTGGTGGTCTAAAATTGGCCAGTCCCAATTTAGAAATAATAAAATAAAAAATAATAAAAATAAAAATTGTTTATTTAAAAAGGGAAACTACATTAAAAACATAAAAGATATCTGGTGGTCCCACACTAGGCCAAGCCTGTCACGTGGCGACCCGATTCGGTACATGCAGTTCGAGTATCATCGCGCTTATCAATAAACAATTAATGTATACGATAATTACTAAAACAATACTATTACTAATTAAATATGAATGAGAGACAAATAACAAAAATTTGGTAGAGAATATCGTCTTAAAATGATGATGATAATGATGAGACTTTACTGCATTTATGAAATTTTGCATACCTAAAACTGTGTAGTATTGTGCGATTACCAAGTCACAATAGTACATTACGTAACTAGGGCGGTGAATTCGTGAATGCCCCAGATCGCAGGTGTTTGTGCGCAGCGTGCAGTAAAACTCGTATTATGGCCAGGTGTGACGTAAAATTTTATTTAGCAAGTAAATAAAGCCCCCACAAGGTGGACTGAGGACCTGGTAAAGGTTGCGGACCGGTCACTTTGGCACTCTTTGGGGGAGGCCTATGTCCAGCAGTGGACGTCTTTCAGCTGATATGATGATTAAATAAAGATTAATGAATGCCTGAGACTTGGCTCTACGAAATGTCTAACAACTTTTTGAGTTTAAGAAGAGTTTTGAGACAGCCTCTTTTTTCCATGAAATGTTTTTTATGGGATGAGACTTACTAGCTTCTGCCCACGACTCCGTCCACGTGGAACTCGTTTATATCTGTCCCTTAAGACCCCTTCCACCTGCCCCTTCCACTTCCCTAATATAGCCGTTCAGCGGTAAAATACCACAGCTCGGGTCGGCGAAGATAACAGATAAAAGTACATTATTGTCGCAGCAAGGGAAGTAAGCAATTGCTGGCTGAGTATTTATTTTAAATGGAAGACCTTGGGAGACCCGTTTCGCCGGCAGGTGACGAACAAAACAAACAAAGTAAACTTAAGACTTAAGTAGTTAGCTTCCATTTTTTTGTTGAAATTTTGACTTTATCGCAAAGGCATAAAACTTAATATTGCTTTTGAATTCAACCACCTCTTTATCTATAGTTTAGTCGCTAAGACTTTTGGGTTTATCCAAAAAAAAATGCAAGACACTGATAAGGCCTATACAAATGATGATCTCGTTACTGCAAATTATTTTTACCTCGTTAAACTACATCAACGATGTTTAGTACGTCCGAAATTGTAAGATAAAATCCTGTCAAAAACGCAAACAGAAAACGACTTTTTCATGAGAGCATAAAATCGTACCGTTATCCGATATCGAAATAATTATGGTATACTTTGAATCGGTAACGTAAAATCGTTTTGTTTGAATAGGTACCTTTATTTAAAAATGATAACGGTATACATTGAAGCAGTAGCACAATAGTCGTAATATCGTTTTGTTCGAGTAACTTTCTTTTAAAATGATTACTGTATCCTTTAGATAGGTAGGCAGAGTAATGATGCAAGTATCGTTTTGATTCAGTGCCTTTATTCGGTGCTCATATTCAACCTCGTGAGTAAAGGTACGGTTTAAAAAGGTATACCACATTCAGTCCCTTATTTAGAACCATACTGACGGTGGAGGAAAATGAAGACTTAGGAAATGTCAACTCTATTTGAATCACGTTAAGGATCAAAAGTGCTAAACATTAAATTTCATCGACTGTACAATACAATAAGCGCTCGGTTAATATTAAAAAGTTCTCATGTACAGTCAGCCATGACAGTGGGCTACCACTTTTGGACCTTATTTTGCATGCAATAAAGTACAAAAGTGGTAGACCACTTTTGTGGTTGACTGTACTTACCTACTGTTTGTGTTTAGCTATCATATCTATAAGCGGCTATTAATAAAAGTCAAACAGTTTGCGTGCCCTTTGTCGGTCAATCATTAACTAAAATACTGGGTTTATACAATATTACGACGCAATAGAGCAAACATAGGCTTCCTGCGATATTTCCTTTTGCCACATACCTAATATAAAACAACATCATACACACCAAACCCATAGAGTTGCTAATGCAAATAGAGTAAAATGAAATAAATAAATTATATTTGCCTCAACTCAAACGGCCGCGGACGGTCCGAACCCGCTTGTAATTAGAACCCGCGGGTACGTGTGTACGGGTACACGGGTACCCGGGTACCCGCCCGCGGACCGGGCGGGTTCGGGCGTGTCCGTGTGGAACGGACGCTTAGCACCGCGGGCTTAAGAACACGGGTATTCGGGCGGGCGGGTTTACACGTGTAGCGGGAGCCCTAGTATAAACTATTTCGAATGGATTTTTTCAAAAAGTGACATTTTAGGGCCGAGTTTTTTTTAATGAAATGTTTCAAGCCTTCTGAACAACTTTTGTTATTGCAAAATATCCATTATGATTATGATGCATAGTTTATGAGAAAAAAAATGTTTGTTATTAAAAATAACGTATTATTTTCTGAAATAAGATCAAGTTAAAACGGGAGCCACTACCAGAATAGTAACTATAAGCCTTAACAAAATGTAAGAAAAATATTGAAATAGTGTTGCCTTCTACTTATTGGACAAGAAATCGGGTTACCTTTGTTTTACCAAAAAAAATTTGACAAATTATCACTTCCCAAAACATTTTTCGTAGAATTTCATTTGCCAAATAATCGTTTGCCAAATTAACACTCGACAAATAATTCTTACGCAAACCTTATGTTTGGCATACTCATGTTTAGGCAATATCTCGTTTACCAACTGGTACTTTGACCAAATTTCATTCAGTCAAATATATTAGTTGGCATAATATGTTTTAACCAAAACAAAATTAGGCAAATGATGTGTATCGTCAATATTTAGTTGACCATTTCTATTCCGTCGGTTAATCAGCAGGGGAACTCTTCAATGACAAATCATTTGCATCTTTATTTCAATGGTGTATAAGATACACAATAAAATAACAACTTTTTTTGTTATGTGTGTAGGGAAAATTAATTTGTGTAGAAGTCGCAATTCTAACCTAACCGCCAGCGTGTCGACGTCACCCCGCTTCGCGGGGTGCCTATTTCCGCTCTAAGGGACACAAGCTAACCCTAACCTTACCTACCAAATAATACCATTGTTACGATTGTTTGTTTTTTTTACTGCTAGGAGGCTTCACCCCCCGAGGCCCCCCTTTTTGGCTGCACTAACCTAATTTTACGCCTTTGCCTACCGACCTACTTAACCGTGCATGTTTTTATTAAAGGGACCGAGCCGTTTTATTAATAGTATTTTGGTAAAATGTCATAACCCAAACAATTGTGATTTTTGTCTTTTTATAGTTTGCCATAACATTAACTAGACGAAATGTTTATTGTCTAATATTTTTTTGCCGTATTAAAGCATTTGCTAAAAGACCACATGCCATAATGTAATTTTTCGTAATAATATTTTGCTGAATGAAAATTTGACGTAATGAAAATATTCGTATTAAAATTGTGCCAAAGTTTGCATTGGCAAACAAAACAGTTGCTAAAATTTGTTTGGGAAATGAAATTTGACCAAAATAAATTTGGTAAAACAACAGGATCCCCAAGAAATCATCATCTTGCTAGGCCTTTTTCCCATTTACTTGGGGTCGGCCTTCCCTGTTCTTTTTCTCCATTTTGCACGATTGAGTGCAAGGTCGGCGTCTATATTAAGATCTTTCAGGTCTCGCTGAACCGTCGTCAGCCAGGTGGCAGGTGGTCTTCCTCGTCCTAGCTTCGTCGTTGGAATATCGAGCGCTACCTTAACCATGTAGTCTACTGGGCGCCCCTATACATGACCGTACCACCTCAGACGTTTTTCCGTCAGCTTTTCTGTTATTGGCGCTGCTTTAAAACTACCCCGGATATACACGTTTCTTATCTTGTGCATCATGGTGACACCCGCTGACCAGCGTAACATGCGCATCTCAGTGGTGTGGAGCTTGTTCAGGTGGGGTTTATTTGTAGCCCAGTACTCGGATCCGTACAACATCGCTGGTCTTACTACTGTCTTATATACATGACCCTTCACCTTTAGAGGCATTTTTCTATCGCATAGGATGCCTGGGAGTTCTTGCCATTTCATCTAGTCTGTCTGAGTTCTATGGACTACATCGCTGTCAATCTTTCCGTCGTTGCTGAGTACGGAGCTTAAACTTTGTAACAGTTGGCAGGCGATCATTACCTATATAGAATTTGTCATTTTCTGAGTTATTTAGCCGTTTTGTCGAACAGAAAGGACATGTGTTCGGTCTTCTTCCGACTGATTTTTAGGCCGTCCTTCTAGCGCTTCCATCCAGCTTCCATTCAAAGCGCGTTGAAGGTCAGTCTGAGTCTCTGCTATTAAGGCCATATTATCGGCATATAGAAGGTGCCAGGGTACAGCCCGTTGGCATTTTCGTGTGAGGTAATCCATCGTGACATTAAATAGAAGTGGACTAAGTGTGGAAACCTGGTGTACACCGACCTTGAGCTTGAAGCTGTCACTCGCACCTGCTGAGCAAATCACCTGTGTAGAGACGTCTGTGTACATGACCATAATAAGATCTATATATGACTCTGGGATAAGCCGATGCCAGAGTGCCCTATTATGTTTCCAGATCTATTGGAATCTCGACTGGACCTTGGGCTTTGTTGTTTTTCATCTTTCTGATCTCTTTGATTTCCTCCGTTGTAACTGCTGTTATTGCTTGATTTAACTTTCGGGGATTCGTAACATTAAGCAAATGGCGGTAGTACTCTGCCCATCTTTTTCTTATATCATTGTCTTCTGTTAATAGTTTATTGTTTTTATTTGTGATATATTTGGCTGAAGTTATATCTTTGCTGTTATTATTTCGAGCTTTTGCGACTTGATGGATATTGATTTCTGTAGTGGAAGATTCTAATTCTTTGTAAAAGTTAGCATCGGCTTTGGCTCGTGCGCTTGTCACTTCACGTTTTGCGTTGGATTTCTCTCTGTTGTAGTCTGCTTTATCCGCATCATTACCGGTTTCTTTGTGTTTTCTTAAATGCAAACTTCTTGGCCTGCACAACATCATTGACAGATTGTTGCCACCATTTAGTCTCTTTAAAGAAAGAAAGAAAGAAAAACATTTATTTATGACAGACACATATAACAACATAGAAATACAAAAAATAGGACGAACACTGCTTGTCACAAAAGCTTCTAAATCGCTCCACATATCGTTTTCGGTTTCCACCTTTGAAGTGTCTTTTGTGCCAAAGTACGTTTCTATGTTTTGAACGAATCTTGATCCCGCAGCGGTTTTCAGGGATTTTAACTTAATTTTAGGTATCTGCTTGTTGCTGCACTTAACAGGTTTGGGCAATTCAACAAACAATAAGATCAGCCCTAACAGGCAGGTAGCGACGTCGCGATCGTGCCATCTGCGACGCGCGAATATTACACCGCGTCCGTCCCGGCCAATTAATGTATATCAGTTGCCTGGTTGAGACAGCTATTGTGCGTTAAGTGCCACGATATATTATATGCCAGGATATTTGATCCATGCTTTAAATATCGATTTTGTTTTGTTTGAGGTAAAAGCTCACGTTATTGAATTTTGTTTGGATTGGCGGTACAACAATAATATAATATACTTACCTACAACTTTCATAAAAGTTATATATAAACTCACTAAGTAATTAATACACTTCTCTCTGAGCTCGGATGATTGTAAATACAAACATTTAATTAAATTTTTATTTATATTATTAACAGCATGCATAATGTCCATGAGAACAACGTTTATACATTCCTGCATAACTTGAAAACATTTTCATTATAATATTTGACTTAAAAAACGCATCAAAAGAGTTTATACCCACCTTTTTGGGAAGAAACGGGTAAATATGGGTAGATTGGGTAAATACCGGGTAAATACCCGGTATTTACCAATGGGTTTTTACCCACTACCCATCTCTATTTCAAGTAGAGGAAATTAATAATTTAATGAGGTCGAATGTTTCCGAAAATTAATTAATCATCGCAGTCGGATAAAAACTATCCTAAACGGAAGCTAGAGTAATAATGTGCTTATGAAAAAAGTTACATATTTTTCCGTTCATGGGAATCTGAAATCATCGGGGGACACAAAAATGGTTAGTTTGATACTGGCCGATTCTTTTTTTAATTTAGAGATTTATTATAAGTGAGAGATAAGTGTAGGATGCGCAAACCTTCCCCCATCACGTCAAATAATACTCAAGAAGTTTGCCGGTTGTTATATCTGGATAGGTTTCTGACGGGGTAGCAGCGGGCGGGAAATCGCCCGCATTCTACCGCATTCTACCGCACATGGGGAAACCACCGTAGGTTAGAACATCTACAATACTAGCTACCGGGCTTCGCCTGCAATGCAAATAACCATCCAGAAAGTGAGAAAGAATAATAAGAATAGAGAATAAGAATAAGAATAATTTATTGGAAAAAACCTTATTGCTAACATTACATTGTGCTTGCACTGTTACATGTTAGGGGAATTAAATAAATGCGCCTGAACTAGGATTATCCTGTATCTCAGACAAAGAGATATTATACTAATTTGAAGACAATTTTACAAATTAAAATCATACACATCAAAGACATTAATAACGAATTATCTTACAACATAAATAATGTGTGCATATTAATCTAAGAATAGTTATTTCATCATACCTTTCATTTAAGTTCGGAACTGCAGTGTCAGCGTCGACAATAACTGCAGACTAGGTCATCGAGTTTATTTCATTTTTAGTGGACTTTTACCTTGGTGCATAAGAGAAAAAAAATGGGATAAGTGGTTCCGAAGATTACCCATTACATACAAATTTATAATTCCAACTCACAGACTTCCTCTTTATAATATTTATTATAGATTGGCTAATGGAGAACTGACGACTACTCCACCGACAATTACCCCTTTTCCCCTTGCTTGTTATATTGTAGTCCTGTATTTGTTAGGCGTACCTATTGCCGTACGGTACCTATACAAGTGTATTGACTCGTATAAACGTACTTATATCAATTCCCGTTCATAATTAACGTTTTTTATTCGAGAGAAACTCGTATTCCCGATACCTTTTATGCCGTGTCCTCGCAATAATAAGGTTATCAAGCTTGTATTATATTGGGTTATTAAATGAGAGATATGGTATTATGGTAACAATTGTCTGGAGAAGGCTACCATCGATAAAAAGAAGCATGATAATAAAATGCTGAAAAGCAAGCGGAGAGGGTAGCCTACAAAATCGACTTCCTCTAAAACATTAACTATAGCTACATCCTGCTTTCAGCCAGGGGATTCCAGCTGAAATGATTTATTTCTCACAACATATCCACTACCTATCAATTTCCGTAATAAAAAAAACTTCAATGTGTTCAAAGCTAGTTATGTACCTATGTAACAATGAGTAGACGTACTCGTACCCGTACCCATACATTCTCAGATTCTCATCATTCCTAAGTCTAACGCCTAATACCGACGCTATGTGATATGACATGACATTGGTTTAGGCATCTCACAGACA
Source organism: Epinotia demarniana (assembly GCA_945867215.1). NCBI lineage: Eukaryota > Metazoa > Arthropoda > Insecta > Lepidoptera > Tortricidae > Epinotia > Epinotia demarniana. The sequence goes on along the minus strand of OX244261.1, from coordinate 38,093,285 downwards.
CTGGCCGCGGCGGTCAATAGTAAACTTGTCATTAGCTGATAACTATTGTCCGCCACCGCACAGGCCGTGTCAGTGTATTGAAGCCATAGTACCTGAACCATAATAATGTTCTCAGGATGCTGTTAGGAAGGCCCAAATGGTGTAGTGCCTCAGGGATGTTCGCGGAGGCACGCACTAATGACTTTCATGCGATTATGCGAAATAAAATCTGAAAATGGTTGCTGGTATGTTTGACGGTCCAATACTAGAATATTGGATTGGGCAGGTCAAGTCTAATTTATTATATATATTAAATAAGTGTTTGTCAGTCTCGGTTGTGTGTCAAATTGTTGGTGTGTAACCTAACCTAATAATTAAGTTGTAATTGTAACTAACACCTTTAACTTATATGGGTCGGTGAAGACCTGAAATAAAATATTTCATTCATTCATTCATTCATACATATGATATTCGCGTTCGGATATTACTAATTTATTCACAAAGAATAATAAGAGTTACGTCTGTGTCAGGAGTTACTTAGTTTCCCAAGGTTTCAGTTTATATTTACCTACCGTGCGTATATGCGCATTATTTGTTTAGGATCTATCTGTACATACACATGAAGTTACTACGTAGATATATGTAGGTTTTGCCGAATGGTCTAGATTGCTACTAATGATTAATGAAGATAGCGGAGAAAATATAGGTAACCTAAAAGAATAATTTGCGAGACGAAATACTTAGCCAAACCTAATTGTCCCAAACTGGTTGAACCCGTTTGATTTTCTATTATATTACCTTAAAAAACATTTGCAGCGTTAATAATTGGGTAAACACACAAACGATTTGATGAATAAATTAAAACACCGTAAAACAAATAACTAGTTTAATTAACGTACAAAAATAGCTTTATTAAAAATCAATACTTTCTCGCAAACTGGCCTTCTTGATACGGATCGTAAGTATTGCCTCCCTTGCTATACAATCTACCGTTTACATTAGGATCCGCAGCGAACACTTCTATCTCGAATCTGTATCCTCTCAAGATGGATGGACTCGATAGTCCAACAGTCACCGTTTTCCCCCCAATCCCGCCGCTTATGATGCTCGCTTCCCCATCTTTGTCTGGCCTCAGATCGGTGATTAACACTTCAGTGATCACGTTATTACCCGCTGCGGAAATCACAATTTGATCAGTCCTGGTCCATAACGCTGGATTCGCCTCTTTTATTTCATTGTAGATTCGCGAAGAACGCCCATCGGCATAGCCAAGCCGAATATCATTGGCGTTGGCCAATGAAAGTACTAAACTTAAACACAGCACTACGATCTTCACCATTTTGTCTTTGAGTTTGGAGCTCGAATGAAAGAATGGGACGTGTGTCTGTATTTATATGGTTCCACATGTCCTAAGTGAGATCATATTGAGTTTGTGGTTAACAATCGACTGTTAAGTTGGAGCTATTTTCGATACGCTTAGGAACCTATTGGCTTTACGAGGAAATTGCGTCATTGTCACATGTCGGTGAGATGATGAGGCTACAGTTGTAAACAAGTATGCAGCGGTATTCTGTTAGGAGTGATACTGTTTGAGTCATCTGCGTGATAGCACAATAGGTTTTTTTTGTAGGTTTTCATTCAAGTTTACTGAATAAGTCATATTTATAGACATTAGATTGATACTTCAATCGTTTTGTGGATTTAACTAAGTAAGAAGTTTGAAGTTAAATGTATCCTAATAAGACCAGCATGACTCTGACCTCCGACAATGCATATATTTGTCACGAATAGCAGAATCATATTATAGTAGACATGACTCATCTAGAGAACAAAAAGTTTAATGAATATACATGTATGTATGACTGTATAGTACTGTTCATCTATATCGGAAATACCTACAATTGCCAATAGACTTACATCTGACGAATCGCGCCATATAGCGAGCAAATGTCCATTCATAGGGACGAAGAAATCACATAAACGTGATAATTAATTTAACATGTAGTCGCAATAGAAACATATTCTAGCTACACATTTATTTGGACCTTCCTAGAAATCAGACGTAATCAAAGTTCTGCCTTTCAAAATGTCAGCACATATCAAAGTACTGCTGACCACCATTTTGCTCCTCCAAGTCTCTTCCCACGATTTGTTCCTCGGGTATCCCGACGTGAATTCGAAGATGATATACAGCAAAGTGCACCAAGAAAACCCTGCAATCTGGGTGCGATGGGAAGACGTCACCGTCAATTGTTCCAGAAACGAAGTCATCAATGCCATCAAGGTGTTGGATCTCCGGCAAGACAAGTGGGGAGAAGCTTACATAAAGAAGGGGGGTATTGGAGAGCGCACTGTGACCATAGAGCTGGATAGTCCAACTGTGTTCCGAGGATACAACTTCTGGGTGGAAATCTACGCGATTGAAACTAATGCCTTTCTGTTCAACCATGGGAAGAAGTGACTAGTCTGCAATTTGCTTGTTTTTTTGTGTTTAATAAAGTTGGTATAGTTTTGTGATTTCTTTCTATTTCTTAGTGTATTTGTATGGTTTTGTGATTAAATAAACTACCCTCATGTGTCAATTGTATTATACATTCGGGACATTTAACTTACGAATATTTATAAGTAATTTGGAAGGTAACCTGAAATAAAAGAACGAAATTCTAGTGCCTCTTTTATCATCTATCAATTGTTAAAATCACTAAAAGGGCGAAACGCACCACATCGTAGTAAGTATTTCACTTCTTTCGTATTAGTTACCTGACTACTACTTATAGGTAATATTGGTTGGTGATGATAATACAATTCTCGAAAATAAACAAACATTCTTACGTAACAACTCCACACGAAGACAAATACATTATGTTCCGTTGCTTTAGTTGGTATTTTGTCGTTATCGTACGTTAGAGACTCATTTGACCTTTAGGTACCTACCTAATTTATGGAACTTTTCACTCCTAGTTTTCCAACCTCCGTAATTTTTTAGTTGAGACAAATTATAATTTATAACTTTTATAAGATAGCATTGCTGTTCTAATTAAAAAAAAAACCTTTTTTGGATGTAAGTATAACTGATAATTACCTAATGGTTGAGTTTTGGCGAGGGGCACATTAATGCCATCGTTCTAATTACATGCTCATCGCCCGTTAGTCCGTCTTAGTAGAGGTACGAGTATATGTATATCCTCTTGCGCACAAGCAAATCGTATCGTATTGTCCGAATGCCAGAATTGGGCACTATGTCTTTCTAAAGCCGGCTGTACACTTTGGGCCAACGTTGGCGCGTGAGCAGGATGCAGCTATGTAAACGAATGAGATCGCATTATAGCCCTCTCCGTCTAACGCATAGCTGCACCCTGCTCGCAGCCAACGTTGGCCCAATGTGTACAGCCGGGGCCGGCTAAACGTAATATGAGTAAGTAGATCCGTACTTACTGTGAAAACCATTTACAGCGACATGGTTCTATATCCACTCCAGTAAGAATAACACTTTACTGTGGCGGAATACGACCTATATTAGCTTGGCAGAGTTGCCTTTACTTTGATGAAATCAAATCAGAAGTTATGGATCTCATTTCAATTGTTCCGGGTGACTCTTTATCAATAAGTACTTATCTTTGAAATTAAAAAGGCGTATTTTGAAATTTATATTTTTAAAAAACTGACACTATTGCCCTGTCTTATAGTCTAAATTTGAATAACTTACTACTCATTTGAAGTTCACGTGATATGTCGATGTCGATCACCCGATAAAAGTTAGAGACTGACTTATATATTATTTTCTAAATATCAACAATACAATTCAACAATACAAATGCTTACCTACTCTTTATTACACACCTCACACAAACAAAGCAGTTAGAAAGAGAAACAATACTAGTGTATGTCAACATGTCAACTTTTATTTCTTATCTTTCGGATCTATCTGTTCGGATCATCGATTTAAAATACTTAGGGTATTTTAAATCGATGGTTCGGATTATTAGTGTTACAGAACTTAGTCATACTTACTTATCGTGTTACTTATAGTAAAATATTGATCAATCACGAAAAACAAATGTAAGCAAGAATTGTTATTTTGCTGCTATATCGTTCCGAGTAGGCGAGAGGCGAGTTTGCCCTACCGTAAATCATATTCATTACCTATAGGTGTCTTCTGCTTTGTCATCCTCGTAAACTAAGCATGTTGTTTAGGTAAACATAGGTCTAAATCCGTTTGGTACACATAACGTGGATTACGTGTTGGAAAACATGACGCAGTTAAAGATAGGCGAGAAAATGTTTTTACGTACGTGAGATGACGGACTGAAAAATACCTGCACTAACAAACATACCCGAAATATAATTAACAGAGATACATTGTAAGTAGATACCTAACTATAAGTAAATAAAAACTCTGGAGCAACGTGATATATTTTAATGTTTACAAATACAAAACCTCTGAAGAACGACAATCATATTACGAGACGCAGTGTCTTTTTCATAAACCACCGTAGGTACTTATGACTAGCATTGTAGCATTGTTGTAGCTGGTCACGAATCAAGTACATCTGTAGTTTCTTTAGTCGTTCTTCTTCAAATACACAGATATATAAAGTTCACTCATCATTAAATATAAAATGCAGAGTTCTTACTCGTAATTGAAACATCACAAAATCAACCGTAAATCTCAATCAAAAACTTGTAGCCGGACCCGCGTTCGCTCTTCAATTTAATGTCCACGAAATTGAATCCGAGGCCACCTCTAGTGATAGATGGCTCTGCCAGTCCATTCTCCAGGTCTTTAATAGCAATGCCTTTAATCTTCATGTCTCCCGATGGGTATTCGAACTTGATTTCCTGTTCCCTCTTGAATAAAGGTATGGCGCTGGCCTCCGCGGTCTGCTCGAAGACTTTCCTCACCAGCCCTCCCTGTTCATAGATTTGACCGACGATCACAGTCTTGGAGCACGCGACGGCGACAACCGCGCAGAGTACGAGGCACTTTACGAACATTTCTAGGTTACGTTGACCGCTTTCCTTGGAGTGACGTGGACGACTGGACTGGCGGCAACTGGCGGACTGAGGTCAAATGTCTTGGGAGCGATCTGATTCGGACCTTAAGGCGCGTTGATATGTTGTAATGGATTAATATTGTTATTTTCCTGTTCCAACAAGGTTGTACGAGTGTAATAATGCATGCGATTTTGATTTGACATTGAGTTCACAGGGAATAAGATTATTTTACCTTGCACAAGAATTTAAGCAAATTAGGCATAATGTAACGCGGAAGATGTTAGATAATACATACATAATTTAGCATGCGTATAAAAACCTACCGTTTTACATAAGAGTACCTACCTAGGTACTCAAATGTTAAATAAAACTGATGACCACTTTTTTATGTGTATGTATGTACCTATAAGTATCTACATATTCTGGTAGGTACGCACAAACTTTGCTTAGTTTGGGACTAGGTAGTTCGATTTATGTAAAATAAAATAACTCTAAAATTCTACTACTCAAAATGATCGTTATTATCTGTTCATGTAGGCACCTATAACAAATGATTAGAAACTTTGAGAGATTTCAACGAATGAAAATTTAGTAGGTACTTACCCAAAGGTTTCATTAACAGCAATCTAGATTACAGACGTTGAATGTGGAGTGACTGACTCATGCCATGGCGCTTAATTCCATAAATGGTTATTGGCAATTGCGGCCATCGAGGGCAATTACTCCAAATGCAATCAGGAGATGCACTGAACTTCGTAAGGTGAAGTGCATGCTCGCACATCGGGACTCCAGAGCGAAGTCACAGTAGGTAATCAATTAATGTTACATGCATTATCTCTATCCAAAGGTTGCTTATTAGTGAACTGCCTGTTGTCTACGATTGTATACTTAGGTTTAATTTATATTTTTTGAGTAACATAATGAGTAGCACAGATAGCCATGGAGCGCGCCATGCTCTGCATAAAACTACCTACTAGACCGAGTCACGAATGTTGAGATCCGACTTATCCGGAAGTGACCCGCGATCTTCCTAATATCGTCGACCCATCGAGCAGGCGGACCGCTGACGCTCCTTTTACCTAGAACTAGCCACCTATTTGACACCTTTTTGGTCCAACTACCACCACTCTGTCTCGAAAGGTGTCCCGCCTAACTCCACTTGAGTTTGGTAATGGCATCTCCAACGTCGCGCTCCTAAATGCAGTAGGAAGCGCACGGCGCACGTCTAATATAATACTGATACACCCCGTTATCTAATGCTCAGTTTGGGGGCAAGTGATGGGGCAGTTGCGATAAATAATCAATATCAAATCATTATCAAATACAAGATTCGCCATGCTTTCTCACCGTAGGTACCTTAGAGCATTAAACCAACCGGAGTGGCTATTGACAGGCATTCCCCTCTGCCAAAAGTATATGACCAGTGGTCATACACATTGTATGGACTGACGTTTATCTGACGTAGCTATTTTCACGTTACGCATACATTTGACGTTCCCCCGCAAAAATCGGCAGATTTTTTATGTATAGAAAATGACTCATGGCCACTCCGGTTGGTTTAATGCTCTAAGGTAGGTACATATGAATGATTGTCAAAAGAATCTGTTGAAATGTCAAAGGAACAGAGAAGTAGATTTGAAAACTATTAAAAGACATGAAAAAGGTTTTTTAACTTAGAAAAATATCAAATATTCCTATTTGATGAAAAAGCTGGAATGAATGTCTAGAGCATTCACTAAATAAGAATTTTATTTTGACAAACAACCCTTTATAGATAAATATGAATCTACTAATAATGTGAAGCAACATCACTATTTGCCCCCAAACTGAGCAATAGATAACGGGGTGTAAATTAATACATGTGGTGTGCAATGTCTTTACATACATACAACTGTTTTAGTATCTACTGATTTTCAATCAGGACTAATCTCAGTCTCCCGAGTTGAATAACAAATAAAAAAATCAAGCGAAAATTCAAAAGTAACTTGCTCCTCTGTTAATTAAACTTGAAGGTATAGTACATTTCCGTGGTACAGTACGCTTACCATGAGTTTGACAATGTCAGCTTACGCTAACGAGTATCGAGTTTTCTATCTGTGCATCTCTATTGCACTTTGACGTACGAGCGGGATGCACAGATAGAAAACTCGATACTCGTTAGCGTAAGCCGTCATTGTCAAACTCATGGTAAGCGTACTGATCTTACCGCTTGTGTGACGTGAGCACGTGCGTGCGTCTCGCAAGCAGGGTGACTTGTAGTAGTTGTAGTATTAGGAAGGAATACTTAAAAGGCCGCAGTAAGCTCGGCCGAATTTCTCCTTCCCAAACAAACGTAGTTACGCTCTCATTTTAAAACTACGTGTTGGATTGTGACGAAACTTTGCATATACAATGACATGAGGTATATTTATGTCTGTAATAAGTTTATATCGTTCCAATTTATAAAACAAAGTAAATACAGCAAAAACTAGTTTTGTATGAAAAACTTTAATTCTCTGTATTTTTTTTATTATGGTATCTGAAGCTACGTAAACTAATTTCAGACATGGATATACCTCATTTCATTGAACTTGCAAAGTTTCGTTACAATCCAACACGTAGTTTTAAAATGAGAGCGTAACTACGTTTGTATGGAGAATCGAGCTTACTGGCGGACTCTTAAGGGGCTCCCATAATTGGCGTATGGGATCGTACCTTCGATCTGAATCTCTTAGTTTTCTTAGGTTTTTTGTACCTTATTATGTTAACAACAACGGCTTTAAGCAATATAGTATCCCATATTTACTTCAAAGTTCATTGTTTTCGAGATATTTGGCATCAAAGTTGAACAATTTTAGGCCAAAAAACCGGTTCCTGGCCATAACTTTTGTGTCAATTGGTTTAAAATGAAAACCCTGGGCCAGTTTTTAGGAACGTCACAGACGAACCCAAATATGTAGATTTCGTATGTGTTAGACCTTTACGTCAATAGAGATACAAAATAAGTGTTATTTTAGACAATGTTTAAAAAGCTCATACAAAATTAAGTATTCATTTGTTTCAAAATCCGGTAGACCAAAATGGAGATAAAAGATTGAAGAAACGATAACCGTTTGATTACTTCTATCTGTAGTGCAAAAGTAGGAGATACGATTCAAAACTTGCCAAAAACCGATGGAAACCTCGGGTAGCCCCTTAAGATCGCTAAGTACTTTACTTTTATACTTTTTTTCTGTTTTTTTTTATTGTAACTTATTTATTCGTTACGTACATAATGGTATAGGTATATAAATACAATGTAATTTTATTTATTGAATAGTATTATCGGAATATAACTAACTTTACTTTTTCATGCCTGTCTACGCATACAAATCTGGTGTGTATACGTCTTACCGTGTGTTAATTAGTCCATATCTTTTAAAATTGTTGATACAGAATAGGTAACAGCCCAGCCGTGGACATCTATCGTTAAATTTATGCTAATATTAATTACAATATATGAAGCCCTAACATAAACGCATGTAAACGTTTCTCAATCAATCTCCTATATTAAACTTTACAATCAAAGGTCAGTGTTATCAAAGCAATAAGCTGCCGCTCGATAACCGATCCTACCACCACCAGTTGGACCTTAATATTGATTACAGCCCAGTGTTAATTACTCTGATGGATCTAGAATATCCAATATTTGAGGCACTGTCTGGGCACAACGTTACCCACCCACAACTTGCCTCAAGAGAACCAGTTTAAACCTGACCTCCAAGTAAGCGTAGTTCTTACGAATCTAGGGATCAAAGTTACCAGGGATTGAGTCCAGATAGCTTGTGAATAGAAGCTGGTCTGATGCTTGTAGGTAATATTTGTCAATACATTTGTATCAGAGGATGAGAAATTGGTAGCGACAAAGGAACTGACTGACGAAGGCACTCAGGATTCGTTGGGGGCTCAATGTAACTCGTAGTTTAAGTTGCCGGCAGTGTTGGAAATTTCGAATATACCTACTTACGTGATATTTTATATCACGCCTTCGAAGGCATAATTCTTCAGCTTTTGATGATGTAGATCGACGCCCGTCATATGCTGTTATGCAGAACTCATCAGCTACTGTGCAGAACGTGGAATAGAAAGAAAAAAGACTGGGTTGTGCTCCGAGAGTGCCGGGAAAAGTGAAAACTTAAATATTAACGTTGTGCATTTTTGATAATTTTGCACGAATTACTTTAATTACCTATCAGTATTTAAAAAAACCGTACAGATTAGTTATGATTATTTGTTATAAATTATAATCAAGACAGCTAACGGAATAGCAAGACTTCTCAATTCAGCCCATCTTTTTTGAAGTCGGTTAGGTTTGCAGCAGCGCCTTGATTCAATGAATAGCAATCTCCTTCCAAACATGTACTTTAAATCTATATCATAAAATATCTAACTCGAATCAAAGTAATTTACAACTCCATTAGAGAACTCGTTTCATAAATAAAAATAACTTTCTTAATAAATAACGTATTATTCTAGTGCGTTTAAATAACAATAAATCACCTGTATTTGGACCAGGAGGCAATAAAAGGCAGGAGATATTTCTAATATCATCAAATAAATAGTAGATACGTCGACTTGATTTGTGAGATCGAAAGGAGCTCGGGGTATGGGAATAATATAGAGGTGTTCTTCGATATTCGGCCAATATCTAGTTAAACAAAACTCATGTGCCTATTATACCTACTATGGTAAGAATAGAATAGAATAGAATTCATTTATTGCATAATTATAGGTGTTAAACCTAAAAATACATGTAACCTTACTAAGGTTACATGTATTTTAGTAGAATCACTATAATTTGCCTGTCAGGCGTACAATATCAGTTTACTTAAATCTAAATTATCTACTAACAATTATTGCATTAACTTTTACCACATTTATAATATTAACCTAATAAGAAAAAAAAATAAGCCATGTTCTACAATATTTTACTAACTTGTAGAGAAATCTATATCGAAAAAGTCGTTTATATTGTAAGGCATCTACTTTTTCAATATTCTAACTAAAGATTTTTTAAACGCCTTTACACCCTGATTTTTAATTGAATCAGGTAATTTATTAAATAACTTAGCAGCCATTACATATAAGCTTTTATTATAATAGGCAGTTTTACAGAGATTTTTGGGAGTATCTAATATTTATTTTGATGGTTTCGGGGCAGGTTTTTTTCTATTTTCCTAAGGAGATTAAAAATTTCTTTAGCAAATATGCATGCTTCCAATATAAAAAGCGTAAGTATACGTTCTTTTGGGTAGGTAACCTCTCTCGAACACTATTTTTCCTGGGAACACCTTACACCACTAGGAAGTCCTTAAATTATATTTTGGACAACGTGTCCCAAACGGGTAATAGGGCCAAGTCATAACAGACAACAGTAATATCGAGCAATTTTTTTTAAATATTACGTGGTTTTTTTTTACAACTGTTGGTTTTTTATGACTGGCCTATCGCTATTTGCGGCTTGACGTTGAATTTTGGGACCTAGTTGAGTTCACGACTTTTCTGGTTCACCGAACTGGCTAAGCAATTCAATTATATTACCTTCATACACGTACCTAATTTTTATTAAATTGATAGTCCTAGCGTTGTGTCCTAAAATAGAACGACATTATTATGTACATCAAAACGTGAAAAAAGTACGTTTTAGTACTGTATCGAAAGAAAACATTCTGGCAAGTAGGTACCAAATGATGAAAAGGTTATTAAGGCTACAAGTTACCGAGGATCTCATGAGATTATTTCTTTACAAAAGATTTTAAGGGCAAAACTCTATAGATATACAACCGTCACGTCTTCGGACCACTATAATGGCCTGCAATAGTATTTAAGTAGCCCTAATGAGGGATTTTACGTCAAAAGAGTGTCGGGTTGCGACCGGTTCCCGTACACCATCGGTTACCCGCAGCAATCTTTCAAATGTGAACCTTATTTAAATGGGTGAAAATTCGAAATGCGTTAGCTGAACAGGTAGGGTTGGTAAAAAATCCGATACGTCAATGGTATTCTAATAATGAATGGGTCTGTCTGAGATAAAGATAAGTAATTAACGGTTCTATGTTTATGCGATACTGGTAGTCGGTGGACTCTGCGGGGCTTTGTGATCATAAAGTTCAACTTTATAGTATAAAAAAATCTTTTACGTCACACCTGGCCATAATACAAGTTTTACTGCACGCTGCGCGTACGGGAAAACTCGCATTGTGGCCTGGTGAAGACGTAAAATGTTGTACTTAACACGGGCGGTAATTCGTAAAGCCCAAGAGCGCATATTTATGGCCCTCACCTTCGGTTCGGGCCACAATCACCTGCGATCTGGGGCATTCACGAATTCACCGCCCTAGTTGCGTAATGTACTATTATTTAAGAGGATAACTAACATTAAGACTTAAAATTAAATTTAAACTAAGTTAAATCTGTAAAAGGCCCTGGAGGCATATTGAGGATGCTGGCAGCATTTTCTCGTTGAATTTAAATGTTGATGCGTTGCGCAAGAAATCCGCCGTTAAGGGGCTACCCGAGGTTTCCATCGATTTTTGACAAGTTTTGAATCGTATCTCCTACTTTTGCACTACAGATAAAAGTATAAATCAAACGGTTATCGGTTCTTCAATCTTTTATCTCCATTTTGGTCTACCGGATTTTGAAACAAATGAATACTTAATTTGGTATGATCTTTGTAAACATTGTCTAAAATAACACTTATTTTGTATCTCTATTGACGAGAAAGATCTAACACATACGAAATCTACATATTCTACAGAGTTCGTCTGTGACGTCCCTAAAAACTGGTCAAGGGTTTTCATTTTAAACCAATTAACACAAAAGTTATGGCCAGAACCCGGTTTTCTGGCCTAAAATTGTTCAACTTTGATGCCAAATATCTCGAAAACAATGAACTTTGAAGTAAATATGGGATACTATATTGCTTAAAGCCGTTGTTGTTAACATAATAAGCTACAAAAAACCTAAGAAAACTAAGAGTTTCAGATCGAAGGTACGATCCCATACGCCAATTATGGGAGCCCCTTAAAAACCTACCTAGTAAATGTATTTTTAACAATTCAAATTACACAAATTGTTAAAAGAGCCATTTTTACCTACACTGACTTTTCTTCTAAGAATTTGGTAATTTTAAGTCAACCCCTACTATGCAGAATCGAGAAACCTAATATAAAATGAACCACCTGAAACAAAACAATATTACAGAATTACAGATATTATTGGTAGCAAAACAAATTGTATTGTATTTCCAAGAAAATGTTTGCACTGAAAACACTCGGGTACCTATCACCTATTTCAGTAGGTACCTAATCCAGATAATATAGTATCTATTAGATTACATATTAAAACGTAACTCAATCAATAATTAATTACCTATCAAAAGACCACATGCGTTATCGAATATTATTATAATCAGTTTTTATCAACTTATAGGCTTTTCAAATCTTTATTCAAAATAACCTACGTGTGAAATGTTTTAAAGTAAGTATCTTTGTAACAGTTATGCTAGGGGCGGTATTCTTTCTTTTAATATTGTCGGTGGTCAATATTAGTGTTGCACCGGTGACGTCATATTCAGATGAAAAATGTGAGGTGCCGTTTGATATTGTGCCGGACCTTATTCAAAGTGGGAGGAACCATGCCGGACTGAACGGGGTTCTTTTTAAAACTGGCATTAAATACTATTGTTCACCTGTTGCCTATCAGTCGAGTAAGAATCACGTTTTTCTAATTAGTTTGGCTAGAAAGATATAGGTATTATTATTACTTATAGGGCTTAGAAGTGCTTTTTTTGTTGTGCTTGTGTTGTGTGTGCAAAACATTGAGGCGATACTAACCTGTGTCACATTTTATTCGGCAATGTTATGACTTTAGGAAAATTTGCTATGGGTTTTCCGAAATTTGTAGCGTAACTACGTAGGTTCTTATATTGTCAGTCCTAGGAATACATCTGTATTATAAAGAGACTAGCGGCCGCCCGCGACTTCGTCCGCGTAGATTTTTGATGATGACAAAGATATAAAATAGGTAAGTGAATTTTATTCTTAGTTAAAATGGTCTAGACATATTACATTTCAAACAGTAGCCGACACTGATATGCGATTGTAAAAGAATTTTTAAAGATTTTCTAATCAGATTACGGGAATTGTTAGAGAAGAATTTTTAGGTGTTGAGGCACCGATAGAAAGTCTGCAGTTCGTGCTGAACTGCTATCACGCTACGGCTCGCAAGCTCTCTTGATTTTTCTCGCAGTATCCGTCTCTCTCTTATTATATAGAACACTTAGAACAATAGGTATAGTCAGTATAGTGCGAGAAAAATCGAGAGTAGCACTCGCGAGCAAAAAAATCGACTCACGACACATTTTTTGGTTTAGGGCAAATTTTTCGCGACTGAGAAATGTTACAGGAAAAATGAGTATACCACGTCGTTATAAATTTATTCAGCTTTAAAAAAACGCAACTATCATGAAAATCAGACGCATAACTTTCAGGATATGCTCGTTTGAACGCCTTGAACTACCCACGAGTTGAGCGCCTTCAGGATGCATAGAAACATGTGTAAACCTGTTTTTCTTATCAGCCGCTTATCGCAAGTTGACTTGCGCACATCTCTCGCAATTGGACCACTGAAACCACCTGAAAAAATGGACACCACCGAAAATGAAGCCGCCCTAGTCGTCGCCTTGCTGAATCGAGGACTTTCTCAGCGTTCAGTTGCCGAACCTGAAAAAAATATGACTTGAATTTGATATTTTCTGAAAGCTTACATTTCCAGCTTTCAGAAAATGCTATAATGCTACGAGTACCTATATTAGTTTTTAGAGATGTTCCACATTGAAATCCAAAAAAAATGTTGAGTCGATTATTTTGCTCGCGAGTGTATGTCACGGCCGTCCCATGATAGACTGCATTGCTGAGTGGGGACCTTTTCGGTAGCACGTTTGTTAGCTCTTAAGGTGCATTACGTGAATGTATGTGTAATGATGTGTTATCCGAATAAATTTCTATTCTATTCTATAGACGTGCTGCACTGTAGACCGTTAGCCAAAACTCCTATCAAGACAAAGTCCTTCGAAAAAACGATTGCTCATTATCTACCAAAATTATCAATTTATCAGACTATCTCACCTAAAGCAATTTAAACAATCATATCTCGCCACTGATTTAAGAGTCCGCAGTAAGCTAAGCCGAATTTCACCTTCCCATACAAACGTAGTTAAGCTCTCATTTTAAAACTACGTATTGGATTGTGACGAAACTTTGCATATACCATGACATGAGGTTTATCTATGTCTGTAATTAGTTTACAAGGTTCTAGTATATAAAACAAACGAAATACAGCAAAAACCAGTTTTGTATGAAAAACTAAAACTCGCTGTATTTTTTTTACTATGGTATCTGAAGCTACATAAACTAATTTCAGACATAGATATACCTCATGTCATTGTATCTGCAAAGTATTGTTACAATCCAACACGTAGTTTTAAAATGAGAGCGTAACTACGTTTGTATGGAGAATCGAGCTTACTGCGGCCTCTTAAGACGCTGTTGTTGATAATTACGATTCCTAAATATTATGTTCGGGAAATGGCAGTTTTCTCTGTCCATATGTGGTTTAATCGGAGTTGTGCTATGTGATAAAATAATAAAACCGAGACCGGATCTTGTTGAAATAGTGCCAATAGAAGATATACATGATGGGGAGCCTGTGTTAGTGAATGGCATGCTTTATAAGACGTTCAAGAAGTACTACTGCAGCCTTTTTAACAGTACTGAGCGTAAGTGGTTTGATAGATTACTTCTTTGTTATTAGTACGGTAAAGATAGGCCCAACAACGTCCACGAGTATTTCGTTCAATGCGGTGGCCCGCCACGGGCAATCGCGGGCCACCATGCCTTAGTCTTCAGCTGTCACAGTGTGTCACAGTATGTCAATCGAATATTGTTCGGACAGGCGTATCTTTACTTTCGATATCATTGGCCCTAAAGCCTACCATACATGGAAAAGTCGTTCGGATCAGGCAAAACTGCTTCAGTTTGGCCTGACCGGATCGAGTGGCCATACATGACGAAATCCGCTTCTGATGTAACGTTTGCACACAACAACACCAACAACACACACAACAACAGTTAAGACGTGTGTGGCGAGTGCGGTGGCGGACGTCTAAAGTTACGGATGAAGCAGAATTATTGTGTTTAGCTGCCATAGCGTTACTAGCTAAAAAAAAGAAAAAAGAGGTCAATGTTGACTAAAGAATGGCTTCAGAAGAGGAACCAATATTCCCATACCTTCGATTTTATGAACCAACGTGCTTTAAAAGGTTCGATAAACTCTACAAGAAACTATTTCGACCATGAAACCATTCTGTTTATCTTAAAATTAAATCAACTGACACAAAAATATACGACCTACACGTGCACGCAGTGTGACGCTCGAGCGCTAACTGAAGCGATCGGCCGGATTGCGCCTACACACGGTCAGATCAGTCCATCCGGTCAGGCAAATCTTTTAAAATTCGTTCAGTCGCTCCGGCGGCCTGATGCGAGAATACCTTAAGGCCAGATTACACATACACGGTGCGGATTTGTATCCGGTCAGTTAGAACTGAAGGCAAAACTGATTATGTACGGCAGGCTTAATACTATATTCTATACTTATAATTCGTTTTTTCAGCAGCCGATATCTGACAGCCGTCATACCGGTACAATAAACGTCAATGATGATATATGATGACATAAATTGTACTGGCACGAATCTGTCAATATTGGATGTAAGGGCATTTTCATTATAGTCAAAGATGTAAAACGCTCTGATAGTATTAAGTTAGTAGTAGTACAGAGATTGAAAGTTTGTATGAGAATAGCAATAAGTGACTTCATGTTTTTCTATAGGTCCCCCTCCCTCAGCGCCCCTCTTTAAATCTAGTATAAAAATTCGCTGAAGGGTAAAGTCCTAGTATTTTCATGAGTTTTGTTTATTGATAAAGTAATATTATAAATGCGAACGTTTAGATGTTTGGATGTTTATTACTCAATCATGCTTAAACGGCTCAACTGATTTGAATGAAATTTTGCACAAGGATAGTTTCGCACGGACCCACGCAGACGAAGTTCAAGCAAATCCCTCCCCGCCAAGTCAGTAAACGACTTCATGCTGGGTGTAAACGGTTGGTATGCGTGGCTCCAGCATTAAAATAAAATGATATCATCATCATCAGCCTATATACGTCCCACTGCTGGGCACAGGCCTCCTCTCATGTATGAGAGGGAACGGGCAGTAATCCCCACGCTGGCCCAGTGCGGATTGGGGACTTCACATACACCTTTGAATTTCTTCGCAGATGTATGCAGGTTTCCTCACGATGTTTTTCCTTCACCGAAAAGCTAACGGTAAATATGAAATCATATTCCGTACATAAGTTCCGAAAAACTCATTGGTACGAGCCGGGATTCGAACCCACGACCGCCGTTTGACAGCCGCATGCCTGAACCACTGGGCTACCGTAGCTTATAAAATAAAATGATAAATTAAATGTTCTTGGCCCAGTTCGCCAAACGCTGTCGTACGGCAACGAAGGATGGAGGTTCCCCCGGCCTACCCTACTGCTGATGTAAGTACTTACTACTTTCTCCCTCTATCTCTATCTCTATCTCTATCTCTATCTCTCTCTCTATCGCTATCTCTCTCTCTCTCTCTCTCTCTCTCTCTCTCTCCTCTCTCTCTCTCTCTCTCTCTCTCTCTCTCTCTCTCTCTCTCTCTCTCTCTCTCTCTGGTCGGTCCTGTCTAGAGACCATGTCGTGGTCGGACGTACCTACCTTAGGCAGAGAGAATGTCAAAGAATGTATGATCGTTCTGATAACAAATATAGGAACTAACTTCGGTTAGATATGTGGTAAGTCAACAACCCTATCTCACGTTGCGATTTTGTCTTTTGCAAAAACGAACAGTGAAATTTGAGTCGCATGTCAGTCAGTGCGGAATGTATTTTGTCACCAACTGACACGGCCTTTTAAAAGGCCTCTAGGCGGCTAGTGGTGTGTAATTTTGTTTAGTTTAGTTTTTAGTAAGTAGTTTTGTTAAGCTTATCTTAACTTCATTAGCACCCTTACTTTGCCTTAATTTTTTTTCCTTCTGTGCACACATGTTTAGAGTTATAGTCCAGCTGAACCTTTATGCTTTAATATTGTTTTTCTGTAATTGTCTGTAACTTGTTTTGTGAGTCAAATACGTAAATTTACTATGAGTGCCAATTTATCGTTTAGATGGAGGTCAGACTGGACAAAGACTACTTGATGACTGGGTACCAAGTGATTCTGTTCACCGACGGAGTGGAAGGACAGGCCTTCATCGGCTCCGGAGGGATGATGGAGGTCAGACATAATGCTATGAAAGAAACTAGGGTAAAAGAAGAAGTTATGCTTACATCTATTTATGTAGTCGAATGTACGTAAGACAACGCGTTAGCTTAGCTGGTGAGGACCATCACAAAATAAAACTCGAATCAAGCAATAAATTAGGAAGAATCTTGAATGAGACAGAATCTTGAATCAAGGTGTCTCGAGAACCAGGAGAAAAAAAATCTTGACTACGTAATAACTAATAACGCTTCATTCCAGATGATTTAACATCTTTCTAATTAGTTTTGTGGTTCAAGAATAGTTGTGTATACCTGGAATCGAGTAGGACTTATTTCCACAGGTCGTTTCTATCCTTGTTTTTGTTAAAGGGGAGCTCATAGTAACACGAGCTCACCGACCTGGTGAAAATGAGTTTTTCTGTTTAAAAAAAAATTGTCGCGAGCTATCCGGTTGCCTCTCGGACACTGAAACTACCCGCTTTAACTAGGCAGTGTATTTTTTTTACGTAATGAAATGAGATATTTATTTTTATATATGATATTCATGTAATTTGAACTGAATCAGAATATTAAATATTTCAGTCAGTCAGGTGTTGCCAGTCATAACTGTTTAACATTTATTTAACAGATACACAGACAGATATATGTTAAACTTACCCCTCTTTTTGCGTGGGGGGATAAAAAGCACCTATTGTCAGTCGCGAGCTCCTAGCTATACTTCACTCCTAAACGGATCTTGATCACGTTTAAATTAACTCTATTTTATTCACTCGACGTTTCGGATGAGTCGCAAAGTTCATGTTGTTGAGAAGCTTCATTTACCTAGCTAAAATAATGTATGATACTTTTAATCAAATACTTGTAAGATTTAGTTTCTTCGTTCGATTCCTTTGGTGATGTCCGATAGGATAAGTGATGTTCCTAGTATCTATGCGACCATTCTGTGTGGACTATCTTTTTTTTATGACGTATAGGTACACATTTGACTACTATCTCGCCTGATGGTAAGTGATAATGAGGTCGAGGGTGTTACATGCATACCTAAATAGTGCCCATCTAAATTATATATAATTTTCTAACACATGTATCGTGTTTTTGGAAAAATGTACTGATCAGAATGAATACCGTTCTAAGATGTTTGGTGTCAAATATTTCTAAAATTTAAATTGTATTGTGTCTCTATTTTTCAGTTTCAATTTCCTAATTACTTACGGCTTCATTTAAAGCAATTTGAGTTCCCGAAGTGTTGTGGAATCCGGTTGCCTGTCGAACACTGAACCTACGCGTCATTGCTTTAATTACTCTAAATGAACCCTTTAACAGACAAGGTTTACCCTAACGATAATACAGAAAAAGATGCATTTGGTCATGTCAAAAAGATGCATTTGGCCATGTCAAAAAGTGAACGTAAAGCCAGCGCAGGGGCGCGATTTTTCACTTTAAAGCGTTCGACTCTTTCACTCGAAAACTGACAAAAACTATGAAATGCTATTTTGAAATAAGTAGCGATAGAACATTTGAAAACGGGTGGCATTGACCAGTCGTATTCAATTATGTCTGTAGAAAACAAGTGCCTTCAATTTTGACACTACAATCGTATTTAAGTACTCGTATTTTAATAATCGTCTCCCTGGTCTTCCGTATTGTTTCGATCCATTGCATCCTTAGAATCAAATTGAAAATCAATCCCATGTGTGTCGACCATTACAGTTACGTCCAATGCCGTCTAGACGACGCAGGTGGTTTTACGGCGAACAATACCGCCTCCATAACAACCGCGATATTGATTTTTTTATGAAACTACCACAACGTAGGGCCATTTTTTTCTTTCTCTGAGCCAGTTTTAAACAATAATTAGCAGCATTTTACACAAAATGAGATAGACTTATTGCCCAAATATCTGAAAATTTATATTAAACCCGACCTTGCTTGCTAATTTTGCGTGCTGCTGACAAAATCCGAAAAACCATGAATTAGGCTGGAAAAAGCCAATATTTCACGTACCTAGATTACCTAAAATTTATTTTTTTACGAGTCCAAACTGGCGCCTGACTTATAACTAGCCATTTGACCGGTGTTGCCGATATAGACTCGTAAATTTGTAACGAAGCTTCGTGGAGGCCCTCGGTTACTGTACTGGCGCAGTCGGTAGGGGATAGTTCACCCAAGAGACTGCGAGATAACTATTCGGCGAAGACAAATTAGTAGGAAAATCAGAGTCAGGTGCATCATCTACGCTAAAAAGATACTCAAAAATATCTTGTCACCAACTTTACTGGAATAGAGTCGATGTACTTAGTTACTAGTAAATATCTTACCTACACAGCGTGCGTAGAGAAGACCTCTAGGAACATATTATATTCTAACCAGCGGTAGATTAAAGTGGTGTAAGTAGTTTTACTTATAAACATATTATCAATATCTATCAACTATCAATGATATTATTGGTTATCAGGTAAAAGCTATTATCAACAAAACATCGCTTTGTGACAGTGATTAATTATTTTTGAAACTTATTTCGAACGATGACGTAACGCAACATATAGCTGCGAAAGATAAGAAATGTAAATAAAATGTTATTTAAAATATATGTTTTTTAAGGAAAACAACAAATATAATTTGTCCTTGAAGGGAAGCATTACATGGGGCGGTTGTTACAAATAACCGGTACCATACCGTAAGACGTGTCCATGTTTGAACATAACGTTAACCATCAGTCATTGGAAACTGCCCTAACTGTTTGCGATAAATACTTACAACCAGCTTCCATTAGTCCAGGGTTCCCTCCGCGCCTGCGTCGCCGCCAGCAGCACCAGCAGCGCCAGCGCCATCTTGACAGCCGCCGCCATCTTGACAAGATGGCCGCTCACATTGCAAATGGCCGACTACATCGCACTTTGAGGTTATGTTCACGATTTCACATTATCACTTTATTTTATTGTACGATTTTAGTCAGGTTTTAAACATAATTTAAACGTAGTGCAAAGTAGTAAGTAGTATTAGCTTGTCAAAAATATAATCCTTACTTTATTCTGTAAAAGATAATGCAATAAGTACCTATACTAATCCAGTTCTACTAAGTGGTATTAAAATGCTGTAGAGACCTAGTGCCGAAAACGATTAACATCTACTCGTATAATAAAGTCATGGTTAGTGGGTGTTCCCAAAAATAATTAATATTATAAAAAAGGCAACTCAATTCAGTAAAAAGTTAAAAACTTGATTCGATTCTAAACAACAATACGGATTAAACTCTCAGCCAACTTATACGGGGGAAATAACAATCGGACCTCAATAAGTTTCAAAAATTCTTTTATTATCATAATAATAGAGAATAAGTCGCTATTATTATTATCAAAATCACTTTTACAGTTGACGATTCCGATATGTGATCTTTGCGATTTATCGTCGACCATTCAGCCGCCGAGGTTTTTTCTAAATCGTACTACACAATTCACCTATTATTTTGTTTTTACTGGATAGATATATGCTCGACAGAACTTCTCAGTTATCAGGTTGTAAACGTTGATTTGTAAATAAAAAATTTCTTCTTCTATTATCTAATGTTCTTAAACGTCTGAGCTAAATATTCCCTAACCTACCTACAGTTTAAGGTGTTCCTACCTAATATGCTTATCAATCGAAGCTATAATGAAATCAATCAGACAAGGAATATCTTAGAGAATCGTGTCTGACTAGTGTCGTCTCGTATCGACTAAACGTCCCCATCTCGCTCCCATATAGAAATTAGTTACGCTTTTATGACTATTGTATTGTAGTCGGATCCCAATTATACGGAACCATGACGGACTTGGGAACCCAAGGGTCTATTTCCACAGGATATGTACCACTTTACCTGTTAAATACCAGTTGGCTGATAGAAAGAACTAACTACAAAAAATCAAGTCCATAGTTACGTTCAAATCCAGTATACATTTTTTTTTTTGTACTACGTTTTGAACTTAGATTCTGTATGAACGTGATTGAAAGGGATATTTTACCCGCCCAAATTAAGTAGGTGGTTTATCTTAAGCCATCAGCAATTTTAAGAGTAGTTCTAAAACTTAGTTGCAATAGGAGTATTTCCGTCCCTTATAATTGTAACGTACTAGCTTCTGCCCGCGACTCCGTCCGCGTGGAACTTATTTATACCGTAGCTCCATACAAACTTTCACCCCCCATTTCACCCACTTGGGGGATGATTTCCGGGATAAAAACTGTCCTATGTCCTTTCCCGGGACTCAAACTATTTCTATACCAAATTTCATCATAAGTACTCGTAAATTAAGCGGTTTAAGCGTGAGGAGGCAACAGACAGACACACTATCGCATTTATAATATTAGTATGGATTACTTATACCTATTAACTTTGTAACAACAAATTGTTGATTTGGGTACACTTGGTTTTTTGTTTCCTTCTGAGGCTTACAATTGAAATAAATTAAGTCGAGACCGTGTGTTGCTTGATTGGTTTCCCACGTTAAAAAAAAGTGTGGTTGGTTGTTTTATATGATTTTACACAGTAGGAAAATAGTTAAGTTCGTAAAACATGATCTCACTTATGTACTTTACAGGTTCCTATTCCAGCATAGCTGTTATATACATTTTCATTTACATAATTGGACGAGCGAGCGAAGCGAACGATGTTCTCCATTTCTGCTTGGGCTAAAATTCTTTCGTATGTCCGGCGTCCGTCCGGCTGTTCTCCTCTACATCTCTCAACTGATTCTCGTGATATTTTGTGAGCAGGATTAAAAAAAACAATATATTTATTGTTTTTCAAGACATAAATATATTTAGTTTTTCAAGACATAAACTTGACGTCTAACGGAGCTACGGTAGCCTAGTGGTTCAGGCATGCGGCTGCCAAGCGGTGGTCGTGGGTACAAATCCCGGCTCGTACCAATGAGTTTTTCGGAACTTATGTACGGATTTTATTTACCGTTAGCTTTTCGGTGAAGGAAAACATCGTGAGGAAACCGGTTCAATCCCAATTAAGGTCTAGTTTTCCCTATGAAGAGGATAATGTGTAAACTCTAACTCCAAAACCTAGTTAATCCGTCGCGCCATTTTCCGGTAATGCTAGTGTGCATGCAACTAGTTTCACCGACCGAATTCACTTTAGTAACAAAGCGATTGTCTTTCATTGTTAAGTGTCACTGCTAACAGAAGGCGTAGCACGGTTGCCATTTTATCACTTATCGCCGTGGATAAGACATCCGTCACGTTCTGACCAGTATGCGAGTGCGAGAGTGACGAATGTTTTATCCACAACGATAAGTGATAAAATGGCAACCGTGCTACGCCTGCTGATGCAAAACAAACGTGGTAACATCACACTTGTTCAACTAAAAGACGGCTTTATGACAAAGGAAAGAGGGTCCACATTAAAAAATACTAAGCAATGATGACCATTTTGTATTTAAAACAATAGACTTCTTTATCTATAGAGTCGCTTAGAGTGAAGTATTTATTAAACATGGCCTTTTCATTGAATTGCTTTGTTGGACCGATGGGTCTTAAGATAAGATCCGGTCTAGAAAAAGAATCCGCACTATACCTACCTTTTTTCTTTGTCGCGGTGCTTCGATACTGACGCCGCGATGGTGCAGCTAAACTAGTGATTTTGCAACACTAGATTTTGCTTCGAAAACGTTTAGAAATTAACTTCATCCATGAAAGTATATTCCAATATACTTAAAGACAGGCAGTGAAGTTAATAACATTTTCTCAAACATGTTCTGAAATGTATGCGTTAATATCACGAAATGAAGACGAGACGTTTCTTGTTTATGGCTACCTACATTACTTACTTCTTGGCCTTACGCCAAGAAGTAATGTATGAGAACCCTAACTAAAAACATTATTGTCCGCTACTCTAACTTTTTAAATTTGCTTAAGTACTAATGTTAAACTGACCAAGGAAAAATTACATACTGCCAACCACCACTAGACTCTGTAAGCATACTTGCGACATAAAAAAAACTAAATCTATGGTACCATACTTATGTGCGGTTAAACATGGTGCTCGAACGGCTTGTTCAAATGGCATGTTTTTTAAAAATAAAAAGGCGCTAAATTACACAATTGTTTTCTGAACTTTCGTTCCGATTGTAATTTCAACGAACTATTATTTAATTGTTTACCTTGTGTTTATTTTAATTTTAATATTTCCTCACATCGTTTGAGAAAAGCACATATACAATCCTCGGCCGGAACAGGGATTGCTGGACTCGTTGTATCCCAAGCTCGTCCAGCAATCCCTTACAGTAATGCCTCTGCAGTAATGTACTATTTTTTTGCACTTAACTTCTTGCAGTGCGAGAATAGAGCAATAACGTACCTGCCGGCACAACTAGCTCTATTCGTCATGCGTCCAAGTCATATGTCTTACCTGGATTCCTCGCCAGGTTATTATCAATTTATCCACCGTTTAGATACAACGTTAAATGCCTCGAGCAATTTGCGAACGCCATAATTTGAATAAACTATACTTATCTTAATTAATAATCTGTGCCTTTTGTGGACTACGCCTTCAAGAAACTATACCCCCCCCAAGCTCCTATAACGTGCCAAGGTAAGCGGAAATTTGGACTTTATCTGTTTGATGTAAGTTTGTTTTTGGAACAAAACATTTGAATACTGTAAGAGCTTTTGAAGGTTAGATCCAAGTGAAGAGTTTAAGCATTTAACACCAAGGTGGCATGTTTATAGTTATTAACCTGGCTTGGTACAGTCCGCAGCAGACTAGCTAGCGATCCCTTACTACACGTCTATATTATAATGGGTTCTACACTTTGCAATTTGTCATAACAACCGACAGGGACTCAGCTATTGTTAGTATGAGATAGTAAAACATACTGAGTCTAGCTGCGTCTTAGTTCATCATCATCAACGTATATACATCTTAACGTCCCACTGCTGGGCATAGGCCTGCTCTCATGCATGAGAGGCAACGGGCAGTAGTCCCCACGCTGGCCCAGAGCGGATTGGGGACTTAGTTGATATAACACATTGAATCGTTCATAGAGCTTTTTTATACTGCTTAAGAAAGTAAGAGTTATTTCTGCTGCCGACTGTAGGTACGTCGTGGGAAATATCTATAACTCCTGTGAGATCCAATTTGAAACTGATCTAATACCAGTATACGGTTTCTAACAAAAAAAAACTACTTGGGATAGATATGAAATATATGGGAACAGACCTAATGCACTACTTAAATAGGAAGAGAATAAACCTAAGTATTTATGACTTGTCGAAAAAGACAAATACAATTCGCAATTGAAAGTTAGTAAATTATTTACTAAAGTCTGTGACATCAAAGGAAGTTATGGATATATTTTTAATTGCATTTGCATTCGTTATTATTCTCCTAAAGAATACCTACTAATATTGTGGTATTTTTACCTAAATTATTCATACATAGTTCAGGTACTTAAATCAATCTTATGTCTTGTTAAACCTACTGCTTTAATTATGTTGGCAAACTACATTCTACATTTGTAAGTCACAATAATATTCATAATTTTACGATGACCCTATTTCCACGTTTAAACATTCACCTATTCATGGTTTCGTTAAAACTGCAAAATCAAAGACAATAAACAATAAGCTCGCATTCCGCAACAAAACAAAACAACTGACGTCACGTTTCCCGCCAAAAAACACCCACCAAATAAGTTTGAAACACAGTATAATTTAACACTTAGGCGTTTTTCTATTCAGCCAAGCACGAAATAAGTTACGAATATCCCGGTGTATTTTGGGATGGGTACACACACGTGTGGTCGGCAACGCGGAGAGGGCCAGACTGGTTTGGTCCGAATCCGAATTATAGTACGTATAACTTAGTCTGAACTTGATTGTAGGTTGTTTTTTAAGCTTTTTACTTGGCATGTTTGCGTGAGTAAGTTTCATTTGATCTGATTTTGAGCTTAAGGTACTTTAAATTTTACAAATTACTATGACGGTTCAATGCACGACATCACATCGAAAAATGAGTAAAAGAAGATATTCCGACGATATCATCGGTTTTCTTGTGTAAGTATGTACTATGTACCTACGAGTATAATATCTTATTATACCTACATATTGCAATCAGCTAAACTGGGCCACTTTATTAGGAAAATTGTTAAACTCCATTGGGAATATCGATCGACTTCAGTAAAGAAACAGAGATTTTGATTCACATTTTTTCAAATAGGATAGGATATAGCCAAAGTTAAATTCAATTTTTGGTCAGACTCGTAAACCGTGTTATACCTATGTGATAAAAACATACTCGTACCTTACTTGCATGAGAGTAAGGTGTTAAATATTGACCACTAGAAAGACGCCTATTGTTTTTTTTTAATTCTATGACCCTGGCGCCGTAGTTGCACTAAAATACTCGAGAAGTGTTAAGGAAATTTTCATACCTCTTATCTCTCTACGAACTTTCATTACAATTACCACTTGCCGCAAGAATCAAGGTTGTTTTATAATTACTTAATTGGGAAATGTACGTAATTACTCAATCAGACGATACGCATAGCATAGTTCTTGGGAAAGTAAACGTCGTGATCCAACACAGAACTATATCCCGATACAGTTCTGTGTATATATAGGTAGGTCTCTGATTCAAATATTTATTTAATGAAAATAGAATGATCAAGGTCCATAAGATATTCGCAACGCGGGCTTCGTCAATTGTAGGTCTTGAGATTATTTGAGTTTGCCGAATTGTGACAAAGTAGTATATTCAAAAAGCAACTCTACCACCCTAGGTAAAAGATTACAATTCCAATGGCAGTTTTATAAAAAGATAAATAATAATAATAATAATAATCGTAGCAGCTTGTGGCGCGAGCTGTTGGGGAGTAGCGACCCCACGGACCCGAGTGCTCCCGAGAGTTGGTCAGGGCCTCCGTCTCCGGCGTGTCTTCGTCGGTCGGAGTGGAACTCCAAGGGGGCAGGACTCTCAGCTCTGGCTTGCCTTCATTGGCCGTCACGAGAGGAGTCGTGAGAGCTATGTGCTCCAGGGGTGGAAGTGTTAAAGGGCATAACGCCGCGAGTAACTTCGGAGAAAGCGCAGCACCACCTCTCGACACCCCTGAACCGCTCACCCCGATGTTGCTCCTGGCCGCCTTTACGACGGTTGTTTCAGGGGCCCATCTAATAAGCGGCTGGTCACCGCCTGCCTAGATAACTTTGTGCGTGACAATGTTATGGCAGGTGTCCGCGGAACTCTTAGCAATAGCCCAGTTTCATAATCCACCCATATCTCATCACCATAGCACGCAATAGCCCCAACGCCTGTTGGAACCGATTCACGGGTATCTACCGATGTACCCGTGAATGGGTTCTAGCAGGTGTATTACATCACATTAAACTTCGCCTCCAAAGGGCCTCTACGTTTTGGATCTATATCCCCACGCACGCCTTCCAAATGACCGGGGTTCGCCCCGTGAATTTCAATCGGAGATACATACTAATAATAATAATTATTTATTTGCCAAAAAGTTATAACATCGTTAGGATATGTCCTATGGACCCCAAACTAGGCAACGCCTGTACCTTGGGATTCCGAGTGGGAATGACAGAGACGAAAATTTAACAATAAAAGTATTAAACACGTATTAAAACATATTCAAAGCTGCCTGCTTGCAATTTTCTGCGACCGGTTCTCTAGTGTAATCTGACCTGTAACCTCGTAGCGACTATGTGTAAACGGAGGTCATTCTTATACTGGTCGAGCAGACACGAAGCAACATGTATTTTTGAAAATGCTGACTGCCAGGTGCGAAGATTAATTTTAGTAACGATTTTAGTAATTATCTGATTAGGCTTATCTGCGCTTAACATAACTGCGATAATGTTAAATGCATTTTGCCTTATTTATTACCGTTGCCGGGCGAAGGAGTTAGATGCTACGTTACCGCTTAGACCGACACACACCGATTTTTTTAGTTAGTTCACTCATTCAATCCATTCCCACCATCAGTTTACATGAACTTACCGGTACAAACTTACGCAAATCGTCTCCGCAACTCAATATGCTAATTCCAGAGCTGTCTATCCGTCCACTAACTGACTTGATTAGATACGGCGGAGAATAGAGATTATCTTCATGACGAACTCACACCCGACACCAACATATACATACCCCGTTCCATATAATATCTATTAACATTTATGGACCCGTGGTTGTCTGAAATAACCATTTTTTTATTGATTTTTAACGGACTAATTATTCGTCTAAGTTTGGTCGCTTAATATCCAAGATTGATTGTACCTATGTTTTACATATTTCGATCATTAAGGGGGTGAATTGGAAATTATCACGTTCTTTAAAACGCCTGCCTGGATTACGAAACAATAACACCTGATTTGCCTAAAAAATTCTCGATAGTCATTTGTTAAGTTGGGCTTTTATTTTCCTCAGCTTTGTTTTACTCAGCCTACTCAATTTACGACATAATCAAGTGTATACTATACCTACTATTTTATCTCATCTAAAATATCACTTCATGAAATATGAATAAACCTTCACCAGGGTATATTAACCATCTCGACAGAAGAGACTAAATCACACTCAAATCTTTTCATCCGTTTGGGAGTTACCATGCCACAGACAGACACACAGATGCACATGTAGAACTATTGGTTGGTTGTGTCGCGATGTCGGGGAAAAAGAGCGTAATAAATCATAGGTGTATTATATTTAGTATGTTTTGGAAGTGTTTGGATTTTCGATAATAGAAACCATATTGTCGACGTGTGGTGGAAAGTTAAATTAAATTGTTACAGACGTTCAAAACGATTAATTAGCATCTCAAAGGTATTGTCGCGAAGATCCGCGATTTAAGTATCAAATCAGTATGTATATAAGCTTGTGTATAAGAAAACATGAGACCGAGGATCGACTTGTCAAACGATAGGTAATATTCGGTTTTTATCCGTACTCTTTGGTGACCGGTGAATTTAAAATCAGAGCTGCCAAATGTCAATATTGTCGTGTCAATATAATTATCTGACGATAAGCGTACGAACAGCTTTATTATGGATTAGTGTTTGTTTCTGTGATTCCTGGTGAGTTTTTAACATGATTCAATAGTTGTATGTTATGTATTTCGCGCCGTGCTTTTAGCTATGGCAAATGATGCGAAGTAAAGCAATATCAGAGATCAGCGATTCAGGGTATACAATTGGTATACAATACATTAACAAGATGACATTCAGAATATTCAGATTAATTCAGTTGCACATGTTATACAGTGTGGTAACCTACGGGTGGTAAATACTGTGGGGAAAGGGGTGACTATAAGGGGAGGTTGGAGGTCACTAATGGATGTTTCATCCACATTCAGATAGCTATGCATTCTTATGCTAGATACAGATATAATCAGTCACAGAAATACGTGTGCAAATATATTGCAGGTACGTATGATCAGTCACAAAAATACGTGTGCAAATATATTGCAGGTACGTATGATCAGTCACAGAAATACGTGTGCAAATATATTGCAGGTACGTATAGTCAGTATTCAGTTCTCGTTACCAATCAGCAGTAGTCAGTCAATGTGATGTAACGACAGGTATTCAATTTTACGACCAATTTAGCCTAATAGTTGATAGTATTAAATGACCTGAAGGTGGGGAGTCTGCTGGATGCGGGTGGCGCGGGACCCGTTATTGTGGCACTGTTTGGGGGACGCATATGTCAAGCAGTGGACGTCTTTCGGCTGATGTGACGATGCTGAAGATAGTATTAACATCCCTGCCTACGAAGCTAGTGGTCCTGGGTTCGAATGCCGAAGGGCAAATATTTGTTTCCTAGCTCGAGTATTTGTTTCTGTGTAGCTTCGTTAGGTTGTAAGTTTGTATGCAGGGGATAATCTCAGGACCTACACATCCGATTTTAAAAGTTCGTTCACGAAATAAAATTTAGGATGGACATAGGCTATATTTTATCCCGTGGCTGCCCTTGGGTTCTCATTGATACGCGAGCAAAGCCGCGCGGGCAGCTAGTTAATAATCATTAAGCACTAAAGGATTAATAATATTAATGTAGCCTCTTTATTCCTTAATAAATACAATTCACAATTACATATTGTTTCATTTCGTGCATGCATTGTTATTTCACATTATACATTATACACATACATACATACATACATACAATCACGCCTTTATCCCTAAAAGGGGTAGGCAGAGCACATGAAACTTATGTTCCAGTACCACTTTTAGCATAAATGTGGATATAAAAGATCGACAAAATGTGATATCGCAGTGACAGGTTTTTTTTTTTTTTTTTTTTTAATATATTTAGGTCAACAAACAATCGCTACAAGGTTGCTTAGTTGAGAAATTATAAAAACAAATACAAATATGCGCGATCCACACCGTTAACCACCAATTAACATTATAATGTTGCAAGTAAACAATAATTTACTAAGTGTTATTGAGAGTTCTTGAATTTTACAATAATACAGTTAGTAAGCGTATGTGTAAGCTACATTTCAGACTAAAAATAAAAGAATAAAAACAAAAAGGAGACATTTTAAGGGAGTGTTAAGTGCTATTTTCAGAGAGTATATCTATTACGTATTGTCTAAATGAGGATTCTCTATTTCCAAATATATCTATCTTACAAAACAATCTGTTATAATTATTGATAATCCTCTGGAGAGGCGCGCGCGAACCGGCGTGCGTGCGACAGCGGCTCTCGGCGAACAGCCGGTGCGGGCGCGCCTCCCGCTGCCCGTGGGTTGGGATATTGTAACGGATTTTGTTGTTGAGGGCAATGCAATCATGCTTATTGTTACATATGCCATAAAGGGTCATAGCGTCTAACATCAGTCTTCTAGAGTTCAGATCTAATATTTTATATTTAGTTAACAATTCATTATATGATAAGCGGTTTTTATAACATCTATATTGCATGGTTCGTAAAAACTTTTTCTGAACAGATTCAATAGCGTTTCTATACTTGCTGTAATAAGGATTCCAAGTTGGTACTGCATATTCTAACTGTGAGCGAATCAGAGTCTTAAACAGGTACACGTATGTTAAAGGACGTTTGAATTCCGTACTTGATCTCATGACAAAGCCGTACATTTTATATGCTTTACTGACGATATTATTTATATGAAGGTCAAGGTGTAACTTAGAATCTAGAGTAATGCCAAGGTCTTTTATGGATGTGACTTGTTCTAACTTTGAGTTGCATAGATAATACGTTTTAGGTAAGGTTTAAAGGTTTAAGGTTGCTAGCCCATCGCCCACAACACACTTCAACCCTGTTCCCTTAGTCGGCTCTTACGACACCCACAGGAAGAAAGGGGGAGGTGCTATTCTAGCCCGACACCACACGGGATACATTATATAATTATTTATCAGTATAGTCATATTTTAAGTAAGCATACATTAAATTTTTATTATTTACTAAAGACCTCTAAGAGTAAAGGCCTCTTCCATATCCTTCCATGTGTTTCTATTTTTCGCCTTTGATTACCAATCCTTTCCATTCCATGGCAGTTTTATCATGACTTTAGTTGTCATGATAAATGCTTCAATAAAAAGTAAAAATAAGCCGATTTTTTGCTCACTGTATTAAGCTCGACAAATCATTAATTGTAGCTGAGCTACAGATTCTCAAAAAAAAAATTATATCATCGGCGAACCGGAGACTGCTTAGAAATTCGCCTTTTATATTTGTTCCTTTCTTTTCCCAGCTTAGATTTTGACGGGTCATAGCGTCTAACATCAGTCTTCTAGAGTTCAGATCTAATATTTTATATTTAGTTAACAATTCATTATATGATAAGCGGTTTTTATAACATCTATATTGCATGGTTCGTAAAAACTTTTTCTGAACAGATTCAATAGCGTTTCTATACTTGCTGTAATAAGGATTCCAAGTTGGTACTGCATATTCTAACTGTGAGCGAATCAGAGTCTTAAACAGGTACACGTATGTTAAAGGACGTTTGAATTCCGTACTTGATCTCATGACAAAGCCGTACATTTTATATGCTTTACTGACGATATTATTTATATGAAGGTCAAGGTGTAACTTAGAATCTAGAGTAATGCCAAGGTCTTTTATGGATGTGACTTGTTCTAACTTTGAGTTGCATAGATAATACGTTTTAGGTAAGGTTTAAAGGTTTAAGGTTGCTAGCCCATCGCCCACAACACACTTCAACCCTGTTCCCTTAGTCGGCTCTTACGACACCCACAGGAAGAAAGGGGGAGGTGCTATTCTAGCCCGACACCACACGGGATACATTATATAATTATTTATCAGTATAGTCATATTTTAAGTAAGCATACATTAAATTTTTATTATTTACTAAAGACCTCTAAGAGTAAAGGCCTCTTCCATATCCTTCCATGTGTTTCTATTTTTCGCCTTTGATTACCAATCCTTTCCATTCCATGGCAGTTTTATCATGACTTTAGTTGTCATGATAAATGCTTCAATAAAAAGTAAAAATAAGCCGATTTTTTGCTCACTGTATTAAGCTCGACAAATCATTAATTGTAGCTGAGCTACAGATTCTCAAAAAAAAAATTATATCATCGGCGAACCGGAGACTGCTTAGAAATTCGCCTTTTATATTTGTTCCTTTCTTTTCCCAGCTTAGATTTTGACAAAAACAAACGAATAGCATTAGTTATTGCTAAACGTAGACCCTGCGACCAATGAGCCAGAAAGCTAAATCAGCGCGTAATGGGCGCGCCACACGCACCTAGCTATGGTAATACGACCACTTGTCAGTCTGTCTGTCTGTCCGCTAACTAGCCAACTTGATTGGATGGAGACGTGGAACTGCCAATACTCCAATCAACGCAGATATTGATTGACCCGTACTTGATGAACAAAACCGTCCATAGATAACTTCTTCTTCTTGGTCGTATCCTCATGTCTGACGGACGGACGTGACGTCTATGAGCGACTCTTTTAGCCACTGTTCTACAAGCCGTTCTATCTTGAGCCTTTGCTATGGTTGCCTTCTACATCTGTCCACCGCCTGGTCGCACAACCTCTGATCATCCTTCCTTCAACACGTAATTATGCGCCTTTCTAGCTAACTCTATCCCGACTGCGAAAAACTAACGTTGTTCATCCAAAAGCTTGTCTATGTCATCCGGAGCAAAAATTCGAATCGATTGATACCGCATTCATCAAAATCGGTTCTGTATCTTAAACGCTACGGTGGAACACACGTAAACACAAACATAGACTGCTTATCAAATCATATCCCTTGCTTTCGAGTCACAAACACATAGGTAGCGAAAAACCAACTCGCCGGACAAGACTTTCGTTTAAAATAAACCGTACAATCCGACAATCTCACACAAATAGATCTAGCCCCATAGTAAGCTAAATTGAATAAGGCTTATGTTATTATACGTTACCTATGAGACACTCCCAATTGATGCGTAAAGTATAGTGTTTTAGATCGTTATGAAACCTTTGAAAGAATATAGGTAGGATGTACGTAGCAGGGATGTAGGTATCTACACAATTCACGGTTAATCGGTTCCTAAATAAATCGTAATAATATATGGAACGTGTAATCACTGTTACATTTTATAGGCTGTATTAATGGAGAGTGTGCCGAGGAGCTAGTTAACCTGATCCCCTCTTCGACTTTTCTTTATCGGACCACTAGACGCCGTACGGGTTTCCATCACAATATAGTTG
This sequence comes from Epinotia demarniana, assembly GCA_945867215.1. Classification (NCBI taxonomy): domain Eukaryota; kingdom Metazoa; phylum Arthropoda; class Insecta; order Lepidoptera; family Tortricidae; genus Epinotia; species Epinotia demarniana. The sequence continues at coordinate 38,060,238 of OX244261.1, read as the reverse complement.
AACTCCCGCCGTGCCGCACCTCGCGATTGAACAAATCCTTGTTTATTCGCACTGCCTCAATTTGAAATTCTCTTCCGTATTTCCGGAATCATACAACCTTGATGAAGACATGGCAACTGTGAACAGGCATTTTCTGGGTGAGCGTGACCACGGATATATTGGGAAATAAGGAGTACGGACATGCCGCGCGATTTGTATTGAATATGCCTGTCGCAACTTCTTGAATTCGTGGTTTTATTTGAAATAAATACTATTTATAGTATTTACCTCTGAAAAGTGATCCATTGGTGTGGAAATTAATCAAATCACTGCGATGTTTACAAGTAATTATTGCACAACTCGGCATTTTGGCAAAAAACTGAACTGTTTCGGTGGACAACGGACGGTAAATGTATGGCGGAGTATGCACAATGAGCTGACATGTGCGACACAGCCGCCGGCGGCTTGTACGCTCTGTAGTATTTTATGCTCTGAGAGCGTGATCCATCTTATCCTATTCTTAACTTTCCACCAGGATAGACGAAGATCAAGTAATCCCATTTTTAATAAATTAAAACTTGGAAACCAAACCTAGTCACTAAACTAAATCGTGTGCTTTGATTTGAGTACTGGGTACGGGTACTTTTACCGGGGTTATACATTGTAGGAGTTTTTACTTCGAGTGATGAATTTTCTGCGGCACTCTATTCGCCACGCGCCAAAGACGTGACGCGAATATAAGCAATATTGCTCTTAGAATTAGAGTAATGAGTACCACTATCAGTGGCAGCTAAAGCGTGTTTCAAAGCTAGTTTCTACATTAATTACTTAGCTAATAGGTATGCTATGCTAGTTACCTACTGCGTATGAGCCTAACCTATTCATAGAGCAACCCCGAAAATAAAATCAGGCGTACGTGCAGCCCGTATCATTAAATCCGCTTTTGAATTCTTAAGCAAGGTAATCGGGCATTTCCGTGAAAAGTTGCCTAAGCTAAGCTACTTAAAGTCTCATAGTTTAACGCTGGTTTGCTTGTTTGACCAGTGCGTTTTTTATTATTTTCTGCAAGCGAGGACCTCTACAAGTCAGGGCGTCAATTTTCGCACAACAATTAGAAAAAAATGCGCACTTCGTTCTGGCAAATAATCTCAGCAGCGTGCAAAAGAAATAAATAATGCGAATGTACCTAAGACTAAGAAAAAGCGGCATTTACAATTAGAAAAAAAAATACCGTGATACTACGAGGAGCATCATGGAAAGCAAACGAGTCCCCTGGCGTCCTGAGTATAGTCATTGAAAGAGGTACTAACACAAAAAAAAACCGGCCAAGTACGAGTCAGACTCGCGCACCGAGGGTTCCGTACTACAAACCTATAATAAGCAAAAGTTGTTGTATGTTTATTACTAAATGATAAATGAAAATGGAATCCGTAACATTACAATGTGGAAAGCTGAGGGAGCATAAATTTAAACAGGGTCACTTTATCAATTTAGTAATCATCCTTTAGGCCTTGATTTATTCCTTGCGAGTAGTTGCGAACGTCAAAATAAGCGGATTACTTATATTGCTGTTTCTTTTTATTGCGTTGATATAAAACTGAGTTCACGGGAAAGTACCTTTAGGTTTTGATACCCTTACGTATACCTACGCTGGCCCAGTGCGGGTTGGAGACTTCACATACACCTTTTTCAGTTTTAAATTATGCGACTTATATTGCTATTTCTTATGATTGCGTGGACTTGTAAAACTTTCGTTTTGCTACAGCTGAAAGGTATTATAGACAAGTATTTGATATGAATTTCAATTTAATACCGCTAGACGTGTTTACGAGGAAAAACGTAGTAAGTTTAAAATTTCAAAAAATGTTTTTTGTATGATTTTACTAAAAACGTCTACTTTTCGTAATTTTTCCTTTGTCTGTGCTATATGGAGTTTCTTCGTGCCAAGTTTCAAGTTTCTGTGTAAACGGGAAGTACCCTTCAGGTTTTGAGTTTCTTGCGGGTACTCCGTTTCAAACTATACGACTTAAATTTCTATTTCTTTTGATTGCGTTGACATAAAAGTTTGGTTTTGCTACATCTGAAAGGTCCTATAGCCCTGAGTATTTGACATGAATTTCAATTTAATACCTCTACGCATTTACGAGGAAAAAGGTAGCAAGTTTAAAATTTCAAAAAATGATATTTGTATGATTTTAATACAAATGTCTTCTTTTCGTAATTTTTCCTTTGTCTGAGCTATATGAAGTTTCTTCGTGCCAAGTTTCAAGTTTCTGAGTTCACGGGAAGTACCCCGTAGGTTTTGCGAGTGTCGAAAAACTCAAACATTTGCAGCATAAATGCATAAACGATTGTATCTTTTGATTGCGTTGGCTTTTAAGTTTGATTTTTTCACAGCTTCAAGGGACAATAGTCTTGAGTATTTTATATAAATTTCAGCTTGATACCTCCACTCGTTCCTGAGAAAAAGAGTCTTGACAGACAGACAGACAGACGGACAACAAAGTGATCCTATAAGGGTTCCGTTTTTTCCTTTTGAGGTACGGAACCCTAAAAAACGAGAAGGCAAACAAGGACACAGACGAGATTAGGGTTGCCACCTTTTTGCGCCCCAAGTAAAGTATATTTCTCGTCTGACGGAACAAAAATAAAAAGTACACAGCATAAAAATAATAGTACATTACGTAACTAGGGCCGTAAATTCGTGAATGGCCCAGATCGCAGGTGTTTGTGGCCCGAACCGAAGGTGGGGGCCATAAATATGCGCTCTGGGGCTTTACAAATTACCGCCCGTGTTGAGTACAAAATTTTACGTCTTCACCTGGCCACAATGCAAGTTTTCCCGTACGCGCAGCGTGCAGTAAAACTCGCATTATGGCCACGTGTGACGTAAAGTATTTTACAATGCACTTGCTCTGAAAGTGCGCCTTTACATGGGTCAACATGAACACGGGAAGCCCTCCATGCCGGCACGGCGCGGCGCGCCGGGGGGCGGCCGTGCGGGAATGGATTTCGGGCCAAAATTCCCACACGCGTGCGAGAATGACATTTCATAACAATTCAAATTTCACCTCTTTTGTATAATTTTTAATTTCCTCGCATGATGCATTGTAAAATTTTGTACGATACACGTGCGGATAGGTAATTCCCAACTCGTGTCGATCAAAAACACTCCCTGACGGTCGTGTTTTTGGTGATCGCCACTCGTTGGGAATTACCAACTTTCCGCACTTGTATCATAAATAACTATTATTGTATTTTTTAAATACATATTTTTTGTTTGATTTTGCACTGGCTAGTAATTTCTTATCGGCTTGAAATATATTCATGGCTTCTGAGCATGGCATGCACAAATTTAAATAAACTAGTAGTTCATTTCTAATAAGCTCAATGGAAGCTTTGTTTCTATCATCCCGCCATTTCGCATTCATTACGGAAAACACCCTTTCTGTAAATGCTGAAGTGTTGGGAACTGAAAGTAAACGTGACACCATGCACCACTTGAAATATGTCGGGAAACATAGTTTCCGGGGAAAAAATGGTTTCCATTTTCCATTTTTTGGCCGTGCAGAAATCCTTAAAACTACTGTTGTAATTTTTCTCCCTCCCTCACATCATTTAGAAGGATTACTTCCGTGTAAAGGCAATCCATATCTAATTTTGATTGCATACTCAACATTTAAATTTATTTTACTGTTCAATATAGACATGAATTTTCCAAAATTTGCATGTTTCTTTAAAAAATACCATTCATGGATAAAGGTGGTAAATAAAGTATTTTGACGTACTTTATGTGTTTCGTTAAACATAAAGTACCTACACACAGCTGCTAAAATAGAGTACAATACTTTATTTTAAAGTATGGGTGGCAACCCTAGACGAGATGTACCTTTGTTTAGTACCTATCGACCAGAAGAAGTAGAAGACCCCTGTCCCCTGAGGAAGTTCTCCGGTGTGGTGCATGGCCACTTACAGGAAATAGAAGCAAGTCGTCCAAAAAGACAGGAGATGATTACTATCTTCAGTCATGAAGGAACAACTACAGAGAAAGAATTAGTATTTTACGTTATGAGATTATCGCTCGGCAAAACTCTAAAAGCCTATACCTCCTATATCAGCTGGTATTTACAACGCCTCACATCTCACATAAGCTGACCTCAGGTATAAGCTGAACCCCAATCCAGCATAAGCTGAACTCCGACTACGCATAATTGTTACGAAACCCAGGCAAGTATAATAAGGAAAAGTGGTGAGATTAGTGCGAGACAGGTCGTGAATCACACAGCTTGGCTGCAATTCTTAACGCGCTCGTGCGACTCACCTCACCCTAACGCTCACGCCTAACGAAACTAGACCTCTACCTACGCTTAGTTACTACGCATCGCGGTGTCAAGATATATTTGTGGCTGAGCGTTGAGGTGAGCTTAAAACATGTTACAGAATAGCGGAGCTTGAGCCGAGTTCACGAGCCAACCATCGAGCGTCGATAAGTATTTGTCCTCTACTCTAATCGTTTTGTATTTTACCCACCGGTCGGGCCTTAACAATGTGGTAGAACCGACGTTTTCACTTAGGTAAATAAGCTTAACAGGTTTAACCTTTTCACTGATTTATGTTAATGTAAGTTGGTACCTTACCTACTATAGTGCAATAACGTGTACGGCTCTGGGTTTCCTCATCATTCAATTTAATGTAAGCCTACCCTGGTTCTGCTCGTATTCACAAAACTTACCGATTGACCAGCAATGCGGAATACGAGAACCAATGTCAGCACTTCTGAGGTCTTTAGGTGGAAACATACCTAAACTAAATATTTAATCATTTGGTGAATAAATACATATGCTCATATCATAATCATAATATCATTTATATTAACCGGCCATTCAAACATCACTGACTGACCGCTGCCACCTTTGCTTAACCAGCGTTATCGTTTCCGACTGGCAGCCGCCGCTAGGCTATGATGCTAAAGTTTGGACCTCGGTATAACCTGGATTAACATACGAGTATATAATACTTTTTATTCCGGGAATTTTATTTAGGCGAAATAGGGGGTGCATGTTTGTAAGGAGCTACGATATAAAAGAGATCCACGCGGACGAAGTCGCGGGCAGAAACTAGTATCATCTCATAAAGTAATCAGGCATTTTCTACTGTTAGGAATCCCGTTTAAATTCAATATTTCGCTATTCCGCTTAATCATATTTTCTTAAGTAGGCAAACGAATACTGTTTTAGAAAAACTTGCTGATCACTCAGATCAGATAAGATCAACAATCAGTATACAAAGGCGTGCGAAAGACATTGAAATACAATTTCAATTCAAAGCGTAAGTCTAATTGACCTCTCGATAAAATACCTACAAAAAAACTTTAAGAAATAAACATGTGCGTTCTGCTTTAAGTTTCGAAATTCAGTAAGTATTTTGTTCATGTCTGTAACATCATCACTTCAACAGACTAAATTAAATACGCAGCGCAGCAAGGAGCTTGCATAACACTTGAGTTAAAGAACCAAGTAAGTTCTGTTTCGATTAGAAAAACAAACAGGCTAAACAATCCGTAATGTTTATTGTTTTTCATATCTCATGCTCTGAAAGTGGGTCGTTGTTGTTCTAAAAAGTGTGCTGAAAGTGATACGTTTCTGCTCTAGTGCAGAAAAGTAATGTATTCCAGTTAGTACTCGCCTTGTAAACATTATCCGGGAACTAATTCTAATAAGTATCAATACAGACCCCGCCACTGACAACGGGAAATACTTTCTATTCTTACTAGTTTATAGAATTCATTTTATTTAATATAAAATAAGTTTATGTCGTAAATTCATTACTTTTATTTTAGCTAAAATATTCACTAGGGTCTATGAGGTGGTGACAAATGGAATACACCAACAATGCTTTTTTAACTAAAAGTTTTGCATGTGAGCTAAGGCAGAAACGCATACAGCCACTCTTCAACTAATACTAATAACAAGTACAAATAGTATGAAAATATTTGAATGGGCTATTTTCGTCTATCACAATTAAATTATGAAAGTATGTTATTCATATAGTTTTAACTTTAGGAAATACGAATATAATAGAATTATTTGGTTATAAAATCATGACCATTATTTTTTAATTTCAAAATTAAAATCGTAGTATTATCTGTAAATCACGTGACCGAATTACACCATATAACCATAAGCGCGAGCGAGACAGATATTTGCCTCTTTCTTTAGGACAGGTGAGATGTGAGATGAGACTATTCTTTCGGCTCGGATGACGTCACGATAATGGCGGCTGCCGTATTTGAATTGCATACTTTGAATAAACATATATTATTTAATTTTCCGTCTGTGTTTTTTTCACTTTCCTCGTATTCGATATGAAAAGTAGAGTGTTTAACTCGGGTGAGAGTCAAATATCTCGTCAAAAGTGGTTGCCTTTCAGCCCTGGGTTATTAACAATCTACTAAAGATGTGCAGCTTTTACAACAATTATGAACAAAAATTATAAAAATTTAAACACAATTAACACTAAAGTTGCGTATCATTATTATTGACAATAAGTGGTTTTTGGATTAAAATGTGTTTACATCACACTTGCTCGAAGAGGGCTTCATAATTCGCAGACATACAGAGCTACAATAGCCTGTATTACGACCTCAGGGGGTTATTTTCTTTCACTCATAAATTGTATCTGTCACTCATGCGGCAGTTACAAAGCAAAGAGGTTTTATGTCAAATACGATGTCTGAAAACGTATTTATAAATAAAATTAATCTTAAAAAACTACTTATTACAGATTTAATATGCATATATTTAGTCTATGTAAAATGTTTTTAAGTGTTTTCAAATCGTGGCTGTATACCGAAGGGTCTTTGCCATACGCGCCACACGTCAAATTCAACAAAATTGACGACTGACATGTTGCAGTTTTTATTACGATTTGTATTAATTTCATCTAAAATGTATTTATTGCCTCCTAAATGTGATGAAAAACATTGTGTATAAATATTGGAAACTCGAGTCATATAGATAGTCTCTTGGGTCTCTACTTCGCAATATTCCACTTACGCCCCTCGTTAAACAATGTACTTTTTTGATGAAAGCGCTACCTATACAGCGAAGACGAAAACACCTTGTACGACAGTAGATTGAGTTGCATTGCTTTGCTACTCGTTCATAGATGGCGCTTGCATCATCAGCTTGCACGCAATCGCTATTCACCGCTAGATGTCACTAGCATCTAAATGTACATTATCAAAACAAACTTCGTAACATTTTCGAGGTTCACTTTAGTTTACAATCGATCTATTGTTTTCTATTCAACATTATCTTGGTGAAAATTACTACCATCGAATAGAATCAAACTGTGAACATTATATTTGTTGGGACTCTGTCCGTCGCACTCATTAAAATGAGTCATTCATTTATGCAATTGGTAGGTGACTGTGCTCAGTCAACCTCTGATGTCATCAGTTGGCAACTGGGTAGGTATAGGTACCATTCTTCAACGTGTTTTTCTGCGCTAATAATAATTACTGATAACATTGCTTTGGGCTATCCCAAGGGGTCCATTTTGACATGGTTTTCTTGAACGGTTCGGAATGTGTAAATGGGTCATGTCATGGGACTCTTAGGTAAGTATTTACCTACACAGATTTAAGTTTGCATCTCTTCTGCCTACATAACAAGTATACGAGCACATTGCCACTATTACTTATTTTAAAATACAGGATGGTCAGTTAGCTGTGTTCGTCACCGACACGTTTGAAATGCTGACTGAATCAGTGACTAAATTTAGAACAGTGTAATCAGGAGCCTCTTTCCTATCCTAAGCATTCTAATTAGGATGACTAAATTTAGGAAAGTGTAATAAGGGCTTTAGCGTTTAATACCTAAGCAAAATAAAACGAGGTTGAGCTCATTGGGAACCCCTCAACGAGTGTCTCATGATTTAGCAAAAAAGTACAGTCGGCAACAAAGCTAGTATCAAAAATGATATTTTTTTTACGATAATTTGACAAGATATGAATTGACGAGATATTTTAGACATTGAATGTTTTGCATGGCACTTTGTACAGACAGGTAGTTACAAGACAGGCGCAGGAACCTATCCGACCTACTACTTACTGACGCAATGATTTACCAAAATTAGACTCTATCTTTGACACAATAAGAGCGCAAAGACAATGCGCTGATACATACAGTACTAAGTCCGCAATAACTCAAGGCCAAAACGAACATTATCTGCTTTGAATTATCGAATGCTCTTAAGTCGTTTTGTTTCTAGAGGATGCAGTTCGAACGCAGGTAGAACAATAAAAGGACCCCTGTCAAAATCGGTCCGACGAAAAAAACGCCGAAGGCAGTGGATTTCATTTTGTTCGGATTCTATTTCAGACGGTAATAACATGAATTTGGCGAAATTTAAATAAAATATTTTTGTAGAGGGTGGTTCGAGCGTGGGACTTCCAAACAGTCGCGGGTTCAAATCCTGGCTTTCACAAGGGGCTAACTGCACGGATATCACCGCACGTCTGATCATGAGACGGGCGCGACATACTCTCGTTTTTTCTCGCACTACAGGTACCTCTTGTTCTAAATGTTCTAATAAGACAGAGACGGATATTGTGCGAGAAAAATCGAGACAGCTCGCGCGCCGTCTTATGATAGCCGTGCTGGACGGCACGAGCAGCGTCGCGGGGAGAAAGACTATCAGTCTCTCTCTATTTAAAACGCATAGATGCACGGAAAGGCTCCTATGCAGCTAAATTAATACTGATCTTAAAATGGCTGAAGGCTTAAATAAATAAATAAATGGGTCATCATGGCCCATCATACAGGCCGGTATCATGGTCGACCAGGCCTTATCGGGCATTTTCAATAATTCGTGCACCCAATTACCGTGATTGTTAAATAAAAATTAACTCGGTGTCAGTTTTGTAACGGCAATTAAGCATTCAGTTTGTATAAAAACTACCTTTTTCTGTTTAATTTATGAATGATATGCCTAGACAAGTTACTTAAATGTGAAAAAAAATCATTTTCTCATGATTTGTATGCTTAATTTTCGTTACAAAACTGACACCGAGTTAATTTTTGTTTAACAACTCACGCTAATTGGGTGCACGAATTATTGAAAATCACAATCTTGTCACTTATCGTGTGAAGCCTTTGGCCTGATTGGTGATGTTGATGATCTGTGTAGACAGAGTAGACAAAAAGCGTTTTTTGCATAGCACACCAAACTTGAAACATAAGTATATTGGTCATAAGTGCCACTTTTAGCTTAAATCTACACTAATAAAATAAAGAGGAAAGATTTTATTGTTTGTTTGCTTGTATTGAATAGGCTGCGAAACTAATGGACCGATTAGAAAAAAATATTTTACACATGTAAAATACAAATATAATATAGACAAATGTCTATATTATAAAAATAACTAAAATTCAAATTTCCTTATAAAAAACTAAACCACTCAAGTGGAACGGAGCCACTACTAGCCAAGTCGCTTGACATTCCACGCACACTGATGCTGTATCAGCTTCCAATGCAGTTGCGCAACCAAAGGCATTTCAATTTTAACCTTAATATACACGACATACGGTCGTCGTTTTTATTATTTGGTGCAAACACAACTTGGTCCGGCTACTAACCTGAACCAATTTACGCAAGGCGACATCATGGAAAACCCGATCTTATTGTAATAGAGATAAGATTCATAGATATGTTTGTCAAGTGCAAATGTAAAGTTGTATTTAACACATTGAATCTATCATATACAGGGACGTGCGTATGAATTTTTACCTGTTTCTTTGCTTGTGTGCGTGAGGTCTGGACTTGCATTATAAACTGTTCTCATTCTGTGCCGTGATTTTATATTTAATACAAAGTAGGTATTGGAAAGTTATTGTTGAGTAGGTAGCTTGCAATAATACATTTTGGGACGTTGGCCTTACTTATAATAAGTTATTGTGGAACCACAATATTTAAATCACAGAAAATAATTGTTCGCTTAACTTGTCTTAGCCGGGAATCGAACCCTGCGTAGCTCCGCTTCAAAGTTTTCCAGAGGACATGATAAAATACTACAGATGGACACAATTAATTATTGCTTAACTCGTGCGCCTTACTTGGGTCTTGCTCTCGGAGTTAGGTATAGTCAAGTGAAAAGAAACGAATAGATTAAACCTCTCATAAATATGAACCGGAATAAGAGTGATATTTATGAGTGAGTTGTATGCAATGCACCCATATTTTTACACTTGACTGTTACCAAACTCGCGTACCGTGAAAAACCTTTCTAACAAACAGGCACCTACTTATACTTACCTACAGTGCAGGCAAGAACTGCAAAAAATATCTTCATTACAAACCTTTTACAAAGACACTAACCTCGACGAGATAAGGTAATAATTGTACATAAATTTATGAATGCTTAAAATGGTACCTAAGATGGATACTTACTATACATACAGAAATGTGATACCCATTGATTACGGTAAATATGTAGGTACGCACGCTTAAACTTTGGGATGTGCCAATATCTGAGTCTAGGCAGTTAAATAGATACTGTATATATTAAAATCGTCTTAAACGGACCTTTAGTTCAAAAAGGATACCTACCCAACGCATCTCTAGAGACATGAAGGTACGGAGTACAGATAGAAAAGGTAGAAAATGCCTTTTTCCGCGACACGATAAACGCATCATATAATTCAATCGAAAATAAATTGCATAGGCATGAGTCAAGTTCATCGAACCCAACGCTTATCTGTCGCATCGCCATACAAATCTCTATCTACATAACAAAACTAACCGTCTATGGACGCAATGAGTTTCGACGACACATATACTGACGTTTGAACCGCATTGTTTGTAACTGTTGACGGAACGAACTCTATTCAAATTTCGAACACGCGGCATCGACAGTTTCAAAATTCCTTGCAATTTTTTTAAAATTCGCCACCAACTAGCAACATTTTTAAGCGGCCAGTTCCACTTCATTCTGGAACGCGTTTGAATTCAAAATTCATATTTGGAACGCCAACCGGTCGCCCTTGTAATAGTTGGCTAGTGTTATCAAACGGCAATTCTAAAGAGACCCGTGTCATAGCAGTGGGAGTGTCTTTTATATCCTGCTTTATAGGAGTGGCGGGAAGAGGCGAGGGTCTTCTCAAAATGGCCGTGTTTCGTCGACAAGTGCTGCGCGAACGAAAATACGGCGCGCGAGTTGTTTTGCCGCCTTATCACTGAGTTCAAAGATTAGATACGAAGTCAAAGTGCATTGGTGCTCTGCCGATTGACTATTTCAGATCTAAATAGTATTAACTTGTCGTTCAAACCCACTCCAATAACAGTTTTATTATGACTGAATTAAGTTGTAAAATGACTGTACCTGTGTATTTTGTTATTGCGTTATTTAATTACCGGTGCGATTTCTGAATTTGACGTCTTCTATAGGTACGTAAGTGTTGCGTATTAGGAAAATTTAACCTTTTGTCCGTAACGATTCTATTCTAAGATTGACATTATAGGTACCTACAACATCCAAATTTTGTGACTTATTCAGTCCATTTAAAATTATGCGATTATATAATATAAACGTACCTACTTATTTTACTGAAAATCTGTTCTCATCCATCATGTTTTTGCTTTTAAAATGCTCAAATTAAATAAGGTGCAAAAACCTATTTAGTTGGTCAAAGTTAAAAAAGCAACTCGGTTGTACACTATAATGCGAATAAAAAAAAATATTTTCAAAATCTAAGTAATGTCTTTAGAACAAAGTAAGAAAACAATATAATTCCGATGTTATATTTTAACTTAACTTCTGTTCACAGATGTACCATTCTTAATGTGACGTATTTTAACTTGGATTCAAAGTTAAAAAGAAACAAGTAAATCGCGATAACTGTTTTGCACAAGGTCCTTTATGATTTACTTACTTTTTTTGGCACACTGACAAGACAAGGTACAAAGCTCAAAATTAAAAAAAAACGAACAAGATAAAAACAAGAGATCTATCGAGTTGCTTTTCTTTCATACAAAATATTGGGACATTCTTTACGACACAAAGTATATTTTTGCTTTAATCAATTTGGACACTGAAATAACGCATTGCTGCTCGCACAAATAAAAACTCTTTATTAATTAAACTATTTAACGAAATTGCTCTCTTACATAATTTGTGGGATCGAAAAACATGGCTGGATAAAATTACGAGTCATTATTTGAATTGAAATAATAATATTACACAAATGATAAAGAAATAAATAAATAATTAAACATGGAAAGGTGTACAGTCCAGAAGAAACATCCCCCCCCCCCCCCGGCATAGAAATTTGGTATGCAGGGGGGGCATGTTTCTGTGCAGCTGACTGTACACCTTTCCTCGTTTAATTTTTTTTTTTTGCCTCGAATAAATATCTTACTAAAAATAACCGCTGCGAATAATAACATTTTCATCATTTTCGAAGTCTTGTACAATCTAAACGGAACGCTGACTCTGAACATAACAATAAAACTATGTGTATTCTAAAATATACAATCTGTACACGTAGGACAACGTATAACGTAGGATTGAGATCAATAGAGAACCAATAGCACATGTCCTTGAGTACCCTTACTTGGGCCAACTAGTCTCCTTCCAGGCGCGACAGGAGGACAACGCCTGGAGGAGCTATTGGTCCATGAAATATCTGATGAAAGGAGACCTTCTATTATCACTTAAGCGGAGACTTATGGACATGTCCATTCTTTTAATTCTCACCTACGGTGCACAAACTTGGTCTCTGACGTCATCTCAGAAGTCCAAACTCGGGGTTTGCCAACGAGCCATGAAGCGGTTTTTATTTGATGAGTGTTGAGTAAATAAATATAACAATACTCTGCTGATTTTGTGTTGTCTGAGATTAAATTATAAAATATATTTTTCATTGTCTCCTAACCTAAAGGGTATTCAGTGCAAAGCCGTAAAAGTAACAGCACTCCTCCACAGTTTTATGACCACGAAAACGATTCATTAAGAGATTTCTTTCCCCCCTCACTTAAAATAAATAGGAATTTCATTAATCAATTGTAATAGTTATTACTTATATGCTATTTAAGTATATTATTTAACTAATATACAATAGTACATAATACAACTGCTATTTTGTGGGAAAGGGCTAATATTACATTTGCTTTACATAATATTCAAGGTGTCATTTATAAAATCTACACGAGTGCTTACAAGATCTAAAATAAAATGAATTCCTATCTGCGTCACCGGCTGGGCAGGTACAAAATGCGCCGCAGTCTGCGCGGTGATTACTCTATGGCGACGGGCGACGCGGGGCACGGGACGGGGCGGGCGCTCGGCCCGCCAACTTAAAAATGCCGCCGCAGAGCCTTCGAATCGATACGGCGCGCGTCACGTGCCGCCAAGCGCGACCAATAGCCGCGCGAGGGCGCTGCGGGGCGCGAGGCAGCGGGAGGTGCCCGCGGGGGACGCGCCGCTCCCTCGCCAGTGCACGAGGAGCCACCGCGCGCGACGGACGTACCGCGTCCATCTCTCGTGTAGCCAAACACGAGTTTCTCCGAAAACCGGTCCGATGCGATGTCGTTATAGTTTATAGTGCAGTGTCGCGATGAGCGCGTGGACGGAGGATATGCTGTCCTGGCGAGACGAGCGGCTCGGTCTAACGGAGTTGCCGAGCACGACGAGGAGAAAACATAGGAGCGCGCCGTACAGACTACACCGGCCGCACTTGCCCGTGCCTTACGTGCCAGAGCCGATCCCAGAACCACAGGGGACGCATATTTCGAGGTTGTACCCGGAGTTGCTGGCCCTGATATTCGAGAGGCTGCCTGTGCGGGACCGAGGTCGGGCGGCTCAGGTCTGCCGCGCGTGGAGGGACGCCGCTGACCGCCGCTCCGTGTGGCGAGGCGTCGAGGCCGCCTTACATCTGCGTCGGCCAGCCTCCGTTCTCTTCGCTTCGCTGGCCAGGAGAGGCGTCCGTAAACTACAGGTGCTATCCCTTAGAAGAGGGCTGAGAGATGCCGTCGCCTCGCTTCCAGGCCTTGAATCCCTTTCCCTAAGCGGTTGCTATAGTGTCACAGATGCTGCGTTAGCTAGCGCGTTCGCAGCCGAACTTCCAGCTTTAAGAAGATTAGACTTATCCCTATGTAAACAAGTTACAGATTCTTCCCTGGGGAGGATAGCGCAATCGCTCAAAAACTTGGAGGAGCTAGAGCTAGGCGGATGTTCCAACGTTACAGACACAGGACTGCTTTTAATAGCGTGGGGATTAAGAAAACTGCGTCGACTGAACCTCAGATCGTGCTGGCATGTGAACGATACAGGCATAGCGCATCTGTGTGGAGGAGGAGAAGCGAGAGGAACGCCCGAGCTAGAGCATTTAGGACTACAAGACTGTCAGAGGCTGACCGACGAGGCCCTCAAACACACGGCCACCGGGCTTCCTAAACTACAATCAATCAACCTCTCCTTCTGCGTCGCGGTCACCGATGCAGGCTTAAGGCATTTAGCCAGGCTTCCACTGTTAGAAGACGTGAACTTGAGGGCATGTGACGGTGTTTCCGACGTCGGAGTGGCATATTTGGCCGAGAGCGGCCGCTTGACCGCTCTGGACGTGTCGTTTTGTGATAAAGTCGGTGACGAAGCGCTGTCCCACGCGACGCTAGGGTTGTCTGGGCTGCGCTCGTTATCACTGAGTGCTTGTCGGCTGACGGACGAGGGCCTCGAAAGGGTCGCGCGGCTATCGCAGCTCGAGACGCTAAATATAGGCCAGTGTACACGAGTGACGGACCGAGGGCTGCACGCGCTGAGCGACGGCCTGAGGAACCTCAAAGCCATAGACCTCTACGGCTGTACTTGCATCACGCCGCAAGGCTTGAAAGACATCATGAAGTTGCCTCGGCTTAGTGTACTTAACCTCGGTCTCTGGCATGTGCGGTGACCACACACTCACAGTGTCTGAACGTTCGTTTGTGTGAGTGCGGCGCCATGTTGAAGTGAAGGAGCCAAGGTTGTCCGGACAGTGAATGAAATTAACCAACTCTAAGTTTAACGAATTATTTAGGAAGTGGGGCTGCTTCTGTTACGTTACGTTGTTGAGGTTATGTTTGTTGTGGAAGACGCCCCAACGCCTAGTCGACTCGGACCTTTTTGAACGTAACTTTTCGTATTTACTATGTAAATGTAGTCCGCTTATGCAATATAGTTTCGGAATCCAGTTTTTGTTAACTTTCTCTTTAAAAAGGTCTGATTCTTAATGTAAGTAATTGCTCCATTAGCTAGATAGATATTTAGGCATTCTTCAAATTAATTGTTTCGGGTCGATCTCACGGGTAGTCATTGTTGCATTTTTGCTAATTTTGCGGTTTTGGGGGTAGTTATTGTGACACTCATTGACGTTATTCCTAATTCAATGTTATGATATGATTGAGTTGTCTTTTTTTTTTCTAGTAATAAGTTTGGAACTTACTTACGTTCTAGTTATTTAGTTGATATCATAGCCAGTTTGTTGTTTGTATTTAAATTAGCGCTCAAACCATCTAGATTGCTATTAGTAAAGAAAAAATAAAAAGCCACATTAGGTATAAACTATTGCAAAAACGGCATTTATCAAGCTAATGTTATCTTTAAATTTATTACAAGTAAATAGCAATACAAAGTTACTATCATAATAGCAATTGACGCTCTGGGTAGATACATAAATGGCATACCTACGTGTAAAGTAAAATCTGAATAAGTACATATTTTATCCAATTTTGGGTTCGTAAATATTCGTGGCAGGAAATACCCACTACCTGAACAAGTTTGTTGCACAATTAAACTCCTATTCAATCAATTGTTTTGTACTAAGGCTCACAACCAATACATGAATTATTATTTGTGTGAACACACTTTGGAACGCAAAACTTGTAACTTTTGTTGTACATGGCATACACGAAACACGAATTATATTATATTGTCAAATTTCAGAAAACTTTTCAGTTATAGTAAAAATTAGGAATCTATATAAATAACGTTTAAATGGCGCTCGTTTCAAAAGAGTTTCAGGCGATTTTACTCAGGCATTCCGACAATTACTATGGAAACAATACTTGTAGCCTTTAGCGAGGGCCAGATTATCTAACTTGTTGTTTAACTTGGTTACAATACAAAGCGGCTAAAATACAGGAAATATCACCATGTGGTCTCAGTTTTTGAAGTTTACTTGGTTTAGATTATTATTAAGATTATAATTTGCAATGTAAGTACCAAGGCTGTAGTTGATGAATCGGAAAGTCGCAAATATCCTAATGATAGTTAATTAACGATGGTCAACGTTTTCGCAATAGGGCAATTAACTACCTGATTGGTTTAATCAGCCGTTTTCTAGGAAATGTTGAAACTGGGTGGACTACAACTGGACAATTCCTATACTATATATAAAATACTAAAAATATTAATCTCTGTAAATCCGAAATTACAAAATTAAACACAAGATCATAGAACACTCCAGGATATACATGTATTGGCACTTTAACTAGTTACCTAGTACAGATAGATAATAATTATATTGCGTCCGCTTTTGACGTCAACTTTTGCTCAGTGTAAGATATTTTCATAAACGAAATATACTTAACTTCGATTACACGAATTCTGTAAATTCATCTCGACAACAACATTACAAACCAACACAACTTTATTTTTTTGCTAACCAGTTTAGTGCCTGATATCCGCTGTCGTGGCCATCCACTTAGTTACAATAGCATCTGTCTTTCTTGCTCTTGCATGCTAAAAAGAGATGAAATATTTACATTTGCCATAAACGGTACCTTGCAAGGAAATCAGATTGTCAGTAACCTGGAACATCTTAAAAAGCAAATGAGTAATGCTAATAATTGTCCGATGTAGGGCTTGCTCTCTGATTATTGTTATTCCTTCCATTTAGTTATATTGATGTCATTATTTTCTTTATCAATGAATAATTACATGAAATGGCCTTCAGGACTCCGGTATTATTGAATTATGATAAAGGTCTGTCATTTTTGTTTTACATCTACGATTTAATAAGTTTTAAAACCATACGACTTAATAAAAAGTACATCTGTAAACACATTCTTTATCATTCAGTTAACTTTACTTACTTACCAGAATCATAACTATAAGGAACAAAACAATTACAATTATTAAAATCAATTGGAACAAAATGGAAAAGTTAACTCATTATAAAATTGATGTGTTATAATAATATATATTTTATATCAACTTCCTTAAGGAGGTGTCTCTGTGCTATGTTTTCTGTAGGTGTCATACAGTGATGTTATTTTGATCAAATACACCCCCAAACCAGTTTTTATACGTAATCTTTACATATGATATTAGTTGATACATTGATATTAGTTGTTTATTGTTTTGTACTCTGCTCGTGAGATCGAACCGAGACGGACATACGTTGTATACTTCGTACTGTTGTACAAACGAATGTAACATAGAAAATGTATTAAAAGTCATCGTTTAAGTTACAAATTGAATATGACCGTTTTATTTACCACCTTTTACGTAAGTTTTATAAAGACCCGTTAAAGACCAGTCGGCCGGTCAGTTATGAACATGAACCTGTAATACTCAGTATACGCGGTGTTGATAATAATACCACGTGCGAGCGAGATGGTAGCATCAGTATAAGAGTGTCTGGAAGGGCAGGGTTGGGCAAAATACTGGCTTCATTGTATTTGAAATACAAATTACAAAATACATTTAAAAATGTATTTGAAATACAAACTAGAAA
Source organism: Epinotia demarniana (assembly GCA_945867215.1). Classification (NCBI taxonomy): domain Eukaryota; kingdom Metazoa; phylum Arthropoda; class Insecta; order Lepidoptera; family Tortricidae; genus Epinotia; species Epinotia demarniana. The sequence continues at coordinate 38,042,488 of OX244261.1, read as the reverse complement.
CTACTTTGGTGACAGGTATTTGAAATACAAAATACAGTATTCAAAATAATGTATTTCAAAGACTAAATACTTATTTCACAACACTTTTTACACATTTTTACAAGCTTTTAGGTATTTAACTTGTCATGTTAGTATGTATGTATGTAATCAAATCTTGCGAGTTAAATTTGACCCACTTCCCGGTGACCAATTGAGCTGAAATTTAGGGTATAAGTATATAATATTATGGTACGGTACCATACAGTACAGCTGATCTGATGATGGAGACAGAAGGTGGCCATGGGAATTCAGTACTTAACCGACGTAACCCCGTTGAGTTTGGGTTATGCTACGTAATAAAAAACCGCGTAACGAACTAAATTCATAAATTGGCACCTGACGTTTGTCGTTGACACTTACAGTAAAGTGTTGCCACAGCACAGTGCCCTAAGCCCGTAACTATATTAAAAACGTTCCATTATACGGTTATAGAAATAAATAACATGTATTTTTGTGCAAATGTATTTTAAAACTTAAAGTATTTGAAATACAAAATACGAAATACATATGAGTGCGGTATTTCAAATACCAAATACAAAATACTTCTCCAACCTGTAGTTGAAATACAAATACAAAATACGTATTTGTATTTCAAATACATGTAATTGAAATACTGCCCAACCCTGTGGAAGGGAAATATCATTCGTTGTCCTTGTCTTCCTTTTTTTGTTTGCCGCAACTGATTTAGTATGAGGTCGCGGCAAATTAACCATTACCCGGCCGAATGTAGGTTGTTTATGGTAAACCATCAGCCATTTCAGGATCAGCAGTTCTTAATATGAGCCTTTCCGTTGCTCATTGTGGCAACAAGTTATATAGCTTGTCCTGAGTATTATGAGTCCATGGTTAGGAATGTAAACAAATGAACGGAGTTGCTACAATTTGATCGGACATTTGGTGTAACGCATCTTCATAAACCCGGGCACTAAGTGCCCTTTACGGTGTGACAGTCACATAGAGAAAGAATAGAATAGAGGGACTCACTCGCACACATGTGTGACAAAGATGTAACCATAGACAATACCGCAAGTGGGAAGATACAATGTCAAATCGCCTGCCCCTCAGCGCGTATAAGCTTGTTTGTCACCAGCTTGTCACGGATATAATACGACTAAAGTATATAGTATGAGATGTCGAGGATGTATTAGTCTTCTGATCCTACCCAATTTAGTCAGGTTAATTTACCTCTATCTCTTTTGGGTATTCGCTAGGACTCTACTACAAAGCCTACAATGCTCTGTCAGGAATAAATTGTACGGTAGAAATCCAAGGTGTTCACATTTTCTCGTAAGACGAAAACTGAAACCTATTTTATCTACGCACATATCATTAGTGCTCTAAAATGCGTTCAGAAACCGTACCGATTTTACTATGAGAACTTTCTTGTCTGTGGTAGTAGGTAAAATCTGTACTGTAATGTTATTACAGTACAGATTTTTGTGTCGTTATGACTGTTATGAGTTTAAATTTGGAACAGCTGTCAAAACTCAAGTGAGTCTCTATTCTAGTATCCATAGATATTAAAACAGTTATCGATATGAAACGTCAATTCAGTACGTTTTTTAATACAAACCGCACGACATTTGATCTCGAGTTCTCGAGTGATATGAGTATAGGGACTTCATTCGTTTGTCTATGATTAAAAAAAAAACATTCGTTATGACGGATGATCGAATTGCCGCCTTTGCTGTTGTCATTTTATTGTTGATTGCTGTTGCTGTTACTTACTACTACTTATGATAGGTGTGTAGATAAAGTATTGTATGCAACTGTACATAATTAGGCCTTAAAACATTCGTGTGAACCTATTATGAAACTCGCTGACGCTCGTTTCATAAAACCACACTCGTATTTTAAGGCCTCTCATGGATCAGTCGCATAAACTACTATTAGACACTGCGCCTTCGCTGACTACTACTCCAAACCAGATAGCGGAACACTATGCGTTTTCTACTTATCTATCTCCTTATAAGTAAGATAAATCATTTGTCACTTTCTGACGCTATTTGGCAGAATGTGACATGCTTTATCGTTTATTTATCTCGTAACGAACGCAAGTTTGGTGCCTTCTGTTTTGTGTTAAATCATAGGTATATAGCCCTCTATGCGTACTAGTTGACAAACTCCACACACTTAGCTATAATATATATTGTAGTACTTAAGTATATATTATTAGGTATAGCTGAGTATTTGGACTCAGTCAACTTTAAAATTATTTATAAATAACAGCCATACTGAAAATCATTGTTAAAAATAGTTTAGATATTAACTCACTTTTAAATCTTTAAAGAATTAATTTCAATATTATATAATTCACTTTAACTAAAATTTTATGTCTTTTAAAGATATTTTTTCGAACTCCATATTTGATTGAAACTCCTTAAACAGATACAGTTTAAGATACTTAATACCATTATGCCCTTGGGCATAAAATATGTACAATTGTTGCTCAGCATGCCAGCGTGTAATGCAACCCTTTACGAGCAAGTGTGATGAAATTATGAAATCATGACAAAAATACACGTTTCCGTGGGCCAGACTCCACAACTGCAAAGACAAGATTTTGACATTGACGCCAATTCATGACTTGGATGGAGAAATAATACTGTCAACACCCGTGGGTGGGCCGTGGCCCGTGACAGAAGTCTTGTGACATGGTTTCTGGGCTGTTATTAGCTACGCGCTAATGCGGCTCACCCCGCCGGTGACTACGCATCGCGGTGTCAAGGTATATTTGCCCGCCACCACATCGTCCACTAATAAGAGGGCCCCGGCTCCCGCGCCGCAGCCCGCACCGCAACCGCAGCGCGCGCCCGCAGCGCAGCGCCAGACCGCGTCGCGACCGCCGCCCGCCCTCGGAGCGGGCCCGGCGAACTTAGCGCTCCGCGCAGCGCCCGCGCCGCGACCGCGTCCCGCCCTCGGAGCGGGACAAGCGAACACGGCGCCCCGCGCAGCGCCCGCGCCGCGACCGCAGCCCGCCCTCGGAGCGGGACCGTCGAATCCGACGCACCGCGTAGCGCCCGCGCCCGCGCCGCGACAACCCGCCCTCGGAGCGGGGAGCGCCGTGCAAGCCCCGCAGCACGCCGGGCTACTAAGAACGCCGCCATTCGGGGGACTAACAACCCCCGCCACTACCGCATCGCCGCCGCTGGTATGCACCCCGGCACAGGCGCCCCCCGCGACAGCCGCGCTCCCCCCGCCATTGGGGACAAAACGATATCTGGAGTCTCCGAAAGAGAGGACCCAAAAACTGAGCCTCCCCCGGTTGGACTTGTCCGATATGGACACCGGGGATGGACAAGCCGACACCGACGCCGATGCCGGCACCGACAGCGACGACGAGCGCCAGGATGAGGCTGCCGCCGCGACGCCCACAAACCCGGCGCCCCCTCCGGCAACCCAGACCGCGACCCAGCCGCCCCCGAAGAGGCCACGACCCATCACCGTGGACCACCTCCCGGACTGGCACACACACTTCCAGCGGATCCGGGAGCGACTGGGCCGCTATCCAGATTCCCGCCCCTACGGAAACGGCATCAGATTCAGGCCGGCCGACCACGACGAATACAGGGTGGTGCAGGGCTACTTAGAGTCCCTGGGGGACACCATCTCGTGGTCGGCCCTCCAGCCGAAGGAGGAGATCCCCCTGAAAGTGGCCATCAGGGGGCTCCCAGCAGACACGGACCCGGCTACAATCACGGAGGACCTGGCGGCAAAAGGCTTTGCCCCCATTTACACGCGGCACGTTGATGCGCGCGCAGGGAGACCGGGCTGCATCTTCTACGCGCAGCTCACGAAGGCGGACGGCCTTATCCCGGCAATATACGAGGTCCGGGAGTTGCTGGGGATGTCGGGCGTGGTGGTAGAGGCGTGGCGCGGCAGGAAGGGGCCGGCGCAATGCCATCGCTGCCAGGCCTTCCGGCACTCATCCCATGGCTGCCGCCGCCCCATCAAGTGCGTCCGCTGCGCCGGGCCGCACTTCGCGGGGGAATGCGACAGACCGCGAGACCAGGAGGGCACGTGCGCCAACTGCGCCGGCCCCCACCCCGCCAACAGCCTGACGTGCCCCATCTATAACAAGGAGGCACGAGTCAAGAGGGCTGGCACGGCCCCCCGCACGAACCGTCGCGGGGAAGTCGTGCCACAACAGCGCGTCGTGGAGGCTGCGGAAAACGCCCCCAACTCCCTCACGGCGAGGGCAAACGACGCGGCACCCATGCGCCGCCGCCGCAGAGGGAGGGGCAGACGGGGCAGAGGACAACCCGCCGCCACCGCCGCCGCCGACCCCACTAACACCCAGACCGCCCCCGCCGCCGCCGCCCAGATTGCCGCAGCCGCCGCCCAAACTGTCACAGCCCGCACCGCCGCCGCTCACGTGCCTGCCCCGGCAGCGCAGACCGGATCGATGCGCCACACTGCCCTCCCCTCCCTACCGACAAGCCAAGATGGCACTAGGGAGAGGACAATAGCGCAGTGCATCGGAATCCTGCAGGGTGTACTCGGCGCCCTGCAGCGAGGAGAAAACCCCGTCCCCGTGATTCTTAGGGGGTTGGCCGACCTTTACGGAGCTGGATAACCCCCTAAAAATCCTCCACTGGAACGCCAATGGACTGAACACCCGGCCGAAGAGAGAACTACTGGCGGACGTCTTAAGGAGAGAGCGGATAGACGTAGCCCTAATATCAGAGACTCATCTCAAGGTAGGGGACCCCTTGAAGATACCGGGCTACGTCTGCTACCGCAAGGAGGAGACGTCCCCACACGGCCGCGCCTACAGAGGCCTGGCGGTGTTCATCGCGCGACGGGTAGTGCACCAGCAGCTACCGACGCCCACACTCACAAGCTGCTACGCCCTCGGCGTGGAGCTGCATGCGGAAGGTCAGCACCTGCGGCTGTACGCATACTACCGGCCCCCCCAGACCAACCTAGCAGAGCACGACCTAGAGCAGATCTTGGACTCGAGCGCACCCACCATCGTCGCTGGCGACTTTAACGCCAAGCACACGGCGTGGAACTCGACCAAGATCTGCCACACGGGCCGCCGCATACTACGCCACGCCGAGGGGCACAACTACACGGTGCTGGGCCCGGAGGTCCCCACCCACTACCCGTACACCGCGACGCACGAGCCGGACACCATTGACCTGGCGGCAGTCCAGAATCTGACACACTGGCCGGAGCTGGAAGTCCTCGACGACCACATGCTCTCGGACCACCAGCCAGTTGTGATCAGACTGAGGATCGCCGCCACCAGCACAATGACGCCACCAGCGAGGAAAAGGACCGACTGGGAGAGGGTCGCCGCTCACATGGCTGAGCACTCGGAGTCATTCCCGGTAAACTCCGCCGAGGAAGTCGACCGTCTTGCCGAGCTGTTCAGCCGGAACGCCCAGTCGGCCCTCGCCGCCGCCACCACCACGAGCACCGCCACCAGACACCGCCACAGAGACGCGCCGCCGCACATCCAAAGGATGCTAGAGTAGAAGCGGAAGTTGCGACGGCTCTATAACGAAACCCGCTGCCCCACCCTCAAGACCCGGCTCAACGCCCTCGCCGAGAAAATCGGGAATAGCCTCGCGGCGAACTCCCGCTACTCTTGGCTAGAGGGCGTCGACTCCGCAGCCGACGAAGGATGGGGCGGAATACACCGCCTATGCCGTCGCTTCTCCAAGAAGCCGCTGCCAGTCAGGCCACTCCTCGCACCGGATGGCACAACACGATACCGCGCCGAGGACCGGGCGCACATATTCGCCGAGCACCTCGAGAGCCAGTTCCGACCAAACGCGTCCACTGATGCCGAGCACACTGCACAGCTGGAACGCGAGGTCGAGGGGTACCTCGAGGTCCCACCACCGCCAGAAGAGGACGTCGTCGTCTTCTCCCCCGGCCAGATCCAACGGGCAGTACGGAGAACCCAGCTCCGCAAGGCCCCAGGACCAGACACGATCCCGAACGAGGCACTGCGTCACCTCCCCCCGCGAGCCATCGCGACGCTGACGCGCCTGTTTAACGGGATCGTGAGGACGTGCCACTTTCCCAGCTGCTGGAAGCTGGGAAAAGTCATCATGCTGCCCAAGCCGGGGAAGAACATTCTCCGCCCTGAGAGCTACCGCCCCATCACACTGCTACCCACGGTGTCAAAGGTGTTCGAGCGGCTCTTTCTCCACCTCTTGACACCGCACATCGAGCCCCGCGCAGAGCAGTTCGGCTTCAGGGCGGAGCACTCGACGACCCTCCAGATCGCCCGGATCCTCCACGTCGCAGCGGCGGCGTGGAATAAAAAGGAGCACGCGGTGGCGGTGCTCCTTGACATGGAGAAGGCTTTTGACCGGGTCTGGCACGCAGGCCTGGTCTACAAAATGATGACCTCCACAGCGCCAAGACGGCTCGTGCACACCGTGGCCAGCTTCCTCGCCGATCGCAGCTTCCAAGTTGTGGTCGAAGGCAAGCTCTCGGCGAGGAAACCCATCGCAGCCGGAGTCCCCCAGGGAAGCTGTTTGTCGCCCGCGTTGTACGCGCGGTACACCGACGACATCCCAGTGGAAGGGGGGACCACACTCGCGCTGTATGCCGACGACGCGGCGTACATCGCGACGTCCTACAAGCTCCCGCACGCAGCCGTCAAGATCCAGCGCACACTGGACTTGCTACCGGACTGGCTGGACCGCTGGCGACTGAGGGTGAACGTGGCGAAGACCCAGGCCATCACCCTCAGCCCGAAGAGGAACCAACCACTGGAACTCCACCTACTAGGACAGCCTCTTTCGTGGTTGCGGACTGTTAAGTACCTGGGCGTCACCATCGACCGGCATCTTAACATGTCCGCCCACGTAAAGAACACCATCAACCAGACAAGAACGGCCCGGGCGCTACTCACTCCTGTGATGAAATCGTCCCTCCCCATGTCCGCCAAGATTGGCATTTACAAGGGGTACATCAGGTCACGGTTGACCTATGCAGCCCCCGCGTGGTACGCGCTGGTGGGAGAGTGCAAAAGACAGCGGCTCCGCGCTCAACAGTCGCTGGCGCTCCGCACCGCAGCCGACGCGCACTTTTACGTCAGCAACAAAGTGCTCCACCGTGACCTGAAAGTCGAACACCTGGACGATTTCATCACCAGACTGACCAGGGCTATGTTCGAGCGGGCAGACGGCTCGCGCCTGACGCACCTGCAGGACATAGCCCCGTACCACTCCCGGCCGCCCGACAAGAGGGCATTACCGCGGGACCTGATCCGCACGGATCCGCCCGCCACCCCCTGACTCGACGCAAGGATGTTCCTGCAGTGCCGTCGGCTCGCTGGGCCTCTCCTAAGGGAGTCCCACCCGGCAGGGCTTGACCGCGCCGACGGACGAAGCAGATGACCCCACCGGACCTGACGGGTTTTTAAAAACCCACCCTAGCCACCCGTCCGTCGTAGCGGACGGCGATTGAAACCGCCAGAAGCGGCACAGCCGCGCCAGGCCTCCCCGAGCCCCCTCAGGGGCTTGAGCGACAACCACGGTATAGGTATATTTGTGGGTGAGCGTTCAGGTGAACGTATAACAAGTTACAGAAAAGGGGGGCTGCAGTCACTGGCCGGTTACACCTATCCATAAACTGTATAACTTGAGATTATTCGAGTTAGCCGAGTTACAACAAGGTTGTCCATTCAAAAAGCAACTCTACCGGAACAGACATAAGAGTCAAATTTCAATGAAAGTTTTATAAGAAGTCGGCCACACTCAATAATCGCAAACATACGCAAAAATGTGAAAAACTTAAGGCCCCTCTTGAGTGTATAACAACGGACTTTACCTTTTTTCAGCTATACCTATCTAGAAAACAATAGGTAAGTATAAGAATAAGAAGCGAACGGAGTTCTCTCTTTCAGTTTGAAAGAAAGAAAATTGTTTTTCACCTCAGCAGCTCGAAAAAGCATATTTTGCTGCGTGAAAACAGTGTGCAAAATGCGATTTTGCTCACTCCGTGAGACAAAGTAGCTTTTTAATTTTGGTGCAGAGCACTGACATTTCGTCGTATGGGGTCTATTACAAGTTCAGAATATTTGAACTTTATTAGCACTATCCCTTTCATTCCATTACGAAAAAAGAAGATGGCAGACATAGGTCGATCCATAGGTCGACCATCGAATTTCAAAGTAGACCCCCAAAAACGCGGATAACAAGTAACACATTCGAAAACTATCAAATTAACAAGTTTAAATTACCAAAATAATTATAAAAAGGGTTTTTTAATTGAAGAACATTCAAATAAAAGATCTCAGAATAAACTCAGGTTTTCAATTAAATAGGTAAACATAATTTTTACTCTGCTAGCTAATTAATAATTCTAGTTTAAACAATCTTAAATTCTATGAACATATACCGCAGATGCAGTTTCCGAACGCAAGCGCGGGGCCCCGCCCCTTTTAAAAACGAGCGCGCTGTTAATTTGTTTGAGATTTTATGTGTATCCTTCGTCATTCTTGCGTGATTGATATTAGTTTTAAATATAAAAACTACTAGGATAAATCAATTCTCTATCTAACTAGGAAATATAGTGAAGTCAGTGACGTGACGGAGGCGCAGTATTTTAACAACAGTAGGTGCGGCTAGTTTTTGGTGTGCACGCGAGATACACGTAATATGCTATAAATGTGTGCCCTTGTTATAATGATAAATATTTCAAAAATATCTCGAAGATATGAGAAAAATCTGTGAATTTTAACAATAACACGGTTAGTTTTTAGTGATGTGTTAGTGTCACGCGACTGAAATATCCTTTGGTTTCTCGCGCCTTGTCTCGCCTTTCTAGTATTGAGTAACGGCGCGGCCGGCGCTGAGGAGTTAAAACAAGCAGTAACTAACGCCTAATTAAGTTTTCTTCCTGAATAATCTTGAGACGAATAGGTACGTAATACTATGATATATTTTTTGATGTGAAAATGTTCTCACTGCTGAGGTCAAAAGTTGTATGTGTTACTCGAGAGCAAAGTATTTGCATCTCGTGCTTTTGAGTCCTTCGCTGAGCTCAAGATTCAAAATTAGCACTCGCAGCAAAAACAAACTGTGCTCTCTTGTTGCACAAATAACTATTATTCATGACGTGATAAAACATAGGCTAACACATTAAAGAACTGAAGTAACAGCACAGCTATCACAATTCAGCGCTCTCTCGATTTTTCTCGCACTATCCGTCTCTGTCTTAATAGAAAACTTAGTACGAGAGGTATAGTGCGTAAATCGTCATTAAGCCTTTTACTGCACGGCTATCACGCGACGGCCTCTCGATTTTTATCGCACTACACCTCTTGTTCTAAGTGTTCTGATAAGAGAGAGACGGATAGTTTGAGAAAAATCGAGAGAGCTCGCGCGCCGTCGCGTTATAGCCGTGTTGATATATATATTTAAGTATATCGTTATAAATTTTATACAATATTTTCTATTTAATAGTAAGTATGTTATTAATCAATGATCAATTTATTTTTATCTATCCTTTTAATCGTTTTGTACATGTGTTTCGATTTGCCTGTCTCATTTCCACTCAATTTCTCAAAGGCTGCTGGAAGAAATCCCTCTCAGGATAAGCATGCCTTTGTGCATGTCTTATCTGTTCCTGTGTCCATGTACAGTAAATAATTTACTTACATACCTACATACATACCTACATCCATACCTCCTGTATAATTACACGAGTCGGTATTCTATCTCAGTGTAAAACCTGGCAGATGTCAACGGACGCACATCTGTCAAGCTGCATTCTTGGTATAGGCACCCACCGCTGTCAACTTGGCCTCTTTTGATTATTATTTTCCATCCAAGTTTGAACCTACACGAAAGTGCTCTAAGGTCGATTTTTACATGTATTTGTTAGATAGAATTGGATCACTACTTGCTGCAACTAAACAAAATCGATTCACTATTGAATAACTTAACGAGAAACAGATGTTTCGTCCGTGCAGAACACTAAAGGGAATTTGTAATTGTTTTATTAGTTTTGCAAAGAAGGTTGAAAACAAATAACTTTATACCTATTATAGGGTCGTGAAACTCGCGTAAGCTACTAAAAATTCTTTACAAACGTATCTTCATCATATTTATGAAATTGTATTTTATATACTAAACTCATTACGATAACATAGCCTCAGGTACCTATACACGTTAATAATTTAAAACATGACATAATTCTAGAGATAATAAAATGCTGGTAGGCACATCGGACATCAAAGATCCTATAATCAACAGCTGTAGAACTTCTAAAAAAATGTTTTTAATATCGAAAAACGGAATAAACAAAAAATTCTTACTGATTATTGAACCTGCTCACAAAATTTCAGGAGAAATTTCTCGAAAAAGGATTAAGGGCCGAAACGCACTGACAGCGGTGGCGGAGCGGCGCGGTGCTGCGTGGAGGCGGTACCGGTTGTAATGTTCGAGCTAATATGAAATGATCCGCACAGAGCGGCGCGGCGCGGCGCGGTTTTCTGTGCGGACCCTTTCGTATTAGCTCGAACATTACAACCGGTACCGCCTCCGCACCGCGCCGCGCCGCCCTGCGAACCGCTCTCTGTGCGTTTGCAGCTTAAAAATTAAAAAATTAGTTAAATGGAGAAAAAAGCAACGCAAGAGGTTAAATAATCACAAAGTTATCAGTGTCCAAAGTCTTAAGAGGGTGTATGTTCTGTCCCTTTCCCGCAAAACGCACCTTCATATGAAACGATTGTCATTTACTATGACGCTCGCAGATTGCGACGTCACTAACTGCGAGCGTTTTCTCTCTCTAACAAGAAATATTAAAAAGGTTGTAGCTTCGTAATCCTTTGAGATTTCTGAATGGGATTTTCGTCACTATGCATATTTTTTTGTCTTCTTTCTTTTGAAGTTGTAATAATTTTCGAGTCTACACCCGAGGTAAGGTACATCATTATTAGTATTATACATCATTGAGATTATTTGAGTTAGCCGAATCGCGTCAGAGTAGTTCATTCTAAAAGCAACTTTATCGTCCAAGGTACAAGATTTCAATTACAGTGACAGTTTTATAAAAAAGCGACCAAATGAAATAATACTATCCATACGTTGTTGCAATCAAGACACTATCCCTAGGGTGCCCTAGGTAGGTAAACATGTTTTCACATCAGTTATTCGGATAAGGGTTTTTTCTTCCCTGCTAGGAGGGATCAAAGTGGCACTTTTCTGGTCCAGGACATATTGTTGCCAGAATAAAAAAAAATATCCCAATGAATACACGAAAATAGTATACCTATACATAATCGATTAATTGCATATTTTTTTTATCTTGACTACTATATTGTTACTACTGCTAACGTAATAAAATACAAGTAATTATATGTTATTAAAAGTAACACTATAATCAGTAGGTTTATAATAATTAATTTAATACAGCTGCTCACCTAATACATATTTCATTATCCTCATAGGTGATGTGAAAAGCAGTATGAGTCACACGGAAGCAAAATTATTTCCAACTTGGGCGTGAACACTTGAATCCCTCACTACGCTCAGGATTCCACGTTAGAATATTCTGGAATCCTTCGCTTCATTCGGGATTCAATCTACGCCCTCGCCGTAAATATGCCATTTTGCTCCCTTGTGACACAATCTACTATTACTACCGAGCATATCAAAAGGCAACTTAGTAAACATAGAGTTTTATGAATGTGGAAACCATAGACAATTGTAAACTTGACAGTTGTTGTCAAATTTACTGTACCTAGTATGATTTAGGCCTTATTGGTAGAATAATAAAAACTATGAACTCTGTATATCTTTACGTTTACGAATACCTACTCAAATTAAAACATACAAAACTCTTTCGTAGGACTTTTTGGCTCAGTTCGACAAAGTATACTATGGAAGTAACCAGTAAGTTGCCAGTAAGTAACAACACAAGTAACTAAAATATAGTAACCAGCTTCATCATCATTTATTTAAGAGCTTGGCTCTTGTCGGTGGAGTAATCCATTACTCCTTTTTTGAGGAAGCATAGTGTGGTGGTTTCCCCCTTGCCTTCCACACCGCAGTACACGAACCGAGGTTCACCCGCTCCGTGATGTCCAAACAAGAGCCCTTCCAGATTCCTATCTTCGTTCTCCAGTCGGTACTAGTGTTACTGCTGCCTGACACTAGAGGATTGCTTATTTAATGGCGGCAACTACTCGCCATGTCACAGAAACGTGGTCGGATATTGTAGCTTTTTATAGAGTAGCCCCTCCTACAAGCCTACCCACTACATCCTGATAACCCTGCCGCTGTGTGATCGGGGACTGCTTATTCAGTATATTCGCAGCTAACCATCATATCTGATGACCATTCCACTATCCGCCGCCTGTGGACCCCGGTAGTAGCCTACAGCTCAGCCCTACCACCTTACTTTATCGAAAATAACGAATTGTTACTCAAACGCATATTATAAGAAAACACATTTTTCTAAGTTATGAAGGAAGTAATAGATTGACTATCTTCCCCTATTTTGTACTTGTCTTTCCCTTCTGTATCTAACCTTTATTTTTCACTGTAGTGTCGAATTCTCAGGGCACGGGAGTGTCCCCGCCAAGTCGAGCATAAAAATGATTTCTACTCTACTACAACTAGTTGTTATAAAACCGCTCTACCAAACTTCAAGAAAAACTTCATTGTTCGTCAAATTCTCACCGACCGCTTTCTACGACTCAATTGCTGCACATTACGGCAAAACTATAACATAACCCTTTACCAGGCAAATTCAACAATGAAACGTTAGTGGAAAATGGCGGGAAACTTACTTTTTATTCATCATTGTCTATGCTTGTGATAAATTGGACATAATCTAACGTCTATGCTTAAGTGCAAGAATGGTCCTGGGCCCAATTAAATATTTTTGCCATTTTGAACTTCCAACATTTTAGTAAAAAAAGGCAAAATAACATTCTAAAGTAAATGTGTTCTTCTTTGACAGCTCATGATTTCGATAATTTAGAGCGACAATTTTCAGTGCCAATTTTTTATTGGAATAAGGTTAGGTACTGAATCGGGATAGGACCTTAATGCTACTACATAAATGTTCACTGTAGCAGTTTACACCTACGTACACACATACGTACACAATAATAATAATAATACCTACGTACACAATTAAGTATAATAATAACAAATAAATAAATATTAGATGAAAACTACCTACACAAATCGAAATAGACCCACAGTCAGCTCAATAAGGCTTGAGTTATGGGTAGGCTAGACGGTGATATATTTGATAGATAAAAATACTTACATACATAAAAACACCCAAGAATCAGAAACAAATATTCTTGTTCATCGCACAAACATTTGTCCTTATCGGGATTCGAACCCAGGACCTTCAGCTTCGTAGGCAGCGTCACTACCCACTGGGCTAACCGGTCGTCTAAAAATGGGTATACTCTTGCTTGCCAGAATTTCATTTGCCCGAATTTTATCTGCCATAATATTCAACTGCCATAAAGTTGTTTTCTATAATTTTGTATGCCATACTCATTGTTCACCGTATTAATTATATGCCAGAATCTTTGTTTCCAGAATATCAATATCAATAATCTCATTTTCCATAATCATTGTAATCCATAACTATCACATGCCATAATGCCATTTGCCATCCATCTCAACATCCATAATATTCATATGTAATAATATGGGTACGTATTGCAGTGTCTAAAATGAAAAAAAAATACCTCGAACCTATCTGCGATCCGGGTCGGTTTTGCCACTAAGTAAAAATAAACTTTACATTGGGCATTGGGCATTTACCCATCTTGGCATTGGGTAATCTCAGAGAAAAGTGGCAAAACCGACTCGGATCGCGGATAGGTTAGAAGACGGAAGCGGGAGCTTTGCTCCCGCTTTCGTCTTCGAGGTTATTTTTTTCATAAAATAGCGGAAAAACGAACACATTAACAAAGATGAATCCGAATGCATGTTTAGTATGGCGTTTAAATATTCTATTAAATAATATTATTGCAAACAATAATCTGGAAAACAATACGTATTGCATTCGTATCATTATGACATCCAATATTCGGGTAAACAAGAGTATGTCAATTAACTATTATGGTAAACGAAACATTCGGGCAAATGAAATTCGGGCAAGCGAAGTTCGGGCAAATGATTATTATAGTATGTGAATGTCGGGCAAACAATAGACAACCCTAAAAATGATTTATTTAGATACTTAAGTACTGACTCGGTAAGATCATTAATTTAAGAAACGATGCTGTATACATACCATCATATCTATACCATTTGTCCACAAAGTATGAGGGAGAATAAAATTTCAAAGTTATTGCCTAACGGGAAAGTAAACTGATCACCATTAAAATAAAACTAAAATGTCACTGCAATAAAATAATTAATTTTCGTAGCGTCGGCAAAATAAAACGGTTTGAAACAATCAGAATGCAAACTCGTAAAATTACGGACAGAGGAGTAATAAAAAGGTTTACAATTGAGAGTAATTTGTAAACAAGCTGTACCTAATGGTTATTTGTTGTGCAAAACAGTTTTTACTTTCGTTGGACTTCAAACTCTTCAAAGAGCATTTTATTTGTAATCCTGTGTTCTCAAAGGAATGCAAGGAAGTAAACAGTGTACGAATAACATTAATAATAACAATTTATTGAGAATGGAAAGAAAGAATTGAAGGTGAAACTTAGAACCTCTAAATTACAAAAAGTACTAACCAATAATTTATTTACAGCTTTAGCATTGACACAACGTTTGTGGGTTCAAAGTTCAAATCCCGGCTCATACCATTGCGTTTTTCGGAAGTTATGCACGGATTATTTACCGCTAGCTTTTCGGTGAAGGAAAACATCATGAGGAAACCGGTCTAATCCCAGTACCTAAGGTCTAGTTTTCCCTCTGAGTTAGAAGGTCAGATGGCAGTCGCTTTTGTTGAACTAGTAGTGCCTATTCCAAATCTTGGGATTAGGTATCAAAGCGGACCTCGGGCTCCTTTAGGACATGACCGGGAATAACGCTAGGAGGATGATTATAACAGATTTTGTAGTGACCTTTAAAGCTTCCAAAAAAAAACTTCCAATTCTTAAATTTAAATTGTTTGTCGTGGGTTTTGCATTTAAAAGCCGGCACCAAATGGTTCTGTTTAGCCCAATGTTTGACTGGAAGATAATCCCTTTGGGCATTAAGTCCGTTATATGGACTGTCAGTTGTATTGTGCAATAAAGTTTAAATAAATAAACATTAATTTGCCCTTGTGGGTTGTCTGACACATCAGTCAACTGTTTTTGCACGATAGGTAAACAAGTATACGATAGGTAAGTCATTTATTTTATTTTTTATTGTTACTTTGCTTGTATTTTTACAAACTAAAGTTAAGCTTGTTTAGTAACTAATCACTATTGCGATATATTACGCAACTTCGTGGTGTCCGATCTTGAAAACAGGAATCTGAGGTCCCGGCCAAAAATCATCCGTGTTGAATCCGTTTGGTTTTAAAATATCACATGATTGGCTCGTTTCACAAAGCTACAAGTTACAATTACAACTCTAAACTGGCATGTCCAATGGCCAGTCGTTAGGGCTTGTCCATGTATTACGTCATCGTTTTTTAGATATTTGACCTCCCCCAATCATCATCCCCGCCTCATAAAATTACTAATACTTCCCTTGTTGTTCGAACACCTCTGCGTTGTAATTTAGACTTGTGAAATGGTAACTTGTAGCTTCGTCCCACTGTTGAAAATCTCACCACAAACTAATTGAAATTCGCGTTATGGCGGGCCTTCAACCTCGCGACCCTCAACCCTATCGGCGATCAAGCGCCTACATTACAGGGCTTGCAACTTTGCGCCCGTCGCCTGGGGTCGAAAAGGGGCGAAACTAGACGAACTCGAACTGTAATCCGGACTTGGCCCTCCGGCAAAACGCGGTTTCTGAATATTACATTATGTTTGTGCTACGCTTTGGGACTGTTAGCTCATGTACGCGTAGGTATATAATGTACCTATAGAGACACGTGAATGTGCTGGATATTTATAGTTACCTTCGATCGCTTGATAAAATAAAACTGTTTCTATCATATTTATTACGTATGCAAACCACTGTTTTCGTAGTTGTGTGTTTTTTACTACATTTTTCATGATATACGTAGTTGAAGAATGTGGGAGGGGAAAATTTGAGATGGAAAAATGTGACGTCCCCGTCATCTCATGCACACTTTCATGCATTCCATATTTATCACTTTTCTAGTCACCACGAGTCAACATTTTTGATAATTTTAACCAAACACGCATAAACAAATTTTACAAATATTTGTGAAATAACCTATAATGGCGCGCAACAGTTTGCGCAGTGCGGGGACAGAAATCTCCTAACAGCCAATACAAAATAAAATAATATTTTCGTCTTAAAAATGTTATCTGTATTAATTCATGTAAAATGTTATCAAAAGTGAATAGTTTTTATAAATTAAACGTTTCTACATATATCATATACAAAAAGAAATAGTCAATTAATTAACAAAAAGGATTTAACTTGTTTAGTCGAGTAAGAATCCATTTGAGGAGAATTAAAAAAACAGCTGTACATTCTGTACAACCCGGTTAATTTAAGAATGCACCGTGTTCATGCATATATCTTGCTGCAAGGTGCCAACGTGATTTAATCGGGATTTAACCATAACACACAAGTGTTGTAATGTTGTAAAACACGCGTGTTTAATATCCAGGATTATGAGCCTAAAAGCGACACAATAAGAGGTACGTTACGAGCAAATGTGTTGAAAAAGAATTTGGTGGCCCTGGTGATGGTGACTTGGTGACCCGTAGCTACTTTAAAGGGTGCAAAGTGAAGCTAACTAGAGGAAAGAACTACTAAGTTAACTAACTAGATACTCGATCTACTCTTAATATAAGTACTTACAGCAAAACCATCGATTCGATGAATTGTAGAAATACGGGTAAACAGCCAGACATTACTCAGGTGAGTAGTCACTGAGTAACGCTTGTTTGTCTACGATTACGAATAATTCCTGTACCGAAGACAAACAAGTAAATAACTGACCATTTCTGAATCTCTTTGCAACGGAATAAGGTCCACATTAATCAATCCATGCGTTCTTTTGTAAGCGAGACTAAAAAGGCTTATCTCTATAGTAATCACCGTCACCAAATTAAACGCCGCAAGTGGACTTGGATCGGTCACACCCTAAGAAGAGCTCCCAACCACATCCCAAGGCAAGCCCTGGAATGGACACCACAAGGGAAGAGGAAACGTGGCCGGCCGAAACACACCTGGAGACGTTCAGTGGCAGCGGAACTGAAGGCTATCGGGCTGACGTGGTCCGAGGCGAAGCGCGTAGCCCAAGACAGAACGCGATAGCGAAGCACTGTGGAAGCCCTCTGCCCCATCTAGGGGACACAGGACATTAAGTCAAAGTAGTTCTTGCGGCTTCCGATTTCGGTGAAGGAAAACATCGTGAGGAAAGCGGTCTACTCCCAACAAGATCTAGTTTTCCCTCTAGGTTGAAAGGTCAGATGGCGGCCGCTTTTGTTGCCAAAGCGGACCCCGGGCTCCTAGAGAATACAACCAGGAAAAACGCTACGACGATGATGACTTGCTGTCAGTCGGATGTTATTATTTTCCTCATTCCTCTAGTTTAAAAATACTTACAATGACTATAAGGATGTTTTGTGGTGGTTACTTAAACAAAGGAAGCAATAGCAGGTAAGTGGGTACAGTTAATTGTAATTAGCAACACCATACACGCGTACTATGGCAACATTGTAATAAACAATATCATATCAAACGATGGTAACGAAAGGTAAAGAGAACTTAAGTGATCAGAAACAGAACCAAATCAAATAAGACGATAACTTACATTAACTAAATTAAATGATAACTAAGTTAAATATAAAAAAACCGGCCAAGAGCGTGTCGGGCCACGCGCAGTGTAGGGTTCCATAGTTGCCCGTCTGTCTTATTTACATCGACGTGCGGTTTGTTCGAAATTTTTCGAAAATTGGCCTTTCCAAGTACCTACACATTAAGTTGGTCGACTATTACTCGGTAACTACTTATGCCTACGTAGGCATATCAAATCAAATCAAAATATTTTATTCAATTTAGGTTCCTACAGAACACTTTTTGAGTCTACATAAGTAGTAGTAGCACGATTTTTTTCACATCTCAAGTAGTAGCCAACTAGCCATTTAGCCGGCAGGAAGGGAGGGGGGGACACATGACTCGAACAAAAATTAAACTCAAACTCAAACTCAAACTCAAACTCAAACTCAAAATTATATTTATTCAAGTAGGCCCAGTAACAAGCACTTTCAAATCGTCAGGTAGAAACATAATCTTAAGCTAATTACTTCGAGTAATTTATTAAACATAAAAAGTAACATTTAAATGAAATATTTAAAATTTTATATAAAAAAATACTAGTCTAGAATGTTTCTAGAAAGACAATCTAATGTCAAAAAATAAATAAAACGAGAATAATTAATTAAAAACACAATGTCAAATTTTTCCAAACGGAATAATTAAATTATAAATCCAGTCAAAATTAGTCCCAAGAAGTTTTATCATTCATGTAGTCTTGTGCGCTATAATAAGCTTTAGAAATAAGTTTACGTTTCACATAGTTTTTGAATTTATTAATAGATAACTCAGTTACGTTTCCAGGAAGTTTGTTATAAAACCTTACACAATTAATTACCCATGAATGATTTTTTTATTTTTTGGAGCCGAGTGGTGGGCACCGCGAGCTTATGCTTATTTCTAGTATTAATATTATGTATGTCACAGTTTCTCCTAAAATTGACAATGTTTTTATGTACATACACAATATTTTCATAAAATCAAAATTAGGGCTTTAAAGTCCAATATCTAGCAAACGAATCGCTGATTTGAAAAATGGTTTTAGGAAACCCATAATATTTTTGAACGAGCTATCCAACAATACCTCATGGGTTTAACGAGAAAAAAAAATGACATCCCCGCTTTAGGTGTTGGGGAGGTAAACATTTTTTTGTGCCCAAGATACAGGCCCAGCCTAGTTTGGGGCCCGCTGTTCAACTATATTTATGTAACTGTTTTTTTTGTCTCAATAAAGATATTTTCATTTTTTTCAAGATTTTTTTGTACTATTTTGTCGGCGTGATTGATTTATATGTCGGCTGTAGCAGTATTCAAGGTTCAACTTAACGTGATGGGCATCACGTATGGTATGGGCGTGTGGTGCTTGACAGAAGCAGATTGTCCCTGTTGGGTGAAGGGAGTTCCCGTTTGCATCGACGCAAGGACGGACGCACACATGAACGAGTGCAGGAATGCAGGTCGTACAATTTGGGACTGTCTCATTGCACATTCGGTTGTGTCCTTGTGTCAGAAAAATAATAAAAAAATATAAATAATGTACTCATACTAGTTTGAGTCTATAGACAGCCATTTTGACTTGTGATTATAATTTACCTCAAAAACAAAGTTTTAACTGACTCCAATTTAGTACTTCGCCAAGCCAAGAGAACATTTCCTTGCTAGCACCGTCACGTCAACAAAAAGTTTACTAGTGGACAGTGATGTTTACTAGTGGACAGTGATGTTTTAAGTCGCTGACAAAATTTAATAAATATTAAATATTATATTACCCTGCCTAGTGCCCGTTCCCTCTCATCCATGAGAGGAGGCCTGTGCCCAGCAGTGGGACGCATATATAGGCTGATTTAATTATAAATATTATCCGTGCATGTTTTTAGCCTTATGGGAAAAACATACTCAATTAGCTATATTAGAATTAGACGGATTTTCTTTTGCAGTGAAACCAATAAATATGCCAATTGTTAATTTTTTATCTAGTTTTTGTTTTTAATGTGTATTGTAAATATTAATATTCTATTGCAACTGCGTCGATCAATAACAAGTGATAGATCATTTCTATTAGACATTGTTGCTTTTTGCCTCCAGTTCATCACCCTAGCGTTTTCCCCGGCCAGAGCCCGATTTAGAGTTCTGACCGCCCTAGGCATAATGAAACATGATGAAATAAGTCTCAGCTCAGAATCCCAAGATTTGGTTCAAAGGTAAAAAATAAGTTCAAATGCTTTATTCGACTTTTATAAATCCTTCTTTCTTCGTGATATCAGTTTGTAGCGACGTTCTGCAACGGACGGCGGACCTTCTGTATGTGCCCATTTATTTTGTGACAGCAACGAGATACGATCGGTGGTAGTAACAGAAACCACGGCTACGGGGCTGTGGGCAGGCGGCCACTTTAACACACAATGCTTTTACCGAAAACCACCCCTACTCCATCTTCATAAGGTCTCACTTAGCTGCAAAAAGTTTGCATCGGGACTGTAGGCAGGCGATCTCGATAGCAACGTAGTAAATCAACCTGTTATAAACCTTATCTATTAGTCACAAGGTCTAAAGCAACTGCAAAGTGGAGGTGGTTCTTAGCCAGTTTAGCAAGCGTGCGTGGAGCATCCGCGCACCAACTTCTCTATACAATTATTGTAAGCCAATTTCAACTCTAATGCTAGGTTATAAAGTGCTGTTGAATGCATAATCAAGTTTACATGGACAACATTGCAATGAAACTGATGGTAAACGAAAATGAACCCTAAATGACATGGAAAAAAAGAGCTGCGTTGGACGCACAGTTGAATTGTAGTTGTGTGCTCTTGTGAGCGAAGAAAATTATTTAATTAGAAACATTGAGTGGAATGTAGTCGCGGGATGGTTAGTTTTCATTTCAGCCTGGATCAATTGATGCCTATGTTGATGTTTACTTACCTAAAAAAAATATTTTTGTATTTTTAAATAATGAAATAGGACCACTCGGAGATGATTCAACTCAACGGTGTAGGTCTGTATGACTCTCAAACTTTACTGTAGGAAATGAAGTAGGTAACTAAAAGGCATTATTATTTTTAACCGACTTTCTCGGAGGGAGGGTTCTGTTTTTCGAGCGTATGTATTAATTAGGTATGTAGGTGGACAAGTAAGTAAATTATATTTCATGGTATACTATTGTGATTCTGCGGGTAAGTCAACATATATTAACGAAATTTTTATCCGTGTGTTATGACTTAAAACCTAATGTATTTAATGTATAATCCTATATTAATATGCCGTGAAACGCATGCCTACTTTGCCACCAGGCAAAATGTTAAACAAAAAGCAAATTTTAAACAAATCTGGTAATTAACGAAAGCAACGTATTTAATAGCAACCTTACAATTTTTCGTAGAAACCAGAATATATTTTTGACTTAACTTTGAGTCATACATGTCTATATCTACAACGTGTCCCAAAATTCAACGAGAAGCTGGCACCAGAAGATGGACCTGCTCATGACTACTCGTGGCAAAAAAATATGACTCAATTTATTATAGAATAAAAAAAATGAAAATCGACACCTCTAATCGTATATTTTAACGACCATGTCTACAATTTTTCAAATATTTCAGTTTTTTTTGTATCGGCAACCTAAGTAGCACTGCTATCCGCCACAACCCTTAAAAATACAAGAATACATGTAGTTTTTACGCAAAAATTAATGAAAGTTAGTTTTTCCCTAAAATTTAAACTTTCAGGCCACTTTCACTTACCTTGGTGTACAAAAAAAGTACTGGCACTACTATGGCAAGTGTTTTAGAAAGTTGACGCAATTAACCAAGATTTCAATATCGTATAATACTCTAGGAAAACTAGGCATGAAATAAAATAAAACAATTCTAAACAAGAACCGACATTTTTTAATGTTGAAGTAATCACTTTTTAAAAGGAGTTTTCGTAACAAGTTCTTAGAATTTCAATTGGAGATGTGGGTATGTTCAATAAAATAAATGAAAAATTATTTGTACCATTTGTTTTGATTCATACATTTTTCAACAACAAAAATCCTGTTTTGTGCACAAAAGTTGTAACTTAATTACATTAAAAAGTGTCGGTTCTTGTTTAGATTTTTTTATTATACCATTTATAGAGTATTATACCATTTTGGAATCTTGGTTAGTTGGGTCAACTTTCTAAAACACTTGCTATAGTAGTGCAAGTACTTTTTTTGTACACCACGATGAGTGAAAGTGGCCTGAAAGTTAAAATTTTAGGGAAAAACTGACAAAGATTAATTTTTGCGTAAAAACTACATTGTATTCTTGTATTTTTAAGGGTTGTGGTGGATAGCAGTGCTACTTAGGTTGCCGATACAAAAAAAACTGATATATTCGAAAAATTGTAGACATGGTCCTTAAAAATACGATTAGAGGTGTCGATTTTCATTTTTTTAAATTCTATAAGAATTTGATATGAGCAGGTATATATTTTTTTTTTCCTCGAGTAGTCATGAGCAGGTCCATCTTCTGGTGCCAGATTATCGTTGAATTTTGACACGTTGTATAACTTCAGCCACGGCCAGCAGCTAATTGTGGAATGTGAGGTGTATGGATTTGTTTGGCGAAGTTGAACATACCTAGGTAACATTGCCCATCTGTACTGTGTAAAACTTTTCGTAGATACCTAAGACCAAGATGTTAAAATGGAACGCCATGTTTGCCCAAAATTTTGAACTGAGTCTTATCTCAACATAGTCAACATCGTAAGAAAGAGCTATAGTTGCGTCAATAATTCGACAAGGTCAATGCTGGCAAAAGTTCGGCTAACTTTACCCGCGATCAAAATATTTTTTTTAAAAATAAGTAGGTGTTAATTTAAAAAAAATCTCCCTTAAACTCATGCGTATGACTACTATCATCCTACCATATAAAAAATATGAGATTATATATTATTTATTGAATATTAGTGATTTTCCGAATAAAGCGGGCAAAGTAGGCTGCATGTTTTGTACCAATATGGGATATGACACAGATGAACCTAATTGGCCAGGGCTATAGTCCTAGCGGTACACCCCGAAATTCAGTAAAATGCTGCAAATGGTGTTAAAAGCATGAAAATCGGAACGATTGCTCTTTAGGCCATACGAATCAATTGGACCCGTATAATAATAAAACCTGCCACTCGTATTACTAATTCATTCATTATGGTACCTCCCTATGCCATTTTGGCCGCAGAATGGACTAAGTATTTGTCATTCCCGTATTAAATTTAGGCATATGTAGGTACACGTTGAAATTGTTGCCCGAAAAATTATTATACAGTAGTATAAATAAACAAAAAGGTGTCAATAGTTTTGAGTACTAAGGTAATTATAAAAACGTACCTACCACTCAAGTTTAAGCCAATTTAATTTGAAATCAGGTCATAACGTACTAAAATTATGCTCGCTTAAAGTAAATTATAATCCCAAATTGGAATTCTTGAGGTGCATAAGAGAATTTCGAGCAAAAACCTTGGAAGAGGATTATATTGCCTTTCCCTAACATCACAGTTACCTACCTAAAATAACACTAAGTACTAAAACACCTTTTCGTCCCTAACGGTACTTCCCATACTGCCCAACGGATCATTTTAACAAACCTCTATCAGGAAAAAGCTTGTCATTCTATTTTGAGCTATAGAACAGTAACGCAAGGATCAAATTAAACCACGAGACTCGATGTTACAGTACCTTTTAAAAGCCACCACGCGTCCCCTTTCCGAAGGCAAATCCTTTGTAGTTTTTTTTTAATCCTGGTAAAACTGTCAAATACTGGCCGGCGGCGTTTAAAAAGAATCAGGATTTGAAATTTGAAGGCGGAAATATCAAAAGGTTTTCGACCGTTGACGATGGTTGCCGATAAAAGGTTTCAGCGGAATATGGAAAAAATTGTCTATGCGCCGCGCGTTTGAGTCTGGCCGCATAGAAACTGGAGCGGCTTTTTTATGGTTTTCTTTGACAGGTCATTGGTCTATATTGCTTTTGGGTATTTATATCGCTTCAAACTAAAAAGGAGGGACATAATACAATAATTCGAGTAGCGAACTTGGCTCGAATACGAATACGAGTAAACTAGTTTTGACTCTGTTTCGAGTTATTCGCTCCGTCCCTACTTCCCTAGGCCCTAGGGTTAATGCTTTACAATTGCATAGTATTGAAAAGTGACAGACATATATCAGTATAGATTATCTTTATAACGAAATCATAATTACACAGAACATATATTTACCGAGTATTCGCTCACTATAATTCCGTAGAAACTAGAAAGCTCCACACTCTTTAATTTAAACTAAGGACAACAAAAGTTTTTTTCTTCAATTGAATCTTTTTAATTCCAGCACGAGGCTACTAATTTTACGGACATGCGATATCAAAAGAATGCCCTTTGTTAGTCCAGCAATATATAATTTTAAGGCAAATAAAAGAATTCATTAGTTCAATTCGTTTTAGACACATACCCAGTTTAGAAATGTTTTAATTACAGGTTTACCTGTAAATATAAATATGACGGTTCGAAGGATATTATTCATAATCGTTTTTGTTTTTGTGAAATCAAGTCCATCTCGGTCGTTACTTTAGTTTAACATCAAAATGGCAGACATAGATTTCGAAGAATCTTTTAAATTAACTAAAATCACTTTACTCATCTCTGGAATCAAAATGGAGACTGGAAAGTGGAGAATTCTCTTCAAGATATTGTTCCCGATAAACTTCATCTGGCTCCTAACTGATGTATTGGGAGAACTCTTATGGCTCATAGAAGGAATCCAGCTGGGGATGAGTTTTCTAGAACTCTCTTATATAGCACCCTGTGCGACAATAAGCATGCTTTCTTTAGTCAAATCATTATATGTCTACATTCAACAAAACGTTTTCATTGACGTCGTTGATAGACTCAAGGCTATTCATCCAGAAACTGGTGAACAAATGACAGCAGATAAAACAAATGAAGATGAAGAACTGAACAGAATTATTCGAAAGAATGTTAAAGAGTCATCCACGTTCCTCAAACATTTAATAAAAATGGACTTAATAATGTGTCTGGTAGTGGTATTGGCGTTTTGTTTTCTACCAGTTTCAACGATGGGGTACGATTATTGGAAGTCCGGGACAAGTAATGTCACATTTCCGTTCCATGTCAAGTTTTTCTTCGATACATATAGTAATTCTGTATGGCCATTCGTCTATTTTCATCAAGTTTGGTCAAGTTAGTAAGATATTACGTTATGGAAACAATTGGTTATACATAATATATTGAATTATTGCTTTTTTTCGCACTATACCTAATGTGGTCAAAAGCGAGAGACTTGCATTTGTCTCTTGCTGTCGAAACAACGAATCCTCAAACCAATAAGGGGTTTGTTACCCGGCTGTGATTCCTCTGCCGCCCATAGGATACGCTACGGTGTCTTACATTACACCAGGCAGATCTAATACTTGATGACCACCGCCGTTGTGTAAAAAAAACATGTTCGTGTTCCATATTTGAAGTTGATACTATTACAGACCGATGGTATGTAATAGTAAGTTGGTGAAACCCACCCTAAGTCTATCTGATATTTATTGCACAAAACCAAAATACCTAATGTACAAATGGCAGACTTGACCCCAAATGGCTGATAGTGCTCTTGTAACCTACCTAATTGCAGTTTTTTCAGTAACATAATGAATTTTCCAGCGTTCATAGCATTCTTCAACACCTTCGGCACGGACACTTTCTTCTTCTGTTTCTGCGTGTACATGCGGATGCACTTCCGGATCCTGCAGCGCCGATTCCAGAATGCTGTGAGCGAGGGAGGGAGGACACAGTTCGTCGCAGTCGTTCAAAGACACCAGGAGTTGATACAGTTAGGGCTCATTTTACCTGGACGTACTTACAGCCTAACTCACGAATGCGTCGCTTAACGTTGTTTTCCCCTTTAACAAAAGTGCGAGCTCCCCGCATGTGAGGAAAAACTATCCCTGGTAAAGTCAGCTGGCATTAGGGCAGATTCACAACGCTGGATCCGTTCACTTATGGAACTTTACTATAATAATCAGAAAGATGTTTTTCAGGTATATACTAAACTATTAGGGACTATAGTAAGGACAGAGGTGTTGCTTTCAAAATAACAAAGGCAGGCACAGCATTTCGATAATTCAAAAATACTTTTACTTCGTTTTTTTTCAGATTAGAAAAGTCGTGCGATTGTCGTCGTGCGACTTTTGGGAAAACGATTTTAAAATTTCCCATTTTGCATCGTATCGGCTTAAGCGTAATCGTTGTTATGGCTTAGACTCCCACGAACTTGACACCATTGTCTTTTGCACTACGGAAAATACCTGTAGCTGCGGTAGTTTCTGAGTCTCATTATGTCCATATTATAATTAAAATCACCAGGAGATGGCGGATAATTTGTAATTGCTTAACTCAATTCTCTATACTTTTAGCTTGGCAGAGCAAGTGGAGATCCTGTACTCCAAGTCTACCCTCTACAACATCGTCACCAGTTCCGTTCTCATCTGCCTTAGCGCGTTCAACGCTACGGTGAGGATTGCTCCTTTTGCAAAATTGTAGATTAACCGCTTCGCTGAAATCACAACTGTGACAAGACTGCACTAGGGTAAAGCAACAAAGGGGGACCGGAGGGTAGTGTAAGACTTGCGCCTGCGGCCCGTTTCGTCCTGGTTCTGTTTATTGTCCACTCCTTAAGTGGTCGATCTATTAATTTTTTTTCTGCATCTTTTGCATATATTGGTTGTTTTTTTTTGTTTGTATACTCAATAGATTTCTAATTTGATTTATACTTCAATGTAAAACCTGACCAGAGTCATGTAATCCTCACATCGCCTCACGAGTGCGCTGTTTTGATAATCTCAGCCAGTGAATAAATAAATAATAATAAAGTTATGTAACAAACGACTTCAGACAAAATTAGGTTAGGCCTTTCGCCTTTGCGCCTGATCGCCTCGCATGGAACTCGTCTACACGGACTTCGCCTACATAATTATAACAATCTTACACAAATCGACCTAGTCCCAAACTAAGCAAAGCTTGTACTAGACGACGATAAACATACTTGTATAAAAAGATAAGTAAAAAAATACTTAAATACGTAGAACACTTCCATTACTGGAGAACAAACATTCGTGTTCATCACACAAATAAATGCCCTTACCGGGCTTCGAACCCAGGACCTCTTCAGTACAGTTAAGACATTCTTCCATGGTTTCACGAAAAAGAAGCACCAATGACAGTGCTCAGACTTAAGCTGATGGACCACCATGAGCACGATAGGTTGTCACTGTAGCTTAAGAACGCTTCCAAATCAATTAATCAATACCTCTAAATAAATTGGGAAATATGGTTGACTCTGGTCATCAGGTTATATAGTGTTATTTCCCAAGTAAAAGATTCCGTTGATGGTGATGATGTTCCCAGTCTTCGGTGGAAGACATCGGGGTGGTGTTCTCGTTCCTGGCCTTCCTGACCATGAGCCTCATGCAGATCTTCCTCATGTGCTACTTCGGAGACATGCTCATGAGATCGGTGAGTACGAATGCCTATTTGGAATTTAAATACCTAGTGATTTAAAGACCTAGGTAGCCTAGTGATTCAGGCATGTCAAGCGGCGGTCGTGGGTTCGAATCCCGGCGGTTGGCTCGTACCAATGAGTTTTTCGGAACCTACGGAATATTTACCGTTAGCTTTTCGGTGAAGGAAACATCGTGAGGAAACCGGTGTCATCCCAATAAGGTCTAGTTTTCCCTCTGGGTTGGAAGGTTAGATGGCAGGCGCTTTCGTAAAACTAGTGTCTATACCAAATTTTGTGATTAGGTGTGAAAGCGGACCCCGGGCTCCTTTAGGGGCACTACACGGGAATAACGCTAGGAGGATGATGATGATCTAAGAAGGATACCGTAGGGTGGGGTGACCATCAGCCACATGATTGGACGATATTTCAAAGGCAGCAGAGCCGAGCTGGACCAGCCAGGGCCACTGTATCCAGGTCAGTTTCCAAGTCCATGGAAGAGGCATATGTCTAGCAGTTGACGCAATTGTGCTGAAGAAGAAGAAGCAATGACGGCTGTTGATTGATTTTGCTGTTTTAAATACAACTTCGAAACGGGGGATAACTTTTGAATGGTTGTTTCAAAGAGTCTTGACCTGAGTTGCCATCGCTTGTCATCTTGCACCATTTCCCACTAGTTCATGACTTCTTAGAAGGCGTTCAAAAATATGCATAATTAAGGTTGAACATTGGACTAATGACCTGGTAATTTTTTAAAGGTCGCGGGATACAGATGTATGCTGGTGGCGCAGGGCCGGTCCCTGTGGCACTCTTCGGGAGAGGCCTATGTTCGGCAGTGAACGTCTTTCGGCTGATATGATGATGAAGGTTGATTGTTCACAGGCATCTACCCTTTCGCGGTTGCTAGCTACTCCACGACTACTTACGGAGTTGGTGCTCTTACAAGCTCTGGTTTCCTACGGTCGTGATGCACGAGTAACGTCCTCGCAAACTGAATGGTCTGTTTTCAGAGTATGGAGATAAGCGACGCCATCTACAACAGCGTGTGGTACCAGGCGGACCAGGCTATGAAGAAGAACGTACTTTTCGTTTTGACCAAGTAGGTATCACAATTATGCATATAGGAAAAAAACTTGCAACATTTTTGATGGGTCGTGATTAGTTTTAAGTAACCCAGCCCAGTGGTCTATGCCTCAGGCATAGAATACTATATACTTATACATATTCATAATACAGATCTGCCCACGACCCAATTATAATTTGTAAAAGCTACCGTTAAAAACCGGCCAAATGCGTGTCGGACCACCCAAACTAAAGGGTTCCGTACCTCCTACTAAAAGCCCACATTAAAAATCACTATCCTAAAGTATTTTTTTATTTTATTCTCCGGTACGAAAGTTATAGGGTCAATTTTTGTGACTTTTAGAGCGATTATCTCTGAATATATTTAATTCATCAAAAAATACTGAGAAGCCTTATTTTTATTACTTTTAAATTCCTAGCGATTGAATGTGCCACATGTTTCATTTCAACTATGTTACTTAAGGAACTCTGTAGTTTACATTTTGTTACCTTGCCTTAGTAAATAAATAAATAAATAAATAAATGTTGAAATATTGTTTTTCCATGGTATAAATTCGTCGGAAAAAAAATATTGTAATCAGATTAGACAACTGTGTGGCGCGGCTAAGAAAATACACCAATTTTCCAAATTACATTCAGATGTAGTTGTTGACATACGGACAGACCGACATGATGAAACTGAAAGGGTTCCGTTTTCGCCCTTCTGCTGGCTAGGGAACCTTAAAAGCTTTAAACTCTCTATATTTAGCTAAGTACATAAATTATTTATATGATAAATACTATAAATACTATCCTACACTCGTCTCTCGGATCAGTTTTTCGCAGTTTCCCACAAATTTTCATGAGCGTACTAAAAGAAAACTTGTACGCCGCATGAGAAAGTTCACGCTGTGGTAAAACGAAAGTTGGGGCTCTGCTGGCACACATCGATGATTCGGATTCTTAAGATATCGGGAAAAAACACGTTTCCACTATTTCCAGGTCTCGGAAACCATGCAAGCTGACCGCAGCCCGATTTGCGGATGTCAACTTGACAGCATTCACTACGGTAATTATGACAAACACATCATTTACAAGTAATTGTTGCTCTCTATACTCTATTTTTTTTATTCCGTAGACTAAAATGACATTTCATGTATAGCTAGTTTTTTACGTCTTATAAATAGTGATGTGCTACAACCGGTACTAACCGAAAATAAACGATTGGGAGGTACTTATGTTCATGAAGCGTCTGTAACACAATGAATGGATAATCCGTGACGTGCTAAAACGAGAGAACACGCACTGAAAACATCCGATCACTATACGAGTAAATTAACGAATGCCAAATACGTAAACCAAAATGGCGTCGCGTCTGGTCGGCGATACGTCAATGTCATTTTAAATGTTTGAGTACATTAAGTAGTGAGTAAATTTTATTTACTTATTGTTTATTTCGTATCATTTTTTGAGTATTAATTCAATTAATCAAAATTCGAATTAATTCAAGATTTTATCGGTTATTCAAAAACCGATATCAAAGATCGGCACTGTTTGTATATAGCTGGTCACATTATTTAAACGTTTGACATTTGTGGTTGTCATTTTAGTCTACGGAATAAAAAAATAGACTAACAGTAGAAAACATTTACATACATATCGAAGATCCAGAGCGAAAGTAGCAGACACAGAAGCCTATGAACGTTTTCCAGAGAAGAATCACAAGTGTTGCCGACCCTTTAATTTGAGGATTCATTGCGTTGAGTTTATAGCTAAATAACTACAACTTAGAAAAGTTGAAAATCCCCCGACATTTTCATTTCAAAGTCCAATATCTCAAAAACGGCTGGAAAGATTATCATGAAACATGGCTAAGGACACTCGGGGTAAAATTATCTATGATCCCAAAAAATTCCGCATTCAAATCGGTTCATCCGTTTGGCAGCTACGATACCACAGACAGATACACAGATACATTAAAATTATACGTTAAACTTGTCAACTTACTTCTTACTTCCGTTGGCGCTACAACCCTTTGTGGGTCTTGGCCTCCTCCACAGTCTTTCTCCAGATGTCACGGTGCCTGGCGACCTTCTTCCAGTTGGTAAATTTCCCCATCTTCCTGAAATCCTCTTCCATTCGGTCTTTTTTGTTGCGGCGTCCACCTTGTCATTATTTTCGCAGCCCTATAATCTGGCATTCTTTCAAGGTGTGTCCCGCCCATCTGAGCCGCTATAGGTACCATCAC
Organism: Epinotia demarniana; assembly: GCA_945867215.1. NCBI lineage: Eukaryota > Metazoa > Arthropoda > Insecta > Lepidoptera > Tortricidae > Epinotia > Epinotia demarniana. The sequence goes on along the minus strand of OX244261.1, from coordinate 38,011,768 downwards.
GCTCTTTTTTGGGGCCATAGATCTTTCTAAGCACTTTTCTTTCGAACACTGCTAGTTTAAGTTCGTCTCTCTGGGTTAGGGTCCTGGTTTCGCAGGCGTAAGTCACAACTGGTCAAATGATGGTACGATAAATAATTAATTTTGATCTTAAGCTAAGCAGTTTAGATCCCAAAAACTTGTAAACACCCCTCTTTTTTCGTCGGGGGTTAATTAGACTAACGCGGGTCGGTCACTCTAAGCTCAGCGCATCCTTAGGCACTCTGGCGAAAAAGTTGAGTTCTCCTAAAGCAGGAATTACAGACACTAATTTTACCAAAAGATCGCGCATGCCACGAATTTGATTTACATTCATGATATCAATGATATGAACGCATGCATTGCGAAAATATTAAATTACACGTGAAACTGCTGGTAAAACTATTATCACGAATTTGATTTCACGCCACTATTTTCGTAATGTAATTCCTGCTTAACGTAGGACCACTTAAATGTAACTTGCAGATGTACCTACCTGGCGCGCATACAATGCGTTACGTGATCGACCTGTTGCGGGAACACAACACACCATACCCACAAAGCAAGTGGTTTTTTCACACCCTAATGTACCCAACCAATACTCGAAAAATAGATAATTGTCTTGGACCCTGTACCTACAGCTCGCTTACGTGGAATGTACACGGAAAATCTAAGTGCAAGGCCTGAGTGGCCGCCCCGCTCAGAGCGGGGTGTGCAACGTCCATATAAAACAAATGCAATTTATATGGACGCTCGACGCCCCGCTCTGAGCGGGCGTCCACTCAGGCCTTACACTAACGCTCGCTCTACCTATCCGGTAATTCCCATACACATATAATCTGCTGTACGGGGAATTGAGACTGAAACGTGCTTCATGCGTTCTGCATGACGTCACCTTGAATGGAGACATTCGTTGTATCGAACGACAGTCACCATGCCACTATTAAAAAACATATTGTCATCATTATATTCATTATCCTCCAAGCGTTTTCCGCATTGTGTCCTAAAGGAGACTTTTCTCCTACGACGATATATTTAATATGTAAATATAAGTACTTAAGTAAGTACAAAAAATCCAAGACTCAGGAACAAATATTCAGACTCATAGCAATCACGTAACGTTTTGAACGCGCGTTAGAACTGTCCAACTGTCATTTTCCCAGACAAAAAATGACTTTAGATCTACCTAACGTACGTACAGTCAAATGTAGGGCAGCTGGCCGCCCCTAAAAAAGGCAGATGTCCCATAGCTTAGCAGCATTTACCTTAGATACGCCCTTGCACATAGAATTTGTTTTTGTTTTATCAAAGGGGTTTTGTCACGCAGTAACTGCCATCCCCATGGGCGAGATCAATTTACAAATTGTATTATAACATAATTTATCTTAGTGGTAGCAGAATGTCGAATAGCCCCTTCTATATTCTTACATACATCATTCATGTCGTTTCAGATACTCAGTCGATCGTGGTCTCTGTTCGCACTACTGAAAACCGTCTACAAGTGAGACAAGGACAGCGGTAGGTACTGGGACTTGCTTGAGTCACTAATGTTACACGTTTTAAAACTATCGAAGTAGGTGTTTAATGGGTATGAATAATAAATACTTATTGCATTCATTCCGCAACTTGTACAATGTATTCTTCATTAGTGCAATGAAAAAAATAGAACAAAATAATTCGTTATTCTAGAACTACGGTAGCCTAATAGTGGTTCAGGCATGTGGTTGTCAAGCGGCGGTCGTGGGTTCGAGACCCGGTTCGTACCAATGAGTTTGTACGGAAGATTTACCGTTAGCTTTTCGGTGAAGGAAAACATCTTGAGGAAACCGGTCTAATACCGATTAAGGTCTAGTTTTCCTTCTGGGTTGGAAGGTCAGATGTCAGATGACAGTCGCTTTCCCCGAGCGCCTTGAGGGGCGCAATCTCCTGGTTATATATATTATCAGGATTATCATCATCATCATCATATCAGCCGAAAGACGGCCACTGCCGAACATGCAAAGTACATGGCAGGCAGACCTATGGGCTAACATGTATGAACTATGTGGAACATAAAACTACTTATATCGTTGGAAGGATCATGTTTCGGTGCATGTCAAATAGTAGACCAAATGAAGATGAATAAGAAGCCCGACTAAGCCCGAAAAATACTCGCGGGAGTATTTATAGAGGCCGGAGGGCGCGCGGCAGGTGCGAACTGACAGACACTGACCCAAATGTACTAATATTAGTCATCTGGTAGGAATTGTAGTATGTAGTGCATTGGGCCTTTGTACTCTCACCAGCACGGCTATCATGCGACGGTGCGCGAGCTCTCTCGATTTTTCTCGCACTATCCGTCTCTGTCCTATTTGAATACTTAGAACAAGAGGTATATCGCAGCCGACTCATGCATGATAGACGTGTAGTATGTGGTCTATAGTGGAGGTCTTCCACCGACGAGTTGAGACAAGAAATTTCAGGTTTTTCGAAATTCAAAAAGCTTCCTGAAGAGAGCTTGCTCGCACATTTTCTGCAAGGGTAGCCAGGATAGGCTATGTCTAATGTCAATCGCTGAGAGCTCACGAACTTCTATTCTCCAGTCGCCGTATTCAAAACCTGACCCCGTATCATGGTCGGCATTATCATACGATAAGTGACAAGATGGAGCGTCCGTCACTGGCTGATAGGAGCGTCGTCTCGTTCTATCGATCGGTGTCAGCCAGTGACGGACGCTCTTCTTCTTCGCTCATCTGTACGCTTACCATGAGCTTGACAATGACGGCTTACGCTAACGAGTATCGAGTTTTCTATCCGTGCATCCCGCTCGTACTGACAAAGTGCAATAGAGATGCACAGATAGAAAACTCGATACTCGTTAGCGTAAGCCGTCATTGTCAAACTCATGGTAAGCGTACCGGTCACTTTTCGTGTGATAAGGCCGACCATGATACGGGGTCTGGGAAACACCGCGATCCAGTGGGATCTTATGTGCATTTGCCCTCTCCTTTATACCTAATACCTCGCTCCATCATTTTCCCAAACCGGATGATGCAGCTCAGCGGAAGTACCTTGAATTCCTTTGGTTGTGGATAGCCGTTAGTAAACTAATTCATTCTTTGTCTGGCAAGGGCATGACATTCACAGTATTCACGCAGTAAGGGTGAGTTGCACCAAACCGTCTGTAATCGTATGCGGTGTTCGTTAAAATCTGAATGCATGGAACGTTTGACAAGTTTCTATGGACGTAGCTGTCAGCGCCATATTTAACGTTGATCGGTCTGTAATCGTAAGTCGGTGCAACCCGCCCTAAGTCCACCTCACCCCACTAAACTAAACTGTCCGATAGTACTATTGGCCAAAAGATCCTTGACCCCGAAGTGACCTGTGATTACCCCAGATATAATTCTGAGTTGTTTCCTACTGGATTTCCAGAGTTTTTTGGTCCATCCCGTGACCACTGGCCTTCTATAGAGTGCCTAAAGAGTTAAGCCAGCCTCATTCCTCCTTTCACATCTATATAATTTTGACGACCGCTTTAGCCTAGTTGGTAGTGACCCTGCCTACGAAGTAAGAGGTCCTGGGTTCGAATCCCGGTAAAGGCAAAAATTTGTGTGATGAGCACGAATATTTGTTTCTGAGTCATGGATATTTTCTATGTATACAAGTATTTTTATCTATTATATATATCGTCGTCTAGTACCCATAACACAAGCCTTACTGAGCTTACTATGGGACTAGGTCGATTTGTGTAAATTGTCCCCTTATATTTATTTATTTATTATTTATAAGGCCTCCACACATCGATCGCGGATCGTGCGCGGGTCGGTATATCTCTCTCATTACCAACGCATTTAATATCTCTCTCACTATCTCTATCACACAGTGGCGCGGGCCCGCGCTTCTGTGCGATAGAGACGCCGGGCTACTGTGCGACAGAGATAGAGATACCGCCCAACCCTTTTCGTTCGAGGCTTTAGCCGTGTTTGGGTAATTAATTAAATGACAAACATCCAAACTTGCACATGAATAATCTGTCATATTACTAGTTTTATAGTCATAGTGCTATATGATTGTGAAACTTTGGTATTAGACCCTGAGGTTCATTCTTAGAGGTTCCTAAAGGGTTTGATGTCTGATTCATACTTATTTAAGAGGCCGCAGTAAGCTCGGCCGAATTTCACCTTCCCATACAAACGTAGTTAAGCTCTCATTTTAAAACTACGTGTTGGATTGTGACGAAACTTTGCATATACAATGACATGCGGTATATCTGATATCGATATCGATATGTCTGTAATTAGTTTATATGGTTCCAATTTATAAAACAAAGTAAATACAGTAAAAACTAGTTTTGTATGAAAAACTTAAATTCGCTGTATTTTTTTATTATGGTATCTGAAGCTATACGTAAACTAATTTCAGACATAGATATACCTCATTTCATTGAACATGCAAAGTTTCGTTACAATCCAACGCGTAGTTTTGAAATGAGAGCGTAACTACGTTTGTATGGAGAATCGAGCTTACTGCGGACTCTTAACATACTAACTTGCCCGCGACTCCGCGTAGAACTCGTTTATGTCGTAGCTCGATACAAACTTTCACCCCCGTTTATTTATTTTTTATTTCCGGTAAATAAACTACCCGCTGTCCTTCCCCGGAACTCTGTCTATAAAAAAAAATCATCAAATAATCGGTTTAAGCGTGAAGAGGTAGCAGACAGATAGACAGACATACAGACACAAAGACAGGCAGACAGACACACTTTCGCATTTATAATATTACTTATGGATGATGCTCTCTGATGAACTCTGTATCTGACGTCTGACACAAAAGAGCTGTCATGTCAGAGCAACAGATAAGTGTGAATCTGACCGTACTAAATGTATGAAACAGATACGTTCTATCGCATCACGCCGATATGTTAGATATGTTTGACAATCCGGTTTTAATTAATCATACGACCGGTTAGCCTAGTGGGTAGTGACGCTGCCTACGAAGCTGAAGGTCCTGGGTTCGAATCCCGGTAAGGGCAAATATTTGTGTGATGAGAATGAATATTTGTTTCTGAGTCTTGGATGTTTTCTATGTATTTAAGTATTTCTATTTATTATATATATCGTCGTCTAGTACCTATAACACAAGCCTTATTGAGCTTACTATGGGACTAGCTCGATTTGTGTAAATTGTCCCCTTATATTTATTTATTTATTTATTTATTTATTTATACGATGGCGATACATAAAACTAGCTGCCCACGCGACTTTGCCTGCATATAGCCATCCAGAAAGACCAGTCTACACGTAGGTGAAAGAATTTTTGAAATCGGATATGCGTTCAGGTATTTACCCACTACATACAATGACGCAGACTTTTCCTATTCATAACACAAGTTGGTATATAGAAGTATCTACAGACTAGTACTATGTAGTATTAAGTTGTAGGAAAGCAAGCGAATCTCAGTTTATTTATAATCGTCACTTCCGTCCTCTGATACCGTCTTCATTCCCCGACCCACTATGGTCTCCGTGCGACCATCCATACTCAAACAATGCCCTTAGAAAAACTATCCGTTCAGGTTTCCAAGGGACTCTCAGCAATCACTCTCACTGACCCTAACACAACCGCGTAAAGCCCAAACTCCCTTGCACCAACCGTACGCAACATTGTTACCTCGCAAAGATATATTTGCTTTTCAAAACAACCTTATTTGTACGCAGTTAAAAGCTAATGTCGATAATTAGATGACCATCGTTTTACAACATACATAATGCTATAACGTTCGACTCTATAGCAACGTGGTACATTCTATTTTCGAATATTAAACGTCTAAGTGGCCACTTGCTAAATTGCTGCAGTCATTGAGGTCTTAGTGCGATTGAAATAAGAATGTTTTTAGTGTGTTTTGCTGATATGGGTAAATTGGTCCGAGGACACGACAGCGGGAACCCGTGTGCGGCGGAATGCAACGATACCGGGATCGACGGATACACGTGAGATAAGTATTATGAAATTATTTTATACTTTATGTCAGCATGTTTGCAATGGATTTATTTATGATTTTCTCATTTTATACAAACGTATCGTATTAGAGTTAGAGCACTCGTTCTAAAAACTAAAAGTAAAAAAAAAAAACAAAACTAATAAAAATGGTAAATTAAACTTAGCTACCTTTTTTTTATACAACAACGCGACGGTGGCAAACAAACGTACGGCCCGCCTGATGGTAAGCGCACACCGCAGCCTATAGACGCATGCTACTCCAAAGGAGTAACATGGGCGTTGCCAACCCTTGATATGTTTGAGGATTCGCCTTGTTGACAGCTAAAGGAACAAAATTTCCTCGCTCTCAACACAACGCATACCTACAATCATCTTCGTCAAATATCTGTACTTATCTATCTATTCTCATGTTACGTCGAAACATCAATGGGTAGGCCTTTTACCAGACAGGGTTAATCCAGCCATTTCAAATAGATTTTTCAATAAGAGCCTACATAGTACATACTACAGTCACTGCCTATAAAAAGTTTCTTATATTATATATTTATGAACCAAACCTAATACATACTCAGGTCACCCATGCCAACAAGATTACGAAATATACTCTGTTTGAGCTGAAGACATTGCTTGCAAAAACATAATTCGGCAAAACAATACATTCATGCAATCCATATTGGCAAAATATAAACAGATTGGCATAAACATAATCTATAGCGTCAGTTTCAGTTCCCTTCCGTTCCCCCACAAAATCAAAAATCTTACGATATCTTCAGACATCTCAGCAAATTAATCCACGTGTGTACCCGGCTCGTCGCTTGACATAAGGCAGGCGGGGCCTCGAGTGCCTTGTCTTATTTTTTCTTTTTACTTTTTTTACAGTTTTTTCGTCGAGAAATCTGTATTGCACGATACACGAACTCTTTTTACGTATTTGTTGAAAAAAATGTTCGTGGTTCGAATTACGATTTCGTTCGAAAACGTTCTAGGCGGTTTGAAATTGGATCGTTTTTTTTAATGCAAAAAATTGGGCTTGTTAGAGTTAATGAAAACCAGAAGCTTGTAATGGTGTTACATAGTTAAGGATGACCTTTTTTGGGGGCCTTATCGAACGAGGGAGCAAAGCGAACATTTTCTCGTATGTCCGGACGACTCGTTGTCCCGCTGTCTGGCTATTCTCCTCTACTGTACGCTTACCATGAGTTTGACAATGACGGCTTACGCTAACGAGTATCGAGTTTTCTATCTGTGCATCCCGCTCGTACTGTCAAAGTGCAATAGAGATGCACAGATAGAAAATTCGATACTCGTTAGCGTAAGCCTTCATTGTCAAACTCATGGTAAGCGTACTATTCGCATTCCTGAACCGTTTCTCGTGAAATTTTGTGAGCTTTAATGATATAGTATTTTTGATATGATAAAATATTTAAAAGTAGCTGTCGCGTTCTACAGCCTACATACCCACTAAGTCTTATATACTGGTTTGCACGATTTGTGCCGTTATTATTTATTATAATGGTTCCAAGGAACATTGTAAAAGTTGTCGCTACGCTGAAATATACCTACTCGACGAATGAGTCAACACAGTCAACATTGAGCAACGCTATAATACTATTACTTGTACAATTTATGATGTACCAGTATAGGTTCTGTACTCAAACTGAACCATAATGATAAGGACGTATAATCAGTTGGTGTGTTCCAGCGTTTTTCAATCTTTTTCATGCTGCGACCCCCTTAGTACTGAAACAGTAATACTTTGTGTACATTACGTAACTAGGGCGGTGAATTCGTGAATGCCCCAGATCGCAGGTGTTTGTGGCCCGAACCGAAGGTGAGGGCCATAAATATGTGCTCTGGGGCTTTACGAATGACCGCCCGTGTTGAGTACAAAATTTTACGTCTTCACCTGGCCACAATGCGAGTTTTCCCGTACGCGCAGCGTGCAGTAAAACTCGCATTATGGCCAGGTGTGACGTAAAAATATTACTATACACCATGCCGCTTTCGTACTATCGGCATGACGCCTCACGCTTGATACAATTTGCAGTACGAGTAGGTACCTTCATATACAATTTACACGGCTGACGGTCAATTAAAACCGTCCAATCGTCACGTCACTCACGTCCAGTTGAAGCCATGTTGTGTCCAGTGACGGATGTGGATGTTTGTCCGCCGTGGGCATTTTAATCGTGAAAAAAAAAATACGGAACCCAAAAAACGTGCGGCGTAGTGCAAGTAGGTAGTGTTTAATGAAAAGGAATCAGTTTTTTCATAATTTTTAAATTAAAGAAGCGACAATTACGTCACAAGCTATTCATAATTATTAACGAATGAAATAGGTATCATTGCGTCTAGATGCCACTGCCAAGAATCTTGACTCATCTGAAATGACGATCACGACCGCCACCACGGTCCTGTCCAATCGGCATGATCCAATCGGCATGATCCAATCGGCTTGATCAAGCAAAAATTATTAAATTTGTATTGTATTGTTGTAGGAATGCCTACCTGCGATTTTCCCATACAAACGCTCTCGACTGTTTCCTCTCTGGTATTTGAACATCAATATATCATCAATATCTATGCCGCTATGTTTTGCTTTTTTGGATATTTTTATTTCAAAGAAACTTACAGCGCCTTGAAAATCGCAAGAAGGCTTAATTGAATTGGCTGCCAAAAAAGGCGCAGTATACAAATATGACAACAAATATCAAAAAATCTAAAAATAGCTGCATAGAGTATTTCTTCTTCTTGCAGTTCCCAAAGTTGGAGGAGCAAACAGTCGAGAGCGAAACTTCGATTTTTGAGTTTTTTGCGTGAGATTTTTAGTCCGAGCTGCAGGTGTCTTTATCGCACGAATTCGAGCTCCCGTCCACAGCAGCGCGACAGAAACATTGCGTCAAAAATTCGAGATTTGAAAAGTCGCTCATCTAGGCATTGCTCTTAAATGCGAAAGTGTGTCTTTCTATCTGTACCTATAGACAGTCTGTTTGTCTGTTACTTCTTCACGCTTAAACCGCTGAACCGATTGGGATGACATTTAGTACAGAGATAGTTTGAGCCCCGTGATGGAAGGACATAAGATAGTTTTTATCCCGGAAATCATCCTGAAATAAGGCGTGAAAAATTGTAGGTAGCTACGATACAAAGCTTTATTTCCAGACTCGTAAGCTAGCAAGGAAGCTACTGTCTGAAGCCAGAATAGTACTACCACTGATTTCGCTGTCCTGGCTTGAGAACTGGCTGCGTATGGCCGACGAAGCGAGAATTCTTCGAATACTTAGGTTCGCAGTGACCAGGTACAGGGCTTGCTTAAAATAGAGTATGTAAGCACTTTATTGTACCCAATACAATAGATCAAAGTACACAGGCGAAGGTGTATGGTCACGATTAGGTATTTTACAACTTCCGGAGTGTAACCACTAGTGGATATACTTATTTTGAAAATCATTGCAAAGCCTTTGTATGTAAATTGACGGCTGTAGAATCGTTGTTCGCTGTCATGTCTGTGTTAAGTACAGTCAAGCGCTATTGCGGGGGAGTAGAACCATATTGTAGAGCTCTAAATGATCTACATGAATCTACGGTAGAGTTGTGTAGCCTGTAAAGAACCATAACACATCCTTAACATAACCTTTATAAAAAACTTAGTTTATATCTCAATTCTTATTTAGTTACGACATTGAGAAAAAATCTTACACTAATCGCTCTAGCCCCACAGTAAGATAAATTCAAGTTCATTTACTGTTTTTCTTTTTTTCCTTTTTTTTTGATAAGGTTCACGCCCAAGCCTTTGTTATGGGAACGTAACCTACTGCAGATAGGTAGGTACTATCCGATATAGATAAGTACCTTAAAGGAATAAATATATACACTCGAACTATTAGTAAAGTAATATAACCGGCAAGTCAAAATGAAATCAATTTCAGACCATCCGCCCAAGCTCAAAAGCATCTTTTGTTTTTTAAAGAAATCTCTCTGAATAGGTATTAATGAATGCATGTATTACTTATTCTATTACAAAATATGAAAGGTTTTATTTCGTTTGATCATGGCTATTAATAAAATAGTGAACCAGTTACGAGCCTATCTCTGTGCTATCACCAACGTTTCTATTAAAATTTAGGCAAGGTTCATTCTCGTCTGCTCATCAATAACTTATCACAGTCAAAGCTATGCAAAGTTTCAAAATGCGGTTTTCAGCGTTCTTTTCACAGTGACAGAAAGTGCATTTTTGTGTGTTTCAAACTGCTCTGCTTATGGTGTCATGTCAAAGAACTACCCTATGGAACAGGTTTTTAAATTTATCGGTTGTGAATTTTTGGAGCATGTGCGGTATGGTTATGTGTATTTATATGTATACTTGTGTGTGTGGGTCTCGCCGAACCCTAGGGGGTTTAGACGTAGAATACCAAGGGTGTGAGCTAAATTTACTAGGGTTGTGCCATTCGAAAAAAATATTTAGGGTGAGTTAGAAAACATATTGGGTTGTGCTTCGTGCTATATTTATTCGGTATCCGTTATCTTTTTACGTAATAGGAATTCTATTGATAGTTTTCTAAATATGACGTGATTGTTAATTTTGTAGCTAATCAATTAATTTCGATAGGTTCTTAAGATACTTCCTCACGTCCTAGGAAGCTGAAATTTTGCAATCTCGCTAGGATTAGAGCACAAACTATAGACGAATTAATATATCTGGATGTTTCCGCAAGCTATAGACGAATTAAAAGATCTATAGTGTTTTCCCTTTCTTCCACCCTTTACAGTGAGACTCGAAAAAATGTTAAACCCTTAAAACAGGCTACAAATCACTTTTTAGCCTAGCTAGATGTAGAATTTGTAGTTTGTAGAGCGTGGCTGTTTTAGGCGATGTGGAATAGAAAGCTTGCCGCTACTTGCGATCTGATATATTTTTATCGCTGAGCTAAGGAGTCTTGGCAACCTATACACTAGCTTTTTAAATCGGATAAGTGGTTTCGGAGATTACCCCATACTAAAGGTACAAAACTGCAATCTGAATGACTTTTCCTCTTCGAACGAGCGAGCGGAGCGAACGAAGTTCTTCAGCTTGGGCCGAAAAACGTCTGTCCGGTGGCCGGTATCCCGCTACAGGTCGCATTTCTCAATCGATTCTCGTGAATTTTTGAGGGCGGGTTCGTTAATTGTACAGATTTTCTTGTAATAACTTTTTTAGAAATTAAAAAAAGGGTAAAAAAAGACAGAATCGCGAGTTCACCAGCTCACAGAGCCACTAGTATTAGCATACTCAGATAAAGATCACATATCTCGTTGTATTATATTTCTCAGTTGTACTTTAACTGAAATATTAATTAGCATCGCCAACCCTAGTGATCGCCGCGGGGGTTGGCCCATACGCCACGCACACTGGCTCCACACACACACACACGCACGCAGACATAAACGGCGCCCAGCTGGGCCCATGTGTGACTATTTGACAGCTATGGGGCAGGTTCGAAACAAGTGACTGTGAAGGATGGTGATATGCAAAATGCAACCGGTGTCCGGCGGTTGACAGGTTATGGAGAAATTCTTCTGTCTGTGGCTTCGTACGCGTCTAAATGATGGGTTTTGTGTTATTTTGTATTACTGCACGGCTATCAGAGGCCGGCCTACCCAAGGCTGCGGCTCCACTGATAAAGGCCTTCTACACGATCGGGACCAACCGCCAACCACCGTGTCCTTGGTCGGATCAACGGTTGGCCGACAGCGTTCCAGACGGTTGGGACCAACCACCGACGCAGCCTGTCGCGAGGGATGCGCTCACGACCAAGGCCGTTGACATCAACCAAATATCGGTTGGTCAACCGCTTTCTACACGGTCCATTTTTATATCAACCCGACCAAGGACACGGTGGTTGGCGGTTGGTCCCGATCGTGTAGAAGGCCTTATACGGAGCGGAGCGGAGAATTGACCAATAGAATTTAACCTACGCTCCGCTCCTTTCAGATGACCGTTAATTCTATTGGTCAATTCCGCACATCGCTTCAGTGGAAAGGCAGCCTAAACATAAGAAAAAAATACTCTTTTCGACGGTAGGACCTGAGGCTCTAGTATAAGTTTTACCTAAACAAAACGTTACGACCGCGTTCGCGTTTAGCTGTCAAATCCCATACAAATTTAGGGTAAAACGCAAACGCGATCGTAAAGTTTTGTTTCGGTAATACTTATACTAGAGCCTCTGCATAGATATACGACATCGAGATAGTTAAGTACCTAGTCATTTGGTTCAATCAGCCCGTCTATCACAGGACGGCCCGCGAGCTGTGTCGCGGCGAGATAGACTATCTGTCTCTTTCTAATTAGAACGCTTAGAAAGAGATGGATAGTTTATGTTGCCGCGACACAGGTCGCGGGCCGTCCTGTGATAGCCATCAAACTTACCAGCTTTCATAAAAAATGTGTTACGAATTGTTTTTTTTTTTCATAGTTAACTAATAGGTCTACCAGGGTTAATGCATCAGTGGGGTAAATGCGTCTTTTTGAAGATATCTTCGAAACGCAACATTTTATTTAGACGATTGCAATATTTCTAAAATGTTCAGTTTCGGAGATATCACCAAGAGATGCACTTACCCCATCGACGCATTTACCCCGGTTGTCCAAGTACTTAATTATAAAATGATATTTCAAACATCGTGTAATTACCTTTCTATTATTTTCCTTTCAGAATTAAATTTGTGCGAGTTTTTTTTTCAGAATCAAAATTATTCAAGCTTTCACTTCTACCGACACTCCCTGAATGCAACCAGTTTTTTATTATTAAATACCTGAACCCTACATGGTTGAATCAACTTTTCTGTCTCTAGTTGCCATGGTTACGTCTCCTTGCTCACTTTCATAAACTGCGAATTTGTCGGTTTAATGTCACCAAATGCGAGATGGTTTTCTTGTCTCGTTCAACCCCTTCTTGTATGGTTGTCGGAATGCTAGATGCCCGTGTTAAACAACAAACGCGAATGTACCTATATATATATATATTTATGAAACTCTGCAATTTTGTCTCCTGGGTAACTGGACAGAATAACAACAAGAAATAATTGATTGACCCATGTGCATTCTTCATACTACCTAAAGAAATACTTGTGGAATTCGAGCGATTAGTTCCAGAAATTTACCAAACTCACCATTTTCTCACCAACTTACCCTTTTAAATACCTACTACTACGACCTGTACGATCAGTAATATAATTTTCTCCAATACGCTCGGAAATGTTCGCCTTACTGTAGCAAAAAAAGTACGTGAAGTTCCTCGTTACTGCAGAACGCAGATTTAAAAAGTTAAAAGTCATTACTGTACAGTTTTAGCGGCCAGGAAAGTGTACGAAATTCCTTTACTGTATATTTTTTTACCTTATATACTTTGACTAAGACAAGTTACTACAAACAGCCAAGTGCTCGTACGTTTATAGTCCTTGCAATTTGTCACAACAACTTGCGAGAGTGAGACTGGTTAGTAGTGTATGACTGTCTCTTTCCAACTATTGCAAGTTGCTGTTGACAAATCACGCCCGTTTGTAGCCTGCTTTAAGTTTTCATTTTTTAATGGTCATAGGCAATAGGCAAAACGCGTACTTTTGAAAGTGATCGATGTGACGTTTTTAAATATGTCTCAAATAGTTATAAATAAAGAAATATAAATATTTATCGGAATAAAACTCACAACGAACTGTAATGCATTTAATTTAGAATCCCGTTTAATCTAATTAACAATTGTAATTCCATAAAACATTTAAAATTGTGGCCGTTTCTAACGGTTTAAAAAAATCCATGTATGCCAATTGAAACTGGCACTTATGAGTCATGCCGTACCTATACATACTTTAAAAAAATAAGTTGGGCGGGAAGATGATAGGTTATTGACATACTCGATATTTTAAGATTATTGGTAATATTATTTGATTTCCTCATTTTTTTGGAGAAAAGCACTATATCTGCCTAGGCGGGAACTTCAATTCGTGAATTCGTCTCTGTTGTCGAAGTCAGCTTCGCTTCATCCGACAAAATCAACTCATCCACGAATTGCTACTTCCCGGCTGCTGCAATAATGTAGGTACTATTAAGTCAAATGTACTGTACCATGTCACAGAATAGACCATAGATGTGAAATTTGTACAATGAAATGATAATCTAAACTATAGTACTGTAGGTACATACCTACAATGAAAATTAAAAAGAATAAAAAAAAATTGCTCATTCTTGCCGGTTTTAAATTTAATCACTAGTTTGGGAACGATGATCGTACACTATGATTAAATATAATATGTTTTACACGTAATAAGTGTTTTTATATTCAAACACCCTAATTACAACAAATTGGTTGTGGCTTCTAAAACCATTTGTGGTTTAATTATTTATTCGGTTAATGGTGTATGCAAATACATGCTTAACTATCTGCACGCACGGATCCGCCCGCGTTTCCAAGAACATAAGCGGAGAAGCGAGATAAAATATATAGCTTACTCGCTTCTGCCCGCGACTTTCGTCCGTGTGGAAATCGTTTATATCGTATCTCCATGCAAACTTTCACCTCCCATTTCACCCCCTCAGGATGATTTCCGGGATAAAAACTATCCTATATCCTTCTCAAGGACTCAAACTATCTCTATACCATAGTTCATCTAAATCCGTTGAGTGGTTTAGGCGTGAAGAGTTAAGAGGGAGCGCTCCGCGAAATCGGAGTTCTTAGATTGAATATTTACCTATGACAAACTAAAGCGAATGCCAGGAAAATGAACATACAGAAACTACATCATATTTGCAATCTATTTGTCTGAAAAAAACCATACAAAACCAAAATTGCCTCGATAGAAAACAATCGCCAAAACATGTCTTATTTTTACCTAATTTCAATTGTGTGCCGTTCCCGTGCATATAATTTACGTAAAAATTTAGTGTATAAATAGCTCTTGATATTGCCTAGTGATTTGACGAGCGGCGTTTTTTTATGTAGTCCCTTTTCAGACTTATTGAGGTATAACGTATTTGGCGTATAGGTCTTTTTTATTTAGCGCGATACTGTTTCTCCCGTCGCGTGTTTCGTGCAGTTTGGTATATCTTGTGTTGCCGTTCGCGGGCGGAGTCAATCGCAATCGCTCCGCTGAGACGAGAGGACTACGTTCTGTGCTCTCACGACAGCACGGTGAACATAATTATTTCAATAATATTGTGACCCAGTATATTCGTCCAGTGAATGAATGTGTTACATTCCAGTAGATATTTTGGTATATTTTGAAATAATATATTTAAAAGTCGACCTTAACATGTAGACCTTAAAGTTCAAAATACAACCATAAGATTACGCAGCGATCGGCCGGCGACCGGCTTCTTAGAATAATTTGTGCAGTACATGCAAAACTACACGAACATTTAAAACATTTTTTCTGTCGAGCGTGTATTTACTTTATGAAAGATTATCAGTATCACTACAACATAGTACTCGTATAAAACAAAGTCGCTTCCCGCTGTCTGCCCCTATGAATGCGTAGATCTTTAAAACTACGCAACGGATTTAGATGCGGTTTTTTTTAACAGATAGAGTGATTCAAGAGGAAGGTTTATATGTATAATATAATTTAATATAGTATCCGAGCGAAGCCAGGGCGGATCGCTAGTTGAGAATAAATCCGGTTAATTTCAAAATCGATGTCCTCTCGGTCTCTAAATACGAAATCGAAGTCGGAAATAATTCAAAAAGTGGTCGCATTATTTTCATTTTTGAAATATTTGTTGTAAATTACGATGCGCGTTTTTTTTTAAAGAACAACATACGTTTTCAGGCTTTTCGAGAAATGATGTCCATTTTGAATTCCAAGATGGCGGACATTGTTTTTCGAATTTAAACTTTCGTGAGACATGTTGAAATAATACTAATACAAGGTTCAACTCACGTATTAAATGTCACTACGGGCGACATGTTTCGAACTCTGCGGGGGTTCATCAGGATGAGTGTTTTCGCGGCGGTTTCGCTTGAATCTTGTCGTGATTCAAGCGACACCGCCGCGAAAGCCTTCATCCTGAAAAAGAACTCCCGAAGATTTCGAAACATGTCGCCCGTAGTGACATTATTGACATTGTTTTTCTTTAAAGTCATCACGGGTGTCGCTTTTAGGGTTATCGAGGGTGCAGATTCCAACAATTATTGCCTGCGAACTTGGTCATTTTTATATTAAAAAAAGTGAACACAATTAAGCAGTTTTTCTTTAGTACCTACCAGTATGTTCAAAATTGATAACTAAAGGGCCAGAGCGTCTCCATTGTCTCCAAGCAGGAATCCGAGATCAGAATTGAAAAATTTGGCCGCAACACTGTGGCCTGAAAATCTGACTTTCATAGACATGATCGAAGGTTTCATAATAAATAACAGTTTTTTTAATGCTACTTATAAATTCACAATAAATTCACGTATTCAATGACATGATAGGCGACATGTTTCGAACTCTTCGGGAGTTCTTCTTCAGGATGAGTGTTTTCGATGATTGTTTTGAAGAAGAACTCCCGAAGAGTTCGAAACATGTCGCCTGTCGTGACATTTAATACGTGAATTTAACCGTGGTTTTATTAGTAGTATTTTAGACATGTCTCACAAAAGTTTTAATTCGATTATGGCTTTTTTTGCTTTAGGTTTTTACTAGCCATTGTAACCCTTACGTGATTTAGTAAATAAAAAACCGGCCAAGTGCGAGTCAGACTCGCGCACGAAGGGTTCCGTACCATTATCTATAAAACAGTAACAAAAGTTTATTGTATGGGAGCCCCCCTTAAATATTTATTTTATTTTGTTTTTTAGTATTTGTTGTTATAGCGGCAACAGAAATACATCATCTGTGAAAATTTCAACTATCTAGCTATCACGGTTCTTGAGTTACAGCCTGGTGACAGACAGACAGACGGACAGAGAAGTCTTAGTAATATGGTCCCGTTTTTACCTTTTGGGTACGGAACCCTAAAAAACGGAAGGTCATATTTCAGTTATAGCTCTCGAAACTCTGACTTAATAGCGAAAATAATATCTTCAAATATAGGTACAGATTTTGTCTTGCTTCCCACTTTTTATAATAGGGATGATGACTACATTTTTTTATGATGTAATTTGAACCAGTTTTTGGACAGGAACAAATGTTTGCATTGGAGGAACTACAATTAAAGAACATAAATACCCAAAAATTTGAGACAAAGATTGACCTCGCAGGCGGCAGCGCAAAACGCTTAATACTGAAAGACAGACAGGCGTGACGTCACAGCCGACATTAGTTAATACAAAGTTCCTACCTACATGTATCGTCGTATGGAAAATCAGGTTCTTAAATTGTTGTTTCATTCGCGGAATACTGCCTTTAAGTACATAATTGTTGTACAATTTTGTTTCTATAAAAGCCTAAGGATTCTATTGGTACCTTTAAATTTACTATTGTAAAAAAAAAAAAATCTTTTCTAAACTTTCAAGGTTCATATCTTTTTACGATTTTAATTATATTTTATTATTTATACTTTATTACGGTAATTTGATGGTTTACTATACATTTAGCATCACTACGTTATCAATTTGAACATGAGTCATCATGCCTATTATTCATAGGTATTCATCATGTTTCATCTGACTGTCGGGGCATATACTATGCGAGAAGGAGCGGGGCAGCAATATAGACGCATCAGCGCGGCAGGTGCGGGGCGCGCGGGTGATTTCTGATTTTTCCTGGCGGTACGCCCCCTCTTAACTAACAGACAGACAGAGACTTTTCGCATTTATAATATTAGTTTTATTATTTATTATTAGTCGCATTTATTATTATGCATCCGGTTCAAAGATATTTAATTTTTTGTTTGTTTGCTTCTTGTTTTCGTGGAGAAAAGGCGAGGCAGGTACCCGATAACCGGGGATGGTATTTCTATCCACTAACTCCACGGCACCCTTTACCAGGTAATCGCTCCACCTTCCCCGTCACCTTGGAGGTGGACTGATGACCTGGTAAAGGTTGCGGGAGTGGGAGTCCACTGGATGCGGTTGGCGCAGGACCGGTCACTTTTGCCCGCTGTGGTAGAAGCCATGGTGGGGAGCGACAGGTCATGGAAGGCGGCGGCCTCCTTCTGCGAGGACGTGATGGCGCAGAAGGAGGCAGCAGAGCGTGGGAGGGAGGACGATCCGGCCTCCCAACCGATGCGCCGCAAACGCGTGGGGCGACGGCGGTTAGCGTATGACCGCCGATTTCCCCCATAAGGGTACCTGTGGGCGGCAGACACGGGGACGTCTGTCGCCTACACGATGGTCCCCGAGTGGCGGGCGTGCCGTTTCTCGGTGCGCCCCCTTGTGGAGGTAGGGGGAGAATCATCTCCCCAGAGATGAGTCCGCAGCGCGGACAGCCGCTGGCGAGGTTGCGGAAGTGTGCCCAGGGCGTTCCCGTGGCCTCGCCTTATAGCGTGGAGGCGGCACATAGAGGGGTTTTTAGTGGGTAAACCATTGGCCTCATTAGCCGACATGGGAGTCCCACATAACCACCAGGGTCCGTCCCCGCACCCCGGTGGTATGCGCAACGCATTTTCCCCTCTTCAAAAAAAAAAAAAAAAAAGGACCGGTCACTTTGGCACTCTTTGGGGGAGGCCTATGTCCAGCAGTGGACGTCTTTCGGCTGATATGATGTGCGCCTCGGCGCTCTGCTGAACGCACTGGAGCCGCCCTCACCCCTCACCACATTTGGCTCGTCCTAGGGCAGACATGTTGTCGCCTTCCCTGGGGTTCAGCGAGTGCTACACATAAACAAAATGTGAAATTATGCAACACAGAGATGCAAGATTACGTGCGTTAATACAATCATAAAGTTATAACCTCAGACCAAGAAAATATACAGACGGAGCGTTACGAACAGTCTAGTGAAGCCAACCGGTTTTCAACCAAGCCCCATAAGTTTAGCAAACGCTGAACAAATTAAATCGCACTAAACTCGAAATAAATGATCTTGACAGCATTGCGACACGTGCTGAAGAGTTTTGTGCAATTTTGTTTGTATATGTGTGCGAGAGCGTGTGCTAAACTTGATGTAGCTTGGTTTTGTTTGTATGTGGTTTGGCTTCACTTGACTGTTCGTAACGCTCCCTCTGTCTTTTTTTCTTGGTCTGAGGTTATAACATAGTAAAAGGCTTAGGGCGGGTTGCACCGACTTACGATTACAGACCGATCAAAGTTAAATATGGCGCTGACAGCTGTCAGTCCATAGAAACTTGTCAAACGTTCCATACATTCAGATTTTAACGAACACCGCTTACGATTACAGACGGTTTGGTGCAACTCACCCTTAGAGCATTAAACCTACCGGAGTGGCCATGAGTCAATTTCTATACATAAAAAGTCTGCCGATTTTTGCGGGGGAGGGGAACGTCAAATGTATGCTTAACGTGAAAATAGATACGTCAGATAAACGACAGTCCATACAATGTGTACCACTGGTCATATACTTTTGGCAGAGGGGAACGCCTGTCAATGGCCACTCCGGTTGGTTTAATGCTCTAAGGTAAAAGGCTTGTAAGAATCATTTTTGATTTTAGAAATTACGAGCGTTCGACCAAACCTGTCACAAGTTAAAAAAATGTACTTAAGAAATGTTGTTATTATTTATTTTGTTCACTTCAATCATAGCATTCATGCTAGCTTTCAACAACTCGTCAATGTAATACGAAACGTGTTCCTTTGTGAAGAATAAACTAGAATCCGGTAATCCACGAAACATTTTTACAACCAGCCAGCATTCAGCGTTTACGGATCTGTGGAAAAACGTTTCCATCGTTCGAGGCATCGGTATAACAGCAACAATAAGTCCCGTTGGGGAGCAACAAGTGAGGGGTGCGAGGGACGTTCAATCGCGTGTCGTGAGGTTCGTCTAGTTGCTGGCTGAATAGCACATTTCTTTTTGTTTTCTCTCTTGAAATGTTACCTACTTAGCTTGAGACGGATTTTTGTGGGATACTCTGTCGGTTATAATCAATGTTGAACAGTTACATATATGAAACGTGAATGTTCATAGTCAGACACACCGTTTACCTCTCGTTCTCGGCGTTAAAATACCCAATTAGGTATTTTAACGCCGGATTGGCGCAGTGTGTCCAGATATATTTAAAATAATCTTCTACAATGGACATAATATTCTTGTTTCACTCTGTTAACGACTGAGTGGGTACCTAATAATATTTATGAGTAATTATTAGATAATAGCAGGTCTTAATAGGAAAGCAACTAACTATTTAAACTAACCACAGATGCACTAGCGACATGAAATATCTATTGTATAAATATTGAGATGGGTATGTAATTATGTTACAACTTAATGATAGACTGCTTGTCGATATTAACATCTTTAATCGTTGAGGTGCCCTCGTGTATATTCTCTAACTCATTAATATTAAACGCAATCAATAGTATTTAAATTTCACATTCTAAGTACAGAAAGTTCAGTCGTGATTTGGGGCTCAAAATGTCGTTACTTTTCGATGAATCTTTACGAAAAATCGAATTCCTATTCAAATATTCCGGATTACATTTGGAACGTACAATTCATAGCACTTTCGGTGACATAATAAAGTTCCGATGGTTGTATATAATCAACTTTCTCTGGCTAAATACAGATGTCATCGGGGAGGTATTTTGGATGATAGATGGCGCGCTTAGAGGGAAGAAATTCCTAGAACTAACTTACATAGCGCCGTGTACAACGCTGTGCATGCTTGCAAATATAAAAACCTTATTCCTGATATATAATGAGGACAATATAAAGCAACTTTTTAAAAATGTAAGGGCAATGGAAAACGTTAGTAGCGATAATGGAGATAAAGATAAAATTGTTGACGAGGAAAAGAGATATTTGATGGTGGTTATAAGTGCTTTGAATTTCTGGAATGCCATGACAGTATTAGCGTTCAGTCTGAGTCCAGCGCTTCTCATGGCCCTAGCATATAAGAAGACGGGGAAGATTGAGCTGATGCTTCCGTTCCTTATTGTGTATCCCTTTGACCCTTACGACATTAAATATTGGCCGTTCGCATACTTACACCAGGTTTGGTCTGGTATGAATAAGTTTTTGGTCAAGTTGGTTTTTTGCTTTATGTAAAATGTCTTTCGTTTTGATAATTGTACTGGTCATTCTTATTTTTCAGCATGCATAGTGGTCCTTGGCGTTGGTGCAGCTGACTGCCTCTTCTACACATGCTGCACCTGCATTCGCACGCAGTTTCGCTTGTTGCAACATGATATTGAAAGTATCATTCCTGAGCGGGCGTTCAACGAGAATTCGTTTCAGGAAAAGTTTAAAATATTAGTGGCTCGTCATCAAGAGATCATGCGGTATTTTTTTTTCTACTAAGAAGATGTTTTGTACTGAGGAGACTTTTCTCACCCGAATAGGAAGACAAGGAAGAGAACATGCGATTTGAAGTATTACATATAATATGTATGCCTCGAATCTTGACTAAGGAGGCGGTAATTTCCGCTTTACTGACTGACGTAAAATCTTTATTAACTCTAATTAGTTGCAGTACTTAAGAACACAAAACTTCCATTATTTTTCTCAACCGTTCCAGGTCAGTGACTCTATTGGAAACCATCTATACGAAATCAACGTTGTTCAATTTCGTGTCAAGTTCATTTTTGATATGCCTTACTGGCTTCAACGTCACGGTATGTTGCTCTGTCATTTATTCTGTCTTTAATATTTCTGCAGATTCCAAGGCCTTGTTTATTGCATAACCTTTATTTACAGATATTATAAATCTTACCCTCGTCAAATGGAGGTATCTTAATGGTATTTTATGTTACACTTTACACCAAAATAGTTTCTACTAAGTGTACACAAAACATCATTGGACCATTGCATCTTAAATTTTGCTGACTGTTTTTCTGTTTTAAGGCGATAGACGACTTGGCGTTCGTGTTGTCTTTCCTCACGTTTCTGCTGATGAGCTTGCTCCAGATTTACTTGCTTTGTTTCTTCGGAGATATGATAATGACATCAGTAAGTATAAGTACCTATATATACGTTGCTTTAAAATTATAAATCAGCCTATATATACGTCCCACTGCTGGGCACAGGCCTTCACTCATGGATGAGAGGGAACGGGCAGTAGTCCCCAAGCTGACGCTTTAAAATTATGACCTTAATAACATAATCACCAAAATCCAATCGTAAGTAACGAGAACATCAACTTTAAAGCTTGATTCGTAACCTGAGCTTAATTTTAACAGTCACACAATGCATAATATCTTACCGCTTCTCAAAATCGAATATTTAACACGTAACTGCATGCTACGTAATTGAACTAATGTGATATTTTTTCCAATAGAGTATGGAGGTAAGCAATGCCATGTACAACTCCAAATGGTATTTAGTGAACGCCAAAACAGCGAAGCAGCTATTCCTGGTACAGATTAGGTAACATTTTCTTCAGAATATTTTATAAATACGTCCTGTGTCTCCGTAACGGGAAATACCGGTGTATAAATGGTCCAGGTTTGGTACAGGTTATTTAGGATTGTTATGAAACAGCAAAAACTCAATTAGAAAAAAAGGTTACTTATAGCCTTCGTCGCCATTTTAGATTGTTGTGAAACAGTTATACCACGTCATACTAAATAGAGTATTTTGAGACTCAATTTCCAAACTTTGTGTAGATATATTTTGTTTTTTGAGGAGTTTGAAAGGTTTCGAACATTTCCAGGGCGCAGAAGCCATGCAAGTTGACGGCGTCCAGTTACGCCGACGTCAATCTAAGGGCATTCACAAGGGTAAGCTATTCCTGGAATAAAACTCGGTTGCTATTGTTTTGTATGAATAAATTATCCGTGGTAGGCAATTAATTTTAGGGTTCCGTACCTCAAAAGGAAAAAACGGAACCCTTATAGCATCACTTTGTTGTCCGTCTGTCTGTCAAGACCGTTTTTCTCAGGAACGCGTTTAGGTATCAAGGTAAAATTAATACAGTTTACTGTCCCTTGGAGCTGTGAAAAAATCAAACTTCTAAGTCAACGCTATCAAAAGATACAGCCGTTTATGCCGCAAATTTTCGAAACTCGCAAGGGAATCAAAACCTACAGGGTCCTCCCGTGAACTCAGAATCTTGAAATTGGGTACGAAGTAACGTCTTATAGCACAGATGAAGGAAAAATTGCGAAAACTGTAAATTGCTGTACGGAACCCTCGGTGCGCAAGTCCGACTCGCACTTGGCCGTGTTTTTTTGCATAAACAATTCATCCACATTGTTTATAATGAATCAAAAACTATTTGTCTATCATACGTGTCCGGTATATTTTATGATTAAATATAATCCATTAAGAATATGCTATAAGAGTAGAGTACACTCTATGTTCTCTATTATTCTAATAAATTCTACTTTTTTTTGCAGATATTGAGCACCGCTTGGTCGTACTTTGCTCTTCTGAAAACCATCTACAGCTCACCGCGGGCGTAGTTCTTCAAGTTTTAGATTTACTTATATCATTTCTAGTTGTTAGCCACATTGCTAACATACGACACTTATAACACGAGAACGGAAATCGTCACTTGTTGTATAATTAAACATACAATTTAAATAAATTATGCTGAAGAATTCAGAGCTTCCTTTTCCCATTAAAATACTAACCGACGAAAATGAGCGTGCTGAGACTTTGGTTAAAATTATATTTCATTTTGAAAAAAAAAAACTATAATGCACAGTTCATTATTGTATAAATCACGTAACATTCCGAGAATAATATTTTTTCCGTCACGCTCCCTGTGTCAAATGTCACTATTCCAAATTCAAAAACCTCGCTACACCAAATTGAACAACCCACCAACAAGATACATGGCAATCCAGCAAAACTCGCACTTGCTTTGCACGTTTTGGCGCCAACGTAAGCGGGATGCCACAATAACTTTGTCTATGCCGCAGATCCGCGGCCGAATGAAAAATGAATCCGTTTATTGAGTATCTGTGTACGGCGTGATAAGGCTTTGCTCTGTCTGCCTTTCGCTTGTGTTTATTATTGCGTTTGTGAGGCAATTGCGGCATTTTACTAGAATGCGTTTTTAGGGTTCCGTAGCCAAATGGCAAAAAACGGAACCCTTGTGGATTCGTCATGTCTGTCTGTCTGTCCGTCCGTATGTCACTTTATTCCGAAACTATAAGAACTATACTGTTGAAACTTGGTAAGTAGATGTATTCTGTGAACCGCATTAAGATTTTCACACAAAAATAGAAAGAAAACAATAAATTTTGGGGGTTTCCCATACTTAGAACTGAAATTCAATTTTTTTTTCATCAAATCCATACATGTGGGGTACTTTATCTATGGATAGGTCTTCAAAAATGGTATTGAGATTTCTAATTTTTTTTTTTCTAAACTGAATAGTTTGCGCGAGAGACACTTCCAAAGTGGTAAAATGTGTGTCCCTCCCCCTGTATCTTCCAAAATAAGAGAATGATAAAACTAAAAAATATGTGATGTACATTACCATGCAAACTTCCACCGAAAATTGGTTTGAACGAGATCTAGTAAGTAGTTTTTTTTGTAATACGACATAAATCGTAAACCGCAATTTACCTTACATTCAACGGATAATGGTAAGGAACCCTTTGTGTGCGGGTCCGACTCGCACTTTGCCGGTTTTAAATTTATTTTTCAAATAATTATATTACGAACTTGGCACGCTACATGCCGGGGCCATTTAACACAAAGCCATATTATGTTTATTGTTAGACTTGGGTAATTGTATTCATAATTATGAAAACCACTGATTTTTTCTGAAAACAATGATGAATGGGTCAATCAACTGGTTATTGTTGTTATTTTGTCCCGTTAGCCGGGAAACAATATGACAGACTTTCTTAAAAAAAAAATACAACATGGATTTCTAACATGGTTAAAAGATGATCAATAAAATAAGGGGATGAACATGAAAAGCCCACGCTCGTTGGACCTACACCCATAAAATCACAGCGCCTAGGTACCTAATAAAAACCGAGAGGACGTAACCATTGCCATGGTTACGTCTCCGCTAGCTAAAGACTTAAGGGACTCCATATGAGAATCGTTCATTTTTGTCGATGTTTATATTATAACGATATATCTTCGTCAATGCTAAGGATTAAATTAAGGAATTAATTCGAAACTTATCTTTGATCGTTTGCCTTTGTTTTGATATCTATACTTACGAAACTTTTAAATTCATGAAATCTTAGTATCTAAGTACCGTTATTTTTAGGATTAAAAATACGGTAAACAAAGAAGCAGTCGTCATCAACCTTTTCTGCTTGGGACAAATATTAGAAGTTACGAAGTCCTTAACAGAACGAGAACTTAACTTCCTATGTAATAAATAAAAAGTGTGTATTTCCACATTAATTTATTATGTAAAAAAAACCTGTAAATGTTCACCAGCATACGTTTCTAATTTGTTGTTAATGGACTCTGTTTTTGTCTCTTTGCTTTTGGTGAAGGCAAAACGTTCGGGGATAACGAGTCTCTTTTGCAACATTTGCAAGCCACTTGGGCCTGCCTCTGGTTGGTCCATCGCAGTCCGCACGCCACCACACACAGTGAAAAATAAAATCTTAATATTTATTAACAAATAGATACTCGTATAATAATCTCGTAATCTGAATTCAACAATTTGTTGAATAACAAGAAAACAAGGCAAAGAACGGTGACGGTGATACGATTGACAATGTCGACAGCGAATAAAACGAACCGATCGTTTCAAACAACTTCTTCTGTAGGTTTTTTATTATGCAACCTTTCCAGAACGAAATAACGACATTTAAAGCAACAGAGTCATCAAATTAATACTTTCAAAATAAATATTGTTTTAAGTATTATTTAGATATAAATAATGAAAACACTTCTCTATCATTTTAGGCTCGACAACAATAATGCAAGTCTTTTTTCATGGCTGTTTGAGATACTTTGACAGTTGTGTGGCACAAAGTACTTATATAAAAGACCTCGGGCTTCGTGCTCTATCCTTCTTTCTAATGCTAAAAAAACGCACTGTTACGTAGTAGTATCTGAGTCCACCAAGAAAATCAGTATACTTAAGTACCCAAGTCTAATATAACTACACACTACACCACTTAACTGCAACAATCATAATGGGATTATATATTATATAATATAATCGTTATTGTTATTGCTTTTATCTCGAACAAAAACTTAACAGTTGTTAATTCCGACCATCCAAACCAACAATCAGTGATCGGAAACAATCAATTTCGCAATTAAATCCATAGACAATTTCACACAACGTTTAAAAAAGTTAAAAACAGTTTATACATATGATTAATCCAACCTGCACAAAACCTTCCTCGAGGGTATGTTTAAAATTGAACGCAACCTAACATTAAGCGAAATTGCGTTCAGGTAGAAACCAAGAAATTCACATAGAAGAGAACAAACTTTACTTTGCTGGTAATAAAATCGGTAACTAGCGCGTCTTTATACTTGTATAAGGGAACCTTTCGCGTCGATCGCTGCTTTAACTGCACAGTTAAGTTTGTACTTCTATAGAAGGCGGTGAAAAAAGGAGCGCTTTTCTAAGAATTTTGCCTCAGCTAGCCATTTATGAAAGCCCTTTTTTATCAGTGGAGCGTTTTTCGTTTGTTTTTACTTTTTATTCCATTTTAAACCGTGAGTAGATAACAAGAAAGCTTTATTTTACTTGACTTTGTATGGATTTCTTGGACTGGGATTTAAGGCAGCTTGAAGCCTTGAATGAAGAAATATTATTTCTATATTTTGTTCTATTTTGTTAATAAAGGTCGTGTAAAACAAGAATTTCGGGTTTTGGGGAAATATTAGTAGGTATTCCACGGGGTACCATGGTGGGTCATTAATTCTTATTCTTTACCATATCCCAGTGTCATAACTTCTAATTTCTCGTAAAGGTATAGCTTGTATAGGTAGGCTGATGTATTACTATTGACCATTTACAAAATATCGACTCACAAAATTTAGTGCGTTTAAGAAATTAGTTCCTTGGAAATTCTGTAACATAGTCGACCCTCAACCTGCGAAGCTATCATGAGACGGCGCGCGAGCTCTCTCGATTTTCCTCGCAACATCCGTTTCTCTCTTATTAGAACACTTAGAACGAGAGGCAGAGTGCGAGAAAAATCGAGAGTACCTGTCGCGGCCGTCTCACGATAGACGTACTTACTGGAAACTAGGAATTTCTTTAATATGACTTACATTCTTCTTTAATATGACGTCATTAATACGCGTTTAAAATAAAACTAAATATCGTAAAGTACTACCTATATTGTCTAGTTCTACTATCCGACTTTTTTACACAAGATAATCACACCACCGGCGTCCTTAATGTTGCAGTACTGTGCTGTGATATAGAGTGGTAATTTTGTCAAGACATATATTATTGAAACACAAAGTTTTTATGTCATTACCACCACCTTCACCCCCCCCCCATTTCACCCCCTAAGGGGATGATTTCCGGGATAAAAAAGCTATCCTATATCCTTCCCGAAGACTGAAAATATCATCCAAATTGGTTCAGCGGTTTAAGCGTGAAGAGGTAAGACGGACAGGCAAAAAGAAAGACAGACAGACAGAAAGACATACACTTTCGCATTTTTAATATTAAGTATTAGCATATTAAGTACTAGCTTCCGCCCGACTTCGTCTGCGTGGACCCAAGGATAAAAACAATCCTATTAAACTATCTTCATGGAAAAAAATCATCCATATCGGTTGAGCCGTGTAACAAACATCCAAACTTTCGCATTTATAATATTCGGAGGGTTAAGTAATGTATATTAAGTAGGTCTATATTAAGAAAGTACCTAGTAAGTATGGGTGGTTATTAAAATAAGATTTACTTACAACACGAAAATAACACGGTAGTTGACCTTAACTAGGTAGGTATTAAAAAGGGTCTACCTCGCGATCCCTAACATCGTTTGTCATAAAATCACATGCCCGAACTGTTTTGTCCTAATGAGCACTAGCCCTAACGATCAATTGCCATAACAATTATTTTCCATAATGTAATGATTGCCCTATAACTCATTTTCCCGAATCATTTTTACCATAATTATTAATATCCCTAATATTATTTTCCATATTCCTCGAAATCCCTAACAACGTTTCACCTGACGTCATTTATCCTAAGTGTTGTTGTCCTAATGGGCATCAGCCCTAACGATCAATAGCCATAACAATATTTCTATGGTAAGGTCGAAGGCAGAGCCCAGTTAGGTACGACGACGAGCGAAGCGAGGAGGAGTGTTAGGTTGAACTGTGACCCTACAGCGCGCGAGCCGAGCGAGCGAAGCGAGCGTGCCTCGGCAGCGGCCGGCGAAGCGCCAGAACCGGACTGATGTCAGGTAAGAAAAGTAGGTTAGGTTAGGCAGAATAGTAGGTTAATCTAATCACAGTTAGGGAAAATAATCATGAGGACAAATAATCATTAGGCTTACTTATAATTAGGATACATGACTATTATGGTACATAACGTTAGGATGAATAATCAATATGGCAAGTGACGTTAGGAAATAGGACATTATGGGGGGAAAAAAATCATCCATTCGATGTTAGGAAAACTAAAGATAGGGCATATGAGTGTTAGGACAAATGACCATAATGACATAAAACGTTAGGGAATGCAAAAATAGGCTAAAAAACGTTAGGGCTTCAGATATAGATCCATTAAAAATTCTGTTAGTTCCTTTGTCATTGGGTGGCACAGATCTGGACAATAGTAAGATATATAAAATAGCCGTGATCTGTGTCACACCCCCTTTTAATTTGTTTTGATTTGTATTGTTGTGATGTGTTTGAATTTGACTTTTATTTTATCTTTTTATTAATGTGTAACTAACATAGATACAAGTTCCTACTGTAACTAACCCGATATGGATATTTATCTGAAATAAAGAAGTTGAGTTGAGTTAAGTTTAGGGTTGCCATCTCTAAAATTTGGCAAACAGGACAAGACGCGTGAAAACCCCGGTGATCCCCAGAACCCGGACATACATTGTCCGGCGCGACAGTTGTCCATACCACGGCGCGGCTCAAGACTTAAAAAATTTAAACCCGGACTACAAATGAAACCCCACCCGGACGCTCCCCGGACGCCTTTTAAACTAGGACAAATCCGGGTAAACCCGGACGGATGGCAACCCTAGTTGAGTTGAAAAGGCTGAAAAAACATGCATGCAGTTATTCCGATGGGGTTGGTAGCTAAGTGTACTCGTAGGTATACCTAGTAGTAAGTACCTTAGACTTGATTATCAATAGCTAGAGTTAAGGTACCTACTGTCTATATAATTTAGCATGTAAAAGAACCGGGCTATAGCTAGTTTAAGTGGAAGTTTCATTTTACCGCGTATCGATAACTAGCGCATGCACATATATTACATATTTTTATACCTAATCGTAACTACATGTCCTCATTTAAATATGAAACTAGCGGTTTCATGCTAAGTTAATTTCAGTCTAAGCGGCGGTGGTAACTTTTCTCCCAAACATTTTTAAATGACCACCTACATTGAAGAAAGAGCCACATAAATTCACAAGGTTATTCTAGGTCTCTTCTAGTTATTATTTTTTTTATTCTGCCCCGTTACTCAGGAGACAGGATGATAGAATTTCTTAAATTGTTACCTACTTATAACCACTAAGGTACAACATGGTTGGGAATGGGCCCGTACTTACGTAAATAACAAGAAAACATTTGATATGAGGTAGGTAAGTTCATTTGGTGGTTTTGAACCCATAAAAACACAGATTTAAAGACGTCGCCTCGCCATGGCAACTAGCGTCAGAAAAAGATTCACTCGAATAATACTTTACTTACAGGTCGACACACGTAAAAAGAGCCCTGACGGCCATATAAAATGTATGGCCGCCAGGGTTCTTTTTACATGTGTCGACCTGTACTCAGTATTGTTTTGTGCTTCATAAAGCGCCATTAGCGCCATCTATATTTTACAACCAACACAAACTCGGTCGGTAAAACAGAGCGCAGTTGGCAAGTGGCGCCTGCCCTGTTTTACCGATCGAGCAATGACTAGCTGTCATGGCGAATCGCGGTGTACTTACGTTTTCGTGCACAGTAAAACCAAAATAATGATTCCTATTAGGAATATTTTAGATAAGTGCGTGAAGAACTGCTGTGGATACTCTAAAGTATCATGATTAACGTGTGCTAGTTATATTTAGACTTAAGTTAGTGAAAATGGACAAGAAAAATGCAATGCGGAGAGGCAAAAGGCCTTCTAAGGTTCTTGAAGAAAACTATTGGGACTGCAGCGTTTGCACGTACAGGAACAATGCAGAAGCCTTCAAGTGCTCGATGTGTGACGTCAGAAAAGGTAATATATTATACAAGAATATACATGTCATGTCATTGGCCCTTTGTCCTGATTGTACTTTTGCAAGTTAACGACCTATAACTTCGACATTTCTATGCACTATCGAGCCACGTATGAGAATTTTGCGGTTTTCACATTAACCGTAAAGCTAATTCATCTCGAATGATGTGGGGAACTGATATTTATCTTTGCTCTGTCTAACGGTTAGACTCTAACCTCGTTTAGGTTAGAGTCGTAGCTACTAAAAATATCGATCTAACTTTTGTCTGAGGTGTCCAACTAATCCTAGGCATTTTAGAACATAATTCGTTGCTCGTAGAATTTGTATCTAACTCGTCGAGTGATGCTTCGGAACATTGACAATATTGTAAATAACAGGTAGAACTACGGATCAGTATATTATTTCTTTAAAGTGTGCTTTTCATCACAATTCCTACTTTCACTTAAATTTTATAACATTAAAAAGTACCGACGATATCGGTCGGTAATGTAAACAAATTCCCTCGTAAATTTAGTTCTCACATAGGCCACGGTATCGAGTGGCGTCATCGTCGCGCATTACCCAACTAAATTAAAATAGAGTTTGTTGAACTGACGGTGCTGTGTGAATGTGTGTATTTTTAATTTAGTCGGTTGTTTTAATGCATTCATTGACCCCGGTGTGACGTTTTGCAGGTAATGTAGGACACAAGTTCACGTAGGTATGCACTTGTTTTATTTATTTAACTACCGAGCGAGTCAAGGTGGCGTTAGCGTTATTGTGGTGTTAGTTTACCTACAAAGAAATTCTGCATTGAACTAGGTATTTTAATAAATTTTACGTCAAAGAATTCCCTAAAAGGAAATTCCAACATTTACGCTGAATTTTCATTTCAAGCATAGGTACATTTATAGAGAGGATAAGATAACTGAGTAGGTACCACGACCACGATGTTCGAAAACGCGTAGAAAGATTTCTGGAACGTCACATACCTATCTACCTAGATAACCTGCCTACTTCCATGTTCCAACAGTCTCAGAAAAAAGAAGTTATTTTCTCAGAATTCAATTGAAATCGACATTCGCATATTAGCGTTGCGTAGCTTAATACCCAATCCATACGATCTTGTTGAACTAGTTAGACTAGTAGTTCTGTCAGCTGTGGAACTCTCGAACTTGTATTTTTTTTAAACTGATCTGTTAAAACAACTATCAGGGTGTAGCATATGACCCAACCCAACATACCTGCCGTTTACATTTGGCAAACGGTGGATCAAACGCCACAGGGCGTTAACTAATAACTTAATAATTTTTGAACATGCTTACAAAATTTCACGAAAATCAGTTGAGAAATGCGGCCTGTCTATACAAGTCCAGGGGTCCAGGTGGATTTTTGTATTTTTTGTCCGGCTGCTCCTATGAGCAGTCGGACATACGAAATATTTTTTCCCCAAGCTAACCACGGAGAACTTCGTTCGCTTCGCTCGCTCGTTCAATAAATAGGTAGGTATGTCAGAAATTGCCGATTACAAAGTTAGCGGGACATTAGCGCTCTCTAGTGTACTGCTCACGCACTACGATTTTTTGTCGTGCGATAATTGCATAGGCCATATGCGCGCATTTATGTACATAACATAACACATACCTACGTTGCACGATTTGCGACGCGATTATCGCACGACAAAAAAATGTAGTGCGCTCTTGGCCTAAGGCCTCGACGATTTATCGTAGCGATTTGATTTGTTTGTGCTATTTATCGATCGTGTGTATGACAAATCGTTGCAGATTATCGTTGCGATTTGTCATACACACGATCGATAAAACAGCGCAAATCGGTCTGTACAGATTAATCGCTACGATATAGTTACATGCGTAGCAGGCATTAGTTAGCGAACAAGTGCGAGACCTCCGACTAGGCAGGTACGCGTAGTTTTAACAAATCCCGCTATGCTGTTCTGAGGGTCTACCGCGAAATGAAAACTAACTTCGTTCGTGTATCTCCCTCTATGTCGCACTTGCCAGTTCGAGCGACAAAGCAGAGATACACGAACGAAGTTCGTTTTCGTTTCGCGGTAGCCCCTCTGAGCTTGTTTTCAATTCACCTCAGCCGTCACCCCTAGTGTAACTTGACGATTCTTAATAACTAAGCGTTATTAGAAGTCTGGTCTACACTGAGATTCACTGCCACCTATTTCATAGCGCTACGCTAGAAGCTGATAACACGTGAAAACGTGTATCATGTAGAGGAAACCGCCTAGCAGCAGAGCCCTCATCGAGCGGGTTCCTCTATTCCAGCACGGTTATCACTAGACGGCGGACGGATGGTCTACTATCTGTCTTTTTGAAATTAGAACACTTAGAGAGAGACGGATAATCTATCTCGCCGCGACACGTCTCGCGCGTTGGCTTGTGATAACTGTGCTGGGCTGTTATTCGCTACGCACTAATGCGGCTCGCCCCGCCGGTCACCCGTCACGATTGCCACGAAACTAGTGGTTAGAGATCCCGTTGCACGAAACCCTACCTCACAAGGTGGCAGATCAGAAATGCAATATAGTGATAGATACTCCTTAGGAACACTGGATTTTAGTTGGTTGCCATAGCATATCCTGGAAGAACTATTAATTTTTTCGTCGTCGTATCGCTATTTTGATCGAAAATTACATCATAAGGTGGCAGATCGAAACGTTTACTCATCGAAAGAGACAAATTTGGAGATAACAACCCGAATTGGTTGCCAGCCCAAACCTTGGCAGGTTTCAAGATCAGCCACGTTTTATGAGCTCCAAAAATGGGGTCAATTACCTCATCAGGTGGCAAGATGAAACTTACATTAAGGTCTGCCACCTTATGATGTAATTTTCGATCAAAATAGCGATACGACGAAAAAAAAATAGTTCTTCCAGGATATGCTATGGCAACCAACTAAAATCCAGTGTTCCTAAGTAGTATCCTATTACTACATTGCATTTCTGATCTGCCACCTTGTGAGGTAGGGTTTCGTGCAACGGGAGCTCTAACTATAGACCTCTACCTACGCTTACTTACTACGCATCGCGGTGTCAAGATACGTTGAGGATTACAGTTTTTTTAGAAGATAGTGCCATACAAAAAAGGGTCGAACTTGACAAGAAAACCCCAAATTTGGTGAAAACCCTTAAATCACAGTTATAAATAGTGTCTCAAAAGACGTTACTATGGCAACTAGTGACAGAAAATATTTGATCTGCCCAGATAACAATAAAACAATAGATGTCGGTAATGGTTGGTTTTAATTCAATACGCTGCGTCATCCAAATTGAAACAAACTATAGTTATAGTGCACTAAACCTACGTTAGATCCGACTGTACATGTAAAACAGTATAAATGGGGAGCCGAGCCGGCGGGTTTAGAGCGCGGGGACGCATAGACAACGATTTCAGGTCCCGAGGGGGGGGGGGTTTAGCGTACCCAAGCTCTGAGCGGAACCGGAAATGGAGTCTCGGTGATTCTTGTCTATGAACTGTTAGAGAGGATATTGGTATTGAGTGTTTTCTCTTAAACCATATTAAGGGGCTATCCAAGGTTTCCTTCGATTTTTGACAAGTTTTGAATCGTATCTCCTACTTTTGCACTACAGATAGAAGTATAAATCAAACGGCTATCGGATCTTCAATCTTTTATCTCCATTTAGGTCTACCGGATTTTGAAACAAATGAATACTTAATTTTGTATCATCTTTTTAAACATTGTCTAAAATAACACTCATTTTGTATCTCTATTGACGTGAAAGATCTAACACATACGAAATCTACATATTTGGGTTCGTCTGTGACGTCCCTAAAAACTGGTCTAGGGTTTTCATTTTAAACCAATTAACACAAAAGTTATGGCCAGAAACCGGTTTTTTGGCCTAAAATTGTTCAACTTTGATGCCAAATATCTCGAAAACAATGAACTTTGAAGTAAATATGGGATACTATATTGCTTAAAGCCGTTGTTGTTAACATAATAAGGGGTCATCCATAAATTACGTCACACAAATTTCATGATTTTTTGCCCCTCCCCCCGTCCTTGTCACAGCTGGTCACATTTGTGAGACTCCCCCCTCCCTAGTGTGACGTCACATATTTTGTAAATTTACATTTAGAAAATATTGAATGAAAACAGCGGTTCCGAAATCAGTTTTATTTATTACTATTTCAATTATTTTTTAATAAAATTAACAAATCAAAATTATCAAAATCACTTTTTTTGTTCTTTTTAAACTTGTTTCGTAAGTTAAAAATCATAAAATAGCAGAACTAAGTACGACGTTGTTTCATCCGCGAAAGTCAGTGGTCAAATGAAATAGAAACAAAGAAATCACCGCTAGGCTAGGCGCAATGCGTTTGTCGGCATTTATCAAAGAGCGCCTAGTCGGTCAGCGAGTAACACTAGTAGAGCGAGTGGTCGACAAAATAATTGGCATCTTATATTTTCACATATGTATATGTTTTTGAGGTTTTCGTAAAGTAATAGTTTAAAGTTCGTGTTTTAACACTTAGATTATAATAGATTTTAAATGTGACGTCACGGAATTTATAACCCCTCCCACCCCCTTGTCACACAATGTCACACTTCGTCGACCCCCTCCCTCCCCTTTAACGTGTGACGTAATTTATGGATGGCCCCCAAGCTGCTTCACCCCCACTTAAACTAATATCGTTAGTGCTAATTTTATTACACCTAACAACGTTCGATATAATTTTCATCAGCCCTAATATTCGGATACCTAATTTTATATGGCATAATTATTTGCTGCGCCTAATTTCAAACCTCCTAATCATTCCTAATGCTAAACATCAAGTGTGCTAATATATTGGAAACTAATAATCGTTTTTCCTAATGACTACTAAGCCTAATGATTAATGTGCCTAATGATCACTATGTTTAATGTTCACTACACGTAATTTCGTCACACCTAACTATCACTTGACCTATTAACTTTTGCTCTAATGTTTGACTAGTACTAATTAATGCATCCCTGATGAACAGGCTACTTTTTACCGCGGTGTATGTCGCGGCCGTCCCATGATAGACGTCCTAATCTCGTCAAAATGGGAGCCAATAATGCACGGCCAAATAATGTACGGCCCGATAATCCGTGTCCAGTTTTCATGGACGTGGATTATTGGATCGTGCATTATCAGGGCGGACGAAAATGGCATGTCATAAGCGAACTCTATCTTAGGTCGGTTAGGTTAGGGTTCACTTGTGTCCCTCAGACCAGAAATAGACACCCCGCGCAGCGGGGTGGCGTCGACTTGCTGTTCGGCTATCACAAGACGGCGCAAGAGCTCTCTCATTTTTTCTCGCATGATACTTCTCTGTCTAATAAGAGTGAGCTAGATAGACATCGGATTACCCACCTATTCTACCCTAAGGCAGGTCAGTGTAGGTACGACGACGAGCGAAGCGAGGAGTAGTGTTAGGTAGAACTGCGACCCTACAGCGAGCGAGCGAAGCGAGCGTGCCGCGGCAGCGGCCAGCGAAGCGCGAGAACCGACATTATAAGAAAAAAAACAGTGAAACAAAATTAGTACTACTGACAATTCGGGATAATGACATTAGGGCTAAAATACTTAGGCAAAATGAAGATTCGGGTTAGTGATTTTAGAGACATTGATAATAAGGTGTAGTCATTATTAGGCATTGCAATATTAGGCCTAGGAAGAAATCGGTCAAATAAAATTAGTCTTAGTGAGAATTCGGTCATGAGAAATTAGATATTATGAAAATTCGGGATACTGAAATTAGAGCTAATGAATAATTAGTAACAATGAAAATTCGGGTTTGTGATTTTAGTGTTAATGAAATTAGGGCTAGTAAAATTAGGTATGAAATTATTAGGGCTAACGGAGGGGAACCCCCAAGCTACAAAAAACCTAAGAAAACTAAGAGATTCAGATCGAAGGTACGATCCCATACGCCAATTATGGGAGCCCCTTAATATTATGAATGCAAAATTGTGTGTCTGCCTGTTACCTCTTCACGCTTAAACCGCCGAAGCGATTTGGATGATATTTGGTATTAAGATAGTTTGAGTCCCGGGGCCTTCCCCGGCGACATACGATATTTCCTGTAATGTTACATTTTTTTTTTGTGTCTATAAATAAATAAATAAATACGATAGTTTTTATCCCGAAAATCATACCCTAAGGGGGTGAACATTTGTACAGAGCTACGATATAAACGAGTTCCACGCGGACGGAGTCGCGGGCAGAAGCTAGGTCCATAAATGAACGGTTGAGTGTGTTGTCGATGGTAAGTGTACCATCATGCATTCTGCATGTATACGCAGTGGCGTTCAATGTCAATACTCGTAAAGCTGTAAAGTGGATTATTTAGTATTTAGTAAATAGGTAGGTATAGCACAACCATGTTAAAATTTAGAAAAGAGCGCACATTCGCCGACAAACTGTCCTCAGTTTGGCGATGAGCAAATGTATGATGATGAGAAACTTTTTATTGAAAAACGCATTATATTCGGTAAAGGAATTTATGAACATTAAACATTAATATTATCACTGTTTTTGACATCGTAAATTATATCGTTATTTGTATTTTTATTTTTCGTTTATTAATGTATATTCTGTTTCTTACAATTCTTAATTCTTTTTGACGATCATAATATAAATTCATATAGATTAAGCTAGCTCTAATTTATATTGTAAATTGTATATTATGAAATAAATAAATCTAAATCTATTCTTAACGATAAGATGTGTTTTAAGAAAGAAATAAATAGTAAGCTATATTGAATCCCAAAGCTCTGCCTTCGTCCTTTTAAATACACGTGGAGCAGGCGAAGCCGCGCAGGCATCTAGTATATTAATATTTCTGTAAACATGCTTTTGTCCTATATGTAGGACACTTACCATTGTGTATGCATGTTCGGTTTAAAGAACTTTATGGTCTAAAGAAGAAATTAAATATTTCACTTACAAGACAACTTATAAATAGTTAACTTATCTAAAACTATTACAATTTACGCAATAAGCAAGCTTTTATGACAATGTTCAACAAACACATGTTGTACAATAATTGCGACGACATCATTCTTAGCCATAATAAAATCTCTTAAACGAGAGCTAACACTTTCTATCCACGTACTATACAAAGTACATAAACACTGGTGCAGCGGCTATTGCACCATTGCCCATAATTCACTGTTTATAATGTGTGCACTTTATTAGATAGGTTCCCGTAGTACCACCATGGACTATGATGAGTACTTGGGTAGGGCTTAGGACGTAACAGGTTTATAAAACTAGTTTTAGTACACTTGATTTTTACGGTTATTGTTTAATGCGTAAGAAGGTAAATCTGTGATTCTACGTAGAAACCTGTCAATGTACAGGCAAATATAATAATTTAACGAGCGACCGAATCGTAAGAAGTTCTCCGTTTTAGCTAGGGCTTTTTTTTTTTCGTATGTCCGGCTGTTCTTCTTTACAGGTCGCATTTCTCAACCGATCCTTGTGAAATTTGGTTCAGCAGGTTCAATAATTACATAGATATTTATTGATCTAGTTTGTTGAAAAAAAATATCTCGTGAGTAGCTAGAGCCGCTAGTAGTTAATTGTGGAAGTCTGGGTACAGTTTTTAGGGTTCCGTACCCAAAGGGTAAAAAAGGGACCCTATTACTAAGACTTCGCTGTCTGTCCGTCCGTCCGTCCACCGTCCACCGTCCGTCCGTCCCTCTGTCTGTCACCAGGCTGTATCTCAAGAACCGCGATAGCTAGACAATTGAAATTTTCACAAGTTCTCTTTCTGTTGCCGCTATAACAACAAATACATACATACTTACATTCACGCCTTTATCCCTAATAGGGGTAGGCAAAAGCTAAACCATAAAATGACCAGCCGTAAAAGTCGCGAACTAAAGTGTCGGACAAACGAAAAAAAAGGCAAACGAAGTTTGTCGAATAGTAAATGCCGAAATGAAAATAGGACAAAAAAATTTAGTGATTCAGATAGGTAACCTTATGCTACAAAAATAGCGTCAAAATACATGTTCGTGTAGTAATTGAAGATATACCTACTATAGTAGTTTATGCTATCGTTATATAATGTATGCTTTTCCAATCGAGTACCACGTTTAGGCTACGAAGCTTGCTGAGTGGCTTAATTAAGGTTCAAGAGTTAAAAAGCTAATTATATAACAATTGCATACAATACTTTTTCTTCAACCGCTTTTTTATTTTTGCGCGTTGATGTCTTCTGGAAATCGAGCCTTGTGATTGGTCAAAATTCATTTTAGTTCTGTAGACAGAAATAAAGAAAATAATTTATTAGTGCAAAAACTATCTTACAGTTATCTTATATTCATAATATTATGAGCCCAACTCAAATGAAGTTGATTTAGATATCGCTGTCAGTCATTTAATTGACGGATAGAAGTGCTCGAGTAGAAAAAAATATATATTTAAGTTTCGTCGAAGAGAATCGATTTTGAAAACCGATCATAGGGTCGAGCAGATCGTTTGTGCGTATACCGTATATTTAGATATATGTACATTTTTTGAATTTATTAATTCTTGGAATTTTGAAAAACTACCATTTTTTAAGATCCGTGGCATATTTTGTCACCATGTACGGAAAGTTTTATGTAATAAAGTTATCAATATTATAGTGACCCTCTTTCATTGATATCGAGCGTGTTCGCAGAAAATTTTAAATCTGAAAGAAGATAAAAGTCTTATAATGCGTCCTTTGCGCAGGCACATCGACGCGCAAGCCTCGCATCAACCCGGCGCTGGTGGCGGCGCAGGCGGCCGGCACCGCGCCCACCTCCTCACAGAAGCAGCCGCGCTCCGCCAACTCGCTCAAGAAGAAGAGACGCCCGCCCCGGCTTAGCAACGTCGACCGAAGCTCTGCCCAGACCAGAGAGGTAAGAAATCATTCTTAGGTATCGCACCGCGCCCACTTACTCACAGAAGCAGCCGCGCTCCGCCAACTCGCTCAAGAAGAAGAGACGCCCGCCGCGGCTTAGCAACGTCGACCGAAGCTCTGCCCA
Organism: Epinotia demarniana; assembly: GCA_945867215.1. NCBI lineage: Eukaryota > Metazoa > Arthropoda > Insecta > Lepidoptera > Tortricidae > Epinotia > Epinotia demarniana. Next base: position 37,972,380 of record OX244261.1, on the reverse strand, counting down.
GACCAGAGAGGTAAGAAATCATCCTTAGGTATCGCACTCCGCCCACCTACAACTTACACGGCCCCTAACCAATCTTCCGCATTAGGTGCCCACCTCCTCACAGAAGCGGCGCGTCCGCCAACTCGCTCTAGAAGAAGAGACGCCCGCCCGTCAGCAATGACAGTAATGTCGACCCCAGCTCTGCCCAGACGAGAGAGGTAAAAAAAAATAACCCTAAACCCTAACCAACCATCATTCTTAGGCGCGGCGCCCACCTACCGAATACGGAACAGCGAATAGCAGTAATTTGCTGTAGCTTTCGACTGTTTAATGAATGCAGAATGCCAATTTAATAAAAAGTATTGCCAATCTCAGTATCGATAAGAACCAAGAACTACAAACACAACTAAGACTGTAAGTAAAGTGTAAAATATGTCCTGTCTTCCTCCACCAGGTAACAGTAAGCGGCGTGACTGTCGTGATCACTGAATACAAGCCGAAGAAATCCGTCACCAGCAGTTCAAGTGACGTGGAATCTTCCAACGACGCGCGCCCATGAAACCCTGGTCACTCGCACAAGGTTTGGAATTGATGAGATGATACTTCAATATTTTCTCAGTCTAAATGTCTGTCCTGAAGTCAGGCAGTTCAAAGAACGAAAATGTAGCGTACTTGTTACAAATGAATGTTAGTTTTTCGAACTATGTACTACTGCTTCTCTAAGTATGGAGCTTTGGTATTTCGTCGAGCCAAGATTTTTGTGAAACCTACTGAATGTATATCTGCGTATCTTTCCGGTTTCCGAAAGATATGCCACTGAAAAGTTGGCCAAGACTTCGCTGCTCTTTTACAGTTTTCAAAGCTCTTGTAAACCTCTACGGTACTATGAATCATGATTCAACATGCTCGACGAAGAATCCCATACACATAGACTATCTCTAAGTATTCCCTCGACGTAGTCGCAGTTTTCTACTTGGCTGGAGATATTGCCAGCGTAGTACCGTAGTAGCTTTCATACCCGTCTAACAGTATGTTGTATATCTCTGTTTATGAGCGTCTTGTGCTCTTCAAACACAGTACGTAGCAAAATGGCTACGCTTTGTTTTTACTGGCTTACTTTAAAAAACGTCAATTTAACGTGAACGTATGTGTTACTTTTCAGAATATGTGCTTTATAAAGTACAATTAGTTAGAGTTATGGTAAAAAATGTGAACACGTACGCAAATTTTAGGCGGCTTTAAATTGAAATTTTCTCTTACGTCCTTAGAACTAATTTAAAGCGAACATATTTATATGTATATTTTGTAACAAGTCGAATTTTCTTCGTGTTTGTAAAATAAATTAAAAGTGTTAAATAAATTATTTAGACTATAATATATGACTAATAGAGACGCGGGGAGTGTAAATATTGAAAAGACCAGCTGGTCACTGCCAAAATGCTAACTGTATGTATGTACATCGATTTGGCGTCACTGTTAGTTGACTATAAGTTAAGGCTGTATATTGATCAGTCAAAATTGTCAGTACAGTACTTGAATCTAGAGCTCCGTAAATGGTATAGTAAGTTAGTAAGCCATGTACGATAAAAAAACACTCGTTCGGAATCGTGAAAAAACGCCTTGAATAATGTATCGGATATGCAATACTGGTGCAAATTTTACACGCATTGTAATCTTGAATCTTGCCGATACGGTACCGTTTTTTGCTACCAAGACTCGTTCTAGAGTGATCATACTTTTCGTTAAATTCAGCAATTTTGTATAGGACGAGATAATCGCTCAATAACTGTCAGTTTTGACCGATCACTGCGATTATTTAAAGCCTTTAATGGAATAAGTACCTACGTGAAGGAAGTTGACGATCAATGTTGGTTTGCTTTCACCGACTTTTTTGTTAAATAGGTGTATGTATTTAAATCTGATCTCGTTCTTTATTTAAATCGATGGTGTGCTTTTTGTCTGAGTGTTTATTAAGATATTAAGTCATTGGAAAAATGAATGACGTGTAGGGGTAGGGTATCCAGATTTTTGATAGATGCTTGATTTATGAACCTTTGACGACTCATTGACATTTGACCATTTTGACCTTTTCATTTATTTGTGTACAAATTCACATTTGTACCTTCATCTCATTACCTAATAATTTAATAATAAATATACAATTTGCTTTAAAGATAATTCCCTAAAGTTCAACAAAAACGCACAATTGAATCAAACGGATGATACTTGCTATCACAAAATGTATGATTGTAATTTAATAAAAAATATTTATATTTTGTATTCATATAATGCATCACTTGATATATAAAATGTGTTTTATTTTTAATTACCCTGTTTACCATTGGTCTACAAAAAGGACACTAGCCGTAACGTAGCAACGTCACTTTTCTAAGTTTTATATTCGGTGATCTTGGTTTGATTCCGCATACTGTGTACTTTTTAAAGGCCAATGAGCGTTAACGTGTTAGTTATATAAGTAAGTTTTGCTATTGTTTTGAGGCCGTATTTTTATAAATAACTAAATTAAAACAGTACTGAATCTCTTGAACGGACTGCGTCTACGCGTATGATTTTACAGGCACAAATCTAGTGGAAAGCTGAAACCAGTATTAATTATTGTAGCAATCTAATGTCAATTTCGCAGTACTTTTAGTAAGAACATAGTTTACTTATTCTCGACTGCAACACGTATGTGAAAAAGAGTTTCTTTCGAATAAAATGCGAAGAAAGCGTATAGTAGACCATAGTATGATATGTCAATTAGGAGCTAGATTTTTTCCTGGTTTTTATTCCACTAAATGTGTGTTTAAGGTTATGCTTAATTGTATTCAATTACCAGCTTGAATAAGTTACCAAAAAGTATCGGCCCTGTTCTGTGTTCCTTGTGTTTTTTTAAGTATTTATTTTAGATATAAGTCATATACTTTCCTTTAGCGTTAATAGACATGTCTTTATGTCTTAAATGAATTTATAGTCTACGCTCTACGTGATCATTTTAGAAAACTTGTAGTCTCTTTGGAATTTGTTTTTGTACTTCGTTTAGTAATTGAAGACCGAGGAAAAAGCATGAACGGTCAGAGTTTTTGCAAATGTAAATTAGGCGGATTAAAGGCTCAAGTTCATTCTTTTAGTAAAATTTGCAAAAACCACACGGAAGCTGTTGTATTTTTTCTCTGAAAAAGGAACGTGATTCGGCGAAATATGTGTACATATCTTTGACGTTGACTGTTCATGGAAAAACAATATTAAATAGATATATATTGTATACATACGAGTTGTGGAAATACCTTTTTTCAAGGCTAATAAAATTTTAAAGGTTTGGTCTTTTATATTAGTTAGTGGAAACATTATTTATTGCTGAAACTCGTGAGACATACAACATTATATTTTTACAATTTAGTGATATATGTATTTACAAATTGAATAACCCACATGGAATTACTGATATATTCATGTATTTTCATTCATTCGAAATATACGTTACATATTTGTCTATGAAATAATAAAGCAGAAGATCTTAATAAAGTACAAAATGTATTGCCAAGGCATTATAAAAGTCACACCTTGTTTTCATTTGTTTGATTTTCGCTTACATTTTAAATGATATTCAATTTATCAGTATATTGACCGTGTCAATTTAAGTTTCAGATCTCATATTGATACATTGAAATGTATTCATACATACGTAAATAGCCACGGAACTATATGTTACAGGTGGTAACTTATCTTAATAATCTTTTAAGTATTAATTTATTATCATTTTAATTTATTATAAAAAGTAATGTATGCATTTATTCATAACATTATTAAAAATGTTCTAGATTGAGTTCTAAAAATAGAAGTGAGAATACAACTAGTGAAGTCTTTGGTATGTTTTATGTAACTGAATGATGTAAACAGTTAGTTTATTTATTTTATTTATTTATTTATTATACTCGCACACTCGTTTGTATTGTACTCATGAAAAATATCTAATACGTGTCATTGTCTAGCGAAATTTGTTGTGCGTCTAGCTTCTCCGTCAATTGAGACTATTGACCTTTAAAAAGGACTAAAGGTAAGTTTTGTTTTATGTGCAACAGACGTAATGAACAAAATACGTTTTCTTCATTATACTTGTTAACTCCAATCAACGAGGGGTTTTACACGCTTTAACTCGCTATATTTTGCGGGAGACCATGCCCATTGCCCAGTATAGGCTAGAAATTATGACATTTAGACGGCTCATTTTCAATAAAATTACTGTCTGCTCTAGATTGCCATTACTTAGCTGTGGATTTGTATGTCAAAGTTAAATCCTTCGTTGACTGGATTGCTTAAACTCTAGCAGGTTTATAACATTATGGTTTGAATTCGGTACAGATACAGTATCTATATTTTTGTACGAATATCGTAGTGCCCCGGTTTGTCCGTACATCAGTTAACCTAATTGTACGTAGAGTAATGTTAATTATTTCTAAGTATGTATCGATGGTTCTTGATGTATATAAAGATGTGGAAATCGTGTACCTACTTTTTTATTGTCCTTAAATATCCCAAAAATAAGTAAATTCGTAACAGTACTGCCTGCCAGTTTCTTAGTAAAGGTTGCCGCTAGGCAATCATGTTTTTTTGAGAGAGACGTAAGACAAAGTAAAATGCGACAGCTGTCTCTGCAAAGCCGTTGTGGGGGGCGCGGGTAGAGGATCCAGCAAGACGACAAGCTCGACGACTGTGTCAGCGAGGGCGCGGCTCCACGATAGCTATCTCCGCTGGCGTTCTCGGGGGTTCCAGTGGAGGCATGCAGCAGGCGTATGTTTGCCATTTTATCACTTTTCGCTGTGGATAAGGCGCAGGGAGTGCGAGAGTCATGGATATCTTATCCACAACGATTGATAAAATGGCATCCATGCTTCGCCCGCATGACCCCGTATCATGGTCGGCGTTCACACGATAAGTGATAAGATAGAGCGTACGTCACTGCCTGACAACGTTCGATAGAATGAGACGACGCTCTTTTCGCGTGATAAGGCCGACCATGATACGGGGTCTGGCTAGACGTCCGCGTCAGCGGCGCGAGTGTAGGCGTCTACGATAGCAGCATTTCTGCTGGAGTTTTCGGTGGTGCGGGTGGAGGCGTCCTGTCCCCCTATTTGTAACTTGTTTTAGCTCACCTAGACGCTCACCCACAAATACTTAACACCGCGATGCGTAGTAATCAAGCCTAGGTAGAGGCCTAGTTTCGTGACGTTACAGAATAGGGGGGCTGGTTTGATGTCGGCGTCAGCGAGAGTGTGCCGTCCATGACAGCTGTCTCCGCTAAGGCGTCGGGAGACCGCGCGTTGTTCTACAGTGATATGCAAAATGCGACTGCGAATAATAGTCCATTTTAGTTCGACATGGGTTTAAGAAACATAAGTCATGTGGCCCGTGTTCTTTTGCCTGTAACAGTTCAAATAAGTTGTTAAAAAAAATGTTAAGTAGTTAGGTACAAACTTTTCTTGCCTACTGCACTTATTCTGCAGTCGTCAACTAGGCACTCGTTGAGGGGGTTCCATGAGCTGAAACATCAGGTTTATCTTGTGTACCTACCTATACCTACTAATTGGCATCCTCTCTTCATCGTCAGATCAGCTCGGTAGTATAGGTACTCGCCGTCAATGGACTTAGCTAAGTATGTATAAACAAAGGAGGTAACTTTGATTGGTCACTGTTTCTCCTTGAATTTTCACATCACCTCATCGAACACCACTGAAACTATACAGTCGTTGTCGGTCGTCACCGTAAAATACACAACCATAACATAATCTTGGATATTTAATCAAAAGTTTAAAATGGTTTCATAAGTTAGGTTATAAAACATGACATGATGGAATTATGTTTTTTTTTATTTTTATTCTACAATTATCTATGATGGGTAGTGTTGTGACTAAAGTTGGTGATATTGTAAAGCCGCTACACACTACCCAACTCACTCTCTGTGCCTGCCATCGCGCTTGTGTACACTACTCGGTAGTTTTATCAGAGGGTAAAGTGGTTAAAAATAAAAGACCGGGTTGCACTCCGGGAGTGCCGGCAGAAGTGAAAACTAGAATAATTTTAATTTTGCAAATAAAACCCTTCCTACCCCTCCCTCCCCCTGCGTGCCAATATATCTAATAACAACCTTATTATTAGTACGCTATAGTTCAACTTAACTCAGCAAAATTGATGAAAGAGACGATGAAATAAAATACCAATCTGTTTTTGCCATTGCCAAATATTTTTCAAAGATTTATCTCTTTAGGAATAACGTCCAAATTAGAACTATTCGATTTTACATCACCCAGCAAAATTGCTGAACGAGACGATGAAATGAAATACCAATTTGTTTTTGCCATTGCCAGATATTTTTCAAAGCCTTATTTAGGAATTTTTAGGAATAACGTCCAAATTCGAACTATTCGAATTTCTCAATAGCAAAACGGTAAAGGACGCCAAACACGGCGGTGGAAAAAATTACAAATTTATTTGCAGAATATGCAATTGCAAAAAGTGTTTAACGGCTTTATATTCTAACGAATAGTGTTCAGTTTAGAATGAAGTCGAATCGGCTAACAGCAAAGTATAAAAGTTTGGTAAAACAAAACGGAATTTGCATTTACGGAAAATGTGTTACGACCTTATACTGTTAACAATAACGTACAAATTAGAACAATGTGCCCCTAGTCAAACCCCCGTTTTCCCCCCTGCCCCCAAGCCTCGTCCCGAATCTCTCACACAAAATCTGTCGCGAGTTTAACAATTTTTGCCCATCCCAAAAAGTGCTCAGCGCAGCTAAAGAAGTTTTCACTTCAAAAATATACAGGGTGGAAAGATAAGTCGAGCCCTGGAGGGAAACTACCTTAAATCCTTAAGTTGGCCCATTTTACTTAAAGGAAACATTCCTTTATTTTTAAAAAGAAACAGAACTGCATTTAAAGATTTCCGAAAATCGCTTGCCTCGCCCGGGATCGAACCAACTAAAATTAAATAAAAAACAAACTCCCATTTTATTACACTAATCGATAGGATTATTATTTAGGATAAAAAAAATCTGAGAAACATTTGGTCTTAAGAAGAAGAGTCGCAAGCAACAAGTCCAGACCTGACGCCCATGGACTTCTTTTTATGGGGTCATGTAAAAAATGTTATTTACGAAACCTGTTATGAAACCGTGCAAGAGCTAAGGGTTGCGGTAGAACATGTTATTAGGGGCCTAGACCACCTCACTTTGCTGAAGGCTATACGAAATGTCAACGGAGACTACATTTGTGTATCCGGAACGAGGGGGCTGATTACGAACAATTTATCAGTAAAATAATTTAAGTGTAACAAATTGATAATAAAATAAAGTTAATGATTTTTTTACGATCATTTTTATTCTTACGACCAACTGTTTGTTAGAAAAATTTTATCCTGAATAATAATCCTATCGATTAGTGTAATAAAATAGCGAGTGTTTGTTTTTTTTAAATTTTAGTTGGTTCGAGTCCCAGGTGAGGCAAGCGAGTTATTGAAAAACTTTGAATGCGGTTTTGTTTCTTTTTAAAAATAAAGGAATGTCTCCTTGAAGTAAAATGAGCCAGCTTAAGGATTTAAGGTAGTTTCCCTCCAGGGCCCGACTTATCTTTCCACCCTATATACTTGTTTTTAATTTTCCATATATTCATATTCGATATGTTTTGACATAAAAGAGTACCTCCAGTAAGAGTCTTCCCCATCACTAGTAAATTCATCAATCAGAGACACTTTAAATATGGCGGTTTGTTTACATACTTAGCTAAGTCCATTGACGGCGATTTACTGTAATATTGCGTTGTATCACAAAACCTACATAAATATACAAAATTTGATACGCATACTAATGAAATGAACTAAGAACGCAAATTAAATAAAAGCTTGTAAGAAAAAAGTGGTTTCCAAATATCGTATTGAATTTGCTCATAAGTATACCTACGTATTTTCCATGGGAATAAACTGAAGACTGGGTGGGTAGTCTTCATATGCGCACGGACATATGACATTTCCAATATTATCAGTAACGGTACATGTCAAGACAAGCCCAACTTGTACAAACCTACCCGTCCTTACCACATTAGTATAAGCTCTGAAATAGCTCGCTCAAAAACTCGGTGAGTTTGTAACCGTATCACTGTCAGCCCGGACGCGTAAACAACCGAAGTTCAACCTTATCCGAACGGGATACAGTGCATTATTGCTTGTGGCAGCCGTCAGGTAAGATGGTGGTCTGCACAGTGACAGCCCTGAAGGCCTGACTGACGGCGGCGGCGCTTTGAAGCGGCGTTTTTGTAGTGAAGGCTGCGGCGCAGCGAGGTAGGGTTGACAGATTGAGATTATAGCCCGTTCGACGATACGATAGGGTGCGTCCATCTTGGTATTGAATACTGTACCTACAGTGTACGAGATTTGGGACTGGTCTTTGGACAGTTCCAATATGATGTAAAGAGTGATGTGGCTAGAGTAAATCGATTGTCATAATATCCGATTACGATTGATGATGGCTAATAAAAGGAATCGATTGATTACTGTGTAATAATTATTTTTAGGAAATCAAATATAGAGCCTATACACTGTCGTCTGCTAACACAAGTGTCCTGTAAGTAAAGAGAGAGACTGATAGTGCGAGAAAAATTTAAAGAGATCGCGCGCCGTGCAGAAATCAATGCCATATTTTCAAAGGCAACATTTTGCACAATCAAATATGTCGGTTTCGATCGATGTGATTTTATTTCGTACTATCGTAACAGTAATTAAATAATACATTGTTATTTTCTCATTCACAATCATTTGATTCATATCGATTTATTTCTAAATTGACAGACTCCAAACGATTAAAGCCGTATATCACTAAATTTAAAAATAAAAAGTCGTAGGACGTAATGGTTTGCATACCGAGTTTTCAATGCTAATTTCTATACAAATAAGCCGTAAAAAATATGACAATAATTTTATAAGTGCTAAAAAGAGCGTGCATGGAGATTGAACTTTGTTTTGTAACTCGGAAGCTATTGAAACTTTTTTTATTATTTCGATGAGCAGTGCCAATTTACGTTATATGGGTGTCGCGATGTGTCAAAAGACCAGTTCCAAATCTCGAACACTGTAATGGAATGATCTAGAAGTACTCTCTTTATATTACCAGTGGCTCTGTGAGAACTAGACGCACGAGCATGCCTTTCTTGAAAATATTTTTTAAAGTGGCACGACTTAAAACAGCCGCGAGTCGGACCCGCGCACCGAGGGTTCTGTACAAACCTGTAGGTAGGTAATTAAAGGTATTGTAGACCTGAGTATTTGATATGAATTTCAATTTAATAGTTACCTCTACGCGTTCATGAGGAAAGGGGTAATTTCTTTAAAATTATTAAAAATATAGGTACAATACAATACAATACAAATACTCTTTATTGCACACCTCACACAAACAAAGCAGTTATAAAGAGAAATAATACAATAACATGTAGGTAGAGGTAGACAACAGGCGGTCTTATCGCTGAAGAGCGATCTCTTCCAGACAACCTTTATACCTTTAAATATTTTTATTATACCTATGATGTAACTAAAAGTTAACGGTTTTCGCAATTTTTCCTTTATCTGTGCTATAAGACGTTGCTTCGTACCGAATTTCAAGATTCTGAGTTCACGGGATACCCTATAGGTCTAAATTCCCTTGCGAGTTTCGAAATTTTGCGGCATAAAACGGCTGTATCTTTCGATTGCGTTGGCTTAGAAGTTTTTTTCACAGTTCCAAGGGACAGTAGAACTGAGTACCTATTTGGTATACATTTTAGCTTGATTTTAGCACGCTTTCCTGAGAAAAAGGGTCTTGACAGACAGACGGACGGACGGACGGACAACAAAGTGATCCTATAAGGGTTCCGTTTTTTCCTTTTGAGGTAAGGAACTCGAAAAATATTTAATTACCGTAGTTAACAGGCTCACGTGAGTCGGTTGAGAAATGCTCCCTGTAGAGAACAGCGGAAACTGGACGGACAAAATATTTTCGGCCCAAGCTCAAGCATAGAACTTCGTTCGTTTCGCTCGCTTGTGCGATGATGCTATGTGTTTTGATTATTTCCTTGGCCTTTGATAGACCGAGATGGGAGAGAAGAAGAGCTTAGTCCGCACAATTTTGACGTTAAATCTCATACCAAGCGCTTATTTAGTTTTTGCCAAATTGAGCCAGCACTGGTTAGTAGCATACGTCCCTCTCGCTGTTCTAGACTTACTTCCTATCGGAAGACAACTCCGACATAAACGCAATCATGCTAGTGAGGCTGAAGCTCATTTAACAAGCGACCGACGACCGTAAATAGGTAGTTCTCCGTTTTAACTTGGGTAAAGATTCTTTCGTATGTCCGTTTGTCCGGTTGATTTCCTCTACAGGTCGCTTTTCTAAACTAATTCAAATGATTTTTTTAAAGCAGGTTCAATAGTTGTAGGTGCCCATAGAAATTTTTGCAATTATTTTTTCGTTGTTTTTAATTATGCGGTCCCGCGAGAATCGCAAGTTGTACAGCTCACAGAGCCACTAGTTACTTATTAGAGTTATTTGTATGGCAAGTCAGTCAGAAAAAATTAAGTGCACTGACATCGAGTGAATGTTTATCAAGAGTATACCGCCGGTTCAGGAGGCTGATTCAACTTTTTGCCGAAGAGACCAAGGCGCGCTGGCACTTTGAGGCATTTCAGGCATCTTGGGAACTAGGAAGGAAGCTGACCGGTAATGGAATAAACTAGGGGAATTAAGTATGCACCCTAGTCGTAATTAATTAGTTTAATGTAACTATAAGTATTAATTTATTGAAACAATCATTAATTTTGAGACCCTGTACTTGAGTGAAACAACATATACAACTACTTATACCTATCAAAGTAGTGGAGTATTCTTCTGAAAATCTCTGAAGTTGCCCTAACAATGCGAGTAGGTATAGATAGTTCCTTCTAGATCATGAATACTGATTTCCAGATAAACCATTAAACATACAATCACTTTCAACAGAAACTTTCGTGTAACCCGCATTTGGCCGCTCACTTCGTTCGCTCTATGCGGGTTCCACTAAAGTTTCTGTTGAAAGTGATTGTATGTTTAATGGTTTATCTGGAAATCAGTATTCAATATCTAGAAGGAACTATCTATACAATGAATTATTGCATTCGGTATGGAACAAGTAACAAGTCAAAAAACAAAGCAGCGCCTGAAGTCAATGTCATCTTCAACTAACGTACATACATAGGGCTTCCCCCGCTGTGGAACGCTTGCTCAATTCAAACGAATGTTTGGATGTAGGCGTTACTAAAAACGGAATGTACAAAAGATAATATTAACCTAAATTATAATGCAACAAATCATTATTTTAATGACTTTCATGATTACATGACGTCTATTTGAGAAATATGAAGTTTGTCAAGCAGCCTCAAACCATGCAACTCGAAAAAGTTGCTTTGAATTGTCACAATCAAAATTTGCGTCATGGTAAACTTTTACCTAACACAATCCGTAGCATAATTTGTGGTCCTTCTAATTGCGGCAAGACCAATTTAATAATAGGTCTTCTATTACATGAACAGGGTTTGCGTTTTCAAAACGTATATGTTTATTCTAAAACTCTTTTCCAACCTTTGTACCACTATTTAGAACGAGTATTGTCACTAGTTTCTACAGTAAAATATTTCAAATATCGTGAAAACGATGAAGTGTTAAGTCCTAGGGATGCAACAAATAACTCAGTAATCATATTTGACGACGTTGCGTGTGAAAACCAAAATAATATAAGGGATTACTTTGCAATGGGACGACACAAAAATATTGACAGTTTTTACTTGAATCAAACATATAGCAAAGTACCTAAACAGTTAATTAGAGATAATGCAAATTTGATCATTTTGTTTAAGCAAGATGACATTAATTTACGTCATGTTTATGACGAACACGTGGGAGCTGATATGGAGTGGGCTCTGTTTCGTAAGATGTGTGCGACCGTATGGGACAGACCGTACAGCTATTTAGTGATAAATAAAGATTGCGCGAAAAATTCAGGGGGTTACAGGATGGGATTTGACACATTCATTGTTTTCGATTAATTACATATTTAATGCTCATACAACCCCGTCAACCGTCATTGTTTTTTATAATTCGATTAAGGTAAGATCACCTGAAAAATGGATATAAAGAGAACTTTAAAAGAGAAAGTACTTGAATCAGCTGAAGCTGTGAAAAAAAAGGTTAAATTAATTCGTGACATGAAAACTACTAACGAAATGGTGTTGGAGTCAGTTTTAAAACCAATAACGGAGCCTCTCAATGAAATGGTTAAAAGTAACCAAAATTACGAGCATAAACCGTACAAAATGAATAACATAAATTTGAAGAATGAATTTGATGATGGCAAAATAAAGTGGGGAAATACGGTTGCTAAAAGGCTTAAATTTAGTCCTCTTGAGGAAAGTAAAAGTGACATTGATAGCAATGATCAGACCATTGTGCAGGAATCTACTAACCTCCATCCTCATCATGATAAAGATGACAGTGATAGTAACTCGAATGAAAGCGGAGAAAGTGACGATTCAGATAAGACAGATGATGCTTCTTTTAAGACGACCGATTCGTACTCTTCTCCTCGTGATGATCCTACTTGGCAAATATCTTCAACTAATTTCGAAAACATCCCTTTCGGCGTGCGAATGGAACGCGGCAAACTTATGCTCGGGTCTCAATTGGTAGTCATAAATAACAGAAAATTAGAGGTTAACAGACATACTTACAATATAACAGAAGGCTTGGATGAATTGTTATTTAAAAAGGTACCAAATTTAGATATCATTACTGAAGATGACAAACGCATATATAAAATACTGCTCATAGAAACGAATGCACACAGGCGTGATTACAACCCAAATAAACCTATCAAAAGTAATAAAGGAAGAAAGTATTTATACATTATAAAACCACTCTTCAAATTATCTAAAGAGCGTTTAATTAGCAGCGATAGCTGTTCACAAGGGCGAGGTCTACCCTCCATGAAAAAAGCGTACCGTAGTGTTTCGTATGTTTATTGGGATGATCCTAACGAGTTAGTTGAAAGACTAAAGCTACTTGTTGCTTCCCGTGATGCTGGTAATACTGGATTAGAAAACGAAATCATATCTATAATTGAAGAGCTGCGAGAGGCTGGCTTAGTTAATAAATAATATATAACACCTACACAAGTACTTATTAGGTCAGTCCATTAGAGGATTTTGTCAACAAACAAATTAATAAAAATGAATGTGGACAAATTCGGACATCACGTTCATAAACGTTTACGTGTATCTGACATTTCTGAATTCAATCATAAGGCTCTTCTTCGAACTGAGAATGGAGATTTTGATTTACAATCAGCAAGATTAAAAGGTGTTGAGTTTCCAGTATCACCTAAAGATGCGGTAAATAAGCAGTATGTTGATCAGTTCATTAAGAACCTTTACGAAAGGAAAACGCTGGATTCTTTATTTGAAACTATAAATAACCAAATCAAACACATTTTACTTCAGTTGAAGCTAAACTTTTATACGAACAAAGAAATAGATGACATGTTGAAACGATTAAGTGATGGCAAAGCAACAGATCGTAAATGAAATCCACCGGTCGGCTCGCAAAAATTTTCTACGTCGTTCTGTTGTATTAAAAGGTATTGATGACTTATGGCAAGCTGATTTGTTAGATTTACAGAATTTTCAAAAAGTCAATAAAGGGTACAAATACATTTTAGTTGTTATTGATGCATTTTCAAAATGTGCGTGGTGCATACCATTAAAATCTAAAACTAAATTTGAAACAACAAGTGCATTAGAACAAATTATCAAAAGTGCAAAACGTAAGCCGAAATATCTGCAGACCGACTTGGGTAAAGAGTTTTACAATAACGAATTTGAACAATACGTTAAATCAAAGCAAATTAACCATTACTCTACTTATTCAATTAAAAAAGCTTCCATTGTAGAGAGGCTTATAAAAACGCTTAAGAATAAATTATACAAATATTTCAGTTTTATCGGAAACTACAAATGGGTCGGAAAACCTATGAATGATATCGTCAATTCTTACAATCGGTCAGTTCATCGTACAACAAAATTTAGACCGGTTGATATTAATTTCAATAACGAAGTAGAAGTGAAAGAAAATATAAAAAAATCGCGACCTACTCTGCAATCAAAGCCAAACAAGTTCAACTTGGGAGATCATGTACGTATCAGCAAATACAAAAGAGATTTTCATAAAGGTTATACTCCTAACTGGACTACAGAATTATTCAAAATAAAACAAGTAAATAAATCACAACCGGTTACTTATGTCCTAGAAGACCAACGAAAAAATGTTATATTAGGTACTTTTTACGAACAAGAACTTCAAAAAACAAGGTACCCTGACGTTTACCTCATAGAGAAGGTGCTAAGAAAAAGAGGCAATAAATTATACGTTAAATGGTTAGGTCTTAAAGACACTGAAAATAGTTGGATCGATCGAAAATCAATTGTCTAGTTATATTTATAATCTCGCATGAATATGCATTTGTCATTAATAAATGAGATATGAAAGGAAGTGGACTTTTAAATAGTGTGATTAATAATCTACCGTTTGAATTACACTTACCCGGTTATAACTATTGCGGACCTGGCACAAAACTACAAAAGCGGTTACTAAGAGGTGATAAGGGAATCAATCCTTTAGACGATGCTTGTATGCAACACGATATAGCCTACGATAACAATTTAAATTTAGAAGATCGTCATATAGCTGACTTAAAGCTTTATAAAATGGCTAAGCAAAGAATGAATGCGAAAACCGCTGGAAAAGGAGAAAAACTAGCATCTTGGTTAGTAAGCAAAGTAATGAAATCAAAAATAAAAGCAGGCGCAGGTGTAAAATCATTTAAACATTTGGTTTCTAAAATTAAAACCGAATTAAAAAAAAAAAAAAAGGGGAATATCATCAACCATGCATATGCCGCAGCTAAAAAAATATTTCCTAACTACTGTAAAGTACGAATTCCTCGTATGATACCACTCCCCAAAACTGGAGGTATTTTGCCTCTCATACCCATTTTTGCGGGCTTATCAGCATTGGGTTCATTAGCAGGAGGAGCAGCAGGAATAGCTAAAGCAGTTGGCGATTACAAAGCAGCAAGAAGTAAATTGGAAGAATCAGAACGACATAACAAAATGATGGAATCTATTGCGCTAGGCAAAGGATTACATATAAAACCATACAAACATGGACGTGGATTATGTTTAAAAACTTCAAAAAACTAAATAACAGACTACCCAGAAGAGCTCTTACAAATATAGACATCCTAAACAATTCCTCAGATATACCATATTTTAAAGGTGTCTTTATGAGAGACTGTTTGCCGAAACATCCTAAGAAAAAAGAATGTGGAATAATTAATTTAGATGACTCCAAAAACCAAGGAACTCACTGGGTAGCCTATGCTAAAGACGATAGTTATTGTGAATATTTTAATAGCTTTGGGGATATCACACCGCCATTGGAATTAATAACCTATTTAAAAAAATATGATATTTTTTACAATTATGATGTGTACCAAAAATTTGACACTGTTAATTGCGGACATTTGTGTCTGAAATATTTGAAACGTTTTTGGAACCAGCGTTTAAATTGATGATCACAATAAAAACTTTGTCATTAACACGATGTCTTTCACTTTGTCTATAACTGGGACCTCCTCTACTTTAACGACAAACCATTCGCCTGCTCTTCAGCTGGACGGTGAATATGAGTGTGGACTGTTATATTTATCTACTTTTAATTCGATACCAAATATAGACTACAGAAACAACAAATTTTACTATGGTAAAAATGAAGTGTTAGAAATACCAGAAGGCTCATATGAACTTCAAGACCTCGATGACTATATTATGAGCCATATTCAGGGATGCGCTTTCAAACTAACTTGTAACAACAATACGTTGAAGACCTCTATATGTTGCACTAAAAATGTTTACTTTAATAAAGAACATTCTATTGGTAAATTATTAGGATTCGGTAACGAAACCGTCAAAGCGAATATATTAAGAGAATCACCTTTCCCTGTGTCCATTCTGTCGACACCTATAGTTCGGGTCGAATGTGACATCGTGAGCGGGTCATTTGTAAATGGAAAACCAAGCCATATAATTCATGAATTTGTGCCTAATGTGCCCCCTGGTTATCGAATTATAGAAACACCGAAAAACGTTATTTATTTCCCTGTAACTCAAAATAACATAGGCTCCCTTAAAATCAGAATATTGGACATAAACGATAATTTAGTAAATTTACGTGGAGAGGAAATCCAGATATATTCACATCTCAGAAAAAATGATCGACTTCAATAAAAATGCAGTGTTAAGTACTAATCATGTCAGTACTCTCCGTGGTATCAAGAAACGAAGAGCTAAGAAAAATAAATTAACAAAAGAAAATAAAATATTTCTGAGATCCATTGGCTTGTTAAAATGAGCATATTAGATTTATCCAACTCTGTTAGTTACGACGATACGATAGAAAGTTATGAATTTCATTCGTATAAACCTTATGTGACGAGCTTTAATTTGAACGATGAAATCCGCATACCGATTAACCAACAAGATTTATACGTGCTTCCGTCGGCCAGTACACTATACATAGAAGGCAACATTAATGTGATCAATCGAGAATCAAAAGCGAATGCTTCTAGCGTTCTTTTTACAAACAACCCAATCCTTCATTTATTTCAAGACATTCGGTATGAGCTAAATGGAATTGAGATAGACAGAATAAAAAACGCTGGAGTCACTACTACAATGAAATCTCTTTTATCTTTGAATGAACATGAGGCGAAAATGGCAAAATCGTGGGGATGGGATATTAAAGGTACCAAAATAACCGATGGAACGTTTTCTGTTTCTATTCCATTAAACAAGATTTTAGGCTTTGCAGAGGACTACAACAAAATTATTATTAATTGTAAACATGAACTTGTTCTTTTGCGTTCCAATACTAACTTAAACAGTGTTCAATTGAATACAAATGAATATGTTGACAATATTACTTTAACGAAACTTGTTTGGCGTATGCCCCATATTAAAGTTTCTGATCGAGTGAGGTTAAATTTACTCAAATGTTTGGAGAAAGATCACGCTGTCCAAATTGCATTTAGGAATTGGGACCTCTATGAATATCCATTACTACCTAAAACATCAAAACATTCTTGGGCTATCAAAACTTCATCCCAAATTGAAAAACCTCGTTATGTTATTATCGGTTTAAAAACTGGTAGAAAGAATGCGGCTGATAAAGACATGACACATTTCGACAACTGTAATTTAAGAGAAGTCAAAGTGTTTTTGAACTCTACGTACTTCCCGTATGAAAATTTAAATGTAAGTTTTTCTGGTGGAAAGTTTGCTTTATTATACGAACAATACGCTAAATTCCAACAGTCATATTATAACCGTCCTCAAGCTCCGTTGTTAAGTCCTCAAGATTTTAAAGACGTAGCACCATTGTTTTTCTTGGACTGCTCAAGACAAAGTGATACATTAAAAGCTGGTATTGTCGACGTGCGAATTGAACTAGAGTGTGATCAAGATATCCCTGACGCGACGTCAGCTTATTGTCTAATTTTGAACGATAGCGTCATAGAATACAAACCGCTGAGCAATATTACAAGGAAAATATCATGAGCCCAGAATATTTATTCGTGGATCTTCAAGGCTTTAATCTTAATAAAGAATTTATAATAAAGGAATTTGCGTACAGCACTAACGATTATACACAAGTTTTTTTAGTAAAGCCGCCATACGCGTTTTCACGCCTATCAGAAAATGAAAAAAAACAAGTAAGGTGGTTGGAGAAAAACTATGGTATTTTGTGGAGTGAAGGTTATATTGACTACAGGGAATTCCGAAGAATAATCGTATCCCACCTGAAAGATAAGAAAATTTTTGTAAAAGGTCCAGAAAAAGCACTATGGATTCGAGATTTGTATTCTGACTGTACTATTATAGAATTAGAGAGAAAAGGTTATCCGAATTTTAAATATCTTTATGAAAAATATTGTACCAATGACTCTACGTATAACTGTGTTTATCATAAAAAAAAGTGTGCATTAAAACATGTTATCTGCATTAAAAAATGGAGTTTTGATAACAATATGTTTACGTTTCCAAATGTAGTTAGTTATTAAGTTTTAAAAGTAATATAATACATATAGAGATCAAAGTTTTGTAGACATCATTTTAGCAATTAATTTGTGTTTTAGGATCATAAGTTAACTGTTATTTTAAATAAAAAATACGATTAAAATATATATTTTTTATTTCACAAATTACGTTTACATATTTCTTTAGATATTTTATGAATTAAACTTTCAGCAGAATCTAATATTTCATCAACAGGATCATTGACTACATATTGCGCGCTGAGACTTAAATATTCACCGTCACTTTCGTCAGAACTCAATTCGGTTGGTTCTGTACACTCCGTAAAGTCATATATTTTTATTTGTACTACACGATTTCCCCTTCGAGCCTCCTTACTTATTACAAACGATTTTTTTGCTCGATTATTGCGGTTTTTATTCTTCGGTCTCTTTTTCAGTTCTGATCCCTTTCGCTTTTTTGCACCTTTTTTCATCATAACCTTCTCTGGGTTAGGTGGTTTAGGTGGATCGTCTCTGGTCCATTCTTCCATGCGTTGTGTGAATCCTTCCAAAGGATCTTGCGCATACACGTTAGGGTCGAAGTCTGTTTCCTAAACAAAACCGTACACGATTTAAATAAATGTAACAAACACACAATGAAACATACGGATCGAACGACACCCTATTTTTTAACCATATTAAATTTACTGCGATGATTACGTTAGGAGTTTTACTAAAATGATAACAGATAAGTAATGTCATCTAAAGTCATAAAAGTTAAAATAAGTTGATTTAAAACTTACATGGCTTATGGAAAAACTGTCCATTATAACTGGTAACAACCTGTGTTCAGTGCGGCGCTCCATCAAATGAAATAATAAACCGTAGGAATAAATGCTAGAGTCATCAATATCATAACTTGACGTTAGTAATGCATTTAATACCTTTATAGGTATATGTGAAATAACTAACCAACGTACTCAGTTTACAAATGAAATATAAGTCATGTATAAATGTCAGGAAATATCTTATTAGTCGCATTGTTTTTACGCACAAGCAAAATTAAGAAAAAATGATGTATGTATAATTATGTAATTAATCTAAATAGGATGACATTCGGTCATGTTTTATCTTGTTTGAGGTATGAAATTTTGAAGAGTAAAATAAAACAAATCTGTCGCAGTTATTCTTTATTTTTCAATCATTTAATTATACATGGATGAAAATTATGTACTTATACACAGGTTATAACCAATATTACTAATTACTAATTATTTTATTACTAATTAATTGCATAGTGTGGCATTACATTATAATTCTCTTATGACCCCAGGCTAACGTGGATATTTTATCATTAATAATAAACCTTTTATCATCTTTATTACATAATGCAACTTTATTTACAGTCTGGGTGAATACTTCATGCTTAATCGATTTAAAAAGCACTTGTTTCTTGCGTATTATTTGGTCATTAAGGAGCACATTGGTATAATCAGAAATACCCAGATTTTGAACAACAGGTTTTTTAACTCCTTTTGCTTTTTTAATAGAATACTCATTATTTGTTGTTATACAATATAATTTCGAGCGCAAGCCGACAAATTTTTTTATAACTTTGCCTGAAAGCTCATCTTTAAACAATCCAGGAACTTTTTTATTTTTAAGTGGGATATTAAATTGGTTATTTAATTCTAAATTGCTTGTATCGAAATGTTTTAAAAATCGCTGCCGCAAGTCATTGTAAAAATCATGCGTTTTTATAGAATATACAAATGAGTCAGTATCCGTATACATCAGAGTTACACGGTTGGAATAATATGGCTTTATAACCGAGTAGTGAAAGTCGTACATATGGCTTTTGGATAATTCAAGCACAGAAAATCCTATGTAAATCGGTTTGTTTAGTTCAACACTTTCGGGTTTCATTTGAATTGCGACTAAATCATCTGACAAAATGGATATGCGATGAAAGTTGGGCTTGTTTATTAATTCACTAGCACCGATTTTTTTTTTAGAAATGTTATTTTGATCATTCCAAGTATTAACAAATTTGACAGTCACTCTTCTTTCAGTGTTTTCTAATGTTTTTCCGAATACGCTATTATTTAATAATTTAAAAAAGTCTTGTTCAAATGGAGACACAGCCTTTTTCCTTAACTCGGTATTTAAATCAATATATTGTTTAAGGAATGTACTCTGTTTGAATTTGATAATGCGGTGGATTTTTTTTAATTTGAGCCCATGCTTAAGACAAGTCTTAAGGTGAACATAGTGTATGACATAATTGTACTTATCATACAAATTTGGCACAAGTTTTTCCATCATCCCTCCAGGTGGAACCATTTTTTCTGCACAAAACGGCAAGTCGTTGTGATTAGTATGGAGATGGGCAGGGTATTGTATGTCACACATTAAAAAATAACCCCAAGCCCCATCGTCGGGTATATCCATAACTACAAATGACTCGATTTCGTTCTCGCTCAACCATTGAAAACCTGAATAAGGTAAATACTGACACATACTATAACCATATAGGTTATTACAGTCTATGTACACGAGATATGATTCCGGTTTACTACAATCATAATCATTACAATACATATTATTCGCTTCGGCATATCTATTCGAACACAAACATATCCCGCCTCGAATTCCGCTTTGAATCATTCTAAACATTTCAAAATCATGTATTAATTCAAGAGTGACACCGGTTTTAAGCAGCATTGCGTCGTAAGATAAACTAGGCGCTGTTAAATAGAACGCGGGATCTAATTTGTAATGTGTTTTACTTGTTCTTCGAAAATTCTCAAAGATATCAGTGAGTAACAAAACGTCAGTTTTTAAATAAAGGTCGGTGTATTGTCCCATATCCTTGATTCTAAACGTATCCCATACTAATTTAGCATGCTGAAATTGTTCTCTAGTTACTGATTCGTTTGTGATTGAACTAAAAAAATCTTTTTGCTGAGGTAATTTTTTTTCCTCATACGATTGCCAAGTTTTCATGTGTTCATATGGGTAAATACCCTTTCGCAGTAATAATTCGAATTGATTCGTGTGGGGGAAAGTTTTCTGTAAATGGTAAAAATCCGTTTTGTTCATGCTTTTCGCGAGGTTGTCTAAACTGCTACTCAAAAATTTAAAAGAATCTACAAAGCGGAGGGGAAAACAATTTTCTTCACTATTGAGAATCACATACTTTGTAAATGAAATGTATTTTTCCATAGATTTTGGAATTAATTTTACCTCTCCAGGAGTTTTACACAATTCTTTAATAAATAAGTGGCAATCATATCCTGACAGATTATGAAAGAAAACCGGTAGAAATCGAGGAACTTGTAGTTTTAAGTTGCACTGTGAATGCGCAGCGCCACGATATTGACCTGTTAAGTGACAGTGATCTCGAACTTTATTATCTTCCCATAACAAGCCGTGACAAATATAGCAAATATAGGCATTAGAAAATGCTTCGCGGTCTGACTCGGTGAATATCATGGGCTTAGTTATTCGTAAAATATTAGATACATGTTCCACTTTTTCATAGAGTGATTGAACAAAAAGTTTAACACAATCGGAGCCACGATACGAAACAAAATCATTTAATGTTTCATCATACGAACATACAAGCTTAAAAGCAAACGCCACTGGTACATGTTTTTGAAATACAAAGGTGTCTGATTTTGCAGGGTCGTTATCGCAGCCCTGATAAGTCTCTAACATTGTCTCAGCATCGGCATATATTACAAATGGGACTGTTTGTGTACGCTGATAATTATTAAATCGAATATAACTGCCTGGTTTCGGTAACATAGTCGCAATGCCTACGCAATTGTGCATACTTAGTTGATTATCGCTATTAAAGAATAAAAGACAGTCATCGCAAAAATGTAGCGTGCAGTGATGTTTAGTAATTTGATTCCGTACGAGTCGAGACAAGTTTTTAATAAGACAATAATGCTTCTGGTCATCTTTTTCCAATAACAGTAAATTTATTTTATGGACTCTTTTAAACTGAGACTTGTAAAGAGGTCCAATCACTCGTCCGTTTTTAAAACCATAAACATTAATACATACATTATCATTGTTACTTTCAAAAACTGAAATGTCCATAAAATTTACTGGATATGATAAACCTTGTATATTCAAAACATTTTTAAAATGTGGATAAGAGGTTATCCGGTTGACATTTCGTTTAGCAGGATATAACCCTGCCACGATGCTCCATAGAAAACAAAATTTGTCTGTATTTTTTACATTTATACATGCCTTTTTATTTTTAATTTGCGCAGGCAATTCAAAGAAACTAGATCCTCTCATTGGTTCGTATTTATTTATGTTAACTTCAAGGTGACAATTACTTAAAAATGACCATCCACTGTCTTTATGCTGAAAATTTTCTATTTTCCGCATCAGATCTGCAATGACTGATGAATAAATTGCTTCGAAATCGAAATGTGTATAAATTACGATGTTTTTTGTGCAAAATGATTTTATTTCTTGAGTATCATTTTTGCATAAGTAAAATAAACTATATAGTTCAAAATTAACTTTCACCGACGTATGCGTTTGAATTGCTTCATTTATTAAATACTGCACTTTATCACGAACTTCATTTAAGAACTCTGCTGGTAACAAATTATCTTTATCATTGTTTGCAACTATTTTATATGTAGCAATTCTAGACCGAAACGCAGATGAAACTTTATAGACATCTTTCATATGCTCCTCCGAACAATTTTTTTTATGCAAATTGCTGCGCAAATGACCAATCCATTTTCTTTTTTCAACATTAGCAGAACAACTTGAACAAAATGGCATTTCAAATAAATTCTGTAAACAGTTAACGATACGTTAATGTACCACCAATTTTTTTGTTTAATGAAAAAATTATTTAAAGAGTATATGTATGAAGCTAGCTCACACTATGCAGATGTAAAAATAAAATAAAGGAATCTTCGTAAATTAACAAATGTAGCGTTCTCAGGTAAAAGATACCCTTTGTGTAGGGGTGTCAAGAAGACAAAATACTATATAGAAATGGAATTATAATTGGACTTAAAAGACGATCGATAAAGTGTCACCTTTTACCTAAGAACGTTACAAATTAAAAAATGTATGTAAACGTGAATGGATTAAGTAGCTTTTTTAGCATAAAATACTGATTCAGCCTCGTCTAATACATTGCGTACTGCTTTACAAAAGCCCTGTAGCTGTTTCCAATCATCGCCATCAGGATTTAATTGGATTTTTATAGAGGTCAAGGCCTTTTGCCAACGCTCTTCAGAACGTGTGGAAATTGCGTCACTTGTCTTATATACCTTTAGTTCGGCATAAAATTCCCCGTCGATGTTCATACGACGAACCACTGATCCGTTAGCTACGCGTGATGATAACACCGACGGCAGCAAGGTGGAGGTTACTTGAAGATCTGCAGACGCTTCTTCCTCTGTCAGTAACCCGAACAAATCGTATGGTTGGAGGACGGGTGTTTCTCCATGTATTTTTGGCGATCTGTGAAACACAGGAACATTGTAAATTAAAAAGGTATAAAAATAATTTAGTCATAATACGCGAATTATTACTATGGTCGTAACTTTCAAATCTGTGCATATAATTAACGGGTAAGTACATACTATATTAAGGAAATACAATACATCATAATCGCAACATTATGCTTATCTACCCTGGAAAACTATAAAATTCAAACAAATATTACTTACGATTTAGGGGGACAAGTCTTTCGCTTCTTAGCAATGGTTTCTTTTCTTTCCGCGTTCTCCGACCTGAAAAATACCGATAATAGTGTAAATATTATACGTTGCCATGTTAATTGTATTAAGGTCGTATTGATAAAGGTATACAAAAACCATAAAAAGAGTCAACTATAACCAAAGAACGACAAAATTTGAAACAATAATTATAGTTTAGCAAACATAAAATATTATTTTTTATGGTAAAGTATGTAGTATATATTATTATTTCATGTGTAAACGTCAAAAATTAAATACATACTTTTTTTTCGCTGGTGTAATCTTCCGTTTTTTAGATGTCTGTTCTTTTAAAATAACTGTTTCTTCCGAATCAGATCTGAAAGAAAAAATAATGAGGTTAAAACAAAATTTTAATGATTCCAATAAAATCGTATTTAACTAACGAAACAACCCTAAATTTAAAATGCATGTTTACCTGTTCGAATAAACTTCTTTTTTAGGTTTATTTTTGTTAACGATAGGAGTATAATCAAGGCTTTCGTATCCACAACCTTCAGAGTCCGACCTTGAAAAATAATAGAAAATAATTAACTTTTAAATATCATGAGCAAAATAATAAAAAAGTTAAATTGCATTCACAATGCTTAACTATCGTCATATTCGTGAAAATATGAATTAAATTAATAATTACTTACTTACATGATTATTAAATCAGGAGTATTTAATTTAGTTACTTAATCAGTTCACACCGCACTGCAAGGATGATGCAATTAAATGGAACCTTTGTAATAAAATTGTAATCGCGATAATTTTTGCTGACATAGTCCCAAGTCATAGGGTTGTCGCGTTCATTTCGAAACCTGATTTGATCATTAGATATCATTTATAAGTTAAAGTTATAAGTCAAATAGGTACAAAAATATATATCACATTGATGATAATGAAAATGAAATGATTTATTGTTAGACTATATGTGAAAAAATGTTTTATCTTATTTCAGCCCAGCTCAGTAACATATAGGTATAGTTTTGCTAGTTGATAGTAAACAAACCCAAACACGACTCGACTATTATTATACAGTTCATAAGTTTACGTAAAGCTTCAGTCTCCATCTCTAGTCCTGCAGGTCGAATACGTAACATTTCATACGCACGATGGATAACAATAAAATAAATAATATTATCAACTACTAATAAAAATCAACTGACAAAACATAAATCAAAACTTTAAAAACGGTTGTGTTCGACATGCAGTCGATAGTACATAACTTTATGTATATTGTTAGTGAGACTAAATTTGAACTCAATTGTCCACCATTATGTACTAATTAGAAAAAATGTTTCCAAGATATGACGGAAAGACAATCAACCATACATACATAATAAACCTATCATGTACAACCCTATTGCTT
Organism: Epinotia demarniana; assembly: GCA_945867215.1. Taxonomy (NCBI): domain Eukaryota; kingdom Metazoa; phylum Arthropoda; class Insecta; order Lepidoptera; family Tortricidae; genus Epinotia; species Epinotia demarniana. Next base: position 37,947,094 of record OX244261.1, on the reverse strand, counting down.
ACGAGAAATCACACAGAAAAATAAAACGATCAAGTAACATTCATGCAGTAAGTAATTAGAAACTCACAAACGCCGACACTTGTAACAATTGTAACGTTGTATGAACATAGCACAACATATTTACATTCGACGTTTTACAATGTAGTCTTAGAAACTCATAAACGCCGACACTTATACCAATTGTAACGTTGTATGATTATAGCACAACGTATTTACATCCGACGTTTTGCAATGTAATCGCAGACTGCTTCTGGTTTGCAATTATGCAGAGTTGGCACTCACTATATGAACCACATAAGTTACAGTCTACGGACAGACCTAAACTGAAATAAAAATCATTAGGTATATGCGGTTCAAATGGTATAGGTAACGTGAAATATTTGAATGTGCTCCCAATGATCGTATTCAGACTGACAACTTCAAACTCAGCTTTTTATTTTCTCGAGAATGTATAGTTTCTTTCTTGATTTGTTCTACTTTTACTCAAAGTCAAAATCATCCACGCCTCCCTGGACCACTACAGCAAACCATTTATTACATTGAATTTTGATAAGCAATGTATCCTATATCGATAATTATATTGTCACAATACCCACGCAAAGATATGGTATGGTCACCCTATAAATCAAGCAAGTCGACTACGTCACACAAGTAATGATGGTTGTCATGAAAGTCATATATCATCCAAATTTGGCATTTTGAAATTGATCTTTGCCCACCTTGTTTCACGTTATATGTTTGAATAATATATTTTCAAAGTTCTAGATCGCGCTATTGAAATTTTTAGATTGATTTGCATATATACAATTTCGAAAGAGGTTCTATCGGAGAATCCACCACTATTACGACCGGTAGTGACTGGAGGATCCTAGCACACAAGTTTATGCCAGGGCTCTGCGCTATGGAGCTTGCGTCTCTTCATGAAGACTGGCCACCTTCATGTCGAGCTGTGCTATCGACAAACAAACTAAGCATTCGAACGATAAGGAGAAGCCGTCACTATACCGGTCGATAGTGTAAGGTGGACCCTACCACAAAAGTACATAAAATGTGACTTTAAGCCAGGGCTCTGCGCCATGGGAGTCGCGTCGCATCAAGGAGATTGGCCACCTCCGCGATGTGTTGTACTTTATCACACACAGCAACCCAAGTCTTACTTGGTACCAAAGACAAGGTGCGTTGTGAGATTCTACGCCCGAGGCTCTGCGCCATGGGGAATCTACGTGTTCACAGAAACTGATCATATCTGTGACATGGTGTGTTTTTGGTATTTTGTTTGCTTGTTTGAGTTTGATAAAATACATTTTAAGATAATGAATAAAAAGTATGTTAGTACATTTATGTTTATGTAATTTGTATTAATTAAAAATAAAATGTTAGTGATATGATATTGCAGCATCAATTTTTATTTTATTTGGGTTTACGGTTTTTTTGTACAGATTATATCTGAAGCCCTATGTATGTACGTTGGTTGAAGATGACACTGACTTCAGGCGCTGCTTTGTTTTTTGACTTGTTACTTGTTCCATACCGAATGCAATAATTCATTGTATAGATAGTTCCTTCTAGATATTGAATACTGATTTCCAGATAAACCATTAAACATACAATCACTTTCAACAGAAACTTTAGTGGAACCCGCATAGAGCGAACGAAGTGAGCGGCCAAATGCGGGTTACACGAAAGTTTCTGTTGAAAGTGATTGTATGTTTAATGGTTTATCTGGAAATCAGTATTCATGATCTAGAAGGAACTATCTATACCTACTAATGCGATTTTTAAGTGTTAATCCTTTTAGTCCGGTTAACTTGTTTTGTGCGATGAGCTCTCAGATCTGGTAGCCGCGTAAGTATACTCGTTTTAGATATTTTGTCACTGCATCTTGGATTAAGGCAATCGCCATTCACTTTTTCACTAGTCAAGGGTCTCCCCACACCTATCGACGCGGAATCGGCGTTAGCCGATCAAAAAACTCTTTCTGTCCACGCAATAAGAGCGAAAAAGACGTCGATCGGCTCGGCCGACGCGAATCGACGTCCATCGACGGGACTACGAACAAAACAAGAGGAATGTGGTACAAACCACTCGGCGAAAGCCGATTCCGCGTCGATAGGTGTGGGGAGACTCTAAGGGCGGGTTGCACCGACTTACGATTATAGACCGATCAACGTTAAATATGGCGCTGACAGCTGCCAGTCCATAGAAAATTGTCAAACGTTCCATACATTCAAATTTTAACGAACACCGCTTACGATTACAGACGGTTTGGTGCAACTCACCCTCTAAGTCGCCCAGAGGACTGAGGAGCAGATATCATTTCACGAAACCTGGTTAGATTTTGACCACACGAAAGGGACCACATGAAAATCGCAATGCGCAATGGTGATGTTATTTGATCGCATGGAATTAAGGCACAATTTATAAAGGTAGTTATTGTCGCCATCGAATAATACTAAACAGGCCAGATTGATCAATGGTGAACAACAAAAACTCGACTTCAATTTGTACTTCACCACCATTTTCAGAAAATAAAATAAGTCGTAGAACAAACCACAATATTTAACTTTCAGCCGTAAACCAGAAAACTCACTACTTTTCCCGGACTGCTACTTACTCTAGTTAAAAAATATATCTTTATACCTATCAATGGTAAACATTCTTACAATCTTACAAATATAATAAACGCGAAAGTTTGGATGTTTAGATGTTGGGATGTTTGTTACTCAATCACGCTTCAACGGCTCTACCGATTTGGATAAAATTCTGCACGAAGACAGTTACTGCCAAGGCGGTACAACGACGACTCCAGATGTTTCGAGCACCTGGCTTCTATGAACTTACCTACTTGATGGCGCCTTCCAGCGGAAATAGTTAGACGTTTAGTTATAGGCATTCAGATTTCTTGATCATAACATTTTCTGTGGTTTGTAATAAGTATACTTAGGTAAGTTTATTATATCTCTAAATCTGGGTTAGGAAAGCATGTTAACGCTCCATCCCAGTTTATTACCCGTTAATGCGACGCGATAAACCGCACCTGCGCATTACTTTTTATAACTAACTGTAAAAAATCACGATTTATATAAAATTCTGAAATGAGCAGCGCGAAGACAGGTTAGAGTCGACATAACTGCGGTGGCGATTCCACCGAAATTGGGTACGTTATTCCTCGTTGAAACTATAACATGGTTGTCAACTTGTCACTCGGACGGATATAACCAAACCATCAAATAAATCATCACAATAAATTGCAAATTGAAGATAATAATCACAGTCTTGTTTTAGTTAAAAATACATCGCGTGAAAACTTTGTTTTGTAACCTAAGCGCAGTATGATCATAATATTCATAATTTTATTTAGTTATTACTCATTTTTCCATACGTATGTTAGTCTATGTAAGTACGAGTATAAGTACTAATATTTCAAAGAGTTTGACAGAGAGATTGTATCATGTTTGTCTATTTTTATGTTTTGGGTTAGCTCCGGAGCCACAAGTCTAATTTCAAAAATTGTTTCACCTGCTTGTAAAATGGTTGTTTGCAATACGAGCAGCTTTTACGTACATATAAAGTCGTTTTTGTTGCACTCCGTGGTCTCATACAGATAGGGTTTGCAATTCGAATATTCGAATATTCGTCATAAATATTATTCGAATAATACAACACGAACTATTCGAATTATTCGAATATAGTGTATACTATAAAAAATGTTTTTGCAGGTGAATGTTACACTAGATTTATAAGGAATTGATATACAACACAAATATGAAAGACCCAAAACTTAAAATTTTCTCCTTATCTGGAAGTAATACGTAGTAGCCACGGATGTACTCGTTACGAATGCTACCCGCACGCGTAACGCCGCAAATCCACCGCAACATCTTCATTTCAGTAACGCGAAGCTCCTGAATGTGCCTTCCAAGAACTGGCCACGTCTCGCTGCCATATAACAGGACTGGTCGTATGACGCACTTGTACACTAGCCCTTTGAGTCGAAGTGGTATTCTGCGATCGCAGATGACTCCTGTGACCTCTCGCCATTTAGACCAAGCCGCGCTGATTCGGGCTCGGATGTCGTGATCAAATGGTCCCGGACTAATGCAGTACTGATCCTAGGTACATAAATTTGCCATTTTTCGTGTCAAATTCGTCACCTATATCAATAGGATCGGGATTTCGGGATCCGTACTTCCGCAGGCCATGTATTCGGTCTTTGCGACATTTAGTTTTAGACCGCCGTTCTTTAGCGAGCCCTTCCATTGAACCTTATGCTCTAATGCCTGTTTGTCCTCGTCTGTTAATGCGATGTCATCTGCATACATGAGCAACCACGGCGGCGGATCTTGTATTTCCGACGTGACGGCGTCAAGCACCACACTAAACAGAAATAGACTTAGGGCCGAGCCTTGGTGTACACCCACTGTAATAGGGAAGTGTTTTGTGTCGCCAACGGCGGTCCTCACTAGAGAAACCGAGTTGCGGTACATATGACATATCTCGGATGATGTCAATATAGACCTGTGGCACGTTCTTCACCTTCAGTGCCCACAAGATCATCTGACGTGGGATGCAATCGAAAGCCTTTTGCAGGTCAAGAAATGCCATGTAAAGTGGATTTCGTTTCTCCCTGTAAGCTTCGGTCAGACTGTAACCTTCGGTCAGATATTACTTTAAGTTCATAAACTCATAGCTCTGCTAATCCCATCACGGTCATATAAGCAGTACTTAGCAGTTCTGGGAGTTAGTTGTTATTGTTTTTATTGTGCCGTGCCGTGCGTAGAGGGGACCTATTAACATTGTGTTTTTAACAAATAAAGTGCATGTGTTTAGTTTGACACGCTACTGCTGGCCTGGGTGATGTAAGTTAATTGTTTTCTTGTATGCATTGAGGACTGTTGTGAAAATAATTAGACATTAAACTGATACCTATTTTACGTGCAAATTATGATCATGTATGATTTTACATTACCACATATTCAATTTGTATTCTAGCTAGCTAGGGCAGTAACATGCGATAAAAGGTATCACGTCTGAAAACTTTATTTATACTTTTATGCATCAGTTAAATAAAAACAGTATTAATATATTATATTACACGTATTTATTCAGGAATGATTATGAATATCATGATCAAAATAATCCTATTGATTATTCACAAATTCAGCGATACGAAAACTATTATGAAAAATTCAAAATTTATCAGTGAAAAATATTCTTACTTATTCGTTTTTTCTTTGGCAGATCGACTTCGTTTACTCATGTTGAGCAAGAAAGGCTTAAAATGGAGGACAATAGTGACTTCACCGAATATAAAACTTCTAATAAAGAAAAAAACTTTGTGACTATTGAAATTTGATACCCAATAGTACAATTTCAGTAATGTTAATTTGTATAATGGTCTTAAATGGACAACTTTTTTGAAATCTAACTTTATAATTGATATTACATGGCTTCAAATCGAAATTTTGTTTTATTTTCTCAAATATTCGTATTATTCGAAATATTCGAATATTCGAATAATGAAAATTTTACTATTCATATTATTCGAATACTAAAAACGGACGAATAATGCAAACCCTTATTCACAAACACACTGGAAACACATATTAAACAATGTAATAAAGCAAAAAACATGAAACAAGTGTGTCTCTGCGACAGTGAACCGGACCCCGGCTCAGCTTCACCTATTATGCTGAGGTGTCACAGACACCCGCAGCGCTGATTTTCTGCAAGCATCGTTGGTGACGCACGGAAAGCGAAATGTTGAAAATTGATAAACTATTTCTTGGCTTTTCCTACAGTGCCGTCAAGGATACATATCCTACTTACCTATATCTATAGTTACTTTATTCTCGATATGGCGAAAATTACTTTGACGTCAACTCTACACCGGACCACTTTCTACCGGTTCCCTACCGCCGAAGCGAGGTCCAACAAGAAATTTGACACTATCGACGATAAAATGTATTTACAAGGTGGACTGATGACGTGGTAAAGGTCGCGGGAGTGCGCTGGACGCGGGCGGCGCAGGGCCGGTCATTGTAGCACTCTTTGGGAAGACCTACGTCCATTAGTGGACATGATGTTGACGATAAAATTGTCATCTGATTTTATAACATACAAATTCAAATCAACCTCAAACACGACTCACTATTGATATTGCAAAAGCTAAGTTTTCGCCAACTTCACGTCAATCTGCCGTGCATGGATGAGGTAATATAATCTGGTGCATTACCTACAATTATAGTTGGAATTATTTAATGTGGCCGATTTTTTTAAATTGTCGTCTGCTAACATAAATAATCTCAAATACGCGACATAAGCAATATATTCACGCCACATATAAATATAAACCTTAACCCTTTGAACGCCGAGAGCCACTAAAGTGGTCGAGTGCTGTCGTGCCCACCGCGCCAACAACCTTTAAAGTGGTTATGGCGGACACAGTCAAAACAATTTTCTTACTGTCGGATAAGTTTCATATTCGCTCTTTAGCTGTCAAGATGCTGGCGTGTACGTCACATTCTGACACGAAAGTAAAAGCGGTCAAAGGGTTAAACAGGTTTCGTTAAGCTGTAACCCGTCTTAAGTGTAAGATTACTGTATTTTTTTTAAAAGGATAAGGTACCTTAGTTTGGGGTTACTTTGATTCGGGGGGCGACTTTGATCAAATAGGGTTTTCTCCGAAATCATTGTTTTTACTTGTTTGCGAACTGTAGCAGTGTAGGTATAAATTAGTATTCTATCTCGCTATACTTACCTACTCGATTAAATTTTCTTAATTTCAAACAGTTCTGCTTTTATACTACGGTCTAAACTAAATGATCAAAGTAGCCTTATTTTTTTTCTAAAGTAACCCCGGTTTATGTACCTAAAAATATAAAAAATGCTTAGGGTTGCCGCTTAGTCGCGCGTAGTAGATTACATTCAACTATTAGCATAGCAAAACATGTGAATTTGGCGTCATTAGGGACTTTTTGGCCTCAACAGCGCCATCACCAAACATACAATTTTGGCAATCGTTGGCTGCAACCCGGCCGTAACCAAACGTCGTAAACTGCACATAAAAAATACTTTTCACTTTAAGACCGCCGTAAAAGGTGAGTCCGTAAATAATTTTATGAGGTCCGCGTGCGGAGTCGACTAGGGCTAGGTGGGCAGCGACCTATAGCCTTGTAGCCCCAGCATAAGGGTGCCTTTCCACCAGAGATGTGTTATGCTTGCTGTGCTATGTTTTCATACATATAAAACGTAGCTGCAGCTGGAGCTACGTTTCAAATGTATGAAAACATAGCATAGCATGGCATAGCACATCTCTGGTGGAAAGGCACCCTAAGGGCTTGGCCACGACTCCGATCCGAGCGACGCGACATACGACCTTTCGCTCACGTATGCTACACCAATACAATACGATAAAAATAAACTTTTTAAATTAACAAGTAGAGTTAAACAACAGGCGGTATTATCGCTAAAGAGCGATCTCTTCTAGACAACCTTTGGGTAGCGGAAATTGCAGCAGATTTTTTACTATCAGGCAAAATAATTATTAAAGAAATTAATTAAATCACCAGCTAGTACCTACATAAAATCATGCACACATATAAACATGCAGACATAATATATTCAAATAAACGTACATAAATACTTACATATTTGTATCAATAATAACGTACAACGTATGGTGACCAAGCCGTAAAGCTTGCAGCAATGTTATATATATGTATTTAAATAAAATTAAAATTAAAGCAAATACCTATATACCTAATAAGCACGGAAACGATTTGACCCCAGCACGGCTATCGCAGGACGGCCCGCGAGCTATGTCGTGGCGAGTAGATCCATCTGTTTTTAAATGTTCTAAATAGAAAGGGACGCATAGTCTATCTCGCCGTGATAACCCTGCTGAAGGCATTTTATGGTCGCGGTTAAAATCGATAATTGAACGCCTCCGTTGAAAAGAAAGCTTTGCTGTAGGTTCGATACCAGTACGGTAGATACTATAGTATCCGTAAAACCAAGTGGTGAGTCAGATGAATAATTGGATCATGCTATCTCTTCCGCACCTGCACTGCCCTATAGAGCGGGCCGTGCAACAACAGTACTGCTGACTTTTATTGCCTAAATCGCCACTTAGTTTTGCGAATACTATAGATAGTTACATCGTGTAGGCAGCGAGAGTAGGTAGGTACAATAGTTCCCTTATATTAACACTGTACAGTGGATGTAATCAGGCCGGGATGAAAAATGCCGCGCGTGTACCGACTGCAGAACAAATTGCACAAGTATATTTTTAATGTACTTAGTTACGCAACTGCTATTCAGAAGACAGACATTATTGCTCTAGGGATCAAAGTTACTTCTTCCCTGAAGTTCCCTGTTTCGTTCCAATTTTCCTCATAGAACGGGCACCTAAATCTTTACGTTAATAAATTATTATCTTTCTTTCTTTCTTTCTGTGGTGTGTGGTGAGGGTGCATATTGGTCACACTCGGAAGCAAATTTATTTCGGACGTGGGCGCAAACACTTGAATTCCTCGTTACGCTCAAGGTTCTATTTTGTAGACTTCATTCGCTGCACTCAGCACGGCTATCACAAGACGGCGCGCGAGCTCTCTCGATTTTTCTCGGACTTCTGTATAGTACGAGAAAAGTCGAGAGCTCGCACGCCGGCTTGTGATAGCCGTACTGGGTTCAATATACCGTCATCATTGTTAATTAGCTATATCAGTAAGACACAATCTACTATTATAGGCTTCCTTACCTTGACCGGAAAAAGGAACCATTATATATTATAAGTATTATAACTTCCTATTCCATCTCGATCTATCAAAACCCTTTTTCTCCAGTTCCAGTTCTGGAAAGGCAAACACGGCCAAAAATTATGAACCTTTTGTATCACCCTCGGAGTCACAAAATTATATATAAGAAAAACGTGTACAACATGTGCATTGTTATTTACAACCACCTGCCAGAGGAAATAAAGATGTTAGCGGGAAACGCCTTTAAACGCAGTCTAACAAACTGGCTTCTGGAACGGTGTTTTTATAGCGTTAAGGCGTTTCTCGAAAATCAGTAAAGAATTTGTAGTATTTAGTTATATAATTTTACTCCGCCTCCTTGACGAATTTTATGATTATGCCTATTATGTAAATAATGTATATTAATTCAATTTGACATTGTATAGTTATTTTAATTCTCGTTGGACTTTTTGATAATTTAATTGACATTCACATATTTGCACGCTTGCATGCAAGCTAGATACACATGACCATAATATATTTAAACATCCCTGCACTGTGTCTATGCAAATAAATATTCAAAAGTTACAGTTGTTTCGTAACTACAACAAATACCTATTTTCCCACTTTTCCCCTGCTGTCTCTACAGGGGTGGAATCGCAAAGGGTTGCCGACTGCCGTAATGAGCAGAATGAAAAATGGCCCCCGGCTGCGCGGGAATTTATTAAAAACTACCGCTATGATAGCCTGGTGTCTGGGCCCGTCGGAAACTGTAGCGTCATGCCGATAAATTGTATGTGTATCTACGGTATTACCACTCCAGGGAAAATAACGTTTTTTTTATATTAATAAACACGTGTTTTTGTAAAACGTCTTTTAACCTTCGCAGCATGATATTTTAGGAAACTTATGTAACAAAATTTAATATACTCTTGTTTATCCATTTGTGAGAAATTCCGCCTTTCCTAAAATAAATTTGTATGATCATCATCATCACATAAGGCGAAAGACGGACACTGCTAGACATAGGCCTCCCCCAAAGAGTGCCACAATGACTGGTCCTGCGCCCATGCAGCGGATTCAACTCATGCGACCTTTACCAGGTCATCAGTCCACCTTGTGGACACTGGGTGGGGAAACTTGTATAAACTAAATAATTTGAGAAATTTGATTGGGACGTGATACTTTGGCAAAACATTTTTTGGGAGTGTCTTCAGGATGAGTGTTTTCGCGGCGGTGTCGCTTGAATCACTGAGCAAGAACCTCGAAGAGTTCGAAACATGTCGCCCGTAGTGACATTCAAGACGTGAGTTGAACCGTGTAATTATGAGCATTATTTCAACATGTCCCACGAAAGTTTAAATTCGATTAAAAGAATTATCTCGTAAGCAAACCGATTGTTAGTGAATATAATGAACTCCAAACGAATCTGCAATAGAGTACCTATTTTTTTATTTTATTTATGTGATAGGAGGCCAACGAGCAGACGGATCACATGATGGTAAGCGATTACCGCCGTCCATGGACACCTGCAACACCAGAGGTGTTGTGAGTGCGTTGCCGGCCTTTAAGATGAGAGTACGCTCTTGAAGGTTGTATCGGTCCGGAAATACCGCAGGCGACAATCCATTCCACAGATTAGCTGTGCGAGGCAGGAGGTTTCTGGAGAAGCCTACCTATTTTGCTAAATAAAGCTAACCTATCTATTTTGGAAATACAGTCACCAGCAAAACTGGATAACAAGCGGTGTGTATAGTTCATTTTGACCTCGGAATGTACTACTCTCCTTCCAAAAATGACCTTTGATTATAGGAAATTATTCGAATCCAGTTCAACATTTTCTGAGAAGCCTAGTTTCACTCTTAATATTTTATTTTCCCACTATTAGTTTTACAGCTATTGATACATTTAGCACCCGTTAACTTTCATACAATATTTATAGCGGTTTATAAATTAGGAAAGCGCGGCATGTGTAGTTGATTATATTGAATATGGCCGACTTTTAATAAGAATGTCATTGGAATTGGAATCTTTTACCAAGAGCGGTAGAGTCGCTTTTTGAATGGACTTCTTTGATGCAATTCGGCCAACTCCAATAATCTTAAGTAGGTGTTATACCGCCGGTGACATATTAACACGGAATAACTGACATAATTATGGTTCCCTGGTACTTAATCATTTTATTTCTGTTCGAATGGTAACTCCTTTATCGTGTTTGCTGATATATATATATATATTTTATTATTTCTCTTATGACATATAAACGTCCCAGTGTTCGACACCGGCTCAATAGTCACTTTCGTTTATACATTGTAGGTAACAATCAAGACATGGCCCGTTGGTATCATGGTCGGCCTTATCACACGATAAGTGACAAGATAGAGCGTCCGTCTCGTTCTATCGAACGGTATCAGCCAGTAACGGACGCTCTATCTGGTCACTTATCGTGTGATAAGGCCGACTATGATTCGGGATCAGTAGGTGTCAGGCATAAAGCATTTAAGGTGTCAAACATAGGGACCCGTTTATCTTAGTAGAGTTATATTTATTGAGATTTTTAAGCAATCGTAATTTAGCTTCAGACAAACAACAATATAAGTAGGTAGAGTCAAGATACTATAATACTTTACGACCAGTTAGCCTAGTGAGTGGGTAGTGACGCTGCCTACGAAGCTGAAGGTCCTGGGTTCGAATCCCGGTAAGGAAGAATATTTGTGCGATGAGCATGAATTTTTGTTTCCGAGTCTTGGATGTTTTCTATGTATTTAAGTATATTTTTATCTACAAAATATATCAATATATCGTTGTAGTACCCATAACACAAGGCTTATTAAGTTTACTATGGTACAAGGTCGATTTGTGTAACATTGTCGCCTAATATATTATTATTTAGTATAGTAGCCGAAAATTAATTCATTAGCTTCCATTCAGGCTGTAGGTATTTTAGTTTCTAATTCAGCGACAGACTCGTGGTCACACCATTTTGTCGGTTCACCCACCGCTAACACACCTACACGTGACCCCTGGGTGGTGCTAAAAGTGCAACAACCAGACAACCGTACTGCTTTTTCCAAGATCTCACGGTTCTAAATACTGATTTGCCATACGATAAATAAGCTCAATCGGTCACCGGGAAGTGGGTCAAATTTAACTTGCAAGATTTGTCCCATACATACTAACAGGGCCCATGGCCACCTTCTGTCCCCATCATCAGATCAGCTCGATAGTAATATAATAGTAAATAACGAATAGTATATAATTGAACTGTCATCCAACCTGGCAACCCCCAAGAAACACAAATAGCATTATAAAAGTCTACTTTTGGTGTAACTCAACACCCAAAGCTGTATAAGAAAGAGTAACAATGGTGTTGACAGCGCTGTAAACACCGATACAACTCTTATTTGGGCACAAATTACACAGCCTTTGGTTCTAATTTAGTTCACATTTCTACTTAAAAGAATTATAGTAGCACTATATTGGAACTATTCTGGGCCACAAGGCTGTTTATCAGCTGTTTAACAGAATACGAGTGTATAATATATACAGACTGAGTAGTAAGGATAAGGTAGCATATACTCTTAAATAACGCTTTTGGTTCATATAAACCTTTATATCATCAGCCGTGTGAATAATATTTTAATATTCCCAAGTAAATTTTTGTGGACCTGAAAGCCGAGTTAGATTTTTATTGCCATTCGTTCAAGGGTGTCGAAAAATAAAGAAATGGCCGCGCGGTGTGAAGTGTAAAATAGCTGGTGCATTGTGTAGTTTTGGTAAGTACCTACAGCCTGGGAATGCAAGTTTACTGGGAATGTTTATATGTATTTATGACTAAATTTTTACGCGTCTCGAAAATATTTCGTTTTTAATTATCAATATCGTGAAAGAAGTAACACGTCAAATATTATGTAATGCATTTTTATGTGACTTGCCTACAATTATGCAAAGTTTTTGTTTCATATTAGAATATCTGTAATTTTACCGTGTAATTCAAAAAGCAAAAAGGCATAAATCTTGATTCAAACATAAACAATAACATGGTGTTAAGGTTAAGGTAGCAGCAAAATGGCGACATTCAGAAGGAACTTATATGAACCGTTTTAATCCTGAATTAATTCCCATGGCAGTAAAGAATACTTAGAGTGAACCAATATACAGTCTGTCGTTAAATCACTCTAAGTGTGTACCACTCTAAAACTGTTGGCTGTACAGTAGTTCACAGTGACTCTTTTAAGCAGCGGCATTAGAGTGGTATAAGTCTACTCCTTTATACAGCAATTACCATATTTGACTACCACTGAAATGCTCTTAAGGAACCATGCTGCTAGAGGCTGTAAGAAGGCATTTTGTCTACGCCTTTATACAGCAATTACCATATTTGACTACCACTAAAATGCTCTTAAGGAACCACGCTTAAAAAGGCATTTTTGACATCTGCACTTACTTCGATCGCGTAACAGTAGTATCCGTTCCTGCTTTTATGATGGTATTATACAGGCAAAAGCATAATGCGCAGCTATAAGTTCACGGTTGAATCATACTAAATGTATTTATTAATTCATAAGGTTCCGTGTTACACCAAAAGTGGTATTTTGTAATGCTATTTGTGTTTCTTGGGCCTTCTTTCTCCATCATCAGATCAGCTAGATAGTATGGATAGTACTATAATATCGAATTGTCATCCAAACTATACTTATACGCAAATTTTCAGCTCAATCGGTCACCGAGACCGAGATGTGCTTCAAATTTAACTCGCAAGATAAGCTTGTTATAAGCCCATAAGCTTTGTATTAGGTCGCTTTTCGCTTGTTTTGTACTGAATTTAAAGTTAAAGTTGCGTTTCTACCATACTTAATAGCAGTATGCTATGTTACAGGTAATATTTTAATTACATTATGAGTTATGATGCTCGCGTGCTGCACTTCAGTGTACCGCTGTAAGTGGAACGAGGTTAGCGCAAAATTCAACGACTCGTGGATTTTAAACGAGAAAATACATTCTTATTCAAAATATGTAAATAAATACTTATATATAAAAGAAAGTGTCTGATGACACGTTTCACTTGCAGTAATTTTTAATCGAAATAGAATAAAGTAGTATAAATACATGAACGTGGTGGGTGACCAATGTTTACTTTTTTTGTTGGTGTGTGTGTGTGTATATATATATGTATACATATGTATATATATATACATATTGCTATGAATAAATGTTGTTTAATTAAATCGTTGACATTTAATTTTGATAATTTTTTATACATTTAATTTTGCAGCAAACATAATGGCACTCATTGCGAAGACGAATTGGTTTTGTCTTTCATTAGAGATGATCAGATCATATTAAGGTAGACGCAGCTATTAAAGACCCATCGAAAATCGGAAGGTATTACCGACCCATTATAGTTATTCGTTATTTTTACGATTCCAAAACTATTCTAGGTATAACTAGGGAAAGCTATACATGCGCTTTTTCCTTGAGCATCGTATTCTTTTACTTTAGTGTGTGTAGCAGTGGGCAAAAGGAAGGGGAGATTCCTCCAAGTAAAAACGTGACTTTTTTGCTTAAGAGGCCGCAGTTCACCTTCCCATACAAACGTAGTTACGCTCTCATTTTAAAACTACGTGTTGGATCGTGACGAAACTTTGCATATACAATGACATGAGGTATGTCTATGTCTGTAATTAGTTTATATGGTTCCAATTTATAAAACAAAGTAAATACAGCAAAAACTAGTTCTGTATGAAAAACTTAAATTCGTTGTATCTTTTTTATTATGGTATCTGAAGCTACGTAAACTAATTTCAGACATAGATCTACCTCATTTCATTGAACATGCAAAGTTTCGTTACAATCCAACACGTAGTTTTAAAATGAGAGCGTAACTACGTTTGTATGGAGAATCGAGCTTACTGCGGACTCTAGCTTCGCCAGTTTTTGTTGTGGCAGCTATCAACGACCCCTGAGTCGGTAATGGTCGCAAAGTAATGTTTAGTTTTTCTCTCTTTTATGTTATTATATTGTATTATAATGCAAGTTTTTTTGATGACCAGTTTGAAGCTAAACTATCAGTCTTTTTAAAAATCTATTAGCGACACATAAATTGTTGTCCAGTTTTCTTATTTTAGCGTTGTCAATTTAATCAAAATTATGTTAAATTAAGTAGATTGACTTTTTTATAGTAACCTTCGTAAATGATTGTTTCTCGTTTAAAGCCGCGTTGTTTTGTTCATATTCTTTGTGATATTAATCACTAACAATCGATTTTGTAGTCAGAAGTTCAATTTAATAAAATTATCCTACTTTTTATGAGTCGGTAATTAATTTTATATTTGTCGTTACATATTTTATTAACGACTCAAACCCGAGCAAAGGAATTGGTAATAGCAACCATAAGATACTATTACCGACCCATATAAGTCGGTAATAGCAACCATAAGAAACTATTACCGATCGGTAATAGTATATAGTATATTTACAATCGGTACTAGCTTCTTATGGTTGCTATTACCGATTTCTATGGGTCGGTAATGGTTTCTTATGGTTGCCATTATCGACCCCTATGGGTCGGTAATAGCAACCATAAGAAACTATTACCGATCGGTAATAGTATACAGTATGTATGATCAGTAATAGCTTCTTATGGTTGCTATCGCCGACTTATATGGGTCGGTAATGGTTTCTTATGGTTGCCATTACCGACTCCTATTGGTCGGTAATATAATATGTAAGGACAATGTATTACCGACTTATAAAATGTGGGCAATTTAAAGTCGTAGTTTTAGGGCATACACGGGTAAAGATCGGTAATAGCTGCATAAAAATCGTTAATAGATTCACAGCCGTTATCTTAGGACGGTAATAGCAACAACCGACTTCGTAACTTCTTATTTTTTTTTAAATACGATTATCCTTTATTTATTGGCATTTGACTGAGCAAATATAATCTTTATACTTAACACTAACATACAAAATTAAAAAAAACTAAATGTGATGCCAACCAGTATGCTTAAAAAGTAAGGTCGATTTTAAAATTGCCTTAAGGGGGTCGTTAATACCTGCGTTTACCTTAGTCGATTCACGGCAGGAAAACGTAAACTAAGTTATTAATATACATTAAAGGTTATAAAAGCGACCTCATATTAAAATTTTATTGTAAATAATAAAATGCAATATATAACAGTGTATTTGATTATGGGATTAAATTATTTTCCCTCAATGTCCATCGGCGATGTGTATTACGCCTTACATTTAAAAGATAGTCCCAGGGGATTCCAAATAGTCACTGTCCCAAAATATTGCATTCTTAAAAACGATATTTTTTTGTTGATATTATAATTCGGGTTTTTTAAGCGCTAAAAATTCTAACTAGATATAAGTTAGTGAATTATAAAAAAAAACAATGATAAGTGCCTCTTTTTAAGAGCAATTTTGATAAAGTGTAGCAGTCGAAAGCAGGCAGTTGTGACGAACAGGACATATATGTTATCCTCGAACATTCCTTCTTCCATAAATTCTACCAACTAAACCTGCTTTCAAAAGTTTAGTGCTTCCTTTAAATATGTAAATTATAAATGTTCCATATATATAATACTATTCGTGTGTATTTATGTTTGTGACGAATCGGACCTAGTTTCATCACAACCTGATGTAAAAATGTTGTTATTTTCGTTATTTCACATTATTTTCAAGTATTTTTTTTAAAATAACATACTTTAAACCAAAATCTATCAAATAAGTAGCCAAATTTCAAAATTCCGGGATAAACAATAAATCGTTTCCGTTTCGTCACGTGTACACTTTTTTTGGAAAAACGGCCAGTCATCAATTTATGTAAACTACCTACGGCGAACAAGCATAATGGCCCAATATGTGATAGTTTTAACATCAACCCTTCTAATCTAAGTATTTCAGATTTGAAGAGTCCGGTGACAGCTGTTATCTCAGTACAGTTTAAGTCATCTTTGACGTTTGATGGCATAAACTGTACTGAGGTGACAGCTGTCAGCGGACTCTTCAAATCCGAAATAGATTAAATACATTATCGTAGACGCGCGAACAGCCATGATGCGCCCAGTGTTGCCAACACGCCCATATTAATAAGGCACGTTCGGAATTGCCGCTAACAATAGTTTTAATCTAATCGAATTTAAACTTTCGTGAGACGACTACGATTAAAATCCGCGGTTAAACTCACGTATAAAATGTAACGGCAGGCGACATGTTTCGAACTCTTCGGGGGTTCTTCTTCAGGATGAGTGTGTTGTGACATTTAAGTACAACGTGAGTTTAACCGCGCATTTATTAGTAATAGGTACCTATCAGATGATGACAATTTTCGATGGGCAACCCAGAATACTAGAGGTACTATACTAAAAGATATTTTAGGCAAGCCGGTGGGAATCAGCTTGCACGGGCGCCCCTCCAATGGTACCTACTTTCGTTTTAATCTAATACAATAATTCATAACAATAAAGGTGAATATTATAGGTGTCATCTACTAGGCATTGAAGTGTCAAACATTGGGATTGGGACCTTTACCTTATTTATACATTTTATAATTCGCGTGTCACGACCAACCGTCGCCGATCACAATCAACGGAAAAAAGACCGTTAATTTCGAAATTTGAATTCAAAATTCGAACCCTTCCACGAATAATTACGACTCCTATTTATCGTTCAAAATCGGTGTTATTAAGTCCGTTGCAACACTCGACCAGAACGCCTTGAGCTCTGTAACTGGCGTTTTTAGACTGGTTTCATGTATTGCGAGAGGTCAAGATTGGCTGGCTAGTGTTATAGCGTGTGAAGATCGCGCGATAGGGACATATTATAAATTGCCCTGTCTGTCCGTCTGTCTGTCATTCCGCACGCGAGGCAAAAAGTTTGAAAGTGGCGGAAAAACCTGATGCGAATGAGTTAGGGTTAAAAAAGTAGACTGGTCTTATTGTATAGGCAATGGAAATGTATGTGTAAAGTGTTGATGTTATCCTTATTTATCTAGATCAATTTACATTTTGCATACAAAAACCTTCAATGTACTAGGAACCTTCAATGTACTAGGTCTATGATGTTGTAATTAAAAAAGTATGAAGAGCTGTCAAAATTAGTAAGTAGGTAGGTATGTACCCAGAATAATTTCTTACCGTGAATACACATACATGGGACGCGTCTTCGGCGTCCGAGATAAGAATTATGAAAATTACAAATGCACTGAATCCAAAAACCAGCAACAGTATAATATTATCCTTCATAAATAAAGTAACATTTTGGTATCAGCATTTAAGTACAGTTGTTTTCTAGCAAAAAAAAAACAAATAACTCGATCGCGTCCTCGGCATTACGATTACACATGGCACGCGAATTCGCGTCTTCAGCATTGAATGGGTTAACGTAAATGAAATAGCACCGATGTTGTTAATACATTTATTTCTTTAACAAAAACAAACCTATAAACAATATTATTATTCGTATTGTAATTCGAACGCAAGCGCATTTTCAACCAAATGCATCTAGCCTGTAGGTAACCTAAAAAAAGAGTACCTAAGTACAGTCAAGTGCTAAAATATGTATCAATTTGATCCTCTCATAAATATGTACCGAAACCTTAGTCCGCCGACATAGCGATGGGAGTTTGAGTTGTATTGCACTCATATTTATACACTTGACATACCTACATACACTACCCGTACACGTACTTAACTTATATTTACTTATAACGCAACATATATGAGCAACATTAATAACTTAAACAGGGTGCAAACACGCAATTTCCCCCCTTCTACCTATTTTCAAAACCACCTGGCAGCCTGGCGCCCCTTCTGACGCGTGTATCCGGCAGGATGAGGGTTAAAAACGCGTTCCTCCATTCTGGCACTTAAAGTCAGTAACTTGAGTAAGTAAACACACTTTTTCTAATCATAGTGATATACCTTGGTACCTGTATTTATTCACACCTAATATAAAAACAACTAAATAGAGTATTTGACGACAGTAAAAATTAATTGAAGCTAATTAATGAAGCTACGGTAGCCAGACATGCGGCTGTCAAACGGCGGTCGTGGGTTCGAATCCCGGCTCGTACCAATGAGTTTTTCGGAACTTATGTACGGAATATGATTTCATATTTACCGTTAGCTTTTCGGTGAAGGAAAAACATCGTGAGGAAAACCTGCATACATCTGCGAAGAAATTCAAAGGTGTATGTGAAGTCCCCGATCCGCACTGGGCCAGCCATACATGAGAGGAGGCCTGTGCCCAGCAGTGGGACGTATATAGGCTGATGATGTGAAAAATTAATTGTTGTTTCATTAGCAACAGATAAACATTACGAAAATACTCGGGAAAGTCAATCTTTCATTTATGTTTGCTATTTTAAGATTTTTGAATTCATAAAAACTAGCAATAAGGACGTTGATCGATTGTGACATCACAAGCAAGTAATCCTTACAAATTCCATACTAACGGAGCGTTTTTGATGTTTCATAAAAAGACAGATACCGTATTCTGGTTCCAATGCTGATTTCCAAAATGTAACTATACAGAAGAAGTCTCTATTTGGCCCTATGGTTGACTGGTAGAGAATGCCTTGAGGCATTAAGTCTGCCATTTGTACTTTTTTAATGTGCACTAATTGTTTGTAATTTACGAGCTTAGGTAAACATTACATAACGCATCAAAGCACGCATTCAGCGGCACACAACTGTTGCATACTGGAAATGAAATAAATAACACACCAGTATATAAAGGTATACGTATAAAGTTATCGCATAATACAATATAACCATTACCCCCCTACTATTATAGAGGGTGACATTTTAATCAGTGTCCAATTTCAAGTGTGAGATTCTTCAGCAAAATTATAAAAAACGTTTTTTTTGTTTTATATCATTCAGAACAAAAAAATAGTAATTGCTTAAAGTTATCCCAAAAAAACCTTACCGCGCGGGCACCTCAGCGGGTAGTAAGGTTTACGCACGGCACGCCTCCCCTCCCTCGGCCCCGTCCCGCTCCGCGCGATTCTGAATGCCCAGTAACCACGCTGTACGCATAATTCTTTTGGGATAGACAATTTATAATTTAAAAAATACTCCTGTATAGGACATAGTGTTCAAGTTGATAATGTTGCCAAATATAACGCTTAGAAAGAGACGGATAGTTTATGTCGCCGCGACACAGCATTCAAGAGTTGAAGCATCAAAGAAAACGCCCGCTCGTCCCTCCGCTAGTCCACTATAGTCTTCTCAGTACGTCTACAAAACTTGTTGCTTAGCCGCTACGCGCGCGACTGAGTGTCTCCTGTCTCACTCTTACGGTGCAAATTAGGAAGAGGAGAGTAGATCGTTTTCGACTCGCGTCGCGGCGCGCCGTCAGTTGTGCTAGCCCCGCTGCACCGTTAGCTCAAGACAGCGCACGAACTGTCTCGCGGCGAGATAATACTGTCTGTCTGATCCTTATTAGAACTCTTAGAAAGAGAGCACAAGGCTAGTCTCAGCTATAACAGCTCGATTACGCAACGCTTGGCCAATCTCAACAGTAAGTATAATCACAGGTAACAGTTAAGCTCACAAAAGTGACAACCGGTATACGTATACAAAAGTTATAACAGGACATAGTACTCACAGTTAACTTCAAGTTCGTCACTAGTTCGAACCACCCATATTAACTCGTGACGTCATATAAATACCCACAATGAGACCAAATAGACCAATGGCAGATCCAAAGATTTCAATAATCAGGATCTTCACAAAAAGCGCCGCGTTGGCCGCATCGGCGAGTGCGGCTCCGGAGCCGACAATTCCCACACAGACGCCACAGAACAAGTTGACCAGCCCGACGGCCAGTCCAGCTCCGAACATCAGATAGCCAGCCATGTAGTTCTGACACTTGACGTTAGGATCAGTCAGAGGCTCCGGGTACTTCACGAGCATTCCAGCCAGCACAATGGCGGTGATCAGCCCGTATATAGCGACGGCCTCGCAAAAGATAACGGAGATCAGGTTCTTGGTCTTAATTCTGGGTGCTTTGACACCTCCGCCGATTATGCTCACGCCGACGGTATGGATGCCCATGGCCGCGCCGACCACGGATAACGCGACGGAGAACGATATGCCCAACAACGCCCACATGTACGGCGAGGAGTTCTCGAGGAACCATCCGAAGCTGATTTGCTCGCCTTTTCCGTTCAGTAAATAGTACATGGCGAAGATCGGAGTGACCGCCATTATCATGATCAGGGCCAAATAAATTAAGAAGTACCTCATCTTGATGTGTTGCACTAAATTGGAGTAAACTCACACACGAACTAACCGTGCGGCTTTTCCTCGCCCAATTTTGTTCTTGACAGAAAACTAGAGAAAAGATGTCTTGCGATTACAAGCTGTCAAAACTCGGAGATGCTCAGAGACAATTAGAATAAGCTAGATGTTTATTAAATTCTTGTGATCCACTGAGTTGACGGCCAGTATCAGGCCAGAATGCCGAGCAAAATGTCCGATCGTGCAAAAGCAGCTTTAGGATTTCATTTCATACTTGACATTTGTCATATTTTGCAGAATAGTTACGTGCAGAAGGTACTGATGATTGCATGATTGCCGTTGCATTGCTCTCTCGTCCATTAACATTTTCTGAAGACTTCTTCGGCGATCGTTCGAGAGAAGAATTTAGAAAGAGATACCAAATATGCAATTCATTAGCTTTAAGGCGGTAGTAATAACAAACTGCTAGGTGTGGGTATATCTATTCAAAACAATTGGCCAGAACATTCTAAGCAAGTGCACTATTACGAGTGATAAGAGGAAATATTACAATTGATGACAGCCTACAGTAATTAAATCACAGGGTAATAGAACCTAATACACTAAGAATATAAACCAGTCGATATTTAAGTTTAATGTTATTCGGTAAGAATGTTCATTGGAGGTCCAGTTTTCATCACCTAAATGTCTAATAAATTCTGGACAAGTAGTAGTAGTAAGTAGGTGCACAACTTTGTCAGTAAAATCCTCATAGAGCAAAACTCATTGACATGTTCGATGTTCCCTAAATTTCCTATCAGGGGAGAGTCTTTGCTTGTGAAGCAAGGGAGAATTTGTAATCTGCTTTGATTTAAATAAGATGGAATGACTTGTTCAAATTAAAATTGTTGACCTTGTTTATTAAGCTTTAATGTTACTCTAGAATCTAGGTGGAAGTATACAGCAAAAAGTTACTAGGACTTCTTATCATATTCGATTCTGGTGACCTGTGGTTCCACAATGATTTCTGCTAGGTACTGGATGAGCGTGCCGTTTTATTGTTTCTTGTTTTATATTAATAATAAGCTCCTTTCTATGCATGCAGTTACTAATGTATTGTTAATAAGTTAAATAAATCTGTGTATCCCTCACTTTTATGTTTCATTTCACAACAGTTATTACAAACATTGAAAATACTGATAAAAATATAGTACGACCGAATTGAGAGGTTCCTTCTTTTTTTTATCGGTTGAAAAGGTTTCGGGCCAAGTAACAGATGGCGCTTGTAAACAAGCATAAAATGCCTTCTCAATTTGGCTGAGTTGCCTGTCTATCTCAGTATGTATATTGTAGTCTTTGCTATCGTCTACGAAGGATCGGCACGTCACGTCTGGGTATCATCGTCGTCGTTTAACGCCGGCTGCAGTGCTATATAAGTGTCACTTTAGTGCGAATTGCAACTCGGAGGTTCCTGAGTGAGAATCATGGAAGTCGAATTCGAGAAAGCAGAAAACACAATTTTGCCAAGAATCGACACATTGATGGCTTTGAATCCAGATGTAAAACTAGTGGAAGTCGTGTCTGTATACAATTTAGCGAAGTTATTAAGGTTTTTTTGTTTTTTTTCCTCCCATCTTTCTAAGTTGGGCCCCGAAGGGGCCCAGGTTTTTAAGGTCAAATGCTTGTTTCAAGTTGTATGTCGTCTCAGCACCGATAATCTATAGAATAATGTTAGTTACTTTTCATAAGCACGCAAACGCTGTGAAATAATAATTGTATATATAACAACTGTATACTTAAACAGTATTTCTCGATCTAAACTGCAATTTACATGATTTGCCATACAACGGTTACCTACTACAAATAAGATACGATGTGAGGTCGTAATACTAAACCTATGTAAATTCTGAGTGAGGTTGGCGAACGCCTTTGACTCTCTATTTTGTTTTTTACATGCTCTAATTGCAGTTAGTCCCATACAAACATTTCATCCACTCAGCCGGTATTTCTTCGTTTGCCCGAATTTCATTTGCCATCATATTCACAGGCCATAATTTTGTTTACCATAATTTCATGTGCCTTTACTGTTATTTGTCATAGACAGAATTGTTATTTTCCATAATATCATATGCCATAATATAATTTGCCAGAAACTTTATAATCCATAATATTCTTATGCAATAAAATAATTTGCCATACCTTTCAAAAGCCATATTATATGTAAAAATAACAAATTACTGTTTGAAAAGGGGGATATTATGAAAAATTGCTACCGAATCAGCGCTCCTCACTTCCACGTGGCCTTATCTGTCCTGCTCCTACCCCTAGTGCATAATAAAAGCCCGCGGAGACAGAAGCTCGCGAAGGAGGGCCTGAGTCGAACGGCGACCTCCCGATCGGAGCGAGCGTAGGTCGAGTGCGCACGTGAAACGAAGGGCCGAAAAAGTGAGTTTCTGGCGGGAGCCCGGACCGAGGGCGGGAGTCCGACTCGGATGGCGGATAGGTTAGAAGACCGCCGTCTTCATGGTTATTTTTTTTAATAAAGGAGCGGAATAAAATTTCTTTAGAGAAAAGTTTTTTAAGTAAAAGACGTGTAACAATCATTCAAAATAGGTGTTATAATGGGGTAGGGGTCGGGTTGCATAAAGTTTAAAGTCATATTTTTGGTAGGCATACGTGGATTCGTCATACTCATCATTACGCATAACTGTAAATAGTCATACATTTATGCGCAACGTTTTTAGTCATAATGTTTAAGAACACATTGTGTAATGCGCATAAATTTTATGCGCATAAAATTATTTAAGCATACTTTATAATGGACATAAATTATTAATTGCTCATAAAACAATTTAACCATACTGTATAAACGCATAAACTGCAAAACGCATAAGCCTGTTTTTCTTTGTAGTAAATGAAGATCTTGAATCAGAAGCAAGTAAGTTACAAAGTTGTCTTTTATGTTGGGTCACAGTAGCAAAGGGCGATCAGTATAAAAGTTTACAAACAAATTTTATGTCATAACAAGTTTTTCCGCTCTTTTATTAAAAAAAATAACCTATCCGCGATCCGAGTCGGGTTTGCCACTAAGTCCCTGTTCCCTACTGCCTACGTGAAAACTTGAACTTTATACACCACTAGTAGCATTGGTTGATCTCAGGGAAAAGTTTATTTGACGGCCACCCTTTGTTTTGTTTTTTGATCAAATCTCAAATTTTATTACCATCAATGTTATGGCTTGATAAATGTATGACATTTACAATTAAAAACAAATATAATTATCAATATTATGAGCAAATAAATGTATGACATTCTACATTATGGTTAAACAAATTATGACTCCGTATAATTATTACAGGGAACAATTATGCCATTGTATAATTAATGCCAAAAAAAAATTATGAGCATCAACTTCATGCGTAATGTTGTATGACAATCGATATTATGACAATAGTTGTTATGCTACTAGATGGCCACCCGTTATAATGACATACAAGCGCCAGAACCGAACATTGTAAAATTATAGCAAATAAAGTTTATGACATATGAATGATTCGGGGATACATCATTATGGAAAATGAAACGTTATATATTATAATGACTCCACAGTCAAACTATTAATGTAGTTTTGTGGAGCAATGTACTTATGTTCATGACAAATTTTAGATTTAAATAAATAAATAATAATAATGTAATATAAAATTCGGGCATATAAAATTCGGACAAATGAAATTCGGGCAAAGGATAATAGATCACTCAGCCAACTGGTTCGAAAGGCACCGAGATTTTTTTGTCAAGTAGCCAATTGTTATTAATTTGAGACGGTACTAGCATCAACTAGCCTTCCTGTGATCTGATTGTTGAAGAATTTCTTTTGACGATTTATCCATCAAGTTAGTAACGCAATTTTAGTCGGATAATTACAATGCAAAACTTCCGTAGCTCCAGTATAATGGCCATCTGTTCCACGATATTATAATGTCTACCAACCCGTTCGTGTGTAATGCAAATAACCTGCGGCCACTGTGAATACCTAACCAACCCGACCTATGAAATGTAAATATAAATATCCCGGAGGGAAGGACGGAGGACTGAATATACCGGATAGCTCAGAAAGTATTAACCATCATGAGAATTAAGTTTGCATCTGATGATTTGGCAAACGAATGGAAACTGGGGTTTCACGTGATTCGGTGTTGCCAGAATCAGTTTCAAAAACGAAGAAAATTGCTAAAATATGAATTTCTGTAAAAGAGTAAATTCTAGTCACCGCTAATAGACCTGCACATTTTAGGGCTCTCACGGACTGGAGCGGCCTGCGGTGGCGGTCGATAGTAAATTTGACAGCTAATGACAGGTTTAACTATGGTCCGCCGCGGCCAGGCCGCGCCAATGTGATTATGGGTTTTAAGCTGTATAGCAAAGGTATATTGTTCTCGTAAGTCTACATTCGCCATGATATATGATGATTGATGAATGATGATTAATCGCAACGGCTGCGTTCAGTGTTCAATTTAAGGCCGTGTTGGTCAGCTCAGCAGTGAACTTGACCCACAAATGGTCTCGCCGGAAGACCAGGGGGGGCTAGCACAACTGACGCCGCGCCGCGACGCGAGTCGAGAAAGATCTACCCTGCTCTATCTAATTTGCACGGTGCGAGTGAGACAGGAGACGCTCAGTCGCACGCACTTACGTACAGCGCTGGCTCGGAAGTCAGCATGGTGCCTTTACACCAGAGATGTGGCATTGGCCATGCTATGCTAATGTTTTCATACATTTGAAACTTAGCTGTAGCAATATAGCACATAGCAAAGCATAGCACATAGCTCTGGTGGAAAGGGACTCTTTCTTATGCTTACCATTTCGTGACAAACTGCTTAGCTTATACTTAGACTTTGCGTTTGTCACGAATAAATTATTTCATTTCATTGAAATACATTTAAGCAAATTAAGTATACTTTAAGTTATTTTTTAAATAGTCTTTGTTATCCGCGAACGTTTAGGCTCGCTACAATAACAGGCTGCCGCCGAATGTGTCCACCTGTCTGTGATATGTCCATATAGGGCCAAAGAGTTTGTATAATTAGAGCTCCGTTCCTACAAGAAAACGGTTAAAATCTGGTGTGAACACGGAACTTTTAGTTTGCGTTAGACAATTCGACTGTCATGTTCCCATAAAGTGACATTTAGAAAGCGAACGAAAAATGGCCCCACAGAATGGGTGCCATTGCCATAATGCGGGGTTGGGGGCGGGGTGTCAGAACGATGCCAGGCGAACGATGTATGTGAGGAGCTCGCATTCTATGGTGTTTGCGTTCGCTGCATTTTGAACTACTCACGCGCACACAATGCGTTACCAATCGTGCAGCTGATCTCGCCACTGATCCCAGACTATTAGGTACTACTCAAAATTGACAGTTTTACTTACTACTGGAGTAGGTATTGCGCTCAAACACTTCACGGAGGTAGGTGGTGTAAATAGTGCCAGTAAGTAATCAAGTACCTAATCATCATACAAACATTAGAACATTACCTATCGTTGACTGACAGACAAGTGACAACACACAGACTAAACAGTTTCAGTGTGAGTATGTTTAAATTCTTAAGCTAGAACTCTACACTAGACTTTTATTTAGAATGTATCTTTAACCACATCATAATATTCGTGCAGTTAATGAAAACGTAACCTGTCTATCAGTTATACGAGTATACATTCAATATAAAGCATAGCCGGAATCAAGTGTACTTAGGCACTTTGTATTTTATTACGAGTAAGATTTAGTCCGACTTGTATTTCTCAGCTAGGCTAAGACACCCACGTCTCCAAGCCGAGCCTTGGCCTAATCAGCCTGACACTTGACGCGCGGCGAAATGGCGAAAGCGCGCGGAAACGTTTAAAAAAACAAAAAACAATAACGGCCAGCACGGCGATATGCAAAAATTTAACGCGGAATAAAAAATAAAAACGGGGAATAAATAAAATAATAAAAAAATATAAATCCAGTCTTTTTGTTTCCTCCTCGGATGGGCTCTTGATGTAAAAAAGCGCCCGCTTCTAGACGGGCGCGGGTCTCGCGGAAAAGGTCGAAATTGACTTTTTGTTTTTTTTTTGGTACTATTCCGCGGGTAGTTTAGGTAATACGTGATGCTTAACGTTCTATAAGGAAAGATGAGAATTAAATGCTTTACAAGTGACTCTGTGAGCTGCAGAACTCGCAAAATAATAGGAAAAACTGAAGTGACACCAAAAAAAAAATATTGAGCCTGTGCTCAAAGAATTTAACGGGAAACGCTTAAGAATAAAATGCGAACTGTAGAGGAAAACAACCGGACAGACGCTGGCTGGACCTATAAAAGATTTTTTGCCCAAGCTGAAGCGGAGAAATATGTTCGCGTTTGGCTACTGGTAAGAACTCTGGGACGGGACCTAGGACTGCATGTGGCTTAACCTTGGAAATATGTAGCTCTATGTAGCTATGCTTGTCTAAGTGCACATACTCATTGGTTTGAATTGAACACAACGTGTCACTAAAATGGCGCCTTCAGTATTGGCGATGGTTCAGCTAAAAACTCACTGTGTTATTTCACATTGTTGGCCATGAAACAAATGAAAACTCTGTCTTCGGACGGAAAGACTGTTATTTCAGGCATCGTTTATGTCATAATAACGGCGACCTTTAATGTCTTGAGAACGGGTTCAGCATTACATAAATACATTCTTCATAAAAAATATATTCATAACATTCTACGCCATTTTAGGATATACTTCGACGAACTTTACCTACTCACATAAGCATAACTTTAAACCATCTACTTAAATATAGAATTTCTAAAGAATGATGCGGCTTGGACAAATAACCTTTTCAGTAGTTTTAGTCACAAAATGACTCACCCATCAGACCGCCAGCCTAGCCAGCATGACCGCTCTTGAATGTCGGACATAAAGCATTCGTCCAAGGATTTATAAGGTATAAGTAATACTTAACATTCCACAGACCAGGGAAATTTGTTGAAGCGCTCATGGCCTAGCAGTACTGACATGCACCATCGCACCGATCGTGCTGTCTTGGAAGACATTACCATGAATTTTAACCCAGAAAATTCAAACGCTATAACTTCCGTATTCACTTGCTATCTATTAATATTGCATATTATTGTTACGCATATGACAAACGACATATAAATAAATACATAGTGACGCAACTCCGGCCTTCTGCGGGCGGGGCGCCATATTTCAAAGTGGGCAAAAGTACATTCGCGCTATAGCTAGGTAGGCGCGCGGCGGGACGACGCGGGCTTAACGCCTGCGCATAGGCGACGCGATGCTATTCAATGCTATATGTAAGTACGTCCGAAGTTGTTTTTTGCTTGCGTTCGTTTGACAGAATTTACTCTTAGAGTTTGGGATAGAGTATATTTGCTACACATACTAAAAAATACAACATCAACCGTAGTTTGGTTCTCTTTTTAAAACGGCATATACCTCTTATTCTAAGTGTTCTAATAAGAGAGAGAGAGACGGATAGTGCGAGAAAAATCGAGAGAGCTCGCGCGCCGTCTCATGGCAGCCGTGCGGGAATCTGAAACTTTTTTATACAATGAGATCGGCCATACCATACTATGTCCTACCAGGAAGAGGACAGAAACGGTTGGCGATTGCTCTTACCAAATTGTTTTTGAAAACGTGTCAGACCGTGCACCATCGTGTTTCGAGTCAACCATTAAGACCCAAAATAACAATCGGCCGAATGACCACTTTCCAGAATGTAGATAATCTTCATAATCATGCACTTTAATGTTTTAGATTCCGTCTTTCCATCTAAAGCTTGAAACTGATGCGAGTGAGACTGAATGTTGTGGTTGACTATTGCCATTTTAGCTCAGCCTGTCTCTTCACTTGTCTGATTCTTTGCTTTCGCTTCGCTAAATCGGAACGAAATGAATGAATGGGTTTTCATAAAAGCATCATTCATCTGCCTCTTTCTTTCTTCTCCTCCACTTTCGCCGGCTAGCGCATATGTCGCGCTCAATAAATCATGGTTATGTTATAATCTTACGGTTTACTGTACCGTGCTATATCTACTGCAATAACAATAAACATCTTGACAGCTAACTTGGAGTGCATCACCAACACCATTACAACACCTCGATACCATACTTCCATCTTGTAACCTCCCACGAGCCTGCAGTCAGTCCTAGTTTGAGTGAGTATTCGGTTTTAAAGATACCCTCAGTGGTCACCCAGTTTTCCACTCCGTATGTGAGAAGAGAAAGTTTGCATAAGCAGCCTTGCTTTTTCTCCTACTTATTGTTCTTCTCTGATTCTCCAAACCCACATTAATTTCTTGACTGGGTTATCAAGGCTGTATGGGTATCCATAGTAATAGGTAACCCTTTTTTAATATTCATCAAAATATCCTCTAAGTTGAACTGGAACACAATCCTTCCATCGTAGAGGAGCGCAGCCAACCGTCGCGCAAGACAAGGACGGCGAATAAGACGAAGGGTTGCTCCGAGACCAGCCAAGTACTGCATTTATCGTGCCGTCTCTCCCACGGTGCGAACTGCGAGCTTCATGGACGCGCGCAACCATAAAGCTCCGCATTTAAAATACACGCCAGAGAGATAAGGAATTTATTTAAGAGCAACTATTTGAAGCACTAAAAGTCTAGTTTTTGATGATTGTATTATATCAAAAATATTGTAATTTTTTTCTCAGTTAATACATACAAGTTTTATGATTGTATGTTGTATATTTTAGAAGTTATGTAGCTTCAAACTTTCCACCAGAGATAGAATTATTGGCCGCCTCTAATTCGATACTTTATGGGAACTTCGTAACAATAGCAGCAAGGGGGGAGCGGCGCGCGCATCAAGAACAGGATTCAAGTATACGCGGAGCGAGAGATAATAATTGTAGTACTTTATAGGCGCGTTGCCTAGAGAGGATATGCCAAGATAACAGTAACTTTCGTACGGCCCTGTATATGCGTTATACAGTAGGTATTCTTTTTCCGTAGACGGCCCTAGGCATCTAAGACGAATTAAAAAATGTTTAAATAGCGTAGAATGCGGCTAATTTTGAAAATGGAACGGTAAAGGAAGATAACGTTCTGAATTTAAATAATGTATGTGGCGAATGTTCTTCGTTGTTATAATGTTTCTGGGCTTCTCGTTGTTTTCTCAACTTTCTGGTGGATAAATAGATCAAGTCAAGTATAAATAGGTACATTTTTCGCCTAATTTGCAATGGTATAGGGTGCTCTAGTGTAAATAGTATCTAGTCTAGTAGTGTACAGTCTTTGAAGTTGACTGTGTACAACATGTTGATATGCGCAACGTTTACCTCCTTATTAATAAAGCATAAAAGACTTGTGTTCACGAAAATGTCTTCCGTACCCTTAAATAAATTATAACGGTATCTTGGCTAAAAAAGTTTATTTTTAAGAATTTTTAATTTAGAGCAGTTATGAATAAGGGTTTTAGAATAATGTAAGTAATATCTAGGCTAGTGAATCGTGACAAGGAATCGATTAGATTTAGAACAGGTTAAGTCCGACGCAAAAATGTGACAGGTACAAGAATATCG
Organism: Epinotia demarniana; assembly: GCA_945867215.1. Lineage (NCBI taxonomy): Eukaryota > Metazoa > Arthropoda > Insecta > Lepidoptera > Tortricidae > Epinotia > Epinotia demarniana. Next base: position 37,916,531 of record OX244261.1, on the reverse strand, counting down.
TCATACAAACTTGATTGTCATTAAATTGGAGCGCGTGTCGAGATGTTTGAAGACGTCCTTGCAAGTCCCAGTTCTGAAGTTTAAGAAAATTGATTGTCCTAAGTAGGTTATTCTATTGTCATCATTAGGGTTTGCAAGATCTGCCAATATTTCAGATCCGGATATTTCGGATCTCCAAATTCAACAGATCCGGATATCCGGATTTTTCGGATAAAACGGATCCACAGGGTTTTTTTGGTATAAAGTAGGAATTGTAAGGCTAAACCAAGAAACAACTAAAAACTGCTATACCACCGTATTTTAAGACCTGAAATATTTTAAATAGATACGCATTCCCGACTTCATAAGGGGTATAAAACTTTATTTTGTCTAAAATTTTTACTTGTCAGTGAAAGTTGTCACTTGAATAACTACAGCCAGGTCACGTTAACTCCGTACGCGGAGCTTCATGTTTACAATTAATTCGATAGGGTTGTAAAAGAACATGACATGACCCAGACACCTTACTCAGTAATCGATTGGCAGAATGCCAGTGTGGCTGCCCAGATCAGACGGTACACCATACCATCTTTGAGTTGAGTGGCCCATCACCAAATTTAGCGGGAATTCGACTGATTTCAAAACTCTCTCGGTGGATGCAGTTGCTTACCTTAAATCTGATATCATAAACAATTGAGTAGAGTACGTATTACTTCTTACTTCCTGTGTCAAATATACTTCTTCAATATTTCTTTAGGTACATCTAAACTAAGTCTTTAGTAGGTAATAGGTATAGTATAACTACAACTATGGGCTTGCTCTGAAAATAAAAGTACTTATTTGAATTGAATTTAATAGTTCCGGCACGTTCCGGTATTATTGGATTTATATAATACCTACGGTAGATTAGTGTATTTAAAGCAACGCCATTTTTCGCCATCAAACTTCGGAAGTTTTACTGGTTTGTGGTTTAATTATTTTTTGTGACTAATAAAATAAAAACAATATGATATAATCTGGCCTGGGATGAAGAAAGGGTTGAATAAAATCAGAGATTGAGAATGATCTTCATTATACCATTCCGTTTTCAGCGTGGACTCGGTAAAAACTTAGACATAGACATACTTCATTTTGTAGCGGTATTTTTGGTTTTCGTGGTTGTATTTTAAGGATCCGTAATATCCGAAAAATCCGGATTCAGGAGCCTGTCAGATCCGGATCCGAAATTTTGCCCGGATCTTTCGGATATCCGGATATCCGGATTGCAAACCCTAGTCATCATGGACAAACGCCATTTGTCGATTGGGCTCCCTGATGACAAATCTCCACTGTTATTATCTAGGGTATTATTTTAGGAACGGTATAAGACTTTAAATACAAGCATAAACAGTTCAAAAAACTGTACCCGCGAGTCCCCGACGGAAAAGTAGCATAATTTCGGCACCTCATTTATCGAAACCGGTTAAGTATCTCAAACGCTATAGTGGAACACACGTAACAAATAATGTAGACTGCTAAAATCATATACCTCTCTTTCAGCTCTGCCGTATTCGGGAAAATAAGTTTCCCTTGTCGAAGTCATTGACATACTATAACAATGAATTTCCCATGGCCTATGGAAAAGGTGTTTTCACTAGCAAGAGCGACTAAAAGACATCAGAAATGCTCCAAGATATTAAAATGAGCATTAAATTGCCTAATAGAAATCAGTCCTAAGTACTAACGTATTTTTTTACGTTATGGCGGTGGTAAAATGTATGCAAAAATATGGTATTTAGCGGAAAAAATTGCGTGTTGCAACACAGTTGAGGTATCTTTACCCTATTTCATATAAGATTAGATAAATTGTGCGTTAATCATGCGATTTCAAGGAAAACCATTTTCAAAAGCAAAAGCATATAACCGAAATGTGTAAAACTAGTACTATATTTTCCTTTGATATCCTGGATAAACGAAAAAAAATTACCTACATACCTAAAAAGTCTAGTGTTGTATTATATGAAATGAGGTAGGTATAGAGCTTCCTACGTTTTTAATGCCTTTTATTAACATCACATCACATAAAAATATATTGTCTTACAATCTAAGTTACCAGTCGATTTTGTCCCACATCGACTGCTCTGATTGTCTGTACTAAACATATATTATAAATCAGACAATGCAATAGTGAAGTGTATCGTTACCATTTTTTTTAGAAAAAAAATTGTACACTGCATTTCTTAGAACTGTACTTTTACCCATTTGACGCGAAATTCACTTGCGTCTTTATTAACGGCACGCCATTCTTAGAAAAAGCGTAACCGCATAATTCTTCCTTCGAAACTTATTGTATGAATGTTCCTTTAATTTTCAACTCTCTCCAATGTTCCCAAGGTTGATTTTTACTTACAGTACATAGAGAAATTCAGAATTTATTTACAAACCTTGTCATTCGATTTTGATCGTTATCTGGTGTTGGTCAAGGTTGATTTTTAGTTGTATTTATTCGGCAGGCAGGATCCGTTTTTAGAATATATACCTGCGTTGCAACCTTTCTCGACATGATCGATGTGATTGTGCTCTATAAGTCATCGTACGAGTACCTACAGTCAGCAGCAAAAGTATCTACGCGGGTCACTAGACCCAACTTGATCACTAGATCAAAATGACCAATACACGACTCTATATCAAGGTGATAAGCTGATAAGTGACTGTCTAGATGATTTCGAGCGATTTTATTTTGCGTTGCTACTTCTGCTGCCGACTGTCCAATAACAAGTAGTATATTTTGTAGAATTCCGATGCCAGGTTTCATTCCATTTAATTTTCTACCCTAACCCGTTAGTAATAAAGTCGCATTTTATTTTAGGGCTGCGTTTTTATAGTACCTACTTATTAATGCTTGCATTAAAGTACAAAATCAAATAATGAACAATCTTTTATAGACCTGAAATTTGGGATTTAAGTATAGTTCGGATGACAGATCAATATAATCGTACTATATTGTAAGTTCTCATTTTAAAACCGCATATCTACTGGCGAATAGAGACTTTATGAAAAAAGTTATATTCGCTTTATTCTAGCAACATAAGCTAGTTTTCGACTTAGATCTCATTGTGTGTACAAATACAGTTTCATGTGAACCTAGCATGTTTTAAAATGAGACCAAAACTACATTTGTATGGAGAATCGGGCGACCTGGCGACTTTTAAACATGAATATTATCACTTAAACCCTTTGTCTATCGTGTCAATCTGAGTTGACAGAAGCAGGGTCATTCGTCAACTCGAGTGACAACTATAGTTGATCGATGATTCAAAGGTTTGACGAGGGAATTACTTCAAAGGAGGATAATTACTAGTAAACTTTGCATGAAGGAAATATCGTCCTTCGTACCTCGCTAGGGTTTTATTATAGTTTTGCATCCATCAATAACACTGGCGTGGCCAGCGGTGGCGGTCAGTAGTAAATTTGACAGCTAATGACAAGTTTACTATTAACCGCCGCGGCCTGCGGTGGCGGTTAATAGTTGTCAGATATTTGTATTGACCGCCACCGTAAAAGTGTTCTATATAATTATTATAAGTACACATACTTACCTGCTCATAAAATTTCACGAAATCCGGTAGAGAAAAGTGCGGTCTGTAAGTACATGGGAACAGCCAGACGGCGCGACACCGTACAAACCTACTAGGATTGGAACTGCACGGCTATCACGGCGCGCGAGCTCTGTCAGAACTTTCTCGCACTATCCGTCTCTCTCTTATTAGAACACTTAGAACAAGAGGTATAGTGCGAGAAATATCGAGAGTATGTCGCGGCCGTCCCATGATAGACTACTGAACATCATCGCCACTTAAAGAAATAAGCCATATGAAAACCATATTATGAGTTATATTGTGACACTCTTTGGGAGATTCCTATGTCCAGCATAGGACGTCAATTATAAGCTTCATACATTCCTCGCATTCATTCATACAGACTATTTATCATGGACATTATCTGCTTTTCAGAATAGCCTTGCTGGGCGTAAGCTTCCATATGAAACAGGCATATACTTTCCAAGTCTATCAAGCCCTATGTGCTTAACTATGTACTGTAGTTGTATGTGTGTGTATACAGGGTGTATGTATACGCTATACATGGCGCAGGTACGTGTGTCGCGCGTGCGTGACGCTTCAACCGTTATTTCATGAAAACGGTCTTGGTAATTTCGCTTAGCTTTAATGTACCTCATAGATTCGTAAATGTGTTCCTATCAGAGGTACCAACGCTGTTTTGTGTTTTATTGAAGGTTTTTTTTATTTTAAAGATGTAAAAAAAGAATATAAGCTTCCATTTTGTGTTGGCTACTAAGTAAGTAGTACTTATTTACGAACATATAGATACTTAATGAAAAATAATGTAGGAGCTACTTAAACACAAGAAATGTCACTAAGTCAGGAAGTGCTCTCTCAATATGCTGTAATAGTACATTACGTAACTAGGGCGGTGAATTCGTGAATGCCCCAGGTCGCAGTTGTTTGTGGCCCGAACCGAAGGTGCGGCCATAAATATGCGCTCTCGGGCTTTACGAATTACCGCCAGTGTTGCGTACAAAATTTTACGTCTTCATCTGGCCACAATGCGAGTTTTCCCGTACGCGCAGCGTGCAGTAAAACTCGCATTATGCCCAGGTGTGACGTAAAAATATGAAATACATAGGTGTTTTTATGTGCATTTAGGACCACTTACCTACTTACATAGTTAAATTGCGCGTAGAACTTAAAGCCGTTGGGGCGGAAAGGTTCTCAAGTGGATGAGTGCAGGCAGATGCAGCGTTGGTCCCAACAAGGTGTCCGACTGTCTGATACTGACGACCAGGTAAAAGTCGTCATTGTGGCACTCATTGGGGGAGGCCTAAGTCCAGCTGTGGACGTCTTTAGGATATGATGATGTTGCCATAGCTTACATCCAAATAATTAACATAATCTCGTAAAGGTAAAAAAAAACATTTTCCTTTTAGCAAGTATCAAGCGTATAGCACCATCCCGGTCAACTCTTCACCATTTTACTAGCCCTAGCTACACATGTATAGCTACGTAGATACAGCACTTCGCTATATCAGACGCATTTGCGTACCTACTTACCCACATGGTTGATGCCTTGCATCGTAGATGTGTGATGCTTTTCCGAAGTCCGCCAATTGTCGTAGTTTCGTAGCCGGTCAGCTTATATGGTAGGTAGGGTAGGATACGAGTGTTGGCCAGTTTATCACTTATCGTTGTAGATATGACATTGACATTCGTCCATACCGTAATGGAAAACATGTTAGGCCCGCTGCTGTACGTCAGCAAATACTCTTTTCATCACACTTGCTAGTCAACGGCGTTTTTACTTGCGTGCGTACAGATCAGTTATAGCCGTTTAACCTCCCACGGGATGTTAAGTTTAGTTTTAAAATATAGAACCTACGCATACTTCACTTCGGACTGAGGATGTTTCCAATCAGCCAAGGTGTATTTCACATCTTCAAAAGTTTGCTACCACCAACTTTTAATATGTATAAAACATATCTTTATATTAAATTTGACTACAATTTAATGTTTAATATGTAGTTAAGTGTCTATGTAAAACGTTTTAAGTGTTTTTTAAATAGTGGCTGTATACCGAAGGGTCTTTGCCATACGCGCCTCACGTCAAGTTCAACAAAATGGACGACTGACATGTTGCAGTTTTTATTACGATTTGCATTAATTTCTTCTAAAATGTATTTGTTTCCTCGCAAATGTGATGAAAAACATTGTGTGACACCTATAACACGGGGGCGTAAGAATATTGCAAACTCGAGTCATCAAAAGCCCTCCGCCTTTGGCGTCGGGCTTCTGATAGACTCTTGTTCGCAATATCTAGACACACGGCAGTATGTCCTCCAAGTTCGAGCAAAAAAAGCGACACACCGGCCGTGGGATATATTCACAGATAACCTCCTATAGATAGAGCCTATAAGCGATTTAGTTCTATGCAAAGGTCACCACAGTTGGCGGCAAGTGCGGGTTGCGGGGAGGTCGGTAACGGCGCTGCGATTGGCTGTTTCGAAAACAGCGCGCTTTGTCACGTCATGGCGCCCGAAGCGTAGTGATGGGGTGCGTTGGTCGTTAACGGTTTTTAGCGGTGCCGCAAATAATTGTAAGTAGAATATTTTACACGGCGTAGGTACCTGTTGCCAAGGTTAAAATTTTTGAACGGCTGTCACTTTTATATTATAATCATGTTTCGTTCATCGATTATTTAGATCACCAATAACATAAAAAAGTATGTTAATCATATCGAGTTTAGTCATATAAAATAATTATTTCTAGGTATTTTACAACATTTACTGCATTATCGTGTTTATGTAGGACAAGAAGCCTTCGTTCCGTTCGTATTTATATACTTACTAGGAAAGGACGAGTGCGAATGTGCTAGCTAGGCTGATGTATGATATTTTGAGATTGGTATAGCTTGGTAAGGAAGACAAATAAAAACGATGTCATGAAAAAGAACATATATTTATTCAATGTGATAAAATTATTTGGTTGATATTATGTGATGATGTGAATCCTCATTACTATTAGAAAAAACCCAAATGCCATGGCTCCATTACTAACCACCTCCAAGATCCCTCACACGTCGTCGAAGTCCAGCATGAAGTTCATCTCGTAACACTAGTCCTAACCTAATTGCTCTCGAAGACGATTCGAAAAAACCCAAATGCCATGGCTCCATCACTAACCACCTTCAAGATCCCTCACACGTCGTCGAAGTCCAGCATGAGGTCCATCTCGTAACACTAGTCCTAACCTAATTGCTCTCGAAGACGATTCGAAAAAACCCAAATGCCATGGCTCCATCACTGACCACCTCCAAGATCCCTCACGCGTCGTCGAAGTCCAGCATAAGGTCCACCTCGTAACACTAGTCCTAACCTAATTGCTCTCGAACCACCTCCAAGATCCCTCACACGTCGTCGAAGTCCAGCATGAGGTCCATCTCGTAACACTAGTCCTAACCTAATTGCTCTCGACCAATGTATTCATTATTAAATTCTAATTTATTCTACTTTTTTAGCAATAGCTAAACTTCGACACTACATACTCGCATTATTCTACAATACTCTAAATTACCCAATAAATAAAATAAAACTACTTAAACCAACAAAAAAATTCCAGCACGGCTATCATGCGACGGTGAGCTTTCTCGAATTTTCTCGCACTATCCGTCTCTTTCTTATTAGAACACTCAGAACAAGAGGTGCGAGAAAAATCGGGAGTATGTCGCACGCAACCGCATGATAGACGTGCTGTATGTACTACAATTATATATTCCGTTTATTAGGAAGTTCGCTCTATTTTGGAAGCTATAAAATAGCGCGAGATAGTAATTTACTACGTCTCCCTCTACCTCATAGCTTGTAAGATGGTTGCAATCCGCCACGCTGCCTTCTTGGTGCAGTTTAAACCTCTTTGGTACATCGTATACATTATCTATGATTTCTAACAAAATAATTTTGACAATGGCTAATATTTAGTGAAATTTCATATTAAACAATCGTGTTTCCTTAAATGAATCTAAATCGGTAAAATTCGAAAACATTCACTAGCCCATCACTAGAGTGTCACGTGCTTTCGTGAGAAAGGAACAGCATATTTCCATTTCCATTTGATGAAAAGGGACGTGCATACTTCACTACTTCTGATAGACCAGTGTAAAATGAACTCCGCGTGACAGAATGAAATTTACATTTATGTGATAAATTTAACTTACCTGTGAAATGTTATTCCATCGGTTGTAAAATTAAACGTTCGGGAGTTTTTCCCACACCACTTCACACAGCAATAACTCATTTTTTCAGCGCAAAAACAATTTTAATTTGTTGGTTATTTGACGCACGTATAGATCGCGTACCTGGTCGCAACTGACAATATGGCGCGGGGTAGCGGGGGGTTATCAGTGCTAGAACATATATGCGTGGTGACCGCACGTCGCCCTATAGGGTCTATCTATAGGAGGTTATCTGTGGATGTATTACACGAACCATTTCGGGCCAATTTCGACCACCCTATAACTCAAAACATATTTTATCTACGCATATGAAATTTTGAGTGTCTGTTGATATCCCCTTAATTGTCTAGAATACAAAATTTCATTATTCTACCTATAGCAGTTCTTGAGATATTTAGTCACTCACTGACTCACTCATCAAAAACCTAGACCACTTCCAATGGTCGTACTGACTTGAAATTTGGCATGGAGATAGGTCTTAAGGTCAAAGTAAAGGGAAAAATCTGAAAACGGCCAAGTTTGAGTCAGTTTTAAAAATAGCGAATGTGTAACTTTGTTCTACTATGAAGTCATAAATGTTGAACTAAATGGGTCTATCTTCCAATGGTCGTACCGACCTGAAATTGGGCTCGAAGGTTTGTCTTTAGGTCGAAATAATGTAAAAATCTGAAAACGGCCAAGTGTGAGTCAGTTTCGAAAACAACGAATGTGTAATTTTGTTCTACTATAAGTAGATATGGAGTGGAAATGAGATAAGACTTATTTAAATTTAGATAGGTACATACCAATTTAAGACAATACATAAATTTTTAAATGAAAGGAAAAATTGAAAAATTTAATGCTCCGAGCCGGATTCGAACCGGCGACCACAGGCATTCATGGCCCGTCGCTACTACCAACTGAGCTATCGGAACAATCTGGTTCGGGCACCAAATCCTTCAATCAGTTCCTTCATATAACGCCTTAGGGAGGCGTATGTAGCGACATCTACCAGAAGACTTAGGCTTCTTTACGGCACCAACGTCTCAAATTATGTTGAGAAATCGTCAGTAACGATGCGCCACCCCATACTAAATTAATATTTGTTTTTAAGCAGTAACGCTGCTTAAGAAAATTACAAATTTTTAAATGAAAGGAAAAATTGAAAAATTTAATGCTCCGAGCCGGATTCGAACCGGCGACCACAGGCATTCATGGCCCGTCGCTACTACCAACTGAGCTATCGGAACAATCTGGTTCGCCATACGCCTCCCTAAGGCGTTATATGAAGGAACTGATTGAAGGATTTGGTGCCCGAACCAGATTGTTCCGATAGCTCAGTTGGTAGTAGCGACGGGCCATGAATGCCTGTGGTCGCCGGTTCGAATCCGGCTCGGAGCATTAAATTTTTCAATTTTTCCTTTCATTTAAAAATTTATAATTTTCTTAAGCAGCGTTACTGCTTAAAAACAAATATTAAGACAATACATGTTTGTCTTAAAGACAAGAACAATAAAACTGTTCCATTTCCAATAAAGGGATCCAGACAGTGCCACGCAAGCGTAGAAAAAAGAATTAGACGCTTAGTATAAAGGGTATAGTATAAAGTACATACCTAAGTGGAATGAGACATTTGCTAAAGCAAAAGTGATAAAAAAATAATAAAGAACCTACACCTAACAAAAATAAATGAAATCCCATCAAAAACATAAATGTGAAAGGCTGCCAAGTTCGATACTATGGGAATGCTTCGCCTATAAAAGAAGTGAGATCTGAATAAGTACCAAGTTCCATAAAAATACCTCAAATCATAAATAGTTATAGGAATGCACACTTGACAGTACTTTTTAATGATATAACTTGGCAAGTTTTAATAGAAAATTATATACTTGACACATTGCAGTCCAAAGGTGTCGATTCATTGCATCGAAAAGGTGTGTGGTGTGTGAAAACTTGCCAAGTAACATCATTAAAAAGTAGCGAAGCATTCCCATAGTATCGAACTTGGCAGCCTTTCACATTTATGTTTTTGATGGGATTCCACTTACGCCCCTCGTTAAACAATTATACATACATAGATTCACGCCTTTATTCCTAGCCGCTAGCAGCAGAGTCACAGAATAGATAATAGTACAAGTACAGAAGGGACACTCCTTTGATCCTTTACAAATGGCGCTTTTTTCTCAGCCAAAACATTAAGATTTATGGCCCTCTGACGTCGTCGACGACGACGTCGACGTTCATCGCCACAAATACATGCCGGTTACTCAACGTTGAGGCACCGGCATGTACTTGTAGCGATGAGCGTAAATCGCGGAGTGTCCACCGCCTGGCAGAGCACATACAACTTATGTTCCAGTGGCACTTTTAGCACACTCACTGAAACTCTACTTATACAGAAATCGCGGTGTACAAATTGCGTCGAATTGTATGCTACTGTAATTCTGTCTTTTAGACCCATACAATGTAAGTAGGTACCTATGTTTTACGAATAAATACATTCTGATTCTAGTTATGTGTAAACTCTAAAGATCGACGTAATTCTTAATGAAATTACAAAACGATTTGGCATTAAGTATGGAAATTGTAAAAAAACCTCTTTGGGTAGTTTTTTTTAACCATTTTATGTGTTGTATATCACAACTCGCATGATCAAACGAGAATCAGTTGAAAAATCATACGACCTTCATAGACGAAAATCCCGAAAGACGCCGGATACACGAAACAATTTTTGCCAAATCTAAAACGGAGAACTTCGTTCGCTTCGCTCGCTCGTTCACAATCATATCTTTTATTGCCGTTACGTCTTGGTACGACGCATCAACCGGTATATATTCACGAATACGTAAGTAAATGTAGGAAATTACGGACCGCAAAAACATTTCTAAGAACAGTTACGTTGTTATTACCCGCCACTGATAAGATAAACTATTGGGCGCAAGCATCTTGTCGCTGTATAGACATTGCGGTCAAATAGTAATCATTTCGTTTGCAGTAATGTCACTATTTTGGTGTCGTTAGTTATTAAATAACTTCCGCATGCGGAAAAGCCGCATTGGTTTTTACTTAATGCCCAAGCGAGCAAAGCGTCTGTGCCGCTGTTCTCTACAGGTCGCATTTCTCAACCGATTATCGTGAAATTTTGTAGGCAGGTTCAAGTAACTACATCTAGATATTTTATGGTGATTCAGTTTTTCGAAAACAAAAAATATACAGAGTGTAAGAAAAAACCAAGATGTTTTTTTACGCGATTTTTTTATATATTTGTATGCAGCTTTAGCCGGGGCGACCTGCTCCATACAAATGTAAAAAAAAATCGCGTCAAAAAAACATTCATTCCTTCAGTTTTTTCTGATCAGAACACGATACCTGTGAGCCGATCATACCTATGTTCACACCCCATTTTTGGTTCACACTTTATAATATAAGGCGTCCTCACATAACCCAGTCTTCCCCCGAGAGCCATTAAGGCTGGGTACTTGGTAAGCAGGTTTGCTACATACAGAAATGAAAAAAAAAGGTCCTTAGGTGTACTGGCCTCATCGTGAAGTCTCGAACAAGAATAGGTCTACGGTCTCCCCCACCTGTCGTGAAAGGCGACTAAAAGGGGTCACAGTGTCCTGGCGGGTGTACTCGCCAATGAACCCCAGGGAAGACGACAAACATCTTTTTGCCCCAGGACGAGCCAAATGTGGCGAGGCGCGAGAGGGGCTCCAGCAACGTTCATCAAAGTTTGTTCGAATGGAAAGTGTGGTCAATATAAACCGCACTTCGCCTACCAAATACTATAGCATTAACAATAAGGTATTGTACTACGTAAGCTCTTTATTTGTTCTCTTGGTTTGCTCGATGTTCCACTGAAGTCAAAATCACACTGTTTAAGGCCTACTGTCAATCTTTTTACTCGAGCAGCCTGTGGGTAAGGTACACTAAAAAAGCCTATAACGCCCTGCGCGTACAGTACAATAATGCGTTCAGGATGCTGTTGGGACTGCCAAGGTGGTGTAGTGCCTCGCTCATGTTTGCGGAGTCCCGCACGGACAGTTTTCAGGCAATTATGCGGAAGAAGATCGCCTTGCTGCTGAACAGGCTCAGGGGAAGCTCCAACGGCATCCTGGGTGTCATTGCTGACAAGTACGACTGCCCTATTGTACTATACTGGGTCATCCAAATAAAATCGGTTGCTCAATTTAGAGTTAAGTAGATATAAGTACGTGTCTATGCACATACTAACCAACTTAGATAAAGACTTTCGAAAAATCTGAAATAAAAATTAATTTAATTAATTTCATCGTACACAATAACAGGTTAATGTATACACATGTATGACTTGTCATGTCACACAAGATCAGAGTACAAAGGCGAACTTATCTGGGAGTCGCCTCTATCCCTACCTCCATCTACAGCGCGGCTGTGTGCGCGTGACGTCACTGGCCGCCGATAAAATTAACACAATGCATTTCGCTCGATATAAAATGCTCTATGTGGACGATGACCTAAATACGGGCTCCGTCCACCACGGAAATCGGTACTATGACATGCTGCCTATCTCAGGGTAGGCCCAGCTAGGTACGGTGACAATGACTGCTGGAAAGAATACTAGAGAGTTCAGTAAGTTTTATTACTTTTCTTAAATTAAATACGTTTTATCCCCATTACGAACGACTACCACCAAGAACTGCATTAGAACGATCGTACAAATTGTTTATCTGACTGCTTGTTCAATCTGCTATTTAAATTAAAATATAGAAACTGTTATTTTTGTATAGCCAGACCGCTTTAACACTATACCGAAACAACGAAAACTATACGAAAAAAATACCGACTGGCAAACTTACACTCTTCCATTGATGGACGTAGCTAGTTTTTAGCAAGAGTGTAAGTTTTCCGGTGTCGGTTTTTTTTCCATTTTAATGGCAATTCGAAGGTTATTTTTTTGGAATCTAATTATGGTTTCAAGTTTAGAAGAAGCCACATGGTCTACGTTGAGAACGTTGAGATCCATTCATAGCAAAGATGTGAAATGGCGGGGTCCCACAGCCCGTGTTCCCAGATGCCGCTGGCATCCAGACCGTGGCCTCATACTTTAAAATACCTTCGGAAATACGATAAAACACGATAAGTTAAATAGCGCTCGACTGGCCACCCTCGGCACCGGTCGTCCGTCCGGTCTGTGCGGGCGCGCAGCGGAACCGGAAGCAGGTGCGCGCGCGCACGAACACAACACACGCCATTTTCAACCTTAAAGGGGTGGGATAAGGTCCGATGGCATGAGTGAGTCGGGACGGTGCCAGCAGTCACCGTTTTGAACCTTAAGTCAATGGCGTAACGTGTAATGATGATACCTTAATATACAAACAGTTATTATTGTGTGTGGGTACCTACTTGTATATCGCCGTTCAGTACCGTCGTGTAAAATTCATCATCATCATCACCATATCAGCCGAAAGACGTCCACTGCTGGGCATATGCCTCCCCCAAAGAGTGCCACAATGACCGATCCGATCCTGCGCCACGCGCATCCAGCGAACTCCCGCGACCTTTACCAGCTCATCGGTCAACCTTGTAGAAGGCCTACCGATCCTGCGCCTTCCGGTACGTGGTCGCCACTCGAGAACCTTTCCGCCCCCACGGGTCATCGGTGTAAAATTGTCCCCCAATATTATATTACTTACCTATTTATTACGATAAGGTGTGATGATAAAACTATTATATCAATAACACAATTTCTAAATTCCAAAGTCATGCAAATTTTTTACTCGAAATCAGTCCTCATTATGCTCTGGTAATTTTAAAGTTTTGCCTTTTTGTCCGCAAATTCACGTATGTACTCCGCTGCTGTCCCTTTTGGAAACATCAAAATTTGCTTTCACCAATAGACGATTTAGTCAAAATTAGTTTAGAAAGATTTTAAATATTCAACTCAATGAACCATCTTGGTTACAAGCATCCCTCCCTATTCGGTTTGGCGGCTTAGGAATACGCAAAATCTCGAGTGTTGCTTCCCCAGCTTTTTTGTCGTCCACCCATAGCACGTCACGTCTCATAGGTAACATCCTAAGGGCTTTGCCCACAGACTATGAGACTGCGGGCTTGGAGGATGCCAAGAATGCTTTTAAAATTGCCAGAGAGGCTGGTCACTGGCTGCATGCCTATCCTTCACCAAATGCCGGTACCTTTCTGGATCCGACCTCCCTTCGTCTGGCGACTGGTCTACGGCTTGGGCTCACAGTATGCACTCCACACGTATGCCCTTGTGGCACAGACGTGGACCGACTGGGTCACCACGGACTATGTTGTCAAAAAAGTGCAGACCGCTTTGCAAGACATGCGACTCTTAATGACATAATCCGCCGGTCGGTTCTCTTATTTTTCGCAGAAAATTATTTGGCCAATTATTAGTTCCCAACCAACGTTTCGCAGAATATTATTTCGCCAAATAATCACTTGCCAACTCGTCATAATATTTCGTTTCGTTTCCCAACCTCACAGTTGCCAACTGTACGTTTGGTCTGATGATTATAAAGTAAACTTTCAAAATGCCAAAAATCGTTTAACAGAATGTTTTAGTTGGCTGAATAGTCATTTCGTTGTATAACGTTTCCCAAATGTTTCACGCAGTAGGGTTCGTACAGTTACTATGTAATATAATTTACAATGTGGGTAAGCGCAACTGCTCACTTCTTTTAATAACTTTGTGGGTGAGTAAGAATAAACTGACTTATTAGCGATAAGTTCATTACTTATTTTGAATATTCAATAAGGCGATTTTGGCACTCGCCGGCCGCTGCCGCGGCGCGCTCGCTTCGCTCGCTCGGCTTCGTGCGCTGTAAGATCGCTGATAACCTAACACGCTCCTCCTCGCTTCGCTCGTCGTCGCACCTATCTGGACTCTGTCACAGTTATTATTTCTGTTGCTATACTTATCACGAAACTGTTCTTTATTTCAGGCAAGTTCAACAGATGGGTTCCGCCAAAAGATACGCAAGTGACGATTCATTGATCTATTGATAATTCATCGTAACTTTTAAGTTGGCTTATATATTAAAACGTAACTATTGCACTGACGAAACAGTGTTCGTTCAATAGTTGTTTGGCCTAGTGAAATAGTTGGCAAGTGATAAGTTTTCCAAACATTTTTAGTCATTGTGATATTCTGCTTTATAAAAATTCGACCAAGTGTCAGGTTGTCATACAAAAAGTTGGTAATGGTAAGTTGTCAAAGTGAATCATTTTAGAAATGTTGGTTGGCAAGTGATGTTTGACCAAAGGAAATTCTGCGAAAAGGCAGAACACCCCGCCGGTCTCTTGCCGCCATCAATGTGCCTGCTGTTCTTGAGCCGCCTGGCATTGTCAGAGATGATGGCAAAAGACCTGATGGAGTGTCTCTGGTTCCGTGGAGTTTGGGACGGATGCTTGTGTGGGACGCTACCTGTGTAGACACACTGGCACCGTCCCACCTCCAACGGACTACTTCTAAATCGGGTGCAGCGGCGGAAAATGCCGAAAATCTGAAACGCACCTTGTACCTTTTGGCGTCGAGACCCTCGGTCCATGGGGTCCTAGTGCGCAAAAGTTATTTGCGGAAATTGCGAAACGTCTGGTTGACGTAACTGGTGACTGAAGAGCTGGCGGTTTTCTCGCGCAACGCATCAGCATTGCAATTCAGCGAGGAAATGCCGCCAGCATCCTCGGTACAATGCCTCGAGGGCCTTTTTAGGGTTCCGTACCTCAAAAGGAAAAAAACGGAACCCTTATAGGATCACTTTGTTGTCCGTCTGTCTGTCTGTTAAGACCATTTTTCTCAGGAATGCGTGGAGGTATCAAGCTGAAATTTATATCAGATACTCAGGTCTATTGTCTCTTGGAGCTGTAAAAAAATCAAACTTAAAAGCCAACGCAATCAAAAGATACAGTCGTTTATGCTGCAAATTTTAGAGTTTTTCGACACTCGCAAAACCTACGGGGTACTTCCCGAGAACACAGAAACTTGAAATTTGGCACGAAGCATTGTCATATAGCACAGACAGAGGAAAAATTACGAAAAGTAGACATTTTTAGTTAAATCATACAAAAAAACACTTTTTAAATTTTAAACTTAATACCTTTTTCCTCGTAAACGTGTGGTGGTATTAAATTGAAATTCATGTCAAATACTTAGGGCTATATGTCCCATCAGATGTAGCAAAACCAAACTTTTATGTCAACGCAATCAAAAGAAATGGCAATTTAAGTCGCATATTTTGAAATTGAGTACTCGCAACAAACTCAAAACCTAAAGGGTACTTCCCGTTAACACAGAAACTTGAAACTTGGCACGAAAAAACTTCATATAGCACAGACAAAGGAAAAATTACGAAAAGTAGACATTTTTTAGTAAAATCATACAAAAATCATTTTTTTAAATTTTAAACTTACTACATTTTTTCTCGTAAATGTGTAGGTATTAAATTGAAATTCATTTCAAATACTCATGTCTATAATACCTTTCAGCTGTAGCAAAACGAAAGTTTTATGTTTACGCAATCATAAGAAATAGCAATATAAGCCGCATAATTTAAAACTGAAAAAGGTGTATGTGAAGTCCCCAACCCGCACTCGGCCAGCGTGGAGACTACTGCCCGTTCCCTCTCATCCATGGGAGGAGGCCTGTGCCCAGCAGTGGGACGTATATAGGCTGGTTTATATTATTATATATTATAGGTAATCTCAAGGGTATCAAAACTTAAAGTTACTTTCCCGTGAACTCAGCTTTCAAAAGAAACAGCAATTTAAGTAATCCGCTTATTTTGCCGTTCGTAACTTTGATTTCCTTGCGAGTAGTTCTACTCGTAAGGAAATCAAAGCCTAAAGAATGATTACAAAATTGATAAAGTGACCCTGTTTAAATTTATGCTCCCCCAGCTTTCCACATTGTAATGTTACGGATTCCATTTTCATTTATCATTTAGTAATAAACATACTAAGTACAACTTTTGCTTGTTATAGGTTTCTACGGAACCCTCGGTGCGCGAGTCCGACTCGCACTTGGCCGGTTTTTTTTAGATTTAACTTAGCTTTAATTTAATTTAGTTAATGTTATAGTTATCATCTTGTATATACTTTAGAAAATAAATGTTTTTAAAACGATTATGTAAGGCCAATAAGCGATCCATTCCATACAAGACCTAACCGCGAAGTGAAAACGAACTTCGTTCGAGTATCTCCCTCTCTGTCGCTCGAACGTGTCGCTTCAAATTTCGAAGTTCGTGGTTACAGCTCAGAAGTCACTAAGTAAGTAAGCACGTTTCTTAAACCGCTTCGACGACTCGATCCTCCCACTTTGGAACACGCTAGGCTACGTACGATTCGAAACTGTCCTTGTATGATTGAGTTTATCTAATGTGGGCGAATCTTTACAAAACTTTCATAGGAATTACAATCCTCTGCCTTGGTTTCAGAGTTGCTTTTTGAATGAACTACTTTGATGCTATTCGGCTAACTCATATATTCGCAAGTAGGTATATGGGTAAGGCCGCGAATTTTGACCAATGTGACATAGAACTAACATAAAAAAAATACGTGACGTTACTATAAAACGTAACATAAGTTGTTGTTAAGCTTAGATCACACTGGATAATGCTAAAAAAAATACTTAAAAATAAAATATTTTCACGACAGCATTTTTTTAAATTAAGTAAATGCTTTAAAGAATTTAACTAAATATTTATCAATAGGTTTTCATTTTCAAAAAAGTTACTGGACAAAAAAATCTATAATGAAAACCTCTGCTCACAAAACTTCACGACAATCGATTGGGAAATGCGATAGAGGAAAACAGACGGACAGACGGATGATGGACACGGGACAGATACTGGACATAACGATTTTTGGCCCAACCTGAAGCATAGAACTTTGTTCGCTTCGCTCGCTCGTTCGATTAAATACTTCCACGCGGACGGAGTCCAGGGCAGAAGCCACGCAGAAGCTCTGCCTGCGACTCCGTCCGCATATTTCACCTTCTTAGGGGATGATTTTTGGGATAAAAACTATTTTAATGTGCTTCTAAAATTTCATCTAAATCGGTTCACTGGTTTAAGCGTGAAGAGGTAACAGACACACAAAACTTTCGCATTTATAATAATACTAGCTTCTGCCCACGACTCCGTCCGTGTGGAACTCGTTTATATTGCAGCTCCATACAAATTTTCACCCCCCCCCCCATTTCACTCCCTTAGGGGATGATTTCGTTAATAAAAACTATCCTATGTCCTTCCCCGGGACTCAAACTATCTCTATACCAAATTTCACCTAAATCGGTTTTGCGGTTTTTTTTTTTTTATATAAGGGGACAATCTTACACAAATCGAGCCAATCCCATAGTAAGCTCAATAAGGCTTGTGTTATGGGTACTAGACGATGATATATATAATAGATAGAAATACTTAAATACGTAGAAAACATCCATGACTCAGAAACAAATATTCATGCTCATCACACAAACATTTGCCCTTACCGGGATTCGAACCCAGGACCTTCAGCTTCGTAGGCAGCGTCACTACCCACTAGGCTAAGCGGTTTGAGCGTGAAGAGGTAACAGACAGACAGAGAGACACACTTTCGCATTTATAATATTAGCATGGATATTAGTATGGATATGGATAGTAGATGGATTGGTCAATTCTCTCGTGCTAGCTGATCCCTGTACCTACTGTACATACCTACAATTTCAAATTAATACTTACTGTATTTGGAAATAAAATAAAAACTCATTTTAGTTCGTATTTATCTGTGTGCACTTCCCTTTACCACATGTTTTCGTCACGTTACACAAAGAATACGTTGCATTTTTACAAAATGCAACGTATTCTTAACGAAAGTGTAACGTATTTTTGAAAAAATATTGATTATCATGGTGAAATAACGATATTTTGAATATAGTAATACATGCCACCTGCATGAATAACATTAACCTATCGTATGAAAAATTACCGCTTAAAAATAATCACTACTTACCCTTTAAATCACACAAGCACTATTAGCGGTATTTAAAAAAACTTTGTCCTCGTCACTTTCGTCCGCGATTTATGAACAAACTGAGGAGTTTAGGTTTTCTGTCTGGTGTCGCCCTACTAGAATATGAGTTGCCAGTGCACAAAAACGAATTTCTACCACAATCGGCTATAAATCTAGCTGTATAAAGCGTCACGTAAGTAATCGTAACGAAAACGTGGAATTGTGGTACCATAAAAGAATGCAAGATAAAACAAATAAATTATTTAAATAAAAATGTTTAGCAATCGGTAGAACTATCGTCATATCATAAAATTTTGTTTAAACAAAAGCATGATCATGAAAGGTTGAAAATCGTGAAAATAACAGGGCTTTAAGTACACAGGGTAGAAAAAAAATATCAACTTTCGTTACGTTTTGGACGGAAAAATATTTTTATTATTTATTTGAAAGGATTTAAATCAATTATGTCACTTGCGTTCTTGATAGTTTTTATCGCTTAATTTAATAAAAAAAAAAATGAAACCTCTCGGTGTTACCAATTTTTTTTTATGAGCATGTTAAATTTGAAACGTCCAAATTGGTCAAAATTCGCGGCCTTACCCATATGCGATGTGCGCCGCAGTGCTTTCGCCGCTATAGACACAAAGCTATAGACAGAGAGTGTGCAAGGGCTATGTTACTAAACGTAATGGAATGAAATCAAATTACCTAATTTAAAAATTACCCCCAGCCCTTACAAACAATAGGTAACTCAAGACTTTATTAGGTAAGTATACCTTAAGAGTCCGCAGTAAGCTCGATTCTCCATACAAACGTAGTTACGCTCTCATTTTAAAACTACGTGTTGGATTGTAACGAAACTTTGCATGTTCAATGAAATGAGGTATATCTATGTCTGTAATTAGTTTATGTAGCTTCAGATACAATAATAAGAAAAATACAGCGAATTTAAGTTTTTCATACAAAACTAGTTTTAGCTGTATTTCGTTAGTTTTATAAATTGGAACCATACAAACTAATTACAGACATAGATATACCTCATGTCATTGTATATACAAAGTTTCGTCACAATCCAACACGTAGTTTTAAAATGAGAGCGTAACTACGTTTGTATGGGAAGGTGAAATTCGGCCGAGCTTACTGCGGCCTCTTAAAGGCCGAAACGCACTGACAGCGGTGGCGGAGCGGCGCGGTGCGGCGCGGAGGCGGTACCGGTTGTAATGTTCGAGCTAATATGAAAGGGTCCGCACAGAAAACCGCGCCGCGCCGCGCCGCTCTGTGCGGATCGTCGTCTCTGTTATCTCAATATAAAAAATCTACAAAGTAAGTGCACTAGAAAAGAAATTGATCAGTCTAGGAAATGATACTGTGAGAAACATTTTCTATGAAGCAAAATTCTACGAAAATTTAGTATATGAAACAACGTACCTACAACCATTATAAATAAATGAGTATGAGTATACACTGCAATAGTAGGAACCATCACCGGTTGTATCATATTCATGTTGTGCTCAGCCCCTCCGCCATGTGTATCCCTCGCTTTACAGTATTGTTCTCTCAAAGTTCCTTCTGCTCCTGCGCTGTTTGCTTGTTGTGTCGATTTCGTCACCAGTCAGGTTTTCTTGAAAACTGAATGCCTGACATTTATTGCCCTGGCCAAACACTATAAGTACACAACGAAAATGCCGGTACTAAATAAAGTGATATTTCCCTGTCTAAATCTTTATGACATTAAGATAAGATTGAATTTCCACTGGCCCGAGGACAACGTTTCTTCACCAGGTATAAGTATACCCGTATTTTTGTCAAACGATAGGATACCTACGTGATTGGGTAGTAACTTAAAATCGCTATTTGGGCGACTCCGCGCTGAAAGTTGCAAGATTCAACTTTATTGCATTGTAACACAGCTAGTTCCCGCCGCAGGCACCGCACTGTCCTAAAACCTACTCACATTTAGAACTGCTTTAGGGTGATACTCCACTTGTCCAAGATGTTTGTCCAATGCGTATCTGCATCTCACATTTTGCTCAAAGAGTGAGTGAGACGCAATGCACATGGGACAAAGATCTTGGACAAGTGGAATACCACCACCCTTAGTCTAAGCACAGTTTGAGTACGCATCAATAAGAAAGTCATTCGATTTACTACTACATAGTTTATTCAAGAATCTCTTCTCAATTCGTCTACTGTCTTATATTTATTACCATCATTAAAACTTTAAGACACATTCAACTTTTACTATATTATCAATCTTAGTTACATGTGCCGCCATCTAGCGTAGAGTAGAACATTGATAATATGATATTGTTTGAAGGACGTGGTGTCGTATTAATAGTTCCGCTACTTCCCGAGAGATGGCGTTTATAACAACACCTATATAAAACGTATGTGCATGAGACGGGTGAGTGTGCTCAAATACTGCGTAAACTATATTTAGCAAACCCCGAATATTTATTTAACAGGCTGCCTTTTCAGTCATATTTTATACTCATTCACACACTCCGGTGCCTAAGTTTTCCCATTCCGTGTATCATCATCGTTTAACTTAATGGAGTGATCAAATCTTTTAAGTAGATACTTAGACTTACGTAGATACGTAGACTACGTATCTACATACGTAGTCACACCTTGTTGTATAAAACCAAGTAAAACTTATAATCTTATAATACACTAGCTTTTGCCCGTGACTTCGTTCGCGTTGACTTCCTTTTGTAGGACTTCTGCTGGGATAAAAAGTATGCTGATATTTTAATCCAGGCTGTACCTACTTACTCTATTTGTAAACTGAAATTCATCTTAGCTAATCCGTCCAGCCGTTTTTGCGTGATTTAGTAACATACATCAAAATTTTCGTATTTAGGTGTAATATATAAGTTTAGTAGGTTTAATTATAAACGACCGGTTAAAATAAATAAATGAAAAATAAATAAATATTAGGGGACAATCTTACACAAAGCCTTATTGGTAGTGGCCGTCAATAGAATTAGCTAACTATGTAAACAAACCGCCATAGTGAAAGACATTAATTGTCTTTCACTATGGCGGTTTGTTTACACAGTCAGCAAATTCTATTGACTGCGACTTTACGAAGCTACAGGTTCGAATCCCGAGGGGTTATTTATGTGATGACTAAGAATATTTAGGGATCATCATCATCATCATATCAGCCGAAAGACGTCCACTGCTGGACATAGGCCTCCCCCAAAGAGTGCCAAAGTGACCGGTCCTGCGCCACCCGCATCCAGTGGACTCCCGCAACCTTTACCAGTTCCCAGTTATTTAGGGATGTTTTCTATGTATTTATCTACTATCTTTATCATTTTCTAGTACCAAAGTACTTCAAGCATTGCTTCGTGTGAGCCTAGGCAGACGACACACGGACGCATGGACACGGGATAAAAACTATCCTATATTTCCTATTATTTTAATAGACTACTTATAAAGGATCTTCGTTCATTTCATCTAAATCGGTAAGTGATTAATTCACAAATATCCAAACTTTCGTGAAACATTCCCTGTGGTGAAGTATTTCTTTAATGGTCTTATTCAAATATTTTGTAGATCATAAATATGTAGGTATTCCCCTAAGAAGATTCCCTTCCTACTCGAAGAGAGGCTTATGCTCAGCAGTGGGCGATTGAAGGCTGAAAATGATGATGATAATGATTCCCCTAAGGGCTAAGTGTACGAGTATGTCCACTGCTTTAGTCCCGCTTGACAAGCCTAATTGTACAACACTTTTAGCATGAGAAGTGAAAAATAAATTCAGTGCCTACATTGAAAATTTACTAGGTAGGGCGTTTTACCATGAAGCATTCGGTTGCGTGCGAGCGGGAGAGACAACCGTCGTTACTCGTTACCAATCCAATTTAAATAAATAAATGTTTATGGGAATAAACAACAATTCCGAAGAATCATTTGTCCGAAAGCATCATTTTTCCGAATTATTTAAAATCCGAACGCCATTTACCGTTTAACGAAAAATTAGGAGGCAGATTAACCTTTCGGAACCCTCGTGAATGCGGATGTTTTGAATGATAGAGTCAATTTTCAATAGCACTGATTAGTGCTAAGACACACAAATGAAATACATAAATAGGTTATATTAGGCTAGTAACGATCAAAAAAAATATCACCGGAACATGGTTTTCGAAATTAAGTATGAAATTCGGAATAAAAATGCTTTCGGACAAATGACTTTTCGGAGTTATGTAGTGTACCCCATTTTTAGAGGATGCGAGAATAGAACTCCAGGATTTTGAAGAAAGAGATACAGTAAGTCCTGAAAAATGCTCATTCTATGATAGGTATGAAAACACTGACGGTTTTAACCCTTATCGATTATTTAAAGGATCAGGGGCCATTATGAACTTTTATAACTTACAGACTCAAGCGAATGCCCGATGAACTGCATTACTTTATCCAGGCCAGCTAGCATGATAGGTTTTATATTCATGTTTTACGTAATGGTGCTGCTGAGGTTATAAAATGTTACCATCAATGTATATGTATTTATGTAATCACTTTATTGTACACAACAGTTAACAGGTTAAATAACATACATGTCACACAACAGATCAAAGTACAACGGCGAACTTATCCCTATAAGGGATCTCTTCCAGCTAAACTTTGAACAAAACTTATCGTGCTAGCTGGGCAGGAGGTTTTAAATCTGTGTGTGAAATACATTGGTGAATGGTGACCAAAAAGGGGCTTGCTCTTGTGATCTGGCCTTTTCATTTGTGCTTATCTTATTAGCCCGCGAGCGAGCAACAGATTTTCGTGACCAATCGACCTCCGTGCGATAATTGTGAGAAGGTTCAGAATGTATCATGAAGCCCTGTGCACGTCAGCTGCGGCTCCGACCCAACTTTCTTAAGCTTCTCACAACTTGTCGACGGGGGAAGTGACTGTCAAAAAATTGCACGTACTCTTAACTCGCGGGCTATTATGCAGTGTTTTTATGCGGTGCGTATCTGGAGGCCCACTAGCACATGATACTCCAATCTTTGAGGGGGAAGATGTAAAAGAAACAAACAGTACCGTTCCGTATATGAAGATATTATATTTTCAAAGAACATGTATTTAATATTTTCCCAGCAAATGTTCGGTCAATACAACGTGTGAAACAATACCACTGTTATTTATACCATTATATTCATGTAACAAGTAACTAATATAAATTTACTTTAATTATCCTGACTCCTCAGAGTCCAAACTACACACTTGATTGATATAAAATATTAGATCGCTCAAGCTGCAAAATTGCGTTGGAAATATAATATTAAAAAACAATTTAAAATGTACCTTAGAACCGGTTTCTCACATGTGTTTTGTTTAAGACGATCAATTGGCTCTAAGATACATTATCGAGTATTGTCTGACAACATTTTGAAACGAGTCTTCTTTTCAACGAAACTTTGCAGCCAGCTATACATCCCACCTACCATACGATAAGCACTACATCAGCGACTGTGTATAAAAAGCCATTATGTTGCAACACTATAATAAATCTGTGATTTAAAATTAACAAGATAGTTTATACTTAGATATAGGGAAGATTACGACAGGCTAGGCTTGAAACAGTCTTGGACCCAGTAAATTAAAACGGTTACGGAAAATACTGGCATTTACTGTCATAAGGCATTTTTTTTAATCGAGCAACCTTTTAACAAGTCGAAGACGGTGAAATAATTTAAAGTTTCGACTGAAACACTGGGTTCAACAATCACTTAAAGTGTCAATAGTTTGTCTTCACGCACCCTAAAAAAACGTAAGTTTTACACTTAAAACCTTCAAAGTATCATTAGTCATTATATCGATACCCAATCAGCAGTTTCAATGACAGGCGCAAAAATAGCTGTTATTTAGTTTAGAATTAAACCGTCAATTGACAAAGACCTGCCGTGCTCTTCGCTTTAATAACGTATTTTAAAGGAACATATTCTTATTGGCTGATTGTTTCAGTAGGTACAATAGGTAACCGATATTTTACGATTCTCTTATGTTATAGAAAGGCGCGTTGCGTGAAATGTATACAATTGACAGTTTATAGGTTATAATTTATTTTTTAAACTTCGATGTTTCAACTGGTTTCTGAGGTCATAAAAACATTGCTTAAAACAGCAACAAGCTCGATATAGCAACATTATAGCTGCAAAGTTATAGGCGCGAGTGGAAAGTAGAACTCTACCTATCCATGCTGTAAGAAGATATAAGTATTTTTGCGACTAAAACTTTAACCATCCGCAGACAACTTTGTCTGGGCGATATCAATGATACAATAATTAAGTAAATATTAATAAAAACAATTCACAAATTGGTTATCGTGTTCTGGGATTTTTATATCACAAATACAGTACTGTAAAGATATTATAAAAGCTCATAATAATTATGTATATAAAAGGTAACGTAGGGTCCTCCGTGCGGTGCTAATGGGGAGCGAAAAGTGCAGAAGTTCAAACACAAGTTGTGGGGAAAGTCGCCATTTCCACGACGACTCTTTTTCGAATGATACAATTACTGTCCAGTTGTTTTGTTGTTGTTGTTGTTTCTTTATCGACAGTGTGATTCAGGCCTCAGTGGCCAAGCGCCTGTGTTATCAGTTTAGACAAATAAATTTTCGTGAAACGGACCAGTGGTCACCTAACTAGGTACATTGTTATACTACTCGTATTTGTTATGCATATTTTGTTTCTGCACAGGCTTTTCAAGAATATTTTTTATAATACTAGCCGACAAACACTCAGTCTGCGACTGGGGCACAAAGGACCATATTTCACCATGAGTACTTATAATGAAACGGTTATTGTTATGTTAGCTGCCGCAATTAATTTTCCAGCGATAAGCCCGTCGAGTGCTGTCAACCCTGGTTAACAATAAAAAGTCCAGATATCAATAATTTTTACAACAATGTCAACTTCCTGAAGGTTACCTTTAGGCTCATTGTCGTGACAGATATCACCTGTTGTAATTTGGCTGAAAACACAGCTGTAAAACTTCACTCGTCCGAATAGCGTTTGACCGAATAATCGCTAATGTCAGCGTTAACATACCTACCTATCAGTGGCCAATTTTTAGTAGGTTGCCTTTAGTTGAAAGAAATACCTGTAACCCGTTTCACCGATCTACTGTACTGACAAAAAATGACTGACAGGTCAAACTTCAGACGTATGAAGGTTGAGGCATACTAGGAAGGAGACTGAATCTGCCACACAGGTGACGCCACTGTAACGACTTTATAAAATTACTTTAACTATGTCACAGTTACAGACATCGTAACACACACGCTTGCAAAAATATATGCGCACGATTTAGACAGATTTTTCTTACAGCAAGCAGCTTTATAAAGTTTTACTTTAGCGCCTTTTCGTAATAAAAATACAGTTCCTTACGTGCGTTTCACTCACTCTCCTGCGGATGCCATTGGCCTGCACAGGGCAGTCTCTTATACCGTAATTCGCTTAACGAAAACATTTTTATACTTAGAATAAGGCAGTGCTTTGATTGACTTACAAGCGTCCTGTGACGGTAGAATTCTAGGGGTAATCCGTCTCTCTCTCACTAGATGTAAACATATTTTGGGGAAAGAGGCGGAAACCAGCGTAGCATACTACCGCCCCCGGTTTCACAAAAATAGTTTCAACACCATTTTCCTAAGAGATTACATAATAATAATAAGAAGCTACTATCCGTTGTGTATGCAAATGCCAAAATAGCGATTTTCGGACACTACATTTAATTTTTTAAAGTCAGGTCGCTGGTTGAGTTTTCTGCACACGTGGCCGGTAATATCGTCTAATCCTCAAACGTTTTTATGACATTTATTATTTTGGCATTTGCGTAATCATTTTAGAATCTATACTTTTCATATTTCCATAATGATATGCAGACTGTCAGCTTTTTGTCTTCAAATTTGTGCATGATATGTTTTATTTTGTAACTCAAATCGTTGTTGAAATGTTATGCAACATGTATCGTAATAGTCTATGTAACATAATCATGGCAATGTCACACTGACGTTAGTATACAATTTCGCTAAAATAAATTAAACCAGTTAACAACTACTCTAAGGTTTTGAAAGTCATCGATTCTCCTACTTTATGCATTTAAATAGGTAAATAATTTGATCTATTATATTTGGAAACAATCGTGTACCTAATAAATACTATGGAGGCAGTAAAAACGGTAATATATTTCACTAATTAATAGGATAAAAATAGACACCGAGTGTGAAAAATTTACTAGAATAGGTACTGGTAAGATTAAAAATTATTGCTCTAAAGGTATACAATTCGTTAACAAGTGCATTAGGTAATTAACTATATAATTATAAATGATTTGGTTCGATTCATTAAAAAAATATCGTATATTTATTTTGAGACCTTGTGAAAGAAACCACGACAGACCATAAAAAATATAAAAGAAACAAAGATTTAAAAAAACTCATTTATTTACACAATCAAACAATTGGTCAGTTCGAAATTCAAAATTGAATATTTGGAACGCGTTCGGAGCAAGCGGTTTTTTTTAATTGGGACGTTTTTCAGGCTTAAGTGAAAAGCATGGTAAGGTAGCGGATGAGATGGGTGCGTGTCTACGGCCAGAAAACGTTTGACTTAGCTTTGTGACGTCACAGCACTGTCGCCGGGATATCCTCCTCCTGAAACACAATTTGTAATTAAATATTTACATTTTATTGTACAGTGATAATATTTTTCGTTGTGCCATATGTTAGCCACGCAAGGCATTTTTCAAATACTAACACAAGCTAGTTGTGAATTCTTATGGACTGCCAAATAATTCTATATATAAAAAGCGTTCTGAATTTCAGAACCAATGAATGCATTAGCTGACATACAGTCACTTTAACGCCAGGGTTCGCCTCCCGCACGACGGCCGCTCCCCGTTATACCCCCCGCGCGCCGCGCAAGTGAGGACTGCGGCGCTACCACGAACTTCGAAAGTCGAAGTTCGGGTATTTCCATCTCTATCGCACTCCCTTACTCGAGTGAGGGAGGGATGCATGTATTACGAACTTCGACTTTCGAAGTTCGTGGTAGCGCCGCTGAGTGAACCGTTCGGACTATAGCTGCACGGCTATCACGCGACGGCGCGCGAGCTGTCTCGATTTTTCTCGCACTAGCCGACTCTCTGTTATTAGAACACTTAAAACAAGAGGTATACTTAGAGCGAGAAAAATCGAGAGTAGGTATGTCGCGGCCCTCCCATGATAGCCATGCTGATGCTGGCAGTACTGTGGCTAAAGGTTTTTTATAAGAGCATGTAAAATCCAAAAGTCCTGCCAACGGGTGCAATAATACATTCTGAAACACCCCCAGTTACAGTAGAAATATTTCGCTTTAGTAGATGTTTATTTTTTAATGCTTTTGTTAAATTATGCTTCGATTCGGACAGCAAGTGGAAATGATTTTAAAATTTTGTTATGAGAACTGCCAGTTTGGTAATTATTTTAAAGGATTAAAGCTGCCGGTTGCTTTAAATATATTTGGCCTAAAATATGAATACAGAAACATTTCCATTACTTTCATCTATATTATGATCTAAAACTTAATTCTAAGAACACAATAACATAGTTAGGCTTTTTCCTAAATTGGCAAACTCATGTACATTTGAACGCGTTATCATCCTTTTAAATGAAAGCAAAAAAAGGGATATATCTGAAATATCTGAAGTATTTTTTACAGATTTTTAGAGATTCCGCTAGACGCTGCACTTATCCAGACGAGCCAACATCACGCGGCGGCCTGCCGGTCTGCCGCGCTCGCTCGTCTGGATGCGCCTATTGCATCGTTTGTAGTGTTCGCAAGTTATTCTTCTGTTAATTGATCTTATCTTCAAACGCGTTCAAATTACTTTTATTCCCTTATAATTTAAATTAAGTCTTGCTCTCTAGGCGTAGACCTTAAATACACGCTCAAGCACACAAACTCAGTTAGTAATTTAGAACATCAAGGAACACTTAAATTTCTCGGCTTATGATAGCATACTCACCTCTGCGACTTTAACGTCATTAAAAAAATTACGTTGGACGGATAGACTATAGAAACATTGCAGAATGTTTGCCACCTCGTTTTAAGTCTCTCTAGAATGTTAATATGCATTACCTATGGCATCGATCTTTGATTAGGTATACGTCTAGTACCTATGATAGGATACTCTTGTAGCCACTGTAAATAGTTATGCATCTGCCACTAGGAGACGATACACGGGCCGACATCGACAGGACTGCACGCAGCCCGCCGCGTGTTTCGGCCCGTGTGGATGCACGGCGGCCAACCAAATCAAGGTCACTCCATACTATATTTTATGTGTCCTTGCTTGGCACTCCTCCCGATTTCGGGTGTGTAGCGTCTCCTAATGATTGTGGACAATATTTGATCATATTCGCTTCTCGTGTCCAAATTTCACTTTAGAGGCGTTTGTGTATCAAATTCATGTTTTCACTAGCAATTGATTCGGAGCACGTTATCTGAAGGAGAACTTCCTCGTTATTTTAAAACCTAAGAGAGATCAATGATAACATCACTCGCACAGAAAAGTTATTATAGCCACTGTTATCCTTTCTATGCAGATTTGGCAGGGTAGGAAAATGCGTAGCCAAAACATATTAATGAAAGATTATATTACTTAGAGATTAAAATGACCTCTTTTTACGGAAGGTATTTTTTAATCAAGAAAACATGAAATCTAGTCTTTTCTAGAGTGTCTGGTCAGTATACGACCAGGTAATGGCCATATTGTAGAAATCGATAACAGGAGATAATGAACGCTCGTATCATCACTACAAGTCCAAAATTGAATTACTCTGGTACCCACCCAAAATGTTTGCCATCTTAGAGAAATGACGACCAGGAGATAATAATTGCACAGACGTCCCTCAAACCATTTCAAACTACCACACGGTCAGTCCATAATACCCTTTTTGCTATCTTAGGGAAATAAGGACCAGGATATTATAAACCTAAACGTCTCTCGAAGCAAGCATTTCAAACGATCAGTCCAAACCGTTCTCTATATTCGGAGCAAGTACCCAAAGTATTACATTGTCCACGGCGATGAGCTCGTCGGCTAGTGTGAGGTCGGGCAGCGTGCTCTCCTCGGCCACGCTGAGGCCCTGGTACATGGTACGGTGGACCTCCACTATGTGTTCGTTCTGAAATTTGTATTTTCTTATGACCATGGCAATTTTTTTTATCTTGTTTACTATCACGTCTGATAAAAGAGAAGTTAAAATAATTCATCGTTCAACTCATTGGTTGACAA
The DNA here is from genome assembly GCA_945867215.1 of Epinotia demarniana. Classification (NCBI taxonomy): domain Eukaryota; kingdom Metazoa; phylum Arthropoda; class Insecta; order Lepidoptera; family Tortricidae; genus Epinotia; species Epinotia demarniana. The sequence goes on along the minus strand of OX244261.1, from coordinate 37,886,507 downwards.
CAAGACTTTGGCTAGCCAAGCATGTGTCTAGCAACTTAGCTGACGTCTTTTTCTCATGCTAGTACTATCGCTACAATAGCACATTACGTACCTAGGGCGGTGAATTCGTGAATGCCCTAGATCGCAGGTGTTTGTGGCCCGAACCGAAGGTGAGGGCTATGAATATGCGCTCTGGGGCTTTACGAATTACCGCCCGTGGTGAGTACAAAATTTTACGTCTTCACCTCGCCGCAATGCGAGTTTTCCCGTACGCGCAGCGTGCAGTAAAACTCTCATTATGGCCAGGTGTAACGTAAATAAAGATATGAGTTTATGAATGTTTTCTTAGCTTTAACTACTTTACTGGTGACACACTTGGCTCGGCATACTTCACAATGTATAATCTGAACTTCGGTACCTCAATTTTCAGCCTCTCTAGCAGCCTGTCTCGCTCGCTTCTGAGCGCGTCGCATCTCGCTGCCTCGTTCTCGTTTAGCACTCCTTTAACTTCAAGTTCGGCGATTTGGGAGTCTCTTTCGCTGATCGCCCCTTTCAAGATGTCTTGACTAAAGCAGAGAATGGGAATATTACTCGTATGTTTTGCCACAATAAGGACTTTTATTCAGAGCAATGACGGGTAATTGCAGTGTCGTAGAGGCCACCGGACGGCTCGCGGTACCTATTTAAGCTTTCCAAGTGTTGTGGAACCGCCCTGTGCAACCCGAACTGAGCCAACTGGGACAAGGGCGCATTGCTTTAACTATTTATAATGTAATAATAAAAAATAAAAATAAAAAATATTAGGGGACAATCTTACACAAATCGACCTAGTCCCAAACTAAGCAAAGCTTGTACTATGTGCCTGTTATTATCTAACTGAATTTTACATTCACGCTTCCCACAATATTTAAGTATGCACTTTAGCTCCTCCATGGGCCTCAGAAGGTCTACGTTCCTCTCCAAGTTATAGCTATCCTTGTTACTCACACGACATGCCCCAGTGCGCCGACCGCTGCGTCTCGCTTCCTCTCACAGTCCTGTAGCGACTCTTCTAACTGCTTCAGCCGCCGTAACACAGAGGAGCATGTCCCACAGTTCATGATTGACGCGTTCTGGAGGGAGCGAATACGCTGCTCCATCTTTCTCATCTGTAATAATTCGAATCTTATTTCAGTCCCAGAGAAGTTAAGGTAAGCGTGCGGTTACTCTTTGAATCTATATACATAACATACTGTTTAGCTAACGTTAGGAGCCCCCAGGAACCTCGACATAAGTCGGCTAATCATGCAAACCTACTTACTTAGTTTGGCTCTTATTTTTAACGGACTTAATTCGGTTGTAGTTTTTTTTTCTGTTTGTTACCTCATAACTCCGTCATTGATGGGCCGATTCGCAAAAATTTTTTTTGTTTGTATGTACATGCTTTCAGGTGGGTCCCATTTTAAAAAAAATTCAGTTAGATGATGGGACCTATGAGGAATTGAGGGAACTCCTCAATTTTATTAGGCACGCGTGTAGTAATTTTGGTATTTTCTATTATAACTCGTGTATTTACATCCGAAAATCATAAATTTGGTGGCGAGGAATTGGTGATGAAGTGATGAAAGACCACAGATGACTTTCGAATTCCTCAATTATGTACTTAAAAGTGCAAAAGTACGTCACAGGTTCTGATAAGATTCCGTTGAAATAGGAACTAATGAAGTGCCATTGGTGATGATCTCGGGGAATCGATGGAAGTCCTCAAATATTATCGGCCCACATACAGCGATTCGGTTTTTTTCTATAGTAATCAACGCATTTGCTATCGGAAATCAGTTCATGTGGTAAATTGTAAAAAAATGTGGAAATATTTTCGTTGCTTGGCGGAGTACTAAATTGAAGTCGGTTAAAACTTCGTTTTTAAAGTAAATCATAAAAGAGCCTGCTGGAATAACAATGAGTTCCGCCATATCTAGATCGGAAACTATGTAGTTTCTGGTGTTACAAATAGTAATAAAAGAAAATTGAGAGTAAATAAGTTTAGCTTAGTAGGATATCAACTGCCTCTATTTTTTTTCTATTGACGAGTCGAGCTTCCCGGGGACCCTTATTTGATAATTTAATCACATGTTTTTGGCCAAACGCAACAACAGATGCTACTTTTTCGCCATAAGGAAATAATTAAAAGCTTCACCAGAATGAGCGTCTATACTGACCAGTTGAGAAATTATGAAACGATTCGTTTTGAATCGTCTGTTTAATATTATTTTCGTCAAACAGGAAAAAATACAAATAAAAATATGAAATTACCTTGTGTAATGTAGCTATTCTCCTTTGTTCTTCCTCGTAGAAAACCTTCTCCCTTTCAGTGGCTATAGTAAAGGACTCCTTCAAAGCATCTTCCAACTCCAATATTCTCTTATCTTTGAAATCTGCTGCCATCGAACCAGATTTCTTATTTATAATCTGTTCTAGATCCGTTATCCTCTCATCTTTGCTTCTTACTACGGCTAGGAGTTGCTCGAATTCAGCAATATTGTTGTTTTCACGTAGTGCTTCTTCTAGTATCGAAATGCAACGCTGCTGTTCGATAATCTTCGAGTTCTTAACAGCTATCTCTTTCGAGAGGCTACTAATCTTCCTGGCTAGCTTAGGCATGCTCGGCTTCTCGCTTGCCTTCTCAGACTGAAGTACGTTCAGGTCATTGAAACTCCTACTAAATCTGCCCTTGTCTAGCCTATCCACTACCTTACCACTTTTTTGGAGCTCGAAAAAGCTTTTGCTCTTTTTAATTTTCGATAGTTCTTGGCTATTTGATATTTTGAGTACCTCGGATAGAATGAGGGATGACTCGTTGAGCTCGATCTCTAGGTCTATGATTTTCATTTTGCCGTCTTCTAGCTTAGTGCGCAGCGCGTCGGTTCTCTCTAGGGCATGCGCGAGCTCGTTCAAGGTCGCTAGCTCGCTCTGCTTCGACCGGCTCAGTTCCTACCGTGTTTGGGGAAACGACAGATGAAAAAAACAAAAAGAAATCAATAAACAGCCCGTTTTTACTTCAACAACAAAATTCAACAATATAAACTCAAAAATAACTCGAGAAAATTCAACATAGTTTTTTTTATTTAAAGTTATTGATATTCCGCATAACAAGATTGAAAGCTGGGTAACATCGACTAGTGGACAACTTACTCGATATATCTAAATACATGATTACTTAACAGTTTTACAATTGTTTTTTATCAATACTTAAAAAATAATTCCCGCTGAACACGATTATTAGATTTTCTTTAAACATCACTTAAAAATTACCGCTAAACTAATAATTATCTTATTATTTGTGTGCTGTTATAAGTCGTGTCGAGTGGTCGGGTTCGACGGCCGACCACGAGAGAGGAATATTATTATCTGAACACTTCATTATATATACTCGTACTCAATACCAATATCGATAACATTACTTAACACGAAATTGCGAGTGTAAAGCTTACTTGTGTTACTCGTTACCGAAAGACGTGGAGCGTCACTAACGGAACTCGGCGGCGTCAAACAAACGGAAACGAAAGAGCAAATAAATGAATGACAGTTTGACAGTCTTGGTGCGAAGGACTAACTTAGAAAAAGCTTTTGAGGAAGCCAGCGGGTCCAGCCTGCATGAAACAAAGTTAGTCGTGTTAGTGGGTACATTAGCACAAACATATAATTATATCAGTGATGGAAAGTGAACATTATTAAATCGTTCGAAAATTAGAGTTTTTAGAATTATGATCCAAGTTAGTAATGATGGCATAGTGATCGATGTTGGATGTGACCATACGAAGAGAGGACGACACAAAAAGTTGCACATCTATTTCGTAATTCAATTCCTCTTTGAGAATTAAATGTCATGAAGAAATATTTAATACAGTTAGAAATAGTTAATTTCCATGTTGGGGGATTAATAGATACATTAAACATGTTATTGTAAATGTTAATCGATTGTGATAGATTCCTCGTTGTAGCGAGGGAAAGATGAGTAAACGTACCTCTTCTCTTTGTGCTTGCGCTTGCTGCTGACTTTTCAATTTGGCTTGGAGGTTCCTTATAGACCTGGAATTTGATAACAAACCCCTAAGTTCTGGATAATGAAGTTTATGGGTAATGAAGTTTAACAAGTCACAAAATCAATATTTTGTTAGGTTGCACTTCAAAGATCAAACTTCCCAAGTTGCACAATAAATGACGAAAACAAGTCTTCTTTGTACCCAAATAATTTTGTTAAATTTTTGTTAGGGACGCATGGAATCCAGGCAGTTTATTTTATGCATTCCCAGCTACTTACACCGTCATTAGGTATATGCTTTCCCTATTTCTAGAATACCTTTATGATTATTTTTAAAGACCGATATAAAAATACAAATATAGTAATATTATAGGTTCAATTTTTATTCCAATATTGTCGGTTACATTAAACTTTATGTCATAACGGTAAGACTGACGATGAATGTACAACAGTACATTCATCATCATCATCCTCCTGCGCTATATTGCGCTTTAAGACTTACTATTATATATCCATCATCTGATGTTCCTTCTGCGCTGTATTGAGCTCTATTTATATGTCCACAAGACTTACTGTTGCATGTCCATCATCTGTTTCTCCTTCTGCGCCTGCTCCTCCTGCGACATCTGCACGAGCTGCAGCAAGCGCTCCGTCTCGGTGGAGAGGCGCGCCGACTCCTCTTTGCTCTGTTCCAGTTGCTGTTTCATCTGTTCGGCTTCCTTCTGCGTGTCTGTCAGCTTGCGGTTCAGGTCTGTCACCGCTGCCGTGCTGCCGCCCGCCTGTAACATCAATGTGGTGGCTCAGCTTCAGATTCCAAGTCAAGTTTATTTTAAGTTTTATAATTATTTAACAAAATAAAGACAAACACAAAAGTCGGTCCAAATTTAACCGGGAAATTGTGTAACGTTACATTCAAAATAGTAATTTAACCGACTTGTTGACCTCTTACTTTCTTAAGAAGTCGGTTGAAGAGCAAACATTGAATCTCATTTCCATAAATAATTACTCACCTTCCTCAAAGATGCTTCCATTTGGTCCATTTGCTCTTTCCTCTTCTTTAACTGCCGATCAAGTTCCGCTAGCGACTTTTCTTTCTCCTCCACATCTTTCCTCTTATTCTCGACCGCTTTTCTGTGTTCTTCAAATTGTCTTCTCGCGTCTTCTAACTTCTTGAATTCGTCTTGGAGCTGCCGTTTAGCTTGGGCTGTATCGTCCCCAGCTTTGGCGTTCTGAGCGCCAGCTGCCTGTAGCTTCTTGTTTGCTTCGTGGAGATCGAGCTGCAAACCGGAAGTTAGGGTGATTTTATGAGTGATATAAAGTGCCAACTAAATGAGCATTGTAAAATTAACCGTTAAGTTATTTTTCGATGGCTTCGAAGCAGGTTGTTTTTAGATTGCGCCGATGATAAATATACTCATTTAGTTTGCTACTGTTACATTTAAACACGAAACGAACTTATAACTGATACAATAGATTTGGTACTGCGTAGCAATTTCAATCACTTTCAAGAAGCTGTAAGAAAATTTAACAAATACTTTCGTAAATTCGAAGCGACACCTACAAGCGAAACTTTTTACAAATAATTGCAAAGTATAAATTGTTCGCAGCAACAAAGACAATGATAAAAAATCAGTTGTAAAAATATCTTTAATTTGCAACGATGAACAATGATCGCATTTACACAAGACAGTAGCGTATGCTGAAAAAGAGAAAGGTAACAATTTAGTTGTACACAAAGCATTTGCGAATTGGTTGCACCTAACAAGGTTTCAAGAGATATCACTCAAAATGTATTCTTAATCTCATTCAACTTATCTTTAACAGTCACTATCGATCCAAAAGAGACAAAACGCACAAGTATGCTTATCTGCATCTTGTACAGTCGAGTTCTTCGATATCTATACAGTTCTTTCAAAAATGACTATCTATACTCACCTTAGATACTCACTCTTTATTGTAACTGACATAAGACTTATGTGTGTAGATATTTTTGAAAGGTTGTATTGATATTGGAGAACTAAACTGTACGAAGATATTATATTTAGTACTTGATTGCTTTATATAATTCCAAAGGATTGTGCAAGTGACAAGATGTAAGGTGCAACAATTTGCCAAACAACATTCACGATGTATCACCAACACTGCATGATATATTATCTAAGAAAACATAAGTATGAGGAACATATAATGAGGAATGTTGGAGGATCCCAGCGGGCTGGGGCATGCTACTATACAAACACATGACCGGCGATGATGATTTTAAAACAAAAATATGCATAAATCTACTCGGTAACACCGGTGCAATGAAGCGACAACGCGACGCGAAACGGTTCAATCGAGTTTCTATCCAATCTATAGGTACTATCGTTTAACTCTACAGTCGATCAAGTCCTTCAACTTCAAAACTCGATTCAACCAAATGCCGTAACAGCCGCTCGTCGCCAGGCGATCCTCCAACTGACCTGTGTCTTCTCGAGCTCTTGGACCAGCATTTCGAGTTGCGCTTGGCAGCGCTCTCGCTCGACAGCGACGGCGCGCGCCTCCGCCTGCGACGCCTCGAGCTGCGCGCGCACGTCGCCCCCGCCCGCGCGCTGCAGCTGCGCTAGCTGCTGCTGCTGCGCCTGGAACTGTTTCTCTATCGACTGTAAGCGCTGCTGGCACTCCGCCAAAGCCTTTTCGGCGGCGATAGCCTTGGTCTTTTCCTGCTCCACGGCCGCTCGCCATTTATCAACTTCGCCGGCCTTTTGCGCTTGCTTTTCGGCCGTGTCCGCTCGCTGCCTGATCGTATCCCTCTCTTTAGTGACGGCCTGGACCTGTTGCTGTAATTTAACAATCTCACGCTCTCGGCCCTCTAGGACAGACTTGGTGCCCCGCTCTTGGTCCTGTGCCATCTTTCGTTGCTCCTCCTTCAGTCTGCGGACCTCTTCACGCTGCTTCTGTAGCTCCGCTTCGGAAGCGTTCAACTCGCGTTGGAAGTTCACGAGCATGTCCTGGGATTTTTCTAATTGGGCTACAAGTTGATCACGCTCGATGGTCAACTGTTTCGTGTCTGATTCTAACTTGACTATCTGCTTTTCAATAGCGTCCGCCTGTTTATCCCTTTGCTCTAATATAGAGGCCATCTTCTCTCTGTCGCGGACCGATTGCGCTAATTCTTGCTGAAGTTTGACTAGTGTTTCTTGCGTTCTGTGGTCCAGAGTTCGCTGCTGTTGTTCCACATTACGCCTCATGTTCTGTATCTCGGCTCGCAGTGCGTCCCTCTCTTGCTCAATCTGTCTCGTCTCTAAAATTGTTCGTTCAAGGCGCTCATGCATACGGCCTAACTCATTGGTCATCCTTTCATACTCGACTCGTGTAGTCTCATTCGTTTCCTGATATTTCGCAAGATGTATCTGCGACTTTTCTAGTTCCTTCGCTAGACGACCGGCCTCCATCTCTGTGGAATCTCTCGCTTGGATGGCTTTCTCAAGTTTGTCCCGCAGACGTTCGATCTCCATCCGGTCTTCGGTCCTCGCCTTGTCTCCTGCAACGGCCTGGAGCTTCATCCTTTCGATCTGCTGCAGTTCTCCTTTAAGCCGCTCGTTGTCCTTGTCTAGCTGATCTGACCGTAGTTTAAGCTTCTCACACCTATCCCTGAACTTTTCGCACTCAATATGAGCGCGTTCAAGATCAGTTCTTTGCTTCTCTAACGCCGCACTGAGTTTGGTCACTTCGCTCTTCGATAATTCTAGTTGTATGTTAGACTCGTGCAGCTTAGTTTCTGCCTGGTCCTTCTCGGCTTGTAGACGCTGGATTTCAGTTTGCGCCGCGTCGAATCGTTCGCGTTGCTTGTCCAACTCGGCTTGCACTCGTGACAGCTCGTTGGTCCACTTGTCCTGTTCGAATTGGTATTTACCTCGCATGCCTTCGGTGCGTTCGAGCTCCGAGCGTAGCCGGGTGACTTCCTCCTCGGCCTTGCGGGCACGCTCCAGGTCTAGCGTGGTCTTCTCTAACCGCACGCGCAGCCGCTCCACCTCCATCTTAGTCCTTTCGTGTTCTTCCTTAGTGTCATGGTACTTCCCGTACCGCGCTGCGTATCGCTCGGCCTCTTCTTTCGCGCCCGACGCGTCCTGTTTGACTTTGTCTAGTTCCGCTTGCACTCTTCTTAGCTCTGCAGACACTTTGTCGTGCTTGTCGTACATCTTTTCGAGCTCTATTTGCACTCTGGCCATTTCTTCCTGTGTTTTCTCATTGGAAGCCTGCGCTTTGCCGCACTGTGTCATCGCGCGGTCATATTCGAATTGCAATCGTTCACTATCACCGACAAGTTTTTCTTTCTCTGCTTGGAGCCTTCGCAGCTCTATTTGTCCCTTCTCGTAGCGTTCTCGTACCATTTCGATATCGACACACAGCCTGTCCATGTCTTCTTTGGCCTTTTCTTCCTGTTCTTTAGTCCTGCCTAGCTGAAGGGACGCTCGGTCGTACATTTCCTGTAATCTAGATAACTCGTCTTGTAGCTTTCTCTGGTCATCCCTCGACTTGGTTGACATGTGTAAGTGTTTCTCTAGCTCGAGCTCCAGTCGGTCTTTATCCGCTTCTAGTATGTCTATCTTATTCTGGAGTCTGTAGATTTCGTTTTGGGACCTGAAAACAATTGGACACATTATAACCTTGGTCTTAAGTTGTTTTTCATTAGCACAGTCACAAGACAGACATCGCCACCAACACAAGACGACATTGAACAGATTGTACCTATCATACTTTTCTAGCATTTTCTCGTATTCCTTGTGAGCGGTCTCCTTCTCCTCAACGGTCTTCTGCGTGGAGTACAGCGCCTTGTCGAGCTTCTCCTTGAGGATCTCATTCTCCGTGAGGGCACCGTCTCGCTCCATCTGGAACCGACACATTTAATACATTAACCCATGACAAAGCACAGGTCCAATAGAATTAACGATTCTATACTGTATTAGTACATACTAAAACTAGGGCGGTGAATTCGTGAATGCCCCAGATCGCAGGTATTTGTGGCCCGAACCGAAGGTGAGGGCAATAAATATGCGCTCTGGGGCTTTACGAATTACCGCCCGTGTTGCGTACAAAATTTTACGTCTTCACCTGACCACAATGCGAGTTTTCCCGTACGCGCAGCGTGCAGTAAAACTCGCATTATGGCCAGGTGTGACGTAAAATAATTTAATGTCTGTATGACTAATCTCAGTGTTCAATAAACAATCTTGCATCCCCTCCATATCCCGGGCGCACCGCGCTTACCTATTGACAATGACCGACAGATGACCCTTTGCTTGCATTAAAATAAGGCGTATGTCGCTCCACCTGTGACGTCACATACCAAGTCTATCTCGCGTGTGAGCTCGTGTGTGTGCCTGTGACTGGCTGTGACTCCTGAACCCTGGACTGCGCATCTATCTGTGGTATGTAAGCAAATGACCTAAAGACACCTAGTTTCTCAGTGTTAATTCCCATTTTATACATTTGGTAGCAATAGCGTGGTTTCATAGCCTCTGTTGAAATAACTATTTTAAGTTTAACCTTCTCGTAAACAAGACTTAAGCATCCCCCAATTGTATTTGCGCCGTAGTTTAATTAAACCCTCATAGTTTTATTACCTAAAGATTTAACCATTAAAAATTAAAGTTGTTTACCAGGTGACAGACATCCGAGCCGGTTTATCGTAATTTGTGCTTTATCTATTTACCTGGACGGTCTAAATTAGCTTGAAGGGCCGAAATAACGCATTACGTATTAAATATCACATAACCATTAATTTGTAGTTTGGAAAAGAATTTATTTGTTCTAATTGTGTTTCCTAAACCCTTTTGCATAGTTCTGCGTAAGTACCTCTGCACCTCGTGGTGTACTAAACGAACGTGCTTCCAAATTGGGCCTTGTTTGTAAGCGTATACGATTGAAATTGAGTGTAGATATTACTGTTCATATATATTTTTCTTGTTTTCCTTGTTGCTAACGGTTGCCTATACAAGTTGAAATGAGTGAGAACGGAGATAATGATACTATGCGGGCAACCTTATTTACGGAAACCGCGGAGAATATAGAAAATCAATCGGCACTTTAAGACTGACCAGTGAATGGATTTCGAACGCCTATCAACGGCTTAACTCGACAGACCGTGCCCGGCTGATAGTTTTATTTAGCGAAGTCGAGGATCAGTATAAGGAATGTCGTGATGCTAGTGCCATTCTCTTGGGCGGCTTGGATCGGGCTATAGATGTGGAGGAATATGCCTATGTGCAAGATATTATTAAGTCGGTGCGCGATCAGATCTTAGATATTAAAGTTAGGCGCAATGAAATAGTCGCACCTATCTCTGCCAGTACCCCAATGCGTTCAGTGCCCGACCGCGCAACAGCAGTGGGTGACCTTGACCTCCCTCGTTCCCAACGGTTGCCAGATCTTCCGATTCCGCGCTTTAACGGACGTCCGGACGCTTGGATTAGTTTTATAGACCAATTTGACAGTGTTGTTGATGCCCGAAGTGATTTGCTTTCCACCCATAAAATGCACTATTTAATGAGTGCGTTGTCTGACGAACCGAAACGTTTAGTACAACATTTAAAAGTTGAAGCCGGCAATTATAGTGTAGCTCGTGATCTTCTCAAACGGAGATACCACAATACGCGAGTACTTGCCGATACATACATCGCACAGATTATGTCCCTGCCTGATATCAGTCCCCGGTTGACTGGTCTACGAGTTTCTTTTCTTAACCCCCTCCTTACTGCATATCGTTGTTTAGAGCGACTTGAATTACCGGTAAAACATTGGTCATATATCCTTGTACACATTTGTTTCGCGAAACTTCCCACGGATTTACGATCGCGATTTGAGCGTCGTCACGGCGATGGTCTTAGGGACCTCCCTACTTTTGATAAGCTGATTGATTTCCTCGAAGAGGAATGTCGTCATCACGACAATGTCGGAAATACCTCTTTAGTAGACGCACCGTCCTCTCAAGCAAAGCCCCCACCACCAGTAGTCAGAACCCCACGTCAGTTCTTAGTTGCTGAGACCGACATGCGTGAACAAAAATGTCCTATGTGTTCTAGCCAGTCCCATTATCTACGCGAGTGCAAAGATTTCCTAGATATGAACCCACGCGATCGTTCAATCTTTGTGAAAATGAATGGCCTGTGTTATAGATGTTTAGATAAACACACCATTGCATCTTGCATGCGCGATTATCGCTGTGGAACCTGTAGGCGCCCGACGCATCATACCCTCCTATGTTTCAATGACCCGCGGAACCCGGTTTACTCCTCTCGTGTTAAACCAGAGACTCGATCAGTGTCTTTTCGAAGCTCTCCGGAACCAGCTCGGCCGACCTCCCCGCATTCTCGCACGGGCGGGGGTTCCCGCTCCCGCTATTATAATGTGAACCGGTCCTCACCTCGATCCAGTCCGCCAGCCTCACCCCGAGGATCTCCCCCGCCGTCTTCATCTCGGACATGGCACCGTGCTTCGAATCGCTCACCCAACCGGTACCCTTCCCCGCCTCCTCGTCGCAGTGAGCGCCACGAGCGCCCCCCTACTCCCTCCACCAGTAGAGATAAACGAGACTTGTCACCATATTCCTCGCGTTGCTCCCATCATGACAGCCCACAATAACTAGACTGCCCCCCTATTTCTGACCCTACCCGTGCTCCAACCGTTATAAATTCAGACTTGGTTTTACTCCCTACCGCCGTCATTCAGGTTAAAACATCTAGCGGATATTATGTTGAAGCTCGGGCGTTGTGCGATACTGGCGACCAATCCACCTGGAGGTAGTGTCAGACCTCACTACAGAAGCATTCCTCGCCGCCCTTACTCGTTTTGCCTCTCGTCGTGGCACCCCTTCGCTTATTCGGTCGGACTGTGGACGTAATTACGTGGGTGCGGATAACCACCTTTTAGAAGTCCATAATTTCCTTAACTTAAATAAGTATACTCTAGGCTCGGAAATGGCAAAGCGAAATATCACTTGGATTTTTGATCCTCCTACTACCCCACACTGGGGCGGTCTTTTCGAGGCGGCTGTAAAGTCAGCCAAGACTCACCTAAAACGTGTTATCGGAGACACTCCCCTCACCTATGAAGAATTGACGACAGTCTTTACTAAAATTGAGGCAGTCCTCAACTCGCGTCCGTTGTGCCCCTTATCATCGGATCCTAACGACCTTGAAGTCCTGACACCAGGCCATCTCATTATTGGAGAGCCTTTAACTGCGATTCCCGAATACCCGTTGTACGATATTAAAACGAATAAACTCACTCGATTTCAACTTGTACAACAGATGCTACAACACTTTTGGTCACGATGGCAAACTCAATATTTATCGACGTTGCAAACAAGGCCTAAATGGGCAGCCTATACTGAGCCTCCCTCAGTGGGTGATTTGGTCCTCCTGAGAGAGGATAATGTCCCTCCATTGGAATGGCGACGCGCTCGCATCATATCAGTGGTTCCCGGGAAAGATGGCGTCGTGCGTGTAGTACAAGTTAGGACGGCTACGGGTGTTCTGACAAGACCTACCAATCGGATTATTAGATTACCCTAAGAATCCCTTAAAGTAACTTTGTTTTTTTTTATTTTGTTTTTATTTGTTTTTTATTTTTTTATTTTCCTTTTTTTTTCGTAAACATTGTCATGTTTAGGGCGGGGGTATGTTCAATAAACAATCTTGCATCCCCTCCATATCCCGGGCGCACCGCGCTTACCTATTGACAATGACCGACAGATGACCCTTTGCTTGCATTAAAATAAGGCGTATGTCGCTCCACCTGTGACGTCACATACCAAGTCTATCTCGCGTGTGAGCTCGTGTGTGTGCCTGTGACTGGCTGTGACTCCTGAACCCTGGACTGCGCATCTATCTGTGGTATGTAAGCAAATGACCTAAAGACACCTAGTTTCTCAGTGTTAATTCCCATTTTATACACTCAGCAAGGCTGGAATTGTGACTTATGATGTTATGATTATTCCATCGTTTATTATATTCAGTATTCGTTGAGATACATAACATTTTACATTGTAACTAGTTAACCTTAAGTAGACTTCTGTCTCTCTAAGAACATCTTAGTCAACCATCTCTAATAATTTATTTTGATTATACAAGTATATCATATGCTATACTTACTATTAAACGAGGAATATTTCTACCTATATTTATAATCACGTTCTGGAAAACGGGTCTTAACGAATTCGCTGAGATTTGCAGTACCAGTATAGAGTATTAATGAGACGGAAAATCGATCTAGGTCTCGTATCTGGCAAAATACGATTTCTCCGTTACTTTTTCTTTGAGTGTACTCGCTACTCGCCGGCGGGGGGACAAGTGCCTAGAGCTTCGATCACTCAGGCACTCTCTCTTATATACAGCCAAGGATCAGCCCTTACCGTAAGTTTCTGGTGCTGCTGATGCGCCTTCTCCCATCTCTCTCTAAGCACATCCAGCTCCGTAGCAGCGCTGTCTCTGTCTCGCGCGGCACGGTTGGCGGCTGCCGCTGCCGCCTCCGCCCGCTCGCGGCAGCTAGCCGCCTCGGCAAGTGCGGTGTCTCGCTCTTTCTGAATGCGGGCAACTAGGGCCTGAAAAAGAAGGATATTATGTTTATACCAACATTAGGCACGGCCAAGAAATACTGTTTTATGCCTCCTAAGCGCCTATTTGCCTAGCATACTTCTGGTACTCCCGAAAGTATTCCGTCAGGCTCGAAGAAGAAAGATAGGAACATTTGATCATATAATGACAGAATTAGATAGAACATCTCGAATAGATGGGTTGCACCAAACCGTCTGTAATCGTATGCGGTGTTCGTTAAAATTTGAATGTATAAGAAGCAGGGAAGTTTTACAGATTGTTATGGAATGACAATGCCGGCGCCATATTTAACGTTGATCGGTCTGCAATCATAAGTTGATACAACGCACCCTTAATATCGTTTCCTGTGAATTATAAAATAATCTACTCGACAACGTACCTCTAATTAAATTAAATTGTACTTGTTATATGCTGTACACGATGATTTTTAATCGGTGAACAGGAGTGCCATGGGGTGATGGGGAGGGTCAAACTGAGCAACCTTCGGTATGGAGCCAACTAGGAAATCATGAAAAAAAAACAGTTGTTTCATACATTTAGGATAGTTAGCGATCAATTAGCTATCAATTAACTCTTAATTAGGAGTTTTTTTTTCAATATTTCGTGGTTAGCCCCATACCGAAAGTTGCTCAGTTTGTCCCACCCCATCGGGTGAACAGTTCACCGATTAAAAATCATCGTGTATATAAAAGATTGAATCCCGAAAACATCAAATAGAAAAGTCTGATTGCCTCATCATATATATATCTCGTGCAGTCATGAAGTAATCGAAGATGGAAGAAACGAAAGAAATTCAATCCAGCGAAACTAATGAAAGCAAAAATTTTGGCAGCCGTCCATGACGCCCGGCCGAGATCAGGCTCATTTTCGCTGGTCCGATGGATTTTCGATTTTCGTGGTAGCGCTGGCCGGCGAAAGAGACTTGAAAGATCTCCCCTCTCTCTAGCTTGAAAATGCAAGTGCGACAGAGATAGAGATAGACGAACGAACGAAGCCACTGTGAATCCCCATTGCGCGGAGCTCGTGCCGTGCACGCTTAGGTAAACGTGAAAACAAAATACCACCACCCTACTGCGCACAAAGTATTTCTTAGCCGCGAAATAATAATGATGATCCTCTAAGAGTGAGTTGAGAAACCGTAAGCATTGTTCGTTAAAATCTGAATACATGGAAAGTTTGACAAGTTAATTTCTATGGAATGACATCAGCTGCCGGTGCCCTAAACGTAGTGGTTATATTCTCTTTGCCTAATTGAACCTACTATGGCACTAGTTCGATTTGTGTAAGATTTTCGCTTAATATTTATTAATTCATATACTCGTAAATATATTTGAATGTGCGATTTCCATTGCTAAAGTTAGTAAAGAACTCTCTACAAACATTGAACTCAACTGCGACTCGTAATCATTATGAAAAAGAAGCGGTTTGTGTCGGAGATACAACCGTTAAATAAGTTTAAGTGGATATGGAACCCTAATAAAAAAACTTCAATAAATACGTATTACGTATACTGTTATTGTAATCTTTGTTATGAAGTTTGCTGTCAAAGTAATTTTCATGGTCTCATATTCGTTCATATTAGCTGTTGACATAAAATTATGTGTGTGAGCGGGACGCACAGTTATTGAGATGAAATTGGTATCAAATCAAATTCGAATTTAGTTACGAAATTGAAGGCCCGTTTGTTTTAAGGTGCGTACACACCAACGAACGGCTATGTATCTCACTGTAACAAATAGCTACGCGATCGTTGGCACAGTGGGTATCAATCTATCAATCATTATACAAACATGAGTAGGAAGTTAATAACATATTAAGTAACAAGCCATTATGCGTGGTTCAACGCGCAGTTTTTTAAAATGTGTTTACGTAAAAATGCTTCGGTACAGGCTTTACATTGGAAAGACCAAGGTTAATACAGCGAGTGAGGCCCTAAGTACTTTGCCTATAAATTCGTACATACTTATTTATTACTGTTAGTTACTGGCTGCCTAACAGAAGAAATAAAAGAACGAAGTAAAGCTGTCACATTTATCGATTTTATAGCTTCCTACATTTTGTAAAGTATTTATTTTCTTTTATACACAGTTTTCGGTGATTTCCGTTATAAAGTTAAAAACCTGTGAAAACATCATTGATCACGCATAACGTGCATCACGAAATATGGATGCTGAGGAGTGTCATATTGAGGAGTGTCGTGCTGAGGGGTATGGATGCATGATTTTGGCAAAATACCTAGTTATTTATAGCGCATGAACGAAGATAAAAAATGTTAGATAGACCACCATAATACACACACCTATGCATATTTATTTATTGACTTCCTAATATTATAATTAATAGTAGCTTTCCGGTGCAGGAAAACATCTTGAGGAAACCGGTCTAATCCCAGCAAGGACTACTTATCCATGCGTTGGAAGGTCAGATGGCAGTCGCTTTTGCAGAACCTTCAGTGTACAGCCGGGAAAACTCCGGGAGGGTGATGACTTCTAAATACGTTCCTGAATTGAAAGTCACATGAGCGTCTGAGGGGCTACCGCCAAGTGAAAACGAACTTCGTTCGAGTATCTCCGTCTCTGCCGCTCGAACTAGCAAGTGCAACAGAGAGGGAGATACACGAATGAAATTTGTTTTCGTTTCTCGGTAGAGCCTCTGACATTCCTGCCACGCGGGCAAGCCCGCGAGGTAAGTTTCTTTTAAAGCTGCAGTTTGTTGAGTTTTTTTTATTCTTTACAGAATCACTGAAGCACGCACTATAACGCAAAGACCCAAACGTCCTATGTCAGCGTTCTTCTTGTGGCTATGTAGTGCCAGGTCGCAGATAAAGGCGCAGTACCCTGGAATAAGGGTCACGCAAATAGCCAAGAAAGGCGGTGAACTATGGAGGAAAATGCCGGACAAGAGGAGATGGCAAGAGAAGGCAAAGAGGGTACGTAGCTGTCAGTTCATATACAGTTACAGCCTTACTGAGATTACTATGGGACTAGGTCGATTGGTGTAAGATTGTCCCCTTATATTTATTTATTATTTATTTATTTAGTTCGACGTTAGTAGAGACATGGCAAGACCGTCGCCGCCAATCCCGTTCTAGTGAAAAGACATATTTTTCACTTTTTTGTGTTTTGATCCTACTAGTATTATATATAAACTCCAAAGTTTTAGATGTTTGAATGTTTGGATGTTTGTTATTAGATTAATTAATTAATTGATTAGTTAATTGTTATAAAGAGTAATTTTAGTTTATTTATCTACGGCCGTATATTCATAAAACGTTCTGCAAGCCTACACTGTTTTATGGGGGCAAACGTCTGTATGAAGCTAGGGCTAGCTAGCTGTCAAGCAGAGGGCTAATTGTAAAATAACTCGAATAGGGCCGCTATTTTAAAATGGCGCTATAGAATATTTCAGAAGTTAGGTATATATACCTAACTTCTAAAATATTCTATAAACCGAGATTCCAGGCTGCTATGCCGCGACAAAACATAATCTTAGAGCATTAAACTAACCGGAGTGGCCATGAGTCATTTTCTATACACAAAAAGTCTGCCGATTTTTGCGGGGGAGGGGAACGTCAAATGTATGCGTAACGTGAAAATAGCTACGTCAGACAAACGTCAGTCCATACAATGTGTATGACCACTGGTCATATACTTTTGGCAGAGGGGAACGCCTGTCAATGGCCACTCCGGTTGGTTTAATGCTCTAAGGTAATAATAGTAGGTATCTCAAGTTGGTATTTGAATTTCTTGTAAAAAAAATGAATAAATAGTATAAGTACATATTCTGTCAAAAAAAACTTATAATGAGGCGGTTTTACACTTATTATTTGCTATTTTGTCTTTTTAATTATTCCGTGAAATGATTACGTATTCTTTCTTCCGAAGCTGAGGGAGCAGTACTTGAGGGACTTAGCAGCGTACAACGAGAGGTGCGGCGGGGGAGAGAGAGAGACGAGAAGAAGACCGAGATGGACGCGGTGCGCATCCTCGTCGTCCGAATCTGACTGACCTTGAACGTGAGGTAGTAAAACTTGTTTGGCCTTGAATAAGTACTTCGGCTAGCTTAAATTTCTGACCACATTTTGAACCTGCCAAATAATTTGATCAAAATATTCGTTGCTTTTGCTACTACGAAGACTTGCATGTTTTGAAATATATTTAACGTTTTTGTACTATGGGGTGCACAGTTATTTATCCGGATATAACACCATTTATAAGTAAATATGTAATGTAATACTATAGCTGCTCGCCATACATAGAATGAAGTTACAAGCGGAAGTCTCTTTTTATCAAAAGGTATTGAAAAGAGACTTCCGCTGGTAACTTGTTGCTTCCTGAAACGGACCCCTGGATGGACATAGGCTACATTTTTAACCCCCGACGCAAAGAGAGGTGGGTGTTAAAAGCTTAACGTGTCTGTCTTTGTATCTGTGTGTCTGTGTATCTGTCTGTGGTATCATAGCTCTCAAACGGATGGACCGATTTGAATGCGTTTTTTTTGTGTCATAGGTAATTGAGAAGCTACGGTAGACTAGTGGTTCAGGTATGCGGCTGTCAAGCGGCGGTCGTAGGTTCGAATCCCGGCTCCTACCAATGAGTTTTTCGGAACTCTAGGGGCTCTATCTGGGAGTTAAATGAGAACTATGAAGCACTGATTAATTAAGTAATGTATTGCTAAGTTCACGACCGGGAGACGACTGAGGAGCGCGCTTTGCGTTGAGCTTTGAGAACTTATGTACGGAATATTTACCGTTAGCTTCTCGGTGAAGGAAAACATCGTGAGGAAACCGGTCTAATCCCAATAAGGTCTAGTTTACCCTCTGGGTTGGAAGGTCAGATGGCAGTCGCTTTCGTAAAACTAGTGCCTACGCCAAATGTTGGGATTCGGTGTCAAAGCGTACCCCGGTCTCCTTTAGGGGCATGCAATGACGCTAGGAGGATGAAGATAATGTCATCCTGAGTGTACTTAGCCATGTGTAATTTTTTAAGTTGCGGTTATATACCGCGGCTTTGCCTGGGTCCACGGCTAGCACAGGACCGCGCGCGAGCTGTCTCGCGGAGAACTAGACTATCAGATTTTTTTTATTACATTCAGAGCAATGACGCGTGTTTGCAGTATCCAAGAGCCAACCAGACGGCTCGCGGCACTTGATTATGTTGTGGGACCGCCCTGTGCAACCCGAACTGAGCCAACTATTAAAGGGGCGGAAACAAGAGAACTACGCGTCATTGCTATTACAACACTTCAAGAAGAGATGGATGGTCCATCTCACCGCGAGATAGCACGCGCGCGTGATGTAAAATGTGTATGGAGCTGCGGGGTCGGCCAAAAAGAAGTATTTCATAAAAAGTTATAAAAACTTACAATAAAACCCGACTACCGAAAACTGAAAAAAGCTCAAAGCTCAATTTCGAATCGATTGACAGATCTTATCTGTATCTTAAACGCTACACACGACTGTTAAAATCATGTCCCTTACTTTCGCCCTCGGCTTTGCCTTAGGCTTCGTTCACACGTTTCCTCGCGTCCTGCACGTTTTTTACAGTATACATTTTAACGTAATGCATGCACATACAAATTGTTGTTAAAAATTGTTGTGTTTAAATATATACCTACTCACCGGACTTGTCAAGCAAACCGAATGAACGTGCAGAAAACGTGAAGGACAATGCCGTGTGAACCCAGCCTTAGTCGGGCAAAAAGACTACCTACGTAGGGATCCAAGTACACTTGGGTAAAGATAGTTCAACTCAGTTGTGCGCGCGCGCTAAGTATGTGTGCGTGTGCTTGTAAATATACAGCTTTCATTTGTGTGGCAGTGACGCGGCAGTCGTCGTGCGCACAGCGCCGCGCGCACAACCGCACAGTTGAACTATCTGTAGTAACGTACGTAGTGACTATACTCTCGGCAAAATACGGTTTTGAAAAACATTAATTTATAATAGCGTTTTTTTTTGTTGATTTCATTACAAAATGTTATTCTAAGATGCTTTATTCAAGAATCCGGCAAACTTTCCACCCGGAAGTAATTACGTAGATTTAAATAAATCATGTCTTGTCGTTTTTTGCACGATTTATGTTGAATATTAAAGAGCAAATGTAATTGAACCAAAATAAAGATAAAAATATTTATTAATATTTTTTCTGACTTCTCTGTGGCTACTTAATTTATCATTTTTTTGATGTCTGAAATTTTGTCGGATTCCGTCGCTGGGTGACTATTTAATTGATAATAAATCAGTTACACAGAAAAAATAAGCTATTATAAATTATTTCCAAAATTGACATTTTTTCCATACAAGTTGTCAGTTCATTGCCTGGACTACTACGTTGCTATCTGGCTGCATATGAGAAATAACCTGTGCCTATTCGGGCTCGTTCAATATTTACTTCTCCGCTAACAGATCAATGACCTAGATCGGTCTCACTCCTGTCTAGACTGGCTCGCCTCTGAATTTTATATAATCGTATTTGTAGTTACTTAATTATTTGGTTATTTTCGTATCAGGATCGCTAACAAAGCGGAGTAGTCACTGTAGCCGAGCGGCACACGCAACTTCCAATGCACGGCTATCACGCGACGGCGCGCGTGCTCTCTCGATTTTTCTCGCACTATCCGTCTCTTTCTTATTAGAACACTTAGAACAAGAGGTAAAGTGCGCGAAAAATCGATAGTATGTCGCGGCCGTCCCATGATAGACATGCTGGAAGTCGTGCACAGTTAATAAAAATATATCTTTATTCAAATCGCAAAACTCTCTTGTACCTACACTGTTTTTTAAAGAGAATAATAAATTGCTAGTTCAATAAATATGTCTCCAGTTGAAAAAAATATGATTTTTTAAGGGACGATCAAAATGGTTTAGTTCTACCTTTATAATTTTTTAAAGGAAACGGGAGAGATTTGATTTAAGATATTACTTATTTGCCCCAAAAAATGTACTTTTAGCATGAAATATTGCATGCTCTTAACGGCATTAGAGTAAGTAACTCGTCATCAAACCAAAAATGCTACCCAATTGCTCCTTAGCAATTGGGTAGCACCAACATTTTCCATTAGATACAAGATTTTAGGCGAGAGCGATTAATTTTTATTTTGATGTTTTTAATCTGCAGTCAAGAGCCAAAGCTATTCCAAAGAAGAATCATTTGTTCGAACCCCTGCGTACAGCCACCGGCATCAATATCTGCCGAAACAAAGCCGGCAAAAATATCTGACACGTCCTTATGGCATTAGACATAAGGTCGTGTCAGATATGTATGCGTGCTATGTTGTGGCAGATCTTATTGCTGGTGACTGTACCAAAAATACGTATGTACGAAGTATCATTTCATATGAACGGTAGATTTTCGGAGTACAAACACCGTGAGTAAACAGGTCTAACCCCAAATAAGATAAGGTTGAGAGGTAGCAGTCGCTTTCGTAACCCTGCCTAACAAATTTAAAAAAGCGGACCCTGGTATCCTTAAGGTCACAGTCAGGTAGACGCTTTCTAGCGTCAAAATCATCATCCTTCTGGATGATAATTTTGGTATCAGGATCACAGCCATTGATTTTTCCTGAGCCAACCGAACATTCTGAATAGTCGGTTTAATAAAAATGGTTCGGAGTGCCTTGTTGAACATATATTTTAAGTATACTGTTTTTTAATTCGTCACACACGTTACCATCATTGCTTTAAGAAACCGATATATTACTTGAATGCTAGAAGATGGCTAGAAGATTCCATAGAAATCGTACTCTAAAACCTGTAGTGATTATTGATAAGAAGTTTGTGGACAGAACTCATACGACACTTACAATCGTTTTCCGTGATGTGCCTTTAATGCCATTTAAATACTTTCCTAGAGTTACGAAATTGTAATAGATTTAGATTTTAGATTTATTTATTTCGAGATAAAAATTACAATATAGATTCGCATACAATGTCAAAATTATAAGAATCTTTATCACGATCTTCAATAATAATAATACATACATACATATACTCACGCCCGTATCCCATTGGGGTAGGCAGAGACTAAGGAACGCCAAATACTACGGTCCTTACATACTTCTTTCGCTTCGATCACATCCATACATCTCCTCATACAGGCTCGTCGGTTGCGGGTACTCCTGACCTGGCCTTTTAACAGTATTGCTGAAATTTGGTCATGATACCCTCGCCTAGGCCGCCCCCTACCGACCCTTCCATCCATCTCCTGGACGTAAATCCTCTTAGTCAATCTACTTTCACACATCCTCTCAACATGCCCAAAACCACCGAAGCGTACCTTTCTCAATCCTAGTCACTACATCGTCTTCTATTCCACATTTTTCTCTTATTACACAATTTTTTATTCGATCATTCAAACGAGCTCCACACATACTTCTTAACGCTCTCATTTCAACTGCATTCAGTCTACTCTCATGCTTTTTCTGAAATACCCAAGTCTCACTACCATACATCAGTGTAGGAACAAGCACTCCTCTGTGAACCGCGAGTCGAGCCTTCTTTGTTATATTTTGGCTGCTCACAAACGCGTGCAATGCTCCATTCACCTGATTTCCCGCTTTTACTCTTCTTTCAATGTCACCATCACACTTTCCGTCTCTCGTAAATAAAGAACCCAAGTACACAAATTCATTTACTTGCTCCACTCTCTCACTGTCAATCAGAATATTGCACACAGTCACACGTTCTTCTTTCTCAAATACCATCACTTTTGTCTTACTCACATTGACTTTCATACCCTTCCGCTTCAGCGAGTCATCCATACAAGTTACCATCTCTTGCAGCTCCTTCTCTGATGACGCAATGAGCACCTGGTCATCAGCGTATAGGAGGCATTTGACGAGTAACTCACCCATTTTTAAACCACATTCACTCTCTTTTAAAGGCATCAAACAACTGTCCATAAATAAATTAAACAACCATGGCGAGGCCACACAACCTTGTCTAACACCTCTTTGGATGCTAAACCAGTCTGTGTAGCCACCATTGATCCTTACGCATGCTCTAGATCCCTCGTAGAGGGATTTTAATGCCTGAATCAATTGGTTGTTTACCCCATACATGGACAGAGTTGACCACAAAACATCCCTCACCACTCTGTCATAGGCTTTCTCCAAATCGACAAACGCACAATACACCTTCTAGTTTTTGGCCAAACATTTTTCGGTGATGCATCGTAAAGAGAAAACCTGATCCACGCACCCCATCCCCTTTCTGAACCCTGCTTGCACATCCCACATTTTACTCTCAGTCTCTTTCACTACCCTTTCTATCAGTATCTTTGCATACATTTTCCCAACCACACTGAGAAGACTGATGCCACGATAGTTTTTTGCAATCCTGCCGCGAACCCTTTCCCTTGTAAATTGGAACAATGACAGCTTTAGTCCAATCGTCCGGCACCTTGCCATATCTCCAACACAAGTTAAAGAGTCGGTGCAGCAGGGTTGCAACGACTCCGCCACCACTCCGAATCATCTCAGCAGTTACCCTATCATACCCTGCCGCCTTACCTGACTTCATACTTTTTACCGCATCCACAATTTCTGTCATGCTTATCTCCCTTTCATCACCTTCAAGGTTGGGAGTCACCTCAGAGTTCCGTGACTCTACCGTGTCTCTCTCCTCTCTTTCAAACAAGCCTTCAAAATATTCTTTCCATCTTCTCAGTACGTTTTTCTCCCCTTTCACTATACTTCCAGTCTCATCTCTAATTATTCCTAGCTCTGATACTGTTGTTGAGCCTCTAGCCGCTGTTACAGCTTTCCAGAACAATTTTTTGTTGGTTTTGAAATCTTTAGAGAATCTTTTATCCATCTTCTCTTGCAAATCATCTTTCTTTCTCAAGATCACACTTTTTACCTTTTGCTTCAATTGCCCATACAAACGTTTTACTTCTTCTTTCTTCTCCTTTAAATCCGTCCTTGCATTACTCTGGAGATTTCCAATGGCTACTAAATCAAGCCAAGCTTTCTTCTTCTCGTTCACAACTTCTTTCACTTCT
Source organism: Epinotia demarniana (assembly GCA_945867215.1). Taxonomy (NCBI): domain Eukaryota; kingdom Metazoa; phylum Arthropoda; class Insecta; order Lepidoptera; family Tortricidae; genus Epinotia; species Epinotia demarniana. Next base: position 37,862,912 of record OX244261.1, on the reverse strand, counting down.
CCATCCCACCATGGGGTTTCGTTTACTTTTCCTTTCTTTCTCTTTGTTTCACCACACACCTCGGTAGCGGCCCCTATCATTCCTTCTTTCACGCATCTCCATACCTCTTTCATATCTTCTCCACTCACAACCGCCTCTCCACTAATATTCTCTTTCAAAATGCTTTTGTAGCGATCCCGTGTTTCCAAGTCTTGAAGATTTTCGACTTTTATTCGTTGGAGTTCAGTGGTAGAATCCGAGCAATAGTGTCGCCATCGTTTGAAGAGGCCTTTCAAGCGACTTATTACCAGGAAGTGATCTGTGCCTACACTGGCTCCTCCTCTATATGCTCTGGTATCCACCACTCTACTGACTATCCGCTTATCCACAATCACATAATCTAACATACTCTTCACATTGCCTCTATGCCACGTATACATATGGATTCTCTTGTGACTAAACATAGTATTAGTCACAACGAGACTCCATTCCAAACATATCTCAAGCAGCCTCTCGCCATTTTCATTCATTTTTTCATCGCCAAACTTTCCTAAAACACTTTCGTACCCACCTCTCCTTACCCCAACCCACCCATTGAGGTCGCCTAACAAAACTATTCTCTCATTGTTTTCACACATTCTTAACACATCTCTTACACTCTCCCAAAACTCAAGACGCTCTGATTGGTTCCTTTGTGACCCGCCGTCATCGACTGGAGCATAAGCTCCTACTATAAATAGTCGGGTTAAACCCACTTTAAGCCTAATCCACATGAGTCTTGGGCCGATACACTCAAACTCATTCACACACTCACTCATTCTCGCAGAAAGGATGAAACCTACGCCCTTACTACCACGTTCGGTATTTGTGACCCCTGACCAGTATGCAGAGTAAGGACCATGTTTGGTGGTATCACACCCCTTCCGCTTAGTTTCACTCACACACAACAGATCAATCCGTCTTTCATTCATCATATCACATATCTCATCTACCTTGTCATTCATACCTCCCTGAACATTCAACGTAGCCATCCGACATTCTTCAGACCACATTTTGCCTACCCGTGGGCCAGGGCGTGACGGGTGGCAAACCACGTCGCCGTCATTTTTAGTGAAATTTTTATTGTTCATCATCAGTGATCCCACGAGCAGCAAGGGAAAAACATTGTCCACCTTGGCAGTGCCCCGCTTGTCAAGGTAAGGCGAAAAAAGTACACTGGACTTGCCCGGTTCCAGGACCTATTTGGCACACTCGCGACTAGGCTCGCCCCTAGCCATGCATCCATCGGCGCAGCAACCTTGGATTGGCACGGAGAGGAAAAAGGAAAAATGGGGACATATATGCAGGATAGGAAACTAAAGGACATTGGATAGGAATTTCAGGTAAAAGGATATTATTACTGTGGAAGACGAGGATCCAGTAATAACAGCTCGGGAGGTTGGGGACGCGTACCCTTATCGTCTATTATCAATAAGTAACAAAAATTAATTAATATTCAAAATGTCAAATACAGAATGTGAAAATAGTATCTCCGATTACGGATTGTCATTTAACAACTAGTGGATAATGAATTCTAAATAAAAATAAACAATGTCAATTTACGTATTAAAAATCACAGTAAAAATACAATATAAATGTTACGCAAGAAATAGTGTCAGATAAGATATAATTACTATCTTAAAAAGTGAATCCCTTTTGTTGCTCTTGAGTGAAACTAAGTAATAACAGCTCGGGAGGTTGGGGACGCGTACCCTTATCGTCTATTATCAATAAGAAACAAAAATTAATTAATATTCAAAATGTCAAATACAGAATGTGAAAATAGTATCTCCGATTACGGATTGTCATTTAACAACTAGTGGATAATGAATTCTAAATAAAAATAAACAATGTCAATTTACGTATTAAAAATCACAGTAAAAATACAATATAAATGTTACGCAAGAAATAGTGTCAGATAAGATATAATTACTATCTTAAAAAGTGAATCCCTTTTGTTGCTCTTGAGTGAAACTAAGTACTATTAGTAGAACTGTTAGTCTAGTCTCATCTCTCATTCAACGGAGAAGACCTGCATCAGGTTGATAGATAGTATTTATCAGATAATATTTATAGACTAGCTGTACCTGCGACTTCGTTTGCATGGTAATGTGGTGGGAATTAACGCATTTCTTCTCTTGGACATAGGGCACATGCAGTTCTAATTAAGCCTATCAAGTAAAACGTTGAATAAACCTATTTTACCAGAAATGCCGTTAAAATTCGTTTGTCTTTGTCTGTTACTCTGATATTTAAATTAGTAAGAAAGGGACAAAACTCGTTTTATTTAACAGAGGTATTTTAAGTTCTATGAATAAGGGGGTAAAAGTTTAAAAGCAAAAAGTATTAGGACACAGGTTGCAGCATTAAATGTTTATTGATCTTCTTCAGTACATATTTTTAACACTATATCAAATAAATAAAAATGTAATGACCGAAATGATCTTGAGTCACTCCGACTCTCAGGTAAAGATGTGTTTAGTTATTAATAATACTTAGATAATCCTTTCGCGTACCCATATACCGGTTAGTGTGTACGCGGAACAAACTACCTCTTTTTCAACAGACTGCCAATTTATATTTATATTTTACAAACTATACCTAGGTCTACAACCACAACGCGAGTGTCGCGAGTCCAAGACCCTCTCTTATCTATTTAAGTAATTATTAAAAAGTAATATGTTTATTTATTTTAAACTTATTGCAATGATTCAGATCACATTCTGACAAATCTTGTGTATGTTCCCGCCATTGCCACTCAATGAAATGTGTGTTGCAGCACGTCTACCATGGGACGGCCGCCACATCCTCTCCATTTTTCACGCATTATATCTCTTGCTCTAAGTGTTCTAATAAGAAAGAGATGGATAGTGCGAGAAATATCAAGAGAGCTCGCGCGCCTTAGAGCATTAAACCAACCGGAGCGGCCATTGACAGGCGTTCCCCTCTGCCAAAAGTATATGACCAGTGGTCATACACATTGTATGGACTGATGTTTATCTGACGTAACTATTTTCACGTTACGCATACATTTGACGTTCCCCTCCCCCGCAAAAATCGGCAGACTTTTTATGTATGTAAAATGACTCATGGCCGCTCCTGTTGCGCATTTAATTTCTCGGCAGTCGGGTAGCCCCATAGTGGTGACTACCCACAAGCCAGCCACGATCAGCCGACACAGCCTCCGGGCTTTGGCAAAATTAACCGGTTCAAAAAAAAGGCCGCTCCTGTTGGTTTAATGCTCTAAGTCGCGCGCCATCGCATGATAGTCGTGCGTAGGTTTCATGACAAAAGTATTTTCCTGTATGTTGGCCAATTTCTGTGTCTCTACTCTCTATATTGGCTGAATGTCAACTTGAAGGCGCGAAGTATGAAGTTATAATACCGCCTTAAGGCGCTTTAGGTTCATGGTCTTCTCTCCCTCTCACTGAGCATAAGCGTGAGCGAGATGGAAGTGCGTGCTCGGAAGCGCGGAAATCATGTTTTTAATTTTATTTTTTTTGCCGTTTAAATAAATAAAAAAGTAAACACTGATTTCTCTCAAACATGATATTGCCGATTTTTAGAAGCCATTGTAATATTTTTAGCTTTTGTGCATAATTTGTAAGAAATATTTTAAGTGTATTTTAGACCCTTTTAGACCTATGTTCGTGATTTTTTTCTATCGAGCGAAAATTGCTTGATCATGTTTCTAAAGACTGATTTCCCTGCAGAAAAGCCTCAAGATTACTATTCGTATTTTTTTAAAACCATATTATTATAAACAGACGCATTATATTGTTTCAAAAACTCTGTTCGCTTGATAATTAATGTTTATAAAAGGCCCGTTCTATACTGATTGAATACATAATGTTTATTGCTGATAAATATATATACTGACAAACCAGCTTGGCTATCACAAGACGGCGCGCAAGTTCTCTCGATTTTTCTCGAACTATCGGTCTCTCTCTTATAAGACAACTTAGAAAGAGATGTATAGTGCGAGAAAAATCGAGAGAGCTCGCACGCCGTCTTGTGATAGCCGTGCAGTAACGTGACAAAATACTCCGCGTGTAATCTTGCAGAAACTCAAATATACTTCATCGCTGAACGCGAGGACAGCCATGCCATTAAAAAAAACGGGAGAGAGTCTGACTTTTGACTCAATCGTCAAAAGTCTGACGTTATTTTGTTGAACTTTGTTGATACATTTATTGAAATTACGCCTCAAATCACGAATTTAGCGCATATAAGTTTCCATATCAGAATCGATAATTTTTATATGTTTTAGAATTGAATATGCGTATTGTGAAGGTCTATCACAACACCGGAGCGAAATTATTACTGTTGGATAGTTAGGCAAGGCCGCCATTTTGACGTCACTGACAGTTGACTGATATGGCGGCTACGATTTCAAGCAGAAGAAATGAATAATTTAAAGAGGTCAAATGTTTCCGAAATTAATTAAGCGTCGCAGTCGGATAAAAACTATTCTCAACAGAAGCTAGAATAATAATGTACTTGTAAAAAAAGTTTCACGTATTTCCGTTCATCGGAAGCTGACATCATTCATGACACAAAATGCTTAGATTGATACTAGCTGATTCTTTTTTTAATTTAGAGATTTATTATAAGTAGAGATAGAGATAGAGATAGTGATAATGTAGGTATGTTGAATGAGGTTGTAGTAAAAAGCGAGCATTATTTTTGCTCCTCTTTCCTTAAGTGCGAAAATTCCACATAAAGGATCAGCAATTTGTCAAATTGTACAGGATTGAGCAATATCTTACATTTATCCTTATATAACCAGCTAGGAAGAATTCTAGATCCAAAGCCATCCATCCCTCGTCAGTAAATCTCAGAAACAAGGTCCAGCCACAAGCCACTAGACGGCGCGACGCCACCGCATTTCAAAACCAAAAAGACGCATGTACATTCGAGTATCATAGCACTTCCGCCATTTTGGATTACTTTGCCTGTGTTCATAGCATGTCCTAAATACAACGAAATAGGTCTCGACTTTGGCAGTCAAGCGAAAATGTTGAAAATGTGCGAGAGGAATTATTGTTTCCGTTTCGTTATGAGAAAAATGGGTATTTAGTCGACTTGAAAGACGTAAATTCGCTTTTATGCGATCTATTATGTGCAAGAGCAAATAACTAAATATCGCTGTTTTGTAATATCGCTTGACTCGCAAGTCTCACATACATTATAACTTATAAGCTGACTACAACGGCAGCGTAGAGTTAATTAATGGGTTACTGGGTTAAGAAAGTACAAGTTTGTTTTACCGAAATTCGTCTAGGAATAAAAGTCACACGCATTAGACCTCATTGCTGAACCAGCAACGAACTATAAGATTTTTCAAATAATAACTGTCTTCACATAAATTGTAACTAGTTCATGTGACATATTGGACGTCAAGAGAGTGGTCCATTCGTGGCTTTTAGCTTCGTAAAACCGGCAGACGCTTTTATACGCGCTTAGTGCTTTTAGTGCCGTGGTTATGACTGTGACACCGATTCGCGCTTCAAATTAATTTAAAGTGGGGCGTAGATTTAAGAGTGTCTGCACACTGGCGTTTCTGTCTAGGAATTCTTCGGTATTTTTTTGTAAAAAAATATCTTAATGGCCTCGGGGAGTTAAGGGTACCAGCGCATTATTAATATAAGGTAACTGGAATTATGAAGTTTCATAAAGTAGGGAGTACCAATTTGTATTCAATTTGTATTTGTATGTAAGTATCAATTTTAATTCACTGCAATAAAGCTAACGAGCCAAGTGTCAAATATTGGAACTAATATTATAAAATGGCAGTGATATTTTTTGGGGCAGGATCTACAAAAGCGATCAAATTATGACGCAAAAGTCGGTCGGGCAATATCCCAGAACTCAAGAACAAGTTTCGTTACCACGAAAGTTGTTACTACACTGAAATGCTACACTATACTGGTACGAACACGCGTTTACGACCGTTACATTAGCCATAGATCACCCGTCTTAGGCACCGTACGTCTAGCACAACTTGCTGACAAGCCGCTTGTCACGCGACTGAGCGTCCCCTGTCACACTCGCACCGTGCAAATTAGAACGAGGACGGTAGATCCTTCTCGACTCGCGTCGCGGCGCGGCGTCAGTTACTACCCCCTGCATTACTACTGTATCGCGTTTCTATCACTGCAAATATTCACCAAATGTAATCGCTCCGACTTACGCTCCAGTATCTTCAATCGGCGTCTACGTAGAACTTAGAGCATTAAACCAACAGGAGCGGCCATGAGTCATTTTCTATACATAAAAAGTCTGCCGATTTTTGCGGGGGAGGGGAACGTCAAATGTATGCGTAACGTGAAAATAGCTACGTCAGATAAACTTCAGTCCATACAATGTGTATGACCACTGGTCATGTATTTTTGGCAGAGGGGAACGCCTGTCAATGGCCGCTTCGGTTGGTTTAATGCTCTAAGACGTGGAATTAAGCTAAACGGAGTCGTACAGTTGGTTCACCAAAAATGAAAAAACTACAAACATGTTAACATGGATTTCAAGCACCACCTGCTTGACTGTCGTTCCTGTCCCTGAGACCCGCTCTTCCTTTTTGAAACCTCGTTTGTGACAGCAGTGACTTTTTTCCTTGAAACACTATTTACTTTTCTCTGGTACTCTCGTTTATCTAGTAGGTACTTACTTGAGCCTTGTCGTTCTTGTCCCTGAAGCGGTCGCAGTCTAGTTGTGCTGTGTCCCTCTCTTTCTGCAGTCGCCCCGCCTGCCCCAGAGCCTTGTCCAGCTGAGATTGTAGCGATTCGAAGTCGTAGGATTGCTTCTCTCTGTCCACTTGGAGCTGGAAGATAGGGATGGAATGAGACTTTATCCACGAATGGAAAACTAGCATTGGCATCACTACATCCTTTCTTATGGATGAGATTAGTAAATAATTGACTGCTCTCTGCCATGTTTCGAACGTGGCATCTTAGCCGCTGTATGTAGTTATTTTTTTAATTGGCGTTTGAATCACAATTTTTTTTTACATAACGTTTACAAACTGTTAATTTTGTTTAATAAAACATTTTTGCGAATAACTTTAAACGGTTGATCCATTGACATTTAAACTGCTATTCATAGGATTCTGAAGGTAAAGCTTGAAACAAATTATTGTACGCAGCTGACGGACGCGGTTGACGGCCGCGACTGAAAAATGGGCACAGTCGAACGGGATCCAGTGCGCCAGATTCCTCTCGGACGTCCGAACGCTAAGGTTACGTCCACGGCTTACGTCCGATAGATAGTTTGCACAAATCAGTGTATATTCATTAACTAGATACTTATAAGTCACGACTGAGAGCCGCGTCCGTCAGCCGCGTCCGATAATTTGTTTCAAGCTTAATCCATTGACATAGATGGAACTGTCTTAATTAGGAGGAAAACTGACATTTTATCACGCCAGGTGGCGCATAAGGATCTGTACCCAGCATTGACATAAGAGCTGTTAAATCGCATACTTTTTTATAATTAGTTTTAAAATTTCGCATTTTTCTCAAGAATGCCTCAATGCACCCAATTGTAGAAATAGAGGGGCTCACTTATTTCCCAAGGATCTAACACACAGAAAATGTTGGGAGAATGCATTGCGCATCAATAACTTTAGGGCAAGTGATACAGCCCGATTACGTGCGTTATTACAGCTTGGAGAACACGTGCAGTCATAAACGAGTACATTTTAAGCTTTTAATCGCAAGGATTACTGAAAATATCGCAACCACACACTTGACACGAAACGTAAACAAGGTATAGTCGCGCCATCTGCCTTAAGCTTCTAGTGTGCCTCCCAATTAATGGGCCGTCAAAAAGAAAGTTAACCGTATTTTCTTAGTATTCTTACCTTTCTGTTTTCGGTAGCTGATTTGTCCAGCTTTTCCTGCAGTTTGTCGATCTCGGAATGCGCGTTGTCCAGCGCAGCCTGCAGCTTGTCCTGCTGGAGTTGGGCCTTGCCCAGCGTCGCCTGCGTGCGTTCCAGCTCCTCCCTCGCCTTATCCAATTCAGCGGTGGCCTTGTCCCGCTCCGAGTGGAGACGGCTGATGCTGGACTGCACGCTGGACGACAAGTTGGACGGTTAGAAATGTATGAGAATCTTATGAATGGTGTGTGCGTTTTAAAATAGAAATACCACAATTACTAAACCATTGCCACAAAGATCATATCGCTATTCCAATGTTCGAGGGAGTTAGAGGTAAACGGGTCGGCACTCGACGCGTTCAAAATTCAACCCCTTGGAGCCCCAATTTCGGGGGGAAACAGTCGTCAGCTGGTCCTCCAAATTGCTCTTTTTAATCTGAGTGGCTGTAGACTTAAACCCGTTTAACTTTTGAGACGTTCAAGGTTTGTATTCTCCGGTGTACAATCTCGGACTGAGATTAAGTTTATTTCTTCGAGATTTGATCTTTGTATCAAAGATTCACATTAACTACTTACTGAAGAAAAGGGGCATGATTTTGTATTCTAATTCTTTTACATGTTACTCAATGTACCTACTTATTTACATATCAGATAAGACAAAATAAGGATGGTCATACACTATTCGCTTGGCGTGTTAAGCTGATGCTACACGATGTAATGAGAAGTGTTCCTTTTCTACAGAGTGTTGAAAGCCAGGGACCTACTTTGTTAAGTTTCCACATGATTAGGTAAAATAAAAATATGACTAGTTGCTTGTATATTGTGAGTAAAGAGGAATAAGACGAGTTGTCTTCACGTTAGCGAGAGAAAATTATACGCATACCAAAATTATTTATTTAAACTTGACTACAAATTGTAGTGTCTACTATTTGTCGCTTTTGCATAATGTCCCATTCTCATGTGTTTTCACAAAAAAGTGTCGTTGTAGCCAACTATCAGATGGAGCATTTAGCAGACGGGACGTTTAGCATGTGTTTGATTATTTTACATAACGGAAATTTTACAAAACGGGCTTTTACAGATGGGATATATGTTACGAAAGGCCTTTGACTTTTGTGGACGGAAAGCTTTGCTTTAATTAAAAAAATTGGTCATAGTGCAATAGAGAGATTTTGGAATGTATGCGTTGCCGAATTCGAACCGATATGCGCTTGACATTCGCATGACGCTAAGACATACTCGGAAGCTCGTAACATGAACACCGGGAGGCTATGGGACTAAAGGTTGGATTGAAATAAAATTTACATGTGTCGTGCGCCATACTCGCCTAGTCTATAAGGAGCTTGTACAGTTTTTGGAAAGTCGTGGGACACTTTGGCTGATTTAACCTCGTAACATCGTTATCACATCGACTGGAGAATCAACCTGTTATGCGCAATCTATATGTCGGGGTTATTCCTGACAAATCTAGAAAAGATCGATCGACCCACAACCCATCTTAAACAGCGCAAGTTAAGAACAAGTGGATGCAACAATTGTAAATTTAGTATAGATCCATCACATTTAGTCAGATAGGCCCCCTTCTATAGGTAGGTACGCGGTTTTGACGATTTACAAAAACCCCTGAAATGTGGCATAAGCATGAAATAAAGGCAGTGGCGGAGTTAAATGCCTTACTAGTAGTCGCTGGTGCGTGCTGGCTTTACCGTGGTCCCACTACGATCAAATGCCTTGTTTAGAACAACATTCAACCTGCTCCTAATGGCTATACGCTATAGTTTTACTGAACTAAGTAACTGTATATAGAGGTTACTATCCGGATACAAGTGCACCTCCGCCAGAGTCCCTTAATTCACCGACAAACGTTTCACTGAACACTGTTTCGACGAATTTTCATTTCATAGTTTTTCAAATACGTTTTTAGGTATATATATATATATATATATATATATAATATATATATATATATATACCTAAAAATGATATGATACCTATGAATTCTACACTAAAATATATATATATATATATATAATATATATATATTTTAGTGTAGAATTCATTAGGTTAGGTAAGTGTGTAGAACCCAGTAGGTTAGGTAATCGTATAGAATCCATTAGGTAAGTATATAGTTTCTAAAAAAAAAATTGTTTTCGATGAAATTAAAATTGGGCGAAACATTCAGTCATGAAACTCGGTAAAACAAGGGTAAACTGTGCTCTACTACCAGTAAAGTCTAGCTCAAAAGTAGTAACTTGAAAGTTGTCAAACGGGTGAAAGTAGCAGAATACCAAGGTGGCAAGGTGTTCAGCTACTTATGAGTTGGACTGTACCAGTAGTAGAGCGTCTATATTACGTGACGCAGCGAGGTGTATATCGTGACTGGTAGTCTATATAGCTTAGGTGCTACATAGACTAGTGAATCCGTCATATCGTAAATCTGTCGAGGTAGGTAGTATTCATTCGTAATGATGACTTTTAAATGGACTCCTAGAAATCAATTCCGGGCCGAGTATCATTGCAGTTTATGGGGTAAAGGAACCATTTTCACAATGATCATTGCATTTGATTTTTAAATTAAAGTTAATGTTTGAATCCACAACAAAACTTTCCAATAAACATAAAAGCTTGTGTTAAACAGGGGCGCAGTTTGCACTTCATTATAGCTGATGTGGGGGCATGAATTTTCGGTATTCCCGGAGGGGGAGAACCGACGGTTAGTCACGGAAGCACCTATTACCTATATAGAACTATTTCGTTTATGCGGGGTGTATCCGAAATCCGAAACTACAAGAGACAGCTATTTGCTCTTAGGAGTCCCGAGACCGACATCAGAAAAAATAAAAACTGTTTAAAAAAAACAAAACCCTCAAATGGCTGGGTTTCAACCCCGGCCAAATCTGTCTAAAAGTCAGACTTGTTTTACAGTACTGGATGTATTTAAAAACTATATAAAGATCACATCGATTTAAGCTAAATCTCACATTGGCTTGATTATATTATTATTTACGGGTAATATTATGAGTAACAGCCTTCTTTCATCGTTCCATAATACCCAGATAATATTGCCCATCGTTCCTAACGATAGTACGAGTAGCATAACCTGTGTGGTATTTAGAAAATGAATGCATTATCTGAAATGAGTTCTCGCAAAACCGCCCATTTTCTCTATATACGAGTTTATTATTTATACTTACATCTTATATCATGAGCAGATCTCATAGAATAACATGTTAGTCATTTAACGTGGAACACATTAATGGAACTTACTATTGTGAATAGAACTCACCGGTCATATTCTTCTTTCAGGCTGTCTTGTTCGGTTTGTGCATTTTCCAGCTTCGCTTTAAGTCGATATACCTCACCCTGACTCTTCTCAAGCTTGTCCTGCAACCCGGAGGCCTCGGAGTGCGCTCTCTCCGCATCTGCCTGGGTCACTCTTAACTCGGCCAGAGTACGCCTCAATTCAGTCGCGTGCTTATCCGCTTTCTCTTGCACTCTGTCCAACTCCTGGGACGTTGTTAATGTGCTTCTGCCGAAGGTGGTCTGCGAGCGTTCCAATTCGTGTTTAAGTCTTTCGTTCTCAAGCTCAAGCCTTGCTAAGCGTTGTTTCGCTGCTTCCCAGTCAGCTCCAGATCTGCCAACCTCACTGGCGGCTTTATCTAACTCCGCTTTAGACTTTCCTAGTTCTGATTGAGAACTTTCTAGTTTAGCTTCGAGTCTATCTTTTTCGGCTTGGGCTCTTTCGAGTCTTGCTCCCAACTTTTCGACTTCACTTTCAAGCGCATGCAGCTTCATCTTATAATCTGCTATCTCTCTCTCGTGGAGCTCTCTTTCTTCGTTCTTTTCGTGCTCTGCTCTATCTCGTTGTTCGCGGAGTTGTTGGATTTGTTTCTCTTTGTCTCCTATGACTTCTTCGAGAGAGGAAAGGGCGCCTTCGGAGGAGCAGTGATGAGCTTGCATTGCGTTGAGTCTAGCTCGTGCCATATCTACTTGATTATCTTTTTCTTTTAGCAAATCTTCAAGGTTTTCGATCTGAAAAATGATTTGTATGAAAATGTCGGGTTTTAATGTATAACATAAGCCTCTTGTAATAAGCTCCTGTTTGGCTTTTTATGTACCTGGTACTGAATTTACCTTTCAATTCATGAATACCTATGAAAATATTCTCGTAAAAAAAAGTAAACGATAAAGTTACAAGCTACAAAATTAAACAAAATAACATACCTTGAAATAAAAACAAGCATAAGACTCCACAGGATACCAAACTAAAAACACAACTTTAAAAGATAGCATAAAGTAAAAAAAAAACAGAAATGGCTTAGTAAGGAAAATTACTTAAATACAGATAAAAGCTTTATGATGAAACTGTAAAAGAGGCTGTAAAATTGGATGAGTACCTTTGTAATTTAGCAAGATTAAAATTGTTAAAGGACTTCACGAGGTGAATTTTATCTTAATACAAATCTTGATCTCAATTGATCTGAAGGAAAAGTCTTTTTGAATTTATAAAGATAGCATTGGAGATAGACGTAATGACTTGTTCAAAATAAAATCTTTTTCAAATTAATCTGCAGTGTTTTAGATTTTAATTTCTCATTCAGACCGTTGTTTACAGCCAAAGACGCGAGCATGCTTCAAGCTAGACTGGAACTCTAACAATAGGTACAATGACAGCTTCGGACATTATTTAGGACAAAAATCAGTAAGCATGATTAAATCGATGATGGAAAAACAGTTGAAGATGTTTCCAAATACTTGAGAATTTACTAATTTATTGGTCAGTCATGATCCTCCGTAAGTTTTAACTAATCAAGCCAGCTTTTTACATAATTTCAAATCACTTGAAGTTTGTAAATATATAAATTGTAAACCAGATCGTGCGTGAGCTAATTTAAAAAGTCGTTTTAGTAGATTCAAAGGTATGGGAAGTCCCCAACCCGCACTGGGACAGCGTGGGGACTACTGCCCGTTCCCTCTCATCTATGGCTCAGCAGTGGGCGCTGATTGATTATTATTATTTAGACTTTCTTGTCCTGACTAGAGAGACTTTCTTGTCCTTAATAATGTCCGAAGCTGTTATTATACCTACATATTAATAGAGTACCAGCCTAGCTCGAAGCATGATCGCGTTTACATAAAGCACTCGTCCCTTTCTAGCAAGTTCCTATGTAAGTGCGGGAGGGACAAACGCTTTATTGCGGCGATAAACGCGATCGTGTTAGGTAGGCAGTAGCTAATACGACTATAATATATTTCTCCAAGGCGATAACGAGAGCCTCGCGGACGAAGTCGTAGGCAAAAGCCATACGAGTATAGTATGAGTGCAAATAACGTGAAAGAAAAAGTTGTCATTCGTATTTCGCTGGTGTTATATCGATAACGAATTGCGGCACTGAAGCGCTTCACAATCACATCATAGGACTCCTTGTTTCTTTAACTAACGGAATAACATTTCTTAGGAAATTCATAAGATGTATTAATAAACATAGACACACTGCGTTCTACTACCTACAAATATTACGCAGGATTGTTATCTCAGCCTGCAACTCCTTGGTTTGGTTCTCTGAAATACGCGGGCGCAGCCTCGCGGCCAGCAAGTGTCCTAGGTATCCTACTAATATTATAAATGCGAAAGTATAGGGGGTCTAAGTTGCACCACGTCCGTAGGAATTACCCACCGCTACCCTACACGTGACCCCTAGGTGGTGCTAAAAGTGCAACAACCTGGCAACCGTACTGTCTTTTCCAAGATCTCACGGTTCTAAATACTGATTTGCCATACGATAAATAAATAAATAAATGCGAAAGTTTGGATGTTTGTAACTATTACAGCTGAACGGATGAAGATGAATTTTGGTAAACATGTAATGCACTTTTTATCTCAGGAATTATACCCCAAAGGCGCGAAACGGGGAGCGAAAGTTTGTGGGAGCCTCGATATAAACGAGTTCCACGCGGACGAATTAGCGGGCAGAATCTAGTTTATATATGTAACTGTGCCTAACCCCGTCGAGAGAAGCTTCCCTAATGAAACAGATTAATCAGGGCCGCTCGTATGTCATTGCATGAACACGAGCATAAACATATGCATAAACATAACGTAAGCGCTCGTTTGATGTCACTCGGCCGCATCGGGCTTATGTATGCAGTTATTATCCCGCGTTGTGGTGATAGAGAGGCCATGTTTATTCTATTTATAGTGTTATCATTAGTTTATACTCGTAGTGTGTGCATTGGTTCATTGATTTCGAATGTGCTGTGACCAGTACAGGTCCGGGAATCCACTTGTCTATTTTAGCTTCATAATTCTACGTCACTATTTTTTATTATCTGTCTACTAGCTGCTCAATGCGTCTCCGCAAGCGCACCCAGGCGGAGATACGGGATAAAATATAGCCGATATACATTCGAAAGGTCCATTCTATACAGGATGGGCCATGTAACAGGAGCAAAAAATTAAACGGTAGATTATTGAGCTTGTGAGCAATTTATTTCCGAGTGGTTTTAGTAAAAAAGATGTAAGTTTACGTGTATTTATTAGTCTTTTGGGTAACATAAGATTTTTTAATTTAAAACACAAAAGATACAAAAAAACACGTAACTATCTTTTAAAAACTGTAATGCAAAACTATTACATGATGTTACCTTAAAATCTGAATTGACTTTTGTGCTATGATATCGTGGTGCCAAGATACATTACTTGGAAGTCATATCATAATTTTAGATCAAAATATCACCGAAAAAAAAAATTAACTCAACGGGTTACTACAGGGGCCGTAGACAAGGTTACAATCGACAAGCGCTAACGCCAATTGAAAACTAATAAAATGTATGGGAATGACATATGTCAACGAAAAGTGTTTCGTCGGCATCTGTCATTCCCATACACTTTATTATTTTCTATTGGCGTTAGCGCTTGTCGATTGTAACCTTGTCTACGGCCCCAGATACTTTAAGGAAGCGTCCTGTTAAACACTTGCTCCTGTTCCTGTTACAGGGCCTACCCCGTATACTGGTGAAAGAATTTTAGAAATCGGATGTGTATAACTACACATGCGATTTCCACCCAAAATTTGTAGTTTTCCTCTTTATAAAATTTGCATACATTGAGGCAGCGATTTGTTATTGTGAAAAAGTGGAACATTTAAACGAGTTTTTAAAGGCAGTTTTTATATACGACTGTGTAAATAGTTTACATAATACGGGAGCGGCATTGTCTTCCGCATAGGTGGCAGGGGAATTTTGATTTAAGTAAAGTAATTAAGTTAGTCTGCCCTCAAGAAGGTCAATCCAGTCTTAGGGTGAATTGCACCAAACCGTCTGTAATCGTAAGCGGTGTTCGTTAAAATCTGAATGTATGGAACGTTTGACAAGTTTCTATGGACTGACAGCTGTCAGCGCCATATTTAACGTTGATCGGTCTGTAGTTGTAAGTCGGTGCAACCCGCCCTTAGTCGTGGTTTTTGCGCCCGTCCATGACTCTTCTTTACATAATCCTTCTTCCGCGATCTATTCCCCACATTGGTGGAGATGATGTAGGCAATACCTTACATTAGTGATAGGTGACCAGAAATCGTAAATATTTGTAGCATTTTCGGTGCAGCGTAGGGTTATTGCGGAATTGGTATGAAAAAAAACTTCTCTTTCAACTCCGTTAGACATAGCCACGGTCTACCTAAAATCCTACAAAAGTTACGATGGTATAGCATAACTTTTGTACATACTACTGTATTCAATTATACATTATAATACAAAGTATATCTAATTTTAATAAAATATTTTTTTAACCGACTTCAAAAAAAAGGAGGTTCTCAATTCGGTAGTATTTTTTTTTTTTTTTTTAATTTTTTTTTTCAATGTTTGTTACCTCAGAACTCCGTCATTGATGAACCGATTCGGAAAATTTTTTTTTTGTTCGTATGTATATACTTCCAGGTGGGTCCCATTTTTTTCAAAATTCAGTTAGATGATGGGATCCATGAGGAATTGAGGGGACTCCTCAATTTTATAAGGCACGCGTGTAGTGATTTTGGTATTTTCTGTCATAACTCGTGTATTTACATCCGGAATCATAAATTTGGTGGCGAGGAATTGATGATGAAGACCACAGATGACTTATCGAATTCCTCAATTATGTACTTAAAAGTGCAAAAGTACGTCACAGGTTCTGATAAGATTCCGTTGAAATAGGAACTAATGAAGTGCCATTGGTGATGAATTGATGATCTTGGGGAATCGATGGAAGTCCTCAAATATTATCGGCCCACATACAGCGATTCGGTTTTTTCTATAGTAATCAACGCATTTGCTATCGGAAATCAGTTCATGTGGTAAATTGTAAAAAATAGGAAATGCAGTGCTCGTGGCTTGGCGGAG
This sequence comes from Epinotia demarniana, assembly GCA_945867215.1. Classification (NCBI taxonomy): domain Eukaryota; kingdom Metazoa; phylum Arthropoda; class Insecta; order Lepidoptera; family Tortricidae; genus Epinotia; species Epinotia demarniana. Next base: position 37,846,646 of record OX244261.1, on the reverse strand, counting down.
TACTAAATTGAAGTCGGTTAAAACTTTGTTTTTAAAGTAAATTATTCATTGTATGTTTGGACAGGGCCTATAGGTTTTGTTTAATATTTATGTAGATTTTTTAAAATTTGCTTTAAAAATAAAACAGTATTTGAATATAAAAATAATTATATCTAGCATACGTAAAATAAAAACAAAATAAAATTACTAACATAGCATAGCTTACTAAAGTGTAATAATAATAATAATAGAACTTGTTTTTCGTCGTTCAATATCATTCGTCACTTGCTGGCTATCTATACTCTCCATTGAATTCTTGCATTAAATTATTTACAATTGTATAAAATACATCTACTTTGACAAAAAAAAAACGCTTTTATCACTCATACACCAATACTCAGCTTGACCAGCAATAATTCATGAAACAATCATGGAATTGTGAACATACGCGGTCTCATTACCATTAGACCACCAATTATCAATCAGTCTTTCTACAGCATATTGAGATCCTTTAACAAGTAGGTAGGTAGGTTGCTCAAACGCATCACAATATTCATCTACTTATCAGCCGTCACTGAAACCACACCACCGTAACATTTCGGAGCAAGCCTTTCTTGTAATCAAATTTACTTTACAATCAATCCAAGTCTCTCAAAAATGTTCAACTAGCTTTCCTGATCTGAACCTTATGTCCCAATCTTTCTTAGACGTTCTTCCGATCCTTTGCTCCACAATAATCCATTCAAGTCTCCCAAAAATGTTCAACTAGCTTTCCTAATCTGAACCCTATGTCCACAGCACCAAAGTACCTTTCGCTGCAGCACGTTGATCTTGCGATCCTTAATCTCGGAGTGGTCTCTGAGCTCGGCTAGCTCGTGGGCAGCGCCCAAGGCTGATGCTGTCTTCTTCTCCACCAAGCGGCTCTTCTCGTCCAGACGGGCCTTTAGCTCTTCTACCTGAGAACACATACCTAATGGTTAACTTAATACCTATAGTTGACTTGTGAGAGCTAGCTACAGTAGCACGATAGTCAAATTCTTAGACAGCTCTAAGATCCTCTTTATGTCGAAGTTTTATGGTTTTATGTACCTATTTAAATTCCAACTCAAACTTCTAGCTAAGAATTAAAATTCGATTTTGACATGTCTTATGTCAAGTATTTACTTACGCTAATCTTTAAAAACTTCTTAGCAGATAAGTGACAAAGCGTATGGACGGATTCTATAAGGAAATGTAAATCCTAGAAATACGAATACGTAACGTTGCTCTCTCATGAAATCTACAATTGGCGTAAAATAAACAACATTCAAGTGGACTTACTTGGAAGTCCGTCCAACATAATAACCTTTTTACCCGGTGGGTCAGTTTTGAGGCTGCAAATTATATTAAACTCGGGGTTTTTAACGCCTCGCCACGGTTCTGCAAGATAAGCTACCCTATGTAATCTATATAAAACTAAATTATCATCTACTTTAACTCTATTTGAGCGGAAAACTTCATTGACGAAAATTGACGATGCTTTGTTGAGAACAGAAACTTATTTCCATATTTAAAATAAATTTTAAACCTATAACTCTACCGCTTGCATCACATTGGTTGCTTTGGATCCTTTCGACAGACCTATCCGGGTCATAGACACAGTCCAAATACTCCGGTTTCTAATTGTTTTCCAGTTAGTCGCTGCTTACTTAAAATATCTACATATTCAACAGAAGAACTAGCCCATTTCACCATGACTGCATATGCCGCATGATACTCTCCTATCTACTCTTGCAAACTTAATGGTAGAACAGAAAAAAAAACAGTTGTGCTACTTCTTCTCAGAAATGCTTACCTCTTTTTGGAACCCATGTGGGGCGTAATCAGGGTTTGTGAGATTAGCATAGTCCAAAATACTGGTGGGAGCTGATCTGCTACAAATTTTTAGATTTGTAGATAATAATTCATTAATTATGATACTATGTTATTCTGTTTATGAACCACATTGTTTCCAATTGCTATGTTTTAAATATTAAATCTTAACTAAATCCAATTCTACATTGGCTAATAAATAGGCAGCAGTGTGCGGCCTTCTCCGCAATAAAGTTAACCATTCTCACGTCTGTCTGCAACATGCTGTAGTGCTCCTCCTTGGCGCAGAGCGACTCTTTGAGCACGGCGATGTGGCGCTGGTAGTCCTGATGCTGCTCCTCCAGCGCCTTCATCTTCGCCGCCATCGCCAGGATCTCCTGGTCCCGCCGTTGGATCTCCAACCGGAACTCATCCAACTAGTTGATCATCCATCCCAAATTCGTCATAGAATCCGTCAACAACATTATTAAATACAACAAATATAAAAATATTACTATCTACAGAGGCAAAAGTGATGGCGGAAATGATACTGATGTTTAATCTACTAATACTGATTCAGAAACGGTTAGTGATGTTAGATCGATGGTAAGCGACGCAAGCTTCAGAGTCGCGGTCGTGGAAGACTTCGATATAATATAAGTACCTCATACGCTCGTTCGACATGCATTAGAAGTTAACTCTAAGACTGTAAATTTAAAATCGTACCGGTCACTCGATTAGGCAATAGGACGGCTGGAAAACTTTCTATTCTAAGTATTGAAATGGAATCGGATGACGGTAGAAAGCTTTCCAGCGGCGGTCCGGTACAGGCAGAGTCGCCTGGATGGTCGGGCGCCTACGTTGTGATACATTTATCTACCGTGAGACACGATGACATGATCTACATGAGATGGCGGGTCGTGAGAGGTTCTATGCGGGTGGCCGGGACCAAGCGGCGGACGATGACGCTCATACACCGAAAGCACAACATGACCAAATGATAATCTCAGGGATTGCACAGAACATTTACTTGAAGGTCTCATTCGATGCATTCGACCACAACAGTCTTTATTTTTAGTAACAGTCTTTCACTAAATCGCCAAATTTGGTGTCAACGTAATCGATCTCACATTTCGCCTAACCATACAATACGTACATCTATAATATTAATATCGCATCTAAGGCCCTAGTCTTAACAAAAATAATTTTATTCAAGAATATAATTCGTCTTATCTTAATAAAAATAGCTTTAACAACGAACAAGTCTTTACATAAAAATATAACGGTTCAACACAGTCGTCGGCGGCGACTCGGCTAAGTTCGTTAAAGCGAAAAATTGACACGTTTCTGTCGTAGTCACAGCGTGGTGGCGCTATAGTAGGGCGAGCGGCGCGCGAACGCGCTGGCGGAGGAGGCGGCGGCGCCGAGGCGCGCGCCCAGCGCCGGCGCGGGCGCCAGGCGGAGGCGCGGCGGCGCCGGCACCGGCGGCGCGCTCGTGCGCCCGTCCTTCATCACGCGCACGTCGTTCAGCAGAAAACTTACTTGGCGCTTGAACGGAGCCTCGACTTTATCGTACAGCGAGGCGTGCGAGGGCGCGAGCGAGGGCGGCGGCGGCGAGCCGAGCGCGGCCAGCTCGCTCTCGAGCAGCGCGACCTGCCGCTCGAGGGTGGCGATGCGCGCCTCTTTGGTCTCGAGCACGGCGGTGAGCGTGGCGCCGGCGCTGCCGCCGGGCAGCCCGGCCGCCGCCAGCGCGCGCTCCAGCTGCACCTGCAGCGCCCGCAGCGTGTCCGCCGTCGCCTTGAGCTCCTGCCGGCAGCCAGACGGTCAGCCGCCGCCGCCGCGCTGCAAGCTCCGCGGCCCGTCGGGGCTGCGCCGACCGCCGCGCGAGACTCGACGCAGCCCCAACGGTAGGCGGCTCGGACACATTTTATCGCTTCTAATAATGATTGCTCAAACTGAATGCCCAATCAAAATGACACGAGACTTTCTTCTAAGGTTCATGTGGCGGGAACAATGAGCTGCTAAACATGCAATGTCGTGGTTCAGTTGTGTTCGTGTCGCTTACTTTTGTGTTATGGCCGAATTCATAAGTCATTTTTGATTTTGAAAACTGTTTTGTATCGTCGAGGTGTCTGGACGGGATCGTGTGCTCGGGGACAAGCTGGACAGTGTCACAGAAAGGCTTTGAAACGTGGAGAGTGAAGAGAAAGCAAGAATTGAACGAAGCCACGAAGTGGACGAACAGAAAGGCGTCGCGACACATTGGCGAGTCAAATGAATGAAATGAAACTATCAAGAGCAATTCTAACAGAAACTGTGACGTTGATAAAGGTATCACAAAATAAAACGCCCATGTGATTTAAAATACTAACATACACAAATAAGAAAGCAGAGTGACGTGCACAATATACTTGGTTACTGACATACGGTACAGATACTCTTCTTAAAGTTAAAGAGCAAGCTTCCCAAGGTACTTTATTTGGAAGAGGAACAAATAAGGTTATGTATTACGGTGGTAATCCAAGCATCAAAAACGAGGACTGGGTGTTTGCTGCGACACTGGGAATGAGAAATCACCTATTTCTGTTCATCAATGTCCCCAATTCTGAATAACAAATCTCCAATTCCGTTTTGATATTTGGATTAGGCATTTTATTGCAGATTTGGTTATCTCGGTTAGCATTGGAAAGCTTACTTAGGCATGCTACATTAAGAAGGCGCTGATATTCACCTGTTTCTGTGCCATGGCCTGCATTTGTTGGAACATCTGCCGCTCTTCCTCTTTACCTGAAATTTGTAAGCGGGTTATATGCAGCTCCGTACAAGCAGGTGAAGGCGAACACCAAGAAACGTATTACTGTAGAAAATCTGATTACATTTCAACTACATAGTACTTACTACTCTTGGATACAAAATATTTACAAATCGCAGTTGAATACAATAAAAGCGAAGTACAAACACAATATTTAGGTATACACTTCGGCTCTGAGTAGTTAACAATATGAACACTGAAGGTATCAACCAGTTTAAAATTTAATTGTATTCGGTTCTAGATTTTAGTATATTATCTATCTATATATATATATAAAAGAAGGATACCTGATCTACCATCAACGCACAGCCGAAACTACTGGGACTAGAAACTTGAAATTTACACCAGGACTTCCTTTTATGACGTAGGCAACCGATAAGACGGGATTTTTGGAAATTCCATCCCTAAGGGGGTTAAATGGGGGTGCAAAGTTTGTATGGGGGAAACTTTATATTATGAACTAGAGACTTAAAACTTAGTAGAAAGATTACTTATTAAGATACAAAAAAAGTAATTTCAGCGTTTAAGAAAATTCCACCCCTAAGGGGGTTAAATAGGGGTGCAATGTTTGTATGGGGGAAACATTAATTTTTGAACTATGAACTTGAAACTTTGTAGAAAGATTACTCATTAAAATACAGTAAAAGAAATTTATGCGTTTAAGAAAATTCCACCCCTAAGGGGGTTAAATAGGGGTGCAAAGTTTGTATTCAAAACTACTGGGACTAGAAACTTGAAATTTTTCCAGAACTTCCTTTATGACGTAGGCAAGGGATAAGACGGGATTTTTAGAAATTCTATCCCTAAGGGGGTTAAATAGGAGTGCAAAGTTTGTATCGGAGAAACATTATTTTTTGTACTAGAGACTTGAAACTTTGTACGAATATTACTTATCAAGATAAAAAAAAAGATTTTTAAGCGTTTAAGAAAATTCTACCCCTAAGGGGGTTAAATAGGGGTGCAATGTTTATATGGGGAAACATTATTCTTTGAACTAGAGTCTTTAAACTTTGTAGGAAGATTACTTATTAGGATACAAAAAAAACTTTCAGCGTTATATAAAACTCCACTCTGAAGGGGGTTAAATAGGGGTGCAAAGTTTGTACTCAAAACTACTGGGACTAGAAACTTGAAATTTACAACAGCACTTCCTTTTATGACGTAGGCAAGGGATATGACGGGATTTTTGGAAATTCTATCCTTATGGAGGTTAAACAGGGGTGCAATGTTTGTATGGGGGAAACATTATTTATTGAACTAGAGACTTGAAACTTTGTAGGAAGATAGTTTATTAGGATACAAAAAAGTGGCTTCAGCGTTTTATAAAATTCCACCCCTAAGGGGCTAAATAGGGGTGCAATGTTTGTATTCAAAACTACTGGGACTAGAAACTTGAAATTTACACCAGCACTTCCTTTTATGACGTAGGCAAGGGATATGACGGGATTTTTGGAAATTCTATCCTTACGGAGGTTAAACAGGGGTGCAATGTTTGTATGGGGGAAACATTATTTATTGAACTAGAGACTTGAAACTTTGTAGGAAGATAGTTTATTAGGATACAAAAAAGTGGCTTCAGCGTTTTATAAAATTCCACCCCTAAGGGGCTAAATAGGGGTGCAAAGTTTGTATTCAAAACTACTGGGACTAGAAACTTGAAATTTACACCAGAACTTGCTTTTATGACGTAGGAAAGGGATAAGACGGGATTTTTGGAAATTCTATCCCTAAGGGGGTTAAATAGGAGTGCAAAGTTTGTATCGGAGAAACATTATTTTTTGTACTAGAGACTTGAAACTTTGTAGGAATATTACGTATTAAGATACAAAAAAGAACTTTCAGCGTTTAAAAAAAATCTACCCGTAAGGGGGTGTAATGGGGGTCCAAAGTTTGTATGGGGGAAAAATCATTTATTGAACTAGAGACTTGAAACTTTGTAGAAAGATTACTTATTAGGATAAAATAAAAGTACATTCAGCGTTTTATAAAATTCCCCTCCTAAGGGGGTTAAATAATAGGGAAATATTATTCTTAGAACTAGATTCTTTAAACTTTGTAGGAAGATTACTTATTAGGATACAAAAAAAACTTTAAGCGTTTTATAAAACTCCACTCTTAAGGGGTTTAAATAGGGGTGCAAAGTTTATATTCAAAACTACTGGGACTAGAAACTAGAAATTTACACCAGAACTTCCTTTTGTGACAGAGACAGGGGGATTAAACGGGATTTTTGAAAATTCTATCCCTAAGGGGGTGCAATGGGGGTCTAAAGTTTGGATTGGGGAAACATAATTATTGAACTAGAGACATGAATCTTTGTAGGAAGATTACTTACTGATACAAAAAAGGACTTTCAACGTTTTATAAAAGTCTACCCTTAAGAGGGTTAAATAAGGGTGCAACATTTGTATTTAAAACTACTGGGGCTAGAAACTTGAAATTTACACCAGAACTTCCTTTTATGACGTAGGCAAGGGATAAGACGGGATTTTCGGAAACTCTATCCCTAAGGGGGTTAACTAGGAGTGCAAAGTTTGTATGGGAGAAACATTATTTTTTGTACTAGAGACTTGAAACTTTGTAGAAAGATTACTTATCTAAATATATAAATGCCTTTGTCCTGACTGACTCACTCATCAACGCACAGCCGAAACTACTGGGACTAGGAACTTGAAATTTACACCAGGACTTCCTTTTATGACGTAGGCAACCGATAAGACGGGATTTTTGGAAATTCCATCCCTAAGGGGGTTAAATGGGGGTGCAAAGTTTGTTACCGTTACCCGTTATGTTTGTATGGGGGAAACATTAATTTTTGAACTATGAACTTGAAACTTTGTAGAAAGATTACTCATTAAAATACAGTAAAAGTTATTTCTGCGATTAAGAAAATTCCACCCCTAAGGGGGTTAAATAAGGGTGCAAAGTTTGTATGAGGGAAACTTTCCCTTTTGAAAGAGAAACTTGAAACTTTGTAGACAGATTACTTATTATAAAAAAAAAAAGTGCTTTCGGCTTTTTAGAAAATTCTACCCCTAAGGGGGTTAAATAGGGGTGCGAAGTTTGTATGGGGGAAACATTATTTTTTGAACTAGAGACTTGAAACTTTCTAGAAAGATTACTTATTAAGATACAAAAAAAGAACTTCCAGCGTTTTAGTACATTGCACCCTAAATGGGGTTAAATAGGGGTGCAAAGTTTGTATGATAGAAACTTTTCCTTTTGAGCTAGAAACTTTAAACTTTGTAGACAGATTACTTATTTGTATACAAAAAAAGAATTTAAGCGTTTTGGAAAAATCCACCCCTAAGGGGTTTTAAAAAGGGTGACATGTTTGTATGGGGGAAACTTTGTTTTTTAGGTAGAGTAAGAATTTTGTAGCAAAATTACTTATTCAAATATAGAAAAAGTCGTTTCAGTGACTTAGAAAACTCCACCCCTAAGGGAGTGACATTGGGGTTTAGAGTGAATATGGGGGAAACTTAGTTTTTGAGCTAGAGACTTAAAACTTTGTAGAAATATTACTTATTAGATTACAAAAAAAGGACTTTTTGCGTTTTAGGCTATACCTTCCCGAAGGGGGTTAAAAGGCAAGGGTTGTATGGAAAACGCTTTTTTTTAGTACGATACTTGAAACGTTGTAGAAAGATTACTTATCAAATAAAAAAGTACTTCCAGCGTTTAAGAATATTCTATCCCTAAGGGGGTTAAAAGGGGGTGCAAGGTTTGGATTAGCAAAACTCTTTATTGAGCTGGAGACTTAAAACGTTGTATAAACAATTATTATCAGAATAAAAAAGATCTTTCAGCGTGTTGGAAAAAATCCTCCCCTAAAGGGTTTAAAACGGCATTCAAGGGATGGAGACCAAAAAAATATTATAGTATGAGATTTCTAACTTCGGTCTTATAGCCTTTATCTTAAAAGACCACAAAACTGATTATTTTGAAATTCATCCCCTATGGGGGCAACATAATTTAGACTGCTTGAAATGGATTCCATAAGGGGGTTAAAAACACTCATCCTGAGTTGGATGTTTGTACAGGGAACAAGACAATTTTTAATTAAGGGATCTGGAACTTCGCTAAAAGACTAGGTAACTAATTACAACATTTCTTGAAATTCATCCTGTAAGGAGGTTAAAAAGGGTTGGAAGTATGTATGAGGAATAAGTATTTTTTGAAGTAAGGGAATTCATAGGTCTTTTATACTAATTATATGGTAAGCCAAAATAAATAATCCGACTGGTAGCAGAGAAGTAGGCAAGGATAAATTAGAACCACGACCCTTACAGAACCGAACAGCTTCCAGTTCCCATAACCGAAAAGAAGGTAATGTTTCATTTAAACTGCGGATTATTTTGTTAATTTATAAAGTTTTTAAATTTAAAAGATAATCAAAATCATGTATGCTCTAACAACACCGTTCAATGGGGACAGCAGATGGAGATGGAAAGTTCTACGTCTTTTAGCATTAGATAGGTTTTCATAACTATACAGGTAGCTCGGACTAACGTGAACTACTGAACGGATTTAGGCAAACATTTCCAGTAATGTAGCTTTCTTTAAAACATTATAAAAAAATATACAATTTTAGCAGAAATGTCTGTTGATGATTCTTAACAGATTTATATTTCTAAAAACGGAGTTTTCAATTCAAATTTAGCAATTTAAACTGATGAACTCATTTCAATGTTACCTTTTACGCTTAATCCCTGAACGGATTTAGATGAAATTTTCCGTACGCTGAATTTGACACCCTTGGAAGGATATAGGATAGTTTTTATCTCTGAAATAATCCCATAAGATGGTAGAACTTTGTTTGGGTCGGCGATAATTAATGTTCCACCTACAATAATTTAATATCAATCATTTTTCTAAGATACAAATTCTACGCGGACGAAGTCGCGGGCAACAGCTAGTACTTTTTAATTTGCGTAAAATTTTCTCTTTTTCTCTAATGTATTACTTGTTACAAATCCGACCAATCATTAAAATATTATCTGCTAAAAGTATTGCTTCTATCGCAATCTTTCGACAGTCACAAGCTCTTTCATACATAATCTAATGTGCCTCGGAAATTGCTTCGTGTATAACTAGCGGCTTGGTAAAATAGGAATACAATAACAAGCAAATGTGTTCTGTGGTAACATGTGCATCGAAAACAAACTGAAGTGACCCAGGTCCAGGGGCGACTGAATTGATGGCAACCTAAGTTATTGATAAGAAGTAGGATTCTTGATTAAATTACAAGGCGGTGGTTACCTGTGCCCTGTGCGTGCAAGTGAACACAAACTCACGCTCGCCTATTTTGTGGGTATTAATTGGGGTTTCTAAGTCAAAAGCTTTAGAAAATTGCTCGTGTGCAGTGTTTTCTTCCCAACATAAGCTGTTAAAGACCCAGTATACAATTTTCTAGACTATTTTCAACCAATCATTGTTTCTACTACAGCTTCTAGAAACTAGAAACTACAAACATCTAAGGCCTGATACTAATTCTGTCAACATGAGGAATCCGTGCGTGTCTTGAAAGGATTCAACATTAACGTCCATATTTCGGGAACGGTTTTTTTGCGGAGTAGTCATTATAGGATCGTGCAAAACACAAGGCTAAAGGCCCGGTGCTAAGTGCTACTCATTCCTTAATAACAGAAGTTGTAGTACCGTGTAAGAACGTACCCATCCCCTTGTTCTGCAGCATCTCAAGAAGTTTCTTGATGCTTTCGTCTCTAGCTTGCAGCGTTTGCTTCTGGGTTTCGATCCTCAGCTCGAGTTCCTGTTGAAAATGTTAACGGTAAACTTTTTGACTAGGTTGACGGATATTCTTTAGATACAACAGGATGTGGTAGGAATGTCCAGAACAATCATAAATAAATGCATAATGTTTGTGCGTGCAGTGGCCACCAGACCAAAGTATCCAGAGACGCGATCAATATTGGAAATAACGAGTTCCACGCTAGTTGGAAATAATGTTCCAGTAAGGATACGCAGATAAGGCAGATGAAGTTGTGACCGTCAGCTCATAGTTCCATTCCAGGCACACAGATCTTTTTCAAAACTTGCTATTGTCATCGAACCTATAGACTTAAGAACTTCGTAACAGAAGTTTTGTTTTTTTCCTGCCTGCGTTACAGAGTAGATCCTGATCTACAGTTTCCTCAATTCTGGCAGATAGCTGTTGATCTGCATTTACCAATCTATCATCGTTCATCGCATGTATTGCAGCTAAGGGGAAACTGTCTATGTTTAAAACCTATGTGCCTCCAGAAAGTTTTCACAGTCGTCTCCTTAAACATAGAATAGAGGAGTCGTAAGAAGTCTGACCACGCTCACCTTGATGGTATCCCTTAATATCGCTATCTCCCTCTGCAGGTGTTCATTCTCCGCGAACAGCGCCTCCAGCTGCTGCTGCAACTCCGGCGCGGGCTGGCGCATGCGCAATCGGAGCTCCTCCTCCAGTTGGCGGACTAGCATGGCTTGTTTCTGGAAAGAAAGGCACAGTTCAATATTCGGTACGTGTAAGCTTAGTTTTTTTCAAGGAGGTTTGTGTCCAGATTAGGCTGACGATGTGATGTGATTGTTTTTAAACTTAGGGCGGACTTATTTCAGACGGATTAACGTTAAATATGGCGCAGGCAGCTATCATTCCATAGAAACTTGCCAAACTTCTCATACATACAGATTTTAACGAACACCGTTTACATTACAGATGGTGCAACCCACCCTTATTCAGAATCAGAAAACCGCATTATTGTTTGCTTTTTAAGAAGTGAAACATTACGAGACATGACATCGATACCCAAGATTGATGACCACCATTAGTCGGGGCTGGTGCCATTTGTATCGCATTAGGCCGAAGCTCTTCCTACTTATGCCTGGAGAAATATTTATTTGAGGACCGGCTTTTAGGGCGGCGGGTTGCACCATCTTTATACAGACCGATCAACGTTAACCCTTCCACGGCCAGAAACGCCTACACTGCAGCCGCTTTCCGCTACTTAGCGGGAAAATGTATATGGCGTCGGCAGTTGTTATCCAAACTCGCCAAACTTTCCATATTTTCAGATTGTAAAGAACACCGCTTACGATTATAGACGGTTTGGTGCAAGCCGTCCACTCTTGCTACTAGGCTAACCGGTCCGTAGAGAGGTCTATATGTCCCATTGAACTTTAAAAATAAATTGCTTTACAAGAACTGATGAGTGAAGCTTCGATTGATAGAAATGGGTTACTCCCAGCCTGTGACAGACGGTTAGATCTGCAATAGAAATATAATAAACTAGTTTCTCAATAGGAACGGAGCAAACTTACAAACTTTTATTTCATTGTGGAAATATCAATTAATTTTTATACGATTTTTTATTTCATTAGTACTTAATATATAATCTGAATATGAGGATATCTAAACACTCCATTTTCCTAGCTGTTTCTTTCTAATTTTGATTTAAAAACGGCCGCTGATAGAAAACATAAAAGAACACTTAAAAGATTTGCTGAAAAAGGTACGTAAATAGCTTTACACCAAGTACTTAAAGTGAAATTCTCCAAAGAAATTACTTCGTCACACTTTGTCTTAATTTTTCCCTAAAACCGCCCAAACAACATTAGAAGATAATCGACTAATCCGAAACCAAGTCCATTGTTCAAATTCTGAATCCGAAGCCGTTCATTACTCTTAACCTTTTGTTCGGAAATGCTTCAAAAACACAGAAAAGAGGGCAAATACAAAAGGAATTGCTCGAAACTTTTGAAAGTGGAGGTGTTGGTGAGTTGCGACAGACGCTTTGTAGATGGCGTTGACTGACTGAAAAGAAAAAAATATTGAACATGTTACGATACGAGTCTATCACAGACTGCCGCGGCCTGGCCGCGGCGGTCATTACTTATACGTTATTAGCTGTCTACAAGACTTGACATGTTTTGGAAGCCTGTGGAGTGTCCTAGGGTCCTACTGCGAGGCAAAGGCCCTTCCACTCATCCCGACTTACAATAGAATTGAAAAGAAACTGAGTAATCTCTAGCCGATCGTTACGAAATGCACCCAAGTGACATAATGTTAAACTGTATTTAATCCTATGCTATACGAGTAATATTGGTATATCGTATAACGAGCAATATTTGTATCATTCACTGTACACCTCTGTATACAGAGATCGCAAGTTCGAGTCTTGCTCTGGATTTCAGAAGATGATGGTTTATTTATCCATTATATTTGTTCTCTGTACATAGCGTTTAAATTCACCCGGACTAAAAATATTTGATAAAATAAATTTAATTATATGTGTATAAATTTTCTAAGGCAGATTCTCGAAAATGGCTCTAATGATCTGAATTACATGGAGTATAGGGGTTCACGGGGACACAAAATTGATCTAGCTGGGTCTCATGTCTGAGAAAATTTGTTTTTCCGTATTTTCTCTTATTTATCAACGAACCTTCGTCATTATAATAACATTTTGTCTAAGACCACACAGCTACTGGGCACCACTTTGTTTTAGACGCTAGTAATGCATTCTCTTAGACATGCGTTAAGTAACACCTTGAACTAAAACAAAATATGTAGCATGCATTCTGATATCATTGGCAGAGTACACGTGTGTGGAAAAGTGCTTGATAAAGCTTTATTTAGATAAGTAGAGTGAATTTGTTAATGCATTTAATACTTTGTATATTTGATTACGTTACAAACTGCTAAAATTGCAGCATGCTTTTTAGTTGGTGGTGATGATTATCACAATTTTTTTTTTTGTATTTATTATGGGGTGGCGCATCGATACTGACGATTTCTCAATATAATTTGAGACGTTGGTGCCCTTAGAAAGCAAGAGACTTCTAGGAAGATGTCGCTACGCGCCTCCCTAAGGCGGAATTGATTGGAATATTTAGTGGCCGAGTCGGATTGTTCCGACAGCTCAGTTGGTTAATACTTAATACCGACGGGCTGCGTAAGCCTGTGGGCGCGGGCTTGAATCCGGCTCGACGCATTAAATTTTATTTTATTTTGTAGTTTGAAGTTCGTAATTATCACAGTTTTCGTAATATTTAGGTACGTACGTTGCTGTCGGGTTCTGTACGCTTACCATGAGTTTGACAATGACGGCTTACGCTAACGAGTATCGAGTTTTCTATCTGTGCATCCCGCTCGTACTGTCAAAGTGCAATAGAGATGCACAGATAGAAAACTCGATAGTCGAAGCCGTCATTGTCAAACTCATGGTAAGCGTACTGGTGCTGGTTTTGGCCTTACAAGTCTCATTCGCGAGTGCCGCACTTGTATGAACGCGTCGCGTAGATGTTAAAGGCATATGACTATGAACCATGAAGAAGTGAAGTTATCTTATTTTAGTCCTAAGGGACATATGGATACCTAACTATTATTATGCCTACCTATACGTGACCTATGTCACATCATTTCCGCAAACATTCATTTACGAGCGCGTACGACGTATTACGAAGTTTGTCCAATAATGATTCCTTAGAGAAACGGGAACTCTGTCGGCTTTATAAGGAAAACACATAAATTAAGTTAGGCTGCTGAAGTGAAGTCTTATTGGAGAAGGAAAGACGTAATATTGTCTACACGCGTTGTTTACGTTACTCGACTTTATTCGATTATTTCTCTGTAATGTTGAAAAGTTGTAGACTTTTAAATTGAGAGTTGGGACGTGTCGATGGTCGTGGATTGTCTCTGGCATGAGCGCCACAAACCAAATGGCTACAGTAAATTTTTACAAAATTGTCTATGAAGCCTAAGGCCGGTTAAGGCCTCTCACAGACTGGCGCGGCCTGGCCGTGGCGGACAATAGTAAACTTGTCCGCCACGGCCAGGCCGCAGCTATTCTAATCCCATTCTAATACGGTATTTGACTAATACCTCAAATCTGCTTCTTTTTATGAAACGTCTAAAACGCTTCTTTAGTGTTAGTACTTTTTTTTTTTTTTTTCCTGCATTCTCAAGTTGGGCCCCGAAGGGGTTAGTGTTAGTACGTATAGAGTATACCCCTATGGTTACTCGCTTGTGATGTCACAATCACACAACGTCCTTATAGTTAGATTTTATGAATTTAAAAATCTTATCGAACATAAGTGAAAGATTGATACCTTTCCGAGTGGTTTCGTAATGTTTATCCGTTGCTAATGAAGAAACCATTAAGCTTCACTATTGTAAAATACCTTATTGCGGTTTAATATTACACGCGACGTCGCGCGCGTTGTGCCCTAAGTAAAGTGCCCGGGGTCCGCTTTGACACCTAAAGACACATCTTTTCCCACACCATAGGCACCATAGGGATGCTACAGCATAGGCACTAGTAACGCTATCGCGACGGACTATACACGGTGCCCGTGAGCATTGCGAGAGAGTTTAACAGCATATTCCTGATTATTTTTTATTAGTTTAAAATGTTAATGGTCGTCTCCTAAATTCGGCTCGGTTGTTGAGATATTTCCATTTTCCTGTCAAAATATTGTAATGAAATCTCCAGTATGAAACAACTTTATGATTGCGACGTTGCGAGACATAACCAACTAATATCTTGACTGTAAAAGTCAAATCCTGTTCTGTCACTATGAGTGTTTAGCATGACATTGTTGACGTGTCAAGTATCAACAGAAATATCGGCTTATTATTTTTAATAAATAAAAACGGAGAAGGAATCCAAAAACTAAAGTCTATCTAAACATACCCAATTCAAATAAACCGGAAGACCTGTTGCTAAGAATAGTGATAATCTTTTTTGAAAATGATTTTGTGGAATACCTAAATATTGTTTGTTTTACGTGTTACGTGTTGAGAGCGTTCACTGATGCCGGGGGCAAGGAGCGACTGAGTGTTTTGTTTCACTTGCTTTCCAGATGATATTGTAGAAGTAGAAGACGCTGCTGTGAGATATGACTGGGAATGGGAGAACTACTAGTAGATCGATCTCGTTCTATTGTGCACGTAATTATTGGACCAATAAACATCATTTATAACTATGTATCTTTTGTTACTATTTGAACAGACTAAAGTTAATATTAACTCTTACCAAGACTCCATTCATGGTGCTACATAACAGGCTGTTACACCATGAATGGCCAGCAAACCACAGAATTAACGACTCCCTGTATCCAACGGATGTAAGGGGTCACGTTTCTCTGGAGCTTAATGTACTCAAATCATTTTGTACCTTTGTAAGCATGCTTTATTGCATCTACATGATAAGAAATACATATATCAGGCATAATCTTACACAAATTGACCTAGCCCCTCGGTTCCTCACACATCCCCCCATAGATGAAGATTAAAGTAGAGTACCTAGAAGTAATGTGTAATGTTATACAATCCGTAAATAAACAAAATATTCAGTATTTTTATGAATCATTTATTACACATGAAACTCTACATGGAGCTACGGTAGCCTAGTGGTTCAGGCATGCGACAGTCTATTAGACGAGACGAAACGAGACGGAGTATTTACCGTTAGCTTTTCGGTGAAGGAAAACATCGTGAGGAAACCGGTCTAATCCCAATAAGGTCTAGTTTTCCCTCTGGGTTGGAAGGTCAGATGGCAGCCGCTTTCGTAAAACTAGTGCCTATGCCAAATTTTGGGATTATAGGTGTCAAAGCGGACCCCGGGCTCCTTTAGGGCCATTACCGGGAATAATGCTAGGAGGATGATGGATGACAGTTTAACAGCCTTTCTATTAACAACACATTTTTATTATTTCACTATGAACACTCAGAACGAGTTAGTGAAAATACACTAACTCCAATATGCTTTTTAATAAAGCCATAGTGGTTGAGTTAACGCCGTCTGCAGCATTGAATACTCAAGCAAGGTACACTGATATTACTCGTACCATAAGATGCACCATGGAGCACTCTACAAAAGATTTCCTTTAGCTTTCGTAATTAAAAATTCCGGTCGTCTCATTGAACTGGCCCCCAATTTTTTAATAGGTACCTAATGAGAATGTGTTTGGTGACTTTAGAATAATAAGGTTGCGTTAATGCTTAGTACGACTCTTAGTTTTAGATTACAGAAAATTAAAAACAACAATATCAATGACACATATGAAAGTCATTAATGTCATTATGAAGGAGGAATGAAGTAGAAAATTTTCAAGTGGCCAGTTAATTATCGTACCTAACTATTCTAAGGAGTACCAATGATAACGATAGCTTATTGTGTTTTAAGCATAAAGAAGTACGAAGAGAACTATTTTTATTTTATTATTACATTCAAAGTACAACCTAACCTAACCTAACCTAACTGTAGAATTCATCATCATCCCATGATGACATACGGTACCGAGATTGGGGCGGGTGATTATTCGAACATTTTTAACGCCACCTCATTCATCTGTCACCATTTTTTTTGTATAAATGGCTAAATAATGTGGTATAATTTTTGGACCTTAGGCAGAAATCCCGTACCTCCTTCTACCGGCAAAACATAAATTTTACCAAATTATTTGGTAGTTTCTACAAAAATGGTTAAAAATTAATGAGACGTGAAAAACGCTCAAAGAATCGCCCGGGCGCTTAAGAAGTTTGATCAACAAGCTCAAGTCGGCTTAATTAAATGAATGTCAATATCGAGTTAATTATCGAGTCGTACGTTGAAGCACTTGAGATTCTTAAAACATGAAACCGTTTTCTTTCATAAAATAAAGTATGTCTAACTTGTTCAGATTTAGGCTTCTCACAGACTGGCGCGGCCTGGACGCGGCGGACAATAGTAAACTCGTCCGCCGCTGTCAAATTTTCTATTGTCCACCACCGCAGGCCGCGCCAGTGTGTTGCAGGCCCTATTTTAAAGAAGAATCTAAACGGTCATTTGAATAATCTATGCCCAAAAGAAAAAATAAACATATGACATTGTCTGACGCACTAAAAAGAGATAGCAATAACGGACGTTGCCAGCTTGACCCAAAGGCACGTTTTAACTAGAGTAGCAATTATTATGTATGAAAATCTGAAGAAAAATAAGTTATAATTAGACCTAGGTTATATATATATAAAATTTATGGGTAAGGACCAAATTCTTGGCCAGTAGTTAGCGTAGTTAAATAATGGTAGTTAAAAAGTTCCGTTGTGACACGAAAATTAGCCATATTATCATATGGCTAATTTTCGAGGCCAAGAATTTGGTCCTAAGGTCCTTACCCACGTTACTCTTTATAACCTCAGGAACTCGTGGTTAAAGTCTCTCGCAATGCTCACGGGCACCGTGTATATAATGATATACATACTGGTTTATAAACCAGTATAAGAAGAAGTGTGAGCGAATTGGCCTATACCTTAATAGAGTTAATAGTATTGTAATAGTAGGGGATAAAGCACTGTTTTATGTCACGGGAGCGAATTGAATCCCGAACGTAACGAAGGACTCATAATTTAACTCCTGAGCGTAGCGAGGGAGTTATAAGTTAATTCCTGAGCGAAGCGAGGGAATTAAGACTGAGTTCTGAGTGCAGTGAGGGGTTCAACCGCCCAAGACTAAAACAGTCTTATCCCCGAGGTGTATACTCTACTTTTCACACCTTATGCGAGACAAAAAAACAGGCTCAGTAGATAAATAATGTTTATTTAGCAAATTAAAAGTACATAGTAACATTAGACACGTTAGTCCAATTATGGAAAGATAAGGTAATGTTTTTATTTGGTACGTTTATTGAGGTTGAGTTGTCTAATTTGATAAACTCAGGAGTCAAAACACTTTCATCACTCAACATTTTCAATATTATTTTTGAAATTAAATCTTCTATAGGCACCTACAAGAACTCGATTTGTTCGTCACGCGTGAACAAATGAAGGCGCGCGACGTTCCAAATTCGAAAGCACAAGCCGTGGTCCTAGATTCGAAATTCGAATTTCGAACACCGCGCTCCTCCGGACCGGGGTTCACACGGAGGCAAACTTCATTTATTTTGTCAAATCAAGTAGGCCATGGCCTAGGACAAATTGTGTTTAGCAAAATTAAACTTTATGCATATAGTAATAAGAATTATGAAAAGTGAAATCATATTATTAACCAGCGGGTTATAATGAAATTCAGTACAACATTATAACCCGGCTAATACCAAGGGATTTAATGTCTTGCTTTCGGTAGGGTTTACATGACCTATAATTCGGCATTGTCGAGCATGTGGTGTGAAAAGGTATATTACACCTATTACACACAAAAAAGTAGATTAACCTATGGGATAAATAAGGTTCTACACGACAGGTATTTGAAACTATATCAGCGCGTGTAAAAACAAGTGATTATGGTAGGAAATAGGTCTATTGTGTTCGTGGAAGCAAAAGTCATTAACCAGGGGAAAAATACTGCACTTGTATAGACTTTTTCTTCGAACTTGGCCTAACACACTGGCGTGTGCTGTTGCTTGCAACTTCGACAAATGGTGTACAAATAATAAAAATCCCGATTTACAGGGAAATATTAGGGAATTTTCCCAAGCTGAACATTCTTCCAATTATAAATTAGGAATGTACCTTTGATAGAAATCACAACTTGGTTCTAAATGTACTTATTTCAAACAGGCAATATTGTTTTAGTCCAATTACTGCCAACCTTTGCCTAGCGCGTAGCCGATACTACTTTGTATATCTTAACTTCGCGGCGAAAATTACCTAAGCAAGAAAAAAAAACTGTTTATTTTAATGATCTATTTCTAAGGATCATCTGTTAAGCTAAGGATTTCTATGTCTTAATTACAATTAAGTTATTTTACTTATATCCTATTTTGTTTCACTTTTCTAATTCATAAATATTAGTGATAGTATTCATCCATAATTCGAACATCGCTTTGCTTCGCGACTGTAGACAGACAGTAGTCAGCCAGCCACCCACGGTCAGTCTAGATGAGGTCATGCAAATAAACATCTCAATGCTGACCGTATGAGATATCAATTACATTTAACGCTGCAGTGCGAGTCATACCTACGATCTAGTATCATTTTACCTACATATCAAGTTTGGTTTAGTTAATTTAATGGCGAGAATGGAGGTGGATTCGCGAGGACGTCTAGTCTACTACTAATGTCATAAAGAGGCAATCGTATGAGCCAAAAGACGACCGCTCCGCTGTTACACATAGTTCTCCCCCAAAGAGTAAACACAGCCATTGCCAAAAAATTCATAGCGCTACGCTCGTAATCGATGCCGTGGTTTTCCCGCTAAGTAGAGAATAACGCCTACAGAGGACGCTTGCTAGGGTTCCTGGCAATTAATGTGTATAAAACTCATCTTAATATGTATAACAGCCATACTTAGAAAATCGTGTCGATGCTTGGCTAAGTCAGGGGATGTACCAACAGCATTTTGGGTGACATTGCAGACCGTTATGACTGCCCAATCTTGTCGCACTGGATCGGGTAGATTATGACCGTTGCACAATTGGTGTGCAATTAGAGTAGTTATTATTTAAGGTACTTAACTAGAATACAACGTGTTAATAAAATAAAGCAAAACCTGAAAACAGTTCGTTCAGAATCGAGAGTAGAATGTTATTTTCACGTTGTATAATACTAACAGACCTAGGTTAAGGCGGTTCGACGACCGTACAAAACGTCTTTTGACATTGGCAGGCTAACCGCGTGATATTTTAAGAAACTTATGTAACAATATTTTATGAATTGCCTTTCGAAATTACCCATTTGCTAGAACAAACGTGTATAAACTAGAATAATTTCAGAATAACCTTTTTTCCATAGTATCACGTGACAAACGAATTGCTCAAATTATTCTAGTTTTATACAAGTTTATTCTACTAAAGGGGGAATTTCGCGCAAGTGGAAAGACAATTTATGACAGTGTGTTACATAAGTTTCCTAAAACATCACGCCGTTAGCCTGCGAATGTCAAAAATCGTTTCGTATGGTCGTCGAACCACCTTAAGTAAAATACTAATCATATATGGATGTGTAATTATTGTCCAAAATAAAAGGTTTATTATTATTTATTATTAAAGTTTAGGGAACACAAACAAAGCCGTAGGCTCATCTAGTCCTCAAATAAATCCTCAAATAGATGTAAAACGGCAACAATACCCCGCAGCCTTTCTATTGTTCCACTAATGCCATAATCCGTCATGTCACTCTGCTTTGTTTAAATATCGGGGTTTGTACAGTCAACCTCATAAGCATGTGTACAATATTCGACCTTATCTCTGAGCAAAGAGATCCTAGAACCACTTAGAATGTATCCGTGTTTATGATGCTGATTGTACATTGTACATTCCCTATAATAATACCCATATTATACCCGTTTGGACACTTTCGTTGGTTTAATATGTCAGATGGTAGTAATCCTTGGGATATTTAAGCTATCTATTGTGGTGAACTGATTGTGTACTGTATAACGCGCGCAGATAAATAACGGATCTGAAAATGGCGTCCGCTCGCATACTATCTCGCTCACACCCTTTCGCTGTCTATACTCACACAGTTAAAGCGTCCGATCCATTCATTATCTGCGCGCGTTATACTAAACAGTGTTATATACAGTATGTAATTCAACGAAATTCAAATGTCGTCACCCGTGTCTTTTTAATGAACACCAATCACTTAACACCAGGTACAGTAAAATTAGCTGGCGCGCGAAATGCTCCAAATCATCTAAATATGCTCCTATGACCTTGTAGCAAAAACGTGTGTAGATCATTTTGAGCACCTCACCCGTGTAACCTCTTTTGCTGCTAACTGACTACACGGCAATATGAACAAAAAAAGGCTGCTGCTAGGTACTTTTCGGGTAATCTCTAGAACTGCTTGACGGTTTTTTTTTTCATCTGCGTGTAGAATGGGCATTGTATGGTTTAAGGCTATATTTTCCCGCGGGTTAGCCTGCTTACTTTCCAATACGCGTGTCAGGCCGCGCCGGCGGCTACATAGTTTAAATAAACGCATGCCATACCATTATTTTCTCGCCCAAACTTTAATGTGTTAAAACATTTGCCTTGCATTGTGTTACAGACTGTATAGAGGGTATTGATTATTGTACCGCAATTGTCGACTTAAAATAGGCCATAGAACATGACACATCTCCTTTGCGAATTGAACCAGAAAGGTCGAGGCCGTAGATTCCCGGCATGTTAACAGGGCAGCGAAATTCCATAAGAATGCGAGGAACCCGCTTTATTACACGGGGGTGAACGAGACACACATATTATTGTACGGTACGTCCTTGATCGGGTTTTGTTTAGGCATTATTTGCGTTCTTGGATGATTGCGTGCTTCGGTTTACCCTTGTTATACAGAATTTCGTTCCGAAGAATTTGTTTACATAGAAAAGTTTTTCTCTTGGAACCCTTAACTTTTCGGGATTTCAAATATACCTACACAGTTACCTTTTCAGAAGCGGGATGTTCAGAGAAAACCGATATTTTACAGAACTAAACGAAAGGTTTAACTACGAAATTATTTAACCGGCTCCCTAATGGTTGGTGTTTTCGATTGGATTATGGATTGTACATGTAACTATGTTGAGTTTGAGTAGTTAAAGCATGTTAAGGGGAATCGATTCTTAGGTTAGTATTGTAGATACACTCTGTATAAAAGTAATAAAAATAAGTCCTGGCGGCTACGTCAATGCGAGTCAAATCAACTCAATTAATTTCCATCGGTTATACTTATACGGAACATATATACTTATTTATGTTGAGTCGTATTTTGTACAAGACCCAAAACAGTCCTAGTGCACACTATAATGCACGCCATTCTAGGTCATAAGCCATCGTGTTAAGGGATGAAATGGTATGAAAATCGGAATATACTTGCGTCCCTTTAATTCTGTGATAGATTTCGTGTCGGCAGGGAACTTCTATAATAACGTATACAAACCAATTGAAAGCGACGTGCGTGACTAAGCAAAAAAATGCTCGTACTATTGGTACCTACTGAATGCAGTTGTGTTTAAAAACAGATAGCATAAAAATATTCGCTTTTGTCACGTACTTCGTCCGCGTGGAACTCATTTATATCGTAGCACCATACAAACTTTCTCCCATTTCACCCCCTTAGGGGATGATTTCCTGGGTACAAAGTATCCTATGTCCACCGTTCAGCCGTTTAAGCGTAAGATAATATACAGATAGAGTTACTTTCGCATTTATAATACTTTCACTGTCAGGAACCCACCTAGCGGGCGCCTACGCCGTAGTCGCTTTCCGCTACATACGGGGAAAACCACGGGATCGGCTACGAGCGTAGCGCGTAGCGATTCTTGGCAGTGAATGTGATATTAGTATAGAAGTATGGATATTACTATGGATTAGCAATATAGATGGTTATCGCCTTTGTAACCGACTTTTAAAAAGGAGGAGGTTTCGTCGGTCTGTCTTTATGCTCCCCGATTACACGAAGACGGCTGGACCAATTTGAAAAATTCTTTCTTTATTTGAAAGGGTATCCTTTTCAGGTGGTCCCATGGTCATTAAGTCAGGATCTGATGATGAAATCCTGGAGAAATCGAGGGAACTCTTCACATTTTATAGGCACACTTGAAGTGATTTGGTTACTGATTTGACGTCGGTTAAAACTTTGTTTTGAAAGTAATATTATGCTCAAAACAGTGCAGACTTAACACCAAAATGCCCTTGAGTTGAGGATTCGGGATACGGCGCACACTCTCTATTTGTATCGGAGTAAACGAGAGCGAGGGTTACTGGGCGGCCAGGTCTTAGAAGATAATAATATAAAAAAATATTGAAATAAAAAAACGTGTGGATTATTTGTGAAATATGACTCGTTAGCGGTTTAGATATGAATACGTCGACCTTATGTTTTTTAATTTCAGACCCATACGTCAAAAAAATAAAGACACAGAACCGTTTAATGATGATTATAAGACAAATGTTTGCAATTATTTTCTAGACAATATCTTCCAATTATTTATCGAGTCCGTCCACGGTCTTTGAAATATGATGAATATTAACATTTATAGTTTTTGATGTACTAGAACAAATAGTTATTCTTAAAAATTTGCTTAAATAACATCAATTTCAACATAATCATGTCTTCTCAGTCTCTTAAGCTACGTAATTCGGTCCGTTTCGCCGAACATTATTATGCACAGAAGCATTTTAAAAGGGTTCAATTGGCTTCGATAAAACGTTTTGTCGATGTTTGCGAAACGCCCTAGCAAATAAGGCTACAAATTTAATATGACTTGAATTACCTGTTATTTGTATTTTCCAGCAAATTAATCGATACCATAGAAATATTTAACCAGTTCATTTGCCAGGTAACTGATGTCTTGACGGACAATATAGACGCATATCGTTTCCCGCTGTCGCTTATCGCTCCGCTCAGCGCCACGCCTATTTTCCGAAATCGATACGAGGCGCTCCGTTACCCCGAATGGAAGGATTGCCGAGATTCCATTATTGACGAATTATTTTAATGGCTGAATGTGATTAAGTAGGTGATCAGTGATCACAGTGAATTTGAATTATTTAGTGAACGCCTATATGCAGACACGGTGATGTAAGTTCAATTTGGGTATTTGTGTGAAGTTGGTCTGTCTGTCTGTAATGTCTCCTTTATTCATATATGGCTTAGAGCATTAAACCAACAGGAGTGGTCACATGTGTCATTTTCTATACATAAAAAGTCTGCCGATTTTTGCGGGGGAGGGGAACGTCAAATGTATGCGGAACGTGAAAATAGCTACGTCAGATAAACGTCAGTCCATACAATACGTATGACCACTGGTCATACGTATTTGGCAGAGGGGAACGCCTGTCAATTGCCACTCTGGTTGGTTTAATGCTCTAAGATATATGGTCTTCAGCTAGGCCTTTTACAATATTATAGCTTATAAGGTGACGAGGTCGGCTCACCACTTCGCATCGTTCTCACTCAACGTGTGTTAAAATTTGCGCATGAAATATATTGAAATGCAAAACGAAAGCGAAAGCTATGATTATCCTATTGAAATGCGTAACGTAAGCGAAAAATATGAGCCTTAGAAACTCGTAGCGTAGCTGACTAGCTGCCAGTTTTTTGTTTTGCAAGCTACGGATCCTACGGCATAGCAGTCGTAGCACATTACTACCATTCAAGCAAGGCAATGACGAGTATGATGATTCACATAATTATAATTCCCGCCAAATATCGGAAATTCACTGCTACGGGCTACGGCGTAGCACACATTCGTACCGTTTTCCCGCGTAGTACTATACAGAGAGACCACCAAGTGCTTACTGGGAATGGAAACTGTTAATTGAGTGAGCGAGCGAAGCGAACGAAGTTGTCCGTACCTTGTGTCTGGCTGTTCTGCTCTGCAGCTCGTATTTCTCAACCAATTCTCGTGAAATTTTGTGCGTAGGTTAAATAATTATTTAATTATACATATATTGTTTTTTTGACGATTCAGTTTTTCGAAATGTTACAGTTAATTACAGACTCGCTAATTATACATATCTCAGATCCACTAGTATTACTGTTTAACTAAACCAAGAAATCATGGACGGAATTGATTGCTGCGGGTCCGAACTAATTTACTATATAGGATTTTACATGTCATCCTATTGAAGCTTTGAAATTTGAAACATACCAGTTGAATTTTGATGTGTTGCGCGCTCGCCTCGATGCGAAGTACTTAAATAAAATCAAATTGGTACGTTCCATATAAACTTTTAGGTTTGATATTTTAATGATATTTTAGGTACTCTAGGAATAGATATCGCTTGGATAAAGAGGAGAGGTAAGGGTCCTTAAATGCCATTTAAATATTCAACAGAAATGAAAATTATTAAACATATGAATTTTGTATAAAACATCTATGCGCCTCTTTCATAACTTTAATATGCCTTGAATCACAAATTACCGCCATCAATTATTTAAAAAAAAACAAGAACCAATTTGCTGCTAATACCCCAGCTACATGCCACATGCAATTAAATAATCAATGCGGGAACGATCAAGCCGCGCTTTTGCGGAATTTATCATGCATTACAAATTAGTTTGTGGCGTAATGGCTCCAGAAGGGCTGAGGCACACAATTCAAATTTTTAATTTAATGTGTTCGCGACCACGCGACAGATACCGATCAAAAAATACGAAATATATTCTCTGTACTAATCTGTACTAATATAAAAGTTGGTTTGTAAAGTAAGGTTTTGGGTTCGTATGTAAGGGGTAATCACTGGAACTCCTTAACCGATAAAGAAAAACACCCGTGTATTTTCTGAATTCACAGTTTTTCCGGCGGGTTTACCTGCATTCTTTGCAATATGGGAGCAAAGCCGCGCGGCTAGCTAGTCTATACTAATATAATTAAGAGGAAAAGAGACACCCTATACATCTCTGGAATACTGAATTAATATCATTAACTTCTTGTTAATGCTGATACAGACCTTATATCGATTGTAATGGCCATATTTAGCAAGAATTTATATTGATTTTGAAGTTTGTATGTAATGGAATCTCCGCTTATCGGATTTCAAAAAATATTTCACCTGCGTGTAGAATGGACTTTCTGGATGTCTCTTTGCATACACGGGCAAAGCCGCGAAGGGCAGCTAGTATGCATATAAAGACGCCGGCGATGGGCTAATCCCGGGATTTATGTAATGAGTATGAATATATGCCGTCGAGTCTTGGATGTTTTCTATAAATATTTTAATAAAATTCTCCTAAAATTCTTTTGCCTTAAATGTCCGTTTTAAATTTGTGTTTGTGAGCGCGACAAAACACATTTTATTTAGGTGATAGGTTTGTTAAGTTAGAGAGGAAAGATTGTACATTTTCGTTTATTTTTACACTACGTCAGTGGCAAACAAGCTCCACCTGATGGTAAGTGGTTACCGTAACCTATAGATGCTTCCAACTCCATAGGTACAACAACTACGCGAAGTATCTCCTTCGAGAGAATATATGTCGATTTGATTACGATGATATTGTGTGCCAATATTTGTTCATTCGTTTTTTTTTGTCTCAGATTGATCTATGAGATCTATTCTCGCACCAATTATACTATAGAAATGTAATTAATCTATTCATAATCGAATTATAACGACGCCTTTGTTCCACGTAGAAGCGAACAGTGTAAGAGCAGTTAGCTGATAAATAGGTAGAAAGTGAATGAATGTCGCATAATAGGCAGCATTTAGCTGTAATTGACCCACTCAATTGATAATAATTAGGATAATCATAGCTTTGTAATGAGTTTATCCACTTAATCGGGGCATCATTCATAATCAGCCTGCGTTAGCACGGGATTCCGATATGTATTCGTTTTATTTTTGCATCATCATCCTCCTAGCGTTATTCCCGGTAATGTCCCTAAAAGAGCCCGGTGTCCGCTTTGACACCTAATCCCAAGATTTGGTATAGGCACTAGTTTTACGAACCCAGAGGGTAAACTAGACCTTATTGGGATTAGACCGGTTTCCTCACGATGTTTTCCTTCACCGAAAAGCTAACGGTAAATATTCCGTACATAAGTTACGAAAAACTCATTGGTACGAGCCGGGATTCGAACCCACGACCGCCGCTTGACAGCCGCATGCCTAAACCACTAGGCTACCGTAGCTTAGCTTATTTTTGCATCTATTTTGCATTTCAATGTGTTTGGAGCTTTCCATCTAAATTTTCATCTCTTTGCCTTCACCGTAGTCCTCAGCTAAAACTCCATATGTAGGGAAAAGAGCCCATTGCGCTCCGACACATGATTGTCGTGATAAGCTCTTTATGGGTTAGCTAGTAGCATATTTAAATCGGTTTTTCGCATCTATAAGGCTGCAAGAATTCGAATCATTCGTGGGAAGTAAGAAGATTTTGAACTGCAAAGTTCAGTATTTCAAATAAGGCTGCACGTTTTAGAATCGTCTTGTAGAAGAACGTAGAAGTCTTTGAACTTCAAACTTCAGTATTTAGCCGTACACACGCTCGTGGTACGAAAAGAAAAAGTTTAGCTCAAACTTTACAAACCACGAGTATTGCTAGGACTTTAAAATTCTTTCACAGTTTAGAACTTTGAAAAGCAATATTCGATGACAAAGTCGATATGAAAGAGTCCACAAAGTTTTTATGTTTTGGGTTCGAGTTTTCTGTAGTTTCCAGTTTGACAATTCTGCTGTTAGAATCTGGTCTATCAGGATAAAAAACTCACCAAAAAAACCTGCAAACATAACCTGCTTATATAATCTAGTAATTTGACGACTGGTTAGCCAAGTGGATAGTGACGCTGCTTACAAAACTGGGTTTGAATCCCGGCATGGGCAAATATTCGTGCGACAAATACTTGTTTGTTTCTCAGTCTTGGATGTTATATATGTTTAAGTGTTTATATCTATATCTATATATATTAAAGATATCGTCGTCTAGGACCCATAACACAAACGTTATTGAGCTTACTAATGGGGCTAGTTTGATTTATGTGCCTACCTACTAAAAAAAAGCAGATGCGTTCAAATACTCATTAAGCGAAAATGGGTATCTGATTTTTTATTTCTCAATATCACTATTCGTTTTTTTTCGTGTGCCCATCACTGGCACAATACTTTGTAATTAGTTTTAATATAATAACCAGTTAATGTGTCCAATTTATGACCAGTAGATATATTAATATAAGATTATATGACTATTGTACGTTTCAAAATATACCAGGCCCTCATAAATGGACGAAGGTACAATGCAGATTTTTTTACTTTATTCGCCTACACTGCCTTCGGATGAGAGGTACCGGGCTCGAATTATAAATGCGGGCTATTTCAGTCTGTTCCGGCTTGTACCGAGGTGTGGGTTAAGTTAAATGGAAAATGCTGAAAGTAGATGTACATATATTATAGTAGTTATGGAACGGAAAACGTAGGGTTTTGGAATTAGAAGCTAAATTATAACAGTCGTGGTGCAACAGTGCTCTGTGATCTGAAGAATTCACGAGTCCATTTTTTTTGCTATATATCAAAAAACTGAATCGTCTATATATAATTATTGAACCTCCCACAAAATTTCACGACAATCGGTTAAGAAATCGACTTGTGAAGAAGAACAGCCAGACAGCCACAAATCCGCACATCCGGACATACAATAGAATTTTCTCCCAAGTTGAAACAGAGAACTTACGTCGCTTGCTCGCTCGTCAAATAAGACATTGTTGTACAGTCACGGAATGAAAAGGTTGACCACCTTAAGAGTCCGCAGTAAGCTCGGTTCTCCATACAAACGTAGTTACGCTCTCATTTTAAAACTACGTGTTGGATTGTAACGAAACTTTGCATGTTCAATGAAATGAGGTATATCTATGTCTGAATTTAGTTTACGTAGCTTCAGCTACCATAATTAAAAAAAATACAGCGAATTTAAGTTTTTCATACAAAACTAGTTTTTGCTGTATTTAATTTGTTTTATAAATTAGAACCATATAATCTAATTACAGACATAGATATACCTCATGTCATTGTATATGCAAAGTTTCGTCATAATCCAACACGTAGTTTTAAAATGAGAGCGTAACTACGTTTGTATGGGAAGGTGAAATTCGGCCGAGCTTACTGCGGCCTCTTAAGATCTATTTTGGACTGCTCAGTGTAGGTTATACCGAGTATGACACATTCCGACATAATGAATGTCATTTCACTACATGGCCCACAGAATACGTCCACTATGAGAATTGACCTCTTTGCATTTTGAAAACTATTTATCTCATTCATTATTCAGTTACTTCAGTTATTCCAGGAAGCAGAAACGAGGACCGCAAAATATCAAACTTCAAATTTTTACAGGAAAATAAACAGTTCAATATTTTTTCTTATATGGATTTTAACAACGCTTAAATAATTTAATTGACTTAGATATGAATGAGTTAAACTTGCCTTGCTACTTAAATCACTGGTGTATACCCTAACAGAAATCAAACGAATTTAATGCTAGTATACTTAATATATTATGTCAACAAAACAAACAATCATTCCTGGGAAAATATGTCGATTGGAATTTTTTATTAGCTTACAATCTTAACTGTCATACCGCGTGTGGTGTCGGGTTAGAATTTCACCACCCCCTTTCTTCCCGTGGGTGTCGTAAAAGTCGACTAAGGGACCAGGGTTGAAGTGTGTTGTGGGCGATGGGCTAGCAACCTATCACTGCAATATCACATTTTGTCGATCCTTTATACTCACATTTATGCTAAAGGTGGCGCTGGAACATACGTTTCATGTGCTCTGCCTACCCCTTTTGGGAATAAAGACGTGAATATATGTATGTATGTAATCTTAAGAGGCCGCAGTAAGCTCGGCCGAATTTCACCTTCCCATACAAACGTAGTTACGTTCTCATTTTAAAACTACGTGTTGGATTGTGACGAAACTTTGCGTATACAATGACATGAGGTATATCTATGTCTGTAATTAGATTATATGGTTCCAATTTATAAAACAAAGTAAATACAGCAAAAACTAGTTTTGTATGAAAAACTTAAATTCGCTGTATTTTTTTTATTATGGTAGCTGAAGGTACGTAAACTAATTTCAGATATAGATATACCTCATTTCATTGAACATGCAAAGTTTCGTTACAATCCAACACGTAGTTTTAAAATGAGAGCGTAACTACGTTTGTATGGAGAATCGAGCTTACTGCGGAATCTTAACTGAAAATAACGCGTAAGGCGTTTGTTATTACTCTTGGACAAAACCGTTTATTGTCGTCTCATGTCGGCTCTTCGTGCACCACTAAGAAAGGCGCAGCAGCGACCAGAATTATGACGATTGTCAATTAGTTCTCCTTCTTCAGGATATCTTCGAATCCAGAATCTCTCAGTATAAGTACCTGGTAAAATTATGGTTTCGCGATATTTCACTGATAGTGTAGCCATCTTCGTGTTGATCAATAATGCTGCTCTTTCTTGAATAATTTAATTTAATTGTAAAATATCAACACGATAGGTACAGTCACGTCTATAAACATGTACACGTTTAGGGACGTATGTCAATGGAATAACGTTGAAAATCGTATACATGTTTATAGACGTGGACAAGAAATCGCAATGATGACATTGACATCTTATTCACATTTATAGTTTTAATCGTTTTAATCATTATAAGCGAAGAGCATCCTCTTCGCTTAGACATCTCCCCCTCTTAAGCATTAGATTTGTCAAACTTGACATAACGTAATGGCAAAATCTTACTAATTAAAAAGGTTTTAGTTCAACTATTAATAGTCAAGGAAGATTCGTCTAAGTAAATTTGAACTTTTTTGTCAAACAGTGAAACATAATTTTCAATACAACATTTTTGTTTGTTACACAGTTTGAAAAGGTGCTTGCAACGCGTAAATGAATTTATTTGAAAACTGGTCAACCTTTTCATTGCGTGACTGTACAAGTTTAAGAGCATATTTTATGTCACAGTGTCACAGGTTCGCTTGCGTTCATTGTAATAGCCGCGGGGACAGCTCAGTAATAAAGCCTAATTTCATAAAACCACACACCTCCGAAATACTTGCCTTATCTGAGTGACGTAACATAATTGTAAGCACTAAAGTGACAGCTGATTAACCCCGCCCTCCCCTCTAGTAGCCGAGATAGTATCGATTTTACTAGCTCTCGTACAAAGCAGCCAACGAACGAAAACCAACCCTATGATTTCAACAACAAAGTCCAATTTCGAACCAGCGTCGTTTCCAGTTACAATTGTTCAATGGAGTAAAGGAATTGAGACGCTCGCTGGGTGAATTAGGGTTTATATTTGATTGGGGTGGGTTTAGAGTTTAAATTTAGTGCTCAGGTGAGCTGATCTCTGCTGGTATTTTATTTTTATGGCAAGATAAATAAAGGAAATGGAGGTTTATTATTTTAAAGAATTTAATTCGACGGACATTTCTAGTTTGAGGGAAATTCCCAGTAAGATTTTTTTGTATTTATGGAAAGGAACTAGCTTTAACCACAGATTCCGTTTGTTTGATGTTTAGGTACTAGTGGCTCGG
Source organism: Epinotia demarniana (assembly GCA_945867215.1). Classification (NCBI taxonomy): domain Eukaryota; kingdom Metazoa; phylum Arthropoda; class Insecta; order Lepidoptera; family Tortricidae; genus Epinotia; species Epinotia demarniana. The sequence continues at coordinate 37,815,105 of OX244261.1, read as the reverse complement.
TGAGCTGAAGAACTCGACTCAGAATTATGTTTTATAAAAAAAACAAGAACGGAATACAAACACATACTCACAAAGAAATATATATATTTATCGAACCTGCTCATAAAATTTCACTAGAATCGGTTGAGAAATACGACCTATAGAAGAAAACAGCTGGCTGAACCTCCTGAGGCTGTAGTATAACTTTTACCGAAACAAAACTTTACGATCGCGTTTGCGTTTTACCCTCAATTTGTATGGGATTTGACAGTTAAACGCGAACGCGGTCGTAACGTTTTGTTTCGGTAAAACTTATACTAGAGCCTCTGACATACTAACTTCGTTCGCTCGATCAATAAACAAAGTTCCTCAGTATATGTTACCTGGCAAACATGTTAGATCTTCTGTACATTCAGCAGCAAAAGTAGCTACACGGGTCAAGTGCTACTCACGACTCTAATGTGAAGAGGATTCAGGTCTGTCCGGATCATTTTATGAGCGTGTTATTTGGCGGTGCTACCTCTGCTGCTGACTGTACTCGCGTACTAGTATTTATTCTGTGGTCATGAGTGCAAAACCGATTTCAATTCTTACATCTCATCGAATATACTTACGAGTATATTAGTTACTTAAAAAAGCTTTTATTCAATAACCATAAGTGTCCCACGGCAAGCTATACGGCAAATCTTTTCGTCCAATATTCCGCAGTGTCTCAAGACGAAAGTCTTTGACCAGTGTGAGTTGCCAGTGATGACATATGGCACTGAAACGTGGTCGCTTACTATGGGCCTCATAAGAAGGCTCAAAGTCGCCCAAAGGGCAATGGAGAGGGCCATGTTGGAAGTTTCTCTGCGTGACCGCATCAGAAATGAGGCTATCCGCAGCAGAACCAAGGTAACCGATATAGCCCTCCGTATCGCTAAACTTAAGTGGCAGTGGGCGGGGCACATAGCACGAAGAACCGATGGCCGTTGGGGCGGAAAGGTTCTCGAGTGGCGACCACTTACCGGAAGGCGCAGCGTGGGTAGGCCCCCGACAAGGTGGACTGATGACCTGGTAAAGGTTGCGGGAGTCCGCTGGATGCGGGTGGCGCGGGATCGCTTTGGCACTCTTTGGGGGAGGCCTATGTCCAGCAGTGGACGTCTTTCGGCTGATATGATGATGATGATGATGATGATGAAGTGTCCCACTGCTGGGCAAAAGTGTCCCACTTTTTCTTCCACATATCCCAGCTCTGGGCAGTCCCACCAGTCTTGGTCAAAGACCTCAAGCTCGTCTCGCCATCTCCGACGAGGTCTACGGCGACCCCGTGTTCGGTTGTGTGGGGGTCTTAGTCAAAGACCTCAAGCTCGTCTCGCCATCTCCGACGAGGTCTACGGCGACCCCGTGTTCGGTTGTGTGGAGTCATGGTCAAAGACCTCCAGCTCGTCTCGCCATCTCCAACGAGGCCTACGGCGACCCCGTGTTCGGTTGTGTGGGGTCATGGTCAAAGACCTCAAGCTCGTCTCGCCATCTCCGACGAGGTCTACGGCGACCCCGTGTTCGATTGTGTGGGGGTTTTGGTCAAAGACCTCAAGCTCATCTCGCCATCTCCGACGAGGTCTACGGCGACCCCGTGTTCGATTGTGTGGGGGTTTTGGTCAAAGACCTCAAGCTCATCTCGCCATCTCCGACGAGGTCTACGGCAACCCCGTGTTCGGTTGTGTGGGGTCATGGTCAAAGACCTCAAGCTCGTCTCGCCATCTCCGACGAGGTCTACGGCGACCCCGTGTTCGATTGTGTGGGGGTTTTGGTCAAAGACCTCAAGCTCATCTCGCCATCTCCGACGAGGTCTACGGCGACCCCGTGTTCGGTTGTGTGGGGTCATGGTCAAAGATCTCAAGCTCGTCTCGCCATCTCCGACGAGGTCTACGGCGACCCCGTGTTCGGTTGTGTGGGGGTCATGGTCAAAGACCTCAATTTTAAAAATAAATTAAAATTAAAACTTAGAGAGAGCATATTACAGCATTGATGAGTTTTTTTTAGATAGAAGTTTTCTAAATATGTGAAATATGTTGTAGAAATATTAGTTTAAGTAAATCTAATGCTCATAAAAATTAGAATTAGTTGTAGGTTTTAGTTTTTGTAAGGCTCAACATTTGTATACCTTTCAGGTAGGTCACAGCGTACTGTATTTTTTATTCTGTTGTCATCTATTATGTAACCTGTGTATCACAAATAAATATTTACTACTTACTTACTTAAAAGCTCGTCTCGCCATCTCCGACGAGGTCTACGGCGACCCCGTGTTCGGTTGTGTGGGACCCAGCCCAGTTGGTGGTGATTTTAGGCCACCAGTCTCACGTAGCTCAGTCTAAGTCGGCTACTTGCGTTTTGGAACGCAGTACTTTAAGTAATATTAGGTAGATATTTAAATAATCACCATAACTGAAAGTTGGAAAGCAATTTGGAAGGGGATTTCTGGTATTCTCGCAGAATGTTCATTTGTAAAGTTTTAATGCGTCCATTTGAGTTGGATCAAACTGTCAAGGAACATTAAATTGTGGACACTGACTGAATTATTTGTCTATTTGTTTTAGAAAGTAGACTTTAAAAAAACCGGATTTGTTATGAATGTACGAATTTCTCCGATATTTGCGTCAACAGTAAACGATTAATAATTTACTTTTTACAGGTTTACTTTATAATATAGATTTAGTTAAGTTATATTTCGTTATAAATATTATTATGTTACTTATGTATAAATAAAAATAAATAAAATATTTATCTAAGAGTACCGGTACCGGTCCTATATAAAATTGTTCCGCTTTGGATTAGTCAACAGTCATTCGTGATTTTATAGATTTGGCCTCCGTTGTTTCAAACCGTTCGGTAGGCCATCATCTTAAGGGTCGCGAGGCCGCTTGACTCTTCATACAAACGAGATGCATAATAAGTGACGTCCGTTAAAATCTGTTTGTTTGGAAACTTTGAGAGTAGGTACCTACTCTAAACATATGAGGTGATCGCTGCCGACGCCATATTGGTTCGCCAATACGGTTTGAAAAGTGTGGTAGTTGCCGCCCTTGGCGAGTTGATGTATTGGGTAAAGTATTGATTGTCAATTGTTTGTACAGGTCACGGAGGCATACACAAAGTGATTCAATGTGCATATAGTCGACGAATGAGAAGGTCAAAGGATTACACTTTCGACTTTAATTCAATGCTGTTAAGGCAGGCCTATCCGATGTTCAGTTATGGGGTCAACAACCCTATCTCACTCAGTGATTATCTTATTGGAAAAAAATACACCTAACTTTGACCTTAGGCAGTGGACCTTTTGCACCTTTAGATACCTACTATTCCAAAAGACGCGAATGAAAATCTTAAAACGTCTAATCAATCTAATCATCAACATTGTTTTGCGATCAGATCATTCCCGAAGTTTGAATGTGCCCCTAATTCTCAAATAGGATCAAACTGTCAAATATTCAGAATGGCGGGTCGTCTAATGGCCGCTGCTCCTTGCGATAAAATAAGTTTTTATTCAGGACTACGGTTTTACAAATGGAAAGTTCGGGTTTTGGGTGTTGTAAAAATGTTTGAGAACTCTTTGGCTGTGTTTCTTTTAAGTGAGATTTCGTATAAGATTTAAATAATCAGTTTGTTGTGGTTTATAGAACCAGTGGACTATAGATGTGGTATAGGTATTGAGAAATAAATCACACGTGCTCTATCTACCCATTTAAATACCTAAATACAATTATATGTAATATAAAGTATGGTGTTTTATCACATGTTGTCGATCTTTTATAAACACATTTATGCTGAAAGTGGTACTTGAACACAAGTTTCATGTGCTCTGGCGTGGATGTATGTATGTATGTATGTTTTATCTCACGAGCGAATTGTGTGGGATTAAAAGTACCGTCATCCGATTTCAAAAATATTATTATGTAATTCTACTTAAGTTATTGCTCGTGCTCAAGTTGAAGCACATAGACCATGAATAGGTACCTAATATACAATCACAAGTAGGTACCTACTGTCAACACACTTACGCCAAATAATGTATGTTAGTAACTTTAGTAAAACTTTCATACCGCCTTTCTAGAGGAGCAGCCCATATACAAATCAATTGGTAAAATGAACTCATAAAAAAATGCGACGAAATACTTTTTAAACACGTATTCGATTTCTTTTCCACTGAAAACATAATAAAACCGCAGAACTGACGCGTGCGTGGATCAGAATGAAGCGTTACGAATAGGTACATTGTAAGGGCGTTGTCGAAACAAATTCTCAGAGAGCGTACTCTATTTTATTAGATAACTTGCGTAGGAATGTCGAAATATACTTTATTTCGATGCAGAAAAGCCGTAACTTCTTATGAGATATGGTTACATACGATTTTTTAGGTTAGGAAGATCGGATGTTTCATGCCGACCTCTCGGGTAAACGGTCGACGATGTACATGTCGGTCGTTTGCTCCTCGTGTTAAGAATAAGAACGTGTGAAAAAAGTCAGTGTGAGTGTGATTCGCACACTGAGGGTTCCGTGAAAATATAGTCTGTCGATTCCACAAAAAAAAGTACCTATCTAATTTCGGAGTACCTGCTATAGCGATGTAGGGGAAATACGTAACTTTTCGAACGAGCATTAGGACAGTTCACTGTCATTTTCCGATAAAAAATTGACATTTAGAACTACCTGACGCAGGTATGCCATGTGCTGCCTGGCAACAGGCATACTTCTACTTGTTAGAAAGTGAAGACATAAAATAACATGACATAACATCATCATAACATGCTTTGTTTGTGTGAGGTGTGCAATAAAGAGTATTTATATTGTATTGTATTATATGGACAATGCGTTACGTATTCGAACCCCTGCTGGTACATGTGCTGAATTGTATTTCCATACATATTTGACACACCTAACTAAAGGGTCTAGCAGGCTAAGCTAACGAGAGTGGCCCCCGACGAGGGATTCGGTGATTCTTTCTGGTGGTGTACTGGCAGGTCCTAAGAACACTCCATGCTTAATATCAGTCCTCGATCTTCTTTTGTTTTCGAGTAAATTAGGATAATATAAAAAATACAGGGTGCCATTTAAAGTGTCATATTAGGTAAACTGTTCAAGATAGAGTAACCAAACAAAATCATCATGAATAAAAATAGAATTGGCTACCAAATGCATTTATTCAACCGACAAACGTCCTTAAACTTCCTTAAAAAAAAACTACTTTTATTTTTGTTTTAATTTTTTATGACGCTTTTCGCGGAGGTACACCTACAAAAAAAATATCGTAACAAGCCACTCAATGCCCACTACATACACATATAAAAATATCTTCAAAAATCTTCGTGCGTCATGTCAAAAAAAAATCAACCGTCGAACAAGTAGATACTACCATATAATTAAAGTACCAGTGCAGTGTGTAGATAAGTCAGTATGTAGGTATACTGGTATACGGTGTCTTTTAATGAACCTTTTTTCGTAAAAAATATTTATGAAAATAAAAGAATTTAATACTATTTTCTAATCTTTTACTATTTCAAACAGTGGACCTGTGCATATGCGGCAGTATAAGTCGGCTAAATCAGTTTCAGTTGAATTGCATATGAAGCAGTATTTATGCGTAGAAATAGCATTCCACAACACAAGACTGCCTTTTTCAGAGGGGGTTTCAAATTTGCTGCCGCCAAAATTTGGAATGATTTACCGCCACCCTTGCGAGAGCCTATGTCTTTATATAAATTTAAACAGCTCACTCGAGCGCACCTCCTAGATACACAGGCAACACCCCCTCGTAACTAAATAAATCACCTCACACTTGCACACATCATACAAACAAACATCACAAACGCCCCATACGCCTACACACACCTACACACACACACACACACACACAGCACGGAAACAACTTCCTACTTATTTATAGAGTGGCGACCGCTCTTTCCGGGACCAGTTTGAAAACCAGCGCCAGGCTGCTAAGCCTAGCACATGCTGAAACTGGATCCCATTTGCCATAGGTACTAAGTAGTGTAATTAATTTATTAATGTAAAGCAAATTTTGTTTCTATTTCTTTGAACTGTTATTGTATTATATGTTTTTTGTTTTTCTTTATCTTTATGGCAAATAAAAAAATTCTTATTCTTATTCTTATTCTTAAATAACTCGAGGCATTCTAACATCAAATCGGTCCTCTGAATTACTCACAAAATCATCATCATCGGAAGCATCAGAGCTTGCAGACCAAAACTCAGCTTCGCCATATGCTGAGCTGCTAGAAGTAGTTGGTACTACTTTATGTTTATACACCAAAAGTCGATACTTACCACACAAGACATCATTGATGTTAATTAATTTATTAGTACATTTGCTATATAACTCAGCTTCATGCCCAGTTTTTATGTGTTTTATCTTCCCACCGATATTTTTTAATGCTTTTTCACAGGACTTACACTTCATGACTTCCATTTTCCTGTTTTTTAAATCATCACCACAAAATGCAAAAAACAAATGCAGAACACGTGTCATATGTTATCAAGATTGACATGTCATCGTAGATGCATTCTAAATAGGTTCATTAAAAGAGATTGTATACCTAAATACTGACTTATCTACACACTGCACTGGTACTTTAATTATATGGTAGTATCTACTTGTTCGACGATTGTTTTTTTTTTGACATGACGCACGAAGATTTTTGAAGATATTTTTATATGTGTATGTAGTGGGCATTGAGTGGCTTGTTACGATATTTTTTTTGTAGGTGTACCTCCGCGAAAAGCGTCATAAAAAATTAAAACATAAATAAAAGTAGTTTTTTTTTAAGGAAGTTTAAGGACATGATGTCGGTTGAATAAATGCATTTGGTAGCCAATTCTATTTTTATTCATGATGATTTTGTTTGGTTACTCTATCTTGAACAGATTACCTAATATGACACTTTAAATGGCACCCTGTATTTTTTATATTATTTTAATTTACTCGAAAACAAAAGAAGATCGAGGACTGATATTAAGCATGGAGTGTTCTTAGGACCTGCCAGTACACCACCAGAAAGAATCACCAAATCCCTCGTCGGGGGCCACTCTCCTTAGCTTAGCCTGCTAGACCCTTTGACAGCGAATTGTCACTTTTAGTTACATGGAAACACATTTTAATACATCTCTTCTCTGGGCTCTGGGTTTAGTTTTATATGACTAACATTAAATTAAAACAGCTTATTCAGTATATTTATCTATCCCCCTAACTAACCGAACTAAAACAAACAACAACAACCTCGCCTTATTTACACGCTCTAACTTAAGTTAGTTCAATTGTACAATTCCAGTCCGGCATCCAGCCAAATTGCTTGAAGTCAAACTTAAAAAAGCAACTAAGTTCTCTCGACAAAATAGGTCAAAAAACGAGGTTATTAAAGTTGGTTCGGCTACCCACCGCTGGATGGCGCCGGGGGTCTTCATTGATCCGTTCTGTGCCGAAAATAACGCCAACGTAATAAATGGTTACGCAACGCGGTGATCGATATGTTTTTGACTTGATTGTGGTTTCTCTTAAGGGTTGAGGTATATTTTGACGTAGGTACGTGACAAATATTTTTGATTAAGTAAACAAGAAAGTTAGGGCCCTGTAAATATGTATGATTATGTTAATTGTGTTCGTAAACTCCAAACATATATTATAGGCCGGATTCTACCAAACAGATAAGGTTTAATCCAAGACTAGTCCATAGTTCCATACTATAATATGAATACTGCCTATTATGATTTTAAGTCTAAAATTAAGTCTTTGTTGTCTTAAATGTGAAAGATCTAGACATAGAAAGCACACTACAATAAATAAATGCGGACAATGTACAGAACAGCAGTTATACTTTATTACCTGTAAGTAATTGAATGATCTATTCAGTGTAATTATAATATTACCTTTTTATAATATGTTAATAATGCGATAACTTACAGAAAAGATGTCACCCTTATGAAATTTGAGCTATTCCAAATATTTCATCGCAAAACCCCCGCCTGCGCGACGTGTCCAAATTAATTCGGCCTTCCAGAAATGGTAAGCATTTATCTTTAGAGCATGGCGTCGTTATAAAAGTCCTGTGATAATATAATGTTTAGGAGTAAGAATAAAATATTTTCCGCCTTTCATTGGGTTTGCTTTTTAAAAGATTGGACGCGAGTAACCCGGGGTACAAGAATGGCGGTATGTGGAAACAATCTATAATTTGTTTTCTTTCGATTCGGGCAGCCTTAAAAAATCGTTTCTAGGGCATTTTCCTAGTTTCTGCCTTTTTTAAAAAGAGGCAACTAAGTAGAGGTAGGTATGTTTCTTACTTTTCAACCGACTTCAAGGAGAAAGAAAGGGGAGAGAAAGGGGGAGGTTATCAATTGTCGGATACTTTTATTTATTATGTATGTTACCCGATTACTTGAAGGTGATTTAGGAAAAAATATTTTAAGTAGTTTGAAAGGGTATCCTTTTCAGGTGGTATGGTCATCAGATCAGGATCTCATGATGGGATCTGTGAGAAATCGAGGGAATTCTTCAAATAAGGCGAAGTACTGAATTTAAGTAGGTTAAAACTTGGTTTTTAATTACATATTTACAAACAGCAAGACTGCTGGTAAACAATAATACAAAGCAAACCATTACTTCACTTAGTAAATACATTAACAGTTGTACAATAATAGTATTCTGTTCCGTCTGAGTAGTCCGTAAGGTAACCCAAGATCATTCACCCAAGCGAGAAGTGACGCATCTAATCAATTGATCCAGACAATGGCACAAAGTTCACGGGCGTAACGAACACTCAGTGGAATAATATGAACATAAATGGGTCTGGGCCGGGCACGTCTGCCGCATGCCAGCAGCGATATGGGCGCTTGGGGCGATTATCACCAAGTGGGTGCCACAGAACTGAATACGGCGTCGCGGTAGACCACGTAGGAGATGGTGAGACGAGATAGATAGATAGATATCATTTATTGTCAAAACTGTGTACATAAGATACATTACAAGGTATCAACAGTTTGCCCACTTTGGACGTACAATATTATTGAAGCATGAGCTTGAGTCTTTGACCAAAACTGGTAGGAGGCTGCCTTGGACGGGGATATGTCGATGAAAAGAGGGAGGTCCTTGCCCAGCAGTGGGACACTTAAGGATCGAATTAATAATAATAATAAGTGATCATCGATCTGTAAGAAATTGATGAAACACATTATTGACAGTACGCATGATTTGCACGTCTATCATGAGTCGGCCGCCACATAGTCTCGATTTTTCTCGCACAATACCTCTTGTTCTAAGTGTTCTAATAACATAGAGACGGATAGTGTGAGAAAAATCGATAGAGCTCGCGCGCCGATAGCCGTGCAGGATCTAATTTGCCTTTCCGGTCCCCGATGGGTAGTGGAGGTGGACTCGGCTTGTTCGGAACGCACTAATCTCACCTCACCTGCTAGACTTCTGATTACATTTATCAATCACGGCGTCAACATATGTTTGAGGGTGAACGGCAAGATGAGCTTAAACCAAGTTACAAAAGGGTTACAGATAGGAGCATCGAGCAGGTACTTAGAAGTTTTGTACAGATTACAATTAAATGCGGAATACTTTAATGCCAAAAGTAGGCCCTAGTGTGATAATCGCGAAATAAGGGGACCTTTATATTGGTTTGCATTCTTAACACCTAGAAGCGTTATTTAATGGATTTTATATCTGGCTAATATAGTTACAATGATTCGGATATTGCCTTAAACATTTCCTTAGGTAAATTGGTCGGACAGGGTCTAACTGATAAAGTAGTTTATTTTCCACTAGACCGATATTATACTACTGTCTTTTTTAAATCTGATAATGAAAAAAAAAACATTCGACATTTTTTTATTATTAAGTATTGAACCTGCTGCTGGTTTCTATTTTTCCTGGAGTATTGCGTGTGGATCCTCATTAAGCACACATTATAAATTTAAAACTATAATGACGTCGAACAATGACAATTACTTTTCCCCCACGATCGATAAACATAACCGATTCGTTTGCATGCCGCGGCCCCAGTTGTGCGGCTATGTGGTGTTCATTTGTTGCGATAGTACGTTCGCAATTTTTATATAAAATGAATATTTTTATAAAAATATCGCAGAAATGGCGTCACACTGAATGGGATAGTTAGTACCTAATAATAAAACCATTTCCGAGCGAGATGGTAAACAGCATATACAGCAAGGCTAGCACAACTGACGCAACACCGCGACGCGATTCGAGAAAGATGTACCCTACTCTTTCTAATTGGCATGGTGCGAGTGAGACAAGAGACGCTCAGTCACGTGCGAAGCGACTAGCAGCAAGTAGTGCTAGACGTCCAGACCTCGATATAAACCGGCAAATATACCATTACCTGACCAAATTAAGCAGGTTGTTAATGGTAAGCTATCAACCATCTTAAGACCTGTTCTTGATTTAGTTGCAAGCCTTTCCATCCCTCATTGAGTCAAGACGTAGGTACCTACCTATAGGTTGTCCTGCCTGAGTCTTATATCTCCACGTTGACTAATAATAAATCATTCCATTTCATTTATTCAATGCAATTGTGTGTACAGACAGGTCTTAAGATTAAAATGTTTCAACACAAACCCTGTGAGGGCACCGCAAATCCGGTCATTTGACCAGAGTTGAAAGTTTAGACTTGCATACCTAATTGCAACTTGTCGCTTCGAGATTCGGGCCAGAGCTACTATGACACATACATTTACGAGTATGCGCTCATCGTTGTCGATTTCAAATTCAAATGGTTGCCCACGTGGCATCAAGCTCGCCGTGAATAATGTGATTCACTCATACCGTAAAAGTTTTATTATTTTACGCGCAATCAAAGTTTAACGGCACCGTTAACGAGTAGGTACAATGAATTTTACTGCTAATTTAAATTGTTGCGTAACAAGGTTTAGTTCTATTCCATGTGCAGAAAAGCATTTCGCAGATTACCTATTCCAAACGACTCCTAACCTAACCTAAGCGTAGGTATCAGTAGGAGTAATGCTACGTGAGCTGTCAAGTTTCCCGCCTCCGCTGCGGCCAGCCATAGTCGCCTGAAAGCTCGCACGGTGTGTCGCGCGGCATTCCGTCTGTGTTTTTCGTGGGTAATTATCACTTTATGAGGGGAAGTCCCGTAAAGCCGGACGGCACCCAGTGCCGGTCACTCGTACTATCTCCTCGTCCCCCCCGGCCCCTCTTTTCCCCCGTGCCCCTTTTACTTGTCCTTGAATCGCTCGCGTTATTGGTTATCGAGATAGTACCAGTGTCCGGCACTGTGTGATGGTGGGTGAGCTGCTATATGTATAACAAATAAAACAATAGGTAATTGTTTAATTATCGAACCTCATAGTATTTTTATGAATGGCGCCTTATATTCAAATTCAAATCGTACAAATCGTAACTTTACGTGTATCCTAACCGCGGGGCGATATAGGCCGATACGGCAATTTTACGCGCCCAGGCGGTTTTACGAGTTTCGATTTCACTCGATATTGTTCGCTATTCGCGAGTTCTCGCTCCTATCGATGCTCGATGAGACGCAATATGCGAAAGCATTTGTTTTTACTACCAAATTATCCAATACGTTCATACAAGACAGTGACTGTGCTTCTAAAAGACAAATATGCCTGCGCGGTTATTGTGATAACCAGTGCCAGACCATCCCCCCGTATTCAGTAACATGTTTTAAGCTCAACTCAACGCGCACCCACAAATATATCTTGACACCGCGATGCGTAGTAACTAAGCGTAGGTAGAGGTCTAGTTTCGTGACGGGTGACCGGCGGGGCGAGCCGCATTAGCGCGTAGCGAATAACATCCTAGTGCCGTCGTAGGCCTTAGGGTGTGCCCTACGGCCTATGACCTCGCACTAAAACTACAGAACTCGCTACTATCACAGGCGTGAAATATATTTGCTAGAGTCGATGGCCGAATGTAGGTATGTTATGTCAACGTATGTGGTATGTTTGACGGCCGGATAGCCTAGTGGGTAGTGACGCTGCCTACGAAGCTGAAGGTCCTGGGTTCGAATCCCGGTAAGGGCAAATATTTGTGTGATGAGCATGAATATTTGTTTCTGAGTCTTGTATGTTTTGTATGTATTTAAGTATATTATATCTATTATATATATCGTCGTCTAGTACCCGTCACACAAGCCTTATTGAGCTTACTATGGGGCTAGCTCGATTTGTGTAAGATTGTCCCTTAATATTTATTTATTTATGTCATATATGTCTGAGATACTGCGGGACGATGGATGTTATATAAGATGTGTTTTTTGGTTTTTAAATGCAAGGAATTTTAAATTGTACATATATTTGGATCCTTACTGTCAAGACTTATTTATTTACAAAGGTCATTATATCTTTGTAAATAAATAAATAAATAAGTCTTGAAAAAATACTGATCTTACATTACTCATGATCCTAAGACATAAAAATCACATGAAAACTCAAACGTATTATAAATATAGCTCTAGCAACGACCTATAAACGACCATCTTCCTCGTTTCCATGCCTCTATATCTGTCACCACTCTTTGTAGTTCCACCGTGATAACATATATATGTAGCACATATATACGTTTATGTTTCATCACGACAGGTGGCCGCATCCGTTCTTATATGTAAACTATTCGGTAGGTATACATCGCACTTGCGTGATTTTTCAGTTGTTTTAATTTTATCAGGCATTAGCCACCTCGTATTGCAACCAAGGCAGGCAAACCCGCGGGGTATAATATAGCATATAGCTTATAGAGACTCCATTATACACGGTAAAGGATTGGTAAGTGGTTCCGGAGATTACATACAAATGTACAAAACTCCAATCTCACAGACTTTTCCTCTTTATAATATCTTCGCGTATTACAACACCAAGGCTTCGCCCGCGTATTACAATACAAAGAACGCAGGTATACCCGCGGTATGAAATATAGCCTATATCAGTTCAGAAAGTCCTTACACACTGTTGTTATCGTTTTTGAAATCGGATAATCGATTCCAGAGACCCCTTTTAAAAACCTTATGTACCTACTTACGAAAGTTTTCTTGGGTCGGAAGGTCAGATGGCAGTTGCTTTCGGAAAACGAATGCCTACGTGCACCGAATCTTGGGATTAGGTACTGAAGCGAATTCCGGGCTTATTTAAGGCATTACTGGGAAAAACACTAGGAGGATGATGATGATGACTGTTACAAAGTGTATACACACACAATACACTCAAGTCTAAAAACATATCAATCTTTTTCCAATTATTATAAAAAAAAGCATTTTCGTCCTCAAAAAAGCCGGTTTAATGAAGTACAGTCGTTGCAGTTTTGAATCGCAGCCATTCAATTAAGCACACAAGTGACAGTCGGTGTAGCACTTCACTCGAGTCGAACCCGGAAAATTTCAATTGTAGCGTTTTTATTTTACACTCCGTCCGGCAGTGTCTTCCACTACGCATTGAATTGAAATCGGTTTTATTTTGCACGCTCGTTCTGACTGTTTCGGCGAGTGGAATGGAACGCGAGCGATAAAAAAAAGTGGCATCCAAGGTAAAATTGACATATAATGTATATAAAACAGAGTTTTGAAAATAGAGAGATTTGATGCGGAACCTAACTAACTGTGCCTCCTGATCTAATTATTTTTATCAGTTGCATCTACAGCTTATTTAAATGACTACATGACTATTTGGGACCGCTTCCTACCTTGTAATTAAGCGGATAACGAACGACGTAACCGCGAAGTTCTCATCCATGAGAGGAGGCCTTTGCCCAGCAGTGGGACGTACCTACACAGGTTGATGGCTCTCAAATGTTTCTTCAAATTCTAAGATTTTATGTCCCATACCAAAGGTTAGGTTAGGTACCTAACAAATCCGTCTGTAATCCTTGGAGTTTATCATGAATGTTGCATTGCGTCAGACATGCCCTGTTAGTACGTGCGGCACTGCAGTAGTAATCTCAGGGGAGGTCCATCTAGTTATCTTGTTCGCGCAGTTTCCTTTCTAACCACTTCCACACAATCCTACCATTGTTTGTTCACATAAGTTTCGTCTAGATAAAATAAATTGTTTGGAAAACAATATTTGTGAAGAACCGAAAAACTTTTAATGATTCTTAAATGAGCATTGTAACTCAAACACGGTGATTTCATCATTCTAAATTGTAAACTCATAGTACAGCCAACAATCAGCATCATATATAGAGGTAAACAGCTAAAAATTCATCTTAATGTTTATCATCTGCGTGCAACTTTCAATTATTCGTGACGAATAAATGTTTGAGTTTGACTTAAAGTTGAGAAATATATCGTAACATTTCCTTACTTGAAACTGTTCTATCGCTGTAGGATAAAGAACAGTTTCAGTATATTTGGCTTTATTATACGATTCTGACTGTACATATGTCGTTTCCTAAACGCTCCAATGCACAATCATCTCGCAATAAATGATGTTAGTCAGTTGTTACGCGACAACTCCGAAATTCCCCAAAGTACGTCATACACATCATACATATTAAACACATTATACACGAAACTGCCACGTCCGACAAATCTCATTTCCAGATTCCTTTGAGATCACAATGGATTTTAATCTAACTATAGTATGTAATTTATAGATTATCTAACAGATATAGTTTCAAGATTCCGATGATATTGCGATAGATTTAACTAGTAAATTGGCACGTAACGTCGCAGTAATAGCATTGCATATATTTGCACTTCAGTCACAACAACGTAATCCTTTGTGCAATATTAGATTACTGATACTCATATACAATTTATACCATAAATATTACAATATTAGTAAGGTACCTAATTGAAAGTTTCATTTCTAGTCATGAGTTTTCTAAAAGGAAACCACTTTAGGGAAAAAAACAAAAGAAGCTCGACCACAACTTCTGAGTTACTTCTAGCAAAATTATCCTTCACAATGCAACATGCAATTAATTTAATGGTAGCTGTCTCTTTTCAACTATAGCTGCGTCTCTGTCCGTTGTTGTGACAAATAACAATGCGAGTGTAATGTAATGGCCTTAATGGGCCGTTTACACATTGATTAGTGATAAGTGCGAGTTCATACATTTGTTGCAAGTACGTTTTGTATGGACTCGCACTAATCACTTAATCAATGTGTAAATGCAAATGTGTAGTTCTGAAATCATGCACAAAGTAGTTTTTGTGTGGTTTAATGCCACGTCATTAAACCACGCAAGAATTTATATCGTACTTTTGGTAAAAGTATTCCTTGATTCATAAATGATTCAGCAGAACAGATCTCGATTTCTCAAATGTAACCATGGAAGCACTTTATAATATCTTATCTCCTAATATTCCTCTCTCGCTAATATTAGATCACTAGGAATATCTCGAACGTGTCGGTATAAAATTGAGATTTGGCCCCGTTCAGTGATTTATTTTCCGTATGCATTTTTCTAAATTCAGTCGGGCGCATTGCATTGTCAAATTATACTAGAAGTTTTACATTTTGTTTCCAATGTAAAACAAGCTTTGAATGAAATAACATTTACGGTTAGTTTATCTCATATGATGTGAACGAGATGCAATTTCTTATTGATTTGGTTTGTTATATGTAATTAATTACTACAGTAATTTTATAAACAGTAATTTTATATCAAACTAGATGCCCGCGCGGTTCTGGCCGCGTATTCAGAGGTGGATTAAATATAGAGAGCACCCCTAGGCAAGCACCTCATTGGCGTACTCTAGCGGCTATAGATTAAAAATTATAACAAAAAAACGTGCCTAATAGTTTGCCTATATGGATAATCCACCTTTGCGCTTATTGCATAGAACGCAAGCAATCCCGCGGGAGTATATATAGCCTATAAAAATGCAAGAATTTTTGAAAATGGTTAAGCGGTTCAGGAAATTACCCAAATCATTAAACCCACAAAACTACAATCTCACAGACTTTTTCCATTGACGATATTAGTCTGGATTAGTGTAGATAATCTGCAATGACACGCTGAATAGTCGGATTTATTTTTAGAAACGACATTATTAGCAATTTACAAGGTTTACAGCACAAGCATATTAGAGGAACGTAAACTAATCTTGCTTCCCAGAAGCTGTCACGTTCGCATTTAATCTTGTTTTTCTCGGGACCACTGTCACCGGTTTCAATTTCACTATGGGCCCGTTTTTATTGAATTACCTACAAGTACATTTTTTCGAGCAAGCGCCCGGGGGAACCCGACCTTTTTCCTAGTCACTTTTTCCGCAATGTTGCCTATCCTGGACGCCAATACAATTTACTTGTATTGTAAACTTCGGCTGGGCCACAGAGCTGGGCTTAGACAAGCGAATAGATGGACACGCGTCGAGTTACTGTAATGATTTGGCGGGAACATTCGTACCTACTGAGCAGGAAGTTTACATAAAATTAAACAGGAAAGACATGATAGCAATATCCATTTTAGTAAGGGTTATTGAGTAACATTATATTGTATAGAAATTGGTGCAAAGTTTATCAGCCGTAATGTACGCCAGAAAGACGTCCATTGCTGGACATACTGCTCCCCTAAACTAGGGGCGTATTTGCTCTAGGGCCATGGGCTCGGGCGCCAATCCACCAGGGGCGGCGTAGCCGAATATGGCCGATTGCAATTTCTTTGGTTATGGCGCCATTCATGGTCATCTGGGGCGGCGAAACGTATTGGCCCGGGGCGCCAAATTTCACAATACACCCCTGCCCTAAACGAGTGCCACAATGACCGGTCCTGCGCCATCCGCGTCCAGCGGACACCCACAGCCTTTAGCAGACAATTTTCATTTTGTCAAAATTATTAACAGATCATCAAGTTCATTATTGACTTAGAATCAATAATCATTAACACCGATTTGACCGTAATCTGCTCAAACGCTTTCTCGATCAAAAGGAGACGCTGCACGAGCAAAATCGGCCTGCCGCGTGATTGGGCCCGTGTCGAAAGCACGGCAGCCAACCAAATCAAGGTCACTCCATGCTAGATTTTCTGTGAACTTGCATGGCAGTCCTGCCGACTTCGCTTGTGTAGCGTTTCCGAAAGTCAATGCGGTTGCACTGGGGCACTCCAATGTAAAGTACTACTATAGTGTGATATTCAAAATTAGCCTTGCCACACCGTCCATATGTCCGTGGCGTCGGTCCGAATTGTAAACATTACGTCATGAGCCATTTGCCGAGCGTCTTGTCGCTGGTCGCCCTAATTATGCGTCCACTTATTCGGCGCTATTTTTAAAACGTAGGAATGTATCATCGTGCTACTACGGGTTATTACCAGCGTATTTATAGCTATCGGCTATCTATCCCTAATGTTATATCTACCTATATAAATTATTTCATCTGTGTTTCAATTGTCACAAAGAAGAGGAGTATTCCACTTTAACACATTATGGACATCGTGATAGAATACATCAAGCATTGAGTAAAATATATGTGATATTGTGTAGTTGCATGCGCAGCTCTGTGCGCGTGTGACAGAAACCCCATACTTAACTAAGCATAACTAAGGTCCATTCTATATACTGGTACCTAAAAGATGCATTTGGAGAATACATAAAGAGATTACAAAAAATATTACGGGCTCTGCCGTGACATAAAATGAACCCAAGCCACAATGAAGCTTACCATCCAGTTCATCCAACTATTCAGAAAACACTGTAACTATTGACGAGGGACATTACGACATTTGAAACTAAGTATGTTGCTATGGTTACGTCTCTTGGTTCAGTCGTCAAATGTAAGCTTTTGTTGAAATCTTAAACCCCTTTTTAATGCACCATCATTTAAATAATTTGTCCATTGTAACAATTTCCTGTGTTTTTTTTCTCCCGGTGTAACAACCCACCCTCTCTACCAGATAAAACATCGCTAAAGAACTTAAATATAACCCTAAAACGTAGAAATGGCCAAATTGATTCGTCTAGGTAGAACCCTGTATCGTTGTGATCCGTAAAACCCATTATCTTTATGTAGATGCTTGTCAGGCTAATAAACTCCTCGTCTGCTCAATCTAATCCTATTTAAACTATGATCTTCCTAACCTCTATACTACCAAACTCTAATTGTTATAAAGAATTTAATAAAATATTTATATTTTTGTGTATAAAAACCCCTACCGCCTATTACACGCTCGGTTAAGCAAGGACGTAGCTTTCAGATTTCATACAAACAAGATTATTTAGTTTTCCCTATAATTAGCTAATAATCTTCCCTAGGTACTCGTTTTTATAACAAAAGTACTATCAACATGTAGTGACGTAAAAGTAACCTTTTACACTCACTGGCTACGCCTTGCATGGATGGGGATAGAGCGTCCTAATCCATTTACCTTCCTAGCTTTCCTGGAGTTTAATACTCAGAGAATGAAATTACTAGTGTTTCAAACCTATCGGACTGAATGAGAAAAAACACCGAAACAAACTCTTCAGACATCTTTATTTAATATAGCTTAGACTTCCTTTACTTATAAAATATTTCCTGTGTTCGGAAAAGCCCTATTAGGCACTAATAGAAGTACTGAATCAATAGAAGTCAAACGCGAATTCTGAAGGTATATGCGAATTGAATTAGCTAGTAGTTATAAGGATATTATTCCGCCCGTAACTACAGTCTTCAGCGGCCTGCTTCGCCTCCCGCTGGTCCGCATAACAGAATTGTTTCAATCCAAAAACGCCTCTGTTTCTCTAACCAAGGTATTCAGAATATCGCTTTCAACCACCGAAAATCAGCACTTCAGTACTTAGTCCCGAATCTGACTCTCAATTTTCCTGTTTCAAAACATTGTCTTAATGGCAACATCCAGTATGTATATAAGGTTCATGTGAATGCCAAACTTTTCCCTCTGATACAAACTCGCGTCATAACCTCTTTCGTTGTATTTATAACTGTCGTGGTGGCTTTATAAGCGTCGGAAACTTATTGGACCTTCGAACCTTCGAACCTTCGAACCAGCGTCTCCGTTTACGTGACATTTGAACCAGAAACGAACAGAACCATGTCGCGGCCGGAGACGAGGAACTTCGTTAAAGATCAAAACTTGAACACGGAACCTCACATCTACGTCGACGCCCATACAAAACTAGACCCTCATTCCCTCCAATATTAGGGAAAGTACAGTTAGTCATAATAAATCTTACAAGAAGTAGTTTTGGCTCATCTTTTCCTTCAATAACCTATTCCTCCCAAAATGTGTGTATGAATCTATTCCTTACTATTCCATCTGGAGTCTATTTGATTATTCAAAACCAAAATCTAATTTGATTTTAGATAAGAATAATACCGAAGGTGTATGGCATAACTAAGCTGTCAGAGTTCAGTCGGCCAATCTGAGGATTGCAACGCTAAGGCCTGTGTGATTGCCTCCCCCCCTCATGACCGTAGTCTAGATGGAATATGAGGAATAAGGCGCCCTATTATGTATATGAAGATATATTTAAATATATTTAACAAGTCCGAATCTCAATTACTGCACGATTTCAACGAGTGAGGATATCCCTCAGTGCGGATCACATGAATGACTACGCCTCGTCTACGTCGCCAGCTGGGCTTTAAGATTCGTGAGGCCCCTCCTTAGGAGTAACGTCTTCTGTGTCGAGTAAAAAAGAAGACGCCAGACTTCCCCATGTCTGTAGCAAAAGACTCTGGTTCATTCTCATTTGACACCGTTAGGCAAGAATGACCCCTCAGGTATACTGTAAACCTGGACACTGTTTCTGGATTTTACTTGATTCAAAATAACTTTCAATATCTAGAAGAGCGTAAAGACAATATGTAGATAGTAAAATCACCCACCAAAGATTTCTCAATTACAATCCAGAGACCTTGTCAGTCTGAGAGTTGAAGCTGAAGTGAACCCCATGTCTTCTCCGCCTAGCCTTTTTATACACCAAGACAAAAGCTACCGATTTGCTCTTGTTTCGACAGAAAAGGAGAATCGCGTAGTAGCCGGACGTGAACTTAGATTATTTTGAATTTTCGAACGAGACAAAAGCTACCGAATTGCTCTTGTTTCGACAGAAAAGGAGAAACGCGTAGTAGCCGGACGTGATCTTAGATTATTTAATTTATTAATTCTTACGAAAATATATTTTTAATATAAAGGAAACTAGACCAGATTACTGCGTTTAGTTACACCGGGTAACGAGACAGAGTACCTGCATATCAATAAAAAGTAGTTGATTGCCTGGTTTATCATCGCCAAAATACCCTTTACGAGCACATACAACATTAACAAGCTCTTGAAGTGGTACTTGAGAATCATTTCATTAATATTGATGGGAATAAAAGTCGAACGAGTTGAACGATCTTGTTTGCTCGTTCTCAGTTCTCGGTTCGATTCGACTGTTCTTGAGTGCCCTGGCGATTGGTTATTCATTCAGATAGTTTCGCCTCATGCTTACGTTCAAAGAAAACGGCTGAGCACTTGAGAATATTGTGTTTATGCAGTTTGTTGAAGAGCGTTTTCTAATAATTTACTTTAAAAACAAAGTTTGAACCGACTTCAATTTAGTAATCCGCCAAGCCACGAGAACTGATTTCCGATACCAAATGCGTTGATTACTAAAGAAAAAAACCGAATCGCTGTATGTGGGCCGATAATATTTGAGGACTTCCATCGATTCCTCAAGATCATCACCAATGGCACTTCATTAGTTCCTATTTCAACGGAATCTTATCAGAACCTGTGACGTACTTTTTCACTTTTAAGTACATAATTGAGGAATTCGATAATATCATCTGTGGTCTTCATCTTCAATTCCTCGCCACCAAATTTATGATTCCGGATGTAAATAAATACACGAGTTAGGTATAACAGAAAATACCAAAATCACTACACGCGTGCCTAATAAAATTTAGGAGTCCCCTCCATTCCTCATGGATCCCATCATCTAACTGAATTTTGGAAAAAAATGGGATTCATCTGGAAGTATATACAAAGGAACAAAAAAAAATTTTTCGAATCGGCTCATCAATGACGGAGTTCTGAGGGAACAAATATAAAAAAAAATACAGCTGAATAGAGAACCTCCTCCTTTTTTTTGAAGTCGGTTAAAAATAACACATTGTTAGTAGCTTTCATTGGAGAAATTCAATTCGTTCCACTACGTCACAAAAGTTACCCATTATATTGCATAACTAATTTTCGTGAGGTACTAATACGTTTTAATAGTCAGTAAGCTGAGCTACATGAACTGAAATAATCTTTGTTCCTTCCCTCTTTCCTAGTCTCAACGACAAATTATGTAATTTAAAATAAATCTCTAAGAGTTCGTTGTCCTCTCGCACGCGCTAGTTTAGTTGACATTCCCTTATACGAGTACCCTTGAGAATTAGCGACCATACAATTCTTCAAAGTCTGTAATCATGCAAAATTTCAATTATTAATGTCGTTTAGCCACGCGAAAACAGCGACATGAATTCTTTAAATTCAGATTTCGGGGTCAACTTACCAGCCCTTGACACCCAAGCCAAGCGGAAAGGCCTCTAATCAATGCATGCATTTATAAGTATATGCATTGCGAGCAACAGGTCTGTCACGTCTGGCCTGGCGCCAAATCTGACAGCCACGGCTGCCAACCTAACGCCACCAATAAGGTGATTACTCTGTGGCAGTCTCGGTGGAGTCAGCGTGTGATTGTTTTGACAGGTGAAATAAGGCAGTGAGGCCGCGGGATTTGTAGAGCTGGGTCTAAGGTCGATATTATTTGGAACGCTTGTGGCGACGGTCACGTATGTTTTTTTTTGTAAATGCTTTTTTATTTGACGCTTGTCTGACTATGGCAAGGGCCCTCGCGGCTAGCGCTTCTCTTTTATAATACGAGTAGTAATACTAATTACGTTTTTATTTATGAAAAAGGAAGTTAGGTAGTTACCTAACTTTCGACCATAATTCGACGAAAACGTATAATCCTACAATTTCTGTGTATGTCGCAACAAAACAAAAGCTTCGCTATTATCCAGAGCAATGACGCGTAATTTGTCGTGAGGCAGCCGATTTAAACAACATTTCATTATATAAACAGCGTACATACTTTCAGTCAACCGATGTTTCAATATCCTGCGTCGCGACAATTTCTTTTTCACCCCATTTCCTTTTTTCCGCCCCAGGCCAAGTTGGCTCAGTTCGGGTTGCACGGGGCGGTTCTACAACACTTCGGGAGTTCAAATACCGCGAGCCATCCGGTTGCCTCTTAGACACTGCAACTACGCCTCATTGCTTTAACTATTAGGCATACCTAGGACTTCTTGAGGCTGTAGTTACGGTATACCGGGTGGAAAGGCACGACGATCCTTTCCGCAAAGGAATCGATTCGTAATGTTTAGATTTTTGTTACGAACAATTAGTAAAAATATTAAAATTAATAAATGTTTTTCTTAGTGACAACCCTACTATTACTACGTACTAATAATTGTATTAAACGTATTAATAAAGGTCACCTTTGTGTTATTGTTAAAATGTTACTGAACCCAAGTTTTTTGCATTAAACGTTAACTGCCTATAACTTCAAAACGCTTACGAATATGAGCCTAGTTTCTTTAGAGGAAATACAGTACTCAACCTAATCAATCCCCCTTTTGCGGAAAGGATCGTCGTGCCTTTCCACCCGATATAGCCGCGGCTTGAATTGTGCAGCACTCGGTTGTTTTTGTCATGATTTGGTGGCAAACAAGCATTATACTGCCTAATGGTTAGCAGACACCGTAGCCTATAGCGTAGCGTACTTGCGATTCCAGAAGAATCACACGCTCGTTGTCAACCGTTTATTGATTTGAGGATTCTTTGTGTTGATAGCAAGAGACTTGTTAGGGTAAGTACCTCTTCATCAAAATGAGTGGCAGCTAGCGAGGTGTCAAATGAACTCACCTCTACACTTTCAATGTTATAGCTACGACATCTACGTTGAAATGAAATGAAAATTATTTAATTATAACTGTACTTACCATTCATTACTATAATAAGCGTTATTATTATTAAACAACTGCAAGTTTGCATAAACAAGTGAAGTCCGGTAGATCCCTGTCACTATGCGACTGGAGTAGTTTAAATAAAACCCCTATCCAAACATCTTGGCTTTTAATTGAGAACAATTCAGCCCCGGCCCGTAATGGTTCCGGCGGGCCCCGTGCCAACTCCCGTGCAATTAGTGGGGGAGGTTAGGTCAGGTGGGAGGATTACATTTTGAGGAGTCATAATTGCTAGTTCTTACTTTCTTACTCTGACAATACATGAATGAACTCGCGTAGTTCGTAGAACGTGATTGATTGATTTCGTTGCACTGGCCCTTAGTGTTCAATTCTGACCACAGACTATTGGGCCACTGACACTTTAAGTCCTCAGACCAAGAAAAAAAGGTAGACGGAGAATGACGAACCACCTAGTGAAGCTGGCTTTGAACCAAGCCAAATAAGTTTAGCACACGCTGCCTCCCGCACACATAATTAAATTAAACTGCACAAAACTCGAAATAGGTGCACATCTTGACAGCACTTGCTCACGTGCTGAAGAGATTTGTGAAATTTAGTTTTGATATATGTGTGTGAGCGTGTGCTAATTGGCTTGGTTGAAAACCGGCTTCTGTAGGTTGTTCGTAATGCTCTAAGTATCTTTTTTCTTGGTCTGAGTTTAAACCGTATCGGGTTGTACTAGTCAAAAGATGAAGATGTTGTTCTTATCACAACATACGCTTGCTGTGTAAAAACGAAGAGAAAACGCATAGAAACTAGTAATACATCTCAGTAGGTACGAAAAACAATGACTCTTCAGCACAATAATACGATAACCTTGAACATATTTCGATTAGACAGCATAGATACCTATTACTAGGTCAACAAATAAACAGTACTGCAGAATGATTTCGGTCAAAACCCAAAGCCCAATATAAGAAAGACACGAACTGCAAAACAAGACCCCATTTGCAAGAGTCGACAAAACCAAATTATCAACACACACTACCTTATTCATAAAACTTAAAATGCCTCTGCTAAATAAAATGTGCTTAGTCTCTTAATTTCTTACGAACACAAATGCCAAAGTGACAGATAGAGGACAAACTAATTTTAACGCCATTTTAGTTAAAACAGGTTACGTTTTTGAATACGGACGTAAGTATACAAGAAAACTAGAGACATAAGAAAATATTAGTTTAATTAATCATATACTTACTATAGTCTACAAATAACAAAACGTCAGTTTTATAATATTCAGCAGAATCAGTAAAGAGATTTCTAGAAGTTTATCAGAGCAAAGTCTTGGTTTGAGTACCAATACTTGGAATTTAACCCAAACGATGCCTTACAAATACTTCCTGGAAGTAAATTACTTGAATTAGCGTCCACAGGTTAAGTGCATTATTGGAAAAACTGCTTATTTCCAACGAAAACTGTTCAGAAACTGACAACGTTCGACGCGTATAAGTTTTTGTGTGGTAACTTATGGAGATTCTCTATATACTTTTGAAACATGTTGCCAGTATCAACAAACTCTTCTTCTCAAACTTAGGTACATCAAATCGAAATGTTTATCTCACATTGGATTCACTACAAAGATCCCTACCGACATGTCGTGCTAAGACTATTGGGCTAAGGTACTATTCCTACGTATAGACTGGCCACGTAGAACATTAAAAAAAAACTAGTCACCTTCCATGTCTCTCTCCTGGAATTCAGTATTATTTAGTGCCCATGGGAGTAGTTTACCATGCGCACACTTCCGTTAGGTTAGAGGATGTGTGCTCCATAGTCCATACTATATAACTCAATGGGTAAGACGGTCTAGATAACCTTTATTTTTTATGACGTCATCTGCCCTACTTCCATGGCTATACTATCTTTATGCGCGCATATAATAAATATTCATGAGGACTAACGTGCCAAGTAAAAATGCTTATACTTCCTTCTGTGACATTCCACTTCAGACCCCGTGCCAATGGTGTTTGGCCGAGATATAGCTATTGTCGAGCCAGTGGTATTTAAAAGGGATGAATGAACTTTTGTATTGATTTGTTACTTGGCGCGCGGCTTTTCCCGCTTATTATAAAGAACGCAGGCGGTGCACCTGAGTTTAATAAAACCTATGTCCTTTCCGAGGCTTCATTCTACAAGTATATATTAGTCAAAGAATAGTCGAATGAGGACTTGCAAACACCTTCCAACTCACGAACTTTACCTATTAATAATATTAGAAAAGAAAAAAAGTTCGATGGAGGATTTTTTGTTATATCGTACTAACGAAAGTTTTCGAGTGCCAAGAATCTGGTAAGAGTGCAATCTTGTAGCGAGTTTTCGTAACATACACATTTTCCTGTTATCATCAGCTACGAGCGTGGCGCCGCGTAAACGTCACTGAATGTGTGAACACAGTCATTGCCAGGAACCGCTACGCGCTACGCTCGTAGACGATGCTGTGGTTTCCTTGTATGTAGCAGAAACCGAATACGGCGTAGGCGCCCCCTAGGTGTGTTCCTCGCAGTGAAAATGTTAACCCGTTCACCACCACGTTACGCTCGTGAAGCGTTTTAGTCTGTAGCAGATTAAAGTCTTTATATAAGTATCGAAAAGCGTCTGAAAAAAAATGTCCCCAAACGGTAAAAGGTAAAAATAAAACTTAGTAATGAACAAAATCTATATTACAATTGATCAAACTTACAGAACAGTAGATAGTGTACACTATTGTACGTGAACTACTAATTTTTTAACCTCTGGAAGTTTTCTTGAGTCACGCATGCACGCGTCGATCGATAAATTACTCATTTGTTTCGTTACGCAAGTTCTAGGAGCGGTTACCATGTGTAAGTATCAAACACTGTGATTTAGGAAGGTGGAAGTGTCATTTACTTCCTTTTTTCTTATACCGTTTTAGTTCTGCGCCGGGAACGGTTACTTTGCCGCACACACCCTTTGACCTAGTTTGAAGAATTATTGACTCCTTAAACAAAACTTGGTTGGGAAGGGGACAGATTTCAAGGAACTACATATGATAATAGTGATTTTCGTTAGACTTGGTTTTAATGCGTTGATGCGTAGGTATACTACGTTTAAGAAATATCGATTGAATATGTGCTTTATTTATGTTGAATACCTAATAATTAACCAGAAAAAAAATGTTACCGAATTGAGAACGTCGTTTTTTCAAGTCTGTTAAATATGTACACTTATCTACCTACCGAATACGTACAGTCACCGGCATCAATATCTGCCGTAACAAAGCCGGCAAACATATCTGACACGTCCTTATGGCATTAGACATAGAGTCGTGTCAGATATTTATGCGTGCTATGTTGTGGCAGATCTTATTGCTGGTGCAAATAGAATAAGTATTATAACATTTATAACTTATTAATATTATGATTCAAATAAGAAGGAATACTTTTGTTTCAATTAAGTAATTTACTCTACTCTAACGTTAGAACAGCGATACAAATGCGCAGTTATATCGGTGATAAGTTGCCGTTAAGTAAGTTAGAACGTATTTTGTACTAGGCACAAAGAGAAGACACATCGTACTAAGTACGATGCAGATATTGTTTTATTTGAACCTGGCTACTTTAACAATAGATTCACTATTCGAGTTAGGTTTTTATTAAACTATGGCCTCCTCATTTCATCGCGTTTGTGGCACGTGGCTAAACAAAAGCTTTGTTGGACCGATGTTTCTTAAGATAAGATCAGTTCTAGAAAAATGTTTCGTACCATAACCCTCTAATTTGTTACACCAACTTACTGTAGGCACTTGTACTGGCCATAAATTGGGCAAGGAAAATGTGTAACTTATTTTGAAGAAACTTTTCTGAAATCTCGGTAATAATCCCTCATTTGAATACATTATGCAAACTGCTATATCTGGAAAATATGTCTCGGCCGTTTTAAAGGATAATAAATAAAGTACGCCTTCTTAAGTACGCTTTCTTTTCTTCTTGAAATGAGAGCGAATGGAAAACATAAAACCAGTCTATTTCTTTTTAGAACATATTTTAAAAAATACTCTTTCCCGACCATGATACGACCTCTGTAGCGTAGTTGGTAGTGACCCTGCCTACGAAGCCGGAGGTCCCGGGTTCGAATCCCGGTAAGGGCATTTATTTGTGTGATGAGCATGAATATTTTTTGTTCCTGAGTCATGGATGTTTTCTATGTATTTAAGTATTTCTTTATCTATTTAAGTATGTATATCGTCGTCTAGCACCCATAGTACAAGCTTTGCTTAGTTTGGGACTAGATCGATTTGTGTAAGATTGTCCCCAAATATTTAAATATTATTTATTATTATTTATTTATAGTTAGAAAGCTTATTACATATCTTGAGATTATTGTAATTATAATATCAAGAACCTAGTAAAAAAAGGAAGACGATGCGACTACGAGGCAGAAGTCCGATACGCTGGACAGACCAAATTCGCGCATCCTTACAACAACAGTTCACGACGCTCGCGCTGCAGATAGAAAGAGACGAAGACACATTACTCGACTTCGTACCCTAGAATAAATGTTCCCAAGACATGACCACGACCCGTGGTAATGAGAAAACCGATGAAAGGAGGCGGGGGACTGTAACAAAATAATTATGATTCCTGATAGTCCAATCGAGGGTTTTCTGGCTCATAGAAAATATCCGTTAAGATTTGTAGCGAGCTTCATAATATACATACCTACTAACCTTAATAGACTCTGCTTGTCCAATGTTAAAGAACATTTCTGAAAGCGACTCAAGATGACGCATCCCGCAGTCACGTCCTGCGAGTGACGCATGGCAAATGGGATTAGACGGGCATAAATAAGGTTAGGCACAATACCGTGTATATTACATGCTAATGTGAAAGCGGAGGAAACAGAGTTCCAAAACATTCCAGGAGTGCGATTTTTGAATCTCACTGGTGATATCAAAGTCACCGGTGACTAAAATTATCACCGATGACTTTAATGTCACCATTTTCCAAAAGCCGTATTTTTGAAAGTCACACGCTGTTTACCAACATGCAGAAATTTTACAATGTCAGTCAGAGACAATCTTCCCGTTACGTTCCTTTTTACGCAGATGATTTTATTTTCTCATACTATAACTTAAAACAGATTCAAACGTAAAACGTAGCGTATATGTCAGTGTCATGTAAACGAAAATTAAAGAATTGAAAAACTCTTGGCAGATGTCACATACGTCAACTGTCAAAAACAATCGCATGGTGATTTCCATTACGAGTGGGTAGGGGCACTCGTAAATCGATATCATAAGTATGACAAATGTAAGTCACCGATGAGTTTCAACAATACGAACTTTCGGAAATTAGTCACATCGGTGAGAATTAGTCACTTGATGAGATTCAAAAATCGATCCCCAGTTACTATTTCTTATGTAGAACTTTTACTTGTTGAAGTTCATAATCTGTAACCTGACTACCGAAAAATAACTTAATAAACGGCCAAGTGCGTGACACGCGCATTGTAGGGGTCCATAATTGCCTGTCTATCTTAGATACATCGACACAGGTCACGTCGGTCGACTATTACTCGGTAACTAGTTATGCCTACTTATATAGCCGTGATAGTTTTTCTTTTAAATTCATTACTTATACGAGTAGGTTCAACTACCGCCACGAATTTTTTCACATCCCAGTAGTAGTCATTGCCGTATTGGAGGGACGATGACACATGACTAGAACAAAACTTAGGGCTTCAAAGCCCAATATCTCGCAAAAGAATCACTAAAAAGAAAAATTGTTTTAAAAAAACCTATAATATTACGTAAGTTAGTATTACGAAATCTACCTAGTGTATTCGAAACAACGAGTTATTGGTATAATGCCTATGCCCCCATTATTAGCTTAACATCATGTACAGTTCACTTCGTACCGAAATGAAGAGGGTAGATCGCAAACTGGGACACGCTACGCTACGCAAGCATTTTCAATTCGACTATATAGTAGGAGGAGGAAACCTGCATACATCTGCGAAGAAATTCAAAGGTGTATGTGAAGTCCCCAATCCGCACTGGGCCAGCGTGGGGACTACTGCCCGTTCCCTCTCATACATGAGAGGAGGCCTGTGCCCAGCAGTGGGACGTATATAGGCTGATGATGATGATGATGATGATATAGTAGAAACGGGGCGTTGGTACAAATCCTATTTAATTGTTGGAATCAGTCCACGATAAGTTACGCGAACAATATTCCTTTGCTATTCGCTAAAAAACTTTAGCAATGATGAGATGCACTTATTCGCGTATTTTTATGTAAATCTACTTATTAGGCACCGCCTTTGGTGGTTCGGAATCGGTGCGGTGTCATAATGTCACCGAGACAGTACCTACAGGTTCTTTATGCGGGATTAAATTCAATGAGTGCTTCTTCCTCAGAGGCGGATTCTCCACATAGGCAAACTATCGCGCTGGTGCTTATAGGCACGTTCTTAGGGGCGCGAGGTCCCAAAGGAGCGCGCGACGAAAAGCGCACGCATGATTTTTTTTTACGCTACAATTTATAGTATATGGCATTAGTGGGGCGCCGATTAAGTGCTAGCCTAGGGCGCTCTTGCATATAACACGAGTATTTCTGCTTAAATATGAACGATACAAGTAAGCAAAACGGGAAGACACCAAAAACCTCTCGGTAAACTACTGCAGCACAAATATACTGCATAATACAGATTCTATCCCGCCTAATGCGGCAGTGGCCTCAGGATGACGTTATAATTCAAACCTTTGTCTGTCTGGCAAACCTACAGAATAC
Organism: Epinotia demarniana; assembly: GCA_945867215.1. Classification (NCBI taxonomy): domain Eukaryota; kingdom Metazoa; phylum Arthropoda; class Insecta; order Lepidoptera; family Tortricidae; genus Epinotia; species Epinotia demarniana. The sequence goes on along the minus strand of OX244261.1, from coordinate 37,785,379 downwards.
CTACCCTCCTCAGTTTTGCCTTGAATTTAAGACATTCAACATGCTATCGCGATAATAATATATTTTCCAAGTTTCATCCGCCTGATTCCCGATGCTGTTTGAAACGAAACTAACTGATATATATAACAGTAAGTTTTCACAACTAAACATGTTGCCAAAAGTAATCTCAGTCCCCTATGCATAAATAGTAGATTGTGTCACAAGGGAGCAAAATGCCATATTTACGGCGAGGGCGTAGATTGAATCCCGAATGAAGCGAAGGATTCCAGAATAGAATCCCGAACGTAGTGAGGGATTCTAACGTGGAATCCTGAACGTAGTGAGGGATTCAAGTGTTCACGCCCAAGTTGGAAATAATTATTCTTCCGTGTGACTCATACTGCTTTTCACATCACCTATGAGGATAATGAAATATGTATTAGCTGAGTATTAAATTAATTATTATAAATCTACTGATTATAGTGTTACGTTGAATAACATATAATTACTTGTATTTTATTACGTTAGTGGTAGTAAAATAGTAGTCAAGATAAAAAAATAATGGAAGTAATCGATTTAAAAAAATAAGTAATCTATTATGTGTAAGTATACTATTTTCATTTATTCATTGGGATATTTTTTTTTATTCTGGCAACAATATGTCCTGGAACAGAAAAGTGCCACTTTGATCCCTCCTAGCAGGGAAGAAAAAGCCCTTATCCGAAAAGCTGATGTGAAAGCTTAATTTCGTAGCTATACGTCGGGAAAGTTACAGTGATGTTTCATTTGGGAATTGCGGCCCTCACGAGACGTTGACAAACTTTTAGTAGGTATTAAATCTGGTTAGAACTCCCTTCGACCCTTCAAGCCCTTGTTCACGTAAAAGGTCGTATTTTTGCAGGTAACCCTCATCGGTTACGACCCTTTGTGTAAGAACACGTACGTTTCTCATTTTATAGATAACCCCAATGCGAAATGAACCTTCTGTAAAGTTAAGGCGGGGAGTTACTGTGCTTACATTTCTGGATTAGGGTTGGGTTGAATGTATAATTTGCTTTTTTGAAGCACAACAGTAGAAATATATGGCCAGCCCAACAGCCTACTTGTGTGATAAATATCTGGGTTATTGAGAAATAATCAAGTGTGAAAGGGGATAGCTATGTACCTAGGTTTATTATGAAGAACCCTGGGTCAGCCTATGCCCTTCACAAAGAGACATACTGGTGAAAAAACAAAAGAAATGGGAAGGTAATGCCGGAGATTACCAACCTACACGCAGACTAAGGGCCTACCTACGCTAACTGACGCGGATTACCCGGAGCGGACGCCCGTCTTATAAGAAATTGTATGAACACCGGCGCTAGCTGGCGCGGGCGCGTGCGACGGACTTTAATCAGCGCGGCGGGTGGCGGGCGTCCGTTCCGTGCGCACGCGGCGGGCACACGCTCGCGGACTTGTTTCTTGAATTCAACGCTAAGTTAGGCGTGCGCCCGTCGCGGACTCGCTGGCCCGCGGCGGGTGTCCGGAGCGGGACCCGCGAGCGTGCGCACGCGGCGGGCGTCCGCGTCAGCTCGCGTAGGCCCTAAGAGCGGGTTGCACCGACTTACGATTACAGACCGATCAACGTTAAATATGGCGCTGACAGCTGCCAGTCCATAGAAACTTGTCAAACGTTCCATACAGTCAGATTTTAACGAACACCGCTTACGACGATTACAAACGGTTTGGTGCAACTCACCCTTAAAAAGCAACAACTACAGATTTCACCGTTTTATAATATTGGTAGGTACTTATTACATGTATTTGACAAGGTAAATAAATATAATATCATACAACTAACGGAATATAATAGCTACCTGTTTCTGCAGAGCAATAATAAAAACATAAGGAATCTATGTTTGAAAGTTAAAAACTTATAAGACAGTTTACTGTTCTATGCAGTCGTTAAATAAAGTCGTAAGATAGTTTCAGCTCTAAAAATGGACGAGAATTTATATTCCTTCCATTTCGGTTACACAGGAAAGAGCGAAGAAAGATCCATCTAAGGGTTAAGGGGTTGAAGGGTGCTACAGCCTCGCCTCGGAAAAGGTAGGAAAATAGAGAAATGGCTAGTGTTTGTACCAACATTCAAAGCCTATAGGATTCTGAAAGCATATATGAAATAACCGCCGTTTTTGAAAATGGATCTTAAATAATTCTAATAAAGGAAAAAAATAAAAAAAAATTGCGTCGAGCCGAATTGGTTAACACAATCACAGGCAAGAATCGCTACGTGCTACGAACGCTCGTACCTAGCCGATCCCGTGGTTTTCCTCGAATGTAGCGGAAAGCGACTAAGGCGTAGGCGCCCGCTAGGCGGGTTCCTGGCAGTGAAAGTGTTAACATTCGTTACCTGTATAATTGGCAACTTCCACCCGGCTTAGCACACTGCATGGTAAATAGTTGTTTTTTTTTCCGGACCAGAATCTTTCGTATTTAGCGTCACCGAGACTTGAACAGGACTTTCGCTGATTCTTGCGAATTTAAGGGAAAGGTACCTAATTGCAGCATTTAGGCTCTTAAAATTTAGATGAAATAGTGGAATCGAAAAATCTCTTTTGAGAATTAGTTTTGACACGTTTAGTGCCAGGAACCTGCTAGGGCGCTCTGCCCGTAGTCGCTTTCCTCTACATACGGTTTCCCGCATGTTATCGGCTACGAGCGTAGCACTACGAAATTGGCGTAGGCACCCGCTAGGCGCTTTCCGCTATTTAGCGGAATAACCACTGGATCGACTACGCGCGTAGCGCGTAGCGATTCTTGTGGCTGTGAATGTTATTACCCACAATGGACCACTCCTTCAATGTTGTTTTCGACTGTTTTCTATTCTCTTTATGGTTAAGCTTAGTCTGAATTTTGTTTTGCAAGCTACGGAAAATTATAAAGGCCCTTATAATAAGAATTCCGCGAGTCCCCTGAATCGATGTCAAACGCCGCCCGCATGCAAATAAGACGCTTACTGGGGCGTTTCCGTGAGGCTAGATGTCACACGACTTTTCCATCAAGGTTCTATTACAGTCAATGGTCCTTCTGAGTAGCTGACTTCATACGACGATATCGGGAGCGTCATTAATTATTTGAAAAAGATTTCCAGCGCAAACAATACAGTAGCTGACAATAGTAAAGAGGAGATTTTGTCTCTAGGGAGTAAAATGAAACATTTAAGGCCAGGGCGGTATATTGAATCTTGAGTGAAGCGCAAGATTGTACAGTAGAATCCTGAGCGTGGCGAGAGAAGAGAACAATTACTACTTTCTGAATTAGGAAAGAAAAGTACAACTTTGATCTCCAATTTCACTTTTTCAGCGCTATTGACGTTTAAGAACCAGTTGCCGATTGACTATGAGTCAACATAGGGTTATCATGGGTGTAGACTGAGTCATGCATATAATCACGCCTATTTCCCGAAGAGGTATACAGAGATCACGGATTTCCACTTTCTACGATCACATGCATACAAATACTCGTCGGCTTAGTTACTGATACGGAGAGCCAATCAGCAATACTTTAACTAAACATTTATTTTAGCTGCTGCAAAAGTTAGGAAGTCTCTTATGCAATTCCACAACCAAGATTTTACTGCTTTAGACATTTTTATTTTTTCAGTTTGCACGATTCTCTCACGCTCACTTAACACGTTTCACACACCGCGAGTAGTGCAGACTTTCTGAAGTTTTATTCTCCTACTTGGGAATTTTTATTCTTCCCTCTGAAAATTTACTTGCTTTACAGAAACAACCTTTAAGATTTTCGCTCAAACGGAGCTGAGCTCTTAGGTTGTCGAAGAAACAGTAGCAATCTATGGATATACGAAAGTTCAAGTAAGATATAGTACTGTCTTGTATAACAACGGGAACGTTGATCATGTGATGAAGAACAAATTGCGTCTCATAGGGACTACTATCAAAGTAATGATCGCAAACTAAGTTACGGGGGGTCTAAAATTGAAGTACCAACGACTTTTGTATTGCTCGAGTAAGCGGTACTCCCGCAGCTGTCAAACCCCAGACACAAGTAGTAGCTTATAAAGTGTGCCGATGCACATTATGTGCGACTTCTATTCTATTCTACAAAGCTACATCCGACAAATATAAGCCGAAGTTTTTCTCCTTTTTAGCGAGAAGTACTACTTTTATTTCGGTATCTTTTTAGAGCACCTTACACATAATAAGTTCTTTTCCGTGTGAAGTAGCAATAGAAAGGGATAAAGGTGTCTCGTGCGAAGCGTTCAATATGGCGTAGCTACTCGCACCTGAGCAGTCTGATATCAAGAATCCAGTTAATGTTTTAGGTAGCAGTGGCGGAGTGCCCATACAAGCCGATTCCCACCGGCAGCGACATGCCTACATTTTTTTTATCGGCAAGCCTATCTATAGTCATATATTCTAGAATTTTTTTGCTCCGGATTGCCAACTGAAAAAGTTCACGCGCCGATCTGTTTCCTGGAATGTCAAATAAAGAATGTCAAAAGTTAACAGTTTTATATCACACGGATTCATATTAGAGTAGACGCCGCGTCCCACCGCCGGTGAGTAGCGAGTACTCTCATAATAATTCTTACTCGCCCGAGTAAAAGCGATTATTCGCGATTCAAGATTTGACGTCACGGTGTCGTAGAGATATCCTCACTTTGATGGGTCCTTTGAAAAAAGAAGGACAGAGAAATGAAAGAAAGCTAACTGAAATCGCAGCTGCAACAAAATTAGGTCAACGCGTGAGACGACAGTGACCTAAACAGTTGGCGAGGTGTCCGTAGAACCCGATTCCTATGAACTGCAACCTATCTATTCCTATCACTGAAATACCTATCTAAGCCAAATGAACTCCGGCTTGCAAAGCGTGACAGCCACTGCTAAGTAGACATTACATCTTTCAATTAAACATTTAACGGAATGAACTTCTTATTAATGATAACGGTACGGTTTTGGCTGGTCTGTTTAGTCAGTAGCAAAAGTAACGAAGCGGTGGAAACGCACAAGAACTACACAAACTTGCCTTGCAATTGAGACGTGTGTAGTTATTTTTGACCTCTTCGTACGCGAAGCTATATCTGCTCCTGACTGTACTTACGCGACGCGAAGTTAGTTCTAGTTTTGGCCACCAGGTAACTGAAATTTCGATATCCGCGTATTTACGCGCGTATCTACTCATTTGAGTAGAGTACTGTACGTAAGGATGGTAAATGTAAGGGTTTTTTATTTTTAATCTACCTATACAGAAATAAGTACTAGGAAACGCGTTAGCGCCAATACTTTAAAATGTTTCTTCGCTAGAAGTTGGTAACTCTACTTGGTCTCCTATTATCTCACGGAAGCGATTAAGAACTTTACTTCATAACTGATTTAACTACGTATTCATAACGATGAAGGTTGGTATCCGTGAGGTACCAGGATAACAGAATTTTGAATGGACTTACCTGGTTTTCTTGATTGAGCAGTTTCAGTTGGTCGTTGATAAGGCTGTACTTGGCGCTCTCCTCCTTCCGCAGCGCCCGCTCCTTCTTCAGCTCGGGACTCCAGAAGGTCTTTATGCTGTGCATGCTGGAGCCGAGCTTCTGATTGGTCAATTCCAGCTCCTTCTTGAGATTCCCCAGCTCCCGTTGGAGATCGGAATTCTGAGATTGCAGCTCTCCAAGGAAGAGGGGGGGTGGTTCGCGCCGGTAGTAGTCATCCTCCGGGGGGGGCGGCGGCGCGTAGGAGCGGTCGTAGTCCCGCTCCAGCGACTGGTAGCGGAGCGGGCGCGGGCGCGCGCGGTGGTGGGCGCCGGCGGAGGCCGAGCGCCCGCGCTCGTCCGGAGCGGGCGACGGCTCATCGTCCCTGGCGAGGTAGGGGCTGCGTCGCGACGGGGACCTGTCGACTTGCGGCAGGCGGCCGCGCGCGCCGCCGGTCCACTCCGACCGGCGCCACTCCTCCCGGCACGGCGGCCGCTCGTCCTCGGCGTATTCCCGCAGATACAGCTTGCCTTCTCACTGGGTCATCCGGACAGCGCGGCGGCGGCGCGGCCACTGACGCCCGCCCGTTGCGCCGGCCCATCGATCCGAGCACCGCGCGTGCGCGCAGGACGCACAACTCAGCGGATAGCGATTGACTCACGAGCGGTCTTATCTCGCGCCACGTTAATTACTCATGATACAATACGCATGACGGAACGCGCGTAATATCGTTAGCGGTCGAACTTGTTCCAAATATTACATGCGATTACGAGTCGTCCAGATATGGAAATAAATTTATTTGGGCTTTTGATATCACAATTATTGTCTCTACCTCTCCATAACAATGAACAAATGTACAAATTAAGATAACATTGTAATAACATAAAAAGTATAAAAACACATCGTTGAGTTAGAATTTGTTCAGTTTCATTTTATCCTTTCTGTTCTACTCCTTAATTACATTGATCACGTAACCTGAATTACTCAAACTCATTATTAATTTTTATTAGAAGACCCATGTCTGAAGCCTGTTATTATATTACTTACCTATTTACAACCATTGCATGAATGCAAAGACCTCGGGTAGTTCGAGTACTTACTAATTATAAATACCTACATCGTAGAGGAATCCATTTTATCCGAACTTTCAGAATGAAATTCTCTCTCCCTCTCTGGTCGGTGCTTTATGTCTGAAGATCGTCGTCTTTAGGATGTAAGTCTGGAAGTTCTGGAACGAAGCAACTGTCTCCTGTCTGTCGCAATTTTAACGACAGTGTACAATTTTTGGGGTTTGGATTCTTCAGTTGGTCCGACCGTCTGGTTGGTGAGCGGAATTAAATTAAACAAGGTTAAAATATCCATACTTAGGTACAGATGCCGTCAAACTTCTTGAACATTTGACCTTGCCTGCGCAAAGGCGAATTGTACCTGCGAGCTGCCCCCCCACTTCGTCCCGCATGTTCAAGAAGTTTGACGGCATCTGTACTATGAACTGATAAGTAATCGAGACATTAATGAATTGTCAAATGAGTAACTATATATACATTTAGAAGTTATTTTGTAGTTTTTAAAAAGCATTTCCGCTTCCCTTGCTCTGATTGCCACCGTCGTGGTCTAAAATAATAACTTGTATGTCATCATCATGATCATCATCATCATTGTTGTCATCATATCAGCCGAAAGACGTCCACTGCCTCCCCCAAAGCGTGCCACAGTGACCGTCCTCCGCCACCCGCATCCAGCATGATTATCTGCTATTTATACGAATTAAATTCCTAGACACTTATTTCCGAATAAGCTTGTTACAGGTACGAGTAGTTATAGTTCAAACCGCTGTCGTTGTAGGTATTATAAGCCTTCTCTATATTTGGCTAAAATCAATGTTATCGTGGGATCGAGAGATGGTCATAACTAATTAGGTATCTATTCTATAACAATGTACATATATTTAAAATGTATAATACGTAGACTTAAGACTGTTCAGCCATGTGTAAAGATAAAGACTTATGCACTGGTTGCATGAATGCGTTTAATTTGTTACTTGCTAGTGATGGACGAATGCTTTACAGTGCGACATAAAAGCAATCTCGAGACAACATAGAGCGCGTGATATATTTATCTGAGACAGGTTGGAGGGCCCCCCCAGATGGACGTCAGATTAGTCATACGTGGAATGAATAAAAAACCGGCCAAGTGCGAGTCGCACTCGCGCACGAAGGGTTCCGTACAATTATCTATAAAAACAGTTTAAAAAAAAGTTTCTTGTATGGGAGCCCCCCTTAAATATTTATTTTATTTTCTTTTTTTATTTGTTGTTATAGCGGAAACAGAAATACATAATCTGTGAATATTTCAACTGTCTAGCTATCACGGTTCTTGAGTTACAGCCTGGTGACAGACAGACAGACGGCCAGCGAAGTCTTAGTAATAGGGTCCTGGTTTTACCCTTCGGGTACGGAACCCTAAAAACGAGATATGACCACCAATGTCCTGAACGATCCCTTTTTTAAATTTTATTTGCCCTTTTTCCCCTGCAGAATCGCCTAGCCTGATCCCCCGGGGGAAAGAAGGTTAGGTTGTTAGTAGAACCGCGACCCTACAGCGCACTAGCCGAGCGAGCGAAGCGAGCTTGACGCGGCAGCGTCCGGCGAAGCGCCATAACCGAACTCGTTTTTGAATTATCACAATCTCTACATATAATAATTGTGAAAGTTCGTTGAGGTTGTCAGTGAGACATAATAAGTAGAGCTTGAAGGAAGTTGTATTTATACAACATACATTAAAAACTTCAATAGCGCGATGCAGAACTTCACCAATTTCCACGCATTTAGAAGGTTTTCCAGATTTTTGTCGCTGTCTGAACTCCAACAAACCATATTAGTATAAAAAAGTTTGATGGAGTTACGGTGACCCACAGGCCAAATTTGAGAATATTTGGATAAAGTAATCTTTACTCTGCGCACCAGCGCCATCTATCTGTTTGTCTGTTTCTGTCCGGGTATCACGGGAAAACTGTCGAATGGATTAATATGTAACTTTCACTAAAACGTTCAATGGATCTTCGGCCAGGTAATAGGCTATAAAAATTATAAAGATAAGGGTGGAAAACGCGCCAAAAAACGAGTGGCAAGATCTCAGGAGTCCGAAGAAGCTTCCCGGGCTTCTAGATTCCTTGAAAACAGTGAAGACATGGAAGCACGTCTCGGCCACGATCGTGAACGCCATTCGTTGTCGCGAGCTTCCGAAGACTATTATGGAACAGCGAATTCTCGGGCTTCTGAAACATTTACGAGTACACAACAAGAAGACCGCTTCACCTCTCAGAGAAGTCACCCTATGTATCTTTTTCTAAATCTCTAATTATTATAAATGTTTTTATGGACCAATTCGCGCATGTTTATTTCTCGATAATCCATACTAATATTATAAATGGGAAAGTGTATGTGTTTGTTTGTTTGTCCGTCTTTCACGGAGCGACGAATTGACGTGATTTTTTAAGTGGAGATAGTTGAAGGGATGGAGAGTGACATAGGATAGTTCAATCCCTGAAATCATCCCCTTTGGGGGTGAAATGGGGGGGGAAGTTTATATGGAGCTGCGATATAAACGAGTTCCACGCGGACGGAGTCGCGGGCAGAAGCTATAATAAATAAGCAGATTCATATTGAAAATTGTACACATAGAATACTAGCGTTCGCCTGCAAATTCGTCTGCGTGGATCCAGGATAAAGCTATCCTATATTTTAATCCAGGCTGTCAACTATCTTCGTGTAAAATTTCTTTCATATCGGTTGAGCCGTTTAAGCATCATTGAGTAACAACCATCTAAATATCCAACCATCCAAACTTTCGCACTTATAATGTTAGTAGGATTATCCTTTACTTTATAATTTATCAATTAAATTTTCACTGTTTTTGGTAAACTTCAGCATAATTCTATCACCGTAGCGAAAATCGAGAATAAACCTCATTCTTTAAACTATGTAATCGTACGGCATGCATTATTTTTGGCCTTTAAAGTTTGTCAGTCTTTAGTAGGTACCACCCAGGGGACACGTGCAGGGTTGTGGTAGGTAGCTCCTGCGGACGCGAGTAACAGTTGTCCCCCCTTTTTCAAGTGAGTGGGCAACTCGACTGTTAGAAGCTCTTAAGCCGCCCGAAAGCCTTTAATTCGGCTTAACGATTACTGTCATAGACAGCAGCCGGGATCAATTGCTTAGCATGCCTTCCAAAGCACGGAAGCGCTCATTTATATCAACCACTCAAACATCATCAGGCGGTCACCCATCCAAATACTGACCGCTGCCATCTTTGCTTAACCTGCGTTATCGTTTCCGACTCGCAGGCGCCGGTTGTGAGCGGAGCGTTCACTCAGGGCTTACACTTGGAGTCTGTCAGGCGAGTCGTATCCCTCATTCACGCAAAAACGGCTTAACGGATTAAAATTGATTTTGGTATACATATATATATATATGTGTATATAATAGTGTATAACCTGGATTAACATACGAGTATATAATACTTTTTATTCCGGGAATCATCGTCTAAGGTGGCAAAAGTTTGTAAGGAGCTACGATATAGGTACAACTTAGAAAAGTTGAAAAACCCCCGACATTTTCATTTCAAAGTCCAATATCGCAAAAACGGCTAACAGATTTTCATGAAACATGGCTAAGTACACTCGGGATAAAATTATCTATGACACATAAGAAACCGCATTCAAATCGGTCCATCCGTTAGGGAGCTACGCTACCACAGACACACACACACGTAAACTTATAACACCCCTCTTTTTGCGTCGGAGGTTAAAATGAGTTCCACGCGGACGAAGTCGCGGGCAGAAGCTAGTTGAATATAAAATAATTGCCACTAGGTTCTCCTGGGTGATCGAAGTCAGGTGATTGACGTGGATAACGTGCTTAGAGTGCCCAGGAAAGCTCGACACAACTTCATCATTCTAAACTTTTTTCCCTCTATTTTTGCTCTTATGATTTCGAGCACCGGAAACTAATTTCCGACCGAGATATGGCGGATCCTATATTGTGTAGGTCATACATGAGAGGAGGCCTGTGCCCAGCAGTGGGACGTATATAGGCTGATGATGTGATGATACCATAAAGTTTTATGTTATTTCAGCAAGCCGTTTTAAAATGACAGTCGAACTACGTTTGCATGGAGAGACCAGCTTTCTGGGGGCGCTCAAGATTTAAGCTTATTCAATGAGTATCTACCCTGAAGTTTTTAACTAATAGCCGCAGATAAATAAAATGGAACAGTTGTAAACGCCTAGTTGTCTGCGATATTAAACTAGCTTGAATTCGAGCTGAAATTCGAGGTGATTTCTGGGATGAAAACTACCCTTTTCAACCTATCTCCATAGCAAGTTTCATCTCAATCGGTTCAGCGGTTTAAGCGTGAAAAGGTAACAGACAGACACACTTCCACATTCATTCATCGCAGGTATTAGACATTCAACGTCTCCACCAGGTAAGAAAATGGGATTTTCTATGCACGCGCAGGTAATCGGCACATTATAGTCAGGTGTGACGTTAATGCAGTAAACTTTTTAGTTTATTGAACGAGCGAGCGAAGCGAAAGAAGTTCTCCGTTTTAGTTTGGACAACTTTCGTATGTACAGCGTTTGTCCGGCTGTTCTCTTGTACAGGTCGCATTTCTCAATCGATTATACCTATCTTGAAATCTTAATATAATAATTATAATATAGCTTTTTAGTCGATTCAGAACTTCGTTTTTTTTTAAGTCAGCCTTGCGATTTCTAGAGCTCTCAGAGCAACTAATAGGTAGGTAAGTATTTTCAAATAAAACTCAGTCAATCAATCCATGTACCTACTTATCTAAACTGTACTTTATAATAATAGTAATTAATAACATAACAAAGGTGCAAAAATAATAAAAACGTAAACCTTAAAGTGAAATACAAAACTAAACACTAAATTATAAATAACCATTTATTTAGGCGCTTTTTGTTTGTAATTTCATGTGTAACTCCCGTCTACTTAGGGATCCGTTGGGCTTAAAAATGTAGGTAGATATTTAAATAATTATCCGTGTCTTAGGGTTTCCCTTGTAGCTTTCTCAGCTGCTGTTTCGAAGGCCAATATCCCACCACCCCCAATAATTGGCGTAGGCACGAGTTCTTAATTTTTACTTATGGAAAGGAACTGCAATTTGACCTTTCAACTTAGGGGGGAAACTTTAACGCAAAATATTTATTGACCTAATGTCATGTGTCCCCTAGATAGGGCAAAGGGCTTCCACAGTGCTTCGCTATCGCGTTCTGTCTTGGGCTACGCGCTTCGCCTCGGACCACGTCAGCCCGATAGCCTTCAGTTCCGCTGCCAGTGAACGTCTCCAGGTGTGTTTCGGCCGGCCACGTTTTCTCTTCCCTTGTGGTGTCCATTCCAGGGCTTGCCTTTATGGTGTGACCGATCCAAGTCCAAAATGCAAGGCCTAGTTTTGAGTAATCAGCGCTTAAAAACGCAATGCAACATCCTGCAGCCCTCCCCCCCCCCCCTCCCCCAAATCCTTCCAAAATCCTTTTTTTCGGGATCTCGGAGACCCGCACTCATTCACCTAACATCTATTTATAGCCTTGGAGTTCACTCGCTCAGCGCTTCAGCGCTTCGGGGCAGCCCGAGACGGTAAACCCGTGACCCAATTCGGTGTTCTGTCTTTGTTTCATTACAGCACTTAGGGTATGTGCGTCCCTGTCTATAGTAAGGTCGACGTATGTCGGTCAGCTTGTAGCGATTGGGAAGTTTTAGGGACGTATTCCTGTATGTCGATACGACGTGGGAAGAGAAAGATATATAATGAAGTTGATGATAATCCGAAATAAATGTTGGTCTTTATTCGTGATGCTTGGTTGCAGTTACCACGGTTGCATCCTAATTGAACCCGATCCACTTTCATTCAATGCAAGAATGATATCAGGTGCTCACGTCCTAGTTGTTGTATTACCTTGATTATCACAATAATTACATTACCTATGTTTCGATTTTCGATCACACTTACCTACCTAATCATAGCACGTAGGTATACCTATACATACAGAGCGGTAGCCTTCGCGAATCGAAAACGAACTTCGTTCGTGTATCTCCGTCTTTGTCGCTTGAACTAGCAAGTGCGACAGATGTACACGAACGAAATTCGTTTTCGTTTTGCGGTAGGCCCTCAGATCCAATGTCGTATTGCCTGCATAGTATTTCCGTCGTCGATTAACCTCCATACTAGTAGAAGGCATTCAGAGCCCTGTGGTACGTTTCGTATTCCATTTTGGTGTTTCGCGCTCGCTTCCGCGCGTTAAATATATAGTTATCTCCAGCTGCTTCATCTTTCGTTCCAAAAATGTTGCAGTCGTACCTAGATTTTTTTTAACATCTCGCAAAGTCCCAAGAAATTTCGAAATACATCACGAATTCTCTTGTTTATTCGGATATCGATACTCGTTTTCCCATCCCTATCCATCCTGCGGGTCCAATGAATGGAAGCGCGCGATTGCTCGCCTACGAGCCGCCGCGGGCGGCGCCACCGGCGGCGCGTAACAATTGACAATGAAACGTCACTGCGCGGACCATCGATCCATGGTTACGCTGTAGATCGTTCAAGCTACGAGGACGCGATCACAATACCTGACCTCTTTTTTTTCCTATGGAGTAAACTTGCGAGCCAGGTCCAGGTACCTACCCAGTATTCAGGGGAAGTCTGGGTTATGCGGTGCCTAAATATTTTTACACAAACAAAAACTGCATGTCGGCCGCCACCTGTGCTACATAATTCAGAGGACTCTAGGATATGAGGCTGAACACACTAGAGCTCGCGCCTTTCCCCTGCGGGCTTGTTCTGGGTAACGTCGTCGCCTTCTCTGGGGTACCGACCCGAGTGCAGTTGGAGTGCAGTGCTGTGACCCCCACCACAAAGAGCACTGACGACCCCAATGGCCCTTTTAAGTCGCCCCCGATAGGTTTCTTTTAGAGAAAATCTAATCCTCAGTATCAAAATGATATTTCGTAGTGTAAAAATATGGGTGCATACAACTTACTCATAAATATATCCCATATCTCTTATGTTAGCGGATTAAGGTTTTGGGACATATTTATGAGAAGATGAAATCGATTCCTACATATTTTTGCACTTGACTGTACATACGGTACGTATGTACCTGGCTGTACATGTAGGTACAGTCAAGCGCCGACCCCAAGTACCTAAATGGAATAAGAACAAGCGAATAGGTACATGCCGAAAAACTCATTACCAAAATACGAGACAAAATTCGAACCCGCCGAAAAAAAAACTTTTTTCATTTTATACAAATGGCATGGGGAAAGTTTTTCTCGATTTATGGCTTTTCTAGCAAAAAATTTATTTTTGGTCCCATGCAAGCTTTTGATCCTGGACAGGAATGGGATCGATTGCCATCAAAAAAACAGTTTGTCAAAAATGACAATTTTCTCGCACGCTGTATGTTTTTTCCAAAATCTGTAAACGCCAATTTTCATTAATTTAAAATCGTAGGAAGGGCTCCTAAGAACATTTTCGCCTAGCAACACGGGATCTGGTAGCTGCCCTCACTGACCCAAAATATATTTCCACCCTGTATATGTATATGCATATAATTATTTTATTTTATTAATCAATAGGTGTCTCTGGAGTTGCTTGTGTTATTTATTAAATGCGAGTGGTTTCTTTGCAACAAATTGATTAAGGCGCCGTAGGTTCAACGAAGTTAAGCAAACAGAGTTTTTAATACAATATAATGCGCCTGTTTTTAATAATATGGTTTCAAAAAAAATCGAATAGTAATCTTGAGGCTTTTCTGCAGCGAAATCAGTGATTCGAAACATGATTAGGTACTTAAGCAATTTTCGCTCGATAGAAACAATCACGAACATATAAGTACGAAACATCACGAAAAGGGTCTAAAATACACTTAAAATATTCGTAACAAATTATGCACAAAAGCTAAAAAAAAACTTCTAAAAATTGGCAATATCATGTTTGAGAGAACTCAGTGATTACTTAGTTCTTTATTAAAACAAGATTAAAACGGTCAAAAATGAAAAAAAAACATGATATCCGCGCTTGCGAGCACGCACTTCCATCTCGCTCTCGCTACAGTGCCTTAAGCCTGCATCACACTGGCGCGGCCTTACCCCAGGAAAATTACGTTTTTTTTAAACATTAATTTATAACAGCGTTTTTTTTGTTTGTTTAATTTTCAAATGTTATTCTAAGATGCCTTATCCAAGAATCCACCAAAATTTCCATCGGGAAATAAAAAATAAATGACTCGTCCATTATGTTTTTTGTGTGATTTATTTATTATTCTTGAAGAGCTCCTGTAAATTAACCAAAACATGAATTAAAATATCTATTAATATTTTTCCTCTTTTTTCAGGAATTCGTTAAATATCGATTTTTTTGATGACTAATATTTTGGTGGATTTTGAGTGTACGTAATTACTTAAATGATAATATCGTCGCCGTAGAGCGAAAAGTCACCAAATCACAAAATGGCCAAAATTGACTTATATATGTCATCAAAATCGCATTTTTTTCCTCCAAATTTCAGTCTTATTGCGGTAGCAATAGCGATCACGGTTTCAATTTTACAAAGTTAAAGAACTAACTAAAACTCACTTCGGATTCAATATTTTAGTCGAAAAATACCTAATTCCGTTATACATTTTTAAACTTCTTGTAACTTATTTATGAGCGTACCTAAGTCATTTTAGTTATTTTTTCCCTAAGTATTACTAAACTATTTAACCACGAAGAACTTCATTCAAAAAGTCACTTAATTTACTTATTTACTTTTTGAAGACCTGGTATGTCAAAAGTGTGAAAGCGAAAATTAACTAACTCTTTTTAGTAGTTTTTTATTCATAGTTGTAAGGCAATTTACATCATTTAACCAAAGCGATAATTAATTAAACAGTTTTAATGAGTTTTACCCTACACAAAAAAAAAACAATACAATAACTAATCATACTTAATTAATTTTACAATAAAGACTGTACTGTACGCCGACTTGATTTGATTGAAATTCGCTCGCAAGTTAGTGACTTTTCGCCCAGTGCCGCAGGCCCCCGCACCGATACCGACCGCTGCGACTCCCCCCGCCGCTTCGACCTGCCAGTCGTTGGGTATGAATTACGTGTAGTTACTATTTGCTACATATTAATTGCGTGTATAGAGATTAAGTATGAAACACGCTAAGTTAATTTTGGATCTGGCAAATAAGAAAGATGATTTGTGGTGGGAGGTAAGTGTTTTTGGTATCAGTTTGTTATTTCATTGTACTTAATTGTTTTTATAAAAAACTGTTTATAAAATGTAATACTATTACATAGGTTCAAGTTTAGAAGTACTTGTATGGGGTAAGCCAAAAGGAACAGGCTTATGTGGAACAAGTAAAATTTTGTTGTATCGGTGTGACGACTAAAGCTTGTGGGTGTGTGCGCTCTTCTTCAAGGCTGTTCTTGGCTGTTTATGTGTGTATTTTCTTACAATCTCCCCCTCAGGTTCTTGGGGTCGCCTCGACTAAGAAACTGTATGCGTAGGTTATTGTTTCCTCGCGCGGCCTCTACCTCGATTCACTGCCTTCAGGGCTTATGTTGTTTGGTTCTGAGGGCAACCTCTTCTTCTCAGTGGCTGCACAGGGTTAGGATTCGATTCAGCTTCTCCCTTGAAGGCTTCTAAAGCGGACGCGTGATAGATCCCAATCGGATTATCAGGTTGTTCAAGATTCAGGCCCGTCTCTTCTGCAGTCATTCTGGGTATCTTCTGTACATGGAGGTCGAGATGCATTCGCGACAACGTTGATTCGGCCTGGAGTGTACTGTATACACAGGTCATATGCTTGTAGCATTAAGGCCCATCTGCCCAGTCTGCCCGAGGGGGACTTCAACGATATAAGCTATTTTAAAGCGTGGTGATCCGTTTTGATGACAGTTGGTAATACTTCGATGTAGCCTCTGGATTTCATTACAGCCCATACGACAGCCAACGCTCCCGTTCAATGGTCGAGTAACTTCGTTCTGCTAGGATAAGTAAGCGGCTTGCGTATTCTACCGGGTGTTCTTTAGCCCCCTCCCCCTGGACCAGAACTGCTCCGAAGGAATAGCTGCTTGTGTCTGTCTTTCTTTATCACGTATCGCTTCGGAGAAAAGACATCCGTAAACTGGACTAGCAGAGTTTGCATCTGTTCCTGTTGCATGTCGTCCACTGGATTGTGTAATGTCAAAAGAGAATATATCTATGTCCTGCTCTACAGATCTAGCGAAAAGATTCTCGGAGCGGGGGGATATAGTCACTTCCTGCTCGTGTAAAGCCCTCGGTGCGTCAGTCAAGACTCGGCGTAAATCCATCGAAGGTCTTATATTTTCTGTCCGTAATTGTATCATCAATACGAAGCAGACGATATGAAGAGCCATTATCATGTTTTTGCATCTAGGACGACTGGTTTTCTGTATCCTTGGTCTTAGAGACAGTGGTGCCTCACGTGCAGTGAGGCATTTCGGTGCTGGTCGCTCTCAGTGCCCTTCGACTCGTGCTCTATAGAAATTTTAGAGATGTGTACCTTGGGTTTCCCTTGTACTTCAAACTGTAGGATATCCATGATACATCTCATGTATATCTTCAGGTGCATCCGAGTACCACCACGTAAATTGTCCCATGTCAAGGATCATACGCGCATCTTGTAGAAATCAGGACCCCAGCAACGTTCGGTTCTCTCGTGATTCCGGCAGCACGACAAAAGTTGTTAAGATGTTCCGTTCACAGAGACTCACCTCTGCTGTTACTTTTAGCACGACTTGACTTTTAGGAACCCTGTCGGCTAATGTCAGCTTCACTGATTCGGTTCTGAATGGATAACCTACTTCCTTCAACTGACAGTATAGCTGGTAGGACGCTATACCTGATCTGGCACACGTATCAATGTACGCATCACCGTGTTTGTCCTTGACCGATATACATACTACTGGTCTGGACCTGGTGTCTTTAGGGTAGTTCACGCTGGCGTCTATGGTCGCTCTCTCCTCAAACTTCTTCTTTCGGCAAACGTCGGCGGTGTGACCCGGATTCTTGCAATGGCTACATCGAACTCGCTGCCCCTTGACCGGTTGAGGCCTGTCTTCAAAAAGCTCTTCCGCACTCTGGGCAGCCTTTAAGAGCACATCGAATGACCTGACAGACTCCCTGGCGACCTTCTCCTTGATTCTCTTGTTCAGTGTTCCGTACACCATATCGAGCTGATGGCATTCAGGGTGGCGTGGCGGTTATTGACAGATTGTGTGAGACTGATGTCACAGAAACAGACGGAGAGGTCGAAGAGTGATTGTGATGCGTAAAGAACGCTATTTTACTAAGACCATGTTAATTTTTACGGATTTTCTGATAATACTTTTAATTTGTTTTGAAATTTTGTAGTTTTATGTTTTGAAGTTCCTTTTAATTTATTTATTTATTTATTTATTTATAAAAACAGTTTTATGACATTACAGTTATAAACCTATGCGTCACAAAATTTAGATAATAATAAAAGGTTCACAATAATAAATATCAAACAGCTTAATTTGGAACAGTTGAGCATCTAGCATCCATCGCCTCGCAGAATCTCAAGCATTCACTATACACTGCAGCCCATCGCCACGCAAACAAGTCGCACTCGGGTGTTGATGTCAGGAGCGCATTGAGAAGTGAGAGGGCGCGAGGCAACGGCGAGTTCCTGAGCGACACGGTGCTCGACGGCGGCACAGCCAATAAGTCGCGCTGTCGAGGTCTCAGGGCTATCCTCGGGACATCCGGGACAAACAATTGCACCAGACGCTCTACAAGTTCGGGACAGTCCGACTCGCCACGCAAGGCCTGACATGCCGAGATCATCAGCTGACAATTTCGCCTGACCTCCAAGGAGTTGTACCCAAGGGAACCGAGAAGGTACTTCGTTGGGTAAAGATACGGGTAATATCCGAAAGTTTTTTTATAAAGGAACCTTAAAAACGCTTTATGAACCTTCTCAAGAAGTAACGCATACGTTGATTCATAGGGGTTCCACACGATCGACGAAGTCTCTAGCTTACTCCTTACTAAGGCATTATATACCATTTTTATGGCCACCGGGTCGTGAAAGTGGCGGAGGTTTCGGACCACAAAACCTAGCCTCCGAAAGCAGCTGGTGGCAAGAGAAGAAATATGCTCGTGAAAGGTGAGGCGCGAGTCGAACATTACACCCAAATCCTTGACGGAGAAGACACGATTTATCGGCTCTGACCCTAACATATATTGAGCATATATGGCGGCACGAGAGCGGCTAAATGTACACACATAACACTTGGAAGGGTTAAAATGCAGTTTGTTCGCCATACTCCACCGAAACACCAAGTCGATGTCCCCTTGTAGCGTCTTACAATCAGCTACCTGCTCAACCCCGTATACCAACTTTAGATCATCGGCATACAAGAGACATTGAGCCGCCCTAAGAACCGATTGAAGATCGTTAATCATGATCCCGAATAACAAGGGCCCTAGAATGGAGCCTTGGCTGACACCAGACCGGGTGTGGTATGGAGCCGAGACAAAACAACCATGTCGGACGAACTGCTGTCGATCACGCAGATAGCTGGCGAAAAAGGTTAGCAATTTGGGAGAGAAACCAATTTTGTCCAGTTTGCTAAGCAACACATCGTTATCCACGCGATCGAAAGCCTTCGTGAAATCGAAATAGAGCACATCGACCTGAATACCTCTATCAAGATGCACAGCAATATTATCTGTTAGTTAATCTGATTTGTAGTCCATTTGAATTTGATTTGTTGATCATTTTATTTTAATAAAGTGTTCGCAGAATTTTAAATGACGTGATTATTATTATCCTTAAATATTAAGCAGAATCCTAAAAAATATTATAGTAAGTAGTTTTTAACTAACACGTATTTTCACTTTATCATAGCAGACACAATTCAACTAACTTTACTTAGTTAAATTTAGACGCATTAAAATGTGGGCAAATAATCATTAACTTCGTTCAAAAAATCACTAAGTTTTAATTAAGGTGTAATATTTAAGGGCAAAAAATAATTATCGCCTATAGCTCCTAAATCGTTAGTGTGAATAATATAAACCCATTTTGAGACCAAAGAATAGCAGTTTCCAATTAATAAACACATATAAGACCACAATTTCATCTTAAGATAATTTCAGTAATAAATATTTCAATATTTTTTTTCTTTAAACCCTCATAACTGAACCTCATAACCCTCATAACCCTCATACAACTCTTCTTGAAAATTTCCTGCTACCCAAAGGTTGTCTGGAAGAGATCGCTCTAAAGCGATAAGACCGCCTGTTGTTACCTCTATTTAAATTTATGTACTCTTGTAACATGTTTTTCTTATGTTGTGGTGCAATAATAGTACATTGTGATACAAGTGAGGTATGTTGATAATTACATCAGAGGCGAAATTGTTCACGCGAACCGCAGGTGAGCGTGATAAGGAAGCCTAGGATGTAATTATCAAAGCTCACGCGTATCATACGACGTTTTTCAACACATTTTGCGAGGAAAAAAACCGTTATATAAGATGAAAATGTTTTAGGCCTGCCAAATTATTTTCTTTACATTAAGGAAATTATTAAGATGACTACAGGTTTTTACTCACAATTGCACATCGCCAAGAATTTCCAATGGCGTCCATTCCATTTATCACTTTTCTAGTCACCGCGAGTCAACATGGTTGATAATAACCAAACACGCATAAACAAATTACAAATATTTGTGAAATAACCTATAATGGCGTCAGTTTTTTTTCGTGAAGTTTGCGCAGTGCGGGCACAGAAATATTAAACAGCCAATACAAAATAAAATAATATTTTGGTTTAAAAATGTTATCTGTATTAATTCATGTAAAATGTTACTAAAAGTGAATAGTTTTACTAAATTAAACGTTTGTATATCATATGCAAAAAGAAATAGTCAATTAATTAACGAAAAAGATTTAATTTGTTTAGTCAAGTAAGAATCCATTTGCCGAGACTTAAAAAAAAAGCTACACATTCTGTACAACCCGGTTAATTTCAGAATGCACCATGATCATGCATATATAATGCTGCAAGGTGCCAACGTGACTTCATCGGGATATAACCATAACACACAAGTGTTGTAATGTTATGAAACACGCGTGTTTATTATCTAGGATTATGAGCCTAAAAGCGACACAATAAGAGGTACGTTACGAGCAATTGTGTTGAAAAGAATATATTATTATTATTATTATTATTATAACTCAAAATGACCAATGAACGATTTGGTGACTTTTCGCTCTACGGCGACGATATATCATCAGTTACACACAAAAAAGCTGCTGTTATGAACTATTTTCAAATTTCATTTTTTTTCCATACTAATGAAAATAAAGTGCTTGGGCTACCTGGCCGCGGCGGACAATAGTAAACTTGTCCGCCGCTATTGACCGCCGCGGCCAGGCCAGGCCGCGCCAGTCTGTGAGAGGCCTTAAAGGTACTTGTGTTTTTTCTGGTGCGTTCAATTTTACTAGGTGCGGACCACTTTATCGTATGTTGTGTTGTATAAATATCTTTACGTCACACCTGGCCATAATGCGAGTTTTACTGTACGCTGTGCATACGGGAAAACTCGCATTGTGGCCAGGTGAAGACGTAAAATTTTGTACGCAACACGGGCGGTAATTCGTAAAGCCCCAGAGCGCATATTTATGGCCCTCACCTTCGGTTCGGGCCACAAACACCTGCGATCTGGGCCATTCACGAATTCACCACCCTAGTTACGTAATGTACTATTTCTATTAGTTACTATAGCTGTTATCCTATCCATACTCAGTCAGCTCTCGTGCTTGTTTAAAAATAGTGGCACTACACTTGGGACTGCGTGTTCGCGTTGCGTCGTTGCCTCTCTTTCATTTGCCGTTGGAAGAAAAAAGATGCAACACGAATATTTGGGCAAATACCGCCAAGTGTAGTGCGACCATAACACCCACAGACTAATAATAGATACTAACGTATTGTAACACCACTACCTTCTCGATGACAGCGACATTTTTTTTTTTTTTTTTAATTCGTCCATTCGGACAGGCTAAGACCATGGGCCATACTGCCTAGTCTTCAGTAAGTATAATTTCATTTGATCGAATCCAGTAATAACGTCTTCAGTAGTTTCAAATCAGAAGTCTCTAGTCCAATAAATATGTCTTCAGTTATTTCCAATTCATATGAACAAATCTAGATATTGAGTCATCAGTATTATCAACATATGTGTCAAATCCAAAAAATAAGTCTTCAGTTGTTCCAATCCAATTCATGAAGTCAAATCCAGTAATAAAGTCTTGAGTATGTTCCAATAAAAACGTCAAATCCAATATTTAGCTCTTCAAAAAAGCTTACACCTCATCCAGACATTCCAAAAAGTCATTTGACCAACAAAATATAGGTACAATGCTTCAATAAAAATATATACAATTTTAAGCAAGTTTTAAATTTAGCATCATATTTACAGCATACACACAGTATTATGTACAAAATTAAACAAAGGTAAATAAGTAGACGACTCCTTCAACAAATCAGTTACTGAAAGCGGGATTCGATTAGAAGCTCCATAAATCTCAAGCAACTCATCCATCAGCACTAGGCGCTGAATGCCAAAGGATGAGCAACTAAACAGAATGTGATCTATAGACTGAACCTCTTGCTTTTGACAATGATCGCAATAAGGGGAAGAGACAAAGTTTTTACGATGGAGATGAAAATTTAAACGACAATGACCAATGCGCATACGAGTAATTATGGTGTAAAACCTACGATGCATGTAAGTTTTAAACTTACAAAACCAAGGCTTACTATTAACTTGGTTATCTAACAAAGCATACAAATGAGCCTTATTCTCAACTTCTGTAAAATGATACCAATGTCTGCCCCAAAGAACAGTCATACGCTGTTTTAGATTACTTATAATATCAGAATATGGCAAGGTCACAGCTAAGTCCCTGCTGTCGGGAACCAGGGACAAGTCAGATGCATTAGCAATAGTTCTAGCTAGGTAGTCGGCGTTTTCATTACCAGAAACTCCTTTATGAGACGGAACCCATACAAAATCTATTTTAATACCAATTAAAGATAGTTCTAACCATAATTCTTTAATGGAAAAAATTAGATAGCAAGTGCTAGCATTCATTTTGTTACTCGATAAACTTATTAATACACTCATACTATCGCTTGCTATGACCCATTCTTTACTATATTGATTATGTTCTTTAACATGTTTCAAAGCAAATAAGATGGCAGTTGCTTCAGCGGTAAAGATACTTGCATTTTTATTGATATTAAACCCAATACCTTTATTAATTTCAGGTTGATAAATTGCAAAGGAAACAGCATTATTATTTTTGGCACCATCCGTATAAATAAATTTACAATTAGACCATTCTGACAACAATTAATAAGCCTCCTCTTTGGAAGTTAGCTTTGAATCTATTACAATTTTTATATCGGGATATTTACTCTTAAAAGAGCCTGTGTAACAGGGAAGAAGGTCATTATCAAGATGTATATTTAACTCCTGCAAAGAGTGAAAGAAAGAAGTAAAATCCTGAAGAACATACATGTGCCTTTGAAAAGGCGCTGATTGGAAAGAAATCAAGTTGTGAAGAAGATCGTTCTTAGGCAAGCTGTATAACTTTAAAATAAATCTTTCTTTTAAATAACGAAATCTAATATGAATAGGAGGAAGATTCGATTCAATTTGCATAGCAGCGATAGGACTAGTTTTAAATGCACCCAGTATTGTCCGCATACATTTGTTTTGTATTTTATCTAATGAATTTACAATTTTATCATCTCCAGCAAAACATAGAAAACCATATTCAAAATGACTTCGAACGAGAGACTTATACAAGATTAACAAAATTTTGGGGTCTGCACCCCATGAAGTGGCGCACAGCGATTTTAACACATTGTATGCTTTGTTAGCTTTGGTTATAATACTGTCAGCATATTTTATCCAGGAAAGTTTTGAAGTAAATATAACACCTAAAAACTTTATTAGATCATATGAAATAGGCAGTGATATGTCATTGTACAAAACTGTGGGCAAACACATGCTTTTGCGACCAAAAATAAAAACTTTGGTTTTAGTCGAATTTACATCTAAGTTCAGATAAGCAAAGTATTTATGTAAGTTGATTAATGCCCCATTAATAGTCAAAGCTAATTGATTTAAATCAGATCCTGACACATAAACAACCAAATCATCTGCATACTGCAGATTTTTAACCTTTGTTCCTAGAATAAGATTTAGTCTCCTAATGTACAAAATAAAAATTAAAGGGGATAAGATACCTCCTTGACAAACCCCTAAAGAAGATAATCTTGGGCCATATAAGTGATTGTTAAATTTAACAAAAACCTTCCTGTTTGTTAAAAACATTTGTAAGAAATTTATTATTTTGCCAGGTAACCCTATCATTGACAGCTCTCTACATAAAACGGAAATATTGACACTGTTAAATGCACCTGCAATGTCAAAGAATACCGAAAGAAGATACTGATTATTATATATGCTGTTAAGTGCATCAAGTTGCAACTGACAAATACTCTCACGAGAAGACCGACCTTTACGAAAACCAAACTGATTGCAGGGTAACAGACCATTTTGTTCGACAAAAAATTCCAACCGTTGCTTTAGAAGCTGTTCAAAAACCTTTCCTACACAAGATGTGAGTCACGAACATATAAGTACGAAACATCACGAAAAGGGTCTAAAATACACTTAAAATATTCGTAACAAATTATGCACAAAAGCTAAAAAAAAACTTCTAAAAATTGGCAATATCATGTTTGAGAGAACTCAGTGATTACTTAGTTCTTTATTAAAACAAGATTAAAACGGTCAAAAATGAAAAAAAAACATGATATCCGCGCTTGCGAGCACGCACTTCCATCTCGCTCTCGCTACAGTGCCTTAAGCCTGCATCACACTGGCGCGGCCTTACCCCAGGAAAATTACGTTTTTTTTAAACATTAATTTATAACAGCGTTTTTTTTGTTTGTTTAATTTTCAAATGTTATTCTAAGATGCCTTATCCAAGAATCCACCAAAATTTCCATCAAGAAATAAAAAATAAATGACTCGTCCATTATGTTTTTTGTGTGATTTATTTATTATTCTTGAAGAGCTCCTGTAAATTAACCAAAACATGAATTAAAATATCTATTAATATTTTTCCTCTTTTTTCAGGAATTCGTTAAATATCGATTTTTTTGATGACTAATATTTTGGTGGATTTTGAGTGTACGTAATTACTTAAATGATAATATCGTCGCCGTAGAGCGAAAAGTCACCAAATCACAAAATGGCCAAAATTGACTTATATATGTCATCAAAATCGCATTTTTTTCCTCCAAATTTCAGTCTTATTGCGGTAGCAATAGCGATCACGGTTTCAATTTTACAAAGTTAAAGAACTAACTAAAACTCACTTCGGATTCAATATTTTAGTCGAAAAATACCTAATTCCGTTATACATTTTTAAACTTCTTGTAACTTATTTATGAGCGTACCTAAGTCATTTTAGTTATTTTTTCCCTAAGTATTACTAAACTATTTAACCACGAAGAACTTCATTCAAAAAGTCACTTAATTTACTTATTTACTTTTTGAAGACCTGGTATGTCAAAAGTGTGAAAGCGAAAATTAACTAACTCTTTTTAGTAGTTTTTTATTCATAGTTGTAAGGCAATTTACATCATTTAACCAAAGCGATAATTAATTAAACAGTTTTAATGAGTTTTACCCTACACAAAAAAAAAACAATACAATAACTAATCATACTTAATTAATTTTACAATAAAGACTGTACTGTACGCCGACTTGATTTGATTGAAATTCGCTCGCAAGTTAGTGACTTTTCGCCCAGTGCCGCAGGCCCCCGCACCGATACCGACCGCTGCGACTCCCCCCGCCGCTTCGACCTGCCAGTCGTTGGGTATGAATTACGTGTAGTTACTATTTGCTACATATTAATTGCGTGTATAGAGATTAAGTATGAAACACGCTAAGTTAATTTTGGATCTGGCAAATAAGAAAGATGATTTGTGGTGGGAGGTAAGTGTTTTTGGTATCAGTTTGTTATTTCATTGTACTTAATTGTTTTTATAAAAAACTGTTTATAAAATGTAATACTATTACATAGGTTCAAGTTTAGAAGTACTTGTATGGGGTAAGCCAAAAGGAACAGGCTTATGTGGAACAAGTAAAATTTTGTTGTATCGGTGTGACGACTAAAGCTTGTGGGTGTGTGCGCTCTTCTTCAAGGCTGTTCTTGGCTGTTTATGTGTGTATTTTCTTACAATCTCCCCCTCAGGTTCTTGGGGTCGCCTCGACTAAGAAACTGTATGCGTAGGTTATTGTTTCCTCGCGCGGCCTCTACCTCGATTCACTGCCTTCAGGGCTTATGTTGTTTGGTTCTGAGGGCAACCTCTTCTTCTCAGTGGCTGCACAGGGTTAGGATTCGATTCAGCTTCTCCCTTGAAGGCTTCTAAAGCGGACGCGTGATAGATCCCAATCGGATTATCAGGTTGTTCAAGATTCAGGCCCGTCTCTTCTGCAGTCATTCTGGGTATCTTCTGTACATGGAGGTCGAGATGCATTCGCGACAACGTTGATTCGGCCTGGAGTGTACTGTATACACAGGTCATATGCTTGTAGCATTAAGGCCCATCTGCCCAGTCTGCCCGAGGGGGACTTCAACGATATAAGCTATTTTAAAGCGTGGTGATCCGTTTTGATGACAGTTGGTAATACTTCGATGTAGCCTCTGGATTTCATTACAGCCCATACGACTGCCAACGCTCCCGTTCAATGGTCGAGTAACTTCGTTCTGCTAGGATAAGTAAGCGGCTTGCGTATTCTACCGGGTGTTCTTTAGCCCCCTCCCCCTGGACCAGAACTGCTCCGAAGGAATAGCTGCTTGTGTCTGTCTTTCTTTATCACGTATCGCTTCGGAGAAAAGACATCCGTAAACTGGACTAGCAGAGTTTGCATCTGTTCCTGTTGCATGTCGTCCACTGGATTGTGTAATGTCAAAAGAGAATATATCTATGTCCTGCTCTACAGATCTAGCGAAAAGATTCTCGGAGCGGGGGGATATAGTCACTTCCTGCTCGTGTAAAGCCCTCGGTGCGTCAGTCAAGACTCGGCGTAAATCCATCGAAGGTCTTATATTTTCTGTCCGTAATTGTATCATCAATACGAAGCAGACGATATGAAGAGCCATTATCATGTTTTTGCATCTAGGACGACTGGTTTTCTGTATCCTTGGTCTTAGAGACAGTGGTGCCTCACGTGCAGTGAGGCATTTCGGTGCTGGTCGCTCTCAGTGCCCTTCGACTCGTGCTCTATAGAAATTTTAGAGATGTGTACCTTGGGTTTCCCTTGTACTTCAAACTGTAGGATATCCATGATACATCTCATGTATATCTTCAGGTGCATCCGAGTACCACCACGTAAATTGTCCCATGTCAAGGATCATACGCGCATCTTGTAGAAATCAGGACCCCAGCAACGTTCGGTTCTCTCGTGATTCCGGCAGCACGACAAAAGTTGTTAAGATGTTCCGTTCACAGAGACTCACCTCTGCTGTTACTTTTAGCACGACTTGACTTTTAGGAACCCTGTCGGCTAATGTCAGCTTCACTGATTCGGTTCTGAATGGATAACCTACTTCCTTCAACTGACAGTATAGCTGGTAGGACGCTATACCTGATCTGGCACACGTATCAATGTACGCATCACCGTGTTTGTCCTTGACCGATATACATACTACTGGTCTGGACCTGGTGTCTTTAGGGTAGTTCACGCTGGCGTCTATGGTCGCTCTCTCCTCAAACTTCTTCTTTCGGCAAACGTCGGCGGTGTGACCCGGATTCTTGCAATGGCTACATCGAACTCGCTGCCCCTTGACCGGTTGAGGCCTGTCTTCAAAAAGCTCTTCCGCACTCTGGGCAGCCTTTAAGAGCACATCGAATGACCTGACAGACTCCCTGGCGACCTTCTCCTTGATTCTCTTGTTCAGTGTTCCGTACACCATATCGAGCTGATGGCATTCAGGGTGGCGTGGCGGTTATTGACAGATTGTGTGAGACTGATGTCACAGAAACAGACGGAGAGGTCGAAGAGTGATTGTGATGCGTAAAGAACGCTATTTTACTAAGACCATGTTAATTTTTACGGATTTTCTGATAATACTTTTAATTTGTTTTGAAATTTTGTAGTTTTATGTTTTGAAGTTCCTTTTAATTTATTTATTTATTTATTTATTTATAAAAACAGTTTTATGACATTACAGTTATAAACCTATGCGTCACAAAATTTAGATAATAATAAAAGGTTCACAATAATAAATATCAAACAGCTTAATTTGGAACAGTTGAGCATCTAGCATCCATCGCCTCGCAGAATCTCAAGCATTCACTATACACTGCAGCCCATCGCCACGCAAACAAGTCGCACTCGGGTGTTGATGTCAGGAGCGCATTGAGAAGTGAGAGGGCGCGAGGCAACGGCGAGTTCCTGAGCGACACGGTGCTCGACGGCGGCACAGCCAATAAGTCGCGCTGTCGAGGTCTCAGGGCTATCCTCGGGACATCCGGGACAAACAATTGCACCAGACGCTCTACAAGTTCGGGACAGTCCGACTCGCCACGCAAGGCCTGACATGCCGAGATCATCAGCTGACAATTTCGCCTGACCTCCAAGGAGTTGTACCCAAGGGAACCGAGAAGGTACTTCGTTGGGTAAAGATACGGGTAATATCCGAAAGTTTTTTTATAAAGGAACCTTAAAAACGCTTTATGAACCTTCTCAAGAAGTAACGCATACGTTGATTCATAGGGGTTCCACACGATCGACGAAGTCTCTAGCTTACTCCTTACTAAGGCATTATATACCATTTTTATGGCCACCGGGTCGTGAAAGTGGCGGAGGTTTCGGACCACAAAACCTAGCCTCCGAAAGCAGCTGGTGGCAAGAGAAGAAATATGCTCGTGAAAGGTGAGGCGCGAGTCGAACATTACACCCAAATCCTTGACGGAGAAGACACGATTTATCGGCTCTGACCCTAACATATATTGAGCATATATGGCGGCACGAGAGCGGCTAAATGTACACACATAACACTTGGAAGGGTTAAAATGCAGTTTGTTCGCCATACTCCACCGAAACACCAAGTCGATGTCCCCTTGTAGCGTCTTACAATCAGCTACCTGCTCAACCCCGTATACCAACTTTAGATCATCGGCATACAAGAGACATTGAGCCGCCCTAAGAACCGATTGAAGATCGTTAATCATGATCCCGAATAACAAGGGCCCTAGAATGGAGCCTTGGCTGACACCAGACCGGGTGTGGTATGGAGCCGAGACAAAACAACCATGTCGGACGAACTGCTGTCGATCACGCAGATAGCTGGCGAAAAAGGTTAGCAATTTGGGAGAGAAACCAATTTTGTCCAGTTTGCTAAGCAACACATCGTTATCCACGCGATCGAAAGCCTTCGTGAAATCGAAATAGAGCACATCGACCTGAATACCTCTATCAAGATGCACAGCAATATTATCTGTTAGTTAATCTGATTTGTAGTCCATTTGAATTTGATTTGTTGATCATTTTATTTTAATAAAGTGTTCGCAGAATTTTAAATGACGTGATTATTATTATCCTTAAATATTAAGCAGAATCCTAAAAAATATTATAGTAAGTAGTTTTTAACTAACACGTATTTTCACTTTATCATAGCAGACACAATTCAACTAACTTTACTTAGTTAAATTTAGACGCATTAAAATGTGGGCAAATAATCATTAACTTCGTTCAAAAAATCACTAAGTTTTAATTAAGGTGTAATATTTAAGGGCAAAAAATAATTATCGCCTATAGCTCCTAAATCGTTAGTGTGAATAATATAAACCCATTTTGAGACCAAAGAATAGCAGTTTCCAATTAATAAACACATATAAGACCACAATTTCATCTTAAGATAATTTCAGTAATAAATATTTCAATATTTTTTTTCTTTAAACCCTCATAACTGAACCTCATAACCCTCATAACCCTCATACAACTCTTCTTGAAAATTTCCTGCTACC
Organism: Epinotia demarniana; assembly: GCA_945867215.1. Lineage (NCBI taxonomy): Eukaryota > Metazoa > Arthropoda > Insecta > Lepidoptera > Tortricidae > Epinotia > Epinotia demarniana. Next base: position 37,755,735 of record OX244261.1, on the reverse strand, counting down.
CAAAGGTTGTCTGGAAGAGATCGCTCTAAAGCGATAAGACCGCCTGTTGTTACCTCTATTTAAATTTATGTACTCTTGTAACATGTTTTTCTTATGTTGTGGTGCAATAATAGTACATTGTGATACAAGTGAGGTATGTTGATAATTACATCAGAGGCGAAATTGTTCACGCGAACCGCAGGTGAGCGTGATAAGGAAGCCTAGGATGTAATTATCAAAGCTCACGCGTATCATACGACGTTTTTCAACACATTTTGCGAGGAAAAAAACCGTTATATAAGATGAAAATGTTTTAGGCCTGCCAAATTATTTTCTTTACATTAAGGAAATTATTAAGATGACTACAGGTTTTTACTCACAATTGCACATCGCCAAGAATTTCCAATGGCGTCCATTCCATTTATCACTTTTCTAGTCACCGCGAGTCAACATGGTTGATAATAACCAAACACGCATAAACAAATTACAAATATTTGTGAAATAACCTATAATGGCGTCAGTTTTTTTTCGTGAAGTTTGCGCAGTGCGGGCACAGAAATATTAAACAGCCAATACAAAATAAAATAATATTTTGGTTTAAAAATGTTATCTGTATTAATTCATGTAAAATGTTACTAAAAGTGAATAGTTTTACTAAATTAAACGTTTGTATATCATATGCAAAAAGAAATAGTCAATTAATTAACGAAAAAGATTTAATTTGTTTAGTCAAGTAAGAATCCATTTGCCGAGACTTAAAAAAAAAGCTACACATTCTGTACAACCCGGTTAATTTCAGAATGCACCATGATCATGCATATATAATGCTGCAAGGTGCCAACGTGACTTCATCGGGATATAACCATAACACACAAGTGTTGTAATGTTATGAAACACGCGTGTTTATTATCTAGGATTATGAGCCTAAAAGCGACACAATAAGAGGTACGTTACGAGCAATTGTGTTGAAAAGAATATATTATTATTATTATTATTATTATAACTCAAAATGACCAATGAACGATTTGGTGACTTTTCGCTCTACGGCGACGATATATCATCAGTTACACACAAAAAAGCTGCTGTTATGAACTATTTTCAAATTTCATTTTTTTTCCATACTAATGAAAATAAAGTGCTTGGGCTACCTGGCCGCGGCGGACAATAGTAAACTTGTCCGCCGCTATTGACCGCCGCGGCCAGGCCAGGCCGCGCCAGTCTGTGAGAGGCCTTAAAGGTACTTGTGTTTTTTCTGGTGCGTTCAATTTTACTAGGTGCGGACCACTTTATCGTATGTTGTGTTGTATAAATATCTTTACGTCACACCTGGCCATAATGCGAGTTTTACTGTACGCTGTGCATACGGGAAAACTCGCATTGTGGCCAGGTGAAGACGTAAAATTTTGTACGCAACACGGGCGGTAATTCGTAAAGCCCCAGAGCGCATATTTATGGCCCTCACCTTCGGTTCGGGCCACAAACACCTGCGATCTGGGCCATTCACGAATTCACCACCCTAGTTACGTAATGTACTATTTCTATTAGTTACTATAGCTGTTATCCTATCCATACTCAGTCAGCTCTCGTGCTTGTTTAAAAATAGTGGCACTACACTTGGGACTGCGTGTTCGCGTTGCGTCGTTGCCTCTCTTTCATTTGCCGTTGGAAGAAAAAAGATGCAACACGAATATTTGGGCAAATACCGCCAAGTGTAGTGCGACCATAACACCCACAGACTAATAATAGATACTAACGTATTGTAACACCACTACCTTCTCGATGACAGCGACATTTTTTTTTTTTTTTTTAATTCGTCCATTCGGACAGGCTAAGACCATGGGCCATACTGCCTAGTCTTCAGTAAGTATAATTTCATTTGATCGAATCCAGTAATAACGTCTTCAGTAGTTTCAAATCAGAAGTCTCTAGTCCAATAAATATGTCTTCAGTTATTTCCAATTCATATGAACAAATCTAGATATTGAGTCATCAGTATTATCAACATATGTGTCAAATCCAAAAAATAAGTCTTCAGTTGTTCCAATCCAATTCATGAAGTCAAATCCAGTAATAAAGTCTTGAGTATGTTCCAATAAAAACGTCAAATCCAATATTTAGCTCTTCAAAAAAGCTTACACCTCATCCAGACATTCCAAAAAGTCATTTGACCAACAAAATATAGGTACAATGCTTCAATAAAAATATATACAATTTTAAGCAAGTTTTAAATTTAGCATCATATTTACAGCATACACACAGTATTATGTACAAAATTAAACAAAGGTAAATAAGTAGACGACTCCTTCAACAAATCAGTTACTGAAAGCGGGATTCGATTAGAAGCTCCATAAATCTCAAGCAACTCATCCATCAGCACTAGGCGCTGAATGCCAAAGGATGAGCAACTAAACAGAATGTGATCTATAGACTGAACCTCTTGCTTTTGACAATGATCGCAATAAGGGGAAGAGACAAAGTTTTTACGATGGAGATGAAAATTTAAACGACAATGACCAATGCGCATACGAGTAATTATGGTGTAAAACCTACGATGCATGTAAGTTTTAAACTTACAAAACCAAGGCTTACTATTAACTTGGTTATCTAACAAAGCATACAAATGAGCCTTATTCTCAACTTCTGTAAAATGATACCAATGTCTGCCCCAAAGAACAGTCATACGCTGTTTTAGATTACTTATAATATCAGAATATGGCAAGGTCACAGCTAAGTCCCTGCTGTCGGGAACCAGGGACAAGTCAGATGCATTAGCAATAGTTCTAGCTAGGTAGTCGGCGTTTTCATTACCAGAAACTCCTTTATGAGACGGAACCCATACAAAATCTATTTTAATACCAATTAAAGATAGTTCTAACCATAATTCTTTAATGGAAAAAATTAGATAGCAAGTGCTAGCATTCATTTTGTTACTCGATAAACTTATTAATACACTCATACTATCGCTTGCTATGACCCATTCTTTACTATATTGATTATGTTCTTTAACATGTTTCAAAGCAAATAAGATGGCAGTTGCTTCAGCGGTAAAGATACTTGCATTTTTATTGATATTAAACCCAATACCTTTATTAATTTCAGGTTGATAAATTGCAAAGGAAACAGCATTATTATTTTTGGCACCATCCGTATAAATAAATTTACAATTAGACCATTCTGACAACAATAAATAAGCCTCCTCTTTGGAAGTTAGCTTTGAATCTATTACAATTTTTATATCGGGATATTTACTCTTAAAAGAGCCTGTGTAACAGGGAAGAAGGTCATTATCAAGATGTATATTTAACTCCTGCAAAGAGTGAAAGAAAGAAGTAAAATCCTGAAGAACATACATGTGCCTTTGAAAAGGCGCTGATTGGAAAGAAATCAAGTTGTGAAGAAGATCGTTCTTAGGCAAGCTGTATAACTTTAAAATAAATCTTTCTTTTAAATAACGAAATCTAATATGAATAGGAGGAAGATTCGATTCAATTTGCATAGCAGCGATAGGACTAGTTTTAAATGCACCCAGTATTGTCCGCATACATTTGTTTTGTATTTTATCTAATGAATTTACAATTTTATCATCTCCAGCAAAACATAGAAAACCATATTCAAAATGACTTCGAACGAGAGACTTATACAAGATTAACAAAATTTTGGGGTCTGCACCCCATGAAGTGGCGCACAGCGATTTTAACACATTGTATGCTTTGTTAGCTTTGGTTATAATACTGTCAGCATATTTTATCCAGGAAAGTTTTGAAGTAAATATAACACCTAAAAACTTTATTAGATCATATGAAATAGGCAGTGATATGTCATTGTACAAAACTGTGGGCAAACACATGCTTTTGCGACCAAAAATAAAAACTTTGGTTTTAGTCGAATTTACATCTAAGTTCAGATAAGCAAAGTATTTATGTAAGTTGATTAATGCCCCATTAATAGTCAAAGCTAATTGATTTAAATCAGATCCTGACACATAAACAACCAAATCATCTGCATACTGCAGATTTTTAACCTTTGTTCCTAGAATAAGATTTAGTCTCCTAATGTACAAAATAAAAATTAAAGGGGATAAGATACCTCCTTGACAAACCCCTAAAGAAGATAATCTTGGGCCATATAAGTGATTGTTAAATTTAACAAAAACCTTCCTGTTTGTTAAAAACATTTGTAAGAAATTTATTATTTTGCCAGGTAACCCTATCATTGACAGCTCTCTACATAAAACGGAAATATTGACACTGTTAAATGCACCTGCAATGTCAAAGAATACCGAAAGAAGATACTGATTATTATATATGCTGTTAAGTGCATCAAGTTGCAACTGACAAATACTCTCACGAGAAGACCGACCTTTACGAAAACCAAACTGATTGCAGGGTAACAGACCATTTTGTTCGACAAAAAATTCCAACCGTTGCTTTAGAAGCTGTTCAAAAACCTTTCCTACACAAGATGTGAGTGCTATAGGTCGATATGAGTCGGGTAACAATTTATCTTTATCAGGCTTTAAAATTGGGACCAAGCAATCTGTTTTCCAATCATCAGGCATTAAGTTTTCTTCCCACAGCTGATTTAATATGTTTAAAAAGGTCTTTAGATTTTGTGAACTTAAATTTTTCAGTAAAATATATGGTATTCCATCAAGACCAAAGGATGTATCTCTTCTTGAAAATAGGGCAGATTTAAGCTCTTGCAAAGAAAACGGTTCAGTAAGATACTTATCATTATCATTTTCTGTGTGAACATAATTTAAAGACTCATTAAGCACAAAATCAGGAGTGTATTTCTTAAGAAAATCTGATATCCAACTATTATTACTAGCGTGTTTTGAAATGAATGTTTTATTAAATTTCCGCATGTAATTCCATATTAATGTCAAAGGAGTGCACCGGTTAAATGAGTTACACAGATTTATCCAACTATTACGCCGTTCAGTCTTAAGAACAAGCTTTTTAAGAGCTCGAAGTCTTTTAAATTCTATATAATTCTCTTCACTAGGTTCACTTTTAAATTTTATATAAGCATGTTTTGAATTAAGTACAGCTTCTGAACACTTTTGATTCCACCAAGGCAGCCGGGGAAATTTCAAAGATTTTGGTGTACACGTATTAGAACTATTCAAAGACCTATGTCTAGGGATGGACTCTACAGCAGTAGATCGCAAAATATTACAAAACAGATTGAGCGCATCTATCGAAGACATATTTTCAAAATCAATATTAGCCAAACAAAAATCAACTGATTGCCTGTACATTTTCCAATTCACCTGTTTGTAATTTGGGTGAATGGGCAAATGTATATTATTACATATTGGGTTACTTTGTGAGCTATTTTCATTACCAACTATCATTTTTATCATTACAGGCAAATGATAACTGCTGCCAAGAGGACAATCCATAACAGACCAATCACATGAAAGTGCCAATGATGGAGAAACGAAAGTTAAATCCAGAGCATTAGGACGCCAAGAAGAAGAACCAGTTGTAGTAGTTTGACCATTATTTAAAAGAACCAAGTCATTGCCATCAATAATATCTAAGACATCTCTACCTCGAGGCAATGTATCAACACAGCCCCATGACATATGATGAGCATTTAGATCGCCTCCAAAAAGCATTGGCTGCGGAATAGATTTTATCAAAGCATCAAATTTACTTTTATTAAATGGGGGATCAGAATTTGATGGACTATAAAAACTTACTACACTCAACTGCTTGTTGTTTATAATTATTTGTACACAGATATTTTGTAGAGCATTGTCAAAATAAGTTTTAATATTAGAATATACTATATTGTTATGAATAAGTATTGCTACACCATTATGTTTATTACCACAGTCATTTCTAATGACATTGTATCCTTTAATTGAAAATTTTTGATGTTGTTTTAACCAGGTTTCAGAAATTATTGCTATGTGAATGTTATTTTCATATAAGAATCTAGTAAAGATTAGCCTATTGCTTATTATACTCTGAGCATTCCACTGCACTATGTTCAATATGTCCATAAAGAAAAAAATTAAGGTTGTTTCCTGAAAGTGTTTTTAAGTGTTTCTTTTATATTGTTAGAATTTATTGGCGTTTCTTTATCAGCACAAATTTTAACTATAGCTTCCACAAGTAGATTCATAAATCTGTCAGATTTGGTCAGATTACTTAGATGGGTGTCAATATATTTTGAGCCGAGCTGCGGAAATGCAACGTCACAAAACAAATCGGAATATTTAGCACTACGTGATTTTAACTTATTTTCCTCAATTTTCTGTTTTTTAATTGGACATGCAGCAGATATAGCCACGTGATCCCCACCACAGTTTGCGCATTGTGTTTTAACCTTATTACAATTTTTGAAATTATGAGGTTCAGCACAAATTGAACATACTTCATTATTTTTACAATACTTTGCTATATGACCAAATTTCATGCAACGAAGGCATTGCTTTACTGGAGGAATATAGATCCCTACTTCGTGCCTCCAATGGTCAAGTGTTACATATTCAGGCAACTGTACAGAGGCAAAAGTCACGGCAACCGTCTGAGTTGGAACCATTGAGACGATACCCAGCGTGTCTTTTACCCGCCGCATAAACCGTCTTACGCTTATCACCTTTTTACTGGAAGCTATTAATTGGAAAATCTCCTGGTTCGAATAATCAATCGGCACTGAAGTGAGAACACCCGTAACCTCGGTCTCAGATGCTGGGATTGAAGCATTCATGTGAATTTCATTTAATAATTTTTCATTTTTTAGGAAGACATTGGCGTGATTTGGGAGATCGAACATAATCCCAACTTTGTATGCATTAATTGTTCTTAGATGCATCACGCCCGACACGCAATGCTTTCGGATTGCATTGGACAAAGCAAGTCTATCTTTGTCATAAAATTTGTGGCCATCCTCTCTGTGATTCAGAAAAACAATAAATTCTTTCTTAGCTGAATTTTCGTCATACAACCTGTAATAACTTTTGGCCCTGAAAGGAGTATACTTCTCTTTGTCATCTTCTTTAGTCTTCTTTTTTGCAGGTATGCGCTCCGAGGGCGCACCTGTATCCGCATCAGAACTACTTTCAGATTGAAGATCTGGCTCCGGCTCCAAGCCCTCCAACCGAGAACGCTTTCCCGTACGCTTCCCCATGACTGGGGAAGCGCACCAAACCGATAACCAAATCAACTATGAATTTAAATTAAAATTAAGACTAAATATGTACAAATTAACACCTAAAATTAATTTACAATAAAATATTTTATCAAGCGCGCCTATCTCTTTCAACGTTCCCGCCAATCTCCGTCATCCGATGACAGCGACAGCTTTTTTTTTTTTTTTTTTTTAAATTCGTCCATTCGGACAGGCTAAGACCATGGGCCATACTGCCTAGTCTTCAGTGACAGCGACAGCGCAGCGGCATCTACCTATATGAACGGAACGCACCACCGTCCTGTCAAAGTCAAAGCTGTCAAACCAAACAATAATTTCAGGTTATAATTTGCTTTACTTAAAAATACATTTTGCTTTTATATTATCGAATTCAAAATGCCGCTGCCACCAGCTAGCGGGACTGGTAGATTCTTCGCTAAAGCCGCTAAATCTATTCGTTTGGTTCGACATGGATGTACTAACAGACCATTCTTCCACATTTCCGTAACTCATGTAAGTGTCGAACGAATAATAACTTGTTGACTTCAAATGTAAAATATTTTCGTGTTTATTTACTGAAAAGTACCGTGAGTTGTTAATGTAAACCAAGTAAGTAATTTTGAGTATTTGTCTTGTTTCAGCGCAAAAGAACGACCACACAACCAGTAATTGAACAGTTAGGTTCCTTCGACCCAATGCCGAATGTATCCAATGAGAAATTAGTTGCCCTTAATCTGGAAAGGCTGAAATACTGGCTCGGCAAGGGGGCTCATGTCACCCCACCCGTAGCTGAGTTATTAGGTAAGCTCTATTTATATATTTTCTCAAACATGCAATGAAATATTGATGTGTTCTTCATAATGGGCTTCGAAGTGTCACGTTTCGTAATGGCATTTCCTACGAAATTGGTGGCCTAGGCCTGCAAGAGCTACCCAGCTACTGTAGTAATGTACTATTAACCCTTTGAATGCCGAGAGCCACTAAAGTAGTTGAGTGCTGTCGTGCCCACCACGCCAACAACCTTCAAAGTGGTTATGGTGGCCACTGTCGAACTGTTGGATAAGTTTCATATTCACTCTTTAGCTTTCAAGATGGTGGCGTGTATGTCACATTTTGACACAAAAGTAAAAGCGGTCAAAGGGTTAAAAGGTTTCAGATATATAGGTTTCTAAGTTAGTATGTCTGGATATATGTTATTGTCCAGAACAACTTATATGATTTCACCAGTTATAGGTTATAGGTGTATGCGGGCTGGGATTCCGTAACTCAAAATCATATCAGCGCCTATTTTGCGTGTACTTCTGAATACTTACATACCTATGCCATTTGCCTAATCATTTAGTATTTTGCTTTCAGAAGAATCCTTGTCTGATATATCTGATAGATTAAGGGGACCCCCGATATAACCCAATGCTATTTCAATAGCATTCTCTATTATGACTTATTTGCCAGGTCTGTCAGGCTTCTTCCCAATCCACCCTCGCTCCTACATGACCGCGTGGAGGAACCGGCAGGCGGAGGAGCTCGCACAACAGGAGGCGGCGAAGGCACCCAGCGCTACTGCTGCTCCGTAGATTTATTATTAGATTGTTAGTTTAATAAATAGTTTTAAATTACTTGTGCTTTGATTATGCACATAATCATCGTCATTTGCATCATAAAGTGAAAGTAAAATTTAAATGGAATTCAACATATTAGCTCTTGCGCTGTCAATAAAAAATAACCGTAAAGGTATAATGCATAACTCTTTTGTTGAATTGAAGAAACAGAGCCCTTTGCAACTGGGATTTGCCACATAAAAAAATAACTCTTTTATTGGGTTGGCAGCCTCATCTCCTCCTCAATATCTAGAATCCTGAATAATTACTGTTATTAGACTCAAGTGGTAGTATTTCCCAGATACTTTCCCTTCTGATTTTTGGGTATGTTTTTCATAATTAATATGTAAAATCTACTAATATTATAAATGCGAAAGTTTAGATGTTAGTTACTAAATCACGTAAAAACGGCTTAACGAATTAAGATAAATTTTGGTACACATAATAGTGAATGGCCTGGACATATACTTAGAATAGTTTTATCCCCGGAACCATCCCTTAAGGGCCGAAAGTTTGTATACCTACGATATAAACGAGTTCCAAGCGGACGAAGTCGCGGGCAGAAGCTAGTGACAAATAACGGTCGGGAAAAAACAACAGCATATAAATGAACTCGTTTTATTACGTGAAAAATGACAGGACCAAACCCCTCAACCTCCAGTGAATACAATAAAAAATACATTTTGACAGCCAAATCAAAGGCACACTACGTGGTATTCCTATCACAAGCAAATGTGAAAAAACTGTAAACATTTAATAACATTGATGGCAAAACAGAGTTTAAATCCTATGCTATAACTTTCACCTAGTACAACAATATAATTATATGTAAATGCTTGCTATAAATTTCCAGTACAAATGTAGAAAAATGGTTTTAAAATTTGCCTGATGCCTGTCACCTGAGGAAAATTGCATAAAATAAACACAACTTTTGTAACGAAATAGAAAAATTGTTCTAACATTCCTTGAGCAAAAATTTTATGCGTACAACAGGGTAACTAAACTTCATTCCCATAAGAGACCCAGAAATTATCTAAATACGCCTTTGATTAACTTAATGTTTTTAACAAGATCTTACAGACAAAGAAGCTAAAAGAGAAGATTCAACTAAAATTTTAATTCTAAAGAAAAGTTACAAATAGATGTTACGATCGTAAAAAAAAATCCTTAACTACTTTACAATACACGGTCTCCTTAATAAAAATGGAAAATTAAACCAATACCATGTGTGTCATATCAACAGGAGGTAAACATACTTTTAAATCAAAGCAACATATTTTGCGTTTTTTTTACAAAAAGGCACGGCCGTCAACTGTTCTATTATATTTTTGCACAAAGCATCCGTCAAGTACAATTTTTTTACTTGGCAGAACATTACATGTATTTCAGATATACTTTTCGTCTAATTGACATGGCTCCTTAACAAAAATGGAGTTGTACACCAATAATAAATTGTTTTAACACAATTTTCAGTCAAAACATAGTCCATTGAAGTATCTAGTAAGCATTAAAAGCCGCAGTCGTCATCCCATGCGGACATTAAAAAGTATAATATTGTGCACAGCTGCCAGTCTGTCAAGTGGTAAATAGTTGACTTGGCAGAGGAACTGCGCACGAGTTTTATATTTTTCGTATATTTTATGGCGTGATTTGCTGCGAAGCTTGGCGGTTAAGCGGGTGCATGATATTTGTACTTTTAGCCCCCAGATAGGTTGCATCGGGGTTACTGGCTCTTTCCGACGGCCTCCTTGACGACGCGGCTCGCTGGAAACAGAAATGTTTTCGTTAAAACCTAGTCAACATTCAAGAGTTATTAATTACTTAATTATTAAAATCCGTGAGCACTGAGAAGATGTCGTGTGGTTGTAGTCGTTAATTTGGCGTAAGAACGTGTAATAGCAATCGTAAGAAAGCATTACATTTCCTTTATTAGTATATGTTACACTTTCGATGCACTGGCATACACGTTGTGTTATTAATATGTTTGCATAGGGCATGCAGTAGAAAATACTTCGAATTTATTTTATTCACTAGTTCAATTTCAAATAATATGTCTCAAGATTATTTTTATTCATTGGAAAAAAATTAGCGTTGCTTAAGTTCGATACCTACAAGTTGGAAAAGCAGATATAAGTACCTTTTTTCGTACGGAAGTACGAATTAGAAAGTCAAAAAACATCTAGGAAACTTTAGTCAATATAATTTCGAAGTAGGTAGAGCTATTTACAATTTTACATTAGAAAACTAAAGGCTACAAAAAATGCTCAATTCAATTTTTTAAAGGTCAATAAAAGTATAACTGTTTTTTTAAGATTTAGAACATACTTTCTTTTTCAGAAAAAATACAACACAAATAGCAGGCGAACAAATGTAACAGTGACAGACATGTATTAAGCAATCACTAACATGTAATCATTACAACAGAAATTATTTATCTACTGTTACCAATGTTAACGTAAATAAGTATGTATGTTAATGCAGAACCCAAAGCCTTGTTTATGATATTTTATGCATAATGTGATTCCTACAATGTGTTAATCTAAAGTCTGCTCTTCAATTGTTGCCACGTTGCCAGTGCCATGAAACCCTGATCGATATCAATCTACTGATGTCAGTTTGCCATCATCAAAAACTGGCTAATCTCATATTAGATGTAAAACTTCATTTTCAAATGCTTAGCCCCACAGTATGTTTAGCAGATCCGTATCTGCTAAACATACTGTGGGGATATATCCAATCCAAAGCACGCATTCCCGTATACAAGAGATTTGTGTTGCGAGAGAAAAGGTCCAGTAAACAAAACATTATTAATTTATTACTAGGCTGGTTTTAGTGTCGCGCTGAAACATACGCGGCCGTAAGCGCCTACAGATGGTCTACAGTGCGTGTTCTAGTATCGAGCTGAGCGGCAGGCGTCGCCGCGGTACAGACCACTACAGACATGGCTAATCGGCGAGCGGCGGACGACAATATTCTAAAGGTCACAGCTCAGACAGAGCCACCCGGCGCCCGACCCGCACCGCCTCGCCTCGTAAATGTACTAACTACGGAGTTGATGTAGTGAGCGCATGCCCGTACAAATCCATATAAAGAATACTAACTGCTCGAGACGAGGCGGTGCGGGTCGGGCGCCGGGTGGCTCTATTGAGCTGTGACCTTATTCAATAACGACTCGCGCTGACCAGCTACGCGCCGACGATCAGTGTGATACTAAAACCAGCCTAATAGACACTAACTTGTTGCAAAACTACGAGGCGACACAGGCCAGTTAGATATTTATTTATACAACGAGACACTTAAAATAATACAAAACAGTTGAAATACCACCACGTTAGTAAGGTTATGTTATGAAACTTCTGGCAGAAAATAATTTCAGGCGTCAGTCCAATAGTTAGTGCAAGCCGTTGTTTTTAATATTATTCTACAATACTAAGCCATAAACAAATAAATTCTACAAATGATAACATAAACTACAAGATTTAATTGCAGTCTACAAATGTTAGATAAAGTTCTATTAATATCGATGAGGGCAATTTCGGGGTATTACTGTGTGAGTGCAATTTGAAACAGAACAGTATGATATCTAGGTATTTAAATGTTAGAACTTAAAGTTGTGCTGCCATTCAGAGGGTATTCGCCCATGGATGTTTACAAAATGATGCTATTTGGTTAAATATTATTATAAAGCGTAAGTACAAAATTCACAACCCTGTACGATACAATAACTTAACTACTAAGTACCTATACTACAATTAAAATATACTCGGTAGTGCGTTGAAAATTTTAAGCCGTACAAAATTCATGTAACACCACATTAATCAGATAATTAATTATGTTATTTATGTGTTAGATTCTCTTTAAATTAAACCTCTTGAGTATATTTAATTCTCATTATTTCCGGCCAGATAGTTTATTATTAAGCGTTTGTAAAGCAACTTCTATATTTCAATTAATCCACTTACCACTGAATTTTGTATGGACTTAGGTACTGCGTTAATCCTTTTTACCTAAAACCAGTTATTAGGTTAATATGGGACCTTCTTGCTTAATTGCAAGTTTACGGGTATTGTGCAAGATAAATTAACTAAAAAATTGATAAGGCAATGAGTCAAATTTAGAACTACGTGTCACTTATAATGTAAAACAAATGGAGGAGAAATATAATTGAATACTAAGATTAGCAAAAAAAGGGGTGTCGTCTATGGTACAATCTACGTCTACGGCGGGAAATTAAAACAAAAAAACATACGGCACACGGGATAACACAAATCTTGGAGGGAAATTAGTGAAGTTGTCTCATCAAATTATCCAATCTATCTTTAGTATCTTGCACCAACTGTTGGACATCGCTTACGGATGAATCGTCTAACGATTGCATTTGTTTTGGTCGTATCGTCAATTTGTTGACTTGTTTCGTTTGTTTGGGTTCTTCTGTCGGTATGCAGGTAGAGCAGCCTTTTAAGATAAAATACAAAATCAAAAATCTTTTTCTGTGTGCGTCACATGTTGAAACACGTTTCTCCAATTTTGGCACGGAACCCTAATAAAAAATTGGCCAAGTGCGTCTCGGGTCACGCGCAGTGTAGGGTTCCGTTGTTGCCTGTCTGTTTTAGTAACATCGACATGACACAAACAAAACTAAGGTCTTTAAACCCGAATATTTCGCAAACGACGAATCACTAAAGAAAACCCATATTATTTTTGAACAAGATATCCAACGATACCCCACACTATGGGTTTAACGAGAAAATAAAATTAAATCCCCAGTTTAGGTTAGGGGAGGGGAGGGCGTTGTCGGCGTGATTGATTGATTGATTTATATATACCCATGCCGAATTACAGTTTTCTAGTATTAATGGTTAGTTGATCTAAGCCGAAGACGGACGTGGTGAAACTATAATGGTTCCTTCTTGACTGCGGAACCTTAAAAATAGAACACTACGTTATTCTAAAGTGCGATCCCTGGGTATGGAGGATTTCGTACATTGTTGTATACGTACTAAAGAAGAGTCTAACGGCCGTATTCATAAACGCACTACAAACCTGTTTTAACTAAAATGGCGTTAAAATTCGTTTGTCCTTATCTGTCACTTTGACATTTGTGTTCGTAAGAAAGTGACAAAGCACATTATATTTAGCAGAGGCATTTTGAGTTTTATGAATAAGTGGGTAAGTGATTCACTTTTCGTGATCGGCATCGGCGGTCGTACTTTAGTTACACTACTTACGTACGAATCTGCCATTAAGTAAGTATATCTCGATAACTCGTGCATTCTAGATAATTCCGTTATAACCTAGCACTGTGAAATTAGGGGTAGACAGTAGCTGGGCTGTATGTAGGCTGGGTGTGTCGACCATCGTGTATAAATTAACGTTGATTCGATAAAGTCTGTGCTACATCGAGGTCGCGATACAGTCGCAATGCTGTCGTTGGTCATATAACGCGCGACTTCGCCCCAAAACTTCGCCGTGTACGACCTCCCTTACTCTATTTAATTCTATTAGATCTTATAATGAACACAAGACCTTGCAGGTGGTTTAGGTCCATTGTCTGTCGATTTCAACAGTTGTTGTGGGATTTTTGTAAATCATTTAGAATGGTTATCTAAAACGATAAAGCGATTCAACCTAGATTTTTGCTATTATTGAATGATTGCAATAAGTAGGTCTACCTCTAGCGTACTTGCGAGTATTTTGCACGTATGAATTTCGTTCGGAAAAGCCAAAAATATAACTAAATTTAATTATTTAAAATGTTACTTAAGATATTGACCATAGACAAAACCCTCTAGATTCGCTAGCCAACCAACAAGGCGCTATACCTTGGACTTATTCGGTATGCATATGCTGCAGTTTTGTGTGGAGGGCGTCGAAAGTTTTGTCGATGTTTTTATTTAAATTCTTTACAATGTCTCCCATCAAATCTGAAAAAATATGTTGGTATGCATTATTTTAGAATACGGTATATGACTGATATCAGGAACTTTAAAGTCAACAACGCTTTGTTAGTAAACAGGTTGAAGGGAAATATAAAATAGTGACGACCGCGACCATACCTCCAACAATTCATGCGGTTGACCTCAAACCACTCATTGGATGATTTCAAATATCATTTTATTAAACATGGAACACATTTCATTTTGTCGATATAGATTTTTGGTTTTTTTTTGTCGTTCGGGTAAGTTCAAAAAGATTCAAGCCTAATGTTTCTGTCGTGAACGCTTAATGACGTACCTCAGTTTCCTAGTGGCCGATACTGCTCCAATAGTTAATGCATTTTAATAGAGATCGCAGATCACTATTGTCAATCGTCGTGGGACGTTTAACTTACTATAACAAAACAGTAAAATTATTGCACAGAGGCTGTTTTCAACTTTGATGCTGCGTCAACACTAAAATTCGAAATTATTCATTTGTTTTGACAATATGATTTTTTATTAAAATATAGCCAGTTGGTCCGTGCGTGGGCAAAGAGGACGGCATATTGAGCTAACATTGGCACGCAAGCAAGACATCATTTGAAGAATTGAAGGTTATTGTCACCCTAATCTTTAAAGTTACTGGTTGACACAAATAATTTTCAGATACTTTAAAAATGTACCTACGTAAGTTAAACGTCCCAGTGTTTGACAGCGATCCAATAATGGACACATTCAATCTTAATACTCGCGAGCGTCCCAATATTTGATATCTTGGTTTCAATAATTAACTGCTCGCCCCTATTATATGACATTAAGATTGAATGTTACTTTAATAATATAGGACCAATTATTGTGGGACTCCTTGGGGAGACCTATGTCGAGCAGTGGACATTTACCAACCTCTTTAATTAAACGATATCTATAATAACACTAAATAACATAGATAATAACATAAAATTGTCTTTTTTGATTTTTTTTACATTTAATTTCATTATAAATGATCGTACTTACTATAGCAAATTTCGTAACATTTACTTTATTCAAAACATCATCCCGTCATCCTGTATAAATTTCATAGATTTACTCACGATTATTTTGTTACTTCGTGCGGTATGTCACACGGAAGTTTAAATACTACTTAACATCATCCCTGTGTGCAAAACTACGTCATTTTTACGTCATCCGCATGAATTGTTCGAGCCCTGGTGACGACACAATGTTCTATGGGATAAAAAAGCGTAAATTCTATGTGGCTTGATATTTGAGTGTTTTCGTAAGCCATGTAAAAATAGCGTCTTTACTGTTTTCAAATACGGAACACAAATATTGAATTAAATGTATGAAATGATTACATTCGTTCCAAGCCATGTTTCTATCTGTCGCGTATTCAAAACTGTCATACTACTGTGTAAATAGTTTGAGACGCCGAAGATGCAGGTAGTTTGCCTGGTGTGTGTAAAGTGTGTATGTTCATAGATTCTTATGAAAGCGTTCGTATTATAGCATGAAACGGCACTGTCAACTAACAGAATCTAAGAGTCAATACGCACTGTCGATGTCGACTAGTCGCCGGCGACTTGGTCTCTCCACCAAAACATGCGCGGGCGACTGCGGACTAAGTGCGTAAACGCACATTCAAACTGTAGAAAGCCACGGTCGCCGTCGACTGAGTCGCCGGCGATTGGTCGACAGTGCGTATTGGGTCTAAGGGCGGGTTGCACCAACTTTCGATTACAGTTACAGACCGAGCAACGTTAAACATGGCGGCTGCAGGTGTCATCCCATAGAAACTTGTCAAACTTTCCATACATACAGATTTTAACGAACACCGCTTACGATTACAGACAGTTTTGTGCATCCCACCCTTAATCATTAAAAAAAAATTCGTTCAGCAGCTATTTCATAATGAATTCGTATATATCTACTTACTAACTTTATTCATAGGTGCCTACCTAGATAATCTACCTTACGCGATTTCCCGAATCTATATTTTGGTCATGAATGTCACGATAGGCGATTGTTGCCATGTTTATAGTAGGTATATGATAGATAACCAATGCAATCTACTAATTAATGACGAAGCAAACCAAACATAAGGGTATTGGACAACGATCTTAAACAAGTGGAATACCACCCTTAGATACTATACACAAACAAAATCCCATGTCTAAACCACATTATTATGTGCTCTGACAATCCACTCAATCTCCGCTTCGAAGAGACTGCACTGAAACAAGATTATTTACTGTGCCACCGTTATAGGCGTTAAGACAAGTACAAATTGTAAAGGCTATTTGTTGACGCTCTAAAAATCCTAATCCTAATCCCCAGCACTGTGACAGCAATAAATATGCCAATTGTTCATTTATTATCTATTTTGTTTTTAATGTGTAGATACTGTAAATATTAATATTTTATTGAAGCTGCATCTATGTAGGTAGTGTACATGTATTATTTCACTTTGTATTTATGTTTATTTCTCTTTCACCTGTCCCAAAAATGTAGGTAGTTTATTTATTACATTTGTATGACGTTTCCGTGACTCACCGACGGTGCTGGCTGAAAATCAGCGCTGCGGGTGTCTGACACCTCAGCATAATGCTGAGCCAGTGTCCGGTTCACTGCCGCAGAGACACACTTGTTTCATGTTTTATCTGTTTTTTGTCTATTCTATTGTTTAATGTGTGTCCTGTGTGTTTGTGAATAAATGTATGTCTTTCTTTTCTTCTTTATAAAATGTATTTTCTCATTTATCGCAGGAATGCGAGCAGGATAGACCGCGCGAAGACTGCCCTACCCTTTCCAATTACACAGTGCAGTGAAAGACAGAAAGGTGATGGGGTCGCGATTTCAATGCGACACCGGTTGTAACAACAAGTTGTGATCACAAGGCGAATGCACAGCGACAAGTGAGAAAATATCTGTGCTAGTCGCACAAATCGTTTACACATACACAGTAACCCACACATAGTCCCGAGGCCAGTACCAAAACCGTGTACCTTTGATTTTAATCTTTATGCAGCTCGTCAATTTTTTTGCTTATGTCTTTGATCGTTTTATCAAATGTTTTATTAAACGCCTCCGCAACTGAAAATTAATTTACGATTAAAAGAGATGAAAGACAATCTTTCATTTGCGAATTCATTATCGAAACGAAAATGTCAAGTCTCCACTGTTCACTATTAATAATTTAGTTACGTAGTTACGATTCATGTTTTCCGTGTCTGCGATATATTTAATTGGAAGTATCTTTTAGTATACTGCCTTCGTTACTTTTTGTACACATTCCCTGCCAAGAATCGCTACGCGCGTAGCCGATCCCTTGGTTTTCTTCGTATTGTAGCGGGAGTCGCCTCGGGCCGTAGGCGCCCGCTAGGCGGATTCCTGGCAGTGAAAGTGTTGAAAGTTTACCTATACTCAATTAGTAAAGTGGCGAGACAGCAGTCAGATTACGATAAGTATTTTGTTCGGTCCACTCAGACGCGTGATCACGATCACGAGTGTAGTGGCGAGACAGCGCTGTCTAGTAAACGATCACTGACCTAGTAACAGTCTCTGTTGGTGGCTGTCATTTCTCGCACTATACCCATTGCTCTAAGTGTTCTAATAAGAAAGAGACGGATAGTGCGACAAAAATCGATAGAGCTCGCGCGCCGTCGCGTGATAGCTGTACAAGCCAAGCACTCGAGAAGTGCATTACTTCGCGTCCTGTCCACTTGTAACATTAAAGCTTGAATCACACTGGCGCGGTCTATGGACCGCCACCGCAGGCCGCTCCAGTCTGTGAAGGCCGTAGAGTGCCCGTCTTATCTCGCAAAAGAAGTGACTTGACACCGGCCGCGCTGTCTCGCCACTACTCATTGATGAAATCTCACTTGCGGAATTCCATGATAACAACATATTCTTTAGCTATATCGGGATAGCAAAGGAATATATTGTACTACGTAAATAATAGTACTAAGTACAGAAGGTTCTCTGTTAACAAATCCCCTGTTTAGATATGCGGAACGACCCTAAATATGGTCACCTCTTTCTATCGTATGCAACGGGCTGCGATAGAACGCGTGCTTGCCGTAGCAGCGCTAACACACCCCCTGAGGCCGGCGTGTACTTGTAGCGTCGCGACCAAACCACGGAGTGAAACGCCCCCACCTATACTCAAGTATACCTAATCGCGGCATGTCCCTATAGTATCCGCGAAACCAAGTGGCGAGTCAGATCATAAATAATTGGATCATGCTATCTCTTTCGCACCTGCACTGCCCTACGGAGCGGGCCGTGCAACAGCAGTACTGACTTTTATTGCCTGACTCGCCACTTGGTTTTGCGGGTACTATAGTGACGTGAGAATGTGAAGGGTACCTGCGCTAGCGGCGGCGTCGATCTGGTTGTGGTGCTTCTGGTAGTAGGGGCGGATGACGCGGTTGTAGATGATGAGCGAGCCGTTCAACTCGTTGGGCAGGTAGCACCATATGATGAAGATGCACTGCGGATGACAGATAAAAAAAAATAGTACATTGTCTACAATATAAGAACATTAAGACCAGACTTTAAGGGTCGATACGGTCCCGGAATTAAAAGATTCGTCAATTTGTTAACCATCCTTAAAATTAAGTCGAAAACTGATGACCCTTTTCCTGAAATTTTCAAGCGTCGGGAATACCCAAAAGCAACATTTGAAAATGGAATGCAATGCAACGCAACGCAGCGGATAGATTTGAGGAACTCTTCTAGTAATTAAGAAGAGTCTTCCTCAAATCTATCGGCTATTTTAGACATGTTTAATATACTACTAATAAATCCACGGTTAAACTCACATATTTAATGTCACTACAGGCGACATGTTTTGAACTCTTCTGGAGTTCTTCATCAGGATGTACGTATCAAGCGACACCGTGGATTTATTAGTAGTATTCTAGACATGTATCACGAAAGTTCATATTCGAAGAATCTTCTTCCTAAATATGCGAGTACTTTGACCCAAAGACGTCACTGGCACATGGCAAAAGATGCAGCCAGCAATAAGCATTCGTTTTCTTAATGCTAATCATAGTAATGATGTAATCTTATTGAACAACAAAAGAATACGGTGATTTACACATCAAGAATGGAACGTATTGCCGTGTGAACAGATCTCAGGTGGCAGGTAGCCAGCAAATCAAATGTCACTAATAGTAATTAGTTTTAAGACTTAATTAATTGACAACTTAAAAGTAAATAATTATACCACTCCGCCTTACTAATTTATATTAATCTTGCAAATCTATGGTATGGTATGGTATTTAATTTTCTGAAAGAGAATTAAGAAGTAGCACTGAAAATTTAATTTCATTTGTAGCCTTTCCCGTTTGGGAATACAGCATGACTTTTTGTATAAATGTATATTGTGAGAAGAATGTAGCAATGACAGACAGCTTACGTACATAAGTATGTGGCCAATAAAATAAAGTGAGTATCTACAATTTAACAGGACCTTGGCGACATCCGATGTCTATGGAACAGCAAATTGTGGATCCAAATGCATGCCAGAATGGTAATAGAGTTTGATCAAGTTTTTTTGTTAACGAGCGAGCTAAGCGAACGAAGTTCTCTGTTTCATCTAGGGCCAAAATTATTTTGTATGTCCGGCTGTTCTCCCCTACAGCGGGCCTAATTAAGATGGTTGCCATTTTATCACTTATCGTTGTGGATAATACATCCGTCACTCTCGCACTCGCATACTTGTCAGAACGTGACGGATGTCTTATCGACAGCGATAAGTGATATAAAGAATGAATGAAATTTTTTGTGTAGTTTCAATAATTCGTTTCATTGCCTATTCAGTTTTACAAAAAAAATAAGACTAGCTTTTGTATGTCCGGCTGTTCTCTTTAGGTCACAGTTTTCAATAGATCCTCGTGAAAATTTAAGTCCCCAATCCGCACTGGCCCAGCGTGGGGACTACTGCCCGTTCCCTCTCATACATGAGAGGAGGCCTGTGCCCAGCAGTGGGATGAAAATTTAAGTGCAGGTTCAATAATTATAAAGATATTTTGCCGATTCAGTTTTACATTTTTTTTTTAACTAGCAACTAGTTTAGATGGTTTCGATTTTTTATACTTTTATCAAGTTGGTATCAACACGTTTGGTGCATAGGGCACCCTGGGTGGAACGGGGGACAGACGCCGGACATACGAAATAACTTTTGCCCCTGCGTTTATTCGCTTCGCTCGCTGGTTCAATAACATTAACTAATCTATGCAACGAATGAAGAACAAAAAATACGTATCGCAACAAAGCATAGATCTACGTGCGTACGATGTACGTGGCTTTAGATGAATCTGCTACTGAAATACGATGTAGATACGGCGTTTTTCATTGACTGTTAGAATAATGAACAGATACGACCTTGCACTGAATATGTGCGAACAAAGAACTCGCAGTGGCGTGCAAAGTGGACATCACATCACTAAACTGCTGTTAGCTCATCAGGTTAAGGTACGGTTCCACGCTCGACTGCAGCTATAACCTACCCGATTTGTAAGCCGAAACCTGATCATCGTTTTTAAACAAAGAGTTCCGGCGTTTCTTTACATATGATATAAAGCTATAGGTACAATTTCACAAACTTTACCTCTTTACACAAAGAAAGAAAGTGCTTATTCGTGACAAAACCCGCATACACATATTTGTCACGAAATGGTCACAAATCAGCGTAATGCTAATAACATAAGAGTAGTATAGATATAATGAATGTTTATCGACATTAGTGTCGTTTACCAAGAACACTATCAGTTAAAATGAAATTTAAAATTTGTAAGTATCGGTTCAGGTGCAAATATTTTTTAGTCATCTTGCATGAATCACTTCACAAGAATTAGTCGTACCTACTAAGAAGGGCGTATATTTTATGACATATATCAACGATAAATGGTGCACCACAAACGAGATAAAAATACCAATTTAAAAGTAATGATTAAATATCATTAGGTACACTTTATTATCAGTTCACTATTTGATATGGTCTACTCAAAATCCTAATTAAGGTACCATTGTTTTAAGTGGCTACTAATTACGAAAAAACACAATAACAAATTCACTTATAATGTCATTTAGGTACATTAAAAAGTAATTTATTTATTACTTCAATATAAAGTAGATAAAAGTCTTAGAACGTCGTATTTCACAATATATCCAAAATGTATGATACTTTATATTATCTTAGTAAAAGTGACTAATACCTACTGATAAATATTTTGACTGTGATATTCGTTATCAAGTCTAGCGTGTAGGTAGATAATGTAATGTTAGTTTCGAATTTTAGACAAACGTTAGAAATAATATGCCATTTTTGGATTCAAACAAACTTTGCTAAATCAAAAACTAGTATATTATTTGATCCTTTGCATGTGAGAGTTATTAAAACTATTAATAATACTAGCTTCTACATGCGACTCCGTCCGCGCGGAACTCGTTTACATCGCGTTTTCATACAAACTTTCACACCCCATTTCAACCCCTTAGGGGGTGATATCAGGGATAAAAACTATCCTATGTCCTTCCCCGGGACTCAAATTATATCGATTCGGAATTCCATCACAATCGGTCCAGCTGTTCAAGCGTAAAGGAAGAGGTAATAGACAGACACACTTTCGCATTTATAATAGGTATAATAATAGTATGGATTACCTAACACACAGTACGATACTAACAATTCAAGTTTTTTTTTTCTGCGGCCCGTTATTTAATTATGCGTGATTCCAAGTTGTGACTCGATATTGAAAAACAGATTAAATACCTATGAAATAAAAATAGATGATGATCTTATCGACATTGACTGTATTACTGATATTGACCAAAACCTGACATCAACAATTGAACACAATAATGGCAGTCACCTGTGGAGATAGTTATTGTAATCAAACGTGAAAAAATTAAATAATGCTGCATTTACAAAGTCAGTGTCTTTGTAAAGTAAACCTTGTTGATAAGATTTGAAGAGCCAATGTAATAGGTAAAAATGCTTCTATTTATAATTTGATATACACTCAGATTCGAATGCCATCTGGCATGACAAAATCTTGGCATAATAATTAAGTATGGTATGGTTGAAAAAATAAAAGATCTGAATGATTGCTTACAAACTTATTATACCACTTGAGTAACTAAAAGAACCATCTTACCTTACCTCTAAAAAAAAGTCGCTTGAATGACATATACTTAATCGTGATTATGCACTTTTGATATCACAGCAAGGCACACAAGGCAATGATACCTACACATGGAGAAAGATTACAGTTTTATCTTTTGAGGATGACATAAAACCACCATTACCTGTCATAATGTTGAATTCGAATTAAAATATTCCATAAATTATAGTTGCGGTTATTTAGTGGCACATTTTTTTAAAAGCTGTCAGTGGAATTGGAATCTTCTATCTAGGACGTTAGAGTTGCTTTTTGAATGGACTAATTTGATACAACTCAGCCAACTGATGAAGTGATATCAAGTATAGATGACTCTTTGTTTAAAGTGCAGTTAAACAGGTAGGGCCAGTACATACCTATTCATCATTGATACATCTATACTTATATTATAAATGCGAAAGTGTCTTTCTCTTCACACTTAAACCGCTGCACGCTGAACTGATTTAGATGAAATTTGATATAGAGATAATTTGAGTCCTGAGGAAAGACATATCCCGGAAATCATCCTCTAAGGGGGTGAAATGGGGGTGAAAATTTGTTTGCAGCTGACATAATAGGTTCATGCAAATGGAGTTGCGGATAGAAGCTAGTAGAGTTATAAAAATTAAAGACCTTTGTGTCATTCTTGCATGTGAATATTGTGAATATAGAAATGTAACCAAATGTATTGCTATTGCTTGTCATGATGTTAAAGCACTAGCATAAGCAGTGTAATATCAACTGTGATATTAAAAAAAACATCTTCACACTACCATATAGGTAATGACGTCATTCCATATATATAACATTAGAATTTTAATGGACAAATTCATCTATGTTACTTTGTTTCTCTAGAATATTAAAGTGAAATATTCTACTTATTTCGATCATTGAGTGCTTTTTGAATATAACAATGATATTGTTTTTGCTTTTTAATGTTGTTTTGATTGAAATTGTATCAGAAGTACCGCACGATTATCCTATTCTTATATGTAATTCTATTTATTTGAATAGTCGATTACATCAGCGATATGCCATTCATTTCATGATATATATTATTTTTCATTACCATAAAGTGTTTTATATTCAATTTAGAGTTAGTATGGATATATTTAAAAAAATGTTTTGTAAGATGCTGGTATGGCAGCTATATCCGTAAATGTAGCGTGGTATTGTGTACAGTCAGAATCATATTGTCAGTAGCAGCCACATATATTGTAACACACCCTTATTCTTACAGTAGTAAACACCAAAATACTTGGCTATTATGTTTGCTACTTACTATGCTGACTGGACATAAACAATCGTTTATTCCTGTGGTCAGTTGCTAGAGCTAAAAATGCATTGTTTCATCTGTTATAAGACTGATGAGTTCAGCTCCCTAATGGTGATACAATAAGATGACACAGGTATGGTGTTACCTGTGACTGCCACACTTCGGTTGTTGATTTGGAACACTTGAGAGATTGACACACAGACATAATGTTTTTTATAACATGACTGGGAAAATAGAATAAAACAGGTCACTCATTTTTTGAAGTTGAATGTTGCTCAACATGTTTCGAACCAATACCATTTCATTCTATTTTAATATGATGAGACTCATGGGAGTTTTCAATTAAAATATGACTAGTCAAGTTGGGCCCTGAAGGGATACATGGATGTATCACTATTAAATGTTGTTGATTAATATCAATGTTATATTTTCTTGATCATTGAGTCTTCAAATAAATATCGTGAGTAGAATGTGGTGTAAATACACACATTGGAATCAAACCTCAAAAGAAGATATACAGGTACACAGTGACACTTTCACCTAAATGCACTTTTTGGAACGTGAGTAAATTTTGTGATAACTGAGATCGCAACAAGCAATAGAGTATATATATATATATTTTTAATTTAGCAGTGTTATAACACCTGGTTGGGCTATCTGAGTTAATAAACAAATTATTTTGGCAACCGAACCAGAACTCACAAATTAGAAAACAAATTGTATTTCTTTTAAGTAAATTAACCGATAAGATGTAAAACTATAAACCAATAGAATGTAATTATTAGACAGATTGTTACTAGGTGTAGCACATTAGGTAGATATGTACTGTTATTAAAAAAACTTCACATATCTAGATAGTGCAAGGGAATAAGTCTTGAGATCATTACAATTTTGAAGCTTTTAGCCCCACAAAAATAATTGTGTAGCTGACCATACCATGTCACTATGATAGTCATGCAAGTTTTATAATTATAAGCATAATAATGTATACATTTTTTTCTCTTTAATTCAACAGATTAAATAGTCGCAACCCATTTCCATAATTATGCAATGATGTTCATTATAATTATTGTATTAGGGCATTTTACATATTTTCACCTTTATAGCCACATTAATTAACTTCAATCGACAACGGAATCGTCTAGGCCTGCATTAAAGTGATGAGTAATGTAATTAGTAACATATGGAAATGTACTGACCTTTATTAACCAATAAAGCGGGAACCATCCCACGATGAAGTCGGAGAAGTATTCAACGACGGAGAAGCACGCGTACACCACCCAGTACGTCAGCCACTTGGTGTCGTCGTCCTTCTGAGGAGACTCCAGGGCCCTCATCGACATGTATGCGGGGTACACGAACCCAATCGAGTTGCAAATCAGCTCAGCGCCGAATCCAAACACTAAATATAAACCGGTGAACGCCACCAGACCTGCCAACACAAAAGAACGTCAAAATCCCGCTAAGGATATAAATAAACGCTAAAGAAAAAAAGGCTTACCGACGAAAAGGTATAATCTGTTAACGCCGGTTCTCTCTTCCAGTTTCTCGAAATAACGGGTCCATGGCTTGCTTTTATCGGTCAGCTGACGTTCTACGGCCTCCCTGTACTCTAGCAATTTGGCACTCATGGTTGGAATACGGTGTGAGGCGTTGATGAGTTAAAACCGGCGGACAGTCCACGGCCACGACTCGTTGACAAGTAATGGCTGACGCTAACTTTTTTTCCAATGTTGCCACTTAATTATAATGTCGTGGCTTAGTAGTTTTTAAAATGTTATGCGATTGATGATTACTTTAAAAAAGAACCAACTTGTTAAACATAAGTAGAAAGTTGTTGAAATATTGTGAGTGGAGAAACATTTTCATGAAAGTCATAGCACGTTTTTACTTGAGTATGGTGACTAGGCAGTTACACACCTACTTTGGCAACATTGCGCCTTGTCACTTTGCAAGGAAGAATAATAGAACATGGAAGCCGCGTCGAAATAAGAGCTAGGTAACAGCTATCTTATTCACTTGCGTATATCTATTGCCGCGTTTATACGCTTGCGATGGCTTGGCGCGTGAGCAGGACGCAGCTATGCGTTAGAGGGAGAGGGCTATAATTCGATCTCATTCGTTTACATAGCTGCGTCCTGCTCACGCGCCAAGCCATCGCAAGCGTATAAACGCGGCATATAGTTGACCTGAGAGTGAAATCCCGACCAGGAACATAAACAACCTGCCTAGAACCTTGCCGCAACAAGCCGACGTATTTACGTCACTATATGATCGAATTAAAAAAATATGATTATGACAAAGTTCTACGCAGGTTTTTTATTTTCCTGGTCGGGCTGTAGACCCCAATCCGTTCTCGGTTTCACATTTTCGTAGGTTGTCACTAAAATGAACTCAAATGGATCTCTTTTGTATCTCTTTTAATTCAGCAAAATTTAATATGTCATCTTTATTTGGTAGTAAGTTTCATAACGTCACAACTTAACTTGCTCGCATTATAGTAGCTGTCTTATTTGGTGTAATTAAACGGACCGTCTCGGAGAAAATTAATTATTTTGTGTATTGTTCCGCTGTGAATGATTTAGATACAGTAAAATTTACGTTTTTTACCGTTTATTGTTGTAAATAAGCAAATGTCTTGTGCAATTTAAGGTTGCACGTCCCGTACAGGACGAAAAGAAAATGTCCAGGAACCATTCAGCTTTCACCCGTAACTTTCGATAGATTTTAATGTTATTAATGTAATAATCTGAGCTAAAATTAATAATCAGTATTAGAAGTTTATGTAAATATCATCATATCAATTGGTCGTGCAAAATCGGCACGTATGATTAAAGAGGTTATGTTTATTTACATAGTGATGTGTATTTTTTATAGAACTCAGGACAATAACTTATCGACATTGACATGGATGTATTTATTAGTATATAGAAAAATCTGTGTTGGAACATAGGAAATTACAAGTTTGCTGAAGAATGACAACAAAATGGCTTTCTGGTTGTCCCATGTAGACAATTTAATGTTGCATTTATGTACTTGTCTAACAAAACTTGACTATTTGATTTTAGTTTCCCAAAGGATGAAGAAATAAAACAAAAATAATTAAAGCATGTTAAAAAAATTGGACATGAAACATCCATCGTCGCGTCTGTTCAAGATGATTCATAGGACTGCCAAGGAAGGTTACAGAAAATCTACTATAAAGTGACCTTGATTTGGTTGGAAGCCATGTTTCCGACACGTATCCACACGTGCCCAATCACGCTGCAAGACTGCATGCAGGCCTGCCGATTTAGCTCGTGTAGCGTCTCCTTATGATAATAGTTTGGTATGATTTCTGAACGTATGCTACTTATTTTTTTTTAAATATTTTGCTTTTATGACGATTGAAGGAAACCGTTTTTCACACAGTGCATTTATTAAACTATAAATAAATGAGTACAATTTAGTTTGGTTGTATAATTTACGATAAACAAGTCGACACAGTAACATCCCTAGCAAAGGACAAAACTTGTGACAACCTACACAATTGAGGAATAACAAATGTATATACATCTCTTTCGAACGCGTTAGTACGGCGTAAGCACAGATTACAGAGAAAAGCAGATAGGCCCTAATAAGCTGAACGTTTTCTATACATCCGATCTCTTCTCACTTATGTACTGAACGACAAGTAAGAAAGGGATAGAACCATGTTATCTGACAGGTCTTCATACGTCATTGTCTCCGCTTTCTCGCTCGCACGAGTGCAGCGAATGATATTGTGTTACAAGATATCGACATCGATATTTACTTTCCATATATTCGTCATCTGCATCGGTCATAAATAAATTGTATCGCCATACATTTGTATTGAGATACAATTTAACACATTAACCTATACAATACATGTATACAAAATGACATTTACGGCATTTACCACAATAAAAACAATAAATATAAACGAAACATCAATTAATTGTATGATAAAACCATCACCGTGAAATTGACCAATTTTTATTTTATAAACACTCCAAAATGAATATGTATATGATTCAAAAGCATATTGTCTCCTGAACACCATACTATATTCATAAAAAATATATAGCTCAATAAAATAGTTAAAAAACCCATTCTACGACATGGTTAATGGATAGCCTGCACCTTATGTTACAGAAAAAAAGCTCTGCTGTCACAATTTCAATTTGACATTAACGTAAATTGTTTACTATCGATGTAAACGACTGTTACCTAACGAAATAAAATTAAATTAAATCGATATCAAAAACGCTTTCAATAGCCTAGAAAGGGACACTATTCTCAACGAAACCTTAGAGCAAACTCCTTCTCTTTACCCTTTCATTTACCAATGTTACGCCTCCTCAAGTAATCTTTTCTTCTCAGGCAGTTTAATACAGTCGCAAGTTGGTGCCCAGCAGGGCGACCCATTAGGGCCCTTGATGTTTTGTCTCGGCATCCAAAAGATTATTTCTGGATTAAAGGCGCCCCTTAACGTGTGGTATCTGGATGATGGCACTATAGGAGGAAGTCCAGAAGTGGTCTTAAACGACTTGAAAACATTGATACCTGCCTTGAAGAAAATTGGTCTTGAAATAAACCCGTCTAAGTGCGAGTTTTATACTTGCAGTTTTTTAGACACCAACTCTCTCGCAGAAATAGAGTCACTTTTACCTGGCATTAGACAAATACACGAACATTCTTTCAATTTACTGGGTGCTCCAATTTTCACCGAGGGTGTTAGTTCGGCCCTTCAAGCCAAAAGACAAGCACTTTCGGCGGCACAGGAACATTTGACACAATTGTCGGGACATGTTTCCCTTATCCTGCTGCGAAACTGCTTTGCTCTGCCTCGCATGGTGTATATGTTACGGACGTCTCCAACTTGGCTTTATGACACGGATTTGAAATCGTTCGATGACACTATTAAATCTTGTTTAGAGTCAATACTCAATGTGAGTTTAGACGACAAACAATGGTGTCAGGCGGCTCTGCCAGTTCGGTACGGTGGCTTGGGCGTGCGTCGGGTCCAGGACATAGGTCTGGTAGCCTTTTTAGCGTCGGCACATGGTTCGTCGGATCTTGTTGCTCGAATATTATCATTTGATGGCAGCAGCATTCGAGTTCCATTCGTAACCGAGGCCCTGGCTAAGTGGGCGACACTATGTCCGTCTAATGATCATCCGGATAGCTTAACGGTCCAAAGAGGATGGGACGATATTCTATGTCAGCAAACGTTTTCTCATTTGTTGAGTGATGCCTCGGGGACTGACCTAGCACGTCTCAAGGCTCTCACAAAGCCCGAATCCGGTGCGTGGCTGCATGCCTTGCCTTCCCCTCAACTCGGCACTTTGCTCGACAACGACTCCCTGAGGATAGCAGTTGCTTTAAGGCTGGGGAGCAAGGTATGCGAAGCGCACCGATGCGTTTGTGGGACAATGGTGGAGGAGAATGGCCACCACGGGCTAAGCTGCAAAAGATGTGCGGGTCGGTTCCCTAGACACCATTCTATCAATGAGATCGTGCGTCGGCTATGGTGTCCGCCAACGTACCGTGCATCCTGGAGCCCCCGGGTCTGTCTCGGACTGACGGAAAAAGACCGGACGGGTTGACGTTGGTTCCCTGGCAGAGAGGGCGGTGCCTCCTATGGGATGCAACTTGTGTTAGCACTTTTGCAGCGTCCCATCTAAAGCACACAATTAAGTCAGCTGGTTCGGCGGCCGAAAATGCCGCCAAGCTCAAACACGCAAAGTACTCTGCCTTGGAACCGACTTATGATTTCGTTCCGGTTGCTGTGGAGACAGCTGGGCCCTGGGGCAGTGAGGCTCTCGGGCTGTGCAAGGAGTTAGGCAGACGATTAAGGGACAGGGGCCTTGACCCCCGCTCCGGGTCATGGCTCGTCCAACAGGTCTCCATTGCTGTTCAGCGAGGCAATGCCGCTAGCATTTTGGGGACCTTTGGTTCGGGCTTGACGCAGAGCGGGATGTACTCGTAGTATTACTTTTATTTATTTTTACGTATTTTAATTTTATCATTCTTTACACCATTGTATTCCGACTTGATTTGTAATTCATATTATGATAATGTCCATATTGTTATTTTAAACTAATTAAAGATTCTATATTATAGAGATAGAGAGTATAAATAAACAGTACAAAAGTTAATGTGGGAGGTGTACGGAAGTAGCAAAATAAACCTTCTGCTCACTCGCATCTGTATTTCCAGTCTCTGTATCTCAAACTTACCAAACGCCTCGCCTACATAAAATTCACGCCGATAACATGTCGACAATATAAACTTTAAAATAATTACAGCACTATAAGTGTCAACTTGACGTTGACGTCTCAGCAAAATTGTTCACCACAGTGTTGAAATTTCAACACTGTGGTGAACAGTAGATGGCATGAACCTAAAATACTATGGACGGGCTGTACACACACAGTGAGGGACGGAAAAGCTCTTATGGAGCTAAATTAAGAACTCGTCTTAAAATGACTTGCCATAAAAAAACCTATTAAATTTGGACGGGTAATGGTTTGTGTGCAATGGCTGTGGCAAACAAAAAAAAAGTGGAACCATGACAAGGACAGTGAATGATATTTCTCTTTCTGTCACGCTTATCGAGATTTGTATGCTACCAGCTCCCTCGCAAGTGGTATTATTATTACCATAGCCTGTCCAGAGTATTCTACATTCATGGTAGAATGAGACGAGTCCTCAATACTCAAAATACTATTTGACTCATTCTAACTCGCCTCAGCTGACCATAAGAAGTGACAGGTGGTGACAGAGACAACTATATGAAACATCGTCTTGCTTTATACTGCGCGTCTGTATTAGTATAGACCTTACCCATAGGCCCATAGGGGCGTAAGGAAGTAAAGTACTATTTTGACGTTCCTTCCATGTTTTATTATTCTTCCAAGTCATTTTGCGACATTTTTGACTTTGACAACATGACAACAGTCGGTATGGTAGAATTAGTAGAAAATTAAAATCGCTATGCTATGCTATCGCCATTATCGCCCCACCGCCACCGCTGTGTTGTTCCGCGATTAGCGTTCAGCGTTACATTAGTTGCATACAAAGCGGTGTGTGGAATTATCGCGTTTACTTATCACCCAAGTTTGGAAAAATGGCAGATAAACTGGCAATCGAACAATTAATTGACACAATAAAGAAGCACCCCGTTCTTTATGATACCACACTAGGATGTCGAAAAGATTTAAAAGAGGCACTATGGGAAGAAATAGCTGATTCGTTCGACATTGATGGTGAGTTTCGTTTGACCATAAAGTGAAGTCATTGTCTATGTATGTATATATTTCCAAAATATATAATCCATAATTATAAAATGGGAAAGTGTGTGTGTGTTTGTTTGTTCGTATGTCCGTCTTTCACGGCAAAACGGAGCGATGAATTTTTAAGTGCATGGGGATAGTTGAAGGGATGGAGAGTGACATACCTAGGATAGTTTTTATCCCCGAAATCATTCCCTATGGGGGTGAATTGGGGGTAAAAGTTTGTATGGAGCTGCGACATAAACGAGTTCCACGCGGACGGAGTCGCGGGTAGAAGCTAGAGAAGCTAATATAGTAATAAAACGAACAAATAAGATATCCACAACGCAGGCTTCGTCTAAAACACAGTCGGCATCTGCAACACGTACACTTCATCAAAATACCCACCACACAGGCAATCAGCCCCAGGCATCGTCAGTAATGGTCAGTAGCATGCTTACATATAATATAATCCGCAACAATTGCATCAACATCCAATTTGTGGATGTCAACCGTGTTGTCGCATTTTACAGATCCCCGGGAAGGGAAGGCAGGTACCTACCTGGCGCCAAAGTACCTATCCTCGCGGCATTTCCTTTCCCCGCTGCACTGCCAATAAAATATGCTGGACGAGGTACGAGCCAGCCCTGGGATCGCAACCTCTCTCTCTCTCAAAAGTTTTTCGCCTCAGAGCACCAGGGGCCACTAAGTCGTAAGCCGGCTCCAAGTTTGCGAACTTGGTACCTATGCTTGAGCTTCGCTGCGCTCTCGACAGTCCCACCACACACCCTCGACAGGCACACGGTGCGTAGGGCTAGCGAACGTGCTTGCATCCCAAATGAGACTGCGGCCCCTCTCATGGAACCAGTGTTACCCGTCCGGCCTCTTACCATCCGTCCTGCTCAAACCTTGAGGCTCTAACACGCAGGGTAGATTTGCGGACACCAATGCTCGACATATAATGTTATTTATCGAATGGTGTCTGGAAAACCTACCTGCACAGCGACCGCAACTTAAACTATGGTGGCCGTTCGCCTCCATTGTAGCTCCACAAATGCACTGATGTGACCTCTAGCCTATTACACTAAGTTTTACGTCGGACATAAAGCATTTGTCCCTCTTGCACTCGCATATTTGCCAGAATGGGACGAACGCTTTATGTCCGACATAAAACTTAGTGTGCTAGGGGGTGTGGTTCACACACCGAACACCCCAGTCTTAGTGCAGCCTCAATCCTAAGGGAATCGTTATCGAGAACCGTTCCCCAATGCGACGATGGCAACGCATGCAGCCAAGCCCCAGATTCCTGCTCCCTCACTGCCTTCAACAGTTCAACTCCTAAAGATACTTCTAACAGACTATCAAACGCCCTGATGCATAATAGTTCCTCCCACGCTCTTTGAATTTTTAAAGTAGTGAGTTGTGCATAATTAGGACACCAAACCCTTAATTGGTTATTGGTATTGCGCCAGATAATGATTACACTACATTGTATAAAATAAGATACCTATGCTATCAACTAATTAACGAACAATTTCAAAATTTTATCGCTCCGAGGCGGATTCGAACCGACGACGCCAGACATACGCAGGCCGCGTTTTCCTCATCTGCTCCCAACCAACTGAGCTATCAGAACGATCCGTCTCGGTTTTCAATAATTTCTCTCTTACAACGCCTTATAAATAGAGGCGTGTAGAGACCTCTATCTAGAAAACTCCGGTTTCCTGACGGCACCAACGTCTCAAATTATATTGAGAGATGTCAGGAACTAACGAGGTAACGAAGCGCAAACAAATTAATATATTTTATGCTGTTTTAGCATAGGCACAGTTTTCCCAGTCTGATTCTCAGGAACAACATTTGTACTTACTTAGGTACTTCTATTTCGAATAGGTATACCTACATTTTCTTCTTGGACGTTCGATACGATTTATTGCGTGTTATTAACCAATGAATGTCGTAGGGTACCTAGGTGCATATTACATTTTACGATATGTTGGACACCACTGGACTAATTATGTCAATATACTACTAACATCATAGGCACATTGGTTAGCAGTTGACGCGATATCGCATCCCTAACTATAGGGGATATTTGCGCCTCGGCAACGAATGGGTTAAATGATTACTTCACATCACACACATCATCAGCCTATATACGTCCCACTGCTGGGCACAGGCCTCCTCTCATGTATGAGAGGGAACGGGAATGATTACTTACTTACATAAAATTAACATATTTTAGATATTCAGAGCAATGACGCGTAATTTAACGTCGGAGAGGCAACCGGATGGCTCGCGGTATTTGAGCTCCCGAAGTGTTGTGGAACCGCCCTGTGCAACTCGAACTGATCCAACTGTGACTGGTTCGGAAATAGGAGGGTGTAATAGAGTGGGCATGCTCGCTGGCGGATTTCTGTGTGTATTTTTATACAAAGAGAGAGAGAGAACGACATACTTTTATTTCATACCCAAAGTTAGAAAATTGATTAGATAAATGAAGGGGAGAAGGAAGACAATAAAGTTAACATGCAATCGTATAAACAGTCTGTAACGGTGACTTATTTCATCTACAGATATTGTATGAATCATTTCATATATCGATACCTAAATAAAATTCCTGCTTTTGCAATCCGGCATGGCTGGAAGCGTAGGGCGACATACGAATGTCAACCTTAATAACTAGTACCTTAGAAACTAAATGAAAAGAAACAATACGACCTTTCGTCATCAGGCAATGCGTTAGCGCTTTAATACTACAATCAAATTTAAACCTTATTGCTAAATATTTAAGGTTGCTAATGGGTAGAAGTGATTGATGATACCACCAACGTCTAGCCTCGTAACCCTGCTGACCCTTGTGTCCCCAAGTCGTGTCACTCGTGTCGCCCGTGTCCCCAAGTCATGTCACTCGTGTCACCCGTGTCCCCAAGTCGTGTCACTCGTGTAGCCCGTGTCCCCAAGTCATGTCACTCGTGTCGCCCGTGTCCCCAAGTCATGTCACTCGTGTCGCCCGTGTCTCCATGTCATGTCACTCGTGTCCCCCATGTCCCCAGGTCATGTCACTCGTGTCACCCGTGTCCCCAGATCATGTCACTCGTGTCGCCCGTGTCCCTATCTCATGTCGCTCGTGTCACCCGTGTCCCCAGGTCATGTCATCCGTGTCCCCAAGTCATGTCACTCGTGTCGCCCGTGTCCCTATGTCATGTCGCTCATGTCGCCCGTGTCCCTATCTCATGTCGCTCGTGTCACCCGTGTCCCCAAGTCATGTCACTCGTGTCACCCGTGTCCCCAAGTCGTGTCACTCGTGTCGCCCGTGTCCCCAAGTCATGTCACTCGTGTCGCCCGTGTCCCCATGTCATGTCACTCATGTCCCCCATGTCCCCAGGTCATGTCACTCGTGTCGCCCGTGTCCCCAGGTCGTGTCACTCGTGTCGCTCATGTCATGTCACTCGCGTCCCTCGTATCCCCTAGCACCATGTCGCTCGTATCCCTCGCGTCCCTAGCACCATGTCGCTCGCGTCCTTCGCGTTCCTTAGCTTCATGTCACTCGTGTCCCTCGTATCCCTCGCGTCCCTAGCACCAAGTCGCTCGCGTCCTTCGCGTTCCTTAGCTTCATGTCACTCGTGTCCCTCGTATCCCTCGCGTCCATTTTAGCGTCATGTCACTCGAGTCCCTCGCGTCCCTAGCACCGTGTCACTCGCGTCCCTCGTATCCCCCAGCACTATGTCGCTCGCGTCCCTAAAACCATGTCGCTCGTGTCCCCGCGTCTGTTAGGTTCATGTCACTCGCGTCCCTCGTATCCCCTAGCACCATGTCGCTCGTATCCCTCGCGTCCCTAGCACCATGTCGCTCGCGTCCTTCGCGTTCCTTAGCTTCATGTCACTCGTGTCCCTCGTATCCCTCGCGTCCATTTTAGCGTCATGTCACTCGAGTCCCTCGCGTCCCTAGCACCGTGTTACTCGCGTCCCTCGTATCCCCTAGCACCATGTCGCTCGTATCCCTCGCGTCCCTAGCACCATGTCGCTCGCGTCCTTCGCGTTCCTTAGCTTCATGTCACTCGTGTCCCTCGTATCCCTCGTGTCCATTTTAGCGTCATGTCACTCGAGTCCCTCGCGTCCCTAGCACCGTGTCACTCGCGTCCCTCGTATCCCCTAGCACCATGTCGATCGTATCCCTCGCGTCCCTAGCACCATGTCGCTCGCGTCCTTCGCGTTCCTTAGCTTCATGTCACTCGTGTCGCTCGTATCCCTCGCGTCCATTTTAGCGTCATGTCACTCGCGTCCCTCGTATCCCCCAGCACCATGTCACTCGCGTCCCTCGCGTCCCTAGCACCGTGTCGCTCGCGTCCCTCGTGTCCCTTAGCTTCATGTCGCTCGTATCCCTCACGTCCCTAGCACCGTGTCACTCGCGTCCCTCGTATCCTCTAGCATCATGTCGCTCGTGTCCCCGCGTCTGTTAGGTTCATGTCACTCGCGTCCCTCGTATCCCCTAGCACCATGTCGCTCGTATCCCTCGCGTCCCTAGCACCATGTCGCTCGCGTCCTTCGCGTTCCTTAGCTTCATGTCACTCGTGTCCCTTGTATCCCTCGCGTCCATTTTAGCGTCATGTCACTCGAGTCCCTCGCGTCCCTAGCACCGTGTCACTCGCGTCCCTCGTATCCCCTAGCACCATGTCGCTCGTATCCCTCGCGTCCCTAGCACCATGTCGCTCGCGTCCTTCGCGTTCCTTAGCTTCATGTCACTCGTGTCCCTCGTATCCCTCGTGTCCATTTTAGCGTCATGTCACTCGAGTCCCTCGCGTCCCTAGCACCGTGTCACTCGCGTCCCTCGTATCCCCTAGCACCATGTCGCTCGTATCCCTCGCGTCCCTAGCACCATGTCGCTCGCGTCCTTCGCGTTCCTTAGCTTCATGTCACTCGTGTCGCTCGTATCCCTCGCGTCCATTTTAGCGTCATGTCACTCGCGTCCCTCGTATCCCCCAGCACCATGTCACTCGCGTCCCTCGCGTCCCTGGCACCGTGTCGCTCGCGTCCCTCGTGTCCCTTAGCTTCATGTCGCTCGTATCCCTCACGTCCCTAGCACCGTGTCACTCGCCCTCGTGTCCCCTAGCACCATGTCGCTCGTATCCCTCGCGTCCCTAGCACCATGTCGCTCGCGTCCCTCGCGTTCCTTAGCTTCATGTCACTCGCGTCCCTCGTATCTCTCGCGTCCATTTTAGCGTCATGTCACTCGCGTCCCTAGCACCGTGTCGCTCGCGTCCCTCGTGTCCCTTAGCTTCATGTCACTCGCGTCCCTCGTATCCCCTAGCACTATGTCACTCGTATCCCTCGCGTCCCTAGCACCATGTCGCTCGCGTCCCTAGCACCATGTCGCTCGCATCCCTTGCGTCGCTTAGCTTCATGTAACTCGTGTCCCTCGCGTCGCTCGCGACGCTATCACTCGTGTCGCCGGCCAAGGGTATAAAAGGGAATGCCGGAGTAGTATGTGGGATTATTCATTTCTCATCGTTCGGACTGGCAGTGTCTCTGGTTGTGGGCTGTGAAATTATTGGTGTGTGTTTCCTCTATTGTGTTTTGGTGAATGGCTTGTTATTGTGAGGAATCTCTCTTCATAGTTATGAGTCTTTTACTTTCTTAATTTCACAAGTTAATTGTATATTTAAAGGGGTATTAGGGCCTAAGCTATATTTACTTTGTCGGAGGTACTCCGGGAGGTTTATATGGTTAAATCAAATATGTTTAATTTGCTAGCGGCCACTCCCTGGAATTAGACATGTTTGACAAGTGTTTTCGGAACTCAATCAAAGCTGTATTTACCGTAACGGAGTTGGTCCGGAGGTTTATATAGTTAATCAAATATATTTAATTATGCCAGGGTACTCCCTGGGATTGAGTATGTTTGACGATTGTTTTCGAAATTTAGTTGGGGTTAATTCTTACTGTCCAATCAGCCGGAACACTGTCAAGAATCAGTTATCTGCGGAGTCAGCCCCACCTAACGGTGCCAACGGGGATGAATCCGTGTCCGTGTAGTTACCAGACTTGAGGTGTGGTCTGGCGTCTACCTCTTTACCAACATAGGAGACGAAACCCTTTAATCGGGGCCCTCACGTCTCTCAAAACAACTGACGGTGGAAACGTGGCTTGAGCATTTATGTGACGAAAAGCATAGGAGGATATCTCCGCTCGTGGAAACCGATCGGTTGCTTGAGGGGTCGTTCAGTGTTAAAAAATATACTTTTATATCAACATACCGTATGTCCAGTTAGTGCATCTTACTCGCTGATTTCCCTTTAGCCTTCGGGCACAGCGGGGGGAGGTGAATTACACAGGCTGTTAGAGGGTTGTCATCTCAGTTTCGCCGACTGAACTAATTACAGCTTCAATAGGGATACACTCTTGCTTCTGAACTAAGGTATGGTTCCAGGAGTAAGCAGAATAGGGACTGTGGGGTAGGCTTAGGAGTAAATTCACGCGTTATGGGGTATTAGGGCTTGAAACTATATCTACTGTAACTAAAGATATTACAAGTGTTGGTAGGATTAATAAAATTGAAGTTATTATTCTTATAAAATCTAATGACGACTAAAATTATTAATATGAGCAATCGGTGTGAAGTTTGAATAGTGAGGCAAGGAGGGGTGTTGGGTTGCCGTGGGTTACACGTGAAATATTACATGAGACAATTGTTAAATATCATTAAAGAGGTCACAGTATTATTCATGAAATTGTGATATCAGGATTGTTTCAGAAAAATGAAATAATTCTGGGTTTGATGGCAGGCTGAGCAGTTCATCAAATCCATTTAAAATATCTTATTTTCATGAGAGGGAACTCTACATTTAAAGTATCTTATTTTCGTGCATGGAAACTCTTCATTTAAGGCATGGTTTGGGTAGAATGTCTCACGTGTAATGAACGGTTTACCTCGACATTACTCTACGGTCATCGGTATAAAATGGTCCAGGCCATCTTAGTTATACATATAAACGATTAATAATACTAAAAGATGTCAGTCGAGTTTGTCTCGGTGTATCTTCTCGAAACTGACCGCTAGGTTTGAGACACTGGTAGATTCATTCTCTGAGTCCTAAACTCGTAGGATAGCTAGGTAAGTAACTTGAATAGGATGTCCAGACTCCATTCCAACAAGAGAGTAGCCAGTGTGAGCAAAAGATTGCCACACGACCCGTCGATAGAACTTTGGTCCAAAATACAAGTATTTAGGGCAGTCTTCTAGATAATAATAGGTTTAAATAAATAATATTGATTTTATGAAGGCTACTCCTTGTTCAACCGGACATGTAATAGGGGATAGGTGTTTTTCTACCAAAAACAAATTTTAATTATAATCTTAAGGTAACTTACAGTGCAATTATAATCATAAAGTGATTTATAATTAATTTATTATTTCTGCAAGATTTAGGACTTTGTTATGCTCATAAATAGGAAAATAGCAGTTAAAAGTAGCATTTAAGTAGGTTAATTTATGTATTGATAAGCTAGCTTTAATTTTATTATGAATGGAGAGTCCAAAAACCTGTCAAGCTTTCATAAAAGGATCTAGGGTTATTACGGTACACAACACTTCGGGGTTCAACCACTAGCGATCACATCTTGGCCAAATCTTCAGGTATTCTCAAATAAAAGCACGCAACAAAAGTAGGTTTAATAAGTAGGTAAATAGAGAGTAAGCTACAGTAGACTAGTACGAAGGAATAGGGTTTTACATTACGTTAGAATTCATTGCAAAATATTTAGCGTTCTCGAGTTTCAGCGGGGAGCTCCTTCGTTGGCTGTAGGTCTTCGGAAGCGTTACTAGCGGGGGGGAGTAAACTGTTACAAGGGGGGTGGTAAAAAAAAATGTCGAGAGGCAACCGATTGAGCGAGCATCGAGCATCCGAGCGAGTTGGTCTAAGAATGAACATGGATAAGACGAAGATCATGTCAAATGCCCATGTAGTACCAACTCCCATTACAATCGGACACTTTACGCTCGAAGTTGTAGACGATTATGTATACCTAGGACAGACGATCCAGTTAGGTAGGTCCAACTTCGAGAAAGAGGTCAATCGTCGAATCCGACTCGGCTGGGCAGCGTTCGGGAAGCTACGGCAAATCTTTTCGTCCAATATTCCGCAGTGTCTCAAGACGAAAGTCTTTGACCAGTGTGTGTTGCCAGTGATGACATATGGCACTGAAACGTGGTCGCTTACTATGGGCCTCATAAGAAGGCTCAAAGTCACCCAAAGGGCAATGGAGAGGGCCATGTTGGGAGTTTCTCTGCGTGACCGCATCAGAAATGAGGCTATCCGCAGCAGAACCAAGGTAACCGATATAGCCCTCCGGATCGCTAAACTTAAGTGGCAGTGGGCGGGGCACATAGCACGTAGAACCGATGGCCGTTGGGGCGGAAAGGTTCTCGAGTGGCGACCACGTACCGGAAGGCGCAGCGTGGGTAGGCCCCCGACAAGGTGGACTGATGACCTGGTAAAGGTTGCGGGAGTCCGCTGGATGCGGGTGGCGCGGGATCGGTCACTTTGGCACTCTTTGGGGGAGGCCTATGTCCAGCAGTGGACGTCTATCGGCTGATATGATGAACCGATTGAAACGTGGTAGCCAGTAAGCGAGCGAAGAAAAAAAAAATTGGCAGGCAACCGATTGAAAATTGGCA
Organism: Epinotia demarniana; assembly: GCA_945867215.1. Lineage (NCBI taxonomy): Eukaryota > Metazoa > Arthropoda > Insecta > Lepidoptera > Tortricidae > Epinotia > Epinotia demarniana. Next base: position 37,715,697 of record OX244261.1, on the reverse strand, counting down.
TGCTTATTCTTCATCACATACAGACACTGTAAAAAAATGCCATCGCTCCGGGCTAGGCGGTTATCGAGCCGTCGGAGTTGGAAGCAAAAAAATGGTGATGGACGAGAACTTAGGAAAAATGCACTTAAGAGCGTAATCGGTCTGCGACAAAATTGAGAAATAGGTATTTGTACAAACTATTGCCATCGCGTTGCGCCCAAGCGATTCCCCGTAATGTGCGATAGGGACAACTGCAGCTCAGACCGATTTTCACTACAAAATCTTGACCAGATCGATGCTTTGTATTCCCCTGTTTTCTCCGCCAAACCTGCGCCGATTCAATTATGTTTGGTGTCGAAATTTAGAGGAAGAGCAGATCTATGTTTCTATTATTTTATTTTAACATAAAATCTTTTCATATTTGTCTGGTAGTCATCTAAATATGACAGTAAAAATGGGGTATTTTTTAGGTTTTCGAAAATTCGTATCTGTTTTGGTAATTATTTTTTGGGAAAAAGTAAATGACAGGGGCATACATACAGTAGACCTAGATTTTATAAAAAAAAACGAGTCCTCTAGAGGGATAAACCAGGAAGGAAATAGGGGAATACGTTTGTATGGAAAAATGCTGCTAGGATACCCTCTTAACATCATTGAAATCGGATGGCATTTGTTTTGCGAGTCTTGTGTGATGTGGTAAATGATATGCACAAATGCCATCCCTCTCACATGAAATTTCATTCCGCTGTGGCCACCCTTACAAATGCGACATTCGTCAAATTGGAATACGTGCAATAAAAGGTTTTACAATCAATTGCCAATGGACAATTTTCGCGTGGGAGGCACGGTGCGGAGTCTCTAGTTGCTGAACTATTCACCGGTTTTTACGCCTCACCATAATATTCTCAGTTCTACCTCCTCTTTTTAGAGAGACTGACGAATAATATTGTCACAGAATATTATAATATTTATAATTGTGTTCTTACAAACCTCCTGTACCGAAATCTATGTTTGACAGTTAGACATTTCTAATCATGGACCTATGACACAAAATAGATAGGTAGGTACCGACAGAAGTCAATCACATATATGTACCTCACTTTTCATACCTACGCTCGGCGGTCGCTCTAGGGTTGTCAACTATGGTTTATGCACAAACAACTATCGTGGTAGTGACACTCTTTTGTTGGATTTATTGTTGAGAATGAAACGGGAAGAATGGAAATATAAATTAATAATACATACATACATTCACGCCTTTATCCCTAAAAGGGGTAGGCAGAGCACATGAAACTTATGTTCCAGCGCCACTTTTAGCATAAATGTGGGTATAAAAGATCGACAAAATGTGATATTGCAGTGACAGGTTGCTAGCCCATCGCCCACAACACACTTCAACCCTGGTCCCTTAGTCGACTTTTACGACACCCACGGGAAGAAAGGGGGTGGTGAAATTCTAACCCGACACCACACGGGGAAGAATTATAATAGATTAAATTAATAATGACTAAAATATTTTATTTTTAATGTTACAAAGGGGTTTGGGTAAATGTGTTGTCATATTTTTTTAATGAGCGGCCTCTCGTTAAATTGGTATATTACGATAGATCTTTTTTAAACAAACATATGTTGTTATGAAATGTAATACTCTAAAATGCATCGGAGATTCGGAGCCGAGATATTTGCAATACATATTAACAGGTCATATTGAAAAGTTATAAACCAAACTAAAACATCTCGGCTCCGATATTGTTTAACGCGTTTATTTTTATATATATTTGCGTATTGAGAGGTCCTCTAAAAGATTTTTACACAAACATCCGTGGCCGCTGCAAAAATAAAATGACAATTTTTCTCATACAAGGTTACTCAATGCCCTTTGTTACAGAAAATATCTTGTGACGATTTCGACAGTGGCGAAATACACGATTATTATATTTTAAAGTGGAATACATTCGCATTCTCATGTACAATTGTTTACAGTAAGCTAGTGGAAAACACTTGCAAGGCATTGACAAAGAAAGTTAGTCTGTAGGTACATCATTTATGAGACTTTTTAGGATTTCACAGTTCAAGTAAGTAGTTCGTCTTGAAAAATTTGCAGAATCGTTCCTCCATTGATCAGACAAATTCCACAAAACTGTCTGGTGGTATGGTTCATAAAGTTTTGGTGCCATCTTTGCAATAATCTTTATAACGGGTAAATGTAGAGCCTTGTGAAAAGTTTTGTGCATTGTCTTACTCCTTTTGCATAAGCCATAAGCTCATTAGCTCATTACATTCCTTGTGGTAATCAAAGCATTTCCTCAACAAATATCCACTGACGTAAACTAACGCGTTTTTTTCCGGTAAGTCAAGTGTGGTATAATCCGTAGTTGATATTAAATTACTTTTAACAAGTGTACAATTTCTATCCATGTCACTCATATATATTGTACTTTGGTATTAAAGAACATCCATGAGATGGCTATGAAGTTACAGGCATATACATTTTCGTTAGTGTTTGTTTACTTGGTAAACATAAAGTGTCGTTTAATAACAAACTATACGCCTGTGGACTTAAATAGGTGGTATAAATTCAAACAGAAAATTTTGTAGTCCTAATTAAACTTTTTCCCATGTCCCCCAATTTTTATTTTGGTCTGTTGTTTAACCATACGCGCGAAGGTTGGGGTCAAAAATTTGTCACATAACTTAAAAAACGTGTTGGCTTCCGACTGCGTATTATTTGTTATTTTTAGCCTCTTTCGGCATATTCGAACTTCGCTTAAAAGTTTTCTTTTTCGAGGAGTATCATTTGAAAGGTGCAATGGAGTTTGTACTTGAGCATTCGTTCGCAAATTATAATCAGACTGTACATTTGCATCGGCTGTTTCAATAATTGCTTGAATTCCTTTATTTGCGAAATTCTTCGGGAATGGTAGGAGGAGTTGCGGAACTGAATTTCTTTTTAACAACTTTCGACTTGAATTTATTATAATGCAGTCGGGACTAAAATGAGCTTCACACACACGCGCACGAAAGCAACTTGAATCTATTAAATCTTCTCTATGGATCAATGTCAACCACTCGGTTCGCCTGAAACAAGATATAACTTTATCTTCAAAGAAATACCGTAACATTAAAAATTACTGGCCAGACGAATTAATAATATTAAAGTGACTGAGGGGGCTACTCCAAACCCGCAGTAAGTACCTATAGCCCGTAATCAGAGTTGGGCACTCAAGAATAAAATCATTATTTGAATAAAATGTTAGTTAGAAAAACCCCATTTGTGGAATAATTATTCCGTATTTTATTCCTCATTTAAAATAAAAGTAGCATGATTTATTCACCTTCATGTTATTTTAAATAACAGGCGCAAGAATTATTCTTATTCAAATCGATTTGAATAAGAATAAAAATTCTGTTTATATTCTTATTCAAATAAAAATTTGCCCAACTCTGCCCGTAATAGCAAAAAACTTATCCTACAAAACAAAACAATGACTTAACCTGCCTACTATTACTATACAAAAAGATTTCAGAACAGAAACATACATATATAAATTTAGTTACTTCGTTTATACTGATTCAAAATAGGAAACTATTAGATACCTAAACTTTGATTATCCTTTCGTATGCCGTGTCCCGGATCCGTCCAGAACGGTTAAAACTTACAACTTTAACTTCAAGGTCATGATTTGAATGGTTTTTTTTTTACATCGGCATACGAAAGGTTAAAGTAAAATAGCGGAAGATACGGCACGTCTTTATTACTTAATTGTCATCTTAAAAATGGTACTACACACTACTACATACAAGCAGACCCACACAGCTATATAACTTTACGCTACTGAACGACAGAGAGAGAACCGATTTATTACGGTAGGTAGTGCGAGCGAAACAAAGCGCGCTTCGGTACGAGTCTCTGGTCACGTGTCCTTGCAATAAGAATCAAGGAGCGTCAGCAGACAAATCGGAGTGAAATTATGCAACATATTTTTTTTATGAAAACAAAATAAGTTCTGTATTAAAAAAAAACTTATTAGGTATTACTTTACTATTGTGAAATGTCGATGTTTAGCGAAGTAGGGTTAAAAAAGAAACAAAATATGAGTTTCTGTTTAATAGCTATTTATTTATCGTTTTATTTTTAAACTAAATTATGTATCATCGACAACACTGTTGACTAGACATGTGTGAATCTTATTGCAACGACATAAGGTTCACACATGTCAAGCTAATGGTGTGGCCGTTTGTACATAAATCTTAGACCAAAATGAAGACAATGTTATAATTAATTTAAACAGTCAAGATCATGTAAAACGTAACAGTTACATAACAATAACACTACTTACAAAATCAGTGCTCGTATTTCGTACGGGATAAAGGCGTTCTCAGAGTATTTGTATTACGTATGATGTGTTGACTGTGCTGCAAAATTTACTTTCCTTCGAATAGAGACAGTTTGTTCCTTTTTTGTCGCTGTGTAACAGTCGATACGGCTGGGTCAATCTTATGTGCGTAATGTAATAGCACATTACAATACTTGTCAAATATTGCTCTGAGAAGATGTGTGCGGTGATTTAATATTACTGGTTGATCTTTCGAATGAGCAAGTAATTGTGAGAAAACATCTGAATCAAGAAAATCTTTCAATATAATCAATTTTAGCTTCAAGAATTCCTTTTCACAAGTAATATTCTTCCCTTGGCTAATATACATTTTTTTAAGAATATTTTCTGATTTTGCACATATCAAAAAAGTGTCATAGGAAGGAAAACATAATCAACCCATATCTTTTATGGATATAAGCTGATGAAAAAACAGTTTTTAAAGTGCGTGGATGAGGCAAAGCATCTTCAAAAACTTGGCGTACATATTTGTACCCAGTTGGACTATAAAAGTGTAATGCAAATTTACGCAGGCTTGGTGAAAAACTTAGCCTTGGATTTTTATTACCTTTTTTGTGTCTCAACAACCTTTTAAATAAGGCCCTTCTCTCACGGAGCTACCCAAAAAGGACTAGTTACAAACGTAAATTACTAACGAGTTGCTTGAGCGTCACCGCCCATACATTCTCATTGAGGTTCGCACACGACGCGACTAGTCACAAACCGGTTAGTAACGCGTCGTCGTGTGCGAACCTCAATGAGAATGTATGGGCGGTGACGCTCAAGCAACTCGTTAGTAATTTACGTTTGTAACTAGTTCTTTTTGGGTAGCTCCGTGAGCGAAGGGCCTAAGTCAACAGATTCTGCCTTAAGGGAGAGCTCCGCGAACTGGTCTTCTGTAACATTTTTTTTTTAGTTGAATCACTGTCTCTCTGAGGTTTTTGCATGTATTTTTCAGTCTCTTAACTTTCTTCTTTAAATTTTTATTACTTTGCATTAGTCTTTTCTTCTTCAGTTCCATTGAACGCAACTTTCTCTTTAAAAATGATTTTCTTGGTGACTTAAAAACCGATTCTAAATCGGAAATATTTACATCAATCAGAGAATTCGGTGTCGTCGGTCTTGAATAATTGTAGGACGTTGCTTGCATCGCGATTCGCGGCCTAAATAATAAAAAAAGTGTATCAATGTCACTGGATACCAGAATCAGATAAATACATATAGTTACTATGCAATATTTATTACCTGGAGAAAAGGCACTGCTGTCTTTGAAATCTTCTATAGCCTTTGTTGGTGGTATAGATGTCGTCCCGTTTAAAATGTGTTGAACATATGCGACTGTGCTGATTTGGCGTCCAGTCTGGCTCTTGTCGTTGTTTGCGCACTACAAGAAGCCATTTGTGTCTTACAAGTTCATCTCCAGGAAACCTAAAAAACAAATAAACAGATTAGGTGCCAGTCAATAAAAAAAAACTCGACGATAAGACAAGCATTATTGTAACAAACTTTAGAAGATAATTATTTTATTATATGCATTTATGATGACAAGTATTATTTGACAAAACATTAATAAGTAAGCAACAATCAATATCAGGTAAAAGTTTTCTATATAAATTTATTATGATCGACATTTTATGCTGACGCTCCTGCGAAAACAAATCTCAACAAGCAGCACATGGCGCGTCATGCGTCATCATGCCTAACTGGTCGCACATCAGTGAATCGTATATTTCTATCTCGCTCTGCAAAATGGCCGTCAAAACAAAGACTGAATTTACAAATTATCTTAAGAAATTAAAGTTTTCTTGTACTTACGAGTGAAATGTGATTCCATGCGATTTGTTTTTCCTTTTTTTCCACACGAAGGCATTTTGGTTACGTTTTACCCGTACAAAATAATTTATTTTCTCCTCACGTCACACGTCTCACAAATGTCACCCGCGCACGCACTCCCGATTGTAACTGAAGGCAAGGCGACGGGGACGGTTTTATCGGGCCACGTTGGAGTGGCGCGTCACCTATCTTCCGCTATTTTACTTTAATCAAAGTACCTAAATCAATCTTAGATAAATTCTTCGGGGGCCGGGGCGGGGCGCTTACCTGATAACGCGCGTAAAACGTGCGTTATCATGTGTACGGCCAGAACAAAATGTATGTAGTGGTCATGTAGTGGTAAACGCGCGTTATCAAAACGCGCGTTGAGCGCTTCTCATCTGAACTAGGCCTAACTGTTCTGTTCTATATAATGTAAAAACCAATCATCGAAATACAAGCGGATACCTACCCACGTATACGTACTTACCTCTCTGAAACCACTGGTAGTTTAAAAAACGACAATTCACCGTTTAATGTTGAATTTAAACAACCGTCCACTGAACAGTTATAATAAGTTTTTTTTTGTTGCTCCATTATTGCACAAAAAAGTTCACAGACGCGTCTCAAGCGGATGGCACTCGCGCTCGCACTGGTCCGAACCGGTCCGAGATATCGTGTACAGTCGAGCTCAAAGATATCTTTACAATTGAGTGTTACAGAAATATCTTTACATTTAAATACATTTGTACACTACGTGATAAAAATATACTTATAACGCACATAACAGTTTCATCTTTTCACTTAATGCACCAAAGTTCTGTTTACCATCTGTCTTCCATAGAAACATTTTCACACATTGTGACATAATGGTTTACATTGCATGTTACAAAATAAGATTTCCTGTCAAGGTGCCCTAAATATGTTTACATTAGCATTGGCACTTAAAACTTTACGTTTAAGCGTACTTTTCTTTTGCTTACACCTATTGGTACATAAATATCTTTACGTCACACCTGGCCATAATGCGAGTTTTATTGCACGCTGCGCGTACGGGAAAACTCGCATTGTGGCCAAGTGAAGACGTAAAATTATGTACGCCCCAGAGCGCATATTTATGGCCCTCACCTTCGGTTCGGGCCACAAACACATGCGAACTGGGGCATTCACGAATTCACCGCCCTAGTTACGTAATGTACTATTACAGGTTGACTGAACTTTTCTTAGTTTGAATAATGACATTGAATTGTCATATGGTATAGTTTTTCCTTAATTTCATCATTTGCGTCTTATATTTGTTATCACTTTCAGCTCTATAACCGACTTCAAAAAAAGAGGAATTAATTAAATTCTGATTTATATTAGGTCCCTAACATAGCTAAAGCAATGACGCGTAATTTCGGTGTCCGAGAGGCAACTGGGTGGCCGTGCAGTGCAACCCAAACTGAACCAACTTGGACTGGAGCGGAAATTGGGAGCGGAGATTTTTCATACATTCTGTCTAATTCGGTGGCAATGGCGGTTCCAAAACACTTTGGGAGCTCAAATACCACGAGCCATCCGGTTGATTCTTAGACAATCAACTACGCGTCATTGCTCTGAATAATGTGTAAACTTATTTCAATGATAAATCAGCCTATATACACGTCCCACTGCTGGGCACAGGCCTCCTCTCATGGATGAGAGCGAACGGGCAGTAGTCCCCACGCTGGCCCAGTGCGGGTTGGGGACTTCATATACACCTTTGAATTTCTTGGTAGATGTATGCAGGTTTGCAGTTATTATGTTTATTTGATTAATGTTTTGAGGTGTGCAATAATAGTATTTTATGCAATCGTTATATAATGTAAGCTTTTTCAGTCGAGTACCACGTTTAGGCCACGAAGCTAGCTGAGTGGCCTAATCAAGGTACGATACTTAAAAAGCTAATTATATAACTATTGTATACCATACTTTTTCTACGAGTCAACTGAACGGATTAAACGAACTTGGTATCTATTGAAAACGAAGTGCAGCCAACAGCTTTTTCTTTTTTGTGCGTTGATGTCTATTTACCTTCTGACTTTCTCATGACGGCGTCCTATTGGTCAAATACATTATAGTTCAGTAAAGGCGCCACGTGATTGGTCAATTTCATTACAGTTGTCTCAACAGTTATGAAATGTTGAGTTGGTAGCTCCATAGTAAAAAGTATGTGATTTAAGTTTGGTGTACGAAGTCTTAATTCAAACATTAAGGTCGACGAGTATAAAAAGAGTATTTGTATTGTATTGTATTGTTTCCTCACGATGTTTTTCCTTCACCAAAAAACTAACGGTAAATATCAAATATTTTATTTTTTTTATTATTTAAATGTAAAGATATTTTTGTAACACTCAATTGTAAAGACATCTTTGACCTCGACTGTACGTGAGCAGTGTCTGTGTGCGTTGCTCGAGCGCACACAGACAGCCTATGATTACTCGGGACAGGCTATAGGCCAGTCATTATAGATTTTGACCCGTGAATAATTAGTTCTTGGATTTTTTTCTTCATAGGTCCCTCGGGGGGTGGGGTCACTGGGAGTGTACATTAAAAAGTAGACCGAATCGGGCTTCTGCGTATATTCGAAAGAAGGTTTTTCTTGAATAACTCGGGCATTTTTGATTTTACAGTAAAACCGTGAGGATAAAAATTGTAGGAAATTTGATTCTCTACAAGTTTGGTCCCCACAATTTTCCTTCGAAGAACTAATTATTCACGGGTAGGTTCGGTTATTTGGATAAAATGGCTGGCCTAGGTACTATACGTGTTGCCACAGCGGCAGACGGAAAGGCTCCTATGCGGCTAAATTAAGAACTGGTCTTAAAATCGGACGGGCGTATCTGTGGTATCGTCACTTCAGAGGTCTGCGAGACCTGTGGTTAGCTGATAGTATACAATACAGTGTGTAATTGTTAAGTGTAGCCAGGCTATTACTCCGTAAATATAAAAGATATTAGAAAATATCTAACGTTTATCGAAAGTGCGTCACCTAATGAGTAAAATTACATTCATAACTTTTTTTAAATAAAATCAGACCTATCCCAAACATTAACTTCAAACCCTCCCATACATTTAGTACGACGTTCGTTGAAAGACTGAGTAGTTTGTATGGTCTAGTAATTTCACCGTTATCAAATGATTCATGAATTGTTTTATTTTATTCCATATCAATCAATTATCATTTTTAAGTAGTTACACGTACTGATCTATTATTATCTGACGGTTTTAAATGAATACAAAAGTTAGGTATTTTCATTCCATTATTTTATAAAGCAACTCACACACGGAGTTTCACCCCGCAGTTCGTCGAGAAGGTCCGTGTGTGTTATTGAAGTGCATAAGAAAAAAAAAGTTTGGCTGAAAGGACCATAAGCTGAACTTTTTTTCCAGGTCATAATTGTTTAAAAAAAAAATCTCGTACGGCACCGACGTTCTACTTTGAGAGTGAGTCATCGTAGGTACTTAACTGTATGGGAGCGTTTAAACTTAATATTTTTAATATTACTACTTTTATTTCAAAAAAGTTATTAATGCACTGGGTAACGCACTATTGATATCAGTTTGAAAATTTCTAATATCTCTTATATATACGGAATAATCGCCTGGCTAAACGTAACGATTACACCCTGTATAGTCAATGAACTGACAAGTTGTATGGAAAAAATGTTTTATTTTAACGAATATATTAGGTACCTACTGTATTGTACGAGTATAGACCTAAGCACCTTATTGTATTATATATTTAGCCTGTCTGTTAGTGTTAATTAAGGGATAAATAAATAAATATTATTAATTAAATAGTTACGCTGCGACAGAATCCGACAAAATGCCAGACTTAAAAAAAAAACTATCAACTTCTGAAAAGTCAGAAAAAATATTGATACTAAAATATTATTGTCTTTATTTTGGTTCATTAACATTTGCTATAAAATATTCAAGATATATCGTACAAAAAAAGACAAATTGCATGCTTCATTTAAATCCACTTATTTACTTCCGGGTGACATAATTTATTATGTCACCCGGAAGTGCTATAGCACCGTAGAATAACGTTTTAAAAAATTTAACTGTATGAAGCGGCAAGAGAAACAGGCCCGCTGTAATAGTAATAGTACATTACGTAACTAGGGCGGTGAATTCGTAAAAGCCCCAGATCGCAGGTGTTTGTGGCCCGAACTGAAGGCGAGGCGTATTACCGCCCGTGTTGAGTACAAAATTTTACGTTTTCACCTGGCCAGAATGCGAGTTTTTTCGTACGCGCAGCGTGCAGTAAAATTCGCATTATGGCCAGGTGTGACGTAATAGTACATTACGTAACTAGGGCGGTGAATTCGTGAATGCCCCAGATCGCAGGTGTTTGTGACCCGAACCGAAGGTGAGGGCCATAAATATGCGCTCTGGGGCTTTACGAATTACCGCCCGTGGTGAGTACAAAATTTTACGTCTTCACCTGGCAACAATGCAAGTTTTCCCGTACGCGCAGCGTACAGTATAACTCGCATTATGGCCAGGTGTGACGTAAAAAATCTTTCGAATACCACCATCTCTATTACACTTCCGCACTCGAGTGATCGAAATAGAGATATACTACTTGTCGTTTTCGGGCGTTCGTGGTTCTAAGTGTAAATAATTACAAAGATACGGAGTCTATCGCGCGGTTCAGCTAGCCACAGGTGCAGCTAGCTAAGTACGCTCTACTTAGCTAGCTGCACCGCTACTACGACACTAGACTGTAAAAACTTATATCTAGATACAGGTGGAGATTTATTTAAGTATAGAATATCGTCTTATGACACGTAACGTAACGTACCTATTTAGTTTCCTACTACCTGGTTTAGTCCACAATCCAAACATGATTCAGGCCAACAAGATTTATGAGACACACAGTTTTAGGGAGAACTATGCAATTATGAAATAAATAACATTAGGTTTGCGGGAACTAGTAATAGTAGGTATATGTATGTTTGTAAAATTTCGAGGATTTTGTTATTCACCTGTACATCTCACACCTAAACATTTCACCTTTTTGTTTCAGTTCACATTCTGAAGGTAAAATGGAAAAACCTTAGAGATTGCTATAAAAAGCACCTGAGAGCCCAGAACGAAGACTCAAAAGCAGTATCATCAATATCATCATACAAATATTGGCATTGGTCAAAAACCTTCGACTTTCTGCGGCCACACGTACGCTCAAATCCAGAAATTATTATTTGTGACGAAAGCGATGACTATACTCGTAATGTGAAAAATCATTCCGAGAACACCATTAATGATGTTAAACTGGAAGACCATACAAATTTTGCATCAGATTCTGAAGTAGCTGAATGTTTAGTAAACCAACAACCTAAATTATTAAGAGGTAAACATTCCGAAAACATGTTTGGGTCAGATTCAGACAATGTACGATGCGAGTTAGAACACCCTAAACATTGGAAGAAGAGACGGGTAATGTCACATTCGAATGGAAATCATGTGCCAAGTCATTATGAAACAGGAGTTAATAAATTCGATGGAATAGAATTGATATTCTTAGGTTATGCGAAAACTGTTAAGAATATGCCTTTGAAGAGGCAGATAAGCGTAAAAATGAAAATTGCTAAGATAATTATGGAAGAAGAGTTGAAATGTTTAGAATAACTAGATAATCATTTTAATTCCGACACTTCAGCGAATAACTATAGTATACCATCGAAGAGAAACATAATAATTGTAAAAAAAAAACTGAAAGCTTGAAGCAAAAATAAAATTAGTACCTACTTAATGGGAATTGGGTTTTTTTTATGTTATAGGAGGCAAACGAGCAGACGGATCACCTGATGGTAAGCGATTACCGCCGCCCAAGGACACCTGCAACACCAGAGGTGTTGTGAGTGCGTTGCCGGCCTTTAAGATATGTTTGAGGATCCGCCGGGTTGACAGCTGAAGGAACAAATTCCCACGCTCTCAACACGACGCATCCTCGGGAGCTCTGGCGACCTTGCTCACTTCCAGGAACACAACACTACTACAGAGCGAGTAGTAGTGTTATTATAGCTGTGGTCTTCTGCAAGGCGGAGGTACTTCCCCAGTTGGGCTGTTCCAAATTCGAGCGGGATGACATTTCGCTGTACCTTACCTCACGGAGATGGGTAGGTGTTGTTCTCTGTTAATAATAAATAGATGTTATTTCTTACAAGTTGATCGTGCATTTGGATTTTATTTGTGAAGTACTTAACTAAATAAATTACGCTTAGTTAAAAAAGTTATAATTTAAATATATAACGCTAAAACCACAACAACCTACGTTATAAGGCCAGGTACCACAAATGAAACACATTATTTTCAACACAAATCATATTTCTTCAATTTTAAAAAACTTATACATTTACATATCACATCGTTTTTATGCAGCTTTTTACACGGTAAATAATGTAACGCTGAAACAGTGCTTTTAGTGCTAACTTAGTATATTATATAAAATAGTGCTCTAGCCGTGCTCTCACAAAAATAATGCTCTTATCGTACATATAGCAGGAACTTATATTTAAGCAATTGACTAGAACGGATAGAAGAAGCTGAGCAAGCTATTAGAAAATGGAATAAGAAATGAATTGAAACTACCCATTGATCAAATTTTTCAATACAAAAAGATAAAGAGCGGAAAAGCTAACATTAGTTCATTAACTTTATCAGTCATTGGTCGTGGTACACCTCGTCAGTTCACCTAGGTGGACCACGAACCAATGAAATTGTTCGTGGGCCACCTTTGTCCACCTAGGTGAACCACGAACACATTTTTGTTCGTGGTTCACTTTATCCCTTGTTTGTGCTTACCCATGTACATATTATTTAAAAAAATCGGTTCATGTCAATCGGTAGCGCTTCGCCGGCCGCTGCCGCGGCACGCTCTCTACGCTCGCTCGGCTCGTGCGCTTTATTAGAGGCTTGCAGTTCACCTAACACTCCTCCTCGCTTCGCTCGTCGTCGTACCTAACGGAGACCTGCCTTGATGGTACTACGGTTAAGGAATGTTTTTTTGAGTGTTTTTTTACAGGTGAACCACCAACCATACGTTTTTGCGATTATGTTTTATAGAAAGGAAAGGTAGACCACCAACAAAAAAAATAGTTTTTGGTCCACCTAGGTGAACTGACGAGGTGTACCACGACCAACAACCTAACTTTATACATCCAGAGCTTGCGTTAAATCCGATCGTTCATATTTTTTGCTTATGATATTGGCCCAATTAATAATCCAAGTTTGTGACCTCAAGCGCCGAATGCAACTTTTGTCTGAGAAGGTATACCATCAAAAAGTAGTCCTTTAGGGTTTACGAGGTATTTTCGATTTTTTACAAAGTTGCGTTCGGCACTTGAGATCACAAACTTGGATTAATCATTGCGGATTAACCAAAATTATAAATAAGTCTGCAAAAAATCAGAACTATCGGATTTGAGGCTAAATACCCCGTACTTTCAGGTGACAAGATTACTGAATTATATACGAGTTAAGTAAGTAGAGTTAAGTAATAAAGGCAGAAATTACTTGTGCAATTATTTTGAAAAATATTTTAAACTTAACATCTGAAGATTGATTGTGATTAATGAGATTCACATAATTAAGACTATAATAATTGAAGAAATAGAGAGGAAACAGCAGGTACCAAATTGTACTATAATAAGACATTCAGCTAGTATAGATATAGATAGAAAATTACAAATCTGCTACTAGGTAGGTTTCAAAGTTATAATATTAACATCTATGCGAATATAGAAGGTTAGATTGCACGTGGATTTTTAGTGAGATTCAAGGATTTAAGTTAAATGAAATGTTAAATAATGAAGGTAATCAACAAAATTGTTCTAGGTATATTAATAGTACATTACGTAACTAGGGCGGTGAATTCGTGAATGCCCCAGATCGCAGGTGTTTGTGACCCGAACCGAAGGTGAGGGCCATAAATATGCGCTCTGGGGCTTTACGAATTACCGCCCGTGTTGAGTACAAAATTTTACGTCTTCATCTGGCCACAATGCGAGTTTTCCCGTGCGCGCAGCGTGCAGTAAAACTCGCATTATGGCCAGGTGTGACGTAAATTATTATACCTCGGTCTTCTTACATTCCCTTTTGAATTTTGTATGACATGGAATAGTCATTGGTTTATTGTTTTTGGTATAATTATTCGGATTTAACCAAAGTAAAGTTTTGAAATTTCCCAGCGATGTTTCTGATACGGCGATATTGTTTAGTGGTGAGATTTGATCTCTGATAAAGGTTGACAAGACTGCATTGGTTATAAGTACATAGGTATATTACATTATTATTATGTTTTTATTTTTACGTAACATTGAGACGAGGGGCCAAAAACAAAAAGGTGCGAACTACATTTTATTTATAGTGTAGGTACATAGATCGTTCAGAAGGCGTAGCACGGTTTCCATTTTATCACTTATCGTTGTGGATAAGACATCCGTCACTATCGCACTCGCATACTTGTCCGAACGTGACGGATGTCATATCCACAGCGATAAGTGATAAAAAGGCAACCGTGCTACGCCTTCGATTAACAACCTTTTAACCGAATATAACGGTATTTTTTTGTGTAAATATACGATTTTAGAAAAAAAAAATAACAATGGATGGAACAAATTTCTGATGAAATATTTTATCTTTACTTTTGGCATTTTTTTGCTTAGTTAAACAAGCATGATCGACGACAGTTATTTAGAAACCTGTTTAACTTCTATAATATTTCATCTAAATTTTAAACAAATCTAGGTACTTACTTACTTATATACATTTTTACATGTTTTTTAATTACTGATTACATACACGTGTAGTATTTCAACTATTTCTTTAAACTTTTCAACAGTAACTTAACAAAATTCTAATATAACATTTGATACAAAATTTGTGTATTTATTAAAACTCCTATCTATACATTTAATCTTAATTCAATCGCTTTCATACAGTAAATTTTAAATGCAAAGTCACTAAATTACAATTTTAGTGTCATAATAAAATATTATAATTCATATCTTTAACCATTTCTCAAATTCAAAAAAAGCTTAAAACTAAATTTATATCTACATGGAAAACTTTGGAAGAAATGGGGGTTTGCCACTGGCAATGTGCGATAGACAAGACAACTCTTTCTACACGGATTATAATACTTATAGCAATAAAATTTTGCAATTATATTGTTTCAATAACTGTTCGCTCGTTGAACTTACGGCGCCTTAACCAAATCTACTACGAGGTAAAATTCCTTGATCGTGGGTAGGTCGGTACTACATTTTACTTACGTAGGTATATTTTTCTTGCTACCTGTAACTTATTGGACTTGGTTTGTTTAAGTTATAATTTTGTGTTACTAAAGCTAAGTAATAAAGCGAGATCGTCATTATTTAATTTGTCATGTACATAATCAAACTCGTTGAAAAATGGCGACCCAACAGTAAAAAGTAAAAACCGTATTAGATTTACTGTCACCTTGCTTGGCTATCCGCCGATATCGGCCCGGGTAGGCTCCTTATATCGAATCTTTTGATCGTGAGTCACGCGGTTAATCCGAATTCAAAATTGTTATAAAATAATGTAATCACCTATCTATGTGGACGACTTTCAGGTTTCTATACAAATGTATGCACGTATTCAATAAAGCTAAATACAAATATATAAAATCACATACAAACGTGCATGTGTGGTGTATATTCGAGGTTATGAGTCTTGTTTAAGGTGGATAATATGGAAAACTTTTGACAAAAATGTTTTACCCGAATGAGGAAAAAGCAGAGGGTGAAGAGACATACTTAGTGACCATTGAAAAAAAAAAACAATGGAAAACCTGGCAACACTGTTAAGTAAGTTTATCGTATTGGGGTCCGTAATTGTGTTTAGGTAAAGCGCTGTAATCACCGCCGAGAGCACATGGAGACTAATCGAGGTCATTATACGAGCGCCCTAGACCCCAAAATGAGTCAGGAAACCAGATTCCTTACCTGACGTGGGCTTATATACCCTTATTAATATTTTTGATCAGCCGCGTCGCTGATGCCCACAGTCTGTGAGCATTTAGTAGGATTCAGGTATATATTTTTGTCTCGCTTGCTCTAAGCCAAAATAAACATTTTCACCCGCCATTTTCCATTTTTTCCTCAGGGTATGTTAAGTAGGTACCTACTTCCATTGTAAAATTAATTCTTATTTGACCGATTATTTTGTTCGATAACGTCATAGAATAAATCACCTAGTTATTTAAACGAAGGCCTAAAATTATTGGGGACTTTGAACACATTAACGTCCTAAATAGCTACGTTTGACTTGCCACTAATATATGCAAGTACACACGAGATATATTATATACTCTTGATTGACCTACTAAATAGTGGTCATCGCGTCGGTCAAGTCAAGACATTCATAATATTCATACAAACGCAAATTCGCAACGGACTCTTAACACCTACGAGTTCTTCTGAGAACATAAATAAGTCAGCTCTGACTATATGAGATTATTTTGAGAAAGTCTTCAAATTTGGAGGTAATGTCGGATAGCTTTTAAAAGAGAGAGATTAAATTACTACTAAAACAAGTAAGTCTTTGAAATTCTCTGAGAAGGGTCTCGTTACACTATTAGGAGGAGTGATTCGTAATCTAAAGTTGTTCGAGATAATTATAGGTAGTATGCAAATATCATGGCAGGTAACAGCTTTATAACTTATCCCTCAGTTTAGCGACATAGTCGGCGACTCGACGACGTATCCTGCCGTGTTACGAGGCTTTGTGCTTTTTGCGCGCGTCGCGTCTATGCTCCGTCGACGAGTGGGATTTCAGCTCGCGGCAGTCCAACTGGGGAAAATATTATGGGGGTAAGATCAACCAAAAGCATTACCATGCAAAGTTTGTAAAAGTTGCAATATATTGCCATGAAATTGATTTTGAGCGATTTCGTAACTTTGTAACGGCAAACGCGTAATAGAAACATTTATTAATGGTGGATAATATTATGTCTCAGTTAAACTAAAACAACGAATCTAGAATCTACGAACGAACGAGTCTAGAATTAATACTAATTAGGATTTGCTTTATTTTCTCTGTTTTTGTACACGGTATAAGTTTGCCTATCTCGTTCTACCTACCTTCCTCTCAATTGCTCAAAGGTTAGCTGGAAGAGATCCCTTATAGGGATAAGTTCGCCTTTGTACTTTGATCTATTGTGTGACATGTATATTCCTTGACCTGTTATTGTGTACAATAAAGTGCTTACATACATACATACATACAACGCTCATCGCGTTGCTTTGGGTACAATATCGGATAACTTACCAAAATCTCATCATCAGGCACTCTCGAGAGGAGGTCCAGTACTTCGTTGTTGGGTATTGTGTGTGGCCGGAGGATTTTACGCGTAAATTTGTTTATACCTGTTGAAACAAAAATATATGTAACTTGTATTTACATTAATATGTCGTGTACCTATCGAACCTTTTTAAAGCCCAGACACTGGTCGTATGTTTGAATCGTATATAATCGTCATTAAAAACTTGTAATTTTGCCTTATAGTTCATACTTATATATATTAAACAAGAGTAGATTCCAATGTAATAAAAATACATATACACGATATCCATCAGATTTTTACTGCCGTGTATTGGGCGCATTTATCCTACTTAGATAGTTTGTGGATGAACTTACCCCACGCCATGAGCAAGTATCGCAGCGGTATGACGTACAGCACGACCATTGCTCCAAACAGCATTATAATGGCTATGTAACTAAGATATGGCACCGTGAAGTTCGCTAAACTGTAACAAAAACATTAGATTATATTATGGGGTAACACTAGATAATATCCTTGTTGCCTTTCCAAAATAAAACAGATTTATATACGCCGGAAGAAGCCTGAGGGCCCTGAGGCCCTACCGTGGAACGAAAACGTAGTTCGTTTCATGGTATAGACCGTAGGCGAACTAACGTTCACGTTTTAAGGCGCTTCAAAAGTGGCCTGACTGACAGGCGGCCTTGCAGCCCCCTGCACGGTACACGCTATAAGAAGCGAGAAAGGAAGTTGAATGACCTCGGGGTTTTTCGATTTATCCCATGGCTAGCTTACAGGGTCGTGTGGATGCATTTCTTATTTTCTACATACAAGCACAGCTTACTTTTTAACAGCTTCTCCTAAAGACGCGACGTAACCGATCGCGTTTTGCACAGTCTGCGTCACCTCTTGGATTGCTTGCAGTCTCTCCTTTAGAGATTTCTTCTCCTCCTGGTGACAAGAGCATTAGCATTTTAAAAGGTTTTGGTCTCGATCGTAGCTTTCTAGCTATTTCAAATATTATGAACAAGTGATCGAATCGATGACTAGCTGTTTGGTGTAGAAAGAAAAAGAGACAGGTATACATTTCACGAAGCTACAAGACACCATTTTACGAGTCTTAACTGACGACACTGAGTTAAACATTAGGCCTCTCACAGACTGGCGCAGCCTGGCCGCGGCGGACAATAGTAAACTTGTCCGCCGCTGTCAAATTTTCTAAGTACGCCACCGCAGGCCGCGCCAGTGTATTGCAAGCCTTAAATAGGCAATCGCGCTAAATTAAATTTGTTTTGACGTCACCGACAGTCATGACGGCAAAACATTTCAAGAAAAAAAATAAAAAAAATTGATGATGTCAAAAGCAAAAACAAAATGTTCAGTGACGCAATCGGATAAAAACTATAATAGAGCTTGGCCAGGGAAAGATAAGCCCTTTTTTATATGGTAACAGTAATATAATTGTCAAATGTTTCAAACGTCTTAAATTAGTAAAATGTGTTGAATTGTTAATCTTAATACTTAATATGGTAACTAAGAAAGTGACTGTTCCATAATAAATTGGACGGTTTTTGCTTTTTAAGCGAATTAACGGGTACTAGGCTCATCTTTCTCTGGCCAGACTCTAAGTGAAAGCCAGAAGTTTAATATCCAACTTTAGAAAATGTGTACATACCTACCTAACGATTTTCTGTTCTTGGGTAGGTAGCTGAAATTTTTTGCGACACAACAATGTCAGCAATGCTACTGGCTGATTCTTTTTTTTTATAGATTTTTTATAAGTAGAGATAGAGATATGGAAGTGCCTACTACTTAACACATTCCACCACACACATAATGTTACGAACAGGTTACGAAGTTCAAAATAAATCTTTTTCGCATGACACCTAAAAAGAGATGACTTAACTATTCATGAGAAGGAATACCTTATCTGCTTCTTCTTCGTCGTCTTCTTCAGCCAGCAGGTCTTCGTCGTCCACAGGCTGTAGCAGTGGATTGCCCCCTAGTTTAAAAAAAAGTAATATGGCACCCTTATATTTGTTTATAGGTACTACCTATGACGATGGCATATAACAATTAGGAATGCCTGATGGTAAGAAGACATCGTAGTCCATGGAATCTATTGATTCCAGAAAAATTACTAGCGCATTGCTGTTCCTTTACTATTTTATAATTTAATTTATCACATGAAATCGTAAAGCACACATGCATTTTGTTAGAGATGAGTGGTTTTTTTATTTTGTGGAATTAGTATTTTATCACAAAGCATGTGAAGGTTTGCATAGTTGTTAATTATATTTTGTTAGAATTAGGTAAAGCATTAAGGGTGGGGGTAAAATCGACTTACGGGAACATAGAATATCCACTGACTAACTCTTACAAATACCTGATTGTCGATTTTATCTCAACCTATGGGATAAAAAAATAATTAATTTGAGATTAGACAAAACAATTTTGATGATTAATCTCAGAATTAATTAAATTCTTGTTGAGTTAATTCGGCCTCAGTAAACATGGCGCGTTGCAGCAAACCTCACGACGTCTTTAATAATAACTTACTTATTTTTGGCAAATGCGGCTCAAGTACTTGGCATATTCGGGTGTTTTTGTATTGAACTAAAAATAACAAAATAATAATGTTAGAGAAAACCATGGAAACGATTGCGGTAACAAAAGAAGAAAACCAATTAAACGACATTTTTTTAATAAATAACAAATCTCAACAAAATTGTTTTATGGAAAACGAACAATTTAATGTTTTCTTTAATAAATCTAAATGTTAATTATTTAAAAATAGTGTTATAGAAAGCTCTTCGTTAAAATAAATTGCTTTACGACTTTACGAGTATGGGTCGTTAGTTGCAGGTACAAAAGTAACAATTTTACAACACTAAATAAACTAGCAACACTGGTCAATAGGCTAATCGTTATTGGTCAACGGCCTCAGTGTTTCCAGTTTAAACTCGTAAAATTGTAGCTTGTAGCTTCGTGGGTGTGGTAGTGAGTTCTGAAAATGTCTTCTCAAAAAACTTTTTGGATTTAGATATATGTATAATGCCTGGGGCCTGTGCCCAGCAGTGGGACGTATATAGGCTGATGATGTGATGTGATATGTATAATGAAAGTCAATTTAGGTAATACATTAAAGTTAGATAAACCTTATTTTTCGTTAAATAAACATAGGTACATTATGTTATGTTAGCTGGTAAACATCACAATAACCAAATACCGACACCGGTCTATGAATTCCCAACAATCAAAATAGTTTTGCGATCATAATGAGTAATGACAAATGAACTGAAGTGACGAAACAAAAGAACTAAACAAACACAGGTACCTTTTAAAACCAACAAAGAAAAAAAGCGGGAAAAATTAAACTTACCAGTGAGCCTGTAAATTAACCAGTTCCTGGTAAGAAAGACCAGCATGAGGAAGGGCAGCATCCACATCTCGTAGTAGTAGCAGAAGGCGAGCCACACGAGGAGCCCGAAGAAGGAGCGGATGCGGGATTCCCATTCGAAGCAGTCTCTGAAATTAAATATTATATGAATAAAAGATAAAATCTCGTCAGTATCACTATCTTACTTGTTTGCTACCAAACCATCTAGAGGATGAGGAATTGAAGAAGAAAACCCTCAATTCGTAAGATGCGGAATCATGAGACCAATCGGCAGAATTTTTTAAATTAAGGTTTTTGAGAATCCTTATAAGCTGTGGCAAAAGTGATGTTTATTGATAGCTGCTTTAGAGCTCTCGCTAATGACACGGCGTAATATCAGCAGTTGACAATACTATCTGGATTCTAATTGCAACTTGACGATAGGTTTCCCAGCCTAAATGGCTGTTCCACTGCCAACCTCCCACCATCTCAGTATATAGGCTTGCCCCGTCTGCGACATGTTTGCGGCTTCCCCTTGTGGCTATAGTACTAGCCCACCAATCCGGATGCACGCAACCGAGGTGACCAGCTCAGCCAGACCCACTTAAGCCTAGCAGTTTTCGTAGACGATAGGTACTTGTACTTACTGCAAAATTTTCCCAATTTCTATAAACCACATGATGATGGCTTTCAGTCTCATGACGTTGCGGATAAACAGTTGCCGCTTGAACTTCGCCTCCTGGTGCATGTATTTCGGCTCTTTTGGATTCACCACCCTGATCGCGGCTTTCAACTGGAATGAAATTAAACATAGTGATATGTCATACTGCATTTTCTTTCAATCTTGTGCATTTTATATCTATCCATTTAGATGCTGTCGTGTAATATTTTGTACAAAAAATGCAGTGTTTTTTTGATGTGAATAAAAATCGCTATTAACTCCTTTACCAGTATCAAAACCATTTTCCTTAAACCTCCGTCAGATTTGTTTTAGAATTAGTCTTTATTGAAATTGACCTTGAATTCGAAAATCGCAGAACGGCAAAATTATCGGAAGACTCTTACCTGGTTCCATATCACAGTCATCTCCAACAGTATCTGCGGACAGTTTCCCTTCGCTCTCGACCTCATCTTCTTATCCTTCAAGGCGTACCACCGTTTCTCCCCATTCCTTATGCCTAGTAACGGCACGGCCAGTTTACCCAGAAACTCAACTTTGTGATCGTGGTCTTCATCGTACACTGTCAGTTCGAGGACCGAACTTATGTCCTTTACTGTACTATAAAGAAAAAATGTATAACTGTATAACAGTATTTTATATAGTGCAAGTAATGAATTTCCTCAAAAGGACCAATATAATTTTCTGATCTTCTGGTCACAATCTTGGGGTGTTACATTTGAAAACTAGTTTTTTGCCTGCGGCGCGGTGCGCGAGCGCACCGCGGTTTTATTGTTTTTTTTTTAATGGTTTTCAACTTTTTTTTTTTGTTTGTATTTTCGAGGGAAAGGAAAGTGAAATTCCGCCATGGGAAACGAAGAGGTATTTGAGATTTGGTCCTGGCGCGTTGAACTCGCTCGTGAAACTGTGAAACTGTGCGGCGGCGGCGGGTGTGTCAGAGGAAGTGAACAACAAACAATTCCAAACGGTGATGGGAGTTTTAGGGAGACACCTTTTAGGGAGGTATAGCAGCACGGCTGCCACAAGATCACGTTAGATAAACTACCATTACCATTCTTACAGTTAATTAGAACGGGCCAGTATGGTCTTGTCTCTGATATAATTATAGATCTTATTTAAAAATTCAAGACTAGTCCAAAATCCACTCACAAAGTAAAGATCTTCATCCAGTTAGGCGCGAGCGTCTTGTACTCGGTATGCGTCTGCAGCCGCGAGTTCCCCAGTTCCAGGACGCAGAAGGGATCGGACTTGCCCCCCAGGTCCGCCGCGGCCAGGCCCTTGGCACCGTACACCTTGACGCACAACCATCCTACCCCGCTGGACTGCTCGTTCAGGTAGTACCACGTCTGGAAAAAGGTATTAAAAATAATTAAAGTTCCATACTTATAGTAACGTGGAGGCCTTTAAGATAGCTCGCATGTAGTAGGTACCGTTAAGATATCGAGGAACACAGTCATTAAACCCGTTATTTGTAACACACGTAAGATAGGTACGTGGTAACGACCTATCTAAGTAGGTATATTGATGCAGTTATAATAATGTTGTAAACTAAATACTACCGTAACCAGATTCGAGTTCATACAGCACTAGGTATTTAAGTAACCCTTCTCTTGGAGGTACCTAGCCTACTTCTCTACTACAGTGTTCGAGATTTGGAACTGGTCTTTTGACACATCGCGACACCCATATAACGTAAATTGGCACTGCTTATCGAAATAATAAAAAGAGTTTCAATAGCTTCCGAGTTACAAAACAAAGTTCATTCTCCATGCACGCTCTTTTTAGCACTTATAAAATGATTGTAATATTTTTTTACGGCTTATTTGTATGGAAATTAGCATTGAAAACTCGGTATGCAAACCATTACGTCCTACGACTTTTTCTTTTTAAATTTAGTGATACACTGCTTTAATCGATTGGAGTCTGTCAATTTAGAAATAAATCAATATGAATCAAATAATTGTGAATAGGAAAATAACCATGTATTATTTAATTACTGTCACGATAATACGAAATAAAATCACATCGATCGAAACCGACATATTTGATTGTGCAAAATGTTATTTTGAAAATATGGCATTGATTTCTGCACGGCGCGCGAGCTCTCTCAATTTTTCACGCACTATCAGTCTCACTCTTTACTTACAGGACACTAGTGTTAGCAGACGACAGTGTATAGGCTCTCTATTTGATTTCCTAAAAATAATTATTACGCAGTAACCAATCGATTCCTTTTATTAGCCATCATAAATCGTAATCGGTTATTATGACAATCGATTTACTCTAGCCACATCACTCTTTACATCATATTGGAACTGTCATAAGACCAGTCTCAAATCTCGTACACTGTAAATAATTGGACATATAATAACAATTTAAATATAAATATGACAAAGACATTTTACATTCAATTTAATTCATATAATAATACAATTCCATTAAACATCAATTATAATAATTTGCCTGTACTGAAATGTGAACATATTAAGTTTTTAGGAGTATAGGTATATTGATCAGCATCTAAGCTGGAAGGAACATAATAAATTACGTTTGCGCTAGGCTAGATAGGTTCGTATTTGCGTTGAGGAAACTGAGAAACACCATTAACTTGGAGGCGGCGATCACGGGCATCACGGCCTATCACGCTTATGTGTCGTCGGTTCTAAATTATGGATTGTTACTGTGGGGAAATTCTGCGGACATAGATAGGGTATTTTTATTGCAAAAAAAGTGTATCCGAGCCATATCTAAGGCGTGGGTAATGGATAGTTGTCGACCACTCTTTAAAAAATTACGAATTCTGCCATTGGCATGCATGTATATAAGAAAAGTCTGCTTACTCGTAAAAGACCGCCCAGGATTATTCCAAATGAGATCGGAAGTTCATACATTGAAACAAAGAGCGCATTATCAAAATCTATTACATCAACCTCGATGTCGATCAGCAATTTATTGGAAAAATTCTTATAATATGTGCATAGTTTTATATAATAGTTTACCTGATCATATTAAAGTAATGACATCAACTGATTTTAGGAGAAATTTAAAAACCTATTTATTAGATCATTGTTTTTATAGCGTTAAGGAATATACCCAAAACAAATAAACAGCATGGACATTTTTTTAAAAAGAAATAGAAAATTTGTGGAGGGTATTTATATGAAATGTTAAATGAGTAATTGCATGAGGGCGCTACGATTTATTACAATATTTGCATGTCGTTAATTACGATAAAATACTGTACTACTACTCACAAGAACACCCTGTAACTAGAAATAAGTATTCTTGCAAATAAACATATTCTATTCTATTCTATTCTATACAGTCTTTATTATTTACTTGTATCTGTAAATACATCCAAATAAACATTCTAGGTCTGCTCCATTTCCACAAGTAGTTTACTCCCAATTGGAGAAGTTACAGTAAAAAAATGTAGCAACAATATTCGTGTTGATCAAGGTCCAACTAAAATAGCCCTAGAAATATAATAGAAATATGTAAAATATGCCGTCCCGTATAATTATAGCCATATTATAATGTATACGAGACCCATATTTCTATTCTGAAACAGCCTAGACCTTGACAGGGAGATAATTATAATACCGGCACAAAATAAACGCCTTGGCAGTCGAAGAATAAAAGAGAACATGACGAATGTCTATTTATTCCGAAACGACATCAATGAAAGTAAGACAAGCAATTAAAAATAAATCTGTTTAAGCCTGCGCCGAGCATAATCGGCAAAAACGGCAGTCACCGTTCAGACGGTGGAGTTTACAATTCTTTACAATAACATATAAATCATATGTAATTATAATCACAAAGAGTGTGCTTACAATAGAATACTATAAATATTCTCAAATCATCTACAGTTTAATAAATACAATTCCATAAAGTTGCACAAAAAATGAGAAGAAAGTGTGTCGGCGTTTAGGTAAAATTGAATAAAAAAATTGATAGTATAGTTGCAAAATCCTACTCAAACGAATCTCCAGTGTATTAACTACAAGAGAATGCAATCGTAACATTTCAAAGTGCTTTGGTTATTTACTTGTGATTTTTTTAAAACTCCCTCCAAATCCGCCATACAAAATTACTATGGAACAAAATGATGAAATATAATACGCGAGCAACGCATGACATATTCAGTCACCCACGAGAGCTCAGAGAGAGAGCACGTCTCAATGCGGCGCGGTGACACTTCGATGTCAACTGTGTATGAATACAGCAGTATTACGCAGCAAAACGGGGTAAGTATTTTTTTTGATATTATAAGCTTCTAGGGCCCAAGAATAAAACATTAAACAGATACAATTCTTAGTTCAGGAGGTCGATCACGTAACGCATTGTACGCCCGTCAGTTAGATCTAAATGTATTTTTTTATATGGAACAATGACTTTGTTATCTTCAGTACTTACCATTAAACATGATGGCGAGGGTCTCAATGGTCTCATGACGAAGCCGGAAGATGGCTGGTGGAACTCTATGATGGAAGGGGCTAAGATAGTCGAGCTTGGGCTCGTTTGCTTTGTTATCTTCAGTACTTCCTATTAAACATGATGGCGAAGGTCTCCTGACGAAGGAATAGGATGGCTGGTGGAACTCTATGATGGAAGGGGCTAAAATAGTCGAGCTTGGGCTCGTTTGCTTTGTTATCTTCAGTACTTCCTATTAAACATGATGGCGAAGGTCTCATGACGAAGGCAGAAGATGGCTGGTGGAACTCTATGATGGAAGGGGCTAAGATAGTCGAGCTTGGGCTCGTTTGCTTTGTTATCTTCAGTACTTCCTATTAAACGTGATGGCGAAGGTCTCATGACGAAGGCAGAAGATGGCTGGTGGAACTCTATGATGGAAGGGGCTAAGATAGTCGAGTTTAGGCTCGTTTGCTTTGTTATCTTCAGTATTACGTTTTTTCTCTTGTACAGTGGGGGTACGAAAACTTTCGTTATTTATTAATTATTAAACTCATTCCTTTATAAAGTCATAGACTTTTAGTACCTTTTGAAAGCAAAGCATTAAGTAAACAAGTGCATATAAAATTATACTTACTTGATATCATAACAAGGATCAAAATAGTTTACACCTCTGATCTGACCTATATCTAGTTTCGTATCAACATAAAACCTTTTTAATGACCTAGTCAAATAAACAACTTCGTAAGAGTTCCAATCAAATATATTCTATTCAATTGTCAGAGTTTGTCAGTGTCAATATTTTCTCCTGTAATGTTTGCGATCACTAACTTAGCTTTGTTACACATTACACCAACTTAAAATACAAGTAAAAATGGGGAAACGCAAGGAAAAATATTAT
Organism: Epinotia demarniana; assembly: GCA_945867215.1. Lineage (NCBI taxonomy): Eukaryota > Metazoa > Arthropoda > Insecta > Lepidoptera > Tortricidae > Epinotia > Epinotia demarniana. The sequence continues at coordinate 37,688,835 of OX244261.1, read as the reverse complement.
ACACGTAAAAATGGCCCTAAGTATTTCAACAAACAGCTACTTGCTTCTATTGCACGAACAAAGAGACAAAATGATGCCTTAGGAATTTCCAATGTAAGCATTTTTTTTTACTTTTGTCATTATGAATGAAATTTATGATCAGATAATAATAAATAAATTATTTTCAATGTACTTATTACTAATTTTGTTTTTAGACATCATCGAATACTCCGATTGGAGTATTGGGGGGGCACAAAAAATGTGAATGGAAAAAGTTCAGCGTCCGATGATTTGGCACCCAATGAATGTATGGTAAGGTTTTGTTTTCAAATAACAAAGAGATTACAATATATTTAACACAAAAGAAACTAGCTAATATCGACATTATCAACATAATAACCCAACTCACGCACAAAAACGCAGCGGATAGATCTCTAAATTTACAACTACAAATAGATATAGACAGATATAATGCAAAAGTTGACCAAAATCGCAATATTTTCAGGGACTCGTTGATATTGTTGGTTTCTGGGGGAAAATATCTTATTATTTCTACCCCGTCCAAAAACTCTGTCCACGCCACTGCTGATTGCAAATTCAATTCCAACACTACTCCACCGGTAACACTAAGTTATTATTACTTTGCTTATTTTTTTTGCTTTCCTTAGTTAACGGACAAATTTCAATAAAAATAATAATTTCATTTTGTATTTTATTCCTTATAGCATCCATGGTTTTATACGCGGAGTTGAGATTTATTATTAGAGAATAATGAGATACTAACTTTTAGCTTGTGACCGACCGTACCAAATGAGCGAGCCGGCAGCGGCAGTAGTGTGGGTGATAACGCACACACAGGTGCAAATGCCAAATCGGTGCCCGCGTCAAAAGCTCGGTGGAGTCTTAAATTGGTTTTGGTAACCCATTTACGAGTTGATAGTGATCCAATTTCAAAAAAGACTATAAAAAAAATTGACGACTGTCTTTCTCTTAAATCTACAATAAACTCGCTATGTCTTTGTGGATTTTAGGATTCCGTAACAAAGGAACCCTTATGGTACACTTTGTCCGTGTCATCACTAATAATAAGGTCAAATGAAAATATTTTTCTTACAGTGATTAAATTTCGATGTATGAAGGAAACGTAGAAAAAAATACCATTCCCCCTTATCTCTTAAGTTTACCAAGCAATTAAATCGACTAATAATTGGGCACACGTTTAAACTCACGTGTTATTCACGCTCATTCGACAAACGGAGCGTAGGGGGAGGATTTTTTTCCGAAACCGTACCGTACGCCACCATTTAGGTTGTAGCGTGTGAGGGTGGCATCGTCGCGTGGTGATTCAGATTCAGATTAAATGCTGAGTGTCAATGCTTGCATACCTGCATAAGTGTTGATGATACTCACATATCTGCTCTCAATAATCTCAATGTCCCTCGGATTCTCCTTGTAGCTGGTGAGGTCGGTGATGGTTTCCGATTGCGTGGTACCGCTGATGGTGAGCAGCAAGAATATCTGCCCGTTCCCGTCTTCCAGGTCTTGCCATATGCTGTGCGTCTTCTCGCGTTCTAATCTGGACAGGTCTATTGTACACCTGGAAGGAAAATCATTAATCACACTTGCTATTCAGAAACGAGTCATTGTTGCCCTAGAATCGGGGGTCAAAGTTATACTTCTCTTTCCTGATCCTGCTATTCAGAAAAGATTAATTGTTGCTATCCTCAATTCCTCATATCATTTTGCTCTTTCGAGACACAATCTTCTTCCTTATATTGTAAATTGCCTATACCCTCTGATAATCAGCCACTTCGCAAAAATATGTCGAAAGCAAATAATCTAATAAACAAATACCGGACTGATACCTAGACCATTGTCAAAGTATTCCTAATAAGGGCAAGGGTTAAATATTGGTGAGTACAGGTCGACACACGTAAAAAGAGCCCTGGCGGCCATATAAAAAGTATGGCCGCCAGGGTTCTTTTTACATGTGTCGATCTGTAATAGTAACTCAATGAAGCCTTATTAAGTAGCCAGTTATTGACGATTTACCTTATTTGGCTAGTATTGGTTTTCGTTTCTAAAACCTTTAGTTTTTGGATAATATTATGTAGGTATGTTGGCCATTACGGGTTAAGAAATCTCGTAATGCTCAGGCACGATGACGGGTTGAGGAGTAATGCTCTTTAATATAATTTGTGATCAAATGATCGGGTATTACGTATGACCTAATTTAGAAACGTTCATGTCAGTAACATGTCTTAAATTCGTTTGTATTTAACTATCACTTTGACATTTGAGTTTGTGAGAAAGGAACAAACACATTCTGGCTAATGGAGATGTGTTAACTTTTATCAAGGTGGCTAGAGTTCGTGTAATGCCTTGGATTGATCTACTTTTGACGACCGCTTTAGCCTAGTTGGTAGTGCTGCCTACGAAGCAAGAGGACCTGGGTTCGAATCCCGGTAAGGGTAAACATTTGTGTGATGAGCATGAATATTTGTTTCTGCTTATATTTATTTATTTTTATTTATTATATTTACTTAATAGTACATTACGTAACTAGGGCGGTGAATTCGTGAATGCCCCAGATCGCAGGTGTTTGTGGCCCGAACCGAAGGTGCAGGCCATAAATATGCGCTCTGGGGCTTTACGAATTACCGCCCGTGTTGCGTACAAAATTTTACGTCTTCACCTGGCCACAATGCGAGTTTTCCCGTACGCGCAGCGTGCAGTAAAACTCGCATTATGGCCAGGTGTGACGTAAATTATTGCACTGCTGACATTTAATGGACGGTGTTAAAGCAAGCCAAACTTGTTTATAGCTATTTTATTTTAGCCTGTGCGGAAAACATACATTGACAAACCGAGATACCTACGCCACATGATATTGAATTTGCTTCGCAATTGTCTTACAAATAAGTAATGATTATCAAGGGAACCGCTCCGCTGTTATTACACTAAACAATGTGCCGACAGAATCTTGAATAAAAGACGATGGATTGTGCCTTTTAGCACAAGTGGGAATGGGGTTCGCAACTGTCAAATGTTTGAATAGATAGCGCCATCATAGGTTTCCCCCAGTCACTAGCCTTTTCCTATGTGGCTTAAACGGCTTGGTTCTAAACAAGGAAATTCCGAAATAAACAACAAGTATTTGACAGTTTTGGAAGAACTGACAGGTACAACCTATGCTGGCGCCATCTGCAAACACCTTTCGCCCGGCCAACCCCATTGGATTCAAACTGCATTGTAAAGAATAATGACGGTGCGGTGTTTCAATGAGGACGTAGTCGCACGTCGTTTCATAAAGTGAAATCGGATAATATTGTCTATTAGGTCCATGTGAATTGTTCTTTTCATTGCCGTACCTCTAGTCGGTCTTGAAATGTTTCGACGACTTGTCTAAACTATAAAACTTGCTTATTAAATAAGTTGGTATTCCCTTCTGACCATTCTAGCGGGCCTTAGATGATTGCCATTTTATCATTAATCGTTGTGGATAAGACATCCGTCACTCTCGCACTCACATACTTGTTATAACACGACAGATGTCATATGGACAACGATAAGTGATGAAGCGATGAAATATCAACCATGATACGCAGAGGCGTCTCACGCAGGCGAGCCCATGTAGCTCCCGTGTGCAAACATTACTCTAGCAAGCGCGCGGTCAAAATGGAATGGTAGCGGGCGGCGCTCGGCGCCCCCTAGGACCGCTGCGCCCGTGTGCAGCGCACACCCTGCATCATAGGTAAATTATACGCACGCAGAGTAAATACTCTGAAATAATTTTCGGGAGTACTGTAGCGTCACTATCTGAACCAACCTTCCCAGAAAGTCGTCCTTCGTTTGCTTGTCCTTGTCCCACACGGTGACCTCCAGAATCTGCTCCTGGTCGTCGTAGAGGTGGAGGTCGAACTGCTCCAGCCACGAGGGGTGCAGCGATTTCCACACCACCTTGCTTTTGTACTTCTCATTACCTAACCTGGAAGCATGAGGAATGTAGGCTGATTATGGGAATTTCGTTAAGAGCACAGATTACGGCTAACCAGGCTAACCAATTCGAGGCCAAACTCATGTGCTACATGTGCTACGCCGTAGCGTGAAGCAGCATTTTTCTGCTTTGAAAAGGAAGTCGCTTGTAGAGTCATGTATACGGATCAAGTGCCTTGATTGGCTAAGCGTAAAGTTGTGATATGGGTATGATGATAATTAAGAATCTATTTAAGACCAGAGCACAAAAAAAGAAAACATAACGCGTAAGTACCTACTAGTGTGGCAGAACGAGAATCTAACCACGTACTCAAAATTAAGAGACACTGTGTTTGATTTCCGTGCCGTGTTAATTTTTTGCTCTTTGGTCTTCGTTTCATTGATACAGTCAGTATCATATAGACAGTAGTAGCCAAAATATCCAAATATATCGTAACACATCCTTACACCCACAATAATAAAGATGTGTTGCGATATATTTGACTACTTTGACTGCTCCTAACTATACGATGCTGACTCTACAATTGTGGTGTATTTTTCAGGGATTGGTTCGTGCAGCAAGTTGGCATGGTAATAAAATAACCATTCAGGATAAGGAATGCTCACCTAAATTTACAGTAAGGATCGCTGGACCTAGTGTCCATGTCCATAGCCGGCAGATTCTTGGCCTCCACCAGCACGATGGTGACCACCGAACTCCAAATCTGAGCCTTAAGCCTCTTGTTCACGTCACTCAGTCTTGTGTTCTTCAATAGATACTGGAAACAAAAAACAGCTAGTTTTAGGCTCAATTTTAAATCCCATCGGCAGATTAGCGCTGGTTGTAATGACAGCATAAAGCCTGGAACACACTAGTGCGAGCTGCGGCGGCGGTCCATAGTATATTTAACCATATTTTTACCACTGGTCGCGCCAGTCTGAGGTAGGCTTTAAGATGATGGGCGAATATTCAGCGTTTTTAAGGCGTTTTTTCGTCATTGTCGGAGACAGCAAATACTATTAAAAGAGTACGAGTATCAGAGTCCGCTTTTGATGAAGATGTAAGCAATACCAGTACTGGTTCTTTTTTGATTAAAAGTTCTGCGGTACGTTTTACCTCTGATGAAATAATCAAACGCTCAGAGAATCACCCTGATGGTACCGTATCATGACTACAATAGGTCTGTCACTTTTTTGGACTACGTGTTTTAATGTTTTTTTCTCTCTCGAATAAAAGATTAATTTTTATTCAATTTTGGAAACACTTTTTGTGCCCAGGAAACTGCTAAAGGGAATTGAAAGCTTGTATAGGAAACTGTAACTTTGGAACAGAAAGTGTCAAGTCTGCACGATTAGCCCAAGACGGCGCGCGCTCTCACACGATCCGTCTCTTACTGTTTTAATAAGAGAGAGACGGATAGTGCGAGATAGCTCCGCTCCTTCTTATGCTCACCGCGTTGCCTACATTGCACGAATGGAGGGAGGGCAGTTAAACTATCTCACTTATTAGCCGAGATGGTTTTTAACTGTCCATCCTTATAGTCATTATACTGCATTTAACCAGGTACAAAGGCTGCTTAAGGGAATTTGCGTTATCTCCCAGAAAAGTTTTCAGGGTAAATTGCATTGCATGACGACAGAGTCATGGTTAATTCGAATAACTATTATTTATTAAATGTTATCTTAGCGGTACAGGATGTTAGATTATAACATAAAGTAGGTTTACTTATATTATTAAAACCACAAAAACAGGAAAAATCTTTTAAATCGTCATTACTTAGGCATGCCAGTAACATTGTTAACGTTTAATTAACATATAACACGTATATTATTTAAAATTACACAGCTGTTAAGAACTTTCTTGCGTAAAACGATAGGACATAATCACACTTAGGATACGTTTTTTTTTGCTCCGTTAATAAGCGGTCCTAGACCTGGCTAAATGCCGTGCACTAACTGCACTCACACTCAATTATTAGAGAAAGATGGTTTATATCCCCTCCCCCAGTTAGTGCACTGCATTTAGCCAGGTCAAAAGTTCATGGTCTCCGTTTAACTCCACATAACATTTACAGCGTCACGTTCTACAGAAATGTAGCTGCACTTCCATACAACTTGACTCTGTATCGGAGACCAAAACCTTAGCCAGGCAATCGACATTTGTTTAGGAACTTTATGACCACGGTCAGAAGGTTATGTCCCATCATAAAACTGCCCAAAAAATACAATCGACTCCTGGACTTGAGGCTAGGATTCTGGGATATGATGATTCGTCAATAGCGGAGCTGCAACGGGTTTTGTTAATAAAGTTTTGTGTCTACAAACACTATGAATACGATCAGCGTGATTAAAAGCAGATGTAGTTAATCTGGCTCTCGTAATAGTAAATCGATGTCGGCAGCGTATCCTTGTCTTGATCAGACATTAAAAGACAAATATATTTTGCAATGTGCACATTTTAACAGACACTAATATAGTTGTTTAAGTAAGTAGGGTAGGTACCTAACATTCAGCGAGTCCGACCGGCCGAAGTTTATGTGGTGTTTGCCACGCCCCGTAATTTTATTAGTCCGTAAGTAAAGTAATAACATATGTCGTAAAATAGCAGGGGGAGATTTCTCGTAAAACTAATACGACTGCTGCCAAACATTGATTAAAACCTTTCAGTTAAAAGAAAACCATTTAGTTTAATTACAAAACCATTACATTAATGCTTTAACACTTGGCTGTGTCATATGAACAAAAAAGATTCATGTTCATTCACGGTCATTACGACTGATTACTAATAATAACTTCAATTACGCCCTGCCTAATGGGTTATCCACAACACATGCATTACACCACCACCTACAATTAGTTGCAATACCCTATGCAGCCTGTCGCCCTTTCCCTTGAGTCGGGGAAAGCGGTTGCCCAGTCTCTCGATGAGGTCCGTGCAGGTGTTCACGGCGGTTGGTAGTTCCAACTGGTTCGAAAGCTCTCGAGGGGCGCCGGGGAGACTCCCGGAGCGGGGGCGGGGGTCTGGTCTGAGGACGTTTAATATATTTAAAACAAAAACACGCCACATTTTCTAGTACTTACGTAGGTAAGCAAAAGGTCGGGCAAACACTTGAATTCGATGAATACAAAAAATAAGGTGCGAAATATAAAATCAATGTCCATGCCATTTTCTTTAGACGGGTAGTATCCCAAAGTGTCGGCTCGCAGTCCCAGAAGTCGCGTTTTATTAATTATCTGTTTGTTGCAAACCTTTTCTAATAACTGGGGTAAAAAGGTCCATATAAGCTCAAGGATAAACATAAATGTATGGTGGCGGGTGTCTTTCACCAGCTCAAGCATTAAAAAATCGTTGTGCTTTGCTCTCTTCACTAAAGATCTTACCTGTCATCATCGAAAGCATCGTTGTACACGCAGGAGTCACCACTGTCACAATCACTGTCATACGCCAAATTACTCGCCGACAAACTTCTCCTTGTGAAAAGCACATTATTCTTCTCCATCGTGATGAATTCCTCACACGCTCTTCTTGGTTCCGTCTCCGTCGCCTCGTGAGCTTCAACGACTACAAAATTGGGTATCGGTTTCTCCCTCTCACTTGAACTAGTCGATATTTTGTCAAACGAATTAGCGTCGTCTTCCTTAGAACTGCTGTCAACGGAGTTCTTGTCGCTCGAGACGTGAGACACGAATCGAGATAGCTTCGATTGCTCCATTTTATATTGTACCCGATCGTGGATGACTTCCACTTTGTCTTGGAACTTCTCTTGGATTTTGATGAGACGGTTTTTCAAACGCTCCATTTGGTTTTCTTTCTCCATTTTAATTGATTTTTTTTAAGTCTTAGATTCAGTTTCAGTTTATTTGGGAAAATAATAAGTGATCATACTCTAATATTTGAACAATTTTTCATCACATCTCTTCATTGTTTTTGTTTCTTGATATTTAAATACGATCATTTGCACACATTCCTATATAATATAGAAGACCAATAAGTGTAAACTGCTAATGTAGGGATTTATTTAAGTAGTTAATTTTTAAAATACATTAATGACCTAGTGAGTGCAATTGTGTTTTCATACTGAATACAATTTGATGTATAATTCGAGGAAAAATATCGCAACAGGAAATATAATTGTAATTTTTTTTAGGCCTTTGTTATATATTTGTTTCACAGGCATAAGTTCCAAAAGATGTGATTTATGCGACTATAAAATAAAGCTGCAGTGCAATTTCTAGCGCACCAGTCCTACAAACAAAACTGCAGTGAGAAGTAGGTAACTAGTAAATACAGTCTGTGTCGTTTATTGTAGCATTCCGCAAATACTTCAATTTTGAAAGTCAGCACTTTTTTTGTTTTGACGAGTACTTTTTATCTATCCTTATTCATCAACATCATATCAGCCGAAAGACGTCCATTTTTGGACATAGGCCTCCCCTAAAGAGTGCCAATACTGCCAATGATATCTGTCCGGTCCTGCGCCACCCGCATCCAGCGAACTCCCGCGACCTATTATACCAGACCCCGTATCATGGTCTGTCTTATCACACGACAAGTGACAGGATAGAGCGTCCGTCACTGGCTGACACCGTTCGTAGAACGAGACCACGCTCCTATCTTGTCACTTATCGCGTGATAAGGCCGACTATGACACGGTGTCAGGTCATCAGTTCACCTTCTGAGGGGTATAGGTACTCATCGAGAACCTTTCACTGCCACTTAAGTTTAGCGATTCGATATCCGTAATATTATAAAGATATAATCAATCTGTGAGGTTGAGTTTGTATGTAAGGAGTAAACTCCGGAACTACTCATCCGATGTAAAAAAAACTTTCACCCGACTTTCAAGGAATAAAATACATTTTCACCTCACCGGCTCGAAAAGGCTTGCTTTATCGCTCAAAATCTGCGCCCAAAAGTCCATTTTATCCGCTAGCGTGGAAAGAGTTTTTGAATTTGGAATGTGACGGTCGATCGCGAGACCCAACTTTTTTCTATACAGAATGAGAGGTGCGTTCAGAAATTGATGGTGTTTTGCCAATAATAAATTGTTATTGTTTTGATAAAATAAAATTAATAATACTTATTCTCTCTTAATTAAGTAGGTACATACGAAGTATTAACATTTAGACTGACTTATAAGGATAAAATACGAATAAATAATTTTAAAAAGTCGTTTTATTTTTCTAAAAATTTCGCTTTTTCCAAATTTGGAACGCACCGTTTGAAAAGTTAATTTAAGAAAAAAAAATGAATATGAGACATTTAATTTTGTTTTGTTCTAAAGCCACAGGCAGTAAAACCAAAATAATGTTGGTTATTTATAGATTTTAGTGCCTCAGAAGATATATATAGATATATATATGAATTTTGATGCCTGATAAGTTAGCGGAAAAAGTGAAATAAGCGTATTTGAGTCTTAGTTTAAACCGTGATTACCCAACAATATTTTGAGTTTTTTGTGTAGGTAAGCGTGAGGTTATTTAAAGATGCAAAAATATTTATGTTACATTTAATAATTATAAAATGCTAGATCTTGATGAGATGTAAACAAACCTTTATTGAAAATGAGTATATCAGGTCCAAATTACTTCCATTACATTTACTTACCTACAATTCTCCTCGCGGTGGTGAGGTGAAAAATTGTGTTTCGCTCGGCAGCAAAATTGTTTGGCGTCTCGTGCCTTGAAAGCCTCGCTATGCTCAGGATTGTACTTTTGAACCATTCGCTTCGCTCATGGTTCAATTTTACAATCCTTCGCTAGCTCGGCTTTCAATACTAAGCACTTGCGCCAAACAACTACTTTGCAGCCTTGCATAACAAATAACTATTTATTTCTTAAAATATATTACATTTTATGTAAGGGGGTTAGTACCTACTGTAGTGAAAAATAAAATAAAAGATCACTAGCAAGATCACGATCGTAATTTTAATAGTTCTAACCGAAACATTTATACATTTTAAACAAAGTTATAAACGACGTGCTCGCGGCAACCAAGTCGATCCCAAATGGGTTATTACAATTAGGTACAAGTAGCACAAACGGCTTCGCGAACCGTACAGATCCCTGGCACAGGGCACGATACGTCAAAGAAACGCATCTGATGGTAAAAACCTTCAAATACGAAGGTGGGTAATGCAACACCGGATTGCAGATGATATGATATGAGATGGGTGTATGGGTGATCGTGATAACGATGGCCGAAAGAAGAAGAAACGAAAAGAATGAACCGCGTTGGCGTGCTGATGCCTTTGAGAATTTTGAGAATAAGGCAACCGGATGGTTGATATCCCGAACTAAGGATAGCGCCCTGCGCTCAGTTCGTGCAAGGATCAGCAAGCGTGGGTGTACACAATAGCGTCACTAAATCTAAATCGCGGTTACATAGGTAACTAATTAGAACTAACAGAAGGTAGAAGATTATTAGGTTTCCGGAGACTTCCCTGACACTTGACTTCCCTGAGACTTCCTGAGCTCCTTAGCTAGTTGAGCCGCTGCGACGAACCGTTGATCCACTTCAGGTAGGCTCCTCTGAATGAACTCCGCATTCCGGGAGTATAAAAAGCCGCAGTGATAGCACGCAGGAATTGTGGGCACAGGCTTCTTTAACAGGGTAACGACCTGACGGAGTGGGTCCTCGTACCCCGATAGGGCAAGCGCTGGGTTGAGTACCCGCACCAGAAAGCTACGACAAAAATAAAGGTAAGATCTACGATATTACTTGATGCGACTATGAACTGACTAGAGACTTATACAACCAATGCTTACCCAGCACGTTCTCGACGGCTGGCCTTTGAATACAATCAAACTCGATGTAAGACGACGCTTGTGAATTCGGAACCTCCTTTTCCTTCACACAATAGCACTTGGTGCTGACGGCCAGAATCTTCGTTGCTTGAGATTCACTCCAACGCCACTGAGTTTTTAAAAGGAAGAATACTATCACTTAGTTCTTCTATAAGCTGGGATAAAAACAACAGTCTCGAATCCCGGATAATAGTTGTTTACTTGACCAATGTCAACTGCTTCTCTCTGACCTTCGAAAAGAACGTCACCAATCATATTTGAAAAATCGAATTGCCTTTTTAAAATTCAAATTGTCCTTTTTAAATCCCACCAGTACAAATACGCTAAGAGTACTGCATGTACCGAGGCCGTACAATAAGTCTAAATTGTGGACGCCACCTACCGGGAAGACGTAAAAGTCCTAGAGACACCTGACAACGATAACAGAAAACACAAGTGACCATGAACCCTGAAGGAAAAAAGTTCAAGTAATATGCGTTAGATGGCGCAGAAACTAAAATCAGTAATTCAAAAATTCAGCGGTTTAACCGTTTAACCGACAGTGTTGTTCTGCAGATTCGGCCATCGTTATCACGATCACCCATACACCCATCTCATATCATATCATATCATCTGCAATCCGGTGTTGCATTACCCACCTTCGTATTTGAAGGTTTTTACCATCAGATGCGTTTCTTTGACGTATCGTGCCCTGTGCCAGGGATCTGTACGGTTCGCGAAGCCGTTTGTGCTACTTGTACCTAATTGTAATAACCCATTTGGGATCGACTTGGTTGCCACGAGCACGTCGTCAGGATCTTATAACTTTATGTTTAAAATGTATAAATGTTTCGGTTAGAACTATTAAAATTGCTATCGTGATCTTGCTAGTGATCTTTTATTTTATTTTTCACTACACTACATGCGTTTTCTGGAATTGTTCGTTCTATAGGTACGCTACTTTAAACTTGAGTAGGTATCAAGGGGTATGAGTAGGGGTCAAGGTGTTGTCATGCCAAGATGGTCTTCTTTGACAGACATTTAAGTATCCCCTCATTGTGGGGGGTATGTGGGACTCCCCTTTCCGTGAGGGAAGGGAATACCCACTAAACCGTCTGCGGCGTTAGCCCTCGCCACCGTGTAGGGGAGCACCCATGCAGGGCCTGATTTACCCACAGGCTAATAAAGCTAGAGTCTATGGCGCAAGGCACCAAGCAAGCGGGCGGCGGAGGGCGCGGCACTGACCTGAGACTTACTTAGTACTTAAATTTCATAGTTAGCCTAGGGCGGTCAGAACTCTAAATCAGGCTCTCTCATGGGATCGCTTGACATCTACCACGATGCCCCCCCCCTAACGGTACCTGCTTCCTCTGTAGATATCTAAACTAAGTTCCAAGGATAATACATACAAGTCTACTTCAGTATAATCATATGAGTGTGTACTACAGCTGCGTATTTCTGGATTGTTTGGGAAACGATAACAATTCATCAATCGGTAGCTCGCAGATTGCGGTGTTCCGCGCATTAGTCGGAATAACTGGTATTCACTTAGATTTGTCTGTTGGTTTTACGTTTTCGCGAAACTACTTTGTTTTATTTAAGTGAACTAGTGCTGTGAGTGTTTTTAAGAAGGTGCTTATTTTTAAGAGCAAATATAGAATACAAAGAATTAGAATATTAAACAGATAGGCGTGATGATATGAAGATGCTTCTGTTTTGTGCATCGTTTGCATATAAATTCTAAATATTAATTATTATTATGATTAAAATAAATTAAGGCGCCGTAGGTTCAGCGAAGTTAAGCGAACAGAGTTTTTGTAACAATATAACGCATCTGTTTATAATAATATGGTTTTAAAAAAATACGAATAGTAATTTTGAGGCTTTTCTGCAGGGAGATCAGTGTTAAGAAACATGATTAAGCAATGTTCGCTCGATACAAAAAAATCACGAACATAGGTCTAAAAGGGTCTAAAATACACTTAAAATATTTGTTACAAATTATGCACAAAAGCTAAAAATATTAAAATTGCTTCTAAAAATTGGCAATATCATGTTTGAGAGGACTCAGTGTTTACTTTTTTATGTATTTAAACGGTCAAAAAACTAAAATTAAAAAACATGATTTCCGCGCTTCCTTCACGCTTATGCTCAGTGAGAGGGAGAGAAGACCATGAACCTGCGGCGCCTTAAGGCCGAGCCACACCGGCTGCGTGTGCAGCACGTATGCGTCGACGTCAGCGTAGACGTGCACAGCACCCCTGTCACACCGGGTGACGCGCTCGTCTACGCGCGTGTCTACGGCGTACCTGCTGCAGAGAGCTGCACACGCAACGCGTGCGCACGCTGCAGCTCCGCGGTGTACCAGCCGCGATTTGCATTCCATTACTTATAATATTAGCATCATGTTCGATAGCAGTTAGTCTGACGAAGAAGAAGCACTGTTCTTACTGTTATTTAAAGATACTCCTGCGACATCCAAAAGGGTTTGGGTTTATAAAATTGACGGAAGAAGAGGAGAACACAGTGAATAACACAACTTATAATATGTCGTGAACTTGAATCACTCGAAGATATTTGATGTTTTTGTATTTCCACATGTCAAGAGATTCTTTTGAAGTTGGTCTCGTATGTTAATCTAGAGTAAAATTATTTGAAAACACGACAAGCTTTTAACATACAAGCTTGGACTCCCGATTGATCACAGACTAGATACTCGTAATGATTGATGCACCGATTTGTTCCCATATAATTTTTTTGTATGCCACTTTTTTGTAGTCTTTGTGTCTACCTAATGTTATAAATACACTCATATTGTCGAACAACATCAATTAGTTTTCCTTTGGTCTCCATATTAATGATGGAAACCATCCCGCGTACCAGCGAATTTGTAAATAAATACAAGAGAGCTGCGCGTATACACGCGCAGCACCGAGCTGCGCGTGTCCGAACCGGTCCGGTGTGTCATCTCATAGGGAACGTCGACCAATACAACGTCATCACTGCACGCAGCGAAGCGACGTTGCCGCTCTGCTCCGTGTACGCATGCACGCAGCACGCAGCCTGTTTGTCTGCCTGGAGCTGCGCTGCGTGCGCACGCGTTGCGTGTGCGTGCACGTCAACGCACACGCATCCGGTGTGTCATGTCGTATGGGGATTCATACATTACAACGCAGTGGTGTACGTGCTGCACACGCAGTCGGTGTGACTCGGCCTTTAATTATTTGGATTTCCTTTGCCTAAATTCACTTTGAATAACAAAATACCTACCTATTTTCAATCACTAGTGCCACTCATGTTACAAAAGCGTCACGCCATGTCACGAATTATCGTGAAAATGTCGCGAACACGGCCCCGGGTGGACAAACGAGGTGATGGGCAGGTGTCCAATATTTTAAAAGTCGTTAAGTGATCCGGTTTATGTGGTTCGAAATACGCCAAGTACAATTTTAGAGCGTTGTTGAATCACAGTAAACAAATAAAAGCATTATTAGTATTTAGTCCCGGGGCGATCGAGCTGTGCTCAGGTGAAAATAGAGAAAATACGGAGAAAATTATTTGATTTTGCCCAGACATGCTCAGAATCAGCTAAAAATCGATTTCTCGCCCCCGTATATAAAAAAATTATTCAGATCGTCAGAGCCATTTTCGAGAACGTGATTGCAAACATTTATATAAATATACATATGTATGTATATACAGATGTTGCTAGTTCAACACTGGCCTTTATTGAGCGGTTCGATATTTATACCCATTTGTCCACTAATATATTTATTCATCAAAAAGTACACTGGGCTTGCACTGAGTGACGGAGACTTAGTTAAGTAAAAACCAACATTACCTAGGTACCTAGTTACCTTCTCTACGAATTCAATAGGGAAGATGCAGCTATAATATTTACCATTATTTAGTGACCTAAATGTTGAAAAATATAAAATAATAGCCACTGAAACGTTGTTACTAATTTCAAACAATCATTACGATTTGAATTAATGTGAAACGGAATCCACCAATCAGCTTCTGGTGGCGGTCACTCCTGTCAAAAGTCAAAACTTAGGCAACTCTGTGACATCTAGGGACGAACCACGGACAAACAGATATGGCATGTGACACACATGAGTGACGTCACAGGAACGTAGATCCGTTTAGGCGCGAAAGTTTATATTGACAGTTTGTAACAAGAATTTTTGACTACAAATTATAGTAAGTATGTTCATTTTTTAATACTTTCGTGGTCTATTCTACATGCAATTCTTTCAAATGAAAGCAAAAATTAAAATATTGCATCTTCCCTATTGTACCTTGCTCTTGAGTGGGATTGACACACGCTGTTTAACAGATTGAATAGGTACCTACATGTACCTAAAGTTGGTCGCAGAATGATGCAAGCATGCCGCCTTGTATAGGTAAGTAACTTACAAGGCCTTAAAAATTTATATTTAGTGGTTTATGACGCTACGGACACATCTATTACTTACGCTCATTGGCTGTAGATAAGCGTGACTAAGAGGAAAATCCATTGACATGACCACTATATTTGACGCCGTACATAAATTTTATTCCAAAACCATAACCTTAAAATTGCCATTAAAATGAATAAAAAACCGATATTGGCAAACTTACACTCTTCCAAATGATGGGAGCAGCTAGTTTTTAGCTATGTCCATCATTTTGGAGAGTGTAAGTTTGCCTGTGTCGGTTTTTCATTAATTTGAATGGAAAAATTAAGGTCATGTTTTTGGAATCTATATACTGCGTCAAGTATACATAATACAGTATATGGAAGTTGACGCAATGGTTAACATATTCATTCACAAGTTATTGTATATTATACTCGACTATGATTGATGGATGACGTTAATAGTATGATTAGACCCCTACACTCGTCATAACTGCGTGCGATTGCGTTTAGTTAGACTTCTAATGCTTATGTTTGAGCACAGACTATAGTACATTACTGCAGAGGCCGTGAAGTAAGGGATTGCTGGGCGAGCTTTGGGGTAGACGGCCGAGTCGTAGAAGAGGCCATAGATACGAGTCCAGCAAGCAATCCCTGTTCCAGCTAGCCCGGAACATCCAATTACTTACCGACAAGATATGTAGTGTATATGAAATGAAGCAACGGAGAACATATTGATAATGATGTAGGTACCTATCCGCTCATTAGATTTTGGATTTTAATAATGCTATTTTTTCATGAAACACAGTTTCAACTCCATTGAAATCCAGGAAGTTAATCTTTGACTTGGAAGATTAAACCTGTATAAACATACAAAAGTGTGCAGTTAAACAACAGGGTCGAGAAGATAACCTACTCGTATCTTAGTCACTTTACTTTGTGTAAACTACAGTAACTTACAGTACTTTATGTAAACTACATGCTACATAAATATTTGTGTCGATGACTATAAGTGTACTTCCATACAAACAATGGGGTATTGCGCCTAGGGTAGCGTGCGAGTGTATTCTCGCGGGACGTCAACATGCAAATTACCGCGACCGGGAATATTACTTTGTTCAAAGGATTATTATAATAGTACATTAGACATTACGTACCTAGGGCGGTGAATTCGTGAATGCTCCAGATCGCAGATATTTGTGGCCCGAACCGAAGGTGATGGCCATAATTTATGCGACCTGGGGCTTTACGAATTCCCGCCCGTGATGCGTAAACACTACACAATTTTCTGTTTTCTCCTGGGTGTGAAGTGAGAGTTGCCGCTGCGCCCGTAGGCGGTTAATCTCACTTACCGCCCAGAGTGACGTAAAATACAATTCAGCGGCATAGAGCCCTTATAATCCTGTAGTACTACGAACATTTAAAAAGTATTTTGCCTACTACGACGGTGGCAAAAAACACATGGTCTGCCTGATGGCAGGCCTATCGCACTATCAATTTGGCGAGACACGACGTTTGTTACGGGCCGCCACACACGGGCCACAAGCGACAGCCACAGACGCCGCCACGTAAGTATTGTAGCGTCGAATGCAAAAACTGTAGGGGAGACCCGTACAAAACCATATACCGGGGTACAACCGTACGCCATGCCTATTTCGGTTATCAATTCAAATTTTCCACTCGCGAGCCGCTCATCGGCGTCGACCAATAGGAGCTATTTGTCAACAAAAACAGTTTGCCACTTGCACGGGCTAGATCGACTCATTCAAAATTATTGTTTTTCGCTGTTGTCGATCGATGTAATTTTTATGGAAATTCAAGTGTCAGTTAGAAATTTGAATGTCTAATAAGCTGAGTAACTAAATATACTATATGTTGAATTGATTACCGTTGGTTGTTTTTTAAGATAAGTTTTACTCGTGTATTTCATTTTATGTGAAGTAGTGAGTGACATGTTTGTACTTGCAGCCCTTGGGTAAGAACCTATCACTATCACATACGATTTTGACCCAGAAGCAACGTTTAGAATTCTAACGTGTTTTTATTCTTTTAGATACTGTTTCATATTGAATCTGGATAAGCCAAGTAACTTGAAGCGCCGCTCTAATGTAAAGTAACAAAAAATAAACAAATTTACTACCTACAAAAACAAAAAAAAATCAAACGCTGATGATGAGAATTCTTGCCTCTGCTATCTGGAAGAATATGGTACAAGCCGAGTAAATGAGGGCTGGGTGCAGTGCATGGGCTGCAAAATCTGGGCGCATGAAGGCTGCACCGGCTACAACTCAAATGTATTAAATAACTTTTTGTGTAGGGGATGGGGTTATTGCTCTGTAACTTATGGGGCAATAACGTATACAGTATACGGTTTTATACGGGTGGCGAGTCAAAATCGGAAAAAGTGGACCTTTTGATTTCTGTCTTTAATTAGGTGAAATTTGTCGATTTTCGTAAATATGTCTATTTCATTGGTTAATCGATTAAACTTGCTAACTAAAAAGGTGTATTTCTTTTAATTATGTTTTGATATGAATATTTGACACTCTAAGATCCTCAGCTATACGGTCTTACCCGGTCTCCCCCTACAAGTATAAGTTTACTCGTAAATGCACTATTGATGCTCGTCTACATTGGTTGGTGTTGGTAATTCAAGATGACCAGATGATAATCAATATTTACAGGGTTACCTATCACAATATCGAAATATGTTTGACCGATGATTCATTTGGCAAATTTTCATTTGACCGAATGCATTTTTCTCAGAGACCGTAAAGTTTTCAGTATTTTTATAAAACAAACCTAACCTAACCAAATGGGTTCCATGCGTTACTATTTTCAAAAGCTTGGAATTGTCAATGGTTCCTGGAAAAAATGCATTCGGTCAAATGAAAATTTGGCAATTGAATCATCGGTCAAACGTATTTCGATATTGTGATAAGATACCGAAACGGTTCTGTCCTCTAGAGGCAGAACAATTTACTGGAAGCAAAGGAGCTGGACAGTACCTAAGGCAATGATTCTGCGAAACGCTACCAACGTTCCGATCGGATTCTTGCCTTTTTTTTGGAAACCTACGTGAGTACATTACGTATATATCAACTATTATTATGAAGAGGTTTGTGAGTATGTAGCTTTGTAAGGGTGTAACTTTGTAAGGGTGAAACTGTGTAAGGGTGTACCTAACTTTGTAAGGGTGTAACAATGTAAGTTTCTAAATGAGGGGGATTTTCTCCGGAACTAATAATCTGATTTCAAAATTTCTTTCACCAGTGTCACCTACAGTATGTTTCTTTTACCAGGAAGGACGTAAACTATATTTTATCCTACGTCTTAGCTAACTTTGTAATTCGCGGACGGAGCCGCGCGGGTAGTTAGTACTCAAATAACTTCCCATTTCACAAGTCGCTTCATATCTCTTGCTAATACGAGTCTTACCGAATGGCGTCACCGTCTGTAAGATGGTCATCGTCTGAGATCATCTCGGTATTAGGTAGTATGTTGAAGATAATTTGAATCCACTTCAAACATACAATACAAACAAACAAACTGGTAATTGCTAAAACAAGTCTAGCGGAAAGTAATCCGTAGGGAGCTAACACTTTTCGAATTTCTTGACTGACTTTACCCGAAGCATTTATTAAAGGCGATAGTATAAACATACATTTCAAGGTGGACGGTCATCAGTCCTAAGTTCGTTACCATCATTAGCGATGAAATGGCAATCAAACTACCCCCGTTGGTAAAGGTTGCGGAAGTCTAGTAGATGCGGGTGGCACAGGACCGGTTATCGTGGCACACTTTGGGGGAGGCATATGTCCAGCAGTGGCCATCTTTCACTGTGCCACGCTGTGTTGAGGATCTCCGGCGATACAACGAATACTCATATCAATAATTTACTTTAAAAACAAAGTTTTAACCGACTTCAATTTATTACTCCGCCAAGCCAAGAGAACATTTCCTATTTTTATTACAATTTACCACATGAAGTGATTTCCGATAGCAAATGCGTTGATTACTATAGAAAAAAAACGAATCGCTGTATGTGGGCCGATAATATTTGAGGACTTCCATCGATTCCCCAAGATCATCACCAATGGCACTTCATTAGTTCATATTTCAACGGAAACTTATCAGAACCTGTGACGTACTTATGCACTTTTAAGTACATAATTGAGGAATTCGATAAGTCATCTGTGGTCTTCATCATCAATTCCTCGCCACCAAATTTATGATTCCGGATAATACACGAGTTATAACAGAAAATACCAAAATCACTACACGTGTGTCCAATAAAATTGAGGAGTCCCCTCAATTCCTCATGGATCCCATCATCTATCTGAATTTTGAAAAAAATGAGACCCACCTGGAAGCATATACATACGAACAAAAAAAATTTTTTCGGATCGGCTCATCAATGACGGAGTTCTGAGGTAACAAACAATAAAAAAAATAAAAAAAAATACAGCCGAATTGAGAACCTCCTCCTTTTTTTTGAAGTCGGTTAAAAAAAGGTCATTAACGCGCTTGTGACTCCTCTAGACTGTCAAGCGTCCATAAGCTATGGTGTCTAAATACCACCAGGCAGGCTGTAGGTATGCTAGTTTGCCATCGTCGTGGTAATTAAAAATAACTTTGCAGTTTCCTTTAGTTATGTTTGTTGCGTCTAGAATACTGACTAACTTAAATGTAAGGCTAGCTTTTACGAGAACACTTAATGCAACAATGCCGTAACAACTTAGCCGTTCATTACTGGAATTCGTAACTTCTTAATTAGTTGAGTAAAGTTACAGCTTATAAGTGCGCAAAATGCCTCGATTTAAGCAGTTTGGTAAACACGAAATAAACCGTTGTGCGACACACGTTCAGATTAAATAGATGAAATGGGACGAAAAGTCTAACAGAACTAGTGACAAGTTCAGGGGGCTGGGTCTTCTAGTTGCCATCGTCCTGCGTAAGCGCATGGTCTCTAGATTCACAACAACTAAATGTAAACGCAGGTCAGAGTTGATTAGTCTGTCTAGAACATAACTAGATCGTTTTGTGAATCGCGCTGAACACCTTCGAGCTACTCGTATTGCCAGTAAATAAGAAACTCCGACAATGTATTATCTATTGTGGGCTGTTTACTCACTCGAGCGTAAAGTTTAATTTTATGTTCGTACGATACTGATACTGAAGTACCTGGGTGTTTTTAACTTATGAGATTTCAAATATGCCAAAGTCAATGCGTGCAAAATCTATACATTTTAGCTAATGCAACTTCAACATAATAGGTAAGTACTGTTCATATTCAAGGTTTAGAGCGTTTACACAGGGTGACTTTTTACAGCGCTATTGATGCAAAAATAAAAAATAAAATTATTATATAGGTATGTAAGTATACTATGTATTACCTTTTTATACAGTAGATCAGTAAAGTATACAAAAAACCTACGTAAAAGTAATGTTAATTGTTGTTGTTTTCATTTAATCTTTTCATTTATTTATTTAATTAAGACCAGAAGTTCCTACACTAAGTTTGAATAGTATACACACTATATAGGTAAACTTATATATAAAAATATTTTAAAATTTAAAAATATTTTCCTGACTACTTTTATAAAACAGTTTTGCTGGGCTTTTTTTTAAAGTGTAACTTGGTTGTATAATAAATAAATAAAATAAAATAGATTTATACAGACGATCTATGGCTAGTGTCGCGCAACAATCGCGAATGAAACGCGCGTTTGTATAGCCACCATGTATAACCGCTCTTAGGTATTGTATGAATTGGTAAAGTACAATGAAGTTCAAACACAAAGTCATTTCAAACTAGACAATGATAACATTGATAACCAATTACGTGGATCAGTTTGACACGTTGACTGGCGTGAATAGACGAGCTATTTTAAAACAAAGACATTTTACCAGTATGCCAACGTGTATACTGACTTGTAGTAACGTTATAGGCATAGACAAATAGTGTTAATCAATACCAATCTGCTTGTTTGTCTGTCCGATGCCTTTTCGTAGTTACCCAATATCACCAGTCCTCCAGTGCTTATACTTCAGATTATTTGACTTAATTGCCACACCGGACTGGTTATTGTGGCACTCTTTGGGGGAGGCCTCTGTCCAGCAGTGGACGTCTTTGGGCTGGTAGAATTTTGACTTGTAAAAATGTTATTAAGGCCTACTTGCAGAATACATTTATTTCGTTTATTTATGTCATGGTGATGATTTGAGTTCTAAGAGCATTAAACCAACAGGAGCGAGTCATTTTCTATACATAAAAAGTCTGCCGATTTTTGCGGGGGAGGGGAACGTCAAATGTATGCGTAACGTGAAAATAGCTACGTCAGATAAACGTCAGTCCATACAATGTGTATGACCACTGGTCATATATTTTCGGCAGAGGGGAACGCCTGTCAATGACGGCTCCGGTTGGTTGAATGCTGTACCTAAGTTTGAGTTGGCTGAAATGCATCAAAGTAGTCCATTCGAAAAACAACTCTATCATCCAAGGAATAAGATTCCAATATCAATTACAGTTTTATAAAAAGTTCGCCACATTCAATAATCTCATCCATGCTGCCATCATGTGATGTAGTCAAATGCGTACTTATTCTCATGAAAAAAAGGCCGGTAGGGGAAGGCCGTAGTTTGAAGTCAAATTAAGATAAATAACTCGTCATGTCTCATCTTTTTTGTTACCTACCTATAATAATCGACTAAACTAAACTAAGTTTTTGTAAGGAAATCGTGTACGTACAACTTACCCGTACTTACGAATGCACAAAGTACCTATTAAACTTTTAAGATGAATTGTATGAAGATAGTTTTAACCCCGGAAATGAATGATGTTTTAAACTTGAAGTCATCCCCTGAGGTAACAAACTTGCTCCTCTCAAGATTCAAGGAGGGCGAAGCCGCCGGCCAAACCCATATACAGATGCCGTCAAACTTCTTGAACACTTGACCTTGCCTGCGCAAAGGCGAATTGTACCTGCGAGCTGCCCCCCCACTTCGTTCCGCATTTTCAAGAAGTTTGACGGCATCTGTACCTACATAAATATAATATATACTAGCTCGAATTCTTCTATGTCGTAGCTCCGTACAAGTGTTCACCCCCCATTGCATCCCCTTAGGGGATGATTGCCGGGATATAAACTATTCTATCTCCATTCCCGGGACTCAAACTATCTCTTAACCAAATTTCTTCTAAATCGGTTCCGCGGTTTAAGCGTGAAGAGGCAACAGACAGACACACTTTCGCATTTATATTATAAGTATGCACGTATGGATAATATGGGATATGCATTCAAGTCATCAAATCACATAGTATTGTTTGGTGCCATACCTAGCAGTCATAATTCATGCTAACTGCTAACGTAAGTAACTCATTACGTCTACTTATAAATACTAATGTTTGCAAACAACGGTAACAGCTAGGTAATGTTTAGTGTGCCAATTTGATTAGCGACTCGTTTAGTGGTCACTAATTGCAGGCCTCATAATATTACGAGTCAGTGTTTCCTGGAACCTGTTCTGTGTACCAATTGGACCAAATAAGAATAGTGTTTTCTCAAACATGCAATAAAATATTGACGGTGTGTAGTATTACGTTTCGGGCGCGGAGAAACGAGAGATCCGTAATGGAATTTTATACAAAATCGGAGGCCTGCAAAGCGACCATTCTCTGTTTCAATATCAAATCGTGATACGACGTCTTGACGGTCAGCCATTAAAAAAGGTTGGCGTTTTGTTAAAGCAATGCTGTAGGGTGCTACATACCTACCACGACGTGAAAAAGGGATTGCCAGCATTTTATTCCTATACGTAGTCTATATCTATGTACTTGGCTAGCAATCCCTATTGTCCCGCCCTCTGCAAACTCGTTGTCATGTGTGTACATGTCATGTGTGTGTCATTCCAAGATTAATCCATACAAAGTCATTTCAAGGCTTTATTTTTGTTGGATCTAATACTGCGTAAGATGTGCAAGTTACAATTTGTCAACAGACTTGAAAAAGAGTCTTCATTTTGATATTGTTTTCCGGCATGTTATGTTACCGACTGTCTAATGAGTGTTATGAGCGATCACTTCCAGACAATCTTCGGGCATTTCGTTAGGGTTTATTATTATTGTTCCTTTTTTTATTTAGGTACGGTTCAAATTAACAAATAAACATTGGGATTGGTCAAGTATTTATCGCGCGAGCTCGCTTCCCGCACGCGAAGTAGGTATACCTGCTTGAGATTATTTAACTTGACCAAAGAGCATCATATTAGTCCATTCAAACAGCAACTCTATCATCCTTGGTAGAAGATTCCAATTCCAATGACAGTTTTATTAAAAGTCAGCCACATTCAGTCATTCATTAATCTCAAAAATACGTTACCGTGTCAGAACGCGATAAATATTAAATAGATTTCAATTGAATACTTTTAAAATACTCAATCCCTAATTAATTATTAATTATTACGTTTATCGAGCACAATTGCTATCTACAAGGAAACCGGTATATAAGTAACACCTTAGATTATATATTTTTATAATATAACGGATCCCGGCATCAAGGTTACACGACATGAGCACACAGTCTAGACTATGTTTTGCGAAAAAGTCAAGGTATACCGCTGCTGTCTCGCAATAAAAAAAACATTCTTTTATTATATTTTCATCCCAGTCCAAGTTGGCTCAGCTTGGGTTGCACAAGGCAGTCCCATAACGCTTCGGAGCTCAATCAAATACCGCGAGCCATCCGGTCCGGTTGATCCGCTTTATAAAAACTGTTATTCATTGTTAAACTGATTTGTAACGGTATCCTACTGGTTACTTTATTTATTTATTCATTTATTCATTGTATAGTCATGTTCATGTAGGTACAGTAATGCTGGTGTTTGGTTACATTTCAAGAACTACATTTTCAGTTACTACAGCTTATTGTAATACCTTCATACATATCTGTATTTACTGCTACCGGATATGGTAATATGGTAGTTATGACATTTAAAACTGACGTATGTAAAATATTTTTTTTTCAATTAAATACCTATTGTAATGTTTTATTTACTATAATGGCGATAACACGTATGCTATTAAAGTGCCTATTAAATCAGTAAGCAATACACTAACAAGTTACTACTTATTTATTCTATTAAGTTTATAAGTAAGTATCGTATAATATTGACTGTATGTTCTGCATATTCCGAATGGTGGCCAATACACGGTGATTATGTGATTAAAAACTGATGATCCACCCATATCACAATCTGGATCACATGCATGTTGACGTGTATATCATAGGATTGTCAATCCATCGCAGAATATCCGGATGATTTTGATTTTGAATAAGAAGTAATCTGTGGGCGCCTAAAGGCACCTACACGATTCTGCTTGGGGGATGGTATGAGTGGTACGCAGCTATAAGAGTGAGATGGGGAAATGGAAGAAGCAGAACTACCGTCTGGCCACCCTTCAATACTGACGCGATAAATAATTACCTACCTAGCGTTTAAAGGGCCATTCAATAATGCTTCCATACTGAGTATTGCTGCAAATACTGACAAACCAGGATCATCAGTATTTAATCACCGTGTATTGGCCGCCAATTAGGTACTAGGTAGGTACCTTGGTGATTACAAAGTGTGTCCCAACCTACCACACCGGCACACATTAAGTAATTAAGATTTTATCTGAACTGTTGCACAAATGACATCCTCCCTTAGCTAGGCACTGAGTTAAGTACCTATACACTTGTTGGTCTTTTAAATTATATATCAAGACAATCCGCGTCAATTCTACAAAATTACCAATAAAACCAGAACAGCACAAAATATACACCATAAACTGTAGCAACAAACGTATCACTTCCCGAGTTTTAAGGAAGGGAAATTAAAAAGTACTTATAAAACACTGGCACACAAGAAACTAAACACAAATTCCGAATTCAAACGTACACGTTTTTAATCACTCGCGTTGTTTATTTACTTTCAGAACAAGGTTATCTTTATCTTCTAATTGCAGACGCGAGCGCCGGTCCCGACGCGCGGAAAAGACTGAGCGTGAGCATGTGCTGAGCGTCGTACAAACAGAAATAAACTAACTTGATCGTTAGTAGACCTTATATCCTCGTAATAAGGTGCATATATGGTCAGTTGACTGTACCGATGGTAAAATGCCGAGCCAAAATATGACTAACTGGGGTATGGCCTGTGGTCGCGTATTGCACGCAATTGGCACATAACAATGAAGGTCGTATTCTTTCTTGCACTGTTTAAGGTTTCTGTGTGTGAATTAGATGTAAAAATCTGCATTCCGAGAACGGATGTAAATCTGCCTTATAACACGTTTGGGTGTGAAGGTCTTTCAAAGTTAGCCGCATAATGCGATCATTGACACATCAGCATAACGTCACGACGTCACGGTTGGCCGATTTTAAATGTACAAAAGCAGGTCAGTAATGCAAGTATTCAAAGAATGCGTACCTATTGATACCTATATTATGATTTCCGCCTTCTGCTTGAAATCTATTCACACTTATAAATCAACATCAACAGCATCAACAATCATAATATTATTAATTCCGTTTAACCTGTTTCCCACTCACCTTTTGCTGGGCTGCTTCACCTTAATATCTCAGGAAGAAGAAAAACCCTTTAACCCCATAAACCCGTAATCACTTCACATCCACGAAATGTCGATAAATATACATACCTCCTGTTTCTACCGTGAGAATCATGTCCCTAGAACTATACTTAGTCTAGTCTTAAGTCTCCTCGAGAAAATACATTGAAAATTGAGAGTTTTGCTTTTGCTTGTTATCTTTCGTCTCATCATGCTTGAGACATGGACCTTTAATACTCAGGACAGGCTACCTATACGTGTTGCCACAGTGAGGGACGGAAGGCTCCTATGCAGCTAAATTAAAAACTGGTCTTAAGATGGCTGATAATTTGCTGGAACTATGACAAGGACAATGAATGATATTTCCCTTACTGTCACGCTCATCGAAATTTGTATGCTACCAGCTCGCTCGCACGTGGTATTATTATTACCATAGCTTGTCCTGGGTATTACAGATTCATGTGCTTGAGAAGACGAAGCAAGAGGGAACTAACCTGGTCCTTATCCTCCTGGCTCTTGGGCCACAGCGTAATGTTGAGCACGATCTCGCCCATGTCCATCTGCGGCTTATTGGGGTCCCGCAGACAGAGCACCAGGTCCTGGGTGCGGCCCAGCTCCAGCGCTGTCAGGTCCAGGTGGCAGGAGCCCATGAAGTCGTCCTGGAGGCCCCAGTCGTAGTCGAATACCTGAGAATGTATGATTTAATTAATACTATATCCAATATGCACCTAGGGCCTTACGCCGTCGATGATAAAATTCCCAAATGCTTCGAAAATCAGGTATGTCTGTCTGGTAAGGCATGTTAGGTTTACTATGTGTCGTTTCACTATAAAATAATGACGCTTGCTGGTAGTTTCTCAAAGCTAGTTGAGCTTTATTAACAACCAGCACGTCTATCATGGGACGGCCGCGACATACTCTCGATTTTTCTCGCACTATACCTCTTGTTCAAAGTGTTCTAATAAGAAAGAGACGGATATTGCGAGAAAAATTGTGAGAGCTCGTCCGCTGTCACGTGATAGCGTTCTGACCCCGTATCATGGTCAGCCTTATCACGCGATAAGTGACAAGATAGGAGCGTCGTCTTGTTCTGTCGAACGGTGTTGACCAGTGACGGACGCTCTATCGGGGTCAGAGTGCCTAGTGCGTTTCCGTACTTGTCTCGCTCTAATTTAAAACAGCCCAGCTGATGATCCGCCTCCATGCCACAGGGCGGTTCCCCGGTACCAAATGTCACTATTTAGGTAATTTCTCTGTACGTCATATTGAGTTCTAGCCAGTGAATAATGTTACGAGCAACTGAAGATACGCTGTGTTAACAGCGAAAGCGAAAGGCCGACACAGTGTAACAATCGCAGGTTATGCAACGAGTTTGCATTTTCCTTGGAAGGGTAAAAGCTAGGGTTTGCACCCGGGAAGTACCGGAACCGAAAGTCCCGGGATTTCTTAACATAGTAAGGAACGGAAATAATTGAAAAAAAATTCCCGGTTTTTCGGGACTACATTTTAGCGTTACTTCTAAAAGGAATAATGTACCTACGTAACAGTTATACCTCAAAAATAATGAGATTGATTTTTGAAGTTTCTTTAAGACTCTTTTATGTTTAGCTATTGAACTCACGTTGATTTTGAAGACATCATAATTTAAGGCTGCCAACAGTTGGTATTCATAAATCAAAAAGCTTCTTGAATAATCTAA
Source organism: Epinotia demarniana (assembly GCA_945867215.1). NCBI lineage: Eukaryota > Metazoa > Arthropoda > Insecta > Lepidoptera > Tortricidae > Epinotia > Epinotia demarniana. The sequence goes on along the minus strand of OX244261.1, from coordinate 37,661,385 downwards.
GTCACCACAGTTTGCTAAATTGAAAACAAATTGCTGTAAACAGTTAAATAATAAATAGGTAATAATAATAAATAATTAGGGACAATGTTACACAAATCGATCTAGTCCCAAGCTAAGCAAATACAAATACAAAATACAAATACAAATTATTTATTCTGCAAATAGGCCACAAGGGCACTTTTACATGTCGAACGGTAATTTAAATTAAAAATAATAATCTTACAATAAAAGAATAATAATCTAACACCATAATAATTTAAAATTTGCAGATTAACAACACACTAAATGTCACAAAGTGAATGAAAACAAAACAAAATATGACCATTACATTCGATAAGTATAAGGTCTTTGCATTAACAGAAAGTTAATGATATTAATTCAGTATTCCAGAGATGTATAAGGTCTCTGAATGTCCAAATACAATTAATAATTATTCAAATGTTCGTAGAGATGTATACGGTATCTAAGCGTCAAAATCTTGTACTATGGGTACTAGACGAGGATAAACATACTTATATAGATAAATAAATACTTAAATACATAGAAAACATCCATGACTCAGGAACAAATATTCGTGCTCATCACACAAATAAATGCCCTTACCGGGATTCGAACCCATGATCTCTTGCTTGGTAGGCAGGGTAACTACCAACTATCCTAAAGCGGTCGACAAAAAAAGGAAAAAAAAAATAGGTATTTTGTCATAACAATTTGATATTTTTCAACTTTCAAAGGCGTTTCTTCACGGGTACGAAACGAAATCCATTATACTGGAGCAACAAAACCAGTGTATCCATTTTTAAAAATCCTCTTAAGTCCAGCTTATTCAATTCGACTGAACAAGGATTGAGTTTATTCCAACTATTCCGAGATTAGTCTTTGTTCATGTTTGGTCGGATTTCAATCTAGAGATTGTACCATTTTCAAAAGCGGCGCGTTCCGTATCACGCATGATCAATACTTGAGGCTGTGACCCACTAAATACAAGCACAAACCTATTGTAGATCAAATCTCGTTGTATTAAGGCTTATCAATGGTAATTTAACGGTATGCGACGGTAAAGTAGGGCGTCGTTTATGGACACGCGTGGCGACGCGCGTAGCGTCGTGCTGGACTAAAACGCTCTTAGAGTATAAACGCTATAATATCCTCATGTTTGACGACCGCTTTAGCCTAGTTGGTAGTGACCCTGCCTACGAAGCAAGAGGTCCTGGCTTCGAATCCCGGTAAGGACATTTATTCGTGTGATGAGCACGAATATTTATTTGTTCCTGAGTCATGGATGTTTTCTATGTCTTTAAGTATTTATTTATTTTTATAAGTATGTTTATCGTCGTCTAGTACCCATAGTACAAGCTTTGCTTAGTTTGGGACTAGGTCGATTTGTGTAAGATTGTCCCCTAATATTCATTTATTTATTTATTTCATGTTTAGATTTAGCCTGGTACTAACTGCTACCCATGTTTACTAATAGTACTTCTGTACTAATAACACATTTCCCCATTTGTGTAATTCAGCATTGCACTCTACGGCTGCGAAACGTGGATCATGACGCAACGGGACCTAGAAATACTAGAAGCGTTTGAAATGTGGTGTTGGAGAAGGTTAGAGAGGATCATCAGTTGGACGGAAAAGAAAACATATGAGGAGGTTCTGGAAATAGTCAATGCAGAAAAAATAAATCCGATAGAAATCGTTGAAAACAGGATAGGCAAACTGATAGCGACACACGATAGCTGGATGTAAACAATTTAGGGGGAGAAATACCTAGAAGGGAAGGCCGAGGATATCTGTCATTGAGAAAAAAAAGGCGGTATGTAGAAGTAGTTGGAAATTACTCCACCGACAAGTCTAGCTGTTAAAAAATAAGAAGAAGTGTAATTGTCACAGAAACGTTAAGGGGTTCTAAGTTTAAAAACTCTAAATCTTAAGACTACTTGGAGTACTTGGTCTGATCATAGAACTCGATTCATTCTTCGTCTAGTATAGACCTTCGTTGTGTTACATATTGTCATCATTATATTTGCATAGCATACGCAGAAATATACATTTATATCGACAAATGCAGACACGTTGACCTTGGTTTGGTCGTCTGGAACACTGGCTATACATGTATCTATGCATATTTTGGTGTTGGCTTTCTTTGAGGCCACATTAAGTTCGATTGTCTGGAGTCATAATCGTCAATCTAACCAATTCAATTATTTCAAATTCATTAACATCTGAAATAATGGACTTTTAAAAGGAAGAACATTAATTTCCTTGTACCAGAACACAGTTTTAAATTCGATTAACTAAGTACTTCCTTAATTTATTTTAATTTGTTAATGTGGGGAATTTGCTGAATAAGGAATTTGCTACTTTATAACTTGCGATGTAGGTATGTGTAACATATTCTACGTAATTATTCGGCAACGGTCGAGTAACAAGACAAATAAATTGGACCTATATCTTGTACGTACGATATTATTTCAAAATCGAGAACAAACGTACTTAAGTTTTGTAATTCCAATGTCTCCGAGATGCGAGTGTCGGCTATAAAATAGTCTGGCTCGCTATGATTAGCGGTAATAGACAATAGATAGACCACTCGGGCGAAGAGGGGAATTCATTCGAGAAGTAATTGCTCGAGGACTGTTATTGGACTTCTATCGATTCCTTTTATCAGATACATTTCCTTGTTTTTGGTTTAAAATACAATCTAGCATAAAATCGGGTATACCTACTGTATGTCTTCGAGTTTAATTGAATTTCCAATAAAACTGTACTTACCCTTTTTTGCTGTTGGGTGTAGAATACGAGTAGTGTATATGGTCGATTACCGTAAATTATTAAAGCTTTAAATCTGATTAAGTACAAGTCATCACCATCATCATCATCATAATATCAGCCGAAAGATGTCCACTGCAGGACATAGGCCTCTCCCAAAGAGTGCCACAATGACCGGAACTGCGCCACCCGCATCCAGCGGACTCCCGCGGCCTTCACCAGGTCATCAGTCCACCCTGTGGGCTCCGAATCGCTAAACTTAAGTGCCAGTGGCCACATTGCACGTAGAACCGATGGTTCTCTATTGTATGGGCAAAAATCATTTCCCAAAGTGTCACTTCCCAAAAAATGATTCCCAAATGATCATTTGGCAAAAAATCACTAGTCAAATTATTGTTTTGCATTTTATCACTTGGCATTATCTCCTATGGCAAATTATTAATTCGCAAATTATTATTTGGCAAAGTTTTACATAGTCAAGTTTCATTTGGTCAAACGTATTATTTGGCATAACATTCGTTTTCCAAATGATTGCAGGGCATACGATTTAGATCCTAATTGTGTAGTGCATACGAAATCTATTTGAGTGAGATTACATATTTTGCCAATTGGGTAGTTTGTAAAAAACAAAAGTAAATAATTTACAGGTAAGTTTATATGTTCTTTTGTACTATACTACTTACTACTTAGGTAACAATATATTATAATGCAAATAAGCAGCATGCATCCAAGCAAGTCGGTTTCGCTCTTTTCATCGAGTCTCCAGCGAATCGACGCCACCCCGCTGCGCGGGGTGTCTATTTCTGGTCTGAGGGACACAAGTGAACCCTAACCTAACCGACCAAAAACAGAGTTCGCTTATGACAAGCCATTTTTTCCACCCTGGTACCTAATGTGCGAAATGAAAATTTGAACAAATGTTTTGTTTGGAAAACAATATTAGCCCAAACAAAGTGTTTGCTTAACTTTTGTCTTAATAACACTTGACAAAGCAAAATTATGCCAGATGATATTTTGACCAAATGAATAAAATGCGAAACAAAAATGTGCCATTTGTTCGTTCGGGAAATGAAACTACTGCCATAAGTTTTGTGGGAAGTGAAATATGGCGAAAATTATTTTGCCGAAACAGCGGGATACCAGAACGAATGGCCATTGGGGTTGTGGAGTGGCGACCTCGTACCAGACCCCCTAGCACACGAAGTTTTATGTCGGACATAAAGCATTTGTCCCTCTTGCACTCGTATATTTGCCAGAATGGGACGAATGCTTTATGTCCGACATAAAACTTAGTGTGCTAGGGGGTCAGGTATATGCAAAGATTTGTGTGTTGTATGTCCGTTACATATATTGACGGACTAATTAAAATTAATCATGGCGCTTCACGGTTATCACGAGACGGCACGCGAGCCTGTGTTTAGCATCAGGAACAGAACCCTACTAGGAAACAGTAGTGCCATTTGGCCGCGTCACAATGGTCAGTGGGCATCAGTCTTCTATTTTACGCTGGAGGTAGAACGAAATATATCTAAACTTCATACTAACGAGGTTAAAGCTACTCACTTTAATCTGCACCGGCTGGAAGGGGTCCTCGATGGGCACGGTGAAGCACTCGTCCCACACGGGGTTCAGGTCACGGTACACGATCTTGGACTTGTGCAGCATCCTGCCCCCGACCTTGAACTTGACGTACGGGTCGCTCGTGCCTGCCAACAAGCCTGGCGTTGGACCGGAGCCGCGAGTTAGAAGAAGCCAAATAAAACAAACGCCGCTACACTAGGTTCCAGCTAACGAGGGTCAAATGTTCAATCTAATTCTGTCTAAGCTATACATTTTGGGAAGTCTAAAACGGTTTGAAAGTAAAAGATGGTACTAACTAATATTGATCAGGAGTTCTTGAAGATTTGGATAAGTACCTAATCTAATTAAGTATGTATCAATACAGTTGGTGTGAGTAAAATGATGTGACGAATGAAGGTTAGCGTTACAACTGTATAGTACCTATGAATTTAACTAAGGTACCTAATATTTTTACATACTCGTATGTACACAACTAGATAATAATGTACTTACTTAAATGTGGTTGTTTAAATCATGACGGAGCCATATTGGCAAGCAAGATATAAAACAGAAGAATATAATATTAAGGCTTATTTTTTGCAGATTTTTTGGACAGATGTTCTTACTTTCGTCTTAGTGCATTAATAGTGTCTTAAAAAAGTGAATGTATCCCATTTCCCCTTGATTTAAACTTCCACGCATTGATAATTACTATCTCGAAATGACTAAAATTACGGCGAAGCTGTAGGCCTAAAATTGCAATAAATGAAAAAAACCATGCAAATGATATAAAATATGAAATAATATTTTAAACAATATACATGATAAAATTATAATGTGGAGTGTTAAAATAAAATAATGTAATGAAAATATAAAATGGTGTTTTTAATTTGCGGCTACATTAAACTACATATCGTGATTAATTAAAATATTTTATTCTTACATTGTTTCTCTCTGGTTCGGTAGCAGTGCTCAAATTTTTTTATGGTTATAAGAATGCGTGATGGTTATCTTTTTTCAACTTTTTATATTAAAAATTTAAAATACTTGTGTATTAAATTCTTAGTTCAACGATTTCAATTTCGTTTGCTAAATTAAAACATACGCATATTGACACATTTTTTCATCAAATTTACTTTTTACGAAGATTAAATAAATGTGTGATTTATTAAATAATGATTATGTCTTAGTATAATTTTTTAATTAGTGCTTGGAATGCGCGAGTGTGTGTGCAAAAGTGTGTGATTAAGTACTGAAATAGTCAGTTTAAGAATTAAATGTTAGTTTGCGCTTGCACTTTATTTTCTAATAAATATAAAAAGTGCATATCGATTCTCGAGATAAATTGACAGCTATATTACGTGTGATATTGATAGGCCTATCAATATTAGTGTCTCATTCACATGCACAACGATATTGTAGCGCTTTAGGACATAGGAATCTCAAATAGTAAGACTCTTTAACCAAAATTATTGAAAATGTCATCTCTAACCAATTTTTTTACAATTACATAGACACGATGACATGGTAGGTTTAAAATTAGCTTACTGTTTCCCGATTTCTGCTGTGACCATTCTTAGCGCACAATAAACTTTTAAAGAAATTGAGTGCCATGTTTAAAGGTCTTTATCAGTGATATAGTGTGTAGTGTGCAGAGAGAAGAGACCCACCACTTTTGTCCATCGCCACGAGGTTCTGGCCCCGTTTGAGGTGCACCCTGAGTTGGAAGAACGAGTACTGCCGCAATTGCTGCTCCCTGTGCCTTTGGGATTCGTCCGGTTCCTGAAATAAATACACAAGGGAATCTGAGATCTATTCTTTCCTGGCTTCTGCCCGCGACTCCGTTCTTGTAGCGCCATACAACATTTCACTCCTTATTTCACCCCTAAGGGGATAATTTCCGGGATGAAATGTATCCTATGTACTTTCCTGGCATGTATACTATCTCCATGTTAAATTTCATCGCAATGCATTCAGTGGTTTAAGCGTGAAGGAGTATCAGACAGACAAAATGACAGACACTTTCGCATTTATAATATGATTATCAGTACCTATGGATGTTTTTTTAAATTAATAATTCCTAGTATCATCGATAAGCAGCGAAACGTCCACTACTGGACCGTCTGGCCTAGGCCTCCCCGAATGTATATTTTTAGTAAAAGTTCGGCAGACGGGTGGACAGTATTGTCTGGTTACCCCATAATCGTTCGCTTAGAAATGCGTATTCCACGAAATTATATAAGAATCTGTTAAGTGCCTACATATCTCAAGAGTTCTATAGGGGCTCCGTGGTCATCATCATCTGTTCCACTAGAAGTGGTTCCACCGGTATCAAATATGTGGTTTCAGAAATTAAAGTGAACATGAAGACGAATTCCGAATCTCGTTCCTTATTTTCGTTTCGGATAAGAAGTAACCCCAAAAAAATAAGTTAAATGAAAAGTATCCAGCTGTTCATCCGGAACTTGGGATATCATGGAGAAGTCAGTGTACTGAAATTACCTAGGGCGAGTTGCACCAATTTATAATTACAGACCGATCAATGTTAGATACGGCGCCGGCACCTGTCATTCCATAAAAACTTGACAAACTTTCTAGACATTCAGATTTTAACAGACACCGCTAACGATTACCTATAGATGGTTTAGTTGCATGCATTTTATTAATTAATTTTATTAAATTAATTGTATGGTTACAGTGTAAAGAAAAAATATAGCGCCTAGTAAAAAAAATAACGCAATACCCCAAAAATGGATTAAGTAATATCAATCAACCAGGCGCCAAAGTCAACCATAGTAAATATATATTATAGTCAGTATAATGAAATAGTAAAACCAAATAGAATGTACCAATTGTAAGAGATCCGAAGGTGGTTGTCTCGGGTGGTGCGCTGGAGTTCCCGAGGTGGAGGGCGCCGGGTCCGTCAAAACCTGCCGGTTCATGGATAGATCTGCGGACAAAATAATTTGCAACTTAGGAAAGTTGGGAAACGCCCGAAATTTTTATTTCAAAACTTTGTGAAACGTAGCAAAGAACCATGTCGATCACGCCAGCTTTCAGGCAAAATCCACATAAAAATCGGGCCATTTGTTGGGAGCTACTATGCCAGAGAGCCACACAGACACGTGAGTAAAAAATACAATACTGTTTGTAGACATGCTACTCTGGTATCACAGTAAAACATAAACGATAGGTACCTACATTATTTTAAAGTATACGCTGTCGTGCATTTAAACAGTTTTTATTTCATCTGAATCAGAAATATTTAAATTTAATATTATTGGGAAGGAAAAGGGGAAAGCCTTTGCCCAGCAGTGCAGTGGGACACAGATCTAATATATCTAAGAAAACGAAAAATATATATTGGGCGTCGTCTTCTATACGAATAATTACACAATAGGTCCATTGCAAGAAAATATTTTTAAACACTCTAGGCTGCTTATCTGTGTTTGGAAGAACGCCGTGCTACTACATATGGATAATTGTGGGCCAATGGAAATTTTTAAAGAATTTAAAGCTATGTCGGAGAATCAAACAAAAAAGAAAATCAAGTGTATCCGTACCGATTAAGGCAAGTAATTCTGCAACTCGTTGTTTTGTTGGTGATGATAGAGCCCAGTATTATGAGTATTAAGTATAATAAAAAAATAACAATATATTTGCTGTTGGCTTTGCATTTGAATACTAACTTTATTGACAGTATTTTAACATAAAAGAAGACTCTGGTATACGAAATATTGGTTAAAGACCCAATTAGGAAAAATGGAATTGAATCATAACATAATCATGCAGAACACGATGTTTTTACAGACTTATAAAATCTTCCTTCATTGAGTTGAGTAATTGAAAAACCTGCCCCGAAGCGGAAAAGGTATAAAAGTAAATTAAATAAAAATCGCGGGGCGTACAATTAGATGAAGGTCTTAACAAAAAATCATCTTCGCCATTTCAGAGTAAAGAATTCTTTGTGGGCAATTAGTCTAACAGATCCATAGATTATAAGCACTGTTTTTTTTTTTTTAGTTTTTAAGTCATGTATTTTTGGCGTAAGTACTTCCAGATTAATGTTTTATTTTGATTTTTAGTACGGTCACCTCACCTCACATAACACTTGAGCAAAATAAGCTGAAATAGCTTGTGAAAAACACATAACTTTGTAGGTAATAAAAATGCCAACTCTGCCAGCTTCATTATACAGTGATCATGAAATAAATTCTGTACATTACCTTTAAATAAACCTGGTATCTATTATTCCGCGTCCAAAGATAGCAGTTATGTCAAACATTGTTGTCTTGCAATACACAACAATAGCCTCCTAGTTATACATTTTATTTTTATTTCCGCTAGGTGATTATTTAAGTCGAATGATAACTTAATACAAATACTAACTAATTTATAAAAGTTAAAATTTCAACGAAAAAGCATGTCCAGTGGTTGTCTCTGAAAAATCCCTTGGGTTACCGTGATTAAAAAGGCCGTTGCTCCGGGACTTTTTAAGGGTTTCGTAGATAAAGGGTAACGAACGGAACATTAGGGTTCTAGGGGGCTAAGCTTGATGTGTGTTCGTGGAGCCAGTGGGCTGTATTTCATACATCAACTGTAATAGGAAACAATTGGAATCTTTACAGAATATGTATTAATGTTGCTGCTTTAACAACAAATCATAATCAAACACAAAAACGTACGATGATATGGAATCCTTCGTGTGCGAGCCCGACTCGCAATTATTTATTTATTTATTTATTTATTTATACTTAAGGAGTACCAACAGCTACAAAAACATGATATAAGTCTTATATAGTAATACAAAGCCAATTAAAGGAACTCACAGATAGAATTGGTATAGAAATATAAAAATGAATATAATGAATATATGTCATTTCAAAATTCGATATTCAAACTATCAACTTTAAAACATTACTATTATTTACTTAAAACGTTAAATTATCTGAGATGACAGTTGTGATAAAGATCAAGATTCGCCGCGATACGTATAGAAGATATGGCAGATCCGATTGTGTATAAAAAGTTTCATATTATTCCAGTGTGCCGTTATAAAATGAAAATCAAACTACGTTTGTATGGAGAGTCGATTTTTGAGTCGAAGGTTGAGGCGACCGGTGCCGGGGACCCAGAAACTAAAATTAAATAAAGAAAATAAAGAGTTTGTTGCACCAATGCGTCCACCAACTTCATCCATAAACCACCATAGACTCACCCTCCTTTTTCTGGAAGAGGCGCATCCTCCGCCACTTCCTGACGGCGACTTTAAGTTTCTTCATGAGCACACAGTTGAGTAACGCATTGACGATTCTCCGTCGCCATATTGTACACATCTACTGTCTCTGGTTACGGTGTGTGCGCGCCATTATCGTAAATTTGACGTTATGCATGATATGCATAGCGTGTGATTGATGACTGCATGGATGGGCCAGTATATTTTATTGGAGTTACATCATGTACGTGTGGATACGTTTCCATTAGACGATAATAAAGTGCTTTAACAAGCTACAGCAGTAGGTGGCGTAGTTACTATAATTTATTTTCGAAAAAAGCGTCCTTTTTTAAAATTGACAAATAATTGTTTTTTTTAGATAAGTATATATTATGCTTTATATTAACGTGTTGAACTGTATCAAGCAGCTCTCAGGATCCCACAATAACTTTGTAAAGTCTGCGTGTGTTGATTGCTAATATCGCAGAGTATACAGATTAGACCGGGCGGTGACATCCTGTTTTTACTACTATTCTATTTTTTCTACTGTAGAGTACCATACCTGTGTCCATACTACATAATAGTATGACACGTTCATTTGTTTCTTGCGTAAAAATAGTAAGGCGTAGTACCTACTTTATAGTTTACAAAAAGGGGTTTACCGGATTGGAATTTTACCTATAAAATAAGTGTGCCTTGACTATGCGAGTGCGAGAGTGACGGGTGTCTTATCCACACCGATAAAATGGCAAACATCATTTATTTATTTATTTATTTATTTATTCCATACAATTTCACAGCATTACAGTAACACCAAAGCACTGTGAAACAAAACAAATGTAGATATATATACACAAAAGAAACAAACTATTATTATAATAACACAGAAGACGGTCGTGCATCCATCTTCTCGCAGAACGTCAAACATTCATCACACACATCTATCCATCGGCTAGCAAATATATCACAATTTGGTGCTGATTCAAGCAACGAGTTCATGAAGTGCAAAGCTCGAATAAGCGGGGACTTTCTGCGAGACAACGTTCGCGCTGCCGGCGCCGCTAGTAAATGTTGACAGCGAGGTCGAAAATTATATCTAGAGGGCGAGGGAACATACAGGCGCACCAACTGAGCTACTAATCCGGGACAGTCTGTAGGCCCTTGACTGACTTCTAGCGTCGTATTATATAATAATAATCATTTTATTCTGGTTGTTATTCTGTCCCGGTTAGCCAAAAGACAACAGTGACGTAAATTTTAGTAAAAAAAAACTGATTGAACTCCCATCATGATCATAATGATGAACGAATCTATCAATATAACAAAAACACGTGTTAAGTGGATTTAAACCCCAATCATAGTTGTAAAGAGTGACAAGACGTATCCCCATGGCAGCAAAAATTGTTGATTGGCCCATAGAACATTAAACTTGACTTTATTGGTCTACCGTACTGTTTTGAATGAGTCTACTGTGGGCTGCGCGTGATGCTTTAAGTAACTCGGGCTAAGTGAATTGGCTGCAAAGTGAATTACAGTCGAACCAGCCAGCGACAATGGCCGGACCGTCTGCATTGTTAATACACCGTACTGTACGCTACAATAAAATAAACGTTGCCTTTTACGAGCCTAAAGGTGGTTTTCCACCGGCGAGGCGAGGCGGGGCGTGGAGGGGCGAGAATTGAAATTAGTATGGGACGGATTAGTATGGGAGTGGAAATAGGTAGTAAGTCCCATACTAATTTCAATTCTCGCCCCTCCACGCGTCGCCTCGCCTCGCCGGTGGAAAACCACCTTTAATGCCGTCTTCTAATATGAGTATATCTATACTGACTTATAATTACTCCATTATAAGTGATATTTAATCGTATAAGTATATACAATATTATAATTAAAAGTATATACAATACTAGCTGCCCGGCCCGGCTTCGCGCGGATTACCCGTTTTCCCGTAGGAATGAAGCATTTTCCCGCGGTAAAAAGTAGCCTATGTTCATCAAGGATAATGTCGGCATCTAATGGTAAAAGAATTTTTCAAATTGGTCCTGTAGTTTCGGAGCCTGTTCAATACAAACACACAAACAAACGAACAATCAAATCTTTCCCCTTTATAATATTGGTGTAGATTATAAATTAGCAACATAGCATAAGGGCGAGTATTATTATACTAACCTGTATTGAGTATTAAATAGGTCGCTAAGTTGTCTTAAAATGAAATGTAGCATTAACCTTTAGCTTTAAGTTTAATTTATTTGTTTTGTTCTCTTTTGTTAAATACCTACTAACAACTATGAAGTCTATTCTTCGAAATTTGTTGAGAGAGACCACGCGGAGGGAGTCGCGGGCAGAAGCTAGTACTTAATATTATAAAAAGGAAGGATCTGTGAGATTGTAGCTTTGTAAGATATAAGTTTGTTTGTAATGGGTAATCTCTGTAGCTTCGTAATTTTTTGAGATATTTGAATGGGATTTTCATCATTAGGCATATTTTATACTGTGAGCTGAACTTGCTTGACTGTTTTTTTTCAAAATAAAATTATTCTTAAATAAAACCGACAAAAAACGACCTCATACATTATTGGACCTGCTCACAAAATTTCACGAGAATCGGGTGAGAAATGCGACCTGTAGAGAACAGCCGGACATACGGACATACGAACATACGAAAGAAAACCTGAAACGGAGAACTCCGTCCGCTTTGCTTGCACATTCAATGAGTTTTCATTGAATGTGCAATGTCAAGGTCTACGTATTTCTTCAATATGATTGAACGGTTGCGTCCCTTTTAACAAGTTTTATTCAATTCCACTTCTTTTCATTCAAGTTATGTAGTTAAATGGACGTAATCTTAATAATATTAAGTATCAACCGAGAATAACAGTTATTGCCGAAATCGTTTTTTATTCGAAAGACACAACAGAACGAGATAAAACTATTATTTTGTCCGTCCGCGTTCCGGGATACAAGATAAAGTATCGATATTGTCAGACTGAACTTAGAGGTGAGATTATCTAATGTGGCCGTATTTTTATAAAACTGTCAATGGAATTGCAATCTTCTGTTCTCTTCAAAGGCGGTAGAGTTGCTTTTTGAATGGACTACTTTGATGCAATTCGGTCAAGTCAAATAATCTCAACTAAGATACGTAAAACTGATCGCTTCTGGATCGCAACGAAACGAAAACTCGAAATAGTAGAACAGTTTCAATTATAGCTCTAGAAAGAAGATTAAGTTTTAAAGACTTTTGACCGAAACTCGCATTTGGGTCAATCAACTATTTGTTGTTGTTATTCTGTCCCGTTATCCAGGAGACAATTTGGCAAAGTTTCTGACAAACAAACTTTCTGAAGACGCGTGTCTATCTGCTTGTAAGTATATAAACTTGCTCTAACTAAACCAAATTTCGATTAATTGCATTTAATATTTTGTGAATAAAATTTGATATTTACCGTCGTACATCGGTGAAGGAAAAACATCGTGAGGAAACCTGCAACATACATCTGCGAAGAATCGAATTTAAACTTTCGTGAAACATGTTCAAACAAAACTTTTAATTACAAGGTTCAACTCACGTATTCAATGTCACTCCGGGCGACATGTTTCGAACTCTTCGGGAGTTCTTCTTCGGCGTGAGGAACGGGCGCGGGCAGTGATACGAGCGACGTCGCCGCGAAAACACTCATCCTGAAGAAGAACTCCCGAAGAGTTCGAAACATGTCGCCCGGAGTGACATTGAATACGTGAGTTGAACCGTGTAATTAAAAGTATTATCTGCGAAGAAATTCAAAGGTGTATGTGAAGTTCCTATCCCGCACTGGGTACGTAAGCGTGGGGACTAGTGCCCGTTCTCTCTCATCCATGGGAGGAGGCCTGTACCCACCAGAGGGTTGTATATAGGATAATTTATTATTATATTATAATTATATTTTGGGTCCCGGAAAAAAGTAGCTACTTACGGTAGTTGAGGCATGCGGCTGTCAAGCGGCGGCTGTCGTGGGTTCGAATCCCGGCTCGTACCAATGAGTTTTTCAGAACTTATGTACGGATTATTTACCGTCAGCTTTACGGTGAAGGAACCAAAACAAAAGAGGGAAACTGTAGTGAGGGCACCTGATGGAAAGTTTATACCTATTTTCCATCAGTACTTAATCATAACAAACTGTAACATAACACTCCGACCTCGGCATACCGACCTGCACATGCCTTGGACTTTGTACTGTTAACCTTGATAGCAGTTTCCACTCATAGGAACCCAAAAAAATGCACTAGTATATAAGACATACATTTTCTCTGAATACACACAGTTATTACCAGAGTCTTGACTTGTCATTACCTACCGAGAAGCCCTAACTCTGCATGGCGATCCTTGCCAGACGGCTGCACCAGGCAGCCTAGCTCAGCAGCAGACCATAGACGCCGCCGCTACCCAACCAGCTATACTGCACCAGGCAACCAGCATCAACCAGCTCCACTGCACCAGCAACCAGAGCCAGTTGAAACCAGGACCATGCAGCTAAATTGAGCTATGGGAGGACAGTGCACCAAGTCAAGACTCTGGTAAAAACTGTGTTTATTCAGAGAAAATGTATGTCTTATACTACTGCATTTCCTTGGGTCCCTATGAGTGGAAACTGCTATCAAGGTTAACAGTACAGAGTCCAAGGCATGTGCAGGTCGGTATGCCGAGGTCGGGGTGTTATGTTACAGTTTGTTATGTTTAAGTACTGATGGAAAATAGGTATAAACTTTCCATCAGGTGCCCTCACTAGAGTGTGGAAGCCGGTCTAATTCCAATAAGGTCTAGTCTTCGCTCTGGGTTGGAATGTCAGATGACTGTCGCTTTCGTTAAACTAGTGCCTATACACTAGTTTAACGAAAGCGACCCGAGCCACAACCGAAAATAAAGGAGGATGTGTCCCGGAAAAGGACTAAGTATAAGTACGTTTCAATCACAGAAGTCATATTTACCAAACAAAACGGGTGAGCAGTTAGTACAGTCAATAATAACATTGCGAGCTCTGCAACGCCTACTCAAACTGTCGAAACAATCGTTCCACAAACAATTCGACAGCAACAACAGCTATTTGCGTTACAGAAAGCCTTTGCGAAGCACACGGGGTAAACAAAACACTATTAAATTAGCGGATGAATATAAAATGACACTCACAGAGTAGTGTTAGACAGGGACAGTATTGATCTTAACTACATATAAATACCCCGGTCTGATGCCGGGTTAGAATAGCACCACCCCTTTAATTCCCGTGGGTGCCGTAAAAGTCGACTACGGGATTGGTTTGAGGTGCACTTCGGGCGATAGGCTAGCAACCTTTCGGTTTTTAACAGTTTCGAGGGGGTTTGATCTCCAAGCGTGTACAAAGCAAATGCATTTATTGAACATCTCAATAAAATAACACAGTACCTATTAGTTACACAACAAAAAACCTACAAAAGTGACATCTTAAAAACAACCTTTGGGGAGAGTTATCAAAATAAATAAACGAATAAAATATTTTGCGGACAATCATACACAAATCGACCTAGCCCCAAACTAAGCAAAGTTTGTACTATGGGTGCTAGACGACGAGAAACATACTTTTATAGATAAAATACATACTTACTTAAATACATAGGGAAAACGTCTATGACTCAGGAACAAATATTCAACTCAAAATACAAATAAATGCCCTTACCGGGATTCGAACCCAGGACCCCTAGCTTCGTAGGCAGGATCACTATCAACTAGGCTAAAGCGGTCGTCCGTAAAATGGATGAATTTGTTTTGTTTTTATACGAACTGGTACTTAATGTACCTAGTACTAAAATAGATTGAAACGTTTCACTCTATTTTAATATTGACTACTATGTTTTCTTTAACCTAAAATATTTGCATTTCTTTGTGTGACTACAATGTCGAAATGTATATAGTTGTTTATGTTACTGGCTTTTACCCGCGACTTCGTCCGCGCAGAAATATTTTGGTATCGTAGCTCTATACAACATTTTGCCCCCTCAGTTCACCCCCTGAATGTATGATTTCTGGGTTAAAACTATCCTAATATGTTGTTCTCAAGGTCTCAAAATATATTCATGCCAAATTTCATATCAATCGGTTCAGCGGTTTTTTAACTTTACTTTGGCAAACCTATTTTTGGAATTTCGCGCAAATGGAAAGTCAATCTATGAAAGTTTGATACATAGGTACGTTTCTTAAAATATCACGCAGTTAACCTGCGAATGTTAAATAACGTTTAGACAGATACACCGACCAACAGAGTTACATTCGCATTTATCATTTTTTTATGATATTATAAATTGCATTACATAAAAATAAATTATAATTGTATATGTTTTTCTACTTAAGGGGCTATCCGAGGTTTTTAATCGATTTTTGACAAGTTTTGAATCGTATCTCCAACTTTTGCACTACAGATAGAAGTATAAATCAAACGGTTATCGGTTCTTCAATCTTTTATCTCCATTTTGGTTTACCGGATTTTGAAACAAATGAATACTTAATTTTGTATGATCTTTTTAAACATTGTTTAAAATAACACTTATTTGTATCTCTATTGACGTGAAAGATCTAACACATACGAAATCTACATATTTGGATTCGTCTGTGACGTCCCTAAAAACTGGTCCAGGGTTTTCATTTTAAACCAATTAACACAAAAGTTATGGCCAGAAACCGGTTATTTGGCCTAAAATTGTTCAACTTTGATGCCGAATATCTCGAAAACAATGAACTTTGAAGTAAATATGGGATACTATATTGCTTAAAGCCGTTGTTGTTAACATAATAAGCTACAAAAAACCTAAGAAAACTAAGAGATTCAGATCAAAGGTACGATCCCATACGCCAATTATGGGAGCCCCGTACTGTACACGATATAATTACTATGAAAGTCGTCTGTGTCCACAACAAAAGAGCATCGCGTGTGGCCTGTAATGATATAAAATTCACATCACGAAGGCTATTCTTGCCTCGCGTCATCAAGTTAATGAGCGTAGACAATTTTGTAAGGCTTTTAGATACTAGGACCAGCGAAAGAAAAAACCATAGAAGTATAAGTTGCACCGCAAAATTGCCCTCAGAATGGGTGCTATTTAATGATGTAATATAAAAAGGAGGTAGATAAGTAGGTTATAAGCGCTCCAAAAGTGGTAAACTAAAACTGAGTCAACTGCACGAATTTGTCTCAGTAGGTATCGCGTCCTCAATGGAACCGTGTCTCAGCTGTCAGATTTGGTGGCCATTTATAAACACGGAATTTCGTATAGACAACGTATCCTCATTTCTTTTCCTCCTCTTTTTTCGTCGGGGTTAAAAAGAGCCCCCCGTGTGGTGTCGGGTTAGAATT
This sequence comes from Epinotia demarniana, assembly GCA_945867215.1. Lineage (NCBI taxonomy): Eukaryota > Metazoa > Arthropoda > Insecta > Lepidoptera > Tortricidae > Epinotia > Epinotia demarniana. The sequence continues at coordinate 37,644,483 of OX244261.1, read as the reverse complement.
TCACCACCCCCTTTCTTCCCGTGGGTGTCGTAAAAGTCGACTAAGGGACCAGGGTTGAAGTGTGTTGTGGGCGATAGGCTAGCAACCTATCACTGCAATATCACATTTTGGCGATATTTTATACCCACATTTATGCTAAAAGTGGCGCTGGAACATACGTTTCATGTGCTCTGCCTACCCCTTTTGGGAATAAAGGCGTGAATGTATGTATGTATGTATGTATGTATGTTAAAAAGAGATAGCTCTTTTTAACCCCGACGAAAAAAGAGGGTCTGTGTATCTGTGTCTCTGGCTGTGGTATCGTAGCTCCCAAACGGATGGACCGATTTGAATGCGGTTTTTTTTGTGTCATACATAATTTTATCCTGAGTGTTCTTAGCCATGTTTCATGAAAATCTGTTCATCCGTTTTTGAGATATTGGTCTTTGAAATGAAAATGTCGGGGGTTTTTCAACTTTTTTAAGTTGTAGGAGTTGCTGTTATTAACCCCAGAAAAGAGGGGTGTTATAAGTTTAATGTGTCTGTCTGTGTATCTGAGCATATTTCTTTGTCTCTGTCTGTGGTATCGTATCTCCCAAACGGATGGACCGATTTGAATGCGTTTTTTTTTGTGTCATAGATAATTTTATCCCAAGTGTTCTTAGCCATGTTTAATCAAAATCCGTTCAGCCGTTTTTGAGATATTGGACTTCGAAATGAAAATGTCAGGGGTTTTTCACCTTTTCCAAGTTGTAGTTATTTATATTAGATCAATGGTGCCATTGCCATTATGCGGGAATGAGGGCCGGGTGTAAAAACGATGCCAGGCATCCGTTAGTGGCCGAAACCAGCAACACAGCACAACTAGCACAAGACGGCGCGCGAGCTCTCTCTCGCTCTCTCGCACTTATTAGAAAACTTAGAAAGAGACAGACAGTATGAGAGAGCTTGAGAGAGGGGTCTCTATTGTTTCCTTTAAAATTTAAGATCCGATTTTTACAGTCCATAACGTTTTCCACCATAATTTTTTCTAGTCATATTGTCGAAAGTCATAAAATTTAATAATATACATTGGAGTTCCGATTTTTGCAGGTCATCATTATTGTTAGTCATAAAATTGGTTAGCCATAACGTTCAATGTCCCGGTGGTATGCAATTACATAATGTTACAGGCAATAATCTATTTTGTAATAATTGTTGTAAGGTATTTTTTCGCAAGTCATAATGATTGGTAGTCATCTGATTAGTTAGTCATATCATTCAATTTCACAGTGGTGTCACTCTTCATAATGTTAAAGCCCATAAACACACTCCCAGAAAAATAATAAAATACATTTTTTTTTTACTACCGAACGTTACTGAACGCGTTCTTTCAGACTGCTTTATAACATACCCACATGCCCATTTATTATAATTAATGTGGGCACTTGGGCAAAAATAAAGAGTTATGCGATTGAAAGATATTTATTCCGCTCACTGTTTTGTTTAGTGGTCAGAATACGTTAAAATAAAGTATGTTTTGTTTTGAAACTTTTTTCTCTAAAATCAAAAATGGCCGAAATATTTGACTGGAAAGTTAGGAAAAATATAAACTTGTCAACATTTCGATGGATGTTGTGTCATTATTGGTTCTGGCGCTTCGCCGGCCGCTGCCGCGGCACGCTCGCTTCGCTCGCTCGGCTCGCGCGCTTAGGGTCACGGCACAACTAACACTCCTCCTCGCTTCGCTCGTCGTCGTACCTACACCGACCTGCCTTTGAAGTCCAATATATTGGCCATTTTTAATTTCAGAGAAAAAGTTTCTAATAAAACATGCTTATTTAAACGTATTCTTTACGAAACAGTCATAAACCCACCTCGCAGTAGTACCCCTTTCAAATGTATGTCTAGAAATGTTTCTGAGTAATTATCTATATGACTTTGGATGTTATAGATTTGGTCTCTTAGACGTAATTCACTTTAGGCATTAAAGCGATATGAATAACAATCATTAGTACGTTGAAATATATGCCTTAGAATATTTATGAATAATTATCGATAGACCTTTGATCGTTATGGACATCAATTTCCGACTTTTGTGATTATAATACTTAATATTATGGATCATTAATGTTAGAACTACAAAACTATATACTTAACAAAGATTATGACTATTGATGTTTATACACTGTCTATAAATTATATGGATATCAATTTCTGACTATCGAAATTCGGAACAATAAGTTTACGGGAAACAAAGGGACCCCTTGAGAGAGCCCGCGCGCCGTCTTATGCTAACCGTGCAGGTCAAATAGCCAGGGAATGTATAGACTTGAAAGATTTTAAGTTGTGGCTCCATGAAACGGCCTAAACACAAAACTGGAGTAAGACTTTTGTTTTCCGAAAAACGGCTTTAAGAACAAATGAAAATTGGACCAAACCATGCAGTTCGTTATTTTTTTGTGATTCACTTATGTAGCCACATCACATGCCTTCAACTCTATTTTGTCCTGATGCCTTCAGTCTTCCGATTGTATCGACGTACAGCTCGAATTGGGTCATGAGACGAGGCTGATTTAAAGGTCAGACCATTATTCTATATTTACTAATACTATGAATAGTTAAATAGAGTATTTGGATAATCATAAATCGTTTAGCGAGGGTCAATTAAGGCCAATTATCTTCTCTGGTCTTTGTTCCAGCACAGAATAATTAAAAGTGCTTAAAGGTACACAAGATCCACTGCCCAAGTGATGACGTCAGCTGTCATTTTATGGCTATATAATAGTACATTACGTAACTAGGGCGGTAAATTCGTGAATGCCCCAGATCGCAGGTGTTTGTGGCCCGAACCGAAGGTGAGGGGCATAAATATGCGCTCTGGGGCTTTACGAATTACCGCCCGTGTTGAGTACAACATTTTACGTCTTCACCTGGCCACAATGCGAATTTTCCCCTACGCGCAGCGTGCATTAAAACTCGTATTATGACCAGGTGTGACGTAAACAATTATAGAGTACGCTGATGTAGGTCGGACAGCAGCACACTGGTGTCTCAGTTCTCGTCAGAACGACAGACGATCGAACCAAGCTGCATCATGGTCAACCGTACCTCCGCCCAGGGTCTTCCTCCAGGTAAGGTACCTGCGGGTAATAAGGCCTGTCGGCTAATAAGGCCTAAGTTGCCAAAATCGTATTAAATACGGGCGCTCGCGCTCAAGGCTACGCGTCCCTGATGCCAAGCAGACAAACAAGGAACTACACATTCGAACTGTTTCGATTCCCCGCTCCCCGCCGCCAGGATTGCTTCATACATTTCGGCAGGTGAGCACGTAGTACAAAAATCGAGCCGAAACAGACGTGAGTATTGATTTTAATATTATATCAATGTTGTCAATTTGTACTCAGTTGTTCTCCCTAATTAACGCTTGTAATGTGATACAAGTTTCAATTGAAATTGAAACTGAAATTGAATATATTTATTTCGGAACGTAATCCATATCGTGTTAGTTACAAAAGACTTAAAACATATTGTTAGTAATTACATTACACACAAACAAAACAAAACAAAATAAGACAATACAACAAAACAATACAAAACAATGTCGATATTTTATATTTCGTTTTATTTATACACGTGGCCGGTGGCGAATAAGGCCTACAAAATGTACCTATAGTTGCCCTCTTTGGCTTGGGATTTCTTGTAGGCCTAATATGTCGAATTTCGGTATTTTAAGTTATACTACGCGTAGTGCGGGTGGCGCGGGATCGGTCACTTTGGCACTCATTGGGGGAGGCATTGGACGTCTTTCGGCTGATATGATGATGATGATAAAGTTATAATACCAACTTAGTGTGCATAAAAACTTACTTATTTGTTATATTTTCAGTTTCGGTCACGATGCCTCCCAAACGAGCATTGTGGTAAGAAGATGCCCTAGTGTCTGCAGTCACTATTACCTATAGTATAATATGGCCTACAGTAAAATGAGGCCTTTCGGAGAAATCCTAAAAAATACTATTTTTAATTTTTATTATGGCAGGATTTGCTATTTTTTGTTATTTTCTATGTTGGTTAAAGTTTTAGTTATTTATATACATGTTAATTAGATTGCTAGTTAATATAGAGGAATATTTAGATGTAATTTGTACTAAATATCCGTACAATGACCCATATTATATCTCAATAGAAGAATATATACGCATTTGTAATACTTAGGTGAATATTGGTCTCGACAACAAGTTTGTTTTAATTATTTAAGTACGTGAAGGTCTTAGGCCGTTTTATACCACCGTATTATAATAAGGCCTATTGGTAGGGTTTAAAAAAAACCGGTCCCTGTATGTCTCCTTATGGGAATTACCGCCATTTCACATTGATTGTATACTAATTGAAATTAAAGACTGATTCATGTATAAATATGTTCACTAAATATGGTATTTTACATTTTATTTACATTCTCCTTTAGCTAGGCCTTATTACCCGAAAGTACCTTATACGACATTTATAATAGGTAACCTAACCTAACCTAACAATAACAATTCCTTTGTTACATAAAAACTGGCGATGTCACGAGTTTTTCATAAAACCGAAGCCTGCTTCATTACAGCCACAGAGTCGTTTCCCTAGTGATCATTTTACCAAAGCACACGGCTAAATATCGACGAGGCATGTCCGGGCACGTCTCGATACTTCATTCGAGGGCACACACTGATAGTTGGCGGCCAGGCACGAAGTAACACACAGATGACTGATATTTTCGAAGGCAATACTTACAACCTAAGCCGTGATGGATTCCACTGCACATTTACAGTTTTTTAGGGTTACGTACCACAAACGTAAAAAGGGACCCTTGTGGTGCGACTCTCTCCGTCTGTCAGAGACAGTCTGTCTGTCTGTCTGTCACAAAAACTTGATGATTATGGATGTTGATCTTCTGGAAGTTAAAAGTATATTCTCAGTAGGGTTACGTAAAGTTTTAAATAAATATGAGCGATATTCCCCCTTGCACACGAATCTCAGTTCACCATTATCATACTAGGCCTGTGTCCACAGCTGGACACAGGCCTCCCCCAAGGAGTGCCACGATAACCGGTCCTGCGTCAACAATTTCATTTGAGGAATTATTGCTTATATTTATGGTCCGAGTTTTGAAAAACGTTTCATTTGAATTCAGTGTCTTGGATATAGTTTTCCTTTGAAACCTGCAAATCTGAACAGTGCAAAGTCGAGTTTCTATTTTATTTAAAACGATCGCCGTGGACGAATGCTTTTGTAACAGACATCATTTACATTTTGCTTGCAAACGCGATTCAATTTTGATGATGAGATGCGATGGTCTTCGTTCTCTTCGTAAATATTGAAGAGCAGGGGTTAAAGTAAACATATGAGTAGGTACCTTCAGCGTGTAAATCCAATACTGAGCAGTAATTGAAATCACATATAAGGTTTATTAACATAATCATTAACAACAGGATTTTAAAAATTACTGTAAAGTTAGACGCTGTATAATGTTTAGAAAATATACAGATAGTTGTTGGGCATACTATTTAAATAATTCTCTATAGGTCTTGAAATAATTGAAGCTGTTGAAAAATATGTGCATTCATGGCGTAACTTCAGAACTTTCCGCCTTTCCGCTTGTCTACAATTCATACCAGGCAAGCATAAAATGCAGGATCCCTATGTCCTTAATCGCCCAGTGGAACCTTGAATGCCTGCCAAACTCACCAAGGCGAGGCCACGCGTGGTTTATATTGTAACTGATTGCATGTGGTCCAATATTTTTGTTTAACTCGGTTTATTTAGCGTACAATCGGAAATTCTGAACTTCTTTTTCTGCTCGTTTAGCAGATCATTTAATTTAGACATTTAATAGAATATATTAATAGCTGATATTAGGTCAGGTTTCAAAATTATTTAATTCGGAATAAATATGCTTTCGGGCCGGCCATATCTGTCGCAGTGACGATGGCCGATGGAGCCCGCGAGTGTTGCTGTGGAGACCTTGGGAAGGAAACCATAGGGTAGAGAGACCGCCAGCCAGATGGTCGGACGATTTTAAAAAGGCAGCAGGGCCGACCTGGCGCCGTATCACGCCGTCTCGTTCTATCCAACGGTGTCAGCCAGTAACGGACGCTCTATCATGTCACTTATCGTGTGATAAGGCCGACCATGATACGGGGACCGGACCAGGGCCGCTGCATCCAGATCAGTTTGGAAGCCTATGGAAGAGGCAAACGTCCAGCAGTGGACGCAATTACGCTGAAGAGGAGGAAGGTTTGGGACAAACGACTATTCGGAATTATGCAGTGAACTCACCATAGCCAGTATTTTTTTCCATGACTTTCGGTTAGATACCTGTTGGATGGCTGCATTAACCGATTTTGAGATGCTCCGACACCTGGTTGACCCAGCGTTTGGGGCTTCGGCCTCTTCGTCTTCTGCATTCTACTGTGCCAGTTACCATCAATTTAACTAAACTATGGGCTAAATAAGAAAAACTTGTGCAAATATAAAACCAGCTCGAGATGGATAATGTTCTCAGTAAAAATATCTGGACTACCTAAACTAAAATAACAAAACCAGACCGTTACTAATTAAGTCCGACTTTCTCTAATGTCTTTTTTAATGCTGTCGTCCATTAAGTTGCATTTGTTGTTTCCTTTTCGCGGAACAAAATGGAACAGAGAATTTCGCTTTAGCATCTGAATGAATGCCAGCTGAAGGGCAGATGAGATGACATGTTTCTGTTTCGAGGAGGACTGTTTTTCGTCGAAGCGTTGTATCTCATCTTTGAAAATAGAATATATATGAGAATAGCGTGTTGCGAAACAAATTAGAATGCGAGAAAGATGCAAATATGCCAATTAGATAAACCGAATCTTTATTCATTTATTCGGTTCAGGCAAAGCGTGAAATGACAAATACTTAAGTAACCACTTTGGTGAGATCGATGTTCTATGGCTTGCCGCTGTTATGTTCAGGGTGAGTTGCACCAAACCGTCTGTAATCGTAAGCGGTGTTCGTTAAAATCTGAATGTATGGAGCGTTTGACAAGTTTCTACGGACTGACAGCTGTCAGCGCCATATTTAACGTTGATCGGTCTGTAATCGTAAGTCGGTGCAACCCGCCCTAAGTGTCAGCTTATCGAGAGTTAGAATGCGACATGGACAATTAATAAAGATGATTTGTTAGCTTTTATAATAATAATTATGAGTCATAATGAGTAAAAAAAAACTTGGCTTCCCTGTGGTCAATATAGTTAGAATAGAATAGAATAGAATGTTTTTATTGTCCACTGTGTAGGTATACATATAGATGATCGGTACAGAAAATGGTTTCAACAGTTGCCCTTTGCGAACATGCAATATAATTCTTATAAAATACTTATAAACTAAGCATATACTATATTAACAAACTTATTTACATTCTGTAGCTGCATGCGTCGTCTTCCACCTTCTCAATCAGCCGTTTCTTTAACTTATACTTAAATATATTAACTTGCAGCATTTTTAATTCGTTAGGTAATTCATTAAACACTCGTATTGCCGTTAAAAATGTGCTTTTGTAATACATTGTATTGTTAGCAATTGGACGCTGTAAATCAAATTTATATTGAGACCTTAGATTTTCTCTTAACGAGTTTTGTTTAGCAAAATAGTCTGGATATGTTTTTACAAATAGACATAACTCCATTATATATATACCGGTAAGAGTGAGAAGAGCCTTTTCTTTAAAAATACTTCGAAGCGAATGTTGGTAATGTAAGCGGTATATGGTGCGTATACATCTCTTGTGCAAAATAAAAGTAGACTGTATATCGACAGAGTTTCCCCAGTAGATGATACCATATTTTAATAATGGATACACATTTCCGAAATAGGCATTTCTAACGATGTTTTCTGAACATGTTGCAGATAAAATCGACAAAGCGTAGCAGTTGCTAGAAATGCTATTGTTAATCTTTTTAATGTGAGTTTTCCAATTCAAATGGGTATCAATAGTCACTCCCAAAAAACTAATACTCTCTACTTCTTGTACCGAAACTCCAGCTTCGCTTATGTTTAATGATATGGGAGTTGATCTATTGCTTCTAAACTGCATTAGCTTCGTTTTGCTTAAATTTACACTAAGATTGATACTAGAGAGCCACTCTACAACTTTTTTCAGCGTTGTATTAATATTTTGTTTGAGTAAAGGTATTTCTGACTTATCCCCTGAGAAAAGTATTGTGGCATCATCCGCAAACAACACACAAAGTTCACTTACAACTTTAGGAAGTTCGTTAACATATACTAAAATAACAATGGTCCCAGTACGCTGCCCTGGGGTACTCCTATATGTACTGCCTCAAATTCGGATCGGAAATACTCCAGAGTTTTGTTAGATTTACAATATTTAACAATGACTGTCGCTTGTTCCCGATTGGACAAGTAATTATCAAATAACTTAAGAGCTTGCCCTCTTACACCGATTGTCTCAAGCTGTTGCAACAGAGTATGATGGACAACACAATCAAACGCCTTAGACATGTCAACAAATAAGGAGAAACAAGGTTTATTTTCGTTAACGATATCCCATATATTTTTCAACATTTTGAAAATAGCTAGTGTAGTTGACTTGCCTTTTTGGAATCCAAATTGATTGGGATTTAAAAGTTCATTTGACTGTAGAAAGTGCATTAACCTATTGTATATTGCCTTTTCAAATACCTTCGACAAACTGGGAAGTAGGGCTATCGGTCTATAATTACTTATATCACCCCTGTCTCCCTTTTTGTGTAAAGGCTTAATTAGTGCTTTTTTTTAAATCTATAGGAAATTCACCGGTTTCAAGAGTTAGATTGATGATATACACAAGATATAGTTAAAGACTTATACTAACTGAGCGCTCCCGTGCTTGGGAAGGCACCATATGCTGTTGTTCCCGGCTGTTGTCTATGACAGCAAGCATTTGTAAAACCGAATTAGAAGCCGAGGTGGATTGAAAACTTTTAAAAGTCTAGTTGCCCATACACTTGCCGAAAGCTTCCAACCCCAACAAGGTATATAAAGTTAAGAGTCATCGCCGACACTGCCACAAATTAGAAAAGACTTAGAATTGAATTTCGAGAAACTGAATCGACAAATGAAAGCTTTATAATTATTGGAGCTGCTCACAAGATTTCACGAGAATCGGTTGAGAAACACTACCTGTCGAGTAGAGCAGCCAGATATCTGGACAAGTGGACGTCTGGATATACAAAAGAATTTTGACCCAAGCTGGAACGGAGAACTTCGTTCGCTTTGCTCGGTCGTTCAAATATTGACTAAGTACTTTCTTGTTTGTTTGACTAAAATGTTAATTAAAGTACTTAATAGTTAAATGATTCTGTTGAACAAACTTTCTTGGATTTTTTCGTTATTTTCTACAACTCATTAATAGTCATAAGTTCAACGATATAAGTTGTGTAGGTATAATGAACGTTACATTATGCCCAACCCTCCCGAGTATCTTAGTGCCCATTCGAGATATCTCAGATAGGATTAATATTTCATACAATCTCAGGTGCAATTCGATCGAAACCAGAATTTGGGTCAGCCCTAACTGTAAGATCATAAATAAATATAAGTTTACTACATACACTCACTACCAAGAAACGCTACGTGCTACGCTCGTAGAGGATGCCGTGGTTTTCCTAGTATTTTGCGCCTACTACGGCGTAGCGGCGCCAGGTGGGTTCCTGGCAGAGAAAGTATTAATCTGCTGTGGTTTTCCTAGTATTTAGCGTCTACTACGGCGTAGCGGCGCCAGGTGGGTTCCTGGCAGAGAAAGTATTAATCTGCCGTGGTTTTCCTAGTATTTAGCGCCTACTACGGCGTAGCAGCGCCAGGTGGGTTCCTGGCAGAGAAAGTATTAATCTCGTTAATAAGGACATCATTTGCGATTGTCAAAAGTTCTAGTCACAAAAAAGGACGTAAAGCAACTTGTATCCCTCAAATTATCCGCGTAGTCAAATCATTCCACCACAGCAAACCTAACAGTGACCAAAATCGCCCATACGCCCTTAAGATGGTTCGCTTTCCATACAAAACGTTATTTTACATTCGCAGGCTAATGGCATGATTTTTTAAGAAACGTATGTAACTCACTTTTATAAATTGTTTCTCCCTTTCCTTGAATAAACTTGTATAAACTAGAATAATTCGAGAAAGCGAATCACCTTAACATTAAAGTCTTGTTCACAAAGTTTAGTCCATATGTCACGTCAGTTCATTTGTTATGTTTATGCTTTCAACAGCTTCGGAAATAGAAGATGGATTACGAATATGATTGATCGTTTGCAAAGCCTCTATTCAGCACGGCCATGGGACATGAAACATGGTGGTTCTTCAACTTTTCTTTTAAACATTTGTCGTGTATGAAGTTATATCATCAATTTGCCAATACATGTTTCGGATTCTATCATTGTTAGATAAGTGCGTAGGGGGACAATTGACGAAGCCGACGACGATTGACGATTGCGGATATTTATATGTACCTAATTATATATTCTAATGTGTTAAATAAATCTGATATATAGGAGAACAGCTGTGCACACGCCGGAGATACCAAAGGAGTGGAGAGAACTTCGTTCGCTTTGCTCGCTCATTAAATAAAGACCTTTTAATAAATATCTACACATGCGTCTTATGTCTGTTATAAAGATGGTTTATATTATATTGTTTAGAAATGAAATGGGAAATTATTAAAACGGGACACCAAGGGAAAATCCGAAACTATACAAGAGATACGGATATTTGCTCTCAGGAGTCCAGAGAACAATTTTAGGAAGAACAAACTGCGCTCAAAGATTTTCAAAAGACCTTTGTTCACAGCTGGGAACTCGGTCAAATCTGTCTAGACATTGAAGTACGTTTGTTTGCGTAAATTAATAGTAAGCACTGGATATAAGCAATATAAGGAACAATTAACAACCTAACCTAACCCGTGTGGTGTCGGGTTAGAATTTCACCTCCCCCTTTCTTCCCGTGGGTGTCGTAAAAGTCGACTAAGGGACCAGGGTTGAAGTGTGTTGTGGGCGATGGGCTAGCAACCTATCAGTGCAATATCACATTTTGTCCATATTTTATACCCACATTTATGCTAAAAGTGGCGCTGGAACATAAGTTTCATGTGCTCTGCCTACCCCTTTTAGGGATAAAGGCGTGAATGTATGTATGTATGTATATAGGAGAACAGCTGTGCGCACGCCGGAGATACCAAAGGAGTGGGGAGAACTTCGTTCGCTTTGCCCGCTCATTAAATAAAGACCTTTCATAAATATCTACACATGCGTCTTATGTCTGTTATAAAGATGGTGTATATTATGTTGATATTTTAGAAATGAAATGTTTACAGGGTGTATTATTAAAACGGGGCAGTAAGGGAAGATCCGAAACTATACAAGAGATATGGATATTTGCTCTTAGGAGTCCAGAGAATAATTTTAGAAAAATATAACTGCGCTCAAAGATTTTCAAAAGACCTTTGTTCACAGCTGGGAACTCGGTCAAATCTGTCTAGACATTGAAGTACGTTTGTTTGCGTAAATTAATAGTAAGCACTGGATATAAGCAATATAAGGAACAATTAACAACCTAACCTAACCCGTGTGGTGTCGGGTTAGAATTTCACCTCCCCCTTTCTTCCCGTGGGTGTCGTAAAAGTCGACTAAGGGACCAGGGTTGAAGTGTGTTGTGGGCGATGGGCTAGCAACCTATCAGTGCAATATCACGTTTTGTCCATATTTTATACCCACATTTATGCTAAAAGTGGCGCTGGAACATACGTTTCATGTGCTCTGCCTACCCCTTTTGGGAATAAAGGCGTGAATGTATGTATGTATGTATGTATGTAAGGAACAATAATCGTTATGAAACCCTGTATCTACAATCACAGGAAGAAAAGAAACTCCGTCCTTTGTGACGTTCTTCATCTTCATAATTTTCGACCGGTAATTATACTTAATTATACTATAGTACTTAGCCCTCTGCCGAGCATATTTATTATTTTATTCTGTGTAGGTTTTATGTGTAATCTCATAGCAAATATTCAGAATTGTTATTTTAGGAATTTCGGAATTTCGGAACTATCGGTATTTTTGTGCCAAATACTGTGCTATTTAATATAATAAATTTTTACTTGTGCCAAATAAAGGCCACGTCCTTTTCATAGGCCTTTATTTGCCGACGAAGCCCACAATACGCCTTAAGCGACAAATTGCTCGGAAATTGTCGACAGAAATCGCTTGAAACGACTTAATAAAGTTGCGGAAATGGAGTAATTTTCAACGGAAGCGGATAAAGAAGCGCGGAAGAGCGGATGCTGTGAATTTAAGATGGCTTTTACAAGAACACACACTCAGGCATTCCTGCGTTTATTAGAATTTTTTTTCCATATTGAATTTAAACTTTCGTGAGTATTTCCAATTATAGTAATTAATCATGGAAAAACTCACGTGGCACTACCGGGAGACATGTTTCGAATCCGTTTAGCCTACTAGAAAATACCTATTCCTAAATATCTAAGATTACCTTACATTTTTGGGTAAGGGGATTCCTATAGGTATTTTAAAAGTCCCCTATATTTGTTCAATGTAAATAACAGTTCATAACTGTTTAACACGTCATTATATAATGCCACGTCATTATATAGCCAGCTTAATTTGAAATTCGTCTGCCAATATGGTCCAAACACATGAATAACTCAGGATACCTAAAACCTTTATTAACTAGGGACTGAGTTATCGGCAAAGTGACATCAACTTTGATTTCCAGTTCGCCGATCATGGCATTTAATCAGCACTGGCCAGACCTCACTGATTAACTGAATTTACACTTTATGCACTGGAACGTAAAGTGTAAATTGCTACAGCTTTGAATTAATGGAGGTTTTCGAGGGAAATTTCACATTGTCAGCGATATGACAGTCATTTGTTTTATCGTTGATTGCATGCAATGTCTTTATAATCCGCGCCTGCTTTATTTACGTGATTATTTACGTGATAGTAGCTAACGAATAAATATGACCTGCCTGGTTGCACATGCAACCACATGTCCATGTGGTGGCCACATGGCCACCGTGTCCTATAGACGCTTGCCACGCTAAAAGAGTCCTTCTTATTTAGAGGTGGAGAGAAAATGCGCCTTGCCGGTCCTTTATTGATTTGTGTACATGCTGTGCCAACACATTATTCGTCAGACAAGTCCCTCATTGAGCTCTGGCGAAGTTACTCACTAAGATTAAACACTACACAAAATACGCTTGCAGAACAAATTGTAGTGTTATTCATCATCATCAAATCAGCCGAAAGACGTCCACTGCTAGACATAGGCGTCCCCCAAAGAGTGCCACAATGACCAGTCCTGCGCCACCCGCATCCAACAGACTCCCGCGACCTTTACCAGGTAGTTCGTAGTGTTATCATGGCTGCCGTTTTCTGTAAGGTGCTTCCCCAGTCGGCCTTCTCAGAATGCGATTTTCTAAAGTACCTTTTTGTCGCATATCAAAATGTAGCTTAGTGGTACATGTTGGAACGCAACTGCATGCAGCAGCAGCAGACGACGTGTTTCTATGTATTTTCATAACGGCGACGCCCGGCGACGCTGGTTACGAAAGGTTTTCCCCGTATGTAGCGGCTATGACTACGGCGAAGGCGCCCGCTAGTCGGTTTCCCGGCACTGAATGTGTTAGTGGCTAACTCTCCAGAGTAAAACTAAATTACTTTACCACTCATAACTTTGTAGTTAACTATGTAGTTAAGTAGTACAGCTTGGCTTAGGGCCTGATGTTTCACAATCGCCGGATAAAGTTATCTTCCAGTTAAAATTATTGCTATCCTTTTCTCCTGTCATATAAAAGAAAAGTGACAGCCAACATTTATCTGACGGATATGTTTTAACTGGAGATTGTGAAACCGGCCCTTAATATCATAAATGCAAAAGTGTTTCTGTCTGTCTGTCTGTTCCCTCTTCACGCTTAAACCGCAGAACAGATTCAGATGAAACTTGGTATGGAGATAGTTTGAATCCCGGAAAAGGACATAGGTAGTTTTTAAGGTTCCATAGCCAAATGGCAAAAACGGAACCCTTATGGATTCGTCATATCTGTCTGTCGGTCTGTCTGTCTGTCCGTCCGTATGTCACAGGCATTTTACTCGAAAACTATAAGGTGTCATCATCATTCTCCTAGCGTTATTCCCGGTTGTGCCCCTAAAGGAGCCCAGGGTCCGCTTTGACACCTAATCCCAAGATTTGGCATAGGCACTAGTTTTACGAAAGCGACTGCCATCTGACCTTCCAACCCAGAGGGAGAACTAGACCTTATTGGGATTAGACCGGTTTCCTCACGATGTTTTCCTTCACCGAAAAGCTAAACGGTAAATATTCCGTACATAAGTTCCGAAAAACTCATTGGTACGAGCCGGGATTCGAACCCACGACCGCCGCTTGACAGCCGCATGCCTGAACCACTAGGCTACCGTAGCTTTTTGAAAACTATAAGGTGTATTTGAATAAAATTTTGAGGATATGTGAATTTAGTTAGCCGCTACATAGTTTTATAATTAAATTAGTAATAAAAACATTATTGGAGGTGCACTCGTGTGGCACCATCAAGCGATAGGCCTTCCAAAATAAATATAAGGTTTCTCAGCATTTTTTTGATTAAGTGAATAGAGTCGGAGATAATCGCCCCGAAAGTCACTAAAATTGTGTCCCCCCCCCTCAACCCCTCTAATTTTTGAACAATATATATTAAAAATATGAAAAAATCATGGACATAGGGCTTATTAAATTCTTTCAGCGAAAATTGTTTTTCGAACAAGATCGGTTCAAAGGTTTTCGAGATATTTCTAAAAAACTGTCTTCCTTAAATAAAAGAACGTAAGTGCCATAAGATTTCAATAACGATACAACCTTTTTAATAGGCACGGAACCCTTATTGTGCGTGGTCCGACACGCACTTGGCCGCTTTTTTATTCCGGTAATCATTCCTTGAGGGGTGAAATGAGGGGTAAAAGTTTGTATGGAACTACGATATTAACGGATTCCACGCGGATCGAGTCGCGGGCAGAAGCTTAAGAATTAGTCTATATGTTACCTCTTCACGCTTAAACCGCCATATGAAATTTGGTACAGAGATAGTCTGAGTCCCAGGGAAGGACATAGGATAGATTTTATCCCTGAAATCATCCCCCAATGGGGGGTAAAAGTTTTTTCACACCTTTAATTCGGAAAAGTAAGTTTTGCTCCACGATGAGAGGGACCAAAACGCTACTTTTCTGTTCAAGCTACTTTTTTAATTTATACATTGGCATTGGAACATTTGTACGCAATGTGCCAATTGAACACAGATGTTAATAAAATAATCGATTGTAATTTCATCGTAGTCGATTCAAAACGAACATATTTCAAGTTTTAACTATAACAATGTTGTATAAAAATTTATAAATATTTCGTAATATTTAAAAATTAGTTATAAAAATTAATATAATTTAGATATATTTTATGAATAGCTTTTTTTAGATTTCCTCATAGTCGGTGTGAAAAATAGTATGTGTCACTCGGTAGCAAAATTATTTTCGTCTCGGGCGTAAATACTTGTATCCCTCACTACGCTCAGGATTCAATACACCGCCCTCGCCGTAAATATACTATTTTGCTCCCTTGTGACACAAATAACTATTATGGAACTAGGTTATAAACGAGTTCCACGCGGACGGAGTTGCGTTGAGAAGCTAGTAAACCCATATTTTCTGTGACCTAATTGATCATGCCTACTTTATACACGCGATAATACTGCTATTTGCTTAAAATTATTCTAGCATTGCGCGAACACTATGGCCGGAGACGGTGGAGGCGGGAGACACCATAATCGCCCAACATCTGGGCTGTTCTGCCAAATAATATTTTTATACTCATTTATACTTACACTAGAACAGCACGCATTGTGTTGGTACACTGTGTTGGTACACTGTGTTGGTAGACAAAGGTTTTAATCCCGAGCACTCCGTCATGTCAGAGGTCTGACGGTAAGGCGATTGCTCCCTTTGAAAATTATATTATTCTATTCTTATTCATGTACAGTCGGGAACGCTCACATCTGTACAAATACCCTTCAATGATATTGGTATCTTGAAATGGCTCAGTAACAACACAACAGTTTCATACTCCGATATCATCTGCATCGGCAGCAGTCAAATTGATATTTTTTCGTACCAGTGAAGTTTAATATGCGTTTTGGGTTCCACGTCCATCTCATACCATTTCTTTTTTAAATATTGAACCATACAAGTACACAAAGGAATAACTGAAAAAGTATTAAATTCCTTAATAATTCATTAAGTCTCTATATTTTTAAAAGCAGAATCATTCATCACGATATAACTTTGCAGGATTGGCTAAGCACACGACAAAATAGCTCGTCTTTATAGTGTGTTTAGTCAATTCAGGGGCAATGACGAGATCCTTCAAAGGGATAAGTTCGCCGTTTATTTCGTACATTAAGGGGCTACCATAATTGGCGTATGGGATCGTACCTTCGATCTGAATCTCTTAGTTTTCTTAGGTTTTTTGTAGCTTATTATGTTAACAACAACGGCTTTAAGCAATATATTATCCCATATTTACTTCAAAGATCATTGTTTTCGAGATATTTGGCATCAAAGTTGAACAATATAAGGCCAAAAAACCGGTTTCTGGCCATAACTTTTGTGTTAATTGGTTTAAAATGAAAACCCTGGACTAGTTTTTAGGAACGTCACAGACGAACCCAAATATGTAGATTTCGTATGTGTTAGATCTTTCACGTCAATAGAGATACAAAATAAGTGTTATTTTAAACAATGTTTAAACAGATCATACAAAATTAAGTATTCATTTGTTTCAAAATCCGGTAAACCAAAATGGAGATAAAAGATTGAAGAACCGATAACCGTTTGATTTATACTTCTATCTGTAGTGCAAAAGTAGGAGATACGATTCAAAACTTGTCAAAAATCGATGGAAACCTCGGGTAGCCCCTTAAAAAGTACTACTACTACATACGTCAGAGCGAGACGGACGCTTTTTGCTTCATTAAGTAGTTCGCTGCTACGGACTACGGCGTAGCGCTACGCTCGTAGCGTGGCGGTGAACGAGTTACCTATTGCTGTACCGATTTAAAATTAATCGAGCGATACATTTCAAATGGCATCAGCAGACTGTACCGACATAAACAAACCCTTTTAGCACGACTAAGGCTTCTCTCCACTTCGCGTAACTTGGCGTTAAGCTGTTTACACACCGACTTCAGTATGCACAAAGTATTTGAACAGATGTAGGGACCAATTTGCGATACACCTTATGCGTTACAATATGAATTCAATGCGATTCGCGTACTCATGTTCATTCCAACACGAAACGAGTGCGTAAAATACAGTACAGATATTACGGAAAACCTTTTTACATGTGAAGTTCAGTTTAATTATCACAATGTCGCTATGTAGGTACTGTTTGACAAGAAAATAATCTATCAGTTTCGTAATCTAAATAACCTTTCGTAAAATCAAATTGAAATACCTCTGATTAACTGCTTAGGGAAGCTTAATTAGAGGTTAAAATCGGCATTTATGGGTGCATGAAATATACCTTAATTGAAAAATAAATAACTTTGACTTTAATATTACGCTAATACACATGGCACAACTAGCTAGGTGATGAAAATGTAACCAAGGATGTGAAGATTTTTAGCAAAAAAGTAACTACAACCCCATTTTTGGAGATATGTGGGTTGTATTTTTGTACCCAAGTAACCGCTCACTTTATTTTGGATTTTAAAAAAAGGTAGCCTAAACTGCTTCTAATTTTTAGCACCCAGGCCACCCACTAAGGGCCGGTTGCACCAACTTACGATTACAGACCGATCAACGTTAAACATGGCGACGGCAGCTGTCATTCTATACAAACTTGACACACGTTCCATACATTCAGATTTTAACGTACACCGCTCACGATTACAGGCGATTTAGTGCAACCCACTCTCAAGCTCCAGTCCAGACTAGCCTCAACTATCACGCGCGCTGTCTTGAGCTCGCTGAGCTGGTGGATTATACCTTATATCTACAGCTAAGCTATACGGATCTGTAGTGTGGATGTAGCTTTACTTTCCGCGTATTTCGGGCGAGCTGCGAGGGAGGATGGTATTAATAGACATTTGTAAGACGAGCTTGACGCTGTTTATTCAAGTTTAAAGAAAATTCTTTAGAAGAAAAGTTAACAACTACGGCTACTTTGTGAATATCGTGGACCCTGAGTATATTTACGAATTTGCTTGCCTCTAATTTATTCCACGTTTTTTACTGGATTTTATTTGGAAGGTAATTTTTTTGCCAACTCCAAAAAAGCAGGAGGTTCTCAATTTGGTTCTTTTTTTCTTACGTATATGTTTTTCAATTACGGAGACGCGGTAGACCTCGTCGGCGGTGGCGTGACAACTTGGACTCCTTTTTAAAAGACTGGCCAGACATTGCTCATGACCGCGATGATTGGAAAAAGAGGGGGGAGACCTTTGCTCAGCAGTGGGACATAATGGGCTCGATATAATAATAATAATAATAAATGTTTTTCAATTACTCGGGGCCATCCATAAATTACGTCACACGTTAAGGGGGAGGGAGGGCGTCGAAGAAGTGTCACATTGTGTGACAAGGGGGTGGGAGGGGTCCTAAATTTCGTGACGTCACATTTCAAAATCTATCTATCTTACGATAGCTACGGTAGCCTAGTGGTTCAGGCATGCGGCTGTCAAGCGGCGGTCGTTGGTTCGAATCCCGGCTTGTACCGATGAGTTTTTCGGAACTTATGTACGGATTATTTACCGTTAGCTTTTCGGTGAAGGAAAACATCGTGAGATAACCGGTTTAATCTCAATAAGTTCTGGTTTTCCCTCTGGGTTGGGATTGGGACGTCAGATGGCAGTCGCTTGCGTAAAACTAGTACCTATGCCAAATCTTGGGATTAGGTGTCAAAGCGCACCCCAAGCTCTTTTAGGGCACAACCTGGCATAACTCTAGGAGGATGATGACATTTCAAAATCTATTATAATCTAAGTGTTAAAACACGAACTTTAAACTATAACTTTACGACTATATCTGTGCAAATATAAGATACCGAGTATTTTGTCAACCAACATCATCAAAAAACGGGTCTCTATTGTTTCCCATAAAATTGAAGATCCGATTTTTTCAGTCCATAACGTTTTCCACCATATTTTTTTCTAGTCATATTGTCGAAAGTCATAACATTTTACAATATACATTGGAATTCCGATTTTTGCAGGTCATCATTATTGTTAGTCATAAAATTGGTTAGCCATAACGTTCAATGTCCCGGTGGTATGCAATTACATAATGTTACAGGCAATAATCTAGTTCGTAATAATTGTTGTAAGGTATTTTTTCGCAAGTCATAATGATTGGTAGTCAAGTCATATCATTCAATTTCACGGTGGTGTCACTCTCATAATGTTAAAGGCCATAAACACACTCCCAGAAAAATAATAAAATACATAAAATGTTAACTACCGAATGTTACTGAACGCGTTCTTCCAGACTGCTTTATAATTGATGTGGGTACTTGCGCAAAAATAAATAGGGTATGGACTGATGCGATTGAAAGGTCGGCTCACTGTTTTGTTTAGTGATCGCAAATATGTCGGACGAAGGTGAATGTGATAAGGTGTACTGCAATTTGATTAAAACTAAAATAGGAGGTCTGAAATTACACATTGATGGGTTTAGTTATCAGGCTGTACATTATTGGGCCGTGCATTATCACCCTGAGCAAACTTCGACCGGGGCAATAATTGGAAGCCAATTTTGTCCGGGCTGATAATGCACGACCCAATAATCCGAGTCCACAAAAAGTGTACGCGGATTATCAGGCTGTACATTATTGGGCTGTACATTATCACCCTGAGCAAACTTGGTCTGGGGCAATAATTGGAAGCCAATTTTGTACGAGGTGATAATGCACGGCCCAATAATCCGAGTCCCTTTTCCAGCAAGTCGACGCCACCCCGCTGCGCGGGGTGTCTATTTCTGCGGCGCTACCACGAACTTCGAAAGTCGAAGTTCGGGTATTTCCATCTCTATCGCACTCCCTTACTCGAGTGACAGGGATGCATGTATTACGAACTTCGACTTTCGAAGTTCGTGGTGGCGCCGCTGGTCTGAGGGACACAAGTGAACCCTAACCTAACCGACCTAAGACAGAGTTCGCTTATGACAAGCCATTTTTGTCCGCCCTGATAATGCACGACCTAATAATGTACAGCCTAATAATCCGCGTCCATACTGTACGTGGATTGTCAGGCTGTACATTATTGGGCCGTGCATTATCACCTGGAGCAAACTTGGTCCGGGGCAATAATTGGAAGCCACTTTTGTCCGGGCTGATAATGCACGACCCAATAATCCGAGTCCACAAAAAGTGGACGCGGATTATCAGGCTGCACATTATTGGGCCGTGCATTATCACCCTGAATAAACTTGGTCCGGGGCAATAATTGGAAGCCACTTTTGTCCGGGCTGATAATGCACGACCCAATAATCCGAGTCCACAAAAAGTGGACGCGGATTATCAGGCTGTACATTATTGGGCAGTGCATTATTGGCTCCCGTATCATTTAATAACAAACTATGTCTTTCATATTTTCATAATACAAATTAGTTTTTTTGTTAGTAAAAAATGATTTGAATGTTAATTGTTTTCTTTATCATCCACAACCTTGCGACTTACTTTAACAAGCATGACGTCTAGTCTGCCTAAAGCAAAAGGAAAGGGGTGCCATAGCTTAAAAGGAGTCTGACTTCGCAATGGCTCCGGCGCTGCGGGAAAAGCAGTTTAAAAGATATTATCACATTAAAGTAAGTATGTCTTATACCACAATAGTAAGTAAAGTATATCTTAATTTAAAATATACGATTTAATTATGACTTTTAGATAATTCTTAATGTTTTAGGACCGAAGATATTCTAATTTACATTATATAGTATCAGTTGGTTGGTTGATTTAGAAGTCCTAGGTCATTTGGAATTTCTGGGTCCAATATCTCGGCCATTTTTTTTATTTGGGTAAAAGTGTTGCAAGAAAAACATACTTATTTTAACGTATTCTGTGCGATAAAAAAAAATACATAACATAAACCCACCGCGCAGTAGTACCTAGTACCCCTTTCAAATGTATGTCTAGAAATGTTTCTGAGTAATTATCTATATTTTATTTATTTATTTATTTTTATTTATTTATTAAGAAAATAATTTTTTTTTTTTTTTTTATTTATTTAGGAAACAAACGGTTGTTAACAGAATCATGTTAGCTTATGAGATATACGATTGAACCTATAGTTCCATTAAGTATAGGTACAGACAAAAAGTATTACAAGTGTCGAAAAAGAGTGGGTAAGACCATGCAAGTCTATTTCGCAGAATGATGTAAGTTGTTTCATATTGTAATATAATGAAATGCTACATTTACCTTGGTTTACAAATGAAAAAGAAAACAGTTACTAATTAACTAACTAAATTAAGCGTTTCTAAATCATGCATACAATCCGGAGTTATCATTATTCAATTATTCGGTGTAGATCAGGCTACGCAGAGCGCTGCGATATTGAACAAATGAGAGAGAAAAAATATCTAAACTAATAAAGTTGGCGTTATAATTTTGACATGCTCGTCTGAAGAATGTGTTTTTGGCAAACTTGGTACGGCAAAGTCTGACGAGGAATGTTAAGGGGTGGCGACAAGGAATGCAGCGAGGCAATTTAAAAGTAATACTTCTAAGAAGAATGGGTGAGTCAATGTAGTTGTTTAATAGCTTGTAAAGAAAGATTTGATCAATGAATACTCGACGTTTGTCTAGAGAAGCTAGACCGTGACGCTTAGCGGTATTGTCTGTGGTATTCAAGCCCTGGCGGTAGTCAAGCGACTTCAATAATTTATTTTGAATTCTTTCAATTCTTGTTTTGTGGAAATTATATTGAGGGTTCCAGATAATACATCCAAATTCTAATATGCTACGAACATAGGAAAAATATAGTATTTTTAAGGTTTTAGGGTCCTTAAAGGGCTTTGAGAGTCTAAGAATTAATGCCAATTGTTTATATGCTCTCGAGATAATGTCATCAATGTGTGGGATGAAAGTAAGCTTATGATCTAAAATAATACCCAGGTCCCGAACTTGATAAACCCTGTTTATGGTATTACCTAAAAAGTTATAGTTAAAAGTTATAGGTTCTTGCTTGCGTGAGAAGCTAATGCAATTACACTTATCGGGATTAAGAAGTAATTGATTCAAGATGCAATAGTTGGTAAACCTCTCAAGATCCCTTTGTAAGTCAAGGCAGTCGTTATTTGTTTTCACTATTTTGAATATTTTCGTGTCATCAGCGTAAACGAGATGTTTAGATTTAGTAAACGAGGACCCTATGTCGTTGATATATAAGATAAATAAAAGCGGTCCCAGGTGAGAGCCTTGAGGTACCCCCGAGTCAATAGTCAAGAATCGAGAGGTGTAACCTCTTAGTGATACTGCCTGGCTTCGATTTTTTATGTATGACTCCAGCCACCTAAGGAGGTCACCTAAGGAGGTGAAAATAATAATAAAATATGACTTTGGATGTTATAGATTTGGTCTCTTAGACGTAATTCACTTTAGGCATTAAAACAATATGAATAACAACCATTAGTACGTTGAAATATATGGCTTAGAATATTTATGAATAATTATCGATAGACCTTTGATCGTTATGGACATCAATTTCTGACTTTTGTGATTATAATACTTAATATTATGGGTCATTAATGTTAGAACTACAACACATTATACTTAACCAAGATTATGACTATTGATGTTTATGTCTATAAATTATATGGATATCAATTTCTGACTCTCGAAATTCGGAACAATAAGTTTATGGGAAACAAAGGGCCCCCTCAAAAAACAACTCGCTTTACTAGTGTTACGCGCCGACCGCCAAGGCGCCCGTTGATAAATGCCGCCAAACACATTGCACCTAGCGGTGATTTATTTGTTTCTATTTCATTTGACCACTGACTTTCGCGGATGAAACAACATATTTCTTAGTTCTGCTATTTTGTGATTTTTACGGAATAAGTTAGAACAGAACAAAAAAAGTGATCTAGGTACTAATCTTTGCCGTAAACTACCTATATGAAAAATACAGTGTAGCTGGATTTGATGTTAATTTAATTAAAAAACTATTTAAGTAAATGGAAAAGAAACTGATTTCGGAACCGCTGCTTTCATTAAATAATTTCTAAATGTAAATTTGCAAAATATGTGACGTCACACTAGGGAGGGGGGAGTCTCACAAATGTGACCAGCTGTGACATGACGGGGGGAGGGGCAAAAAATCATGAAATTCGTATGACGTAATTTATGGATGACCCCCTTGAAGAAGCCAGGACCGATTTGGAAAATTCGGTTTTACTTGAAAGGGTATCTCTTTAAATAAGGTAAAGTATTAAATTGAAGTCGGTCAAACTAATTTTTTAAGTTAAATATTTTTAGGGAACATTTTGCAGACAAACAGTAGGTACTATCTCTTCCTCGATGTTGTCTTACTCCAACTGACGTCACAGTTACCATATGTCACAATTGAGAACTCCTTATTTACTGATATAATAATAAAGATGAAAGTCTGTGAGTTTGTGTCTCCGGAGCTACTCATTCGATTTCAACAATTCTTTCACTTGTTTATAGAATGGACTTTCCGGATGTACAATGACTATAATAATGTTTTCCCCACGGTTCAGCCTGTGGGTTCTCCGTAATACACCACCAGTGCCACGCGGGCTACCAGTCGGTACTACATTAGTTTTTAGTTGAATAGCTGTGTAACCGGGTGCCTATAATTTTTTTTGAACTAATATCTCTATTCTTGAGTCATATAACAACCCTTAATATATTTAGGTACATACGATATAGTTATCATTTTATATAATGCTCATTTGATATAATAACCTTTAATATAACATACTTTAAATATAATGCATATTTCCTATAGTGAACGAACGATATAATGCTAATTTCTTCTAATGCACAATTAGCATAATATTTTTTGGTAGACTCTAAGGCTGGTCGGTGTAGGTACGACGACGAGCGAAGCGAGGAGGAGTGTTAGGTTGAACTGCGACCCTGCAGCTCGCGAGCCGAGCGAGCGAAGCGAGCGTGTCGCGGCCGGCGAAGCGCCAGAACCGAACCTATTTTACTACCTAATATATAAATAAATAATATAAATAAATAAATATAAGGGGACAATCTTACACAAATTGAGCTAGTCCCATAGTAAGCTCAATAAGGCTTGTGTTATGGGTACTAGACGACGATATTCATAATAGATAGAAATACTTAAATACGTAGAAAACATCCATGACTCAGAAACAAATATTCATGCTCATCACACAAATATTTGCCCTTACCGCGATTCGAACCCAGGACCTTCAGCTTCGTAGGCAGCGTCACTAACCACTAGGCTAACCGGTCGTCAATAATAAACAAAATATATACTTACATAGTACAATTTGCAAACCGTTATGTTTGCTACATTTTCTTTTGATAATAAATTATTATTCTATTTGATAGTTATGACATATAACGTGTATGTAACATGATCATTATACCATACAATGATTATACAAAATAAGTGTTATATCCGATGATAGTTATACAAAATAAACATATGTATTTTGAGATTATAACAAACGTTTATTATACATAATGAGTGATTATATACCTTGAAAATATATCAAATGTTGTTATAGCGAAAGAAATCATACTATTTATTTTTATAGCCATCATTACACACCCTGTGTAACCTTGTCATGAAAAGACACATGAAGAAATGCAAGTTCGAGCCCTGTGAGTGGGAGGAGCAGGCAGCACGGCGGCCCGAATGGCGACGTCTACTCCATCAACAGGTTAATGCATTCGAATTCGTCGTAATGAGTTCCATAACTAAAACTTAGACAAGTTGGAAAACCCCCGAAATGTTCATTTCAAAGTCCAATATCTCAAAAACGGCTGTACAGATTTTCATGAAACATGGCTAAGAACACTCGGGATAAAATTATCTATGACACAAAAAACACAATCAAATCGGTCCATGCGTTTGAGAGCTACGATACCACAGACAGATACACAGACACACAGATACACAGAGAGACACGTTAAACTTATAACACCCCTCTCTTTGCGTCGGGGGTTAGCGAGACAAGCTCAAGGCGCCCCTAATGGCAACCGTCCAGTAAAACTTCGTCGGCGGGGTATTAATTAACCTGCCCAAATTGCGCTCGTAGGTACCTTTGCAGAAAAGATAGAATATGCAAGCCACATGAGATCGCACTACAGAGTAGCGACAATTCTCCTCTCATATTGGTAATAGTACTAATAGTTGATACCAAAGTACAACGGTAGCCTAGTGGTTCTGGCATGCGGCTGTCAAGCGGCGGTCGTGGGTTCGAATCCCGGCTCGTACCAATGAGTTTTTCGGAACTTATGTACGGAATATTTACCGTTAGCTTTTCGGTGAAGGAAAACATCGTGAGGAAACCGGTCCAGTCCCAATAAGGTCTAGTTTTCCCTCTGGGTTGGAAGGTCAGATGGCAGTCGCTTTCGTAAAACTAGTGCCTGTGCCAAATTTGGGATTACTTGTCAAAGCGGACCCCGGGCTCCTTTAGGGGCATTACCGGGAATAACGCTAGGAGGATGAGTTGATACCAAATCCAGGATACACAGTCGCTGTGCCGAAATCGATCATCATCATCATCAACCTTGCTATATTCTGTACCATATTAATGTATTTGCGATAACACAAAATATAAACTCGTTACGAAAGCGCGATTACAATGCCAGTGTTATTTATCACATCATGTTCCTCCTACGCATTCCCGCGTTGTTCCTTTACTAAATTACCCACCTAAATAATTATATAAATATTAATATACAAATATTAAATTATGCAAGAATTTGTTACTCCTTATATCCAGGCTCGCAGGGCACACGTAACGAAATCTCATTCAGGAGTTTAAATAACGAGGTCATCCTCCTCCTAGCATGTTCCCTGGTTGTTTCCTAAAGGAGTTTGGGGATCCACTTTGATACCTAATCCCAATATTTGACGAAAGCACCGATTAGTTTTACGTAAGCGACTGCCATCTGACCTTCCAACTCAGAGTAATCATTTTGTTTAAAAATAAATAAAATAAATTATTAATTAGTAATTTATTCTGTAAAGGACTTTCTAAGCGATAATAATTTGTACTGTTTTCATAATTAACGAATTGTTTTTAATTGTTGTTATTAATAAATGTTCTTATTAAATTTATTATATTACTGCATATTTAAAAGTGTTCAATTGATATCGTAGGTAGGTATTTAGTTTTAAGTATCATAAGTTAATGTCGTGTGCCTTAACAGGGCGTCATGGACTGACTTTTTCACCTTAAATAATATGTACATGATTTTTGGAAATGATTTGAAACTAGTACTTGTTGGGGTAAGACTTATTCCTTCACGATGTTTTGCTTCACCGAAAAGCTAGTTTTACTGTTTATCAAAAACATTTCCGTAACACATGAGATGTTTTTTAAAACCCAATGGTACAAACGTCGTGGGTTCAAACCCACGACGTGGAGATTGAAAGTCACTTGCCTTACCACTTACTTACCGTGGTTCTCTGTGTTACATAAATAGGTAACAGAAGAAACACTATTTTAGTCACGTATCTAAAGAAACGACGATTATTCAATCAATACTCACATAATACTACATTGTAAAATTTTCCAATATTGTAACGTAGATATTTTTGTTCCATGCCACAGACAAGACAGGTGGAATAAATTCCACCGCGGAACTCATCGTCTGACTGGTAGCATATAAAGTCGTAGGCATATAGATTTTGTATGTGGCGTCTCCCGGTTGTAATCAGACTAGCGGAATTCAATCATCGTCTTCACAGAGGCCACGACCACATGTGGCCCGTTTCACGAAGCTACAAATTACATTTTACAGATCTAAACTAACAACGCAACGGCGTTTGACCAATAATGACTGGCCATATAGAAAGGGGCGGCCCTAATCTTTTGGAGTCCAGTGTCCACCCCCCCCCGCCGGCTAAATGCTTATTACTGGTATCTGACAAAAACTTGGCAGTAGTACTAACTACATAAAAAATGTTAAGGCCTTTGATATTATATGAAATGTGTCTTTGGTTCCATTCATACGAAAACAAAAACGAGCGTGTTGAACCTTTACGAATACGGCCATTAGTAATAAACTAAGTACCTATCTAATGTACGTAACCTAATAAAAATAGTAAGTAAGTAATAGAACCACTGCAATGTATATCTATACATATATAATATAATTAGCTATAGAGTGAATACAGCGGCAGTTAAACCTTTACGGCTTTGTCCGCTGTACAATTTTTTCTTTTGTATAGTTCTTTTGGTAAATAAATAAATTAAAAAAAAACATATTTTATAATGAATTTGAATTGAAAACTATCAAGGATAAGTACAAAGAACTGTTTAATAATAAGTAATAGACGACCATCTTATTTACACTAATTAGTCGTCCATTCTACAGAATTCGTTGTATTTGTTCTTGAAGATATCGTGAGAATTTGCGATCAGTTTAATTTACTATAATTTCTTATTTTCTTCACGGATGCAACAAATTAATGGCGCTTCATATTCCCACCGAGATGTTTCGCGGAGTTGAAACTTCTCGTCTTGTATTTTATAGCCCACATTTTACTAAAGTTAAGTACATTTGCCGACACACTTAGGTGAAATGGCGACGCCGATAACAAGCAATGGCGTTCGCAATAAAAAGGTAAACGCAGTTAGATAGAATTTTCGTCGAAGAGTGGAAAATATTGAAGTGGAAGTATACTTAAGGCGCCGTAGGTTCATGGTCTTCTCTCCCTCTCATTGATCATAAGCGTAAGCGAGATGGAAGTGCGTGCTCGGAAGCGCGGCTCATGTTTTATAATTTTAATTTTCTGGCCGTTCAAATAAATAAAAATGTAATCACTGACTTCTCTAAAACATGATATTGTCGATTGTTAGAAGCCATTTCAATATTTTTAGCTTTTGTGCATAATTTGTTACGAATGCTTTAAGTGTATTTTAGACCCTTTTAGACCAATGTTCGTGATTTTTTTCTATCGAGCGAAAATTGCTTAATCATGTTTCGAATCACTGATCTATGCAGTAAAGTCTCAAGATTACTATTCGTATTTTTTTTTAAACCATATTATTATAAATAGACGCATTATATTGTTTCAAAAACTGTGTTCGCTTAATTTCGCTGAACCTACGGCGCCTTAAGGAAAGTGCCACAGGAGCGCAGTAACTAAATTAAGGTCGTAAATATTAATTTTGGAAATGTGGTTTACTTGAATACAGTCACCAGCAGTAATATCTGCCTTAAAAATGCCGGCAAAAATATCTAACACGTCCTAACGCCACTAGAAATAGAGTCGTGTCATATATTTATGCGCGCTTTATGGGGTATATTTCATTCTATTTGTGCAAGAAAAACAACGCCGATATGGAATCCACGACGCGCAGTTGACAGTCGACCTTGGGGATTCATTTCGGCTACGGGCGAGGCGAGGGGTAGGAATTCCACGGATTTCCGACTAGAACTCTATTCTCCCAACGATAGAACTACTTAGTGGCTCTGTGAGCCCTAGACCACGTACAGTCAGAATTTATTAAAAAACATTTTATTATTATATTTTATTCAATGATTTTCAAAAATGTTATTGTCAAAAGATACAGATAATATAGGTACCCAATTACCGAACTTGCGCAGAAAATTTCACGAGGGTAGGTTGAGAAATGCGATCTGTACTGGAGAATAGCCGAACATTAATTGGCCCGTCAGACATACTAAAGCGTTTTTGCCCAAGATGAAACGGAGAACTTTGGTTGCTTCACTCGACCGTTCAATTACTACAACAAAGCTCACGAAAATACACGTAAAATATAATTAACTTGTTTTTGTCATTTCAAACATTTCTGAATATAGACTACATACAAAAATGGACGCTGTCGCTGTCACGTCGCCTATTCCCAATTTCCTACAAACTTCATATTGGATACATTTTGTCCACGGGTGAGGCGTACGAATGGCCTCATTGTTCTACGGAGCTCTATTCTCTCACCTGTAAATTTTTATGGAAATTTAATATGAATTGTTTCGATTCTGCCTGGTCCAATACTGCCAAGACCTCTTGCGTGCGTGCGTCCGTGCGTGCGTGTGCTGTGCGTGCGTGTGTGTGTGTGTGTGTGTGTGTGTGTAAGTGTGTGTGTGTATTGAAGTTCATTTATACATTTTATTCGGGTACATAACGAGCCTCTCTGTTTCACGTCGTCATAGCGTATGTACCAGCATCGGGTAAATATTTAAATGGGCATCGATGCGATTGTAGGTATAAATGGGCCGATTATGCAGCAAATTGTTTTATTGCAAAATTATATTTACAGACTGGCTTAAGGGCAACTCTGACTTTTCTCCCCCTCAAACGATGGTATGTAAGTTTGTGGTAAGTAGCCCAGGCAATGAACTGACAACTTGTATGGAAAAAATGACAATTTTGGAAATAATTTATAATAGCTTATTTTTTCTGTGTAACGGATTTATTATCAATTAAATAGTCACCCAGCGACAGAATCCGACAAAATTTCAGACATCAAAAAAATGATAAATTAACTAGCTACAGAAAAGTCGGAAAAAATATTAATAATTATTTTTATCTTTATTTTGGTTCATTTACATTTGCTCTTTAATATTCAAGATAAATCGTGCAAAAACGACAACGCATGTTTTATTTAAATCTACTTAATTACTTCCGGGTGGAAAGTTTGCCGGATTCTTGAATAAAGCATCTTAGAATAACATTTTGAAATGAAATCAACAAAAAAAACGCTATTATAAATTAATGTTTTTCAAAACCGTATTTTGCCTGGAGTAAAGTATGGTAATGCGGTTTTGATAGACTAAGTACAATATAGAGATTACGCATGGATAGTAACTCACATTCCTTGTACAGTTCTGTAGTACGATACCTGAAGGGCTTTTTGAAAATAACTTTAAGCAAAGTCCTTTACGCGCTTTCCACTTCAATAAATCTAGATTTATTTTAGCACCTTCCAATACTGCAGTATGAGTATGACATTATTTATTGAGCTAACGATATATCAAGTTGCTTTGAGAGTACATTGGAAGCAACATGTTTTAAACTCTTAAAAATCCACATCAGCTTTCTAATTCGCCCGTTCAAGTGTTCCGGTCATACCAAGATAACCTTTGATCCAATATTATGCCAAAGTTTTCGGAAATTGGGTTACATGTATGTAACCTAATTCACAGTTCTAAGTTGTTTGGTGGCTGCGTGTTTTCATGTTTCGAGAAGCACATGTGTATTATGTGGATAATATTAAGCTCCTGCTCACAGATCCATTAGTTTAACAGACAGTTAACCACCAGCAGCGTCAGTAGTTTAGTGGTGACATCGCGAAAAAGTGGTAAAAACTTGTAAAACAACAACGGTGTCTGCCACTTTAATTAGTCTACCAACGGAAATACGCAAATGTCTTTCACCGACCTTGTTCAGACTGACAAGCCCCTATAGTCCAATCAGTCTGAACTGGGTCAATAACATCGACAAAACTGTTTTTTATTGAAAAAATCAACAATGGCGGATTAGTCGGCTGAGAAGGGCCAATGAGGAAAAGTATCTTATTTTATTTTAAGCTAACCCTTTTGAGGTTGACGTTTGACGATCTAAATTCGACAGGCAAGTTTGTTAAGTGTTTGTTTTGTTAAGATAATAGATTAGGTTACATCTTGTTTTTTACATAACCTATAACCATATTCGATATAACATTAGAACAAATTGTATATTAATCTTCACCCTCCGGCCACGTGGTCCTACCGCTTCGTCCTATTGGTAGGACCACCTTCATGGGGTTTCATGGAAAACCATTTTGAAACGCAAATAGATTAGTATTGTTATGTTCGAAAAACACTTAATGACCGAAATAAGTAAAACAAATACAATATTGATATCCTACTAATGTGTTAAATGTGAAAGTTTGGATGTTTAGATCACTCTTAAACGGTTCAACCGATATTGATTTTTTGCACGAAGATAGTTTATAGCCTGTATTAAAATATAGGATAGTTTTTATCCCGGGTCCACGCAGACGAAGTCGCGGGTGGAAGCTAGTCAAGTACTTAGTTGGGCAACCAAGCTTTGCTTGACGTCCTGGGTAAATCTGAGTAAAACCTGGAGAATTATCCTGGAAATTAGACCTAACTAGCTATATCAATTTCTCGCCCCCGTACCCTTGAAGTCGTTTTCGAGAAACTAATTACAAACAAGTAAATATACGAAGGATGCTGGTTCAATAAAATAGGACTTACCTACACATTATATTTGTTCATTATAGGTACAAAATTCACAATAAATAAAACAAAGGGGCATTATCTAACAATGGAATTTAATAAATCAAGTTAATGGAAAGTTAATCGACCAAACGCAATATTAGTTGCCGGTTCATATTCGCTTAATCAGTTGGTACCTGCAGCTGCAAAATTGATAATTTACGTAGTAGAAGGTCAGTTTGTCCCCGCGTACTTACAAAAGAACAAATTTAAATAGAATTTTGAAATACTAAATCAATTCAAAAATGTACAGTACCAAATCAAAAAAGACTGCCACATCGAAACTGAAATGTCAAGTATAAGTATCAGATTGAGTAGCGTACGACATTTTATATCCTCTCGTATTGTTCGTTAAGTAAAAGCAATTTACGTAATTGAATAAGCTTAATTACCATTCTGATGACCCTAATGGAAAGCTCTACACTTCGTGGATGGTATGTAGAGCTAGTACCTAAGTCCACAACCATGAACACGGCTTTCTGTCAAGAGAATAAAACTTGGAAAAAACATTTCCGACATCTACTTTTTAGGGTTCCGTAGCCAAACTGCAAAAAAACGGAACCCATATAGATTCGTCATGTCTGTCTGTCTGTCTGTCTGTCCGTCCGTATGTCACAGGCATTTTACTCGAAAACTATAAGGTGTATTTGAAGAAAATTTTGAGAATAGGTGTATTTGGTTAACCGCTACATAGTTTTGTATTAAATTACCAAGATTTTTTTTTGAGTGGTGCACTCCAAACATAAAACTGAAAGTTGCAAAAAAAATTCATTGCAAGCCCACGTGTGGCACATCAATCGATAGGCCTTTCAAAATAAATGTAAGGTTTCTCAGCAAGGTCTGTCCCCCCCCCCCTCTAATTTTTGAACCGTGTATTTTAAAAATATGAAAAAAATCATGGACATAGGGCTTGTTAAATTCTATCAGCGAAAATTGTTTTGAACAAGATCGGTTCAAAGGTTTTCGAGATATTACTACAAAACTGCCTTCCTTAAAGAAAAGGGCATAAGTGCCGTGAGATTTCAGTAACGATACGACCTTTTTATTAGGCACGGAACTCTTGTTGTGCGTGGTCCGACACTCAAAGTTGATGAGCAGCTAAAGCAGCTATCATTGAATTAATAATTAATCAATGTGTAATATTTATGTTCAAATTTTGTGTTGTACCCGTGACATCTCACTCAATTATTATTATATATAATAAACTAATCTAATCCAATCTAATAAACAGTTCAAGAACCTGTAACCTGACTACGGGAAAGTAATTGAAGAAATTATTTTTTTATAAATAAACGCGGTAGCCTTATGTCACACGAAGTATAATTTCGAATCGATTGACATTGACACCTGATCGGTCCAGTATCTTAAACGCTACGGTGGAACACACGTAAATCCAAACGTAGATCGCTAAACATACGAGTATATCTCTTCTCTTCGGATCTGCCATAGTCAGGATAAAAGGCTCTATACTATATCGCACTTGGCCAGCCAAAATGGACAATGCTATAGACTACACCAAATGTTACACCACAGTTGAGTTTCCCCTGTAATTGTACCGTAAGCTAAGGAAGAGATCTGCCAGGTTTCGACTCTATTGTCTAGGTATTAAGTTTTAAATTGGTAGACTTGGCTTACTCTATAGCCAAAGGACAAAGGTTACATTAAAACTTGGGAGAATATTTATTTTTTAAGTACTTTCAGCGTTGTCTTTTTAAACTGCTAAGCGGGAGTTTCGGGAATTATAAAAGTAACAGCGTGAAGTAGGACCAGTTTCTTAGAAAAAAAGTGTGTTTTTTTGCAGAAAATACGGAGTCCTGCCATTCATAGTAGACACGGCGAGACAATGTCGTTTCCCATACCATAAATATTCCCGAAAGATGAGAACACACTTATCTTTTGTTGAGACCTGCATTGGAATGAAACTATACTCGACGTTTTCATTGGTCAAATTAAGAGTACTACCTGGTGGGAATAAGAAGCACCAATTACTAAAAACTATGTATAAAAAAATGGAAAACGCCCCTCCCCTATCCTATTAATAATTTTAGCCAAGAAAAATGCCTTCGCGTTATAGCTTAACTGCTGCGTTTGATTCGCGTTGATAAGGACTCGCTTCCTTGTTAGTTGACTATGACTATCCAATTATTTCCATGGTGAATTAAAAATCAAGCGGTATACCTAAGTGATAGGTACCTAGTACCTATATCTAGACAATGTCTCGATTCTATCCGCCAATTTCAGCAATAACCTTGAATTCATTCATTTCCAATTGAAAAATAATCAATTGGCAATATGTGATGCCGATTTGAATAAACACCAATTACAGTAATTTGTCTGCCCACTTCTTAAATTGGGTACATAGCGACAAACATCTGAAATACGTATACCCTATTTGTTAAATACTCGTGCATCTCGGAATGACTTGATTCGAGTCGACCACGCCCCCTTGACAGAGACACGTAGAGACACATTATGCCTTCTGCGCACGAGAAAAAAAAGATGCAACTCTCCTCGGGAATGGCTTTATTGGAGAACTTTAGATGTTTTATTTATATTTAATTAAATGAGATTTTAGATGAAATAAATTACTATACTATTAACTTGATTGTGTCTTGAAATAATGTAATTGTTTGAGTAGGCTGAGTAAAAAAAAGGACAATAAAGACCCAACTTTGTTTTTTTTTCTATCCAGGAAATTTAAGTCAATCATGTATTGATTATAAATCAGATAAACAATCATACAGTCAAGAATCATGTGTCTGAAAATCAGATATTACTGTTTCTTAATCTAGTCAGAACGGCGTTTCAAAGCACGCGATTATTTCCAATGCACCCCCTTAAATTTCATTCAGTGTGTCAAAGTGCATCGTTACTAACGAATACACAGTGTAATTTCATTTAAGAACCGTACCGTACCGTTAAGACGCCGAAGTCTTCTAGGGAGAGATGTTGCTACACGCCTCCCTAGGCCAAGGCGTTGTAAGAAGGAACTGATTGAAAGATTTAGTGACCAAGACCTGGCTCGAAGCATAAAAAAATTCAATTTGAAATTTAAGAGACCGGCTTCTTTGTATACTGCCATAGTGCCAAACAAGCATACAGCTACCTGATAGCAAGCAGACGTACCTAGCCTATGGGCGCTAGCGACTGTAGAAAAATCACAAACACGTTCTCGATAACCCTTAATTTGAGGATTCGTTATTGAATTCCCAGAAGAAAATCTAGACCTTCATTCGGGATTAAACCATTCAGTGTCAATCACGACACACATGCGTCAGAGGACTACGAGCGATTTTCACTACATACGAAGTTTATTAAGCTACGACCTACGCAATAAAAAGTATAACACCTTCTTTATATTGTACTCTAGCTTCCGCCCGCGACTTCGTCTGCTTGGACGCGGGATAAAACTATCCCATATTTCAATCCAGGCAGTAAACTATCTTCGCGCAAAATTTCATCCAAATCGGTTGGGGCCGCTTATTAAGCGTGATTAAGTGTAACAAACATCCAAACATCTAAACATCCGAACAACCAAACTTTCGCATTTATAATATTATTAAGATAGTAGGATACATTGCCCAAAATAACAGAGCATTAAAACACAATTAGATACACAATCAATACCATAACTGACCTTTACTTCATTCCTAATAACCTAAAACTAATTAGGCCGCCCAATTCTACTATATCAAAGTTAATTTTAGTTTGTCATTGGAA
Organism: Epinotia demarniana; assembly: GCA_945867215.1. Lineage (NCBI taxonomy): Eukaryota > Metazoa > Arthropoda > Insecta > Lepidoptera > Tortricidae > Epinotia > Epinotia demarniana. The sequence goes on along the minus strand of OX244261.1, from coordinate 37,609,257 downwards.
TCGTAAAGCTGACAAAGTGTGATTAATGGATTAGAACCTTTTGACCTATGGAAGTGGGTTCAGAATAGTCATAGCGCGTTAACAAGCTGAATAAATCCTTGTTAGTTGCCTAACAATCCGAAAGAACTATTTATGGATGGATTATAACTGAACGAGCGAGCGAAGCGACCGAAGTTCTATGGTTCAGCATGGGCCGAAAATCACTTGTATGTTCAGTGTCCCCTATCCTGCTGTCCCGCTGTCCCACTGTCCGAAAGTTCTTTATTATACAGGTCGCATTTTTCGTCCGATTTACGTTATTTTTTGTGAGCAGGATAATTTGATGTATAATTTTATAAGTATATCCACATTTTTCAAAGGTCATGTTTGCGAGTTTTGCAATTCACAAAAAGCCACTAGGTAGCCATTACCTAATCATATTTTTTATATTATGGATATTAGGTAGATGGTTAGAATGGCATTTGGTAGGTACTATCGACAACACAGCTGACAGACCATCCGTGCACGTTATATACATTGTAATAAGGTTCTATTTAAATACAGGATGGTCAGTTAACTGCGTTGGCGTTTGTATGTAAGATCAACGCCGCTGACCATAATGCCAGCATAAGGGGGAATATATACCAGAGCTGTAAGGAGCTATGTTTTACTCAAAGAAATCAAACAATTTACTTTAAAAACAAAGTTTCAGCCGACTTCAATTCATTACTTAGCCAAGGAACATACATGAACATATCCTTTCCACTTTACCCCGCAAACTGTTTTCCGAGAGCAAATCCGTTGAGTATTACAGAAAACCCAAGTCGCTATGCGTGGGCTGATAATATATGATGAGTTCCGTCGATTCTTCAAGGATCTCAGAATCACCTTTGGCACTTCATTAGTTGCTACAGTTGCTACTTAAACGGAATAATTTAAGACGAAGACAAAGGATATTGAGCTACCTATTTATTCTAAAGGGGCTATGGAAGTTCGTATGAGATAACAAAAAGACTAGTTTAAACGTAGGTAGGGGTACGCTTAGAAACGTTTAAAATTATAGCACTACACTTTTTAGGACCCTTAGGGTGAAACCTTAAGTATAATATTATTTCGTTACCATTTTGAAAATGATTTGTATTTTAACTTTCACCCGCGCCTTCGACTTCCATATCAACTTTCATCCCTTTTGGGACAAACTTTTAAAATAAAAAGTATTCGATGATTTATTCCAGCGTGGCTATCACGCGACGGCGCGCGAGATTTCTCGATTTTTCTCGTACTATCCGTCTCTCTCTTATTAGGACGCTTAGAACAAGAGGTACAGGTTGAGATAAATCGAGAGTATGTCGCTGCCGTACCATGATAGACGTGCAGGTTATAAACTATCTCTACCCGAAATTTCATCTGAAACTGTTTAGCCCTTTTTGAGTGATTGAGTAAGAAGCATCCGAAAATATAAAGAGGTATATAAAAGTAGAAAACGGGATAACGAAGAGTCCTAGTGCCTAAACAACTTTAAAGGGTTACCTATCATAAGCTCGAAAATCGTAACTCCGAATATTAAAATCCCGAAAACGTTTCTCTTTTTATTAGTTGGCGGAATTTTTGTATGCCCGAAATTACATTTCTCATAATATTATTTCCCCAATCCTCAGTTCGTTGCAATTTTATTTCACTTATGATTCAAATCGACACTTATTTAAATTCCGAAGGATCATTCGTCAACTAGTTATTGGTGCCGAAGTCCGAAATATTATTATCCCGCTATATCAAAAGATTGAAATCGTAGCATGTAACCTAAACTAACCGCCAGGGTGCCGACGTCACCCCGCTTCGCGGGGTGCTTATTTCTGCTCTAAGGGACACAAGCTAACCCTAACCTAACCTACAAATAATACCATTGTTACGATCATTTGTTGTTTTTTTACCCCACGGTTTACGAGCCTCCCTTTTTGGGCTTTTTAGGAACTCGTACAGTACACTAATTGCTAAAATGTTTTGACCTAATCTAAGCCCCTTTTTAGGGTTCCGTAGCCAAATGGCAAAAAACGGAACCCTTATAGATTCGTCATGTCTGTCTGTCTGTCTGTCCGTCAGTATGTCACAGGCATTTTACTCTAAAACCATAGGGTGTATTTGAATACAAAATTGAGGATAGGGTGTATTTTGTTAACCGCTACATAGTTTTGTAATGAAATTACTAAAAGAGATTTTTTTTAGGGGTGCACCCCATACATAAAACTGAAAGTCAAAAATTATTTATTCATTGCAAGCCCACTTGTGGTACATCAATCGACAGGCCTTTCAAAATAAATATAAAGTTTCGAAGCAATTTTTTGGATTAAGTGAATAGAGCCGGAGATAATCGCCCCGAAAGTGACTAAAATTGTGTCCCCCCCCCTCTAATTTTTGAATATGAAAAAAATCGTGCTCATAGGGATTATAAAATTCTACCAGCGAAATTAGTTTTCAACAAGATCGGTTCAAAGTTTTTCGAGATATTTATAAAAAACTGTGTTGCTTAAAGAAAAGGACGTAAGTGCCATAAGTATTCAGTAACGATATGACCTTTTTCATGTCAGACCCATCATACCCCTAGCAATACCCCTGGGTGTAGGGTGGGACTGAACCATACCACCGTAGTGCTGTGCACTATATTATGCTTTATAATATCTATCCCAAAAGTCCTATTACCGTTATCAGTATCACGCAGTGTAGTTGAAAAAGTTAGACTACCGTTATCTGTACGAGTAGGTAACCTTTGATTTAGTATATAGAACTAGATGCACAATGTCAAACAAATATGCCAAGAAATGTGCCCCAGAACTTGAACGAAGAATATTCTGGACAGGCTATGGTAATAATAATACCACGTGCGAGCGAGCTGGTAGCATGCAAATCTCTATAAGTGTGACAGAAAGGGGAATATCATTCATTGTCCTTGTCACAGTTCCACTTTTTTTTATTTGCCACAACTGATTTAGTATGAAGTTGTGCCACACAAACCATTACCCGTCCCGTAGTAAGTTGTTTATGACAAGTCATCAACCATTTTAGGACCGGTTCTTAATTTAGCTGCATAAGAGCTTTTCCGTCCCTCACCGTGGCAACACGTACAGCCCGTCCATAGTATTCTAGGTTCATGGCCCCAGAATGACAGCTCTAGCTACATTTCAGTAGTTGCTAATAGCGTTAACTTATAACCTGCATCAAGATATATGTTTCATAAAAAAAGAACTCGGTGTTTTAGACCTTAAGCACCATATTAGCAAACCAACATCAAAAGATTAAATACTTTTTAGTTTATTGTGACATATAATGTGACTTGACTGCTCACGTCAAAACTTTAGCGTTTAGCGTTTAGCGAATGAATGGTCGCGTTATAAATTTTATTTATTTCAACAGAAAGCACTAATACATCTGGTTTCTTTATTTTACAAGTGGGGAATAAACAGTTTCAAATATTTGTACAAATATTATATACAAAACAATTGTTGAGATTTCCGTAAGTACAGCTGACAGAGTCCATAAAAAGAAATCATTTTAGTTTCCTTGAAATAGATTCAGTTTGTTAAATAATTGTATTTTCGACCTGCCTTTACTTTAAATACTTTCTTTTTTGCGATGTAAGCGTACAGTCAAGTAGCGATCAGCTGTCGATTTTATTAAAACGGTCCTGGGTTTTGAACGTCACTCTCATGATCACCCGACATGTATAAAACGAGTATTACGAGATATAAGGTCAAAAATGAATGATGATGAAAATTGGCAACAATTAGCGCATTTCCAAATGATGTGTTGGTCATGTTTTGCATGTTTGCATGTCTGTCTGTCTGTCTGTCTGTACGTCCGTATGTCACAGGCATTTTACTCGAAAACTAAAGGGTGTATTTGAATAAAATTTTGAAGATAGGTGTATTTTGTTAACCGCTACATAGTTATGTAATGAAATTACAAAAAAAGTTTTTTTTTAGGCACTCCATACATAAAATTGAAACTCAAAAAAAATTGCATGCCCACGTGTGGCACATCAATCGATAGGCCTTCCAAAATAAATATAAGGTTTCTCAGCAAATTTTTTGATTAAGTGAGAGTCGGAGATAATCGCCCCGAAAGTGACTAAAATTGTGTCCCCCCCCCCCTCTAACTTTTGGACCGGTTATTTCAAAAATATGAAAAAAATCATGCAAATTGTTTTGAACAAGATCGGTTCAAAGGTTTTCGAGATACTTCTAAAAAACCGCCTTACTTAAAGAAAAGGATGTAAGTGCCATATGATTTCAGCAAGGATACGACCTTTTTAATAGGCACGGAACCCTTGTTGTGCGTGGTCCGACACGCACTTGGCCGCTTTTTTATTAATTGTTTATTTTGTAAGGTTACAGTTTTAAATCTAACCACAATTTTAAAGTGCAGTTCTGAATATTTTTTGAAATCGTGGCGGCAAAATGAGATGAAGGGAAAATGAAATTTAGATTTTACGAAGCATCGGAATTATGAGAAGGTGGTCAGGTCAACAAATCGGTTGTCAAATAATAAAGTTGGCAATCGTTCTTCTGGTTTATTGAGTTTCGGGAAAACGATAATGTGGGAAACAACCCAGCGACAATTCAAAAGTATGGTTAACTAAGTATATGGATTATAAGAATTCGGTTAACCGTTTTCGGACAAGTGAAAATCGGGCAAGTGTTTTTCGAAACTTCGATATGTTACCCTTTAAAGTCAGTCTCTGACTGGAAGTAGGTACTTACGCGTTTAATCTTCAAGCTTTCAACTTCTCTACAGCAGACGTCTATATATATCTAACTATACACGAACAACTTTTGCAAGTTAAATACCTACGACTTTGCTGCAAACCTATTGAAATTGTAAAGTGGATAAACTCGAAATAGAATTCCACCAGTCCGAGTGTCCGTCTGATTATTGAGTGTCTGTTTGGTCGAAGCCATTTTGGGACTGTAGCATGCTTTCTACGAGGTATGTAGATAACCCTTGTTTTCAGCGGTCGTTATGATAGTTGCTATTTTATCGTCGTGGAAAAGATATCCGTCACTCTCGCACTCGTATACTTGCTAGAACGTGTAATATGCATGTAATATTCGTGGGTACCTTAAGTATAAAATAGACGTGCGTCAACTTACAATACAGACTTTCCTTTTACGAATCATAAATCTAATGTTTTAAGTTATCAAGTATTTAAGTACATGAATTAATACCGAAGTAAAAGTGGTAGTTTTATCTATAAGTTAAACCTTTCCATTATATTATGTAGGTATATATCTGTCTAACCAAAGTTTTAATTCTGTTGTCAGTCAATTTACATTTTTACGTGGATAATGAACGACAATCCGGAGAAAGCTTGAATTATTCAATGGGGACAACGAAAAACAGGCTAAGGAAGTGAAGAATTCGGAACATATTTTTGTAAGCATATAATAAAAACGCTTTTTCTTCTGTAGGTTACAAGTTATGCATGTTAATTATTGTCATCAGAATTCATAAATTCAGTCACATAGTGTTCTAACAACAATCAATCTACCATCGTCACGTATTAAAAGCATAATGAGCGTTTAACAGAACGATAATTGACACCATTTCTTTTTATTTAAGAGTCCGCAGTAAGCTCGATTCTCCATACAAACGTAGTTACGCTCTCATTTTAAAACTACGTGTTGGATTGTAACGAAACTTTGCATGTTCAATGAAATGAGGTATATCTATGTCTGAAATTAGTTTACGTAGCTTCAGATACCATAATAAAAAAGATACAGCGAATTTAAGTTTTTCATACAAAACTAGTTTTTGCTATATTTACTTTGTTTTATAAATTGGAACCATATAAACTAATTACAGACATAGATATACCTCATGTCATTGTATATGCAAAGTTTCGTCACAATCCAACACGTAGTTTTAAAATGAGAGCGTAACTACGTTTGTATGGGAAGGTGAAATTCGGCCGAGCTTACTGCGGCCTCTTTAGTGGGTCATTTTATGATTTAGTTCGATAGAAAATTAATTTTTAAGGTATACGTGTTTTTTCATTTAGTAAATGTTTATTTTCATCAAAAAATATCACAATTAAAAGTAGTGAATTCCAATAGGTCGTAAGTAAAATATAACGCCATTATTATGTCTATCTATGGCACCTGTCCACATCTTTTTTTTTTTTTTTTTTTTTTTTCTTGGCCTGACGCGGTTTGCGCATTGCCACCGACTGTGCCCCCCCGACAAAGGAGGGAAACGGGAAAATGAAAAATACGAATACGAGATAAGGAATTTGGAAAGATAGGATCAGTTCAGTCAGGAGCTAATAAAAAAAATATATATATATATATACAATTAACAAAATCAACTAAATATGAATATCATTAAATAAAATGAAAGAGGATAAAGCATTATATACAGAAGGATCATTTGAGGCTAACAAGACAGGGATGGATGTAGGAAAGGGGATTTTAAGTGAGGAGAGATCATTGTAAAAAGAGACATGGCTGAAAAAAGTACAAGAAAGATAAATATGATTCAAGTCTCCAATTTCTCCACATTCACACAAGTTTGACTCCACAATATGTAGTCTGGCAAGATGAGCCGGCGTGCACACATGACCTAATCTCATTCGTATTATAATACTAGTAGCTCGTTTACCAAGCTTTAGCTTTGCAAACCAGGGCTTAGTAGGAACTTTAGGTTGAATTGCATAGTAGAATTTGCCTTTTGTCTGGGCACTTTCTTCCCACAACTGATTCCAGGCATCACTGAGATAAGAAGAAGGTAGAGCAATCAAGTCATGACTAAAATTTTTATAAGGAAATCTGTCCCCACACGTCACAGCTTCGTTGGCCAGGCGATCTGCTTTAACATTACCATTTATTCCACTGTGTCCCGGGACCCAAGCGAAAGACACTGAAAGCCCACGAGTTATACAATCACTTAATAGAATTCGAGTGTCTATAATTACTGGAAAAATGATTTTACATTGAAAAGGATATTTGACTAATGCCTGTAAGGCACTCATAGAATCAGATACTATGACTGATTTTCTAAGTCCTGCCGTTCGGATATATTCGACTGCCTTAAGGAGACCAAAACATTCTCCAGTAAACACAGATGATTCTGGTGGGAGTTTTATTTGTTGGATAATTTTGTACTGAGAATGGTAAACCCCAACTCCGACATGACTAGACGAAGAATGTTTAGAGGCATCGGTGTATATTGTATGGTAGTTTTTCCAAAGGTTGTCCTTCACATGGTTAAAACTGATATTGTTATTGGGACCATTTTTTGGAATACCTATATTTAAGGCTACATCAGGAGTGACAGTTAGAGACTTATACGGAGCACAAAATAAGGGATATGAAATAGAAGAGTGAGTGGGAGCTTGGATAGAGGTAAACTTTTGATAGCTATTTATGAGACATGGAACACGTTTATGGGACCAATAACTGGAAGAAATAATAAGATCAGAAAGTGTCTTGAGTTTAGAACGAAGCGGATGATCAGAAATTTGTAGGGCTCGAAACAGAAATCTCTCAGCAAGGTATTGACGACGTAGCTGCAATGGAGGTTCACAACACTCTAGCTGTAAAGCATTAAGAGGGCTAGATTTCATAGCACCTGCTATCAATCTTAAGGCTTTCGACTGAATATTATCCAGTTTTTTGAAAGCGACTACACTTCCAGGCTGTAAAAGGAAGGTGCCATAATCTAAAATACTACGAATTAGAGCATTGTATATTAGTTTCATACAAAACGGGTGAGCGCCCCACCAAACACCGGAGAGACATCTAAGCATATTTAACAAACGTTCACATTTAGCGAGAATATATTCACAGTGAGGGGTACCAGTTAGTTTAGAATCAAGAACAACACCTAAAAATTTTGTTTGGTTGACTACAGGAATTTCACAGTTATTATAATTTACAGAGACTGGCGGGGGCAAACGCATTCTAGAAAATAACACAACAGAGCTCTTAGATGGAGACAGATCAAGACCATTTTGTCCCAACCATTTCCTTAAAAGACTTAAAGAGGAAGTTAGAGAAGAACTGGCATTTTCAATTGATCGGTCAGTACAATACAACAACAGATCGTCAGCATATTGAAGAACGCCAACATTACCTACTGATGCTTCCAGATCATAGGTGTACAAGTTATATAAAATTGGGCTTAATACAGATCCTTGTGGAAGACCTTTCCATACTAATCTTGATTCCTCATTGTCAACGTCTAAAATTAAGTCAATACGCCTTTCTGATAGGATGTTAATTATGAATTTACTCAAAAAAGTCGGGACGTTCAAAGTATTTAGTTTTTCCTTCAGTATACTTAACACAACATTATCATACGCAGAATGTATATCAAGGAAAGCTGCGACTACAGACTGGTTATCAGAGAATGCTATTCTTATGTCAGTTATGAAAATACTTATACTATCTAGGGTACATTTACCTCGTCTAAAACCAAACTGGGTTTTACTTAAACTGTTATTTGTTTCAATGAACCATTCTAGTCTATTTTTAACTAGTTGTTCAGCAATTTTCATTAAAACCGAAGAAAGAGCTATTGGTCTGTATGATGACGGATCAGACGAACTTTTATTAGGTTTTAATATTGGAAGAACCTCTTGAGATCTCCACGAGGTAGGAATAATGCCGGATATAAAAATAGAATTGATTAGGTCCAAGAAATATGAAAGAGTGTTAGGCCCGAGATGAGAAACGAAAGAATATGGAATGCCATCCAATCCATGGGCACTATTTTTGACATTAGATAACACACCTTTAAGTTCAGAAATAGAAAATGGATCATTCAGCCCATCAGGATCATTTACAATAAAAGATGAAATAGAGAACGATGAAAGTAGATCCTCAGGAGCTGACGAAGGAGCTAGTTTATTTAAAAAGCTATCAGCTAAAGCCTGGGGAAAATGTTGTGACGACGATTCACGGAATGCACAACGAAATCGTCGAATGTTACGCCAGACTTCTGTAGGAGAGACTTGTGGGGATAAGGTCAAACAAAAGTTTTTCCAGCTCTCAAACTTTTTTTTTTTAAATAATTTACTTGTATTTGCAATAGCAGCCGATAATAATTGGAAATTTTCGTCAGAGCCACACTCATTGTACTTTAATTCTAAATATTTCCTATTCTTAACCGCTTCACTACATTCATTATCCCACCACGGGGGGGAAGGAATAAAATTCAAGCATTTTTTTTTTTCAGGAAAAACTTCGTCAGCAGCCTCCATAAACACCTTGGCTAAAGTTGACGCACAGACAGGCTCAGTTCCACAACTGACATTAGGAAAAGAGGAAAGCTTAGCCTCAATGCACGCACTAAATGATGCCCAATCTGCATTCCTTAAGTTGTATTTCAAACGGGGAGGGCGCTTATGCAAACGACCACCAGTAGAAGGAAAAGTGATTAATATAGGAAAATGGTCACTTCCGTATGTTGATGGTAAAGTATCCCAAGTAAGTGTAGATGCCAGACCAGGAGTGCTAAGCGAAAGATCGGGCACACTCAATCCCTCATTAGGACCAGTGCGACGGGTTGCGTTGCCATTATTCAGCAAGCAAATATTATGACTATCCAATATGTCTACTAAAACGGGACCATAGTGATTTGAAGAAGAACCCCATGAATGATGTTGAGAGTTAAAATCACCAAGGATAATAAATGGTTTAGGAAGTGTGGAAATGATGCAGTCAACTTCATTAAAAATAATTGAGGATGGGTGTGGAATATATACAGAAACAAAACATATGTTCTTAACTATGACAGCTATTATTGAAAAATCTTTGTTGACATGAGGAGTCGCAAAATAGGTAAAGGAGCAAGAATGGTTAATGAGTAGGGCAGTACCACCATACCCATCAGACCTGTCTTCTCTAATACAGGCAAAGCCAGGAATCCTAAAAGAATAGCCTGGCTTTAACCATGTCTCTTGTAAAGCAACAATAAATGGTTTATACTTATTAATTAAATGAATTAATTCACTTTTTTAGGGATTACACTCCGACAGTTCCACTGAATTAGAGTTAACTTGTCCATTGTTTAAAGGTAATTTAGATATAGCATCAATTATTGGGGCAGCGTTGGACGGTGTGAAAAAATTTGATTGGGTCAATAACTTTATAAGTGCAGCTATAAGATCTGCAACAGAGGCTTCATTGGGTTGATTGCTATTATTTTTAAACATACAGCCATTACAAGGTTCTGGCATATTAAAATCTCTTATAATGGAGTTATGGGCAGCACGGTCATATCCTTTGTCAAGTATTGGAGGAGGCTTTGACTTTATATAAATTGTTTTCTTGTGTGAAGAGATCCCAGGGTGCATAGGTTTGGGAGGGGCTGCAGGAGAAGAAATACTATTGATATTGCTATTAGAAGTCAATAATGCATCAGCATATGAAATTTTGAGAACAGCTGGGTGAAGCTTAGAAGCTTCTGCATATGAAACACAACTTTTAGCCATTGAATCTTTTATAGCTTTCTGACGGTTGAATTCGGGACAAGATTTACTAATAGCGAAATGTGCTCCTTGGCACAAGCAACAAATAGTATTCTCTTCTTCTACAGAACAAGAATCACCAGAGTGGCCAGACTGACCACATTTATAACATCTGGGACTGTTGGCCCTGCAATTCATTTTAACGTGACCAAAGCGACAACATTTATAGCACTGAATTGTGGGAAAAATATAAGTTTCAACAGACAAAGCTGAATAACATAGGAAAATACGTTTGGGAAGTACCTGACCGTCAAAAGTAAGTACCACGGATTCAGTTGGTTTTAATTGAGGTCCTCCCTCCGTAATTATTTTCCGATTCAACCTTCTAACTTTTAGAATTGGGCCACAACCCATAGGAACAGAAACATTCTCAAGAATGTCCTCCTCTGACCATTCCGAGGGAACACCGCGAGTAATTCCCATGCGAGTCACTGAAAAAGTTGGAATAAACATTTTATATTGGAGATTTTTCAGTACAGAATTTTCCAGAAAAATGTTGGCTTCATCATATTTTTGAAAGGAAAGGGACACTTTGTTCCTGCCTATACGCTTTAAGCTCCCATTAACAATTCCTTTTATGTTGTTATTTTTAAGGGTCCGGCCAAGGGATATTGGGTGAAGAGTGATACCTTCATTCGGTGAGACCTGCAGTCTCTGCACATGAACCGTGTATGGAGCAGCATCAGATGATTGATATAAAACTCTACCAATAGGCTCTTTCACCTGGGAAGAAGTATTCAGTGTCGGGACAGATTGTGAACAACTGTTTAGCGAGGTATTTGGCAACTGTGATGGAGGATTTGGGGGGGGGCATCAAAGGGGTAACATTTCTATGAGACACTGCCGATTCATCTAAATCCATGCTACACAAACAATCGTGGGCTCCTACCTCATTATTGTCTTTACGCTGCCTTCTTTTCTTATTACAATGCTTGCAAATTCGCCTAACTACTTTTCTTTTAACCCTCTTTCCCTGAGATAGAACAGACACATCCGTGTCCATAGACTCATCATTATTGTGAGAAATTGTTATTTCTTGAGCAATATCCGGAGGAGCCTTTGAAGAACCCCCCGGATCGGGGGGGTCCGCCATAATAGGCGGCAAGAAATAAAAATCGACTTACCCGATAATATTCAGCTAAGTAAGATGGAAAAACAATAAATATATACAAATCTCCTAACTACATACAGATATTTATACAAAACTGATCCTTTAAAGCTAATTTATCAGCGATAAATAAATTTTAATTACAAAAGCCAAAAAACACAACCGAACCGGTACACGTTTCCCGCCTTTTGCGAAGGTATTTGCAAATGGACTGTCCACATCTTTCACTCAACAGACGTAAGAACGACGTCACACACGGGTTATACCGCGTTTTACAGATTTTAGTGATTTTCTCGGAAACGAGTAAGAATAACAATGGGAAAACCACTTTATTACGTTCAGATAAGATAAATACCGAAATGATTTTCGATTTAGGCATCATTACATATTTTGAAATACTTAGTGGATATTTCTACTCTACTCTTTCTATTTAAGGTTATTTTTATGGAATCGAATTATGGTTTCAAGTTTAGGTTGGTTAAAATAAAAATTATATGGTTTTTACGCATTTGGAGCACGTACTTTCGATAACAGTTAATTAGTTTCCGATATCTCTCATATTTACGGAGTACCGAGGCGATCCTGGGCAAACTTGTGTTTTAGTTATTCAAGGTTAAAATATATATTAATAAACATTAATTACTGATTACGTAGAATAGAATAGAATAGAATAGAATCGTTTATTGCATATCACATTACAAAGATTGGATGGAATTAACACATAAGTAGGTAGGTAGGTAGGTAGGTAGGTAGTAGTAGTACGTATATTTGTTACTGTTTCATTCTGCTTTCCGTACGACTAAATAAAAGGTTAAAATGACTAAGAATTAATAGACCCACGCTGGGCTGTGGGTTTGGGGTGGAAACTTCTCAGAAATCTTTGAATTTCTTCAAGGGCGCAGGTTTTCACACGGTGCGTTCCTTCGCCGGAAAGGTAATGGAACAAATATATCAATTGATGTTCGCGGTCTGTGGTAATAAATTCTTATATGCTAATATTTATAAGAAAATAGGCAATTCGTTTGATAAAAAATACATTTGTTCGAATGGAGGCAATCGGTAAATCAAGTACTTAGCTATTCCAATCATATAAAGTGATAAATTAGTCCCCGAGCTCAGATTACAGGAAAACCCTCAAAAATTATGTTGCCGCACCCTCATCAACAATAAATTAAAATGAATGTAGCTTGAAGCACTTTATAATCGCGTCACGTTCAGAATTCTTCAAACCAGCACAAACTTCCAGCCACTGCATCCAACATTTTCAATTTACACCAAACCAGACTATTTGCACTTCACTACAGCACTACCACAACAACGGGCAAAATATAACTTTGTCTATGCCACACGTTGGCAGTCATAATTAAAAAAATAAAACGGCTGGTTACAGGCGTGGCGGGAAAATAATTCAAATGTCAAACGGTTCGAAAATGGAACGCGACCTTGTCCCGCGAAGTCGTCGGACGAACTGCCGGTGTCTAGTGTTGCCAGACGTAGGAGTTGTAAAAGCGGGACTTTGTACCTAGATACGCTGAAATTATGGTGTTCGGTGTAGGTACCTATTAGGAGTTTATCGGGGTTGGTGGGTTATATAATCCGCACTTTATTTTTTTTAACTCGGAAACAGGTATAAAATTTAACGATGCTCATGTTTATTCACCATTAAATTGAAGACCTGGATGGTTTTAGAATGGTACTTATGCTTATTTGATGGTCGGCTTTAGATGTTTATTTTGAATACACACGAGTACCTAATTTATGTTAATGCTGCTTAACATATAGATGAATTGGTAATTAAAAAAATGTAGTTTCATAAATAACTGTATGAATATAAGTAACAAATTGGTTTTAATTGATCTAAGAAATGCTTTCTTAAAAAATTAGGTAAGTGAACTCATCGTATGTATCTTTTTATTACTCTAATTATTACACCCCGTACCCGTGTGGTGTCGGGTTAGAATTTCACCACCCCCTTTCTTCCCGTGGGTGTCGTAAAAGTCGACTAAGGGACCAGGGTTGAAGTGTGTTGTGGGCGATGGGCTAGCAACCTATCACTGCAATATCACATTTAGTCGATCTTTTATACCCACATTTATGCTAAAAGTGGCAATGGAACATACGTTTCATGTGCTCTGCCTACCCCTTTTGGGAATAAAGGGAATAATGTATGTATGTATGTATGTAATTATTACATTGAAAGGGTTGTACGTGTAAATTCTTAGCTTATATGTCACTCATAAGTTTGATATTCAGACTGCGCTTCGTCTGGGTACATTAACCTTTACTAGGTTAGCACAAAATTAAATGTAAAATCAGCGCGACTCAAATGATAGGTAATCAAATGCAAAGTTGCAAAATGGAGCCACAAGTAGAATAGTACATTTTACAACTAGTGTGAAAAGAATGTCTTTTTACCACTAGTACCGAGGTATCTTGCCACGAGCTGAAAGCGAGTGGCAAGACTCGGTACGAGTGGTAAAAGACATTTCACACGTGTTGTAAACGACGTTTTTATTAGGGTTCCGTACCTCAAAAGGAAAAAACGGAACCCTTATAGGATCACTTTGTTGTCCGTCTGTCTGTCTGTCAAGACCATTTTTCTCAGGAACGCGTGGAGGTATCAAGCTGAAATTTATATGTAATACTCAGGTCTATTGTCTCTTGGAGCTGTAAAAAAATCAAGCTTAAAAGCCAACGCAATCAAAAGATACAGTCGTTTATGCTGCAAATTTTAGAGTTTTTCGACACTCGCAAAACCTACGGGGTACTTCCCGTGAACTCAGAAACTTGAAATTTGGCACGAAGCATTGTCATATAGCACAGACAGAGGAAAAATTACGAAAAGTAGACATTATAAGTTAAATCATACAAAAAAACTGTTTTTAAATTTTAAACTTAATACCTTTTTCCTCGCAAAAGTGTGGTGGTATTCAATTGAAATTCATGTCAAATACTTAGGGCTATATGACCCATCAGATGTAGCAAAACCAAACTTTTATGTCAACGCAATGAAAAGAAATGGCAATTTAAGTCGCATATTTTGAAATTGAGTACTCGCAACAAACTCAAAACCTAAAGGGTACTTCCCGTTAACACAGAAACTTGAAACTTGGCACAAAGAAACTTCATATAGCACAGACAAAGGAAAAATTACGAAAGGTAGACATTTTTAGTTAAATCATACAAAAAAATACGTTTTAAATTTTAAACTTAATATCTTTTTCTTCGTAAACGTGTAGTGGTATTAAATTGAAATTCATGTCAAATACTTAGGGCTATATGACCCATCAGATGTAGCAAAACCAAACTTTTATGTCAACGCAATCAAAAGAAATGGCAATTTAAGTCGCATATTTTGAACACATTTTGAAATTGAGTACTCGCAACAAACTCAAAACCTAAAGGGTACTTCCCGTTAACACAGAAACTTGAAACTTGGCACGAAGAAACTTCATATAGCACAGACAAAGGAAAAATTACGAAAGGTAGACATTTTTAGTTAAATCATACAAAAAAATACGTTTTAAATTTTAAACTTAATATCTTTTTCTTCGTAAACGTGTAGTGGTATTAAATTGAAATTCATGTCAAATACTTAGGGCTATATGACCCATCAGATGTAGCAAAACCAAACTTTTATGTCAACGCAATCAAAAGAAATGGCAATTTAAGTCGCATATTTTGAACACATTTTGAAATTGAGTACTCGCAACAAACTCAAAACCTAAAGGGTACTTCCCGTTAACACAGAAACTTGAAACTTGGCACGAAGAAACTTCATATAGCACAGACGAAGGAAAAATTACAAAAAGTATAAAGTTTTAGTAAAATCGTACAAAAATCATTTTTTTAATTTTCAACTTCGTCGCTGCGCTTGTAAAATCCGACATGTGCTTATTTTTGAAATTCGGTTTTTGGCATAATTATGAACTACTTTTTAAGGCGCATCTTTCTCTAGAATCCATTTATCAAAATTTTAACTGCTTCCCGAAAAATAAAAATCAGCTATGTAAAATAAGTATAAAAATGCCCTTCAAAATGCCCTATGTGTTACATCGCCACATAGCGCTTCATGTGCCTGATACACCTGTGATTAAATTTTGCGCCTTGCACTGGCACTTAGCGGATTTTACGACAAGTAGGTAGCCATATAATTGAAGTTTACAATGAAATACCGTCAAATCATTCGATTTTATTTACTTATCGTCATACAATTAAAGGAAGTTAATACGTGATATTTAGTGTAAGAACAGTAAAATCAGTTTTTTTTCTGTTCGAGTTCTTGCGATCAGCCCGGTTGGCTATAAGCAGATGTGATGAAGGTAGTTTTCGAGGCGGGTGCTATCCCCAGCGGGGTACATCCCATTTATCTGTGTAGTCTATGTGCTGACTATCCTGGTCAAGGATGTCTCGCTTCCTTGTAAGTCGACAAATGGTTTCTGGGATTGTTAGTTGCTCCGCAAGTTGGTTTGGATGCTTATGCAATCTTGCTTTGTATTTGTCACCATAAGAAGTAATTTCTTGTTTGACTGTTGCCATATCGAGAATTTCGTGAAGCTCTGTTGTTTTGAGGTACCTGGTGCATTCGATATTGTTCTACACTCTTTGTACTATAATTAGGTAAGTTGCACTGGCAGCACCCCACAGTTGTATGCCATATGTCCAAATTGGCTTTATCATGGTTTTGTAGATGAAAATTTTATTATCCATTGCGAGTTTTGAATTTCTGCCCATCAGCCAATAAAGACCTTTGTACCTTAGATTAATATCATCTCTTTTAGTCATGAATCTTGATATGTTTCTGTCAGGTGAGCCTTCGGTCCAAATGCATGCCCAAGTATTTTACGATGCCTTGATGTGGCAGTTGTACGCCATTTAGTGGACAGGAGCACAGTCGTAATGTGTGTCGATTTGGTCACGCTAGCAGCAATTCTCCAATTAGCTAACCACTTCTCTACTTAATTAAGGCTGCTTTGTAGCATTCGTGATGCTTTAACTGGGCATTTATTCGAGGCCAGCAGGACAGTATCGTCAGCAAAGGTGGCGATCATTATGTCTGGGCTCTGGGGCAGGTCAGATGTGAACAGCGTGCACAGGACAGGTCCAAGTATGGAGCCTTGAGGCACTTCTGCGGTTATTTCATGAAACCCTGCTGTTGAATAGCTTTCTCTTACTTGGAATATTCTGTTAGATATGTACGACTTCAAGATTCCGCAGAATGTGTGGGGCAGTAAGGACTTTATTTTGCATAGCAGTCCTTTGTGCCAAACCTTATCGAAGGCTTGCTGTATGTCGGGAAATGCCGACGAACAGTATTCTTTCATCTCGAATGATTTTCTAATTTTCCTGCACACTCTGTGGACCTGTTCTATGGTAGAATGTTCTTTCCGAAAGCCGAATTGGTGGTCTGGGATAATGGATTTTTCCCTTAAGGCACTGTTGAGTCTATAGAGCAGACATTTCGCAAAGAGTTTGGACATGATGGGTCTGTATGAAGTTACTTCGTGCGGAGGCTTACCAGGTTTTTGGATCATTATTATCAGCGAAACTTTCCATAAATCAGGGAAACATCCTACCCTCAGAATAGCGTTGAAGAGTATGGTTAGGTACACGATGGCCTTGCTTGGTAATTTTCCTAGTACTTTTTTGTCTATGAGGTCGAATCCTGGTGCCTTGTTGTTATCCATCGATTTGATATTTCTAACAACCTCGCTGGGCGTCACTGGTTTTAGAGGACGGTCGAGCTGGAAGACTTGGTTGAGGATTGCTTCAATGTCCAATTCGTCTGCGGTAACTACAGCGTTGTTCGGCTTGAAGACGTGGCTCAGATGTTTGGCGAATTCTTCCGCCTTAGTTTGTCCGGATCTAGCCCATCCTCCACCCTGCGTCCGTAGAGGTGGCTGTTTTTGCATGCTCCCCCCCCATAGTGAGTGGTTTGTCGCTTTTGTTGCTATTTCTATTATTGACAAAAACGCATACTTTTTATGCGTAAATAAACATATTTACACAAAATACCAACTTTTTCATTCTTTTCCTTGCGTAATAAAATCCGATTTGTGCTATATGAGACTGTTTGTAAAAGTATATCACAGGAGCAATAATCCGTTTAGTGCCACAAAATTACATAGAGGGTTAAAATGACACATTTAAAAACCGCCATGTGCCAAAAATACAAAATAAAAATTGTATCTCCTAGAAACACGAGTATTTTTTTTAAAACCTCAAATTATACAACAACTCAGGTTTAAATTGAATTTTCGGCATACTTAATTTTCAAGTTTTGACCCTGGTAACAAAACAAACATGTTTTTTGTGTCTCCTGAAAAGTAAGGTTTTTTTACATGTCGGATTTTACAAGCGCAGCGACGACTTGCTACCTTTTTTCTCGTAAATGTGTAGAGGTATTAAATTGAAATTCATGTCAAATACTCATGTCTATAATACCTTTCAGCTGTAGCAAAACGAAAGTTTTATGTCCACGCAATCATAAGAAATAGCAATATAAGTCGCATAATTTAAAACTGAAAAAGGTGTATGTGAAGTCCCCAACCCGCACTCGGCCAGCGTGGGGACTACTGCCCGTTCCCTCTCATCCATGGGAGGATGCCTGTGCCCAGCAGTGGGACGTATATAGGCTGGTTTATATTATTATATATTATAGGCAATCTCAAGGGTATCAAAACCTAAAGTTACTTTCCCTTGAACTCAGCTTTCAAAAGAAACAGCAATTTAAGTAATCCGCTTATTTTGCCGTTCGCAACTTTGATTTCCTTGCGAGTAGTTCTACTCGCAAGGAAATCAAAGCCTAAAGAATGATTACTAAATTGATAAAGTGACCCTGTTTAAATTTATGCTCCCCCAGCTTTCCACATTGTAATGTTACGGATTCCATTTTCATGTATCATTTAGTAAGAAACATACTCTAGAAATCTGTGCGTAATTTTTTTGCTGGCAGATCCGTAGTAGTAGGTTTCAAGTTTGAAAATTTCGCTTGTAAGTATGCATGTAGTGTATATTTATGTATATATTTATTTGGATATGTATTTATTTATTTTGTTTATGTATAATTGTATATGTATTTGTGTAAATATGTTGTATGTATATAGTAATACCGTAATATAACTTTTTTTGTTGTTACTTGCACTGCCCACAATCTTTTTCCGCTTTACCTTAAGGTTTGACTGGTAGAGAATGCCATATGGCATTAAGTCCGCCTTTTGTACGATAAGTTTTCTTTTGTGCAATAAAGTTTAAATAAATAAATAAAATAAATACTCAGTACAACTTTTGCTTGTTTGTACGGAACCCTCGGTGCGCGAGTCCGACTCGCACTTGGCCGGTTTTTTAATACAATTGCGAAAAATAATAAATTAATATATCATTGCGATAAAATATGCTTGCTTCGAAGTTATTTTTGAACGAACCCATACTTTACAAATGACACTGACAGTGACAACATACTATTGGAATCAGCGCCATCGGGTAAAAAATCTAATATAAAATTACTGCGTTTCGAAAGTATAGTTTGGAACTAAAAAGTAAAAAGCACTAGTTCGAGAAATTGAGCTTCTCGTACGCAACGCAGCCACAAAAAGTACCACTTTTTGAGCAACTGTATTAAAAATTAATATATTTAAAAGGTTGGTAGGTAGGTACTTCAAGAATATCTTCTGGTCGAAGGGTTTCTGAAACGCTCCCAGCTGAAAATTAATGAGTTCGGCGGTCACAACAGCCTTATATTTCTTTCACGAGATGGAATTTATGGTCAGTCGTTACTTCGGACTTTAGTTTACACCATCACGGCTAGCACAAGATACTATCCTTCTCTCTCTATTGGGACCACTTAGAAAGATACGGGTAGTTCATTTAGTGCGCGGTCTTGTGCTCGCCGGGCTGCTTGTCTACCTTACACTATCCGTATTTTGCTAATTAGAATGCTTAGAAAGAGACAGATAGTGTATGTCGCCGCGACTATGAAAAAAAAATCTAGCTATCTTCTCTTGTTGCGTTCCATAATCAGTTTATGTTAGTTCACATCCGTTTTAAACTCACGAGAGTTTCAATTTAATATGGGCATGACTTTGGTTTTTCTGAGCACATGTGTAAAGTTTTCACGTAGTTTATGAAATTGCAAAGCTTGGCGAGGAAGCTTGGTTATAAAACTTTAAGCTTTACCTACATAGTCCTCAACTACCTAAACTAACTAACTTTCGCTCCTCAAGTTTAACTATGCGGATGCAAGTCGCGCCAGCGGTCGCTATATTACGATGAATCCTCGCATGTAGCATAGTGTCCATGGGGGTGTCCAATGGGTATGGGGTATGGGGCTTATTCGATCAATTACAATGTAGTTTAAAAGCAGTATTATTTAAAATTTGGTAGATTTAATCAATATTTACACTGCCGGGTGTCACACAATAAAAAAAAAGTTCTGTCAAAGGGAAGGACTGAAACTAACCCCAATTTACCCAAAATTGGTTCAATGGAATGGCGTGCGATGTGTTATATTTATATAAGTAAGTACATAGAATTTATTCATGTCCGAACGTAAAAAAAAACGAGAGGCCCCAGGAGGAACGTCCATTTTGTTTCCCTGCGAACCGAGGATGAATGCGGAAAACCCTTTTTAAAATAAAATATATTAACTCGTATGTGGCGAGTAAATAATACCTCGTATGCGACGGCTGGAACTTGATTATTGACTGTGTAGGAACTGTACCTACCTAAATCTAATTTGGGATTTCGGACAGTCTTACGTATTTACAATTTAAACCACGCAATTATTGTCATTGTTGTCGGTATGTTATAAATAAACAAATGAAATATAAGATACCTATAGAATGGCAAAATAGGCTAGAAAATAATAGAGTCGCCACTATCGATCATATGCCAACACGAGTACAACCTAGTGATTTTGATACTTCACTTTTTACGAGGACATTACGTAGGTTATTAATTTATAAAAATGTCAATCAAATACATATTGATATAGACATACAAACTTACAAACATTATCTGTATGCCATGTTAATATACCAGTTTAGTATACACATTTTATTTATTTATTTATTTATTGACAATTACATTTACGTGACATTACAGTAATAACCAATGCGTCACAAAACCAAAACAACAAATAATACTATTTAGGCGACGAAACGGCGTGGCCCCGTTGCATCGTCGTCTCCGGTGTAGGATTCGGCAGATTGCCCCGGAGCCGTCGAAACACTACACCCTTCGGCCAGAAGTCAGCACATGCGACGGTCTCCTGCAGCGGCCGCGGCACGCGCACCACAAACGAGCTGAAGTGCACATAGTGGCGCGAACGCAGCTGGAACACCCTCAGCGAGAAGCCGGTCTTCTGACGAACGTACTCCACCACATCATCAGCCGAGGCGGAGTAATGCAGGCGCGATACATATAGCGCCTTGCTCGGTGTGGCAACCCGAAGACCGGAACCAACCGGTTCTGCAGTACCACACTGACTCTTGTGCGGCTTGCGCTTTCTCGACACCGTTGTAAAACCCTCCTTATCCACATCGGTGCACGGGGGCTTCTCCTTTGGAGGAACCCGAATTTCACGCGCTCTTGAAGGCGCGTCTCTCCGGTCGGCTGCGACAGATCGACCAGCTACGGCATCAGCATAGCGATGACGTGATTTAGAGGATGGGCCGGGGGGAGGCCCGGCGCGGAGGGGGCACGCGGGCCGTGGAACGGCATGCGCAGTGTCAGCAACATGCAAACTGACCGAGTCGACACTTGACGCCCGGTCATTACTCTTGAAATTTGACCCCGCTGGTGACCGAGTTTCCGGGGCACTATTACGCAAACTGATAATTTCTTTGCGTAACTCGGCAATGGTAGCGCGCGAATCGTCAAACTTTTTCAAAATTTCAGCCATGCCTGCTTTAAGAGCCACGATTTCCTTCAGCAGGCCACTCACGTCGACATGTTCTGGAATGCAGGACGGCAATCTGGAGACCTCCGTCGCCACGAACTCAGGCAAGTCGCTCTCACGCTTCCTCAGAACATCAATGATGTCCTTAAGGGTTTTTTCCCCGGTTTCGTGGATTTTATTAAATAGTGCAATATACAGTTTCATCCTACTCCAAATAAGTACTCCACTTCGGTTACAATGCACTGATGACTGAGACCACCTGTGGTTTCATAGTTTCTCCCAGGGGAAGGATACTCTTTCAAACAAAAAAATAATTTTCCAAATCGGGCCTCGATTAATCGGGGAACATACATAAAAAGATTCCGTCGAACCTCTTCCTTTTTTGAAGTCTGTTAAAAATCAGGACCCAATCAAATCAGTATCAACTGGGCTGTAAATAGCGCTTACGTAATGCCTAGCTGCTTGTAGAACCATTACATGACCGCATCGAACCCGGCAATAAACTAGACGAACTTGACCCACATACTGACCTCGTATATATCGTTAGATTGAGGCCATTAAGTTGGGCGGAACACCAATTATGGGGTTAGAAAAACAGAGTACAGATTGATATAGTCTAATATACTATTTTAGCTCTTTTTTATGTATAGATGCCCTTTTCCCTCTGTTTCAACTCCTTAGGGTTGATTTCTCAGTAAAAATGTTCTATGCCCTTCTCCAGGAGTCTCTTATACTTAGACTAAGAGTGCCTATTTGACTAGGAAACATATTTTGTGTTGCGCCTATTCAACCCCACAATAGAGAAAGATACTCTATAATTCACCTGTTTATTAAAAATATTTTAAATTGGTTGAAAGAAGGAAAATACAGTCAAGAGGAAACCCTTGTAATTATTTGTCTGAACGTGGTGATCCGTTTTATACAGTACGCTTTGGAAATTAACAAAGACTTTCATTAAAAAACTTGTACCGTGATGTATTTTTTATTTACATATGTATTAATAAATTAATTTTTATTCTTATTCATTCATGAAATTGAATTTTCGCCGCACACCTACTAGATTATACTTTACTCTTAGGAAAACGCCAATATGTGTGACCTAGATTCTGGAATATTCCAGAAACTTCGAGGACCTACCAGGAGGGCTCTCGCTTTAACATGACCCTACATTTGGCAGGGTTTTGATCACTCATGATCATGACATACTGGCGGTATAATGAGAACCTATAGGTATATGTATATAATATAAAACTGTACCACAGTATCCTTGCATCATGCGACTGTAAGTAAAATTCTACAACGTAGATATATATATATATAGTGTACCTTAACATAATTCCGAAAAGTAATATGCCCGAAAGCATGTTTTATCTGAATTTCATAATTCCGAAGGATTGAATACCTACTAAACTAACACATATTTATATGCTGGGAAAGAAGTCGAAGAAGTTGTATCCAAATCGCGAAAAAAAACCAGCTGTTCCATACATTTTGGTGGCTGAGCTCACACCGTTTGTATGGAACAGCTGCAATTTTTCGCGATTTGGATACAACTTATCTGATCAATTTTGATCGAGATGACCCACCGAATCACCTCCCAAAATTTGAACGGTGAATAATATTTCAGCCTGCATAGGTATTCCATTAAATAATCTGTGTCAAATTTTCGTTTGGCGGAAAATGAAATAAAAAATTTAATATCGGAATAATGATGGTTACAAAAATGACTCTTCGGATTTTGTCTGTGCTTTTACGGCAGTTTCACGAAATTGGGAATATTGTGTTGTACTGTACTGTGATTGGTAGGTATGCCCAGAAACACACATTCTTAATATCAACTCAGTGGGTATCCGATACAATCCTACTGTATGTATGTTGTAACTCCTATATGTACCTATGTAAAAAAAATAGAGTCCTTGTATGTACCTATAGGTAATTCGCTAAGCAATCCGAAATGTGGCCTGGCGAAAAATTCACTTCTCTTTAGTCTGCAATTTTCGTTGCTCAATAGGATTTCCTCAATAAAATCGGTTTCGCAAATGCGGCTTCGAATCTATCTGAATAGAAGTCACAGCTTGAATCCAATCTAATGGATATCGATTATTTACTTCGGTACACAGTATCCTTTATATATATATATATATATATCTCCTTACCAGCGTTTCACTGTAAAGCATCCTAAATCTAATATAATATTCCTGTAGGTATTTCTAAAAAATAATATCATTATGACATGACATGACATATATTGAGATGACATGTCATTTGTTATCTAGACAACAAAAGTCGACTGTGGAAATGTTGTGAAAGAGTGTTGTGAGCGATGACCTAGCGGTCTATTGTTCATCATCATCATCATTATTATATCAACCGTAAGACGTGCACTGCTGGACAAAACAGGCCTCCCCCAAAGAGTGCCACAATGACCTGACCTGCGCTACCCGCATCTAGCGGGCTGTCGCGACCTTTACCCTGGTCACCTTATGGTCTACCTTCACTTCGCCTGCCGCTCGAGAAACTTTTCGCCCCAAGGGCCATCTGTTCTAAGAGCAATATGGCCCGCCCACTGCCACTTAAGTTTAACGATTCAGAGAGCTAATTTACTATTACCTACTACAATATCTCACTTATTCCACTTTTTTAAACCGCTACCTTCCACCTAATTGCGCCACCTAGGAGCGGCAATAAAAACTAATTTTCATGTTGCAGTGCACACATTTTTGGAATATATACAGTCGTGAGTAATACATGTTTAAAAATTGGTTACATTGGTATGTTGCCAATGCCTTTTTAAATATCAAATAAGTGCAGCTGTCCCACTCTACTCGTACTGGCACGTATATCTGGAATCTGGTGTACGGCGCGGAGTGGAGTATTCATGACGCTTACCGACAATATTCATGCGAACTAGCCTGGGGCAATTGCCAAGTCGCGTCGCGCGCGACTCAGCTACTCATACTGCGCTAATAATAAAGAAGATCATAGATCTTTCTCGTACCGCGTAGCGTCAAGACGACAGTTATACTAGCCGAGGTGACCTCTGATTACGCCTAGGTATTTGTTGGTTTTTAGAGAAGGGGCCTCTGCAGTTACAATAACATAACTTTTCTCTAGAGATAGTGTTAGTGTTCGTTTTCTTGGTGGTGATAAAGGTCGCCCGAGCTCTATAGAGCAATGACGCGTAGTTGAGTGTGTAAGAGGCAAAAGAGCTCAAATACCGGGAGCCATCCGGTCTCTCTTCTCGTTTTATTTATTTTTTGACATGAGATTGTCTTTCTAGAAACATTCTAGACTAGTATTTTTTTATAAAAGATTTTAAATACTTCTTAAGATTATGTTTCTACCTGACGATTTGAAAGTGCTTGTTACTGCTGGGCCTACTTGAATAAATATAATTTTGAGTTTGAGTTTGAGTAATTTGTTTGGGCCAAATTAGCCACCGAATGGCTCCCACAAGATGGCTTCCGACCTTGGTGAACACTAGCACAGGACCGAGACGAGTGGCGGAAAACGAGGAGGATTTAGCCCAGCAGTGGGACACGCCATAGACAATTAAAAAAATGGGAAAATAACAGTTGAGTAGTTCTAACGCTCGTTTGGAGTCGTTCGGAATACGCAATTACACCTTTGGTTGGACTAGCAGAGTCGAGACGAGTCGTGGATGGCATAGCAGCTGAGCCCGCATAATGAACAATGCTCATAGCAGCTGAGCCCGCATAATGAACAATGCTCATAGCAGCTGAGCCCGCATAATGAACAATGCTCATAGCAGCTGAGCCCGCATAATGAACAATGCTCATAGCAGCTGAGCCCGCATAATGAACAATGCTCATAGCAGCTGAGCCCGCATAATGAACAATGCTCCATTGCCGCCGTATAGGCTTTCAGCGAGCGTGGGCGCGCCTGGAGTAGTTTCGCGTGCCGTGCGAATGGAATCCTATTATTGGTAACAATATTTTGTTTATAAAGAGTAAAAAGAACCTTCTAAACCGCTATCATATTTCACAAATGATCTGTACTTTTTTAAAATATTATCTTATTTATTTATTAATTATTATATTCTAAGACCTGGCCCAAATAGACAATGTGCGCCGTATCCCGAATCCTCAAGGGCATTTTGGTGTTGACAGCGTCTTAACATATCTTACTTTAAACTTAAGCCTTAATCCCGGTAAGGGCATTTATTTGTGTGATGAGCACGAATATTTGTTCCTGAGTCATGGATGTTTTCTATCTATTTAAGTATGTATTTATCTATATAAGTATGTTTATCGTCGTCTAGCACCCATAGTACAAGCTTTGCTTAGTTTGGGGCTAGGTCGATTTCTGTAAGATTGTCCGCAAATATTTATTATTATTATTTTATTATATTTACTCCCGGCGCAAAAAGAGGGGTGTCTGTCTGTGGCATTGTAGCTCCTAAACGAATGCACCACTTTTAATGCGGTTCTTGCTCCGAAATTTTACGTGATCGAGATATGGTTCAGCTAGGTTTCAATAAAGTCGGTTCATCCATTTTTGAGATATTGAACTTTGAAATTAATATGTCGGCTATTCAACTTTTCTAAGTTGTTAATTATTATCCAATAAGTATAATCCCAATAGGGTCTAGTTTTCCCTCGGGGTTGGAAGATCTGATGGTAGTCGCTTTCGTAAACTAGTGCCTACGTCAAATTTTGGGATTAGACGCCAAAACGGAACTCGGGGTCCTTTAGGCTACGACAGGGAAAAGACCTAGGAGGATTATAATGACGCATTCATAAGGTATGCTAGTTAGGCTAAACATTTCTATAATTCTCTAATAAGTTTCCGTCAAAACACCATGTTTTGGTATACATGTTGCAGTGAAATGGTCAAAACAGAGATTTGATCAAATCTCTAAGGGAAATGATCAAATCACGCAGGATGTTAAAATGGCCAATCCATTTTATCATTTCCCTAATACAAATCAGTAATTTGATCAAATCTCTGAATCTGTTTAGTGAAATGACGAAATCGGACAAAAAAGGCAACTCGTTTTTTCATTTCACTAGATTTGTTTAGTGATTTGATAAATCCCTGAAACGCGTCAGTGAATTGACGAAACTAACTCGCAGATATTGGCTCCTAAATCATTAGTCATTTAAACGGTTCTGGGACTAAGACTCGGATGGCGGATAGGTTAGAAGATGGTGGCGGGAGCTCTGCTCCCGCCACCGTCTTCGTGGTTATTTTTTTTATAGAAGAGCGGAAAAATCTTTATCGCGTTAGTTTCGTCAACTCACTGACGCGTTTCAGGGATTTTATCAAATCACTAAACAAGTCTAGTGAAATGAAAAAACGAGTTGCCTTTTTTGTCCGCCTTCGTCATTTCACTAAACAGATTCAGAGATTTGATCAAATTACTGATTTGTATTAGGCAAATGATAAAATGGATTGGCCATTTTAACATCCTGCGTGATTTTATCATACTTATCCCTTAGAGATTTGATCAAATCTCTGTTTTGACCATTTCCCTGCAACATACATATATTCCAACTCGTTATAATTTCGGGAAGTTGATTCTATTTGATTTGCAAGATTTCATCTTCACATACTAACGAATGAAAAATTGAACTAACACTGCAAGTAAATAATACATATTGTAATGGTGCTATTTTTATAAAAAAACAGTGTAGTGATACCCTACCATAAATATTGAATCCGCCCATTCACAACTTACATTTCTACCAAAACTGTCGGTAGGTCTTCAATTTCCATTATCAATAAACTAAAGTGACGGACGGACAGACCGAAAGTAGGGCAGGCTAATGCATCCGACTACCTGTTTCCGTATTCTGAGCTTTAATCTTATCTTTCATTCACATTCTTTTTCTAGACAGCTGCGACGGAACTTATTCTTAGCTTGCTATTCTGTGCTGATATCAATTCTAGAAGCTTGTGAAGTTTGACAAGTATAGGTACAATTCTATAGTACGAGAATTGCCCAATCAAGGCCAAGCAACGCTTCGTGTGCTACGCCGTAGCGCGTAGCAGAAATTCTTCCGATGTGTAGCCGAAATCGCTCGTAGAGGCGTAACCCATAAAATATGTACTGCAGTGATTGCCCTTGAAACCGACACAAACGAATGGTGTTATTTTAACACGTGTATCTGTATACCCGTCCGTGCCATCGTAGCTCCTGAACAAAGTGAACCAATTTAAATACAGTCGTATTCTTTAAGCTAGTTTAGCAGTATTGGAAACACATTTTTTTTGTATTCGTATACACTGGAAACTCCACGGCAGCAATCATTTGCGCTCTCAAGCGCCTTCAGGATCTCGTACTGAACGCACTGGAGTCATGGAATGCTCGTAAACAGTTTTAAAAATGGCAAGCGACTGAGATTTCCATTTCAAGGCTGACGTTTCAGCCTGCAAAGTTGACAGATGTTGCTGGAAATGTTCCAATGTTCCAGGGAACAGCATATTACTAGCGACAGACAGACAGCGATAGCGGTCGTTACGGTTGGAGTTATGCTGTACTAGATTTAATTCATCATTGTTTCACTGGTCTGTCGATGATAACTAACGACCTTACTTATATTTGAACCATTTAACCGTTCATTCATGAGACAATCTTATTTGATACAATGGTACACTTAGTATTAACACAAAACGAGGGTGAATGTGGAGGTCGGACACTTTTATCCCTTGTTCTTCATACATATAACTAAGTTACATTAACCGGCATGTCCCTTTTGCCATTTTGTTCGTAGTTCGAAAGATTCGATGGAGCTCCGCAGCGAGGCTCCTATTTCTGGGCGGTTTAAAGTAACTAACGAACCTAAACTACCTAGTGTTTCACGAATTTGCGAGGGCTGGTTATCTAGCTAGGCTATTTTTTTTTAAAGAGGCCCTATATCCGGATACTTGCTCCATCAACAGATCAATTTAATGATAACAAATTGTGGTAGGCTATCGAATCTTTATTAAAGTTACAAATCGAGAAGACTAAATTGAAGTGGAAGAACATCATTCTTGCAAGATTTGAATACTTTGTTACATTGTACATAGTTCCGTGTGAATAAAATGCTAGTAAATTACAAAGCCTAGACAGTCTGCCGTTACAATGTTTATACATGGATTGAGCGAGGTTGTGCCCGCTAATAGCGCCTTGCAATCAAGTACGCAAACATGCCGCCGCATAAAAATATACACGCCAACTTTAGGTAGGTACGTACCGAGATTATTTTAACCTTAGTTTTGCATTTATATGTGAGTAGACAGTCAATCTTATCTAATAATCTAGCGTTATCCTGGTTGAATTCTAAAGGCGCACGGATCCGCTTTCTAGGCTGTTATCTTTAGACGCTCATGCGACTGACCCCACTAGTCTCGACTAATGAAACTAGACCTCTATCTACGCTCAGTTACTACAAATCGCGACATCAAGATATATTTGCTTAAAACTTATAAGCTTAAAACATGTTACAGAATAGCGCGGCTGGTGTTTACATGTATTTATTCGGATAAGCATAATTACTAATATAAATGTCAGTACATAGATCCAAATAAATCAGTTTATACTCGATCTTTGACTTGTTTCCTTAACAATTGACGCAATAAACATAGCTTCTCGACAGACTAGAGTTTCGATTAACCCTAAGATACATAGGGTACCAACACATTTAAGACAACGTGTCAAGTTTGGCAAAATCTATGATTAACATAAATTTCATTATTTCTTGTGCTACTTCAGTTGTATCATTTTTATTACTGTATGCATCTAAGGGTTAAAAAGACCACACTCAAATCAGTTCATCCATTTGGGAGCTACGGTACCACGGACATACACACATATACACATGTCAAACTATAATTCCTCCCTCGTTTTCGCAGGGGGATAAAAAGCGGCAGTTGCAAACTAAAGCAATGCATCTATAGGTAAATTTTCATAGGTTGCCAAATAAGTATTATTCGCATATTTTTCCTTAAATTTACGCTTTGCCTTCGTACAATAAAAAAAAACAGAACAAAATGCATATTACCTGTGATTTCGTTCATTATCCTTAGAAAATCCATTAAGACAAATTGTTCTACCACACACCCACAAATGTCATATCCACTCAGTGTGAACGTTGAATCACCACGTTATAATTTGAAACTATTTTTTAACTTCGATACTGACTTATTGAGTCTATTTAATGTTCAGGGCTCAAAGACCCTTGTTAATCGAATCTATGCTATTAATAGTAGTAAGTGGTAATGAGTCAAAAACTTTTTTCATTGTCGTCAGGTTACCGATATTTTAGGGCCTAATTGGAGAAACAAATATGTAACTAAATAAAAACACAGGCTATTTTCATACATTTTAGAATTATTAAATAGGTAAGTACAGTCCAGGGCACCATTATGTACCTTATTCACTCATATTTTCATAAATATATATACTACAACCTTATTTTCGCAGGAATAAGGCTGCCTACACATTTTTGAGACTTTGTGGTTTGTGCTATAATATGTACATATTGGTACCCTTGACTGTACATAAAACCCTATTGATTGGACTTTGCATGAAACTACTTTAAAACAGCCATTTACCGACGGTTGTTATTATCTCGTTTTCTATAATGTGTTTACATTATACTTTAAAGTTATTATGATATGATACTTGTTTTGTTTTGTATAGGTATAATGTTTAACTAAAATGTATGTTTCTTTTTAAATTAATATCTTTGAAACGGAATATACCCACCCATAATGGTGACCGAAGAGCTGCTGGCGGCTTTCTCGCGTCATCATTGCAATTCAGCGAGGAAATGCCGCCAGCATCCTCGGTACAATGCCTCGAGGGCTTTTTTTAGATTTAATTGAGTTAATATTCGTTATCATCTTTAGAAAACAAATATTTTACTGATATTTATATACATTTACGAGCAGGAAATATGTCGAAAGTCCTCAAACCACGTCACTAATAATTTACGTCAAAAACAAAAACCTCATTAGGAGCATATGGCTCTCATATAAACTGACAAGACAAACACAATCTCCCCATGTTTCCCAAGTCTCCGAACCTTTTAAACTTTCGCAATATCTCGCGCACTATATACCTAGTGCATTCGTTCTCACGTGTTGTTCTGAATTTATAATGAAATAAAAAATAAGTTACCGGCTTCGACAAGTTCTGAGTTCCATCGACTCTTCATAAAACTAGAGCGCTGGGCATTGACAAAATAATAAGGCGCCCACACACGCTTCGAAATGACAATTCTTAACATCCTCCCACGGGCGAAAAATAGGCAATTAATATATTACTTAAAAGTAATACACCAATCACATAATAAAGACCAAGATTTTAACATATCACATTAATTATCTTATGAATTAATACAAGCTCACAAACTTTCAACATGCAACCAAGTAGGTATCCAGGAGTTTAAATGTTCATAAGATACCCCACAGTTGCCTTGACAATCAATCTTTTCAAATTACAACAATAGCCCACTAAGTACACATAGAACAATGATTAGTGTTAGTTAATGAAGACAATATAATTCTGACTTATAATTATATTATTTATTGTTATTACCTACAGTACAGACCAATTAGGCTCCTAGGCTCATAACGATTGGCACCAACTTACTAATATAAAGAACAATTATATTAAATACCTATGAGGTATTCTTACAACGCGACCTCTTCGCGTCTCGACAGGGATTGGATTAGGACTATCCCCAGAAGCAGGCCTATCCGCAGAAGCAGGACCTGAAGTGTCTGGATTTGCTCCCGGCTCTATGATGAGGTCCAACTTACCTGTGTCTAGTAGTTCTTCCTTTAAGGAATCAGCAGATAGTTCTAAGGGGTAGAGTTTTTGACAAGCACGTACCTTTTCCCCTGTAGCAGTTCTAACCCTTGCAACTCTGGTGAAACCATCATTGCCAATGTAGATTTCTATAATGACTCCTAATGGCCAGTGGAGTCTGGTGGTGTCCAGCTCGACCAGTACGACGTCTCCAACCTCCGGCTCCTTTAGTTTACCTCTATACTGCTTACTTGACAGCAGCGACAAGTATTCATTTTTAAATCGCTGTCTAAAGTCCTGCCGTAGCTTCTGTAAGAATTGGTATCGTTGACCCAGATTTTCAGCGTCTATTTTATCTAAATCAGGTATATCAGAGTTACTTATGCCCTGTAGAAACATCTGTGGCGTCAAAGGTCTTAACGAGTCATCATTCATTGCTATATACGTTATTGGCCGGCTATTGATGACAGATTCACAGTCACATAATATAGTTGATAATTCTATCCAATTTACTGACGACTTGCCTAAGATTCTTCTCAGCATTTCTTTTACCACACGGATTATCCGTTCCCACCATCCTCCCCACCACGGAGATCCTGGTGGTATGAATTTCCATTGAATGGCTCGCGAGGCGGTGGAACTCTCAACTTTAGTCCAGTCAATGTTCTTTAACATGTTAGCTGTTCCTAAAAAATTGGTCCCATTGTCCGTGTAAATCACACTTACTCTACCTCTTCTTGCCAAAAATCTCCTTAAGGCCATAATGAAGCTAGCCGTGGACAGTAATTCCACCAATTCTAGGTGTATGGCTCTGTACGTTGCACAGGTAAACAGCACAATCCAACATTTTTGTTTGTCCATTAGATACAGAGGGCCTGCCAGATCAATGCCCGTTACTTGGAATACTGATATAGCGTGTGTTCGATCTGTCGGTAGCGGAGATTCTGGTACACTAAAAGTCTTACATTTGTACCTTTTGCATATAATGCATCGTGCTACAATCTTCTTTGCCAGGCGTCTTATGTTCAGTATCCAATAAGTATTTCTCAAATCTGTCATCATTGTTAATGTACCTGCATGACTCAACATTAGATGTCGGTGTAAAACGAGTCGTTGTACAATTTCACATTTTCCGGGTAACAGTATTGGACAAATAAAATCTTTACTCTCATTACTGAAATCTAGTCTTGTCTTCACTTTTATTATGCCATTTTCATCTATCATGGTGCATAAGTTTTTTGGTATGTTGGC
This sequence comes from Epinotia demarniana, assembly GCA_945867215.1. NCBI lineage: Eukaryota > Metazoa > Arthropoda > Insecta > Lepidoptera > Tortricidae > Epinotia > Epinotia demarniana. The sequence goes on along the minus strand of OX244261.1, from coordinate 37,576,736 downwards.
TTTATTTTCTAAGTTTTCTTTTTGTACCAACCTTATCAAAACTTGCTCAGCATTTTTGTATTCGTCATTTCCTATATCTTCTTTTCTCGGGGAGAATCGTCGTCTCATTGTTGGATTCATTCGTAAGAGCCATGCAACAAGTCTCACTATTTTGTTGTATTTAGAAAAATACAACAATTTCTCACTGAAAGCTGGTGAATTCGTGTCAACGTTTGTTGCCGTTTTCTTTATTTCCTCGTTATACACAGCGTTCTCATCTATAGCTATTTCATTGATGTCTGATTTTGGCCACTCATCTTTTTCTAGCTTTAGCCATTGTGGACCTTCCCACCAGCGACTCTCCATCAAGTACTTCGCGTCGCAGCCGCGAGAGGGTAAGTCAGCCGGGTTGGCGTTTCCAGGTAAGTGGTACCAGTTTTCCTTCTTTGTGTTCTTACAAATCTCCGAGACCCTGTTGCTCACAAACGGTTTCCAGGATTTCTGACGTTTCAGCCACGCCAATACGACAGCTGAATCTGTCCAACAGAAAACTTCGTAGTTTTTACAGTCGGAGAGTAGTCCAGAATTCATAACTTCGATGAACAGTCTCGAAGCGATCAAAGCGCCCATCAATTGAAGTCTCGGAAGACTCATTTTCCTTTTTGTAGGTGACACTCTACTCTTTGCTAATACTAATTGAACACTGACCTCATTGCCATGTCGAGTACGTAAGAATATGCACCCTGCAAACGCGTCTTTACTCGCGTCACACATTACATGGACGCTTGTGTCACATGTTTCTATTGGCGCATTCGTCAGGCGTCTTGGGAATCTACATTCATTAATAAAGTGTAGTGTACTTAACCATTTCATGAAATCCTCTTTCAATTCTTCTTGAATTTGTTGATCCCAGCCTGTGTTACTCAACCAAGCCTTCTGTGTAATAAGTTTAGGTATCAGTGTGACAGGAGATACTAATCCCAGTGGGTCAAATACTTGTTGTGTGATAGAAAGCAGCTGTCTCTTTGTTATCTTGTCCTTTATTTCATGTTTCAGGTTCACACCGCACTGCAAGTCATCTTGAATAGTATTCCATATCATACCTAAAACTGGAACTGTTATTGTGTCATCTATTCTTTTTGGAGCCGTTACCCATCCTCTCAAATCAAATTTACCCATGTCCATCAACTTTTTTGATTCAAAAATAAATTTGTCCATCTGTTCTTCACTTTCCACACTTGTTACACAGTTATCAACATAGAATGATTCCTTCAGCTTCTGTGCTGTTTCCTTGTATTTCTCAGGGGTATTTTGCAAATGGTATCCTATTATGGCTGCTAGAATGAAAGGGCTACAAGTTAATCCAAACACCAACCTCTGATGCTGGTATGTCACTACATCTTCACACCGTTCTGTATTTCTCCACCAAAGGAATTTGAGGTAATCTCTATCTTCTTCTTTCACAGATATATTCAGGAAAGCTTTCTTTATATCTGAGGTGATAGCATAAGTGCTCTTTCTGAACAAGATTAGCAATTTGGGTATGAATTCAATTAAATTTAACCCTTTGTCCATACAGTCATTTAATGACCAACCATTCACATCTTTCATCGATGCATCGAAAACTGGCCTGACCTTCGTCGTGTTGCTAGACATCTTGAAGACTGGTTTCTTGAAGACTGGTTTGTGAGAGAGGTAGTGACCTTCATTCTTATTATCATCTTTGACTTCTTTGATTATGCCTTCCTCTATCCATTCTCGGAACACCTCATCATATATTAGCATATTTCCTGTTCGCACAAGCTTCTTTGATGTTGTCTGGAGCCTCTTAAATGCTTCATCATAGTTCGGCTTCAATTCTGGAGTGTCATCCTTCCACAACAGGTTCACTTCATATCTGCCAGTCTCGGTCTCTGAAATATTATCATTGAAACTTTTTAATATATCATCCTGCTCTTTTTCTTGTGGGTCTTTAATTCCTAAGAGCTCTATGTTCCACAAGTCTGTTATATTGTTTGTTTGTGAGAAACAGGTCTGAATTACCGTAGAGCTGTAAGCACCTGTTGTAGGGCCTTGGAGTGTCCACCCAAGTTTTGTTTTTGTGGCACACAAATTATTCTCTACATGAACCATTGTGCCAGTTAATATTGCACCCATATAATCAGATCCTAGCAATATACCGATGTCTATAATGTCACTTTCTTTGTCTGACAGCTGCACTTTTAAGTTATGAAGTTTCTGCATAATTTTCTTATCCTCCACCTTAGGCAAATAACCACAAAGTGCATTTTTGAGTGCAAGTGCTTGCATAGTCATACCAAAGGAATAGTCAAGTGAACTCACCTTGAATTCGCATTTACTGTAGACCTCTGGTTTTGTCTCTAGTCCTCCAAATAAGGTGTGCCCAAATTCTTCTTGACCTATTACCTGAAGGTTCAGCTCCTCTGCCAAGCTCTTCCTTATGTATGACCGCTGGGATCCGCTGTCCAGTAGAATTCTCACCTTCTTTTTCTTACCACCTTGTTCTACAACTGCAATTAAAGTTTGTAACAAAGTGGTTAATTTGTCTTGGCACAAAGTAACATTTTCATTTGGCTTTTTGGTTATCACTTGTGACACTTCTTTATCTTTTGGGCTATGTAAGTCTGGACATAATATTACTAAATGTCTACGCTTACATGCAAGGCATTTCTGAAATGACTTGCACTGCTTTGCCACATGCCCCCGCTTTAAACATACATAACAGCCCCCTTTCTTTTTAACTAATTCCTTCTTTTCGTCCAGAGACAATCCCGTAGCTCTATTACATTCATTTGGTGTATGATTATCCCTGTCACAAAAAAAACAAGTTTCTTTTGATATTTTTGTTGTAAGGCACGCTGCAGTGGGACGGCTGGTGGATACTAAGTTAGAGCCCTGACTGAATTCTGATCTCGCTAGCCTAATCCTCTCCTCTGCCTCTACCTCATTACCCAAGAATTTTAAAAGTTGTGCCAATCGCTCTGAGCCTTGCCGTTCCTGTTTAATTTGAAGTTGTGATCTGCTCCAAGCAATTAGAATCTGCTCGGGCATAGCAGATTCTATTAACGGGAACAGCATGGCATCATACCTATCTTTTGTCACTTTCAAAGTCTCTAACGCATGTAAGTATGTACTAATCTTGTCATATAATGATCTTAGGTCTAACACAAGCTCACCCTTAGCTTGTGCAAGCACCATACTTAACAACTCCCTGATGTACACTTCTACCAGCATTTCTTCCCGGCCGTAGCGGCTCCTTAACTGCTCCACTGCCTTCGGGTAGTTTTCCGCTGACGGCGGGAAGCTTTCCACCAAGGTCCGAGCGTTCGAGTCTTCATGCAAACATTGTATTAGGTATTGAAATTTATCTTCATCCATAATTTTCTGGTCTTCATGGATTTTTCTGAACTGTCCCCAAAACTGTATCCATTTTTTCGGGTCATCGTCGTATTTTTTAATTTCAATTAGCGGAAGTTTGAAATTTCTTTTTTCTTCCTTTGGTACAGCTGTCAAATTCACTTCTTTTAGTATTTCTTTCGGTTTTAATTCGTAATACTTCTGCTTAAATTTGACAAACCTGCTAACGTAGTCTTCAGCTTCGTCAATTTCTTTAGTTAGCAGGTCTTCTTGGAACTCCGTCGTCGCCATGTAATCCTGTTGTATGATTTCGTCTAACACTTTCAGTCGGTCCATCTTTTCTTGCAAGTATAAGAAGTCTACTTCAATGGCGCTGAAATCATCTTCTTGCAACTTTTCTTGCAATGTAACAGCGGTTCTGTTGAATAATCTTCGTAACTGTTTTCTTTCACGATTTACTTTCAGTAATTCCGCCATTGAGCAATTCCGTCGCGTCGTGTTTTGACAAAAACAATACCGAAATGCACGGTTCTAATATGAATCCACACGGTCGCCACTTGTTCTGAATTTATAATGAAATAAAAAATAAGTTACCGGCTTCGACAAGTTCTGAGTTCCATCGACTCTTCATAAAACTAGAGCGCTGGGCATTGACAAAATAATAAGGCGCCCACACACGCTTCGAAATGACAATTCTTAACACGTGTGTTTCGCGCGGGCGAGACAAAATCACTGAAATTAGCACATGTGTCTCGTCTGTCTTTCAACTAATTGACGCTCAGTGTCAGTCGAGTTAAGGTTACAACGTTACACATTTTGTGTTGTTCCAGAATCAGGTGAAGTTCTGTTCTAATGGTGACCACATTTAATGATATTAGGATATTTCGGTGCTATCGTCGTAATGGCAATAAGCGATAACAATATTTCAGAATTTCTTTGAAACCAAAACACTGCAAGCCGTAATTTTTTTCGCAGAAATGCGAGTACTCGCTTGAATTAAAGCAAATTAAGCTGTCGAAACGGCAATTTCGGCACCTCTCATTGGGTCATATTAATACAGGATAGAACTCATTACAAGGTCTCCAACAACAGAGATTTTAGTTAGTTCTATTGTTGCAGAAAGCTAACGATAGTTTATTTCTTATAACATCCAGCTGCCCTTAAATCGCATCCGTCCCTTCAATTAATTGAAACATCCATTAGGCCTACGCCAGAAACTTCCTATCGGAAATTAGTTTGATAGGTAGCTCCGGTTAGATTAAAACGGTTCTAACAGGTTATTTACATCCAAAATAAATATTGATTGCATGATTTATTACTGTAGGGAAAAGCGGGGCTAAAAGTGCCGGAGGTAAGTTGTTCCGATGAGAATAGAAACGCAAGTAAAAAACGGAGCGATTTGTGTGATGTTTGTCGTGAAACGTTATATCGATATGTCGTTTAAGAGCCGTTTTAGTTGCTTTCATTATGGTAGAATAGTAGATATGGAAGAAAAACGAAATCGAAGGAACAACTTACCCCGCGGATTAATGTATTTTTACCTTTTGTTTTTTTTCTTAACTGTTGATAGTACATAAAAAAATAATCTAATATTTTGAGGGACTACAAAACACTCTTTCAGCGAGTGTAAATTAAGTTTAAATTTTTGAAGGATGAGTTTTGTTTTTGAAACGATGGAACAACGGTGGAGTTAACATCACAGCCTGGTCTCGCAGTTATAAATGTAAATTTAGCATTAAGATAATGGGGGACAGCTGGGTCATATAAGATAGAATAAAGGGTGGTTAGAATTTTAAGATTTCTGTGCTCCCAAATGTGAAGCCAATGAAGTTTTCTCCGATATGTGATCGTACTTACGGAGACCTAAAATGAAACGTAGGTATACAGTTGTTTAGGAGCCGATCCAGCCTGTCCAGTAGCCTTTGTGTCACATTGGCGAACATCACTATAATCGATGATAGGCAATACTAGAGCCTGTATGAGGAGAGTTTTTGTGGTCACCGGCAGAAAATGCTTAAATTTGTAGAGCGATCTCAGAATGTTAGTAACACGGCGACACACGTCAGGGACCTGGGGTTCTCAGGACAGGCCACTGTCGATTATAAGGCCCAGATTTCTCACCTCTCCCGAAAATGGCACAACTACACTATCGAAGGTGATTGGCGTCACATGAGTAAAGTTAGTGTTTGTCGTTGAGCGTGGACCCCCTATAATGATGGCTTTAGACTTTGAAGGGAAAGACGGCTATACCAAAATCTTTAGACCAAGATAAGATTCTATTGAGGTCAGCGTTCAAGTTAGATATAGCGCTGTCTAAGTCGGGTAAGTAATACGAGGTATAACAACTAATCATATAACGGTCATAATATATACGCTCACTGTGTATAAGTTTGTTTAGTATAACGTTCATTGCACATAACGAACGAAAGGTATAATGACAAAATATATAATTTCGTAAAGTATAACGTACTTTAGACATAATATCAATTGATATATCGATTAAAGCGTATAATATTCATAACACCTAAGGTTTATAACATATATTATTCAATTTATCTAACATCAAAAAGTATATTGCTCGTATATTATAATCGTCTTCAGTTATTTTAATAGCAATGTCGTATGAAGGAATATATATGAATTTGAATAAAAAACCATTAAACGTTTTTAAGATTGAAATTAAATTTATTTTTATATCAAACACGCCAATTATTTTAACCTAACCTTACCTAAACACCAGCGAGTCGACGCCACCCCGCTTCGCGGGGTGTCTATTTCCGCTCTAAGGGACACAAGGCAACCCTAACCTAACCTACAAGTAATACCATTGGTGAGAGTACTTGTTGTTTTTTACTGCGGGGGGCTTCGCCCCCCGAGCCCCCCTTTTACTTGCAGCCCTAACCTAATTTTCTGTATTGTAATCCTCATACGAAAATATACTATGCGTTATGATCGTTATACGAAAATATATTATATGTTATGATCGTTATACGAAATGAAATTATTCAATTTGAGTGTTATAGAAAAAAAACGTTATATAATATGATTATTATGGCTATAGACCGTATGCCTTATAAAAGTATTGGTATTGTTGTTATAGCTAACGTTCATTATATCTTGTGAACGTTATTAATATGAAATTATATATACTGTTGTTATATCTCGTGGGACGCACCCGTCTAAGTCAGTATATCTCGCCTGAGTATACAATTGTCGTCGGCATATAGATGGTAAGAGCACTTAATGTGTGGGCTAACATGATTGATAAAAATTGGGAACAGTAAGGGGGATAGAATACCACCCTGAGGAACACCAGACGTGAGATCGCACCAGTCACAAAGTGACCGGTTAACACGAATAGCCTGTCGACCCTGTCGATGACCCTGGAGATAAATGTGAACCACTCAGCCGCTAATGATGAGATATTTAAATGTTGGAGAGCAGCAAGAAGGATATCATGATTTGACAGCATTGCTATTAGAAATAAAACTGTCACAAGAGAGGATTCAATGCCTAGCCTCACATCTTCAGTAACCTTAAGCGTGTTCGCGCCCATCAATGTATTGCAAACACGGCCTCATTATTTCAAATCCATGAATGACAGTGACTAGTATGATAACTAACTAATGGATGATGTACAGTCGACTACAAAGAGATCGAAACGGCCAAAGTTACAAAAAAAAATATACCTACACGACCTTAATGTTAAGGCAGTAAAGTCGTGTATATATTTTTGTAACTTTAGCCGCATCGATCTCTTCGTAGTCGACTGTACATTGAAAATTTAATTTAACTTGTATGAAATAATAAAAATGTTAAAAGAACATAATTTTTGTAAAGTTTTAAAACCAAAGCAGTTTCGATTTAGGAGCATAATCGATAGAAGTTGCATTCAAAACCCCAAGCTCAAAGGCACCCAGTAAAGCTGCCCGCGCGGCTTTGACCTTGACCAATAGCAAATAACGTAGGTAAACCCGCGGGATGAAATATAGCCTATATCTATCCTGAAAGTCCATTCTTTGTTCCGGATATTCAATGGTTCTGAAGATTAGGTACCCCTTGAATTTTTTTTTATTCCTAATATTTAGAAGTACCTGATGGATTATGTTATGATATTTATGAAATGAAATGAAATGAAATGAAATGAAATGTTTAATGAAATGAAATGTTTATTTGTGTAAAAAGGGTATAAATTGGTGTTAAATTCTAATGTTATTTCCAGCCTTATTTTGCCATGATACAAGGCGTACAAATATTCTTAAATTAAATTAGCTTAATGTCTTTACTACAAGATACATAATAACAAAAGTCAACTATACATTATACCACACAAAGCTATAATTTATCGTACATTTGTTAATTCTTACGATACATGAGATACATTACATGTCATGTCTATCAGTAGTATTATAAGTTTACATAGCATCCAATTCCATTGATTCTAACTATAATTTACATGTGGTCACAAACTCGTCAATTGAATAATAACTATTGTCTATCAAATGGTCAAATAATGATTTCTTAAAAACTTTTATTGGAAGTGCCTTATGATGATGGATTGAAGGATTGATTGATATACTCGTGAGCAGCAGAATGTCATTTGGCTCGTATTTCGAGAATCACGATCAGGGAAGTACTTCCACCTTATTGCCCCTAGCTCTGTAGGGTGTGTCGTGTTGTGTTCCTGGTGGTGAGTAATAAAGGCTACAACAACATTTGGAACGAATGGTTGGTTTCGTCGACGACGAAAGTTACATCTATCTGTTGTCTGCATCTCTTGTAACGTTTTTATACGGTAAATCGATATACTTAGGCCCTACTTTTTGGCAATGGCCAGAGCAGGCACTTTTATTGGTCATTACGTGGTCATTATGAACGATGTTTGCCAGCCCTGTCGGCTTTATTGACGGAATAACATACGCCTGTATTTTTAAAAGGGGTAGGCAGAGCACATGACATAAATATTCTCGGTCACTTATAGGAATTGTAAATTAGATATCGAACATTTGATAGGGCAGATGCCCCCGGTTCTGGCCACTGGCCCGGTTTTGGCCATTTTCAACTTTAAATTGAGTTTACTAAGGAACAGAAAACTTTACAAGTCTATGGTTTATAGTAGATACAAGAGTAAATCATAGCAAAACAGATGATGCTGTCATCTTTCATGTGTTACCTGTCATTCAGTTGACAGGAGCAATGTTTTGTCGCGCCACGTTTATATTGCTAAATTGTTAATTAAAACAATAACGTTGGAAGGTGAGTAATCCGTCATCAGTTTTGAAATCCTTCTATATATCTTTGAGTTTATTGTTTAACATACATGTCAAAAGTATTGTCTAAGGATATTTAAGGTTATATTCTTGACGTGCATATGAGAAATTGCGTTATGCCTAGTGGCCAAAACTGGCAACTTGATTTTGGGATTTCTCCTTTTGTGGCCATGTACATGGCCATAACTGGCACACATACTAACCTAGTTCTGGCCACTTAGGTATCTGTCCCAAAAATCGTACAAAATTGAATGTTTTTCACGCAGAGATTAGAAAAGTATTGAGAGTTTTCTACCTAAGTTAGTTCAAAATACCTACTAGAAGATCTCACTAGTAACTACTTATTACCTAACATTAATTAAGATTCTAACTAGACAAAGACAAATTATATATCATGGCTGAGATTAGTTCCAATGTTCAAAATTTAACTTACCTACAAATAAATATGTCAATAAAACTATTTTATTGTAACCAATGTAATTTTTTGGTCAATTTTAATGTGGCCAAAACTGGCACATACGTGTGGCCACAAATGGGTAAAAAGTGGCCACAAGTGGCTCGCGGGCTCTTTTCTGATATTTAAGGGTCGAACAAACTGCCAGCGGGGCGGTAGCCGCGCTTGACGCGCGCGGGACGGCCGGTCACACAGAGCACTCGCGCATCGCGCTGGGCTCCCGCCATCAACAAGCCAGCAACGCGCGCTCGACGCGCGCGCGTCAAGCGCGCGTCCCGCGCGCCTCGCGCCATCAACCCGCCAGCGCGTCCCGGCATCGCGGACCCGCTCGCTGTCATTTTACGGTTTCGCCAAACATTAATTGATAATAGCCTGTGTTTTTTTCTCCGTCATTAAATACATATTTTAAGATAGTATATTCACGAATCTTAAAAACTTTCGACCCGGAATTAGGTATAAAGGAATACTGTCAAATAAACAAATAAATAAAAATAATAATAGTTGTTTATAATCGTCAACATACCAATATTATTGTCTTTAACCTGTAAACGATGAAATACGACATTTTTTTACACGTAAAACCAATAAATTAACAATATGCATGGTCCTGTTTAATTCTACAAATCTTTAATTTCTACAATTGAACTTGAACTCTTTCGGCGTGTGTTAACGATCAGATTCGCTCGCAGCGGCGGCACACAAGCAGTGCTTTGCCGAGTTCGCTTTCAAGGTCGCGCTTTCTGTGCCCCAAGCCAAGATGCGAATTAGATAGGTACCTAAGTACCTACATTACCTACGCAGATTATTTGTAATATGTATATCGTCTTCGACGATGTGCTAGTAGGAAAATGCGACTTTTAACGGTGTAGGTAATAATGGCGTGAGCGGGAAACGATTAATTAAATAAACATATTTTAAAACATGCCAAGATTCTATGTTTGATGTCTCAATGTTTTATAATGATGATAAATATCATCATTATAAAACAATGACGACAAACAGATGAATTCCTAGTAGTAGTGTAGTTTGTAGTACGAGATATATCTACAAATGATTGTAGTAACGAAAGTAGTTAGGTACTTTATTTTTGGTATGGGTAAGAAAGAAAACTCTGCTAAAATACTGCTAAGCTAACACTAAACTATACAGGGTGGAAAAATCTATGGGCCCTGAAAGAAAACCACCGTAAATCCTTAACATCAGTGGCGTGCACTACATAAAAGCAGAAAGACATTGCCTACCCTACTCAAATCTGTGAAATTTGTTTATTTATTTACAATCACAATTAATACATTCCAAAATAAAACAATTGCTTCATCTGTCAGGCCACTAGACTATTATTTATACGGGGCACCATCGGGGCACACATAAATGTTACTAATTCATATGTTTGTTTATGACAATGGTTGTTACTGCATTTTCAATATTTAAAAACATTAGCAAAAAGTTTGAAATTAAACTAAGTTTATCCTCCCAAAGCTATGTTTATAATAAAAAATGTATACAAACAAGTATATACTATTCTATTATTACTTAGGTATATGTGTGTTCTTTAAATACTTAAATCGATTCTGAATAATTACAACATTTTGTTTATCAAGTTATTTCTTGAGACTTGACCCTTATTACTAAGGGCCCGGTATTTTGCGTGCGGTTTTGATATACCTACTATACGAAGGGAGAGAACACGAATGTTTATCGATATATCGATAAATCGGTCGTGTACTCAGAGTCATTGATATTAATTTATATTTAACTAAATAATAATTGGTACCTACTATGATTTAAAATACGAGTATTATAATTTATTTATTTTTTACATATAATCCGTCTTATAAATCGTAATTTTCAAATCGAACAATAATGATATATGCCACCATCTGCATACCATACAGTACAGTAGAGTACAGGGTAATAAAAATTCAGTAGGTATCCTATTAAAGATCAAAATACTCTTTGGGACCGACTAAGGTTTGACTACTAGAACGCCCAGAAATCAAAGAAAACGTTTTCCATACAGTTAGTATGGGAATCCCTAAGTGCAAGTAGTCCTTTAGTTAGACGATCATCAAATTGTATGGAGACGGAGATAACTTAATTGATTTAGATTAGAAATGAGAGAACTAATTCCTTTGTTAAAAAAAACTAACGTTAATAGGTACACCCGTATTCATAAGGCCTAAAACACACTGGCGCGGCCTGCGGTGGCGGACAATAGTAAATTTGACAGCTAATGACAAGCTTACTACGGGCAGTGGGCGGGGCACATAGCACGTAGAACCGATGACCGTTGGGGGGGAAAGAGGTTCTCGAGTAGCGACCACGTACCGGAAGGCCCACAAGGTGGACTGATGACCTGCTAAAGGTTGCGGGAGTCCGCTGGATGCGGTTGGCGCAAGACCGGTCACTTTGGCACTCTTTGGGGGAGGCTTATGTCCAGCAGTGGACGTCCTTCGGATGATATGATGATGATCATGATGAAATGAAGTTACCTCCGTCTCCATACAATTTGGTGATCGTCTAACTAAAAGACTACTTGCACTTTGGTATTCTTTAGTCGGTCCCAAAGAGTATTTTGATCCTTAATAGGAATAGGATCGAATGGCATTTAAAAAAATTCGGCAAAATTGATGATTTTCTCGCTGACTGTACTTTTTTCAAAAATCTGTGAATGTAGATTGTCATCACTCAAAAAGTTAGGAATGAAATCCCAATGACATTTTTGCGTGGCGGCAAGGGATCTAGTAGCTGCCTTTACTGCCCCGTTTTAACTTTCCACCCTGTATATATAACAAAGGCGGCAAGGCGTTTTATGAAGAAATCTGCTAATTATTTCTCAAACCGGCAAAAGTTAACAAAACTTAATATTGTTTAAGGTGTGGAATGTGTAATTAAATAAAAAATAATATTACTACCAAACTATGCGGCATTTTTTTTATAAAACCATAAGGCTTTCCATGACCCCCTGAACCGGTTAGTATAGGTACTAACAGTCGCCATCAGATATATCGGAGCGGCCACGGTGCTCAAAAATATCTGAACATGCAATCTAACGCCATGACAATAGAGGCCTGCTCAGATGTTTGTGAGCACTCTGGCCGCTCCGATATATCTAATGGCGACTGTACATAACATACCTCAAAGGTAAGTGTAATACACTAACCTAATTAAAATTGTAATTTTTTTTTTTATAAACTAAAAATAAAAAGACTACCTATATCAATATCAATATAGCTTGATATTAAATGTATCGTCCACGTTCCCGTACCCGTAAACAAATGTGTCGCGTCTGCGACGGTGACATCGTACAGGTCGACACATGTAAAAAGAACCCTGGCGGCCATACTTTTTATATGGCCGCCAGGGCTCTTTTTACGTGTGTCGACCTGTACGACTAGTTAGCCGCCCTCCCCCCCACTGCCGTGCTTGCTACCCAGATTTTGTTTGTGCCGTCTCTATGTATGTACGTAGTACATTATAGTTCAATGTTTTAAGTATGCAAAGTATTTCTGTGACAGTTTAATAGACAATATTGTATAAACAAAGTAATAATATTATGGATAGTTAGGTATGTGTTTTTAGGTTCCCACTTCATCGAATATTTGAATACCACTATACTATGCCTAAAATATACCTTATAAGTATGATAGTTGCTAAACTGCATTAGGTTAGTAGGTGCTTAGTTACAAGCTTATTCGGCTCCTTTTGATATCGTGGCACTGGCGACTCGCCGTCTTTATACCTGCGAGGCGGCTTCCTTTGACGTAGCGAGTGAGAGCGAGCGAACACTGCAACGGCGCGGCGCGGCCCTGATTGAAGCATTCTCCATCATTCGCGAAGTATGTGTGCGTGTGTACCGAACACTAATTTATTTACTCTCCAAATTTGGACACCATACCCAATTTATTACCAGGCCTACTATTACGTCGATTCATTATCGTCATCACTGATCATTGTGAATGTCGGCATGGCTGGGGGATGGGGGGTGAAAGTTTGTATGGAGCTGCGATATAACCGAGTTCCACGCGGACGGAGTCGCGGGCAGAAGCTAGTAATATATATATATTTATATATATACGAGCCGGGATTCGAACCCACGACCGCCGCGCCGCTTGACAGCCGCATGGCATGCCTGAACCACTATTGGCTACCGTAGCTAGCCAAGAAGAAATGTAGGGAGCCTTAAACATCCTCATTTCGTGATAGTAATGCGTCAGGTACATTTCCGAGCATGTTTGATTACATTAAATATTGTAGATTACAAAAATACCATTTCACAAGGTCTATTTTTGACCATGACTCTATAGTATCTTCTAATAAAGCGCATACCCACGAGCGTTAGAGCGGAAAACCGAGGTCATTCATCTCCCTTTGTCGCTTTTTCATCAATTCTATACGTGCAATCCAGCACAGCTATCACTTGTCTTGTGCCGTGCAGGATTGCACGTATGGAATTGAAGCATTCAGATTTAATAATAAGTTTCTGTCAAAAATTTCATTTTTGGTACAAGCTTTTATTGCCGACTGTATTTTTCTGTATACCATCATCAACTACTCATAGAGACGATTCTAACGAGCCCAAACTCAACGGGATTAGGTACGTCGGTTAAGTACTGAAGCTCGATGGTACCATAATATTGAATTGTCATCCAAACAATACTTATACCCAAAATTTCAGCTCAATCGATCACCGGGAAGTGGGTCAAATTTAACTTACAAGATTTGTCCTATACTAACACGGAGTTCCTATGGCCACCTTCCAGCTCCATCATCAGATCAGCTCCACATCATCAGAATATTGCATTGTCACGCGATTTGCATATTCGTGCAAAATTTAAACTCAATCGGAAACCGGGAAGTGGATCAAATTTAACTTGCAAGATTTGTCCCATACTAACAGGGCATGGTAGACGATGGTAAGAGGCCGGACGGGATGACCCTGATTCCGTGGAAGATGGGGCGAGTGTTAGTGTGGGACGCTACATGTGTTGACACGCTGGCACCGTCCCATCTTCCACGAACTACTTCCAGGGCCGGCGGCGCAGCAGAGGCGGCTGAAACAAAAAAGGCCACAAAATACAGGGGTCTCGGCTCTCAATACCATTTTATGGCATTTGGAGTCGAGACCCTTGGGCCTTGGGGTCCAAGTGCTCGAGGACTGTACAACGAGCTTAGCAAAAGGCTTGTCGACACTACAGGCGACCAAAGAGCTGGCAGCTTCCTCGCACAGCGGATTAGCATTGCTATTCAGCGAGGCAATGCTGCCAGCATCTTTGGTACGATGCCACGGGGGCCCTTTTTAGAGATAGTTTAAATTTTAAGTTAGCTTTAGATTCTTCTACTTTTGTTATTGTACATAGTTTTATATTCATACTCTTTGTATAATATGTAAATATTTAATTGAATTAATACATAGAACAGGGCATGTAGAAAGCTAGTAATAAAAATAAAAAAAATACAAAATAACAGTCCCGTAGGATAGGATCCGAAATAGTCTGATTTGACTCCGCGCGCCCGCGGCGGTCGCGCGGCGCGAGCGTCGCGGGCGCGCGGCGCGACCGTCGCGGGTTGTTGGCGGGGCGTGGCAGAAGCGGGGCGCGTTGCCGGCGGGGCGCAGCCTGTTTGACCGCGCTAGCGGTTTGTAGGGAAATATCACGCGGCGGTGCTGTGTGTTCGACCTTTTAATTGTATATAAAAAAACGAATGTCAGAATATTAATAGCGAAGATATGTATGACTACAGTAATATATTCTCAATGACCTGGAACATAAAGAGTGTCATAGTTCCATATTGACACAAAATTATGGACGTCTGAATAGACAATCAGTCTTAAAGTGGCCAGAACCGGGGCATCTGAACTATATATATTCAGTTATGCATTTCAGTCATCACAGTTTGCAATTTCAGTGAAAACTGATAAATCGGCTTTAATTCATGCGGCTCCATTGAGAAGATTTAGGAACAGTCATCAACAAAACTATCTACTAACTAACACACCAACGCGCTCAGGCACGCTTCGACGATCTCCGTCTAAGAAAAATGAAAATTTCAATAAACAGACTACCAGTATCTATAGGGTATTTTATATCAATACATTTTAATTAATTTTGCATTCATTATCGGTACACAAAACGTAAGATAATATACGGAACACATAATTATTTACATAAAGATTGAAAATTGACGTTGTTTGAATGCATGAAATGATGACGTCACTTGACGTTTTTTAAAAGTTCTATTTGACTTTCAGTAAAATATCGTAGTGTGCACGTTTAGTCTCACTTTCGGAACTTGTTTTTGGTTTCGAATAAATCTCTTTCTAACCCCCGACAAAAAAAGAGGGGTGTTATAAGTTTAACGTGTCTGTCTGTGTATCTGTGTATCTGTCTGTGGTATCGGAGCTCCCAAATAGATGGACCGACAGAGTGTTCTTAGCCATGATTCATCAAAATCTGTTTAGCCGTTTTTGAGATATTGGACTTTGAAATGAAAATGTCGGGAGTTTTGCAACTTTTCTAAGTTTTAGTTATTATTTATCTAGTATCTCGGCCTTTCATGAGCTATGCATATAGCCAAATTATGTCCTCGTGTACATCGGTTGAATTGTTATAAAAGGCATATTTAATTAGCGCGAGCAATAACACTATCATCATAAAAGTTAAATTAACCTTGGCCGAAGTTATCAAACAGTTGACATTGTAATTTACCTAATGGCCAACATTATCATGACAACATTGTACTTGTGGGTATCGCGAATCTAATTTCCGCCCATAAAGTCGTAAGTTCACAACCAATTCGCGACGAGTCATTGATATAATGTCATAAAAAGTGTCGTAATTTTACTTAATATTCTTAATAACATAATAAAGGATAACTCAGGGTTCTACTTCGGATGCAATTAGATTTCGTTTTTAGACAGTGACATCGCGAAACATGTGAAACAAACAACAAGTATGTGTATGTGTATGTGTATGTCTGCAGAAACAAACCAGTCATTTGAGCAATACTGTCACCTCAACTGTCATCATCAACTTTAAAAAATATGTGTTTGTGTTTCAATTGACATAATTTTACACTTTGAGAAGAGTTGTAATCGAAACGAGTCGAATTGACGCTAGGTCCATTAGCATCGTGGTGTGGATCCCTAAACAACGAGTCACTTATTATACACTTTCTTGAACGACGGATCTTTTCACAGAAAAAAAACTCAAAATAGACCACGGCGACATCTGCCACCACTGTTCAAAACAAATGAATAAGGAACTTTTGATGTCGGTTGTCACGTAAAGTTTTACACAATTTACAACGAAGCTGCTAGATGGCGCTATCTGCTGAATAGTTTCAGCTTCGCGGTGCGCTGAAAAGGGACATGTAAAGTGTAACTTAAACTAGATGGCACCACTGACCTTTAAGTTCTGATACTTTTGGAAAAATGTAGACTTTATACTTACTTATTAAACGTATGATATTAATATTCAATACAGAT
This sequence comes from Epinotia demarniana, assembly GCA_945867215.1. NCBI lineage: Eukaryota > Metazoa > Arthropoda > Insecta > Lepidoptera > Tortricidae > Epinotia > Epinotia demarniana. Next base: position 37,560,169 of record OX244261.1, on the reverse strand, counting down.
TCGGCGCTGGTCTGACTTGGCCACAATAATGTAGGATAAATTATGATGTCGTGGTTATAACTGTTCTTAGACTTTCTATCTTTGTCGACTCGACACTGTAGTGTTGTATACAGTGCAGTTGATTGCATATGCGCTTTCTTGCTGATTATGCTGTGTGCACTTTCCTTGGATGTTATGCTGAAACTACACCTAGGTACTTCATTTATTTATTACGCACAGATTAAAAATAAAAATAAATGATAAGCATGAGAAGAATAAGGCCTCTCACAAACTGGCGCGGCCTGGCCGCGGCGGACAATAGTAAACTTGTCCGCCGCTGTCAAATTTTCTATTGTCCGTCACCGCAAGCCAGTGTGTTGCAGGCCTAAAGAAATACGCTCATTTAAAAATGACCTCGACAGCTGTTACTGGTCAGAAAAAAATGATGGGTAGTGAATTTTACGTCACACCTGGCCATATGCGAGTTTTTCGGCACGCTGCGCGTACGGGAAAACTCGCATTGCGGCCAGGGTGAAGACGTAAAATTTTGTACTCAACACGGGCGGTAATTCGTAAGGCCCCAGAGCACATATTTATGGCCCTCACCTTCGGTTCGGACCACAAACACCTGCGATCTGGGGCATTCACGAATTCACCGCCCTAGTTACGTAATGTACTATTATGTAATTAGACCTTGACAAATTGTCTGCGGTAAAAGTAACAAAAATTACTTACGAAAAGACACCTGATGATAATTATTTAATGTCTCTACACAAAAGTATACAAAGTTATGAAACCATCCAACTATTTCATTTGCTCAGTTTAGACGGAAATGTGTGAACAGGTTTTTTTTGGCATAACACAAAGTTGGTTCCATTAAATGTTTTATTTAAAGTAATTTGTTGATAGGAAATCGGATTGAATTTTGTTTTAGGTACCTATGTTGGGCCATACGCGGAAGCACTCTAGCAATGCATAATGTTGTTGTAAAAACCTTTTCATTTGTCATAAACTAAGCATTAATATTAACATGAAATTAGAAGCCAGTAAATGAAAAGAAAAAAAAACAACACACATAATTCACCTTTTTATGTTCAAAGGAATTCGATTCGTTACGGAAACTTAAATTATTCGTGGGCCTTCGAGGCAGACAAAGCAAATTAGGCCAATTCATGATGGATTTCCTACAAAGCTAGAAAATTAAAGGTGGTCTCCATTATATTCAATTATCGAGTTTAATTACGTCTCATTTATATTATTAAAGGTTAAGAAAGAGACAATGGAAGAGCTCGAAGTAATAAAAGACGCTAAAAACTTCGCAGTGTCCCGCACATTCACAAAACGTATGTGTAATTGAATTGAAATGAGTTTTTTATCTGCACACAGCACGGCTATTACAGCCCCCCTATTCTGTAACTTGTTTTAAGCTCACCTTAACGCTCACCCAAAGAGATGAGAACGCGATGCGTAGTAACTAACCGTAGGTAGAGGTCTAGTTTTGTAACGGGTGACCGGCGGGGTTAGCCGTATTAGCGCGTAGCGAATAACAGCTTAGGACGGCCCGCGACCTGCGCCGCGGCAAAATAGATATAGAGGGAAAGAGACGGATACTCTATTTCGCCGCGACACAGCCCGTGGGCCCTCCTCTGATAGCCGTGCCGATAAGTTAGGCCACGCTATAGGCGTAAAGTCGCGCAACACTCCGCGGAAGCGATCAGGCGACTACGGCCGACGGAGGCGGGAAACGCCATAGTAGCCTGACAGCTCTCCTGGCGAGTATGTAATACTGATATACTATTCTGTGCCTTAGGTACGCCTGTAAAGGCAGGCTGTGCGTAATAGGTTTACCGTGTATGACCTACGAAAGCGAGCACGCACAAAAACACAAAATTTATTCCGAAACCCTAAGAAAAGCAATGTTCGCTGAGGTAGGTCCCCAGGTGAATGATCACTTTGAAATGGTTGCTAAATTAAACTTCCCGTGATGTAAGGTACTTTCAGCCCAATTTCCTGATGTTATTTAAAATAGCCGTAAAAACTTGCAGGCCTTCGGGCGGCCCTAGAGCTTCTAACATATAAGTTATTAGCATGCTCCTAAAAAAAAACAGTTTTTCCTCTTATAGTTAACCTACTCCTCCTTTCTGTAGCAGTCGTCTGGCTACTTCTGTCGTAGAAAACAACCAGGGTTTGCTCCCGGGGCTGGATTTGTTATATGGCCAGTCCCAATATGTCCCGCGAGCGGCGCAAAGCCATGACATTAATACTTTTAGCAGAACATGACAACTGTCATATGAGAAACTCCTGATTAACGCTTTTTTTTGTACAGTTTAAAGATGTTATCAGAGAAAATCACTTTCGATTTAGGTATCCGGGCCGCTTTTTGAGCACTATGAAAAAAGCAAAATCGAATTATTTCAAACATCAGGTATGTATTTTTGCCAAATCAGCCCGACTGTTTCCAAGTTGGCAATACGCTTACAATTTAACAAGTTTTCAACATTTTCATCCTCCCAAGCCACGATTTAAATGTTAACGACGACCAAACTTCTTTAATTCTTTTTAAATGTTTCAAATTCTGACTAATATATATATAAACACCTTCATGGTGTAATAACTGAGGGTTCATGTTTTCTGCCAACAAACTGTTATGCAGTTTGGCAGATAAGGTTAATTTTATATTATGTAACCTGTTTTTTTGTAATAAATAAATTAAAAAAAAAACAAACATTTAAAAAAAACATCTAAAAAAATACCACCGAATTTAGAACGTCTTCCGTTTTTTTGAAGACCGTTAAAAAAGAATATGCAACGCATATACTAAACTAATGTAACACTCAAAATGTATGTATGCAAAGTCTTCCCGCAAAAGCTCCATTTAAGGTAGTTCGATTTCCATACAAAACGTCTTTTGACATTCGCTGGCTAACGCTTTCCGCTACATACGAGGAAAACTACCAACCACCACCAAGTAGCGATTCTTGGCAGTAAATGTGTTAAATAAGATGATCCTTTTTATGGGCGTTCCGAATTCTTTAACAGGGAAGCCTATCGGGAAATGAGCATCGGAATCGCTAACAAAATACAAAAGTTTCGAGGTTTATTCTCAGAGTAGAACCTAATTAAGATAAAGGTCGGTATAGGCGAAGAAATAGGCAGCTGTGAGACACAAGATAGAAAAGGTTTCATTAGATTAACTCATCACATCACAGTACAAAAACAAAATAAGGTCTTTCAATGTGATTTGTACCTTTAGCTCTTGGTGTAACCCTAAGAGTATACTCATCTTAACAACATAAACGAGTTCGATCAGACTTAAACTGTCTTCAAATCATTACGTTTGTTATAATTACTCATTTAACGCGGTCAATTTACAATTCGCGATACGAAGAAGAGATAGGCACACAAACATGATGAACCCATGCAGTTCCCGATGAAGCTTCAAATAATGGCCTGAAATTAGCAGCTAGATTTTAAACACACTATTTACCGCCGTACCACGCCCCTGGGAACAAACTTTTGTGACATGTATGCTCGTGAACGCATTGCATTGAAGGCACAGACTGAGGCCTCTCACAGCCTGGCGCGACCGGCGGTGGCGGTTAATAGTAAATTTGACAGTTGATGCCAAGTTAACTATCGACCGCCGCCGCGAGCCGCGCCAGTGTGATTCAGGCTTGAATGAAAATACTATTTGAGATTGATTGTTAATATTTCGTGACTTCAATGATTTTGTGAGGTCTCTATAATAACACGATGTCTCATCCATCATGTATTTACCGTATGATATGTGTATATGAGGATGCAATCGAGTAAAAGGAACGAGTGACATAGCAAAATATTTCACGAAATTGGCTTCTATCATGGATGAACGAAATCGAAACAATCAGCAATAAAACAAATTTCTCGCTGCACCTTGGTTCGCCCCATCGATGGAAAAACAAATTAAAGGTGGCTGTTAATGCATTGTCGAGACATTTAGGTAATACATTCATTTTGCCATACTTTAGTCAAGGAGATTGAAGCACACGCTCTTGTCGCTATGGCAATCAGGGATAAAAAATGCAACGTGTTCCAGTTTCCTGAATGAAGTTAGCAATTGGCATTAACCTAAATAAAAACTTGTTTTAATTACTTTCTGTAAACTACACAGCTCTGAATTGCTGTTCATCTGAAATTGGGTTAAATTTAAATTAACTCCAGCGAAAAGTGAGATTACCAGTAGCTTTTAGAACATCGTGTCTTGCTCATTTATGATACTTACTGCAAAGACACATTTACCCATCACGAAATAAAGTTCACATTCTAAAAACAAATCGAAATACGGATGTTTGGTTTGGGAAGTAAATAGGAGTTGTAGGATATACGCTACCATTCCCAGCGTCTCATTTTACATACTTGAATATATGCAAAATCAACTCTGTACTGTTAATTATAAAGTCAAGGTTTCAAACCACTTAAAAGATATGACCATGGTCAAATAAATGGATTCGTTAATTTACTTGAATCAAATTCAATTGCAAAATTGTGCTTGTTTGTAGAGCGAGCTAGATAAATAGGAGTTTAAATACATTTTACTTGTTTCAGAAAAGCGGAATAAATAAATAAAATAAAGTAAAATAAATAAATATTTGGGGACAATCTCACACAAATCGATCTAGTCCCAAACTAAGCAAAGGTTGTACTATGGGTACTAGACGACGATATACCTACTTAAACAGATAAATAAATACTAAAATACATAGAAAACATCCATGACTCAGGAACAAATGTACATGACATAAGCTCAATAACGGATGAACTATCTGATCTGATCTGATGATAAAATTAATCGCGGTCCCCCGTGTGGTGGTAGAATTTCACCACCCGCTTTCTTCCCGTGGGTGTCGTAAAAGTCGACTTCGAGAGCTGGATTGAAGTGTGTTGTGGGCGATGGGCTAGCAACTTATCACGCAGATAGCATGCATGCTGGTATTCTGCAACTTATCATGCGATATACTGCAGAATACCAGCGATGTGGCTAGCCACATGATTAAATATGCAGAGCCAGCGCCTTTTCTATGTCACGATACATGGTTTTGTATTTAACTTGTATTTAAATTTAGTTCGAAGGTACATGTCTCTCTTTGATTTAAAAAAAAAATGTGTTTTAACTATGTATTTTGTGGAAAAGAATAAAGGATTATCTATCTGTATTACATTTTGTATAATATATCTTTTATACTAACCCATATTCATGCTAAAAATGGCACAGGAACATAAGTTTCATGTGCCTGCCAACCCACCGACGGAGCCGCAGCTGACGTGCACGGGGTAAGTGACTGCTCCTAGCGCGCGGGCTACTCGGCTAACCGGTCGTCAAAGTCCAAATATGATAATTATTCGACAGCTTATTTGTGATTTCGTATTCGAAAACTTATTTCCATCCCCAATTTAATCCCCTGTTTTAGCTGTTTTTGCGTAATGTACAGTCAAGGAAATTGAAACACGTACCCTACCTACTCGCTGTTCTTACTATGTCATTTCCAAAACATGTGACAAGACCCGTAGTGCCGTCATCCAATGGTCAGCCCCCTCGGAAATGACGTACATCTAAACAAGCAAATTACGCAATTTTCCATCAGTCAGTACCCAATAATAGTATGACGTTAAAGTACATGAATTGAACAGATAAGGATCTCTCTCTCGGTGGCACCGACCTTCACCTCAATTGCACAGTTGCATATGAACATTGTGAACATAAGTGTCACTATCTGCTATGACAACTATGATATTGATAACTAACGGAACATCTCACCCTGCACGTTCCCCACTTAACTACGCTCGAACGGTTCGCGCGTTCAAGTCACGTTCATGTGTTTTGACGCCATCCCCTTATTAAATGTGAAAATTTGCTTGTTTGTCTTGATGTACGGCAAAAGAAACCGTATCTTTATCCCTTTTCGTCATAGTGACAAGAGCGGAAAAGGTCTTGAAAAGGAAATTTGTGACGCATATCTGGCTTAGCACATAGACTTAATTGGCCGTTCCTTCAGTTGATGCATATTGTTTGCGAGTTATGATTGCACTAATATAATTTACTTCATAATGTCATATTGTAGCGCGGCCTAAAGTAGTTCGCAACGTAAACGGAAAAATGTACAGTGCTGAAACTGTACAATATTGGAAACAATTTCTTTTAAGATGTCTGATATGGAAAAGAAAATCCTGTGTGACATACCTGTGTCATTGTTTAATGTATGTACCATACATCTTAAAATATGTACCATAAAGAAATGATAACATAAAAATGTGGGTCAAAACTGCAAATGTTTTGCCATAACTATCAGCCAATGGTTCTCCTCATCAACATTTTAGTAACTCGCAGGATTGAAGAATGTCACGCAGACAGCATTAACAAACAGATCGAAAACTTAGCCATCCGTATCCATTCACAAGCAAAGAGTCATCTATCCTTAACAGTATTTTCCTTTACGCGTCGCCAACGTGATAGCATGCGCAGAACTGTAAGCCGTTCTTGTAAGCTACCAGGAGAGAAGTACACTAAGGAGGTGACCCTGACACTGACCAGTCTTTCCTCTCTGCGGCGAGTGCGCCGCGTTCTATGCTCCGAGCTCTTCCATGTAAGCTACCCTAGACAAAGACGCTACGGAGGTGACACTACAGACTGACTAGTCTTTCCTCTCCACGGCGCCTGTGCTCCGAGCTCTTTCTTGTACCAGGAGAGAAGGACTTTTAAGAGGTATATACACTACACTGACCAGTCTTTCTTCTCCGCGGCGAGTGCGCCGGTGTGCTGTGTTCCGAGCTCTGGTCACCGCCGTACTCGGTGCCGCTGCTGTCATGGCCGGGCGCCAGCGAGAACGCCGTGCCCGCTGGGCACCGCTCCCGGCTCCGGCTGCGCTGCCATCGACTCTGGAAGTAGAGGGTTTCTGAGAGTATGACACATACATAGTAAGGAGACCAGCCATTTTAGTGTTGGGTTACTCACTCGTGAGGCACCTCATTTGGCATACTCATTTCATTAAATTGTCGCATCACTTCACGCTTGAAAAATGTACTACTTCATTTTTCACGAGTTACCGACTCGCTCCTCATTAGCTCAGTCATCACCTCGCGCTTCACTTATCTCTCAAACCACAAAGCCTCGCCACTCGTTGCCCCCATCTACAGTACAATATTGTATGTAGTGGAGGGAGGTAAGTAAGAATATTGAACATGAAATGATGAATTGGTGGTCTTTTGTAGACACACACTTGAAAAAACCTTGTTTTTACTGCCGATAGATGCTAATTATTAAATGGTACCTCACCTCATTTGAAGTAGGACATTGTACCACCAGATTTTTGTAAATGAGGTGCTCATACACACTAATTTTCCTTTCATGTCCTACCCAATACTAAGCCACTTGGCTGCCAACTTTGGCATGATCGCGTTTATATCGGACATAAAACATTCGTCCCTTAAACAAGTTTACATTTAGTTTAGTTTTAGTTCAAATCACGCACTTAGTGAGGGCCCGACAAGCGCGATCATGCTAGCTAGTCAGTGGAACAGACGTATAGATTGTCTATTTTTTTGGTCGTAATGAGATATATACTATACTTACCGCAGAAAAAGCATGAGCACGAAACGGAAATAGTGCTTCTGGAGAGTACAGAAGACTCTGAAGGCCAAATAAAAGGATTTGCATCTGTTTGCTTAATGTACATCTTGATGATTCTTTTAATGTGCTAGGAAAGTGGTGCGAACTGTTATACTTAGTAGCAACATTTGTTCAATGTAGGGTCCTGAATCACTGTAACCACATTGAAAATGTCAAAAGGCAAATTATCCAGTTGTGTAAAAGTCAGCTATGCAAGTCATGACTGAGCTTGACTCATTCCTCGTAAATCTTGGCTCCAAGGTCCAACCATAAAATCAAAAGTCAGACTGAGGGGAGCTTGTCCTGGTTAAGTAAATTATTCCAAATAATAGGAGACGAATCCTCAATAAATCCATCTAACTATTTTGGCTCAGTGATCCAAAAAGGATCTTGACCTCCGAAACGAGAGCACTACGCCACTTTTCCCGATCCTGCGCCACTTCCTCCCAAAACTTCGATAAATCAAAACAGATAATGTATCAGAAAGTCTTTACACAAAGCAATGGACCGAAATGATTTAAGCTCGATGAAAGTTCAGGAATTTTCCATTAGTATGCAAAATATTCCGTCGAAGAAATCTTGGTCTGGGTACTGGGTACAAAGCTATAAAGCAAATGCAAATTATGCAAAAATAATTATTAAAAACAACAGAAAGAAAACTTATAAACGAACTAAACCTAACTTAAACTGTGTGAACATAAACTATACAAAAAAACGCATCTTATTTCTTATCTTTCATGTCAGTCAGCTGCGGCTGCGGGGAAACGTGACCCCCTTGCATATAAGTTTGCACCACCGCCTACACAGTTAACTGTCCATCCGTGTACTTAATAAAGGGATTAAATATAATGACCACCAAAAAATGCTTAGATACCCTAAACTCTCTAACCAAAAAAATATACTGAACACCAAAAATAAATAATTGTACCATTACAATGTACTAGCTGTTTTATTAACCACTGCACATTAAATTGCATCCGAACACCAAATTTAGTAAATGATCACCAAATCTTAACGAGCAAATTAATACAATATTTCTACCTAAATAACCCACTATGATTGCCATAAAATGTATGCATATTACCAAATAAAGTATAATGATGCAAAAATTTACAAGTGCTACCAAAACCCGAATCAGCGCACCCCACTTCCACGTGGTCTTGTCTGTCCTACCCCTAGAGTGTATATAAAAGCCCGCGGAGCCAGAAGCTCGCGAAGGAGGTCCTGAGTTGAACGGGGTCCACGAGGTGGAGGTCCATCGAGTGCGCATGTGAAACGAAGAGCCGACGAAGCGAGTTTCTGGCAGGAGCCCGGGCGGAGGGCGGGAGACTGAGTGCCAGAAACGAAAGCGGGGCTCCGTCGATTTTAAGAAATTATTTTACTATTTGTGGGATATAACAATGATTTGTTAGAATAGCATTTTCTTTAATATCATAGTAAGATGTTATAATTTGGGTTATTATTTCACATTAAAATGGGGATTAAATTTTGGTGATCATTTACTATTTTTGGGTTAGCAATGCTTTATTAGGATAGCATTTTCTGTAATAGGATAGTAAGATGTTATAATTTGGGTTGTATTTCACATTAAAATGGAGATTATATTTTGGTGAGCATTTACTATTTTTGGCAGTAAAAAGAGTTTTTTTGGCGTTATATTTTACTATATTGGTGATCCGTTAAACATATGCCCTTTATAAATACAAGGTGGTCAGTTATCTGTGTTGACATTTGTACATGGGGGAAGCTGGTTTCTGTTCACCTGTACCTATAACTTTATCCAAGACACTCATTGTGAACTCACGGTAAAAAAAACAGTTCGATAGCCAATGGAATCGAAAATATTACAGCAGCCTAGGAATAATATATCGCCTGCACGTCATCCGTTACCAATGCGTGTTTATCGAGAATTAGGGTAACTACGAAATGCTTTTATAGAAAATGCAGCTCTGCATTTCGTTTACCAGACACATGGATTATAACTATACTATGCGATTCAAATAACTTTAAATTTGAAGTTGCAGACAACTTCAGCCACCTGTCAATTTTACATTGCCAGCTACCCAGCTACTGATGAGTCATCCTGACTATTGTTTTCCAAATCAGGGAAAAATATTATATTGCTGTATATTTTTGCAACAAACATACATTTTAACTTTATTAAATACAACTACGAGTATATAGTACCTACTAGTTTAATATTTCGATCGAACAAATGAACCACGAAGAATGAAAGTACAGAAAATATGTTAGTACTTGTTTAGACTACTTAGCAACTGAATGGATCTATCAAAATAACAGTGGTAGGGCCTTCGTTATTAAATGCCTATATTTTTTCAGCAATTTCAAGTCCACTAAACCAAAAAAATCTTGTATATTGTTGACATTCTGCGAATAGGCCACAAGGGCACACTTTTAGTTACATGTCAAACGGTACGATCGTTTACGATCAATTAATAATAATAATATTGTTACTTACACAAAAAGCATTAAAAATTGCAGGTGGAGGACCGATATAACGCACATTTTCCCTAGGTAATCGACAAAATTGAATCCTGACCCACCATGGAACCTTGTTCGTCGTATGATCGTACGTATGTTCGTGTAACAAGGTTCTATGGTGGGTCATGATTCAGTTGGTTCGATCCTTAGCTTGTTATTTTTTCCAAGGTTGGCCAGCTCGCTACGTGCCCGGTCTCCGATCTCTCTCTAATAACGCCTGGGCCACCCTGGGCTGTTATTCGCTAAGCGCTACCTAATGCGGCTCACCCTGCAGGTCACCCGTCACGAAACTAGACCTCTACCTACGCTTAGTTACTACTCATTGCGGTGTCAAGATGTATTTGTGGGTGACCGTTGAGTTGAGCATAAATCAAGTTACAGTATAGGGGGACTGCTCCGCCTCGACGGCGTTCTAATTTCTTTATCGCGGCTCTGGTGGTAAACGGATAGCTTTTAAACGTTGATACGTTCACACACACACATCACATCATCAGCCTATATACGTCCCACTGCTGGGCACAGGCCTCCTCTCATGTATGAGAGGGAAATACGACATATTTAATAGATATAAATACTTAAATACATAGAAAACATCCAAGACTCAAAACAAATAATCATGCTCATCACACAAATATTTGCCCTTACTGGGATTCGAACCCAGGACCTTCAGCTTCGTAGGCAGCGTCACTACCCACTAGGCTTACCGGTCGTCAATTCATTGTCTTAACTTCGCATTAAAAATGACGTAATAGTCAAGTCTAAGCTTATGTATCCATGTTAGAACGGAGTGGTTTAACGGGAAGAGAAGCTTCCCGTTAAACAGTAAAACTACAGTAAAGTACAGCAAATTGCCTCTCCACAGTAATTGTCTGAGCAGTTGCTTTGGATAAAATGAACTGAACTTGCCGTGAATATTCTATAGTCGCATTCGTGAGTAGCTAATTACATATGTTCAACTAAACACCGAGTTCTACGTAAGAATCGTTGTTGTTCGTCACAATCAGGCAGTTTGATTGAATTAATGTATTTTTAATAAAGGTAGTAATGATAGTAAAAGTAAAAGAATATGAACTATAAGATTTACAAGAATACTAAAAATAAAACTGTCATTGTCATGCTCCGAATATATATTGATGCGATGTCTAATTACAGAATAAATAAAAAAATATACGTCACAGAGAATAGTTAGGTACTAGAATTTGGTCTTGCATACTTGTCAGGCATTGTTCATTTCAAAATGTTCGTTAATAAGGAAGCTGCAGCTATAATATTTACCATTATTTTGTGACCAAAAAGTTGAAAATTCATAAAATACCTAATAGCTACTGAAACGTTTTTACTTTAATTTATACTGATTTCAAACGTGTTTTGGTACGTGTTTTATTTAATCCAACAATCAGCGTCTTTTGACGTCACTCCTGTCCTAAGTCAAAACTTAGGCAACTCTATGACATCTAGGGACGAACCATGGACAAACAAATATGGCGAGTGACACAACATGATCGACGTCACAGGAACTTTAGATTCGTTTAGGCGCGAACAGGCGCGGGCGGTAACAGGAATTTTTGACTATGAATTAGGTATAGCAATTTATTTTTTTATACTTTCGTAGTCTATTCTACATGCTATTTATTCTTTCAAGTGAAAACAAAAATGTAAGTGTACTGCATCTTCCCTATTCTATAATACATATAAAACATTTTCAGCTGCTGGCTCCTGGCTGCCAATGGCCTTCGATCTGTAACAGTCGGTTATTTCGTGTTTTCATGGCTATCTATCGTATTAACAACAACGAGGTTTACCGACAAAGTATCGCATATTTTTTGTTCAAAGCTCACAGTTTTTGGGATATATGGCACCAAACTTTGACAATTTCAGGCCAAAAAATCAGTTGTTTCTGGATGGACATGGATATTTTATCCTGCGGCTTCGCCTGGGTTGTACGTAATACGCGGGCGATGTCGCATGGGGAGTATAGCTAGTTCTGATAATTCGCAATATAATTAAGAAAGAGCCTTATCTATGAATAGACGCGGGGTGACTGACACATTATGTACCTAAATATACTCACGCTATTTAATCTAGAGATAAAAAGATAATTTTTAGATAAGTAATTAAATTAGTCAAACAGGTATAATTATTATACTAGCTTTATCTTTTAAGGAAAATAATAATGTAATGTCCTTGAGTTATCTGACTGCCGGAATCCATTATCGTAAAGCATATTTATAATTTATATTCATACTCATACTCATTTATTTATAATTCTTAAAAATATTACATGTCAAAATGTTACAATTATTTAAATATACTAATTAAATTTATATAATTTCATTCATTAGTGTATATAAACGCTCATGTTGTGTAATCGTATAAAGTGTTCATTTTACACAAAGTATGTAGGTAACCTTTTACAACTTTGTTTACGTTTGAGTAAGTACGTTAAGAACGATTCGTTTTTATAATGTGCCCAGCTGTGGGACATATATAGGTACGCTGATTTATTTTTATTTTGTATACTAAAATATAACTGTCTAATGGTAAAATATATACACTATTGTTATTGGCAGAAATTCAAAGCCCGTGGACGGTTGAGTATTTGTGATAAACAAGTTAATCCTGACTGACGATAACTATTCTAATCATGGATCGCAATTATCGGTCGACTGTTATCAACTATCAATCCTAACACGAAAAATAAAACTGTAACTATGTGTGTGTCTGTTTTTTATAACATTAAAAATAATAATAACAGTATTTTATCTTAGATGAGGACGGCGTGAACGCCCAGCACCGTTATCAGAAGACGGCGGTGTCGCGGCGAGATATACTATCCGTCGCTTTCAAGTTAAAACACTTCGATATAGTCTATCTCGCCGCGAAACAGCTCGCACGCCATCTTGTGATACTGATAACTGGACACAACTATTGTACCTATCGGTGCAAAAAATCACTGTGTGTAACCAATCTAATACGGTTGGTTCTAAAGTTCTCAGTGCAACATCTCTGACGCCGGCTGTTACTATCTACTTATCTATGCTCATTGTACTTTATTTCATAGAAACAAATGTGTCAGACATACTCGTATTAAACCTTATTGCAAAGATATAGGAACTAATCTTCACATATAATGCTGGGTTTACACGAGCTAGTAGCTAATGCTTAGTACTTTTCACTAACACTTGTCACATGTGTGTAAACATGTTGTATTAGTGCTTAGTATTAGTGCCACTGCAAGTGCAAGTGATTAGAAGCCGGTCCTGATTACTAAGCGACAAGTACCTACCCTCACCTAAAATCTGCTAATCTTTATTCTGTGGAGGGGTGTGAACATGCATGACTAGTGAAGTTTGATTACTCACAGTAGCCGAAATGTTTTGTTTTCGCAGTTTAATATCCAGAAAAACGTGATTATGACGTCAGACAGATGGAATTCAGAAACTGCTACGGAACTTTACGGAACGAAAAATCAGCGGTATACAAAAATAAACTAGCAAAAGAATCGAAGTGCCAAGAGCTTTACAGATTTGCGGAATTTCCGGTTTCTTCTCCTTGCAGCAACCACTAACAATTCACTTCTGCTTGAAGATCTTGTATCATTGTTATTAATATAATATTAGAGTAATGCCAAAAAACATTTCAACGAGTCGTGTACTAATGCCATTCTCTAATATCTACGTGTAGTCGGCTACTAGCCACTTGTCACTCTGCAGATGAGTCCCTAATCACTTACACTAATATCAAATACGAAGCTCGTGTAAACCCAACATAACAACGACTTGACATCAGAAGCTAGATGTAGCTACAATTTGACATTCCATTTCGCTGTTATTGTTAGTTCATACTTTGAAAAATACAATAATATATGTTAGGTACAATATAGTACGTAAAATATAGAATGCCTTTAATAATGGACCTATGTACATAATTTGTATCCTTACTAACTACCATACTACCCACATAAATGTAATACTAAAATGCAAGCAACATACGAAAGTTACGCAATTACCTACGATTAATAACAAAACAATTAGTCAATCACATTATACCTCATTATCCTATACAATTCATAATAGCTATTTATTTTGGTACCTACGTTTTGTAAATAGTTGAAGTTTTACTAGTTTTTTGCAGGTTAGTAGTACAGAGTGTTCGTAAAAAAAACGTTTTGTTATTTTTAAGAGCCATTTCGAGACTTATATTCACCGATGGTCTGCAAGACGAAAGCCGCATAAGACTACTAGACTTTTTTATCATACTGTACGCAGTATTTTAGGTTATGCTTATGTATTGTATGGAGTAGCAAATAACCTTCACGGCATTTCGACGACGCAAAATTTGTAGAAAACTTGTGTCTATGACTAATTTGCACACATGTTTCTGAATTTTGTTAATTAAGCGTTACATTTCCTCCTTTATTGTAAATGCAGTTGTGTCTAACACAGTCGACGGAATTTAACTTGAGCATAATAAACGAAAAATACAAGTTTTCTTTTTATTAAAATCCGGTGTGATCTTTGCGACACCCATTAAATTGACTTGTAACAACATTAATTCAACTTCTTTGTAAACCTATATTGACCACTACTGCAATAATTTTTTGGCCATTTTGGATTACTTTTTTTTTCCACATACAATTTTCGTTATAATCGTAAGATGCCAACTTTTTCCCTTTGGCATAGCCCAAAATAATATATACCCATTCTTGTATCACTGTAAATACAAATTATTCTAGTTTCAAAACACGACCTACGCATTAGAAACCATTGTTCTTTTATTAGCGTTATTAGCCATACATACGCACAGAGAACAATATCCATGAACATATAATTAGTATAAACAACCGACATTATCATTAGAATTGGCTGAAAGAAGCGGCATATAAGTAGCGTCGCCGACAACACGTAACACTGACGATCATGGCATTCAGGGACAAGGTCGTACTTGTGACGGGCGGGAGCTCAGGCATCGGCAAAGCGATAGCCATACACTTTTCTAGAGAAAATGCTAAACTGGTTATCGTAGGACGCACTAAAGCCACTGTTGATGAAGTCAAAGATGCCTGTACGAAGAACAGTGGGCACGAAGCTATGGGGATTGTAGCTGATGTGAGTAAGGACGGTGACGTTGAAAATATCGTGAAGAAAGTGACTGAGGCGCATGGACGTCTCGATGTGCTCGTGAACAATGCTGGGGTGTTCATCTCTGACGATATCTTCACGGCTACAGCGGCCAGTTTCGACGCGCATATCAACACGAATCTGCGTGGGACGTTCAATTTGACGAGGTTGTTTGTGCCGCTGCTGATTCATGCGCAGGGTAAGACCACTTTTATGATTCATAATAAACTTTTATCTACGCACATATCATTAGTGCTCTAAAATGCGTTCAGAAACCGTAAGAAATGACCAGCATTATTACAGCCCATTTTACTATGAGAACTTTCTTGTCTGTGGTAGTAGGTAAAATCTGTACTGTAATGTCATTACAGTACAGAGTTTTGTAACGTTATGAGTTTAAATTTGGAACTGCTGTCAAAAAACAAGCGGGTCTGTATTCTAATATCCATAGATATTAAAACATTTTTCGATACGAAACGTCAATTCAGTATATTTTTTTAATATAAACTGCACGACAATTGATCTCGAGTGATATGAGTATAGGGACTTCATTCGTTTGTGTATGATTAAAAAAAAAACCGTTCGTTATGACGGATGATCGAATTGCCGCCATTGCTGTTGTCATTTTATTGTTGGTTTTTGCTGTTACTTATATTACTACTTATGATATGTGTGTAGATAAAGTAGTGTATTCAACTGTACATAATTAAGCCTTAAAACACTCGTGTGATCCTATTATGAAACTCGCTGACGCTCGTTTCATAAAACCACACTCGTATTTTAAGGCCTCTCATTATGGATCAGTCGCATAAACTATTATTACATCATAATAAACTTTTTTTTGGCAAACACCTAAATTACATTCAATTGTGTTATTCCTTGTAGTGCCGAATGATTGTAGACAAAACTCTAAAGTGAGCAAATCACATTTTTTTTCAATACAGTCACAGGCTACGCCCAAGTGCAGGCAATCGGTGCAGTTCCACTCTATACAAAGAAACGCATTTCGGAAACCAGGGAAGTGTAAATAAACAGTGTCATTACACTAAATAGAAAGCTTATTCACATAATTATTGTATCAATAAATTTACCAATCTTGATCTCTCTGTGACCCATCTTTTCCTTCAGTGCCCTGTCATAAAATAAATACGAGAGAGCAGTAAGTAGGTTAAATATTTGATAATTAAACTTGTCGTAATAGGACTCAGTAAGATTAATGTCACACTACCAATACATGCCGTATATAAATCTCATCGTAACTAAGTTTACATGTAAAATGTACAAAAATCTTGCAAGTCAGTTTTCATCTTCATCCATTAGCCGGATCGATTTGAAACTTTGCATGTATTTAGGTATAATTTAGACTCGCCTACTCATAAAAAGTAAAAAACCTCAAACGCGCTCAAATAATAACAAATATCACGCACTTTGACAGATCTTTTTATAATAACTAAAAATAGAGCACATAGCTGTATTTTTTACGTCTAAACATTTTAATATGATGAAAACGGTTCAATGTCGTGCCCTTATCAGTTTTGTCAAAAAACCACGTAACGAATACGGTAACATTTACTTACTTCGAAAATAGCGAACATTGTTCGGCAGGCGTCTCGAATCAAACATCAATATGGTGTAAACGGTTGTTTAAGGCGCCGTAGGTTCAGGGAAGTTAAGCGAACAGTGTTTTTGAAACAATATAATGCGTCTGTTTATAATAACATGGTTAAAAAAAAATACGAATAGTAATCTTGAGGCTTTTCTGCAGGGAAATCAGTGTTTAGAAACACGATTAAGCATTTTTCGCTCGATAGAAATAAATCATGAACATAGGTCTAAAAGGGTCTAAAATACACTTAAAATATTTGTTACAAATTACGAACAAAAGCTAGAAATATTAAAATGGCTTCTAAAAATCGGCAATATCATGTTTGAGGGAAATCAGTGTTTACTTTTTTATTTATTTACACGGCCAAAAAATTAAAATTAAAAAATATGATTTCCGCGCTTCCGAGCACGCCCTTCCATCTCGCTCGCGCTTATGCTCAGTGAGAGGGAGAGAAGACTATGAACCTACGGCGCCTTAAACAATTACCTAATTTATCCCATTAAACCATTTAACTCTGTCACATGTCACTAGATTGTTACCATGATTATATTTGCGTGCAGGTAATATCATCAACATTTCCGGCGTGGAGGCCGTCAAGTACTGGGAAGGGCTATTAACAGACAGTCTCTCAAAAGTAGCCATTCAACATTTGACGAAGTACGTCGCTTACGAACTGGGACCCAAGAAAGTTCGATCCAACTCCATAGCACTTGGCTACGTCACGGGCACAAAGATTATAGAAAGAGCGAATATAAATCCTGAGGAGTTCGGTCGAGGGTTTCTTCCCAGTGTACCGCTCGGAGAATTCATAAAACCAGAAGATGTAGCGAAGACAGTCGCGTTCGTAGCTAGCGATGCGGCTCGGCATATCACTGGACAGAATATTGTTATGGACGGTGGGTTCAGCTGCTATTAATATTTCGATTTGTTTTTAAGATTTGAGATTTTATAAATTTTTCATATGGAGGTGACTAATTGCAAGTTGTAAGGAAATGGTTTGGGAAAAGTTCGGGTTCTGTAAGGGTTTGCAAATGGCAAAGGAAAATAAAGTTGTTGGAATGTATTTACATTGTTTTATTTATAGCTTTTTCTAGACAATTCAAGGCGAGATATGATCAGATCACTTAGGGCTATTCGGTTTGCAAAAAAGCATTCATATATACAAATAGCATAATATACAGAAATGGACTTCAGATATTATAAAATAAGATATAATGTTCGCAATAATAAATAATAACAGAGCATGGTTGTAATTAGCATAAACATATCAGTAGGCAGGTATACTGCCAAAATAATTATTATACCTACACACCGCAGGCCGCGACAGTGTGATTCAGGCCTTTTATTATTTCTCATTATAAGTAATTTACTTGTTACACCAGGAAAAACTCTGAACAAACTTTTTTCAAAGATTTTCCACGTTTACCTTGGCAAACCGGTAAATATTAAAACCTATTTAGACAAAAACAAATTGTGAAAAAATGTTTTCACAAAGCCTTCAATGAACACTCACAATGTTTAATGTTACCATGTTAAGAATATTTACACAACTCATTATTTGTGTTCGCACATGTATTATGAGATATGACCACGCATTTCTATTGGCCTCGAGCACTGTGAACTTGACTATGATTATGAGGCCATCGTTAATAATAACGTTATGACCGGATTATGGAACATATGATTTAAACATGGAAAAATTGTCTGGTAAATTAACTACGCTCATTGCTGTTTCATGCTACACTATGCGAACAGGTATTTTCGTGAGGTCGTATTTGACTAGTACTGCCACAGACTTCTAGTTGCGATTCGGGCGCGGACACGCCCATGTAACCACCGACGCTGACTTCAACAACGGCTACACGATACCTATCGCTGACTTTGACGGAACGTGCTGCGTGACAGCGCTCGCTCATTCTAGCCCCGACGGTGCAAGCCGACAGCGCTAACATTTTTAAGCTTGACAAGACTAACCTTTAGGTTGGTGAAGAAGTGCTGCGTGCGATGAACGACTGAATTTGATATCACATGTTGTGAAGCGGCGCTGAATATATTTATATATTTTTTTATTTAAATTTGCAATCAGTCTCTCGGACTATAAGCAGATGTGATGTAGATGTTGTGGCATGTAGAGCGAGTACTTCATTGAGCACATTAATAGCTTTAATAGCGTTGGTCCAGTTTTAGGATGTCATGTCGTTTTAGCCTATTGTTGTAGTCGTGGCTGCACAGGTGTGTTGCCAGCTCGTTTGGATGGTTGGACAGTCTGTTTTTGTACTTGGCTGTCGTCACTCTAATCTCCTCCTTGACAGTTGCCATTTGTAGGATCATCATGGATTTCAGTATTTCTGGTGAACCACGGGATTTTTCCGATACATCTTAATATATTGTTCTGTGATCTTTGTATTATTTGTATGTTGGATTCGCTGGCACTTCCCCACAGCACTATGCCGTACATCCATACAGGCTGAAGTATTGATTGGTAGATGAGCAATTTATTGTCAGTTGACAGGTTGGAATTCCGATCCAGCAACCACAGAATGTGTTTTTACCGGATATTCAACTCTTCTCTTTTTGACTTGACATGTTGTGTCCATGTAAGACGCCGGTCTAAGTGCATTCCCAGATATCTAACGGAGTCTTTATGAGGCAGGGTTGTATTAGTCAATTTTACCGGTGGACAGTTACCTACTCTTAATGGAAATGTGACTTGCACTGATTTTGTTGCGCTTACTCTTATTTTCCATCTGTTGATCTCATCCAGGCCTTTTTGCAACAGATTTGACGCTATTGCTGGATCTTTGTGGCTAGCTAGCGGCGCTGAATATAGCTTCGATAACGTATGCTCTTAGCATTAACATTAACCGTGAAATTGACTAACACTGACTTTGACAATGAATGACATGACACTTGCCTTCAGATTGGTAAAGAAGTGGTGCGTGCGATGAACCGCCGACAGCGGCTCATGCGAGGAGCTCCCAAGTAAGCTCCGAGGCTATTTATGACGGTGGCTACGTCATATTTCTCACGCTGAATTTAATCTCCTGTCTTGCGCAGCGCCGTTGATTAGGGCTTTGATGATGTATGTTATGCGACACCGTTACTTTGAGCGGAGAAAGCGGGCCCGCCCAACTCAGCTCCTACGCTGATTATGACAGTGGCTACCTACGTCATATTGCTGATGCTGAATTAAATGTCCTGTCGTGCGCAGCGGCGCTAATTATGCCTTTGATGATATATGCTATGCGATAGCGTAACTTAATATTAAAAGTGTGACGCTAACCTTCAGGTTGGTGAAGAAGTGCTGCGTGCGATGAACCACCGACAGCGGCGCGTGGTGATGCGCAGAGCGCGCGCGCGGCGGCGGCGACCGTGGCGCCGGCGACGCACATGACAGCTCCGACGCTGACTTTGACAGTCGCCCGCTCAGCGCCTCTGACCGCTCTGTCAACGAAATTTTTTTTTAAAATGCTGAGCCATAGAAAAATTGGTAATGAGATGGATTACTTTCTAGGGGTACGGGTAACGTTTCTTACGCGCGTCAGGAACACAACACGATATACCTAACTATAGAGCAAGTAGTGATGACTTCAAATATTGACTTTCAAACTTTTATCCTTTGGTGAAAGAAAGCCCCGATTCCTTACTTCAAAAGCTCGCTCGTTAATCGGATTTGATAGATACCGCCATTCTCTTTACAATGAGGGATTGAACAATTCCGTTTGTTTATCCGTGACTTCAGACTCTTTTACGGTATCAACGGCGGTCGGACATTGTCTGCTTTATTTTGGTCTGATTTCTACTTGACAAAACGCTTAAATATGACGCTATTCGTTTTAAAAGTTTTAATACGAACATGCACCCACGAAAACTGTTTCTCTAGTTTCCAGATATGAGTGACATAGCGAACAATAATTTTATAAAGATAGGCCCAAGCTAGCCTAAATACGAATACAGGCCCTTGCCTGTCAGTCTGTCATGATTCTATTCTGGTAAGGACACACAGGAGTAAGGACTACTGTGTGTCCTTACCAGAATAGAATCATGCCAAAATCTAACCTCGGCGGGGTCAAGCCCCTAAACCAAAATCCTGGATTTATCACTGAAGAGAGAACTAGATACAATTTGCACCTACGTCCCGTGGACGTGGAGATCAAAATAGAGTTTGATTGGGTCCATCTCCAACTTAGTGATTTAACTATCAGACAAAATTTTCTGAAAAGTTAGCTCCGCGCGAAACACATCAAAACGCGAATTCCTTGCTATAAAATGAATAAAAATGTCACAATTTTAAACAAACGAACAGCAAGGAAAAATATGGACATATTTTTACGCGACATCGACAATAACACGTTTTTATTATGAGATTACATTTTCCCGCTCGACAGGTAACATAAAAATAACAAAGTTAGCGAACATTTAAATCCAACAACCTACGATTCCTACGTGTTAATGTATTCCCAATTCCTTTACTTCGGATACTTTGACATCCCTAGTGTGTCACAAACCTGTTACAAGCCTTATGCATTCTTAATAACGTCCTTATTCCCATGGCTAACGGACCTTAACATATTGAGAATAATTTTGGACGTTTTCCATATCTCAACTCTATTTGCATGCCATTATGGTTCACCTTTCAATGAAGTGTAAGTAATTTTTAACCAGGGTTAGGAGTCTCGTAAACGTCAGAGCGTCAAGGCACAGCTCTCACTCAGGCTTATTACGTACCTAGTGTAATAATGTGTCGTTTATTTTAGGGTGCCTGTATTATGGACGCGTAAATCTTGGCTCTATGTGAGCGTGAATATTTCAAATCACCGAAATAACGATTACTGTGGTAATAACTTTGAATGTAAAAAAGGGAGCTTACATTTGCTTGGTTGTACCTATTGCTACGAAACTTATATTCTACCTAGGAACAGGAATTTATATTGGTATTCATAAAATTCTTCCTCAATCTGCGATATTTTTTCGGTATTCCAAAATATTCTTTAGGTAACTGTAATATTAGATGAGTCGGTTCGAATCTTCGAATACAACAATAAGAAATAATAAGCGAGGTATCGGTAAATGAAAAAGTATTTCTGTATTAAAATACGGTATATACGATCCATGTCTAGGACTGACGTAAGTCATTTACCAGTAGACAGCGTACAATCGTAGAGAAAAACCTCAATATATTAACTTATTACATACAACCATACACACTAGACCAAGAATATATAATACTAGCTGTACCTGTGACTTCTTTTGCATGGTAATGTGGTGGGAATCGATGCATTTCTTCAGTTGGACATAGGAAACTGCATGAGTTCTTATTTAACCTATCAAGTAAAACTTTGAACCCGTTAAAATTTGTCTTTATCTGTCACTCAGATATTTTATTTATCAAAGTAATTTTAAGTTATATGAATAAGAGGATAAAAGTTAAGTAGATGTTTGTGAGCTTCTTCTCTACATATTTTTAACACTGTTTTATATTAAATAAACGAAACACCTGATGACTGAAATGGACCCGAGTCATTCCGACTCTCAGGTAAACATGTGTCTAGGAATTAATAATATATATATTATATTTTCGAGTACCAGTATCATGTCTTGTATGGACAACTTTTCTATACACTCAAAAACTGTCATGTCAAAGGGCCCGTAACATCATGCTTTGCGGGTCTTAGATTTTTTTTGGGTGGCGCCTTAGAGAAACCCGACCTTTAACTTAGGCAACCTTTTACGTGTCCAGGGTTTGCTTAGGCAACCTAATTGAAAAAAAGTTTAATTTCATTTAAGTAATAAATAACAGATGAGTATATAAATATTTACTCGGTCAACTTTTTAAACCAGGCAACCAAACCCAAAAAATTTACTTAGTATTTTTTTATTTAACAACTTCGGTCCAGGGTTTAGCTAGGCAACAAATATTATAATTATATTAGTTATCATAAAATACCAGATGAGGCTATATACTTACGTCTTCAACGTATCTTTGCCTAATTAGCAGTCGTTCTTTTGTAAAACATTTGTCTTAATGAAATAGGTATACATATATAATCTCAAAATAGACACGTGAAAAAACCCAAAAATGTGTCTTTAAAGACTGCTGTGCTATGATCTCGTGGTGCCAAGATAAATTGCTTGGAGGTCATAACTTCTTCCAACAATTCTCCGAATTAAAAATATAAAATATAAATTGGATACAGATGCTCTAAGGAAGCGTCATTTTAAATAAAGCAGAAGGCGAATTCAGGTAAGGTCGTTTACAATATACAATCAATATTTATTTGCTCCTGTTACACTGTACCTATACACGAAATACGAAACCGATTTAGCACTTCTCCACAAGTACTTTCGATGAAAAGTTTGATACTTAAATAATTTTAAACAATAACCTTCCATAATAAAAAAAAATATATATATATATTAAGGGACAATCTTCACAAATCGAGCAAGCCCCATAGTAAGCTCAATAAGGCTTGTGTTACGGGTACTAGACGACGATATATATAATATATATAAATACTTAAATACATAGAAAACATCCAAGACTCGGAAACAAATATTCATGCTCATCACACAAATATTTGCCCTTACCGGGATTCGAACCCAGGACCTTCAGCTTCGTAGGCAGCGTCACTACCCACTAGGCTAACCGGTCGATAATGTCAAGTAAATGTCAGTTTAGCGACGACATTTACATTTGTCAAGATAACACAAGTAGCGTTTCAGTAATTTATGCATATTTAATATTCACCGGCCGCCGTAATCCCCGGCCAAAACCTATGTGCCTTCTAAATTACACAAAGTTTTGTTATGTTATGGTGTAGGCGTTTCTTTATTACTTATTATTTTTAGGTGTAAATGTCCTTGTTATTCGTAAAAAAAACATTCCAGTGTCGGCATTCCATCCGTGATATTTAACAAAATGAGAATGACAGAGATATGAAAGTGATGTACCCTTCTCTTAAATATCGTGGTAAAACACCGGCTAGGCAACATAAACTTTGAATCGATTGAAGATTCATCAAAATTACTTCCTTTCAGCTCTGCCGTTGAAGCGCTCATTGCCTAGCGGCGCCTGGGTGTCGGAAACGATAACGCAGGTTAAGCAAATTTAATTTAAATGAGCGCTTCCGTGCTTGGAAGGCACGCCAAGCAGTTGATCCCAGCTGCTGTCTGTGACAGTAGTCGTTAAGCCGAGTTAGAGGCCTTCGGGCGGCTTAAGAACTTCTAACAGTCGAGTTGCCCTTTCACTTGACAAAGCTCTGCCATAGTCTGACAAAACTAGGAAGCTGTTAAATAGGATGTGGTTTAATTTAACTCAGTTCAGGTTATTTTAAAATAGAACCCAATTTGGATCCCCGGAAAATAGTATGCAAAGAAAAAAAAAAGTGAGAAAGGTCGAGAGGTTCATTAAAACTCCGCATGAGCGGGTAATGCGAGTTGAAGTGTTTTGCCGGAGTCCACTGGGTAACTCAACATGCACTGCTTTTTATACAGCGATAGTGGCAAACAAGCTTACCTGGCAAGCGGGCACCGTAGTCTATGGACGAGTGGCAACTCCTAAGGCATGCATAAAAAGATGACAGCTACATCTACACTATAATATACATATATGTATTTACACTAACATTATAAAGAGGAAAGATTTGAATGTTTATTTGTTTGTTTGTATTGAATAGGCTCCGAAACTACTGGACCGATTTGAAAAAATATTTTACCATTAGAAGCCGACATTATCCCTGATGAACATAGGCTACTCCTTGGTTCTATAATTTGTCGCCGAAAAATGGATTGCCGATTATCACTTCGCAACCAACTTTTCGCATAATTTCAATTCGCCGAATGATCATGTGTCAACTTATCAAAAGGTTTAGTTTTATTTCCCAACCTCACGGTTACCAACTGTATGCTTGGCCTTTTTTTCATAAAGTCACTTTTCAAAATGCCACCTTTCGGGTAGCAGAATGGTTCAGTTTGACTAATATACATTTCATCGTATAACGCTTACCAAATGTTTCATTTAGTAACTATGTAACATATGTATAAAGTGAGTAAGCGCAACCGCCCACTTGTTTTTATGATAAGGAAGGTACTTACCTGAATGAATCGCATCATTGGAAATAAGTGTTTACATCATTACTTTTGGGCGGTTGGAATGTATGTCGTGTGTGTTTTGTTTTAAACAAACACCCGCCAATTATTTTAACCTAACCTAACCGCCAGCGTGTCGACGTCAGCGGGGTGCCTATTTCCGTTCTAAGGGACACAAGCTAACCCTAACCTAACCTACAAATAATACCACTGTTACGATGCTTTTTTTACTGCGGGGGGCTTCGCTCCCCAGCCCCCTTTTAGGATGGCTTCGTCCCCCCATCCCCTCTTCCATCCTTGTAACTTATATACACGTTGAATAAAACTATGACTATTTTATGCTGGTAAAAAGTTGGCTAATGTAAGAAAAGGGAACTGTTGCACCGACGAAACGTTATTCGGTTAATAGTTGTTTGTCCAACTGAAAGATTTGCCAAATGATAGGTATGCCAACCATTTTAAGTCATTATAATAATCGACTTTACAATAATTCTACCAAATGAAACGTTGTCATACAAAAATTTGCCATCAGTTAGTTGTCAAAGTGAATCATCGGCAAAAAGTTGGCTAGCAAGTGAAATTCGGACATAACAAATTCGGAGAAAAGGCAGAACCCCATCTTTTTCTAAACGGCAGACAATCGGTTGAAATTTTTTATGGGTATTTCGATGGTTTCCTGTATAATTTATTGAATCAGGCGTTACTTTGCGGAAGTCCATGATATATTAGGAGAACAATATTTCTTTGCTATTCCGCTAAAAAACGTGCTGGTCTATTAGTGAAGATAAGATGCAACTATTTGCGTAAAAACATGCAAAAAATTACAGCAAACCACCACCAATAATGACAAAAACCTCGACACGTGTTTCGCCTCTCTACGAGGCATCATCAGGAGATGCTGGCAGGAGATGTTGCTTGCGCCACGTCCACTGAGCAAAACAGCTCAGTGGACTAATAGACCAGCACGTTTTTTAGCGGAATAGCAAAGAAATATTGTTCTCCTAATATATGGTTTCCTGTATGATTTAAAAATGCAATTGGACCCGGTAGGTAGCGCTGCTGTCGGTACCTATGTAAACTACTAAACGACTTTAATGATTGGGTTGAAATTTTGTATGTGTATTTCCATGGCTTCACAGACACGAATGTATTATGCCTACCTAATCTATCTTTCTATACATATTTAAAAAAAGAACCGCCGTAATGTATGTACCGTACGCGCATATTCACAACGATAGCAGCAAATGTCTTATTTTTTTTAATGGAAAGCGAAGTCCGGGCATAATTAATGATTATCATAACCACCAATTTACATTAACCTTATTATTTAAGCAACTTTTCAACTCGGTCTCAACTCTGGAAGATAATTATTTCCTCGCGTTTTCGCAATAGCAAAACACTTGCTCGGGCAATAATGCTAATTTCGCCACATCGTTAGTAAGTACCAGATCTATGTCTAAATTATTATCTCGTGCTTGACCTAAATCTCGGGTATGTGTCGAAATCAATATTAGCTAAAGTTAACCTATTTATTAAAGAGGAATCCATAATTTGGCGCACATTAGACGGTTAAAACTTGCCCTGAATTTGTGAACTGAGAGAGGAACATTTTTGTAACTCGACTACGAAGTAATAGATAAGTATTTCCGGATTTTATACAATCTTGGTATATATTTTGTAATATTGGGGTCATGTCACAAGATTGGTGACGTAACAATATATCCCTGGTTGGCAAAAATAAAAGCATTAATTGTGTAACTCTTTACAATTTTCTACCAGACCGCGGGCATAATACCACGACAACTGCCTCTCTAGGTATAAGGTGTTGTGTTCTTGGTGGTGAAGGGCTTCAGAGCCCCGGAGGATGCACTGTATTGAGAGCAAGGAACCTGAATTTGTCTCTAGTTGAGTACAAAGAATGTTCAAATCAAAAAGTGGCTGTGACATACGGACGGACAGACAGACAGACAGACATGAGGAATCCAAGGGTTCCGTTTTTTGCCATTAGGCTACGGAAAAAAAGGGCTGGCAACGCTTTTGGAACTCAACTGATCGATTCGAAAGCGGATAAGCTTCGGTGCATACCATCATGCAAGCTGTATGTTTGTATGCATCTGTCGTAGTATAAAACAATCCTCTTTACCATTTGTCTTCTAGAACAATCAGAAAATCCGAAATTGTTGTGAAGGTAAACATCGTTTCAGTTCGTTAAACCGTAACTTTTAATCAATTTAGAGTTGCGACAGTAATTAAAAGTGGTCTAGTTGCGAAGTTCAATGACCAAAACACGATTGAAATATTAGAAGCAATACCATTACTCAAAAAAAACATTTGATATTTGACTAAAAGCTTGTCGTGATGAGATTGAGATGCAGGTATGAATAAAAAAATTAACTAATCGCCACAAATCTGTGGTTACTGCCCTTTAGTCGGTTTTTGCTCGAGCCGTACTTTATATAGTTCGCAATTTTACCGTCGCAAATTTTTACTGTTTACCGGTGTGGATAGCAAACTGCGAAGATTACTGCTTAAAAAAGTAATAAAACTTAAGTAGCCCTAAGTCACCCCAATCTACACAAGTAGCATTTATACCACCATCTGAACAATTTAATTGACGTTAAGTACGTCATTAGCACAATCTTTTTTAGAAATTTTTAGTGAAACACAAGAGGGGTTAAAATCCTGAAAACGGTTCTTTCACTGTGAAAACGAATAAAATATGCGGGACCGGAACATGCGATGTTTCGTGACACTCTTGTGTCACTTGTTTTAATTTCAGTTAATAACCTTTGGACAAACATTCTGCACGTGGTAATTTTTTTATCAGAACTATACAAGCAGGCCTGTTGGTTATAGTCATTTCATAAAAACGTAGGAATATTTAAGTTTTTTCCTGTAAAATATGCCCAAATTAAACCGGCTTACTTTCTGTGCTTAAATTCTCTCGACGAGTAATTGTTGAATGTGCAAAAAATAAAACAGTTGAAAGGATAGCTTGCAGCAAAAATTTTACTTTTGATACATTTATTTTATATTAGCGACCCGCCTCGGCTTCGCACGGATACTATATAATACATATACACCTTTCTTTTGAATCACTCTATTAAACAAAACCGCATCAAAAGCCGTTGCGTAGTTTTATAGATCTAAGCATACATAGGGACAGACAGCGGGAAGCGACTTTGTTTTATACTATGTAGTGAAACATATCAACCGAAAGACGTCCACTGCTGGACGTAGGCCTCCCCCAAAAGTGCCACAATGACCGGCCCTGCGGCACCCGCATCCAGCGGACTCCCGCGACCTTCAACCAGGTCATCGGTCCATCTGGTAGGACCTACCCACGCTGCGCCTTCCGGTACGTGGTCGCCACTCGAGAACCTTTCGATGGTTAGCTGGTAGAGATTGTCATATGGCATTACGATACACAAACACATACCTTGCAAAAGTGCTCCGTGGTTGCCATAGTCAGTTACTTCTGCCCTCAGATCAATCTCATCAAAATCCTCGTTAATACGCCTCAGAGATTGGGACAGAGTAGCGCGGTTTTTCAGTTTTTTGAACATTATCACTATTTTTTTAATTGACCAAGATCACAAAACGAAAATCAATTTTATCAGAAGCACACCTGTGCCACCAAAAAAACTTACTTTAAATATGGATAAATATGGATATTTAGAATATATCCGAAAAAGTCACACAAACGCAGAGTAAGTTAAAGTGCAACGCGTGCTAAAGCGTGTGCCTACACTAAAAAAATATTTGGCAGCAACCGAACAGGAAACACCTCGGTTCGGAAACCGCACATTAGGGAAAAAAATTACATTATTATTGAACAAAAAATCCAGACCTTGAATGGTTTTGTTTAACCTAAACAAATCTATTTATATGTCTCGATCAAGTTAGCGCTGTACATGCCGCTCATTGTAATTTTCTAGTTAAAGGTTCTTAAGAATCCTTACTCCTACAAACGAGCGTATTTAGCAAAATGCTTCCTTTTTCATTCAAGATTACGACGTAACATTAGTACCTATTTACGTGCTATGTGCCTAGGGTGACCAGATGTCAGGAATTTTCCGGACATGTCAGGAATGCGGCCGGAAAAGGGAAATGTCAGGAATTTTCGGCAAATAAATGAAACAATAAAATTTTACACACTGTAAACTTTTATTTTTAATCATAATAACAAAAAAAGTAAAGCCACAAGTAGGTACTTAGGAGTTTCATAAATTGTAACTTATAAATAATCGTAATTATCTTTTTACGATATAAACATAAAAAAGCGGCCAAGTGCGTGTCGGACCACGCACAACAAGGGTTCCGTGCCTATTAAAAAGGTCGTTTCGTTACTGAAATCTTATGGCACTTACATCCTTTTCTTTAAGGAAGGCAGTTTTTTAGAAATATCTCGAAAACCTTTGAAACGATCTTGTTCAAAACAATTTTCACTGAAAGAATTTAATAAGCCCAATTTCCATGATTTTTTCTTATTTTTTTAAATACACGGTTCAAAAATTAGAGGGGGGGGGGACACAATTTTAGAGACTTTCGGGCCGATTATCTCCGACTCTATTCATTTAAGTCAAAAATATTGCTGAGAAACCAAGGCCTATCGATTGATGTGCCAAACGTGGGCTTGTAATGAAAAATGTTTTTTTGACTTTCAGTTTTATGGAGTACACCCCTAAAAAATTTTTTTTGTAATTTAATTACAAAGCTATGTAGCGGCTAACATAATACACCCATCCTCGAAATTTCATTCAAATACACCTTACAGTTTTCGAGTAAAATGCCTGTAGCATACGGAGGGACAGGCGGACAGGCAGACAGACAGACAGACAGACATGACGAATGCATAAGGGTTCCGTTTTGCCATTTGGCTACGGAACGGAACCCCTCAAAATGGCCCATGATGTAATACGCCGCGAGCGCGAGCGAGTCAAGCTCGCGTCAGGAATTTTGGCCGAAAATCAGGAATTTTGTCAGGACTTTTGAAATTTGTATCTGGTAACCCTATATGTGCCCCGCCCACTGCCACTTAAGTTTAGCGATCCGTAGGACTATATCGGTTACCTTGGTTCTGCTGCGGATATCCTCATGGCTGATGCGATCACGCAGAGAAACTCCCAACATGGCCCTCTCCATTGCCCTTTGGGTGACTTTGAGCCTTCTTATGAGGCCCATAGTAAGCGACCACGTTTCAGTGCCATATGTCATCACTGGCAACACACACAACCGACAAGGTGGACTGATGACCTGGTAAAGGTTGCGGGTGGCGCAGGACCGGTCACTTTGGCACTCATTGGGGGAGGCCTATGTCCAGCAGTGGCTTTCGGCTGACATGATGATGATGATGATGATTAGTATTTATTCAAAAACTGATAACGTACTTAAATAATTAATATAAAACAAACGTATGTACTTTATTAATAGCTAATCATAACAGCAACACTTTAAATTACGAATCCTAAAACCGTGCAAGAGACATAACGTTAGCCGTGCGTTAGCCCAACGAGGACCATTTATAATTATAACACAGCGTTGTCGGCTTAAGTCGTAAACGAGGTAAGTGCCAGCGTGAATTTCTCTCGACGTCTCATTTTTAATGCAGAGTGCCCACTGACCTAGGGGTCTATTGCAATTAAGCTATTAAATCGGAATCGGTGGTGTATTTTATTTATTAGAGGAAACATTTTGTTGACAGCTAGCACGGTACATATGTAAGCTAAAGTTACAAGTTGGTACCTACCCGACCGGAGACAGCATCAGCAGACGACGTGTCGCAGCGACACGACTTTTAGTTTCTATTTTCTTTATATTTGCTTTATAGGCGGTGCATTGGAAATTATCGCGTGCTTTGAAACGCCGTCCTGACTAGATTAAGAATCAATAAGGTCTGATTTTCAAATATATGTTTCACATTCAGATTCAGATTCAGATAATTTTATTGGTTAAAGTACAGGTACATTTTTTGTTTCTTGACGATCTGATTGTTTATCTGATTGTATAGATACATGATTGCTTAAAATTTTCTCTATAGAAAAAAAAAACAAAGTTGGGTCTGTATTTTCCTTTTTTTACTCAGCCTACTCAAACGATACATTGTTTTCGGTTTAAAGATCTTTATTTCTCAAAAGAATAACAATAATTCACTTATATGAGAAAGTACAACATACAAAGTTCATAATATTTATAAACTTAAGTAGGTAATAAACTATAAAACTAGTGAGCACAGTAAATAAAAATGTATGGTATGGACGGGTAGAACAATAATTACAATACAGTGTTGCAGTGCACAAAGATAACGCTGCGTAAGCGCAGCCCGGCTCGAGCGCACTTGTGTTGCTGTTTGCGCGTGTTATGTGTTGTTGTGTGTTTATTTAAGTTATGTGTTTTACGACACAATCAAGTTAAAACTTGGGAGACCATGGAGTCCGGTTCTACACATTCTGAATCATAATTAACAGTTAAATTTACGACAAACTGCATAACAGTTTGTAAGCGAACATCAGCCAATTGCAATCCACTGCAATGCTAGACGTAGGCCACCCCCAAGGTACGCCACAGGACCCGCTCTCCCGTTTTCGCCTATCCAGAGTCTCCGTATAAATGTATCCCTGCTACCATTAGTAATTATCTCAAGTGGAAGTTCCCAGAAGTATAATTAGGTTGTGCGGGGACACTTCAGCCGTATAATTTATAGAATTAGCGGGGCTAAGCCGTAAGAAGGTAATTACCAGTTTACTCAGCCAAGAGTATCTGATATAATATTAATGAGGACCAGCACTAATATTTTCTTTGAAATAATAATGTTGACTTCTGTCTACGTCTGTCTGTAAGATTGATTGCACACTAAGTATTAAGGTAAATGAAATATTTTTGGTTGCGTTTTCAACTAACTAAATATCAAAAAAGAATACTTACACATCAATTAAAACAAAACCGAGAGACACAGAAAAACTCTTCACTGCCTATTGTATCATATACGAAACCAACTTTGCTATTTCAATTTTGTATTAAGCAGTATGCTAACGAAATTTATAATCTTCAAATTAAATAAAAATTTTAATCAGTTCCATCTTACACGCCTTCCTAAAGAGTTGTAAGAGGGAACTGATTGAAAGATTTAGTGGCCGAGAGAGATTGTTCCAATAGCTAAGTTGGTTAGGGCGATGCATGTGCGGTCGATGGTTCGAATCCGGCTCAGAGTACACAATTTCTAACTTCTTCCTAATTTGAAATTTAAAAAAATGTTTTGTTTTCCTCCTCCATCCTCTTAACACAAACGCGACATACAAATACATATAAATACAAACATGTATGTACACAAGTTTCGAGTACACGCGTAATCTAATTTGTTACAAAAAAAAATTAGGTCTTATGTAATGTCGGTATTGTGTAGATACTTAAAATATGCATTGTATATGTCACCGTTAGATTGTAAATACTGTCAGTTTATAAATCTGACTCGCGATATGTGTGATAATAAGTATCTAAAAATTGTGAAATGACAATATAGTTTAAAATTGTACGTATTATATTGCGTTAGTTTATGATCTACTAGCTTTTGCCCGCGACTCCATCCGCGTTGAACTCGTTTATATCGCAGCTCCATACAAACTTTTACCCCCCCATTTTACCCCCTTAGGGGATGATTTCGGGGATAAAAACTATCTTATGTCACTCGTCATCCCTTCAACTATCTCCACTTAAAAAATCACGTCAATTCGGCTCTCTGTTTTGCCGTGAAAGACGGACAAACAAACAAACACATACACTTTCGCATTTATAATATTAGTATGGAATATGGATCTATCTCAAAACGTCAAATAGTGAACAAAGGTGAAATTGGCATGCTACGAAATGCATATCTACTCAAAGACTAAGGCTGCAGTTGCTCGAAGAGCAAACCATTAGCTGCCCATGCGCCTCCAACCGTGTGCAAAGATTACAGAAATACTCGCGAGATAAAATATAGTATAACAGGTGCCGAAGATAAGGCCCTACATACAAACTTACAAAGCAACAATCTTTAACTATTACTTACTATGTAGAGATACTTAAAGATAAAAATCGAGATGAATTTGCTGTAATGTCAACATTATATGAATTCCCATAATGATGTATCCTGTAAAATGCGGACTGCCTGCTTTCACGCAAAAGGTGTGTTCCAGATCTTTGGATCTCTAGGTATTTTTGTGACATGCTGCAATCTAATACGATAGAATAAGCAAACGAAAATCTCTACTTCAAATAGCAAAATTTAATAAGTCCTCGGTGACATCTACGCCGCATTGATTGTCAAGAATCGCGTGGTTTTCCTAGATCCCGTCGTCGTAGATCAAAGCCAAGATCCCTTGGTTTTTCTGAGTCGCCCTCGCAAGCGTAGGTGCCCACTAGGCTGTAAGTGTGTTAAAAATCGGTGGCATTGTTGGGTCGTGTGCCCTTGTATAAGTAAAATAATTAAGTCATAATCACCGTAGATGGGGAATACCGTACGT
Source organism: Epinotia demarniana (assembly GCA_945867215.1). Lineage (NCBI taxonomy): Eukaryota > Metazoa > Arthropoda > Insecta > Lepidoptera > Tortricidae > Epinotia > Epinotia demarniana. The sequence goes on along the minus strand of OX244261.1, from coordinate 37,526,731 downwards.
AAACACGGCAAGTAGCTGCTTAACATACAAATGGCTCAACTTTATGGGACGAAATCTCACGTTTATATGTCGGAGAAGTTTTCGGTTGAAGCTCGTCAGTCAGCTTGGGATAAGTTTTTTATTCACCTAAGCTTCTGAAATAGATAGTTTGTATGGGACCATATAAACGTAATAAATATACAATCCGCTGAAGATAGAAATAACTGTTTACAAACATACACACTTCTATACGGGGGTGAATACAGCTCACTCACTTTATATTTGGACCAAAAGTACCCCATTGTACAGGGTGTCCCAGAATTTGACGTCAAGCCGTAAACGGATGATAGACCAAGTCATAACCGTTAGAGACCGTTTACGGCTTGACGTCAAATTCTGGGACATCCTGTATATATTTTTTTATCGAAATATATTTGACATTGTGTGTATCTAAGCACTTTATTGAACACAAGTGCAGCCACCTTGCATTCACATCCGACTAGACAAACGCGAAAAATATCTAACACGCGCACGTGGCTCAAGAAATAAAGTTTAGTCAGATATGTTCGAGTGCCTTGTACTATCTTATAATATTGCAGGTACCTACACAATAGCAGGAGCATATGAAGGGTCCACGGAAAGAACATGCGTAATTTTTTTAATTCGTGTAACCGGATCGGTGAAATAGTGATTGTAATTTCAATTAACGTATCAGTACTAACGCACAAAATATATTGCAATACGAAGTGAAGAACTTAAATTGACTTCCCATTATGTAAAACAACACGCAACGCACCCGCAAACCGAAATGTTTAGTTGTTTACGGCTCCCACGGTATTCGCGCCCTTATAGTGAGGGTGTGAATTCTTTTATTACGCGCCCACAATTGTTTTACGTTATTGGGGCAGGTGCCAGTGGAATTTAGCGGGCGTTTGGTCGTAGAATATCGAAAGAGAGGAAGAAAATCGGTACACGCACTCATTGCGACCGCACGCATCCCAAGCTAAGTTCACTTCGTTTCATATCGTTTCCACCGGTTCTCAAACTGTTCACAATGAAGTGTGGTATTTGTAATGATGACGTCATCGACAGTGCGCAGTGTTCGGTATGTAGGTTAGACATCTGTTTCTCCTGCACAAACATTTCCGAGACAACGTACAGAAAGTACGGAGCGGACCGGAAGGCGTCATGGAAATGCCATAAATGCCAAAAGACCAGGAGTGATGCACCTCTAGCCCAACCAAAACCTACAGATTTACAGACTGTCATGAGTGTATTAAAAGATATGGAAAAAAAGCTAACGTGCCTTCCCGAATTGGTTCGGGACATGGGAATTCTGAAGACTGAACTGTCTGATGTTAAGGACTCCTGCAGCTTTACGAATACGAAGCTAGAAGAATTTTCCGCGCGGTTGATCGAGACCGAGAAGAAGTTCGTTGAACTGGAGGACGTTAAGAGTAAAGTCCAGGTGCTGACCAGTGAAATTACTGTGCTGAAGGAAGAAAACGCAAGAAATAGTCAACAAATGCGACTTAACAATGTTGAGATAAAGGGAGTTCCGGTCAAAAAGAACGAAAACCTTTTCTCGATACTGGGGAATATTAGTTCTGCACTGGACTTTGCAATCGATAAACATCAGGTTAATTATATAGCGAGGGTTCCGGTTCACAACTCCAATGAAAAGTCGATTGTGATCAACTTCTTAAATCGTTACATGAAAGAGGACTTCGTCGCGTCGGCTCGTGAGAAGAGAAATTTAACGGCTGAGGAGATTGGGTTCCAGGGGAATACGCAGAGGGTATATATAAACGACCACTTGACCCCCGAAAACAAAAAGTTACTCACCCTAACTAAATCTACACTTAAGCAGAAACACTACCTCTACGTGTGGGTCAGATTCTGTAAGATTCATGTGCGGAAGGATGATAACTCCAAAGTTATTATAATAAATAATGAGCGTGATTTAAACAGATTACTCTAAGTTGTTATATTTGCGATTTAATGTGTAGTTTAATAGCATATTTTGTTTATTTAATTCGGTCGGTCGAAAGTTTGAACACCGCTGACCGGCCGACCCGGCATATCTATTGTTTAACGCTCGGCCTTATCGCTAACCGAACCAGTTGTTGGGAATGCACGACGCGCTCACTTAAACATGCTTATCTCTTTCTGTTGCACTGCTTAAATAATTTGCTAATCCTTCATAAGCTTGGTTTTTTTCCTATGTTTGACTACAAAGTAACAATACGCCTTTTATTGTTCTACAACCCGCTATTCAAATTATTGACGTGTTTTGGCTGTATGCATTATTCTAAATATTCATTTAATTTATCAACTACGCAATTTTACCTTAATTCACTACTTAAATGGCTAACGTAGATAATTATCCTTCCATATACTACCAGAACGTTCGGGGGCTTAGAACGAAAACATTCACATTCTATCGCAATTTAAGTTTGGCGTCTTTTGACATAGTTGTTCTAACCGAAACATGGCTAGTGGACGGAGTTTTGGATTCCGAATTATTCGATGATAGGTATGTTGTGTGGCGGCGCGATCGGGACATCGGTATTACGGGGCTAAGTCGTGGTGGAGGCGTAATCATAGCTACCCGCCGTGCGCTGACGGTAACACCGCAGCTGACTTTCCAGTCATCTGCAGAGGATTTGTGGGTTACGCTTACACTCAAGGATAACCAGAGTAGGCTAGTTAAAGTGCATCTGGGCGTGTTATATTTGTGTAAACAAAACAATGGATTTACTTTTTCGCAGCAGTTAAATAATTTTCTGAATAATCTGAGTAGTATAGTGTTAAACAACCCTAACGATAAATACTTGCTACTTGGTGATTTTAATATGAGTAATATCGTATGGTCAGTGCAAGACTCCGCCACCGGTCCCTCTAATTACGTAAGTACTGATGAGTGCAGTTTTATTGACGAACTTCACGTTCTTAATCTTAATCAGTATAACCGCGTTTTAAATCGTTTTGGCAAGATGTTGGATTTAGTTTTATCTAATGACCTTGTAAGTGTGACTCACTGTACGAATCCCTTAGTACCTATTGACCCATATCACGAGCCATTCATTGTTAAAATAGAGTATATCACGATGGATCCTTTGCAATCAGCTCCCTTAGTAAAATACTTATGGAACAAAGGTGATTATGTGAGCATCAATAGCGAATTAGCATCCATATCATGGGAAGTCGAGTTTTCTAGCCGATCACTAGACCAATCACTAGATTTCTTTTACATGACCTTTCACAGGCTCAGAGATAAATTTGTACCTAGTATAAATATTAAAAAAGAAAATTATCCTGTGTTTAGTTTTTCTTTGAAAAAGGCTATTAAAGAAAAATATAAATATTTAAAAAAATATAAAATATACAAAAATATATCTGACCAATTATCATATAATGTTTTGAGGGACAGAGTTCGTAAATTGGAACAGGAATGTTTTACTACCTTTGTGCGTAGTTCTGAAAAAAATATTACTAGTAACCCAAAACAATTTTGATCATTCATAACGTCTCGATCATCATCTCACGGTTTGCCCAGCAGCTTGAAATATGGTAACCAGTTAGTTAATACAGGACCAGAAATTTGTGAAGCTTTTTCGGGGTATTTTTTCACCAACTTCTCACCATCAACTAACTCTACTACTAACCAGTCGTATGTTTCTAATACTGAGTCAATTGCAAATTTGAATTCAATTGAAGTCGACCCGGAGCTCGTCACCACCTTACTGCTTAAGTTAGACCCCTCCAAGTCCGCCGGCCCGGATCAGCTACCTGCGCAGTTTTTGATTCAATGTGCGAAAACCCTAGCAAGGCCGATAGTCTTACTTTTCCGACGGTCCTTCTTAGAGTGCACTATACCTTCGGTATGGAAATCAGCATTTATCACCCCTGTTCATAAAAAAGGGCCGAAAACTGACGTGTCAAATTACAGACCCATTTCTAAATTATGTATCTTATCAAAAGTGCTTGAAAAAATTGTATTCCGTCAAGTTTATGATGCATTGAGTAATTTGTTTAATGCTAATCAACATGGATTTTAGCGCCGCAGATCGACAACATCTAATCTTATTTTATTGAACGAATATGTAACTGATGCTATGGACAGCGGTTTCCAAGTAGATGTTATATACACTGATTATAGCAAATGTTTCGATAGAATTGACCATAAATTACTTTTATCAAAATTAAATTACATAGGAATAAATGGGGATTTACTAAGATGGTTTGCATCCTATATCGAGAACAGGTCTCAGGCTGTGGCCGTAAATAATTATATATCTAGTTGGGTCACTGTTCCTAGTGGGGTACCTCAAGGATCCTTATTAGGGCCATTGCTTTTTAATATTTTTGTTAATGACATCGATAAATGTCTCCGGCACTCGAAACTCTTGTGTTTTGCCGATGACATGAAAGTTTTCTTAAAAATAAAATCAAATGAAGATTCGATGCTACTGCAGTCTGACCTCGCGCGCCTCGACGATTACTGTCAATTAAACAAATTAGATTTAAATCCTTCTAAATGTTTTGCAATTACCTTTTCGCGCCAACGTAATTTAATTGATACCACTTATGCCTTAAAGGGTCAATTCCTTCAAAAAGTGCCATTTATGAGAGATTTGGGTGTCATACACGATTCTAAACTAATTTTTGACAATCATATTAATAATATTATTAGTGGGGCTTTAAAGGCTTTAGGTTTCATAATGCGTACTTCGGTCCACTTCACTCAGGCTAAGACAATTAAAGTGCTATATTGCTCTTTTGTCAGAAGTAAGTTAGAATATGCATCTCAGGTCTGGAACCCTTGCTTTAATACGTATATTGATAGGATTGAACGCATCCAGCAAAAATTTGTTAAATATCTTTGCTTTAAATTAAAACTTCCCTACAGTTCTTCCAATTACCTTAACATTTGCAAGCGTCATCACCTTGTTCCATTGCAAAAACGCCGTGAAATAGCAGATATCACTTATCTTCTGAATATCACTAGTGGCTCAATCGACTGTCCTGAATTGCTAAGTAAACTGTGTTTCAATACCCCCACACGTTCTAAAAGGTACCACCCCCCGATAGCAATAAAAAATGCATCCTCCAAATATCGTCAGAATAGTTTCCTAACGCGTGCCAGTCGAAATCTAAATAAGTTGTCAAATGAATTTGATATAGATGTTTTCAACTGTAGAATCCCTAGCGTGAGACGTAATGTAGTGCAGCGATACTTTGAGTCTTTTGAGTGAGCGTGTTGCCTCCGTTATGTAGGTAATTAATTATAATCAATAGTAGTGTAAATCAATTTCACTTACCTTGTTTTACTTACTTTATTTTATTAGTAACTTGAACTTCAGCGTTAGAAGAATTTTTTTATTTTTATTAGTATTCTTCATGTGCGGTTGTGTTAAGTGCGCAACTTTAGTATCTAAGTACCTTTAGTTAAATAATATGTTACTACCTGTGAGTTCCTTTAATTGGCTTTCTGTTGCCTAGTAAAATTTGTTATTGTTTATGTCTTAGCTGTTGGATCTCCAAATAAATAAAATAAAATAAAATAAAATAAATCATTTATTTCACCCACACAAAGCCGTAATATCTATCGTAATATCAAAGCAAAGTACACATCTGCGCCAGTTCTCGTAAATGGTCGTAACACTCTCTATTGGGTTCTATGCATCATCACAGACAGGGCTTGTTGTAGCTAATAAGACCAATATCGCACTGACAGATCGATCGAAGCGCCAGGCAGTGCTCGGCATATAAACATCCTCCATGACAACTGACAGGAACCCCGTGAGGGCCGAGGAGGACAAAGCCAGCAAATAGGTATCTTATGCATACGAGGTAACGTCAAACCTGAGGTTCTGAGATAATCCGTAGGTTCTGTTAGTAGCCATAGTAATATGGCGCTTTTGTATATTTTTTTATTAGTACTTATTTTACTTTGATATCTGTATTGTGATCAAGTGAACAATCAATAAGATGTTAATTTGAACATTTATTCGTTTTAAATTGTAATTGAGAACACGTCAATAAGTAGTTAATACGAACACGTATAAATAACCTCACATACTCTATAATAGGAACTGTTATGCGTTGTCAGAATTCCCCGCGCCTCGAGGAAGGTTCAACGCGTGGCTCGTTCCTTAGCTGCTGCCTCCCGGTCGTACTCACATATATTATTCTTAATGAAGTACCTCGGCGTTCTCATTCCAAACTCTCAGATACATACCCTTAGGCCTTATTGAGCTAACTCCGACACTCTTTAACCTTAAAAGGTATTTTATTTATAAGTCCTCAAAAAGACGGCGGTGGTTAATTCTCTGACTTTGGATTGAATAATGCATGACCCATTAGGCAGCTTATTTTTATTACATTCATCTTTTATTTATGGCATCCGAATATTGCCTCAATAGCGGCTCTTTACATTGTTCAGTGCTTAAATTATTAATGAACTCTGAGCTTAAAATATTAATAAAATGTGTTTTTTCTTTATGTATTTTCCGGGCTTTTCTCAGTATAGAACCATGTGTTCTTAAATAATAATTATTTTAAACCTAATTGTATTCGGTGTAAGGTAATATTTCATTTGCGTAATGTGGATGTAATACTATTATACTGTTATGTGGTCCTATCAAACCAACTGAATCATGAACCACCATAGAACCTTGTTACAATCAACGAACATACGTAACGATCATATGACGTTAATACGTCAGTTAATTGTAACAAGGTTCCATGGTGGGTCATGATTCAGTTGGTTCGATGGTACCTAAATCGCACGCTAAATAAACGCATATATTTTTTATCACATGCTCCCGTAGCATATGGAATACTGTTACATGTATTGTCATGACACCGCAATAAATTCTCATATTTCTATTGATATGGCTACACGGTGTTTGTGCGGCAATATCAACCGAACAACTAAGTGCACTTTCCTCAACTGATTCCGTGGACTGGAAATGCAAAACATGCGCGGGTAGTGCTAGACCCAAACGCCTATCGTGCATCGTTCCCGACCCGGATGAAGAAGATAATACCGACGCCGATACGGAAACCGTGACCACCAACACAATCATACAAAACATACCTATCTAGAGATCTACGTCGCGAGGTGCGCGAGATAATACGCGAGGAACTACAAACCACCCTCCAATTCTATTCCGACAAGATCGATGATTATGAAAAAAAAAATTACGTCGTTTGAAACGACCACAAAAATGCTAGAAAATACCTACAGAGACCTGCAAAACAAATATAAAAACATGGAATTGAAATACCAAGCCATAGAACAAAAAAATAATTCCATGGAACAAAATCAGTTAGCTAATAGTGTAGAAATCTGTGGTATCGAAGAAACCGAAAACGAAGACGTCCTCAAAATCGCTAGTGAGATAGCCTCGAAAATAAAATGCAGCCCAAATGACATAACCGAGGCCTATCGTAAGGCAACCCGTACACGGCAACCACAGGGCCAGGCAACAGTCAGTTATATTCCCTACCCGCCTATCTTGGTACATCTGCGTAACGGATGTCGTCCGCGCTGGCTTGACGCTGCTAAAAATATAATTAGAAACCATGACACCTCTGACCAGGGTACTGAAGAGAAGCGAGAAAGCAACAAATTTCCCAAAATCTACCTCCGCGAGCCTCTGACGCCCTACAACTCGTATTTGTTATGGACGGCCAAAACGGAGTTGAAAAATACTAACTTATGCAAATATGTATGGCCAAAAGATGGACCAATATTGGCTAGGAAGGCAGAAAAAGAATAAACCTACAATATTCGCTCAGTGGAGGACATCCAGAAACTGAAACTACTACTACGAGTTAGCAATGGCCAACCCCCCCATGAGGCCTAATAGTGGCATACCTACATACCGCCAAGAACCTACTAGAATATTCTTAAAACATAACCAATGGCTAACTCCGACATAATAACACACATACAGGAAGGAAACTACGAACGATGGAACGACTTCCTAAGTATACCTAACTCTAACTGGAAAAAAAATCTTATCATATTTCATGTTAATATACTATCCTTAATCAAGAATTTCGCTCAACTGGAATTGATTGCGTACAACTGCAGTAGGCATTTAATTCACTTAATAGCTATCACAGAGGCTAACATTTCGGACCACAACAAACAGCTGTTCGAACTAAACAATTATGACATGTACACGGAGCTGCGAAGAAAAAGGAGAGGAGGCGGCGTAATTCTATACGTTCATCAAAGTGTCAAATTCGCCAGGAACACTATTCAAACGCTAAACTTCGAATGCATAACAGGAGAACTAGAATTTAACGGCACGAATCTGAACCTTACTGCCATCTACAGACCGCCGCAAACTAATCGCACCTTATTTACACAGGAGTTATCACGTTTGTTATCACAATACCCATCGATGAAACATAATAACGAAGTCCTGCATCGATCACATATTCGTGCGTAGTGTAAAGTGCAGTGATGTATTCACCGCCGTGGTAAACAATGCGCTGGCCGACCATCTTATAACCGGTTGCATTATCTCGCCGAGTGATATCGCGAACAAAGGACACAACCAACTGCAACTAATTAACAAGTTAGACAATAAGAAAGTACACTGCGAATTGAATAAAATAGACTGGAGTGTTGGTTTAAAATATGACTGTCCGAACGATATTATGAACTTTATTTCTGATCAATATAGGCACGTATACAGTGACTGTACCTACGTAGATAAGGTGCGAGCGAACAAAAGAATCTCATGTAAGTGGACTAATTATAAAGTAATTAATATGTGCAAAAAACGCAATGAACTTTACTATGTTTGGCGTAAAGATGAAAATAATAAATTAAAAAGATTGTTATATAACAAATACAGAAACAAGACTAATAAACTCATAGAAAATACTAGGAATAATTATATAAAGAATGAAATATGCAAAAACTTTAAAAATTCTCGTAAGGTCTGGGAAATTGTTAATAGAATTAGCGGTAGAATAACTAAATGTATAGACAGTATTATCATAAAACATTTCAAAGGTAGTCTACGAAAGTTATCAAACGAATTTGCCTCTGAGTTTCGGAATAATGTGAGGAACTTATGTAGTACATGTGATACTCCTCTGTTGGATAATAAACTATACTGTAACATACCTAATGTAGCGATGCGTCTTAGAAAAATAAATAACTCAACAACTTTTAATATTATAAAAAAGCTCAATGACAATAAAAGTCCTGGCTTCGATAAAATACGCGTTACAGATTTAAAATGCATAATAGATAAAATTACACCAGTGATTACCCATTTAACTAATTGTTGCATTAAAACAGGTACCTACCCTGATGAGTTGAAGGTCGGCCTCGTGCGTCCAATCCATAAAAAAGGATCTTATACGGACCATAATAATTATAGACCCATTACTATATTACCATGTATAGATAAAGTAATTGAGAGGTACATCGGGACTGAGTTACACCGATCCTAAGCGCGAATAAAATAATAAATGAAAAACAGTATGGCTTCCAGCGGAACCGAAGTACGTCTCAGTTACTAAACAAATTCACAGACGAAGTAAATAGATTTTTGAATGAAAAGAAACATGTAATTACTGTATTTATAGATTTCAGCAAGGCGTTTGACACCCTTAATTATAATACGCCATTTAGCAAGCTATGGCAGAATGGTATACAGGAGCCGACACTGAAACTGCTTCAAGATTACCACAACAAGCGACGTACAATGTTTAAGATAGGCGGCGAGCTCAGCGACCCGACGCGCACAGAGGAGGGCACAGCACAGGGGTCCATAGTTGGGCCGACCGAATACTTAATTTACGTAAACGACATGTGCAACATCTTCAGCGGGGCCTCCGTATACCAGTTTGCCGACGATACTTGCTTAATTACGGCACACTCGGACGTCAGTGAAGCACAAAAAATAATGCAACTTAACTTTAATCAACTTTGTAAATGGGCTCACGACGTAGGATTAGTAATAAACTCAAAAAAAACTAAAATGGTCCACATTCACTCTTCACATGTAAAAGAGGCACAGGTACCTAGAATAATAGCACACGAACACCATTGCTTACATAAGCCTACTTATAACTGTACTTGTGATGAACCTGAGTCGGTACCGAAACATATGTACCTAGGCCTGGTTATCGATAATAGACTCAATTGGAGACCGCACGTTGACCACATATCTTCCAAACTTAGATCAATAATGGCGCAAATGGAAATTCTTAAAAATAAATTACCATATAAAACACTGCGTATGTTGTACCTGTCACTTGCGGACTCCATTATTTGCTACGGCATAACCAGTTATGGGCGTACCTATAAAACCTACATAGAACAGATTTATAAGCTTCAACTCGCATTACTGAAAACAATTGTACCCCAGAAAATTAAAGATAGTCTTAAAGACAACCATTCGGGCATATTCAAATACTGCAAAGTAATTAGTGTATTCAACAGGTTTTGTTTCTCGACACTGACGGAAAGGACGTGAGGCTATACCCTACTTAGTAAAAAAAAACGCGCCCCGGTCACCTACGTAACTTAGATTACATGCGCTCATATGTTCTGCCTAGTGTAAACAATAACTACGGGAGAAGAACCAACACCTGTTTAATACCTGATATACTTAACAACCTACCCAAGCATATATGTAATGACTTACTAGATACAATTGATAACCCGGGGAAATTTCAATCGTTACTAAAAAAGTACTACCTAGAATGTGAAACCCAATTTACAATGTAAACTACGTTGTTGTTTGTTACATTATCACTGTTTACAACATACATAAGAGGTATAAGTACATAACATTAATTAATACTAGTGTAATGTTAATCTATTGTTAGTGCGGATCGATCCGTGCGATCTCGCCAGCTATTATATAAACCTACCAAGGTTTCCAATAGTGGCTAAGGAAAGAAGATCTTGTAAAATTAAACATATTGATTTAATAAATTAAAAAATATATATATATAAATCTCTCGAAATGCACTAAATATTACATACAATAAGGGTGAGTTGCACCAAACCGTCAATCAAATGGATAATTGTCTGTAGACAACAATTATCCATCAAAATTGTTAATGCTACGCTACCGCTACTACGAATATTAGTACGGTACGCGAACACTATAATTTGTCGTCAAACTAACATAAGTCCCAAGTTTGTTTTTTTTTTGTTATCAGCGAGAGTACATTAAGTACTAACAGCGAAAAATATTTTCTAGCAGTTTTTGATTTTGGTTTTCGAATAATTATTTTTTTTGTAAGGAACACTTGTAAAACTTTGCAAAGATTATACAAGTTATAGTTTTTTCCTATAATGCATCGCATTTGATTATTCAAACCTTGCATATCGTTTTCTAATAGTTTTGTCAAGAGATTACGTTAGCAAAACCGGAATTGATTTAAAATATTATAAATCTCCTAAAAGAATATTCAAGTGACTAGTGGCTACTAAAGTGTATTCATAAGTATTTAAAAAAATGGCCCCATTAATTTCTAACATATTTATCAATAGCATTTTTTTTAATTAGGAATAATATCTTGAAACCATTCTCCTTACCATAAAAGAAATCTCATAAATTCTCAAGTCGGTGTAATTCATTTTAGTTCTATCGAAGAATATATAAACACAAATTCTAACGGATTCGTCAATAGCTCTAAATTGTATTAGCTTATCAGTTATTATCCGTAATTTAAATCTTTCGCGCGCGACTCGCGCGATTCGTGTGCAGCGTGCTGCCGGCCGAGTACCTCGCCAAGGCCGATCGTCCGCTCAAACTTGTAGGTACAAACTTTAAGTACTTGATTGTACATTATATTTAGTTACTTAGTAGTTCTTTTCGGTTGAAATGACATAATTATCTATTTTATTTAACCAATAATAGCAAGTAAAGAAAGTTATATAGGGTTATTAGTATTAAACTTTCTTTAACTTTAATTTTATTTGTAGACTGAGAGTTGTTGTACTTATTTACTAGAGGTTTTCCAGGTCCCGATGTCATAATGATCTGGGGCCCGTTTCATGAAGCAACAAGTTACAAATTACAAGCGGAAATCTCTTTCTATCAAAAGGTATTGAAAAGAGACTTCCCCTTGTAATTTGTAACTTGTTGCTTCATGATACGGGCCCCTGATGTTACTAATATGAAGTAAGTACGGAAAATATAAACACAGGGTTATTAGTTATCTGTCTAATAGTAGTAGTAGGCAGTTAAATTAGGGTGCAGGTTGGGGGTAATCTCCGAAAATAGGTACCTTACCTACTCATTCGATTTCAAAGAATCTTTCAAAGTCCGATAAATTATTAAATTACCAATAACCCTCAGAAAAGTAGTTTTTCATCGATGTGGAAGAGGACTTTTTTTATTAATTAATACAAAAATCCGGAGTTATCGAAAATGTAGATTTTCGATGCACATTTCTTACATACGTCACGTAAACGATTTCTTTTAGTTTTGCGTGTTAAGTTTACATTCACGTTGGTTCATATTAAGGCGAAACTTTCTCTTTTATCATATTTAAAGCCAACCTTACCAAATATAATAACAAAATAGTGGAAGCCCCACAAGCCGAATTTCATAAGAAAACCGCAAATCGATGTACAGTTTAGCCGTTTGGCACACGTATACTGTCTAGAGGTCAAAACAATGTTTTTAACCCTCAGTTCCTAAAAAAAATCCCTTAGATATGAGGATATCACGTATCATTTGTGGTATATTCCATTTTTTAAAAATCAGCCATATCGTGTCTGGAGGAGCCCAAACTTGGTATGTTTCGAAAATTATTTTTGTAAAAATATGGCTAAAATGTACTGATGTGGCATATTTTTAGAATTGCCTCGCAAAGCCCTTTCATATGATACTACACACGATAGGTTACTGAGAAAAAAAAATTCCCATACAAAAAGAAAAATGTTTGGGCACTCCCCCCTAAGGGAATTTTTTTTAGGAACTACGGGTCAAAAAAATTGTTTTGCCCTATAGTATGTGTGTGCCAAACGGCTAAACTGTACATCGATTTGCGGTTTTTTTAAGCGTAGGGCTACCACTAAAACTAAATGGATTTAATATGATTACATACAAATTGCTGCTAGGCAGATTATCTCGCATCTAGGCAGATGTCGGTACACGCCTCCCTAAGGCCTTGTAAGAATTAACTGATTGATAAAAAAGGTGACCGAGGTGGATTGTTCCGATAGCTCAGTTGATTGAGAGTACGGAATGCAAAACCGGTTTTAACCGAAATCGAAGAAACCCGTTATAACCGACTGTAAGAAAGCGGGCCGTGGGTCAGCTAGAGATCTGAGGGTTAATCACGTAATGTTTCGAACGTGCGTTAGGACAATTCAGCTGTCGTTTTTCATATAAAAAAATGACATTTACATCTACATAGCGTACGTTACGTTTTATCTTATCTTATCTTATCTAGATGAGGGCCCTTTCGGATGCACTTCGACCCAGTGGGATCTTTTGTGCATTTGCCCTCTCCTTACGTCTACTCCCAACTTCGCTCCATCATTTCCACATAGCGGATGATGCAGCTCAGCGGAAGTGCCTTGAATTCCTTTGGTTGCGGATAGCCGTTACCAAAGTAATTCATTCTTTGTCTGGCAAGGGCATGACATTCACACAGTAAGTGTTCCATAGTCTCATCCTCCTCGCCACACATTCTACAGTCTAAGCTGTCTGATAGTCCCATCTTGGCCAAGAGATCCTTGACCCCGAAGTGACCTGTGAACACCCCAGATATGATTCTGAGCTGCTTCCTACTGGATTTCCAGAGTTTGTTAGTCCAGCCCGAGTCCACTCCTAAAATGAAGAGCTTTGAGTGCCTTAAGCCCGCCTCATTCCTCCACTCGTATCGGTGTTTGGTTTTGGCGTAGGCTTTAAAGGCCGAAATTATGGTTCCCTGCGAGAGTCCCACAAATGGTTCTGGACCTACAAAGTGGTTTGTAGACCCCCCTCTAGCAAGCTCATCCGCTCTTCCGTTGCCAATGAAGCCCTCGTGCCCTGGAATCCAAACCAGTTGCACCTTATTGTACTTTCCAAGCTTGTTCAGTGCCTGGACGCCATTATAGACTAGTCTAGATTCCACTTTCGGCGCCGTAAGTGCCTTAAGCGCCGCTTGACTGTCACTGAGTATATAGATGGTCTGCCCTCTGGTTTGTCTGTCTATATTCTCCTGTGCACAGGCAATTATGGCGTATGTCTCCGCCTGGAAGACGGTTGCCAAATTACCCATGCTTACACTACTACTGTAGTCATTCGCATAAATGCCTGCTCCCGTACCGGATCCCATTTTTGATCCGTCCGTGTACCATATACTGTCTTCGATACCAGACCTCGGTGGTTCTAGACCTTCGGCCCATTCAGCCCTGGATGGAACTTTTGTTGTGTAGTTCCTATGGAATACAAACTTGGGTAGCATTTTGTCGCTTCCCATGCTTGTTATTCTGTCTAAGAAACCATCAGTCTCCATGTTTGTGTGCTTAGTCTTTGGCTTACTGTCGCTCCACAGTTCAAGGGTTCTTAATCTGTAGAGCGATTTGCGTGCCTCTGACTTAATCACCAAGTACGTTACGTAGTATAGTGCGTAATGCGTTACTTGATCGACATAGCGGTCACTCATGGGTGGTTGAAATGGTTCAACCTAGCTTGATTGAATAAGTAATTGCATAAGTACATTGATAGGTACTCTTTAGATCAATGATGCTTATTAATGTATAGTTAATAGACGAAAAAGTCATGATATTAAGATTAATTTATAAATTTAACACTGTAGTGTTTTTTGTATAATCATACTTAATCGATAACAATCTTCTATTACTACACTGGAGTACCACACATTAAACAAGTATTGATGTATCTTAGTGTCACCTATGCAGGTTATTCGTAATCTAATAATCATCACAGCGCACTGAAATTATTTTTCAGTATAATCAGTGTTAGTACGGTGGCAATATCGCAAAAAGTCGTCTCCTTCACAATTTTCGTACGGTTGTGTTCCTCGTTGTCTCCAGAGTACGAATCTGCCGGTTTTAGTTGAGGGAGAGGGGACGGACATAGCTGTGACGTCTTAAGATGGCGGCAGACGGTCATCGATTTGTTCCAATCTCGGGTTCTATTTTACTGATCGGTTCGTGTGAGGTGTCATTTGAAAGCATATTAAACTTTATATAATTGTTTATTCGAGCCCTATGACGTACCATCAAAATCTTTTTACAATATATGACTTTTTACCGTGCGCGTTTGCATGTGTACTGATAAAACACGCTTGTAACTCAATAAATAATAACATTAGCGCAATCAAATTTTTCCAACAATATAGATTTTGTTGGTGTACAGGTCGATTCACGAGAGCTGGCATGAATGAATTGACCGAAAGTAATTATTTTTTTATTTTTTTAAATCCTTTGTAAATAAAGCGTATTTATCTTTTTCTGACTTATTTTTAACGTCAAGAATCGAAAGGTGATGGCTTCTTCGAATTGTAAAAAATCTAAAAAAAGAGAAACACAAACAAACAAATTCTAAAACACAAGTATCGTACCTAATCACTTTTTGCATCAACCTGTATTTAATTATTATGTGATGCACACAAAGAAATTATCATTCACTCGTTCAATTCATTCGTGCCACCTTTCGGGAATCGACCTGTACATAAGTAAATAACGAAGTAATAATACATTTTGCTAATTACGCACCGATTAACCATCACCACGCTAGACTCTGCTAGCGATCGCTGTCGTCACGTGGCCACAGATTATATAATAGTTCTACAAACAGATACTCAGGTCTGAATAAAAATGTCAATATCTACTGCTTTAAGTGCCTACGAAATTTAACAATGGAGCGACCTTGAACGCGCGGGTCGTTGCCCGCATGCGCCGGCCAATCGACGCTAGAGTTGACACCGCTTAGAAATGATTTTATAATTAATAGTTGAGTGAAATAAAAAACGGTTTACGTTTTAAATTATTTTGTAAAACATAAAATTCTATTATAATGTGTGAGTACACTATGGTGAAGCAACTGTCCCGTTTTTACCCTTTGGGTACGGTTCCGGTTGGGTACGCACCCTAAAAAGCAAATAGGTATAAAATATCCGGGGTATCCCAAGATACTGCCAGTATCTGAACTGCATAGTCACTTACATACATACATACAAACATATCAACGCAGCATGTTAAATACAATTGAAGCCATGTTACCTATTGCTCACCCTGGTTACGACATGCGACAATTTGAATGTAGGTACTTATTATTATTAATCTACCACATAATACAGAACGAAACCTTTTGTGTAGGTAAGTAACGTAATTTAAATATATCCTGGAGACCGTACGAAATAAAGTTTGTTAGGTACCTACGTATCTTCGTTATTTACAGCGTATGTATAAGAATAACGTAATAGTTTAAAAGTAGCATTACAAACTTGAAAGTAGACACTAGGCATAATTTGTTGTAATGTATTGTTTTAAAATATTCTGATTATGTGATTCATCCTCGCGAGTGAATTCCAGCCCTTCCAAAAAGTCATAAGTCCCTATACCAACCAACGACGATGTATTCATACATACATACATACATACATTCACGCCTTTATTCCCAAAAAGGGTAGGCAGAGCACATGAAACGTATGTTCCAGCGCCACTTCTAGCATAAATGTGGGTATAAAAGGTCGACTAAATGTGATATTGCAGTGACAGGTTGCTAGCCCATCGCCCACAACACACTTCAACCCTGGTCCCTTAGTCGACTTTTACGACACCCACGGGAAGAAAGGGGGTGGTGAAATTCTAACCCGACACCACACGGGTACGACGATGTATTCGCCCTTTCTTAAGCTGCCGTGCGAATCTTACGAAGTAAACTATTATACTAATTGATGTTATACAGGGATAAACATAAACATGAAATCTACGAAAACAACTAAACAATTTGGACTTCATGGCAGTGGCGGAGTAAACTTGTCTGAGGCTCGAGGTAGGTATACTAAATTACCGAAACTCAAGCAGGCCTTACAAAATAATTACGTATTTGAAATAGGAATTAAAGATTCAATGTTCCGTAAACGTCCTTGTTAAAACTCACTAGTTCGTACCAGGTCAATAATTAGTACTTGGGTACCTATATAAAGTAAGTAGTGCAGCGTTAACTCATCTGCAGAACAACACTGTCGGTTAAACCGCTGAATTTTTAAATTACTGATTTTAGTTTCTGCGCCATCTAACGCATATTACTTGAACCTTTTTCCTTCAGGGTTCATGGTCACTTGTGTTTTCTGTTATCGTTGTCAGTGTCTCTAGGACTTTTACGTCTTCCCGGTAGGTGGCGTCCACAACTTAAGACTCCCTGGTACGGCCTCGGTACATGCAGTACTCTTAGCGTATTTGTACTGGTGGGATTTAAAAGGACAATTTGAATTTTAAAAAGGCAATTCGATTTTTCAAATAGGATTGGTGCTAGGTTCTTTTCGAAGGTCAGAGAAGCAGTTGACATTGGTCAAGTAAACAACTATTGTGATTCGAGACTGTTGTTTTTATCCCAGCTTATAACTAGAACTAAGGGATAGTATTCTTCGTTTTAAAAACTCAGTGGCGTTGGAGTGAATCTCAAGCAACGAAGATTCTGGCCACCAGCACCAAGTGCTATTGTGTGAAGGAAAAGGAGGTTCCTAATTCACAAGCGTCGTCTTACATCGAGTGTGATTGTATTCAAAGGCCAGCCGTCGAGGACGTGCTGGGTAAGCATTGGTGGTATAAGTCTCTAGTCAGTTCATAGTCGCATCAAGAAATATCGTAGATCTTACCTTTATTTTTGTCGTAGCTTTCTGGTGCGGGTACTCAACCCAGCGCTTGCCCTATCGGGGTACGAGGACCCACTCCGTCAGGTCGTTACCCTGTTTAAGAAGCTTGTGCCCACGATTCCTGCGTGCTATCACTGCGGGTTTTTATACTCCCGGAATGCGGAGTTCATTCGAAGGAGCCTACCTGAAGTGGATCAACGGTTCGTCGCAGCGGCTCAACTAGCTAAGGAGCTCAGGAAGTCTCAGGGAAGTCAAGTGTCAGGGAAGTCTCCGGAAACCTAATAATTGTCTACCTTCTGTTAGTTCTAATTAGTTACCTATGTAACCGCGATTTAGATTTAGTGACGCTATTGTGTACACCCACGCTTGCTGATCCTTGCACGAACTGAGCGCAGGGCGCTATCTTTAGTTCGGGATATCAACCATCCGGTTCCGCCTCTCAAAATTCTTAAAGGCATCAGCACGCCCACGCGATTCATTCCTTTCGTTTCTCCTCCTTTCGGCTATCGTCTCCACAATCACCCATACACCCATCTCATCTCACATCATCCGCTATCCGGTGTCCTATTGCCCACCCTCGTGGTGGAAGGTTTTTTTACCATCAGATGCGTTTCTCTGACGTATCGTGCCCTGTGCCAGGGATCTGTACGGTTCGCGAAGCCGTTTGTGCTACTTGTACCTAATTGTAATAACCCATTTGGGATCGACTTGCTTGCCGCGAGCACGTCGTCGGGATATTATAACTTTGTTTAAAATGTATAAATGTTTCGGTTAGAACTATTAAAATTACGATCGTGATCTTGCTAGTGATCTTTTATTTTATTTTTCACTAAAGTAGGTAAATAAATAAATAAATAAATAAATAAATATAAGGGGACAATCTTACACAAATCGAGCTAGTCCCATAGTAAGCTCAGTAAGGCTTGTGTTATGGGTACTAGACGACGATATATATAATAGATAGAAATACTTAAATACATAGAAAACATCCATGACTCAGAAACAAATATTCATGCTCACCACACAAATTTTTGCCCTTACCGGGATTCGAACCCAGGACCTCTTGCTTCGTAGGCAGGGTCACTACCAACTAGGCTAAAGCGGTCGTCAGGTAGGGTTACTAATCTGTCATCGTCAGTCGGCAGATAAAAAACCATAAATGTCTATTTGTTTTATTGTTGTCACACCCCACAACGCTGCAGTGAATCGACTTTATTCGCAACGAAGTCATTTTCAATACCTAACTGTGCGCTGTGCGCATAAGCAGCGTCCGGCCGTGAGCGCGTGTGCCAACCAACTGGCTGAATGAACCGACCTCGGTTTCCAAAGTGTAGGTATAAATCTTAGTTCCCACGGTTCAGCTAGGTAGCACTGACATGGCGCCTTGAGATACTCTTGTTTTGTTTTCTGAGTAATTATACGAGTCAGACGGTCATGATACGCACCTAAAGCAGTAAAATAAAGGCTACCTCAGGAACCTTGTAGCCCAAGCCGAAGGCGAGGCGAGAGCTCTGAAGCGTTCTTTTCTTTTCTTAGAAGACGTAAAATGTGTGTGGGGGGTGACCCCCTTACACTAATTTACGTCTTCGACAGATTCGCTTGTAAGATGCTTAGGAGTAATAAAGTGTCCGCGTGGGCCTGCCTTTCGAGCCTTTAGCCCTCTGGCTTGCGTGGAGAGCCTGCTCTGAAGCAACGCTTCGGCCCTCGCCCCTACGCTAGGCAGAGCTCAGCCTGTCGCCTCGCGTGCTATGCCGCTCTCCTTCGGGCCTTCGGCCGTCAGATTCGCTTTTAAGACACTTAGGAGTAATAAAGTGTCCACGTGGGCCCGCCCTTCGGGCCTTTGGCCCTCTGGCTTGCGTGGAGAGCATTCCCTGAAGGTACGCTTCGTACCTTAAGCCCTCGGGTTCACTTGTAATACACTTGGAAGTAGTAAAATATCCGCGTGGGCTCGTCCTTCGGGTCTTCGGCCTTCGGGCTCGTGTGAAGAGCACGCTCTGGAGGGACGCACGCACACGTTCAGATTCGCTTGTCCGTGAAGTCAGGAGTAAAGTATCCGAGAGCGCGCTTTGGAGGGACGCTTCGGGCCTTCGGGCCTACGTGGAGCCCGGTCTGCGGCCTCGCGAGCCTCGCCGCTCACGATTCTGTTCGAACTTGTTGCCTGAAAAACTGCAAGGACTTGCAGTTCCATAGCACAGAATATATATCAGTCGACAAACCATAAATATCTATATGCATCTCCAGAGAAAAAATTGTGTTTACCTAAAGCTGTTGCTAGAAAGGTTAATGTAAGAAATCACCACGTCCAAATGTCTCCAATGGCCATGTCGACAATTTGGGTCCTAGTTGTCGGGCTGTATTTTGGCGAAAGCTCGCGGCCCACAGACAACGCATTTATGAATTTGAAATGGCTTTTTATTGAAACATAATGACAAAATAAATTATGCTCACCTGGCTGATAACTTGCTCCTAGGTGTAGTTGATTATTTACACACCTATGTAATGAAACTCAAGACATTTGCATCCCTGCATATGGGCTGAATACACTGTTGTGTGTAATCTTATTGACATTTGTATTATTTATATAAGTATCTACTGTATTCCGGCAAATAAATGATATTGATTGATTGATTTATTTTAAATAACTCATTTAACCGATTATAAAAACTAATCTACGCGTACTAATATACAGTTAAACGCAAAATTTATTAATTCGATCACAGTATCTATCATTTAGGAACACTAAAAATTAACTTTCAAAGTATTTCAAACATACACAGCATGCTGGTTGCCGCGGACTTGCGTTACGGAATTGGCCATAATATGTAATTATTATTGAACTAAAACAAATTTCATATTTTTGGCAAGCTAATAAAATGCTTGATATTTTTTATAATGACTTTAATCATGCTAAATTATCTCTTTCTCGAATTATGATGTTAAGTAAGCAAACGTCTAAGGTAAAATAATCCATTATTATTTCAAACGGTTTGTTGTACGTTTTACAGTTGAAGAAAACAATTATAGTACGTTTAATATGCTTTCAAATGACACCTCACACGAAGCAATAGAACCCGAGATTTGAACAAAAATCGATGACCGTCGGCCGCCATCTTTGTTTATTTAATCGTATGGCATATATTATTTTGGCCTTTAAAGTTTGCCACTCTTTAGTACCACCCAGGGGACACGTGCAGGGTTGGGGTGGGTAGCTCCTGCGGACGCGAGTGACAGTTGTCCCCACTTTGTCAAGTGAATGGGCAACTCGCCTGTTAGAAGTTCTTAAGCCGCCCGAAGGCCTCTAACTCGGCTTAACGACTACTGTCATAGACAGCAGCCAGGATCAACTGCTTAACGTTCCTTCCAAAGCACGGAAACGCGCATTTATATTAACCACTCAAACATCAGGCGGTCATCCATCCAAATACTAACCGCCATCTTTGTGACGTCACAACTATGCCCGGCCCCTTTCTCTTAACTAAAACCGGTAGATTCGTACTCTGGAGAGAACAAGGAACACATACCAGTGTTAGGTATATAGAAGACGTGTCCACGACTTTTATCAGTATTGCCCAATTTCCGCCGTACTATATATTTTTTCACGTGAGCTCCACTTAACACTCGAGTACAGTCAAGTGTAAAAATATAAGTGCATGGTGCATACAACTTACTCATAAATATGAACCATAACTCTTATGTGAGTGGATTAAGGTTTTAGTACTTATTTATGAGAGGATATTATCGATACATATTTTTGCAATATTTACAACATTAATGAAATATTGATTTAGTTTGTTACTAACTATATAGACTATTCGTAATCATTCCAATCATCACAGCTTGTCAGTGGAGTGTTTCTATAAAATCTGTATGTTTAAGGCCTGCACATTGGCGTGGCCTGCGGTGGCGGACAATAGAAAATTTGACAGCGGTGGACAAGTTTACTATTGTCCGCCGGGGCCAGGCCGCGCCAGTGTGATGCAGGCATAATACTGGAGTCATTAATAATTGTTTTTTTTATTACTACCATGGAGATTATTTGTAATCTTACAATCATCACAGCTTTACCATGGAGGTTTTTTTACAGTAAAACATAACAATAGCTAAACTCGGTAAAAGATAACATTTTTCAAGTGAGCTGAACCATTCAATAATGGAGTACTACACATTAATTAAGTATTGATTTAGTTAGCTCACTATAACTACATAACATATACAGACTATATTCGTAATTTTATTAGACGCGCAATGCCTCTCTCCTTAACCACTACCACATCAAAGTTCAAGACTTGATTACAAATTAAACACATTCATTTTCAAAGTAAACTTTTAACGCGCATTGTCGTATTACATTTTCCAAATGCAAATGAACTGTCGATGTCCGGTTGTCAGCACAGAGGGGACGCCCCCGCGTAGGAAACAAGCAACGGCGTGCTGTGATTGGTCATGACGTTCTCGCCGTCGGCGCACTAGACTCGCGCGCTGATCGTCGTGAGTTCAAATTTGAAAAATAATTGATAAGTGAATAAAACGAGGAGCTATTGATGAATTACTTAGATTTTTTATCAATAGATTACTATGATAAAGCTGGATTATATGCGTCGACTTGAATTTTTTTGAGATTTATTTTTAAATAAATAGAAGGATTTCAACATTAAACTGTTCGTATAAAATTAAGCTATTGATAAATATGTTATTAATTCAAACTCTGGTTAACTTTGATAGTTTTTAATAGTATTCAGTAATCCAAACCCACTTGTATAATCTTTTAGAGGAAATATATACATTTTATTTGGGTCGGATTATACCGACGTTATCACTTGACGAAAGTTTTAGAAAATTAAATGGGAGATTATAATACTAAAGTGCGGTACTCCATTGAAGAAAAATACCACTTGTATAATTTATCCTTTGATTTACAAGGGTCGCTAAGAAAACGCTATATAATACCTAAAGCAACGTCAAAATTCACTAGAATTTTTAACTTCTAGTAGTACTCATTATAGTCTAAATGTTAACAAAAACATCGCGACCTTGTGAGTTATCGAAGGTGCATTCATTTCGCGTACCGTACTATATATTTTCTAACCCACAATACTAACAAACGTATGTACGTTTACTGCAAAATAAATGAAATGAATTATTAAGAATAAGTCGGCGGGGGCGGCGGCGTAGGGTTCCGTACCTCAAAAGGAAAAAATGGAACCCTTATAGGATCACTTTGTTGTCCGTCTGTCTGTCTGTCTGTCTGCATGTGTCCTATGTCCAAAATAAGAAATTCGTTAACTCCCACCACATTACCATGCAAACGAAGTCGCAGGTACAGCTATTCATGATAATTCATTTCATTTATTTGGATTAAACATGGTACATAATGATGGTCAGTAAACAAGCAAATGAAACACATTTCTCCAGTAGCTGGCATGCAAAACGAACACAATTCAACAAATATTTATATTACAGTTTTGACAACCCCATGCATCTGTGAAAATATCTTTGTTGGTGAAACATAAAAGGCATTTTAGGCTTTAATAGAAACTTTATTTAGGTTGAAACTCGCTCATTTGTATTACCTTTCAAGATAAAAATGTTTTCGTTACAAGTTTTATTGCTCTTTACTCTAACGCCGGCGAACAGACTATACGTATACCGTGTGAAGTGGTTGACAAGTTTATGTCAACATATACTCGTATCACTAGTTCCCAGTTCCTATTAGTACATAACCAGGGATGACTTGGCAAGTTTTTTAAAACAGTTTTTGTATCAACATTAATCAAGGCGTTAATCACTGGCCAATATTTCCACGAAATATTGTGTTTTGCTAGATTTATAAAATGTCAGTGGGTATGAGAATGTATTTTTTACAAACGTCGGTTGGTATAAGATTGTATTGCGAATACTTAGATACGAGTATCAGTAAAAAACAGGTACTTATTACCACAGAATAGATAATAGTCAAGAACAGAAGGGACACTCCTTTGATCTTTACAAAAGGCGCTTTTTCCTCAGCCAAAACATTAAGATTTATAGCCCTCTGACGTCGTCGACGCTCATCGCCACAAGTACATGCCGGTTCCCCAACGTTGGGGAACCGCCATGTACTTGTAGCGATGAACGTAAATCGCGGAGTGTCCCGCGCCTGCTATTACAAAAAAAACTGCTGATATACCGTAAATAACAGATAGGTGACCACCAATGTTGGGCGTAATGCATTAAATTTGTAATTAAATTACAATTTGAATTACATTTAATTCAATTACGAGTAATTCAATTACACGTGTAATTAAATTACATTGCAATTACGAGTAATGCATTACACTTGTAATTAAATTACGTGTAATTTTAATTACTTCGTAAAATGTAGTTGAATTACAAATTGAATTACATTTAATGCATTACACTTGCAATTGCATTACATTGCAATTTTAAGCTAAATAAAATCCTATAAAAACTAAAAATTAGTGGCTCTGTGAGCTGTTGTAGACCTCGTGAGTTTTCAAAATCTCAGAAAAAAAAAATTCAACTTGTAACAAGGTTCTATGGTGGGTCATGATTCAGTTGGTTCGATGGTACCTAATGTTTTAGTGCACGCTAAATCAACGCATATATTTTTTATCACATGCTCCCGTAGCATATGGAATACTGTTACAGGTATTGTCATGACACCGCAATAAATTGTCATATTTCTATTGATATTAATCTCTAGAAATGCACTAAATATTACATACAATAAGGGTGAGTTGCACTAAACCGTCTGTAATTGTCAGTGATCGTAACTTTTGTAGCATTTTTGGTGCACCGTCGTGTTGTTGACGGAATTGGTATATTTTGATGGATAATTGTCTATAGACAATTATCCATCAAAATTGTTAATTAAGGTTAATATTAACGTTATTAATGCTAATTAATTATCCGATAACAATACTACGCTCCACCACAAAATCTACAAAAGTTATGATCACTGGTGTAAGCGCTAAAATCTGGAAGTATAGAAAGTTAGACCAGTTTCTATGGAATGACAGCTGCCAGCTCCATATTGGTATGGAATTTTAAGTTGGTGCAACCCACCTTAGGTATTTCGTAAAAGTGGCCAGAGAGAACGCCTTTATTGGCGTTACACTCCTGCAACTCTTGAAACAAAAAAATCGCCATGGCAACCCTGATCCCATACTCATTTACTAATAGGAAGTAGGAACTACACTTAAACCTAGTGATAATGTTTTATACATGAGCAAACTTGGAAGCGCTGATAGAACCGAAGTGTCAATTAATTCTCATGTTAAATGATTCAATTGTTTATTTATGTCAGTTTATATAAAACTTCATTAGTCAATGTCAAAATATTCATTATTCACCATATCTTTAGTAGGTGAGGTACCAGGAACTGTAGTAAAGTGACTACACAGGTTGTGGTCACCTATCTGTTATTTACGGTATATCAGCAGTTTTTTTTTGTAATAGCAGGCGCGGAACACTCCGCGATTTACGTTCATCGCTACAAGTACATGCCGGTGCCCCAACGTTGGGGAACCGGCATGTACTTGTGGCGATGAGCGTCGACGACGTCAGAGGGCTATAAATCTTAATGTTTTGGCTGAGAAAAAAGCGCCTTTTGTAAAGATCAAAGGAGTGTCCCTTCTGTACTTGACTATTATCTATTCTGTGGTAATAGGTACCTGTTTCTTCTGATACTCGTATCTAAGTATTCGCAATACATTCTTATACCAACCGACATTTGTAAAAAATACATTCTCATACCCACTAACATTTTATAAATCTAGCAAAACACAATATTTAGGAACTGGGAACAACAGATACGAGTATTATGTTGACATAAACTTGTCAACCACTTCACACGGTATACGTATAGTCTGTTCGCCGGCGTTAGAGTAAAGAGCAATAAAACTTGAAACAAAAACATTTTTATCTTGAAAGGTGATAAGTCGTAATACAAATGAGCGAGTTTCAACCTAAATACAGTTTCTATTAAAGCCTAAAATGCCTTTTATGTTTCACCAACAAAAGATATCTTCACAGATGCATGGGGTTGTCAAAACTGTAATATAAATATTTGTTGAATTGTGTTCGTTTTGCATGCCAGCTACTGGAGAAATGTGTGTTTCATTTGCTTGTTTATGTACCATGTTTAATCCATCATTATGTACCATGTTTAATCCAAATAAATGAAATGAATTATTATGAACCAGCTGTACCTGCGACTTCGTTTGCGTGGTAATGTGGTGGGAGTTAACGAATTTCTTATTTTGGACACATGCAGAAAGACAGACAGACAGACAGACAGACAGACAGACGGACAACAAAGTGATCCTATAAGGGTTCCATTTTTTCCTTTTGAGGTACGGAGCCCTAATTATGAAATATACATATTTCATCATTTTTGACATAAGAAATTCCGCTGACTTATTCTTAATAATTCATTTCATTTATTTTGCAGTAAACGTACATACGTTTGTTATTATTGGGGGTTAGAAAATATATACAGTGTCTAGTTGAATACGTGTTATTTATGTTTATGTAGATCCCACAAATGGTATACCTATATATAAACATTATAATCGATTGATACTTCGGGTCTAGAATTTCCGAGTTAACCAGATGGAGAAACAGTATTCACTACAGCTGTATTCTGTAATAATATGAACAGTAATGTGGTGAGTCTAGACAAGTTTTGGGTCACGTATTCCATTACAAGAATACAAGATCTTTCACGCCTTTGGCAGCTTATCTTGAGTACCGAAGCAAGCAACTGTCGAATTTGCAAATCGACACACTCACACAAGCCTAAGAATACTCTCAAATCTAGATCATCTAGAATCTATCTACCGACGCTAAGAGCCTTTATGCAGATAGTAAATGGATTGTATTTGCGATACACCTAACCTAATCAACTAAGATGTTGCTGGAGCTGGAGATATAAGCTCTCGGGCTATGACGTGGAATTAATATGTATATTTTGTGACAAATGTGACTTCTATTCTATTCTTAAACCATCACACACAATGCATGCAATTTTGCACGTAATGCTTTGGTTCAAGTAACTTACTACAGAAATACCCACAGTTTTAGTTATGCTTATAAAATAAGGATCTCATGATCAGAACATATAATATTATGTGGTACAGTTACCAGCATCAATATCCTATCATATCTGTCGCGACTCTATTTCTAGGGCCGTTAGGAAGTTTCGGATATTTTCTGCCCGCTTGGCAGATTTCAATGCAGGTGACACAATATATCATACTTTTTAATGATCAAATGACCTTATGGTATTTAAAATTTGCAAGAAAATCTGATCGAAATCCTTAAATTGACCAATTACCGCCGAGTAGCTAAAATATGAAGCGCAAGTAAGCGCTTAAAGAAATGGCACTTATTCGATCGAGCGGGTATTTACGTCTTATGAACGTAATTACATTATCTCCGCTCATTACTTCTTATTAATCAGCTATGTGATCTCGAGGAAAAGGGACCAGGCATTTATGAGTCTGATTATTACTTACTTTATTAAGTACTACCTAAATAAGAAGGTTTATTATAGCTGCGTTTATCACACGACAACATAAATCTGTAAGTAAAGGAAACAACGGATCGGCCATTATGAATGTTTATTGTCTCTTTTACTCTTGCTTAAAGCTATCTTGTATCCCTTTCATTCCACTAACCCTTTATATCTCAGGTCACGCTCTCATACTGCTTCTTTCTCACACAAATGCGTTTTGTTTTACAATGATTGAATGTTAGCCTTAGAAATCGTGCTACTTTCTTTCACTTAAGAGAACCCCGAGGAGCGCCGCGTTGAGAGCGAGATAGAGCAGTTTGTAACTGTCGACACAACGATTCCTTAAATTAATAAAACGGCCGTGCGTATCATACTTTATAATTATAACCAACATACTTGGATTTCTGGAATACTGATTAGCTAAGACAAGTTTACTACGCGTTTTAATAAAAAATACTGCATAGTTCGCATACGCTCAAAATGCCAGATTGCCCACAAAGCTTCCATCTTATTTCAGCCCTGACTTAGGAAAACCCTCCAGTTCACCTCTACATATGTAAAGCCCGGGATGAGAGGTTAGTTTATATAATGACATCGGACAGTTGTCCTCAGGCGTTATTTATGTTCCGAATTCGCCCGATATGTAAATATAATGTAAATACGTTGTCTCACAACAAAATCCTTCGATATTTCATTCGAAAAGCTAACGGCGCCGCCTAAACAAGATTCGGCGAAAATGCCTCTCCTGACTTTTGACGTAGTAGCCAGAATTTAACAGTAAGTGGTATAATGTTTTTGAGGGAAACGACTACATCGACAAATTTATCGACAGCATAGAAAATGCAACAGTGATTTCTACTCCATTAGTCCCTTTGTAATTTGCACTCGATCGTCCGATCCCTAGTTATTATTTTTTACCAAATGATAAGTGATGAACACTCTTGGATGATTTTTTCAAAGTTTCGATACAAATAAGGAGTAAAAATATTACAGATCACATTTCAAATAAACATAAGTTGAATTTGCCATTTAATCCTAACTGACTTTTGATGATCTCATTCTTGTAATTTTGAGCGAGTAGACCTAATGACGTAAAAGTAGTACGCTCGTAGTCAATCCCGAGGTTTTCTCCCTATGTAGAGGACAGAGACAACGGTGTAGACGCCCGCTAATGCCCGGGCCACACTAACGAGAAACGAGAAATAACATTAATTATCGCGATAATCGTAGTGTGGCCGTACGGTAAACGTCCATTATCGCGATAATTAATAGCATTTCTCGTTAGTGTGGCCCCAGCATAAACGAGTTCCTGGCAGTGAAAGTGTTAGTAAAATAAACATATATAAAATTGGCATTAACCTTGCATGAACACACTTATCTAGGCCTTAAAATTGATAGCAGGTTCAGCTGGGGCCCTCATGTTGACCAAATATGCAACAAGCTTAGATCAATCCTGTCCAAATTATATATACTTAAAAGCAAATTACCATATAATCCACTAAGATTACTTTATATGTCGATGGCAGATTCTGTCATAAGTTATGGCTTGTCCAGTTACGGCAGGACATATAAAACGTACCTAAGTAATATATACAACTTACAACTAAGATTACTAAAAAATATTGTACCACTGAAAATCAGATACAAATACAAAAATAACTATGGGAGCCTGTTTAAGCACTGCAAGGTACTGCCAGTTTATGATAAAGCTAAACTCTCCATTGTAAGCCAATATAGTGACAAAATCTCCAATTTAACCGTCAAGAGTAGACCAAAAAATCTGCGTAAACTTATTCACCAATCCCCATTCTTATTACCATCTGTTAACAATGAGTATGGAAGGAGAGTATGGACGTACGCCTTGCCAAGCGCGTTGAATAGGCTCTCATACTAATGAATACATATTACGTCTGGAAAAGACATTGTAAAGGCTTATAAAGAAATGCTAATAAATAGATTAACCATATAAGTGTAATACGATTTGCAATTTATTACTATACTAGCTGTACCTGCGACTTCGTTTGCATGTTAATGTAGGAGTTAACGCATTTCTTCTCTTGGGAATAGGACACATGCAGTTCTAATTTTAACCTATTATCATGTAAAACTTTCAATAAACCTATATATTTTAGTTAAAATTACGTTAAAACCTGTCACTGTGATATTTAAATTATTAAGAAAGGGACAAAACACGTGTTATTTATCAGAGATATTTTAATTTTTATGAATAATGGGGTAAAAGTTTAGTAGATGTCTGTGGCAATAGATCTAACAGGTAGGACACATGCTGCAGTATTAAATGTTTATTGATCTTCTTTTCTACATATTTTTAACACTGTGTTATGTTATATTATAAAAAGTGATGGATGACTGAAATGATCTTGAGTTCTTGAGTCACTCCGACTCTCAGGTAAAGATGTGTTAAGGAATTAATAATAGATAATCCTTTCGAGTACCCATTGACCGGTAAGTGTTTACGTGGAACAAAATATCTCTTTTTAATTTGACAACAGACGGCTAATTTATATTTTCCAAACTATACCTAACCACTAGATGCCACTAGGTAAGTTCTACAACTATAACGCGAGTCCGAGTCCCTTTCTAATAAAGGAAATTATTAAAAATGTTAAAGCAATATGTTTATTTTTTTCATATTGCAATGTTTGAGATTGCACTATCACATTCTGGCAAATCTTGTGTATGCAGTGTATGTTCCCGCCCTGGCCAACATAATGTGTGTTGCAGGCTTTATGATAAAAGTATTTTCCTGTATGTTGGCCAATTTCTGTGACTCTATTGTGGTATCTATATTGGCTGAATGTCAACTTGAAGCCGCCTTAGGCTTGCAACACACTGGCGCGGCCTGCGGTGGTGGTCAATAGAAAATTTGACAGCGGCGGACAAGTTTACTATTGTCCGCCACGGCCAGGCCGCGCCAGTCTGTGAGAGGCCTTAAGGCACAGCCACACTGGCGCGGCCTGCGGTGGCGGACAATATTAAATTTGACAGCGGCGGACAAGCTTACTATTGTCCGCCGCGGCCAGGCCGCGCCAGTGCAGGCCTAATACTGACGCGCTTCATAATTAATGTTTATAAAAGGCCCGTTC
Organism: Epinotia demarniana; assembly: GCA_945867215.1. NCBI lineage: Eukaryota > Metazoa > Arthropoda > Insecta > Lepidoptera > Tortricidae > Epinotia > Epinotia demarniana. The sequence continues at coordinate 37,496,290 of OX244261.1, read as the reverse complement.
TACAGGGTGTTTGTTCCATCGTTTGCCAAATTAAAACGGCAGGTAGGGTGGGTCATTAGCTATCTTTTACGGCCTCCAAAAAAAAATTGTGTCCACTGGTTTTTTATTTGTATTCTTTTAAAATAATTTTGAAATTTTCTATATGTTTACGCGTTTCAACTCGCATAAAAAAAAAACAAGGAAATGGTAGAGCCAATTTTTTTGTTTTATTTTAATGTGTAGTGTTGTACGGCTCCATCAAAGTCAAATTTATTGGCAAGTAACGTATACTTATTTTTTTTATGAACCCTCAAAAAAAATTAAGATTCAAGAATTTCGTCTGGGGTAACTTTGATTAGCAATTTAAAAAAAAACTAAAAATGGCAATGTTCTTAAAATTCTTTTAAAAAGTTCCTTAGTCTGTCCTCTTTCTAATGATGTGAAATTATGGCAAAAAACCTTCAACCAACTTTATGAATTTGCCAATTTTGTGTAAGGGACGCACTAGGCTCGTAACCGGCAAGCGATAAAAAACATACTTTCGCTAAATACGAGTAGTAAATAAGGAAGACTTGCAGATTGACGACTATCATACGAACGCACGCGTAGCATCTGAAAGGCTACCGCGAAACGAAAACGAATTTCGTTCGCTATCTCCCCTCTGTCGCTCGAAGTTGCAAGTGCGACAGAGAGGGAGATACATCTGGGTTTGTAACCAAATTTCCTCTTTAATAACGACGAATGTGGGATAAATCTTTATGAATTTCTGAAATCATTATCCAGATTCTTGTTTGCAGGAAAACCTTTTTTTTCTGAATCACGATTGGCCTGTGGGCACAACAGCTAGTAATTGACACAACTCATTAAAAAAACGCAATGCCGCGAATTTTCACTCTTCTAATCTAAAAAAGTTCTTTGGTTTTGTTACTGTTTCTGTTAATCTTGTTATTGTTTTGTTTTGGTTATTTGATAATGGCTACATTCACGAATGACGAATATGCGGACATTTTGAAGGCATACGGAAAAGCTAATGGTGTTGGACGAACTGCGCAAAGAATGTACCAGGAACGATTCCCTAATAGACGCTCACCAACCCGCAACACGTTTCAAAACACTTACCGACGCTTACGCGAAACTGGGAATTTGATCATCAATGAAGTAAAGTAAGTAACCATAAGTACGATTAACAGAAACAGTAACAAAACTAAAAAACTTTATGAGATTAGAAGAGTGAAAATTCGCGGCGTTGCGTTTTTTTAAATGAGTTATGTCAATTACTAGCTGATGTGCCCACAGGCCAATCATGATTCAGAAAAATAGGTTTTCCTGCAAACAAGAATCTGGATAATGATTTCAGAAATTCATAAAGATTTATCCCACATTCTTCGTTATTAAAGAGGAAATTTGGTTACAAACCCAGATGTATCTCCCTCTCTGTCGCACTTGCAACTTCGAGCGACACAGAGGGAGATAGCGAACGAAATTCGTTTTCGTTTCGCGGTAGCCTTTCAAATGCTACGCGTGCGGTCGTATGATAGTCGTCAATCTGCAAGTCTTGCTTACCTTAAATATGTTTTTTATCGCTTGGCGGTTACGAGCCTAGTGTGTCCCTTACAAAAAAATTGGCAAATTAATAAAGTTGGTTGCAGGTTTTTTGCCATAATTGCACATCATTAGAAAGAGGACTAAGAGATTAGAAGGAGGAGACTAAGGAACTTTTTAAAAGAATTTTAAGAACATTGCCATTTTTAGTTTTTTTTTAAATTGCTAATCAAAGTTACCCAAGACGAAATTCTTGAATCTTAATTTTTTTTTGAGGGTTCATAAAAAAATAAGTAGACGTTACTTGCCAATAAATTTGACTTTGATGGAGCCGTACAACACTACACATTAAAATAAAACAAAAAAAATGGCTCTACCACTTCCTTATTTTTTTTTATGCGAGTTGAAACGCGTAAACATATAGAAAATTTCAAAATTATTTTAAAAGAATACAAAAAAAAAACCAGTGGACATAATTTTTTTTTGGAGGCCGTAAAAGATAGCTAATGACCCACCCTACCTGCCGTTTTAATTTGGCAAACGATGGAGCAAACAACCTGTATACTGATTTCATACATACTGTTTATTGCTGATAAATATAAATACTGACAAACCAGCGCGGCTATCACAAAACGGCGCGCGAGCTCTCTCGATTTTTCTCCAACTATCCGTCTCTCTCTTATCAAATAACTTAGAAAGAGACATATAGTGCGAGAAAAATCGAGAGAGCTCGCGCGCCATCTTGTGATAGCCGTGCAGTATCGTGACAATTAAATACTCAGCGTGTGATTCAATCTTGCAGAAACTCAAATAAACTTTGGCTGAACGCAAGAACAGCGCTATCGCCATGCCATTAAAAAAAAGGAAGAGAGTCAGACTTTTCACGTTTGACGTTATTTTGTTGAAATTTGTTGATACATTTATTGAAATTACGCCTCAATACGAATTTATCGCATATAAGTTTCCATATCAGAATCGATTATTTTTTTACGCTTTAGAATTTAATATGCGTTTTGTGAAGGTCTATCATCACAACACCGGATCGAAATTATTAATATTCGATAGTTATGGCAAGCCCGCCATTTTGAAGTCACTGACAGTTGACAGATTCATCGGGGGACACAATAATGGTGGTTTGATACTGGCTGATTATTTTTTTAATTTAGAGATTTATTATAAGTGAGAGATTAACCTGATTAGGCTACCAAAAATCTTAAAAATATAAGATTTCAGCCAGTCTCTGTGAAACGAATTATTCTTTTCATGAAATAAACAGTTTTTTATGGCAAATAATTGCATAAAAATAAATTATTTCAAATTGAAGTGTTTTTATTATATACTTTACCTACAATTTATATTTACATTTATAGTCTTACAGTAATGAATACATAAGCAAGAGCTACATTATCATACTGTTAGAAATATACACAGTGTGATTCAAAGGTGCGAGAATGGATACAAAGTGCTCCTGAATGATCGTATCACCGCCTTGTGTGGATTTTTTTATAAGAAATACCAACCATAAGGATCTTATTTTATTATTTATTTGTAGGTACCAGTAGGTAGTAGTAGGCATATTCGAATGCTACTCGTGCTTGTTGCGACACAACCGAAACGTCGGGAGACCTCAGAGAGGTAAATAAAAAAAAATAGTACAAATTTATATCAATGACAAGTTGGACAATCAAGAATCCCTGTATCAAAAAGTTTAACTTTAACACACATACTTACTTAACTGCTTCACTAAAAAAGTAAATACGAGATCTGAAGTTAATCAACGATATTATTTATATCGTGATATCTATAACAAAAGCTAGTAGTACACAATATAATTAGGACCACTGTACAACATAAAATTGTGTTTTCGATAAGCGACCTGCCAACCTAACAACGGGAAAAATCCTGCCCCATTATATTGACAAGCTATACTAAAAATCTGGTAGTACACAATATAATTAGAACAATGTAAAATAGTGTATGCAATAAAAGATTAACGCTGCCAACCTAACAACGGGAAATATCCTGTCCCATTATATCGACAAGCTATACTAAAAATCTGGTAATATAATTACGACAGTGTAAAATAGTGTATGCAATAAGAGATTACCGCTGCCAACCTAACAACGGGAAATATCCTGTAAGTCGGTACTACCGACACAGGACCTACACTACGTATTTTTATGTACCTCCAACACGATAGTTGGCGTGTTTTAAATAATTAAGTCTTACACCGGCAGGGCTAGCTTGAAACCTATTTTATGCTTGTAATTTCTGTGAAAGAAACGCTTTCATTGTAGTGGTTTACAAATGAACATAATTGAAGTTTTCCTCTTTGAAAACTGACGAATCCATGAAAACAGTTAATTACTCCTACTTGTCGCGGTTTCAATGTTCTTGAAGCATGACGTGAGTACCTATGTATTAGGCAGGCAGGTATAATAAAAACTAACGACTAAAATCGGTATCCGTTCCGATCCTTAAGTAATCAAAAGTTACTATATCAGCGTCAGTATAATGAATCGTATCAGTCGTAGTCAGTATGGTCAATCTTCGAATCCGACTGGGCAGCGTTCGGGAAGCTACGGCAAATCTTTTCGTCCAATATTCCGCAGTGTCTCAAGACGAAAGTCTTTGACCAGTGTGTGTTGCCAGTGATGACATATGGCACTGAAACGTGGTCGCTTACTATGGGCCTCATTAGAAGGCTCAAAGTCACCCAAAGGGCAATGGAGAGGGCCATGTTGGGAATTTCGCTGCGTGACAGCATCAGAAATGAGGCTATCCGCAGCAGAATCAAGGTAACCGATATAGCCCTCCGGATCGCTAAACTTAAGTGGCAGTGCACATAGCACGTAGAACCGATGGCCGTTGGGGCAGAAAGGTTCTCGAGTGGCGACCACGTACCGGAAGGCGTAGCGTGGGTAGGCCCCCGACAAGGTGGACTGATGACCTGGTAAAGGTTGCGGGAGTCCGCTGGATGCGGGTGGCGCGGGATCGGTCACTTTGGCACTCTTTGGGGGAGGCCTATGTCCAGCAGTGGACGTCTTTCGGCTGATATGATGATGATGATGATGGTGATAATGAATCATTAATCGAGTCACAAATCAATAAAACCAAGTCTATATAAAAGTAAGATTTTTCAAGAATAGTTTTGAGTTATGCCAAGACAACAACAGATTTCAAAATGCCGGACAGGTTAGAAGTTATAACCCAAGCCAGGCCAGCAAGCCAATAAAAGCGGAGTAGGCTTACAAGATGACATGACATACATAAACCAACGTTTCGTTACACGAGTAGTACATTTTTAATTAAGCACATTATAAACGACCCTGACAACGTTTGAAAGGTGCGGTTGGTACCAACATAATTACTTATTGCGGCAACGAATTCTATTGAAAATCAATATTGGAAATAGTATTTACAAGCATGTGGCCTAGTTACCGTGCATTCCAAGAATTTGTATAGATAGTGGAATAAAAATCTTCTTCCATCTTGAATGCGAATGATAAACAGTCTTTAGTCATAGTGTTTTATTTCCGAAAGCGCTGCTGACGTACATAATTGTAACTGCAGGAGGTTCTCTATTGTATAGGCAAAAATCATTTCCCAAAGTGTCACTTCCCAAAAAATATTTCCCAAATGATCATTTGGCAAAAAATCACTAGTCAAATTATTGTTTCGCATTTTATCACTTGGCAATATCTCCTATGGCAAAATATTACTTCGCAAATTATTGTTTGGCATAGTTTTACATAGTCAAGTTTCATTTGGTCAAACGTATTATTTGGCATAACATGCGTTTTCCAAATTATTGCATGGCATACGATTTAGATCCTAATTGTGTAGTGCATACGAAATCTATTTGAGTGAGATTACATATGTTTACTAAGCGGGTAGTTTGTAAAAAACAAAAGTAAATAATTTACTGGTAAGTTTATATGTTTTTTTGTACTATAGGTACTTAGGTAACAATATATTATAATGCAAATAAGCAGCATGCATGCAAGCAGGCCCCGAGTCGGTTTCGCCCTTTTCATCGAGTCTCCAGCGAATCGACGCCACCCCGCTGCGCGGGGTGTCTATTTCTGGTCTGAGGGACACAAGTGAACCCTAACCTAACCGACCCAAAACAGAGTTCCCTTATGACAAGCCATTTTTTCTACCCTGATACCTAACGTGCGAAATGAAAATTTGAACAAATATTTTGTTTGGAAAACAATATTAGCCCGAACAAAGTGTTTGCTTAATAAACTTTTGTCTTAATAACACTTGACAAAGCAAAATTATGCCAGATGATATTTTGACCAAATGTACAAAATGCGAAACAAAAATGTGCTATTTGTTCGTTTGGGAAATGAAACTAGTGCCATAAGTTTTGTGGGAAGTGAAATTTGGCGAAAAATATTTTGCCGAAACAGCAGGATACCCTGCAGGATAGTATACGTACATTGTCATCAAATTAAAATTTTCGTGAGACATGTCTAAAAAAGTATTAATCATTCCACGGTGAAACTCACGTAAGCAAATGCAAGACTGCCCCCTCCCCTCATCCCGTCGGTGCGTGCGTCACGGGCCGCGCGGCGGTCGGCGCGCGCGCGGGCAGTGCTTCAAGCGACATTGCCGTAAAAACCCTCATCCTGAAGAAGAACCCCCGGAGAGTTCCAATCATGTTGCCTGTCGTGACCTTTAATACGTGAGTTTGAAAGTGGATTTATAAGTAGTAATTTGCGTACATTGTGTTTCAAATTCATTTATCATAGTTAAATAGTTACTTAAACAAACTGAAAGATACAATACATGATGGTTTAACTAATGTATAAGTAGTGACCATCATTTCATGTTCTTCTTAACTCAATCAAAAATAAATAAAGAAAAACACAACTAAGCTATTCTTACACCGTCATTACAGCGTCAAATTACACCTGACAAATTATGACAAATCCTATCAATAATTCATTCCGTTCGATTCGAATGCAAGTTCGAGTTGGCATTAACATAGTTTCAAAATAATTTCAATAATATACACATTTTCAATTCTTGCCCAAATCCCAATCAGTTTTCAATTTCATGAGATCCAATGAAGACATTGAGAACGAAAGTAATCTTCAAACTTTATCCAAAAATCTTATGTATCAACATCTTCGGATTCTCATGCCCGTATACCTACTCTCGTTTAAACTGATCCTCATCACAGGACTAATATATACTAACATACTAAAGAGGTTGTGTTTAAAGTAATCTCCGGTGCTACTTTACCCTAACTCGTTTTCAAAAAGGTTTCTCCAGTAGATTGTAGAGCTGTGCTTTGGGTTGGGCATAGGATTTATTTTATACTACGCCTCCACCTGCATTCATTGTACAGTCAAACTATCCAAATTTATCGTAACATCCACCTCCGGTAATAAAGACGTGTAGCGGTATAGGTACTTAGCTACTTTGGCAACTATTAAATATATGATGCTGACTGTACCTAATACTCGAGAGATTCCTCTCGAGTAAAAGTTGAGTTGAAAAAGCTGTCCAAAGTGATTACTTTGGACAGCTTTTTCAACTCAACTTTTTCTCCATTTGCCTACATTTTTCATCCTTGTTCGAGAAAATACAACATTATGGATTATTTTATTGAGTGTCTACACCCCAATTACCCACATTTGAAGGGGCAACAGTGTCACGCCGATTGCGGATGTCACCCATTTCATATTACAACCACATTGTCACACCTGCTTCGTACCCAATTGTTTACATTTCCTAACTCAAGCCGCGAACTGAAAGGGCTTATAATGTCCTGCCAATACACTCAAATGCCATATGTATTTATCAGCCAATTTGACATTTCTGGTCGTAAATCACATTTTAGTTGCCCAAAATAGTCTTATCCTAAGATTTGGCGTAGGCACTAGTTTTGCGATGCGACTACCATCTGACCTTCCAACCCGGAGGGGAAACGGGACCTTATTGGGAATACACCAGGATTTTCCTTCACCGAAGAGCCACTGTTGAATATCAAATGATATATCGTACATTTACATTTGAAAATCTTACGTGAATCATCCAAGTGAGCTCACGGTATGTTTGGATCGTAATGACATCACACCTCAAGAGCCATCTTTCCAGTAGACAATAGTACATATATAACTAATGATCCTTTTATACAAAGCATAGTCGAAAAGGCATTACAGACCTAACCCAAATAGGGTCCAGCGCCAAAATTAAACCATAGCAGGCCCTCAGACCAAGAAAATATACAGACGGAGCGTTACGAACAGTCTAGTGAAGCCAACCGGTTTTCAACCCAGCCCCATAAGTTTAGCACACGCTAAACAAATGAAGTCGCACAAAACTCGAAATAAATGATCTTGACAGCATCGCGACACGTGCTGAAGAGTTTTGTGCAATTTTGTTTGTATATGTGTCCGTGAGCGTGTGCTAATCTTGAAGTAGCTTGGTTTTGTTTGTATGTGGTTTGGCTTCACTTGACTGTTCGTAATGCTCTGTCTGTCTTTATTTCTTGGTCTGAGAGCAGGCCTTAAAATATTGGAAGCGTCCACTAGAAAGATTGAACACTAAATTATATGTTTTATGTTATATCCGTATCCGCAAAGCACTGATATTGAGATGATATTGGTTAGATTAATTAATAACAAATTGAAGAAGTGAATATTTAAGTCGCAAAATGTAAACGCAGAGAGTTATCACCCTTTTGTTTTAGTTTCGGCCGTAAATAGCGTAAGCAACCAATTAGCAAGTCGGGCTGAGTCGTGAGTAATCTGCGGGGACTTTAACCGAGTTTAACACGATTTAATTTGATTAAGCTTGAAACAGCGAGACACCTTCGTCATACTCGGGAGTGCCACAAATTAGGGAATACGGTATTTGACAACAGTATAAATTAATTATTATCACACTATCAGCTAACTTAACTGACGAAAGTACTCGAATTGCTAGCTATAATTTATTTTTACTATTTTAATGATTTATGTACACAATGACCGAGGAAAGTGGCGTAATAATAAAGAACAGGCCTATACCCAACAGTGGTTGAATACGGTCCGAGTAGATAGATGTACACAAAGCCCAAAAGATGGACGCTCGCTGTTTGATTACGAAACTAAACTCTCTATTTCCCTGCAACCTCTTCATTCAATTTCAAAAACAAAAGGGTATTTAAAAAACCGTGAAAATATACATACTTTTTACAAGCTTTTATAACAAGCTTTTATTTATTTTCACCTGTCCCGTTGTCTGTCTGTAATCAAATCTTGCAAGTTAAATTTGATCCATTTCCCGGTTTCCGATTGAGATGAAATTTTGCATGCATGTATAAATCGGATGACAATGCAATATTATTATGATATAGAGCTGATCTGATGATGGAGCTGGAAGGTGGCCACAGGAACTCCGTAATTAAACGACGCAACCCCATCGAGTTTGGGCTCGTTAGAATCGTCTGATTGAGTAGTTGATGATGGTATACACAAGAGTACAGTCGGCAATAAAAGCTTATACCAAAAATGAATTTTTTGACAAAAACTTGTTTAGTTTCACCTGCTCCGTTGTCTGTCTGTGATCAAATCTTGCAAGTTGAATTTGACCCACTTTCCGGTGACCGATAGAGCTGAAATTTTCGTTATAAGTGTAGTTTGGATGACAATTTAATATAATGGTATCATCGAGCTGATCTGATGATGAAGACAGAAGGCGGCCATGGGAATTCAGTACTTAACCGACGTAACCCCGTTGAGTTTGGGCTCGTTGGAATCGTCTCACTGAGTGGTTGATGATGGTCCACAGAAAAGTATAGTCAGCAATAAAAGCTTTTACCAAAAATTAAATTTTTGACAGAAACTTGTTTGATTAGCAACAGATAAACCATACGAAAATACTCGGACACTATCAATCTTGAAAAATATAACAACGTTGGGCCTTTCCTTTTTTACCTCAACCTACACAAGCAATGCTTTGTTTTACGACACATTTAAGGTATGGTATTTTATCTCATCTTAAATCTTACTTAAAGAAATATGAATAAAACTGCAGAAAGTAAGATATCCATCGAAACTTGTTCAAAAAAGCCAGTCCACCTATTGAATATGAATTCGCGTTGTTTTGAAGAACTTCAAGAACTACATTTTCAAAGCACAGAGAGATCTTAATTAGAAACATCCTTTGCAGAGGGCTAAATAAACAGTAACCTGGAGCATAGAAACCCAAAGTAAAAGTTTACCGACTACAGAGAGGGACAAAAGGAAAACAAGAGATGGAAGTCTAATTTACAAGCTTTCATTTAACTTGCACTGTTTATATGTAAGTATTTAAGTTGTCCCATTGTTTATTTAAGATTTTTTGCACAACACACCAAAATGTACAAATGGCGAGTTTTATGCCAAATGGCATGCATGCAAGCAAACAAAAAAGTAGGGTGTCCCTTGTTTTGTCGACAAACTTTTCATCGAATTAAATTTCATCGAAAACGTTTCAACTAACATTTAGTTCACGAATTATTGATTGGTGTAATTTTATTTCATGACCAAATCATTCCAATTTTTATCATTTCATGGAATAACTGTTCAGGGAAACTTATTTGGCAAATGATTCATTATGTGTAAATTTTAAATGGCAGAATAACAAAACAACGAATTTCATTTGTTCGAAATTTTATTACAACATTACAAAAACAAACAACAACTTTATAACTACTTTAACTAGATAAGGGCAGCCAGAAAAAGGGGGTTCGGGGAGCGAAGCCCCCCGCAGTTAAAAAACAAACAACCGTAATAATTGTATTATAACTAGATTAGGTTAGGGTTCACTTGTATACCTCAGAGTGGGAATATGCACCCCGCGAAGCGGGGTGACGTCGACACGCTGGCGGTTTGGTAAGGTTTAGGTTAGGTTAAAATAATTGCCATAGATAACTGTGTATGCCAACTATTTAAATTTTAAATAATAAATTTGTATGTTAATTAAATATACTTGAAATAATAAAGCACAAAACGTTTTCCATGACATAATTCATATATTTAAAGAATCATCCGACAAGTAAAAATACACGATTTAAAATTACTTGTAATGGCCATTCCACGAACTGAATTGTCGACGAAATGAAAATACATGAAACGTTGAGTTTGAAGTGAAATTCGACGAAGTGAGTGTGGACAATTTTATGATAAACCCAAAAAAGTAATGTTCCTCGCTGCCAATCTGATCGCATTTCAATGAGTTTCGCGCGCACTATTTATGTCACTTATCACAAATCGTCGAGCTGACGTGTCAGAACCAGCATGAAAAACATATTGAAATCCCATTGAGGTGTGAAAGAGGTCAATCGGCTTAAAGCCCTGGCTGTAACTGTACAATTAACATAATCCCCTTCTTCAGTTTAATCAACAGCTGGAACGCAACTGTTTAATTAGACATTTTAAACATTTAATTAAATTCTACCCTTCCAGTGAACGTTTACATATTTATAGTTATACATTTGTACCAAGTGTTGTATCGAATCCAACAAGTTCTATTTTAGTATATTAAATTATTCACATAGGCCTCTCCACTATTGAACATTCGATGTTCGATTGGAACAACTTAATGGATATGTGAGCGAAGTGAGCAACGTATCTCAATTCCTCAAAGTAAATTAGGTTTGCCCTACTTCAGTTTGTATTGAACAGTATTAATAGCAGCTTAACACTTCTACTGCCAAGAACCCGCCTAGCGGGCCACAAAATCCACGGGATGGGCCACAAGGGTAGCGCCGTGATTGGCGCCGAATGTGTTAAGGTAAACGTACTTCAATAAATGCCAATAAATGTTAACAACATGGTGAAAATTACACGAAAAAATGTGTTAATTGTGACGAAAACCTTTTGTGTCGACTACAAAGAGATCGATACGGCAAAATTTACAAAAATATACCTACAAGAATTAAGGCAATATAGTTGTGTATAACATAGGTACATATTGTTGTAACTTTGGCCGTTTCTCTCTTTGTAGCCGACTGTGTAAAGGATGACTCACGCTAGAACGGGCCGTGACGGGCCCGAGCCGTAATCGTGACGAGCCGTCAACGAGCTTATGTGCCACCTAGTTTTCTGGCACTGTAAGTATAAACAATTACGCTGCCACACCCACCTAGCGGGTGTCTAGGCCGTAGCCGCTTACCACTACTTAGCGGGTTTCCACCACAGGATCGGCGTAGCGCTTACCGATTCCTGCCAGTAAATGTGTTAAGAATTTGTTCTTATGTAGTACGTGTATGGATAGTTACTGGTTTTTGATGTGAGCTTTTCTCGGTATCGTAAAACAAAATTAGTCTGATTTGAATATTATTTTAGGACGATAGGGTACCTAAAAAATCTAACACATTCACTGCCAAGAATCACTGCGCTCGTAGTTTATCCCGTGGTTTGCCCCGTACGTAACGAAAGAGCCTACGGCGTAGGCGCCGAATAGCCAGCCTTCCTGGATGTGAAAATGGTAATGAACACTTGAGTTTGTACATAAATAACTATTTATGTACGAACAACACAACACAAACAACAGAAGTACCTACAATTGTAGGTTCTTATTATTTTAACTAGAGCGATTACATTAATGCAAAGCCGTTGTTGTTTTACGGTAAGAGGCTCTCTTTAAAACCCAACAACTATACTCAACTAAAGTGGCCGTCAATAGAATTTGCTAACTATGTAAACAAACCGCCACATTGAAACTGCTTTCACTATAGCGGTTTGTTTACCTACATAGCAAATTCCATTGACGGCGACTATATTTATACTTAATACTTACTATTCTGCGGCGAGTGCTTCTTGGTGGACATGACGTCACGGAGCTCCTGTCAGCTGTCGCAGCGCACGCACGCGATCATCGCGCGCCTGCGCACCCACTCTACCGCCCGTCTGGAACAAGTCGAAATGTCAATTAATTGGTACCTGGAGATCGCTTTAGCAACCACTTAGCCCCAAATGTAGGGGCCAGAGTTCACTACTAATAGACTTAAATACATGTTTTGTTGGTGCCCACGGTGCGTCATCCGGTACAGTCAAGTGTATAAATATGGGTGCATACAACTTACTCAAAAATATGTCCCTTCTCTCTTGTCGTTGCAACAAGGTTTCGGTACAAAATAAGAGGATAAAATTTATAAATATTTTTAGACTTTACTGTACTATCGGCTGCATAAATGCATGGACACCTTACGGTCTACTTTCGTTTGGATCATTTGACATACAGCTCTCGCATATTTGCACGTCGTTCACAAAGCGTGAACTAGATGGCGTTGCTGTTGATACACCTTTGGATATAGAATAATATAACTAAATGCACTATTAAGTGACACTTGTAATCATCAGAAGTGTTCTCTTACGGGTATAATTATTAACAAGTCTAGCAAATGCTAATACACAGGAACTGTATTTGAGTGTGACAACTATAGTATGTGTATGCTTTATTCCAATGCAATCGATAAGTATCGGTAGCCTAGTGGTTAAGCACATTAACTCAATTAACTCTGCGCTTTGACGAACCAAAGATCGATTCCCAGCCAGGGTATGGCAAAGGTAGCTTTTTCCTTTTTTTTTAAATACATTTCTTGAAATTGTAAATAACAGTGAATGATAGTCTTTAAATAAAAATGTTATTCAGTTTTTAAGGATTAAAACGTTTTTAAATGTTTTAATTATCTTTATTCAGTTAACTACAGTAGATATCTAATTGTTAACGCAGTTTTATAGTTAGCAATTTCCTACCATTTTATTGAGCTTTAAGGCTTAAGTTTCATTTCCGAAAATCGGAAAAAGATTGAAGCCTTACCCCAATACATATTAAACTATTGACAATTATTAACTAAAGGCCGGGTTAAAAATTAAAATCATAACATTCATAATTCAAGTCAGCCGAACGCTTGTATAGTGTGGCGTGGCGTGTGATTGATATTTGCAATAATGACAATAATGTTATTCGGGCTGACATGGTTACTTACGTTACAACATCATAATAACATTTCTCAATAATTATGTTGTTTAAGTAATAATAATTCACCATCACTTTTTTAATAGTCCAAAATAGAATACAATCGGCAGTTTAATAATAACAGCTAAGGTCTACTTACTTTGGTAATTTGTTTATTTTGTTAGCAAACATTTGTTTTGTTAACCCGGCCTTTCATTACCGTAATAAATAAATCTTAATTTACGGCTTCAGCTAGTATTTAGTGTAACCTCCTCTTTGGTCGATAACAGTTTGCAAGCGGGAACGCATGGATTCAATGAGTCTTTCACATAAACTAGAACCACGAATACTTTCCCATATTTTTATACAATGTGCCTCTAACGCTTCTGGGCTTCGTTCATTGTGATTTTCCCAGCGTTGCACAATAACACCGCACAAATTTTCAATAGGGTTCAGATCCGGCGATCTAGCAGGCCAAGAAACTACTTGCAAGTTATCTTTATAACGGTCAAACCACTCCCGCACATTACGCGAACGATGTATAGGGCAATTATCTTGCACAAAAGATATCACAGGTAATTCTTCTTCTGGATACACATTTCGGACGGTAGGTAACATAGTTTCCTCCAGGACATTCATGTAATCCACGCTGTTTGCGCGACTCGGCATCCTCACTAGTTCACCCGGACCGGCTGCACTCATCCAGCCCCACATATTGACACTTATACGACCAGATTCCATGTTCGGCACTACTTGACCACTATCATACCGCGTATTATTGCGACGCCATAAACTCAAACGTCCGTGTTGACTCGATTTAAAACAATTTTCGTCACTAAATATAACATTACTCCAGTCATCATTTAAATGCCTTAGGGCAAATTGTAATCGTGCTGCTTTATGTGCTTCTGTAAGCAACGGCTTGACGGCATGCCTGCGATAGTGCAAACCCTCGTCATGAAGCACACGACGAACAGTGTCTACACTAGTATGGAATAAACCAGCGTAGTGACTTGTTGGTATAAACCCATTTTCTTCGTACTCGGTCACCATCGCTGCACGCTGCGCGGTATCAATGAGACGAGGTCTACCCATTCTTTGCCGGTGTAGCAAAGATCCTTCCTCTTGGAATCGCCGTACCCATAAAGCAACCGTTTTTCGCTGCAACAATGACAATTAATAAATAGGTATAATAAGCGAATAGTTCCCACGGCGTCTATTAAAACAATAAAAAAAACTACTTACGTTTACACCGGTTTCACTAGCAATTTCTGAGAAATTGTGGCCTTCGTTACATAAGGCTATTATTTGCGCCCTTTTAACAAGATCAATATTAGATCGAGAACTCATCATTAAATGTATAAATACGGAGGAAAAGATGAAAAACGCAAGTGAAATAGGGAATCGAATTAGAAACGGCTGACGAACGAACACGCAGTGAATCTTTGTTATAAAAAAATATGGTAGTTTCATATCATCTATATCTACCCTCTTTAGTTATTATACGAATCCTAGTCGTAATGAATATAAATATTTGAGCATTCAAATTAACTGATAGTGAATTTGAACCATGCTGTCAATTAACCCGGTGGCCCAGTGGTGAACTATACAGGTCATTATCAACCTAGGCCGAAGGTTTCAGGTTCAAATCCGCTCCCAACCATGATGTTGGGAAAAAGTGTTTTTGGAATTATCTTTGGAATATTTACTCGTTGTGCAGAAACACAAGGATACAAAAGAATAAATAAACAAAGCCAGCGAACAAACAAAAATCGGAAATGTATTCCAATTACGTCGTATAAATCCGCCATTATCATAAATGCTATTGGCAAGATTACTGAATAATAATGTTACCCAAGAAAATACAAAAAACTATGACGAGAACAAAATAGATCATGTGCCTTTTTATTTTTTTTTTTGTTAACAACGCCATCTAGTTAAATCTTGCAAATCCTCTGAGGTCTCCATTGACATCTATAATGATATTCACCATCGCGCCACATAGATGGCGTAGGATTCGGTCGCCAAGCCAAACTATTTCTGCATTGACCATGCACTTATGCTGCCTGCTGTACGTGGTCAACGAGAACCTTTCCGCCCCAACTGCCATCGGTTCTGCGTGCAATTTGCCCCGCCCACTGTCACTTCACAAGGTGGACTGATGACCTGGACCTGACCTGACCAACGAAGACCAAAAGCTGCCTATCATGGGAAAAAACTCGTGTAAAAGCGAATTTTGGTGTAGTTGTGGGGAATGGTATTTTAAACCACGTACTAAAAGTACTGGTGGGTGGGGTTGAAGCTAACGGGCGGAGGGGGGTGTAAAGTTCCATTTTTTAGTTCTTCGTAAATAACTTGTAAACTGTGGCCTACAGCAAAAAATGTTCTGAAACAAAAATAATCTACATAAAATTCTCTACAAAATAAACGTACACATTTTTCCACTTGGATAAATATTTCATGAGATATGGAGAGAAGAAGATGGACAATAAAGAAATAAGTACATTTCTTTAAGTGTGGCACGTATATTCCTAAAATTAAAATTCCTAATTATCGTCTAAATCTAAAATCATCATCATCATCATCGTCCTCAAATATAATTAGAGCTACACTAAAGCTCCAAAGTGGTAGATGATGGTTTTCTACTACAGAGCAGAGCAGAAGCGACGAGTTCTGACAAAAACTTCGGTCGACATTCATTGTAACGAAAATACAATCATCATCGTTCAATAGGAGCATTTCCTCGCCAATGAAAAGAAAAAGACAAGGCTGATTCAGTTCCTTGCCGAGAAGATGACAACACCAGGGATTGAAACAACTATTGCAAGATTGCAACAGGAGATGCTGATGGCACTATAGCCAGGTGCGCGTTGGATAAAGCTGCCTTACATCCAACTGTTTCTATTGGGGAGGATGTCGACTTGATAGCCCTCCTCATAGGATTGGCCCCACCACATTTCAGCGTGTTCTTTTTGAAACCAGGGCGTGGGAAAGTAGAGGACAAATTGTTTTCAGTGTGTCGCGAAGCCACTTCTGGTCGATCCCATGGCCGCGAATGAGTACCTATAGCACTCTAGCTCAGTTATCTGTATTAGCATGTATGCAACTATGAACCTACACTTACAGCTTGCGGAATCCTTTATATATCTGACAGATGAGCTGCCGCCTTGTGCGTACCAGTTCCATATGAGCTGTGGGGACCTTCGTCCCCGAGAATGTCCTCCTCCTCTCCTTACAGACATCCCTTAACCACACAACTGATGCTCCACCATTTCACACGCTATTGTTCCCGTTATAATTACTCGGGTGCACCCTTGACTGATAACGACACGGCCTGAGGCTGAAACTACCGAACCTGAGACCCTGTTGTTACACTGGTTACTAATCCTCTCAACACTAAAGAACTACACGACTAAGAACTGTGTTATCGCCTGTACCTGACATGTAGGAAACCTTATTCATATACATGATATACCGTCACACCTCCCCAATAGAATAAGACCTGTGGACGCACATAAAGACATCGCATCATAAAAAGTCATCGTGTGAGCTGTGTAAGCACATTAACAGTAAATGTACCAAATCGTTACAATATCATAGGATGCATTGAAAGTGATTATAGAAAGAGCTCACCCTGGTTTTCCTCCAAATCTAACACTACAAATCTGCACTTAACTGTTCGTACGCAATATAGCCGTTAGGAACTCTGACTCTCCGCCTACCCGTCAATATTGTTATAAAATGATTACTGGTCGGTGTTGCTACATAAAATAATCGGCTGTTTGAGACATGATTATTAACATCAATGTAAATACTATCGTGAATCATGACCATTCACGACACAGTGCGACAACTTCAACAGCTTCCATTTGGAAAGACAATTCTCCTTCTACATAGCTTCTCCGAATGCGACACCACCTCCGCAATCCATGGAAAAAGCAAAGTGGGAATCGCTAAATTGTTCACTGCTAAATCAGCCCTGATCCAAAAGATATCAGACATTTTCAGTGAGCCCTCTTCACCAGAGAGTATTATTGAACAGGCCGGCAAGAAGCTGTTTTTTTTTTCGATTTACCAAGTACCTTCCCAGGAACAAAACCTCAACAAATACCGCTACTCAGCTTTTATAAGAGCATCGATGAAGCCGAAATCAGTTCTGGCCACTCATCCTCCTACTAGAGGAGCTTCGGAGCAGCACTCGTTCAGAGTATACCTACAGGTACCTTTAATCACATAAGTTATCGAATACCGTTTGGTTTTTAAAATGCAAATATATATTTGATCTAAATTACTTACTTTGATCTTATTACATATTTACAGATGCAACAATGGCTCGGCAACCACCTACCACCAACCCAATGGGGATGGGCCAGAGGAGACGATGGCATCCTAAAGCCAGTGACAACCAACGACCCACTGGCACCTGACTCGATTCTCAAAACCATATTTTGCCGGTGCAAGACTGGGTGTGGGGTGCGATGCGGCTGCCGGAAAGCAGGAATTACCTGCTCCAGTGTCTGCGGTGTATGCTCCGGCTCATGCACTAACGGAGCTCCCATCGAAGTCACCGTCGATGACGATGATTATGACAATATTCTAGATTAAGAAGATAATTAGGAATTTTAATTTAAGGAATATACGTGCCACACTTAAAAAAATGTGTTTATTTCTTTATTGTCCATCTTCTCTCCATATCTCATTAAAAAATTATCCCAGTGAAAAAATTTTGTAGAGAATTTTATGTAGATTATTTGTGCTCCAGAACATTTTTTGCTATAGGCCACAGTTTACGAATTATTTACGAAGAACTAAAAAAAAGGAACTTTACACCCCCCTCCGCCCGTTAGCTTCACCCCCACCCACAAGTACTTTTAGTACTTGGATTAAAATACCATTCCCTAGAACTACACCAAAATTCGCTTTTACACGAGTTTTTTCCCCTGACTTTCCTTCGTTGGGTGGGCTAACGGTCGTGCGAGTCCGCTGATGACCTGCTAACGGTCGTGCGAGTCCGCTAGATGCGGCACAAGACCGATCACTTAGGCACTCTTTGGGGGAGGCCTATGTCCAGTAGTTGGTATCCTGCTGTTTCGGCAAAATATTCACTTCCCACAAAACTTATGCCAGTAGTTTCATTTCCCAAACGAACAAATAGCACATTTTTGTTTCGCATTTTGTTTATTTGGTCAAAATATCACTTGGCATAATTTTGCTTTGTCAAATGTTATTAAGACAAAAGTTTATTAAGCAAACACTTTGTTCGGGCTAATATTGTTTTCCAAACAAAACATTTGTTCAAATTTTCATTTCGCACATTAGGTACCAGGGTGGAAAAAATGGCTTGTCATAAGCGAACTCTGTTTTTGGTCGGTTAGGTTAGGGTTCACTTGTGTCCCTCAGACCAGAAATAGACACCCCGTGCAGCGGGGTGGCGTCGATTCGCTGGAGACTCTCAATGAAAAGGGCGAGACCGACTCGGGGCTTGCTTGCATGCATGCTGCTTATTTGGATTATAATATATTGTTACCTAAGTACCTATAGTACAAAAGAACATAAACTTACCTGTACATTATTTACTTTTGTTTTTTACAAACCACCCGCTTAGCAAAATTATGTAATCTCACTCAAATAGATTTCGTATGCACTACACAATTAGAATCTAAATCATATGCCTGCAATAATTTGGAAAAATAATGTTATGCTAAATAATACGTCTGACCAAATGAAACTTGACCATGTAAAACTTTGCCAAACAATAATTTGCGAAGTAATATTTTGCCATAGGAGATATTGCCAAGTTATATAATGCGAAACAATAATTTGACTAGTGTTTTTTTGCCAAATGATCATTTGGGAAACATTTTTTGGGAAGTGACACTTTGGGAAATGATTTTTGCCCATACAATAGAGAACCCCAGTAGTTATATGTCAGTTTCCTTGACTGACACTGAGAATGAGAACTGTTCCTTGGTAATCACCATCATCATCATTATCATCATCAGCCTTATTTATCTTAGAGCATTAAACCAACCGGAGTGGTCATGAGTCATTTTCTATGCATAAAAAGTCTGCCGATTTTTGCGGGGGAGGGGAACGTCAAATGTATGCGTAACGTGAAAATAGCTACGTCAGATAAACGTCAGTCCATACAATGTGTATGACCACTGGTCATATACTTTTGGCAGAGGGGAACGCCTGTCAATGGCCACTCCGGTTGGTTTAAGAGGCCGCAGTAAGTCGGCCGAATTTCACCTTCCCATACAAACGCTCTCATTTTAAAACTACGTGTTGGATTGTGACGAAACTTTGCATATACAATGACATAAGGTATATCTATGTCTGTAATTAGTTTCTATGGTTCCAATTTATAAAACAAAGTAAATACAGCAAAAACTAGTTTTGTATGAAAAACTTAAATTTGCTGTATCTTTTTTATTATGGTATCTGAAGCTACGTAAACTAATTTTAGACATAGATATACCTCATTTCATTGAACATGCAAAGTTTCGTTACAATCCAACACGTAGTTTTAAAATGAGAGCGTAACTACGTTTGTATGGAAAATCGAGCTTACTGCGGACTCTTAATGCTCTAAGTTATTTATACTTTTAATTGAAGGGAAGGTAAGGAATTACCATACAACATAGAACACTTGAATGAATTTTAAGAACTAGAAAGCTTAAAATATTTTTGTACAAGTCTGTCGTCTCCCACGTACTAGATCATTAATACGACTCAAAATGTATTATTACTCCAAAAGATAGGAGGCAAAAAATAATGCCTAGTGACGAAAATTCCATTTAAATCAAAGAATTACGAAGCTACAACCGTTTTAATATTACTTGTTAGAGAGAGAGAAATAGTGCCGCCACAATCTGCGAGCGTCATAGATAGTAAATGACAATCGTTTCATATGAAGGTGCATTTTGCGGGAAAGGGACAGGACTCTCAAAACTTTGGACACATAATTATAACTTTGTGATTATTTAACCTCTCGCGTTGCTTTTTCTCAATTTTATTACATTTTTAATCCTTTTTCTAGTAGATACAACATTATTGATTATTTTATTTAGTGCTATGTCGCAGTGAAATGGCCAAAACAGAGATTTGAACAAATCCCTAAGGGATATGATCAAATCACGCAGGCTGTTAAAATGGCGAATCCATTTTATCATTTACCTAATACAAATCAGTCATCCTCCTAGCGTTATTCCTGGTAATGCCCCCAAAGGAGCCCGGGGTCCGCTTTGACACCTAATCCCAAGATTTGGTATAGGCACTAGTTTTACGAAAGCGACTGCCACCTGACCTTCCAACCCAGAGGGATAACTAGACCTTATTGGGATTAGACCGGTTTCCTCACGATGTTTTCCTTCACCGAAAAGCTAACGGCAAATATTCCGTACATAAATGAAAAAACGAGTTGCCTTTTTTGTCCGATTTCGTCATTTCACTAAACAGATTCAGAGATTTGATCAAATTACTGATTTGTATTAGGCAAATGATAAAATGGATTCGCCATTTTAACATCCTGCGTGATTTGATCATATCCCTTAGCGATTTGATCAATCCTGCCATACTGCCATTTCCCTGCCACATCTACACCCCTACTAGTATTAGTTACAACAACAACTCGTACGTAGGTACTTACTCGTATCATTATGAAAATATGTCTATTATTTGAATGTACTATATTACCTACGTAACCAAATAACATGTATTTCACTACTATAATAACTACACAGGTATTCTCTTTGATTTCCGGCGATAGACCGTCGACATAATAAGTATTCAGCACAACAACCCTGGTAGTTGCAATTCAAAAGGGTTTCGTTAGTTTCCTTCGCTTCTAGGTGAAAAGCTTTAGAAACCTTTTCCAAAGCCCCTTTAAAAGCGACGAGGTTAACGCACTCAAGTTCGAGTCCATAGGAAATTGTTAATGCATGACAGTGCCTGTGTTCGACACGCGCCAATATCAAAGACAATGTTCCGCTGGGAAAAAGTATTGAATTGACTTTGGGTTTGTGTTTCCCACGCGCGCCGAGTCTTGACGATCAGCATGCATTAGGAACACTAGACCCAAAGGTTCTCTGGAAGATATAAGACCGCCTATTGTTTGCCGTTGTGTAGCGTAACGTTATTATGTTATTTTAATTTTTGGTGAACAATAAAGATACAAAAGTATTGTATTGTAGTTCTTTTGTTTTCTGTATTTTTTTTTGTTTTTTATTTTGTTGCAAAGTGCCAAATAAATAAGTTATCTATCTATCTATCTATCTATATCAGCCGAAAGACGGCCACTGCCGGACATAGGCCTCCCCCAAAGAGTGCCAAAGTGACCGATCCCGCGCCACCCGCATCCAGCGGACTCCCGCAACCTTTATCAGGTCATCCTTCTACCTTGTCAGGGGCCTACCCACGTTGCGCCTTCCGGTACGTGGTCGCCACTCGAAAACCTTTCCGCCCCAATGGCCATCGGTTCTACGAGCTATGTGCCCCGCCCACTGCCACTTAAGTTTAGCGATACGACTGTTATCCTCACCCAATTATGCTGAAGTTTGGATGAAAGTGCATTATTACGGTACCTATTTATCTACCATACAAAAGGCCTGATAATGGAGACGGGAGCTGGCCATGGGAACTACCCAATTACACAAGATACACCTGCCCCTTTTGTCCGGGTGTGCCTAAGACGTTTTCTGACTAAGTCACGTTTTGCCTAAACTTCAATCTTCAGTGGTATTAAGACTATGTTGTTTGCTGTCTATTTCGCTTTTTGTTTAATTGGTTGACTGCCTGTTTCGACGAATGACTTAAACGTTTTATGACTAAATCGTGTTTTGCATAAACGTCAATTTTCAGTGGCGTTAAGACTATAGAGCTTGTTGACTAATTCGCTTTTTGACCATTATTATGACTTGTCTAACTCTCAAACTGGCATTTTCGCGTTTTGCCTAAACTGCAAAATTATATTAGTTAAAAACAATGGATAGGAGGTAAGTTTGATATCTATTGTAAGTCAAAATAAATGATTTTTGAACATTACGTTGATTTTTATTTGATAACAATGTCATACCTATGATAGATTGATCAATAATTGGTAATAGCATGACAATATTGTCATACAATTACAAATTATTGAACAAACTTATACAAAATCTACTTGTACTTAAGTAATTTATTTTAGACCTAACGCGTTTTAGGCATAGGGCATAATAGGCATCAGACTCTATAGACCTACTGCCTATTAGTCTCAATCCTATAGTAGGTCTAATGTGTTTGAGACCCATAGCGATTTAGCTCAAACAGTTTTAGTCCTAATGCTTTTTAGGCTTGAGTCTAATGTATAGGTTGACCAAACGCGTTTCAGACCTAAAGCGATATAGCTAAACCAGTTTTAGTCCTAATGCAAATCGGTACAACAGATATGAGGGCATAATGATTATTAGGAAATTAGATTTTTAGACTGAAAGAGACTTAGGCAGTGTATCAATATAGGTAAAAAACCTTTCAGGAACACCCGGACAAAAGGCACCTGCCGTGCTAGGAATCTTTAGAAGCTTCTCAATTACCAGATGATGAGCGTGCAAAAATAAAAGTGTTTTTTTCCGGAAACTTATTTATAATATCTGCGTTAGTGAAGTGCGGTAGTGAACAAAAAACGGCAAAAAATGAATAGCAATCACGAGTCCCTTTGAATAGCGGTTTCCGTTTGTTTATTTCGCAAACATTCTTAGAACGTGTGTCGGATAGGTCCCTCGAGTTTTAGCTATATTCCAGTTTGTTTACGGGAGTTGTGAACTTGGGATGTAACAATTTAAGTACTTTGCTGTGTTACTGCCACAGGATTGTCAATTTGTTTTCAGATTAGGCGAGTGACCCGTGTCACAAAACAAATTCACAAGTCGGGTGAATAGCTAATCGTTATTGATTGAGCGCCCTGAGTGATGCCAAATCAGACTTTACAAATTGTAACTTGTGATTTCAAAATTACAGTAGTATTAAATTATGCTTCGGGATTGACATTAATTCCGATACTTGACACGGATAGACATATAGGTATAGAAACTTCTGTAGCCTACTAAAACTCTCTATGACAGACTTTCTGACAAAACTTAATTTATACGGTCGGTCACGTAACGCATTGTACGTACGTTAGGTAGATACATAAATGTACTAGCTTCTGCCCGCGACTCCGTCCGCGTGGAACTCGTTTATATCGCAGCTCCATACTAACTTATAGCCCCCCATTTCACGCCCTTCGGTGATGATTTCGGGGATGAAAACTATCCTATGTCACTCTCCATCCCTTCAACTATCTCAACTTAAAAAATCACGTGAATTCGTCGCTCCGTTTTGTCGTGAAAGACGGACAAACCAACAAACACATACACTTTTCCATTTATAATATTAGTATAGATATGGATTTTTTATATGGAAAATTCACAGTTGAATGTTTAACACTTTCGCAACCAAGAATTGCTACGCGCTACGCTCGTAGCCAATCCCGTATGTAGCGGAAAGCGACTACGGCGTAGGCGCCCGCTAGACGGGTTCTTGGTTGCGAAAGTGTTAACAAGCGTTCGGAAAGTTACGTGATTACCCATAAAAACTGGCGTGTAATGTCACTCTTCTGAATAACTTCTCCAATTACCAGGGCTTATTTACGCATTCAACCTTTTAACCGTGGATTAGAGCTCGGGCTAACGATTCAACTCGTAATTCTTGGCAATACGCCAACTAACTAACAATGAAAGCTGAAACAATCCCGTTATCGCCGTCAATGTCACTCAATTTACTTAATCCCGGGACTAGGTCGAATTAATAACTTTTTTAAATGAAACATAATACATTATATTGATTGACAAAAACCTTAAAACTGACATGTTCTCGTTTTCACCAATCCGGCACCTATTTCACCAAATTTCATGAGACGGTAAAGATTCACTGTACATTTCTCGATTGATAAGTCAGGATGATGCCCAACGAATGTATTATGTGTTTACCTACTCATCAATGTACAGCAAATTGCGGAGTCAACAAGTAAAGATGTTTGATGACTTCGTCTGCGTGGGCCCGGGATAAAAGCTATCCTATATTTTAATCCGGGCTATAAACTAAATATATCCGTGCAAAATTTTATCCAAATCGGTTGAGCCGTTTAAGTAACAAACATCCAAATATCCAAACTTCTAAACTTTCGCATTTATAACATTAGTAGGAAGTAAGATAGTAGGAGTCATATTGTCAGTAATTGGCAAGTTGGTGGCTAGGTAAGTACCAGAATGAGTGCACGAAAAACATTGACATCAAATTGGAATGCGAATAAGTAGCTCTCGATTATTCTCGAAGATGAAGAAGTTACAATCATTCGACACGCCACACCACGCCACCATTCACGCCATTCATTCGATCATTCGACGCTTGGTTCATGCATTTTGATTGCATTCAGTCTGAGCTAGACGGTGATAGCAGCGCAGAATAAAGGATAGCACAGAAGTTCCTCTGCCTTCATTGACTTACTGCCCTACTAGTAATGACGTTAAACTGTCAAGTTATGGCCATAGCAATACGATAGGTAGCTCAGTGGGTCAATGGGTTAATGTAAAACTGAGTTCTCAATTATTTTACTCTAGTAAAATATAAATAAGTCCGTACTCGTTGGTGGTGTGTGATATACGGTGGGAGAATAACTTTAACAAATTAGACCTCTCTCAATAACTATCATCTCAATAACCTTATAAAACAAAAATATTGCAGGACTGACGTAGAACGTATTTCCCAGAAGGTAGGTTTGGTTTTTTTTTTAGTATCGTTATTTACTTGGCAAGCAAAACCTTTAAAGTTCTCGCCATAAATTGACAAACAAATTTTTTTACTCGAAACTATGCATACAATTTTTTTCCCCTTCACTATTTTTAATATACACGTAAATACATCAAATAGTTATTTTCCTACAAAATTCACCAAGCTTTTTCTCCATACTAGGTATGCGGTGTTATTGGTCTTCTGGATTGACAGACACTCAAATAGTTCTCGGAAAAAATAGTTTGATCCCACATTTGTTGATAGTAAATATAGGCCAGTCGTAAGAGCAAAGATAGGAATTGTCAGAACATCATCAATCGAACATTCATAATAATATTACGTTTGAGTATCTATGCCATTGAAGCATTTGATGAAATTAGTTATGTTAGAAGCCATGTTTACTTTAGTCTTGAGTTAGGAATATTGAGCCGTATCTACTTAAGATGACGCTTTTCCATCGAGTTATTCGAGTTCTGTCGCGTAAAGAGTAATCGTTAGAACATGTGTGACACGGACACAAAATAAGTAGCTATCGATTATTCCTGAAGATGAAGAAGTTACAATCATTCGACACGCCACACCATGCCACCATTCACGCCATTCATTCGATCATTCGACGCTTGGTTCTTGCATGTTGATTGCATTCAGTCTGAGCTAGACGGTGATAGCAGCGCAGAATAATGGATAGCACAGAAGTTCCTCTGCCTTCATTGACTTACTGCCCTACTAGTAATGACGTTAAACTGTCAAGTTATGGCCGTCAACGTTAAGTCGGTCAATGGGTTAATGTAAAACTGAGTTCTCAATTATTTTACTCTAGTAAAATATAAATAAGTCCGTACTCGTTGGTGGTGTGTGATATACGGTGGGAGAATAACTTTAACAAATTAGACCTCTCTCAATAACTATCATCTCAATAACCTTATAAAACAAAAATATTGCAGGACTGACGTAGAACGTATTTCCCAGAAGGTAGGTTTGGTTTTTTTTTAGTATCGTTATTTACTTAGCAAGCAAAACCTTTAAAGTTCTCGCCATAAATTGACAAACAAATTTTTTTACTCGAAACTATGCATACAATTTTTTTCCCCTTCACTATTTTTAATATACACGTAAATACATAAAATAGTTATTTTCCTACAAAATTCACTAAGCTTTTTCTCCATACTAGGTATGCGGTATTATTGGTCTTCTGGATTGACAGACACTCAAATAGTTCTCGGAAAAAATAGTTTGATCCCACATTTGTTGATAGTAAATATAGGCCAGTCGTAAGAGCAAAGATAGGAATTGTCAGAACATCATCAATCGAACATTCATAATAATATTACGTAAGAGTATCTATGCCATTGAAGCATTTGATGAAATTAGTTATGTTAGAATCCATGTTTACTTTAGTCTTGAGTAGGAATACTGAGTTGCTATCTACTTACGATGACGCTCTTCCATCGAGTAATTCGACTTCTGTCGCGTAAAAAGTAAATCGTTAAAACATGTGTGACACGGCAAGCAAAATAACGTTGAGATAACCTACTACCTAACCTAATAAGGCGTTTTGGACGTATTGAAAAACCATATTATGTAGCTACATACTTAAATAGTTCATTAGGCCAGTCTTTATAGATTTTGACCCGTGAATAATTAGTTCTCGGATTTTTTTTTATAGGCCCCTCGGGGGGGTCACTGGGAGTGTACATTAAAAAAGTAGACCGAATCGGGCTTCTGCGTATATTCGAAAAAAGGTTTTTCTTGAATAACTCGGCCATTTTTGATTTTACAGTAAAACCATGAGGACAGAAATTGTAGGAAATTTGATTTTCTACAAGTTTGGTCCCCACAATTTTTCTTCTAGGATCGATATTTTGGAAATTAAACCTGAAAAACGCGAAAAATTCAAAATATTACAATTTGATTTTCTACAACTTTGTTCGATCTTAGAAGAAAAATTATAGGGACCAAACTTGTAGAGAATCAAATTTCCTACAACTTTTGTCCTCACGGTTTTACTGTTAAATCAAAAATGGCCGAGTTATTCAAGAAAAACCTTTTTTCGAATATACGCATTCGGTCTACTTTTTTAATGTACACTCCTAGTGACCCCCCCCCCCCCCCCGAGGGACCTACAAAAAAAATCCAAGAACTAATTATTCACGGGTAGGTTCGGTTATTTGGATAAAATGACTGGCCTACATACGATACGCTCTTGCGAAAGCGTCTAGCCAGTGTGTGAGCAGCCTGATGATGACGTGTCTACTCACATTAAGATGTGGTTGGTATAAAAACTTATTTGAGTTGCAAATTGCTGGCTGTGCAAAAGATAATGTTGCGTTCATCCATTGGATAGAACATCAATCACGTTCTGACACTTCTGACGAGTAGGATAATGTGCACACGGTTTTATCGGGTTTTTCAGAATAACGTTTATATGTCCAACTTTAGAAATTATAACACAAACACGTGAACTTTTTATAAGTATCTCCAAATTCTTATTTCAGTAACATAAAATTCATGACCTCAGAGATATTATTTTTTTACAGTATGAATTCGAAACATAAATGTTAAACAACAAAAGGATGGGCCTAAGTAAATATTATCCTGAAATTAATTATACGGCTGAGAACGTTGTAATTTCATTTCAGGGAGACAATTGTTATGGCGTTTTATGTTTTATTGTAAAGGAGTTTGAGCCGCTTTTACGTTTAATCCGTTTAGGTCTCGAATACTGGGTAACCTAAATTCCCTGAATGGCTTTTCATTGACACGCTTTTGATCTAGGGTTTAAATCTTAAGGCGTTAATGTTAAGATTGTATAGAGATCGTATAAACTGGTATTAGGCCTATTTCTACATTTGTTAATGCGGGCTGGCGTTCCACGAGAGGTAAATATTTAAAATCTTTCGGATTCGTAACAACAAAGGAGGGTGGTGGAGGGTGTCGGAAATCTTTGCCCTGTAGGCACTGTAGTGTCCACTACAGTCTCATAAATAGCTAGTTGTTATAATAAATATATGATAGATATTGATCCTTTTCACAAATCAAATTCAATTCAAATACAAACATTTATTCGTGGCAAATAAAAATAAACAGACTAAATAAAAATACAATAACTCTAAGTCTTGTCACGAAATGGGCCCAGCTCAGCGTGTTAAATAAATAAATATTAGGGGACAATCTTACACAAATCGACCTAGTCCCAAACTAAGCAAAGCTTGTGCTATAGGTACTAGACGACAATAAACATGCTTATATAGATAAATAAATACTTAAATACATAGAAAACATCCATGACTCAGGAACAAATATTCGTGCACATCACACAAATAAATGCCCTTACCGGGATTCGAACCCAGGACCTCTCGCTTCGTAGGCAGGGTCACTACCAACTAGGCTAAAGCGGTCGTCAACAGCGGTCAGCGTCAAGCGGTGGTGTTGCTAGCTTTGTAGCCAGTGCTGGTCGTCCGCTGTGTCCATTCGGTGAAGGCGCGGTTGGCAGCAACGACACATGCATTATGGAGTGACCATACTCATACCCACATACATACATACCCCAAAGAGCGCCACTTATTCGCACACCACAAAGTAAATAAGCGGATGACTGCCTAATACCGAAATTGTTTTGCCTTGACCCTTGGGTACAGATATGTCCGTTTTTGGCTTTCAAAAGGGCAATTAAGTAACAATCAACAGCCAATTTTTTTAATAATGCCTTTTGAGTGGGTTGACTCCAATCTGCTTCCTCATCGGCATATCTTAAACCTCCTCTGGAACTTTCATTTACATCTTAAGTACACCAGTGACCTCAGCCGGTTTAGTAACTTCAAATTTACCAGCAGAGAGAGTCACACTGCCAACAGTGACGTCGGACTTGCCAGTGGTTAGGGGTTATCGTGACATCGGGGTTGCCAGTGGTACCAGTTTTATCTGCAATATCCAATTCAGTTGAAGGCTTACCAGTGCTACCGGTGACTGGTTTATCAGTAGGCTCGGATTCTGTGACCGGCTTACCAGCCACTTGACTAACCGGTTTTTCAAATCCACGGCCACCCTTATGAATCTTCTCGTTGGAATAAACTTCGACGAAGAAATGGTATCCTCTGAGCATGGAAGGGCTTTTCAGGGAGATGGTGACATTATTGTGTCCGACACCGCCGCTGACGATAGTCGCTTCACCGTCTTTGGTTTCCCTGAGGTCAGTTATGTTGATTGCGGAGATGATGCCACTTGTAATGACGAAGATGTCTTTCGCATCCCTTCGGGCAGCATAGTGCCCTTTGAAGGAGTGTTTGAGACTCTGGATATTATTGGTCCCCTGGTGGATGTCATTGGTGGCTACGAACGCCGCTAATGCAAGGACAATAACCACTTTGGTATACATCGTAGATTGACTCGGGACTCAACTGACGCTATTTAAATTTACGTCAGGCTTATATATAAGAGTGGTTAAGGATAATTTTTACCACTGGTTTATTTATACTGTCAAGACGACTTAGTAATTGAATAATACTCTACCAGGAAATTATAATGTAGGTGATACGTATGAATAACACTTTATTCACTGACTTATTAATCATTGCATACCTACGCACAAGCAGTACGCATTCAGGGATTCAGAAATGGGACGGGAGTGTTCTTAAATCTCTTCGACGAAAACAAGACGACTAAGATCGAACTTCCCTCCTGGTAAGTTCATTGATCATCTAATTATCTTGTCTTCCTCTCTTATGTTTAAGAAAATCATATATGACAAATGTAGATGTTCAGAGAGTTACCAATATAAAAATAGAACCAATATAAAAATAGCAAAAACCATGACAGACCTGATTCAAAGATCCCAGCTTTACAAACTTATATTTGCGGGTAGCGAATAGTAATACTGAAATGAATGCGTGACGATTGTATTAAAAGCTGCGGTCAAAGCGACACTACGGCCTGCAAAAGTTACTTTGTGCTTGTGGGACTCCACTAATAAATTACGTACGTCAAAGGACCAATTGGGAACAAAACGTCATTGTAAAGTAATTGCATACAACGAAGCGCCACAATATAAAAAATGCACGACTGCCGTTGACATTTAAGCGTACTGAAATGTAATAAACAAGTTGTTAATAAAGTGGATATCGTTTCAATTATGTTAATAGAATATATATCGAACTCATCATGAACTTATACCATGTACTGGCTTCAAATATTTGCGATGTGGTCAGATCGCTCCCCCGCGAGTACCTGCTAACGTCAGTTCGAGTTAAGCCAGCGACGGCGGGAGTCCTGTTAAGTGTCAGATCATTAGCTTAATCTGATTATCTGATTACCGTGTCTAACGACGCACAGTTGGCACAGACTGGCATTTACTATGTAAAGTCAGATATTTATAAATTAGTTTTATAAAAAGAACTAGTACCTATATCGTTTCTTTTAACACTTTCGCTGCCAGGAACTCGCCTAGCGGGTGCCTACGCCGTAGTCGCTTTCCGCTACATACGAGGAAAACCACGGGATCGTCTACGAGAGTAGCGTGTTGCGATTCTTGGAATCTAAAGTGTTAACGTACCTACGCTGTGCCCGTAACTTCAGCTGCGTAAAACTCCTTTACAAACTTCTACTCCCATTCGTCTTTCATAATGAATTATTTCAAAGATAAATCATAATTCATGTCCTTTCAAAAGATAAGATGCCTAGATGCCAGGATAAGTATCTTAGCGTTTATAATTTGTTTTTTCTTTGAATGCAATATTTCGCCCGTTAAGTCGAGCCTAACAATCAAAATGGGGCAGCCTTAAATATCTAGGTATAGTTATAATATTCAGTCTTTTGTTCCATAGAATATGGATAATTTTGCATGGATGTTTTAAGTTTATAGCTATGCTTAGATATACTCAACGTACTGGCAATGCCGTTATAGCTCAAGCACTTTATTTTCATTAGTATGGAAAAAATGCAAATGTGGAAATAATTCATAATAGCAGCTTTTTTGTGTGTAACTGATATGTTATCATTTTAGTCATCTAAAAAATCGATATTTAACCAATTACTGAAAAAAGAGGAAAAATATTAATAGATACTTTAATTTTTGTTTTGGTTAATTTACAGGAGCTCTTCAAGAATAATAAATAAATCACACAATGGATAATGGATGTGTCATTTATTTTTATATATTTACTTCCCGATGAAAATTTTGGTGGTTTCTTGGATAAGGCATCTTAGAATAACATTTGAAAATTAAATAACCAAAAAAAACGCTGTGTTAAATTAATGTTTGAAAAAAACGTAATTTTCCTGGGGTATTATCAAAAGCTCGCGGGCACAGCACGAACCGTAATATTACCAAAGTTTCGGTAAAGTCCAGACGTAAAAGCTCTTCCAACACGTTATTATTTATCCGATAACGAAGATAACTTATTTTGGGGGTGCTTTCAATGTACTTTCTTTCTTTTTTGCTTCATTAGCTTCGCGAAACTCGAGCTCGTAAAGGTTATGATCACCTAGGTACATATAAAGTTTTCTGGGAGATGCGACCACCCGTTTAATACATATAGTTTAGAACGAGCGAACGAACGCCAGGCATACCGGATTTTGGGTACGTACGATTATATATTTTTGCGCCGATCGGCCGAACTGAAGGTCGTATTTCACATCCTCGCGTATTGGTACGAGTGTGCACATACGATATCATATTGGTATACAAAATACCGTGACAGATTAACCTCCTATTATTATTATTATTATTTATTTATTTATTTATTAAGAAAAAGATATACAACACAAACAAATACAATGTCCCACAAAACCGTTTGCGCAGTTTGACTGTGGGATCGAGCAGTCTCTACTCTCTTCTATTTCAATTATTTACATTATCTACGTCTATAGGTACAATAATTATTTAATACGTTTAACAAGGTAACTATGCAGCTTTTTACCAAGATTAGCTTTATTGGCTTCCTGCCTGATGTCAGAGGGCAGGCTGTTGAGTATATAGGGTATGCGTTTCCGGAAACACCTATCGCCGTAGTAATTAGAGACCCTCGGCACAACAAACTTGCCTGCCGACATCGACCTGGTACAATGTACAATGTTGCTGTATAGTCATTATGTAAGCCCCCGATAAGCCACAGCCCTATCTCCCGCCGAGACAGCTGACACGGCACTCTATTATCCATGCCGATACAATACATATCGACAGCTAAGGCAGAGTTTTGTCAATGAATGCGCCATTACTAGTCGCCCATACTAGTACTAGTATTATAAATGTGAAATTTACTCGGTTATTTTTCTTTATACCTCTATTTAAACCGATTTAAATTTAAAATAGGGAAACTTTAGATGAAAAAGGCAAACGAATCTTATTTCGGAAGTCAATGCTTATAGGGGGGTGAAATGGGGAGCAGGTTTTTATAGGAGTGCGATTCATTTCTACACGGACCGAGTCACGGCCGAAAGCTGAACATGTGGAAAATCATTTACATAATACCCTGACTGCAACCGACGACGTCTCTAAAGACTCTCCGCTGCAGACGATATTTGTAAAGTAGCGGGAAAACGCCACTACAAACTAGAGCGAAGCGTACACAAAACGTTAATTGCAATTAATTTGTCAGAAAGTTACACAATTCGAGTATATATAGCACACAACACAACACGAATAAAGAGGTCACAAAGATTTCTCAAGGAGCTCACAAAAGAGGTCTTTTCAAGAGAGTAATGGCTTTTGTTATCTTTCAAGCCGCTCGCGTTTTACAAAGCAGGCCTACTTCTCATTTGTTCAATAGAACTGTCAAATTCTTAAGAAATAAAGTTTATTCTGGAAAATTTCGTATCGTATCTGCATCTACGGCACCTGCAGTTTTCTGCAAGTTGTTCACAACGACGGTACTGCGGCACTGAATACCTTACGTACCTTACGTACTACATACTACCGATGTTTATTTTAAGAAAATATGTTTGAACTGCAGTGACATGCCCTTATTTAACCAGTGAGAATACAACTAAGTAGCACGCCGAGAGAGTACGATAGTTTTTAGGAAATAATAATAGCGATATTATTTCAATTTCCTGCCCCATTGTATTCAACTTCCTTGGGCGTTAATAAGGCAAGCAGCAACGGTGTAGGCAGGAAATTGGGCAGAAGATAAACAATGTGACAATGTCGACCATTCCTCTAACATCCTGTGCGAATTTTTGTAACGTAAACGTCCTATTTATCGATGTACCACTAGTGTATGATACAGGCTTTTTATTTCAAAGCAATATGGATTTGATTCGAACTAAGAGGATTTTTCTTCATTCGAATTCAGGCCATGTCACTTTGACATAAAGTGCCCTGTCATACACTGGTGCAATGTCGAGGACTAGGTCACCACTTCACAAGTCTTGTTTGCCAAAATCGACCAGTTATATTGCCAACTGGCTAGCCCGCCTGCTTTTAGGGTGGGCTATTCCTCATTCCATCGTAATAATGGTATATTTTTAGTGAGTACTTATAGTTTTTTTTTAATAGTCATAATCACTCCATCATCCTCCTTTGAACCCTGCTAAAAGTTATTTTTAACACTTTTACATGCTTCAAATTCGACCCTCGAATCGTAGTAAATTTTAGGAATATTTAAGCGTTAATAAACATTTAACTAGTACTATATATTCTTTAAAACAAAACGACGTGAAGTTTGAAAATAAATCATGGCGGCCTACTGCCATCCCCCGTTCCTCGACACTGAAACACCATTATGTCGAAATGAATAACGCGAATTGATTCGTTAATCTTTTAATTGGAACCTCATAGCGCTGAATCGGGGCTTTGTACTCGAAAGTAATTAAACAAGAAGCCTTTCTAGGGTTCCCTACCCAGTGGTTGTTAAATGGACTCCATTTCATAGCAGTTATACGAAGCGACTTATTGCAATGGTATAAACGCGATACAGTAGGTACCGACACAGATTATGTCGCAGCGAGATAGACTATCTATCTCTTTCTTAGTGTTCTATATAATTAGAAACATACAGATAGTCTATCTCGCCGCGACACCTCTCGCGCGACGTCTTGTGATTACCGGCCAGGTGATTAAGACAGGTGATCATATCATGGCTAGTCTCTCTCGTCTTAAATCGCTGCAAAGTCGTCGTGTGAAGAGACAGATCATCACCATAATCATCATCATATCAGCCGAAAGACGTCCATTGCTGGACATAGGCCTCCCCCAAAGAGTACCAAGTGACCGGTCTTGCGCGAGCCGCATCCAGCGGAATCCCGCGACCTTTGCAAGGTCATCAGTCGTCGTCGGGGGTCAAGACGCTACCCCAGTAATCAGTGACAAGTTATGAACTGTTTGTATCGTCAATCCGTTTGTGGCACTATATAATTACTATTGATCAATTATATTTTAGGGTACGGCTATAAGACTCCGTTATCTATTCATGCCTCAATAACAAGGCTACTGGCCAAGGGTACTGCCTGGGCCTGCTGCCTGTACCGAAATTACCAGAAGTCAGAACCTTTAAGGCGCCGTAGGTTCAGCGAAGTTAAGCGAACAGTGTTTTTGAAACAATATAATGAGTCTGTTTATAATAATATGGTTTAAAAAAAAATACGAATAGTAATCTTGAGGCTTTTCTGCAGGGAAATCAGTGTTTAGAAACATGATTAAGCATTTTTCGCTCGATAGAAAAAAATCACGAACATAGGTCTAAAAGGGTCTAAAATACACTTAAAATATTTGTTACAAATTACGAACAAAAGCTAAAAATATTAAAATGACTTCTAAAAATCGGCAATATCATGTTTGAGGGAAATCAGTGTTTACTTTTTTATTTATTTAAACAGCCAAAAAATTAAAATTAAAAAACATGATTTCCGCGCTTCCGAGCACGCACTTCCATCTCGCTCACGCTTATGCTCAGTGAGAGGGAGAGAAGACCATGAACCTACAGCGCCTTAAGTGTCAAAGGCGTTAAGTTTTTTAATGTAAATCTTTTGACATGAAAAATTATCAATTGTTTTTAGTAGTGATATTTATTATTATTATGGTTTTTAATTTATTTGTTTTTGTTAACGTAATTGATATATATTAGGCATATATTATTATTTATGATTTAAACAATTTACA
This sequence comes from Epinotia demarniana, assembly GCA_945867215.1. Taxonomy (NCBI): domain Eukaryota; kingdom Metazoa; phylum Arthropoda; class Insecta; order Lepidoptera; family Tortricidae; genus Epinotia; species Epinotia demarniana. The sequence goes on along the minus strand of OX244261.1, from coordinate 37,460,922 downwards.
TTGTTTCTTGAATTAAAAAAAAATTAAAAAATACTAGGGATGCAACGATACCGATGCCGATAATCGTAAACCGCAGGTTATCGTTATTTTTCACGATCATCCGTATCGTAAAAAGTATTACGATTAAGAACGATTCTTAAAACTAGTTCAAATTCAATTTATTGGAGAAAAAATACTGTATTTCGTAGCTTGAAAAAATTGGCTATAAGTATTTGTCCATCAAACCAGCTACTGTAGATTCAGAAAAATGGTTTTCCACAGCTGGTTTAGTCCATACGGATATATACGAATAAGACTCAAACGTGATAATTAAAAAAATATATGTTTTCTTAATTAGAATTTGAAAAAAAATGGTTTTAATTATGACCTTTATTTCATTCCTTAGGTGGTAAACTGTCTAAAATTTAAATAAATGTTGAATTTACTCAATTGTCTTGTTTTATTAGATGTAAATTAAAAAAAATCGTAATGCTATCGTTATCGCATTCGTTATCGTATTCACTATTACGATGCATTCGTCATTCGTATCGGTATCGTAATAGACATATCGTTGCATCCCTAGTAAATACTATGTACTTGGTATAATTGGTATAATAAAGTTAAGTAGTAAGTTAGTAGTTACTGTTATCATTATAATTTTGATACGACTTTGCACATGCCAAAGAATATTTTTCAAAGGGAGTTTATCTTTGCTTCTCAGTGACCCGTTTAACCCTTGAATAATCTAGATATCCTAGCACGATCACGAGATTGCAAAGTCGTGTTATAACATCACTGAGCTCGCGGGTAGTCTAAATCAATGTCTTGCCATAAAAATGCACTTTGCCTCTTAGCCAGGCGACTTTTCTGTTCAGTCTGTACTCGAATATAAATGTATACTTGAAACGGAGTTTTATCAAGAGGTATCCCCACCGAGACAGTGCCGCGGTACCTATTAGCGATTCAAGTCTACGATACGATACGTTTTAACGTTATGGTTTACGTAACATTTCAGTAAATTTTCGCCGTAAAACGTGACGATAAAACCTATTGTGCTAGGACCTCAGTTGTTGCTAGTTCAAAACGCCAAATAACAAAACTATACTTGAGATTATTTTAGCTGGCTAAATTGCATCAAAATTGCCCATTCAAAAAGCAACTCTACCTACTATGCGAGAGGAGTCCAATTACAATGACAATTTTATAAAAAGTCAGCCACAGTAAACAATCTTAACCATACAAAATAGTTGAAGTGGCGAACTAGGAAACCGTCCGTATACATATTTTAATGGCTAAAGCCCGACCAGGAAAATAAAAAACCTGGTCTGGGGGCGCTAAATTGGCAATAATTATGGTAACACTAAAAAAACTATATGATGTACCAACCGTCATATTGACAACAAGGTCGGTGACTTTATTTAGAGGAATATAGTCTCATCCCTCATGGATTGGACTATTCTCTCCGACAAATACTTCGTCATAATGTAAATCACTTTTCTTACGTCACATTAAATAGTTTTCGGCATCTTAATACAATACAACACGTACCAATGACACCTCACTTTGACAGCTTTTGACAGATGGTATTAAAGACACCTTCAAAGTTACTGTTGCCAGTTGAAGAAATTAGTTCCAATATGGCGGAGTTTTTTATTTTCCTGGTCGGGCTATACAAGTGTAATACATAGAGTCACAGAAAAAAATATCTAATAGCAAATACCACAAATCAGCCCCAGTTTAACTCGTCGTCCTAACAATTAAATTAATTTGTTTCAGACGAATCCTCAAATCGTTACTTATTTAACAAATTTATTATATTAACTAGGTATTTATTTATTATGTGTAGGTATATACGTTTGTATCGGCAGTATGTTCTGTAGGTGTCTGTCTGACACCTCGGCATAATGCTGAGACAGCGGCCGATTCACTGCCGCGAAGACACACACATTAAGTACGTGTCAATTGTATTGTATTTTTTGTCTCTGTCTTTTGTGTAGTGAATAAATGTCTTATTTCTTTCTTTCTTTAAATCACCGCGATTGTTATTCGTCTAGCGTAGGCTACGGTGGCGTAACATCAAGCACAGGCCATCTCTTGTATGCCGTCGCCTTAGATAGTATATTTTATCATCAGCAAAAGATAAAACTTGGGACGTACCTTTATTATTTGTGGGCAAAAGAAAAAAAATAAGGTCCTGGTCTATATCTACATCGTTATCTTTTATGCAAATGCGATCCAATTCCAGAGGGTAAATAAAAGAACGCCTCATATAGCATTACATTTAGTCTGTTTAAAGCCACAGGCAGAATCCGGGAAAAAGTGGAAAGTTGGCAAAGGAATCAAACTTTCGGACTCATATTACCGCTGGGGAGGAGACTGTACAGTTACAGTGTAATGACTGCAAATCGATCACAAACTTAATTTTCCATTTGTGTTGAATGACCACACTGCCGCTACATCGCGCTGTGGCGTGCTGAGTCGCGTACAAATGTAGCCGGAGATACGGATAGTGCAGTGTGATATACCGTGCGGGATTTATATCCGAACTAAGGTACTGGCATACAACGTCGCGAACCGTCGCTCCGCACACCGCAGCACGATGCGGCGCTAGTGTGATAACCGCCTAATTAACCGACGAAAAAAACGGAGGAGGTTCTCAAGTCAACGCGTATATTTTTTTTTTAGGTATGATCACGCATAACTTTTTACAGAGTAGTCCGATTTTGATAATTCTTTTTTTATTAGAAAGGGTATACCTCGAAGTTGGTCCCATATAAATTTTAAATAAAAATTTCAACCCTAAGGGTTGGAAAACAGGGGATGATTGTTTGTTCACTTACTGATTGATATGTATGACCGCGCATGTGTGTGTGTGTGTGTGTGTGTGTGTGTGTGTGTGTGTGTGTGTGTGTGTGTGTGTGTGTGTGTGTGTGTGTGTGTGTGTTGAATGAGCTTTACACCTGTCAGTCTCTTGTGTGTAGACCTCTCAGTCTCTGCATTTCTGCTAAAGCTCGTTTATCGTGAGGTTTGTGTAATACCTTATTCGGCTCTAGGTCAGATAAAGCAATACCATCAAGTGTATTTACTCTACTCAGCGCCACATATGCCTGCCGCGGCTTCTGGCAACAATCACTGGATATTTTTGCACCAATTTTAGTCGTTCAGGGAATGGTATGCTGTCTCTATCATTTACATTGCGGCCATCCGCAATGAGTAAAGCTTTTATCATATCCGGCCAATTTAGATCATTGCACGAAAAGGTCATAAACCAGGTAGGAGGCCCTAGACTTCTTACCATAGCAATCAACTCCGAACAGCATCTTCTCCAGTAAGAAGCAGACCCTCGCACATTTCTCATAGTCGAAAATCGGTTGAAATTTGAGGTCTGGTTGTGGCATGCTAAGCCGAAAGCAGGACCAGTGTTTAATGAAATGCGAGAAAGCAAAAAGATCTTTAGATCTCGTTTAAAGTGGTGTCAGAAGAACGAAGAACAAATTAAATTAGATATTATCGCGAAGCATCACTCTAAACGAGATTTTAAGGGTTTGTAGAAGGCATTAATGATAACAAATGTATTGCCGACATGTTTCAACACCATTTCCAAGTCGAATTACCACTGGGGCTACCACAGTCAACGGGGGTGTCAGATGCTGGGTCTCGTGGTCAGGGGATGATCACCAGGTCTACGGCAAAAGATGTTATCAAAGCTATTAAAGGTATGACACGGGGTGAGTCTCTTGGGCACGATGGTCTTAGCATTGAGCACCTCCAGCATGCTGGCCCGCATCTGCCAAGAGTTCTGGCTATGTTGTACACATTCTGTGTAGGGCACTCGTACCTGCCGTCTCGGACGCGATGAAGACTGTGGTGGTGCCCATCGTGAAAAACAAAACAGGTGACAGTAGCGACAAAACCAACTACAGACCTATTTCACTAGCTACCATTATAGCCAAGGTGTTTGATAGTGTGCTTAACTCCCACATTGATAAATATCTGAAATTACACGATAATCAATTTGGATTTAAGCCGGGATTATCCACAGAAACTGCAATTGTGGCTCTTGGATGGATGAATGGACCGACAGACAAATGTATACGCATGCTACCTTGACCTATCTAAGGCGTTCGATATGGTTAATTACGACATCCTCTGGCAGAAATTGAATGACTCTGGCGTGCCAGCTGACCTGACTAGCTCTCTCAAATTCTGGTATCTTAACCAATCCAATGTCGTAAGATGGGCGGGGGCGTTTTCGGATGCATACAGGTTGAAGAGTGGAGTAAGACAAGGAGGACTAACCTCTCCTAAGCTCTTCAACCTGTATGTAAACGAACTTATAGAGGAGCTCAGCAGCGCCCGCATCGGTTGCCATATTGACAGAGTGTGCGTAAATAATATCAGTTACGCAGATGATATGGTGCTGCTGAGTGCCTCTCCATGCGGACTTACGAAACTGATAGGCATCTGTGAACGGTACGCAATGAGTCACGGTCTGCAATACAATGTGTTGAAAAGCGAATGTATGGTCTTTAGGGTTAGGAATAAAAGTCCACAGGATGTTCCGCCGATAAAACTAAATGGGAAGGTACTGACTGTGGTATCACAGTTTAAGTATCTGGGGCATATTATGACGTCTGACCTTAAAGACGGTACTGACATTGAGCGGGAACGAAGAGCATTGTCTGTGAGAGCTAACATGATCGCTCGCAGGTTTGCTGGATGCTCGAGAAGGGTCAAGTTAACCCTATTCAGGGCCTACTGCACGTCCTTATATACCAGCGGCCTGTGGGCGAACTATACTCAGGCACAATACAGTGCTCTTCGTGTTCAATTTAATAACGCATTCAGGATGCTGATGGGGCTGCCCCGATATTGCAGCGCGTCAGGGATGTTTGCAGAAGCGAGGGTGGACTGTTTCCACACTACTATGCGCAAGCGATGTACATCCCTGGTGCGTAGTGTACGGGCCAGTGCCAACAGCATCCTGAAAATGGTCGCTGAACGTAAATATGGACTGTGTGTATATAAACCACTGCTGTATGGTGCACGCAAACACACATGTTAATTGTGAGGTCACATGACATTTGACATTTTGAGATTTAAATGAATTATTAATGTAACTTGACATCCAGTGAATAATTATTATTTTTAAATTAGATTACTTCAGAAATATTTACAAATTTTTATTATTAGTTGACTGTAATGTGAATTTCAAACCGGCCTAAATCGTATTATAATTTATTACTATGTATTATCTCTTTAAATTAACTTTATGTGTGCTAACTATGAACTTTGTAATTACTAATATTGAGCTAAGTTTTACTAACAATAGTGATCCATGTTGGTCTTTGAATAAATGAATTGAATTGATAGTCAGATGCATATTGTCAATCAGTCCTTGGGGTGTGAGTTCTTAAATGTATTTTTCTCATTCGAGCAGCATTTCTTGTAGGCCTACCCACGTTGGTATATAAAGCCTCTTCTTTTAAAGAATTTATATTATACAACAAGCAATATAATTACATTAGGATTATAAAGCAATTAACAGTTTCAGTAAGGTAGGAAGCTATTTTAAAAGTAATCAAAAATATTGCATGTAACTAGAAATTAAGTTAGTAATTAACTAAAGTAAGCCACAGAAAATTGAAAAATAAAAACTTTTTAACAAAAAATTAAACCGCCGAAAAGGAACTGATGAGCAAAAAATAATAAAACTTTTTTATTTAGTTTAATAACTAAATTCTTAAACTATTGTAAGTACTTATACCTAAGTAAGTATATAATTTTGTAATTATTTTGACTTTTTAATTACCTAACCTTAATAACTAAGTTCTTAAATTAATCTAAGTGTACCGAAGTAATTTTGAGTCGGCGCCAAACAATCAATGAACAAAGATTACTCCAAACAAGTACAAGTTAGACCAAATCAAATGAATAATGCAATGTGAAATCTCCAGACATTAACATTCCAAAAAATGCGCTCTCCGCACGACCACTCGCTACGACGTGTGCCCTCACGTGTGGCCCGTTCGGGTTGGTGTCTCGCTGACATTAACCATAACTGCGTGAACGCTCGGCATTCAAAATTCAAATATTTATTCTGTAAGCAGGCCTCAAGTGCTCTTTCACATGTCCGATCAAATCAAATAGGTATCAAATGAAATGGGTAATATATCATTGTCCTTTACATAATTAATTAATATGCTTGTTTGGCGCCGACTCAAAATTACTTCGGTACACTTAGATTAATTTAAGAACTTAGTTATTAGGGTTAGGTAATTAAAAAGCCAAAATAATTACAAAATTATATACTTACTTAGGTATAAGTACTTACAATAGTTTAAGAATTTAGTTATTAAACTAAATAAAAAAGTTTTATCATTTTTTGCTTTTCAGTTCCTTTTCGGCGGTTTAATTTTTTGTTAAAAAGTTTTTTTATTATTCCCTCTCATCCATGAGAGGAGGCCTGTGCCCAGCAGTGGGACGTGTATAGGCTGATTTATTTATTATTTATTATTTTATTATTGTGAGCCTGTAGTGTCCCACTGCTGGGCAAAGGCCTCCCCCCAATTTTTCCAGTGCTCCCGCTTCTGAACAGTCTCTGGCCATTCTTTTAAAAATCCTTACCCTAAATATTTATTCATACCTACATAAATATACCATTAGATATATATTACCAACGCATGTACATATTACTACTGTAGAATTATGTTTAAGTCGAACTATTAACTAGTTTTGAAAATTAGATAAGTTATTATAATAAGTCTTCCTGCAGTCAAACTGTTAAAACAGTTTTGCAGGACTTTAAGTACTTAGTTAGGTAGTGTTTTTGTTGAATTTTTAGAAACAAATAAATAAAATAAATAAATAAACCTATGTTTTCCAGACAAATGCTGCAGATTACTGAAGTAGGTATATATAAGTTGTACCGTAGTTCGTCTCTCCATCGCCGACGAGGTCTGCCACGGCTCCGTTTCGAGCTGTCGGGCTGCCATTCAGTGGCGATCTTGGCCCACAGTTCACTTGGCATGCGACAGACATGACCAGTCCAGGTCCCACTTCAACTTGGCCGACTTTCGAGCTACATCGACTATCGAGTTTTGGAGCGCAGCGTGGTGTTCCGTATGCGATCTATTAATTTGATACCTAACATGCTGCGCTCCATGGCTCGTTGGTAAACCCCGAGGTTGGACTTTTGAGATGACGTCAGAGACCAAGTTTGTGCACCGTAGATGACGGAACAATACAAAAAATATTTTTTTTGTGTTTTATTTCTACTATAGGTAGATTTAAGTTTAGTTACATAATAATAATATTCTCTATTACACTAAAACAAACGAAAAACAATATGAGATGTAGATATTTGGTTTTCTTTCTGTTAATTGGAACACATGACGAAATTGTGTAATGTACCGTTTCTTTTAAACGTATCGTAGGTATGTTGGTTGTACTTAAGCGGACCAAATATAGGCTCTCGTTGCCTGTTTATGCTGTTTATGTTGTTACCCGATAGCTTCTCTGTTATCGATATGCAAACACATTTTAAAAGAGCGAGCTTGGAGTATAAATAAATAAGTCCACTAATAAACATAGTATTTACCGATACTATACCGTTTTTACTAGCTGATATTTTTCTGTGAAAAAGCCTTTTAGGGACGAGTTTTTGTTGCCGATTGTACCTTTTACCCGACTGCGCGACACAAACTTAAATACTAGTCAAGACGATTGTAATGACCTGTATTACGACGGGGTTCACTGCACTAAGACCACCTACCAGACCATCGGTACCCTACCAGTGCCTTGTATTCTGATTTAGATAAAATTTTCAGTGACAAGAACCGCCAAACGATGACGTAGGCGCTTTCCGTTACTTAGCGGGAATTCCACGGGATCGGCTACGAGCGTAGCGCGTAGCGATTCTTGGCTCTGAATGGGTTACATACTGCTAAGAATCGCTACGCGATAGGCGGGTTCCTGGCAGTAAATGTGTTAATAGGTGTACCTACCTACAAAATTTCAACCCGATTGGACTTCAGGAAGTAGTTCAAAATTTGACTTGCAATCTTTGCTTTGTTTGTAGTGTTTTCAATCCTTAAACACCTCGGCGATATTATTGACAAAGTTCTGAATATCATTATAATATCGTCATAAATATCGTTTATATTTAAAACTTATGTTAACCAAAATTCCGCGATTCACTTAATAAATCTACGGTTGGAATCGAATTGAAATCGTCGGTTCTCATAAAAGCACTGAACGCTCAATATTCTAAATAAATGAAAACGTGATCTTATCATCAATAGTCCCCTTTGGCGTTACAAAAATTAAACCAGTTTACAAAGATCTGTCACAAAATACACACCTAGTGCACAGATTGTAGACCACAACCGTACAGCCAGGCGTATTGATACACGTACATTATTAAAGACATAAATATCTGTACACGCCTTTGTGATATTAACAATTGAGTCCTGTACGTACAGATATTTATAAACGTATATTAATTAATACATCTGAATGTAACAGGCCTACCGGGAGACTGATTCTCCGACCGTTGAAGAAGATGTCTAATAGAGAATGATCTGTATTGACTTCATGTATGTTGAAAAACCGCATCAAAATGTCGAAGGCAGCAAAATGTCTTATTATTTTTTTATAAGCTGTCAATATTTTCCGCCCTTAACGCCACTGACAGATCTAATGTTAAAGAAAATCAGTGATAGGTAAATCCACCATGATCCCTAAGAGCAAGACATAATAGATTTCGAGTGTGCTGGGATTGAGAGAATACGGAAATTGGTTTTCGTTCCACATCCGCCATTTTTTTTCGAGATATCTCTACATATACGACATCATATTGAATGGCCCGGGAATTGGCCTCTTCGGTATAAAATGCATTTAGAGAAGCCTGCGCAGAATGTAAGGTTTCTCATGGGGGTGCTGATTTATGGTTTACATAGCAACTACTTATAACTGTCAGTCAGCACAGTTTAGGTAAAGCGAGCCCGGTTAACTGAGGCAGCGTCGAGACAGGATCACGGAGGGGACTGGCCGAGGGGGAACAGCGGGTAGACAAACAGGCGCCTACCCTACCGCCCGCTACCGCGCTGTACGGTTAGCACAAGACATTTTATTTTATTTTCATTAAAATTATAAAATTCGTTTCCACTCCTACCTACCTTTATTAACTTATAATTTATACGATAGACGGGAAGCACACGAGACAATAATCTGTTCTTATTGGTTTGTGTAGCGTTTCCCGTTCGGGGAGGACTTAAATTGGTTCAGGTCTCTTGAAACTGGCCGGTTGTTCGGACCTCTTTACAGCGGGAGGAACGAAATCACAGGTAAAAAAGGGTTTTTTTTATCACAAAGGCGAGGCGTGAGCGGTCGAAATAATTTTATTATTTTGAGGCTTTCCATAAGTTCCAATTAAATTAAAAAGTATTCCGACAAATGACTTTATTGTTTAACAAGACCACAGAAAACAAACAAAAAATGAAAATTTGCCTTTTAAACATTTTTCTTATTTTAGTTACAGCGCTTTCACTCGAAACTGTAACTTTTACTTTCTTTCTCAGTTTTTTTGTTTTTCCTGCTTACTTAGTCAGACAGACACTTAGTTTGCAAGAGAACATGGCTAAAAATATTTCACAATTATAAAAACCGGCCAAGTGCTTGTCGGGCCACGCGTAGTGTAGAGTTCCGTAGTTGCATGTGTGTATTAGTTACATCGACACGCACCAAGTAAATGGTGCGGTTGCGTCGGCCAAATTTGTACGAAAGTTAGCCTTTTAAGTTAGTAGACTATTACTAGGTAACTAATTTCACCTACTTAGCCCTGATAGTTTTCCTTTTAAATTCATTATATGCCACGATTTTCACATCCCCTCTAGAAGCCATTTAGTCGGCAGGGGGAGAGACACATGAGTCACACAAGAACTCACTTTAGGTGTAGGGTAAACTTTTTTTTTCAAGATTTTATTATGCTGTTTTGTCGGCGTGATTGATTTGTATACCCACGCCGACTTACAGTTTTCTATTTAGTAGTAAGGGTTACTGAGCCAAGCCGAAGACGGACAGACGGACAGACGGACGAACACGGCGAAACTATAAGGGTTCCGTGTTGACTACGGAAACCTAAAAAGAGCATTTATACGAGTACTCAATTTGTAGACTTAAATAAAACAACTGTCACTTTAGAGCTTCTGCTGTGTCAATTTCGACAAACAGGTGAGTCAATCTTACCTCCTTTTGGGGCTTACAAAATAAATACTTACCCGGCAAAATTTTATTCATTAAAATAAACGATTATAATCCCTTCATAACCGAAGCTCCACAAAACGTATAAATTTAACGAGCTTTTATAGGCAGTACTCTTATCCATATTCACAAATGCCAGCCAGGAGCGATTTTAATAAACCCCAAAATATTGTCCATTATTGAAATGGACCGATCCATTAATATACTTACGTGGATCAATAAGGACATAAAATGTATTTTTCTCCAATATGCTCGGAAATGTTCGCCTTGCTGTAGCAAAACTAGCACGCGAAGTTCTTTGTTACTGTAGAACGCAAATTTAAAAAGTTAAAAGTCATTACTGTACAGTTTTAGCGGCCAGGAAAATGTATGAAATTCCTTTACTGTATACTTTTTTACCTTTTAATCATATGCTTTGACTAAGACAAATCACTACAAACAGCCAAGTACTCGTACATTTAAGGACCTTGCAATTTGTCACAACAACTTGCTTTACTTAAGACTGGTTAGTAGTGTATGACCGTCTCTTTCCAACTATTACAAGTTGCTGTGAAAAATTACGCCCCTTTGAAGTCTGCTTACAGTTTTCTCGAGTTTTTAAAGGTCATAGACAAAACGCGTACTTTCGAATGTGATCGTAGCAACGTTTTTAGAAATGTCTCAAATAGTTTTCAACGAAAAAATTGAAATATTTCTCGAAATAATACTGACGACGAACTGAAATGCATTTCGATCGCAATCCCGTTTAATCTTTAATCATTTTAATTTCATAAAACATTTATAATTGTGACCGATTCTAATGGTTCTTTTTTTATGTATGCCAATTGAAACTGGCACTACGAGCCATGCCATTGCCGTGTACATACTTAAAAAAATAGTTGGTTCGGGAACTTGATAGGAAATTAACATACTCGCTATTTTAAGATTATTTAAAATATTATTTTATTTCCTCACATTTTTTGGACAAAAGCACTATATATGCCTTGGCGGGAACGGCAATTCGTGGATTCGTCTCTATATTAATTATTGACAATGTAAACAACAAATTAAAAACTGGTTAAGTGCGATTCTAACTCGCACACTGCGGGTTCCGTACAAAGTTTCATAAAACATACGCGTCTTGCCCCATCCATCAATCTCAACGACTGTCAATAGAAGTTACTGTCATCGGTATAGCGCCATATTAGTGCATTTTGTACGAACTTGCGCGACCCAGAAACTGTTGGTTTTGTTGCAATAGGTATTTTTGACATAGACATACTGTTAATTTTTTCTGTAAATGTTAATCTTATGTAATTATTCCAAATTTTGCTAAGTATTTAAGTTTAGGAGACACAGACAACCGGGGGAGGGAATGGTATTTTATGCCGACATTATCCTTCATCAAAATTTATTGTATAAAATAAAAATTAAAACTGTTTCAGAGTGTACAGCTAACGCCCTTTCATTTGATACTCGGCCTAGTGACTAAACTTTGAATTATTGAACCCCCATATATTCGTCAGTTTCCATAGGTAATATAAATATGAGTTCAAACAAGTGAACGGACAATTCGAACAAATAAATTCTCTCGATATTCTGGTAAATAGATGATTATTATTTAAAGTAATCCAAAGCTTCGGCCTCATCACTATCCCCTTACGTATGATCATACGAACCAAAGGTAAATCCACCTAGAAAAGGATCAAAGCGTGGGTCATCAATGGCGCACAGTAAACAGTACATATCAGAGTTCCAACAACCAAGAAAAACATAATCTTAATAATAATTATAAACTCGAAGACGTCTGGTTTGTCTCGTGGATTAACAAAAAATGATTTTGAATTACCTACGTCTAGAATGTCTTATTTCTATTCGCAAATTCAGTAATCCCGATGTCGTGGCCATGTGGCAATGTAGCCAAAAATCTCCAGAAATCTACGAAGGCAGATCGTAGAAAGTCGCGTTCTGACACATTTCAAATGATTGAAAAAAAAAGTTGTTTCGAGTTAATTCACCCTTTTTTATTTGAAAATTACATTATTATTTCTTCAGACTTTAATTTTTAAGACAACTAGAGCCTCCTACGCATAGGCTCTCAAACAAAATTCTTATCAAGCTTGAAAAAAATCACCATGTCCTCCTAAGTTAGGATCAAGATCAGGGCCGGACTGGCCGTCCATAAATAATGGTAATTATGGCGACCCCTCAGCCACATGTTTATTCGCAACCTACTAGAACCGCATTCTCTGTATATTATGGTATCTTTATTAGGTGTGGGTGTGTATGTGTAACTTCAGCCTTGAATAATGTATGTAAGGAAAAAAGACTGATGACTGATGTTTACTAAAGTAATTGGGGTGAATTGAGTGGTATGGCGTTGTAAATATATTATGTACTAGTTTTAGCCCGCGACCCCGTGCGCCTGAAACTTGTTTATATCGTAGGTTAATACAAATTTTCGTCCTCCATTTCACCCTCTTAGGGGGTGATTTCCGTGATAAAAACTATCCTTTGTCCTTCCCCGGGACTGCATATACTATACCAAATTTGATATCATTCGGTTCAGCGGTTTTAGCGCGAGCAGAGAGACAGACAATGAATGTGTTTACTGGTAGCTGGCAGATAATGCTATGAGAATGGCGGGTAGGTTTGAATAATAAATGATTCAGTCTAGATCTAACTACATAGTTTGACGCATGCCCTAACGTTGGGCGTCGATTATTTATTCGATCCAAGCAACATTACGTAGTGTTCTGCATAATCATACCTAATCAAAAATGTTTATTTGCAATAGATATAGTAATTACAGATCTTAGGCTAATATATACAGGTTCATATATCTAGACTTAAATAAGTCATGCAAATTTTTAATTTTTTAGTTTACTCCCTAAAATAACTTACGTTAAATACTCACATTGTTAAAATATTCAGTGGTACTATAAAAGCATTTTTGTAATAGCCAAGTAAATGGTGTGTGTCTTAATTCTTGAGGGGTAGTTCTCTTAATTGCTCTGGTAAATTATTGAATATCTTAATACAGATGGCAACAATTTCTACTCCTCATTGCAGTGCGCATTTTTGGAAGCACGCGTCTATCCGGATATCGTGTGTTGATATTTGTTACATCTCTTTTCTTTTTGAACATTTCATTTTGCAGCTTAACAAATATACACACTTGATAAATGTACAGTGAGTGTACTGTTAGTAATTTTAAGCTAACAAAATATTTCTTGCAGGATGTTGGTATGTGAATGTTGGCTATTGCTCTTACACATTGCTTTTGCTCTAGAAAGGTACGATGAATATGTACAGAATTTCCCCATATTATGATGCCATATCGCAAGTTGGACGCTACAAAACCATGATATGCTCTTAAGGCGGTACGCCTTAGCGCATAGCAGTTTTTTTCCTCTTTGCCATCACTCGTTAATGTGTGACACATACGACGAGAGTCATTGGCCTTGAATGGGTTAACAAAATAAACAGTTACCATAGGAATCCATTCAAGGCCGATGACTCCAATAGGTTCCGCTTTGAAGTGGAAAAATACTGCTACGCGCTACAGCGTAGCACACGTAGCATGAGGCCTACGTTCCCATCACGACACATGCGTCAGAGCGCTAAGGGCGCTTTTCAAGGTTACATTTTAAGGTTACATATGGAGTATACGAGTATGCAGCAGTATAGCACGCCGTAGCAACGGCAGCCTAGTGGTTCAGGCATGCGGCTGTCAAGCAGCTGTCGCGGGTTCGACTCCCGGCTGGTATACCAATGAGTTTTTTCGGGACTTACTTGCTATTCGTGAGGAATCCGGTCTAATTCCCATAAGGTCTAGTTTTCCCTTTGGGTTGGAAGGTCAGACGGCAGTCGCTTTAGTAAAACTAGTGCACATCCGGGAATAACACTAGGAGGATATATGCTGCTGCACTAGATCGTAGTGTTCCATGTCAGTAAATTAGGAAAGAGTGAGCAGGGGTATGTAACTGAACGACGCAGATAATAGAATCCTTAATGTCTAGACAAAAGCATCCTCAGCCAGCCTCATTGACAAGCAGGACGCTGCCAAACTAATCCAGGCCAACGAACCACATCGAATGCGGGTCTCATTAAATGTTTAGCCAAAACCTAAAAACGTAGTCGCTTGGAATTTGGGAGCCGTGTATTTTAGTGAAAAGGCACTTTGAAAAATATAAGTATGATAATACCTATTTACCCGGCATAAACAATTGAATTTTTAAAATAAGTACTACATCACATCAGTGACGCGTTTTCATTCTATTTTAATATGACTGTTTCTCACGGGAGTTGTCTATGTAAAATTGTATATATCGGTAGTCTCATTTTGTTAGCTAATGTATATATATACAATATCATTTTCCGTAAAGCATTTCATTCATGGCACAAGCTTTTATTGCCACTGTTACAGTGTTACAGACAGTTGAAATTTTCACAGATGATGAATTTCTGTTGCTGCTATAGCAACAAATAAAAAATATTAATATTTAAGGGACTTCAATTTAGTACTCCGCCTTTAGAACATTGCCTATTTTTTTAACAATTTACCACATGAACTGATTTCCGAAAGCAAATGCGTTGATTACTATACGAAAACACCAAATCGCTGTATGTGGGCCGATAATATTTGAGGACTTCCATCGATTCCCCAAGATCATCACCAATGGCACTTCATTAGTTCCTATTTCAACGGAATCTTATCAGAACCTGTGACGTACTTTTGCACTTTTAAGTACATAATTGAGGAATTCGATAAGTCATCTGTGGTCTTCATCATCAATTCCTCACCACCAAATTTATGATTCCGGATGTAAAAACACGAGTTATAACAGAAAATACCAAAATCACTACACGCGTGCCTCATATTGTGTTTCAACAGCTAATGGAGGCAAATAAACTCATAGAATTAATTGTTTCGGTTATGATTATAAAAATTAATTACGTATAAGTAATCACTAGTCAAAATTGTAGCCATATTAGGTAGGTGTACTCAGGTACTCCCACTAAAACTAGCCCAGACTACATTTTCAAATGACACAATGACATAGTCTCGTAGTTTGGCCTGGCCAATTTTTAGGGTTCCGTAGTCAACAATGAACCCTTATAGTTTCGCCAGGTCGGTCTGTTTGTCTGTCTGTCTATCTCTTCGGCTCAGCTCAGTAACCTCCAGCAGTAACGATTAGGGTACCTCCCCTTCACCTTAAGTGGGGATGTAATTTTTGTTTCTTGTTAAACCCATAGTGTGGTTGGATAGCTTGTTCAAAAATATTATGAGTTTTTAAGGCGCCGTAGGTTCAGCGAAGTGAAGCGAACAGAGTTTTAGAAACAATATAATGCGTCTGTTTATAATAATATGGTTTCAAAAAAATACAAATAGTAATCTTAAGGCTTTTTTGCAGGGAGATCAGTGAATAGAAAAATGATTAAGCAATTTTCGCTCAATAAAAAAAATCACGAACATAGGCCTAAAAGGGTCTAAAATCACTTAAAATATTCGTAACAAATTATGCACAAAAGCTAAAAATATTAAAATTGCTTCTAAAAATTGGCAGTATCATGTTTGAGAGAACGCAGTGATTACTTTTTTATTTATTTAAACGGCCAAAAACTTGAAATAAAAAAACATGAAATCCGCGCTTCCGAGCACGCACTTCCATCTCGCTCACGCTTATGCTCAGTGAGAGGGAGAGAAGACCATGAACCTACGGCGCCTTAAAACCAGCGGCGAATCAACTCAGTGATTCTTTTGCGAGATATTGGGCTTTAAAAGCCTTAGTCATGTGTGGGAGGACACCCTGCCGGCTACCGGGGATGTGAAAAACCACGTGGCAGTTGTACATAATAATGAATTTAAAGGGAAAACTATTACCACTAAGTAGGCATAACTAGTTACCGACTAATAGTCGACAAACTTAAAATATACTTCGAAAGGCCAACTTTCGTAAAAATTCGGCCGACGCAACCGCACCATTTTGTTGGCGCGCGCGTTTCGATGTGACTTAGATAGACAGGCAACTAGGAACCCTACACTGCGCGTGGCCCGACACGCACTTGGCCGATTTTTATATTTTCGTACATACCTCTGGTGGAAAAGCAGTTATACTAAAAGGAGCCTAATATGTTTGGCCACGATAACGCTCATGCGCAATTTCGCGTGACATGTTGCGCGGACTGTCAGGCGACTATGGCCGGTAGCGACAGAGGCGAGAAACGCCAATGTCGCCTGACTGCTCGCTCTATTCCGTGTCGCGCGACATTACACCATCAGGTCTGTCATAGGACGGCCGCGACATACTCTCGATTTTATTCGCACCATACTTCTTGTTCTAAGTGTTCTAATAATAGAGAGACGTATAGTGCGAGAAAAATCGAGATATCTCGCCCGCCGTCTCGTGATATCCGTGCAGCGGGGCTAGCATTTTATTTATTTATTTATTTATAGCCTTTTTATTCGGACGTAAAATGCAATATATAATTGTTCGTTCGTGTGTCGTTCAATATTTATAGAGCACAAGATTATGACTGTTATTTCCCTTTATCTTTATTGTATCTGCTTATATGTATTTAAAAACAAACGTCAATTTAAAACAGCTAGACAAAACACCCAAAAGCAACTTTGACATAAGAATGAATTGTCAGTGACCAAATGTAATTTTATGAATTTCAATAAAAGCCTAAACAATACTGCAATTAGGGTATATAATAAACTAGACGATAATATAAAACAATGTGATGACCTCCGAACGTTTGAACGAAAATTAAAACAATATTATATTAACCGACCTTACTATTCAATTAAAGAATTTTATGCTAATGCATTAGATTAATTAATGATCTACAACTTTATTATTTGAATTTTACAGATTTTTCACGACATGACTATTTACATATACTTATAATAAATCTTCTTTCGAACCTTACGAGACATAACATATTTTATTATTTCTGTGATTATGACACTTTATTACTTATTTGGTCCTGTTTTTCTGTATGACATTGTATAATTATTATTTCAGCTCTTGCTTTTTATTTCCATTGTATTAATACCTATTACTATTATTTTTTGATTTAATTTAATTGACTACATTGTGTTTGCATGCATTTAATTATGTTTTACAGCAAATAAATGATTTGATTGATTGATTGATTTGATTTTTCTGCTATGGAGCTAATCATAGATTTGGCTCTTCTTCCATTTCTGTGTGTCCGCTTGCCAAGCGGCAAAGGCCTCCTCCAATCTTCTCCATTCCGGCCTCTCG
This sequence comes from Epinotia demarniana, assembly GCA_945867215.1. Lineage (NCBI taxonomy): Eukaryota > Metazoa > Arthropoda > Insecta > Lepidoptera > Tortricidae > Epinotia > Epinotia demarniana. The sequence goes on along the minus strand of OX244261.1, from coordinate 37,443,424 downwards.
ATGGCCACCCTGCCCCATGTCTTGCCCGCTACCTGTCTGATGTCATCATCCCATCGCTTTAGTGGCCTTCCTCTCTTCCTTTTCCCTTCCCTCGTGTACCACTGGGTAACAAATTTGCTCCATAACATATAAAAAAATCTACCCTCTTCTTTCTACTCGTAATTTACGCAATGCGAGTGAGACAAGAGACGTTAAGTCACGCGTGACTTGACTTGGCAGCAAGTTATGCTAAACTCCTGTGCGTAAACGTGGTCTTAGCTCTTAGCGTGCTCGCAAAAAAACACACACCAATGATTCTACTCAGATAGATCTCGGCAAACTGCAACAGAGACTGAATTACATGTAAATTTCCGTAGGGAATTTAAATATACCTAACATAGCAGCAAGCATACGATTTTCAAATTGTATCACCTAAAGACTTTATGGTTATGGAAATTCGATGTCGCCGGTGGAGAATCCCACTGGGCACATTTCGCCACACATGACCCAAACATAACCTGGCAGCTTTAATTGTTATTACATGCTTTGTTACTCTGCTATTAAAATAAACTGTAGTTAATTAATCCACTTTTAGTCTAGCCATATGACCTTGGAATACACTGTTAGATATAACTAGGTATTGCCAATGCAAAATTATCCTAACGACTTTTTGTGTGGCAAATTACTAAAGTTTTTTCAAAGTGTGGGGATCTCAGAACTTTGGCCGGTATAGTCGAGATCTCCAATATCTATACAGACACCCTTCCAAAAATATCAAGACACTTTCTTCATTTTCCTTGAAATCTAAAAAAGATTTCAAAGAAAAACACTAAGGACAATGTTCGGTATCCCCCAGTGCATCAGTAACAAATACATTTACCTAGACCTCGGCATAAAAACTGTCCGGCAAGAAATAGCCAAAAGCAGCCTTAAATACCAGGAGAAGCTAACGACCCACGTTAACAACTTGCCCAGACGCTGAGCGGACCAGGAGGACTTCAATACACCCGACTAAAGAGACATGACATCCCTAATCTCACCAAGAGAGTCCCACAATAAGACATAGAGAGAGTATATTGGAAAGCAATTATTCAATAGTTTATGGATCTCGGCGATAACCCAATAACATTTTAACGGACATTTGACAGCAAAGAAAGTGGCTTATTGTTCTAAGAACAGATTGCCATGTAGCAGAAACATCAAAAATCATACTGAAATCATCAATCATATTGAAAAACTCAATTGTACAGTTAGTTTTACCACTTTTCATACATATAATGGAGTCGGCAAGTGATAGACCGCCTAATTACCTGACTGTACATGTAAAGTATATCTTAGATTTGCTTATTGCGTCACGGTTATTTTTTTGCTCATAACTTAACCCTTCAGCTGTGTTCATCCCTCTGTGGGCTTCATATTTTTTCCTGCAGGTCGGTGGAGCGCCCCTCGGAGGGGCGCAATGGCTTTGCTTACTTTCTTAGAAATAAAACCGGCATTCGTGTATCGATCTTGCTTTAATCCATTGAAACGTATAGCCAATTCAGTGAGACAGCTAGCAAGCGAAAACTTCATTGGCCAATGGAGGAAAAAATCAATTTAGTCGTTAGTCTAAAATAGTCAGTGGCACGTTTGACACGGTCGGTGTTCGCGAGTGAAAATTAGTGGGTTTAGTGCTGAATTGTAGTGCCAGAAGGACAGTTTTTGTAGACATGTAAGTAATCTTTAGAATTACATAGAAACAAGTGTTATTTCAACGGGTTAGCTGTAATAAAACCATAACTAATATGACATACCTACTCATGGTCAAAATTTGGCAACACGTTTTTTAGCGCTTTTCTAATAATTTAATATTACTATTAGCTATTCAAATTACCTTTAGTTATCATACATTTGTTTAAAATGAACTTAAATCGATTAACAATGGCCCGAAAGTAAATAAATCGATTGAAGTTGGTAACGATCACAACAAACCCCTCAGAGGGGGACCTAACCTACCGGGAATTTCCCTCCGAGGGATGCCCACATGATACCTCGTGACGTCACTACGATCCGCACTCCATACTAATCGTGACCTTGATTTATACTGTTTTCAAATCAAGTTTTGATGTGATTTTTGTTTAACTGATGGTTATTTTATAGTTTAAACTAAAAGTATACTTAATGGGAATTTTAAGAAACCTAATTTGTTTGGTTCAAACCATATAGTTGCTGTGATAATTGCACTCGCTTGGAAGAGGTTATTTTGTATGAAATTTGACATACTTTTTTCATTTTACTCTCAGATAAAACCTGCTGCACTTACAATAAAAAAAGCTGCGGTTACACCTAGTTGATGACCCATATTTATTGTTCAGGCATGAATTTGATTACATACAGTATACAACACTTCAGATATAAGCATGTAAATCGAAGCCCACACGAGCAACTTCTGAGTGTAGGCATTATTTTGGTAGAATATTTCAAATGGTCTAGTGTAAAAAAAATACTCATGAGCCTGCCATGTTATGTTTTTCGAATAAGTATAACACAAATTTCTTCAAATTAAGCCCATTTAACACCCCAAAAAACTAATTGATTATATTTAAAATAACCAAAATACGTCGTAAACTTCGGTGAGGTGGTGACGAGGTCAGCTAGATAGCCTTAATACGACTTTAATGTAACGATGATATATCGTTGCAGTTAGATAATTTAATAAATATTGAGTTTCATCCAAAATCCTGACTGTGATTATGTAAAAAATTAAAGAAAATTTTATTTTACCAAATCACTTCACTCCACAAACCTTGTTAGTGGAGCGCCCCTCAGAGGGTGCCACAGACGTGGGTAAGCGGCCATGTTTTTTCGCCACAGCTGAAGGGTTAAGTGAGGCTTGGTTTTTAGGCGTAAACTGAACGATCAGAGTGATTTATTTTAAAAATATTTTTTCTCCAATATGCTCGGAAATGTTCGCCATACTGTAGCAAAAATAGTACGTGAAATTCCTCGTTACTGGCGAACGCAGATTTAAAAAGTTAAAAGTCATTACTGTACAGTTTTAGCGGCCAGGAAAGTGTATGAAATTCCTTTACTGTATACTTTATTACCTTTTAACTATATACTTTGACTAAGACAAATCACTACAAACAACCAAGTGCTCGAATTTTTAAAGACCTTGCAATTTGTCAACAACTTGCTATAGTAAGACTGGTTAGTAGTGTTTGGCTGTCTCTTTCCAACTATTGCAAGTTGCTGTGACACATCACGCCCGTTTGTAGCCTGCTTTATATTTTCTTTTTTTTTATGGTCATAGACAAAACGCGTACTTTTGAAAGTGATCGAAGTGACGTTTTTAAATATTTCTCAAATAGTTTTAAATGAAGAAATAAAAATATATATTCGAAGTAAATCTCACAATGAACTGAAATGCATTTAGATTGCAATCCAGTTTAATCTTTAATAATTTTAAAATTTTAACCGATTCTATAATGAGTCGTGCCGTATATATACTTTTAAAAAATAAGTTGTTCGGGAACTTGAATTGTTATTGACATACTCGCTATTTGAAGATTATTGAAAATATTGCTTGATTTCCTCACATTTTTGGAGAAAAGCACTATATCTGCCTTGGCGGGAACGGCAATTCGTGGATTCGTCTCTATTGTCGGATTCAGCTTCGCTTCATCCGGCAAAATCAACTCATCCACCTATTGCTACTTCCCGGCCGCTGCAATAATGTACTATTAACTATCATTCAATCGTGCCAAAGTGTTGCATCAAGCAAGCAAGCATGTTACTGTACAGTTGACGTCAAAGATACGAACACCATTTTCGCCGTATTACAATGGAATAAAATGTCAAAGTGTAACAAACATATTATTAACGTTGACTGTTATCCATCACCCCCCCTAGCATTTTCCCGGTAGTGCCCTACAAGAGCCCGGGGTTCTCTTCGGCACCGAATTGCAAGATTTGGCGAAGGCACCAGTATTACTAAAGCGACTGCCATCTGACCTTCCAACCCAGAGGGAAAACTCTCAGACCAAGAAAAAAAGACAGACGGAGCGTTACGAACAGTCACGTGAAGCCAAACCACATACAAACAAAACCAAGCTACTTCAAGTTTAGCACACGCTCACGCACACATATACAAACAAAATTGCACAAAACTCTTCAGCACGTGTCGCAATGCTGTCAAGATCATTCATTTCGAGTTTTGTGCGATTTAATTGGTTTAGCGTGTGCTCAACTTATGGGGCTTGGTTGAAAACCGGTTGGCTTCACTAGACTGTTCGTAACGCTCCGTCTGTATATTTTCTTGGTCTGAGGGAAAACTAGACCTTATTGGGATTAGAGCGGTTTCCTCACGATGTTTTCCGAAAAGCGACTGTGAAATATCTAATGATATTTCTTACATAGGTTTTTTTTTAGTCCAGTGGTACAGTCAGCGTCATATGACTATATAGTTAACTGTATAGTTAGTAGCAGCCAAGGTAGCCAACCTGACTTTACCAGCCGGGGTTTGAACCTGCTACCTCCTGATTGATAGTCGCGCGTCTTACCGCTCATCATCATCATCATATGCCTCCCCCACAGAGTGCCACAATGACCGATCCCGCGCCACCCCCGCATCCAGCGGACTCCCGCGACCTTTACCAGGGCATCAGTCCATCTTGTGGGGGGCCTACCCACGCCGCGCCTTCCGGTACGTGGTCGCCACTCGAGAACCTTTCCGCCCCAACGACCATCGGTTCTACGTGCAATGTATCTTAACACTCGGCTACAGTTCTCGGTTCCGCGCTAACTCTTGCCAATTGCAGATTTGGAGTTTGCAACTTTGCACAGATCCGCCTGGAGCATGTCACTCCAGCGCGGCGGTACCTTGGAAGTCCGACAAAACGTCGACCTCCCGGATGGGCTCGGTATGCTCTCTTGACTTTCGAATCTCCCTCCATTCTCTCCAGGTGACCAAGCCAGCGGAGTCCGTGAGGTTTGATCTCTCCTAAGATGTTAGGTTCAGCCGCCAGACATTCTATCTCCAGGTTCTTTAGGACTCTCCAGCTTCCGTCTGATCGTTGCTCTGGGCAGAGCATCTTACGAAGCATTTTTCTTTCGGCGACTAGTAACATATTCTCTTCTTTAAGACGATGTGTAATGAATGATAGAATGTCATTTGTTTCTATCTTTCAATTAGGACCAGCTCCTGAAGTTTCCTATGATAAGTATGCTTGTTTATTTGCACCGAGTCCAGACCAATTATTAATCGTATGACTACTTATGTTTATCTATTTCAAATATTTACAGTTTTTAAGTGCGCTACCGCGTCTTCGGTTAATGTTGTGAAATCCTCCACTTGCCAGTGGTATTTGGTTAAAGTACAGTCAAATACATGTAATGTACAGTCTGCTCCATACTGGTGATTCTCACCAAGCACAAGTAGCCATAAATAGCAGTTATACCGTAGGAATGCAAATCGATTAACCCATTTCTTATTGAATACCAGATTTGTCACTTTTCCAAATGACTACAAACGTGCTTATTTCCATTTAGAGTTATAGGAAAATGGACGTTATTTCCGAAAGATGAAGGTTACTTTACGTTCTAACATTTTTAAAATACAAACATTTTTATTGCTGAAACTAAGTTCCTGAAAAGCATAGGACAAATTTTATTAATATATTCCCTTTGTTATTATACTATTAATAATATATATATAAAACAAAGTTTTCTTTTTAACTTTTAGAAATACATTATTTCATTCCGTACACCGTTCGTTGCCGTTGTCGGAAACCACGACTGTTTTTTTTATTCGCTAGTATGTATAATGAATCAATCATTATTCAGATCTTATAAGTAATTGTTTTTCGTGCTTGCCTGGCCGTACATACTGTTCCACGTGTCGTGCTAGCACGATACCATTTTTAACCACATATTTTCTTTACAACGCTGTATTATTATAGTAATTGCTATAATTAGAGAAAATGCAGCTACGGAATAATTGCCAACAGAAAATTGAGAGACTCCCAAAAATAACGAGTTTATAAAAACCTTTATTACAAAACTTACTTTTCATTAATAACACGTCCAAATCCAAAAAAACGCACTTTTCACACAACACGCATTTAAAAAATCGCAATCAACGCGCTCGATTAACGTAACACCATTCGGTCTCAACGATAAAACACAACACCGCACTATTTAAAACGAATAACACGTCACATAAATGAGTAACCCCTTTTATTAATCACTGGGTGGGGTTTTTATTAATGAACATTGGGTTGCAAAAACAAAAGAGCGTCTAGGATGGAGCGTAGCGGCTGGCTTCCACGGGTTTTCTCAACGGACTGACGTAGAATTTTGGGGGGAAAGAGCTTTTGCGCACGTACAGCGGACCCCCTCAGCGGTGTGAGCGCTTTGTAAGTTTACATCGTCTAACTGAAGGCTTTCACGGTTCCTGTAGCGATGGAATAACAGTTGGTGCGTGCATCTTGGGAGATCTCATTAGAGTGTGGGTCATGTATTTGGTGACAGTGCTTATTTTATGTTCCGGTCTGCAAATTGGGATCACGTAAGTTCTTTTGTAGATTTATTAGTCGAAGTGAAAACGAAGAAAAGTTAAATATGTTGCAGTTGGGTTCGTCCTTTATAGCTAGGATTATGTCAAATCATTATGTGCATTAAATATAAAATTATAGGAATCATCACAAAGGTATGCGTGGCGCTGCATTTTTATCATTATATAAAAAAAATAGATGCACTTTTCTCATATTATTTACAAAATTGTATGGTTAGCTGGTAGTGAATGCCATTTGGCATGAAGCTCGCCTTTTGTACATGTGTGTTATTAGTTTAAATAAAATAACTAATTAAACTTTCCGGTCGATCGGTTTAACCGAGTGGATTGTCCTGCCTACGCAGCAGAGGGTGCTGAGTTCGAATCAATATTTGTTTATTTGTTAGCATGAATATTTGTTTCTACAGCCAGAGTCAGACATTTGCATCGTTGCATAAACTGGCCGAGTGCAGTGTGTTATAAAAAAAAAGGGTGTTTGTATTGTATGAAGCTAAAACGATTATTTTATGTTAATCATAATTATTTTTACCTCGTAAATTTTACTCTGTACGTATATTTCGTGCGCGTAAAAAGTGTACGTTAATTACATTCGCAGCACTGTTGGCAGGTAAGGCCTACGCCGTAGAGCATGCAGCGTTGGCGTGGCGTATGGAACAGAAAACACATTCCGCGCAAAAGATTTCGTAGCGCTGCGCCGTAGCCGATACCGGGGTTTTTCCGACTTGTAGAGAAAAGCGGCTACGAGCAGCGCGTTACCTAGCGGGCTCCTGGCACCGAAAATGATAATCCATTCGAGGTTTAATTACAAATTCAATTTATTTTGATTATCAATTTCATATGTAGTATATAAATAGCTACTAAGAAAAGGCTTATTATTTTCGCGGCGACAGAAAAATTAAAGAGCAGCAAACTATTTGCAACTAAAATAATAACTTGTCAGCGATTAAATATTTTGGCAATCATTTATATTAAATGAGCTTTAAACTAAGGATATTTTAAAATTCAAATAATGGCAGCTACTTTAAGGTAGCAGAAATAATAAACAAGATTACTGAAATCATAGGCGAGGTACTATAAATAATGACTTGGCGACTAACCGACTCGGATCACGGATAGGTTAGAAGACGGAAGCGGCCGCTTTCGTCTTCGAGGTTATTTTTTTTATAAAAGAGCAGAAAACTTGTTTTTTTTATGACTTTGATTTATTTTATATGCAATCCATTGAACAATTAGAGTAGGCCATTTTCAACTTTTTATCCGCTGTCATGTTTCCGCTCAATTCAGTTAATTCAGTCGCCAAAACAATAACTCGATGCTAGTTTATATTGAAACAAAGCCGAAAATTGATTACTTAGCTGCTACTTTTTACTTTATACTAGTCTCCGCAATTAGTCGCCAACTTATTATTTTTGCTACCCCCTTTAATTTTTTATAAATCCCTAAATCAGATTAATTTGTCGCCGCGTTAAATACATGCCCTAAAAAAATAATTGGCTCGAGAGGTAAGCCGACTCGAAGTGTACTCATGTATATCCTACTCGTATTTAAATAAATAAATAAATATAACCTGGGGACAATCTTACACAAATCGACCTAGTCCCATAGTACCTAAGCTTGTGTTATGGGTACAAGACGATATATATATATATATGTATAATAGATATAAATACTTAAATACATAGAAAGTATCCATGACTCAAAAACGAATATTCATGCTCATCACAGAATTTTTTCCCTTACCGGGATTCGAACCCGGACCTCTTGCTTCGTAAGCAGGGTCACTACCAACTAGGCTAAAGCGGTCGTCAAATATATCCCTTAGGATATACCAATGATATCGAAAGTAAAGATACGCCTTCCGAACAATATTCGCTTGACTGTGACAGCTGAAGACCGTGGCCCGCGATTGCCCGTGCCGGGCCACTGCATTGGACGATTGCTCGTCGGCGTCGGGCCTATCTTTACGAAGTAATATATATATCTATGGGATATATATATTTTTTTGTATTACTTACTTGTTTCTCACGGTTACAACTTCTTGCCTTATATTATCATTGTGTAGAAGTGAGATCTGTTTAGTTTTAGCACTGTTTGACGACATTATAAAGATTGTCTAGTAAGATAAAACCACTATTTAACATAACTTTTCGTAAGTTTAATAACATCAAAATGACCCACTACAACTGTCATGACGACGTATAACCACTGACACATAATGCCAGAAAAGTTATTTTTTATAGAAGAGTACTTAAAAAAATATTTGAGTACTTGTATCGTTAATTAATTACTGTGCGATTATTGAACTAATTTGTATGAACATAATAACAATTCATTTTATAAGGCTTGCCTTTCATTTACACAAACATATATTTTATAATACGAAGCCTTAAACTTTTTATTCCCCTCCCCCTGTTTCGTCAATACAAACTAAATCGATACGTTCTTTTTTCAAAAAAATAATCATAGAAACAACTGAAGAAAATTTGGCAACTGACACTGTCATACCTGGGAAAACGTTCTTGTAGGAGAATACATTTTCGGTTTTGCTATAAAATTAATTGAAAATCCTAAAAATATCTCAACTCTGTTAACAGTGATATTAACTTCATCAACACAAACATGCTTAGGTGAGTATTTTATTGTTTGGGTTGATTATAGTAGTAGTTGATGTAATGGTGGCTGGTCAAGCGCGGCCACTGACCGACTGCGCACACACTGAAGACTGGCACCACGCAGCCTGGCCTGACATAGCCCATAACGTTCCGTGTATTCAGTTAGCGTGGTCCCGTGGGCAAACTGATACGTTCCGCCACGCAGCGACGGCTGATCTCACGGAGCCTTCACGCTTAGCAGGTCCGTAATCTTTGGACTTGACGTCCAAAGATTACGGAACACCAGTGTAGCGTGTTGTCGGGCCCACGGTGCCAAGAACAAACGACGTTATGTATAGCGTGTGCTGTCAGTCTCCTTCACGCTTTCAACTAAGGTTCATATTCACACTAAGGTCATAGCTCACTAGTGCCACCCGGCACCCGACCCACGCCGCCTCGCCTCGAGTGGTTAGGTATTCTTTACATGGATTTGTACGGGCATGCGCTCACTACATCAACTCCGTATCAACTCCGTAGTTAATACATTTACGAGGCGAGGCGGTGAAGTTCAGGCGCCGGGTGGCTATGACCTTTAAGGCTTGGGCAGACACATGGCGTGGCGCAGCGCGACGTCCGCGCCGCGTGATGCCGGCGCGCTGCCTAACGTCCGACTGATGTGACCCAGCGCGGCGCAGCGTGCCGCCGCGTCCGCGCCGCAATACTTTGAGTAGGTATAGGTGTTACTTTTGTACGTGAAGTACTTCCAAGGGTTAACATACGCCACTCCCTATATATAAAAACTTGCTTCCACAGAGCGTCGTGTGCAAGGATCGCCCTCTGCCATAGACTAGAACATTAACAACATTTATGGCATGTTCAACCGTGCAACTGCTCTTCGCGAGACCCTAAAAATGTTTTTGTTTTATTCTACAGGTGTCCTCCTGTTTGGCCCGCTAATGACCCTTGCTGGCCCAGCGCTGGGGTCAAGTCGGGTCCACGCGATGGCAAGTGCATCGATGGCAAACAGGACTATCCGTGCCCAAGGCTCCCGGTGTCTTACTGGTAGTCACCCAATGAAGCCGGGGTAACGCTGGGCAAAACCAGGCCAGGGGCAAAAATGGAAACGCCAATCCGAAACTCGCCCTGTTACCCCTGCCTCGATTATGCAACGTACCCCAAGTCGTCTTTACATTGTCAAATAAGTGTTAGTGCGTTTTTAATAAAATAATTGAAATGTTTTTTTGTCTTTTGACTTAATAACTCGTGTGCGGGCCAGATTATCTTAACCCTTTGAACGCCAATAACAGCTGGAGGTGTATTGAGCCCGTAAAGAACATCCCTATATGTGTTATGACGTCCGCTATCAAAGCAAGAAGTTCTGTGATAGTTCCCGCCAACGGTACTTATTTCCCAGTTATTATTATTCAATCGTATGGCGATCTATAGAATAGGCGAATATCCGGTATCAGCGTTATTCGCCCCATTCGTTTTTCGTTCAATTCGTATGTCGTGTCATTCTGGATTCGTCACACATTCTTTATTCGTCTTGTTCGCTATATGTTTTAATCTTCCTAAGTCTAATTCTGTAACTTGTCTCATTCTTAATAAATCTCAATCGTATTTCGTCACGTCTTCCTAGGACTCATTCTTCATTCTTCCTTTTCGATTTTGGTCTCATTCAATTATTCGCCTAAATTTTTTGGACACGTTCGATGTGGGTCACATTTCTAATTAGTCTCATTCGTTTTCAGTCCAATTCTAAGTGCGTTTCATTCGTTTTGCGTCTTGTTCACTATTTGTAACTGTCTTTTAAATTAGCATTTGTAAATATTTTTTAGCATGAGAGTTCTAAAAATAGCGGTCATATCTTGGGTATGTATACACGGGTATGTCCTAAAACTACGTCTACACCCAGTGTAGGGACATGGCAACTCCCTCAAAAGCTGTTACTAAATTTTAATTTCATTATTAAACTACATATGAATGGACGATCTGGCAAAAAACTAAGACGTACGTCGTACGGGACGAGTAGCGAACGTGCCCAAAACAGAACGAGACGAGTTGCCAATAACGACAAAAAGAGAGAGACCAATAACGAGTGTGTCGAAAGATAAAGTGCGAATGGTACTAAAAACGAGAGAGACATATGAAGAATGAGTCCTAGGAAGACCGTGACTAAATACGATTAGGATTTACTAAGAATGAGACAAGTAACACAATTAGACTTAGGAAGATTAAGACATAAAGCGAACAAGACGAATAAAGAATGTGTGACGAATCCAGAATGACACGACATACTAATTGAACGAAAAACGAATGGGGCGAATAACGCTGATACCTTATTTCCAAGTACTTCCTTGGAAGAAGTTACATCGGGGAACTAGCGAGACTTTTTACCCAATAGTTGCCTCAAACGCACCCTCATCGTTGAAAGAAATTCCATACTGCAACGCATACTTATCAACTCCGTAACATATGAATATTTATTTTATTAAACCAAAGAAAAAATCTATGTGCCATAGCTGTTCTGACAAATAAATTCAGGATAAAACTTAAAACAATGTAACTGCCACCTAGTTACACTAATTTTTATTCGTAATTTAGCAGTTTCACGGAACCACGCTGTGCAGGGCTCCTATTTCTCTAGACAGTTTGCCCTTCGGGTATCCGAAGCTACCTAACTAACCTAACCTACCTATTCTTTCACCGGAAAGCTGGTGCCCAATATCAAATTGTATATACATTCCAAGTACGTACATACGTTCCAAGAAATAAAACTTGATCCATACTAATATTATAAATGCGAAAGTGTGTCTGTCTGTCTGTCTGTTACCTCTTCACGCTTAAACCGCTGAACCGATTTAGATGAAATTTGGTATAAAGATAGTGTCAGTCCCGGGGAAGGACATAGGATAGTTTTTATCCCGCAAATCAATCATTCAACCACTAAGGGGAAATGGGGTGAAATTTTGTATCGAGCTACGATATAAACGAGTTCCACGCGGACGGAGTCGCGGACGGAGTCGCGGGCAGAAGCTAGTTATTAATAAATACATCGTCATATGGAACGCAATATTTGGAAGAACAAAACCTGAAAGCATTGTACTATGGTATGGTATGGTATATGTTGTGTTGCACTATGGCGGTATGGCTCAGTCCAACCCTACTCCCATCCCAGGGGTATGCTCGGGACAAGCTCACAGCGGGTGATAAGCCCTCCGTGGCCGGGTGGACGCCGCGTGCAGCTAGGCAATGGCCTCCTATTGGATTTCGCAGTAATATTTTGGAACAAAATCCATTTTGTGACTGTTTATGGACGTAAAAACAAACAAGCGTTTGCCTAATAGTACCTACGTGTTTACCCTAGCTAATGGACGCCTGCAACTACACCCCCACTCGCATGCGTGTTGCTGACCCTTAAAGACGTAACTCGCTTTGATTACTCGTATATATAATAATATCGTTACATTATCCATCGTAACCATCCAAATGCCACAATGACAGAACGACAGAAAGAGAAAGAACGGAAGTAAGAGATAGCATTGGTACGCCATGGTAGAAGCACAGATAGAAAACCTGTCACTTGTTCTGACACTTGTCAGATTTGAGCTGAATTTGAGCAAATGGATGTCATTCTTCTTTTTGTTCCTAGTTGCGTGACACTGCGTATGCGATTTGTCGACATTCGAGGATGCGGATGTTGGGTTCAAGCACTCAAAAACATAAATAATCAACCTTAACCTGACACAATTACAATCACGAAAAAAACAAAAAAAACGCCTCAGCTCTTGTCACCTGATAAAATGCGGCAAATTGGTATCATAAAACAAAATAAAGATTTTTATTGGCTAAAGACGAGTGGTATTATCATAAAGGTTGACTGGTAGAGAATGCCTCATGGCATTAAGTTCGCTTTGTACGTTGAGTTTTCTTATTGTGAAATAAATAATAATAATAATAATAAATGCAGAAACATGGTGCGGAATTAAAATAGGGAATAATACCTACTCATAAATTGTATAGTTTTCAAAGTGAACTAAAAAAAATTCAAAGCATGATTTTTTTTATTTAAGTGTTAGGTGGTTTGTCACCCCTGGTAACACCTACTATGACACTCTTGCCCCAGAGTATGTATAAACACATTTCCTCAGAATTTTGAACCGTATTTCAACTTGTTAAGTTATTAATTTTCTTGACAGCGTCTACCAACTGTGTTACTAAATACGTAAATCCAGTGGAGCTAACCTAGTTCAAGTTAGGTACGTACGGTACTCTTACCCCAGCCATGGGGCAAGAAAGTCATGCCGATTTTTAGTTTTTTACAAATTATCGCATATTATATGTTTATTTGCTTGATAAGTAGTTTCAATTAAAAATATATTAAATTTACGTATATTTTATCGCTTTATTATACGAATTAATGCAATAATAAGATCACAAACACTATTTGAATCTAACTTGAAAAAAAGTATGATAATCTTGCCCCGACTCACCTTATCATAGAACGTAGTGATTAATTGATTATATTCTGTTTCCACATCACTATTACAGAATATCCAACACAGGATACATAATCATAATTTAAATCATGACTACTACTTACTATAGGATTACTATAGGTAACCTACATTGTACCCAAGGCTTAAATTGTAATGCAACCTGTTCAATAAACTTTATAAACTGAAAATACCAAATGACTTGTTCTAAAAAAGCAATTTAGAACCTGACTGTTTTGATATATAAATGTCACCCAAAATGTTTTCAGTTATCTTTTAAAATAGAATTAGTGTTGTAAATTGAGTACTGTACCGTGTAAAATTCAATCATGTAAGTATTATTTTTAATTTATTATCCATCCATGAGGTTATTACTATACCTATTATAATATAAGTAGTATTCCTTCTACTGGAGCCAGGACTTCAGTTCAGTCACTCTTGCTACTTCACCCATACAAATGAATACACCATATCACTGCTATAATTGATCACGCTAGCATCCAAAACGTTGATGTTATACTTACCGCTCTCTGACAAAATGATCTCATCAATATTTCTAATTTAATCCATTTAGGGCATAGATATTACTTCGTAACTGCTTTCGATATCATTGATTTAAGGCTAATGACTAATGACCCATATAATGAGTCATTTCATGCCTCTACAAGCGATTTCTGTCGTAGCACACAACGAACATAGCTACTAGTTAACAAATTCACTGCCAAGAGTCGCTAAGTGCTACGCTCGTAGCCGATCCCGTGGTTTTCCTCGTATGTAGCGGAAAGCGACTACGGCGTAGGCGCTCGCTTGGCGGGTTCCTGGCAGTGAAAGTGTTAAGAACCATCTCGACGAACAAGACTTCATTCGTTTTGGGGCTACGATGCCACATACATACAAACAGATTAAGCTATAATACGCTACAGCTACAGTATTAAGCTTAAATACCAGTCGTTTCCGTCGGAAATAACGTTTTATTGAATGCAGAGATATAATTTTATGTAATCGTTGCTTATATTTAACCTACAATAATCTGTACCCAAATATGACCTGACCCTCTCAAGTTGACCTGAGTATCCATTGCAGGTGTTGCCACGTCGGATGCTGGCCGGGCGCAGGAATCAAGTCGGGGTACGCGCGAGACGGCGGGAGCCCCAACTTCCCCTACTTATGTTACTCGTGCTACTGCTATTCCCCATGTTGCCCCTAGGTTAAACCTTCCTCGACGGGAGACTAATCAGCCTCAACTTTGCCTGCCAAGTATCCATGCCCCTATATATCGTATCGTATGAGACCCGTAGGATAGAAAGAGCTAGAACACCTGCCAAGTCAAGCGTCTTGCCGGAATGTCATGTATCTGTAAATTGAAAATAATACCCACCATGCTCATGGTCTTACACATCAGATCTGTGATATAGAAAGAGATCCAAGTTTTCAGATTCACCTTATTGCAACCATTGCAACATCCTAACCGGAATCACCCACCAAGTTCTGGTTATCAAAGTAGAACTTAATTTACCAACTAACGATACTCCTTGTCAGACGCTAACCTGAGCTGACGATAACTTCAACTTCGGTTTGTGTTTATTACAATATTTTATCTGTGCTGCTCGTAGTCTTATACTCTGTTTAGTCGTGTCCAAGAAATGTTATTTGCAATACTAATTGTGTCATAAAGTGATTGAAATTTATTTTGTAGTTTGTATTTTAAATCATCTTTAATATAACAGGTTCTTCATATTATAAACCTACTATAATTCTTGGTAGTGACTCTGAAAATTTGCTTAATCCTTTTGGGAATCCAGGCGTGAGTTTATGTATAGTTACCTATATTTTCAAAGAATTTGGTCTATAAATGTGAAATTCAAAGCGCAAGTACACCAGTTAACCCTGTCATTGCTGAGCCTCGGATACGCAAATATGTCGGCCGTCACTGGCACGAAACAGGTTAACTTAAGTTAACCCATTTTCCATCACTACATACTTGCCACGGCGATGTCTCCTGCGTCATAAATTCTCCAGAACAGATTTTATGGGGAACAAAATTTAGGGATTTCTTATCATTTACAACCCGTCTAGTCTATATGGGTTTTAATTCTGAACATAAAACCAACTTAACCTGTGTCCTACACAAAATAATCTGCTAAATGGGCATATTCATTGATTTATGCGACCCGTTACTGGACTCGTTGAAAGTCCCATCGCAATCCTATTACTACTATATACCTATGCGGATTACAAATAGCCGTTGGTCCAGCTAATTTTTTTATTTATTTATGTATTCCTTAAGCTAACACACAGTATAAATACACATGTTAATAGGACATACATTTAATATATATTTAGGTACAACAATGGTAAAGATACAAGAACAATACAAATTAATAAAAATGAAACTCTGCTAGGCAAACGGAGTGAATCCAAGCTACATCCATAAGTACCCCAGGAAAATTACGTTTTTTTTCAAACATTAATTTATAACAGCGTTTTATTTGTTTGTATAATTTTCAAATCTTATTCTAATATGCCTTATCCAAGAATCCACCAAAATTTCCATCGGGAAGTAAATATATAAAAATAAATGACGCATCCATTATGTTTTTTGTGTGATTTAGTTATTATTCTTGAAGAGCTCCTGTAAATTAACCACAACAAAAATTTAAATATCTATTAATATTTTTCCTCTTTTTTCAGGAATTGGTAAAATATCGATTTTTTTGATGACTAATATTTTGGTGGATTTTGAGTCTACGTAAAAAATTACTAAGATGATAATATATCAGTTACACACAAAAAAGCTGCTGTTATGAATTATTTCCATATTTATTTATTTTTCCATACTAATGAAAATAAAGTGCTTGGGCTAAGGTCCAAAATTGGCCTTAGATTTGAAAGCGTTTCGACATCAATGTTTTTTTCAAGTAATTTTTACGAGCAGGAAGTTAGTGTAGAGCCAAAATTTCATTAGGTAATTTATTATAAAATGGATACATTGACCCGAAAAAGACTTTGTATACGTTGCGAACACGAAACTTTTTGGATGCTATTTTATTTTATTTCGTGTATTGAAATTATGGGTAAGTATCAGATTTTTTACAGAATGAATCTAAGCATGCATTTTTCATGCTAATATTAAGCATACTATACTAACAGCACGCTTTTTAGCAAGCTATTTTAGAGCATGTGTAACAATACCTTTAAAATCTTGCACTAAAAACGAAATTGGATAATATAAACTCTTTATTAACCTTTAAAAAAATGCAATTCAAAAATATATATAAAACAAAAGAATTTAGAATAATGTGAACGGTGTCAGTGGTATCAGTTCTTCACCAAACTTTTGATATAAATGTCGTCAAAAATATTTCAAGTTACTTATTAGATTAAAATTAGTTTTGTAAATTCTGTGCTACTTCACTGTTTACCAATAAACATACATCATGCCTCAGTGCACTCCACAGTGAGTAGTGTAGTATTTTTACATAAATTCTTCAGGTCTGGTATTCGATGATATACCTATGCCATAGAGGGAAACTGCGCAGCCTGGGCTCTCGAGGATGTAACCGGGATAGCTTAGCCAATTCACCGCCTCGCTACGCTCATAGCGCTATGTCGTAGTCCATAGCTGTTAAGTCCATACCGGAGCGCCCGTAGCGCTCTGTCGCATGTGTTGGCACTGGCAATGAATGGGTTAGATGAGGAGGCTGTTATAGAGGGGAATTATTTCGTAATATACTGCATAACTGGTTAGTCCCGTAGGTGCCTGAACAAATATTTTCCCAGCTTAGTATTGAGCCCGACATCCAATTCATTACCGCAGCTGTTTGTGGGAAATAGTGTCTTCTATAAGTACCAATATGATAGAGAGGTACAGTTTGTGACTTTGTAAGTTAGTACCTATCTAAGGCGTTATCTCCGAAATTAATCATATATAAATATTTTACCGGGTGTAATTTCATTTTATTCATTTTATTACTTCCTTGATGAAACACGTAAAATTGTATAGTTAGTATTCAAATTAACTTTTTTGTTTATAATGTACCTTACGTAGTGACATAGAGCGTATTTTATCCCACGTCACCGCCCGTGTATCACAAAAAGCCTGAAACAAAGATATTTAAAAAATAATTAAAATTGTCCCCAGGCCCATGTTTGTCAACGGTGCCTATTGGCGCAGCGCTGGAATCAAATCAGGCTACACCCTGCACCCCGCTACAGGCATGGACTTCCCTTACCCCACGGGTATGGGCTGGTAGACTCTTGTACCCCGTGGGTCCCCTTTGTTGTGGGGTAAGTCTGGCCACAAGCACTGGTCAATGGAGATGTCAATAACCTTTATAATACCAGCTGCATCGGTACTGTTACACATGTTTTGAATGGCACCAAAGCATGCTAGTTTCGAGCAAATAGCATGTGTATCTGCATGCTATTTCCATACACAATAATTAGGCGTGCTACTAAGAAGCATGTGTATGCATACCCTTTATACTCGTGTTTGCCCCTATCGCGCGCGGGGGCAAATCAAGTTACGGACAGGTCTTCCTTTACTCCATTATTTCCTTCTGTTAAGTTATGCCAGAATGTGTTTGCAATACTAATTGTAATGTAATAAAGTAATTGAAATGCACATTATATTTCATTCTCAAATAGATTAACTGAGTTTATAGGTAATACTACTGAAGGCTTATTTCACGTGGGCAAGATATATCAGAGATAAGAATTAATTAATGTAAGCTCCTATTTAGCAATAGCGAAATGCGTGAAGCAGGGTGGCGCAGCCACATCTTCAAGTAAGTACTAATTCATTACAATTAGAGTAAAATATGATTAGGCACATACTCAGAAATACCAAAACAGAGTGGGGTTGCCAGGGAGCATGACATTATTAATCGATTGCCATTTTAATTAACATGCAGTAATCAAAACATAAAATTGTGAACTGGTTGTGTGTTTATTATATGTATACATATGTATTCAAATACAAATTCAAATTCAAATTATTTATTCTGCAAATAGGCCACAAGGGCACTTTTACATGTCAAACGGTAATTTACAATAAAAATAATAATCTTACAATAAAAGAATAATAATCTTACACAATAATAATTTAAAATTTGCACATTAAGGACTGATATAACAACACACTAAATGTCACAAAGTTAATGAAAATTAGTTAGTTATTAACATTAGTTCACAAAAAGTAGCACTCTAGGATTAAATGAAACTCCACAAATCAAATAACCAACTGGTGGCCAAGCGTAGTTAGCCCGTTACTTGTACAATAAATGAGGCGGCTTTCCGAAGCGAATAGCTCGTAATCAAACGTCACGATAAAAACGGGGTATAAAATAAACACATTCGAGCACGAGGGTAGATAATAAATTATACGTAGCGATGTTCCGCTTTAGTTCAGGAGTGTACCTGTACAGATAGGTACTGCAGCGGTCAGATACAGTCTGTGAGCTTTACGCGCTATAAACACGTAAGTAACATAGGCACGTGTGTACTTCAAGGAATGCAATAAAGTATTGAGTAACGCGCTTTTTTAACCGACCGGTTGTAATTTTTTTGTGTCAGAACTCCGTCATTTACGAAGCGATTTTCATATAATTCGTTTCACGTACAATACATACTTCCAGATTGGTCCCATTGTTTCCAAAAATCCAGTTGGATGATTGGGATCCGTGAGGAGTTCAGGTAAAATATATTGAGGATATATAAATTATAATATTCTGCACGCGTGTCGTGATTTCGGAATTTTCTATAACTTGTGTATTTACTTTCAAAAACCACTAATTTGATGAAGTGGACTTATATAAATATATATAGTCATTGATGTAGGCACGTCACAGATTCTGATGTGATTCCATTGAAGTAATAACTATAAGGGGTGCGGTACTGATGGTAAAGACTTATTTGAAATATAATGATTTATTGGATAACTTGATACACGAAAGCCTCAGGGGCCAATCCTTGACATCTTCGGTTCCTCTTCTATTTATAGACTTCCAGACAGCTTGCTTTGCACTCCGAACGTCTGCGCAGGGGTGCGTCCCACGAGATATAACAACAAAATATATAATTTCATATTAATAACGTTCACAAGATATAATGAACGTTAGCTATAACAACAATACCAATACTTTTATAAGGAATAACGGTCAGTTGCCATAATAATCATATTATATATCATTTTTTTCTATAAGATTCAAATTGACTAATTTCATTTAGTATAACATACATAACGTATAACGATCATACCATATAATATCTTTTCGTATAACAAACATAACGTATACAGATCATACGCATATATATTTTCGTATAAGGATTATAATACGGAAAATTAAGCTAGGGCAGCCAGGAAAAGGGGGGGTGGATCCTACATCAAAGGGGGCTCGGGGGGCGAAGCCCCCCGCAGTAAAAAACAACTAATACTCTTATAAATGGTATTACTTGTAGGTTAGGTTAGGGTTGCCTTGTGTCCCTTAGAGCGGAAATAGACACCCCGCGAAGCGGGGTGGCGTCGACACGCTGGCGATTGGGTAAGGTTAGGTTAAAATAATTGACGTGTTGGATCTCAAAATAAATTTAATTTCAATCTTACAAACGGTATTGTTTTTTTTTTCAAACTCAAGTTAGGCTATCGCTCTAAGAAATTCACATATTTTCTTCATACGGCATTGCTATTAAAATGACTGAAGCCAATTATACTATACGATCATTATACATTTTGATGTTAGATAAATTGAACAATATATGTTATAAACCTTAGGTGTTATGAATATTATACGCTTTAATCGATATATCAATTGATATTATTTCTAAAGTTCGTTATACTTTACAAGATTATATGTTTTGACATTATATCTTTCGTTCGTTATGTGCAATGAACGTTATACTAAACAAAGTTATATAGAGTGAGCGTATATATTATGACCCTTATATGATAAGTTGTTATACCTCGTATTACTTACCCTCTGCGCAGTGCTGTCCAGCCAGCACTGTAGAGGTTACGTAGACAACCTCTACATAACTAATGATCTAATGAAGTACCAAAGGTTGAGGTTTCCTCCTCAACTATTATCGGCCCACACAAAGCGAGTTGGGTTATTTCGGTAATAACCAACGCATTAGCATTCATAAAAGCAGTTTATGTGGTAAAGTGAAAAGGAAAATAGGAAATTTTAATTTATGTGGCTTGGCGAAAATGGTACTAAACTAAAGTAGTTATTTTTAACCCTTAAATGGGTAACGGCAACATATTTGCCGTCATAGGTCAGATGAAATAAAAAGCGGCCAAGTGCGTGTTGGACCACGCACAACAAGGGTTCCGTGCCTATTAAAAAGGTCGTATCCTTACTGAAATCATATGGCACTTACATCCTTTTCTTTAAGTAAGGCGGTTTTTTAGAAATATCTTGAAAACCTTTGAACCGATCTTGTTCAAAACAATTTGCATGATTTTTTTCATATTTTTGAAATACACGGTTCAAAAGTTAGAGGGGAGGGGGACACAATTTAAGTGACTTTCGGGGCTATTATCTCTGACTCTATTCACTTAATAAAAAATTTGCTGAGAAACCTTATATTTATTTTGGAAGGCCTATCGATTGATGTGCCACACGTGGGCATGCAATTTTTTTTTTGAGTTTCAATTTTATGTATGGAGTGCACGCCTAAAAAAAACTTTTTTTGTAATTTCATTACATAATAGCGGTTAACAAAATACACCTATCCTCAAAATTTTATTCAAATACACCTTATAGTTTTCGAGTAACATGCCTGTGACATACGGACGAACAGACAGACAGACAGACAGACATGACCTTTCAAAAGGTAATTAATAGCATTAATGAACTATAATAAAATTCTATACTACAATCCCAACACATCATTTGGAAATGCGCTAATTGTTGCCAATTTTCATCATCATTCATTTTTGACCTTATATTAACTCGGTAGGTACTCGTTTTATAGATGTCGGGTGATCATGAGAGTGACGTTCAAAACCCAGGACCGTAATAAAATTGTCAGCTTATCGCTACTTGACTGTACGCTTACATTACATCGCAAAAAAGAAAGTATTTAAAGTAAAGGCAGGTCGAAAATACAATTATTTAACAATTTGAATCTATTTCAAGGAAACTAAAATGATTTCTTTTTATGGACTCTGTCAGCTGTACTTTATGTACTTACGGAAATCTCAACAATTGTTTTGTATATAATATTTGTACAAATAATTGAAACTGTTTATTCCCCACTTGTAAAATAAAGAAACCAGATGTATTTGTGCTTTCTGTTGAAATAAATAAAATTTATAACGCGACCATTCATTCGCTAAACGCTAAACGCTAAAGTTTTGACGTGAGCAGTCAAGTCAAGTCACATTATATGTCACAATAAACTAAAAAGTATTTAATCTTTTGATGTTGGTTTGCTAGTATGGTGCTTAAGGTCTAAAACACTGAGTTATTTTTTTATGAAACATATCTTGATGCAGGTTATAAGTTAACGCTATTAGCAACTACTGAAATGTAGCTAGAGCTGTCATTCTGGGGCCATGAACCTAGAATACTATGGACGGGCTGTACGTGTTGCCACGGTGAGGGACGGAAAAGCTCTTATGCAGCTAAATTAAGAACCGGTCCTAAAATGGCTGATGAATTGTCATAAACAACTTACTACGGGACGGGTAATGGTTTGTGTGGCACAACTTCATACTAAATCAGTTGTGGCAAATAAAAAAAAAGTGGAACTATGACAATGACAATGAATAATATTCCCCTTTCTGTCACACTTATAGAGATTTGTATGCTACCAGCTCGCTCGCACGTATTATTACCATAGCCTGTCCAGAGTATTCTTCGTTCATGTTCTGGGGCTCATTTCTTGGCATATTTGTTTGACATTGTGCATCTAGTTCTATATACTAAATCAAAGGTTACCTACTCGTACAGATAACGGTAGTCTAACTTTTTCAACTACACTGCGTGATACTGATAACGGTAATAGGACTTTTGGGATAGATATTATAAAGCATAATATAGTGCACAGCACTACGGTGGTATGGTTCAGTCCCACCCTACACCCAGGGGTATTGCTAGGGGTATGATGGGTCTGACATGAAAAAGGTCATATCGTTACTGAATACTTACGGCACTTACGTCCTTTTCTTTAAGCAACGCAGTTTTTTATAAATATCTCGAAAACCTTTGAACCGATCTTGTTGAAAACAAATTTCGCTGGTAGAATTTTATAATCTCTATGAGCATGATTTTTTTCATATTTTTAAAATACACGGTTCAAA
Organism: Epinotia demarniana; assembly: GCA_945867215.1. Classification (NCBI taxonomy): domain Eukaryota; kingdom Metazoa; phylum Arthropoda; class Insecta; order Lepidoptera; family Tortricidae; genus Epinotia; species Epinotia demarniana. Next base: position 37,420,498 of record OX244261.1, on the reverse strand, counting down.
AATTAAAGGGGGGGGGACACAATTTTAGTCACTTTCGGGGCGATTAGCTCCGACTCTATTCACTTAATCCAAGAAATTGCTTAGAAACCTTATATTTATTTTGAAAGGCCTGTCGATTGATGTACCACAAGTGGGCTTGCAATGAAAAAATAATTTTTGACTTTCAGTTTTATGTATGGGGTGCACCCCTAAAAAAAATCTTTTTTAGTAATTTCATTACAAAACTATGTAGCGGTTAACAAAATACACCCTATCCTCAATTTTTTATTCAAATACACCTTATGGTTTTAGAGTAAAATGCCTGTGACATACTGACGGACAGACAGACAGACAGACAGACAGACAGACATGACGAATCTATAAGGGTTCCGTTTTTTGCCATTTGGCTACGGAACCCTAAAAACGATTGTATTTTGACTGATTTAAGGTTTACACTTAAATGTATTGACAAATTTGTCAAGTAGGTAGTCAAAGGGTTAAAGTTAATTATGACTCGAAAAACACTTTGGTAATTCTGTTGTCTTCGGGGTATAATGGGATAAAAAAAAATGAAAATAATAAATAAATATTTGGCAACGTTACAGTTTCCGCATTTATTTATCCACTACAATTAATTATTGAAAGAATATTACAGGTTGAGCTGCCTAACCCTACAGATATTACTTCTTGTTCATTAAACGTGTTACTTATTATTTTAGTAATATACGAGTACTATCTTAAAGAATAGTACCTAAGATATTAATAATCCCACAAAGATTCGATGGTTCTCATTGTCTACCCCGACGCTTGCAGTAGTCTGCGATGAATTTCCCCACCAGGGCGATGGGACGGGCCTGCCACTCCAGCATCTTGCCCTTGTCTGACGTCACCTGCTCGACAACAATCAAGTCAGTACATGGAACCAAAAGTAATAAGATTATCGAGTCAGTATGTGAAGAACCCTATATAAAGGAGAGGGAAACATATTCCCTTCCCACCATGACTGAACTTTATTTTTATGTGATAGGGTTCAATTGTAAAGCTACGGTATAGCCTAGAGGTTCAGGCATGCGGCTGTCAAGCGGCGGCCGTGATGAACTATTTACCGTTAGCTCTTTGGTGAAGGAAACATCGTGAGGAAACCGGTCTAATCCCAATAGGGTCTAGTTTTGGTTTCGTAAAATAAAACTAGTGCCTATGCCAAATCTTGAGATTAGGTGTCAAAGCAAGCCCCGAGCTCCTCTAAAGCCAGAACCTGTAATAACGCTAGGGGATGTTGATGAGGGTTCTATTGTATGAAAAACCAGATGCATAATGGCCCGTTAAAGGATCAAAAGTTTCACTTTTGGTGCAAGCTTTTGTTGCTTACTGAGGCAAGAAATGACAGAAGCATGAAAGAACAGAAGGTAAATTTATCTAACTCGAAATAATCGCATGTAATATAACTAGTTATACGTTTTATATTTGTTATCAATCAAGGACACTTTCAAACAAAATGTACTTAAAACCATGGTGTTAAAGGTTCCAAAGGGACACCCCAATTTATCGACATCACGCCGTTAAACATTTTTCGCCAACTTTGTTGATTTAAGCCGGCGCCTGTCCACCTCTTTTCACGTCCTCTATTTATTACTTTACGCAAAGACACGCACGATGATAATTTATATCCTTCTTCGAAAACCCCATGCGATAGTCCGTGACTTGTTTTGAAATCATCCATCTGCCGAACAACTTAGCTTCGCTACCACGCCATCCATGCTCAGTCTAACATACTATGCACATTTGATATTAACGCCCTCTATCGCGGAAGCTACGAACCTGGTCGCCCTGAAGTCTGTCCAGCAAGGTAACGCAGACGTCAGCCGCTCGCACTCCTGCCTCCCTGGTATATGCGGCGAAGGCTGTCGCCTCCATTTCTATGTTCTTCACGCCTAAGTCTGAGAGGGTGCGTAGGAAGGTAATCTTTTCCTCTTCTGTGTGGTCGCAGAATGGCCCATCGAGGCGGGCTTGACCTGAAACGCGTTTCACAAGATGGTATTGAGCAAACAAATCTACTGTTCATTGACCTAGTGCTGCCAAATGATGCAAGTCATTTCAGAATACCCTCATTGGTACTAAACATAATGATATTTTACTAGTCCTAGCTAGCTTCAAGCACGCAGTGTTGAATTAAACGACGTCGCCGTCGGTGACAAACAAGCGTACAGATCGCCTGATAATGAGCAGTCACCCTGTAGTCTATGGACGACTGAAACTCCAGGGGTGTGACATGTACGACATTGTCATCATCATAAATTTAAGAGCCGAGCTCTTGTCGGTGGAGTAATCGCCACTCTGTTCTTCTCTCAGCCACTGTTTTGAGCTCTTGATACGACATTACATTAACTTTCTCTTTAGCTTGGTCCATAAACGCACGTCTTGGTCTTCCCCTGCCTCTCCTTCCTTCTAGCTTTCCTTCAATTATAGTTTTTATGTAATTGTCATGTCGTATCAGGTGCGACATTGTACGTGGTCGAAAATGTAGAGACACTTTTCTTGAAGAAACACATACAGTATATCCTCAGGAAAACCACAGTAACTTATTCCACGACCGAAATGATCGAACTTTCTCTGACTGAACCGGAAATTTCTCCCGAACAGTAAGTACCTACACGACCATTTGTACTAGGGTATGAGGATGAATGGTTGTGCGAGGATAATTTCGTTCGTACCTCGAAAGAAGTCATCTGCCGCCATAGTCCCACCGACGTAAGTAGAGTATCCGTCGTCTGTCGCCACAGCTTGTAGCTCCCGGCAAAGACGCTCGTCCAAGAAAGACGGCAGTTTGCGCACCTTACCCAGGACGGGCTGGAATCAAATCGATACCCTTGTTATTGGCATACCCAATCTGCAGTGGGTGAGGAACATTCCTTCTCCTTTTCCACTTGAGCTGGACATTAACAACTGCTCCAACAAACCGAACCTGCGCCAGAATCGGTCTATTAATGTCGACATTGTAGCGTGATAGATACTGTAGAAAAATATAATTTGGATGGGCCACTTATGATGCAGGTCAACTGCCCAGCTGCTAACTGTTATACACTTAGCTAATAGAGAGAAATGTCTCCGTAATAAATATTTACGATACAAGTGCCGAAAATAGGAAATTCGCAACGAGTGGTGATAAATTAAAACACGACCGAAGGGAGCGTTTTAAATCGACACGAGTTGCGAATTACCTATTCGCACGTGTATCGTACAACGTTTTACTGTACATACATATGGCTCTTAAAGTTTCGACATATGCACGAAAAGTGCTCTTTTCCGCACTAGTGCGGGAAAGTAGCACCATATGTACTGTAATAGTTATTTACGATACAAGTGCCGAAAATAGGAAATTCGCAACGAGTGGTGATAAATTAAAACACGACCGAAGGGAGTGATTTAAATCGACACGAGTTGCGAATTACCTATTCGCACGTGTATTGAACAACGTTTTACTGTACGGCTCTTTAAAGTTTCGACACATGCACGGAAAATGCTCTTTTCCGCACTAGTGCGGGAAAGTAGCACCATATGTACTGTAAAAGATATTCCATTATTGAGATTAAGCAGCCAACCGAATTTAAATATTGGACCACTCACGTTATTAATTTGTCCTGAAAGCCACAAGAGGTCGATTTATATTAGGGGGGCTGCAATGTACTTAAAAAATGTTAAGATTATACCCTGAAAAATCCAATTACTAAAATCGATCAGCAAAAATCAATGATATCGAAAGTAAAGATACGCCTATCTATCCGAACAATATTCGATTGACATACTGTGACACACTGTGACACCTGAAAACTAAGGCACGGTGGCCCGCGATTGCCTGTGGCGGGCCACCGCATTGGACGAATTACTCATGCGCGTTGGGCCTATCTTTACGAAGTAATATGTATATCTATGGCAAAAATACAAATATAGGCTCTTGACTTTATTACATTTCGGATTATCCCATTTCTTGATATCAGTATTAAAGCAAAATGTTTGTAGTTATATATATATATATATATATACAACTCTACACATACATATATACATACATATACATATACATATATATACCTATATATGTATTTATATTTCGAAGCTTCATTCTTCAGATATAACACACATGTAGTCCTTTAATCTACCAGGCAACATTTCGCAAGTTTAAAGTACGCAGTAAAAACCATAGCTCAAACAGTTTTATCCCCACCTTTACCCCTACCCTACTTAGGGACCTCGGCTTGCCACCATTTCTCATTCTTTATTCTTGCGAGGCAACGAACGCACGAACGAATTCTATTAAAAAATAATTCAAAATATTTAATCATGCCTAAACGCAGTGCACAGGAAAAAATAGAGTATTATTCTGCTAATATACGGAAATTGCAACAAAAAACTATAAACGAGTTATGACAGTGCGGTGCTATCTGATTCATCAGGTTCCGAAGATAAATCAGGTAAGTGCAATTAGTTTCAATAAATAGTTCTACATTGTGGTGCCTCTAATAAATGCATTTAATACCGCACGGGCCGTGAGCCCACGCCTTGTAATTCTAAACCTGGGGGGCGACCGAGAGTCGTCACGAAGGTATCTCATGCTTGGGGGTTGTCCGTGAGTCAACACGATAGCAATTTCTAACAATATTAATCGCTAAGAAATGCATTTCATACCGCGCGGGCCGTGAGCCCACGCCTGGTAATTCTAAACCTGGGGGGCGACCGAGAGTCGTCACGAAGGTATCTCATGCTTGGGGGTTGTCCGTGAGTCAACACGATAGCAATTTCTAACAATATTAATCGCTAAGAAATGCATTTCATACCGCGCGGGCCGTGAGCCCACGCCTGGTAATTCTAAACCTGGGGGGCGACCGAGAGTCGTCACGAAGGTATCTCATGCTTGGGGGTTGACCGTGAGTCAACACGATAGCAATTTCTAACAATATTAATCGCAAGCCCATGTCTTGTAACTAAACCTGGGGGGCGACCGACCGTCGTGACGAAAGTATCTCATGCTTGAAGGTTGACCGTGAGTCAACACGATAGCAATTTCTAACAATATTAATCGCTAATAAATGCATTTAATACCGCGCGGGCCGTGAGCCCACGTCTTGTAACTAAACCTGGGAGGCGACCGAGAGTCGTCACGAAGGTATCTCGTGCTTGGCGGTTGACCGTGAGTCAACACGATAGCAATTTCTACAACCATTAATCGAGATTAGTATATCCCGTGTTCGCGATGCGGGGCACTAGATACATATATGCATTAAAATTCCTGACGAGTGGTTTTACAATGCATTTCATATCTACCCTCAATTAGAAAAATCAAAATATTATATTTTAATTTATAAACCACGAACAAGTGTATGAGGCAGTGGAAACTTCACTCCCACGTTCAAATGAAGAAAATGCACCTCCCGTGGAGGCCTGTGATGACAAAACGACCCCTGTAATAGATGCCGAGTTACTAACCGCTCTAGGGGACGCCACTGAGGATGTCCCAAAATATGGGGAGAAAATTCATCCCAATTTAGCGCAAAGGTGGCTACCTATATTACACAAAGGTATTGATAAAAAGAGTAAAGATAAACTCTTATAAGAGTACCTGTAAATTGCAAATTATTATGGGCGCCGTCCTTAAACGCCGTAATTTCGGCGGCAGTTACAGACATCCAAAGAGGCCGTGACAAGAAAATCGAATCATCTCAACAGCAATTGGGAGTCGGTATAGGTACTAACGATAAAAATCCTATCTAATTGAAGTCGGATTTTAGATAAAACTAGTCATTCCTGGACTAGACGAAGTATTCCTTAAGTCATACAATACGTTGAGAGAGATGATACTCTCTTTGGAAGCAAACTCTCAGAGAAAATTAAAGCTTCCAAATCTACTGAAAAGTAGGCCGACAGCGTCGACCATCATACGGCCGCGAGCAGCCTACAACAAGCCACTTGCGACGCCGCGGCAGTAACGCAGGTACATGCCGGTCGCCTTAAAGCTTTTTATAAGTGTTGGCTTAATGTAACGAATAATCGTACTTTATTTATTAGACCGTATACAGAATGGCTTTCCAATTCCTTTTTAGGACATGTTACGCAATCTGTCAAACCTGTAAATACTTTCACATGCCAAGAGCATGATGAAACGAGCTTAGCTGTACAGAACTTAATTAACCTAGGCATTCAGTGAAAGCATCACTGGATGCCAACAGACTAATGATCAGTTTCTATCAAAGATTTTCTGACTCCTAAATCGAATGGTGGCTATAGATTCATACTGAATCTGGAAGGGCTCAATAAATTTGTAACTAAGTCCCATTTTAAAATGGAAGACTAGAACTGCTTCTAAATTAATCCCTAAAAACGGGTTTATGGCTACCATTGACAAGATTCGAGCATAACAATGTTACTTACGAGTTTTGTTCCCTATTAGTCTATGGACTTTCCGTGGCGCCTAGAACCTTCACCAAAATTATGAAAGAAGTCGTAACTTACCTAAAAACAAGGCCTAACTTCTATTATATACCGGGGTGGCATTTTGTGTATTGGAAGGTACCTTAACGAATGTAAACATAATGGGAGGGAGACTCTCCGGTTTCTCGAGTGCCTACGATTTGTGGTAAACTATACCAAAAGCTCGATACAATCCCAAAATTACCAACAATGCTGTAAATTCTTAGGTTTTGTTTACAATTCAATTATCATGTCTATATCCCTTCTTATGCAGGGTATGCGCACTTTTTAAGAGTTCTTACCACTGCATGCCCGACAGCTAGATACAGCTGGTTGTACACGAAGTTGTTAGAAAGATATAAATTCCGAGCTATTCAGGAATACGATGTCTATGATCAAAAGTAAAACTTCCTCGCGAAATTTTACCTGACTTATTTTGGTGGACTAATAATATTATTTGTAACGTCTTGTCATTTTGGAATCACGAAATTCGATGCAGAAATATCTATAGATCCGTCCCGATCAGGATGAGGTACAGTTTGTGACGGAGTGTGTGCAAACGGAGCATGGGAAGAGCAAGAATTAGCATTCCAAATTAATTACTTAGAGCTTGCTCGCTCTTAGGATTAAAATGTTTTGCGCGAAATAAATCAAACTGTGCTCCGTTGTTCCGCATCGACAACACTACCGCGATAAGCTATATTAATCGAATGGGAGACATCCAGTTTCCCCACTTAAATAGCTTACCTAGATCTATTTGGCAGTGGTGTGAAGAACGAGACATATGGTTATTCGATTCGTACATTAACACTAAGAATAATGTAGAAGCAGACAGAGAATCCAGAAGGCTAAATCCTGATATTTAATGAAATTTAAGTATTGCAGCCTTTGAAAGAAGAAGTAAACACTTTGGTGTGCCCGAAATTGACCTCTTTGCTTCTCGTACCTCTGCCAAATTAATGTGAAATATATATTTCGTGGAAGCCAGACTCGGACGCTCTTACCGTCGTCGCATTCACTATTAGCTGGTATTTATAATAAATATTTTTAAGCGTTTCCACCACTCGCACTCATACTAAAGTGTTTACATAAGATTATAAATGACAACGCCACAGGAATAGTAGTATTTCCCTAATGGCCATCCCAACCGTGGTTTCCGCTTTTGTTGAGATTAGTAAAAGTATCTAATCTCATGTTAGCGTCAATTTCAAACAACACTTTACAACAGTACAACGTGTGTTAAATACAAGTTGTGCTGGAAATTTAGCATAGATAATATAGATATTCAATTTCTATAAGGGCTTCATTTCTGCTGTTATTTTATTTCTAATGCACGAATTTAATAAAGGATCGTCGTATGGCTCATTAAATAATCATAGGTCAGCACCCTCGCTCCTACGGGGGAGTAGTATCAGCTCAGATGACCAAAGTAAAGGATTACCGAAAGGTGTTTACAAATTAAAGCCCGTAACTCCTAAATATAGCCATACCTGGGATCCTCAAGTGGTATTAAATCATATAACAACATGGTACCCTAATAGAGAAATTTCATTGGAAAAACTAACAAAGAATCTGGCGATTTTGTTAGCAATATGTCCTGCCCACAGGGTACAAACACTGTCACTTATTAAGTGGAATAATATTAAGTCATGCCCAAATTGTATTAAAGTAATTTTTGATGATATAGTTAAGACTTCAGGTGTAGGTCGTCTACAACCGATTTTGTGCCTTCCATATTTTGAAGATACCTAATAGAAATATTTGCCCGGTGACTGTTATAATGATGTTTTAGGACTGAAAAAGCTCACAACATATTTTGTTGACTTTCAAAAGTCCCCATAAAAATGCATCTGCTCAATCCATTAGCCGGGGTGCATTACGTGAGTGCTTGGCGAAAGTGGTAAAGACATGGCGGCGTTCAGAGCTCACAGCACGCGCCACGCCGCCACGTCAGCTGCACTGGTCAGGCATTTCTTTAGATGCTATCCGGAAGGCAGCAGGCTGGTCGAGAACATCGAAAACTTTGGCTCGTTTCTACCATCGTCAATTAATCGACGAAGGTGCCAGATCAATCTGCCTTTTGTATAGGTAGAATTATGTGAAGTTACAATTGTACTCTTTGATTAATAATTGGGAGTATCTAAGATTGTTGTCAAAACATAATTATTGCATTTCATGATTATGATGTTTTACAATTACAAAGGGCAGCAAAACTTTCAACTCTAAACATCTACATGTGTGTTATATCTAAAGAATGAAGCTTCGAAATATAATAGAAGATCAAACGAGCTTCGCAAGCGAAGTTCGATCGATATTATATGAGTAAGCTTCATTCGAAGATATAACTTCCCGCCCGCCCCTATACCCCTAGGAAAGTTTTGTCTCTAAAAAGAATGAGAAATGGTGGCAAGCCGAGGTCCCTAAGTAGGGTAGGGGTAAAGGTGGGGATAAAACTGTTTGAGCTATGGTTTTTACTGCGTACTTTAAACTTGCGAAATGTTGCCTGGTAGATTAAAGGACTACATGTGTGTTATATCTTCGAATGAAGCTTACTCATATAATATCGATCGAACTTCGCTTGCGAAGCTCGTTTGATCTTCTAGTATAGAGTTCTTACTGCATAAAATTAAGTGAAATAGGCCCTTTAAAGCTAACAGAGTTACAAACTTTTGTTTCCAGTTTCAACAACCAGATAACTACAGTAACGCACTCACAATGTCATAAAACTCTTCTCTAGTGTCCCACTCATGCCCCACGCCGACACGACCACGGACCGGCAGGCGCGCCGAGGCCTCCACTATAGTGCCTACCTGGAAGAACGTCTCATGCTACAGTAACACACTCACATTGTCATAACTCTTCTCTAGTGTCCCACTCAGGCCCCACGCCGACACGACCACGGACCGGCAGGCGTGCCGAGGCCTTCACCATAGTGCTTATACCTAGGAGAACCTCTCATATTACAGTAACACACTCAATGTCATAACTCTTCTCTATTGACCCACTCAGGCCCCACCCACGCCGACATGACGACGGACCCGGCAGGCACGCCGAGGCCTCAACTATAGTGCCTACCTAGGAGAACCTCTCATACTACAGTAACACACTCACAATGTCATAACTCTTCTCTAGTGTCCCGCTCAGTCCCCACGCCGACACGACCACGGACCCGGCAGGCACGCCGAGGCCCCCACTGGTGCCTATCCGGAAGAACACGGGGTCCCGCGCCCGTGCGTAGTGGAGCAGTTTGAACATCTCCTGGAGTACGATGCTCATGGATGGTATTCCGATTCCGTGCTGGAATTATGAAAAGTTAATGCAAATATGAAAATAGATGCACTGTATAGGTGGCGATGCGCTTGCGTGGTCAGCAGGTGTTATAACTTGGTGCAGGTAAAGCCACAGATCTGTTTCGGGTGGAGCACAAGGTTGGCTTTATAGCCTTAAGGGTGGGCTGTATTGTTCTGAATTGGAAAATTGAGAGATATGCCTGAATTAAGAAGCCATCGGCTATCAAGAGCTGAAGATCACTTACGCTGACCGAAATGACGGGCCCCACTTTGTACATGGCGTAACGGTGAGCGCGCTTGGTCAGGTTTTCTAGCTTGCCCGTGTCGGGCAGACCGAGGGCCTGCCTCACGTGGAGCGCGAAGTCGCGCATGCGCTGCTTGGTGCCGCCCATGCAGACGAACTAAAAACATGCGAATTATATTATTTATTGTTACCATCGACTGGGGCCCATTGTCGCCTCATTGTGTCAGTTTTATGTAGGTACATCATTGCTTGGTCGGGAAGTAGACATGTCCAGCAACAATCTTTACTCGTCGAGCAAGCAATGTACCCCGAAATGGCCTGGATACCGATTTTTGACTTTCGAGCGCTCGACTCTTTCACTCGAAAACTGACAAAAATTACGAAATGCTATTTTGAAATAGCGATACATAATTTAAAAACGAGTGGTATTGACCACTCGTATTCAATTCTATTGGTAGAAAGTAAGTGCCGGCCATTTTGACACTACAAACCTATTTACTTTTATTTGATTTTCGAGCGCTCGAAAGTCAAAAACCGGTCTCGCCCCATTTCACCCTAAACTAAATAAATGTTTTTTTAACTACACTGTTTTTTTTAATACTTAGTATCGTATTACTCACTCACACAATTAATTATGAGGAGCCCAACTACACCTCATATTTATTACAAAATCCATCAAGACGTTTGGACTGTAGCCCGTGAAATAGTTTTTCTTTGTCCACATACATTACATACGCTCGATAAACATAAACCCCGAGGCAGTCGTCTAAAAATCTATCAAAGGCTCACGAAGGTAGGATTACTTCAGAGAAAGTTATATGTAGTCAAAGATATATGTGTGTACTTTTGTTCCTTATTTCATTGTAATAAGTCGAAAAATTTCATCCATTGTGTCTCACGAATGACCAAGTAGGTAAGTTTCCCTTTGACGAGTTAGGCATTTCCTAATATGAATACTCTTGGGAAAGCATGTGTCCAGTATTTGTTATTCCATTTTCGTCCGCCTTCCCAAGCAACTGCGACTGGAATACTGATCAGACAGCCTTTATTTACATTTATCGTATGCATGTCTATATGACAATCATACATGTGCAACATGTAGTAACTATAGTAGAGTGTTCGTCCTTTTAACAAGCATTTTAGTACCTAAGTTAAAGAATGAAATATAACAACATCGACAATTTTTTTGTGAACCGTGCCTCTTTTGCATCAAGGTTTTTAAGTTGGAGCGGTAAAATACTTGACAGCGAGAAGTCCTGGGAAGCTATGGCCTCCTTCTGCAAGTCCGTAATGGCACAGAAGGAGGCTGCGCAGAGAGAGCGGGCGAACGACCCTTCCGCTCCTCATATCCGCAGACGAAGAGCGGGGCGCGCACGCCTTCGCTATGCGCATTTGCTCCCCCCACCGTAGTGGTCTGGATGGCAGGGTCGGGGGACCCTAGACGTCCAATAAACCCACGGGATTGTAGCGCCCCGACATTGTCCCGGGGCGCTCTGCCTGGTCGTGCCCGCGCAAACGGGCCAGTCACGAAAGTCAGAGTAGAATGCGTCAAGCGAATCTTTGGCCCTCCCTGGCAGCGACATGGTTGGACATTCGTTGGGGGTTTAGTTAGTAGTCAGGGCGGACGGTGGGTCAAAGCATTCCCCCAAAGTAAAAAAAAAACACATCCCAAGTTGCCAACTGATACTAGGAGGACAGAAAAGTCTCTCTATTTGATGGACTTTCGTGAATAAGAACATTAGGATCCAGGTAATTTGTATCTGCTGATAAAAATACTCTCGATTATAGACTTTTTAATTTAATTTGTTTGACAATTTTCTAATCCAATAAGGCCAAGTTTTTCCTTTGGGTTGGAAGGTCAGATGTCATGCAGTCGCTTTCGTAAAATCGAGACTACGCCTAATCTTGGGATTGGGTGCCAAAGCGGACCCCGGGCTCCTTTAATGCGCAACGGGGATAACGCGATGATGATGATTTGTTTTACAATTTTATCCCGATAAATCTTTTAATGCATAACATTGTGCATACCATCAATGTGCATAACCGTTTATAGGCTGTCATTCTATGGAATTTGCTAACTATTTAAACAAACCGTCCTTCTGAAATTGACATTAAATATCAATTTCAATACATTGTTTGTTTACATAGTTTTTCAGCAGTTAGCAAATTCCATAAAATTAAGTAATAGTTAACGCAGGCCAAATTACTGTACGGACCGCTATGGTGCCAAATTTATGCTCCATTTTCCTTAACTTCCCCTTTTTAAGGATTCCGTAGTCAACAAGGAACCTTTATAGTTTCCAGTCAGTCCGTCTGCGGCTTAGCTAGAATGCTGTATTACATGCGTATATATATCAATCGTACCGACAAAATGTTTATGCCTACTTAGCGCCTACTGGCATAACCAGTTACCGAGTAATAGTCGACCAACTTAAAAAATGTCCTTGGATTGGCGAACATTCGCACAAATGCAAACGACGCAACCGCACCGTTTAGTTGGTACGCTCGTGTCGATGTAACAAAGATAGACAGGGAACTACTGAACCCTGTACACTGCGCGTGGCCCGACACGCTCTTAACCGGTTTTATTCCCATATACATACAGGAAAAAAACCCGTCATACATGACCCAAATATATGTTGAATAAAGGATTAACACTATCCGAATTCCCAAAAGGAGTACTCGTATGATGTTTGAATAACGATGACGGGTGGTAGGTTGTATTGCGCTTCAATACGGGTCACTCAGCCGCATGGGAAATCAAGTGCAGCGCTATTGACGACGCGAATAGCTGGTTGACTTTAGATTAACTATAATTTTGCAGTACAATCGAGTTCGGATATCAAAATGCTATACGTAATAATTTACCTACTTTAAAAACAAAGTTTTAACCGACTTCAATTTAGCACGACAACATTTCCATGGTTTTTTTTACAATTTACCACATGAACTGTTTTCCGATAGCAAATGCGTTGATTACTAAAGAAAAAAACCGAGCCGGCGGCGGGTAGGTCGAGGCGTTTCAGAGAAACCACCCTCAAACATTCCCCAACAAAACATCCGAACGTCGTCGGCGGCGGACACGCGTCGGTCGCCGGCCGCCGGCGACGGGTGGTCAGAAAAACCACGGCCTAACTGAATTTTGAAAAAAAATGGGACCCACCTGGAAACAATAAACATACAAACCAAAAAAAAATTTTTCGAATCGGCTCATCAAATGACGGAGTTCTGAGGTAACAAACATTGAAGAAAAACAACTGAATTGAGAACCTCCTCCTTTTTTTGAGTTCGGTTAAAAATTGATAAAGACGCATTCAATGATTGCTCAGATATTTTTGAATCATTGGGAACCATACATACCTAGATTTAAAAGCGGTTCTGTGAGCTGTAGATCTGACGAGTCTGACTTTAAAAAGTATTTTTTTAAATTCCAAAAACTGTATTGGCATTAAAATATCTTATAGGTACCCTACCTACCCTACCTACTAAATTAATGAACCTGCTCTGATCTGTAGAGGCCACACAGCCGGATATACGAAAACATTTTGGCACACGCTGGCGCTGTAGTATTTGAGGTTAAAGGTTAGATTAGATGTCAATTGCTGTCGTGTCTCAATTATCCAAGATTGCACACTCGGACAAATACACGTAATTTAATGCATGTGTGGAGCAATTTAGTGTGTATGGGAGTGGGGTCAATTAAAACGGTTCTCTGTTGGATCGCATAAAATTATTTGTCATAATAGTGTTACGCATTTTTTTTTCGCCGAATTAGTTTTATGCTTAATCATCTTATGGCATACATTTTTAAGCATAAAATTAAAAAGCATAAACATAGAAAGCATAAGCATCACAAAGACTAATAATCACTTGGCATCATTACAGTAGGCCTCCTAAAAAAATGACATTGCGACAATAATTACAAGTGCAGAGTGGAGTCGCAAGAGCTGTTGTTCGAGGGTAGATGTGGACACCTAAGTGGCGAGTTGGCAATATGTTTAAAGTCCAGTGCCACTTCTCTACCCCCCCAGCTCTCTGACCGGTGTGGCCCTTAGGCCATTTTTTAATGTCGCTATTAATAGGGGCCCATCTAGGTACCTAGCTCCACGCACGCCTCCCAAAGGTCCGGGACATCGTTGTCCCGTGAACGGGAAAGATATACATAATAATAATAATAAATATTAGGACAATCTTACACAAATCGACCTAGTCTCATAGTCAGCTCAGTAAGGCTTGTGTTATGGGTACTAGACGACGATATATATAATAGATATAAATACTTAAATACATAGAAAACATCCATGACTCAGAAACAAACATTCATGCTCATCACACAAATTTTTGCCCTTACCGGGATTCGAACCCAGGACCTCTTGCTTCGTAGACAGGGTCACTACCAACTAGGCTAAAGCGGTCTTCAAAAGCTTTGCACCTGGATATCATAGTAACATAACCTAATATATTTTGTTGTTCATTTTGCAGATTCAATGCGCCCGTAACAAAACAAAAGAAAACTGAAATTATGGTTAGTGACAAATATAACAATGATTAGTAGCCCAAACAATAATATGCATTATGTGTATTAGTCTAATACAAATTAGTCCAACTAAAATTATTCTAAAAGCGTAATATATGCCAAACAAAGTAGTAGGCCAACCAAAGTATTATTATGCGACAGTACTATTATGCCAATTAAAATTATGCGTAACGATAAAAGTTATGCCATCGAAGGTGATCCCAATTAAAACGTGAGCATTGTTATTTTAAACTAATTTAGTTTTTTCAATCTATTTGTGACGCTGGCGTGCACCGACCTAAGATTTCAATTAAAGCGCGGACAACACATTGAAATAAAATCAGAATGTGTAACGTATATCTGGAATAACCACCACGACTTGCACGATAGAAATGTCAGAAAATGTATACACAGTATACACACTACTAATTTTAATATGTACTATAATGCACTGACATAAGGTCGACACTCAACAGATTATCAGGCACTCTATCGTCCTTATAATAATTTGTACGGATAGCGCCTGTATTCGCGCGTTATGTACCTAGTAATAAATAAGATGCCCAGGTAGGGTAGCCGAGGACAGTAGGAAGTGCAGTCATTGGATATGAGGTCGGTTTGTCGTGCGCTCAACTTGAAAAAAAAAACAATATAGGCTAGGTTGGTGCTAGTGTACCATACATGGCACAGATGAAGGAATGGTGCAGTAGCCACACATACCAAAAAGTAAAGACGAGGGCCCAAGATAGACTGCAATGGAGACTGCTGCAACGACAGAGGACCAGGTCCTCTAAATATGGAGAGGATGATGGTGCTAGTCTCGAGTCCCATGTACAGTATGACGTGCAGTCATTATAGATGAAGGCAATTTATCATGCACTCACTTTAACATCCACGAACAAGGTGGACAGGTAGGCGCTGGTGTCGAGGCCCAGGATGCTCTAAGGGCCCAGGTGATACATGACGTCACACTCCAACGTCATTTGGTCGTACACATACTTTAACGTCTCCGAACTACGCTGACAGGTCGGCGTTGGTGTGGATGCCTAGCTTATAGATGAGGACAGTATGACGTGCAGCCATTGTAGATGAAGGCAATTTGTCGTGCACTCACTTTTACATCTCCGAACAAGGCGCACAGGTCGGCGTTGGTGTCGATGCCCAGGTGGTACATGACGTCACACTCCAGCTGTCGCAGGTGCGGGTTCCGCAGACGCAGCGAACCATCGCTGTTCCTGTGACAGCACAATTGAAAATTAATACGTTGTCGCTGGTTACACGACATCGGGGAAAGATTAACACGTAAGGTGGAACGACAGCGTACCGTTCACGCATTTCAAACAAACTTTTACTTAAGTATTAATTGTAACAATGTTTAAATTGATGTTTATTAAATTCTCACCTAAGTCCGAAAAACGTTTGTCTGGAAAGTTTACGCTTTTGTTTCCCCAGGGAGTGTGATATTGAAGTTTGTTTTATTTGGGGATAAACGTAGTAGACTGGGTACTGTTTTGTATCAATATCATTGAGTTCAAGTTTACTTATATTTGATATCAATATTTATATTAAGCCGTCATTTACACAGAACTTCAATAATAATAAATCTAATGTACCTAATTCCGACACTTTTCACTTAGATGTTTTTTTTTTACTATCCTGAAGGTAGTCCTTTAAAGTTATTTTAATTTTCACTTCGTTTGGTTTTTAGTTTAGGAGAGACTCGTAGCTACCTCGATATTGCAGTTTGAATAACAAACTCAACGAAAATCCTCAAGTATTGCGAGCACTCGCACACGTATTTCTAAAACACTTATACAGATCTCGCAGACAAACATACGTTACGTAGGGGTTCCCTTTATCTGGCATAATATCGATTGTCCGAAATACACTCAGCATAACAGTTATCGCAGAAACATTTTTAGCCGAATGATACTTAAGCATAATTATATACTTAGTATAACTATCATGTCGCATAACACTCATTTGGCAGATTTTTTTTTGCAGAATTGTCATATGGCCGAATTTACTTAGTAGGGAACAGGGACTTAGTGGCAAAAACCGACTCGGATCACGGATAGGTCAGGTTATTTTTTTTATAAAAGATCAATTATGACAATCGTCATTATGCCAATGTACTATTCTGCCAAAGGAAGTTATGCGAAATGACTGTATGCAATGAAATTTATGCGAAAAGTAATTCGGCGAAATGATGATTCTGCCATGGGCTGTTATGCAAAATAAAATTATGACAATCAATTTTATGCAACACATTAGTAACCCGTTACGTAGATCGTAAGTATCTGACACACCCACAGGCTGAATAAACCATCACCCTGCTGGACAGAATATAATATAATAACCAGGGAAATTATAGTACATTGAGATACAAGTGAAGTATGTTGATAATTACATCAGAGGCGGAATTGATAAGAGAGCCGAGGATGTAAAATTTTCAAAGCTCATGCGTTACATACGGCGTTTTTCAACACATTTTGCGAGGAAAAAAATCCTTTACATAAGATGAAAATTTTATAGGCCTGCTAAGCAATTTTCTTTACTTATTGATGGCAACTGGTTTTGTACGGGTACTCACATATTGTACAACGCCAAGAATTTGCAGTGGCGTCCATTCTATTTATCACTTTTCTAGTCACCATGAGTCAATTTTTTTATAATTACTCGTAATCAAACACGCATTAACAATGTTTACAAATATCTGTAAATTAAACCTTAATGGCGCGCAACAGCTTTTTTCTTGAAGTTTGCGCAGTGCGCACGCATGTGTTAGATGAAATCTCTAAACAGCCAATTGATACAAAATAAAATAAATATTTTCGATTTAAAATATTATCTTTATTAATTTTTGTAAAATGTTATCAAAAGTAAATAATATTACTAAATTGAACATTTCCATATCACATCGAAAAAGAAATAGTCAAATAATTAACAATAAGGATTTAATTTGTTAAGTCGAGTATATCCATTTGCCAAGAATTTTTAAAAAAGCTGTACATTCTGTAGAACCCGCATTCTTAAATTAACCAATTTAAGAATGCGTCGTGTTCATGCATACATTTTGCTGCAAGGTGCCAACGTGACTTAGTCGGGATATAACCACAACACACGAGATTCGTAATTTTATAAAACGCGCGTGTTTAATATAAAAGGATTATGAGCCTAAAATCGACACAATAAGAGGTACGTTGCGAGCATGTGTTGAAATAGTACATTACGTAACTAGGGCGGTGAGTTCGTGCCTTTACCACCAGGCCATAATGCGATTTTACTGCATGCTGCGCGTACGGGAAAACTCGCATTGTAGCCAGGTGAAGACGAGACGTAAAATTTTGTACTCACCACGGGTGGTAATTCGTAAAGCCTCATAGCGCATATTTATGGCCCTCACCTTCGGTTCGGGCCACAAACACCTGCAATCTGGGGCATTCACGGATTCACCGCCCTAGGTAAGTAATGCACTATTAAGGTAGTTCAGGCATGGAAGGCCCGGCCCACCTTTATTTAAAATTAAATATTTTAAAATATAGTCAGGATAATAAACAAATCTCATTCAACATAGGCTTCTCATTGATTTGTGTTTCTTTCTATGTGAAAATAATAATAAAAAAATTCAGTATTCTCGAAAATTTAAGTTTTTTAAAACTTCCATTTTGGGTCTTATTAAACACTTTCATAATTAATTAATAAATGTTTATTTCTTTTCCGGGCCTTATTATCAAGGCCCGGAAAAGAAATACACATTTATACATTAATAGCGGGTTTTCAAAGTTTCAAACTTCAAACATATACTTATGACAATATTTTGTATCTTCACAACACGAGAATATTCTTAATTAGTCGAAATATTTGTCATTGGGCCTTATTATACTGAATATATAAGAAACCGTCTTTTTATACTAAAATAGTAGGCTAAAAATAACATTAAACCATCATTCGTTACAGCTCTTTTAACATTTATAAACTTTTAACAAAAAATAAAAGTAATCGCTCGTAAGTTTTCATTTGACAAAATTGCTGAAGGCTTTTTAAATAATCAACAGTTCTAACAATATTAACTTATACGCCGTTTTTCAAAGCAGCCATTGCCGAGGTCAAATTATTCTCTGACCACAAAGCCTGCATCCTCTTAACTGACATGGATGGCAATGACATTTCAATCAAAGTACCTATAAAGAAAATTCATATCATTTGCATATAATCTTTTCATATCATACGTTTAATAAGGCCCGGATGCCGGGCCTTGTTACCAACGGTAACAGTGGGCCTTCTTAATCTATTGTACTGATTCTAAAATAACAAAGTAAATTTTAGACAAAATATGCAAAAAAACGATAAACTCACCTCTCCTTAAACAGCTGGATAACTTTTGTTCGCATTCAAATAAAAAAAAAAGTACAACAAGAAACTTGTTAAAAATGAGTTTATTTTCTTTAAAAAATATACCAAGTGCAGCCGCAACCTCCCGCTCTGAATGCATATGGGCTCTACTGATAAAATGGTGTCGCGTATGAAGCAGAGCGCTTTTGCCAGCTCGTTGTATATGCTACTTCTATGTGTGCGTAGTGTTGCTGAACGGATAATGCTATTGCAATTGTATTTTTTTTATACTAGGCCTTGATACCGGCCGGGCCTTCCATGCCTGAACTACCTTATATTCTTCTATTTTATTCTTCTTGGTAAATTACACTCGCAATAACACCACGTCCGGACAGATCAGCACGGGAGCGGGTCTGCAAAAGTTATTTAATTTTGTATCCAGGCGTATTTGAGTAGAGAGCCGCTAGAGACAAATGCACCAGGTAGGTACTACACATTCTAGCTAGAGACAAATGCAGAGCAGAGCCTGATTTAGAGTTCTGACTCTGACCGCCCTAGGCGCCCCCTAATAGGCGCTTGCTTGGACCTTGCGCCCTAAGCTCTAGCCTTATTAGCCTGTGGGTAAATCTGGCTTGAGCTAGAGACAAATGCAGCCATCATCAGGAATGTCGACATCAGGAACCACAATCCCTACAGAGCAAGTCGTTTTTAGGTAATCAGCTATACTTATTACAGTTATTACCTACTTTGGCATAAGTTTGCAGAAGTAAGCTTACGGATAAGTTAAACCTCCCAATGTGCGTGGTTATAGTTGACACCTTATTGACACCTATTGTATACAAGGCCTCTCCCAGACTGGAGCGGCCGGCCTGGCCGCAGCGGTCAATAGCAAACTTGTTGTTAGCTGTCAAATTTACTATTGTCCGCCACCGCAGGCCGCGCCAGTGTGTTGCACAGAGTGGCGTGGCCTGCGGCGGTCAATAGTATTTTTTTATATCAATACAAGGTTACTATCTAGGGGCCAGGCCAGTGATGCGGGCTTGATATAAAGTGTCATTGGGCCAGTGTCAAGCACGTAATCTGTCACAAAACAGTCAAGTCCGAAATGCACATCACATGTCATTCGAAAAACTTACTTCGGGCACGGATATCCTGTCTCTCTCTCATCCCACACAGCACTACAGTTATAGTAGTGACCCTCCGCAGTAGCCGACAAATGGTCACAATCACACTTCATTTTAACACTTTTTTTAATTTAGATGTATAAAAAATATGCCTACTTAAGGTTATAACTCTAAGGTTATATCTTTGATACAACTCCTCTCAGCTACTGCCATAAATGAACTGATACAATATACACATGCATTTATACTCTTACTATAATCTTGGATTGAAGTGGAATAGGGTTGCCTACTTAGATAAGACATATTACAAGTAGATACTTTACTGCGACCGATAATGTTTCTAATGCTTCGATAACGATCGTAATTACCTTATTAACGTAATAATCATCGGAACATCATGTGGGTGTGTCATAGAGAGTTAATGTCTTAGTTTCGCCACATGCAGGCTGAATTCCGCAACTGAATTCCGCTAAGCTGATTGTGACCGGCTACTCCGCGTATAAGTATTTTTGTTTATTATGCTACGCCCTTACAGGGTTACCACTTACCATGTATGACCTTAGCTATGTTTTTAACACCTTTGCAACCATGTTTTCTGCATTCAATGAATAAATATTTTGTCATATTTATCATTTTGATTTACATACAATAGGTAGACACCTATACAAAATAATTGCTTATTTACAACAGATAGGTACCGTACCACCTAAAATTATTTTTTTTGTTATTTACTTTACCATATTGTATAGTTAGCTAATTTTAAATGGCACTCTTTGGGGGAGACCAAAGTCCAGTAGTGGACGTCTTGATGATGATAGTCAACGAAAAAAAAGCGGCCAAGTGCGTGTCGGACCACGCACAACAAGGGTTCCGTGCCTATTAAAAAGGTCGTATCGTTACTGAAATCTTATGGCACTTACGTCTTTTTCTTTAAGGAAGGCGGTTTTTTAGAAATATTTCGAAAACCTTTGAACCGATCTTGTTCAAAAAAATTTTCTCTAATAGAGTTTAATAAGCCCTACTTGCATGAAATTTTTCATATTTTTAAAATACACGGTTCAAGAATTAGAGGGGCGGGAGACACAATTTTAGTGATTTTCGGGGCGATTACCTCCGATATATCAATTAATCAAAAAAAATGTTTGTAAACCTTATAATTATTTTAAAAGATCTATCGAATGATGTGCCACGTGGGAACGCAAAGAAAAAATTTTTTTTTACTTTTAGTTTTATGTATGGAATGCACCCCTAAATATTTTTTTTTGGTTTTCATTACATAACTATGTAGCGGTTAACAAAATACACCTATCCTCAAAATTTTATTCAAATCATCTTATACTTTTCGAGTAAAATGCCAGACAGACAGACAGACAGACATGACGAATCTATAAGGGTTCCGTGTTTTGCCATTTGGCTACGGGACCCTAAAAACCTTAGAAGTCCAAGTAACACCGCAAAATGGCCCCACAAAATGGGTGCCATTTGCCATTTGCGGGGATGCGGGCGGGGTGTCACAACGATGCCCGGAAGCCGTTTAGTTCGAACATGCATAGACAACATACCAGATTTGAGTCACGTGTTTGGGTAGAATTTTGTAAGAAGCTCGCATTCTACCTATGCCTTTTTAGTTCGCTGAAGAAAACACATATTCGCACGTCCACGTCTCTGAGCCCCACCACGAAGCGCCAACTGTTCGTACGTGTATGTCCATCTCTATCGCACTTGCGTATTTGAACGACAGAGAGGGAGACATGCGAACTTCAATTTACGTGCTGGCGCCCCTAGTATACTTATAGTGGATATTTACTCTAATGAGTGCGTCAACAGCATGCAGCTTTGCTATGCGCCGAGCAAATGCACTGAAATTGCACCAATTCAAATGATAACGAAAGGTGATGTGTCAAACACGTGTTGGAGGTTAGTGGTGCTCAAGCAGCCATGGTCAGGGGAATACCCGACCAACGATTTTTTTTATTGAGAACTAGCTTTTGTCCGCGACTTTGTCCGCGTGGAACTCGTTTATATGTTGCCTTCATACAAATGACTTCTGGGATGAAAAGTAGAGTCAGCATCAGTAGCTACGCAAAATAACACACTCAAAATGGCCTAGACAGTCCTTATCCTCTTGACATTAGAGTCGTGTGTATAGGTCATTTTTTTTTGAGCACTTGACCCGCTTAGCTACTTTTGCTGCTGACTGCAGGTACTTAGCCTATGCTATGACGTTCCTTGGGATTAATACCACATCATCAGCCTATATACGTCCCATTGCTGGGCACAGGCCTCCTCTCATGTATGAGAGGGAATGGGCATGGGAATGGGTTAATACCAAATTTCACTTAATCGGCTCAACGTGAAAGGGTTACAGACAGACAGGAGTTACTTTAGCAATTATAATTTTTTAGCCCATGGATCTGCTGAAATTTCTAAGCGGTCCTAGTGCTCAAAATTATCTACTAACTTACTCTAATGTCAAGGGAATAAAGATCTTTTGAGGTGATTTTGAGTGTGTTATTTTACGTAGCTACTTCAAGTGCTGACTGGACGTGAAGCCAGCCAGGTACATACAGGTAGGTACATACCTACATACAATCATAGAAATGTAGATTTAGGGTTCCGTGCTCTAAGGTTCCGCTGTCCGTCCGGCCGTCTGTCACCAGTGTATCTCATGAACGGTGATAGTTAGACTGTTGAAATTTTCACAGATGATGTAGGTATTTCTGTTGCCGCTATAACAGTATAATTTTGCCGTTTTTAGAGAGTCCGACTCGCACTTGGCCACTTCTTTTTCTCTCCTGTTGCATATTTTCTACCATGTTTTAACGCTCGTCCTTTCCGCCTATTCAACATATCCCTACTGCGATATCCCCCCCAGTGCGGACACGTGGAATATTTTTCCAATTATTTCTACTGGTAGGGGTATTTTTTCACCTAGCCCTACTAATTCATATCAAATGGATTATTTTCCGCATATCCCTACCATTTCACCCCTAGTTGGGATAGTTGGTTTTTTATACACATATACCTACTGTTTCCCCTCCGATGGCGGTAAGTGGATTTATTTCCACGTATCTCTACTATTTTCCCCCTAGTAGGGATATATGGAGTTTCTCCGATTAATCTCTACAAGCTCGTTGTTTGGTAAGGATAGATGGAAACTTTTCCTTGCATCTCTACCAGATGGGTTTGTGGTAGGGATAGATGGAAACTTTTCCTTGCATCTCTACTAGATGGGTTTGTGGTAGGGATAGATGGAAACTTTTCCTTGCATCTCTACCAGATGGGTTTGTGGTAGGGATAGATGGAAACTTTTCCTTGCATCTCTACTAGATGGGTTTGTGGTAGGGATAGATGGAAACTTTTCCTTGCATCTCTACCAGATGGGTTTGTGGTAGGGATAAATGGAAACTTTTCCTTGCATCTCTACCAGATGGGTTTGTGGTAGGGATAGATGGAAACTTTTCTTTGCATCTCTCCCTGATGGTTTTTTTGGTACGGATAAATGGGTAACATTCCAATTAAGTAGTTTTTTTTTATTTCTTGGTATTTTTGTTCATATTGTTAAGTTCCCCTCTAATCTTCTCTGCTAAATTCAAAAGTTGTATGTGCCTATCGAGGCCAAAGTTTTATACAACTCGTGCCTTGAAGTCCCTCGCAATGATCAACATTCTAAACTAAATCACTTGCTAAGCTCGTGATTCTATTATAGGCTATTTCGCAAAATACTGACTCAAAATAAGAAGAAATAGTTATCCCTCCGGTTACAACAAAAAAGTGAGTCTATCTATCATCGTACCAAGTTTCGTACGATTTTTGTTACTATAATATATAAATAATATATATAACCTGCTGCGTCTTACTACACCAACGCAGCTTTATGTGTCCCAAGTGCACTACACTACGAAGGCAGAGGAAGTAGGGGAGTATGTGCGCGTGAAGACCGGATTCCTCCTGAGGGTTGTGAGGTTGGAGTCTCGCCATAACGTGCTCCAATGTTCTAGACTCTACATGGCTAGAGCTATCATTTAAGGCCAAACACAAGCCTAGAACTCTTCATAAACTATCAGCAGATCTCGTGTGGAGTTAGCATATCATGAATTAAACTATGGTATATTTTTAAGTTTTTATGCTATAGATAGTTCTGCTAGCTGTGTTTAAAAGTATCAGGAACTCTAGGGAAACTAGTAGGCATAGCCGCTATTACTCCACACTCAACACTCTTTTCAGTAAGTTTTGCAGTTTCCTAAACCGTATGAATTTGTGATGAACAAATATAGGTTTATATATATATATATATATATATATATATATATATTCTTATAGGATCGGACTTTGATTTTAAAAGAAGCGGCACATTCGTCGTCTTGTTCAAGAGACGTTGCAAAAAATGAGATCGACGTACGCTTGAACCACTGCCAAAACGAAGTTGGTACAAATTTGGACATACCGGTGCCCACTCTATACGAGAATACAGTGGCTGGTATAGAAGACGACGGGTTGGATATAGTTTCCAAGATTCCGAACTTTCAATATGTCAAGTCAGCCCTCTACAATCACCGAAACAAAACGGCAGCCACAAAAAAAATGTTTTACAAAAAACTTCATGAGGTGGAAGTACCGCTTACTTTCAAGGAATTTCTCGTGGCCGATTATAATCGCATACTTCATATTCGGAAGTAAGTGGGCAAAGGATTTGATGGCAAATGAGAAAGACTTTTTTATTGATGGAACATTTGTGCCGCGATCCCTTTACACAACTCGTTACCATCCACTGCGACGTAGGTAGGCAATGGAAACAACTGCTATATTTCCAACACTGTATGCCCTATTGCCCAACAAGACATACGAAAGTTACGTCAGAATGTTTCAGCTCATAAAATCGGCTGTTCCATGTTGGAATCCAGAGAACATATAATGGCAGATTTCGAACCTGGTATCAGCAAAGCCATTAAAGAAGTTTTCCCCAGCGTGCAAACAAGTGGCTGTTTCTACCTCTCTACCTACTCTAAATACCGCGAAAGACGAGGGAGTGTGGCGTTACCCGCACAGCTGCCGCACAAATAAGAAAATAATTAGAAATGGAAGCTTTTGTAAAATACTTCAACACATTTCGGTTAAAAAGTCAAGAGTTCATTAAACAATGGTGTGTATTTGGAAACAAACACCGGACAAATAACTTCGCCGAAGCGTGGCACTTCAAAATTAATGATAAAACCAATCGTAAAATTAGCATATACGGTTTACTAAAAAAAATATACAGAGATTCTGTAGTACAAAACCACATTTACAAGGCAATGACCAGAAATAACGTCTTAAAAAAAAGAGGCAAACAATTTGTACGAGACAAATTTTTACAACATTTTTTGGACTTGATGCGATAAGGAGAAGTTAGAAACTTTGCGGGGTGATATGTCTGACATGTGATTATCTTATTCCCTTTTAATAAAGACTTTTGGCGTCTTCGTTTGGGTAGCTACTTTTGATGCTAACTTTAACATTTATTCTAAGAAGGAACCTCTATTTAATTTTTAAAGACCTGTCGAATGACGAAACTAGGTACTAACTCTGATGGTACCATACGTATTTACGTACGTATTCAACGGTACGTATTTATTCAATATATATATATTTTAGCAAAATTTTGTTTTTATTTTTGTTAATTTATTAATGAACTCCAATATCTATACAGCCAACCTTTCAAAAATATCTACACAGTAGGTATCCGTACAATGTGTCGTATGTCAGTAACAATAAAATATCTGTACATGATATCGGAGAACTCGACTGTACAAATTGAGTAATATCATTTTTTATTCCTATCATTCATCACTGGACAATTACCCAATATTATTTATGTAGGTACCTAATATGCTAAAATATACTTAACTAAACTGAACACCAAAGTTGTTTACAAGTATGGTTGGAAACTCCCTTCCATGAAACAAGAAGGGATATAAAATTCCATATTATCACAACGAATGGAACATATTTTTACAAGTTTTATTTTATCTGACCTGTTCGTATGTATAGGTATGTAAGTAAGTTGTCCGTCAAAATTTGCAATCCACTTTTCAGTCACTTGCTATTAGTATAGTTTGGATGACAATTCAATATTATGGTACCATCGAGATGAGCTGATGATGGAGACGGAAGGTGGCGAAAGGTGTTGGGTGGACCACCACCACAGGTGGTTAATTCTGTATTTAACCATCGTAACCCCGTTGACATCCGCTGGATGCGGGTGGCGCAAGACCGGTCATTTTGGCACTCTTTGGGGGAGGCCTATGTCCAGCAGTAGACGTCTTTCGGCTGATATGTTCGTCTTTCGGCTTTCGTGTCTCCTGGCACGGACGCAGAGGTTGGTCCAGAGAGTACAAAATGCTTGCATGCGGTATTGTTTCAACATCCCCCCCCCCCCCCCCCCCCCCCCCGACGTGCTCATGTGACGCCTTACCTAAATCAAAATCGCGTTATGAAAATGTCATTCCGCCAAAAACTACATTTAGCATCTCTTTTATTTGGTGTAGTTAACCGCCAGTTGCCCTCGTACCTTTACAATAAGCTGACATGGGCGCATAAGGCAAGGTCTTTGGAAGTTAGATCAGCCAGGTATCTTCAACTAGTTTGTCCTGGGCACCAGTCAGCGGCATTTCGTGGTAGTTTTCGTTACGCTGCCACGAAGTGCTGGAATGATCTTCCTCCACCAATCCGTGCCGTAGGGACAATTTCTACATTTAAGACGAAGTGTCATGCATATTTTTTGGGGATACAAATCCAATCATAGCATTTATTTGATAATAATTAATTTCTTTTTTTTTGTTACCTTCTACGTGCCCTCATAGGCTTAAGTAATCACGTAGGTAATCCTGTTATATTCTTATTAAATATTTTTTATTTTAATTTTTGTTAAGTACTTATTTTGATTGTTTCGGTTTATTTATTGTGTTTTCTTTCTTTAGTTAATACCAGTTGTTGGCGTTTGTGCCGTCACTAATAATAGTTTTAAGTTAGGTCCCCACCGAAAATCAGCGCCTCTGCTTGACGTGTCTTGCAGTGGCTTTATGCTGAGTGGGGATCCTGTTTAACGTCCTCGTATTTAAGTCCCACCGTTTACTTTATTTTTATTTTTATTGTGTGCCTAAGCTGTGACGTTAAATAAATGTATTTTCTTTCTTTCTTTCTTTCTTTCTTTCTGATATGGATATAATTATAATGTGCTCTTGAACCCCGTTGAGTCTGGGCTCATTAGAATCTTCTCAATGAGTAGGTAGTTGATGATGGTAAACAGAAAAGTACAGTCGCCCATAACCCATGTACCATTTTTTTTTTGACAGACACTTATTTATATCTCTGCTAGACATATAGTACATAAGCGGTGTTGAGTGGAAAAAATCCATACCCTTTCCAAACAGCGAGTAGGTAGGGCTGAGTGGAAAAAGTTCCTTATATCCCTACCAAACAGCAAGTAGGTAGGGCTGAGTGGAAGAAGTTCCATATATCCCCACCAAACAGCAAGTAGGTAGGTAGGGCTGAGTGGAAGAAGTTCCATATATCCCTACCAAACAGCAAGTAGGTAGGGCTGAGTGGAAAAAATTCCATATATCCCTACCAAACAGAAAGTAGGTAGGGCTGAGTGGAAGAAGTTCCATATATCCCCACCAAACAGCGAGTAGGTAGGGCTGAGTGGAAGAAGTTCCATATATCCCCACCAAACAGCAAGTAGGTAGGGCTGAGTGGAAGAAGTTCCATATATCCCCACCAAACAGCAAGTAGGTAGGGCTGAGTGGAAAAAGTTCCATATATCCCCACCAAACAGCAAGTAGGTAGGGCTAACAGCAAGTGGTCTCCCGTGTGGTGTCGGGTTAGAATTTCACCACCCCCTTTCTTCCCGTGGGTGTCGTAAAAGTCGACTAAGGGACCAGGGTTGAAGTGTGTTGTGGGCGATGGGCTAGCAACCTGTCACTGCAATATCACATTTTATCGATCTTCTATACCCACATTTATGCTAAAAGTGGCGCTGGAACATAAGTTTCATGTGCTCTGCCTACCCCTTTTAGGGATAAAGGCGTGAATGTATGTATGTATGTATGTAAACAGCAAGTAGGTAGGGCTGAGTGGAAGAAGTTCCATATATCCCCACCAAACAGCAAGTAGGTAGGGCTGAGTGGAAAAAAATCCATGTGTCCCACCAGGGGGACAAAAAATAGGTATACATGGAAAAAAATCCACTTATCCCTACCAGGGGGGAAAGTAGTTGAGATAAGTGGAATAAATTCCGTCTGGCCCTACCATTGAAAACCGGGAGGGATAGATGGACGACTCAATTCCATGTATCTCTACCAGTAGAAATAAATGAAAAAATATTCCACGTGTCCCCACTGGGGGGGGGATATCGCAGTAGGGATATGTGGAATAGGCGATCCTTTCTACCAGAGAGGTCATTGTGTCAGTGTTTTATCAAAGTTATCTTTATTGTCATATCTAGTGTCGGTATTGATAACACATTTTCACTGTTTATCTGTCCGTCCGCCAGCTGTCGGATACAATTTGTAAACGTAGTTGGTATTGTGATACAATTGTGTTTGAGTCATGTTTGAGTATTGTCACAGAATAGATAATAGCGTACTGTCACTAAAATCTCGATGTTCGGGACTCGTTGGTCATGGTTGATAGTTATTTTTGATTTAAGCCTGTACCTTACCGCCACCGCAAGCTGCGCTGGATTCTCACGTGGAAGTTTAAATATGGGAATATGATTTCATATTTACCGTTAGCTTTTCGGTGAAGGAAAAACATCGTGAGGAAACCTGCATACATCTGCGAAGAAATTCAAAGGTGTATGTGAAGTCCCCAATCCGCACTGGGCCAGCGTGGGGACTACTGCCCGTTCCCTCTCATACATGAGAGGAGGCATGTGCCCAGCAGTGGGACGTATATAGGCTGATGATGTGTGTGATGATGTGTATAAGTTTTACCGAAACAAAACTTTACGATCGCGTTTTCTTTTCACCCTCAATTTGTATGGTATTTGACAGCTAAACGCGAACGCGCTCGTAACGTTTTGTTTCGGCAAAACTTATACTAGAGCCTCAGGCCTCATGAATGAGAGTTCCGACGAACGCAATAGTAAAGTATGTTGGCGGAGGGACAGCAAAACTGCGGGAAGCAGATATGCGTTAGAATCAATACGATATGTCCATCATAACAGCGTTCTACAAGCTTGGCTTAGTTGGTTTATGCCAGCGGTCAACAACAGGCGGCCCGCGAGCCTAGCTCTCGGTCTGTTTTGTATGTACAGGTACCTTATACCTGATAGTCACAAATATTAAGAAGTGTGGCCCGCGACAGCACTTTTAATTAGCTACCCACTATGTGGCCCTTGGCTTTTAAAAGGTTGCCAACCGCTGGTCTATAGGTACTGCGCGCAGGGCCATATCTATTGTGGGGACGGGACCTCTGTTGAGCTCTCTGCTGCAGCATCATATAGTATGTCCCTAGTTTCATGTAGATATCACTTTATTTAAATTTTTTACCTCAAATTACAAACTTCATACACGTTTATTTTTAAATAAAGAACAATCAACGAGATTTTGAATATGACAAAAACAATAGCGTCTGTCATACTGTCATTTTTATATTATGAACCTTTCGATTGAAATGTATTTATAAAATTATTATCAGTTATTTTCAGATTAAATTTAGTTTTTATGTTATTTTTTTTATGTACAGTATCATTTAGCTACGTCTGAATATTATAAACTAAATCATGCCTGAGTAAGTACCGATTATTTACTGTTTCCATTTGTTAGTTGGTAAGTAGCATTAGGTCTATATTGACGATTGAATTGATATTTGTAACTTCCTCATATTTCCGATAAACTATCTACCTATAGTCGCTTACTATCAGGCGGGCCAAAAGCTTATTTGACCCCGATGTAGTATAAAAAAGTTAGTTTACCAAACTAAGAAGACTGTCAGTCTGTTTCAGGAGCATAACCGTTTGTCAGTCCTTTTGTCATTTGACAGTGACGATTCTTAACTTTTCACAGCACGGTATGCACTAGCTACATAACGCCGTAAGTAATTAGCTACATGACGCCGTATACTAGCTCCTGTGCAGCGGTGCGCAAAAAGCTACTCTGCTGACTACGTCTTTGGCAATTGTCATAGTTACTGCCTTAGTTCTATCATTAAGACTCTACGCACAATCTTCAGGTTCCCGATCCCTGTTCTCTAACACGGTTTTAGAACCACGGGCTATTTGAGTGTTCCAATAAGGCCGTTTCAAAAACCGTTATGACAGCCCTACGCGCGCCTTAAGCTCGGTTAGCAGAAGACCGCGTGCGGAAAGGTAGAGTATCCGACTCTTTCTGAGTATTCTAATTGGAATGATACGGATGGTCATCACGTAAGCGAGACAATTGGCGCGCAGTCTTGTGCTAACCGTGCTTACTGCTAAAACTTGGACCTAAACTTCACTATTTGCAGAGATAAAACCTATTAGAATTTGAGCTTGTATGATTTTCTGGTATATTTGTGTACTTAAGGTGCGTACCATGCAACGCGTGCCCAGCTCCCGGCGGCGGCGGGCCCTGCCCGTGCCGAACGTGCTGCTGCGGCAAGACACCTGCCGTCAACCCGGTAAGCTCCCCGTCACTTCTGCTAGCCTAGTACAATCGCTACTTGAGATTAACTGACAAATTTACTTACTAACCGCCACCGCAGGCTGCGTCAGTGTGATTCAGGCCTCATGGACAACCAACACTACTGTGTGGGTACTTATAACCGAGAAACGACACAGCCTTAGTGTAAGGCCTGAGTGGGTGAGTGGTGGTGAGCGGGGCGTCCACTCAGGCCTTGCACTTACATGTTGCCATCCAATACCTTAATAATCTATTTCCTAATTCCCTCCACAGTGTTACAAGCAGCCCCGCATTCCCGACTCGTACGCGCCCCGTCGATGCTATGTGAAGCCGACGGCCCCCGTGGAAGGCTGCACCACCTACAAGATGTCTTACTTGCCTACTGCTGACAGCAAGAACTTGCGCGGAGTCGCTAGAAAACCGGCGCCGAACCTCGTACCCAGCTGCGAGCCTATGGAGGGATGCACTGTGCAAAAGGTACACAAACTAACCTCTACTTAATTAATCTCATAGATAGTATAGATACCTTTTTAATAAAGGATAATGAGGACGGAGAGTTTTTTCGGAAGGTATTGCCCGCTGACCTTCAATACTCCACAGAAACCTAGGCGTCACTCAAGCAGCTTTAATCTTGTGTGTTGGACATACGTGTTGAGTTCAGACCATAAGACTCTACGCATGGTTACTTATTTTACCCTTTGCAGATGATGTTCAAGGACCTCGGAACTCACAAGGCTGCTAAACTGCTAGCTCCATGCCTTACCATAAAACAATAGTTCACCGGTTTTTTTTATCTAAAGCAATAAAACTCTTGTTCCGCAGCTGTCGTTCCTGCCGAATCCAGTGTGCGTGACGCAGCCGATCCGGCCGTGCCACCACGACATGTGGGGGCAGGGGCCCATGCAGGCCATCACCACGCAACGGCACGACTACGTGCCTAAGCCTTCAGTGCTGCGCGAAAGCTGCAAGCCCCCACCTAAGTTCCATAGCGTGGAACAGCCATTTGAAAGTAAGCCTAGGAGTCAAGCCTTGTCCAGTAAGGACTTAATGCCGAAAGCTTCGCTCAAAAAGCCCTCTGAGAGCACATTGTCGAGTGAGGAGTTAGCACCTGTTGTAACTAACCATGTTTCCTCCAAGGTCGAAACGGTACAAAAGTGGTTTGGACGGAAGAGTCAGGTCTTGTCGAGTCAAGGAACCTTGTCGTTTTTTGATACCTCCCTGCCATTTCGAACTGCTCGGATCGACGGGGTAAACAAGTCGTTCAAACGTAAGAGGCCTTCTCAGAACTCAACTTTATCGAGTCTAGGGACCTTGTCACTTTTATCACCGCCCCAGACACTCATTGTGCCTACTCAGATTATCTCACAGACCGACTCGGTAGAGAAGTCGTTTAGACGTAAAAGCCATACTAAAAATCAAGGAAACTTATCGCTCTTTCCAACGTCCCAGATTACTTCTAAATATGCACGGTTAAAGTCGTTTCAGAGTAAACTCCCCCTATCCTCTAAAAGTATACCTGTAAAGAGGAATGGAGTAATACCGCCCTTTGCAACAGACTCGATTGACAAATCCGAGCTGGTAAAAAATGATTGTGACGTTGAATGTGAATGCATGAAAAGTTAATACACGTTTCTTGGTCAATCGTTCATTGCGGTGAATTTCATAATTATATATGGAAATGTATTACGTTACACCACTCCACGGTGTGCATAATGCATGTTTATATTTCAACGACGGGGCAAAATTATGATCACTTACTAGATCTAGATTTCGCAATTCAAAGGAACCCAACCCACCTTACGGTACCTACCTACTTCTCACGATAGATTGAAATGAGTTGAAATCTAAAAAACACTGTTTGCTATCACCATTAGGGCCAGTAAAGCCACCACAGCTCTGGGCGGTGCGCCGCGTTCTGATTGATGAACCTACATTTGTCTAGCTGTCAATACAACGAATCCTTAAATCCATAAGGTGGCAGCAACGCGCTTGTTAGTAAAATCGCAAGCTACGATTGTTTATTGAAACATTAGCTAACCTACTTAACTGAGACAGGTGATTACTTTCTCTCAAAGCAGAAGACACAGGGGCATGGCGATGCTGATACATTGTAATGACGGGTTTATTAAATTCAAGCACAAGCACTCCTCGCGATTTCATCAACTCATCGAAAACCAATATAATGAAATAAGAACCCGTAGCAAAATCCTGACCATGTATAGTTGATAGTACCTTGTTGTGCATGAAAAAGTCTCCAATCACGTATTTTCTTCTTTTCTGACCCTATCATCATCCATCCTCCTAACGTTTTTGCCGTTAGTACCCTCAACGAGCCCAGGATCCGCTTTGGCACCTAATCACAAGAGTTGGTGTAGGCGCTAAAAGCCTCCACAGACCGGTCGCGGTTGCGGGTCGGGCGCGGGCCCGCGCAAGTTGTAAAACCATTGAAACTACACTTCAAACACACATCGAACGCGGGCCCACCGCGGCCCCGCGGCGCTAAGTTACAACTCGGGCAACGCGGCCGCGGGTCGGGCGCGGCGCGGGTCGGGCGATTGATATCTCTCTCGCTACCACTGCATTTAATATCTCTATCACTACCTCTATCACGCATTGCTGCCGCGGCGGGACCGCGTTACTGTGTGATAGAGACGCCGCTCGCCTGCGGTGTGAATATACCGCTTCAACCGCGCCCGACCCGCGTTCAACGTGTGGAGGCCTTAATTTCTTAACCTCCTGAATGAATGTTCCAGACCGCACGGTGAACAAGCTGTCTTACCTGCCCCCGGAGCGGGTGCCGATGGTGAAGTCGTTCGCCCCCGAGCGGTGCTACGAGAAGCCTGTGGCCCGCATGGAAGGCTCCACTACGCAGAAGATGAGCTACATGCCTGTCCCGGTAACAGGCAACATTATTGTCTTCGAGAGTTCAGTCAAGCCTCGTTAGCTTGTAGAGCGAACAAAATGAACTGACTTCTAATAATGTTAAATAGGATCACAATTTGACAATTGTGATCCTGTAAAAGGGTTAAAAGAAATTAATTTACTTTTAGACTAGTAATAAAATATATAGTAGGATATTTCCCTACATACTTAGTAAGTATACCTATACCTAGTTCAAATTGAAATCGACTTTTGAAGTCCTCAAAATCGCCTAACGTCGGAAAAAAGGTACCTACCTACTTACCAAAATAAATATCGCATTTAAACCCGTACATAAGCGAACGAAAAAAACAATGTTTCCGGCACGTGTTTGGTTAGGAATTTGTAAGGAGCTCCCTTCCGGGGCACTGTCTAAGGGTCAAAAAGTCCAAGGGGTCAATAGGTCCAAGTGTCAAAATGTCCAAAGAGTCAATATGTGCAAGCAGTCAACATGTCCAAAGGTCAAAACGTCCAAGTAGTCAATATGTCCAAGGAGTCATTTTGTCCAAAGAGTTAATATGTCCAAGGAGTCAACATGTCCAATGAGTAAATATAACGAAGTGTCAGATTGTCCAAAGACACAATATGTCCAAGGAATCAACATGTCCAAGGGTAAAAACGTCCAAGGAGCCAAAATGTCCAAAAAGTCAAAATGTCCAAGGAGTCAATATGTCCAAGGAGTCAACATGTCCAAGAGTCAAATCGTCCCAAGGAGTCGAGATGTCCAAGAAGCCAAAATGTCCATAGAGTCAACATTATGTCAGTTGGTCATTAGATTAGGAGTCAATATGTTTCAGAGATCAAAAAGACCAGACGTTAAGTTGTCCACGTTTCAATATGTCTGTGATTGTGATTACCCATAGTTAACTATCGAATTGTCCAATCTTTTTGTTTTTTCAGCTGCGGCTTCCCGGCTTTTTTTCTTTTTACACGTTTTTCATTATGTTCTTGCCCCGTATGTATATTTCGCGTACTGTACATTTGTCATGGTGTACATTTTAGTTTTTATAATTTTTGTCTGTTTGTCTGTTTATACTTATGACAGAGCATCACGTGAAAACGGCTGAACGAATTTTGATGCAAATTTTACTAATCTATCGATAAAATTCCCGGCCAGGTTATAAGGCTATAAAAATGTTAAATATTAGGGCCTATCACACTTGCGATTTGTGAGCGAGTTGAAAGCGAAACGAGCGCGCAGCGAGTTCGCCGCGAGTGCGCAGCGATTTCGCCGCAAGTGCTCAGCGAGTTCGCCATGAGTGCGCAACGAATTCGCTGCGTACTCGCTGGGAAACTCCCTCACTCTAGACGCGGCGAATTCGCTGCGCGCTCGCGGCGAACTCGCTGAACACACGCGGCGAAATCGCGGCAAAATCGCTGAGCACTCGCGGCGAACTCGCTGTGCGATCGCTTCGCTTTCAACTCGCTCACAAATCGCAAGTGTGATAAGGGTTCAAATGGGGTAAAAAATGGAGTTGAACTTTATATGGGAACTCCTTGAATCCATGAGCTAAAGACTTATACTATCTAAACGATTGGATCTTTGGACATTTGACACTTGGAAATAGTGACTCCTTGGACATATTGACTCTTTGGACATTTTGACACTTGGACCTATTGACTCCTTGGACATTTTGACCCTTTGACATATTGACACCTTCGGCATATTGACTCCTTGGACGTTTTTACCCTTGGACATGTTAACTCCTTGGACATATAGACTCTTTGGACAAAATGACTCCTTGGACATGTTGACTACTTGGACGTTTTGACCTTTGGACATGTTAACTCCTTGGACATATTGACTCTTTGGACATTTTGACACTGGGACCTATTGACCCCTTGGACTTTTTGACCCTTAGACATAGTGCCCCGGAAGGAGGAGCTCGCATTGTATGGTTTTTCGTAAATACGATAATGTTTTTAAAACGCGGGAATTGGAAGTCGCGTTGGGTAGGTATGTCTTGGTTGGATATTTATTTCATTCTCATAGATTGTTCTGCTGGCTTTTAGATAAATCCAAAAGAGCCGCTTCCGTGGGCATGCCGCGGCCAGTACCAGAAGCCGTGCCAGAAGCTTGACACTGCCACCACCTACGCTATGAGGTATATCATCATTAGCATTCAGCAGCAATATATCTGCCTATACTTGTCTTATACGGCCCACTGCTAGTTACAGCCTATGACCTGGTAAACGTCACTCTTTACCAGCCTATGTCTAACAATGGACTTGTCTAGGTTAATAATAAATGAATAAAGTTTTGTACAGCTACTTGAACGCGGAGAGCGACTGTCGGCGGCGCGCCATCATCCCGGACTCCTGCAACAACCCAGTGACGGCATCCAAGCGGTTCGAAACCCAGACCATTTACAAGAACAGGTTTATATCCTTTTTTTATCGTATGTCATTTTATTACGGTTGCCGGGTAGTTGCACTTTAACCCTTTTCCAGACAGAAGCGTTATTTCGACCAAATACGCGCTGTCAAACATGTATCACGATGTCAATAAATAAGACTGGCAGTAGATTGTAATTTTTCAACTACCGGCCTGGAAAGCAACGCCCAACGTGTAAGGTAGCAGGCACAGGTAGGTGGGTAACTCCTACGGACGTGGTTCAACTTCGACCCGCATATATAATTGATGACAAGTATTAGGCTATCATATCTTATTCCCATTAGTTCTTTACTCGTAAATGTCCCTTTTACAAAATGTTACGTTTACTAAACACATCGTTTTCGATCATATGATTTTCTACACACTATTACCACTAGTGGCTCTGTGGTCGAATGTGTGTGTGGTGGAAACCGCGAGCTTCTTTTTTTTTTCAATTTTGGAACAACAAATCGCCAAAAAATCTATATAATTGTTGGACCTGCTCACGAGCTGTAGAGGACAACAGCCGGACAAAACAATTGTCGTTGTACCTTGTTTTACCGACAAATGTTTAGCAGAATTCTCATTCATACTAAGAATATAAGTACAGTAACATATAAGTAACGTAACGAGGCAACAAAAAGAGCCCGAGAGCGAGGGAGTAAAGCTAGAGCTCCATTAGCGACTATTTAGGGTAGGTAAATTTAGGGTTGACGACCGCTTTAGCCTAGTTGGTAGTGACCCTGCCTACGAAGCAAGAGGTCCTGGGTTCGAATCCCGTTAAGGGCATTTATTTGTGTGATGAGCACGAATATTTGTTCCCGAGTCATGGATGTTTTCTAGATTGATCGTCGTCTGTTTATCGTCGTCTAGTACCCATAGTACAAGCTTTGCTTAGTTTTGGACTAGCTCGATTTGTGTAGGATTGTCCCCTAATATTTATTTATTTAATGATTAAGTGCATGTAACCCGTCCGCAGCTTCCTGCCGACGACGGCGCCCATCCCGTCGCCGGTGCGGCCCGTGCCCAACCTCGTGCCCTCCACGGCGCTGATGGACGGCGACACCGTCCAGAAGGTAAAGAAAGAAAGTAATATAAATTTAGACACAGAAATACACACTGGACACACCTGGACAGTGGACACGCATATTAAACAATAAAATAAACAAAAAACAGATAAAACATGAAACAAGTTTGTCCCTGCGGCAGTGAACCGGACACTGGCTCAGCATTATGCTGAGGTGTCAGACACCTGCAGCGCGGATTTTCAGCCAGCAGCGTTACTACTACTACCAGTAGTACTACTTATGGAAGATGGCGATTCCAGAAGATTTACAAGCGCTTTGCCGACTCTCTATTGGTCAACATAGCACCTTCCTCGCTACTAGCAATACAACACATACCTACAGTCTATAGCTACAAAGCAAGTACCTACCTATAGTGGTGTAATATATAAGTAGGCATCTTAGGTTAAAACTTGAAAGGGTCGAACAGACTGCCAGCGGGGCGGTAGCGGCGTTTGACGAGCGCGGCACGGCCGGTCACACAAAGCACGCGCGCATCGCGCCATCAACCAGCCGGCACTACGTACGTACCGCGCGCTGCGCTGACTGGCGTCACACTGACGCGCCGCGCGCCCGTGACGGGTTGCTGGCGGGGCGCGTTGCCGACGCAGCGCAGCCTGTTTAACCGCGCTAGCGGTTTGTAGGGAAATATCGCGCGGCGCGCCCGCGACGGTGCTGTGTGTTCGACCCTTAAGAGCGTTTGGATAGGAACGCGTAGTCTGAACGTGGGGCCGGCCCTGCCAATGTCGTTAATAAGTTACCATATGGAAATACCTAGCCGAGCTTGATAGGGATCACTTCTCTGTTAAGTCTTTGCTAAGTGCTTTG
This sequence comes from Epinotia demarniana, assembly GCA_945867215.1. Classification (NCBI taxonomy): domain Eukaryota; kingdom Metazoa; phylum Arthropoda; class Insecta; order Lepidoptera; family Tortricidae; genus Epinotia; species Epinotia demarniana. The sequence goes on along the minus strand of OX244261.1, from coordinate 37,382,720 downwards.
AAGCACTACTATCTGTTGAGGGGAAAGTGATTGATGCTGAGGGGGTCGAGACTATTAGGCTAACCATTCTAGGGTAACCTTTTATTTTTCTAGCAAATAAAGAATAATAAGAATGCCTGACTGAGACTTGGTACTTACCTAAGTACCTACTACGAAATATCTCACAACTTTTGACGGTGGAAGAGTTTCGAGACGGCCTCTTTTTTACCTGACCGCCGAAGGAGAAGGAGGGTCATTAAATGGAATGTTTTATATGGGATATCACTTTTTTTGTAGGTTATTTATTGTGTAGTCAATACATACAACTTACGAATGCAATCCCATTCTATATTTTTTATTTTTTTGTCCCGTTAACTGTAACTTTGTAATCCTAGATATTTATATTTATTTATGCAGTTGGTGTATCTAGAAAATAGGACCGAAAATGCAAAATATTTTAGTTTTCCCTTGATTTATAAACTAAACACTAATTGTATTCTAAATTTGAAGCTTATATAATGTCTAATAGAACCTGTGCCTGTGCCTTACACAGGTACAGGGAGTCCGTATAGTCAGTGACAAAATTAAGAAACTTTACTGACTCCTTAGTTATAATTCTTAAACTACGGTTCCAATTGAATGAATTCTGAAACAGTGTTTATACAATGCCTGCTTCGTTACTAAAAAAATCAGGCTTCTAGTTTCATCCACATCGAAGTTATTGCGGAAGTCGAAAATGGCCTGAACACCTTGAAAAGGATGGTACGGCCGTGCCGCTGTTTACCTCGACTTGATGACAGATGAAGTGAGCTCAAGAATAGGCTTTATTCGTTATGGAACTTTATCATCGTAAACAATATATTCATCGCCTTGCGTGCCAGGTATAAGGCACGCTATGTGTCGTATTTTATATCGTACTTCACATTTTGAATCTTTTGGATACGTTGATAGAGTTCATTATTCAATCCGTTATACGTGGAGGTAATTTTTTTGTTACAAAATATCGCACGCGCGTCTACCACTAACAAAGCCCATTCTTGAGCTCAGTTCATATTATTGAAACTAAATCTATGTACGATGTTACCTCTTGTTCGAGCAGCGCTACAACTCTGTTGATAAACACGTTTGTTCCGCAGCTGTCGTTCCTGCCGAACCCAGTGTGCGTGACGCAGCCGATCCGGCCGTGCCACCACGACATGTGGGGGCAGGGGCCCATGCAGGTGGTGACTACGCAGCGCCACGACTACGTGCCGAAGCCGTCGGCCATCAGGGAGTCCTGCAAACCGCCGCCCAAGTTCCACAGTGTCGAGTCGCCTTTTGAAAGTAAGACGCTTTTGCAGACCCGAATAAGTAGTACCCTGAGGAACACCAGAGCTAACCTGAACGTAGGTATCCATGGGCTATACGGACTCGTTTAAGCCATCGCAAAGTATATTAAGAATAAGAATAAGAATTATAAGAAGAATAAGGTATCGTTATAGGTACAATTAGGTATACAAATACAATTTAGGTATCTTTTACACATATGGAAAAGAAGAGGACTAAGATACGTACAGGTCGATTCACAAGAGCTGGCGCGTTGTCTATGAAATTATCACAGTTCCATATATTTCCCGCGCCAGCTCTCGTGAATCGACCTGTACAGCTATCGTGAGACGACCCACGAGCTCTCTCGATTTTTCTCGCACTGTCCGTCTCTCTCTTTTTAGAGCACTTACAACAAGAGGTAACGCCGAGCAACACCAGTACCTCCTACGCTTACCATGAGTTTGACAATGACGGCTTACGCTAACGAGTATCGAGTTTTCTATCTGTGCATCTCTATTGCACTTTGACAGTACGAGCACACTGCGAGCACACAGCGGTTGCGATCTGTACGATGCACAGATCGCAACCGCTCACTTGTTTTTTTGACAATTATGGTACCTGAATTATCGCATCAATGGAGATGTTTGTGCAAGTGTTTACATCATTACTATTGGACTGTTGCTTGGTGGAATGTATGTATGTAAACACCTGCCAATTATTTTAACCTCACCTAAACCTTACCTAACCGCCAGCGTGTCGACGTCACCCCGCTACGCGGGGTGCCTATTTCCGCCTAAAGGACACAAGCTAACCCTAACCTAACCTACAAATAATATCTCTGTTACGATTGTTTGTTGTTTTTTAATACGGATCTTCGCCCCCGAACCCCTTTTGTGGGTAACTTCGTCTCCCCGTCCCCACTTCCCTCTTTATAACTCATATAAGAACACGTTGAATAAAAGTCTGACTATGTTATGCTGTCTTGTTCTTTGTAGTAAAAAGTTGGCTTATGTAAGAAAAGTGAACTGTTGCAATGACAAAACGTTATTCGGTTAGTAGTTGTTTGTCCAACTGAAAGATTTGCCACGTGATAGGTATGCCAATATTTTTAATTTATTATAATAATCGACTTAACAATAATTCTTCCAAATGAAACGTTGTCATATATAAAATTGCCATTAGTTAGTTGTCAAGGTGAATCATCGGCGAAAAGTTGGTTGGCAAGTGAAATTCGGACATAAATTCGGAGAAAAGGCAGAACCCCATCGTATAGCATCGTAAGCAGCCTAAGTTAGTCAAACATCGTAACATATCCTTACTCTTAAAGTAATAACTGTTCCGATAAAGGTATTTCACATTTTATTGTTATCTTACCTAGTTAACTATCGTTCGCAGACCGCACGGTGAACCGCATGTCCTACATCAACCCGGGGCCCGCGCCGCCCGCCGCGTCCTTCGCGCCCGTCAAGTGCTACGAGAAACCAGCAGGCAAGATTATTCTGTACTTTTTAGGAACTGGTTGACGTCCACTGCTGAACTCAGGCTTCCCCCAAAGAGTGCTACAATGACCGGTCCTGCGCCACCCGCATCCAGCGGACTCCCGCGACCTTTACCAGGACATTAGTCCACCTTGTGGGGGTCTACCCACAATGTGCTTTTCGGTAAATGGTCGCCACTCGAGAATCTTTGCGCCCCAACGGCCATCGGTTTTACGTGCAATTTGGTCCACTGCCACTAAAATTAAGCTATTCGGAGGGCGATATCGATTACCTATTAGTTCTGCTGCGGATAGCCTGATTTGGCACTGGTCCCACCCACCGCTGGCGAGTAGCGAGTACTTCATAGTAATTCTTAATCGCTTGAGCGAGTAGCACGTAGTAACACTCGCTTACTCGCCGGGGGTGGGACTAGTGCCTTTCTGATGCGATCACGGCTGTCAGCTGTGCTTAAATGTTTAATGGAATGTTTGCGGACACCTTTCAGCTAAAATGGAGAATTCCACGACGCACAAGTTGTCCTACCAGCCGGTGTGCGCGCCGGCGCCACAGCGGCCGCCGTGGGCCTGCAAGGGCCAGTACCAGAAGCCTTGCCAGAAGGTACGTACCAATCCTACGATCCCATAAATACTTGTACCTTCTTATTTATAATTTGAAGGAAAATAGGTACTAGTGGCTCAATGAGCTGTAGAAATAGAAACGCTGTTCTTAACAAAAGAATTGAAAAATCGACAAAAGATCCGTACTATTTATTTATAAACGCAGAAGTGTCTGTTTGTTACCTCTTCACTCTTCAATTTACCGCTAAACCGAATTTAGATGAAATTTGGCATAGAGATAGTTTAACTTCCGGGGAAAGACATAGGATAGTTTTTATCCCGGAAATCATCCCCTAAGGGAGTTAAATGAGAGGCGAAAAATTGTATGGAGCTACGATGTAAACGAGTCCCACGCGGACAGTCTCGCGGGCAGAAGCTAGTTCATCATTCGAATTTAAACTTTCGTGAGACATGTTGAAATAATGCTAATACGGTTCAACTCGTTTTAAATGTCACAACCCGTAGGTCTACCATTCATTTCGACAGCTTTTTCAGAGTAAATAGATGGCGCTGTTGTTAATCGCTTAGTCTTTGATTTCTATCCTCGATTTACAGATTGATGCGACAACGGTATACCGGTCTTCGTTCCTGCCGCCCGGTGAGGACTGCTCGCAGGTCATCGATCCCTGCAGCTACGGCGATTGTAAACGTAAGTAACACTATGAGTACTTACTGTAGCCATTTTAGACTCGCCACATACCTATTGTTTGCAAGTCGCGACCGAATTCTGTTAGAGCCCTCGGCGACTTTGCAGCGATACAAACGCTATATTCTACGTCTAGCACAACTCGCTGCTCAGTCGAGTCTCCTGTCACACTTGCACCGGGCAAATTAGTTGCGCGGCGCGGTTGCAGCTACGCAGGTGATTTTGATAAGTGATCTGATCTATGACCGGTGTCGCTTACAGTCGCGCGTTCATGAAATGGTGGTGTAAACAAACGTTTACATAGTTAACAAATTCTATTGACGGCCACTTTACGAGTATATTTACCACAGGCAAGCATTGAGTTTTCCATTGCACACTAATTCCGCATGTAACTGGCCGGCCCAGCGAAATTGTATGCCTGCCTGTCTGTTATGCATAGGTATTATGTTATGGACACATTAACATTTTAAGTAACGAGTCGATGTGAAAACCGCGTTATGGCAGGTTTTATAATAACAAAGGTAATTTTCCCCAAAAGAACCCACAACCAACAAACCAATTAAATTGCGTCCAATTCTGCTGGGTTCAAGAACAAAATAGTGAAGTTTAACCCTTCATGTATCAGACAGTGACAGTGTAAATGACACCTTGGTTTATTATGACAGACTCAGTTGAAAATGCGATCAACATAAGGTTGAGACATGAAAATCGTAGCAGTGAAATGACGATTTTAATAAAATAGGTCCCTAATACAGTAGAGTTCTCCAATATCTGGGTGAGGACCAAATTCTTGGCCAGTAGTTCGCCTAATTAATTGATAGTAGTTAAAAAGTTCCGTTGTGACATTTTCGTGTCACAACGGAACTTTTTAACTACTACCAATTAACGACGCTAACTACTGGCCAAGAATTTGGTCCTCACCCATCTATGCATACAGATAACCTTTCAAATCTACACATGTCTTATGTCAGTAACAATCAACAAGTCTCTGTATAGATATTTTTGAAAGGTTGTCTGTGTAGATATTGGAGAACTCGACTGTACGATTAGCAAATTCTTGTAATTATAATTTCCAGCATGCGACTGCACATGCCCCGCCGAATGCATCGTCACGGACCCGTGCGCCTGCGCTTTCCCGAGGGCGGCGTGCTGCAGCTAGCCGCGGCCATCTTGCCTCCAAATTGAGCGTGACACAAAATGGCGCCCGGCTGGAAATGGCGCCCGACTCAGGCTGATTGACTACGTTTTAGATATTTTTTTAAGAATCTTCGAGAACTTATGATAGAACTAGATTATTATTAGATAAATCCAACGGGTATAGGGTAGTTTAAGCCTCGATACTAGTTTTGGTTGTAAATTATTATACTTAAATAACTTTTTCGGTATCTTGCATTTTATTTATAAATAAGAACACAGTTTTCTTTATAAAGTATATTAAAGGCCCAAATGCGAAATAAATCGTTCCTTAAACAACGTTCACTGATAGACATTTCCTATATTATTATAATACAATTGAGACTGCCGGGCCGGGCACTGCTGTGAATATTGAAGTAACTACAGTTCATACAATATACGTTCCCAAACGTTCAAAAATATCTGAGCAACCTGATCTTAACAATTAAGTCGTTCACATAGTTTTGATCACATGTTTTAAGGCCCAAGCAAGGAGTAAAATAGAGTAGACCATTCCCAAAGTACCAGATTTCGAAGCAGGTCCTTAATTTAGATACCTAATTTGTTTCTTGAATAGTGTAATCATGGGCCATACGAAATTTCAGGCCGGCGGTAAATTTTACGATGCACGTTTTACAGACAATGCAGTTACGGTGAGTTTAGCGAGGTGAGAATCTCGTATTCCGGGAATGAGTGAACGAATTGAAACCAGGCTAACCTGGGCCCTCCTTTGGTTCGTACACTACGCATCATTCGAACAATCCCTTCCAAACAACGCTACTCGATATAAAAAAATAATTTCGCCCCATTCTTAAATCGCGATTGAAAATATTGGCCACCATCTAGTGCGAGCCAGTGTTGTCAAGACCGCTTCACATTTGCGAATGCTGTTCGCCTTAACACTGTCCAGCTCACGTGTAAAAAGTACATTACTCATCTAGGGTGGTAAACAAAGAATGTCCCAGATCGCAGGTATTTGACGTTCGAGCCTAATGCAAGGGCGATTAATATACGATCTAAGGCTTCCTTTATATCGTCACCTTTGCGTCTCTCCCTAGCAAGGAAGTAGCAATTACGGAAAATCTTTTTGCCCAGGGAAAAACATTAATTTTGTGGGCGTTAATCGGTAATAAATGCCCTCCGTCGCATTTCTCGCCCTTGCATAGCATTTTGTGCATGTCGCGTACAGGGCTGGTCTTAGGCACTGGTCCCACCGCGTCTCTTTTATTTACACGGGAGTGCTTATCTTTTGTTCGTGTTTATAGCCGATAGCTCATAGCTTACTAGCTCGCGGTGGGACCAGTGCCTTAAATAGGAACTTTAAATGACTTAGATTTCGCCTGAACCTGATGCAAGTGAGATAAATGCGATCCGAGGCTTTCTTTATTACCAACCGTGGTGAGCTCAAAATTGGAAGATATCCTCTGGTCAGAAAGAGGGATCCCCACTTTATGGCCATCGGTGATGTATTGCACAAATAAAAACATAAATCTATAGATAGCCAGATTTTTATATCCGTGAATATAATGGCAGCAAAACTCCAGAATGCTTGCTAAAACACAATTATCTTATATTTCGTACAACTCCAACGTTAATTTCAACCGTACCTCCTCTCGGCTATTTCTTGTTTATAATTGAATGGGGAAAAAACTCACCATTGACATTTAAAAAAACACAGACTTGTTCTTCTGATACCTTTATATGCTTCTTATAAATGTTGCGCATCTATCTTATCTGTCTTAAAGGTGTCGTAGATTAGCTTGCCAAACGGTTAGCTTGGCTGAAGGGTGACAGCGGCGATGTTGCCTCATCTATGACAGGCTAGGTTTGCTGCATAGCTCTTGAGTATCTTGATCATCTACTTGACTCGCAGAATTTATCAGATCAGGTTAACCGCCTGGACGCCCAAAGTACCTCAGGGCGTTAATTTTGTGTCCACGGCGACACTGACGCCTATTAGTGTATGGTAGGTACGCCATTCCTTGTGTTTTCCACCAAGCATATTCAATCTCTTATGGATAAAGTTGGCGTGTAGGTGTCACTTCTGGGCAGTTGGTCGGCTAGCGTAGCTGAAGGGTAGAGTTCATTAACAGCCTTTAGTATGTGCATATTTATATCCCATCTGTGAGTTAGGTTGTGACTAACTTAAGTCGTAAAATAGGTCACATAAGGATACCTTGCTGGATTGGCTCAAGAACTAAGAACGTACCTCATCAGGTGTAGCACCGTGGAGCTAGCCAGATAAGCCTGCTATGCAGTAGCGGCGTCAGCGAGCTTGGCGGAAGATTAGGACATCAGGAGCTTCGCAGATCATACCCCATCCGACTGACTTAGGTTTCTACTTGAGCCGTGGATGGTTACAGTAGATTAACTTGCTGGTCGGCTAGCGCGGCTGAAGGGGAGTCAGTAGTGGCCACTATGCGTAGCTTATACGCCATCCTTGACTTAGGTTTTTACTTGAGCCGTGGATGGTTACATTAGATTAACTTGCTGGTCAGCTAGAGCGGCTTAGGGGAGTCAGTAGCGGCCACTATGCGTAGCTCATACCTCATCCTTGACTTAGATTCCTACTTAAGCCGTGGATGGTCACATTACTTGCTGAACAGACGGTCGGCTAGTGCGGCTGAAGGGGAGTCAGTAGCGGCCACTATGAGTAGCTTATACCCCATCCTTGACTTAGGTTTCTACTTGAGCCGTGGATGGTCACATTACATTAACTTGCTGGTCGGCTGAAGGGGAGTCGGTAGCGGCCACTGTGCGTAGCTCATACCCCACCCGTGAGTTAGGTGTCTACTTGAGCCGTAGATGGTCACATTAGGTAAGCTTGCTGAACGCGCGGCTGAAGGGGAGTCGGTAGCGGCCACTCCGCGTAGCTTACCCCAGCCGTGGGCATGTTTGTTGGTAGTCTACTTGAGCCGCTGCAGCACGGTGGAGCTGGCCAGGTTGGCCTGCTGCACGGTGGCGGCGGCGTCGGCGAGCTCGGCGCTGGGGTAGGAGGTGAGCAGGGAGAAGGCCCGCGCCTGGTAGGCGGGCTCGGCGCGCGCCACGAACAGGCGCAGGTCGTCCACCGTGTGCGACAGGTTGAAGCGGCCCGCCACGCGGCTGAAGGGGAGTCGGTAGCGGCCACTCCGCGTAGCTTACCCCAGCCGTGGGCATGTTTGTTGGTAGTCTACTTGAGCCGCTGCAGCACGGTGGAGCTGGCCAGGTTGGCCTGCTGCACGGTGGCGGCGGCGTCGGCGAGCTCGGCGCTGGGGTAGGAGGTGAGCAGGGAGAAGGCCCGCGCCTGGTAGGCGGGCTCGGCGCGCGCCACGAACAGGCGCAGGTCGTCCACCGTGTGCGACAGGTTGAAGCGGCCCGCCACGCGGCTGCCGTCCGCCAGCCGGAACTGGAATGTAACCAGACCATCATTTACAGTTCTGACCGCCCTAGGCTTACTATGAAATGTAAGTAAGTCTCAGCTCGTGCCGCGCCCCCGGCCGACCTCTTGCTTGGTCCATGCGCCTTATTAACATGTGGCTAAATTAGGCCCCCTTTGTGCCGTGTAGGTAACCGGGATTAGGTAACCAGTGATCTGTGAAGAATTTTTTTCCTCCCAGGCCACTGGTTACCTGCAAGGATCCATTTTTTCTTGTAGTAAACTGAAATTTGTGATAGTTTTCTGTAAATAAAAACAGTTCCTCCCAGGCCACTGGTTACCTACAAGGATTAAATTTTCCTTGTAGTGAACTGACATTTTCTAGAGTTGTCTTTAAATAAATACATTTCCTCCGAGGCCACTGGTTACCTGCAAGGATTAAAAATTCCTTGTAGAAAAGTATGTTCAATAGTCGTCTGTAAATTATATATAATTATCCCATAGAATTTAGCGTCATCTCTTAACACATTTAAAAGATTCGGCAACGCAGGCCTAGAGCGACCTTTAAATCGGTTCAGCCTAGAGTTCCAGCCTTCTCACTTATTTGTGGTACAATTTCGCTCTTTCTGACCACACCATATGTTTCTAAATGAATAAGGGCTTAGCCACTGGTTTTACATGTATATATTGAAATTTTCAACAAATTCGTTCGACCATCCATCATCATACAAATAAGCATAAGCTCGCGGTGCCCACCAATCGGCTTGAAAAAATAAAATACATTCATGGGTAAGTAACTGTGTAAAGATTTATAACATACTTCTAGGAAACGTAACTGAGTATCTGTTCATAAATTCAAGAAATATGTGAAGCGTAATCTTGTTTTTAAAGCTTATTAGCACACAAGACTACATAAATGATAAAACTCCATGGAACTAATTGTGACACATTTTTAACTAATTTATTACGTTTGGTTTATTATTCTCATTATATATTTTTTGACATTAGATTGTTTTTCTAAAAAGATTCTAAAGTAGAATTTTTAATACAATTTTTACTTCATATAATTTATATTTTTCATGTTTGATAAATTGCTCTAAGAAATTAGCTTATTATTATATTTCTAACTGACGATTTGAAAGTGCTTGTTACTATGCCTAATTGAAAGATTATTTTGAGTTTGACTTTTCTACAAGGAAAATTTAATCCTTGCAGGTAACCAGTGGCCTGGGAGGAAATGAATTTATTTACAGACAAATATAGAAAATTTCAGTTCACTATAAGGAAAATTTAATCCTTGCCGGTAACCAGTGGCCTGGAAGGAAAAATTTTCTTCACAGATCACTGGTTACCTAATCCCGGTTACCTACACGGCACAAGGGGTATAAACTCCTCCTCTTCCTAGCGTTAATGCCGATTGTACCCTAAAGGAGTCCGGGGTCCACTTTGACACCCAATCCCAAGATTTGTCATGCACGCTAGTTTTACGAAAGCGACTGACACAAAAGACAAGTAGTTCAAGAAAATTAATAAAATCAGGGGAAATAATTCCTGTAGTTTTGTAAATTGGTACAATTATACCTAGCGGTGCCCAGATAAACATACTAAAAGTCCTCGAGGGTGGGGGCTGTGCTGAGGGTGTAGGGGGGGAGGGGGGGGGGGGGGGGGGGGGGGGGGGGGGGGGTTGAAGGTACCTTTTTTCATATTTTCGTACATATCTCGAATATCTGTACGAAAAGCGTTATGATAACTTCAGACAAAAGTTTCTACATTCCTACAAAATTGGTTATAAAGATTTTTACTCTACGATCAATACTTTGGGAGCTACAGGATGTTAAAGTAAACAAAGAGATAAAAAATAGTTGATTTAAGAAAACGTCGTTTTTTCGTAGTTGTTCATCATAACTATTATAATTACTTTAAATAAAAGTTTGTCCATAAAATTTCCTACAAAATTGGTCATATTTATTTTTACGCTACGATCGATACTTTAGGAGCTACAGGATGTTTAAGTTAAAAAAAAAATCGATTTAAGAAAACGTCGTTTTTTCGTAGTTGTTCATCATAATTCATTTTGTGTTTAGGATAAGCAAGCTCAGTCACCTGCTTATCGAACATATAATTCCCATGTCGATCCATTGAGAATTTCTAAACAAAACAAACCAATCAAGCTGCAAAACCACTGATTTCTCACTGACATAGATGTTTCTCCGGGAAAGAATGCAACTACGACCTGATAATGTATGAAACAAGTGTAGGGTCTCTCCGTGCGACCCCCAGAAAAATCTGTTATTTCAAGACATGCCTCGGGGTAAAAAGTTGCAGTACAGCCTGGCTAAACGGTCAGACCTAGGTCAGGGGTGCTCGACCAATGTCATAGGGAACCGCGTGCAGTTTTTGATGACCAAAAAAAAATTAAAAAAAAAACGATACGTCAACAAAATTAGTCAAATCAGGGGAAATAACTCGTGTAGTTTTGAAAATTCGTACAGTTATACCTTGTCATGTCCAGATGAACATACAAAAGTCCTCGAGGGTGGGGGCTGTGCTGAGGGTGTAGGGGGGAGGATTGAAGGTACATTTTTTCAGATTTTTGTACCTATCTCGAATATCTGTACGAATAGCGTAATAATAACTTCAGCAAAAGTTTCTACATAAAAATTCCTATAAAATAATTTTACTAATTTTCTTGTCGTACCGTTTTTTTTTAATTTTTTTTTTGGTCATCAAAAACTGCACGGTGTTCCCTATGACATTTGGTCGAGCACCCCTGATCTAGGTCTGACCGTTTAGCCAGGCTGTACTCCAAGTTTTACCCCGAGGCAAATCATGAAATGTCAGATTTTTCTGGGGGTCGCACGGAGAGACCCTCCACTTGTTCCATACATCACCAGATAGTAGTTGCACTCTTTCCAGGAGAAACATCTATGTCAGTGAGAAATCAGTGGTTTTGCAGATTTATTGGTTTGTTTTGTTTAGAAATTCTCAATGGATTGACATGGGAATTGTATGTTCGATAAGCAGGTGACTGAGCTTGCTAATCCTAAACACAAAATGAATTATGATAAAAAAACTTCGAAAAAACGACGTTTTCTTAAATCGATAATTTTTTTAACTTAAACATCCTGTAGCTCCTAAAGTATCGATCGTAGAGTAAAAATAAATATGACCAATTTTGTAGGAAATTTTATGGACAAACTTTTATCTAAAGTAATTATAATAGTTATGATGAACAACTACGAAAAAACGACGTTTTCTTAAATTAACTATTTTTTATCTCTTTGTTTACTTTAACATCCTGTAGCTCCCAAAGTATTGATTGTAGAGTAAAAATCTTTATGACCAATTTTGTAGGAAATTTTATGTAGAAACTTTTGTCTCAAGTTATCATAACGCTTTTCGTACAGATATTCGAGATATGTACGAAAATATGAAAAAAGGTACCTTCAACCCCCCCCACCCCCCCCCCCCCCCCCCCCCCCTCCCCCCCCCTACACCCTCAGCACAGCCCCCACCCTCGAGGACTTTTGGTATGTTTATCTGGACACCACTAGGTATAATTGTACCAATTTACAAAACTACAGGAATTATTTCCCCTATTTGCCCATATTCGGCTTAATTTTCTTGGATTAAAGTATAAACTCGTGGTGGAAAATAGTAGATGGTGCCGCAAAGGAGCAAAATGATGACATGTTTACTATTGAATCTGAGTGAAGCGAGTAAAATCTTGAACGTAACGAAAGAATTAAGTGTTGCAAATTAGAATCTCGAGCGTAACGAGAGATTCAAATTTACGCCTAAGAGTGAAATCCACCTTGCTAAAATCAGCAAGCAACTAGCTAGCTAAGTTCCTCCAATTTAGCAGTACTTTTTTGGTACGGTTTTTATTTGACAGCCAGAACAAGTCCCAACATGGTCCACAGTCATGAGCTGGGTGAGGTCGGGTCCCTGTGTCGGGTACACGTTCTGCACGGACCTGTATAGTGGTGTGCGGCTGCGCCTCGTCGACGCGCACGGCGGCCTGCGCGGCGCGCGTGTTGGCGTCGCGGTCCGCGGCCGCCACCGCCGGCATGCCCGCGGCCGCCGGCGCGCCCACCACGGCCGGGGTCGGGCTGCAACACATTCTGCACGGACCTGTATAGTGGTGTGCGGCTGCGCCTCGTCGACGCGCACGGCGGCCTGCGCGGCGCGCGTGTTGGCGTCGCGGTCCGCGGCCGCCACCGCCGGCATGCCCGCGGCCGCCGGCGCGCCCACCACGGCCGGGGTCGGGCTGCAACACATTCTGCACGGACCTGTATAGTGGTGTGCGGCTGCGCCTCGTCGACGCGCACGGCGGCCTGCGCGGCGCGCGTGTTGGCGTCGCGGTCCGCGGCCGCCACCGCCGGCATGCCCGCGGCCGCCGGCGCGCCCACCACGGCCGGGGTCGGGCTGCAACACATTCTGCACGGACCTGTATAGTGGTGTGCGGCTGCGCCTCGTCGACGCGCACGGCGGCCTGCGCGGCGCGCGTGTTGGCGTCGCGGTCCGCGGCCGCCACCGCCGGCATGCCCGCGGCCGCCGGCGCGCCCACCACGGCCGGGGTCGGGCTGCAACACATTCTGCACGGACCTGTATAGTGGTGTGCGGCTGCGCCTCGTCGACGCGCACGGCGGCCTGCGCGGCGCGCGTGTTGGCGTCGCGGTCCGCGGCCGCCACCGCCGGCATGCCCGCGGCCGCCGGCGCGCCCACCACGGCCGGGGTCGGGCTGCAACACATTCTGCACGGACCTGTATAGTGGTGTGCGGCTGCGCCTCGTCGACGCGCACGGCGGCCTGCGCGGCGCGCGTGTTGGCGTCGCGGTCCGCGGCCGCCACCGCCGGCATGCCCGCGGCCGCCGGCGCGCCCACCACGGCCGGGGTCGGGCTGCAACACATTCTGCACGGACCTGTATAGTGGTGTGCGGCTGCGCCTCGTCGACGCGCACGGCGGCCTGCGCGGCGCGCGTGTTGGCGTCGCGGTCCGCGGCCGCCACCGCCGGCATGCCCGCGGCCGCCGGCGCGCCCACCACGGCCGGGGTCGGGCTGCAACACATTCTGCACGGACCTGTATAGTGGTGTGCGGCTGCGCCTCGTCGACGCGCACGGCGGCCTGCGCGGCGCGCGTGTTGGCGTCGCGGTCCGCGGCCGCCACCGCCGGCATGCCCGCGGCCGCCGGCGCGCCCACCACGGCCGGGGTCGGGCTGCAACACATTCTGCACGGACCTGTATAGTGGTGTGCGGCTGCGCCTCGTCGACGCGCACGGCGGCCTGCGCGGCGCGCGTGTTGGCGTCGCGGTCCGCGGCCGCCACCGCCGGCATGCCCGCGGCCGCCGGCGCGCCCACCACGGCCGGGGTCGGGCTGCAACACATTCTGCACGGACCTGTATAGTGGTGTGCGGCTGCGCCTCGTCGACGCGCACGGCGGCCTGCGCGGCGCGCGTGTTGGCGTCGCGGTCCGCGGCCGCCACCGCCGGCATGCCCGCGGCCGCCGGCGCGCCCACCACGGCCGGGTCGGGCTGCAACACATTCTGCACGGACCTATATAGTGGTGTGCGGCTGCGCCTCGTCGACGCGCACGGCGGCCTGCGCGGCGCGCGTGTTGGCGTCGCGGTCCGCGGCCGCCACCGCCGGCATGCCCGCGGCCGCCGGCGCGCCCACCACGGCCGGGGTCGGGCTGCAACACATTCTGCACGGACCTGTATAGTGGTGTGCGGCTGCGCCTCGTCGACGCGCACGGCGGCCTGCGCGGCGCGCGTGTTGGCGTCGCGGTCCGCGGCCGCCACCGCCGGCATGCCCGCGGCCGCCGGCGCGCCCACCACGGCCGGGGTCGGGCTGCAACACATTCTGCACGGACCTGTATAGTGGTGTGCGGCTGCGCCTCGTCGACGCGCACGGCGGCCTGCGCGGCGCGCGTGTTGGCGTCGCGGTCCGCGGCCGCCACCGCCGGCATGCCCGCGGCCGCCGGCGCGCCCACCACGGCCGGGGTCGGGCTGCAACACATTCTGCACGGACCTGTATAGTGGTGTGCGGCTGCGCCTCGTCGACGCGCACGGCGGCCTGCGCGGCGCGCGTGTTGGCGTCGCGGTCCGCGGCCGCCACCGCCGGCATGCCCGCGGCCGCCGGCGCGCCCACCACGGCCGGGGTCGGGCTGCAACACATTCTGCACGGACCTGTATAGTGGTGTGCGGCTGCGCCTCGTCGACGCGCACGGCGGCCTGCGCGGCGCGCGTGTTGGCGTCGCGGTCCGCGGCCGCCACCGCCGGCATGCCCGCGGCCGCCGGCGCGCCCACCACGGCCGGGGTCGGGCTGCAACACATTCTGCACGGACCTGTATAGTGGTGTGCGGCTGAGCCTCGTCGACGCGCACGGCGGCCTGCGCGGCGCGCGTGTTGGCGTCGCGGTCCGCGGCCGCCACCGCCGGCATGCCCGCGGCCGCCGGCGCGCCCACCACGGCCGGGGTCGGGCTGCAACACATTCTGCACGGACCTGTATAGTGGTGTGCGGCTGCGCCTCGTCGACGCGCACGGCGGCCTGCGCGGCGCGCGTGTTGGCGTCGCGGTCCGCGGCCGCCACCGCCGGCATGCCCGCGGCCGCCGGCGCGCCCACCACGGCCGGGGTCGGGCTGCAACACATTCTGCACGGACCTGTATAGTGGTGTGCGGCTGCGCCTCGTCGACGCGCACGGCGGCCTGCGCGGCGCGCGTGTTGGCGTCGCGGTCCGCGGCCGCCACCGCCGGCATGCCCGCGGCCGCCGGCGCGCCCACCACGGCCGGGGTCGGGCTGCAACACATTCTGCACGGACCTGTATAGTGGTGTGCGGCTGCGCCTCGTCGACGCGCACGGCGGCCTGCGCGGCGCGCGTGTTGGCGTCGCGGTCCGCGGCCGCCACCGCCGGCATGCCCGCGGCCGCCGGCGCGCCCACCACGGCCGGGGTCGGGCTGCAACACATTCTGCACGGACCTGTATAGTGGTGTGCGGCTGCGCCTCGTCGACGCGCACGGCGGCCTGCGCGGCGCGCGTGTTGGCGTCGCGGTCCGCGGCCGCCACCGCCGGCATGCCCGCGGCCGCCGGCGCGCCCACCACGGCCGGGGTCGGGCTGCAACACATTCTGCACGGACCTGTATAGTGGTGTGCGGCTGCGCCTCGTCGACGCGCACGGCGGCCTGCGCGGCGCGCGTGTTGGCGTCGCGGTCCGCGGCCGCCACCGCCGGCATGCCCGCGGCCGCCGGCGCGCCCACCACGGCCGGGGTCGGGCTGCAACACATTCTGCACGGACCTGTATAGTGGTGTGCGGCTGCGCCTCGTCGACGCGCACGGCGGCCTGCGCGGCGCGCGTGTTGGCGTCGCGGTCCGCGGCCGCCACCGCCGGCATGCCCGCGGCCGCCGGCGCGCCCACCACGGCCGGGGTCGGGCTGCAACACATTCTTTCATAACTCTTATGCCTGATTCACATTCAGCCAAAGTGAGAGTGTTTGACAATAGTACATTACTACAGAGGCCGGGAAGTAAGGTGTTACCAGCCAAATATATATAGACCGGATAGTTATGAGGCTGGCAACCCTTTTTCAGGCTGATATAGTGCTTTTGTAAATAATAATGTATTTTATGAATAAAATTCTGAATCTGAATCTGTCAAACATGCAGTGAAATAAATAAATAAAACTCCAAGAAATCAAACTTTAATTTTCATGGCTGAACGCCGTGATGCTGTGCTACAAACTGTGGAATGGAAATTTAAAAACAAACCGGTCAAGTGCGAGTCTGACTCGCGCACCGAGGGTTCCGTACAAACTATCAATTAACTCAAGGTAAAGTAAATGTCCCGATATTTGTTAAATTACTTATTTTAACCCAACACAACAGAATTCAATTTCAAACAACAAATAACTCTTACACCAAGATCATCGAACTACCAAGAGAATTGAATCGCGATCTTTTTTTGACCTGCTATTGAAATATACCCGTCCCAACCCCATTAATTCTATAAAAATCTTAACAGCGCGAAGTAGGAATGGGATCAGCGCCATCTATCGGCCCCATTTGGTACTAACGTGCAAGGGCAATCAACTTAGTGTGTTTGTTGGTGTTTGAGCGATTATTGTTTATCACGTGAACCGATGTCGATACATAGGAAAGGATCACAATCGATAGGAATTTCAAAACAAAAAAATTACTTATAAAGTTGATTAAAGTGAAAAGTTATATGATTTTTGAAAATAAACCAAAAAATACGCGTTATACAGAAAAAATATTACTTTTTCAGAAATATTTATGTTTATCTTAATCACAAGTAATTATTTCAATTTTTTCGGTTGGATAACTTCGGAGATAAGGCGGGGGGGGGGTTTTTTTTTACATTTTCCTTAATAGATCGAAATTTTACCAATGTAGAAAAAAAAACTGTTTCAAAAAGTGCAACTTAAGGTGAGGCATCTTGAGGAAGGGTGTAGAATGGGGCTTCGAATTTCGTAGTTTATTACGCGAAAACTACATAAAATGTGACAGTTTCTTCTTTAAATGATATTTGAAGATATTTTCTACTGCACATGAGGCCCAAAACACGATTTGATTCATTTGCCTCGATGGATTAGGATCGCAAAGTCAGGTCTGAATTTGCGTTTTGCGGTAGGTCGAGTTGACTAATAACCTGTACCATTTTTTTCCTAGTCAATATTCAGTATTTATTTTTGTATATCCTTTTATTCCTTATTATACATGTGACAAGCAAGTGGGCTCATTTTATTTTTAACAATCGAGAATTAGTGAAATTAAGCACATAAATACAAAATCACGCTGACATCGGGTGAGCGTAAGTCATCTCGGTTGAATTCTAGACATTCTAGTAGGCAGATGGCCGTGCGGCCTCGGACTGGAAGGACGTCTGTAGCATTTTTTTCATTTTGACAATTGTATACTTCGCTAATTTAATACCAGCCATTTGATAATAATACATTTTTAGGGAGACTTAATACGATGTCGTGTGGTTGGATAAACGTTCCAAATAGTTTATTTGGCACATTTACAATTTGTGCTAATATAAACTCAAAATTTCGTTCACATCCCAACCCGATTATTCCTCTTGCAGACCATTCTTAATGAAAAAAGTTCAAATACGTTTCTTTAGTACGTGGAGTATTTTTTTAATTCGCTGGTCACATCGTCTAGTAAGGTGTATGTGTGCGTATTTACCATACCATCATCGGTCATATAGGAAGATTTGACTTGGATTTGACATTTGTTTGTCATTTAGGTTTTCTTAGGCATATAATTTTCATCAATAAAATAATGATAAATAACTACAATGAGCATCGAATCGTGTACGAACTATAACGTTTATGATAATATATTGTGATCCCGCCATAATAATGACGCCGTCCAGTAAAATCCCCTGCAGTGTTAACAAATTGAATGTAGAAAGACAGTTTTAGAATATTGATACTCTACTCGGAATTTGCAAGAATGATGCAATAGCGTTTATTGTGGTCAAATCAAGACGAAATAGTGTCACCCGATTGAATACTGTTCTTCAAGATACATCCTAACTACACTTCAACTCCCAAGTTTTTAACACATTCATTGCCAAGAATGTCTACGTGCTACGCTGGTTGCCGATCCCGTGGTCTTCCCCGTATGTAGCGGAAAGTCACTAAGCGTGTTCATGGCAGACCTGAGTGAGATTGAACAAGAAGAAGTATCAAATAATTGTAATAAATAAATGCGCCTAAACAGTGAAGTATTCCATGGCACATAATAATATACATGTGCATAATTTGGTTGCCTATCTTCATTTAATAACCAGAAAAATTAAATAATTCAAGTTGGATGATTTCATTGTATGTTATACTTTTATATTATTATTGTGGTATAAAACATACACCTACTATTGAAGTAATTGTTTCATGTTTTTTACCTACTCCCTCAGGGCTAAGAAATTCACTAGACCAGACATATTTATATTATGCTGCTTTTATACTCTGCTTGCTCGTCAGTCAAGTGTGAGTCAGACTCATTCACGTGGGTTCCGTGCCGTACTCGCAAGATATTTAAGGATGGGATGCCTACCCCGCAAGCTCAACGGCCGTTTTTATGGTTGCCAATGAGAATACAATTATGTAAGATCTAAATCAATGGAATTTGCTAACTATGATTGATTTAGATCTTAGCTAAAATCGACTTCAGAGTTATTTTTACAATTTGGCACCGTATTCCTTTGTGATAAGGCGAAAAAATAAATGTTATACTTATAGTTTTCTCTATTTTCACCCGAGCAGAGCTCGGTCATTTAGGTACTTATGCATATCCATACTAATATCATAAATGGGAAAGTGTGTGTGCTTGTTTGTTTGTTTGTTTGTCCGTCTTGCATGGTAAAACGGAGCGATGAATTGACGTGATTTTTTAAGTGGAGATAGTTGAAGGGACGGAGAGTGACATTGGATACTTTTTATTCCCGAAATCATCCCCTAAGGGGGTGAAATGAGGGGGTAAAAGTTTGTATGGAGCTGCGTATAAACGAATTCCACGCGAACGGAGTCGCGGGCAGAAGCTAGTAGTATATATAAATGTCATATAATTTGTAATCTTATACGTAGAAAAGAAATACGTGTAAAATACATTACTTACAAGCATGAATCTCAATCAAGGGGCCATCCAGGAAGCACGGCAGTCAGTACAATAACCAAAGAATTTATGTAGGTACAGTCAGTATCAAAAGTAGCTGCGCAATTGACGTCTTTAAAAGCTTTTATATATTTTTTGGTACCACGTTGTTGGCAAACAAGCATACGGTTTGCCTGATGGTAAGCAGATATCGAAGCATATGGACGCTTGCTAGTTGCTACTAAAGAGGATCACCAGCGTGTTGCCAACCTTTTATTGATTCAAAGATTTTGAGGATTCTTAGTGTTAGTTTGAATTAACTTACAGATTCCACGATTCCTCACGAGTTGACGATATATTGTTGCTTACCAGATATTATTATTTTGTAGATATCGTATCAAAATCAGCAAAGTTCATTGGATGTGGCAATGGGGAGCCCCAAAGAGTATTTATGATCATCGTGAATGTACTGATGACTTCCTTTTACTCAGAAAAAAATACTTTTATTATGTTTTTAGTTTCTAACCAATGACTGCCTATACGTAAATTGCTTATGTAAATTAGATAAGACTAGATCTAATCTAAGCTAGATAAGATTATTTGTATTTATTTTTTACACATTAAAAATTACAATATCAATTTGCATAAAATGTCAAGATTTCGAGAACTTCTAACATGTTCGTAATTTTTAATAATAAAAACTTAATGAGTTAACTGCGAATACAAAATATTATACTATTCTACCTCCCGAAAAAGATCGTCATACATTACACTCATTAACATAATAGAATAATTATAATAATAGTTAATTTCATAACATTGATAAATATTATGTTAACAATAATAAATGTCAATAAATGTGTTGCGTTCCGTGGGTCACGTACGGTGCTTTCTAAAAATCAGCGCTGTAGGTGTCTATCTGACACCTCAGCATAATGCTGAGACAGCGACCGATTCACTGCCGCGAAGACACACCTTCTTCTTTCTTTCTTTCAATTGGACATTTTACGCTCGAAGTTGTAGACGACTATATATACCTACCTAGGACAAACTGTACAGTTAGGCACGTCCAACTTTAAGAAAGAATTCAATCATAGAATCCAACTGGCTGGCTGGTTGGTCAGCGTTCAGGCAGCTTCTCTCGCGCATACATATATTTTTATGCCGGCTGTACTGTACACTCTCGGCCGAGACCTTTCGCCGAGAGTCTCGGGGAAGAAGTTCTCGACGAGACCACAACATGTACACTCTTGTTGCGTCATTTGAACCGCGGAACAGCCCTTTGACTCGGCCGCAAAAACCGACACGCAACCGAGATGTACCGAGGCGAGACCCGAGCGGGCGAGACAAGGCGAGAGCTTCATGTACACTCTCGTTCTCGGTCTTTCTCTGGGTGTCTCGCCGAGAGTGTACAGCCGGCATTATTTTTTATCCAATACTCTGCTGCAGTTTATACTACTACTTGACTAGAGCCTTTAATCTGTATGCCGTATAACGGTATAACACAGAAACGTTTTCGCTTACTATGGTCCTCATAAGTAGCCTCAAAGTCACCCTAACAGCAATGGAGAGGGTTATAGTGGGAGTTTCTCTGGGTGATCGCATCAGAAATTAAGCTATTCGCAGAAGCACTACGGTAACCTAAATAGCCCTCTGAATCATTAAACTTAAGTGGCTGTTGGGGTGGAAAGGTTCTCGAGCGACGACAACGTACCGCAAGACGCAGCGTGGGTCTTATAAGTCTTGCCTTGCCTTGTGGATTTGCGAATGTTTTATATTTGTAATAACTGCCCATACTATACATCATTTTATCATTCAATCTTTACATTTTCATTCCAAAGATCCCTTTTTTTAAACTTACTTTAAGTAACTTTTTTAC
Source organism: Epinotia demarniana (assembly GCA_945867215.1). Classification (NCBI taxonomy): domain Eukaryota; kingdom Metazoa; phylum Arthropoda; class Insecta; order Lepidoptera; family Tortricidae; genus Epinotia; species Epinotia demarniana. The sequence continues at coordinate 37,361,669 of OX244261.1, read as the reverse complement.
GTTTTGACACAAAAAAATACCTGTGTACATATTTAGCCCTTTCACGGTCAGGCAAAATAGTAGTTTTCTGAAACATCTAGTAAACAATGAAACATTTCATTGCATGTTTGAGAAAAAATATATTTTGGCCTGGTATAGGTTTACGCGTATACCAAATACATTTGTGTTACAATTTCGTAATAATATTTACAACAGCAGTAGAAGCCGAATGTATAATTATATTTTAGGACGGTATTTTATACTTAGTATTTGCATATTATTGATAGTCTATATAATACTACTATACTGTTCGACTATTCGACACCATAAACCTAAAAAGGAAAATAAGGATTATACCTAATATTAATAACCTTAAATAAATTCAGACTGACGTGATCGCTTAGTGACCCCTCTATTGGGATGAGTTCCATTTTGGAATTAAATTAAATTTTCAAATTTAGGTATCCATCCAGGCTCAAGCGCCCCCTCAAAAAGCCAGCTCGATCTGAGTCCCTACCAAAATCTAGCCTCAGCGAGGTTTAACACCCCAAACATTTTCAAGCAATGTTAATAGCTGAATTGCTTATTTTCATGAAATTTTGCGCCTTAGCGAGAACCGAATAGAGTTGCTATAACATTGCCAATCTAACGTACTATTGCATTATCAATAGTACATATTTCATAATACTTAACCAAAATGTGCCTAAGAAACATACGCAGAATACGAAAATGTCTACAAGTCTGTCTCTCTCTGACATTTTTCAATATGTTTTGACAATTTCACTTTCGGTATAGAGGTCGGTGACTGAATAAAATTACAATGTCACGAAAGAAAAAAAAAACCGAGGTCAGTGACCTATCACAGTAGAGTGAGATAGTGTGCGTGAAATGTAGTGGTGTGTGTTTCTGGGGAGAATTACGATAATGTTGCGCCGCCTAGTGCTATTTTAGTGTCGCGTATGTAGCTTCATTCAACTTGTCTCGCCTTAAGCCCTTTCATATGATACCCCACTTGGCCTAATATTTGAATATTTTTTTTTGCCCCCTTCTCATATTCGTAATTTATCTTAGAAAATTCAAATGTATACTTAAATTTCTCATTTCTATGCACGTGGATAACCCTCATTTAAAACCATTCCAAATTTCAAATTAATAGCTTAAGTAGTTCGGGAGAAATTTCACTTTGTGACAGACAGACAGAAGGACGGAGTCGCACCATAAAGGTTCCTTTTTTACCTTTTTGGTACGAAACCCTAAAAATACAATCTTGCCGAGCTCTCTCTAGTCTCGCTGCGCCCGAAAAGTGACACTTCGTAGCCCACTATGAAGAACACAACGTCAATATTTCATTGCATGTTTGAGAAAAGCGTATTTCGGCGTACTAAGGATGGTTGCACCAAACCGTCTGTAATCGTAAGCGGTCTTAAAATCTGAATGTATGGAAAGTTTGACAAGTTTTATGGGTTGACAGCTACCAACGCCATATTGAACGTTGATCGGTCTGTAATAGTAAGCTGGTGCATACCTGCCGAGCATTTGTCCCTTGCCAGCGAAGGCCTGCGCGCGCGCCTGGAGCGCGGGCGCGGGCTCGTGGCGCCGGTCCTCCAGCGACACGCGCACGGCGCCCGCGCCGCCCAGGCTCGCCGGGATCTCGCTGCAACAACGCACATATACACATTTCACAAACACTACCACAACTGCCCGCCAACTCGATATTATTACTGCAGGTCTACTCATTCCTAATGCTACACTCTCGTGTCCACAGATTGCGATCGCTACAGATTCCCAAGTCTATCGATTCCTATCTCTACTGGTGAGAGGAATGTCCGGGAGAGAATTTCTGGTGTCTTTGGAGAAAGCCGAAATTGCTTGTTAGCTGTTTGGAAGATAATAATAATAATCATTTATTGAAAACGTATTTTACAAATACAAATACAAATTATTTATTCTGCAAATAGGCCACAAGGGCACTTTTACATGTCAAACGGTAATTTACAATAAAAATAATAATCTTACAATAAAAGAATAATAATCTCACACAATATTAAAATTTGCACATTAAGGACTGATATAACAACACACTAAATGTCACAAAGTTAATGAAAACAAAACAAAATATGACCATTACATTCGATTAGAATAAGGTCTGTGCATTAACAGAAAGTTAATGATATTAATTCAGTATTCCAGAGATGTACAAGGTCTCTGAGCGTCCAAATACAATTAATAATTATTCAATGTTCGTAGAGATGTATACGGTCTCTAAGCGTCGAAACAAAACAATAAAAAAAAGGAATATTAATGTAATATTGTCAGTGATGTACATGGTCAATAACAATAAAACGTGTCAAGATCGGAATGATGTCTCTCGTCAATACGATAATAATAAAATAACACTAGTATTTAACTTTTACGAGTATGACTATATGCTAAAATTTTATAACAAGAGTCTGATTCTACAAAACCTAGATAAATGGACAAAAGAAATAGTTGAGTGGTATCCAAGAGGAAATAAAAAAGAAGAGGAAGACCAATTCTAAGATGGTCAGATGACCTTAAAAGGAAAGGTCTGAGTGTGGCTGCAGGACGCATGGGATTGCAAAGTGTGGGAAAACTTTGGTAGAGGCCTTTGGCGGAGGATAAGTTGAAGTTGACGATGGAGATAAGTAATCATCATCATCAGTCGTTCCCTCAATGTGGAGGATCGTAACATCATGTCCTCTTCTTGTTGACCAGATTTCTCCAAAGGCTCCTATCACCCGCTTTAATTTATGTATGGCCTCGTGCAGGTGTAGTTGCAAGAGTGCAGTGATTTGTGTGCTCCATCTAGCAGGTGGTCTGCCTCGAGGCCTCTGGCCCTTAACTTTTCCCGTCATAATTATCCTCTCCAGGCTATCCGAAGAACGTCGTGAGAGGTGTCCAAAGTATGTGAGAATATGGTCTTGACTACTGTCCACCATAGGTATGTCAGTAAAGTAAATGAAATAAATAACAAGTTACATTTTGAAGTAATATAATGTTTTGCAACTTGTATACCTCAGCAATAAAGGTTTTTTTTATTATTACAAGAGTCTGAACTAGGATTCCCAGTGTTTGGGCTTGTGCACAAATCAAGCGAGGTTCGATAGGGGGACAAGGAAAAAATCACGACAGATCACGTTGGGAGAGAGGAGGTATAAGGAAGACCTCACGTGTATTTGTCTACAGTGAACGAAACTAAGAAAACATATCTATCACACGAGTAGATACTTTTCCTCGGTTTCGTTAAACACAAATCTTCACTTAAGATTGTTGAGTGCTTAAATATTGTTGTTTTCGCAATATTATATGCTATATTCCTCACGGCACCGTTCCCCATCGTGCAATCCGCTAATGGCCTGCACGTTCCGAATCCTCAGGATCATGATGGAAGGAGCTTTGCTCCATTTCTACACCGAGTCTTGAGGCATTTAAAAAGCTGCCATTTGACATGTATTGTCCGAGCCTGAAGAATTTAACTTGCTGGGAGAGTGTGCGCTCATTGTGCTACAACCTTTTGTGGGTTTTGGCCTCCTCCACAGTCTTCCTCCAGATGTCACGGTGCCTGGCGACCTTCTTCCAGTTGGTAAATTTCCCCATCATCCTGAGATCTTCTTCCACACAATCCATCCAACTTTTCTTAGGCCTGCCCTTCGGTATTTTCTGTTGCGGCGTCCACCTTGTCATTAATTTGGCTGCCCTATAATCTGGCATCCTTTCAAGGTGTCCCGCCCATCTGAGCCGCTGCGACTTACAAAACCTGACGATGTTCTCGTGTTTGACGAGTGCATCTAAGTCGTGGCTCATGCATTGACAATAGATACCATCACGGTCTTTTATGGGACCATAGATCTTTCTGAGCACTGCTAGTTTAAGTTCGTTTCTCTGGGTTAGGGTCCAGGATTCGCAGGCGTACGTCACGTATCGTCTGATGATGGTGCGATAAATAATTAATTTTAATCTTAAGCTAAGCAGTTTAGATCCCAAAAGTTTGACACACGCGCAAAAACATTTGTGCCCAGTAGCTATTCGCGCCCTTATCTCCTCATCGGTTCTATTTTAAGTGGTAATTTTCGATCCTAGATACTTGAAGCTGCTAAGACCTTCAATACTGTGATTGTCGACAAAGATGCTCTGTGGAGTCTGTGGTGATTCAGGCTGCCTTGATGTCGGAAGGTACTCAGTCTTGGGTACGTTTACACGCAATCAAAAAGTAGCCGAAAAAACCTCGCGTGATTTGTGCACAACCCCTTTCAGGTAGAAAAGGTACAATTTAACTATTTTTAAACATAAACTTGCAAACTACCATTATACATTTTTTATTGTACTTTGCCTTATTCTAATAAATACGTATTAATAAAGATCTATTCTTGCCCCAAATGCCGATGTAAAGTGAGCAGTAGACTTGTAAAATTAAGACTCGTCTTAAGTGGGTGACAGACGTACGAGCTTTAAAATCGCGAGTTTAAAAGTCGCGAACTTACTCGGCTCGGCGTCAGCGACAGACGTACGAGCTTTAGTCGCGAACTTACTCGGCTCGGCGTCAGTGACACACGATCCTCACCCTAACTGCACAAACAAAATGGCGGCTCGCGGCTCGCGGTAGTGACAGACAGGCGGGCTACGAGCAACATTCAAACGTGACGATCGTCGAAAAACTGGCTCGGCGGTTTTAAAGTACGCATACTTACGATGACACACAGGCGAGTAAAGTCGTCGAGCCGTAAGTACGCGAACTAACTCGCCCGTCTGTCACCCACTTTAGGAACCAAGAATTGTGAACCATCTCTGTCATAACATAATACGCTCACGATCGTTGATCCGAAATTAAATAAGTTTCTGTCAAAAGTTGACGTTGAGATCAGTGCGAATGGAGCGCGCTGTTTCAATATTCAACAAATCACAGAGCAGTAGTATTCTTGCGGCGCGTGGCCAGCTACATTATTTCAACCAATCACAGAGCAGAACTCTAGTGGCGCGCGGCCAACTAGATTTGCTTAAACCAAACAGATCACACACAAGCTCATAACTCCCTACAGAGTTATGAAAATCCATAAAAAAGCCTTCCGTGTACAGGCATGAAATAACACCATTTACGAGCAAGTGCGATGAACAATCATTTACTCATATAGGCGAAACTCACCCTCGGCGTATGCTGTCGAGGAACTCCGCGTGCTCGGGGTCGGAGTAGGAGCGGACGGAGCCTTCGTCTACCGTGAAGCCCTCTCGGTAGAGGCGCAGTCTCACCGCACGTATATCTTCGCTCTGCCAGGACAAACGGATTTCATGTATACATTTGCGTGTAGTTGTTCACTCGAAGTCTGACAAAGACGCCATGTTAACGCAGTTATAAAAATAAATCAACAGATTCTTTTTGTTTTGTAACATTGCAAATTATAATATAGTCTTCGGTGCCCGTGATACTAATTAATAAATAAATTCAAACTTATTATATTCCGTATATTGTTATATATAATAAGAATAATAATAAGAATAAGAAAATTTTATTCACTCAAAAAACCCTTGTTTTACAAAAATATTCTTCTGCCAAACTGCATGACAGTTTGTTGGCAGAGGGACTCCCTTACAAACAATAGATGGGTAGGCTTAGCTATTGAGTAGAGTATTATTATGATTATTATTATGTACATCCTGGTATTTCAAGCGCAATGCCAGCGCTCACAGTCAAGCGGGTATAGTCTACACAAAAACAATTCAAATATTTTATTTAACAAATACTTGCAATAATGCATGAGGATTGTGTCAAAGAGGTACAACACAAACACGTTTTTAGTCAATAGTTTAGTGATAACAGTTCTTACTGGCGGCTGCGCGCCCGCCGGCGTCACTGATTCATGGTCATCCGATGTCTGTCCTGAAACAACAATCATATATTTACAGCTTTGTTTTTATTTTCCAGTTAGTTTCCTATAAGATACTCGTAATGAAAACTTGTACGAAATTAGAAAATAAAAATTCCTCAATAGTTGTTATAAAAGTATTTTTTAGTATAAACCTGTACAATGGGCCATTCTGAGCGATAAAAAGTGACCATTTGAGTGCCTGTAATCTTTTGAAGATGAAAAATAAGTGCTTGGTAAATCTCATGCTACTCTGAATACTTACCGTGCCATTAAGGCGCCTTAGGTTCATGGTCTTCTCTCCCTCTCACTGAGCATAAGCGTGAGCGAGATGGAAGTGCGGAAATCATGTTTTTTAATTATTATTTTTTTGCGTTTAATAAATAAAAAAGTAAACACTGATTTCTCTCAAACATGATATTGCCGATTTTTAGAAGCCATTTTAATATTTTTAGCTTTTGTGCATAATTTGTAAGAAATATTTTAAGAGTATTTTAGACCCTTTTAGAACTATGTTCGTGATTTTTTTTCTATCGAGCGAAAATTGCTTAATCATGTTTCTAAACACTGATTTCCCTGCAGGAAAGCCTCAAGATTACTATTCGTATTTTTTTAAACCATATTATTATAAACGGACGCATTATATTGTTTCAAAAACTCTGTTCGCTTAACTTCGCTGAACCTACGGCGCCTTAATTAATATTATTAAATGAATCCAGAAGGTTTTCGTCAATACGTCCCTGAGGTCGAACCTTCGCATTTTGCTGGCCAAAGAATAAGAACTTATAGAGTGCAGGCATCGCGATACGCTAATGCAGACAGATAAGCCCATCCGATTCGAAAAGGGGTACTAAATAATGCAAACATCGCTTTTGAGTGTCAGCCGCTGGACGGAAGGCGAATTCGTGGAATAGTCGAGAGTGAGCTGCGAGCAGAGCGAGGCCAGTGACGTCACTCAAGACAAGCCCTGTGCACATCTGGGGTGCCCTAGGACGACAACAACAAGTCCGGAATGCTTACCGAGCCGGTAGCCGGCGCCGCTGAAGGCGCCGCCGCGCCCGCGCGCCGCCGGCGACGGCTCGTCCTCGAACACCACGGCGCCGCGCCTGCGCACAAAGTACTTATACTATACCAAGCAGTTGTTGGCTCCCATCCATGAGAGGCCTGTGCCCAGCGGTGGGACGTATAAAGGTGATGATGATAATCAGAGCCCGGAACTCTCGTAGCACTTTTGATCATTCTCATTCGCGATAAGACTGCGTGTTGTTTACTTTAACTCGTAATCATATCTTACGTATTGTATTCTGTATTTATCGATATACATATCTATGTATAATCGGAAGTCGTTAAACGAGTCCCTATGACAGCTCAAAACTGCTACGAGAATTCCGGGCTCTGATGATAATGATGAGCATACAGTTGCGATTATTAGAGTTGGCCTAATTGCATTAAAGTAGTCCTTTCAAAAAGCAAATGAGTCCAAGGTGGAGTAGACGGCAAATAACTTGCGCAAAAGACCTTGGCTGCGGAGAAGTCAACTTTAGGTGTCCGCGGGAGGCGGTGACGTGCGATAGCGGGGGGTAGCGTGTCGAGCGCCTGATTGGTAGATTGGTTGACGTTTGCGTCCCGCATTCGCCCACGTCCCGCTGTCACCCTAGTACACTTTCGACCAGTCATCATGTGATTTTATTTTACATACCACATCAGTGGCAAACAAGCGTACCGCTTACCATCTAATGGTAAGCGATTAGTTTGCTGTAATAATGATACATATTCACTTTTTTGTCACAGTTATTTATTGAGGTATTGTAGTCTATTGAGTTTGTGAGTTGTTTGTTTAGTTTTATTACGAAAAGTAAGACTAATGCCACCACAAACCACAAAGTAACGCAGTTGTAAAAAAACACAAAAAAATGGTCAATGTTGTTTGTTTTTTATTTTTATTACATTACGAATATTCTTGTCGTTGTATTGTGGGCCTTTATATGCCACTTCGACCAGCAAGTGATCTATTGTGGCAGACCTTTGTTTAGATTTTCTTTGGGCGGTGAACATACGTTGTACCTCTTCTGGGTGCACGATGTGCCACCCTAGGTAGATACTTCTTTTGCGCATGAGTAACTTTCGGTAAATTAGTTAAATTGATTATGACTTACTCTCTCACGCTTTTGAACATCTCAGTGACAATGTCTTTCCTGTTCTTGCCGGGTCCAATGATCTGCTGTCCCGATCTCTCTGACCCTCCTGCATAGAATGCTTGCCCTGAAACAATCAATAAGCTAGATTTATGTGAGTTCATTATAACCTGCTGTACAATCCTAATGGTTCCAGCATTATATTGTATGAAATGTTACAAGATACTGAAGATACCACATAGAATCCATATTACAATCAAGAGTAATTAAAGTTACAAGATCGGATTCAGACTATTAACTCATCATGTGTCCTGTAGACAACTCCCATACAAGAAAATAAAAGTAGTAGCCTTCAATAAATTCTTAATTTAGCTAGTCATAGTCTGGCAGTTTTGATCGGCAACCCGGAACAAAAAAACATGACAATGAGTTTAGGCAATGAGGTAAAATAAAAAAGCGTCAAATAGTGGCACACTAAAACTAAGTAAATTGTACCCACTTGCCTCTGTATGACGTCAATGGAAACATTTAAATGTGCCTTCTCGTCCGGCTGTTGGAAATTCGGAGGCCATTTTTAAATACGGAATTTCCTATGAATTAGTTCACTGCATATAGGTATTAAAATATAAAGAACTAGTTTCTGCCCGCAACTCCATCCGCTTGGAACTCGGTTATATTGTAGCTCCATAAAAACTTTCACCACCCCATTTCCGTGATAAATGATTTCTGGGATAAAAACTATCCTATGTCCTTCCCCAGGACTTAAACTATCTCTATACAAAATTTCATCCAAATCGGTTCAGCAGTTTAAGCGTGAAGAGGTAACAGACAGACAGACAGCGACACTTTCGCATTTATAATATTAGTATGGAAGTATGGATATAAAGGGTTGCCTATAAATAAACTTTAGGCAAACCAATGGGAATTAGCTTGCATGGGGGCTCCACTGCTGTCTGGAGACTGATTGCAGATTTTAACTAGAAAACTATATACTAAAAAATACTTCAGACCCTCTCTACTCTTGTTTTCTTATAGTGGAAATTTTTCAATGATTTTCTAACTGACCCTAACAAAGAATGCAAGTGAAGCCGAACAATAAAGTATAGCCACATGTCCATTGATATGTAGTTTCAGACATTTCTCACACATACAAACTTACAGAGCTGCAAAAAACATGATAGCAGTATGATAGTATTTATTTATTTATTTATTTATTCATTGCATCATGTTGTTAACAAAGGTCTGTTCAATACACTCGAGTCCAATACATGAACCCTGCTAGGGCACAGCAATATAATCTAACAGCTAACATGCATTCATTTAGCTAGCAGCTTATTACAAAGTCCTTGCACTGACACACCTGTATCATCCTCTCCTTTCAGTTTTGCTATTTCTGCCTTTAATGCTTGATTCTCACTCCTCAATAGAGATATTCTCTGTTTCAACCATTTCATCTCTTCTTCAGGAGACAAGGTTCCATCAACACAATTTGCATGGTCTGTGTTATTTTTACTTGTGGATGGATTGTCATTTTTACTTGTGGATGGTATGTTATTTTCATCCATTTTGGACCAAGATGTATTGTCACAAAAAGAAGAGTCTTTTTCTGGTGTCCAAACTGCCATTAACATCAAAACATTTGAATGTTGATCCTTAATATTTTTATGCACTGTTAACAAAGGCACTTGAAATGCCAAAGATTTGCGTAGAAATACCAATAAAATGCGCGCCTGATAGCAACTCAACCGTTTCTGTTTAGCACCGACAGTCCGATTCACGATAACAGTAGACAACCCACCTTCATCCTCGTCACTGGAGCTCTCCTGCTGCAGCGACCCTAATGTCGCGAAGTTGCCAGTGGGCTTCTTTTTCTCCTTCTTCGGTCGCACCGGCGACGCCGGCGGAGACTCCATGTCACTGTCGGACAACGTCGGCAAAGAAGCCGGAGTAGCAGTCGGAATCGGCGCTTCGTCTACACTCCCGCCGTGCTCATAAAAACTTGATAACGCTACCTGAAATATCATAAAAATCAAAATGATAGTCAATAATAAGGAAAGAGCGTACATACACTGGAATTTAATTGTTCACAAACTTAAAAACCAACAACAAAAATTTAAGCGACTCACGTCAAGCTGCCAATTCGACGATTCCAAAAAGAAACGACTGCGGGTCTCGTCAGCGCCGGTCACGTCACAGAACTGTCGTAATGTGTCCTCCTTATTCGCGGACATATTTACGTTTGTTTTAATCTATTGTTCTAATAAAATTAAATACATTAAAATACCGACTCGTTGCGATGGATGACGGTTCACAATTTTTGACATTTCATTTCATAGAAGAGGCGGGCAACTCGGGCAAGGGTGAAGCCTGAAGGGGAAGCAAGCAAAGAATAATAAAGCGTGTTGTGCACGTACCAAACATTTAATTTTGTAGCTTGAAGAATGAACATTCGTTAAATTCGCAAATAATTGAAACATAATACATAATTATGAATATTGTTTAAATAAATAGTTTATTTCTAGAAGCAGTATGAGTAAAGAAAGAATTGTTGTCTTTACATATATAGAAAAGTACTCTGTGGTATTAAAATTAAAAACAAAGCAAACGTCAATGTCACTGTCAGTGTCAAATAAGCAGCTGCAATGCAATCTGCAATGCTCAATTTACTCTTTTTGTTCTTATGCTGAGAAATAAAACTTCTATTGTCTTATAAGTTTTCCTTAAGATTCATGAAATAACTCGTAAGTCAAATACCTATGTTTAGTTTAGATTATCCGTGATAAAACTGCGGTTAACGTATTAAATCCTTACAGATGTAGTCAAATAAATGAAGACTTCGCGACAATCTTCAGGCTCCATCATGAGGAAATATTACCAGCTTATTCTCATCATAGTGTGCTTCGTCAGCGTCGTGACGCTCCTCATTTACCGACACGAGTACTACCGACTGCGGTATGTGCTGGAAGTGCTCAATTTCTTCGGAAAACCCGGCTTGTCCGAGATCGAGTTTTGCGGGCCTGGCTTCAACGCTACAATGCTGACGGAGATACTTCGGAACTCGTCTATGGAGGTGAGGGAAACGCCACCGCTTTTCCAACAGATAGACGACAATTTCTACGCGTATTCGTCATTCTTGCGCTCGTATCAGAAATACGAGAAGCTAACGCCTCACGCACACAACATCGACACCATCGTTATAGGGAGAGCTAACGCGCGCCCCAACTTCCGCTGCAATGTGTGGCTGGAAAACAGCTCCAAACACAAAGTCGGAGCATTCAGCTTCAAGACCATAGCTCAGCCTGTCAATGGTTTCCGATTGTTTATATTTCAATGCTCATTAAGTCAAAACTTTGGCAAACTAAATGGAATAAGCTTCTATGCTAATGACTATAAAGTAAGCCCGATCCATGCCCCGATAAATAGGCTAATTGATGTGAACTCAAAACGGAAAGCGAGGCCTATGAGACATATGAATAACATTAAATTTGTCAACAATGTTGTGCCCGCCATGTGTATTGTCCCAAATCAAGTGCCGATTGTGTCAAGGGACTCACTCATAGAATCCTTGGTTTTCCATCATATGATGGGGGTCAATTCATTCACAATTTATGACAGTTTGATTTCTGAAGACATCGTGAAAAGACTGAATCTGGTACCAAGTGATATTACGCAGTGGGATATCCAATTTTTCCCCTTAAATTTCCCATTCAACTTTGCTAAAAGTTATGACATTGTGAAGCAGGCTATAGAGTTAGATTGTCTATTCCGGCATTTTAGGTTAGATAAGGACGAAGTCAACAAGGTGAGTCATGTCATAGTCATCTCTTGGGATGAGTTCCTTGTACCCCGAGTGCACAACAGCATAAAAGCGGTAATATCAGATTTCGATCCTACTCTCAGACAGAAATCAATAACAGTGGAGCCATTACTCTTTTGTCTGAATCAAAATGATGATGACAACTCAGAAGTGGGATATCCAGAGATTATGAGAAAGACACATTACTACCAGCTGCCGCAGGAGAAGAAACGGCCAGTATTGATAAGTAATTTAGACTCTATGGCAACATTTGAAGACATATTCAATGTAACAATGAAGGGAGAAGCCATACCTGCTAATCTACTGGCCGTACACAAATATACAGAATGCAGGGATCCAAACAGTTACCATCCCAGAGGTGTAGGTTTCAATGAGACGCAGATGGAAGTGTTCCGCAACAAGTATGAGGCGGCCATGATGAAGTTTGGGCCGAGCTTGGTGAGCAATAAGATTTACAGATTGTACAGATCAGGCCAAATCTGGGAGAAAACAGCCAGTGAAAATGTTAGGGACATGCTGTGAGCACGCTGTGAGTCACCGGTTCTTGTCAATGGATACCAAATGAAGTGCATTTAATCTGTGACAAAGCTCTTACACTTAGGTATATACAGTCACCTGCACCAATATCTGACTAGACAGAGGACGCATCCGACTCTGCCTTAAAGTTCAGGCACATATTTTTTTCGACGTCTTGGTCAATCATATCTTATTGCTGGTGACTGTAACTTAGATTCATGGGCCATCAACCAACTATTTTTTGGTTGTTCATTGCCATGGTTACGTCTCCTAGGACACTTTAAAAATTTTATGATGTCAAAATCCACTAAACACGTGTTTTTGTTATATTGGTAAACTCATTCCATTGTGGCGAATCTGCTTAGCTTAGCTATGCTAGGAGCCTAATTTCTTTTATGTTTTCCAAAACAACTGTCACTGTTGTCTTGGCTTACCAGGACACAATACCGACAAGATAAAGTCGACTCACATTATCATATCCTAGATGGACGATGGATGGTCCATAAATAAGGACTTTGTCTCATGTATTCTACGGTATGTGATTAATGGCCAGTTGCCAATCAGCTTCATTTCTAGGAATTATCATATTTCGTAGTGCCCATAAAGAGATGCCGGTTAATAGGATTGTTAACCATCCGTGCACTTTAAGCTCATTGTAATAAGGTTCTATATAAATACAGGATGGTCAGCTAACTGTGTTGGCGTTTGTACAAGTGAGTCGGTCACAGAACATTAAGTCTAAAGGTGGGTACTGACCAACGTTACGTGGTGTAATGTAACATGTTACACAGCGAGCATTCGTGCAGTCAGTACGTCGTGTTACGGGGAAACCAGCGAGCAACGAGCCGCTCGTTGCTCACATTGAGTGCTCCACCCGGCTGTCGGTTTTTTTGGCGAATCCTTTGACTGTTACGCGGTTCAGTCAGTACGCTGTAACAAGTACGGCTATCTTGACTGAGTGTGGCTGGCGAATATGGAGCACAGAGTTTTGACGAGCATTTTACGCCGATTTTTAGAACACAGCGAACATGGTCTGCTCGATGCGAACGTTACATTACACGTGGTAACGTTAGTCAGTACCCACCTTAAAATCAACTATTAAGGGGGCGACTGATTTATAACTGTTCGGTGTAATGTTACACGATACAACCCGAGCATTACAGCAGTCAGTACAGCGAACCGAGCCGCTCGACGCGAGCGCCTCGTGCTCCACTCGGTTGTTGGTTTCTACGCGAATCCCTTTGAGTGTTACATTATACAAGTCAGGGCAGATTCACGAGTCGCCACAAGAATGGAGCACAAATTAACAGAGCGTTCGCCGCGTAGCTGCAATGTAACACGATCGCCGAAAACGATACCCTCGCCACCTTTGTACTGGTGTTCATTTTGAACATCATGCTTTCCTCATGGACCAAATGCGTATGCACAACTGGCTCTCTCATTAGGAAATATATTTCTAAATAATTCCCATAGTGTGCCTATGATATATATATATATATATATTATACTTGATTACTTTAATTTAATACTTAGACAGATTAGTCACCGATACACAACTATGTACAGTCGCCATCTGATATCTCGCCGCAAAAGTTTCCGGCCGCGTACGCAACCAGTTACGATCGAATACTTTTTCCGCTTCGTACGAAACCAGTTGGTATAGAAGAAATATTCTTTGTAGGAGTAGAGATAAATTTATTTCGTAATTTAACGTTTTCGACGGATCCCCGCTTTGCGCGGGGTTCCTACTTATGGGCAGTTTGGCCTTCGGGCATATGAAGCTACCTAATGAGCCTAATTTACCTAGTGTTTCGCGATCCTTTTGTTATAAGGAAGGGTAATAGTACACACAAACATATATTGGGGTTGCCACAAGTAGTTGTGCATACGTAGTTGATCCATGAGTAAAGCGGGATTTTAAATTATTTACATAAAGTTTAACGTTCTGTGGCTGTCTCGCATCAGCAATAAGGATTTCTCTAGACAAATAACGCAAGCAGCACAGTTAAAAACAAACTTAATGTATAGAACTCTGTCATGATAACAGGGGCATGAAGGACAGCTAATGATAAACGAAATTATACATAGTGTTATTATGACAGGGTTCCATTGTGGCTCAAAAATTCAAGTTGTTTATCAAAATTATATTACGACTTTCATTATGCCTTAAGCTAATAAATCCATAGTGTCTGAGAAAGTCAGACGTTAACCGCAATAAGTATGCCTTATATCACAGTGCCATGAAATAATTAAGCTCAATATTTCCCTGTAGCCCCTTCAAAGCAAATTCAACTTTATGTATTTGTAACAGAGTTGGATGTTGTACTGATGGCTAGTGTTACATGATTGATCTTTGATCTTTTTTTATAGAGAGACTATTTGATCATAGCTGCTGCCGTGTCTCGGTAACATAGACTATTCGTCTCTTTCTAAGCGTTCTAATTAGAAAGAGACGTAGTATATTTCGCCGCGATGCAGCCCGCGGGCCGTCCTGAACGTCTAGTACAACTTGCTGCTTAGTCGCTTCGCGCGCGACTGAGCGCCTCCTATCTCATGCGCACCGTGCATATAGAGAGAGGAGGGTAGATCTTTCACGACTCGCGCCGCGGCGCGGCGTTGGAAAGTCAAAGGATTTCCCTCTTTTTTACTTTTCAATGCCCAATTGCGTTCGCAGTATTGTGTTGAAGCCCGTATAACGGGTATTCCCGCTTTAAAGCAAAACCTTGACTTAATAATGTGAACACTTTGACTACCACTTTGTAATAGGAAGTAATTATTATAAACATTATAATATGTTAAGCTCATAGGCTACACATGTGCATATTGAAATAAATTAAATAACAGTTAAGTACAGACAGCCGCAGAAGTAACTACGCAAAATAACACGCTCAAAATAATCGAGACAGGCCTTTTATCCCCTTGAAATTAGAGTCGTGTGACTTGATCCGCGTAGCTTTTTCTGTTGACTTTACTTTTGATGCCGACTGTACCTTCGAATTAAGTTTAAAACACACGTTTGTTCGTGGATTTCTTGTTTTTTTAAAACTTTTTTTTATGCCGTTCTCTGTCAGTTCTTATGATCCTTTTCAACACCTTCCGACGAACACTGCATCTTCGTATAATTGCTATTTAATCTTTCTTAACGTTACTAAATTTTCTAAACATGTTATTTTAAATCTTTTTTTTTTTCTAAGAACCAAATCGGATTTGATTAGATTTAAACACAATAAATTCGATGCTTGTTTTGTAATGCTACATTTGGAACGTTTTAATATTCGTTGGTAGGTGTAGAGAACGTTATTTCTATTGCTATACTTACCTATATAAAAGTATTGTTTAGGGTTGTGGGTAGAGTTGGTTGTGGAGCTTGTAAGAATGGATACGTTTGTCCCCTCTTGACAATTAGATGATATTGTAGCAAAATAAATACGTTCAAGTACTTATCGTCCTTACGTGTTAACCAAAAAGGTTCAAAGTGTAATGGCAGTCTGCAAGTTCTCGTCTATTAATTATAATCACGTACAGTCAGCGTCATATAGTAAGTAGCAGCCAAGGCAGCCAAATATGTATTTCGGTACACTTCTTTATTACTGTAAGAATAAGGGTGTGTTAAGATATATTTGACTGCTACTTACTATACGATGCTCACTGTACCTACACAGGACAGTTGCCCCCGATATTTAGGCCACTTGACAATGCGTATCTTTTCTTAAAATAGATGACTTATATCTTATATTTGAAAGTAGTGCCTTTTTCTTGAGGAAGGCCTTAGTAGACTACCCTGTGAAACAGTATAGAAGAATAATACGGTAGTTAAACAGAGGCCGTTCATGAGCGTTCGTTGCCTACTTTCGCTCGATGCGCAGGGCTGCCACGTTTGTGGCTTGGCATACCTATAATACTAAATTTGTTTTTAAGTATGCAAAGTATTTCTGCTACAGTTTAATTGACAATATTGTATACTCACGGTTATAATATTATAGATAGTTAGGTATGTGTTTTAGTTTCCCACTTCATCGAATATTTTAATACCACTATACTATGCCTAAAATATTTCCTAGTAAGTATAATAGATGCTAAACTGCACTAGGTTGGTAGGTGCTTAGTTACAAGCCTGTTCGGCTTCTTTTGATATCGTGTCGTGGCACTGGCGGCTCGCTGTCTTCATACCTACGAGGCGGCTTCCTTTGACGTAGCGAGTGAGAGCGAGCGAACACGGCAACGACGCGGCCCCGATTGAAGCATTCTCCATAATTCCCGAAGGCTATGTGTGAGTGCGTACCGAACACGCGCGCATGTGTTGCCGTGCGATGTACCTTTGTTCGAAGTTTATCTACTGTCTTCTATACTGTGGTATTGGTATTCATTGGCACCCGAAATACACCACAAAAATTTACAATTGTCTCTGGAAGCTTTTCGTTATTTACAAACTTCATTGCAATGAAATTATACACTGAAAATGTGGCCATCATTGTAGCATTTAAATTTTGAAGGATATCTCATGCATATAGCGCAGGGGAGACGAAAAAGGGTTGAGACCCTTTATGTTAAGCCGTCGACCTATATATAGTATAGTGACAGAGTAGCCTACTAAAGCTGCCATGATAATCACATTAATTAGATGTTGTTACTATGGTTTGGTGATCACCATAGACGATCAAGTTTGTTAAGCAATGTTATACTATAACTTATACTTACAATTTAAGACCGGTCGTGACTCGTGACTATATTGCGGGATTTTAAAGGGACACTAACTGGTTAATTAACCATTTAGTGGACCAGTTCTCTCTCGCTCCATGTCATGTTGTGAGATGCAAAAAAAATATGGCCATTGAGTCTTATGGTAAGAATAGCGTGTTATTGATAAGACTGCGTGTTTATACTTTATATTTATAAGATTTATTGTAGTTACTTACTTCATAGGCCTTCAGTGGTGAGACGTCCAAAACGTCGATTTGTCTATTGCAAGACAATTGAGCACCTACACAAAACAGTAATCTAAAGGAGAGCCCATGCTATGGATATCTTTGACGCCTCGCCATTGTTAATCGGTACCTTGCATCTTACATAGGTGCCTAGTGAGTCTTCTATACGAACTTAAATTTTAAAGACTAACCTCCTTACCTCCTTCATAAAATTTAAATGCTTCTGCCAAATAAAATGGGGTTTGTCCCATTCTGACGAACACTAATATCTAAGTGACGAATAAAGACAAACGAATTTTCTGACGCTGATTGCTGATTGCTTTAATGACGTCTGACCAAACTACCGAAAAGCGTCGCTTCGCTTTATAAGCAAACTGACATTGGCGAAATCATCTTAAGTTAGATGCAATTTGAGTTAAAATAGGGTTGTAGAATGTTTATGACGATACGACCGTTGAAGCCTTTAGTAAAAAAAAATAGAAAATTATATTTTCATACTAATTCAATCGTCACGCGATCAACAAGTCAATAAATAACTGATAGTGTTATCACCGACATTTGTGAAACGAAGTCATAGGGAGTGTCAAATTGTTGTATTATATTTCTCCTTGAGAAGAACTTTAGGATATATGTATATATTTACTTATAATTTAAGTTCGTATGGAAGACACTGTCCTTCTGTTGGAAATGCCAACTCAAACCAACAATATATAATTATTTAAACAACTTTCTAGTATCTATGAATGTTAATCCTAATTGATTCGACAAAAAACGCACGTATACTTGAGACGGATAGTTCTTATGACAATTTTATTGTACTGATTTAATCATGAACAAAAGTAAGGCACGTATATACCTATCTATTATTTTATAAGAATTATATACAATTGCCCCATTTGATCTAGTCGGGTTTGCTTGCAATATCAAAATTGTAATCTCACTTATATGAGCTGACATCACTGAGATTATTCTGTTTCACAAATCTAGATAGCTATTTTAGTTGAATATGTTTTTATTAACTATAAAATAAGTGACAATTAATATAATTGATAATTTCCCGTTATAAAATAAATAAATACCGTATTACGTATCCGTTTTATTTTGTTAATAAAAGATTCAAAGAGTACCTACCCGCCAAACAAACCATAATGTTATAAGACTTATAAGCTGTTATTAAATTATTTTTAATTTTCTTTACCGGTTGCCAGAATCAGCGAATCTCTACTACTTCTCCATAGATTTCGTTAACAAGTGAAATTAATGAATTTTGTGTTGCTCAACTCCACTTGAGTTTAGTAATACCAAATGTCCACATACATCATGTGTATCCAGTAACTATTAAGTGTTATATTAAAATGAAAGTGTAAATGATTCTAAGTAAATGTTTATTCATTCATCTATTCTAGATACAAGCGGACGTGGCCCGCGAATCGTCACAGAATGTCGACAAAATGACAAAATATACTAATCACTTGCAAGTGACCAACGAAACCGTATACACATACAATTAAATTTAATATCAACTAGACGAAGTAAATGAGCATAACATTGAGCAATACATCACTGTATTGTCGTTATTATAACCAAAACTGGAGGGATCCAAGGAGTAAAGTAATTTGTTTAAAGCTTACATTGTTAAATATTGCCACGAAATAACTTATAGTTATAGCTACGGTCAACTGCTCTCTAAACCTATTCTTAAATAGGTGGTTACTAACAAGAGAAATTAACTCTTTTATTCGATAGGTACCTACAATGAGCGGGAATATGGCGCGCGACGCGGGGAACCGCGCTCAGTGTGAATGCCTCGGAGCATAATGCCTCCGCCGAGGCACAACCACACTGGACAAGCTGCCTCGCGCGGCAAACGCTCGCCTAGTGTGCACCCGGCTAATAGACACAAATTACAAAGTGTGATCCGCCGTCGCCAATAAATAGTCAATGTGTCACTCGGAGTTATTGCTTATTTGCCACCAGCGAATCAGAAATGGCTCATCTAACAGATTAAAAGATACGAAAACCCACGGTCATGTTTAAGTTGTATTGTCTACAAAAGTGATATAATTATATAATTTAGTGAATACATTCCACTATTTGTTGGTGACGACACGACAGCGGGACACATTACAGGTATGAACATAATCTAACGTCCCACTATCAATATGGCAGCAACTATCAAATGATTAAAAAATTGAGAGTAAAGGTACAATTCCGCAGGTGACTGCAGTTTTATTTACCTGGAAACACACAGTTTACGGTTGGCTATCGTGGCCTGCGGAATCGCACCTCAAGAACTTGAAAGTGGAACTTAAGATTAGTGCGAAATCAATTACTTTTTAGAAGGCACGAACACAGTACATACCGCTGCAGTCATGGCTAACGATTATAATACACATTTTGCGGTACATTTTGTTTCTTCCCTAAATAAAGAAAAAACGCAATTCCCATGAAAATATGCATTTCTTTCAGAATATGAAGTATTTGAATTAGATTGGCGATTATGAAATGTGGTAGCTTCAATCAGAAACCTAGAGTATTGGCCACTCAGTATTTCACATTTATATGGGAAATTTCGCGTTTTGCATCTCTTATATTTAGCGAATTAAAGAAAATGTACACAATTAATATATTTCAGTTTTTAGTGATGTTTTAAATAAATAGATCATCCATTATCACCTCATCGGAGAATATGAAAATATTTTATATTCTGATTACAATTAACCCTCTGAGGAGTCCATAAGTTAAATGCAATATTATGCTTAGATCTATAATAGCAAAAATACCCAAGGAATAAAACATTACATCCTATAAGGAACAATAATATTAAATGCATTATCTGGCCATTGCTTGATACAATCGTTAGACACTATCAACAATAATGCCACGTTTACATTCATCCGATCGTGTCAGTCTAACGTTCAATATTATGTCTCACTTATACTAGCTACTGATCTCGCGTGCGCAGATATAACACAACAGGTACGTAAAACATGCTCAAATGCTTTATTCTGTTGACAAAAGAGTACGCCATCCAAGTCACACGGATCAATGTAAACGAGGCATATCGCAACCAACACTCAAACATTTCTTGGTGATCTTGCCCAATCTACAAAGCGTGTGGTATTCAATGCAGATAAATAGTTGAAATAACAATGGCCCAAAAGAATATAGTAAAGTGCATAAAATATTTGTGTCGATCCTAAGCAAAAGGTACGGTCCATTTCAATAAGAACGACTGTTCATTGCATTCTTATGCGAATAGCGCCTTATCGACTTAGACAGCGGTACCTTTTGCCTGGTTACGAAGCATTTCATTAAAGTTAAAATCTTACCATGAGCTGGTACTTGCGAACGTTCAGGGAAATAGAACATTATATATTATTGTCATGATGTTCTGAGGTCGACACACCTAGCGGGGCTTGATATCAGTATAATATACACAACTTAAATATTTACATCAGTAGGTATTTATATTTTAAAAACATCGACACTTTATATTTCATTGGTTATATAGGTAACCTAGCTCTACGTGAAGGTGTTCAAAATAAATACCGATTTATCAGAAGATAATATTCAATGCAGATATTTTAAGATAACAACAGGAATTATAGGTTTAATTCAAGCCCTGCCTAGCTGCCGACGAACCAAACTCTTCTTAACTCGAATATTAAATATTTAGGTATATACTAATACAAAGATTGCCATGATATTATTAGACTTTTAAACATGAATTCATGTAAAAAATTATTGCAATTAAAATGCTCATTCACAATAGAAACCTGATTCCATTCATTCTGTATAATTTATGATACACTTAAATTATGTACCAACATCAACATCAATATATATACATAATACACAGTATGAAAAGGTATCCTAAACAAGAAAATAGTTGTTATAAATATCACCATTTCTAAAGACTAAATAGTAAAATGGATTACAGTAAATGCACAAAAAATAGTTACTAAGTCTCATGAGTTTTTGTAAAAATAGTGTGGAGTATGCTAAACAATTTTTAAAGACGGTGCAGAAAGGTGAGTACTCCAATCTCCCGTCAAGGGAAATATACAGTTTGAAAACGTGGTTGTTCGCGAGTTTCTGGGCAATGGTCATTGTTTAACTCGGGCGCCTTTAGTTCTGCAAGATTGATAAATGGCATAGTTTCATAGCAATCTTAAGACCATTTTTGTTTCTGAGCTTTTTAGTACCAATCTTGATTATATCCTGTCATTAATACTTTTGGTGACTAGTATAAAAAACTTTCTAGGTAACACTTTTATAATTCTGTTTATCTTAGAACGCATATCCATCTACTTATTAGAGCATTGAACCAAGAGTAGAAAATACAGTTATATCAAGTATGAACGTGAACGACATATTTCGTTGGGAGGAATTTGTGAATTTTGGAAACAAGTAGCGACATTTAATATTAAAATTGCTAAAAACATGCTGACTAAAATATACTAACGTAACTGAAGTCAAGTTATTCAATTGAATGATGTACTGGTTATTTAGAACATTTGAACTCATTCAAATATAACATTTCAGCCATGAAACGGATTCTAGTTGGAAAATAGTTCAGACAAGTTACTCAAACTAAAATGAAACGTACAATTTTACAGTCAACCTGCGTACAAACCTAGATAGAATACATACTACTATCGTATGTAGACTTGTATCACTCACTGCATTTATGCTTTATATGTATCACTTCGAGCATACTATTACGAACCTTATTCTCACAGATATAGAGTACATTTCACAATGAAGACTATAACACTTTATCATATCAACGTTCAACATGCTATGTACACTGACAGTATACAATAATAAGCATCCTTATTTTGAAAAGTGTAAAGTTAAACAGTATGTCAACAATTTTAAAATATAAGTAGTACTTTAAAACAGCGTGCTATTTAGTAAAAACGTGTTATTTAACTTATAGTTTATATATTAACAAGTATAGTGTTGTTGAAGTTTTTTTTGTTATAACAGTGGTGGGTATTTTATATATTTAATTGAAACTTTGACACAAACTTTAAGGGCTAACCTCGTGCGGCATGCAGGTTAGAGTTGGCTCTAAAATATTGCCGCCACTGTTACACCAAATAAATAACTATGTAAATACATACATAGTTATAGTATCCCTTCTGTTATATTTAAAATTTAGAACAATTTAAAAACCCTTTCCGGTAGGTGTCGGAGGCTGTACATATTTATAACGACAACTCTCTATGCCGAGTAACAAGTGTTAGTCAGGAATCTTATAAAAATGTGTCATAACAACAGTTTACACTATAACATAATTTTGGTCCGGGCGCCATTTGTAGCACAGAGGAATTCAAAGTCATGTTACATACTTTTAAGGCATGTAATGCTGAATGTACACATATTTAAACTAATTATACTTTAATTTACAAGTCTATTAGATAAACATGGTGGTAGCATAAAATTAAGTGCTATTGAAAGTATAGTGAAAACGAATTGTAGGCCTAGAGGGCAATATTAAGAGAACCTGACTATTCATACTTTGTCGGTGTCAATTAGGACGGTTTCTAATTGCATCTTTATAACAAAAGCGCCTTATTGAGACCGGCATAAGGGCCCGTTTGTTTGGCAACGATTCTATTTGAGATGACTTCACTTGGTGCGTTGTCACTTTATACTAAAATGGCGTCCGGCCAGTGTGAGAACGTCGTAACTCTCAAACCTCTAATCTACCTCAAATATTTAAATGTATATGTCAACAACAAGATTTCAAGTTCCAAAACATCTAGTGTAACAACGTTATATTCACTATAGACCGCTCCGTCGTAGACATTTGGCTACTAGCATATGATTTTTGATTTCTTAAATATAATCGCCCGCCTCGCTATTGTATAATGACTCTTAACGTTAGGTCATAAAATCGATATTTGATTGAGATTGACTTACGGTAAATAGCTGCATTCTAATGTAGATTTGAGTGAAGCTCATGACTTATAAGTAGGTGTTATATTATAAAAATTAAATCAGCTGCCTTTAAAAATACTGTTCATTAAATTATTTGAAGTAATAAAATAGAGATCATTTTCTGGAATGTTCAATTTTGTTTGTACTTTCTCGAGTGGTGGATGTTATTTGATTTTTAATCGTTTTGTTAATAAAATAATTACGATGGCCCCTGTTAAGTACATTGCGGTGATTAACATTTACTTATACATAATACAAAAATAGTTTAAAGCACAGTATTAAGTTCATTAAAACAATTTTAGAATCATTTATGAGGGAATGTACATTGCGTAACTTTTGACACAAATTGTCTATAAAGTTAGTTTTACCTTTAGTTATGTAACTATGCAATTTTACATACAGTTACATTAAATATTTTCCATTATAACATGTAAGTACAGTTGTTTACATACATTAACAAGTAGCTTGTCCGTAACTAACCGAGGTACTTTATTATATAAACCTATGAATAACGGGTTGAGATATACATCATTTAACTATGTGGCAGTGCCCATCGGGATCTAGATGATATATTCATTAATATTTACTATGTGATTACTTGATAACATGCGTGTATCATATCACATATGTCTCAGTTGTGTTGGACATTGCCACAATGAGATAAGAATCGATATGAAAACTGTGGCTGATCCACGTTTAAAATAAAAGTATTTTGAACACTTTCAAACACAATTCGTTAATTATTTCCCAAGACAATCGTGTTTTTAATATATATTTATTCATGTACACTGTCAACGAAGCTGGCTAGTAGACGCAGCATTTAGTCCGATTGTCTGGATTAGTTTGTGTATTGATAGTAAAAAGCATGACTGTAATCTGGCAACGAGAACGAAATAATGAACGGTGGTTCGCTTTCCATACAAAGCGTTATTTGACATTCGCAAGCTAACGGTGATATTTGAAGAAACTTTCATAAATTGGCTTGCCATTTGCGCCAAATTCTCCCTTTCCTAGAATAGAATAAACTAGTGTGAACTAGAATAATTTGAGAAATTCGTTTGGGAAAACAATTTTTCTCACGTTAAAATATCACGCCGCTAGCCTGCGAATGTCAAATAACGTTTTGAATGAAAAGCGAACCACCTTAACATAAACTGTAGGAAAATTATAGTATTAATAAGCCCAATTCACAGACGTTCATTAAATGTAATGTATCGAGGCATATTAGCTGTCCTTTGCCGGAAGAAAGTCATATAGTGAAATTTACTTTGACACTATTAGGGATGTTTATTGAGTCAATACAACCCATTATAATTTTTATTACAAGCTTTTAATTATCTTGCAATATATGTTTGTGCGGGTGGAATCTTGCAACTGAATTGAAGCAGATATCATCAACCGATTGAGCTGAAATTTTGGGTAAAAGTATAGTTTGAATGACAACTCAATATTATGGTACTATCGACTTGATCTGATGATTGAGACAGAAGGTGGCCATGGGAATTCAGTACTTAACCGATGTATCCCCGTTGAGTTTGGGCTCGTTAGAATCGTCTCAATGAGTAAGTAGTTGATGACAATATACAGAAAAGTATAGTCGGCTATAATAGTACATTATTGGCGTGGCCGGGAAGGAGACAACTGCAGGCTGAGTATTTATAATCCGAAAGTTTAATTATAATCCGAAGCCTGCAATTGCCATTCCGGCTGGGGCTAATATAGTGCCTTTCTCAAAAATGGGGGCATAAAAAATACTAAATTTATATAAACTTTAAATATCGTTGCACAACGTGAAAATATTGACGATTTCCCGCCGTTTTTTTTAAAACAGAATCGCAAGTGTATTTTTCCACCAATAAAACGCAAACTATTTGAGACGCATACAAAAACGTCGTGTTTGCAACAGAAAAATTCGAGTTGAATTGGCTGAATACGAGCTGTGCCGTCTTTTAGATGCCAGTTTCTACTTTTTTTTAAATTAGGTACTCGACAAATAAAGGAATTTATATATTTAACATACCAGGCGGCCTGCAATTTTTTTTATTTAGATCTGACCTTAAAATATACACTTTACCTCTCAATATGTAGCGAGTTATGTTCACTTTGCGGGCCATTTTTGAGAAAAAGTTTATACCAAAAATTTATTATTTGACAGAAACTTGTTACTTGTGTAATGTTAATCATACATTTTTATTAAAAGGACAGCGTATATCGCATCTCGACATTACAGAACGTGCGTTTAGTGAGCCGCAGTACCAGGAGCGCAGAAGTGCATCGGCAGTTAGGACAGGCGGCAGTCTCAGGAGCGCGAGACGTGTGGCGCGGCGCGCGCGGGTCAGAAGTAGATGACCTCCTCCTCGCCCGGCGCGGCCGGCGCGTCCGGCGTGCGCGCGCGGAACTTGTCCGGCAGCCGCGGGTACGTGTTCGTTCTGCAAGGGGACGGTTCATCATCATCATCATATCAGCCGAAACACGTCCACTGCTGGACATAGGCCTCCCCCAAACAGTGCCACAATGACCGGTCCCGCGCCACCCGCATCCAGCGGACTCCCGCGACCTTTACCAGTGAGGTACCTGGTGAGGTACGGTTCGTTGGTACCAATTGCTCATAACTTTGAACAATTTTGAGGCCGAGCAAAACTACGTGTGCTACGCCGTAGCGCTTAGCGTCTTTTCTGTAGCGAAAATCGCTCGTACAGGCTCATATAAATAAATACATGTTTGGGGAGAATCTTACACAAATCGACCTAGTCCCAAACCAAGTAAGAAAGTAAGTAGGTCTTTATTTGCAATAAAGCTTGTAATATGGGTAATAGACGACGATATACATACTTACATACATACATAATCACTGGCGTTGACGAAGTCGAGCATTCAGAATGTTATATAAACACTTTCAGTGCCGGAAACCCGCTAGGTGGTAGGTGGGCGTTCTGCTAGTAGGCGCTTTCTTGTACATACAATCTAAACTAATCCAAATTGATCGTTGTGAACTAATCATACAAGCAGGGATCCAAAACAAAAAAAAACCCATAAGTTGGACAATGCATTAAGTCTGCCTTTTGTGCTATTAGTTGTTTTACGCAGATTAATTAAATAAATCAACACAATGAGTCCTCAAATTAATAGAGAAGGGGTCGCCAAACTACGGCCCGCGGGCCAAGTTCGGCCCTCGAGCCCTTCTAATCCGGCCAGCGGAAAGAAAGCGGAGAGTCCGGCCCGCGATAGCAATGGGGTATGGCTGGTCATTCCCAGCCATGAAACCAAAGTTGCCCATGCGTCAAAAAGGTTGAAGACCCCTGCAATAGACGGTTGGCGACGCGCTTTTCTTCTGCAAGCGTGTTTGCCACCGTCGTAGTATAAACAAAAAGTTTTTTCACACCCTTCATTCGGAAAAGTAAGTTTTGCTCCACCTCCACGACGAGAGGGATCAAAATGCTACTTTTCTGTTTTTAATTTATTCATTGGCATGTAGCATTCACGCAATGTGCCAATGGGACACAAATGTTAATATAATAATCGATTATAATTTCATCGTAATCGATTAAAAACGAACATATTTTAAGTTTTAACTTTAACAAAGTTACATGAAAATTTATGAATTTTTGGTAATATTCTTAAAATTTGTAATAAAAATCAAGAAAATTTGTTAAAACTTGTTAAGTAAATTAAATAGCATCTTTTTTAAATTTCTTCATAGTCATTGTGAAAAATAGTATGTGTCGCTCGGGAGCCAAATTATCTTCGCCTCGGGCGTTAACCTTTGAATCGCTCACTACGCTCAGGATCCCACGTTAGAATCCCTCGCTCTCTTCGCTACGTTCAGGATTCAATACACCGCCCTCGCCGTAAATACACTATTTTGCTCCCTTGTGACATAAATAACTATTGTCAAATATTGTACGTGTCGTTCTGACCTGGTAGCTTTGTTGTTAGGCGGCGCCTGCGACGGCAGCGGCGCCGGCGAGCTGCCCGTGCGCGTGTGGTGGATCACCAGCCCCGAGCCCGACACGTGCTGCCGAGTGCGGACACATGCTGTCTCATTCATACATCATAATAGTTATAAATAAATAAACAATATTAGGGGACAGTCGGACACCAATCTAGTCCCATAGTAAGCTCAATAAGGCTTGTAGACAACGATATATTTGATAGATATACAAACTAAAAATGCATAGAAAATATCCAACAAATATTCATGCTCATCACACAAATATTTGTAATTACCGGGATTCAAACCCAGGACCTAACTGGTCGTCAAACATACACACATACATACATACATATACATGCTTGGGAACTTGTATCATAGTGCGCTGTTTGTATATTGTGAGCTGTGCTGCAGGAATTGCATAATCAAGTGCAAAGTAAAGTGTTTATCTATACACAGACGTATCTTGGCCCGGTAGTATTCATGAGGGCGACAATAAAGGTATTAGACAAAATATGTTTTTTTTTATGCTTCCCGAATAAATTAGTGAATACATCTTAAAAAACTTTAATTCTTAAAATTGCGTGTGCGGCACGTCTGCGTCTACGTCTGCGTGCACGTCTACGCAGACGCATCCGGTGTGTCATGTCGTATGAGGATTCATACATTACAACGCAGCGGTGTACGTGCTGCACACGCAGTCGGTGTGGCTCGGCCTTTAATATGTACATTATTTTAGCCTTATATCTTAACAATACCATTGCTGGGCAAGAGTTTTATTGTATAATTAATTTGGACGACTTCTAAATTTCAGTTTTTTTTTCTTTTAGCCGTATTTGATATTACATGATGCTCTTTTTACTTTAAAAAGTCCTTTACCCAGCAGTGGCATTTAGGCTGCATCAACAACGAATCAGTGCGTCTAGAAGAAATACGTTCTATGACATTAAAAGCTTAACAGATAAAATGGTTGTAGATAGACACCTACGTACCTACGCGATAGAAGGCTTACATACGTATTAACAGGGCCATGTTTCGGGTTAGAAAATTGAGCATTAGCAAACGAAAACACCTATGGAAAGGCTGCATTTCACTGCCTAATAAACAAAGCTGTAGAAGCACCTTTCACATTCCCACGAGATTCTACAAATGGTGATTTCATAAAGCAAAATAATGAGTAACCGGATTGATTTATCGATACCATCGACATGACTAAAGTGGCCGTCAATGGGATTTGCTAACTATGTAAACAAACCGCCATGTTGAAATTCACGGCCACTTTAGGGATAACATGTCAGTTGCTTGTATTTCAGACGGTATGTGGATGACTTACCTTTCATCTAGATTCTCGTAAAAATGTGAAGATATCATGGCTCGTATTAATTCGTATCGTGTTGTTTTCGCAACTAACATCAAATCGCAGTGCAGACTTATAAGCCAATCAGTTTTAGTGTTTCCACGGAACCCGAATAGTTGTACAGTACAATTGACAACATTTCATATTTTCATGTAGGCAATTTTATGATTTAGTTCGCTAGAAAATGTTTTTTTAAGCGACACGTGTTTTTTTATTTGTCCTTAGTTGTAATTTTCATTCAAAACTATCAAATTGAAAAGTAGCGAATTCCAAAAGGTTGTAAGTAAATTATGACGTCAATACTACGACTCTGTATGGCAGTTTGGACACCTTTCATATGGCAGCCATAATACTGACGTCACACACGGTGAAAACCACTTTTATACGTTTTCGCGATTTTCTTAAACGCGAGCAGGAAAAAAACACAGAAAACTACTTTATTACGTTCAGATAACATAATTACCGAAATGGTTTTCGATTTAGGCGTCATTACATATTTTGAAATATTGTCAATTATTACAATATCATTCTTAAATAACAAAACATAATAGTATAAGAATAGAGGGACATAGAAAAAGGGAGTCTTTAGTCAGGAGCACATTTTTGTCTATTAAAATATGTAGACTGTCTTGTGAAGAAAATTAACTGGTGTCATGAAACTCTATTAAATGTTTTCGTTCGCTTATTTAAGTACGATAACAGAGGGCAACATAAACAAAGATTTATATACAGCATGTATCAGAACGAAAGGCCAAGCTGATACCTGGTTGATGGTAAAGTTAAGTATGTTGCTGCGGAGGAACTTGTGGATATGATCCTTGTTTACGGAGAGTTTAGGAGTAACGGGAATGCCGATGCCGCGCTTCGTCTGTACGCGGAGAGGTTTCCCGCACGAAGGCAACCCAACAACGCCCGTGTGATCGTCAATGCGATTATCTGTCTACGAAATAACAACCCGCCGGTGCCGATTAACCGAGGAGCGCCTAAACGACCTCACGTGAGAGAGGAAGACCAGGTATTGGACCATTTTCACAA
Organism: Epinotia demarniana; assembly: GCA_945867215.1. Lineage (NCBI taxonomy): Eukaryota > Metazoa > Arthropoda > Insecta > Lepidoptera > Tortricidae > Epinotia > Epinotia demarniana. The sequence goes on along the minus strand of OX244261.1, from coordinate 37,332,143 downwards.
CCAACCGGGTTCTAGTACGAGACGTGCAGGACTCATTTTAGGCATGAGTCACCCGCCGTCTGCATACTGCATAACATTATCATCACATTTATGATATTTTTGTAATTTTATTAGTTTGTCATCGATAAGATTGTAAATAAATAATACAGGAGGTTATAAAATACTGGTATTTTTTTATTTTTTTCACTACTATAAAAAGATGCTAAATTTACATAATCCAGGCACCATAATCATTTTTATGGTATATACATTAATGGGTCTCTTTCTTGGCCTTTTGTTCTGATACATACTGTATAATAATTTCCATGTATGGGAACTAAATTATAAAAAACTCAAGTCAGGACTGGATATGAAGTCTTAGTTAATGTTGAAAGAAAATAACTTGATGTGTACATGTTTTTACACGTTTTTAATATTTTTAAAGTATTTTGACTGTTGCCAAAAGGGTTTAATCCTAGTATAAGGTATATAGTTAGATACATAACATCTTAAATACAGCTACAGGACTACAATTATTCGGGTATCTCGAAGGGAAAAGGGTGTATTTAATAATACGACAGCGGTGAATTTGGAAGACACAACTACTAAGGTCGACATCAATTGCGTACTTACAAAACAAAATTTGATGTTAAAATACGTTTGGATACTCGAAGTCCTGAAAAATCAACCATTTGATCTGTTTTTTATATGGACTGTCATCGGGATTGGTGACAAGCAATTTCGAACTGTATCCGGGTAAGTATAACGTGTATGTTACCTCGCTCGGGGACTCGTGCAGGCGGTGGTACCCGGACGGCGGTTGTTGTGACTTCCCGCTCGCTAGCTTCAGTGGTAGCTGTTGTTTTATCACCATTTGCTGGAGAAAAAAGGGTGAGTTATTAATACTGAATTGCCTTATGATCTATATGTGAATGGAAGTATGTTGGAGTCGGAATTGAATCTCTGATAGTTTGCTTTGTAGGCAGTTTCTACTAAACTCACTCAAGTAACTAAGTTAAAAGTTAACATCAATTTGGATAGATATGTAAATGTAAGTCAAAAATTAGTTCAATAATTATAAATGTGTGACCGCAAACCATTATTATAACCATTTTTATTTCCAATAAATACGCGAGGAGGATGATGATTTCCAATAATAATAAGTAGTTCATCCTTTGTTAGTTAGTTTAACAGTCGACATTGCACGTAGTCTTGAGGATTTCCGTGTCGTGGGAAGGTATGTAAATAATAGTACATTACTACAGAGGCCGGGAAGTAAGTGGCAACCCCTTTTCACGCCGAGGTATTTATAGGGCTTTTCTCAAACTGCAATTAAATAAATAAAAAAACTCCAAGAAATCAAACTTTAATTTTCATGCCGTGATCCTGTGCCACAAATTATGGAACGGAAATCAAAAAAGGCCATCTTTGAGGCCTGGGCTTCAATTTTGTATTAAATGCCCTTACAGGTCTCTCGTCTCGCTGCGCTCGAAACGTGACACTTCGAAGCCCATTATGAAGAACATAACGTCAATATTTCATTGCATGTTAGAGAAAATAGCGCTGAGATGGAACCGTTTCGTGGCAATGTTTTTTTTGTATATTTTTATTAATGTTCATGTATGTGTTGTTTGTTGTCATGAATAAATGTTATTCTATTCTATTCTAAAATGAATTTTATCGTGCATGTACGCCGTAATGGCACTTTTTGTTATGTCGGGGATTAGTGGTGTCTGCATCTATGTCCGTTGTTGTACTCGTGAAGAGTGCGGTGTACAGTAATGTAGTGTAGTGTAGTGTAGTAGGGCAGTGTAGTATGTATGCACGTACGGCGGCGGTGGCGGTGGCGGTGGCGCGGCTCTCGTTCTGCGCGGACAGCAGCTGCGGGGGCGGCGCGCGCGGGGCCGGCGCGCCCTCGGAGCCCGTCGAGCCGCGGCTGTCTGTAGTGTAGTGTAGTGTAGTGTAGTGTAGTGTAGTAGGGCAGTGTAGTATGTATGCACGTACGGCGGCGGTGGCGGTGGCGGTGGCGCGGCTCTTGTTCTGCGCGGACAGCAGCTGCGGGGGCGGCGCGCGCGGAGCCGGCGCGCCCTCGGAGCCCGTCGAGCCGCGGCTGTCTGTAGTGTAGTGTAGTGTAGTGTAGTGTAGTGTAGTAGGGCAGTGTAGTATGTATGCACGTACGGCGGCGGTGGCGGTGGCGGTGGCGGTGGCGCGGCTCTCGTTCTGCGCGGACAGCAGCTGCGGGGGCGGCGCGCGCGGGGCCGGCGCGCCCTCGGAGCCCGTCGAGCCGCGGCTGTCTGTAGTGTAGTGTAGTGTAGTGTAGTGTAGTAGGGCAGTGTAGTATGTATGCACGTACGGCGGCGGTGGCGGTGGCGGTGGCGGTGGCGCGGCTCTCGTTCTGCGCGGACAGCAGCTGCGGGGGCGGCGCGCGCGGGGCCGGCGCGCCCTCGGAGCCCGTCGAGCCGCGGCTGTCTGTAGTGTAGTGTAGTGTAGTGTAGTGTAGTAGGGCAGTGTAGTATGTATGCACGTACGGCGGCGGTGGCGGTGGCGGTGGCGCGGCTCTTGTTCTGCGCGGACAGCAGCTGCGGGGGCGGCGCGCGCGGAGCCGGCGCGCCCTCGGAGCCCGTCGAGCCGCGGCTGTCTGTAGTGTAGTGTAGTGTAGTGTAGTGTAATGTAGTGTAGTGTAGTAGGGCAGTGTAGTATGTATGCACGTACGGCGGCGGTGGCGGTGGCGGTGGCGCGGCTCTCGTTCTGCGCGGACAGCAGCTGCGGGGGCGGCGCGCGCGGGGCCGGCGCGCCCTCGGAGCCCGTCGAGCCGCGGCTGTCTGTAGTGTAGTGTAGTGTAGTGTAGTAGGGCAGTGTAGTATGTATGCACGTACGGCGGCGGTGGCGGTGGCGGTGGCGGTGGCGCGGCTCTCGTTCTGCGCGGACAGCAGCTGCGGGGGCGGCGCGCGCGGGGCCGGCGCGCCCTCGGAGCCCGTCGAGCCGCGGCTGTCTGTAGTGTAGTGTAGTGTAGTGTAGTGTAGTGTAGTGTAGTGTAGTAGGGCAGTGTAGTATGTATGCACGTACGGCGGCGGTGGCGGTGGCGGTGGCGCGGCTCTCGTTCTGCGCGGACAGCAGCTGCGGGGGCGGCGCGCGCGGGGCCGGCGCGCCCTCGGAGCCCGTCGAGCCGCGGCTGTCTGTAGTGTAGTGTAGTGTAGTGTAGTGTAGTGTAGTGTAGTAGGGCAGTGTAGTATGTATGCACGTACGGCGGCGGTGGCGGTGGCGGTGGCGCGGCTCTCGTTCTGCGCGGACAGCAGCTGCGGGGGCGGCGCGCGCGGGGCCGGCGCGCCCTCGGAGCCCGTCGAGCCGCGGCTGTCTGTAGTGTAGTGTAGTGTAGTGTAGTGTAGTGTAGTGTAGTGTAGTAGGGCAGTGTAGTATGTATGCACGTACGGCGGCGGTGGCGGTGGCGGTGGCGCGGCTCTCGTTCTGCGCGGACAGCAGCTGCGGGGGCGGCGCGCGCGGGGCCGGCGCGCCCTCGGAGCCCGTCGAGCCGCGGCTGTCTGTAGTGTAGTGTAGTGTAGTGTAGTGTAGTGTAGTGTAGTGTAGTAGGGCAGTGTAGTATGTATGCACGTACGGCGGCGGTGGCGGTGGCGGTGGCGCGGCTCTCGTTCTGCGCGGACAGCAGCTGCGGGGGCGGCGCGCGCGGGGCCGGCGCGCCCTCGGAGCCCGTCGAGCCGCGGCTGTCTGTAGTGTAGTGTAGTGTAGTGTAGTGTAGTAGGGCAGTGTAGTATGTATGCACGTACGGCGGCGGTGGCGGTGGCGGTGGCGCGGCTCTCGTTCTGCGCGGACAGCAGCTGCGGGGGCGGCGCGCGCGGGGCCGGCGCGCCCTCGGAGCCCGTCGAGCCGCGGCTGTCTGTAGTGTAGTGTAGTGTAGTGTAGTGTAGTGTAGTGTAGTGTAGTAGGGCAGTGTAGTATGTATGCACGTACGGCGGCGGTGGCGGTGGCGGTGGCGCGGCTCTCGTTCTGCGCGGACAGCAGCTGCGGGGGCGGCGCGCGCGGGGCCGGCGCGCCCTCGGAGCCCGTCGAGCCGCGGCTGTCTGTAGTGTAGTGTAGTGTAGCGTAGTGTAGTGTAGTGTAGTGTAGTGTAGTGTAGTAGGCCAGTGTAGTATGTATGCACGTACGGCGGCGGTGGCGGTGGCGGTGGCGCGGCTCTCGTTCTGCGCGGACAGCAGCTGCGGGGGCGGCGCGCGCGGGGCCGGCGCGCCCTCGGAGCCCGTCGAGCCGCGGCTGTCTGTAGTGTAGTGTAGTGTAGTGTAGTGTAGTGTAGTGTAGTGTAGTGTAGTAGGGCAGTGTAGTATGTATGCACGTACGGCGGCGGTGGCGGTGGCGGTGGCGCGGCTCTCGTTCTGCGCGGACAGCAGCTGCGGGGGCGGCGCGCGCGGGGCCGGCGCGCCCTCGGAGCCCGTCGAGCCGCGGCTGTCTGTAGTGTAGTGTAGTGTAGTGTAGTGTAGTGTAGTGTAGTGTAGTGTAGTAGGGCAGTGTAGTATATATGCACGTACGGCGGCGGTGGCGGTGGCGGTGGCGCGGCTCTCGTTCTGCGCGGACAGCAGCTGCGGGGGCGGCGCGCGCGGGGCCGGCGCGCCCTCGGAGCCCGTCGAGCCGCGGCTGTCTGTAGTGTAGTGTAGTGTAGTGTAGTGTAGTGTAGTGTAGTGTAGTGTAGTGTAGTGTAGTAGGGCAGTGTAGTATGTATGCACGTACGGCGGCGGTGGCGGTGGCGGTGGCGCGGCTCTCGTTCTGCGCGGACAGCAGCTGCGGGGGCGGCGCGCGCGGAGCCGGCGCGCCCTCGGAGCCCGTCGAGCCGCGGCTGTCTGTAGTGTAGTGTAGTGTAGTGTAGTGTAGTGTAGTGTAGTGTAGTGTAGTGTAGTGTAGTGTAGTGTAGTAGGGCAGTGTAGTATGTATGCACGTACGGCGGCGGTGGCGGTGGCGGTGGCGCGGCTCTCGTTCTGCGCGGACAGCAGCTGCGGGGGCGGCGCGCGCGGAGCCGGCGCGCCCTCGGAGCCCGTCGAGCCGCGGCTGTCTGTAGTGTAGTGTAGTGTAGTGTAGTGTAGTGTAGTGTAGTGTAGTGTAGTGTAGTGTAGTGTAGTAGGGCAGTGTAGTATGTATGCACGTACGGCGGCGGTGGCGGTGGCGGTGGCGCGGCTCTCGTTCTGCGCGGACAGCAGCTGCGGGGGCGGCGCGCGCGGAGCCGGCGCGCCCTCGGAGCCCGTCGAGCCGCGGCTGTCTGTAGTGTAGTGTAGTGTAGTGTAGTGTAGTGTAGTGTAGTGTAGTGTAGTGTAGTGTAGTGTAGTGTAGTAGGGCAGTGTAGTATGTATGCACGTACGGCGGCGGTGGCGGTGGCGGTGGCGCGGCTCTCGTTCTGCGCGGACAGCAGCTGCGGGGGCGGCGCGCGCGGGGCCGGCGCGCCCTCGGAGCCCGTCGAGCCGCGGCTGTCTGCCCACACATACATCATCATACTCATCATCGCCGTCATAATAGCCGCTGCACATAGGCCTCCCCAAAGAGTGCCACAATGACCGACTGCGAGTCGGACTCGCTCACGAAGGGTTCGGTACCGTTATCTTTGTAAACGGTAAAATCACATTTGTTGTGTGGCAACCCCCTTATATATTTATTTATTTTATTCATTTATTTATTTAATTAAGAAACAAACAGTCTCATATGGTTACATTTGAATACAGTAAAAAGTACTAAATTATGGACTTACAGTTTCCTTAATCAGAATATTTAAACCTAAACAATAAACATTAAGAAGATTAAAAGTTTTGAGTTATTGAGATGCATCGTTAATAATACAAACATTGCCAGAAAATTTATAGTTATGATATATATTTTTTCTATTATAGTTGTTGAATACATTGTAAAGATATTGTTGTATTTATGTTATTCTGTTTTTCAGTATTTGTTGTTATACTAGCAACAGAAATATGTCATCTGTGAAAATTTCAACGTTTTAACTATCACGGTTCATGAGATACAGCCTGGTAAACAGACGGACGGACGGACAGCGCAGCCTTAGCAATAGGGTCCCATTTTTACCCTTTGGATACAGAACCCTAAAAATTGCGTCCGAATCACAAGGTCTACATTTTCAAGCGAGGCGACCGTATCATTTAGAGTATCGTATGAAAGGACTGCATATGAAACATGTCACAAAAACCTTTTCAAACGTTTACCTCCGAAGTTTATACAGCTGCTTATGTAGCATATTTACCCCCAGTTTTAAGAAGACCTTATTTCAGCCAGTACTCGTATTGTCAAATAAAAACATTTATAGAGTTATAAAATTTTTATGTAACATTTGATGCAACACATCTTTAATGAACCGAGCCTTAAGTCTTGGATTGGCTGACACAAATTTAAGTTCGACTCCGCCGCGCTTTATTTAAAGCCATTTTTTTCTGAAACTAGACACACCAAGGCAAGTGTTATATCATTTTCGGATAAATAAAGGATGAGTAATCTATTTTACGAACCAAAATAATACATTTTGGAACAAAAAAAATAAAATAAAGGAGAAAAACATATACAGCGTAAGTAATTTTTATTCAATATTACTATTTTTTTTAACTACATAAGATACATAAAAACAAAAAATACGGCCATAAAGCCACATTAATTCGGTTTTAGAAAATATATCATTTTGTATATAAATATGTTAACAGACCGGAAATAAAAAAATATGCGTGAGTCAGGGCGACCTTAATGCATGTGTCGTCCGTGAAGGAAATGAAGGTACAGTTTTAAAATACGATAGTTGTCAATTATATGTGATTACTTTGGGTGTTTCGGTATTTAACATGAAATATTTTAAATGAGACTACGCCCTGTCAATTAATTATATATCATACTAGCTTTTGCCCGCGGCTTCGCCCGCGTAGTAAAAGTAATTTTCCAATAATTGTTGAATTGCTAACTACTACTACTAACTTCCCCTACGAATAACCCTTCGTCATAACCCATTATGGTAAATTAATTTTTATTTACTATTATATTTATGCCCGTGTGGTGGCGGGTTAGAATTTCACCACCCTCTTTCTTCCCGTGTGTGTCGTAAAAGTCGTTTAAGAGAGCAGGGTTGAAGTGTGTTGTGGGTGATGGGCTAACAACCTACGCAATATCACTTTTTGTCGATCTTTTATACCCACATTTATGCTAAAAGTGGCGCTGGAACATAAAGTTCATGTGCTCTGCCTGCCCCTTTTGGGAATAAATGCGTGAATGTATGTATGTATGTACGTATTTCTGTTATTAAATTTACAATCACATTAATGAGAATCTGTCCTCTGGAATAAAAGCTACTTTACGTTCATCAACATTAATGTTGAAATACCAAAATATCTCCACGAATGTCAAATTTGTGGCCTGGATATTGCTATAGGCTTGTTTCCTAAGATTTTTTTTCCATGCTTTTCGAACCAGTATTTAACATAAATACCCAAAATTTTGTTTTAATTTAACGGCGGCCAAAATGCTTAACTTATTAAAAATAAGCAGATCTTCGTGCAGCACCTTGAATGCACTTATTACGGATGCAGGCACTTTCACAATGTCTCCTACCCTCCCGTCCCGCCGCGCCGCCCGCTCTCGCCTAGGTACCGATTGCTGACGATCGAGATGGCACCAAATACAAACTTTAAAACCTATAACCCTATATAACGCGGGTCTCGTTCCATACCTCAAAAGCAAAAATAGAACCCTTATTTATAGGATCACGTGTGGCTGTCTGTCAGTCCGTCTGTTACAACCGATTTGCTACGAAAAAAACTGGACCGATTGAATTGCAATTTGGCACAAATATTTTCATGAATTTTCATGTCCACAACATAATATTTCAAAATCTATGTGATTTTCGTAATTAACGTCCCAAAAAACCGTAATAACAACGCCCATATTGATATTTAGACGCCATGTTGGAATGTAAAATCGTTGTTGTTTTCCTAATCAGCGACCCGATAAACCATAGAAACAATAGATGCCGATGTTGATTTTCAGATTTGTCACCACATGTCTCCTTTTAGGGGTTGAATTCTCAAAAAACCGGAAACACTTGTTTACTCATTTATCGTAAGGAATTATCGTGTGAATTCTCGAATAAAATTGTCTTTCTAATCTTTTTTCTCCATACAAACTTTGGACCTCCTATTTAACCCCTTTAGGTGTAATTATTTCCAAAACGCTGAAAGCACTTTATTTGTAAATGAATAAGTAATCTGTCCACAAAGTTTTAAGTACGTAGTAGCTAAAAATAAGTTTCCCTTATACAAAATTTGGACCCTCATTTGACCCTCTTAGGGGTGGAATTTTATAAAACGCTGAATTTTTTTTTGTATCTTAATAAGTTATCTTCCTACAAATTCTCAAGTCTCTAGTTCAATAAATAATGTTTCCCCTCCACGAACATTGTATCCCTATTTAACCCCCTTAGGGGAAGAACTTTATTAAACGCTGAAAGTACTTTTTTGTATCTTAATAATAATATTCCTACAAAGTTTCAAGTCTCTGGTACAAAAAAATATGTTTGTCCCATACAAACTTTGCACCCCAACTTAATCCCCTTAGGGATAGATTTTCCAAAAATCCCGTCTTATCCCTTGCCTACGTCATAAAATGAAGTTCTGGTGTAAATTTCAAGTTTCTAGTCCCAGTAGCTTGGAATACGAACTTTGCACCCCTATTTTACCCCCTTAGGGGTGGTATTTTATATAACGCTGAAAATACTTTCTTTTGTATCCTAATAAGTAAAATACCTACCAAGTTTCAAGTCTCTAGTTCAATAAATAATGTTTCCCTTATACAAACATTGCACCCCTAATAAACCCCCTTAGTGGTAGAATTTTCTATAACGCTGAAAGAACTTTTTTTGTATCTTTATAAGTAATATCCCTACAAAGTTTCAAGTCTCTAGTACAAAAAATCATATTTCTCCCATACAAACTTTGCACCCCTTTTTAAACCCCTTTGGGATAGGATTTCCAAAAGTCCCGTCTTATCCCTTGCCTACGTCATATATATAAGGAAGTTCTGGTGTAAATTTCAAGTTTGTAGTCCCAGTAGTTTTGAATACAAACTTTGCACCCCTATTTAATCTCTTCAGGGGTGGAATTTTAAAAACGCTAAGGAAATTTTTATTTGTATCTTAATAAGTAATCTTTCTACAAAGTTTCAAGTCTCTAGTTCAATAAATAATGTTTACCTCATACAAACATTGCACCCCTATTTGACCCCCTTAGGGGTAGAATTTTTTAAAAAGCTGAAAGAACTTTTTTGAATCTTAATAAGTAATCTTCCTACAAAGTTTCAAGACTAATACAAAAAATAATGTTACTTCCATACAAACTTTGCACCCCTATTTAACACCCTTTGGGACAGAATTTCCAAAAATCCCGTCTTATCCCTTGCTTATGTCATTAAAGAAGAATCTGGTGTAAATTTCAAGTTTCTAGACACAGTAGTTTTTAATTCAAACTTTGCACCCCTATTTAACCCCCTTAGGGGTAGAATTTTATAAAACGCCGATAGTACTTTTTTGGTATCAATAAGTAATCATCCTACAAAGTTTAAAGTCTCCAGTTCAATAAATAATGTTCCCCCACACAAACTTTGGACCCCCATTTCACCCCCTTAGGGATAGCATTTCCAAAAATCCTGTTTTATCTCCTGCCTACGTCATAAAAAGAAGTTCTGGTGTAATTTTCATGTTCCTAGTCCCAGTCTCCCAGTAGTTTTGAATACAAAATTTGCAGCCCTATTTAATCCCCTTAGGGGTGGAATTTTATGAAACGCTGAAGATTTTTTGTTTGTATCCTAATAAGCAATCTTCCTACAAAGTTTCAATTCTCTAGTTCAATAAATAATGTTTACCCCATACAAACATTGCACCCCTATTTGACCCCCTTTAGGGGTGGAATTTTCTAAAACACTGAAAGAACTTTTTTGTATCTTAATAAGTAATATCCCTACAAAGTTTCTAGTCTCTAGTACAAAAAATAATATTTCACCCATACAAACTTTGCACCCCTATTTAACACCCTTAGGGATAGAATTTCCAAAAATCCCGTCTTATCCCTTGCCGACGTCATAAAAGGAAGGTCTGGTGTAAATTTCAAGTTTGTAGTCCCAGTAGTTTTGAATACAAACTTTGCACCCCTATTTAACCCCCTTAGGGGTGGAATTTTGTAAAAGGCTGAAAGCGCTTTTTTTGTATCTTAATAAGTAATCTTCCTACAAAGTTTTAAGTCTGTAGTTCAAAAAATAATGCTTCCCCCATACAAACTTTGGACCCCCGTTTTACCCCCTTAGGGGGTGAGTTTTGAAAAATCCTTTCTTAGTGCTCCCTTACACCTTATAAGGAACCTACGTGCCAAATTTGGAATCCGTAGGCCCAGCGGTTTGGGCTGTGCGTTGATATGTCAGTCAGTCAGTCAGTCAGTCAGTCAGTCAGTCAGTCAGTGAGTTTCTTCTTTTATATATTTAGATAGATATATCACACGCTCCACTGCAAAGACACTGCAAGGAATCCGCATATATCAAAAACCATCAAGCCGTTTGGACTGTAGCCGGTGAAATAGAATTTTCATGTCCACAATCCACATATATACATACATTCATGTATACATACATACATGTATACCTACATTCATACATGTATTCACACACACGCTCGAAAAACATAACCGTCCTTCGAATCGACCAATCAGCACGGCTATCACAAGACGGCGCGCGAGCTGTCTCGATTTTTCTCGTGGGATTTTTTTGTGCATTTGCCTTCTCATTTCCACAAAGCGGATGATGCAGCTCAGCGGAAGCAACTTGAATTCCTTTGGTTGCGGATAGCCTTTACCAAAGTAATTCATTATTTGTCTGGCAAGGGCATGACATTCACACAATAAGTGTTCCATAGTCTCATCCTCCTTGCCACACATTCTACAATCGAAACTATCCGATAGTCCCATGGCCAAAAGATTCTTCCCCTCGTTCCTTCCCCGAAGTGACCTGTTAACACCCCATATATGATTCTGAGGTGCTTCCTACTGGATCTCCAGAGTTTCTTAGTCTTGCCGGAGTCCAGTCCTTCTATGAAGAGCTTAGAGTGCATGCCTTAAGCACGCCTCACTCCTCCGCTCGTGTTGGTGTTTGTTTTTGGCGTAGGCTTTAGAGGCCGAAATTACAGTTCCCTGGGAGAGCACAAATGGTTCTGGACCTACAAAGACCCCCCTCTTGCAAGCTCATCCGCTCTTTCGTTGCCGATGAAGCCCTCGTGCCCTGGTGTCCAAACTAGTTGCACCTTATTGTGCTTTCCAAGCTTGTTCAGTGTCTGGACGCCATTATAGACTAGTCTAGAATTCACTGTCGGCGCCGTAAGCGCTTTAAGGGCCGCTTGACTGTCACTGAGTATATAGATGCCCTCTGGTTTGCCTCCTGTGCACAGGCAATTATGGCGTATGTCTCCGCCTGGAACACGGTTGCCAAACTACCCATGCTTACACTAATGTATAGTCATTCGCATAAATGCCTGCTCCCGTACCGGATCCCATTTTTGATCCGTCCGTGTACCATATGCTGTCTACGATACCAGACCTCGGTGGTTCTAGGCCTTCGGCCCGTTCAGCCCTGGATCATTGGAAAAGGGTAGGTATCAACATCTACGGCGAGTACACCACTCACCTGCGCTTTACTGACGATATAGTAGTCTTGGCTGAGACCATGGAGGAATTAAATACGATGCTCGATGACCTTAGTGAAGCTTCCGAGCGAGTTGGTCTGAGAATGAACATGGATAAGGCGAAGATCATGTTAAAAGCACATGTAGTACCAACCCCAGCAGACTGCTCTCTGTGCGTGTGTCCCAGACTCCTCTCTAACTTTAAAAAAAGTCAATGGCGAATCCAACTCGGCTGGGCAGCGTTCTGGAAGCTACGGCACATATTTTCATCCAATATTCAGCAGTGTTTCAAGACGAGTCTTTGACCAGTGTGTGTGTGTTTGACCAGTGATGAAATATGGCACTGGAACGTGGTCGCTTACTATGGGCCTCACAAGAAGGCTCAAAGTCACCCAAATGTCAAGGGAGAGGGTTATGCTGGGAGTTTATCTACGTGATCACATCAGAAGGTGTAGCACGGTTGCATTTTATCACTTATCGTTGTGGATAAGAGATCCGTCACTCTCGCACTCGCATACTTGTCAGAACGTGACGGACGTCTTATCCACAGCGATAAGTGATAAAATGGCATCCATGCTACATCAGAAATGCACGCGCCGATGGTGCTGCGTCGGCGTGGGATTTTGGTCGGCGGTGGTGGCGCGGCGCTCATATCTTGTGTAATTATGTATGCATGTATGTTTGTATGTGCATTGTGGACATGAAAATTCTATTTCACGGGCTACAGTCCAAACGGCTTGATGGTTTTTGATATATGAGGTGTCGTTGGATTCCTTGCAGTGTCTTTGCAGTGGAGCGTGTTATATATACTAATTGACAGGGCGTAGTTTCATTTAAAATATTTCATGTTAAATACCGAAACACCCAAAGTACCTAATCACATATAATTGACAAGTATCGTATTTTAAAACTGTACCTTCATTTCCTTCACGGACGACACATGCATTGAGGTCGCCCTGACTCACGCATATTTTTTTATTTCCGGTCTGTTAACATATTTATATACAAAATAATATATTTTCTAAAACCGAATTAATGTGGTTTTATGGCCGTATTTTTTGTTTTTATGTATCTTACGTAGTTAATTTTTTTTTATTAATATTGAATAAAAATAATTTACGCTGTATATGTTTTTCTCCTTTATTTTTTTTTTTGTTCCAAAATGTATTATTTTGGTTCGTCAAATAGATTCCTCATCCTTTATTTATCCGAAAACGATATAACACTTGCCTTGGTGTGTATATTTTCAGAAAAAAATGGCTTTAAATAAAGCGCGGCGGAGTCGAACGCCCCCCCCCCCCCCCCCCTAAATGCGGGGTGGCTCTCGATGGCTCCCGGTCTGAATCCACTCAGGACCACCTAAGGATCAACTGTGCCAAGTTTCAGCGCATAGTCAAAAAGTGCAAGGTATCTTGCAATAGCACACCCACTATTAAAAGTCTTGGATTGACTGACACAAATTTAACTGTATTTTTCAATGTCTTTATTACGAAAACCAACAAAACAGCAATTAATGCCAAAACAATTATCGAGTTATTAAATTTTGATCTAACATTTGATGCAACACATCTTTAAAGAACCTAGCCTTAAAAGTCTTGGATTGACTGACACAAATTTAACTGTATTTTTCAATGTCTTTATTACGAAAACCAACAAAACAGCAATTAATGCCAAAACAATTATCGAGTTATTAAATTTTGATCTAACATTTGATGCAACACATCTTTAAAGAACCTAGCCTTAAAAGTCTTGGATTGACTGACACAAATTTAACTGTATTTTTCAATGTCTTTATTACGAAAACCAACAAAACAGCAATTAATGCCAAAACAATTACCGAGTTATTAAATTTTGATCTAACATTTGGTGCAACACATCTGGTTTATTTTTCCATTTTTAGTCCGGTTGCGAAAGTGTTAAAGAACCGAGCCTAAGTCTTGGATTGACTGACGCTGATTTGACTGTATTTTCAAATCCCGAAAACCCTTCACCACCCCACTTACTTCGCCACTTAGGTTCTTTCCGTCTCGTGGTCTCGCTGACGCTGGAGTCGGGCGAGAGCGTGCCCACGCTGGCTATCTCCTCCTGCGACCCTGCAAACACACCGAGTCACCACCACCGTCCAACTACTTATGTCACACACTAAAGGGGGGTTGCACCAACTAATGATCTACGGTAAACATGGCGCTTGAAATTTTTTACAAGCTTGCAATTTATGTAACTGTGTTTGTTCAAGTCTTGCAACTCAATTTTAAAGCAGATTGATCCGTAATTTCGTGTTTAACCCTTTGACCGTTTTTACTTCGTGTTAGAATGTGACGTACACGCCAGCATGTTGACAGCTAAAGAGCGAATATGAAACTTATCTGACAGTAAGAAAATTGTTTTGACAGTGTCCGCCATAACCACTTTAAAGGTTGTTGGCGTGGTGGGCACGACAGCACTCGACCACTTTAGTGGCTCTCGGCGTTCAAAGGGTTAAATATAGTTTGGAATTCAGTATTGGGTACCACCGAGCTGATCTGAGACAGAAGGTGGCCATAGGAGTTCAGGACTTAACGGACTTAACCCCGTTGAGCTGGGGCTTAGAATCGTCTCAACAAGTAGTAAGTGAAAATGAACTTCGTTCGGGTGTCTCCGTCTCTGTCGCGCGAACAAGCAAGTGCAACAGAGAGGGAGATAAAATAAAATGAAAAATAAAATAGCCTTTATTTCCAGCATAACATTAAAACATTTAAAATACTTGCATTATGATAGAAGCGGTTTTTTTTATTATTTAAAAAATATTTATTTTTAACTGGACGCCCATTTATGGGCAGAGAGGGAGATACACGAACGAATTTCGTTTTCGTTTCGCGGTAGGGCCTCAGTTGACGATAAAAGCTTGTACCAAAAACTGGCCTGCAGTTCGACCAGCAACAAATATACAAAGGCCCTTCCCTGGGCAGCCGCACTGTCATTTTGTTCAAACTTTGGATACAATCAGATTTTAACGAACACCGCTTATACGATCAAGGTTCGGTGCAACCCACCATAATACTACTTAATAACATAATATGTGAGGATGCTTAGTGCAGGGTTTGAATCCGATTTATCATAAAGCTAGGCCAAAGAGATAAAGGATTGCACGAAAATAAAGGAGCGGGATCACGAAAATAATAAATATTTGCGGACGTTACACAAATCTACCAAGTCCCAAACTAAGCAAAGCTTCTAATATGGGTACTAGGCGACGATGAACAAACTTAGATAGAAAACATCCATGACTCAGGAACGTCATTCGTGCTGATCACAGAAATAAATGTCCAAACCGGGATTCGAACCCAGAACCTCAGCGTCACTATCAACTAAGCTAAAGCAGAGGGACTAGCAGCCCGCGCAGCGCTAACTGCGCATTATATATCAGGCGGAGTGCCACATAAAATATAACATATGTCTAACCCGAAGACTCAACTAAATATAAAACTGGTGAATTTTTTTTAAAATCCAATGAGTACATTTCCGGAGATTGTTGGAGGTACATTATATGATGCTCGGTAACGTTAGTCTCCTTAAGAATAGTTTTCTAATATCTATCAGATTGCTCAGGACTACTATGTATAAAAAAGGGCTATACTGTGTGTATATGCTATCTCTTTGGCTTTGCGTTCATGTGCTAGTGTAATTTCGATTGCATAACATCACAGTGCAATTCATACTATTAGGTCAAAGGTACAATCGTGATGAGTGAAAGTTGTGTAGGTATATTATGTGTGTGTGCATGTGTGAAAAGGACGTGTATATTTGCACATGGAGTGTGCAAAAGAGAAGTATATAATACCGTGCTGTTGTAGCCTCTCCAGCCGTCTAAAGAGCCTCTCCCGCTGTTGCTCCACGTCTTTCTGTTGCTCTAGTAACTCTTCCCTCGCTGCTTGTAGCTGCCGCTTTTCTGTTACATTATAACAACATTGATCAATTAGTTCTAGAATTAGGGCTCCTCAAGAAAGGATACCTACTAACTGATATATAGATAATCAAGTAAATTACTGGGGTCCATTTTGGCTGTCATAAAATTCGTTGCCCTATGTTTTATTATACTAATATTTCGTATTCATAATCATCACTCGTCATGATTTTTGTCATCATAATTTGTTTTCCCTAACTTTCTATAACTATCATCGGAAGTCATAATTGTCAGTTTGAATAAAATTTCATTTCATAATTTGAACACACTTGAAGTCATAACAGTTTCCTTCATAACGTACATACATCATAATTTTGTCAGTCCTAAATTTTAACTAAGAACATACTTCAACTTATAACTTTAAGGTAAACTAATTAAAAAAATCGCCCTCAAATGCGTGTGGGGCAACGCGCAGTGTAGCGGCCTTTAATCTACTGTTTTATCGGCGTGATCGATTTATACAACGTGTTTTTTTAACCGTCTTAACCACAACGTACTAATCATTCGTGAAACATAGATATATATTAATTAAGTTAGTTAGTTAGTAATTAAAGATAATTAAGTTTGAAAAATGTATGGCGCGCGGCGCGAAGTTCATTCACCCGGTAGAGTTCGTACCTATCTACAAAAGATGGCGGCTAGCGGTCACTGGGGTCACTCGGCTGGAAATTCATATTCATACAAAAAACCTATATTAAAATAAAAAAACCTATTTTTAAGTTCTTTGTTATGTATACACTGGGTAAGTAATACGAGGTATAACAATTTATCATATAACGGTCATAATATATACGCTCACAGTGTTAAGCTTGTTACGTATAACTTTTATTGCACATTATACCTGTATAAATTAACTGAACTTCGGGTCTAAGACGGTTAAAAAAACACCCTGTATACCCATGCCGAATTACAGTTACGGGTTACTGAGCTAAGACGGACAGACATGGTGAATCTATAAGGGTTCTTGGTTGACTAAGGAACCCTAAAATCGGTTCTGGCGCTTCGGCGGCCGCTACCGCGACACGCCCGCTTCGCTCGCTCGGGGCTACATACCGTCGGCGATGGCGGCGTGGTCCCTAGCGCGCGAGTGCTCCCAGGCGGCGCGGTCGGCGGTGAGCCGCGCCTGCAGGTGCCGCAGCTCTTCCAGCTGCGCCTCGTGGCCGCGCGCGGCTCCGCCCGGGGCGGCGCGCCACGCCATCACTTGCGCCTCCAGACTGGAACATAATATAGGGTTTTAGCATTTTAAGGCACTCGCAATAGTAGAGTAGCACGCTAACAACTGCCAACGACTTCGTAACGCTACCCTAGTAGCCGATAACAAGCGAAAGATCGTAGAGATTCTTTTCGTAGAGATACGTCCCGGCGCAGTGCCTCTACGCTAGCCCACCCCTTCCACCTTCATTTCCGAGTAAGCAGTATTGAATGCAAGTTTTGACTTAATCTCCTTTCTCCCGCAATGAATTAGAGAAATCGCTGCCGCCGCCGCGCAATGCCGTGGCCCATACGCGACCAGCGGCGAGCGTTCGAAACATGTTCACAGACACGGTCCGGTATGAGCTGGGGGAGCATCGTGGTAGAATGCACGCGATGCGATCCCATGGTGTTCCCCTACACGGCCGCGAGAGTTAACGCCGCAGAGGGTTTAGGCCCACATACCCCCTACAATAGGCCATCCCTAGCCAAACGGCATGCGTAAACGCATTACCTCTACGTGTAAGAAAATAAAAAAGGTATGCCATTAGTTGCCGCGACCGGCTATGCACGCGAATTTACTCGAGCGACGGCCTGCGGCGGGAATAAATGTATGGGCTAGTAGGTAGGGGTGCCACGAAACAGAGCCGCGGGAACGGCCTTATTGGCGGCACGTAATCGAGGAAAAAAATTACACCGCACACCTAGTAGGGAAAAAAGCTCGGTGAATTTTCCTGAAAAAAAAAAACTATTTTGCGTATCTAAGTGAATAATCAAAAATGGTGAAGAGGCAAAAACTTTCTACGTTTGCTTATAGTTTTTCAGAAAAAAATCTTTTGTAAAAATGTATCCATAGTATGATGAAAAAATATATGGTCAGATTCAAATTATAGGTTAAAAAAACTTACAGTTGCGTCATGACTATGTCACAGGCATTTTACTCGAAAACTATAAGGTGCATTTGCATAAAATTTGGAGGATAGGTATATTTTGTTAGCCGATGTAGCGGCTAACAAAGTTCACCTATCCTCTAGATTTTATTCGTCTTCGATTACTATAGATTGTTCGATAAACAATTTCTGACGATATAACTAGCTGGGTGTATCAATATCAAGTGACCTGTGTATAGTGGTGAGCTGTTGCCACACGATGCAAGTGAGCGTGTACACAGCGTGCTGCAGTTTGAGCGCGCTGTCGCCGCTGGTCTGTTCGTATACTCGCTCGCGCTCGTGCGGCTCGGGTGCCTCCGTTTCGCCTTCCACCTCTTCCGGCGTGTCGGTCGATAACCGGAGGTTGACGCCTGTAAAAATCTAGAATTTATTATCATAATACGACCTTTGTTATCGGGACGTTGGCATTTCAAATATCACGGTAAGACGTGGTGCGTACTTGGATAGCGGGCCAATAGGATTGTCGCATATCGATATGTCAGTGATGAGCAAATCAACCGACGATGAGAACAAAACAATTCTGTCTCCCTCAAACTCGAATGACAATGTTATCTCGCCATCTACGCTGTCACCGCTTCAACGAAAGGTCTGCTCGGCTGCCCTCGTAAACAACGCCGCTGCGCCTGCGCACTCACCGAGTGCACCGTCCCGCTCCCCCCCGCCTTGCCCGCGGCAGCCCTCTGCAAACATTGGAGCGCAAACCGGTAAAAAACCAGCTGTTAGCAACAGCGCCGCCGGCTGTGCGACAACAGATCAGCTGACTAGCGTACCTACCGGAGTTATCAGTAAATCGCCGTTCAAATTGAATACGAAGAAAATGTCCTTTTCAGATATGGCCAAACGGGGCGAGTGGAAAGATGTCGAACCTCGGAAGAAACCCCCTGCAAAAAACCGGTTTTTCGGTAAATCTGGAATTGCGACAACTGACGCCAACTGCAAGTTTAGAGCAGCCGAAACATGGATACCGATTCTGGTTACAAACGTTCATAAGGAAACATTACAATCGGATATCGTCAATTATATACGCGAGAAAACAGCGATCAATGTCAACATGGAACAAATTGCTATGAGGGACAGTATGAAGTTACACAATGCCTACAAATGTTATGTACCTGGATCCAAAGTGGATTTGTTTCTTAACGAAACATTGTGGCCTAAGGACATTATATTTCGACGTTTTGTGCCGTCTAAGCATAAACATTATTCGAGCGCCCCGTCTGCGAGTACCAGTGCTACGCGTGCCGCTACGTGTGCTACGCTAGCTACAACTGCTACGACCGAGTGAAATAAAAATAAAGTTAAATGAATAACTGTGTTAATAATATAGTTTTGTGTTCATATAACTGTCGTAGTTTAAAACGATCCATCGACGATATCAGGCGGATATGCTCTTTTGCTGACGTGATAGCCATACAGGAGACGTGGCTTTTGCCACACGACCTATCTTTTTTGAATAGCATAAGCGACGAGTTTGCCAGTACCGGTACGTCAGCTGTGAATACGTCAGAAGGAATGCTGCGAGGGAGGCCCTATGGAGGGACCGCGCTTTTGTGGCGAAAGAAAGCGTTTCCGTGTGCCTCTGTAATTTTGTGTGATAACGTTAGATTCTGTGCCATTAAGATATCATCCGAGAGTAAAGATATATTAGTGTTTTGTGCGTATATGCCGACAAACTGTGTAGATAATTTACTTGAATTCGTGCAATGCGTTAGTGCGATGAACGCTATAGTTATTGAGAGCGGCATTGAAACTGTATATATGTTAGGAGACTATAATGCGCATCCAGGTGAGTTATTTAGTGACGAGTTGTTAAGTTTCTGTGCCGAGCAAGGTTGGATTTGTGCCGATTTAGCTAAACTTAACATAGATTCTGACACATTTACGTACCTCAGTGACTCACACGGAAGTAAACGCTGGTTAGACCATTGCATAACTACTGCCGCGGGATATAATTCGATAATTGACGTTTCTGTTGACTATGGCGTTTATTGCTCTGACCATTTTCCTCTAGTTATTAAGTGTAATTTAAATCTAGTGGTACCTAAACTGTGTAATGAGAATTTTTCATCCCAACATAAACAAGTAGTTTGGGGTAACAGGACACCGTGTGAAATTGACAAATATACCGATAAATGTAACGAGCTGTTAAAATGTATTGACTTCCCTGCCGAACTTCGAGACTGTTGTGGCAAGTGTTGTACAAACAATTCACTTCACCTTAATATTCTTGATGACATGTATCTAAATATTATTAATTCCTTGAGCGAGGCGTCTGTATACAGTAAAGACATTGCAGGAGATACTGGAAAGGGAAAAATTGTGGGATGGAATAAGCATGTCAGTGAGGCCCACAGGGAGGCCAGACTTCACTTTCAAAACTGGATCTTAAGTGGTAAACCAAATACGGGTCATGTTTTTACCTCGATGCGTGTTAGTCGGAAAGTTTTTAAATCAAGGCTTCGCTGGGTTCAAAATCACCAAGACCAAATTAAGATGGATATGCTCGCGGCTCATCATAAGAAGTGTGACTTCCGTAACTTCTGGAAACTCACGAAGAAAATGGAAGTGAAGTCTGGACGCTCAGTTAGTGTAAACGGTATTTCAGATGCCAAAGGTATTGCCAACATGTTTAGGAACCATTTTAATAATAAGTCATCACCTGTAGGGTCAGAGGGGTTGCATGTGCCTGACAATGGTGTAAGGAGTGACCTGCAGAT
Source organism: Epinotia demarniana (assembly GCA_945867215.1). Lineage (NCBI taxonomy): Eukaryota > Metazoa > Arthropoda > Insecta > Lepidoptera > Tortricidae > Epinotia > Epinotia demarniana. The sequence goes on along the minus strand of OX244261.1, from coordinate 37,311,662 downwards.
ATGTTATAGCGCAAAGGATATAGCTAAAGCATTGCGGGATATGAAAAGGGGAAAGTCTCCCGGTCACGACTGCCTAAGCGTCGAGCACTTGCAATTTGCTGGCCCTCACTTGCCTCGAGTCTTAGCAATGTTTTTTAACCTGTGCATAGGACACTCTTATTTACCTACGGATATGACGAAAACGATAGTGGCACCTATTGTTAAAAACAAAACTGGCGATATATCTGATATGACAAATTACAGACCTATTTCTCTGGCACCAATCGTAGCCAGAGTGCTCGACAGCCTACTTAACGTGCAACTGGACAAGTGCTTGCATTTACACGACGCACAGTTCGGTTTCCGAGCCGGCCTGTCGACGGAGAGTGCGATCATTTGTCTAAAAAATACTGTTGAGTACTATACTCGGCGTAAAACACCTATTTATGCGTGTTTTCTAGATCTCTCCAAGGCTTTTGACCTTGTAAATTACGACGTGCTTTGGCAAAAGCTTGACGAGACGAATTTCCCGAGTGAGTTAACACGCATATTTAGATACTGGTACGCCAGCCAGAGAAATAGTGTCAGATGGGGAAATGTTTTGTCAGATGAATATGGATTGGATTGTGGCGTGAGGCAAGGTGGACTAAGCTCGCCAAAGTTATTTAATCTGTATATTAACGAGCTTATCGGTGAGCTCAGCAGCACGCATGTCGGATGCCACGTGAACAGAGTAGCATTCAACAACATAAGCTATGCAGATGATATGGTGCTGTTGAGCCCATCGGTGGGCGGACTCAGAACCCTTATTAATAGGTGTGAGTCATATGCTTTAAAACATAATTTAAAATATAACGTGTCGAAAAGTGAATACATGGTTTTCAAGGCGGGAACCAAGTGCCCATCTCATGTCCCACCCATTCGCTTGAATGGCGAGCAGCTTAAGAGGGTTAACTCGTTTAAATACCTTGGGCACCTGGTAACCGACGACTTGCGCGACGATGCGGATATCGAGAGGGAGCGTAGGGCTCTGGCGATCAGAGCCAACATGATAGCTCGCAGGTTCAGTCGGTGTACAGCGCAAGTTAAAATTACGCTATTCCGTGCGTACTGTACATCACTGTATACCTGCAGCTTATGGTCGCGATACACGCAGCGCTCGCTAAATACATTGCGGGTTCAGTATAATGATGCGTTCAGGGTGCTGTTGCGGCTGCCGCGGCACTGCAGCGCGTCTGGCATGTTCGCGGACGCGCACGTCGACGGTTTTCATGCGACACTGCGCAGGCGCTGCGCCGCGGCGCTCCGCAGTCCGCGACAGCCGCCACAGCCTTCTGAGCGTAGTAGCGGGTAGGTGGGACAGTGGCTTAATCAGGCACTGGTCCTCGCTTCACTTAGGTTTAGGTTCTAATATAGTTATTTAAGTATCTCCGTGTTACTAACAAACTATGGACACTCTTTCGTCTGAAATAAATGCATTTTATTTTATTTTTATTTATTTTTTTACTACAAACAAAATACTCTGACAAACACGAGACTTTATGAGCCCTATACAGTAGTACTACAAATATAAGTTACATCGGCAATCTTCGTCCACGCCGACGAGTGCTGACAAGTAGCGAGTGAAATCGAACGTACGACCATGTCAATAAAGACCTTGTTGCACTATACATAAGGTAAAATATGCAATGACAGGTGCTGTCGTGCTGTCCCGCTCATGGCGTCAGACAATATGGCGGGCGCCGGAGCAGCTGACGTCGCGCGCAAAATTTTGGCCAATGGGCGTTGAAGATTTTACCAGCGCAAACGCGTTGCCTTGTGATTGGTTTAAATGTTTTCTGCGCGGGTACATCGTTGTAGCTTATATTTGCGGTACTACTGTACATCTCTCGGATCGGTGGCGTTTGGTGGAGCGAAGTCCCTTTCTGTCTCGCAATATACTTCTTCGCAAATTTTGTATTTAAGGCGAGGGTGATATATTGAATCCTGAGCGAAGTGAATGATTCTAGAATATAATATTGAGCGTAACGAGGGGGGATTCAAGTGTTTACGTTCAAGACGGATTTTTTTTGCGAAAGAGTCGAAGATACTTGTTTTGCGCATTCTACGAGGCAAATTGAAATTAAACAGGGAATATCAGGGATGAAAAATACAACCTTGATCTTTCATTTGAGGGTAACAATGAGTGTTCTGAGTAGGTGGAGGTGCGAAAGAGTAAGTGAATGTACCTCTGTGCCGGTTGGTGGCGGCGTCGAAGCCGGCGAAGGTGTCGGCGCGGCGCGGCAGCGCGGGGCTCTCGTACGCGCACGAGTGCCGCTCGCCCGCCGAGCTCGTGCTGCGGCCCAGTAAGAGTAAGTGAATGTACCTCTGTGCCGGTTGGTGGCGGCGTCGAAGCCGGCGAAGGTGTCGGCGCGGCGCGGCAGCGCGGGGCTCTCGTACGCGCACGAGTGCCGCTCGCCCGCCGAGCTCGTGCTGCGGCCCAGTAAGAGTAAGTGAATGTACCTCTGTGCCGGTTGGTGGCGGCGTCGAAGCCGGCGAAGGTGTCGGCGCGGCGCGGCAGCGCGGGGCTCTCGTACGCGCACGAGTGCCGCTCGCCCGCCGAGCTCGTGCTGCGGCCCAGTAAGAGTAAGTGAATGTACCTCTGTGCCGGTTGGTGGCGGCGTCGAAGCCGGCGAAGGTGTCGGCGCGGCGTGGCAGCGCGGGGCTCTCGTACGCGCACGAGTGCCGCTCGCCCGCCGAGCTCGTGCTGCGGCCCAGTAAGAGTAAGTGAATGTACCTCTGTGCCGGTTGGTGGCGGCGTCGAAGCCGGCGAAGGTGTCGGCGCGGCGCGGCAGCGCGGGGCTCTCGTACGCGCACGAGTGCCGCTCGCCCGCCGAGCTCGTGCTGCGGCCCAGTAAGAGTAAGTGAATGTACCTCTGTGCCGGTTGGTGGCGGCGTCGAAGCCGGCGAAGGTGTCGGCGCGGCGCGGCAGCGCGGGGCTCTCGTACGCGCACGAGTGCCGCTCGCCCGCCGAGCTCGTGCTGCGGCCCAGTAAGAGTAAGTGAATGTACCTCTGTGCCGGTTGGTGGCGGCGTCGAAGCCGGCGAAGGTGTCGGCGCGGCGCGGCAGCGCGGGGCTCTCGTACGCGCACGAGTGCCGCTCGCCCGCCGAGCTCGTGCTGCGGCCCAGTAAGAGTAAGTGAATGTACCTCTGTGCCGGTTGGTGGCGGCGTCGAAGCCGGCGAAGGTGTCGGCGCGGCGCGGCAGCGCGGGGCTCTCGTACGCGCACGAGTGCCGCTCGCCCGCCGAGCTCGTGCTGCGGCCCAGTAAGAGTAAGTGAATGTACCTCTGTGCCGGTTGGTGGCGGCGTCGAAGCCGGCGAAGGTGTCGGCGCGGCGCGGCAGCGCGGGGCTCTCGTACGCGCACGAGTGCCGCTCGCCCGCCGAGCTCGTGCTGCGGCCCAGTAAGAGTAAGTGAATGTACCTCTGTGCCGGTTGGTGGCGGCGTCGAAGCCGGCGAAGGTGTCGGCGCGGCGCGGCAGCGCGGGGCTCTCGTACGCGCACGAGTGCCGCTCGCCCGCCGAGCTCGTGCTGCGGCCCAGTAAGAGTAAGTGAATGTACCTCTGTGCCGGTTGGTGGCGGCGTCGAAGCCGGCGAAGGTGTCGGCGCGGCGCGGCAGCGCGGGGCTCTCGTACGCGCACGAGTGCCGCTCGCCCGCCGAGCTCGTGCTGCGGCCCAGTAAGAGTAAGTGAATGTACCTCTGTGCCGGTTGGTGGCGGCGTCGAAGCCGGCGAAGGTGTCGGCGCGGCGCGGCAGCGCGGGGCTCTCGTACGCGCACGAGTGCCGCTCGCCCGCCGAGCTCGTGCTGCGGCCCAGTAAGAGTAAGTGAATGTACCTCTGTGCCGGTTGGTGGCGGCGTCGAAGCCGGCGAAGGTGTCGGCGCGGCGCGGCAGCGCGGGGCTCTCGTACGCGCACGAGTGCCGCTCGCCCGCCGAGCTCGTGCTGCGGCCCAGCCCGCCGCCGCTGCCCCACGCGCCGCTCGACGCTTCCAGGGCATCCTGGATAACAAAACGTTCGACCATCTTCACTATTCAAACATGTACTCTCAGCTCAGCTATCGGACCCGGCCGGGTTAAGCCTGAGCCCTTTACAAGATGCCTTTACAAGAAGAATAAAACGTTATTCGAATAAAGTTAATTTTGTGGTATCGTCGGTAAAATTTCGTAAGTTGATTTTCACACAATGGATTTTATGATCGTGAGGGAACCGGTCTAGTTTTCCTTCTGGGTTGGAAGGTCAGATGGCAGTCACTTTCGTAAAACTAGTGCCTATTCCAAATCGTGGGATTAGGTGTCAAAGCGGACCCTGGGCTTCTTTAGGGGCACAACCGGGAATAACGCTAGGAGAATGATGAATGGATTTTATGATAAGTTTGGGTTTACTTGGTTTGTTTTGACGAGTTCTATACATTATACTTGGTGAAGATGGTCTGATGATGGAATCAGGAGGCGGATAGTGGAACTCCTCAATAGCCACTTGTATACCCCTCGAGTTTGGGCTCATTTTGTTTGTTTTGACAAGTTCTATATATTATACTTGGTGACGATGGTCTGATGATGGAATCAGGAGGTGCATAGTGGAACTCCTCAATGGCTACTTGTATAGCTCTCGAGTTTGGGCTCATTTGGTTTGTATTGACGAGTTCTATACTTTACACTTGGTGACGATGGTCTGATGATGGAGTCAGGAGGCTGTAGGAACTCCTCAATGGCTACTTGTATAGCCCTCGAGTTTGGGCTCATTTGGTTTGTATTGACGAGTTCTATACATTACACTTGGTGACGATGGTCTGATGATGGAGTCAGGAGGCGTCTAGTGGAACTCCTCGATGGCTACTTGTATAGCCCTCGAGTTTGGGCTCATTTGGTTTGTATTGACGAGTTCTATACATTACACTTGGTGACGATGGTCTGATCATGGAGTCAGGAGGCGTATAGTGGAACTCCTCGATGGCTACTTGTATAGCCCTCGAGTTTGGGCTCATTTGGTTTGTATTGACGAGTTCTATACATTACACTTGGTGACGATGGTCTGATCATGGAGTCAGGAGGTGGATAGTGGAACTCCTCAATTGCTACTTGTATAGTCCTCGAGTTTGGGCTCATTTGGTTTGTATTGACGAGTTCTATACATTACACTTGGTGACGACCAATTTAATTTTCGCTCCAATTATTATCTACTTCTTCAACTTATTTCTTTGTAAATTGACGTTTAACAAAATTGTATTAAAATAATTATTCTCTGTTATCAATCCTATTATACATATATACGACATGAAAATAGAATAGATACACTAAATACTAGATAATAAGCAATTATTAATTACTAACTTAAAGCAATTCTATGTACCTCTTATTAATCTTTGTGAAATGTTATATGTATATTATCAATGAAATTGAATATGGCTTGCAACGAATGTAAATCGAATATCGCTTTCATATTATAATTTGATACCTATTTATTAAATTGCTATGCCCTAATAGGGCCCATATGGAACATACCTATTACTAAGAACTGTACAACTATGGATGCAATAAACGATATGACTATGACTATGACGATGGTCTGATGATGGAGTCAGGAGGTGGATAGTGGAACTCCTCAGTGGCTACTTGTATACCCCTCGAGTTTGAGCTCATTTTGTTTGTTTTGACAAGTTCTATATATTTATTTATTTTTTATTTTATTTAATATATTATGTTACATTATATCATTTGTATACCACTCGAGTTTGGGTTCATTTTGTTGAGCCCCAACTCGAGGGCTATACAAGTAGCCATTGAAGAGTTCCACTATCCACCTCCTGACTCCATCATCAGACCATCGTCAACAAGTGTATTGTATAGAACTCGTCAATACACACCAAATGAGCCCAAACTCGAGGGCTATACAAGTAGCCATTGAGGAGTTCCACTATCCACCTCCTGATTCCATCATCAAACCATCGTCACCAAGTATATTGTATAGAACTCTTCAATACAAACCAAATGAGCCCAAACTCGAGGGCAATACAAGTAGCCATTGAGGAGTTCCACTATCCGCCTCCTGACTCCATCATCAGACCATCATCACCAAGTGTAATGTATACAACTCGTCATTACAAACCAAATGAGCCCAAACTCGAGGGATATACAAGTAGCCATTGAGGAGTTCCACTATCCACCTCCTGACTCTATCATCAGACCATCGTCACCAAGTGTAATGTATAGAACTAGTCAATACAAAACCAAATGAGCCTAAGCTCTAGGGCTATACAAGTAGCAGTAAGAGTTGCACTATCCGCCTCCTGACACCATCATCAGACCATCGTCACCAAGTGTAATGTATAGAACTCGTCAATTCAAACCAAATGGGCCCAAACTCGAGGGCTATACAAGTAGCCATTGAGGAGTTCCACTATCCACCTCCTGACCCCATCATCAGACCATCGTCTCCAAGTGTAATGTAAAGAACTCGTCAATACAAACCAAATGAGCCCAAACTCGAGTGCTATACAAGTAGCCATTGAGGAGTTCCACTATCCACCTCCTGACTCCATCATCAGACCATCATCACCAAGTGTAATGTATACAACTCGTCAATACAAACCAAATGAGCCCAAACTCGAGGGCTATACAAGTAGCCATTGAGGAGTTCCACTATCCACCTCCTGACTCTATCATCAGACCATCGTCACCAAGTGTAATGTATAGAACTCGTCAATACAAAACCAAATGAGTCCAAACTCGAGGGCTATACAAGTAGCCATTGAGGAGTTCCACTATCCACAGATATATACAATAGGTATAAATAACACTATATTCAAGAGTCTACTTAGTGCCTCTATATACCGATACCAAAATTACCAAAATGCGTCGTGTTTAACCCCGAGTGTCAGACCGAACTACATTAATATTCATGGTATATTAGTTAAAATAAAAAATCATGATTAGATTTATTTGAATAAGAATAAATTAACTTCATTCAATTTTCTCACATAAGAATTATTCACGGCGAAATTATTTGAATAACTTTGACGGGAATAAAATCAACATGATTTTATTCATGCGTATTCTAATTCAAATAATGATTTTATTCTTGAGTGCCCAACTCTGTTTGAATATGCGATCTGGGACTTTACGAATCACCCGCCCGTGGTGCGTTCACAATTTTACGTCTTCTCCTTGGTGTGAAGTGAGATTTGCCGCTGCGCCCGTGGGCGCTAAATCTCACTTACCGCCCAGAGTGACGTAGAAAATATTACAGAAGTTCCTTCATGTTTGAACAGACTTGCCACATAACCGGCTTTTCGCGGACACATAACACACGTCCCACTGGCTCCTCACGGTTATTGCCCACTGTACTTTTTTAACCATTCGTACGCCCAAGCGGCTCGCACACCTGTACCGACGGGTATAGTATGACGTGTCCCGTATCCGTACCAAAGCTATAGTATGCCGGACAAGCCCGCAAGTTTGTAACTGTCGTATGCCGTATTCCGTATCCGTACCTATACCAGTTGACTGCCTGCCCTGTATCCGTCATCAAAATAATTAAATCACGTTTTTGTAATTTTGAGTTTAAATGACCTTGGAAATGGCATTTTAACGAATCGGAATGAATGAAATGAATGAACGGAATGATACCATTGCAAACTGTCAGTTGACTCATACGATCGTTACAAGCATTTGAATTCGCGAATCGTAATCGCTGGATGAGCAATAAGTGTCCTGTGGAAAGTCGTGAAGAAAATTGAGAAAAACACAGTAAAGATAAAATGATTTATCATTTTATTGCAGTTTTTTTCTCTATGATGATACAAATAAATCAAACTCTGTAATATCAGCTACTTTTCAAATATTTTACAATCAAAACTTCTGTTTGCTAAGAACAGTTACGCAGGTGTAACTTATTTGCTGATTTCTAAGAGTTTGAGTAATACTTTCTTCGAGTAACGTATATCATTTTGAAGATATTTTTATACATGATTTGTATGTGGTGGAAATAATGTTATGCACTTAAAAGCTGGTTTATTTGGTGATCCCTTGTTTTACAGAAATTTCATAGAATATTGTCTCGCATAAAATGTTTCATATATTATTTGGTTCTTGTATTATTAGTTCGAATATAATTGTCTCAAGTTCCATTTACTTGAACGAAACATATTTCTCATAAATACTATTCACTGTTTTTTTTTCCTTTTTTTTAATAACACACTTATCAATCAGTAGAATTATCATAGGTATATATTTGCTTCGACCGCCATTATCATTGACGTAAAGTGCCGGCAGACTAGGGGTACAAATGTCAGAGGTGCTGGCTAGGCATTCTACAGCGTACGTCCGGATATGGGGCATGGCATACGGCGGGTACAAGTGTGTGAGCCGCTACGGCATTCTACTGGTATCGGAACGGATCCGGGACACGGCATACGAAAGGTTAAGACGCAATCACCTACCGTCGAGTGGTCGTGAAGCCGTTCCGATGCGACGGCAGCCAACTCAGCCCGGCCCAGTCGATGGGAGTCGTACTTTACGTGAATATGACCAAAACTAAAATAACATTGATCATGACACATCGGACTTCGATTTTAAGTGAGTGCCGTGAAGAAAATACTCAACGTGTTAACTATTTGAGAGAACAATTTTGAAATGATTATGCACTTAAAGCGGAAGAGGCTTTTATAATCCACGCTTCAAATTAAGAGACATTAAGATTTCCTTGCAATTTTCTCCTTACTCTGTACAAATCATGATAATGCTCCTAGCGTATTCCCGGTGGTACATGTACCCTAAGACTAGGTTCACACGGCATTGTCCTGTACGTTTTTTGCAGTATACGTCTTAACGTATACATAGTGGCACATACAAAATGTTGTTTATACGTTTAAACGAATACTCACCGGACTTGTCAAGCAAACCGAATGAACTGACGGACTGGATGTACACTGCATAAAAACGTACGGGACAATGCCGTGTGAACGAAGCCTAAGGTCCGGAGTGCCGGGGTCCCTTTACTGCTTTGGCACTTAATGACGAGATTCGGGGTTGCCACTAGTTTGATGTAAGCGACTGCCATCAGACCTTCCAACCCGGAGGGAAAACTAGACCTTGTTGAGATCAGACCACAGTGTGCACTTTTATTAGACAGTTCGTTTTTTATTTTCATTCCTAGGTCGAAGTAAGTAAAAACCAAAAAGGAGAAATTCTTTTTTTTGCGACGAATCTATTCACATTTTAGAGCAAGTGAAATCGGATTAATATGTGCATTCAATTGCCACATAAAACAACGCCACTTTAAACGATGAACTGGCTATAGTTTTTTTTAATAGGAATCAATTTTCCTTTTGCATTCGTGAACCTTTTCACACAAAGTTTAAAAATTATATTTGAAAAAATATTGAAAATCGGCACAGTGGACATGTCGTCTCGCATTTGTAATGAATGATGCGAGCAATAGATTAGTCCAATAAAAAGAGAATGTCATTTTTTTGGGTTGTAAAGCACACAGTTTCCCCACGATATAATGTGCCAGCCGCAAGTAGTTACCTTGACGACGCGGCAGACCTCCTGCCACAAGGCGTGCGTGTCGGGCTGCGGCGCCGCCAGCCGCACGTAGTCGGGGAACACCAGCCCGCCCGGGAACACTGTGCTCGCTCCTGTAAACCAACCATAATATTAACACTACATCAATGGGGCTCCCGCGAAACGAAAACGAACTTCGTTCAAGTATCTTCGTCTTTGTCGCTCGAACTGGCAAGTGCGATGAAGAGGGTGATACACAAACGAAGTTCGTTTTCGTTTCGCGGTAGGCCTGGAGGCGCGATCGTTGGCAATGTTTGTGTGATGAGCAAACCCCGGGGTTTTCGGTGCGGGAATAACTTGAAAAATAGTAGAGATAAACAGATAGTTATTCTGACAAAATAGCATATTGTGCCCAATGAATAAATACCTTCCTACGAATTGTAAACAAACTATACAATTTTATTTTTACTTAAGTAGTAGGTACTTTAGCAATTCTACCAAGCCTTATACGAGATAATAATAAAAATAAAATAGTAATAATCATTTATCGCTTCACCAATGAGTTTATCTTCTTATTTTTCATCAAGAGGTTTTCATTGAGATTGAGCAAAGATTTAAAAGGCGAAAATTATGCGATTAAATTTTGTTGCATTATACAAACATGGATATCAAGACGGTCGATGAAAAAAAATCATTCACGCTCTACGGAAAAGCATTGTCAGTGCGACAAGGTAACGAGGTCTAGATATGAATGTATGTTTTTTTATAAGTGTCTTTTTATTCAATAATTATTCAGTAGGTAAGTACATTCTGATTTTTAAGTCAATACCTAGTCTTTGGCTAATGTCATTCATTCACGCACCGAAAACCCCGGGGTATGGTGATGAGCACGAATATTTATTGCTAAGGCATGGATTATTTCTATGTATTTAAGTATGTAGTATATCTATATAGTTATGTTTATCGTCGTCTAGTACCCATAATACAAGCTTTGCTTAGTCTGGAACTAGGTGGATTTGTGTAAGATTGTCCCCTAATATTTATTTATTTTATCTTAAACAATCGTGTTAACAAGCCCACAAAATTACGAATCCAATGACGTATTTAGAGCACTAACCAACAAATATTTAACCATACATAGTTAGGCTGAGCTACGGGCTACTAACGGGGTCACTGACGGCTACAGTGTACGAGATTTGGGACTGATCTTTTGACAGTTCCAATATGATGTAAAGAGTGATGTGGCTAGAGTTAATCGATTGTCATAATATCCGATTACGATTGATTGTGGCTAATAAAAGGAATCGATTGATTACTGCGTAATAATTATTTTTGGGAAATCAAATAGAGAGCCTATACACTGTCGTCTGCTAACACAAGTGTCCTGTAAGTAAAGAGAGAGACTGATAGTGCGAGAAAAATCGAGAGAGCTCGCGCGCCGTGCAGAAATCAATGCCATATTTGCAAACGCAACATTTTGCACAATCAAATATGTCGGTTTCGATCGATTCGTGGATCGATGTTATTTATTTCGTATTATCGTGACAGTAATTAAATAATGCACTGTTATTTTCCTAATCACAATTATTTGATTCATACCGATTTATTTCTAAATTGACAGACTCCAATCGATTAAAGCGGTGTATCACTAAATTTAAAACATAAAAGTCGTAGGACGTAATTGTTTGCATACCGAGTTTTCAATGCTGCACAAATAAGCCGTAAAAAATATTACAATCATTCTATAAGTGCTAAAAAGAGCGTGCATGGAGATTGAACTTTGTTTTGTAACTCGGAAGCTATTGAAACGTTTTTTATTATTTCGATGAGCAGTGCCAATTTACGTTATATGGGTGTCGCGATGTGTCAAAAGATCAGTCCCAAATCTCGTACACTGTAGTGAACGGCCATCAAACGGTGGATAGCTGTGAATACATCGATTACTCCACCAACAAGCCAGGCTCTATGATGATGATATCAGTGTTGGTAACTGTAATGCTGGGGCCATGCTAACGACAAATTATCCATTATCGCGAATAAGAGTCCATTATCGCGACAATTATTGGCATTTCTCGTTAGTGTGGCCTCAGCATAATACTGACCCGTGCTCGGCACGTCGAGCGCCGAACAGCCCGTGTGCCCCACCATCTTCATGTGAAGCGCCATCTTCTCTTCCAGCAGGGTCGCGTGCTCTCTGTCCTTCACTCGTAACGCTTCTGCGAGACAAACCAACCGTTACACTAGGGAAAACTTATTTATATTAAGGCAGCTTTAGACAGGGTCAGTACCGACTGTCCTCAAAATATTCGTGTGCGAATATACAAGTCAGCGCTAACCTCCCAGCGCTGTACTGGCTTCTAATAAATTTACATTGGGTTTTTCTCGGGTCAGCGCTGACTTGTTTCGAATTCGAAGTCAGTCACTGACCCTGTCTAAACCTGCCCTTATACACAGATCATTTGAGTTGGCCGAATGGCTTCGCAGTGGTCCATTCAAAAAGCAACCCTACCGTCCCAGGTAAAAGATTCCAATTACAGTGACAGCTTTATAAAAAGTCGGCCACGTTCAATAATGTAAACCGCAGTCTAGCGGTGTTATTTCGTCTCATCTCGTCAAGTGCAAACGGACAAGATTAGTGTAAAATCCTTTTGTCGCGTGCTGATTGCGAATCTCTTATCAGCTTGGGATTAGCTTATTGAATTTTTCGCGTTTACAGTACAAAGGTTGTCTGGAAGAGATCGCTTTAAATCATTTATTAAGCATTTTTTTGTAAAAAGTAGAATAAAGAGTACTTATTATTATTATAAAACCTCGGTTATCTTTTTTGTACTAGAAAAGATTAGACGAAAAGTGCGATAACAATTTCAGGTTTTTGTGAACGTTCCTTTTAAAACTGAAACATAAGACAGTTCAATGGCTCACCGAAGCGTGTCTTAAGTTATAGAGAGATATAGATAATAATACAATATTTTAAGAAAGAGTAAGTGGAGTTATGCAGTAAAAAAAATACTAATAAATTCCCGTTATGCTGCGGTATAACGTTCGTAAACGTAAAATTTAAAAAATAAAAAATAAATGAAATCAAGAAAATATCGAATATATGTGCTTTAAAGCATTAAAATCATTATAATACTTGTTATGTGGCTATTATGCTGCCTGAGGTATAGTTAATAAATTTAACGAAATAGTGCGTATTGTTAGTTTTGGACAGTAGCCACTGTCAAAATTCGCCATTTTATCAATAATTTTGTAATTACCCCTAAAAATCCATATAATTTATCTGTCTATTCGACCAAACAAGAATGAAGTTTACGCCAAGATTAGTCCATATAATAATAAGGTTTAATCTCAGGTTAAGTTCTTACTCGTCATTCTAAGTTATAAGCTAGGATATAGGAGCTAGAATGTCAACATTATGAGATTCTACCAACAATATTTTAGTTTCTATACAACATTGTTTTTAATTCATTCCAAATTACCAAGCAGGAACGATTAGTACAGACTCAGACAGAAATACAAATGTACCATATTAATACTATTGCTACTGGACGAATTTAACGGTCATTATTGACATTAACTAAATTAACAGTAGTTATGTCTAATATTGGACACTAAACTTTCTAACATAAATAAATACATTTCGAGTACTAGAATGATATGTCATGATGTGTCATATGTCAGTGACAACTATTTGAAGAATGACATTCAATGACCCTACAAAATAAATTGATCAATAATGTGTACCTTCGTATAAGTGTTAAATGTAATTGTATTTCTTCATATACTGATTTGTACTACAATGTCCCTGTCTCTTGTGACTAATTGCCCACTCATTTGTCTGAAAGTGGGTCATGAAACCAGTTAAATCAGAGTTAATAATTAACTGTTAGTAATTTTTTAATTTCATGGATCATAGATAGGTCTCTGATTAATGTATTTAAGTTAAAGAGCAACGTGTTTTGTCATTTACAATAAAAAAACATACTTCCCTTCGAAGCATTTATGTTTTATTCAAATCATATTCTTATAAGAAGGTACGAAAGAATATATACATCGTCATGCATACATGCAACCACTTAGAGAATTAAAATCACCTTCTATTTGCCACCATGGAGTCTCATCTGTCCAATAAAATGTACAAATAAGCAGTGAAATTTGAAAACTATTGCTATTCTACATTTGAGGAAAACTAGTTCTACCAGAAGTAATACACCCCTGTATTTCCCTGACACGGTAAGTTAGTATAGTGCCAGTTCCGGTATTAGATATGTATACCTTGATTCTGTTATTTGATGATGGCAACACTATGTTACATCATTCATATTTGGGCTGAGGGGAAGAAAGCAACTAATATTTTACCGTTTCCTTGTGTCATATCATCTTAGGTAATGTTCGATTTCTATAAATAACAAATCGGGGGAGTAAGATCGATCGTTTATTAAAAATAAATTAACAGCATCCTACAGCAGGCCTACAATTTGCGTTTTTCAAGGCATTATTTATTGTGTACATATTATCATTATATAGAACATAAGGATATAACTTTATAATAACGGATGTTAGACCGTTGAAATAGAAACACGAACTTTAATTTGGGACCCACCTAAGGCTGAATATCGTGTAGCAAACTTACGCTATTTAGAGCTATTATTTTAACGTAATGTCAATGTCATAATGTTTACCATCGACAACTTTACGTTTCTAGGGGCAACCGTGCAATTATGTCAACTGGATCGGGGGCAAACGATTATTTCCGATTAATTGTTACTTGGGTAAGGGGGTTTTCGGTCCTGTCTTCTATCTGTTTTCTTCACTGACACTGACACGACATATGTTCGTAATTAGAAAACCGTAGTGATAGCGTGCAAAGAGATTATCATTTCAAGGGTCGATTCGATTCGATAACGTATGTCGGAGCAAAGAAGTTTCGTTCAGCATTATCTATGAGATATTTAGATCAAAAGGACGTAAGGGGGCTCAATTTATTTTGGATTCCATTAAGTATAATAATGTTTAGTTTAGGAACTACGTGTGTAAATTACTAAAAAACGTCATAAGTGCGCTCTCGCGCAATCAATTCTGAACTATATACATAGTAGTAATAAAGTTTAATATAGCACAATCTACTCATCTTGGTATCAAAATGTCATATACTCGTATGATAAATAAGATCACTCCCACTCAATCCATTGTGGATTGTATGCGTATAGTAATAAAGTAGAGTGTGGCACTCACCCGTGATCAGTCTTATGCTCTCGTGTCGTGCGTCGAGCGCTCGCTGGCGCTCCTCGGCGCTCGCGTGCGCGCCCTCGGCCTCCTCGGGCTCGCCCGGACACACGGACACCGCCAGCCTGCCGCGCAAACAAACAAACAAACAAACTAGCTCAACCTATTACTAATCTCGGATTCATAATTAGGCAAACTAACTTGACAGTTCATTGCACACGAATGTCGCCACAGTTTTGCTTGTGATGTGAATTTTAATTCCTTTGTGGTCAGAGTTCCAACAGACCATCTATCAACCTTCAGTAAGGAAGAATTTTTGGACGAACGTTTTCACGGTCGGATACCTGACACCACGAAATTGCGCAACACGTCGCAGTAATTGTGTGTTTTGTAGTTATTAATCATAATCATTTAATTCGGATACTTGTCCATATTGATTATGTGCCTCATCTGATGTTGCGTACCCGCGCGTGTATGCGTGCCTCACCTGATGTTGTGTACCCACGTGTATATGCGTGCCTCACCTAATGTTGTGTACCCCCGTGTATATGCGTGCCTCATCTAATGTTGTGTACCCACGTGTATATGCGTGCCTTGCCTGATGTTGTGTATCCACGTGTATATGCGTGCCTCACCTGATGTTGTGTACCCATGCGTGCATGCGTGCCTCACCTGATGTTGTGTATCCAGGAGTGTATTCGTGCCTCACCTGATTTTGTGTACCCACGCGTGTATTCGTGCCTCACCTGATGTTGTGTGCCCACGCGTGTATTCGTGTCTCACCTGATGTTGTGTACCCGCGCGTGTATGCGTGCCTCACCTGATGATGTGTAAATGTGTACCCACGCGTGTATGCGTGCCTCACCTGATGTTGTGTACCCGCGCATGTATGCGTGCCTCACCTGATGATGTGTAAATGTGTACCCACGCGTGTATGCGTGTCTCACCTGATGTTGTGTATCCAGGAGTGTATGTCCTTGGGCCGGTGCACCCTCAGCTCGAACATCTCCGGCTCGGCGGGCCCGCTGCAGATCAGGTACAGGCCGCGGCCCTCGGCGCCCGCCTTCTCACGGACTAGCAGCTTCACTAGGGAGACCACTCCAGTCTGGGGAAAACATTAAATTGGTTATAATACAGTTTTTTTAGTTGTTATTCAGTACCCGTAAGCTAGCACGGTTAGCACAAGGTGGCGCGCGAGCTATCTCGCGACAAGATAGACTCTGTCTTTCTAATTAGAGCACTTAGAGACGGATAGCCTATCTCACTCGCTCGAACGCCGTCTGTTGTAACCCTGTTGGAGACAATAGTGACAGAGTTTCCTAGAAAAAAAAAATACATTCGACTCCTAGCATGTTTAGGATGGCGCGGCGTGGGTAGGCTTCCACAAGGTGGACTGATGACCTGGTAAAGGTCGCGGGAGTCCGCTAGATGCGGGTGGCGCAGGACCAATCATTTTGGCACTCTTTGGGGGAGGCCTATGTCCAGCAGTGGACGTCTATCGACTGATATGATGACGATGATTATGTTTAGGAGGGAATTATGTTTTTGATGGCGCTAAGCAATGTGTTTTTTTTTTGGACCAGTCTGAAAACCAGCGCTGTGCGGCTCTGAGACTGGAACCCTTTGCCTCCTGAATAACGACTGTTTTAATTGTGTTTTTTCTTTTATCATGTTTTTCCTGATTTTTTTATACTTTACTTTCGTGTTGCCATATAGGCAATAAACTATTCTATTTCTATTATTTTTCTGATAAAATACAGGCCACAGTATAAATATAAAAATGGCCATTAGATGTTTTCCTTAGTGCGGTTACACACGGCGAATGTTTCTAAACAAACTCATGCGTTTGTATCATTACCGGTCTAAGGTATAATATTCACTCGGTAGGTTAATATATACCCTATTGTAAACACCGAGAGGAATCGGCCATAACTAACCTGGCAAAGATATCCGACAAGCCCTAACGTTCATTGAAAATGTGTTGTCAGATATTTATGCACGCTTTATTAGGCAGATATAAATGAGTCATACACAGATTTAGGTTCGCGTCTTTCCTGTGGACATTATCAAAGTTAAGGGCTACGAAGTCTAACTTTTGTTTGAACTCTTAATCCGCATAAACGGCGTCTCCTCTTCTATATTACTATTCGATAAAATCATTATTTATATGCACGTGAGCCCTTAATTATTGATAACAGGAGAGACGAATTTTGGTTTTCGTTTTGTGTATGACTCAAATGCAGGTGAATGTGGAATGTGTGGAAAACGTTAGGCTGACGAGGTCACCTTGTTGTCGGGCGTGAAGAAAGTGTATTTGTTGTTGTTGTCGTGCAGGAAGAACAACACGTCCGTCAGCACGATGAGAAGCAGCGTCTGCATCTTGCTGCGGCCCTGCATTAGCGTCGCCACGCCTTCGAACCTGGGGGAGACGTTGAACAGTTTGAATGCCAGGAACTCGCGTAGCGGGCGCCTACACCGTAGTCGCTCTCTGCTATACGAGGAAATCACGGGATCGGCTACGAGCGATTCTTGGCAGTGAATGTGTTAATAAATACCTCATTTTATAGCAGTAATGTACGCCGACATTTTTGGGCAAATCTTTATTCAGGATTTGTTATTTATTTTTAACTCTTACAGCGCTGTAAATGCACTTGTTCCTTTGCAGTACTTATGTTATGCGGCGTCAGATAATATTGGAACTTGGAATATTTTTATATCTTTTACAGCTAATTTGTACTGTAATAAAAGTCAAGAAAGTACTCTTTTGGAATTGGAGCAGGTTGCACTTCCGCCAGGTCGATCATATTCCTTTTGTTTCAATACTAACTTAACTAAGTATTTCACTTCATAGAAATGACAGCGAATTTACCTAAAACTTACATATAAATGACACAGAAGTCATTGTTCTAATTTTAACTCTGACGTCACTCAAGTAAGTTTTTTCTATTACGTTAGAGACAGTTCTTGGAGCAGTAAATTCGCTGCCACTTGAATTTGGATTCTATCAGCACTCACTTAAGACTCCTGTTCCCTTGCAATATGTCGCTCTTCTTGAACTTTGTTCCCTTGAAGTTGGCGAACGACTTCGCGTCGATACGGTGGTAGATCTCCAGTTTTCTGTCCTCTCGCTCTTTCGCTGCCACTTGGTTGTCGACGTCAACTAAAATTTCCTGTTAAAAGAAGCCATATTCATTTGATAACCATGCCTACAACCATAAAGCGGGACTGTATTATAGACATTTTCTCAAATATTCGTTGTGTTCTTCATAATGGGCTTCGAAGTGCAGCGAGACTAGAGATCCGTAATGACATTTCATGCAAAGCTGCAAGATGGTGTTATTTAATTTGCATTCCACAATTTGTGACACAGCTTCACGGCGTTCAGCCATGAAAATTAACGTTTGATTTCTTGGAGTTTTCTTTATTTATTTCATAGCGTGTTTGAGAAAAGCACTATATATATATACCTTGGCGCAAAAAGGGGTTGCCAGCCTCATAACTCTCCGGCCTTGCTACGTTCGGACCCGTGACTTCCCGGACTCTGTAGTACATTAACTATTAGAAGTACGTAATTCGAACTCAACTCCCCCTTGCATTGAGTCCCATTTTCCTTTTTAATCTTTATCAAAAATAATCGTGAGTGTTTTGCGCTGATTATATTTTGATCAATTATGGGAAATTCTATATCCACCTCATCATCCTCCTAGCGTCATTCCTGGTTGTGCCCTACAGGAGCCCGGGGTCCGCTTTGACACCTAATCCAAATATTTGGCATAGGCACCAGTTTTACGAAAGCGACTGCCATCTGACCTTCCAACCCAGAGGGAAAACTAGACCTTATTGGGATAAGACCGATTTCCTCACGATGTTTTCCTTCACCGAAAGGCTAACGGTAATAATTCCGTAAACAAGTTCCGAAAAACTCATTGGTACGAGCCGGGATTCGAACCCACGACCGCCGCTTAACAGCCGTATGCCTTAACCACTAGGTTACCGTAGCTTTCTATATCCACCTATTCAATGCAAATAGTGAGTGAAAATCGGTTTTGATCATTAATCTACTTCTTCTTTCAAGGTTCGATAATATGTATACAGGTATCGACATCTTTGCCGACTATTGGACATGCTGCACTGATTTCATCAAATTGTGTCAAAGAAATTGAAAATTAAATATTTTTTGTACGTATTCTAAAATATTACTTAATGATGATAGGAAATACCTCCATGAGACAAGTTTTTTAAGTGCTGTTATTGGAGCAGCTTTCAATAACGCACGGCATTCTCCTAAAATAAACATATATTCACTGATGTCATAGGCCGCGTGCGGTTGCTAGGTGACTGACAACAATCTTGCAAGAAGTGAGCTTATTATTGCTCATGTTCGGCGACACGGGAACGCCCACTCACCACTTCCAACGAATTCTGTATTCCGGGGGCACGCCTTGGGGAAATTTATCTTCGGAGATATGTAGCGTACATATATTCCCTACCTTGACACCGCAGAGAGCCTTCTGCAGCAGCTCTCTCTCGTTGACGTCGTCCCCGGCCGTCTTCAGCAGCGGCTCCAGCAGCAGCGGGTACTTGGTGAGCCGCTGCGCCACGAACAACACGCATTCCGGCACGCCCTGGGGAAATCACCACTTTACCATAACTTCCTGCATCGCCATATAGACATTAGGTCAGTGAAGTTTGAATCAAGCTATTTAGAAAATAGACTTGTATTTATTTTGTTTTCAGTATGAAACAAAAGGTATACGACTATAGATGTGCTATAAAATGTCTTAATTTTTCAATTTTTCCTTTCATTTAAAAATTTATAATTTTCTTTAGCAGCGTTACTGCTTAAAAAACAAATATTAATTTAGTATGGGGTGGCGCATCGTTACTGACGAGTTCTCAACATAATTTGAGACGTTGGTGCCATTAAGAACCACACTCAGACCTAATACTGTATAATTTTCAAGGGAGTTCTGTCATTGGCTATGCATATAGTATAAAACACTGCTCTTAGTAAAAATGTTTTGTGAATGCTGTTGAACTTCTAAATAAATACAAAAAAAAAAGAAGCCTAAGTCTTCTGGTAGATGTCGCTACATACGCCTCCCTAAGGCGTTGTATAAAGGAACTGATTGAAGGATTTGGTGCCCGAACCAGATTGTTCCGATAGTTCAGTTGGTTAGTAGCGACGGGCCATGAATGCCTGTGTTCGCCGGTTCGAATCCGGCTCGGAGCATTAAATTTTTCAATTTTTCCTTACATTTAAAAATTTATAATTGTCTTAATTCCATTGAAATCGATTGTATAGTCCCCAGGATTTAAGTTCTGCCACAATAAAGCGCGCATTAATATCTGACACCACTTTATTTCAGTATTTCGTGTGAGATACTGTAACTAGCACTTTTGTTAATAAAAATAAATAAGAATAAGAATAAGAATTTATTTATTTAGCACACAAAACACGGAAAAAAGAAATACACTCAAAAACGTAACCTTAAGTGCTAAACGGGAGCCTCACTCAGCATGTTGTCACGGGGGCCGTGACGCTGGTTTTCAGTGAGAGCCCCAAAAATAAATAAAACGACTAAACTAAACAAACAATTTTATAATTTTTAGGCACTGTATGTCTAAAAATTACAAAAGTGAACTTAAAAACTAGCGGGTAACATTAGAATCATTGTCGACAGTGATTTATATGCATGCAACACTGAAATGTAATTGACTCTGTTCGTACTAAAAAACATGTACTAAAAAAATGATGTATTTCTGCCCTCTGGAACGTACCTTCTTCCTGAGCAGCGGGTTCTGTTGGCACTTGCGTATGAAGCGCGCCATGCGCGGCTCCCGCGCGCAGCACTCCTTGAACACGTCCACTGCGTCGCGGTGCCGCGAACAGAACTCGCCTGAAATTATATTCGATATAAGCATAAGGATTTTTCTCGCTCATAAGGCCCGCACATTACAGTCACTACATGAGACTACCAAACGCAATCTCGCTGTCGCATGTTAAGCCGCTAGTGGCCGCCAAGAAATGCGGCCACTCGGAGCGACCGCGACCCACTCCCATTAGACCGTGGGCCCACTCCCAATCCACCTACGTCACATGACAACATGATACAATGCATGGCAGCAGGTCGAGAAAGTTGTTCTTACCCATACAAATGTTGACCAGAAGCTCAGAATACATAATAGTACAAGTACAGAAGGCACACTCCTTTGATCTCTACAAAAGGCGCTTTTTTCTCAGCCAAAACATTACGATTTAGGGCCCTCTGACGTCGTCGACGTTCGTCGCAACAAGTACATGCCGGTTCCCCAACGTTGGGGCACCGGCATGTACTTGTAGCGATGAACGTAAATCGCGGAGTGTCCCGCGCCTGCCAGAAGTGAAGGATTTTTAAAATTCCGGCTAAATTATTTTTTCTTGCCCTGCACAACTTTCTCGACCAGCTGCCATGCATTTTATCATGTTGTCATGTGACGTAAGCGTATTGAGAGTGGGCTAACGGTCTACACAGCTTGTGGCTTGGAAGCGGCCACTATGCAGATGCTATTCAAAACGTATGAAAGAACTCGCCCGCCGTTTGTGGCAGCCACTAGCGACTATATAAACTCAAACTCAAACTCAAAATTATATTTATTCAAGTAGGCCCAGTAACAAGCACTTTCAAATCGTCAGGTAGAAACATAATCTTAAGCTAATTACTTCGAGTAATTTATTAAACATAAAAAGTAACATTTAAATGAAATATTTAAAATTTTATATAAAAAAATACTAGTCTAGAATGTTTCTAGAAAGACAATCTAATGTCAAAAAATAAATAAAACGAGAATAATTAATTAAAAACACAATGTCAAATTTTTCCAAACGGAATAAATAAATTATAAATCCAGTCAAAATTAGTCCCAAGAAGTTTTATCATTCATGTAGTCTTGTGCGCTATAATAAGCTTTAGAAATAAGTTTACGTTTCACATAGTTTTTGAATTTATTAATAGATAACTCAGTTACGTTTCTAGGAAGTTTGTTATAAAACCTTACACAATTACCCATGAATGATTTTTTTATTTTTTGGAGCCGAGTGGTGGGCACCGCGAGCTTATGCTTATTTCTAGTATTAATATTATGTATGTCACAGTTTCTCCTAAAATTGGCAATGTTTTTATGTACATACACAATATTTTCATAGATATATTGACAATGCAATGTCATGATATTAATATTTTTAAACTTATCCCTAAGTGAGTCTCTCTGTTTCAATCTATATATCGCCCGAATAGCCCGTTTCTGCAGAACAAAAATCGAATGAATGTCCGAGGCACTGCCCCACAATAAAATACCATATGACATAATGCTATGGAAGTAGCTAAAATATACTAATCGAGCTGTTTTCACGTCTGTTAATTGACGGATCTTACTCACTGCAAATGCTGCAGAACTCAGTCTATTCGAGAGATTAGCAATATGGGGACCCCATTGAAGCTTAGAATCTAACGTTAAACCAAGAAAAACTGTGCTATCAACTAGTTCCAATTCCTCATCTTTCACAAAGACACTCCCTTGCTCGTGTTCAACGTGATTCGTGACAAATTTAATACATTTAGTCTTCTTCTCATTTAACAATAAATTATTAATATTAAACCAATTTACTACTTTAGAAATAGCATTGTTTACGTCATTGCAAGCTTTTTGCTGTCTTATAAGTTTGAAAATAAGTGAGGTGTCATCAGCAAATAATACTATATCATGGTGGGTCTTTACGAGATATGGCAAGTCATTTATGTAGATAAGGAACAGGAAAGGTCCCAATATTGATCCCTGCGGTACACCCATCGAGACCAATGACCCCGGTGATCGCTGTCCATTCACTTCGACCCTTTGTATTCTACCATGTAAGTATGACTTTAGTAAATTCAGTGCTGATCCTCTGACTCCATAGTAGTCGAGTTTCCTGATCAATGTTTCATGACAAACGCAGTCGAAGGCCTTGGATAAATCACAGAAGATACCTAAAGCATCTTGTGATTCCTCCCAGGCATCGAAAATGTGTTTAATCAGCTCGACACCAGCGTCGGTTGTCGAGCGACCCTGGGTAAATCCAAATTGCATGTTATGCATCAAATTGTTTATATTAAAATGCTTTATTAATTGCGACAAAACTAATTTTTCAAAAATTTTGCTAAATGTTGGGAGCACAGATATTGGTCTGAAGTTAGTGGGGTCAGTAGTGCTACCCGATTTGAATAACGGAGTGATTTTACTATGTTTCATTAGATCAGGAAACTCGCCGCAATCGACACTGTTGTTAAATATAACTGCCAAATCAGGCGCTATGATTTCTATAATGCATTTGAGTGCATGAACAGAAACTCCCCAGAGGTCACTAGTTTTTTTGACATTAATCGATTTAAACGCCTTTACTACATCTGAGAAACTAACGTGTTCAAAATGGAGGTTTGTATTACATTCTGGGGCGTTTTCTTTCAACAATGTAACGGCAGAGGAAGGTGATGAATTTAAATACTTAGTTGTGGAGACTGGTATCTCAGTAAAGAAATATTCAAATTCAGTAGCTACTTCCAAACTAGAATCTACAATTCTGCCATCAATTTTTATTTTAAGATCAGTCGGTGTGTTTTTCGATCTGCCAGTCTCCATGTCTATTACTTTCCAGGTTGTTTTAATAATGTCAGAGCTATTTTTTATTTTCTGAGATAAATAATTACGCTTGGCAACATGACAATCTATTTTAAATTGCTTCGAATATTGCTTGACATGTTCTTTAAATTCATCACTCGTATTAAACCGCCGTTCCTCATATAAGGCATACAGTACTTGTCTACGTTTATGTAAGTCCGCAGTAGCCCACTCACTAAAAACTGGTGCACTAGTAACCACGGCCGATTTGCGAGTAAATACCGCATTATAAAGTGCCATAAAAGTATGGAAGAATGAATTGTACATGTTATTAGGGCTCATATCGGAAGACAGAAAGGGTAGCGCCTGAGCTAGACTATGTTTCATTCTTTCCACACGATCTGTGGTTACTGGTACAAAAGTTATTTGTTTTTTCACGATATTTTTCCTTAATGTCTCAAATACCATGAGTTGGCCTAAGTGATCTGATTCTAATTTGCTGATTATACTTTTGTTACTAGGAAAAATATTAGTGAAAATGTTATCTATACATGTTGAGCTAGTAGCAGTCACTCTAGTAGGCTCCATAAATACGTGGTTGAGATTACCAGATTTGAAAAGACTCAACAATCTGACACTTATTGTTGAATTTTCCAAAATATTTACATTGTAGTCGCCGCATATAAGTAATTTCTTTCTAGAACGCGATATTTTAAGAAGCACAGATTCCATTATGTTTTCAAAGAGTTCAAAATTACTTACTGGCGGCCTATATACACAAACAACGATAAATTGCTCAAATTCTACTGCACTCAGTTCTATGGTCCGTTCAACAGACAAGGATACAATGTCCTTGCGTTCCTTAAATTTTAATTTATTATTTAATATAATTAACGACCCACCATGTATGGAATGAAGTCTGGTGAACGAACTACCCACCTGGTGATTATTAAATTGAGGCATTAATTCATTACTGGTTAACCAATGTTCAGTTATACATAGAATATCAATATTGCAATCATTCAAAAAAAGTTCAATTTGTAAATCTTTCCCTCTAATACACTGAATGTTTTGATGTACCAGGTGGATATAATTTTTAAATATAAAACTAAGAATATTTTATATAGAAACTCCCGGTAAGTTACAGATGTCTTAAGATACAGCGAAACGGGGCACGCCTTGAAGGTTGAATAGCGCATTCTGTCGTTTGTAGAACCCACAATGAGCCATATGACCTAGAAAACTAAGGTTATATTACCATAAGCAGCCTTCAGCCTGTGTCTGGCCGGCGCAGCGAATGTGTCCGCCAGTATGTCGGCCACGGTCGCGATCTGCGCCGACGCCCGTTGCCTCGCCCGCAGTCGCGCGAGCAACGCCGCGTGCAGCGTCCATAGTTCTTCTACACAAGGGAACATTCGGGACACTTGCGCGGCACTGATGCCGGGGAATCGCAGCATGCCTTCGGCGAACATCTGGAATGTGACGATGGACTTATTTTACATGCCTATGGCTTCCAAAAGTGTGACCAGGCTACTTCTAGATATATTTCATGATCATAATATTAATTGCAACCATGGCATTTACTGATGTTAAAAAATAAAACAGTGTCACATGGGCGTTGGATTATATTAATACTGGAAAACTCTTTAAAACTATGGTTTCTATAGTCTTTGAACCCACTAAACATGTCTAAGAAACTCTGTCACGATCTTACGTGTGTCTTTCTCAAAAAAAAAGACGTTACTGTCGTAGCGCTTACTTCATTATTACGCCGTTAATCATGGCGTCCCATCAATCAAGGTCCATTTTCTCTGACATAGATACATAGTATTTATAACATTACACAAGTAACAAGTTTCTGTCAAAAATGTAACTTTTGGTACTTTTCTGTATACCATCATGAACTAGACATTGAGACGATTTTAACGAGCCCAAATTCAACGGGGATACGTCGGTTAAGTACTGAATTCCCATAGCCACCTTCTGTCTCCATCATCAGATCAGCTAGATGGTACCATAATATTGAATTGTCATCCGAACAATACTTATACCCAAAATTTCAACTTAATCGGTCACAGGGAAGTGGGTCTCTTGGGTGGGTATCTTGCAAGGTGTGATGACAAACAGGTGAAACTCAATAAAAGCTTGTACAATGTACCTTTTGCATTAGCCTTATAGTGAGGCAATGGTGTTTCTCCGTCAGTATCAACTCGTAAATGTGCTCCTGCCTCTTCGTCTCCCGATCGCCGATGGCCCTGGAAGCGAAGTTGAAAATGCTAATTTTACGCAATAGTAGTCCTTGACTCTACCAGCAACAGGAAATGAAAGAAGCGAGTGTACTACGACTACTCTATAGAATCCAGTGATGTAAAAGAAATAGAACGGTTAGGGTGCTTGCACGGACAGGACGGTATTATCAACCCAATCAAGTTTAATAAACATTTTCTCCTTGTTCCGATATTAACAAGTTAATGGGCCTAACCTAGACCTACTGGGCAAAACCGAAACTCGACATGCCTGTGCAAGCAACTGTAGTATGAGATATAGACACATAGATTAAACAGGAATCACACATAGTAAGATACATTCTAGAGTATATTGACGTCCAGTTCAGGTCCGCCGGCCAGCACAACTGACGCCGCGCCGCGACGCGAGTCGAGTAGGATCTACCCTCCTCTTTCTAATTTGCACGGTGCGAGTGTGACAGGGGACGCTCAGTCGCGCGACAAGCGGCTTGTCAGCAAGTTGTGCGTGACGTGCAGAACTGCGCGAGCTAGCCGGGTGTGCGAGGAAAAAATCCACCAGCATTAGGTAGCATCTATCACCCAACCCTTCCCGATAGTTTCCTTGCACGCCGCTCCGCTAGCACACCTCTGGTGGCTACCCACCCTTAGCCTAGTAAGGGATTAAATAATAATTTGTGTGAAGAGCATGAATCTTGATTATGAGTTTTCGTTTCGATGTCTTCTAAAGTTTTTATATCTATTGAATGTATCACAGTCTAGTACCCATAATAAAATCCTTATTGAGCTCTTGCTAACTATAGTAAGCAAGTGAGTTGTGTAAAATAATTTGCTCGGCGCTCACGGCCGCCTGGATTATAAGTAAAATTAAAAGAACACCTATGATTTGGTGCCCCATTCATAGTTGAGAAGGATCTTAGAGCTGTATAAAGTTAATACAGCTTTGAGATGAGATCAAAACACGCATGCATGGGTCAGTGGACCTTCTTCTTCAACCGGGGGAAAGAGACGACCTGCCTTGCCCTTTATGGTTCTGTCTAGCACTGAATCCGCTCACCACCCTGCCTCCTTCGACAAGTTATTTACGGAACTGGATAGTTTGTGTTTTTCACTAAAAGATACCAGAGGCTCTAGTATAAGTTTTACCGAAACAAAACGTTACGACCGCGTTCGCGTTTAGCTGTCAAATCCCATACAAATTGAGGGTAAAACGCAAACGCGATCGTAAAGTTTTGTTTCGGTAAAACTTATACTATGACCCCAGAAACGGAAGCATCCTAAACAACCACGGCGATGTTCCATTCGAGGCCGCGCCAGTAGATCCTATACCATATCACAACAGCATATGGTTGACATTCACTTGGCCAGCTCCTTGGGCGCGCCCACCAAGTCACCAAGTATCAGGCTCCGAGGCGCCAAGCCCGAACAAGATCACCTCGTCGCCAAGCAGATCGCGCGTGAGGTACACCAAAAGATACCAGGCTCCCAGAAACCAGTCTTATACAACTACGGCGACGTTCCATTCTAGGTCGCGCTAACAGACCCTAAACCTTATCACACTCACTTGGCCAGTCCTTTAGGTGCGCCCGCCGCCCGAGATGACCTCTTGCCGAGCAGATCAATCGTGAGGGAGGTCAAATGATACCAGGATCCAAGAAACGGAAGCATCCTAAACAACGACAGCGACGTCACGCCACTCTAGACCCTGTCACAATAGCATATGGTTGACACTCACTTGGCCAGTCCTTTGGGCGCGCCCGCCGCCCAAGTGTCGGGCTCCGAGGCGCCCAGGCCGAGCAAGACGGCCTCGTCGCCGAGCAGGTCGGGGGTGAGGTAGGCCTCTGGCCATTCTGTCGCTCCTGCGTCGTCTGATGCACTGTAAGGGAAATTGTAATGGTACCTGTCAGTGTCTGATACGTTTTTATAATAAAGTACCACTTGAGAGCTGTTATTTTCTGTGTCGATATCAATGTGTTTTGCAACTGCTTATAAAATGAGCACATTTCTTTGCAGGGTACTATTATTGGCCCGCGGCTTTGGCACAGAGAGTTAATATAATAATAAATAAATCATTTATTTCAGGCAACTAACGCCCATAGTTAGAAATACCTTACAGACGAACATACATACAATAGAATATTAAAACACTAATTATTATTTAGGCGACGAAACAGTTAACATACGATCATCTGCATTTCGGCAAGGCCTTGGATATCGTGTATACATTTAGTATTACTTTTTAAGAAAGATTTAAAAAACTCTTCTTGAGTCCGATACTCAGAACAAGTCAATTATTTAACCCTTTATAGGCAGTGGGAAATAACTCCTACCATGTTTTTTTTTTATCTGTATATAATTCTATTAACATACTGATGTTTTTATGCTCACTACAGGACCGAAAGACATTCATTTCCGTAATCTGTTATTTACAGTCAACACTGTACTTTTTGGACTTCATAAAACTTAACGCTCCACTCAATACAGATTCCCATACGAGTACAGTCGACGACGAAGTCGATTCCATCGTAATAAGGCGAAAAATATATACATCTCCTTCTCGACATCGACTGTCTAAGGGTAATGTAACTTTTATTCATCTTATAAAAATATGTGCGACTTACTTGCTTTGGTCGTGTTTGTGGTCGGAGTCCTTATCGTCATTGCACATGTGTCCGGTGCTGAAATGATACCACCGATCAGTCTCTTTCTTGGAAACTTTTGCGAATATGGCAATACAGAAAAGTAATTCTTATTTTTTTACTTTCCGAATTTGTGCTGTAATCTTGATTATCTTTAAGGTATACACTAAATCACCATGTACTGTTATTCACTGCCTATCTCATTCTTCATTCATGTGGTAGGAGATTAATAACTAGTTCATATCGAGAAATACAATACGTCATTAACGTCACCATTGTTTATTATAGATTGTTTATTTGCTATCATTTATTTTAATAGTTAGAATCCATTTTGATCTGACATAAATGTGATAAAGAAAAACAACTATAAAAGGATCCTACTAAATTCTTGAGTTGCGTTGATATTAATACGATAAATGTCTCCTAAGAACGGTGAATCTAAAATTCTTTTGAAAAAAACCATGTCGGGACATATGGCTTTCGACAACCTTAAGAGTTTAAATATTTATTTCAGTTCCTGTAACACTATTAATCAAATCTAAAATGTCATATTTTTATAATATGTGTTATATTTTTACTATTATCAGTTGGTTACACATATTTGTTACCAAAGTGACTGGGATATGTTATGTAAAGTTGTACACTGTTCAATATTTCTGTGTTGCCATATAAGAAACAATGTCAGGTTCAGACAGGGTCAAAATCAACCGACGCCACACGCCAAACATAAGGTCATCGTCAACAGCTTACAAAGCTGCAACTTTATAAACAAATCAATCACAAAACATCTGCAAAGCCTAAATAATAATAAGAAGCCATTATCACATAGAAAAATCACTTCCACAGTTTGAATAAGAAAATCATGCAGATTTGTAAAAAAAGTGTAATCAAATCTGAATACATAATAACAATAATATTGAACAGATAATCCGAAAATAGTGTATACATCGGAAACGTTGGAGGGACGTCCAGAGAGACATTTTTTTTTATTTTTGAGCCCTCAGGGCAAACCAAAAATAATCTAAAGGTATTTACGTTACTTTAATAAGACCTTGTCTGCATACTAGGATTCGATTACGTGTATCTTAGTGCGAAATTAATATTAAACGTTAAAACATAACATGATACTTATATAAAATTAAAAGGTACAAAGGCGCCTTTAAAAAAATATTATCGTAATTGCACAGCCTTCAACCAAAACCTGGCTTTACTTCACTAGAGTTAAGTCTGCCTGAACGTCCTTCCCCGAATACATTCAACCCAAGTCCTCAGCGAAATCAAATCGAAACAAAAACTTAACTACGACAACATTTTCGACCAGAAACTACCTCAAGATAGAAAGATACACAAGTAAGGCGTTGTGGATGAGACGAATCATCTAGAAGATCTTGTTAATGTGTGAGAGACGTGGCGTTCTGATGTGTAACCAAAAATATTACAAACTATAAGCTTTAAAAGACTTGTTGATATTTTTGAGGTCTTAGTACCATTAGGCCGGTCTACTGCTCTAGAGGTACTCGGAGCTCCCATTAACTGTAGATAATGTACACGAAAGAGGCATTGCGACAGAGAGAGGCCTGTTATACTTGTCCGTCAATACATTTTTATCTATTCTGTGGTATATTATTCCAATGTATTCATGTAAAAGTTCCTATGGAGATGAGCATTGTACAGAATGTAGTAGTTTGCGTTGAAAACAACTTGTTTTCTCAATAAAAAGCGAATAAAACACCATAACACAAATAAACCTAATTGGAATTCACTTTGAAAGAAAAACACCAAGGAAATTGTACCTTAAGAACCAAAAATCTAACTAAACAACGTAAACAATCGAATAAAATGAAACCGCGCAACCAGGATCACATAACCGCGCCGAATCGTCGATAGAGAGAAACGAAACGATGACTCATGACATGTGTGATGAGAGAGTAAGAGAGAGACAGCGCGATGTCGCAGCATTCCCGCACTTACTGCACGCCGAGTTTCGTAGCCACGCGGCGCCACGGCGAGTAACATCCCGACTGCTTCTTGCTAGCGTGCCGCGAAACAAACACACGCATAAGAATAGAAACCGTATGAGTTGATCGCAAGGTCTCTTTTCCAGTGTCCGGCGGTTGGCACTTACTCTGTTTCGGTTCTATGTGTTTTTGTTAAGAATGTACGTTAATTTGGGCTGGTTTGACAGCGACGCGGGTGGAAAAACCGAAGTGACTGTACGTCAAATACGATTTACTTAAAATGTGAGTCGGATAGAGTGATATCAACTATAATTTACAATGGCACCTCAATTTTTCCACAGTTGAATGATTTTCTTTATAAGAAGACATTCCGTTCTTCGACACTATCAACTAATAGAAAAAAACAGAACTAGCTTATAGAACAACATAAATTGGCAAATTTTGAGCAAAAACAATGTAGTAAGAAGGTTTGAAAACAAAACAAAAATGGCTGAAAACTAGCAATGGAACGAGGCATTCAAAATAAATAGTGTATATATATTGAAATAGTGTATATATATTGAAATAGTGTATATACTGAAGATTAGTTTTAATAAAATATATCACAGTGTCACATACTTGTGTATCTTCTTATAATCAAATCACTGTCATGGCGGGCACCCAGCAACTAAACATTTCTTTCGTGTGTCGTCACAAATAACGTGACCATCGAGAAAACTTGACAACATATAATATAAACAATAATAAAACCTCAAAGTACAGCACAAATATATTTTAATATATGAAGTAGTACTTCTGTTTAAATAATACCCAAGTTTTGTCTATGGTCGTCTCACAAAACCTGCACATTATTGCGCAAAACAATTGATAATGCATAGCGTAAAATGGCGCCCGCTTGGCTGCTTGCTTGTGGCCAAAGTCCTTGCAACAATGAAAAAATAAAGCCGCAAAACATATGCTACACAAAACCGCCTACGCCTCGACGCCTGTCAAATGGCAAGAGGTCTTTATACGAAACAAAAGGTTCACTTTACAATTTTATTTGCAGTTTTAACGGTAATGTGCCAGTGTTAAAACTGAGTTCGAAATTCGACTTCAAATTTGCCTGATTTTAGAATGATTCGTTTTTTTTCTACATACCTGTTCGGATTTTGAGACTGGCTGGAGACCGAACTCCTCTTGCTACTTTTACCACCTGCAGCACTTAAGGATTTGCCGACTGACGTCTGAAAAATGATATGTAACATAAATGGACCTTGTGCTTTGGACACAAGATTCAAAATTGTGTAACAGTTTAGTTGTGTACGTACCTTTGATGTTTTTGGTTTGTTACATTCCACAATGTAGTCTTTACACGCGGTTTGGTGTACCGTCATAGTGCAATCTGAAAATGATGAAATATTCCTTTCAATCTTCTTTACAACTTGGTTTATGACTTATATTTGGGATTGTATCAACCGGAATTCATTGATTAAAGTATTGGAAAGATGCATTGTATCTGGAACTACATTATTCCAAATAAAACGAGTATACAGGGTTTATTATTGGCACGCGGCAGTGAGGGAAATTCCGAAACTACAAGAGATACGGAAAGGCCCAAAAAAACCCAGGGTCGAAAAAAAAGTCATGTCTAATAAGCAATAAGTCAAGAATAAATATCAGGTCTCAAATAATATAACTAGTTTCCCACAATACCATTATGAAGAAACTATACGCTGCGGTTCCGTTTTGTAGCCCTTTGAATCACGTGTTCCAAACTATGTAGGTACCAGGAGCAAGCGTTTGTGCAAGACGATTCGTAATGACTCTTGAAAACTGCTTATAGACATGGCTCAGAAGTGAGATGGGTCGGTAGTTCAGTAGGGAGTTGACAACCTTTCAAAGATATGTATACAGAGAGTTGATTGTTACTGACATAGAAAGTATCCAACTATCCATTCGTGAAAAAAAAAAAATATTTAAGTTTTCAGTAATAAAAGGTAATTAAGTTTGAAAAATTATCTACGGCGCACGGAGCGAAGTTCATTCACCCGGTTAGAGTTCGTACCTATCTACATAAGATGGCGGCTAGCGGACACTGCGGTCACTCAGCTGGATGATTAAAATTAATATTAATACAAAAAAAACAATATTTTATGCATTTAAAAAAAGCTTAAAAAAAAAATCATTTTTAAGTTCTTTGTAATGTATACATTAACTGAGCTTCGGCTCTAAGACGGTTAAAAAAACACCGTGTAGATATTGGAGAAGTGGAGTGGAGTGTAGTTACGTTCGCAGTAGAAGGCGGGCTTGTCCGCGAGCGCGCGGCCGCACCAGTCGCAGTCCGCGGCCGAGGTGGCGGCCTGCCACGCGTGCGCCGCCTTGCGGGACTTGTCCTGCGCACAGACAAACAGACAGACATGCTAATCCTGTAGGAGCGTAAACAGGCGTCTCACCCTCGGAACCGGTTTTCGCAAGTATCCTGATGGAGTTCCGAAAAGGGCGCGAACTTGTGAACTCATGGCGCCATAACACGGTGCACACTTAAGAGCAACGAAATTCCATAAAAAACTAAACCGTTGTGGAACATACCGGTCAGAAGATGTATTTAATAAATTAACAAACCTTCTTTTTCCTGAAAAATAAGCTGCCTCTTTTCCGTCTCTTTTCTGCGTGATGGTCATATGCCGCTCTGTAGAAAGAAAAATATCGTTACAACACATTCAGATGTGATTGTAATTTATACCCTATCATAATTTAAAGAGTATGTTAAAAGGTAAAACCATGCCACACTAGAAAAACAAATTAGAAAAAAGTGTGAAAACGAACAAAAACAAAAGCAAAGCTTGTGCTTTAACATGCCAATTGAAAACATTACATTGCGCTTGGTCTTATTTCGAAAAATATTAAAATTCGTCCTTACCACATTTCTGCCTTCGCCTTTGACAAGTAGTTTATCCTAGAAATAACAGTAATATTCTCCCTTACTGTTGAGATGTTTAGTGTAACCGTACAAAATCATTTTCCGCCACATTGTTGCCCTTCTTACTTTTTCTGTGCTCCTGGTACTTAACTGCCAGTTACCGAAGACTTTTCTCAGCAACTCCGTTTGATTGACAAGCGATAACGACCCTTATATCTATGACTTAAAAGTCCACTCACTGCTCCAAGAACGCCAGCCGATGCAAGCCCAAATGTTCTTGATGCGTGTTGTTTCTTCTGCCAGGCAACTGGGTGGTGGCACCGACTGTGGCGGCCGACGCGTCCTCGTCGCTCTCCGTCTCGCTCGCACCACCGCCGGACAAACTAACATCGAGCGAGACAACGCTTACATACAGTACAACCACTTTTATAAGTTATAACGAATCCATACCCATTTAGTAGGCGTTGTAGTAATCAATACCGTCGATGTAACTTATATTGGTGGTTCTACTGAAGGCAAAATTATCATCACTGTTTTGCGTTTGGATTCTCTTCGTGAATTGAAAGGCGGCTTTATGTCCTCTTACTAAAGTTCACTTTACAACGACAATAGTACTACAAATTAGTGCAGATTTAACGACCAGTTTT
Source organism: Epinotia demarniana (assembly GCA_945867215.1). Taxonomy (NCBI): domain Eukaryota; kingdom Metazoa; phylum Arthropoda; class Insecta; order Lepidoptera; family Tortricidae; genus Epinotia; species Epinotia demarniana. The sequence goes on along the minus strand of OX244261.1, from coordinate 37,277,894 downwards.
ATCCTGGTTTTCTGTGCTAAGACATATCGCAAAGCAAAACGGTGCAAACCGAAATAAAACATGTAACATTGGACATGCACAAAGAGTTCTTGACTAGAAATATTCTGTAATGAGCCCGAGATCATCTGGAAATACTGATATTTCTAGACAAAATAAAAAACGCCAAAAAATACATGCACATCAAATTGAGACACACTAATTTGCTCCTAGAATAGTGAAAGTTAAAAATATTCCTATGCATTGTTTTTTTTTCTAATAGGGTATTTGACAACAGTGAAAATGAACTGTTTTTACGTTAGCAACTGAGAAAAATTATGAAATTACTTAGAAAGTCCCATTTATATTTGCTATTATAAGAATTTTAAACACTTAAAATGGAACATTATGGATGTTGTTTGATTGTGCCGTCACAAGCAAATAATCTAATCATACTAACGGAACGTTTTTGACGTTTCATAAAAAGAAGCTGATTTAACTTTTGTCAAATACCACAATTCCAGGGCCCTATCTCACAATACTTGTCAAGTGTACAAGTCGACAAAATAGTTAAAGTAGACCAAAATATCGTATCGAACAGTTATTCTAACAAACTCGTAATTCGTCATATGAGATGTAATTGTAAGTTTTATGCGATAGGGCTCAGTTGAAAATACATAGATATAAGTAAAATACGACATCAGCTCGTTCAGAGAGGTTAGGTGAAACTCTGTGGAATAAAAGGTATATATACTCTTGAATATACCTAGTTAAATTGCACTGTGAAGTGAGTAAATAGGTAGGTGACTGTTATCAATGAAAAATGCCTTGGAAATAGTACTACACAAATATGTAGTACCCCTGAGACGTCAAAAGTTTAGGGGTTAACTTTCCTCTTTGACGTAATTGTACAGGTTGTTTGTAAGCTGGCAACTACACGGGTTTCTTAAAAGCACTGTATCGGGTGTAGTGTGTAGTGTTATTGGACTACGCGTATATTTAGCGGCACCCAGCTATAGCCCAAGCACTTTATTTTCATTAGTATGGAAAAAAATGGAAATTTGGAAATAATTCATAACAGCAGCTTTTTTGTGTCCAACTGATACATTATCATTTTAGTAATTACGTAGACTCAAAATCCACCAAAATATTAGTCATCAAAACAATCGATATTTAACCAATTCCTGAAAAAAGAGGAAAAATGTTAATAGATATTTTAATTTTTGTTTTGGTTAATTTACAGGAGCTCTCAAGAATGTTAAATAAATCACACAAAAAACATAATGGATGTGTCATTTATTTTTATACATTTACTTCCCGATGGAAATTTTGGTGGATTCTTAGATAAGGCATCTTAGAATAACATTTGAAAATTAAACCAACAAAGAAACGCTGTTATAAATTAATGTTCGAAAAAAACGTAATTTTCCTGGGGTATCTATACGCGCATGTCAATAGTGCTAGTGCCGTAGACCCCGTCTGTGGTGACAGGTTGTTTGCTGGCGATGCTGTTGTGTAGTATTAGGGAATGCAAATCGGTTATAACCGAAACCGAAAAAATCGGTTATAATCGGTTATTTCAGTCGTATCAATAATCGGTTATTTTTATTTCATAATCGGTTATTTAATATTAGGTTTTATATCATTACATTTTCATAATTTTCGTAGTTTACCGAAACCAAACATCATTATAAACTAAGTAACTTAGGTGCTATACTTAAAAGAAAGTCGCCCCCACCGAAACTGCCGTGCAGACTTCCGAAGAAACGCTCGGAACACGAAAATAATAATACATAAATGAATATTAGAACTTTTTTGCGTTTCTGGTATTATAGCTATCTAATATACCACGACGCATATTTTTCTTCTTTGGAGATAAACATCTCCCATCTCTTTCTCGTTCGTAGTCTATCCTATATTGCTTTTTATCCTATATCAAGATTATCAAATCAAGTGAAGGAAACATATTTGATGTTGATGGTGAGTATAAGTAAGTAAGCATCGTAATAATTTCATTTTTGTACGCATCCACGAAATTTAAACAGTATCGAAATGGTAGTTTATACAACTGATCCATAATGAGAGGTTCTAAAACATGAGTGTGGTTTCATATCTATGGATACTGTAATTGAGACCCACTTGAGTTTTGACAGCTGTTCCAAATTTAAACTCATAACGATACAAAAATATGTACTGTAACAACATTACAGTACAGATTTTACCTACTACCACAGCTGTGGTATAAACTACCTTAACTTTCTTGTCTGTGCACAGACAAGAAAGTTCTCATAGTAAAATCGGTTGTAATAATGCTGGCCATTTCCTACGGTTTCTGAACGCATTTTAGAGCACGAATGATATGTGCGTAGATAAACAGTATTTAAAGTCTCGGCCGTATTCATAAACGTACTACAAGCCTGTTTTAACTAAAATGGCGTTCAAATCCGTTTGTCGTTATTTGTCACTTTGACATTTGTGTTCGTAAGAAAGGGACAAAGCACATTTTTTTCAGCAGAGCCATTTAAGTTTTATGAATAACGGGGTATGTTGCGACGCGCGATCGCCTCCGTTCACCTGTAGACGTATCCGATCGGATCCTTTCTGTCAACACGGTAGGAATAAAACTATTTGTCTAGGTGCAGAAACGGATACATTCGCAATTCACGTACGGAGCCGATCGTATACGGCGATATCCTGCCGGACGCAATCGGCTGTCGCCATCTTTTCCGATCCGATGCAAAGCAAGTTTGATGGAAATTAAGCTTTAGTACCTCAGGCATTGTTAGTTTACCGCCGCGCTGTTCGTATAGGAATAGTTTAAGAGGGTATCCTAGCAGCATTTTTCCATACAAACGTATTCCCCTATTTCCTTCCTGGTTTATCCCTCTAGAGAACTCGTTTTTTTTTATAAAATCTAGGTCTACTGTATGTATGCCCCTGTCATTTACTTTTTCCCAAAAAATAATTACCAAAACAGATACGAATTTTCGAAAACCTAAAAAATACCCCATTTTTACTGTCATATTTGGATGACTACCAGACAAATATGAAAAGATTTTACGTTAAAATAAAATAATAGAAACATAGATCTGCTCTTCCTCTAAATTTCGACACCAAACATAATTGAATCGGCGCAGGTTTGGCGGAGAAAACAGGGGAATACAAAGCATCGATCTGGTCAAGATTTTGTAGTGAAAATCGGTCTGAGCTGCAGTTGTCCCTATCGCACATTACGGGGAAAGATCAAGGGCGCAACGCGACGGCAATAGTTTGTACAAATACCTATTTCTCAATTTTGTCGCAGACCGACTACGCTCTTAAGAATCGCTACGCGCTACACTCGTAGCCGATCCTGTGGTTTTCTTCGTGTGTAGCCTCGCGTAAGCGACTACGGCGTAGGCGCCCGCTACGCGGGTTTCCTGGCAGTGAACTGGCCGCGACTTCCGAGCCAGTTTAAAACAACACGCGAGGCAACACGCCCGTCCTATCAAATGCACGCCTCAGACTGAGGCCCCTTTGAATACGGCAAAAAGACCGACAAAACGTGTCTCGGGTCGCGGCGCCGAATTAGCCTCGTGTCGCGGCGCGCCTCAGGTTGAGGCAGCGTCTCCAGTTGTACCCCAGGAAAATTAAGTTTTTTTCAAACATTAATTTATACCAGCGTTTTTTTTGTTTGCTTAATTTTCAAATGTTATTCTAAGATGCCTTATCCAAGAATCCACCAAAATTTCCATCGGTAAGTAAGTAAATATACCAAAAATAAATGACACATCCATTATGTTTTTTGTGTGATTTATTTGTTATTCTTGAAGAGCTCCTGTAAAGTAACCAAAACAAAAATTAAAGTATCTATTAATATTTTTCCTCTTTTTTCAGGAATTGGTTAAATATCGATTTTTCGACGATTAATATTTTGGCGGATTTAGAGTCTCCGTAATTACTAAAATGATAATATATCAGTTACACACAAACAAGTTGCTGTTATGAATTATTTCCAAATTTCCATTTTTTTCCATACTAATGAAAATAAAGTGCTTGGGCTATTGTGCAGCGTCGGAGGTCGGTAGCCGCTCGGGCCGAGGCCACCTGTAAAGCCGTGCACAGATTATGCGCGGCAGCCGCGCGAGCCAGTGTTCGCGTGAGCATTGGCCCGCGCGGCAAATGTTCGATGGAATTTAGGTAGACCGCGGCGGCTGCGCGAGGCAAGCGACCCAGCTCGATCAGCGCGCCAATTATTAACGTTCGTCGCAACACAACCGTGCAAACTGCGCGCGCGGCAGCGACTGAAGCTTCTTTGATGCGGGCTCAAAAACCGCGCGGCAAGTTAGGGCGCGGCAATGTTGGAGCTGCCGCGCGCGGATACCCCGTCTCCATTACGCGCGGCCAGTGTTCCTGTGATTGCCTTGTATAATCTGTACGCGGCTGTACGTGCACGTGTACAGTACTGACATGTTGTTGGCGGCATGTCCGGCGGGCGGCGGCAGCGCGGGCTGCGCGGCGGCGGCGATGCTGGGCGTGGACACGGACTTCTGCAGCGGCAGCCGCGCCGCCAGCCCCGCCGCCGGGGCGCCCGTGCGCAGCGCTGCCCGCACCTTCTCGAACTCGCACTGTGTCAACCACCACCAACAGAACGTTATACTACTACTGGACACTGGACGCTACTTGCGGAAACAACTAATACACGGTGTAACATAAATGGGGTGTGAACCGATCAAGGGCATAACGGGTATCGTGTTCTGATAAGAAAAAAGTAAGAGAAAAAAAATTTTCACGCGATTTTTTTTTCACTTTTGAATGGAGCGTTGGCCGACTAGGGCTATATGGCTCCATACAAATGTAAAAAAAAATCGCGTCAATTTTTTTTTCTCTTAGTAGTACACTCTGTATGTACGTTTATAAATACTTTTCACGCCCCTGCTCGGAGATGTGACAAAAGATGGTCAGAATTCAGGCTTCAAAGCTGGGACATCGCACGAACAGGCCATCTATGAGTTCAAACTGTCCAACAATGTTTTTGTAGTCCAGTTTGAACAGCGATTCGAACAATCCCAGTTCCCCCCGCCCCCGCCGCCGCGCCGCCCCGCTCGCGTGTCCCGAGCCCAAGTTACAGTGTTTCATATTGATCTTTTAATTAGGTGCTTAATTTTGACTTATAATTATAATTATTTGCAATTTCCTCGCAGTAGGCGTGAAAAGCACTATGTAATGCCTCGGCCAAAAGTGCAATAGATGGACTCATCTCCTTCGAGGTCCTCACCTCTCGTCCTTCTATTGCCTACTTTCTAGCCTGTACAACAATGTACTATTGTTGTACATACAGTCAACTGCGAAACTTCACTATTTCCCCTAATTGCATTGAAATAAGTTCCAAAAGTGGATACATCTCTTTGCAGTCGATTGGGTACTCGACTGTATACAGACTTCACTTTTTCTCTTGTAGTAAAATCCAGATTGGGTATCATCATTTGTAGTCGACTGTAGGTACAAAGGCGAACTCTTTTAAATATAATTTTCAGTAAAAGATGGCTTCGGAACTTTTGGACAAATATCTTTTCACTTTTCATGCTCAAAAAGTGCGTGTTTATGCTGCGTGTAGGCGACATAAAGTCGCTTTTTATGCTCTGGTGCCTGAAGTAAAATCTTCGTCGAAGACCAGGGCAATCGATCCAACAGCCACACGAGCAACTTTAACTTCATAGAATAAACTCTTTATTTTTATTTTATTATGTTTTATTAGTATTCTAAAACCAAGGCAAGGATACCAGCACCCAAAGTACACAATAAAACTTCATGAAATAAAGTTATAGTTTTCATTTCCTCGCATTACGTCTCGCGTGAAACGGTGCGTTTTATGCACTTGTTGTACAAACTAATATTTTGTGAATATGTAGTGTAGGTACTTGGGTGAAAATTAATTGTTCAAAAAGAACAAGATGTCTGTCTCGCCGGAGGGTGAGAAAGACGAGGGAGGGAGACTGACAGAGGGGGGGGGGGGGGGGGGGGGAAGAGAGAAAGAGAGCGAATACCAACATAACGTAATTGTACAAGCAATACTCACGGCTAGGTCGTTGTCGTTGAGCGAGTGCGTGGAGTGCCGCGGCCGCGTCTCGCCCTCCGACTCCATGGACGACAGCGACGCGCTGTGACCGTTAAGGGTACTGGAATTAGGGAATGCAAACCGGTTATAACCGAAACCGAACCGGTTATAAACGATTGTTTTGACTATTCATAACCGGGTTTGGGATTTTCACAACCGGTAACGGTTATTACTTACTCCGGTTCTTACTTAAATTGTCAAAATTGAATTAAATTTCTTATATTAGTGCTGGGAATATTAACTGGGGGTCGTGGTTTCGAACTCTGGCTCGTACAATACCATGTATGGTATGTATGTACGAAATATCATTTGATATTTAACAGTGGCTTTTCGGTGAAGGAAAGGAAACATCGTGAGGACAACAAGCTAATCCCAATAAGGTGTTATATTTGTTATATTCGAAAAAGTGACTCGACAAAAAAAACTATATAATTAATTACCGCCCGTGTTGAATACAAAATTTTACGTCTTCACCTGGCCACAAAGCGAGTTTTCCCGTACGCGCAGCGTGCAGTAAAACTCGCATTATGGCCAGGTGTGACGTAAAATATTTTTTGCGGGAGTTAGGTGATAGATGTGATTGACAAAACAGCAGAATAATAACATAAAAATGTATTGTAATTAAGTAATATATTCAGAGAAACGTTTGTATGGAAAACGCTTGCTGTCATTCTACCTTAATCCTTACCGTTTCGCTTTACAGTTGTTTCAGTGATTTAGTTTCTACTGTTATGCTGTGTAACTATTAGCTATATTAAGCTACGGTAGTCTAGTGGTTCAGGCATGCGGCTGTCAAGCAGCGGTCGTGGGTTCGAATCCCGGCTCGTACCAATGAGTTTTTCGGAACTTATGTACGGAATATTTGCCGTTAGCTTTTCGGTGAAGGAAAACATCGTGGGGAAACCGGTGTAGTCCCAATGTCTAGTTCCCTCTGGGTTGGAAGGTCAGATGCCTACGCCAAAATCTTGGGACTAGGTGTCTTAACAGATTCCGGGCTCCTTTGGGACACAACCGCGAGGGTAGCTATATTGATTAATAAATAAAGTGCCTGGGCGACCAAGCTCTGTTCGGGTTAAATTCGGAGAAAATGAATTTTCCCAGACATTTCATCGAAGGCGATGGACCGGTCACTTTGGCACTCTTTGGGGGAGGCCTATGTCCTGCAGTGGACGTCTTTCGGCTGATATGACGGTGGTGGCTAAAAATGAATGCTATTATGGGTGAATAGAGCAAATTTTTAATATGATAAATGATAATACTATTTAACGAGCAATATCCGCATATTGCTCGTTAAATAGTATTTTCTCAAACATGCAATGAAATATTGACGTTGTGTTCTTCATAATAAGCTTCGAAGTGTCACGTTTCGGGCGCAGCGAGACGAGAGATACGTAATGGCATTTCATACAAAATTGGAGGCCTAGGCCAGCAAGGTCGTCTTTTTTAATTTCCATTCCACAATTTGTGGCACAGGATCACGGCGTTCAGTTATGCAAATTTTAGTTTAATTTCTTGGATATTTTTTAATTTATTTCATTGCATGTTTGAGAAAAGCACTGTACGAGGGCTGTTCCGAAAATAGTTAGTCAACAGCGTACTATTAATCGTATTCATATAATTTTACTGTAGCTCAAAGGCAAATTTCATTACAAACTTTTTCGTGTAAATGTCACTGGCCAGTGACATTCCGTTATTTTTTTATGAAATCAGAAAAAAAACATGTCTGCCACTTTTTGCTCGCAAAAATTGAGCTAACGCGGGAAGCATTTCGTGCTATGATATATTATGATTATAAACGAAGGCTAACTTACAAGGATTCTCGTGAAAATTTAACTAGTGTTTTTGGGCCATTATCCCCATCTCTTGCCACTGTCAGTTACTGGTTCCGTGAATTTAAGCGTGGGCGGAGCGACGTCAAAGATGAGCCTAGACCGGGGCGACACCCAAACGCAGTCACTCCAGAAAATGTTATCAAGGTGGAGTGGCTAATCAAGGAATCTCGAAACATTACCCACCGAGAGATTCAGGATGAACTGAAGATTGGATCCCAGGCAGTTTCTACCATTTTGCATGACCACCTTCAAGTTTGGAAGGTTTCGTCTCGATGGATACCACATTTTCTCACACAGGAGCAAAAAGATAGACGTGTCGATTGGTGCAAATTTATGCTAAAAAAATTCGATAAAGGCGATTCACAACAAGTGAGCTACATTGTGACATCCGACGAATCTTGGATATATAGCTACGACCCATTTACAAAACAGCAATCCACGCAATGGGTCTTTGAAGAAGATGATTTACCTACTAAAGTAGTTCGCGGCCGAAGCGTCAACAAAAAAATGGTTGCTGTTTTTTTTCGACGTAGTGGACCGGTAGCCGTAATTCCACTTGAAGATCATAAAACAGTTACCAGCCAATGGTACAGTGAAGTTTGCTTGCCACAGGCCTTCCAGGAGCTGAACGTCAGCCGTCCAAGTACTGGAACCCGGGGCATAATTTTTCATCAAGATAATGCTCCGGCTCACACGGCTGCCAGAACCATGGATTTTTTTAGCAAATCAGGAGTGCAACTGCTACCACACCCTGCGTACAGCCCTGACCTGGCTCAGTGTGATTTTTTTCTGTTCCCCACGTTAAAAAAATCATTACGTGGGCGACGATTTTCGACGGCGGATGAAGCAGTAGACGAATTCAGGCGACTTTTTTTTTACCTTCCGCAAGAACAGTTTTTTTCCTGTATTGAAAGTTGGTTCAGTCGAATGCATAAGTGCATAAATGTAGCAGAGGAATACTTTGAAAAATTGTAATTAAAGTTTTATTATATTCCTTATAGTTTTTGTTTAACTAAAAATTTTCGGAACAGCCCTCGTATAATATACCTCGGCGTGAAAACGGGTTGCCAGCCTCGTAACTATCCGACCTCGCTACGCTCGGGTGTCTGTATGTACTCGGCCGGCAACCCCTTACTTCCCGGCCTGTGTAGTAATGTACTAATACTAATGTATAGTACAGGATAATAGGATGGTAACTGGTAGCATACCTGCGCTGCCTGCTCTGGTCGGGCTGCCGCGCGTTGGGCTCCAGCGCCGCCCACGAGCTCCGCCGGCCCTCGTCCCGCCGGTCCCACAGGCCCCATTGCCGGGACTCACCTGGACGGGAACAGGTTCAAATATATAACTTACTAGCTTCTGCCCGCGACTCCGTCCGCGTGGAACTCGTTTATATCGCAAACATTCCCCCCCCCCCCTTAAAAACTATCATATGTCACTCTCCATCCTTTCAACTATCTCCACTTAAAAAATCACGTCCATTCGTCGCTCCGTTTTGCCGTGAAAGACGGACAAACAAACAAACAAACGCACACATACACTTTCCCATTTATAATGTTAGTATGGATTAGTATGGATGCAACTCGTTTAAGCCCGAGCCACACCGACTGCGTGTGCAGCACGTATGCGTCGACGTCAGCGTAGACGTGCACAGCACCCCTGTCACACCGGATTCGCGCGCGTCTACGCGCGTGTCTACGGCGTACCTGCTGCAGAGAGCTGCACACGCAACGCGTGCGCACGCTGCAGCTCCGCGGCGTACCAGCCGCCATTTGTATTCTATTACTTAAAGATTTGCATCATGTTTGATAGCAGTTCGTCTGACGAAGAAGAAGCATTGCTCTTACTGCTATGTAAAGATACTCCTGCTACATCCAAAAGGGTTTGGGTTCATAAAATTAATGAAAAAAGAGGAGAACATAGTGAATATCACAACTTATGTCGTTAACTTGAATCCCACGAAGATCGATTTTTTTGGTATTTCCACATGTCGAGAGATTCTTTTGAAGAATTACACGATTTAGTGAGATCTCATATATTAAAAAATAACACTAACTACAGGAGGGCTATTGGAACTAGAGAAAGACTTGCAGTTTTTTTAAGGTTTGTACCTATTTGTAAAGAGCTACCAAATTACATCAAAATGTTTTGTTGTTGTTTACGGTTTCCAAGGCAATGGACTTAAGATTTGGTAATATTATTAATCTATAGGTAGTTAGATTTATAATAAAGAGGAAACGACTGATAATAGTTTTGTAAATTGGGATGTTTATACCTATGTAGGGGATAATCTCCGGGACCGCTTATCCAAATGCAAAAATACATAGGGATTCCTAAATCAATTTTAGCTTGACTTTAATATAGCAACAAGTTATAGGTAAACAATATTGTAACTGTAAGCATGTAAGGTCTTTGATGGGAAAATGGAAAACAACCAAATAACTATAATATACTATATTTTGATAGCGGCTTCCTGAAAGTGATATAATAGTATATTTTAATTTTTTATTTAGTACCATTTCAAATAATTAATAGGAACATAATCATAAATTCAGGAAATACATCCCAAATGTATCTACAACTCTGTTATTTTTTTAAAAGTTACTTATTTACTAATTTGTACTAGGAACACAAAATAATCACAATTTGCTTTGTCTTCACAATAATAGGTACCTACTTAATATAGAGAATAAATACAACACAACAATACTAAAAACATATAACTCACCTTGTACTCCGATTGATGTACCGATTTGTTCCCATAATAAATTTTTATATGAAACATTTTTGTAATCTTTGTGCCTAATGTTATAAATACATTCATGTTGACGAACAACATCGATTAATTTTTCTTTGGTCTCCGTATTCATGGTGGAAACCATCACGCGCACCAGCGAATTTGTAAATAAATACAAGAGAGCTGTGCGTGTCCGAACCAGTCCGGTGTGTCATCTCATAGGGAACGTCGCCCAATACAACGTCATCACTGCACGCAGCGAAGCGACGTTGCCGCTCCGCTCCGTGTACGCATGCACGCAGCACGCAGCCGGTTTGTCTGCCTAGAGCTGCGCTGCGTGCGCACGGGTTGCGTGTGCGTGCACGTCGACGCACACGCATCCGGTGTGTCATGTCGTATGGGGATTCATACATTACAACGCAGCGGTGTACGTGCTGCACACGCAGACGTGCTGCACACGCAGTCGGTGTGGCTCGGCCTTTATCGTACTCATCTTATCTCTGGTAAAGGTCGCGGGAGTCCGTTGTTTACGGGTGGCGCAGAACCCGCCACTTTGGCACTCTTTGGGGGAGGCCTATGTCCAGCAATGGACGTTTTTCGGCTGATGATGATGATGAGCATCATCATTGCCGCATGTAGCAGATATACAATTTGGTTTATTGATTAGAACTAGAAAGCCGGAATCTTTTTCATTCAGATGTTCAAACCGCACTAGGTACGTCATGGTTTTTCTTTCCAGCGCTCAGGCACAGAACCGTGTAGTAAGTTAAAGTATTAAACCCTGGCCAATTTTATATTAGCCTTACGTAGAACCTTGCCGTAACAAGCCGACGTATTTACGTCACTATATGATCGAATTCATATGTCATTATGACAAGGTTCTACGTAGGGCTAATATAAAATTGGTCAGGGTTTACATACAGAACGGACACGGACCGTCCTCCATCTACGTCGGTTACCTCGCCGATGGGCGTTATTTCTAGGACCTATCTAGGACGGCGAATATTCAGCGTTTTTAAGACGGTTTTTTTTCGGCATTGTCGGACACAGCAAATACTATTAAAAGGTACGAGTAGCAGAGTCTACTTTTGATGAAGATGTTAGCCAATACCAGTACTGGATCTTTTTTGATTAAAAGTTCTGCGGTAAGTTTTACCTCTGATGAAATAATCTTGAGACGAAAATGACGTTAAAACCGAGCGGTTCAAACGCTCGGAGAATCGCCCAGGACCGTCCAGTGCGGTGCGCAACACGGTATAAAGAATCCATGGGTTCTTTATTCCGTGGTGCGCAACGACGAACGGTTTTTAACGTCTATCGCTAAAATGAGGTAATGCTGTGCTTTGCATTTTTCACTTTCTAACATATAAGAATATTGTATGGCGCGCCTGCGGTGTGGCTAGGGCTAGGTATGTACGCACGCGGTCGAATGTCTCGTAGTTCACCGGCCGCTCCATACTAATTTGTATGAAGATTTTGAGCGTAAAAATTGGGCATCTTTGTGATACTTTTACACGAAATAAGTACATATTTGTTAAGAAATGGAGATTGCAAGGACTTTACTATAGTTATAACTTTATTATTTGATAAAATTCATTTAATAATTCTTGATACTTACGGCTCAGTTGTTACAATACGGGAGTGCATTTTACACGTTTTTAGTGATATTCTGATTTTTTTTTTACACTTACCCATCAGCATTATCTTGAGTTCGAATGATTCAAGGAGAAGTAACATTCATTGGCTAGCTGTGTAATTTTTTCAAGGTTGTGGAACATGGTTTACTATATAATTCTCTTACATTCCCGACCCTCGATTGCCCCCTGCCGACCCTTAAAGTGATCCCGCGGCGCCCCTCCCTTAAGACGGAGCTGGCACTCGTTGTGTTTTTAGACGGTAGTCCAAGGCTTCTGCCGCGGTTAGTCCGTCATACCCGCCCTGCCTTCTCCCCGTGGCGGGCGGGATGCATAAAAGCATTTCCACAACGTAAAAAGGGCTCGTATGTACGCCAAAAAAGTGTAACTTACTGCTGCCCTTGCGGCTGTGTGGGTAGAAGTCCAGGTGTGTGGGCGACGAGTTGTCGAGATCCGCGCCATCTTTGCACAGCGACGGGCAAGACGTACTGAGACGACTGATACCTCCCGCTTGCTGGAAACAAATAACAAATCGTTAGTTACGAATACTTAGCAGCACAAGTTCATACATGAGAGTAGTGCCCAGTAGTGGGACGTAGATAGGCTGATTTATTTATTATTTACTTGACAAAGGCAATTTGATGGAGAATAAGTAAGAGAGCCAAATACAATCGAAGGAGTCAAAACGTACAATATTTTTTGGCTGTTCTCATAGTCGTTCGAAAAGAAGAATTTAGCCACTATCAATCCCGAAGTACAGTCGACTACAAAGAGATCGATACGGGCATACGGATAAAGTTACAATAAAATGTATACAAGACATTATTGCCTAAACATTAAGGTCTAGGTCTATTAGGTACTTCTGTCTTCTTCTTTTTTGTGTTAAATTTTCATAGTTTCTCTTGTTTTTTACTGGATTTAACCATACACTGTTCCAAATCTTCTAATTGATTAGTTGTATCTTTGGGTTTTCGTTTGTTTCAAGATATAAACTTGCTGCAATGTTGTGCGTGCAACCGTGCGTAAGGTGAACATTAAAAATATCACTGTTCGCAGCCAGATGGCGCTGTTCGACGCAAGCGCAGCGGCTGCGTATCTAAGGCCGTGTCGCAGGTACAGTAACCGGCATCAATATCTGCCGAAACAAAGCCGGCAAAAATATCGGACACGTCCTTATGGCATTACATAGAGTCGTGTCAGATACGTATGCGTGCTATGTTGTTGCAGATGTTATTGCTGGTGACTGTACAACAGACAACGTACAACGTTATACTCAAAATGGTCTCGCTGGAAGACCAGCGCGCTGGCTCGTGAGCCAGCATTATGCTGAGGCGGGACCATTTCGTTTAAAATAAATAGTTTTAAGTAATTAAATAGTATTATATGCATGTATGTGATAGATATATTTGTATGTTACGAATATATAATTTTCATTTCATTTCATATTTTGTGGTACTTTTTTAGGTCAATGCATGAAACTTAAAATATGGATGAATTTTAATTTGGTTCATGCCACTTATATTATAACGGTATGTTGGTTTCCATCTCTGCATTATAAATGAGTAGTCGCGTCGGCGTTATTATTAGATATGTTATTTCTATATACTAGTAGGTCAGGGGTTGCAAACTAAAAATCCAATAATAGCCACGAGAATTCATAAACCAGTTTTTTTTCTCACGGAAAACGGGGTAAATGCTGAGAAGTTCCACATTCCTATCAGGTTAACTTGAACTTGTTACCTTGTCTGACTTTTATTCAATTAACTAACTAACTTCAATGCTTCACCGAGCCAAACCGTTTGTATGAATCATCATAATCGGAAATGTATACACGCAAAAAAATTTAAGCTGATCGGGACACGAAAATCTACTTTTAATCAACTAAGCTACGGTAGCCCAATGGTTCAGGCATGCGGCTGTCAAACGGCGGGTGGCGGGTTCGTGGGTTCGAATCCCGGCTCGTACCAATGAGTTTTTCGGAACTTATGTACGGAATATGATTTCATATTTACCGTTAGCTTTTCGGTGAAGGAAAAACATCGTTAGGAAACCTGCATACATGTGCGAAGAAATTCAAAGGTGTATGTGAAGTCCCCAATCCGCACAGGGCCAGCGTGGGGACTACTGCCCGTTCCCTCTCATATATGAGAGGAGGCCTGTGCCCAGCAGTGGGACGTATATAGGCTGATGATGCTGATGATTCAACTAGAATCCTCAATATACGGAACTCAAGTTGAAATAAGTATGCATTTTGTGTCAGAGACAGTCAGCAGCAAGAGCACCAGTGGGTGATATCTTCAAAATTATCTTAACTTGTCCTATTATTTTTTTGTTTTTTTTTTATTATAGCCTCATTATTTCCATAACGAATGCTTTATCAAAATCATATCTAAATTATACTTTTATGCATGCACAACATAATTATTAGAAATGAATACATTAATAAATTGCTTCATTTTTTCTGTTTATACAAAGTTCTTTTCTATTTTTTTTCCTTTATACCTGTATATATTTCTTTTAAGTATATATAGATGTGTCTAAATTTTGTAACTTGCCCTTATTCCCTTATATAAATAAAGACGTGTGTCATCTTCGTATGTATAGCTATTTCTGCCGCTAACTGTACATAGTTCCAAACAAAAGTCATTCATGTGAAAGTTAAAAGGAATGTGTACTTTGTCCATGGACACTACTAAGGATTCCGCAGTTCATAGATTAAGCCAAATAAGGTGGCAGCTGACGCGAAAACAATCGTTCTGGTCGGTTAACCACAGCTAGAAAATAATAATTGTGTATACAATTAGAACAGTTAGTAGTACCTAGTAGTGGTTAGTATCTAGATTTAGCCGAAAGCAGGGACTTAGTTAAGGCGCCGTAGGTTCAGCGAAGTTAAGCGAACAGTGTTTTTGAAACAATATAATGCGTCTGTTTATAATAATATGGTTTAAAAAAATACGAATAGTAATCTTGAGGCTTTTCTGCAGGGAAATCAGTGTTTAGAAACATGATTAAGCATTTTTCGCTCGATAGAAAAAAATCACGAACATAGGTCTAAAAGGGTCTAAAATACACTTAAAATATTTGTTACAAATTACGAACAAAAGCTAAAAATGTTAAAATGGCTTCTAAAAATCGGCAATATCATGTTTGAGGGAAATCAGTGTTTACTTTTTTATTTATTTAAACGGCCAAAAAAATAAAATTAAAAAACATGATTTCCGCGTTTCCGAGCACGCACTTCCCTCTCGCTCACGCTTATGCTCAGTGAAAGGGAGAGAAGACCATGAACCTACGGCGCCTTAAGACTACACTGCTCAGTTCTCGATTATAAAGAATGCACAAGTCGATAAGAGGCCGGCACCAAAGCTAAATGGTCTCGCATTGGTCTTCACATTTACCAAAAAACGTTTCCCCTACAGCAATATTTGAACCGTCTTAAATAGACTTTAAATACCTATGATGACGATAATACAGAGGTAGTGTTGTTTTACGGCTATACCATAAAAACGGCGATAAAACAAACGACGATCGCCGGCATTATGAAATTTCGCGTTCCTCATGGCCTTGCTGGTAAAAAAGCCTCATTAAACTCTGTTATACTTCTCACATTTCACGAAAGCTAGTGGATTTGACGAAATTAGACTTTAACGTCGCAATAATAGGAACGAGTCCACTCGCCTTCGTAAAATGAAATCATACGTAAAATCAACAATAAAATTAGTTTCCGACAAAAAAAAAACATTATTGGTAGAAGCTTTAATTGCCAACTGTACTTTTCTGTATACTGTCATCAACTACTCGTTGAGACGATTCTAACGAGCCCAGACGCAGCCCCGTTGAGAAGCCCTGTTTGAATTCCCATATCCACCTTCTGTCTCCATCATCAGATCAGCTCGATGGTACGATCATATTGAATTGTCATCCAAACTATACTTAAACCGAAATTTTCAGCTCAATAGATTGAATATATCTGCTTCAAAATTGGATTGCAAGATTCCACCCGAACAGACATATCAAATAGTTACATACATGGCTAGTTAAATAAAAGCTTGTAACAAACGTTCATAATTATTCGTTCCGCTTTGTCTTGTCGGCCTAAGCGTCATTAAGGGGATGCCTTGATTTGAGTCGAACACGCCCCTTAGACAGAGACACGCTGATGAGTTCCGCGCACGAGAAAAAGAGATGTAACACTCTTCGGGAATGGAACTATAGTATTAACTTGATTGTGTCGTAAAATAATGTATCGTTTGAGTAGGCTGATAAAAAAAAGGAAAATACAGACCCAACTCTGGTTTTTTTTTCTATGGAGGAAATTTTAAGTATCGATAAAATCAGATAGTCAAGAATCATATATCTGAAAATCAGACCCTATTATTCTTAATCTAGTCAGAACGGCGTTTCAAAGCGATAATTTCCAATGCACCGGCTTAAACTGTTACTGACCATAAGCGGGAGCGGCGCGGCCCGCATACGCTGCACCGCCGCATGGAGCTGCCGCAGCTGCTGCAAGCTGTCATCGAGGACGCCAGGGCTGTGCGGCGTCACGCTTATAGTCGGCACCTGTACATACACGCACATTAAACTATGTGTATACTGTACATAATACCCTCGTACATAGTATGTGTAGATATCACACATTACACGGCAATTGTATCGTTTTACATTTAAACAGACATAACAATGTTAAAATAAAAATGATACCTTCGTCCTACCGACTGCGCCAATAGGAATATTAGCATCATCGTGTGCATAAAACGGACAGAATAAGGACTATACTTATCACGCGTTAAACTCCGTCACAGTTTTCTTTTGAAGAATATTTAACATACGAGTATATGCGGATACGCGTGTGTCCATAAATATTCCATTTATTCATGGATTCATACGTAATTTAATAGAATGGGGTACCTGGGCGCTGTCAGTTGCAGTTGGAACGTGCTTAGGGATCTTATTATCACTAGCGAGGTACTTACGGGGGACACACCACAGGGTAGGGTACAGTTGGATCACCTAGGCTTAGGCAGCCATGACGGGCGGAACGTGGTCAGCGACATTGTGCTCGCTGGCGGGGTACGCGGGACCCACACTACAGAGTAAGGTACACTTGGATCACTTACTACTACGTGAGCGTGGGCAGCCATAAAGGGCGGGACGCGCTTGGCGACCTCGTGCTCGCTGGAGGGGTACGGGACACACGCCACAGGGTAGGGTACAGTTGGATCACCTAGGCTTAGGCAGCCATGACGGGCGGAACGTGGTCAGCGACCTCGTGCTCGCTGGTGGGGTACGCGGGACCCACACTACAGAGTAGGGTACACTTGGATCACTTACTGCTACGTGAGCGCGGGCAGCCATGAAGGGCGAGACGGGCTTGGCGACCTCGTGCTCGCTGGTGGGGTACGGGACACACGCCACAGGGTAGGGTACAGTTGGATCACTTACTACTACCTGGGCGCGGGCAGCCATGACGGGCGGGACGTGCTCAGTGACCTCGTCCTCGCTGCTGTCGGGCGAGTCTGAACTGCCGCCCGCGCCGCCCTCGTCTGTAAAAGAAAAAAATCTTAAGTTTGTGTCACACGAGCTATAGCTCGCTCAGTTAAGCCCTCAATTTTTCAGCATACTTGTTAGCGTTTTGTCCTTAGAGCAGGCGTAACTATAGGGCGGCAGAGCGGGCAAAATGTCGCGGGGCTCCCGCCCGAGGGTCCCCGCGGCCAGAGAGACTGCGATCACATGAGGAACTTCCCTATAAATAAAGGGTGCGATGTTTTCGCCATAGGTTTCGTATGATGGTATAGTTACGCCACTGCAGGCAGGATTTATCATCACGTTAAGCAGATAAGCGTGTTCAAATGTATAAATATATAATTCCATTAAAGAAACACGCTCAATCTAAACGAACTAAATTTATTTATGAAGACATTAAGGAATTTAAGTGCTAACCTATACCGTCTTTAAATCCCTACGTATCAAGGCCAGACGACTTGTTGCTCTCCCCCTCTATTAAAAAAACACCCTTAATCTTGCCGTAACCCCGCCTTTACTAAGGCGTCGTAAAATGTTTACGATAAACATTTCGCGCATACGTGTACGAGTTTATGGTTATTGAGCTATAGACGCGCCGTCGTTCTATTAGATAATGTAATGTTGCTTAATTTTATATCGAAAAATCGCTTTTGGATCTTGGTGCGATGAGTTTGGTACGTAGGTATTCGTAGGTAGAGTCAGGGGTATTAATATACGTACATAAATAGTTAAGGACATAAATATCTGTACACGCCTTTATGACATTGACAATAGAGCCCATAACAGATAGTTATATCCTTATTTGGGCACGTATATTAATACCCCTGACTATACGTAGTTCGGGTTGGAACTCTATAAATCCATATCTGGTGGATTGTCAACCTAATGCTTTGCTCCGACTTCAACTGATGACTGCTATCGGGCCATGTCCTTCACTCATATAGCGTCTAGACTATTTAGCTGGCATGACCCCATTTATGTAGGGCATTATACGGAGCGGGACGCATGCTTTATGTTCGGCAGACATCCGATCATTATAGCTAGCCAGCCGGCCTTATAATTATACAAACTTACGTAGCAGTGTCATCTGCGCTAACTTTAGGCGACCTGGGAACTTAGTAACTTAGTTGAACATTCAACTAATAAAATCCCCTTCTAGCCTAGCAGGAGCACTAACACACGATATGCTGTTAGGAACTTTGTGTACACACAACTACTAATCAAATTATTGGTACATATATTCCTTCTAGTTTTGCCTCATCATCATTATTTATGAGCTCTTGTCGATGGAGTAGCCGCCATTTATTTGTATCCTCTGCCAGCTTCTTGACGTCTTCGTACGACGTAGTTTCGTAGTTCTGCCTACCTAACAGTAAATTAATTGACACATTGTATCAATGATATTCCGACCAAACAGTATCTATACTACCGAGCCACCCGCGAACAAGTTGGTGTTACTCGGATGGTGGATGGCAAATGATCGCGTGGGCGGGCGAATCTCCTAGCGTTTCAACCGCTCGGTTCTAACCTCACTACAATACTCCTCATTGCATCAAAACTTGAATCAAACACTAAAAAATAAACTAAAGAGCGATCTCTTCCAGACCACCACATTAACATCATTGTCGGCTCACGATGATCCAATAGGGTCATCCATAAATTACGTCACACGAATTTCATGATTTTTTGCCCCTCCCCCCGTCCTTGTCACAGCTGGTCACATTTATGAGACTCCCCCCTCCCTAGTGTGACGTCACATATTTTTTAAATTTACATTTAGAATTTTTTGAATGAAAACAGCGGTTCTGAAATCAGTTTAATTTATTTCTATTTGAATTATTTTTTAATAAAATTAGAAAAAAGTGAAAATTACCTAAATCACCTTCTTTGTTTCTTTTTAAACTTGTTTCATGGCACAGGCTTTCCGGGGGAGGGTAGACGTGCCGTGCGCAAACCTTACTACCCGCTAAGGTGCCCGCGCGGTAAGGGTTTTGGGGATAACTTTAAGCAGCAATTACTAAAAAAAATTGTACCGAATGATATGAAACAAAAAAACACGTATTTTATAATTTTTGCTGAAGAATCTTATACTTGAATTTGGACACTGATTAAAATGTCACCCTGTATAGTTGTATATGTTTTTGTGGTTTTCGTAAAGTAATAGTTTAAAGTTCGTGTTTTAACACTTAGATTATAATAGATTTTAAATGTGACGTCACGAAATTAGAACCCCTCCCAACCCATTGTCATACAATGTCACACTTCGTCGACCCCCTCCCTCCCCCTTAACGTGTGACGTAATTTATGGATGGCCCCAAAGAGGTAAAACATGCCGCCAAACTTAATCAAAAGGACTCAGTATCGGTATCGGTATTGGCTTACGTTTACATCGAAACTTGACTCTGATATACGTCTCTTTTAATAGTATTTGCAGTCGATGACGATGACAAAAAAAAACGTCGTAAAACGCTGAATGGGTAAGGCCGTTATTTCTTGTACCTGATTAAGCAGTAAAAAAAGTCCAGTTTTGAATCAATTCCAGTGTGTTACACCAATTAGCCATATATTTATATGGCTAATTGGCGGACATTTTAAACTGCTTAATCAGGTACAAGAAAGAATGGCCTTACCCGAATATTAACCCGGCCGGTGTCTTCGTCGACAGAACAGATTCGTTAAAATGTGAATAATGGAACGTTTGACAAGTTTCTATAGAGTGACAGCTGCCGGGGCGCCATATTTAACGTTGGTCGGCTGTAATCGTAAGTTGGTGCAACATGTGCTAAGTTGCTGCTTTGACGGGCCGTTGCATCACATCTTCATCATGATTTGTTCATCATCACGCGATGAAAAAGCCGAGGACAGGGCTTCGACAGCAGCTGATGACAAAAGTCGCCAAAACTCCAGCAAACATTGCCAATGGCAGTATTTCCGAGAACAGCACATCAGTGTTCATGTCTTCAGTAAAAGTAAACAAACTCCCCAAAACTACGTGTCAAAATGCACATGAATCCTAATTCACACCCGTTAAAGTGTGAATGCGGGGACAATAGGCCATTGTTAGAATTTAATTGGCTCATTAAATTCACAATGCTTTTACCGCGTTTTTCGGCTCGAAGCCTTAATCAGAACACAACCTCTCTTGTTAGAAATTCCGGTTAAGGGTGTTTATGCTGTATACATGTATGAATGGCTTTTATTTTATATTTAGGGCTACCTAAATACATAATCCATACTAATATTATAAATGGGAAGGCGTTTGATTGTTTGTCCTTCTTTCACGGCAAAACGGAGCGACAAATTGACGTGATTTTTTAAGTGGAGATAGTTGAAGGATAGTTTTCATCCCCGAAATCATCCCCTAAGGGGGTGAAATGGAGGGGGTAAAAGTTTGTATGGAGCTGCGATATAAACGAGTTCCACGCGGACGGAGTCGCGGGCAGAAGCTAGTGATTAATAAAAGTGGGGAAATATTTCAATTAATGAAGTAAAACTACCCAGAAACCACTACGAAGTCTGGAAGAGAGTGATATTTAATTGGCATGTATTTAACGCGGCGACAAATTAATCTGATTTAGGGATTTATAAAAAATTAAAGTGGGTAGCAAAAATAATAAGTTGGCGACTAATTGCGGAGACTAGTATAAAGTAA
Organism: Epinotia demarniana; assembly: GCA_945867215.1. Classification (NCBI taxonomy): domain Eukaryota; kingdom Metazoa; phylum Arthropoda; class Insecta; order Lepidoptera; family Tortricidae; genus Epinotia; species Epinotia demarniana. The sequence goes on along the minus strand of OX244261.1, from coordinate 37,256,443 downwards.
AAAGTAGCAGCTAAGTAATCAATTTTCGGCTTTGTTTCAATATAAACTAGCATCGAGTTATTGTTTTGGCGACTGAATTAACTAATTAAGCGGAAACATGACAGCGGATAAAAAGTTGAAAATGGCCTACTCTAATTTTTCAATGGAGATTGCATACAAAATAAATCAAGGTCATAAAAAAAAAACTTAGTGCGACACTTTAAGAGCTTTAATCAAAGTTGAAAATTGCATGTATAAATAATAATTTTGGCCCGTATAAATAATATTCAAACGCCATACTAAACATGCATTCGGATTCATCTTTGTTAATTTGCTGGTTTTTCCGCTCTTTTATAAAAAAAATAACCGCGAAGACGGAAGCGGGAGCAAAGCTCCCGCTTCCGTCTTCTAACCTATCCGCGGCTTATCGCCGTTTTCATTAAATTATGGTTTCGAAAACTAAAAAAATAACTCCCCATTACTTTTATATAGTACCCATTTTAATATTTAAGCTGACAGCAAATCAAAGCCCAAAATGCTTTTTTAGATGGAGACCTGTAGTTGCCACTAATATAAAGTTTGTTATCCTTCTGCTAATATTAGTCGCCAAGTCATTATTTATAGTACCTCGCCTATGATTTCAGTAATCTTGTTTATTATTTCTGCTACCTTAAAGTAGCTGCCATTATTTGAATTTTAAAATATCCTTAGTTTAAAGCTCATTTAATATAAATGATTGCCAAAATATTTAATCGCTGACAAGTTATTATTTTAGTTGCAAATAGTTTGCTGCTCTTTAATTTTTCTGTCGCCGCGAAAATAATAAGCCTATTTAATTTAGCTTGTTCTGTATTGTGTTAATTTTTAGGTGAGCAATAAAACTGTGTTTTTTTGTATTATATTGTACGTACAAACACAAAAAGTTAAAGTAAAAATCTTATGTCCGTTTCATAAATAATGAATGACGGATTTTATTTCACCTGTCCAGCTAGGCCTTAATGTACCAACACATCACGTAAATCATGGCCATAAAACCCATCATGTTATCTCTATATGGTACCCTGATCTATGGAAAAGGTATTTTTCACTATAGCAGTAAAGTAACTTAGACTTAAGTTCATTATATGTTCAGTAAGCCAAGAAAGTGTTCTTCCAGTTTCGACTCTATTTCGTTGCTCAACATTAATAGGAGGTTTAATACATTTTATCTACGCACATATCATTAGTGCTCTAAAATGCGTTCAGAAACCGTAGGAAATGACCAGCATTACTACAACCGATTTAAAATGAGGTAGGTTACTATGAGAACTTTCTTGTCTGTGGTAGTAGGTAAAATCTGTACTGTAATATCATTACGGTACAGATTTTTGATAAATTTGTATCGTTATGAGTTTAAATTAGGAACAGCTGTCAAAACTCAGGTGGGTCTCTATTCTAGTATCCGTGACGTTTCGTATCGATAACTGTTTTAATATCTATATATTAAAACAGTTATCGATACGAAACGTCAATTCAGTATTTAATACAAACCGTACGACATTTGATCTCGAGTGATATGAGTATAGGGACTTCATTCGTTTGTCTATGATTTAAAAAAAAAACCATTCGTCATGACGGATGATCGAATTGCCGCCATTGCTGTTGTCATTTTATTGTTGGTTTGTTGCTGTTACTTACTACACTCGTGTGATCCTATTATGAACCTCGCTGACGCTCGTTTCATAAAACCACACTCGTATTTTAAGGCCTCTCATTATGGATCAGTCGCATAAACTACTATCTATGCATAAACTATAGATTCACATGACTACTAAAATGCTGAAAGTCTATCGTAAGTTATGTCGTAAGCAAAACCTATTATGGAAAAAACTAACCTTTTTCTTGATTCCCACTTAAAATGTATGTCCAACCCCAATAAATCCATTAACCGCATAACACGACACTAAGCTAAAAGTAACAAGCGAAGACCGCATGTAAATATTTATACCCAACACTATCAGGAAATTGACCATTCTAACTAGACCTCTCGTCCTTTCTGGCCGTCATGAAACCCGATACCTTTTGTGGTTACGTGAAAGGGAGGAACGGTCTGGATGCACTGGTTTCCCGAGGCCTTGACCTGTGATGCAGAAGTAGGTCGCTCCCGGTCGGATTGGCCCACATTTATGCAGTTTGTATGTTTGGAACAATGTTGTCAGTGTAGTCAAGGTTCATGGGGAAAAGATTTTTTTATGGTAATTTTTGTTTGCGTAGTGCCCCCTTTCCGGTTTGGGAGGAAAATCGAAGTTTCAATCTCATGTCGAAAAGGATATCAAAATGTAAGTCATTCGATCATACTAAAGATCATTGAGTAACTGAAACAATATATAAATATTTAGGCCATTGATGTTTCGATTCATGTAGACCACAAACCCTTGTAAGAGACACGCTTATGTCTTTCACCTTCCTTGCGCTCGACAAAATGAGATGCAACACTTCGAGGATTACTTTATGTCAAATTTTGATAAAAAATTATCTTTCTGAAATATTCTTCATAATCTGTCCTATACCTATGAGATTTTAAATAAGATAAATACCAACATCGTTCAAGTCGCCGTAGGTTCAGCGAAGTGAAGCGAACAGAATTTTTGAAACAATATAATGCGTCTGTTTATAATAATATGGTTTCAAAAAAATACGAATAGTAATCTTGAGGCTTTTCTTCAGGGAGATCAGTGAATCGAAACATGATTAAGCAATTTTCGCTCTATAGAAAAAAATCACGAACATAGGTCAAAAAGGGTCTAAAATACACTTAAAATATTCGTAACAAATTATGTACAAAAGCTAAGAATATAAAAAAAGGCTTCTAAAAATCGGCAATATCATGTTTGAGAGACATCAGTGCTTACTTTTTTATTTATTTAAATTAAAAAACATGATATCCGCGCTTCCGAGCACGCACTTCCATCTCGCTCACGCTTATGCTCAGTGAGAGGGAGAGAAGACCATGAACCTACGGCGCCTTAAAATGTATTGTATGAGTAGGCTAAGCTAAAAAAGGAAATAAACACCCTATTTTGAATTGTTCTTCTATTAAGAAACATTTTAAGCAGTCACGTTTCGGCTATAATCAGACACACAGACTCAATCTACTCTATCAATAATCATAAATCTGAAATCAGTCCTATTGTTTCCTAATCTGACCAGAACGACCACACCCTTCTTTCACGCCGCAGCTTTTTCAAGAATTATGTTCCAATTCACGCCCTTAATAGAGACAACCAGGTCGTGTTAGATATATACATATACTATAGTTCCGTTACTTCACCCATCTACAGGTAACCAGCTTGCTAGAGGGTGCGCATCCCGCACTGCACCGATAGGGACGTCCTGCCAATATCCCCTTCCGACGAGGGTCGCTTATCGCTTTCTGCCTCAATAAGCATTCAACCGACATACTTAGAGGGGTCTGTCTGTCACCGAGCACCTTTGGAATTAAATTGTATTCACAGATGGGACAGTTACTAATTCAACCGACATCTTTAGAGACGGTTCTGTCTGTCAAGGAGCACCATTGAAATGAAATAATATTTACAGATGGGAATACTTTTAGTCATTTGGGGCCGCTACTTCTACACCACATTTAACCCTTCTAGGATGATGACCGGATTCCATCCTATACCTCCTTCTAAGAAAAAAATCCTGTACAGCTGGTGGATTAGTATAATTTTCTATTTACCTAACCTTCATTCATTCTTCATCTTCTACTCTAACTTGTGCCACGAAATAAGGTCTTAGCATTTTTTGTTCTATTTCTTTTTAACATCATACGATTGGCTTCATACAATATCTTCGTAAAAAAAGTTTGTATTCTAAGTATCGTAAACGTTATTTTGTTCCTTGACCATTGCGATTTAGCCAGGAAACAGCTAAGGTATTTTTAAGTCCCTTCCGTTCTGTCAAAGTTTTTAATATTACCAATGATTAAACTTAAAACCTGGTCGGTCACTTACTGGGACGATTCGCTTGAAATGTACAATTTCAATGATAAGTCCGTATATGACGATTTGTTATATTACAAGGAAAGCTTCCATTGAGGGAACTCCCTAACTAATATGCATAACGTCAAAACTCTTACAAAATAAACATACCTTAAACACTACACAAATCCTTTTCTAGCCGATAGATTATTGTAAGTAGTTGGTAAAGGTACAACTCCTAATTCTGCGAATTTCTCACTGATTCCATTGGACGTTTCGTTATGAGCATACCCCTCGAGATCATGAATGTCCGACACCACGTATTATGAACCCTCGTCAAGTAGCGGGTTGCTTGTAACTAGAACATGATATCTTTATGACACAGTGCTAGGCTATAAGGGGCGATTTTGACGGAATAGGATATCGTCGCAATCCTTTTGCAATCGAGTTCAAAACCCTGGAGAGAATTTAATTTCATGATAGTTTTTTGATTATTATTATTATCTAAATCTCTCACTGAACAATCCATGGGATGTTGCGTTAAGAGCATATTATCCATCGAGATCATGAATTGCGGACATCACACGTAGGTAACCCTAAAGAACCCTCGTCAAGTCGCGGGCTTGTAACTAAACATGATATCTCATGACACAGAGCTGTAGGCTAAGAGTAGAAAATAAAATAAGGTAATCTAGTGTTTCATTGTGTTAATAACGTTCTATAAAGTAATTGAGATTGGAATAGTACATTATTGTCGAAGCAAGGGAAGTAGGCAAGGCAATTGCTGGCTGAGTATTAATTTTAAACGGACGACCTTGGGAGTCCGTTTAATTTAATAAGTACGAAGCCAGCAAATGCCCTTCCAGCTGAAACAAATATAGTGCTTTTCTCCAAAATTGTGCATGAAAGCAAAACTGTACATTCTGAAAATGATAAGGCATGCATTTCTTTCGCCGCTTCAAGAAATTGTCGTACGTCTTTCGATATCTGTCTTTTGGCTTTGCAAATACACTTAACAAATAATCAATAACTAAAATTTCAGCTTCTTTTAAATCTGGAATCATTTACACGTCAATCTATAAGTACATATGATAGAGCTGACGACGGTCGAAAGTCTGTACATTGAAGATATTCGAAAAAAAGTTTGCTGGGGATACTTAGAATCGATAACAGAACACGATCCAAAAGTTTATAGAAATTTTGTCTGTTTATATGTATAAACGCTATAATTATACGCGCATCACGTGAAAACGGCTTAACGGATTTTGATGCAAACTTTACTAATCTGTCGAGAAAATTCCCGGACAACACATAGGCTATAAAAATTATTAAGATAGTGGTGCAAAAGGGTTTAAAAATGGGGTTAAACTTTGCATGGGAACTTCTTAAATCTATGAGCTAAAGACTTGAAAATTGACAAGCATATACTTGACTAGAAAGTAAGAAGAACCCCATTCAAACTTTAAGCAAAATATAGATAAAACGTGAAAAAACCATCTAAAGTTGGTTGAAGGAAGGGAATTATCATAGTTCACCAACGTCAAGGGATGTGGGTATATAACTTGGACAAAACGGCATCCCGCGGAGAATTGTGTATCTATGGTATAATTTTTTTTTAATGTAGAAAACTCCGGTGACTGAAATATGCGCATCATAAGGAGCGCCCCCTAAAGGGATATATTTTGGGCCTTTCAATCCTACGAAAACCTCAGCCTTCGCTTCGCTTCTTCTTCGCTTGCCTCCCCGTTTTCTTTAGGGCTTTTGGTCCTCAAGTTTCGCTTGCAAGACACCGGAAGATAATGAGTGTCTTCAGGGGTCATGTGCCAATGCCAAATCTTGGGATTAGGTGTCAAAGCGGACCCCGGGCTCCTTTAGGGGCATGACCGGGAATAACGCTAGGAGGATGATGAGTAAGTTGGAAGTGTATTTTTCTTCCGAAAACGCCATGAGTTATTTGAGACAGCCAAAAAGTCGCGATAAGTCACAGCTACTTACTACGATATTCCGTTTTGGCTGTTTAAGACCTATGCCTTTTATTTATACGGCGGTTTCAACTTTTTAAAAAGTTTGTACCACGACAAATAAGGGAATTTGTAGGCAACATTGTAGTCGAGCAAAATCGAGCCGGCAAGGTTATTTATTTATAAAATTTTGACTATAGCACGTCCTGATTTTTTACCAATAAAGTCAACATTGCCGATGATTTTTGAGAAAAATATTTAGTAGTGGAAAAACTTTCTCTTTTTGTATGGACCAGTATGAGGTATTCCGTATTCCAAAGGTATACTTCCCTCTTAACCAGTGCGACTGCGGACTAATTAGACAAGGTAGGCCCATTTAGCGATTAGTTCAGTTATAATGACGCATTGTAAAAACTATTTACTAATGAGACCAGACGTACCTATACCTACTCGTTCACGCGTTAAAATATAGAGTTAAAACTGTTAAGACGAGAAGCAAAATCAAATTTCGTTAATAGAGGTGTAGACACTAAATAATCAATAATACTTACTATATTTTCTCGAAAAAGGATTAAAAATGAAATCAAATGAAGAAAAAAGCCATTCATTCAGTTAAATTATCACTCCAAAGTTTTAAAAGGGGGTATGTTCTGCCCCATTTCCGCAAAACGCGCCTTCATATGCAACGATTGTCATTTATTTATTTTGACGCTCGCAGCTCGCAGACTGTGACTTCACTAACTGCGATAGTTTTCTCTCTCTAACAAGCAATATTAAAGCGGTTGTAGCTTCGTAATTCTTTGACATTTTCGTCATTAGGCATATTTTTTGCCTCCTTTTTTTGGAGTAATAATAAATGTTGAGTCTACCCGTATTGAACGAGCGAGCGAAACGAACGAAGTTCTCCATTTCAGCTTGGGCAAACATGTTTCCCTATGTCTGTCCGGATGTCCGGCTGTGGTCGCATTTCTCTTAAAATGTGGCATTATAAAAGTTTCTGACGAAAGTTTCATTATTGGAATCAGTTTTTTTTTTGCAGTCATTGTCATGAATTACTATTCTAGAGTGTATCAATGTCCAAAGTCCACACCCGGTGGGTTTCTCTTGTTTGGTTTATCTATGATCAGATTGGTTGTGCCATAATATTGCTTCGGCAACGCTTACCTAACTATAGGTACGGCTAAAAATTGTGTGCAAATTTTGAAGAAAATCTTACTTCAATTTCAATACGAATAGTGCAAGTTAATATGAAGCTTGTAAAAATAATTCCCGCGCGTGCCCTTCAATACAATGCTATATTGCATAACTTTGGCTTTCAAGTAAATGATGAATGTTTTCAAGTAGATGTACTCTCGGATATAAGTACATAACAAAATTCATATCGGCGGTTTAATTTCCAAAATATCGATTTTGGGGGAAAAAAGGTGGGAACCAAAATTGTTCCGAATTTGATTCTCTACAACTTTGTTTCTCTTCATTCATGCCGTAAAACGTGGAACATAGGAAATAATGATAATATTTTGAATTTGTCGCGTTTTTCAGGTTTAATTTCCAAAATATCGATCCTAGAAGAAAAATTGTGGGGACCAAACTTGTAGAGAATCAAATTTCCTACAATTTTTGTGACCCCCCCTCCCCCACTATGAAAAAAAATCCAAGAACTAATTATTCACGGGTTAAAATCTATAATGACTGGCCTAATTCTCTTGTTTTTAAGTATGAGGAACAGAAAGAGGCACAACAAGCTTAAGCAACATGGCAAACTAGAGACAATAATGATTTTAAGACACGGAGGACAGATATTAAAGGGCACATTTTTATCTGTCTTGATCTCTTTGGTCACAATTCGTTCCAGCCATACTTAATCATCGGTTAATTATCTTGGTGGATGTTTTGTTCCAAAGGTTTTCCATCATCATCAAGCGCCATGAATAGTATTTATCACTAACAAAACACAGCACACACATACGTCATCTTCTGTATTGACTGTTCGTGTTATTCGTAGCTTTTGTTGCTAAGTTAACCCTAAAATCTTGCCTTTCGGTAAAGAAAGCTGTCGTCTTTCAATATCTTGGTTATGCATATTCGGGATTAAGCGTGTAGTTAAATAAAATGGACATTAGGACCAATTTCGCAGCGTTAAAATTGTTTTCGTAACGTAACATGCGCTCTTGCATACTCAAAAGTATCTGAACACACCTTGAAAATAAAGTGTCGTAAAAATAGAGTTTTGTAGACACTTTGCATGGCATCAGCTATGCCTTTAAATGATTAAGATGGGATTCCGGTTCTGCGGTCGACTCGCCCCTTCTAACCAGGTCTTTTCTTGAGTCATACCATATTGTACAAATTCAAGAACATCTCAGAATTGTCATTATTGTCGACCACAGGGCGATAAGCCTTCGGCCTAAATCGCCCGTGTCGAATCGTTTGAATTCTCAATATCATCCAATCAAATGCCAACCGTATCGCAACATAATAAGGCTTATTGATTGTCACTTACGTATGTCTTTGTACCACGGCGCATGAGTTTCGTTGCGCTTTGGTTTAATAGCGTCAGTGTGAGGTATAAAACCGACCTAACACGCGAGGGGACTTTTTTTAACTAGCTGCTGCCCGCGACTCCGTCCGCGTGGAACTCGTTTATACCGTAGCTCCATACAAATTTCACCCCCCATTACACCCCCTTAGGAGATGATTTCTGGGACAAAAACTACCCCTGTCCTTCCACGGGATTAAACCTGTCTCCATACTAAATTTCATCGCAATCGGGTCAGAGGTTTAAGCGAGAAGAGGTACACAGAAATACTAGTAAATGTAATGTAATACTTACTCGTAGTTTAAAATTTAGTAGTTTAGATCTGAAGATCTGCCAAAACTGGCAGGAAGTAACGTAGGATCGGAATAAGTGGCGTGCTCTCCTTTCGAATCTCTATCTAATAATGAGATCACCGTGATTTCATCTTGATTTTATGATCGCTATGAACCATGTTAACAAGTACCTATAGGTACTTGCGGCTCTGCGAGCTGTAAAACTCGGGAGCCGAGACAAAAAAAACAGGTGACCTGAATCAACAGAAAAGTCTATATAATTATTGAACCTACTCACAAAATTTTACGACTATCGGTTGAGAATACGGGTGCAGACACGAAAATCATAAATTACTTATAATGACTCTACAAGAAAGAAGACAAAAAAACCCTAGTGACAAAGATCCCATTCAGATATCTCAAAGAATAAGGAAGCTACAACCGTTTTAATATTGCTCGTTAGAAACGTCACAATCTGCGAGCATCATAGTCAATGACAATCGTTTCATATGAAGTCCGTTTTCCGGAAAAGGGTCAGAACCATACCCCTCATTAAAACCTCAGACCAAGAAAAAAAGATAGACGGAGCGTTACGAACAGTCAAGTGAAGCCAAACCACATACAAACAAAACCAAGCTACATCAAGTTTAGCACGCGCTCACGCACACATATACGAACAAAATTGCACAAAACTCTTCAGCACGTGTCGCAATGCTGTCCAGATCATTTATTACGATTTTTGTGCCATTTAATTGGTTTAGCGTGTGCTAAACTTATGGGGCTTGGTTGAAAACCGCTTGGCTTCACTAGACAGTTCGTAACGCTCCGTCTGTATATTTTCTATGTCTGAGATTAAAACTAACTTAAACTTACTTAACCTGTTGCGTTGCTTATTTCGCCATTTGACTAAATTTTTAATCCTTTTTCGAGAAAATACGACATTTTGCGACCTGGGTTGTTTTTCGCTATGCGCTAATGCGGCTCACTCCGCCGTCACCCGTCACGAAACCTAGACCTATGCTTAGTTACTACGCATCGCGGTGTCAAGATATATTTGTGGATGAGCGTTGAGGTGACCTTAAAACAAATTACAGAATAGGGGGGCTATATAGAGGATACCAGCTGGTCAGCGGGAAAGCGGGACGAATTTCGGCCCAAGCTGAAGCAGAGAACATCGCTCGCTTCGCTCGCTCGTTCAATAACATACTACCCTGCCAGTTCCATGAAAATGCATATACACAAAATATCGGGGGCACGGTGCGACGGCGAGTACTTGAATGAATAGACCGTTGCCTTTTAGAGACAACTTTTATATTCTCAAAGCAAGACGACGAATAGACAACATGACCTAAATAGTCTGAATAATGAGAACGGGTTCAAACCGTTTGGACGATATATGCTACAACTTATTTGAAACTGGTGTATTCCTGTGATTTTTGCGTCGGTTAAATACGTTAAGTTAAGTTAAGTACTTGTACGTGTTTATCATTTAAGACACTTTCGGCAAAATAGTGTCAGACAGCGACAAATGCTTTCAAGCACGAACGTTATACAAAGTTTTACTTTTCCGGAAAACGCACCTTCATATGAACCTTTGTCATTTACTATGATGCTCGAGGATCGTGAAGTCACGAATTCACGAATCCCCGATCGTTTTCTCTCTCTAACAAGCAACATTAAAACGGTTGTATCTTCGTAATTCTTTGAAATATTTGAATGGGATTTTCGTCATTAGGCAAATCTTTCCTCCTTTCTTTTAAATTTATAAGAAATGTTTAGTTCTACACCCCTATTATATTTGATGGGGTCAACTCTTGACCAACCTCCACAAGACCAATCGAGTTGAAATTTTGCATATACTATACTACATACATATACTACATGTTTGTGCTGTTTGTATGCTTCTATGGCTCGCGACTCCACGACCGTTCTGACAAGCACGTATCGACCAAGAAGAAAATGATATATAGATCTTCTACGCCCCGGCTTGTTTTATACATTGTCTGTCAGAGTTAAGACTCAGCCAGATCGTTTTTCAGTAAGATCTTACAGGTGGTAGTGACGTCAGATAAACTAATATTGATTATTTAAGAATTATGTCATTCAAAGGTGTATGTGAATACCAAAGTCCGCACTAGGCTAGCACGGGAACTGTCCGTTCCCTCTCATGCACTCGCGTGCCCAGCAGTGGGACGTTAGACGATTATGATGACAATGATAAAATAATAAAGACGTAGGATAAGTGGTCATTTTGGATATTTGTATTTATGTTTGAACCCTTATACTGAACTTCAAATTTATGATTGTCATAAAGAATGAATGACATACAATATTTTAGAATAGCTGGCTACTCTTTGCGTTTTTCGACAAATATTTGCACAAGTATATGGTTTTTCTATGTTTAAAAATTTTTTGTATTGTATTGTATTGTTAATGACACTAACGTAGCTCAAAATAAGTCTCCATTGCTAACTAACAAAAAAATCGATCGATTTGAAATAAACATATTTTTTCCTTTCCTTCCTCTTATTTTTTTTAATTAATTACTCCGTCAAGACTAGAAATGCATTTAACTGAATATTTTTTAAGAATTACGTCTTAGCTCTCAGAAGTTTTAGCAGCTAAATATAAAAGGGTACTTTAAATAAAGGATAAATATTTTTTTAGGTCAGCTGGACTTAATATCCTTCCTCATTCATTCGTTTTTTAAACTGCTATTTTTTAATGTTTCTATTTGCCAACGATCCATAATCCCGAACAGCGCACCGAAATATAATCCATTACGTAACGGAGCCAGCGCAACAAGTGAGCCACAAGTCCTCACCTCCTTGCACCCAAGCCGCTACATCTTCCACCACACAGATTTAATCAGAGACCGGCACGATACACGCACATAAAAAAAAAACACACCGAAAAAAAAACAATCGATAAACCCGAATTAACAAAACACGCGCGGTACGCTTGAATTTAGAACGCGATGTTATTCCAGCGACATTCTGCGGCGTTTTTTGTTTTTTATTGAGCTGCTGCGTGTCGAGTGAAAATTCGCGAAAATCGAGTAATATTTTGACAGGGCCGCGAGCCTTGCCTTTGTACGGGGCGGGAGTTACGCGCAGGCGCGACATCGATCCGGGGGAAGCCATCCAGGGCCGGTTCGCAACAGTTAGAGTTGGCCGAATGGCATCAAATTAGTCCATTCAAAAAGCAACTCTGCCGCTCAAGGAAGAAGATTCCGATTCTAACGACAGTTTTGCAAAAAGTCGGCAACGTTAAATAATCTCAACTACACCAGTAACGTCTCAAGGTAACCAGTATAAGCCTGACCTCCGATCCCGCATGGTCGTTACGAATTTCGCGGTCAAGTTGAGCGAGAAAGATTGTGAATAGCAACATGGGCATTAACAACGTTTACTGCTACGTCTCAAGGGGACCAGTATAAAAGCTGACGATCTGACTATGGTTGACATTTATCGAATGTGGCCGATTTTTTATAAATCTGTCATTGGATTTGGAATCTTTTACCTAAGAAGGTAGAGTTGCTTTTTGAATGGACTATTTTAATGCAATTCGGCATAAAGGTTTTTAATAGACTCAAAATCAGCTAATTAACGTCCCACTCAGGCAGGCACAGGCTACTTCTTATGGATGAACGGGAATGGGCAGTACTAGCCCCTGCGCTCACTCAAAACTCAATTCAAAATGGTTTTAAGAACCCCATAATTTTTGAACAAGCTATCTAACGATACCCCAGCACACTATATATGGGTTTAACGAGAACAAAAATACATCCCCACTTTAGGAGCGAGAGGAAAAGGAACCCTAATTTTTTTTTTTAATGATTTTATTGCATTGTTTCGTCGGCGTGATTGATTTATATACCCATGCTGAATTACAGTTTTCTAGTAGTAAGCGTTACTGAGCTAAGCCGCAGACAGACGGACATGGCGAAACTAAAAGGGTTCCTTGTTGACTACGGAACCCTAAAAACACATTAGGGTTTGTCACGCAATGGACCCAGCTCAACATGTTGCTAGCTTTACAGCCAGCGCTGGTCTTCCGCGTGGTCTGGTGACTCAGTGCCGGTTGGGACTTCACAAACATGATTGAATTTCTTCGCAGATAATATTCGGTACTCATAGTTACGAGCCGGAATTCGAACCGACGATCTATATGTGCTTTAACCACTAGTTCCGTCGGTGGCAAACGATGGTAGGGCCCGTCGGATGGCAATCGGTTACCGTAGCTTATGGACGCTTGCGGCGCCATGGGACTCGCATGCAAGTATGTTTAAGGGTTCCGTATACCATCATCCTCCTATCATCCTCCTAGCGTTTTTCCCGGTAATGCCCCTAAAGCAGCCCGGGGTCCGCTTTGACACCTAATCCCAGGATTTGGCATAGGCACTAGTTTTACAAAAGCGACTGCCATCTGACCTTCCAACCTTACACCGGTTTCCTCACGATGTTTTCCTTCACCGAAAAGCTAACGGTAAATATTCCGTACATAGGTTCCGAAAAACTCATTGGTACGAGCCGAGATTCGAACCCACGACCGCCGCTTGACAGCCGCATGCCTGAACCACTAGGCTACCGTAGTAGCTATGTGTTTAGGGTTCCGTATACCCAAAGGGTAAAAACGGGACCCTATTACTAAGGCTCCGCTGTCCATCCGTCCGTCCGTCCTCATGAACCGTGATAGTAACACAGTTGAAAGTTTTACAGATGATGTATTTCTGTTGCCGCTATAGGCACTTGTCCCACCGCCGGCAAGGAGTAGACTAGAAACTAGAAACGAGTGGCCGAGCGGCGTGAAGAGAGTGTGTAGTTTCGATAGTTTTGTCGCTCGGCAATAAGCGAGTGTTCGAGTGCGACGGGCGTTTACTCGCACCACTCACTCCGTTGTACATGTCCGTCTGATCGCCGAGCGTTCATCGCCGAGTACCGCTGGGCGAGTTTTATCGTTGATAGCTTTTATCGCTGCGATCAACTAGTGAAGAGAGAGTACTAACCGGCAGTGTGAACAGCCAGCGATGAACTATAAACATATCTCTCTCTTTTATTTACAGGAGTCATTATCTTTTGTTCGTTTCTTGGGCGAGAAAACCGCCGATAGCTAATCGCTTCCTCGCTCTTGGTGGGACAAGTGCCATAACAACAAATACTAAAAAACAGATTAACATAAATATGAAAGGGGGCTCCCTTGCAACAAACGTGATTTTTTTGCAGTGTTAATAGATAACGGTACGGAACCCTTCGAGTCCGACTCGCACTTAACCGGTTTTTTCAATTTAATCTTATGACCTCTGTCCTATACTTTCTTTACTATCAGATAACACCATAATCAGTAAATATTGGTCACAGCCCAGCCATATTACCTTGACTTTAGACATGTGTGTATTTCGTCATACTGCAACATGTTACGTGATAATTAATAACAAAGTAGTCTTATCGGTTTTAATTTCAGAGGCTGTGAATAGAGATGTTTAATGATGGTCAAATCAGCAACTCATTATAAAATGTCAAAAACGCTCCGTTGGTACGAAGTTTGTAAGGAAATAGTTGCAAATGACGTCACGAATACGGTTTTGGACAAAAGTCAAATCAGCTTCTGTTATGAAACGTCAAAAACGATCTATGTCCATGTCCGCTACTGTGGAATTCGTAGGGATTACTTGCTTGTGACGTCAAACTCAAACGACATCCTTATTGTTAGCTTTTTATGAATAAATAAATGTTAAAATAGCAAACATAAATGAAATATTTTTACTTTCTTTGATTGACTATTGTAATGTATATTTGTTGCTAACGAAAAATCAAATAATTTTCAATATTGTCAAATACCCTATCGCTATAGCTTAATTGCGTTATTTTTAAGATTGTTTCATGTATTTATTAAATCTTTATAATAGCGAAAACAAGTAGAATGATGATGATTTGTGAGTATTTTAAGGGCCATATTATTATCATCCTCCCAGTTAAACTCTCAAAAACCCCGGGATCCGCTTTGACACATAAATCCCAAGATTTGGCGTCGGCTCTAGTTTAACGAAAGTAGTACCGTCTGACCTATTAAGTTTCAACTCGGAGAGAAATCTGTCCCTAGACATTTTTTATATGATATTTAATCTATAAAATAGTAAAAATGAGTCGTAGCGTGACGAGTATTTTTTAAACCCCGACACAAAAAAGGGGTGTTATCGTATCTGTGTATCTGTCTGTGGCATCGTAGCTCCTTAATGAATGGACCGATTTCAATGCGGTTTTTTTTTGTTCGATAGCTGACGTGATCGATATGGTAAAAACCATCCAGCAGAGCTAAGAAACTACGTTGCAACAAAATCGGTTCAGCCAATGAAAATCTCGGGGTTTATAACTTTTTAAGCAGTAGCCGTCTACCGTGTTAGATACATTTTGAAAACTCGCGACGAAGGTACCCAGAGTATCGTATAGTCAACACCAAAAGTCGATGATCATTTTAGTACCTTGTCACTTTAACAACTTTGACGCATCCCAACTGTCGCAGTATTGTTACGTTTAAAAAGCTGCAAACGCACAGAGAGCGGTGGCGGGGCGGCGCGGCGCACCGGTTGTAATGTTCGAGCTAATACGGAAGGGTCCGCACAGAAAACCGCGCCGCGCCGCGCGGCTCTGTGCAGATCGTTTCATATTAGCTCGAACATTACAACCGGTACCGCCTCCGCGCCGCAACGCGCCGCTCCGCCACCGCTGTCAGTGCGTTTCGGCCTTAAGTGCGACTGTGCGACAAAGGCGTAATTCATAAATTACGCCATTTCAAAATAGGGGGGGGGGTCTGGCCATTGGATGACGAATGACGATAGTCATTTTATTAGTCGGGGAAGGTCAATTTCAAGGAATAACAGGATGATGATGGGGTCAAAAATCGTCAAATAAAGATGACGTAATTTATGAATGGCCCCAAAGTACTAAAATAATAAGATATATTTGCTGTTGACTGTACTAGGGTAATCTCAAAAACGGTCTGTACTAACATCCATACGAGTCATACACATAACCACCAATAAAATACTTAAAAATTTAGTCAAGATTTTCTACTCGGCGTCCATTTATAGGGTGCCGTACCCCAAAGGGTAAAACGGGACCCTATTACTAAGACTCCGCTGTACGTCAGTCTATCTGTTCGTCTGTCAACAGGCTGTATCTAATAAACCGTGATATTTAAACAGTTGATATTTTCACAGATGATGTACACAAATACTAAAAAACAGAATTAATTGAATATTTAAGGGTGCTCGCATACAAAAAACGTGTGTTTTTGCCGTTTTTATAGACAATGGTACGGAACCCTTCGTACGCAAGTCCGACTCGTACTTAGCCGGTTTTGATCTTTCAGCGCGGCTATCACGAGAATGCGCGCGAGCACTCTCGATTTTTCTCGCACTATCCGTCTCTCTCTTATTAGAACACATAGAACAAGAGGTATAGTGCGAGAAAAATCGAAAGTATATCGATGAATAAAAAAAAAGTGTTTTCAAATTCCGTATTCGATATTTCGAAGACTCCTGACGAAGGTACCCTAGGGTAGGGTCCGGAGCGGCGCAGCGCATTGTAACGCGATATTTCCGGACCCGAGCTTCCGGCGAGGAGCTGGTGACGTCACGAACCTTTGTTGGTGGGGCTGTTTCGTCGGTGGGTTACAGTATTGTTTAAAGTACTTAGTACGCAATATGGTTTGGCGATTGAATAAATTTAATAAATATATGACTTAGGGGACAATCTTACACAAATAGGACTAGTCCCATAGTAAACTTTTGACGACCGCTTTAGAATAGTTGCTAGTGACCCTGTCTACGACGCAAGAGGTGCTAGGTTCGAATCCCGGTAAGGGCATATTTGGGTGATGAGCACGAATATTTGTTTCTGAGTCTTGGATGTTTTCTACGTATTTAAATATTTATTTATTAATAAAAAAAACTTAGAGAAACTCTATTAGGCTAGCGTTATGGGGAATAGACAACGATAATTTTAATAGACTAGTGGCTTTGGCCGCGGTAGAATAGAACTTCCAATTCCGGCCGATTTCTTCTTTTTTTTAAACTGATTTGACAAAAAAGTCTTCATAATTATTGATCCTGCTCACAAAATTTCAAGAGAATCGGTAGACAAAAACTGCAGATAACAGCCGGAAATCTGGATTATCTGGACATACGGAAGAATCTTGACTCAATCAAAAACTGAGAACTTCGTTCGCTTCGCTCGCTAGTTCAACTAATAGTACACTCACCTAAGGTGGTAAAATAAAGATTGTGTGAGATTTCGGGCAATATGCGATCTGAGGCTTTGATTATTACCACTGCGTATACAAAATTGTACGTCTCCCCTTAGTTAGGATGTGGGACTTTTCGTACGCGTAGCGGACGGTAACTGCCACTTTACGGCCAGGTTTGACGTAAATAAATTAAATTTATTCTGTGAGTGCGGCCCGCGGGCACTTTTACAAGTCCGTGTTTATTAGTGCTGCGCAATATGCGCTGTGTTTTTGTGAATAAATGTATATTTCTTTCTTTCTATCTTTTTTATATCTCTGTTGAGACGAAGTGCCGAAAGAAAATCAACAGACAGCCTCTCAGCTTGATTTTTTAATTAAAACATTAATAACCTAAGGGCTTATGCAGATTGCGATTTTAAAACGCGCGCTTAAAAACGTACCTTCAGATAAGAACAGTTCGTTTGTCTGGACATCAGGTCTAATAATTTTAGCCCAAGCTGAAACAGAGAACTTCGTTCGCTACGCTCGCTCGATCAATTAATTGATCAATTTAACAGTAATGTTAATGTGTAAACACGGATGTATGTACTAGTAAAGAGAACTATAAGCACGTTCTGTTTTTATCCCCAAGATAAAACAATCATGACAAAACGATTGAATAAATTAACATCAAATCATATAGCGTACGAAAATCATACGTATATATGAACATAGTTTTTCTGTATCGTAATAGAAACTAAAATAGACACATTATTCAAGTCTTTGCAAGAGACAAAGCTAGCATTCTTGAAATACCTCATTTATCAATACTCATAGGCATAATGGAGGCATAAGCCTCCATTATCTTAAAGAACAATACACACCAATCTGAACCTTAACACATTGCTGTTAGGGGCACGGTCGCTTGAGCTACTCAACTATTGAATCTATTAGGCAACTAACTGTATCAATGCCATATGGCCTTACTAATGCTTTGGGAATATACAATGGGGTTTAGATTTTAATAAATTATTGGCCACTGTTTAGTATAATTTATACTTTCGAATACCTTAGAAGTTGGTAAAAACTAAGGGAACCCATACTACGTGACTCATTTTTAATATTTTTTATCCCCCTGCGCCCCCTCGGTGACCACCCGTAGTATGCTAAGACCCCCCCCCCCCACGCTAGTTTTCACATAGTAATTCTTAAACATGGTTTTTGACCACTTTTTTCAAACAGAAAGTAAAAAAATAAATCGTTTATATTTGTCTTTGCGGTTACGATGTGCGTGTATAGTTGTATACCTATAATTACAAGTGAACATATACGTGTATACCTAATACATATTTCCCTAGATGATATTACCAACGTGACGAAAACCTAAGCTCTATTTTGAAGACCCCCTCCCCCCTGACACGACCCCTGAACGGGTCACGTAGTATAGGTATGTACCCTAAGAATGTACTTTGTATTTATTGTTGTAAACTGCTGAACAAACAAAAGTAGTATGTATGGGAAATTTTCTAGATTGAGTATTTCACCCATACACAGGGCCTCTTTGGTGAGCAATAGACATGGCGGCAGCAGACAATATATCCATATGCAACATGAAGCTAATTCAGCATACTGTTTTATCGAGAACTTCACTTGGCTGACCCAAGGTGCTCAATTTATCCAAACAATGCAAGTCAATGGAAATGGAATTCAATGGATATCACACCACTGATAAAAGTATACATACTGATCTATTCAACTTAGTGCTTTCGTAGTTGCATCCTCATTGCCTTGGAGCCCGGATTCGAGTAAGTACCAATAATTGGCCAGTGCACTATAGTTCTTGCCAAACCTTTGAATGCGGAAGGAAACTAAACCGTATCATCTTACAGCAAGAAGCATGCCAAGTGCCACTAAACCCCCTGCTATGAAGACAGTTTAAGGATGGGTTCTATAATATTTACCAGACCTGTCTTCCAATACATACCTGTCTGGTTTGGCATGCAATGAAATTTGAACAATTAGAATTTCAACAGAAATTAAAGTCGAAACAAGAGGCCCTCAGGCTGCATTATTATTTATTATGTAATGATTTACCTGAAGACAAGAGTCCCACGGTCTCCTGTGATGGCACATCCATTGCTGCAGATTCTGCACAACTGTAATTAGAAATATATTTTATGTATATTCATGATACATTTCTTCTACAGCATAATCTCACTAATCCGGCACTAGAGAGAGAGTGCCGGATTATTGGAATTTTCGGAATACTGGATTATTATAGAGAAAATATCAGCTTAGACTTCTAGACAACAACGCAGCGACCTGAGTGCATAGGCTCAGAGGGGTGAGGGAGGTGTGGGCGGAGGGTGTTGTGCTATTGAAGTGCCAGATTAGTGAGATTATACTGTATACTCATAGTAACTATATGAAAAAGAAAAAAGATAAAGTCTTGGTAAGAATTGTTTATAATGTAGAACAATAAGCTAGTAATGTTGCTGATTGCTATTTGCTAAAGAAAGCAATTGTAACCGATTATATGTCTGCAACACACATTGTAAAGTGCTATAAACCCATCTAGCACCCAGGTCAGGTGTCAAATCTGTTACTAACGTTTTTATAACAATTATGGTGCCCCAAAATTATTTATTCTCTATCCTGATTGATTTTAAGGTATGGGACAATATATATATTGCCAGTTAGGTGGAAACTCAGTTTTGGTGAGCCCATAACATAGTTGTATGGTACCCCATGGCCGCCATAGGACCACACTTTGATAATGGAAAGACACTTTACTTTACACACTGGTATATATGGACCAACAGTCCAACAGATTTAAAGAAATGAAGATCCTGTATTGTTGTTGATACAAATTTAACTATGAATAACAATGTATACATCAACATTACTTGAACATATATTATTTGATAACAAACCGTATCAAACTAAGCATATTCACTAGTATACATTCGTTTTTCAATAAACTTCGGAAAGTCAATAGGTTAGACAACAAATATTCAAGTTAGATGACTTAAAACTCACCAAAATTAACTTCCACGATATATCCACGGGAGTTACACGGCCACATTCACATCGCAATACGACTGTATTCTTACACAACAAGCCTCTCGTATGTTTTTCCGAACAAATACCAGGAAATATTTAAACAATGGGATCTAAATTTTATGCGAAAATACACTTTCACATCATCGGGACGGCCACCTACACAACAGAACAGTTATTCAACTTGGATCACCTTTTACACGATTGTCTAGAATTAGTCCGATAGGGGATATTTACATCTCAATTGTTCAATAATACTTCAGCACGATACAGTTTCTAAACAACATCGTCGGAATGTAGTAAAATAACTTTGAAACTTCCGTCTACTACTTTTCTACCTTTGACAGGTAGGACGACGGCAACGCCGACAAATTTTGGCTGTGACCTTTCCCGTGTAAAATGTTGCAAGCACTGTGTTATATTTTACTGTCACACATCCAGGCATCTCTGTCGAATTCGTATAAATTTATAGAGACAACAATATATAAAACCTTTTTATGTGAGTTATTGGAAAACACTGGAAAACAAGTATGATGTTGCCAGTAAAGCGCGTGCACCAGCAATTGAGGTGATATAGGAAGTGGCCAGTATTCAATAATAACAAAAAAACATTTATGTTTATAAAATTTATATCCTGTTTTCTTTGCTGAAAACATCGTCTTTCTATTTATTTTTATAATTGCTATTAATTGTATTTTCATGGCATTATATATTATATCCAATAAGATTTGGGAAATATTCAATGACGGATGGGAACACTGTTCCCTAATAACGTTTTGTTAGTGCATCAATTTCGTTTTAGTGCGCGTTTTGTTCTTATTTGTTTTTGTACTTACCTACTCTAAATCGAAATACTTTGTTAATTTAACTAATTTAAGTCGTGTTTCCTTGAAAAATAAGTAAAGACCCACAAGAATTAGTGAGTCTATCTCTTTCTTACATATGAAGTTTTTCTGGGGTAGTGCTACCCCATTCTGCTTTCAACTTCTCTGCTGCCTGCTCTTGCTTTTGCACATGCTTTCTGCTTTGTTACTAGAACCTTCCCTTTGTGAAGTCGTGATCACATGAAATACCTAGTCTAGTTTAATTGGCTATTTCAAGTATTACAACTACTGGCGAGTTATCGGAAGCATCTGATTAGTTTTTGCACTCTCCAACACTGGTTGCCTGCTACATTTGTCCCCGTCGCACTCACGTAGTTGTCAGAAACGGACGGATGCTTGACGTCCGGTAAAAATGGGCATAGGGACATAGGCATATCTCCAAGGGACAGAAAATCAGACTTATTAATGATTATGTTGTGCGATACTTTGCTAGTGCATGGATAGCCGGATCATTTGTTTGTTTAAGTTCAGTAAAGTATCTTCTTAGTAGTAGGTACCTATGTGGTTCAGTGGGTCGTGCAAGGCCTGAGTGGACGCCCCGCTCAGAGCGGGGCGTGCAGCGTCCATATAAAACAAATGCAATTTATATGGACGCTCGACGCCCCGCTCTGAGCGGGGCGTCCACTCAGGCCTTACACGAAGAAGGAACGATAAGGTAAGGTATGTGAAAGTATGAACAACTTCAAATAAGAAAAAATATTAATTCTGATTTTGTTTTAAACATAGTGACTCGAAACATTTAAAGTAATATTAAATGTAGATTGGATTACACCCACCTGGCATTTTATCACGACCACTACACCGAGTTGCAATGATACCGCAGTACAACATACCCTCAACATACCTTTCAATCTAACAATTACTAAGTTGTTGTGATAAATTGCTAGGTGTGTAATATCCTTCAGTAGATCACTGTTAATACAGATACATTGTTCAGTATGTACACCTTTGGTTATCAGGTAACTACTTAACTAAAATATATACACAAATATCTTAATTTCTTAGGATAAATTATTCTATATTTGTTATCAATTACTTACATGTCTATATTTACCTTTTATAATATATATTGCATTTTATTGAACATTCAAAATCACCCTATTTATTATTACATAATGCCGTAACTAGAGTTACAATTACAATACTTTATTTAAAATCGGCGAGATAAAACTTTATTATAGTCCGTGAGCAGCTCTTGCTTGTTCTTACACATTATTATAGGTCACTAATTCATTGAGTACACACCTTACGATTTGTCACAAAACCTATAAGTACCTTTCATTCTAAGTATATGGTAAGTTGTTGTGACAAATTGCAAGATGTGTAATGGCCTTACGCCATCAACGATTTCAGCACGGTTAGCACAAGACGGCGCGCGAGCTCTCGAGCTCTCTCGCAATATCCGTCTCTCTCTTATTAGAAAACTTAGAAATAGACAAATAGTGCGAGAGAGCGAGAAAGAGATCGCGCCCCGTCTTGTGCTAAACAAGCACTTACGGGTTGTAATCCCTTGGCCTTGTTTATGCCAATTGCCTTGCTTATATAGGAGGCGGTACACGTACGAAATCGGCCGACTGTGGCTGACCAAATCAACCCTGATTTCCGTAGGTACTAGACTTTCTGGGACCTTGCTTGGCCGTCTGCGAATTTCGTAGGTAGGCATATAGCGTCTCCTTACGGTGAGGTCATAAACGCTGCCTCGTAGATATCAGAATAAACTGTATTTTGATATCCAAGTATTTTCAATAAAGGCTCTTACACACTATATGCGCCATCATATGAAACAGGACAGCGACGCAGTTATGCCTTGGAATGCGATGGAAGGATGTCTTTTCTTTTTAACACACCCATTGTGTGGAGCACTCTTAATGAACCCTTTTTTCCTAAGCAACATTGGTTACCGTTATAATCCTCGTACTAGGTACCATTCATGTTCTCATCAAGATCATAAATTCGTTAAATAGGTATATCGATTATTGATTATTTAGCACCAAAATTAAAGACCTAACAGCATCACAGAGCCACATCCTTATATTTGGTCAAATCGTCCGACTCGTTTCCTACGGACGTGTGACTGTGCCTCAAACCGGGCCCATAAAACGCCCTGTCTCTCGGACTGCCGAAGTGGTACGGGTCGTGGCGCAGTAGGTTGACACCGTAATCGTCTCTAGGGTAAAACCGGGGGTCGTAATCCGGCGGGTACATTCTAGGGTCGTAGTACTGCTGTCTGTAGTACGGGTACGCCATTTCGCTCTTGCAGTCCGCTCTGTCCTCGTATTCGTAGTCTTTAGCTGGGTATTCGTCGGCAAAAGTGCCGACGATGGAGTGTCTTCGTTTGTACGGGTTGTCGTACGGCCCGGAGCGCGGGCCGACCCAAGTGCCGTACATTTGCGGGTAGCCGTGGGATTTTGGGAAGCCGCGGAGGCTGGCGGCGTACTGTCTCTCAGCGAGGTGTTGCCAGTAGCCGGGCGGTGGCTGCGGCATGTAGGGCTGGTTGAAGGACTGGCGCGACGCGAGGTGACGCCGCAAGTCGGGCATGGAGCCGGATTTCCCTGGAAATGGACAATATTTCACTTAAATTTTCTGTGTAAAAACCTTAACTCATGCAACACACGCAATCGTTTTCGGTTTTCCATAGTCGCTAGAAATGAAAATAACACTATTATAGCTGGAACAAGTAGTGGCTAAGAAACCCTACCTATGTTGAAAGACAGTGTACAGTCAGCAGGCAAAATATTATCATAAACGTTTTGACACAAATCTCCGTAATAGTATATCTAAGATACATAAGTAATTATAAAGAGGAAAAGTCTTTGAGATTGTAATCAGTAATAGTCATTTATACGCTTAAACATGATACAAATAGGTGGCTAAATAAGAAATACATCAGAGCTTTGTACGTTTGTTGTACGTAATCGGATTACCAAGTACAAGGTTAGTGGTTCCGGATATAACGCCGGACCCACTTACCCGATTTCATTAATTATTTCACCTGTGTATAGAATGGACTTTCCGGGCGGAAAAACGCAATATTTTAACCCGCGGGTTTACCTACGTTCTTTGCGATACGCGGGCGAAGCAGCGCGGGCAGCTAGTCTTCGAATAAATTGTTTTGCTCCGCTACGTCGGTCTAAAGGCTACTTTTTAACACATCCCCAAGCAATGCTATAAATTGTCAACAAAGGTAGCAAAAATGCCTTAAATTGGACATCAAGCAAAACTAAGATAACGAATAAATACCTACATTGTCGAAATGGTCATTGAATCTTATTTGTTCCAACATTACTTAAGCATGATCTCCATTTTCAAACAGTTACAACTTGTTCGTGGTTCAAGAAATAATAGTAGGTTAGGTACTCGCACTCAGTCTGACCAAAAATACTGGCACCGATGCGCTTCAATGCTTTCAGAAAGCATTAGAAGTGACCCTCATTATCATTAGGTAGCTGTTTTCACTACCATTAGCATGTTAACGGTTGTTGCTGGCATCTAGCAAGGTCCTATACTGATAGGTAATTCAAGCGACTAACGACATTTTGCTAAGCAACTCTAATACATGACAGCTGTTGCTCCCAACCGGAATATCCAAAACCCATTTTATTTTGCATCAGATTGTACGACTAATTGGTAATGGCTTGTGCCCATAATGGCGCCAAAATCATGCGGACTTCGGTCATTCTTGATGGCAGGTAAACTAGTCGTGAGAACTAGGTAGCAGTACCACTAATGACCATTGCATAAGGATTATGGTTTTGTGGGATTTCCCTTGTCTGACTTTGAATGTGGTATATGAGCCCAATATGGCTCAATGGTATGTGGTATACGGTGTAGTAGGCAATGTATTAGGTATAATAATGTAGGTGATTACATAATTTTCTCCGGGGAATCCGCCCTGATTTTGAACGATAATCTATCAGAGGTCTTTGGGTCGAAAGTCAGATGAGGCAAAAATCTGTTGCTGAAGTTTTCCGCTCGAATTTATCAAACCAGCAGCGAGCGATCATCGGTAAATCGATTCGTCGATCGACTGATCGTTATTTCTAGGCTTCTTGTAATGTAGATTCGTACCATTGTCAGCCAGGAAGCCGTCGTTGGTGAACGCAGCCGGCGCCTCGGGAACATAGTGGCTGGCGTCGAACTCGCTGCCGCTGACGCCAGCTCCGTTGGCGTACCCGGCGTTCCTGCAAAATACGGCGTTTATCACATTTAAGCTAATTTCCACAGCTCTTTAAATACAGTTCTTTCGACTCTTGTATGCGGGGACCTCGAGTTATCTTGCTTTCTCTGTAACAATAACTACATAAAATAAATATTTAAAGGACACGCCAACAAAACAAGCCTACTTAGCTTAGCTGAGATCCATCTCGGAGGACTAGACTTTAATATAAGGAGTGGGGCGCGTCTCTGTGAAGGAATAGATCAGTGCTTTTTTAAACCATGTACTTATCTGGCGGGATCGGGCGCCGTCCGCTACAGCGGACGGGTGGCTGAGGTGTGCGTAATGCCCGTCAGGTCCGGTGGCGGGTGATGACAGGGTTATGTGGTACTTTTATCCACTAAAAACTCAACGGCATCAACCATCTAAGCTCTCATGCGGACTCCAGGATCTCATACTAAACTCGCTGGAGCCAACCTCACGCCTCATCAGGCTCTTATTAGGGCGATACGTTCTTCGCCGCCTTCTCTGGGGTTCTTGCGACTCGACCACGACTTGGAGCTGCGGCCGCATCGTCAACGTGGCGAGAGACTGCTCCTGTCTCTCGGTCCGTCGTAAGGAGCACTGCTGGGAGTAGTGGCCGAGCTCTTAAGCGCATGTCGTAGCCAGATCAGGACTGTTATCCGCTACGTGCTAAAGCGGCTCACCCCGCCGGCCACCAAACTAGACCTCTATCTACGCTTGGTTACTACGCATCGATATTTGTGGGTGATCGTTGAGGTGAGCTTAAAACAAGGTACAGGATAGGGGGGCAGTACCTGGCCTCCCGGATGGCGTAAGCAGACTGCACGAGCACCACGCCACACACGATGGCAGGCAGCCGCGCCACGTAGCACGCCAGCTCCGCGCCGCCGTACACGCCTTGAAGACCCTGGAATCAACGGCCATGTGCGGTTACATCTTCGGTAATATAAGTTAGTTGTCATCAGTACTTAATTCAGGGGAATGTACCAATTAACACCAGTAAAAATCTGGTAAAAACAAATTGATTTCACTTTGCATGTTAACAGCTCTTAAGACCACTCACACAATGGGCAATAATGACGGCGCAGCACAGGGAGGCAGTTATGCGTTGGAATGCGATGGAAATATCTCTGTCTAATGTATAATTGCATCCTGTATCATCATACCCGATCGTCCATCGGCTATGAAGGCCGTTTGTTTAGAGAAGCTCTTAGGCCCAGTCCACACGGTGAAACGCAACTGTAACGAAACTGCAACTTCTAGTTACTTTTGAGTTTCATGTGAGTTTATGCCGTAGACTCCTTTGAGATGTTGGATTTAGATAAAATTTAAATACATAATTTATTTTAAAAACAAAGTTTTAACCGACTTAAATTTAGTACTCCGCCAAGCCACGAGAAAATTTACCACATGAATTGATTTCCGATAGCAAATGCGTTGATTACTATAGAAATAATTTACTTTAAAAACAAAGTTTTAACCGACTTCAATTTAGTACTCCGCCAAGCCACGAGCACTGCATTTCCTATTTTTTACAATTTACCTAGTGATGTGCCAGCGAGAACGTTCTCATTCTCGAGAATTCCTTTCCAGAGAAATTTCCGGGAAATTTCAATCGTTCTCGAGAACGTTTCTCCGCGGAAAAAATTAGAAGGTTTAAAAGTAGATTTGTTTTTAGGTTATTACATTTATATTTATACCTACTTACTTATATAATGATAACAAATGAGTTTTAAAATCTAAAAAGGTATTTATCTGCGATGCAACATTCACAGAGATTTCTGCAATTACATTGTACGAGTATGCTAATTTCTTTATTTTTTATTTAAAAGGGTCAGACATCAATGTATTCACGTTTAGCGTGGTATTTTTCGATTAGTTCGGTCTAAGTATAGAGTAGACAAAGACAATAGGGCATGCACCGTATACGATAAGGGTCACTTATTAACATGGTGGTGGGAGAAGCAGGTAAGCACCTAGTTTGACGATGTATCAGTATCTGTTAAAGCAGTTACAGACTAAGATATATCAGACAGAAAGTAAAAATGAAACCAAGAAATATAGTTTTAGACTATTTTAGAACCGTGAACGAAAACGATCGTGTAAAGTATATGTGCATGTTTTTTGTTGCAGTATATACTTGTAAAAACGTTAAAAGGTTTGCCAAACACATCGTCAAGAACTGTACGCTATCCCCAGTTGAAGTGATTTCTTTTTGATTAATAGCTTTTAATTGTGAATTGTTTAGTAATTGGTAATTGCATATATGCACGTTTTAAAAATTCTTTGTATACTTTTTTAAACATTAATAAGTACCTCTCTTCATAGTTAAATGAGAAATATTTACAATAAATAATATAGTTCCATATTGATTACGTTATATTTTGTCCTTACAAGCAAAATATCTACAGGAAAGTTACCGTGACACCGATCTCGAGAGAATATTTCCGAGAACGTTCTCGAGAAATTCCCGGGAAGAGAGAGAATTTCTGTGATATGGTATTCGAATATTAATAATCAATTAATCAGTGCCTAATAAAAGCCTCTTAAACCCAGTAAAAGAAAAATAATAGAAGAAAAAGTTGAATTTCTGATACTTTCTCGATAATTTCCGATTGGGAGAACGTTTCCGAGAACGTTCTCGATCGATTTCTCTGTTCTCGGGAAATTTCGAGAACGGCACATCACTGAATTTACCACATGAACTGATTTCCGATAGCAAATGCGTTGATTACTATAGAAAAAAACCGAATCGCTGTATGTGGGCCGATAATATTTGAGGACTTCCATCGATTCCCCAAGATCATCACCAATGGCACTTCATTAGTTCCTATTTCAACGGAATCTTATCAGAACCTGTGACGTACTTTTGCACTTTTAAGTACATAATTGAGGAATTCGATAAGTCATCTGTGGTCTTCATCATCAATTCCTCGCCACCAAATTTATGATTCCGGATGTAAATACAAGAGTTACAACAGAAAATACCAAAATCACTACACGCGTGCCTTATAAAATTGAGGAGTCCCCTCAATTCCTCATGGATCCCATCATCTAACTGAATTTTGAAAAAAATGGGACCCACCTGGAACTATATACATACGAACAAAAAAAAAAAAATTCCGAATCGGTTCATCAATGACGGAGTTCTGAGGTAACAAACATTGAAAAAAAAATATAAAAAAAAAAAATACAACCGAATTGAGAACCTCCTCCTTTTTTTTGAAGTCGGTTAAAAAACCGAATCGCTGTATGTGGGCCGATAATATTTGAGGACTTCCATCGATTCCCCAAGATCATCACCAATGGCACTTCATTAGTTCCTATTTCAACGGAATCTTATCAGAACCTGTGACGTACTTTTGCACTTTTAAGTACATAATTGAGGAATTCGATAAGTCATCTGTGGTCTTAATCATCAATTCCTCGCCACCAAATTTATGATTCTGGATGTAAATACACGAGTTATAACAACATTGAAAAAAAAAACAGCCGAATTGAGAACCTCCTCCTTTTTTTGAAGTCTGTTAAAAATGGCTGACGACGAAAACAAAAACATTTAATTTGTATTGGAAGTTGAGAAGTATCCTTGCTTGTAAAATACAACACTATCAAGCTACTCTCGCAGGAATGAGACTGATAAAATAAATTCTATCAGTTTGTTGAAATTCTTTGGCAGCCACAAACATACAACAGTTGATATTCTTCTCAATGTCCACATACTTCTTCTTTTTCGCCTCCTTCTTTGTCGAAGATACAAATACAGAACCAGAACTTCTTCATCACTTGAACTAGACATTATGTAGATATGTCTGTCTGTTCTCAAAACCGAAATGATTGTGTCTAATTTCATCATATTTAGGTTGCGGCGTGTGTGGAAAACGATTGAAACTGGTTTCATGCCAATAATTTCAAAAGGGTTTCATTGCAGTTGCGTTTCACCGTGTGTGCTGGGCCTTAGGCGTAAACTATATAAAAACACAGCTTCGCACATCTTTGATGGATATTTCACCGTTGAGCATATTTCAACGAAAGTATGGAGCTGCCTCTTTAAGAAATAGTAGCATTCGTTTAGTAGATATATATACGTACCCAATGACTAATGGACATGTAGAAGACTAGAACGCATTCTGGAATGAGCACGAGAATCACTGTGATCAGCCACGAAAGCAGGCATTTGTTGTTTTTCTGAAACAGAAAAAAATACATATGTATATTTAGGTATTCCCGGGTATTAGGGGTTCCCGTGTGGTGTCGGGTTAGAATTTCACCACCCCCTTTCTTCCCGTGGGTGTCGTAAAAGTCGACTAAGGGACCAGGGTTTAAGTGTGTTGTGGGCGATGGGCTAGCAACCTATCACTGCAATATCACATTTAGTCGATCTTTTATACCCACATTTATGCTAAAAGTGGCGCTGGAACATACGTTTCATGTGCTCTGCCTACCCCTTTTGGGAATAAAGGCGTGAATGTATGTATGTATGTATGTATGTATGTATGTATATTTAGGTATCATTTAAATACGAACGATTCCAGTTAAATACGAAGATCGATGCTGCCTCTCTGCATACTTACCTAATGCCAATAATAGGCATGATGACAGTAATTGAAAATCACTAAAATATGGTATTTTCTTAGTGCATTTTTAATCATAGAATTCGAAAATTGCTCATATTTTTTTATTAAGTAAGGGATTATTATTTATTTTGATAAAATTAAACTGAAAAATACGGACGCCCGCCATGATATGTTAAACACCAATCAGAGCGCATGACGTCACGTGTGTATAAACAAATACCCATAGCGGCCACAGATTACAGAGAAAACTTACTTACGTACTGAACGAATAGTAAGACAGGGATAGAACCATGTTATCTGTCAGATCTTCATACGTCATTGTCCCGCTTTCTCGCTCGCACGGCCGCGCAAGACTTGTAAACCACAGACTAATAAGAATACAGACGCGCAGTATAAAGCAAGACGATGTTTTATATAGTTGTCTCTGTCACTGCTTATGGTCAGCTGATGTGAGTTAGAATGAGACGAATAGTATGGTATTTTGAGTCTATTGACGACTTGTCTCCAAAAACTGTTAACCACGGTGTTAAATGCTAAACAATCTGTCAAAGTCAAATCAACGTCAAATCTCTTGTGAATCTTGAGGAAAGTTGGTTATTTCAAGAATATTGTGTTGAAAAACTAAATATTTCTGTAATAAGTTAATGATTTAAGTTGTATGAAGTGGCACAATGGCTTGTGCAGTTCCGTACTGCCGAAGTTACGCTAGATTGTTAAAAAAGACCGGAGAAACAATCGGATTTCATCGGTAAGAATCATTTGGTTATTTTTCAAATATTTCATGTACATTACGCAATATAATGGTCTGGGATTACAGCAGATGCTTGATATTATCGGATAAGTACTTTTTACATGGATCAAACTTGATATTTTTGGGATTTTTAGTAAAAATACGGTGCCGGTTAATGTACAGCCATGATAATGCACGGCCAAATAATGTACAGCCCAATAATCCGCGTCCATACTGTACGTGGATTATCAGGCTGTACATTATTGGGCCGTGCATTATCACCCTGAGCAAACTTGGTCCGGGGCAATAATTGGAAGCCAATTTTGTCCGGGCTGATAATGCACGACCCAATAATCCGAGTCCACAAAAAGTGGACGCGGATTATCAGGCTGTACATTATTGGGCTGTGCATTATCACCCTGAGCAAACTTGGTCCGGGGCAATAATTGGAAGCCAATTTTGTACGAGGTGATAATGCACGGCCCAATAATCTGAGTCCCTGTGGCTTCGGATTATCAGGCTGTACATTATCCATGCGGACTGAAAATTTCCAGCCAGTCGACGCCACCCCGCTGCGCGGGGTGTCTATTTCTGGTCTGAGGGACACAAGTGAACCCTAACCTAACCGACCTAAGACAGAGTTCGCTTATGACAAGCCATTTTTGTCCGCCCTGATAATGCACGACCCAATAATCCGCGTCCACAAAAAGTGGACGCCGATTATCAGGCTGTACATTATTGGGCCGTACATTATCACCTTGAGCAAACTTGGTCCGGGGCAATAATTGGAAGCCACTTTTGTCCGGGGTGATAATGCACGACCCAATAATCCGCGTCCACAAAAAGTGGACGCCGATTATCAGGCTGTACATTATTGGGCCGTACATTATCACCTCGAGCAAACTTGGTCCGGGGCAATAATTGGAAGCCACTTTTGTCCGGGCTGATAATGCACGACCCAATAATCCGAGTCCACAAAAAGTGGACGCGGATTATCAGGCTGTACATTATTGGGCCGTGCATTATTGGCTCCCAAAAATACAATTGTCGTAAACATGGGTAGTGTTGTTACCATGTATATATCGATATTTCGTCGACATGAATTATTCATGTAGGCGTTTAGACAAAATATTTTAATGTTACATGTCTTAACTGTTAACTTCAGGTTTCCGGTAAATAATAATCTTCGAAAAAAATGGATTGACGCAGTAGGGCGCAATAATTGGACGCCGAAAAAACACCATAGAATATGTTCGAAACATTTCGAAACTAACTGTTTCGTTATTATTAAAAATATAAAACACTTGCTGCCAGATGCGATACCTACAGTTTTTCAGAGGCCGCTTGAGGTAAGTTGGTATAGTGAGTTTTATTTATTTTATTACTTGACATTTCTGAGGTCCCTCCAGATGAGTTCGTTTCATTTAAGTTTTGTATATGCAAAGAATTTGTATTAGTACATTGATTTTCTTTATATATCCATAACTACTATAATATGTATTATACATGCGAAAGTAACTCTGTGTCGGTTTGTTGTTTACCTGTTCATACTTAAGCAGCTCAACTGATAGATATTGTATAATAATGTTTTCGTTACTGTATTTAATGCAGGGATCTCACCAGGATCAACAATTAGAAGGCAACTACAACAAAATGATGCTGAGCAGTAATGCAAGGCTACCAGATACAATACCTAAGACATCTGCATTGCCTCTTCAGGTGATGCAAGTTTACTGATTGCAAAAAGTTCTATATAATTGGATATTTATTATTTAAAGCATTAGATGTAACTTTCTTATTAAAATGAGATATTTTCAGGAATATAATTGAGTTGTTATTTTGTGTTAGCTTACTTTAAAAACAAAGTTTTAATCGACTTCAAATCAATACTTCACGAAGCCACATTCCATATTACCGCATGAACTGCTTTCTGAAAGCAAATGCACGATTTCAAAGTACCCAAATCGTTTCAAAATAAGATTTGAAGATTGCCCTGGATTTCTCCAGGATCCCATCTTCAGATCCTGACCTGCCTAGGACCACCTTTTCTAACAAAACACCATTCTTATCGGTCCAGGCGTCTAAGAGTAATCGAGGAACATACATAAAAAAATAAAGAGCCAGCGGAATTGATTCGATTCAGAAGTCAGTTAAAAATAAATGTGTTCCACTAAAGATCCACAAAATAGTGAGAGATAAAAAGTAACTCGTCTGACTACCTATGTATTTGCATAATTTAATTTGTAGCGAACATATGAAACATGAATGCAGTTTATTATATTCGTAGTCGTGTAATGGTTTTTGTTTTCTATTTGGTAAGTACCATATTAATTTTTGCATAGTATGGATAGAGATACAATTTACTTACGAGTATCGCATATTACGAATTTATTAACAGTAAATATCGATATCGATAACTTGTAAGAAAATATCTTTCTGTGCACTAAATCTCGAGCGAGCGAGAGAGCGAATTACATCGTGCGAGCGAGAAAGCGGAGACAATGACGTATGAAGACCTGTCAGATAACATGGTTCTATCCCTTTCTTACTCGGCGTTCAGTACGTAAGTGAGAAGAGATCGGATGTATAGAAAACGTTCTATTTATTAGGGCCTATCTGCTTTTCTCTGTAATCTGTGTTGTAAACTTTTTAATTTATGTTCATTCAATGAGCAATTGAGCGATCTAGGTAGCAAACGTCAAAGGTCTGCGTTCTTTTTATACATACGTGACGTCACTCGGGACGCCATGACACTGACAAGCGTTTTAGCGCTAATTTGAAATTTAAAAACTAAAATGCATTTTTTTCCTACTTAACTGTTATATTCTCTTGAAAAATCTTATTCGTTGTACATAATTAATGTTTCTAAACATTATAGAACAGTTTTTCAAAATGTGTCATCATGCCTATTGTTCCATCGACTAGAGTTTAAGACCTTTTTAGACTTATGTTAGAGTTCTAAGCGCAACACAGAACTCAACGGACTCACTCCCATGCACAACCGCGTGCGCCGAAGTCCGCTTAAGTTTTTTGTACCGACGCGTGCCTGTGTGAGCCCGTCGGAAAAACGGCACATCGAGGACTTTTGTACAAATTTGCTTTTAATGCTTCGACCTATATCCACTGTGCCCATAATTATCCATATACTCACAGAGATGAGGCCGTGCACTAGCGTGACGGTGGCCGCGATGACGATGCAGTAGCACGCCATGAGTAGCGCAGAGGCGACCGGCAGCCCGCTCTGTGACTCCACCACCCACACTACCTCGTAGATGAGCGCTATCGCGTACGCTACCTGGAAAATGCGAAGAAGTTCGGTTAACACATTCGCAACCGGACTAAAACTGGAACAATACACCATAAACCGACAGAACTCGCTAGGCGTGTTAGTGGCGTCTATAAACCATGCATCGCCTGTGCAATCATTACCCTAGCGGCCTCTAGTAGGCCAGAGCGCGCCGCGAGTGGCGCTCGGCGCCCCATAGGACCGGTGCGCCCCTGTGAAATATTACCCTAGCGGCCTCTAGTAGGCCAGAGCGCGCCGCGAGTGGCGCTCGGCGCCCCATAGGACCGGTGCGCCCCTGTGAAATATTACCCTAGCGGCCTCTAGTAGGCCAGAGCGCGCCGCGAGTGGCGCTCGGCGCCCCATAGGACCGGTGCGCCCCTGTGCAATATTACCCTAGCGGCCTCTAGTAGGCCAGAGCGCGCCGCGAGTGGCGCTCGGCGCCCCATAGGACCGGTGCGCCCCTGTGAAATATTACCCTAGCGGCCTCTAGTAGGCCAGAGCGCGCCGCGAGTGGCGCTCGGCGCCCCATAGGACCGGTGCGCCCCTGTGAAATATTACCCTAGCGGCCTCTAGTAGGCCAGAGCGCGCCGCGAGTGGCGCTCGGCGCCCCATAGGACCGGTGCGCCCCTGTGCAATATTACCCTAGCGGCCTCTAGTAGGCCAGAGCGCGCCGCGAGTGGCGCTCGGCGCCCCATAGGACCGGTGCGCCCCTATGAAATATTACCCTAGCGGCCTCTAGTAGGCCCGAGCGCGCCGCGAGTGGCGCTCGGCGCCCCATAGGACCGGTGCGCCCCTGTGAAATATTACCCTAGCGGCCTCTAGTAGGCCAGAGCGCGCCGCGAGTGGCGCTCGGCGCCCCATAGGACCGGTGCGCCCCTATGAAATATTACCCTAGCGGCCTCTAGTAGGCCAGAGCGCGCCGCGAGTGGCGCTCGGCGCCCCATAGGACCGGTGCGCCCCTGTGCAATATTACCCTAGCGGCCTCTAGTAGGCCAGAGCGCGCCGCGAGTGGCGCTCGGCGCCCCATAGGACCGGTGCGCCCCTGTGCAATATTACCCTAGCGGCCTCTAGTAGGCCAGAGCGCGCCGCGAGTGGCGCTCGGCGCCCCATAGGACCGGTGCACCCCTGTGAAATATTACCCTAGCGGCCTCTAGTAGGCCAGAGCGCGCCGCGAGTGGCGCTCGGCGCCCCATAGGACCGGTGCGCCCCTGTGCAATATTACCCTAGCGGCCTCTAGTAGGCCAGAGCGCGCCGCGAGTGGCGCTCGGCGCCCCATAGGACCGGTGCACCCCTGTGAAATATTACCCTAGCGGCCTCTAGTAGGCCAGAGCGCGCCGCGAGTGGCGCTCGGTGCCCCATAGGACCGGTGCGCCCCTGTGAAATATTACCCTAGCGGCCTCTAGTAGGCCAGAGCGCGCCGCGAGTGGCGCTCGGCGCCCCATAGGACCGGTGCGCCCCTGTGCAATATTACCCTAGCGGCCTCTAGTAGGCCAGAGCGCGCCGCGAGTGGCGCTCGGCGCCCCATAGGACCGGTGCGCCCCTGTGAAATATTACCCTAGCGGCCTCTAGTAGGCCAGAGCGCGCCGCGAGTGGCGCTCGGCGCCCCATAGGACCGGTGCGCCCCTGTGAAATATTACCCTAGCGGCCTCTAGTAGGCCCGAGCGCGCCGCGAGTGGCGCTCGGCGCCCCATAGGACCGGTGCGCCCCTGTGCAATATTACCCTAGCGGCCTCTAGTAGGCCAGAGCGCGCCGCGAGTGGCGCTCGGCGCCCCATAGGACCGGTGCGCCCCTGTGAAATATTACCCTAGCGGCCTCTAGTAGGCCAGAGCGCGCCGCGAGTGGCGCTCGGTGCCCCATAGGACCGGTGCGCCCCTGTGAAATATTACCCTAGCGGCCTCTAGTAGGCCAGAGCGCGCCGCGAGTGGCGCTCGGCGCCCCATAGGACCGGTGCGCCCCTGTGCAATATTACCCTAGCGGCCTCTAGTAGGCCAGAGCGCGCCGCGAGTGGCGCTCGGCGCCCCATAGGACCGGTGCGCCCCTGTGAAATATTACCCTAGCGGCCTCTAGTAGGCCAGAGCGCGCCGCGAGTGGCGCTCGGCGCCCCATAGGACCGGTGCGCCCCTGTGAAATATTACCCTAGCGGCCTCTAGTAGGCCAGAGCGCGCCGCGAGTGGCGCTCGGCGCCCCATAGGACCGGTGCGCCCCTGTGCAATATTACCCTAGCGGCCTCTAGTAGGCCAGAGCGCGCCGCGAGTGGCGCTCGGCGCCCCATAGGACCGGTGCGCCCCTGTGAAATATTACCCTAGCGGCCTCTAGTAGGCCAGAGCGCGCCGCGAGTGGCGCTCGGCGCCCCATAGGACCGGTGCGCCCCTGTGCAATATCACCCTAGCGGCCTCTAGTAGGCCAGAGCGCGCCGCGAGTGGCGCTCGGTGCCCCATAGGACCGGTGCGCCCCTGTGAAATATTACCCTAGCGGCCTCTAGTAGGCCAGAGCGCGCCGCGAGTGGCGCTCGGCGCCCCATAGGACCGGTGCGCCCCTGTGCAATATTACCCTAGCGGCCTCTAGTAGGCCAGAGCGCGCCGCGAGTGGCGCTCGGCGCCCCATAGGACCGGTGCGCCCCTGTGAAATATTACCCTAGCGGCCTCTAGTAGGCCAGAGCGCGCCGCGAGTGGCGCTCGGCGCCCCATAGGACCGGTGCGCCCCTGTGAAATATTACCCTAGCGGCCTCTAGTAGGCCAGAGCGCGCCGCGAGTGGCGCTCGGCGCCCCATAGGACCGGTGCGCCCCTGTGCAATATTACCCTAGCGGCCTCTAGTAGGCCAGAGCGCGCCGCGAGTGGCGCTCGGCGCCCCATAGGACCGGTGCGCCCCTGTGAAATATTACCCTAGCGGCCTCTAGTAGGCCAGAGCGCGCCGCGAGTGGCGCTCGGCGCCCCATAGGACCGGTGCGCCCCTGTGCAATATCACCCTAGCGGCCTCTAGTAGGCCAGAGCGCGCCGCGAGTGGCGCTCGGCGCCCCATAGGACCGGTGCGCCCCTGTGCAATATTACCCTAGCGGCCTCTAGTAGGCCAGAGCGCGCCGCGAGTGGCGCTCGGCGCCCCATAGGACCGGTGCGCCCCTGTGCAATATCACCCTAGCGGCCTCTAGTAGGCCAGAGCGCGCCGCGAGTGGCGCTCGGCGCCCCATAGGACCGGTGCGCCCCTGTGCAATATTACCCTAGCGGCCTCTAGTAGGCCAGAGCGCGCCGCGAGTGGCGCTCGGCGCCCCATAGGACCGGTGCGCCCCTGTGAAATATTACCCTAGCGGCCTCTAGTAGGCCAGAGCGCGCCGCGAGTGGCGCTCGGCGCCCCATAGGACCGGTGCGCCCCTGTGAAATATTACCCTAGCGGCCTCTAGTAGGCCAGAGCGCGCCGCGAGTGGCGCTCGGCGCCCCATAGGACCGGTGCGCCCCTGTGCAATATTACCCTAGCGGCCTCTAGTAGGCCAGAGCGCGCCGCGAGTGGCGCTCGGCGCCCCATAGGACCGGTGCGCCCCTGTGCAATATCACCCTAGCGGCCTCTAGTAGGCCAGAGCGCGCCGCGAGTGGCGCTCGGCGCCCCATAGGACCGGTGCGCCCCTGTGCAATATTACCCTAGCGGCCTCTAGTAGGCCAGAGCGCGCCGCGAGTGGCGCTCGGCGCCCCATAGGACCGGTGCGCCCCTGTGAAATATTACCCTAGCGGCCTCTAGTAGGCCAGAGCGCCCCGCGAGTGGCGCTCGGCGCCCCATAGGACCGGTGCGCCCCTGTGAAATATTACCCTAGCGGCCTCTAGTAGGCCAGAGCGCGCCGCGAGTGGCGCTCGGCGCCCCATAGGACCGGTGCGCCCCTGTGAAATATTACCCTAGCGGCCTCTAGTAGGCCAGAGCGCGCCGCGAGTGGCGCTCGGCGCCCCATAGGACCGGTGCGCCCCTGTGCAATATTACCCTAGCGGCCTCTAGTAGGCCAGAGCGCGCCGCGAGTGGCGCTCGGCGCCCCATAGGACCGGTGCGCCCCTGTGAAATATTACCCTAGCGGCCTCTAGTAGGCCAGAGCGCGCCGCGAGTGGCGCTCGGCGCCCCATAGGACCGGTGCGCCCCTGTGCAATATTACCCTAGCGGCCTCTAGTAGGCCAGAGCGCGCCGCGAGTGGCGCTCGGCGCCCCATAGGACCGGTGCGCTCCTGTGAAATATTACCCTAGCGGCCTCTAGTAGGCCAGAGCGCGCCGCGAGTGGCGCTCGGCGCCCCATAGGACCGGTGCGCCCCTGTGCAATATTACCCTAGCGGCCTCTAGTAGGCCAGAGCGCGCCGCGAGTGGCGCTCGGCGCCCCATAGGACCGGTGCGCCCCTGTGCAATATTACCCTAGCGGCCTCTAGTAGGCCAGAGCGCGCCGCGAGTGGCGCTCGGCGCCCCATAGGACCGGTGCGCCCCTGTGAAATATTACCCTAGCGGCCTCTAGTAGGCCAGAGCGCGCCGCGAGTGGCGCTCGGCGCCCCATAGGACCGGTGCGCCCCTGTGAAATATTACCCTAGCGGCCTCTAGTAGGCCAGAGCGCGCCGCGAGTGGCGCTCGGCGCCCCATAGGACCGGTGCGCCCCTGTGCAATATTACCCTAGCGGCCTCTAGTAGGCCAGAGCGCGCCGCGAGTGGCGCTCGGCGCCCCATAGGACCGGTGCGCCCCTGTGAAATATTACCCTAGCGGCCTCTAGTAGGCCAGAGCGCGCCGCGAGTGGCGCTCGGCGCCCCATAGGACCGGTGCGCCCCTGTGAAATATTACCCTAGCGGCCTCTAGTAGGCCAGAGCGCGCCGCGAGTGGCGCTCGGCGCCCCATAGGACCGGTGCGCCCCTGTGAAATATTACCCTAGCGGCCTCTAGTAGGCCAGAGCGCGCCGCGAGTGGCGCTCGGCGCCCCATAGGACCGGTGCGCCCCTGTGCAATATTACCCTAGCGGCCTCTAGTAGGCCAGAGCGCGCCGCGAGTGGCGCTCGGCGCCCCATAGGACCGGTGCGCTCCTGTGAAATATTACCCTAGCGGCCTCTAGTAGGCCAGAGCGCGCCGCGAGTGGCGCTCGGCGCCCCATAGGACCGGTGCGCCCCTGTGCAATATTACCCTAGCGGCCTCTAGTAGGCCAGAGCGCGCCGCGAGTGGCGCTCGGCGCCCCATAGGACCGGTGCGCCCCTGTGAAATATTACCCTAGCGGCCTCTAGTAGGCCAGAGCGCGCCGCGAGTGGCGCTCGGCGCCCCATAGGACCGGTGCGCCCCTGTGAAATATTACCCTAGCGGCCTCTAGTAGGCCAGAGCGCGCCGCGAGTGGCGCTCGGCGCCCCATAGGACCGGTGCGCCCCTGTGCAATATTACCCTAGCGGCCTCTAGTAGGCCAGAGCGCGCCGCGAGTGGCGCTCGGCGCCCCATAGGACCGGTGCGCTCCTGTGAAATATTACCCTAGCGGCCTCTAGTAGGCCAGAGCGCGCCGCGAGTGGCGCTCGGCGCCCCATAGGACCGGTGCGCCCCTGTGCAATATTACCCTAGCGGCCTCTAGTAGGCCAGAGCGCGCCGCGAGTGGCGCTCGGCGCCCCATAGGACCGGTGCGCCCCTGTGAAATATTACCCTAGCGGCCTCTAGTAGGCCAGAGCGCGCCGCGAGTGGCGCTCGGCGCCCCATAGGACCGGTGCGCCCCTGTGCAATATTACCCTAGCGGCCTCTAGTAGGCCAGAGCGCGCCGCGAGTGGCGCTCGGCGCCCCATAGGACCGGTGCGCCCCTGTGAAATATTACCCTAGCGGCCTCTAGTAGGCCAGAGCGCGCCGCGAGTGGCGCTCGGCGCCCCATAGGACCGGTGCGCCCCTGTGCAATATTACCCTAGCGGCCTCTAGTAGGCCAGAGCGCGCCGCGAGTGGCGCTCGGCGCCCCATAGGACCGGTGCGCCCCTGTGAAATATTACCCTAGCGGCCTCTAGTAGGCCAGAGCGCGCCGCGAGTGGCGCTCGGCGCCCCATAGGACCGGTGCGCCCCTGTGAAATATTACCCTAGCGGCCTCTAGTAGGCCAGAGCGCGCCGCGAGTGGCGCTCGGCGCCCCATAGGACCGGTGCGCCCCTGTGAAATATTACCCTAGCGGCCTCTAGTAGGCCAGAGCGCGCCGCGAGTGGCGCTCGGCGCCCCATAGGACCGGTGCGCCCCTGTGCAATATTACCCTAGCGGCCTCTAGTAGGCCAGAGCGCGCCGCGAGTGGCGCTCGGCGCCCCATAGGACCGGTGCGCCCCTGTGCAATATTACCCTAGCGGCCTCTAGTAGGCCAGAGCGCGCCGCGAGTGGCGCTCGGCGCCCCATAGGACCGGTGCGCCCCTGTGCAATATTACCCTAGCGGCCTCTAGTAGGCCAGAGCGCGCCGCGAGTGGCGCTCGGCGCCCCATAGGACCGGTGCGCCCCTGTGAAATATTACCCTAGCGGCCTCTAGTAGGCCAGAGCGCGCCGCGAGTGGCGCTCGGCGCCCCATAGGACCGGTGCGCCCCTGTGAAATATTACCCTAGCGGCCTCTAGTAGGCCAGAGCGCGCCGCGAGTGGCGCCGCTATTTGCCCCCACAGAATGGGTGAAATTACTATTATGCGGGGTGAAAACGATGCCAGACAGCCGTTTAGGTCGAACATGCGACGTGTTTGGGTAAAAATATGTAATGACCTCGCATTCTATGATATTTTCCTTTTTTCATTCACTGAATAACGCCTAATGTACTATCGGCTGCAATAATGCATGGACACCTTACGGCCCAGTTTCGCTTGCATCGTTTGACGTCTGCTGCTCACATAGTTGCCCGTGTTGCGCAATAATTAAACTAGATGGCGTTACCGCGACATACCGCGGAAAATAAGCATGCTATTATTAGGCACATTAAATACCTATAAATGGACCCCTGTTATCACCAGAAATGTTCTCCTATTATTATAATCATTAACAAGGCTACTAAATGCTAATTTATAATAGCTGTATTTAAGTGCGATACCACGGGTATCTGAATGCTATATTTCCACAGGTATCTAGAATGTTGAGATAGCTCAATGGATCATGAAATGTGGTCATGGCACTCATGGCTCAGCGGCCCAAAACGATCGAGGTTCGAATCCAAGCTATCGGTTTATGTTTTTAAATTTTTGTATATTTTTTGTATTTCTACAGATGAAAGTTCTTAATAATATACAAATATTAGTCATAAAGAAAATGAAATATTCATAAATTAAATACTTAATCAAAACAGCTTTTTATGTTGAAATATGTTTATTTTCTTCACTACAGTTCTGTTAAAGCAATTTTATAATACTACCTAGTAATAGTCACCTAGCAACTTTGTTACATTTTTATTGAGGTAATAGCTTAAGTTTCATTTCCGTAATTGGAAAAAGATTGAAGCTTCACCCCAATAAATATAATATTGACAATATACACTTACAACATTCAAATCAGCAGAACGCGAATATAACTATCTATACCATATGTGAGCGTTCAAACCATGAATTATTGCGTTATTGATTTGAAAATAATCATAATAATTTTATTTGGGCTTTCACCGTTACTTAGACTTGTTTGAGAAGTTCAATAATATCATATTTTAAATAGTAAAGGAATACAAAAAAGAATGCAAACGGCATAATTACCTACCTACCTACTGCAACAATATATATATATATGTAATTTATTTAGGATAACCCGGTTTATAAAATATATATATAAATCTTAACGTAATCCGCACTGTTTGGCCGACAGCATATTCACTTTTTCTTTAGTAGGTAAACTACGCGACCATTATCACGACGCGTATTAAATTTTACACCATAAACTTGAATGGCCGTGTTGACTGGATTTAATAAACTTCACTTTTTCACTCTTCACTTAGACAGTTAAATATCATAGGCCAAATCACAACCTTGTTTTCTGGGCTTCTGTTAGAGACCACGAACTGGGCATTCGCTTGTTTGGAATGGAATGTAGGTTGTCCGCATAAACAAATTTTATTCGTAATTAGGCCATCTTCACAGCTTCATAATGCGCGGTATCAATGAGACCATCGTTCCTCTCGTGCCCATAAAATAACCGTTGTTCGCTGTAACAACTGTATTCGTAAATACACAATAAGAAAAATGTAAGATACAAGTATGCACTAAGGTATACCTATATATATTTATTATTACAAAACATATATAAATACTACTTACGTTTACATTATATTTTACCAATTAATTGTGATCTTTTAACTAGGTCAATCGAGTACTCATTGTTACGTTTGTATAGAAGGAAATCGAATCGTAAATGGCCGACCTACGAACAAAAAGTAAATGCAATAAGAAATTGGATGGTAGTTATATATTACAATACAGTCTACCCTCCTCAATAATTCGTAGTTGTGATGCGACGAATATTTGCATACAAAATGAAACTGATGACGAATTTCAACCAACGTTACGACTGTCATAATGGCCCAATGGTAACTAGACAGGTTTAAGACGTCCTAAGATACCATTACTCGAAGGTTTCGAGTTCAAATCTGCGCCCAGCCAAGTTATGGTGGGAATCAGTGTTTTTGTAATTTATTCAATGTTTGGATATTTCCTCGTGGCGCAGAACACAAACATAAGAAAAAGATAATAAATCCACAAAAAGTGAGTAGTGACAAACAAAAAATTGGCAACGCGGTGGAGTTGACTTGATAAATATAATCTAAAAATAATCAGTCATACAGTTTTCACAGACAAGAAAAACGTTAATAATTTTTTGCCAAAAAATTGCTTACAACGCCATCTAGTGAAATCTAGCTAATCCTCTGAGGTTTAAATTAACATCCATAACTATATTACACGTCAGATGGCGTAGGATTCGGCGACAAGCAATACTGTTTCTGGAATGACCATGCACTTATGCTGTCTGCTGTACCAATCCTTCTCCTGAATAATTTCGGTATCTAACATATTTCAGGACTGATTGTGGGTGACATAACCGCCATTTAAACGTTTGTCAATAAAACGTGCGAATGGGACTGCTCGGCCGTTGCGTAGCCAAGTGCTTGAGTAGTAAAAACCTCTGAAAACGTTACTAAACGATTTGAAATGTATGCTCAGATTTCGTTTCGTTTCTTTACGTCCATTGATTTTCTTTACGGGGAGACAGGACATGTTTTTTTTATTTGCAATAGGTACCTACCTACCTACCTACCAAAAAATCTGTGTTTGCACGGCTATCGCGCGACTTGCACGCGACGCATCCGTCTCTCTCTTACACTTAGAACAAGAGATATAGTGCGAGAAAAATCGAGAGTATGTCACGGCTGTCCTATGATAGAAGTGTAGGACTAACAAAATACCTATCTATCGGTAAGATACCACTTTTTCGTGTTTCTTTTTAACATTAATAACAAATTAATTTTAGAAACGGTACTAGGTAATAACTATAACTTTCCTGTATCAAAATATTGGTTCTCTGTGCTCTGTCAGGTATATCTAGACCGTAATACCTACCTATTTACCACTGCATGGTTTAGTTGATATGGATATGATACTCGAACAAAATGAGTACCTAATCTAATTTATAATTTGGTGAGACATGTCTAAAATACTACTACATAATTAATCCACGGTTAAACTCACGTATTAAATGTCACGACAGGCGACAATACGACGCGACAGCCCCCTTATAAATTTAACATCTCATGGTATAGGTATAGCAGCCTATTTCAACAAATCATTCCTTCGCTTCCGGCAAAAAACTGCTACCATTTCTGCGTCCGCGCCGGATCCCCGCCATTTACCTACAAGTATACACTGGATACCCTTGACTAGTAAAAGTGCAGCCATATTGCTAAATACTTGCCGATTTCGCATGCACCTAAGCTGATATCATTACTTTGTGTGTATACTTATTACCTACTGGGTCATTCCTGTTTATAAAACCATACTTATACGACGGTAGCAAACACGCATATTGCCTGCCTTATGTGACGCAGGCACCGCAGCCTATAGGTATGCGTTGTCGACCATTTATCATTTGAGGGGTGGCGACAGCGGGACGCGACACAATACAATACAATACAAATATTCTTTATTGCTCACCAGACATAGTAGACAGTAGGAAAAATAAGGCTAAATTAAACATAAACAATGGCAGACAACAGGCGGTCTTATCGCTAAAGAGCGATCTCTTCCAGACAACCTTTGGGTGGTGGAGACAATGCAAGAAAAGATATGATTTGAGTAGGTGAAAACAGAAAAAACAGAATATAAACAACTTAACTATAAGAAATACACATACATATATACATATTTATATAAGCCTACATACACATACATCAATAACTAAAAGTCATATAGAAACAGTATCACTTACAGTCGAAAAC
Organism: Epinotia demarniana; assembly: GCA_945867215.1. NCBI lineage: Eukaryota > Metazoa > Arthropoda > Insecta > Lepidoptera > Tortricidae > Epinotia > Epinotia demarniana. Next base: position 37,212,399 of record OX244261.1, on the reverse strand, counting down.
AAAACAGCACACACAAGAGGAATGACTAGCTACGGAAGAGAAAAATAATAATCATTAAGTCTAGTTTTAAAAATGGCAAGAGATTTATCATTTGAGGGGTGGCGACAGCGGGACGCGACACCATATAGCTACAGAGCGAGTAGCAGTATTCTATAAGATCGAGCAAGCCACTATAGATTAGGTAAATACCCAGTTGGCCTGCTCTAAATAGACGAGTTGACATTCCCCAGTGCCCCCTACCTTCTAAACTACTTACACGGTCAGAGGCCATAGGACGAAGGTTTTGTCGTCACCTTCTACGTGACGTTTCAGCACATTTTCGCCGTAAAACGTTAAAAAACATAAACATTTAAAAAACATTTATTTTCTTAATCTTGACACATTCTAAAACAGTTTTACATAAAGACAGACTTTGTGAAATCATAAGTGTACAGAATCTTCAAGATTTGGTATGTGCCATTCACAGAGGTTTGCCTGGTTCCTACACTAGGCAATGCCTGTCCCGCAGGAAACCAGATTACAGCCAAGTAATAGTTATTTGTTATGCAAGGCTGCAAAGTTGTTGTTTGGCGCAAGTGCTTGTATTGAAAGCCGAGCTAGCGAAGGATTGTAAAATTGAACCATGAGCGAAGTGAATGGTTCAAAAGTACAATCCTGAGCATAGCGAGGCTTTCAAGGCACGAGACGCCAAACAATTTTGCCGCCGAGCGCAACACACAACTTTTCACCTCACCACCGCGAGGTAAATGTAGGTAAATGTAATGGAAGCAATTTGGGCCTTATACTCATTTTCAATAAAGGTTTGTTTACATCTCATCAAGATCTAGCATTTTATAATTATTAAATGTAACATATATATTTTTGCATCTTTAAATAAACCCCACGCTTACCTACACTAAAAAAGTCAAAGTATTGTTGGGTACTCACGGGTAAACTAAGGCTCAAATTCGCTTATGCTTTTAGCTATTAGCTAATAGCTGTATATCTTCTGCACTAAAATCTATAAATAACCACCATTATTTTGGTTTTACTGTCTGTGGCTTTAGAACAAAACAAAATTAGGTTGAGTTTTTCTTAAAGTAGGTAACTATTCAAACGGTGCGTTCCAAATTTGGATGAAGCGAAATTTTTGAAACATAAAACTGCATTTTAAAACTATTTATTCGTATTTTATCCTTATAAATCAGTCTAAATATTAATATTTCGTTGTACCCTAATTATGTTAATTAAGAAAAAATAAGTATTAAGTATTAATTTTATTTTATCAAAATAATAACAATGAATTATTGGCATAACTCTATCAGTTTCTGAATGCAACTCTCATTCTGTATAGAAAAAAGTTGGATCTCGAGATTGACCGTCACGTTCCAAATTCAAAAACTCTTTCCACGCTAGCGGATAAAATGGACTTTTGGGCGCAGATTTTGAGCGATAAAGCAAGCCTTTTCGAGCCGGTGAGGTGAAAACAAAATTTACCAAATTGACGCGAATTATCTAGGTTTTGTTACGTATAGGTACAAGTATTAAATTACGACCAACCAGCAATTTAAAATATTACTTAGTATCTATGGAAATTAAGGTGAAATTAATTACTCGTTATAGCGCATATTGTATTTGTGTGTTTATTATGTGTGTGTATCGTGGGTGTGGTTAATGGTGTGGTGAGTTCAGAGTTTTGGTTTGTGGGTGATTCCTTTCAGGAGGTAAGTAGGCTCTCAGTTTCTGCGTAAGTTAGTGTGCTCAGCCACTCATGGAGTTTTCTTTTAGCTTGTTTCACAGTAAGGTGAAGGAAATTGTAGCAGGGAGTCTTCAGGACTTCCGCGTGCATCTTCGTAAAACGTGTCGATAGAATCTATCGTTTCTAGAGCCTCTGAGGCTCTAGTATAAGTTTTACCGAAACAAAACGCTAAGACCGCGTTCGCGTTTAGCTGTCAAATCCCATAAAAAATAAGGGTAAAACGTAAGTAAGCCTCTGATGACATTATTTAAAGATTGTTCGTTGAGATCTTTACTAACTGCTGTCTCTAGTACAACGCCATTTGAAATCGAGAATATCCGTACTGAATAGTGTTGTCTCTTTCATTCCCCACTGGGTCTTTTGCATGTTCCACTTATTACCCAATTTCAATGAACATCAACTAAACAAACGAAACATTTATTTTCTAAAGTATATACAAGATGATAACTATAACATTAACTAAATTAAATTAAAGCTCAGTTAAATCTAAAAAAGGCCCTCGAGGCATTGTACCGAGGATGCTGGCGGCATTTCCTCGCTGAATTGCAATGCTGATGCGTTGCGCGAGAAAACCGCCAGCCAGCTCTTCGGTCACCAGTTACGTCAACCAGACGTTTCGCGATTTCAACTAAACTAGGTAAGTATATTAGTTTTTAGGGGAACTGCAGGCGATCCGGAAGCTTAATTGGCCCGACGTTTAAAACACGTAACTGTGTGCGCTAACCCCAAACAACTCAAGTATAGTACGCACTAATGAAACTAGCGTAGGTAAATGAGTCGTTTAACCGTTACGGCGCTCGCAGCTTCCGAGCATTGGACCGGTTACCGAAGTTCACTCTCACTGCGTGTGCGTTTCGTCATACTTTGTTAGATAACGTGCGATATGGCGGGTCGCGGCGACCGGCTCGAGAAGACCTGGTAGGGCGGTGTTTTTCAACCTTTTTCATGGCGATCAGGCAACCATCACCCGTTCTTAATATTTTATTTTTTATTTATTTAATTTTATATTTTACTAGCTTGTGTCCGCGCGGATCTGGTTTATATAACGTCCTAGTTTTTCCTTGTCCATGGTTTTAAATAAACTAGTTACAGGAGTAACCCCTGCCACGCTGATGATGTACAAAAAAATTAAAAACAAACCGACTAGATAAAAAATTAAAATTATTTTAACGAAAGTTAGCAGTAGGTACACTAGTATGCGTACTAGGAGGAAGATAACAGTCGCCATCAAAGAAATGTATAGGTACATGTTTGTCCTTGTCACATGAAATAAAAATGCCTTCTAAATAATAATAAAATAGACACCATAGATTTACTGGCGCTGCCTGTATCAGTTTACTTCTAGCCCATGAGAGGTCACCATAAATTGGCCGTGCTATTGCAATGTTTAGACAACATATTACATAGATGAATGTTAAGTGTGAAGAATGTCAGATTAGTAGATAGGTTTTATTAATATGCCCCTTAGTTGCACATAAGTTTCATAACACATTACACAGTTGAGTTACGTGACTCCTTTATGTTAATTTATGTGACACTTAAAGCGAGTCTGAGCTGAGAACGCTGCACATAAAATGTTTGCGATCTAATTTATGAAATATATTCTCATTCATTTGGAACATTCTATTTAGTTTGTTTATTTATTGTAATTTCTCTGCTAGCCAACGCTTGTCAGGAAGAGAACATTCTTCAGCGATAATACAGCCTGTTATTTACCTCCACTTTGGGAAATTATACGTATACAGCGCAGTCCAGACAAAACTTAGGTTCTTAGCTTACCTGTGGACATTGCCAAAACCTAATTTTTGACCGTACTCTTAATCCGCATAAACGAAGGCTACTCTTATATAATTCCATGTCATAAAATCATTATATATGTATGCACGTATACTTGCCGTCAAACTTCTTGAACATTTGACCTTGCCTGCGCAAAGGCGAATTGTACCTGCGAGCTGCCCCCCCCACTTCGTCCCGCATGTTCAAGAAGTTTGACGGCATCTGTACGACGCCCTTAATTGTTAACCACAAGGAAAACGACATTTGTACTTTTGACTCTTTATGAGCCGACTCTTGACGACCGGTTCTAGCCTAGTGAGTACTATTATAGGAAACGCATCGTTTTTTTTATTTGAGCTTCAAATATACGTGGTAGACTACATGTCAAGAATTATAGGACGTCTTGGACCAACACAGCAACACAATTAATAACCATGGTGGTCGAATATTCCAGACATTTAAGCCAATGTTAGAGAAAAAAGTCATATTTACCAGCGCATACGCAGCGATGAATCCCGACGCAGCCGTCACACTACAGCAGAATATCTTCTTCACCGCCGGCTTCATCCGCGGCTTCTCCATCTCACTCAGCTCGTTGCTTGTCGACATTGATGTCCCTTTCTAACTCCAGGAGACATAGATCCCTCAGACAACCACAGGTCCTACAACAGCAGCGCTTAGCAGCAAAGCAGCAGAGTACCTGTTGTCTCAAATGCGCGCAATGCAATGTTTATGAGAGTAAGAGAGAGCAGCTCCTAGGGAACTCCTCGAAAATACATTGATCTTAATTTGGCTATGATTGCATAAACTTGCATTCATATTTTTAATGCAAATACTGTTTGACCTCTGTAGGTGTTAAAACGCGTGGGTATATAGCTGCAAGTCTGTCGAAATTGAGTATTCGTGTTTTTGTAATATGCGTCTTTCTCTGTTGATTTAATGAATGCAAGACTTGCTTCATATTGGTCTAGTCTGACTTTCTTTCTTGGAAATGCAACATCTTCTCATTGACTCGAAGAAAACGGCTTCCTTGATCGGTCTTCAACGTCAGACCTGAAAAGAAATGAAAGAAAATATAAGTTTGTATTCCTGACTTGATTCTTCTTTTTTTTTGAATTTTTCTTATTGGAATCTTAAAAACAGTGACGGCACCAATCATGGACATACACCCAATCATGGACATTTTTTTCTCTAAACCAAAATATTAAGTAACTGTCACTATGTTTTCAAACTTGGAGCACTAAACCATAACCAATAGACCCTTGAGCTGTCATAATGACATACGTCACAAAAATTGGCCATTTTGTTCGATGATGGCAGCAACGGGAAATACTGCTGTCGCCCGTGTTCACAAAAAAACCGTTTTTATTGCTGAAATCATTAAGGAGGTGAGTACAGGTTTGTGCATATAGTTTCCTTGTATTCAATACAATGTATTGTGATATAGTGGAATGTGATATTATTTTTATTCAAATATAATAGAATGCAAGTAAAATTAGCTAAACTGAATTTGTCAATTATGCAGTCTTTTCTTTTTAAGCGGGCTGTTCATGACTGGATTTGCTATCTAGTAAAATCCAGTGATGGGCATGTGTCGAAACTCATAGTTTTATTTTTATTTTATTTTATTGATTTAAAGTATTTCTTTTGTTGTTCTACATGTATGAGTTGCAATGATGTGTCCATAATTGGGTTCCTTGTTTTGTCTCAGATGGCACCAAAGAAAAATTACACCCTCAAACAAATGGGGAGAGCTTTGGATGCTGTTCGAAAGGGAGAGAAGGTGTCTACAGTACACGTCCACAATGGTTGATTTAAAGTCTAATGGTTACATGGAAAACTGATTATGCTCAAAATAATAAAAAAAATTAAAAAAAAATTGTTTAATTCAGACCGAGATCCATAATAGTGTTAGTAACAATTGGGACTTACAAAACTATGTTAGAATTACACGTTACATTACAGTACATTAAGAAAGGTTCATTTTTAAGTTTTCATAAAAAAATGATTATAGAAGAAAAAGAAAAACGGCAGGAGCATGTAGCGATATATTACTCCCTACTTGGCCCTACCAATGACCACCTCAACCCAATACTTGGTGAGCGGGCAATCAAGGCGCTCTGCCAACACCCTCAGCATACTGTTGCTGCTGCCTCGCATCCGCTTCAGCAGTGAGGCTATTCTTTTTCGCCGAACGGCATAAAAGTCGTCCGCATGGGCCTCTGCAAACATGCCCGAAGCACTGCAGTGCTTCGGCAGCTTCAACAGCATCCTAAGGATGTTGTTGTACTGAATACGCAGGATGTTATAGGCCCTCTGAGTAAATCTCGCCCACAGGCTACACGTGTAAAATGTTTGACAGTATGCATTAATCAGCGTCATAATGACACATTTAAATAAGTTGTGAATAACAATAATTATATGAATAAAAGTTGATTTGTGATATGACTTGCTTTTTTATTTTATTTTACAAGTATCTGGTGTCATTTACAATTCACACTGTCCACCTAGGGTGTCCATTACCGGCGGTAGCGTGTCGATAACTGGATGTTCATAATTGGTAGTGTCCATGAATGGAGGTCCATAACTGGATTTTTGCTGTACATTACTTGGTGTTTTAGCAGGTTTCAAAATATGTATTTTTTTTCAAATCTTCGTAGTATATACGGTCTTTGTAGTTATGTCTAAATGTGCCTCGTATATTTCGTTATCGAAAAAAAATACACCATTTTTGTAAAGTCAAAAACGTCGTCACTATAATAAAAAAAACTAAATGGGTGTACTTAAAATGTCCATAATTGGTGCCGTCACCCTACTAAATGCCTACTAAATTATCTTTTTAGGGGCGGGAACAGGATAATATTACGCATGTACGGTTATACCCCTGTAGTTGTAAGCGTCCGTAGGCCACGTGGTTGCTACGCTTGTTTGCCACCGACGTGGTATTAAAAAAGACCTGGTTGCACTCCGGGAGTGCCGGCAGAAGAGAAAAGTTAACGTTGTGCAAAAACCCCAAAACTGTCAATGTCATGTCTTTGCCCTGTTTCTCCCTGGCGACGATGTGATAAACATCTAAACAACTATGTCAGAAAGTAGAAAAAAAAATATAATTGCACTTCGGCCATTGCCAGTGCTTTTATAAAAGATCCTATGGGAACATTCCTTGCCAATAATTACATGAAACTTCGCTTGTATGACCATGACACAATGGACAATCAATTAGCATAACGTGTCTACAATGGAATGGAATGAACTAAAATAGTTTTTCCCGCTGTTTTGTTTAGAACTGAAAGTTCGCGGAAGCAGGCAGCTAAAGCATCTATCAACATAATTCGAAGTCTTGAATAATTAACAATGTAGTATTTTTCCTGGAAGTACCTAGTTATAACAAAAGGTTTTTGTGGTCCTTATCCAAATTAACAACATATATAAAGCCCACTGCTTTGCTGAGTCGGTTCCTGCGGTACCTGAGCAGTGTTTTTTTTTTTTTAACCTGACTGTTGCTATAATAGGACGGACCCAATATAGCGGTCGAACTGCGTGGTTGGAGGGTGGCCTGGGGAAAATCCAGGGGAAGCCTCCGGCACGACCACGCGGGGAAGTGCGCGGAGCGTTTATGTGATATCACTGGCGCAGTCAACCCTCTCGCACTGTGCAAGTCTGCAACTACCGCAGGAGCCGTAGCGTATTATCTAAAATTATTAGTATCAACATAGGTAGTAGGTACCTATCTACTGCAATATTAAACATACTAGGTAAATAAGGTACAGAGTCAATAATGAGGTCTACTCATGCCACAAAATGAAACTGTATAACTTCCTATATCCATAAATCACATGCATATATGAACGTTCATCAAAAAGATATTTCCATTTCCTTTGTTACGTGGTTCATTCGTCACTCGCCAAGCGTGAATCGTAAAGAATTTCCAATAAAGAGTAAGTACTTAGGTAATTATTGTGAATGATTCATTTATAGGGTTGCGTATCTCAACTCAACACAACAAAATGGAAGATCACAGGATCACTTCGTTGACTGTCTGTCTGTTAAGACTCTTTTCGAGAACACGTGTAGGGATCACGTTAAAATTTATATCAAATACTTGTTTAATCAAGTCTGCAGTGCCTTCTGTGAAACAATCAGTTAACGCAATTGAAAGATACGCAGTTTATGCGCATACTAACATTTTGATACAAATTCGCAGTTTTACTAGGTCGTTCTTATATCAACGTCTCGGTCGCTCGAATTGGCAAGCGACAGAGAGGGAGATACACGAACGAATTTTGATTTCGTTTCGCGGTAGCAGCTCTGGTTACGTTATAGGAAGGTAAGCAGATACTTCTTTAATGAAATACTTATAAAGAGGGGTTTTGGATGAGTATTCTACGCTGCAGCAGTAAAATCAACACACTACCTATAATCAGAATACTCTTTTATAGCTCGTGTCAATAGTTGACTGCCCTAGGAGGGAAATGAGACAGCCACAGCCCTGACAATGCTGAGAACCACACGAAGTAATTAAAGAAGGTCGTCGGTGGAAGAAGAAGGTTCTTACTTCCATCGTTATGCAATAAATTACGATGGGGTAACTGACCTGCATAACTTACTTAAGTGTAGATAGTATTTCCTATACCTAAGGCTTTATATCCATAATCAATGTTAGGGGAGTTTTTCATATTATGACTCTGATTAACATTTTAATGATTTGACGCTCGCAGCAGCGAACGGAACAACCGAATTGAGAACCTCCTCCTTTTTTTAAAGTCGGTTAGCAACCATAAAAGTTTATGTAGCGCCGCAAAATGGCCATTTTGCGGCGCACACAGAAAGAGTCGCCATTATGCCGGGATGGGGTAGGGGTGTCAACGCAACGATGCCAGGCAACCGTTTAGGCCGGGGTCGTTTTCACCCGCCACCCGCGGCCGACAGCGGCCCGACGCCCGCGGCGTCTGAATCTAGACGCCGCGCCGCCGACAGCGGGTGTTTGGTCGTTTTGAGAACGTAGCCGCGGCGGCCAGTCGCGGCAGTTTCCGAGGGTTTTTGCTTGCTCGGACGTGTGCATGTAGGTTTCCATTTTACGGAAAAAACTCTAGCATATTTATTGCTTTAGGAGGAAGAGGATGAGGATTTCTTAATAATATTGAGGAAGCAAAAGAAAAAGAAGAACAAGATATTTAAAGCTAGACAAACGGAGGATGCCTACAATATTTTGGTGACTAGGCATTTAAATGATAATGAACTAAAATTTGTTTCGTTCGTCCTTTTCTTTGGTGAATTTCTCCATATTGAGCCAGCGTCCACCCGCCGCAATGCTTTAAAATAACTAAAGACGCGGCGGCCAGCGGGCGGCAGTCGCGGGCGGCGGGGGGACGAAAACGACCACTCCTGAGCATTCCCGAACATAACATTCAGACGCCGCGGGCGGCGGGCCGCTGTCGGCCGCGGGCGGCGGGTGAAAACGACCCCGGCCTTAGTTAGATCATGCGCATACCGGGTTGTAGGCACGTGTGTTTGGGTATAGAATGTAGAAATTTGTAAGAAGCTCGCCATCTATGGTTCTTCGTTCGCTGTTCGCAGAGCGAACGCGGTGTCATAGCGAGCTCGTGATACTTATAATAAAATGCAAAACTGGTGCGAACAATTAATAACATTTGAAGAGTCCTAGTCCAGTCAAGCGTAAAAATATGAGTGCATACAAGTCATACAACTCACTTATAAAAGTTATAAATATGTGCCATCGCTCTTATGTCATTAATTATCCATCCGTCCTCTACCTGTCAACCTTTCGGCAAAGCAGACAAAAAGAGCACTTCGTTTACTTAAGTTAACTTTGCAAGTTGATGTATATATACATTAAACACGAAAACGTTAACCTTATTTTGCCATCAACATCAACTTCGTACAACTAGATAGCTATTGACCTTCGTAAGTTATTGCATATATAGGTATACGCTCAAATTAGAAAATGTATGAATGTTTGTGATTGTTAATTGCTCAGTGATTTTGTTTTAATCACTACGTAACTAGGTCAATGTTAACGCTTCTTAAGTCAAAATGTACTTAGAAGTATTATTGTCATGTGCTCATATTACCTTCTGTAATTGATTGCATTATAACTACGTTAACTCGATGGACAGGTTATGGTTAAGGTCGACGAATTAATCGCGAGTGTTGTTTCTGTTGCTTCGGTATTGTTTGTAAAGGACGGAATGGCAGTTCACGCTGCATGATATAGGTATAGATAGTAGAAATTTATGCAGATAACTTGTTTGCAATCACGTTTCTGCATATATTATCCTAAGTACTAGGCTAATGCTTACCTACCTATAATAAATGCAAAGGTATCGCCTGAGGCATTTCACGGAGCTACAAGTTCATCATCATCATATCAGCGGAAATACGTCCACTACTGGACATAGACCACCCCCAAAGAGTGCCAAAGTGATAGGTCCTGCGCCACCCGCATCCAGCGGACTCCCTCGACCTTCATTGCAGGTCATCAGCCCTCCTTGTTTCTCCCTCCTATTTACCCACGTTGCGTCTTCCGGTCCGTGGTCCCACGCGAGTACCTTTCCGCCCTAACGGCCATCGGTTCTCCGTTTAGTGTGCCCCGCCCACTGTCCCTTTGGCGATTCGGATGGCTATACAAATACAATGGTCAATAAAAATTAAATAAAATAGCCAGTCGTCCATGGACAATTCAAGCGCCTCAGTGTTGCAGTTTAAACTTACTACTCGTGATATGATATGACGACCACAATTGGAATGTTTTGTGCGCAGAAAAAAATGATTCTTCGATGCGATACCTAACTATAGGCTTATAATTACTTATACCGCTTCTGAGCATGAATAGGCATCCTTCGAGTCTTATCCTACGATCCCTAATCACTTTTATCTCGTCAAGTCAACATATATCAATGAAGCTGGTGTACGCGCGATGCTTCTAAATGTCTAACACCGGATGACTCGCAGGCTGTGTCGAGGCGAGATAGACTAGGTAGTCTCTTTCTAATTAGAACGCTTACAAAGAGACAGAGGGCCGTCCTATATAAGATTTTTTTTTTATTCCACACTAAACCTAGTTTATTCCATTCCGGATTTCACGCAGACGAAATCGCTGGCAAAAACTGGCTATGTACAATATAGCAAGCAAGTTATCTACGCATGTGATCATCGTTTGTAATATAATATTCTATACGTCGTGTGTATGTAATTATTAGCATAATGAAGACGCGTAATGGGTGAGTCATCCGGAGTTAATGAAGTATTTTGTGGCCACGACATTGATTAGATCAGTATTTTTTTGTAAACATGGGTACTCATACATGCAAACAACTTTACCGAGTCTGTTTCTAACATCAATTTAGTAATAACAAGGATTATTTAGGTAAGTAAGTTGTGGTATCTTAATGAAACGCAGTAATTAATTAATCCTGGTTTAATTTACACGGAGTTAAAACACCCGTTACAAATAACCTACTTACTTATTGCTTGTGGTTTCCTTTTGCTGCGGGGGGCTTCGCCCCCCGAGGCCCCCTAGTGGAGGGCTAGACCTTCCCCCCTTGTTGTGGTTGCCCTAACCTATTCTATCTACCTACTATCGTCGCATACTTACAACGAGGATATAGAAAGAGAGAGATGATGCAGATGGGACAGAGGGAAGTGAATGCTTAAGGTGCGTTCAGGATATCACATAAGTAAATTCCTTACTTTAGTAACTAGACAATTGACAACATTTCATTTTTTTAAGTGGGCCATTTTATGATTTAGTTCGATAGAAAATGAAATTTTAAAGTATACGTGTTTTTTTAATTCTCCCTAAATGTTTATTTCCATCCAAAAATATCACAATTCAAAGCAGTGAATTCCAAAATGTGACGTCATTATTTTGTCTCTCTATGGCACCTGTCCACATCTTTCACTCAACAGACGTAAGAATGACGTCACGCACGGGGTATACCGCGTTTTACAGATTTCAGTGATTTTCTCGGAAACGAGTAAGAATAAAAATGGAAAAACACTTTCTTACGTTCAGAATGGTTTTCGATTTAGGCATCATTACATATTTTGAAATGTTGTCAATTACGGATTTGCTATTCAAAAAGTTTATAAAGATTTTTTCTCAAATCTCTATAAACTAGTTCACTGCTTGTCCACATCCAAGCTCGGTTTCAATATAGGTATATTTGAATATTTGTATCACTCCTGCTTTTTAAACTTGAATTTTTATCCACTAGCTTTACTTACATAATCAAAGATCAGATATAATATTTGTGTACATATTACATAATATGTGTGTGGTGAATAAAAGCCCTGATTTCGACTACTTATTAATTTGTGGTCTCCACTTATTCCAAGAAGTTCATCCGGTTCGAAGGACCATAAGTTAACACATACTTGTTTTAGTGGGTAGTACCTACTGGGTACCTAGTAAACATAATATCGTCCATAACAAGACAGCAATGCGTTAAATAATATAAGGGCAGTTAAAACTAGCTGTCAAAGATCGCAAACTGTACGAAGTGAAGCGTACATTGCAACGTACAATCAGTTCGCATAACATAACCACAAGAAACTAATAACAATGCTGCTATAACGTGCATCCTTCCGTGTGTTGCGTGCTGGTTTTTATGTGATGATAATAGTTTACTGCACTATACATATATGAATATCCGACGTCAATGATATACTGTATAAGTTTTTCGCCTTATGACAAAGCAATAAGGTGCAAGTGTTAACTTATTCTTGACGTTGACTGTACACATAACTTACGTCTTGGAATTAGTTCTAGTATTATTTATTTCCTATGCATTCATTTCCTGTCCCGAAATAAAAGTATCTCTTAGCCTTACGGTTGGTGGGTGGAGAATGCCTTGTGGAATTAATATCGCCTTTTACACATTATTTGACTTCTCTTAGTATCTACAAAGATGCATTTTGCATTCGAAATGTTATCGTAAACTTAAAACAAGGGCCCTATTTGTTACTAACCGCACTCTTTTCTGTTTGTACGCCGTTAATAAGGGCTAAGGCGGGCGTCCCCTTTAAGCGACGACATAAACGTGAGGTATAGTCAACAGCAAAAGTAGATGATCATTTTAGTACCTTGTCACTTTCACTACTTAGACGCGTTCCAAGTGTCGCAGTATTGTTACGTTTAGTGCGACAAAGTACTAAAATGATCATCTAATTTTGCTGTTGACTGTACGTGCAGCCCAAACAGACCCGCAGATGACCCAGGTCCCAGGATAGAATGTCTTGGCGAAGAATGATTATCTGGAGGAGAGCCTATCCCAACTGAAATGGGATAAGTCGACGCCTAAAGAAGAGACGCCTTTCTGTTTGTCTATATACAGGTCTATATACAGAAACAGGTCGCAGGAAACACATATAGATGCACACGTATACATGTGTCACCAGATGGAACTTTTCACACAATAACCTAACCGTTGGGTGAGGTATGTGTTGACATAATCCAAAACCCATAATAAAGTAGGCCTCCATTAAAGAAAAGTGCTCCACTACAGCCATATGCGGAACCAGGGCTGTTATTCGCTGTTATCCCGCCGGTCACCCGTCACGGCACTATTAGACCTCTGCCTATGCTTAGTTACTACGCATCGCGGTGTCAATATATATTTTCATCACACTTGCTCGTCAACGGCGTTTTTACTTGCGTGCGTACAGAGCAGTTATAGCCGTTTTAGCTCCCACGGGATGTTAAGTTTAGTTTTAAAATATAGAACCCACTCATACTTCACTTCGGACTGAGGATGTTTCCAATCAGCCAAGGTGTATTTCATATCTTCAAAAGTTTGCTACAACCAACTTTTAATATGTATAAAACATATCTTTATATGTGCCTGTGCCTTTAGGAGGCCTGTGCCCAGCAGTGGGACGTATATAGGCTGATGATGATGTGATGATGATGTGATATCTTTATATTAAATTCGACTGCAATTTAATGTTTAATATGTAGTTAATTGTCTATGTAAAACGTTTTAAGTGTTTTTAAATCGTGGCTGTATACCGAAGGGTCTTTGCCATACGCGCCTCACGTCAAATTCAACAAAATGGACGACTGACATGTTGCAGTTTTTATTACGATTTGCATTAATTTCTTCTAAAATTTATTTGTTTCCTCTCAAATGTGATGAAAAACATTGTGTATAACACGGGGGCGTAAGAATATTGCAAACTCGAGTCATGAAAAGCCCTCTGCCTTCGGCGTCGGGCTTCTGATGGACTCTTGTTCGCAATATTCCACTTACGCCCCTCGTTAAACAATGTACTATTGTTGGTGAGCGCTGAGGTGAGCTTAAAAAACAAGATACAGAATGGGGAACCTGGTAATGATAACTAGAATAACCTATTTGGCCTCATTTATTTAGCCAAACTGAGTTGCTAATGATAACATTTAGTTCCCACGCGTACGCAGTTAGCAGGTATAGGTACAATAGACCTCACCTCGCTTTCAAATCACCTCATTTTTAGCTGCCCGCAAATTTCCTCAAGGATTTCCCATAGGTATCAACGGTAGGCAGGTACCATATCTTACTTCAACCGCTTTCCAATCTACTTGGTGTTGTTACCCCGCAATTTACCTTCAACGGATATTTCACAGAAGTATCAAATACTATAAAAAATAAAATAATATAAAAATAAAAATAAAAATAGCCTTTATTCTAACACATGCAACAATTTCATAGTGATTTTAATTTCCTATCGCAAAACAATAGCAAAATATCTTGTTAGTATTATTATACATTTTTCCTGATTTATTATTTCAATTATATGCTTCATTTTCTTAATTATACATATTTATATATATTTAATTGGTTGTATACTTTTCAATTACATTACATTATAATTTTAATTTATTTTTAATTCCATTCCTATTTATTCATTGCTTAATTATCTATCAACATGTGTAAGTCGCCTCGGCGGCGTAGGCCAAATACTATTACCGTTTTGAAAAATATGACATCTTGTTAGAAATAACGAAAAAATACGAAATGTGTAGTAAGTACTATTTTCATACGAACGTTCAAAGGACATCTAACAAGATTCAACAACTCTTTTCAAAAGATAAATGATAAAACAAGAGTTTAAGGTGATAGCTCTACACACGCCTAACTGTACACGTCACGTCTTCATTTCATCTCGCCAAATGTTGTCTAATCTATCTATAGATCAGACCATGAGTAGGTAGTGACCACTTTATCCACCTTGTATTTCCAACAAATCAACTCAGCCGAAAGGTAACCCGTCATCACTTCATCAGTAGACGATTAGACGGACCAATATAACTGACCACTCCACGCGGGACTTACCAGCCCAACGGTAGTTTCTCGGTATCTTACCGTGTCGAGCCGATTATCATCACAAACGATGGCTGACTGTTTTAGTTACGGCGTATAAAGTTTTATCGGGCAGTAAGCCATCGGGATAAAATACTATGGCTTACAAACATGTAATTTAAGGCTTTGTAGCTCATTGTTTTCGACTAGATTTTGTCTATGTTAGACTGTTGCAGAGGCTTAAACAATTCCAGATGTCAAGAACTTTTTAGGCCTTGTAGCTTTGAACCAACAATACAAAAGACGTATACTTAAGTACATTGTATTATAAGACAGTCTTAACCGACGTCAGATCATCTGATTATTAAATATACTTAGTTACGAAAGTAGATAACAAAACAGCAAGTTTACAAAAGGTCCTTTGATTTATGGCAAACTGCGAGGTATACCTACTTGAATAAGATAACAGTGTGTTAGTGAAAACTCCTAGGCTCTTTGCTCAGGCTTTTTGACCTTCGCACTAAGAGCATCGTTACATGGATACGACTTTAATAGGTACAAGTATACGTCGCCCTCTGATCCCGTGTAGTTGTTATGAAACTATGGGTTCATTTTAATGAGATTACCAGTACAAAAGATGTTCAGAAGTGAATATCAGCAAAGCAAATGTGAACGGACGAGATAAGGACTTTCCCAAATGAAAGCGACGCGGATCGATCTGCCAGCGTAATAAACTTATTCGTACGTGCTTGGTTTGAGAAAGGGTTAACTGTGTCGCAGCACAACTTCTTTATAATAATAGCCAGCAAGGAGAAAGAACTGACATCAAGCTTGTTATCGTAATCACACTCTGAACATAGGTATCTCTTAGAGTGCGTCATTCAACCTGATAATTCAAATGTCATCAAACTAAGGTGGTTGCCGACTGATGCTGTGCACTGCAATGCCATCCTAACCTGTCTCAACTTACCTTACTTCCAGCTGCCATAGCTGTAGCATTTTATAGGTATGCCGAGCTTGATCCTTTTTGCGGGCACACGACATATCATTGTTTTATTTCCCTTGAAGTCGTGTCGCAAATAATCAATTTTCGATTTCTATGCTTAATCGGAGGTCACTTTTACAGGGTAGGCTTAGGTGAGCACTTTGTAAGAACAGCCCAGGGCTGTTTTTCGCTACGCCCTAATGCGGGTCCCCCGTCACGAAACTAGACCTCTACCTACGCTTAGTTACTACGCATTGCGGTGTCAAGATATATTTGCGGGTGGGCGTTGAGGTGAGCTTAAAACAAGTTCAAGTCTTCAAGTTACGGAATAGGGGGGCAGGAACTAGACACCAATACAGAGGCCAAAACTACGTCAGAAACGCTATAACAGAATATATAATAATACAAGTAGGTAGGTACAGAAGGGACAATAATCCTTTGATCTTTACAAAAGGCGCTTTTTTCTCAGCCAAAACATTAAGATTACGACGACGACGTCAACGTTCATCGATACTACACGTACATGCCGGTTCCCCAACGTTGGGGCACTGGCATGTACTCGTACTTGTAGCGATGAATAAATCGCGGAGTGTCCCGCGCCTGGCAACATACGCATTTACAGCACTACCATAGCTTATAGTATAAAATTTGAATTAGCTATATCGGTTGTCTTGCGCTATCAGCCTATCACACTTTCTTGTATCTGACTTTACGACAAAACCGAAGACGAGGGATACCGACAATAGATGACTACAAAAATGAACAGACTACTTACAAAGCCAAAAACTGGACATGTAACATGTAAATGTAACCCGTTTATAAAACTTTAACTCTTCGTTAACTGAAATACTTATGTTTCGTCTATTTTTTATCAAAGTTACACATTAAGGCAAACGAATTTTAATGCAAATAGGTTTGATAAAAGTTAATGAGTAAGGGCAGATGTTTATCTGTAAATACATGACCTATTATACCACAAGATAGGAAGCAGCAGGAAAGCAGCACGCAACATTAATAACTATAATAACCGGGTAGATTATTATAGGATGCGGATTGGGTAAGATTAACAACGGTTACGCTGCATTGCCACGGTAACTGTTATGAGCTATTACAGCTCGCTAATTACTGGCCAGTCTACACAACTGCTGAAGAAATATAGAACTGAAAATAAGATTTTCATCACACTTGCTCGTCAATGGCGTTATTACTTGCGAGCGTACAGAGCAGTTATAGCCGTTTTACCTCCCACGGGCTGTTTAGTTTTAAAATATAGTACCCACTCATACTTCACTTCGGACTGAGGATGTTTCCAATCAGCCAAGGTGTATTTCATATCTTCAAAAGTTTGCTACAACTAACTTTTAATATGTATAAAACATATCTTTATATTAAATTTAACTGCAATGTAATGTTTAGTATTCGTAACGTTCGCCAACTACTTCTTAGATGGTTAAACCAGCGTGCCGGGTGTTCGGGCACGCTCCTTACGATGATTTTCTGGGGGCGGGTACTTACCCCTCCCCCTTGATGGGTCCCATATAGAGACAGCTGCTGGCGGGGTCACGGAACTGGGCGCAAGCCTTCCCGTGGCTTCGCCAAAGGGCAGCGCGTAGAACAACGTGGGGTTTAAGACGGTAGTCCGGGCGGTTCCCGGGAGTCCGTCATACCCGTCCTGGTTCCCCAGCCAGGCGGGATGCGTAAAAGCACGAAAAAAAAGGTCAAGGAAGCCACATCCTCAAACAAATTCCACCAAGCAGTGAGCGCAACCATGGACCGAGGCCGATGAAGACAAATCATCAGGGCTGCGAAATCCAACAGTGATCTCGATCCTCAGAAATGAGGGAACGACTGAAGTGAGTGTTACTAAAAGCTAAATGGGGGCCTTAGCTTCCAAACCAAGCCAGGGAACCTGCTCCAGTAAGTGCCGTAATATGCGACCATCATTTGAGCCGTAGATTTCAACAAAATAATACATATAAGTATCCAATAAAACGCAGGCGTTACTGTTTGGAATAGACATGGATTTAGTCTCGAACTGGGAATGAGAAAAGACTTCTCTCCGACTCTTTACCTTTACTGTTCGAAATATGATGGTGAATGATTATAAAGTAAATCCTCGGTTCAAATTTGGATTCGTTCCCGTGACAAGTGACCTTTACCCGTTGCAAATCGCGTGTTCACGGCCAACGATGACGAACTGTCTTGCCCTTGCTTTGTCAGCACTGTCAGCTAGTGGGATGAGACGTCTATTCACATTTAACAACATTTTTTGTTCAACCAGTCTACGATTAATATGGTATGTCTAGTTTGCTTGTCTTTACGAAACTCTGGGTCAAATGAAAGTAAGGAGGAGCTCGGGGACAAATGTAAAGCTTTCGTGTATTCACAATATAAACCAACGTTGTACAGTCAGCATCAATAGTTAATAGTAGCAGTCGAAGTAGCCAAATATATCGGAACACATCTTTATTATTCTGCTACTAACTGTAAATATATGATGCCGACTTTAGAACCAGTATGTCTGACCTAAGTTAGCGCAGGGTTTTTACAAAACTCGGGGTCAAATTATGCAAGCTCACGGAGGAGTGAGTGACGTTTTGTAAGTAGCCAATCGGCTCTAGAATGACATTCGTGATGGTGGGTGATAACAAGGTGATTATAGATGTTTAATATCGGCCGGTGGGCGTTTTGACCCCTCGTTTTATACAGATCCGATAGACCTTGTATTGGTGAATAAGTAATGTCAATAAAGGTATCTACTGAGTTCTAAAATTCAAATGTCAGAACATTTCTTCTAATGCATCTTTATAAAACTGGACCTTAGTGAAATATTTTCAATTTACTTCATGGCAGTATCCTATAAGGTTTTAATCCCCTACAAGTTTAGTATACGTATCCTTTCTCACAAACTGGAACTATCTCTGTATTTCAGTTTAGAGGTTTAAGTAACCAAATCCAAGTACCGGAAAGGACAAATGGCCTCTCAAAAAGTGGACAGATTTGGTGAAGACTGTAATGAATATTGGTAAGCAATAAAATAACCCAGAATGTTTAAATAATAGATTGTAGATGACAACTTTGTAATTACCTATATTAATAAATTTATATCAACTGGGTAGGTACCGCAAAGAGGCCCAGACAAAAAAACCTAGCGCCCGCATATTGCTACAAACTCACTTTATGACACACGTATGCTAATAACTTCGGTCGGTATTGATACAAGTGGCATTTTGTTTTGTTCAACGCTCCAGTGACCCCGTTTACTAAAGAATTATTGCACAGATTATCGATACTATAGCAAGCGCGTACCATGCAAAATTACAACTTGTATTAGCTAGCTTCGCACCTGCTGGATAAAGTTCAAAATTGAAGCGATCGCGAAAGAGATGTACGCCAAAGTGAGTAGTTATGGAACTAATAGGAATTGCGTATTTTCTTGAGCGATATATATGCTATTGTAAGTGTTGGGTGGTAAACCTGTTGTGGAGGTACTCTATAGTACTTTTACCAGCAATAAATATTTTTTTTCTGGTAATGAGACCAAGCTAATTTTTTCGCCCTCGTACTTGTAAATCTCGTCGTAATTAGTTAAAGCCGTTTTCGAGTGTCCATTTACTAACAAATGAATAAAATTGTATAAAAATGTTTCTCGTTTAATTTACAACACTTTTCTAATGTTTAATTCATGAGACAGTGCCAACAGATGGACTGTAGAACAATTCCCTCTCGTAACATGACAGAAAGCCCCTGTTTTATTAAAATAAAGTACCCGGGCGACCGAGTGCTTCTCGGTTAAAATATGGAGAACACGAATTTTACCAGATGTAAGGCCTTTCGCCGTTTTCGAGAACGAGAGTGGGAGTTACAAATTTACAATACATATTTATACAAATAAAAATTGCTCGTTTTATAGCATAGTATTGGTGAGTAGGTCACATCGAAATGTCATCCCGCTCGAATTTGGAGCAGCCCAACTGGGGAAGTACCTCCGCCTTGCAGAAGACCACAGCCATAATAACACTACTACTTGCTCTGTAGTAGTGTTGTGTTCCTGGAGGTGAGCAAGGTCGCCAGAGCTCGCGAGGATGCTTTTTGTTGAGAGCGAGGGAACTTGTTCCTTCAGCTGTCAACGCGCGAATCTTCAAACATATCAAGGATTGGCAACGCCCATGTTACTCGTTTGGAGTTGCAGGTGTCCGCTTACGATCAGGCGGGCCGTACGCTTGTTTGCCACCGTCGTTGTATAAGAAAAATAACAGTAGGTTCATATAGGTTAGCTACAAACCTTGATGCGACATTACGACATTCACCCTACCCCTGCACTGAAACTTTTAAAATTCATATCATTCCTGACCACGTCACGTTAGTCCCTAAATCAATAAAACGACTCCATTCACATCACGCTTTTCCATTGAACCCTCCCGAGGCTCTATTCTCGCACCGCTAAAACCAAATTGAAATGGTATAAGTATGGTATTGTATTGTTAGCAACGCTCTCTCTCTTACTTATTCGGAACCCTATATGTTAGAGCGGGATACACTCATAAATAAAATATGAATGGAATCATTTGTTGCAATATGGAAGCCAGATGCTGCTCACGTTCAGTCTCCACGGAAGTGGCCCTAACTGTAAAACTTGCGCACTTCTGATTTGGACCTTAGTGGGTTCTAATTAGGTCGATAATCCAGGTCATCTTGCAGTACTTGTAAGTGAGGGGACTCGGACTATTGAAGGAATAAACAATTAGAACATTGATATTGTTATGGAAAAGTTTTTATTAAAGTTTAAAATGTTTAATTCACTGGTTAACCTGGTGATTGGTGTCTACCTGGTCAAGTTTTAGTGTCTAACCTACCCTCTCGTTTACCCTACTAATTCCTTGTAACTATTTGCTTATCTGCCTTATTTAGATGAATAGGTAGTTTGATCTGAGACTTTGGAAATAGTTTTGAGTCCCGGTGAAGGTTGCCGCTATTTTGTATCCCCGCAAGGTTATCACTAAGAAAGCGTGCGGTCTGTGTCGCGGCGAGATAGACTATCACTCTCTTTCTATGTGCTCTTATCAGAAAGAGACGTATAGTCTATCTCGCTGCGACACAGCTCGCGCGCCGTCTTGTGATAACCGTGCAGGATTCATCACCTTTGGGTTGAAGTGAGATGAAAGGTTACATGGAAGGGCGATTTACAAATTCTACGCCACACACCGGCTTGTATGAGAATAGACCTTTGTGTATGAGAATTATGATGGTTGAACGATCGAGCGAAGCGAACAAAATTCACCGTTTTACCTTTACTATCTATGTCCGGTTGTCCAGCTGTTCTCACCTACAGGTAGCAATTTGCAACCGATTCTCGTGAAATTTTGTGAGCAGGTTCGATAATAGTACATTACGGCGGTGAATTCGTGAATGCCCCAGATCGCAGGTTTTATAAATAAGCGCTCTGGGGCTTTACGAATTACCGCCCTCGGTGAGTACAAAATTTTAAGTCTTCACCTGGCCACAATGCGAGTTTTCGCGTACGCTCAGCGTGCAGTAAAACTCGCATTATGGCCAGGTGGGACGTAAATATAAATATGATATTTATTTTCTTAAAAAAGGGTCGCGATGTTTACAGTCTAAATATCATGGGCGCATAGTTATAAATAGGCACCTACCCCCTACAGTAAGTACATAGGGTTGATACTCATTATATATACGACCTATTGAATGCATGGTTTTATAGCGACTTTCATAAGTCCGCTCGGCCACGACTTTGGTCTTAAGCGACCTACGACCAGCGTTTTATCTGTTCATTGCGCGGTCGAGATGCGCAACGCACTGTGGTGAGTTGGGATCACGCGCAATGAACAGATAAAACGCTGGTCGCAGGTCGCTTAAGACCAAAGTCGTGGCCGAGCGGTTACTATATGCAACTCGAACCAATTTAACAATAGTACGGCAAACTCAGATTCAAGCATGAACTTTATCTGACCAAAACTCAAATCGAACGAGAGAACGCAAATCCGACTTAACACTTACTCTAGTTATTTAAATTGTATAACCTGACCGCGATCTCCGTGAGAAGCGGGTTGAAATGATAATGCTGAATTGCGCAATCTTCGCGTTAACTTTAGACGACCCGTTGACCCCCACTTAGGGCCGCCACATACAGACGACGGCAGCCGTCAGCCCGGGTTGGCCCGGGTAGGGCTGTTATATTATATTAGCTACGCTCTCACGCGGCTCACCCCGCCCCGGTCACCTGTCACGAAACTAGACCTCTACCTACGCTTAGTTACTACGCATCGCGGTGTCAATATATATTTGTGGGTGAGCGTTGAGTTGAGCTTTAGAACAAGTTACAGGGGGCAGGACTTGTATAGTCGGTTAAAACTTTGTTTCTAAAGTAAATTATAATAAAAACAAATTGGATATATGTATAACGTTCGTATGCAACGTTAGCAAAGGTACATAGTTAAAATTATTAATTCTGCACGAAAAAAACCTAAATGGTTACCTACCTCGCAGGTGTATTGAAATAATGTTAATGAATACCAAGTTTTTATCATAGTGATTACACAGCTATATAGAAAGGTATCAAAGTACTAAATAAACACAAACGTAATCATAATCATAACATAATATCAATTATAAAACCAATACACTTGAGCAATGGATCGACAAGTCATTCAACATTTGGAAACGTATAATTTGCTGACAAAACGCATTGTGATTGTGAAACGAACAACAGTGAATATGTAAATAAACAGCATACTATATAAATATGTATAGTAGGTATTGCTGACATAGCGGATAACCGCGTGTTCGAGCTATGCGTCATACTTAGTTAAAATATTGTTTGTGTGTTGAATGATTTCAGTATTAAGTCACTAGAAAACTAGGAAGCTGTTTATAAACATTTGTAAATATTAGTAATTACTATGCGTGTTGAAAATGTTGTTCAGTCACTATTGATATTTAGTAAAGCGGGTGTTATTAAGAGTAAAGATGTCAATGATAGTATAACTAATAATTTACTTTAAAAACAAAGTTATAACCGACTTCAATTTAGTACTCCGCCAAGCCGCGAGAACATTTCCTATTTTTTTTAGACTTTAACTTTTTTACTATAGAATAAAACCGAATCGCTGTAGGTATGTGGGCCGATAATATTTGAGGACTTCCATCGATTCCCCAAGATCATTCACCAATGACCATCATCTACCACCATCATCTATGGTCTTCATCATCAATTCGTCGCCACCAAATTTATGATTCCGGAGTTAATAGAAACTATCAAAATCACTACACGCGTGCCTAATAATATTGAGGAGTTCCCTCAATTCCTCATGGATCCCATTATCTAACTGAATTTTGAAAAAAATGGGACCCACCTGGAAGAAGAACCTATACATACGAACAAAAAACAAATTTTTCGAATCGGCTCATCAATGACGGAGTTCCGAGGTAACAAACATTGAAAATAATAATAATAAAATAAATATATATACATTTACATATATACAGCCGAATTGAGAACCTCCTCCTTTTTTTTTGAAGTCGGTTAAAAATACTAGTCAATATGCTAACAGATGATGTATATTACCTACTCAGATCACCCTTTTCCATAATGAGGCAATGGCCAGCCTCTATATACGCTTAGGTACCCATAATCCCTCCTTAAGCTAGACTACTTGACTTTCGTGCTATCTTCAGGCGATTGAAGAAACTCTCATATCTCATATTTGTATGTAAATCATATTTTCTCAATGATCATTATATACAAATTGTATTGTACCAACTGATTAATGAAAAGCGGTGCCTCTTGACACAATTTTGTTAAAAAGACATCAATTGGTATTTTAAAATGCGTAACAATTGTGGAGGACTAAATATTTTTATTATTATTATCTTTTATTTATTTACTTGCAAATATCTGCGAGGGCAACTGCGATATTCTGTTTTACTATTAGAAATGTAAATTATATGCTAATAGGAGTGTAGTTCAGAAGCTCAGTAGCTTCAAGGTAGTAGTACTGTTTCTCTGCGTGATCGCATCAGAAATGAAGCTATCCGCAGCAGAACCAAGGTAACCGATATAGCCATCCGAATCGCTAAACTTAATTGGCAGTGGGCAGGGCACATAGCACGTAGAACCGACGGCCGTTGGGGCGGAAAGGTTTTCGAGTGGCGACCGCGTACCGGAAGGCGCGGCGTAGGTAGGCCCCCCACAAGGTGGACTGATGACCTGGTAAAGGTTGCGGGAGTCCGCTGGATGCGGGTGGCGCAGGACCGGTCACTTTGGCACTCTTTGGGGGAGGCCTATGTCCAGCAGTGGACGTCTTTCGGCTGATATGATGAGGAGTGTAGACTCAAAACAAAGATAAAATATGCATATTGACGAAAATCCCATTCGAATATCTGAAATAATTACGAAGCTACAACCGTTTTAATGTTGCTCGTTAGAGAGAGAAAACGCTCGGGGATCGTTACAGGTCGACTCATGTAAAAAGAACCCTGGCGGCCATACTTTTTATATGGCCGCCAGGGCCCAGGGCTCTTTTTACGTGTGTCGACCTGCGTCACGATCACGATCCTCGAACGTCATAGCAAATGACAATCGTTCATATGAAGGTGCGTTTTGCGGAAAGGGACAGACCATACCCCCTCTTTCAACTTCTCTACAACTTTGGGATTATTTAAACTCTTGCGTTGTTTTTATGTCCATTTAGGTAAGTAGGTACATTTAATAAATAATAATAATACATATTCGGGGACAATCTTACACAAATCGAGCTAGCCCCATAGTAAGCTCAATAAGGCTTGTGTTACGGGTACTAGACGACGATATATTTAATAGATATAAATACTTAAATACATAGAAAACATCCAAGACTCAGAAACAAATATTCATGCTCATCACACAAATATTTGCCCTTACCGGGATTCGAACCCAGGACCTTCAGCTTCGTAGGCAGCGTCACTACCCACTGGGCCAACCGGTCGTCATAACATTTCTATTCCTTTTTCGAGAAAATACATATTATTGATTATTTTATATAGTGTCTACTCTACACCCCTATTATAGACGCAGTACATACAGTTATACTTCAAACTTCAAATTAACTTTATTGCCATAACTTAACCTACATTACAATATAATCCAAAATTTACAGTTACAATTTATGTATATTATCTTAAAGAATTATTAAAAATGTGTTGTTTTGGCAATGGGTACCAACCTCAGCATATACTGAACTGTTCTCCAGCGCTGATTTTCAGCTTGGCCCCTTTTCAGGTGGTCATTTCGGTGCATTATAGACTAAATAACATGCGCAGTTAGTATGATAATGTGTATGTGCGTGTGTGTGTGTGTGTGTGTGTGTGTAAATGTGTGCGTGATGTGACGTGTGATTTGATGTTTTAATTGTATAGAAATTTGTGTAACGTATATTGTAAAATTAAGCTTTATTATTCTAAAAAGTGACTATAGGTATGTTCAAAGGTTGTGTCAAATTTGCCTCTGAAGTTCAAGTAAGTGCCTTTTAACCAAATTTTTGAACTTGCCCAAAGGCATAGGCTCTCGTATTGGTGGAGGCAGATCATTCCAGATCTTCGCAGCGGCAAATTTGAAGCAACCCCTAAATTGTCTGGTTTTGTGTGCAGGAAGTATTAGCTCAGTATTCCTAGTGCTTCTGACAGGCCTGATACAGGTTATCTTTTAGGTACCCACTTCAATTCATCATAGAGGTACGCTGGTTTTTGGTATTCAATAAATTTATAGTCAAAGAAAGATGCAACCATATCGACTAAGTTATTATGTCATGAAACTTATATATGAACTACTAGCTTCTGCCTGCGACTCCGTCCGCGTGGAACTCGTATATATCGTAGCTCCATACAAACTTTCACCCCCACTTCATCCCCTTGGGGTATGATTTCCGGGATTAAAACCACCCTATGTCCTTCCCCGGGATTCAAACTATCTCCATAACAAATTTAATCTCAATTGGTTCAGCGGTTTAAGCGTGAAGAGGTAACAGACAGACAGACAAACACACTTTCGCATTAATAATATTAGTATGGAGTATGGATTGGCTTCCGCCCGCGACTTCGTCTGCGTAGACCCTGGATAAAAACTATCCTATATTTTTGTCCAGGCTATAAACTATATTCGTGCAAAGTTTCATCTAAATCGGTTGAACATCTTAAGCGTGATTGAGTAACAAACATCCAAACTTTCGCATTTATAATATTAAAACTTATTTTAGCCTTGAAATGATTTTCTCCTCCGACACGCGTTGAAGTCTTTTGTACCGAACGTAATGGGAGCAAACATCAAATATTTGGACAAGTGGTTGAGCCTCTTTATCTCGATTTCTGTCTCAAATACGGTGTGTATTTCTATGTTTACTAAAAAAAATAAGGCTTACGATATTCATGACTAGTTTAAAATCAAATTTAGATTTTTTTAATTTTTTCACGAGAATCGGTTGGGCTTGTCCATAAATTACGTCATCGTTTTTGTCGATTTTCGACCCCACCCCCGCCCCCCAATCATCCTGTTATTCCTTGAAATGGTCTAATAAAATGACTATCGTCGTCCAATGGCCAGACCCCGTACAAATATTCATGTAATTATTTATATACGTACATTAATACCTCTGACTGTACTACAAAACCAACGCATCATCAAAAGTGATTCAACATTACTAGATATTCGTTATGTATGCATGAGATGTTCCTGCCATTAATCGCCCGGCGATCCACCGGCTGGCCTAAAATTGATTTTATTTCATTATAATTTATTTTTCCATAACTTTTTCATAATTTATTTGTTCCGGTTTGCTCATCGAATATTTTCACGTGTCCCCACTGGTGGGCTATGTAATGTACCCTACATAAAAGATTATTCGCAGTATGCTTTTTCACAGATTTGAACGTTTCACAGTACGGGTTTATCGTCATTTCCGTCCGAGTTCCTTGGAACTTGTATGAAGATATTTGCTATATTATAATACTATTTATTTAAAAAAGATTTCCTGTAAGGATTGTTGACATTTCCTCGATACTTATCAAAATTCAAGTTTCGTATTTTATGCATAAATAAGTCTAAATATAAATTTAGGTAATGCAATGCAAAAGTTGGGAGTGCACATTAAATTCATCTGAACACCTATTATTATGCTGTGATATAGGAACTTGAATCACACACATCAAGTTGTAAAAGAACCTGCTTAATAAAAACGAAAAAAGGCAAAAAGTTATTCAAACCTCCCGCTGGCCCTACAGACCGACAAAAAAAATTTCGCAACATATCTTATGTACATAATTTAAAGCACCAACCTTACAACAAAAGCACAGCACTATAAAGAACCTTTTAAAAATAAAACCACATCACACTTCCAGAGACAATGAAATAAAACACTGGCCAGTTGTTCAAAAAGTATAAACACAAGGAGCGTCTCGTAATCTTTTTTTTAAATTGACTATTTAATAAGTTTGAAAATCGAACGCACGTTCGCGTCGGCGCGCCGCGCGGTACTGGCTTGTGATTGGCGTTTAGAACGCGGGAATGCATGTGTCAAACTGACGTCAGAATTATCAGAAGTAAAAGGTTATACTCGATTTGATAATTCACATAATTTTCTACCTTATGCCGTTGTGTTACGGTCTAAATTGGCCCAAGATGACAATTTGATTTGTTTCATTTAATTTTTGGGGTTTTAAGGTAGTGCTCAAGTTTCTTGTTGAAAACATAAAGAAATAAAGAACGCTGGTGATTATTCAAGTAAAGACTTTTTTTCACGAAATACGGTTGCTATTAGAACTGATAAGTTTAGTGTACTTGGTGTATTATTTGGAAAAATATGTAATGTGTCAATCTGATCAAACAGGTTCGTATGTAAATTATTATGATTAGTTTTTGTTAATTTTAATTGTTCGAGCGGCGAATTGATTGATGGTGTCATAAATAATATATTTTGTGTAGTTTATTTCGGGGCAAGGGCCCCAATTAAAACAACAACATTGGATTATTATTGAATTATACTCTAAACTACCTAGGTACCTACTTAACGAATATTATTTTATGTACTTAGTATTCTCATTGAATCGAATTTAATAGGCGTTAACAGTTAATTAACGTTAAGTGGATACTTTTTTGTTGGGAACCCTAATAAAAAACCGGCCAAGTGCGAGTCTGACTCGCGTACCGAGGGTTCCGTACTGAGCAAACTACTTAAAAATCGTAAATAAGTAAAGCGACCTCTGCCGGCACCTACTTACCTATTTAAAGGTGGTTTGTTAATCATCTATAATTCGTTATAATAACACGTGAAACCAGTTTAATGTATAAGTACAGATAAATCGGTATATATATGGCAACATTGCCTGTCGTAGCTCATTTGACTCGCGGTACATTGAAAATGGCGGTCATTTCAGCATTATTTTCATGTCCGCCACATAAACTAAATAACATTTTGTGATAAACAACTAATGGCAAATAAAGAAGGATTAAAACATGTAACAAACAATTATTTGAAATCAGGTTAGGCTTCTCTACAAAAAGTTATTCCGGAAGTCACGTCATACATTTTAAACTTTTGAACAAGAACGCGAGCAAAGAAGTACCACTTCAAAAGCAACTGTAACGACCAAGGTAGAAGATCCAAATGACAGTTTTATTAAAAGTACCTACGACTACGACCACCCATACCTACGTAGGTAAAATGATTCAGAGTTCATTATAAATAGTAATGTATATTAACCCACCACCCAAACGTTGTCTGGAAGAGAACGCTCTTTAGTGATAAGACCGCCTGTTGTCTGCCATTGTTTATGTTTAATTTAGCACTATTTTTCTACTGTCTACTATGTCTGGTGAGCAATAAAGAATATTTGTATTGTATTGTATATTAAATTAGGTTTCGCAATTTTTCTAATCTACTGCCGCTTGTCACCATTCTTTTATTGGTTTTCTGGCCACCAATTCAATTTCCACAACCAAAGCACCAAGCCGCCGCCGCCGCAGCCGCTGGGCTCAAACTTTGCTTAAACCGTCAATTATTAAAATGTTATGAACATGAAGGTTTGCGTCTTCGCAAATCCCTAGAAGATTTCATAGAAAACGTTGTTTTTTTTTCGATAGCACAATAAAATTATAAATAAACATTAGGGAACAATCTTACACAAATCAAACTAGCATAGTAAGCTCAATAAGGCTTGTGTTACGGGTACTAGACTACGATATATTTAATAAATATAAATATAAACTTAAGTACATAGAAAACAGCCAAGAATCAGAAACAAATATTCATGTTCATCGTCATCACACAAATATTTGCCCTTACAGGGTTTGAACCCCTACCTTTAGCTTCTTAGGGTGAAATCACATGTATCATCATCGAAACGCATTTTGTAATACAAAAACGCAATTCTGTATGAAGATGCGTCCGCATCAATTCACCGTTCCGCATGCGTACGCATCTCATACAAAATTGCGTTTCTGTATTACAAAATGCGATTCGATGCTGATACATGTGATTTCACCCTTAGGCAGCGTCACTACCCACTAGTCACTAGATTAACCGATCGTCTAAGTCTAAATAATAAATTGCATTGCTCGTAACTTAGTCAGAACTGTTACATGAAGCTGACATGATGGTGGATTCGCTTATAAGTATTTCAGTGTCAGCATTCGTGATTAGTCCCTCTAGCACGCATTCACTTGCTAACGAGGAGAAATACCTACTTATCCCCAACATAAACGCAAGAACCCTTGCTATGTAGATGCCAAAAAGCTGAGAAATTCAGCACAAGCCAAACTCGCAACTGAACGGGTCAATACTTTCCATACACATCAATACATTCCATACAAAGAAGTGAGTCGGAAGTCCCGAACCGTTAGCGTGCTCAGTATTCAAGCCAAGTAGACATTCGGGTTAGGCCTGCTTTCTTGTGCAGACCTAGATTTTGGACCTTGGACGATGATATGAATTCTGTTAGCTTAAAGTGACCTGGTAAAGGTCGCGAGAGTCCGCTGGATGCGGGTGCCGCAAGACCAAGGATTTTAGCACTCCTTGGGAGGCCTTAGGTCAGTCTACCTTGTCCGTCTACCCACTCTGCGCCTTCCTGTACGTGGTGGTCACTTGATAACCTTTCCGCCCCAGCGGCCATCTATTCTCGCCCACTGCCACTTAAGTTTAACGATTCAGAGAGCTATATCGGTTACCTTGGTTCTGCTCTGCGCATTCTCCGAGAAACTCCCAGCATTGCCCTTTGGGTTACTTTGAGCCTTCTGATGAGGCCCAGAGTAATCGACCACGTTTCCGTGCCATACGTCATCACTGGCAACATACATCTGGTCAAAGACTTTAGTCTTGAGACACTGCGGAATATTGGACGAAAAGATGTGCCGTAGCTTCCCGAACACTGCCCTACCGAGCCGGAGTCGACGATTGACCTCTTTCTCAAGGTAGGCAGTACAACTAAATAACCGTACAGCCACGGAATTAGTAAATTAAGTCATCACAAAACAATAACGGGACAAGCACACAGTAAGGCATTTTACGGCATAGGCCGATCACAGATAATCTGCGCCTACGCACGTGCCTCGTTGCGATCAGCGAGATGTGATGTTTATGTAGGTACCGAACCTGAACCTAACGATGTACATTCTTTTGTTTCCGGGCCTGCATTCTCAGCAAATAAATTCCTTTTGATAACCATCATTTACTTATACGAATAGGTATTACTTAGATGAAGTTTGTGAACTTGTATATCTTTGTATACGGAATATTTTAAGTTTGATAGTTTGTTTGGGGTAATCCCCGGAACCACTTAACAGATTTCATAAAACCCGTGTCTGAATTGATTTTCTGTGTGAAAATATATTATATTATATTATATATATATATAAAATATATTATATATATTATATTATATATTTGTCTTATCCGGCGGGTTTGCTTGCGTTCGCTGCAATACTTGCAATACGCAGCCGGAGTCGCACGGGCCACTATAGTGAGGTTTTTTTAGCATTAGAAAGAAGGATAAAGCACGAAGAACGAGGTCTTTTATACAAGACACTTTATGTCACGCAACTGTCAAAGTATCTCAAACAGCCATTAAAAATACTTAGGTACATTATTTTTGTCGACCCTAAAATGATAGAAGTGTTTTCATTATTTATATATTAATAATACTAACAACAATATATTTATTTTGAAAAAATATATATTTTTTGACTCTTTTATTTCAAATTTCGTTATTCAGTTTTGGAAAGATTGCATAATAAAAAACCTAAAGAAGAAGAGGTTTGAAACGATCGGTTCGTTTTTTTTGCTGTCGACATTGTCAAAATTGACAATCGTATCACGTTCCTTTTCTTGTTGCAGCGAATTGTTGAATTCAGATTACTAGATTATTAGTTATACGAGTACCTATTTGTTAATTAATATTAAGATTTTATTTTTCGCTGTGTGTGGTGGCGAGCGGATTGCGATGGACCAACCTGCACTAGCCGTCTCTCTCTTATTAGAACACTTAGAACAAGAGGTATAGTGCGAGAAAAATCGAGACAGACGTGCAGAGGCAGGACTAGGTAAGTGGCTCGCAAAAAAGACCGACTCGTTCTCCCCCGAACGTTTTGCCTTCACCAAAAGCAAAGAGACAGAAACTGAGTCTATTAACAACAAATGAGAAACGTATGTTGGTCAACATTTACAAGTTGGTGTGTGAACTTTGCAGCAAGGATGAATTTCCGGGTAAGGTAGATTTAGTAAAAAATGTGGATATACGCACTTTTTATTTATTACATAGGAAAATACAAAATAACTAATATATGTAGGCAAGTTCTCGTTATGTTAAGGACTTCATAACATCTAATATTTGTCCCAAGCAGAAAAGGTGGACGACGACTGCTTCTTTGTTTACCGTATTTCTAATCCTTAAAAAAACGAAATATAGTGAATGTGAAAAGGGAAACAAAAGCGATATCAACAACTATCGGCCTATAAGTCTAGTCTCGCATTTATACAAGGCGTTCATGAAAGTAATAGAGTGTGGACAACTAGATAAACATCAACCCCCCGAGCAAGCCGGATTTCGTCCCTGCTTCTCGACCACCGACCATCTGCATACTCTTAACCAAATTATAGAAAAATACCATGAGTACAATAAGCCCACGTACATAGATCTACTCAATTCCATCTACGACAATAGCACAGCTGACATAAAATTACAATCTCCTGGTCAGCCGTTCAAAATCGAAAGAGGTGTAAAACAGGGTGACCCGCTATCTCCTAAACTTTTCAGAAGCACCCTCGAACAAATATTTCAAAGCTTAGCGGTCCGCTGGAAAAACAAAGGCATTGTCATCGGCGAGAAAAGATTAACCAATCTTCGTTTTGCCGATGACATTGTACTTTTCTCATCAACAGCCCATGAGCTCCAAGCAATGCTACAAGACCTAAGCTCGGCAAGCCTTTAATCTGGTGTCTCAATGAATAGATCCAAGACCCAAATAATGACCGGCACGAAGCGTAGGGTTGAGGTAGACGGGCAGCCAATACATTACGTCGACGAGTACACATATTTAGGCCAATTAGCTTCCTTCAGCCAAAGGCAGGATAAAGAAATTGAAAAACGAATCCAGAACGCCTGGAGAAGCTATTGGTCTATAAAAGAGCTTCTTCCTTTGAACCTGAAGCGAAGACTCGTTGATATGTGTATCCTGCCCGTCCTAACCTACGGTGCCCAAACATGGTCACTCACCGAGGCACAAAAGACCAAATTGAAGGTTTGCCAACGGGCTATGGAGCGTAGCATACTGGGAGTGAAACGGATCGACTGTGTGCGAAACTCTACGCTGCGCTCAAAAACCCGCATTGCCGACGTTGGGGTTAAGACCACCAAGCTGAAATGGGAATGGGCTGGCCACGCCTGCCGCATGCATCCACAGAGGTGGGCGAAAATAGCCACGTTGTGGGTGACACATGATGGGCGGCGGCGACGTGGCAGGCCGAGACGGAGATGGCGGGACGACCTGGACGCATTTTGTAGCGATTGGCCCGTCATTTCTCAAATCCGGGACGAGTGGAAGTCGAGAGGGGAGGCCTTTGCCCAGCAGTGGGACACTCTATAGGCTTTAAAAGAAAAAAAGAAAGGAGTGAATGTATATAAGAGAAACGTCTACCCACCTACTAGAGGTTTGGGTTATGCGTTATGCGTAAGCTTACATTTATCCCTACTTACTTATTAGTCTTATATTTTTGACATGTATGCAAATCTGTAATGTATTTTTTATCATAAAATAAATAATCTAATCTAATCTAATCTACACACATCCGAATGAGAGGTAAGTACAGTACATATAGGTCCACGTACTGGAAGACACAGCGTGGGTAGACTCCTGATGAGGTGGACTGATGACCTCGTAAAGGTCGCGGGAGTCCGCTGGATGCGGTCGGCGCAGGATCGGTCACATTGGCACTCTTTGGGGAAGGCATATGTCCCGCAGTGGTCATCTTTTGGCTGATATGATGATGAATTGATGACATAAATCCTACAGTCCACTTCTTAATTCAGAGAACTGTATTCACTTCAAGTATTTTGCGATAATAATCACGTAGTCCTTGAAACATATTTTCCGCAATACATTTGGTCTGTGAGCATTGCGAGCAATAGTCAACCTTTTTCAAAACTCACGTAATACCCATTAGCCCGAGGTGTCAGCCGAAGAGCTCGTTTCCTCTATTGCATCCACGGCACGTCGCAGTGACTCACGAGATTTCCCACGGAACAATACGTCCCACCTCCCACTCTAACCTTGGCAGTGTGAGAGGAACAGGTAGGCTCCACAATTGACACTTCGAGCCTTGGGAGGTTTGAAAAGTTAAGTGTGTCTTTTGTTTTGTGGCGACCCACACGGACATTGTATGTAGTAGGTACCTACTATATATAGGTACAGTATGGGTGAAAAGTCTAGCGTCACGTAAACCATTCAAGTTATAACTACAACATTATCCAACTGTGTTACTGTAAAGATTACACATGGCTTACACAGAGGAAAGTAGGTAATCACCCTAAATGTGTAAAATAGCAAACTTTATAGTCACGGTAAACTTTCGTTTGTTTTTAGAAATAATATAAACGGCAACTTTGTAGGTATACTGTAATTTATGTCATGATTTCATGAAATAAATTAATCTAATCTAATCTGAATACTATTCACCCCTGATAGATTAGATTAGATTCACTGAATACGTATACCGCAAATGTTTAAAAGGTGAAAGAAAAGATATGGACATTTTCACTACAAAACGAATACCTAATGAAGTTAATCCCTTCACCAAATTGGTGCAGAGACAAGATGAAATCGGCTAGCGGCTGTCGGACGCGGAGTATTATCTATGGAAAACAAGGTTTCTTAGTTCATCATAAGTTACTCGGTACCCTTAAGACTACAGTTAGCATCAAATTAATTGTACTCACCAAAGTGGCCAAATACACATATATATGACCAGACAAATTTACTATAAAGAAGTAAAGTAGGTATTGCGATACACTTATTTGGCTACTTCACCTATTTCATGCATACTGTACCAAATAGGTACGACCTAGAAATAAGCTAAAGAAAAACTGCACTTACTATATTGCACGGACACATTAGACAATCACGTCAGGAAACAAATGCAGAAACCATGTAGGACAAGTCTCATGACCTAGTTGAGGCTGATGGACAAAGTGTGATGTCGCCAAGGCTGACCATTCAATTCTAATGGCGTCTTGAGGAATGCATGGGAGAATGTTTTGGTCAAAACGTTAAGACGAAGCTAAGGTTAATTGCTAGAGTTGTAAGTGATATACGGGTCTGTGTATCTGTTTGTGGCATTGCTTCTATACTAATGAACCGCTTATACCTAATGCGGTTTCCCTTTGTCCGAAAGCTGCGATCGAGATGGTCTTTAAGTACGTTTAAAACAAAATCGGTAGGTACTACGGTTTTGAAATAATGAACTTAGAAATGAATATGTCGGGGGTTTTTCAACTTTTCCAAGTTGTTCGTTATCCTCCAAAACAAAAGAAAACATCAGCCATTGTTTTAACCACTAAACATGAAAGTTGCATTATTAATAAACGCTGAGTCATGCTGAGTCAGGTCGTAGGCACATCTTCGTGATGGCATGCACCCACAGGTGTTTAGCGAATGCAGGTGAAGGTTTGAAGATTAATGGTGTACAAATGATATGATCGCGGAGGCGGATTGACGGTAAGGTCGCGAAATTGTATATTACCTGACATATGTTTACTAGATAAGGGTGGCCGGGACGCTCGACTGTCCATACAAACGTAGTAGGAACTCCAGCTTTGTAGGCAAAGTCACTACCTAACTAGTCGAAAATAGAAAACTAAAGAGCGAAAAGACCGATTTTCATACAAAGTCGCTTCTTTTTTTACCATATATCTATTATAATGTATACTTACCAACAGACACTAGGTTTCCCATTGTGTATGCAGGGTGGCCCATTTAGATCGGTCAGTACCTATGGGAAAGTCTGAAACTTTAAGACATATGCATACATGCATTAAAAAAAACCCTGTACTTAGCTTGGGAATGGAACCCAGACGTTTTGAAAACAAAAACGAAAACTATCTCTATTTAGATATCGATTGTGTAGGTCGTAGGTTTTAAACAGTTTTGAGTTTCTACTATGAAACACCATGTCTAAAATGAATGAATGAATGTCTTACCCCCTTATTCATAAAACTTAAAATGCCTCTGCTAAATAAAATGTGCTTTGTCCCTCTCTTACGAACACAAATGTCAGTGACAAATAAGGACAAACGAATTTTAACGCCATATTAGTTAAAACAGGCTTGTAGTACGTTTATGAATACGGCCCTTAGTTTATGCTACGCACCTAAATGTGTGGATGTTGTATTGAAACTACAACTTAGAAAAGTTGAAAAACCCCCGACATTTTCTTTTCAAAGTCCAATATCTTAAAAACGGCTGAACAGATTTTCATGAAACATGGCTAAGAAAAGAACACTCGGGATAAAATTATCTATGACACAAAAATCCGCATTCAAATCGGTCCATCCGTTAGGGAGCTACGCTACCACAGACAGATACACAGACACGTTAAACTTACAACACCCCTCTTTTTGCGTCGGGGGTTAAAAATGGTGTTCATTTCGAAAAAAAAACAATGCATTATGAATGCAGTTTTTCTTGTTAAGTATTAAAATCGATGACATGGTTCCTAAGAACAGATGTTCGTATGTCTCAGTTTCAGACTTACCCATACTGACCGATCTAAATGGACCACCCTGTATAACGTTTCGTGTTATTCCAGTATGCCAGTAACTAAACTACGTTTGTATGGAGAGTCTAGTGCTACAGACCGGGAAGGGACGGCACTATGACGGATGAGTGTTCTGAGGTGAGGATCGATATTGTTACTATCCTTATTAGTCACAGTAGATATACAGTGTGTATTTTTAACATTACCTCAAATTGTAACCGAGTATGGACGACAACATCAACACGCGACGGCAGAGCTACGCATCGCGTCATACGAAGATTATACGTAAGAAAAATATGTGATTATTTATAAAGACTTAGATTGTTTAGAGTAAATAAAGAACCCAGTAGTTAGAATCCCCATAGTAATTATTTATATAAAACACCCTCTCATAGCATTCATTTGATATTGTAAACATTAAAGTAAAATCCCAATACAAATTGTATTAGAAAGAGAGAGGAGATGTTGCCTATGCGCGAGCGCAGCGCGGACTGGCCGCCATGGAGGGGAGGGGTGTATCGCGCCAACATGACCGTAACGAGAGCCGCGGCCACCGAGCCTGAATTAGAACTTAGTACGGCGCATTTTCACTTTGTAATTAATATGTTTACGTTTATAACTTTACAACGGCTCATCGTATTAGAATGATTTATATATTGTTAGAAAGCTTATTAGAAGTTCTATTAAATGTTTAAACTTATAAATAAGTAAACTCAGTAGGTTCAGCGCAAATAATGAATAAGTGTTAAGAAAGGGACCGAATTACGGTTTGCCCGATTTCCATGTATGATTATTCAGATAAGAAAATATTTACGAACCCTACTGTACTTATAAGATCTCAATCCATATTAGAACTTTGTAAATCAGCTTAGTCTTCCACCCATTTAAATGTATAACATCCCAATAACATCTTGCAATGTAAATTAGTCAAGTCAAAGTGGGCGTAACCTCTATTGTCTCATTCAGCACGTCTTGCTCACCCACTAGCAGGTATAAATAGCAGGTACGGCCCGGAGCAAATCAGTGTCCGCTCGTCACTCCTGGAAGTAACATCTCTACAAGCAACAACTAGGAAGTAACATCTCTACAAGCAACTAGTACCAGCAAGAAAATCAGCAAGCAAGCATCAGTTCCAGTATCCAGTTCCAGTAATCCAGTTTCATCAACGCCGGCTGCCGCATCGAGCAAGTGGGAGTTTAGTCGATCGGGTCCTTCGACCGGATCAATCTACGAGTCACCGATCACGCCTGGGGCGATAGCGGGCCGTTCCCCTCGTCCAGGACGATGAATCGAGGTCGAGCTCGGGCCGGCGCGACGGGTGCGCACGGCAATCGACTCGGCTACGCGGGCCGCGGGCACCGCAGGAGCAGCACATCGGGCACCGGCATAACTTCGAGTGAAGATAGTACGAGCAACATCACATCAGGCGTCAGGTCCCTCACATTCCACGAGGCTCACGACCGAGCCTCGCCATCTGAGCGGGCACTCACGAGGGACCTGGACCCAGTCGCGGCGGAGAAAATGAAGAAGGAGTTGGAGGAAATGGCGCGTCAATTGGAAGACGCCGAAAAGAAGATAGCCGTCCAGAAGGAGGACTGGCGCAATAAATTAAGCAAGCTCAGGGAAGCTTTACGTACCAAGGAGTACAAAAACCCGGGTAAGGGTTCGGTTATTAATAGACAGGCCGCCGGTCGTCTATCATCGGATTTGGGGGGTCCGATCAATCTACGTGTACACACACGCACACCGTTCGAGGCAACGGTACCGCACTACGGGGCACACGCAGCGGCAGCGTGCGCGAGCCCGACTTCGCGGAAGCCCATGGAGGGCATCAACTCCGTCGCGACATCAGCATCAACAGTGGACTGTTTCCACACATCCGTAGAGCAGCCGGGAGACGCCAATGCCGCGGCCGATCTCCCAACATTGAAGCCCAGCGAGAAGAGGACAGCGTGGGCAGAGTGGCGCCGCAGACGCAGCGACCACCGGGATAAGGAAAACGAGGCGCCGAAGGCGCGGAATAAAGCAGAGAGGAAAATATACATAGCTCAACCATCAAGGGAACTAGTTGAAGCAGCCTGCAGGAAGGCCAAAGAAAGAAAACGGGATCAACTAAAACTGAAGATTACCATACCAGTTAAGCAGCCACCTGAAGCAAACTCATTAGAAGTCGTCGAACAATCATCGAAGAAATTTAAACCCGGAGAATGGGAACTTTAACGTAGCGTCAAAATAATAAGTGTTAGAATCAGTGAAAGAAAAGTTAATCAGTGAAAGTGCCTAAGTGATAACACCGTTGCAACCAATAGTGCGAGGCTTCGCCTCACACTAAAGGGGGAGAATTATGGACGACAACATCAACACGCGACGGCAGAGCTACGCATCGCGTCATACGAAGATTATACGTAAGAAAAATATGTGATTATTTATAAAGACTTAGATTGTTTAGAGTAAATAAAGAACCCAGTAGTTAGAATCCCCATAGTAATTATTTATATAAAACACCCTCTCATAGCATTCATTTGATATTGTAAACATTAAAGTAAAATCCCAATACAAATTGTATTAGAAAGAGAGAGGAGATGTTGCCTATGCGCGAGCGCAGCGCGGACTGGCCGCCATGGAGGGGAGGGGTGTATCGCGCCAACATGACCGTAACGAGAGCCGCGGCCACCGAGCCTGAATTAGAACTTAGTACGGCGCATTTTCACTTTGTAATTAATATGTTTGCGTTTATAACTTTACAACGGCTCATCGTATTAGAATGATTTATATATTGTTAGAAAGCTTATTAGAAGTTCTATTAAATGTTTAAACTTATAAATAAGTAAACTCAGTAGGTTCAGCGCAAATAATGAATAAGTGTTAAGAAAGGGACCGAATTACGGTTTGCCCGATTTCCATGTATGATTATTCAGATAAGAAAATATTTACGAACCCTACTGTACTTATAAGATCTCAATCCATATTAGAACTTTGTAAATCAGCTTAGTCTTCCACCCATTTAAATGTATAACATCCCAATAACATCTTGCAATGTAAATTAGTCAAGTCAAAGTGGGCGTAACCTCTATTGTCTCATTCAGCACGTCTTGCTCACCCACTAGCAGGTATAAATAGCAGGTACGGCCCGGAGCAAATCAGTGTCAAACGGAGCCTCCTGGAAGTCACAACAAGAAGAAGAAAAACTACAAAGTAATAGGAAGTTAGGGACTTGAAATCAAGTCACTTAGGGCAGTGATAGGGCAGTTAGGGAAAAGTAAATAAAAAGTCTATTTCTCGTTATTCCTTCTTTTATTTTGGTAACATCGATTACCCAAAGTGTCTGAGGACACGGGCGAAGCCCAAACACACCATTCGGGCGCCGAGTGGTAGTACGCGCTGTCCGTACACATAGGGGCGGAGCTCGTCCGTCGCCGACTTGTGTCACGGAGCGTGGTCGACGCACTGTCCGAGCACATAGGGGCGGAGCTCGTCCGTCGCCGACTTGTGTCTCGGCACTAGGTCATTCTTAGGTGACTGTGAGGGGCGAGCATTGCCGCGGCCGGTAGCGCGCGCGCTCACTCGCCCAGCCGACGCCGCAGAGAGCGGACGTCGCTCACACCGAGTTATAATCAAAAAAATTGTACATAGTTAAGGGCCTTAATCTAATCTACGCTTTAACTTTTCACATGTGAGTCACGAGAATTACCCATACATTTTACATGGGTAATTGTCGTGACTCACATGAGAAAAGTTAAAGCGTAGATTAGATAGGCCCTGAACTATTTACAATTTTTTTGATTGTAACCCAACCAGAGGTTGGTGTTAAGACTAAGGACCGATATTGCAAAGTTTTTTTCTTAACCACCATCTTTATTTTTTCCATATAAATTAATTCAGCACGCAATGGATCACTACTTTGTCTTACTGACGTAACGTCACAATAAATTGTTACATGGGACCCGATTCTTCCATGTGCCATGTCACAGTGTACGCAATACATTGCCGCTCGATACATTTTCAAAAATTAATTACGCCTTGGTAGCTAAGTGTAGCTTAAAGTTTTCTTGTAACATCGGTTTATATAGCCCTAACACGTACCTCTGGTTACAATTTGAGGTAATATTAAAAATACACGCAGTATGTAGTGTATTTATATATAGCTTAAGGCCAAACGCTCTGACAGCGAAGGCGGATCTGCGCGGTGGCGGTTGTAATGTTTGATCTAATATGAAAGGATTCTTTCATATTAGCTCCAACATTATAACCGGTACCGCATCCGCGCCGTTTCGTCACCTAGTCCAGTTAATGTCCTTTATTGATTGGATAATTTTGACATCGGCAGACTTACCGCACTGACACAGACACGCTTCGCTAGAACTGGGTTTCAATGAAGCTCAGGTCTGAAGAGACTAGTTGAAGTACTTAGCTAATATATTAACTGTGACTTACAGGTACCTCATTTCATAAAGCATTACAATATTAACGAATTCGTCTGTTTCTGCGTTTATCTAGGATATCAAAGGATTGTGTACTAGTTTTACTTACCACGATCTTTTTTTTCGAACAACTATAATAAACAAAATCATTTTCCTTGACCTTATATTATCTGGAATAGGGATAGTCTATTAAGATACAAATGAAACAAATATTGCTACACAGAAGAATATATTTAGTCATAACATACATACAATTATTAATAAGTAATGTCATATTCACGAAACACATTGAACAGTAACAAGGGAAGCAGGAACCGCATTCAAAATATTTTAGAATACATAACATCATATTAAATCTAATCCTAAAATTAAGCAGGTCAATGCACTGAGAAATGTAAACATATTTTTATAGATTTTTCATATTTTAGAATACTTCGTCAATACTACTGAAATTATATTCAAACTTGATTTTCCTACCTCCATATAGGTAATTGCTCTATACACAACACCTCATATGGAAATAAATAGATAGTCTAGTCAGCAAAATTAAATAGAGATGCTGAGTTATTTATCATGCAGCTAAAGCATCCGTTCTGCTCCTAACGCATTAGTTAGAAAAGGATGCCGATGATAATGTTCGCTACACCCATTCCACATATCCTCGTATATATCGCTTGCGACGAACCTGCTCCCTCTTACGTTTAACATAATTTGTAAGAGTGAGACGCAAGTAATTTTGCTGGGTGAGAGTATATTGAATAGATGGCTTTAGCTACACGACAAATGTTACCGCTACCCTTGAATGTTTCTAATACGTACCCATAGCTTTTATTTACTGAGATCCTATCTATAATGATAAAAATTTCGTGAAAAAGATCAGATCATTTGACATAGCTGCCTTATTTTTACATTACAAGGCAAGGATTGTACATGGTGAAAAACACAGCGTCACGATAGGTTTATATCTATTACACTTAGACATACAAGACATATACCAGTATCTAGTACACGGACTAAGGAACACTGAACTCCGTATTTTTTTAATGAATATCTAGAATATATCGCGTGTGCTGAGAAATTAATTGACGCATTTAAAAAAAATACTCAAACTTACAAGGTAATGTTGGTCTTAGGTGTTAAAGCGAAGTCACTACGTAACATTTTATGATTCTTGGATACTAGAGTAACCTCATCAAGGAGACCTCTAACGCAATTCAGCATTTACTTGGCCCGTGCTAATTACCTATACCTTAATTATAGTAGAACAAATCATGGATACATATTTAAATTATTTTTTTACACATTTATACATTTGAAAACAATAATATTTAAGATCTTTCAAACAAAATAAACTCTCAAAAAATATAAAACCCCACTTGCTTGAAATAGAATCGATTGCAAGGGGCGTCGCAACCACGAATGTGTCGACAATAACAACAATACTTCGTCTCCCTCTAACATTCCCACTATCACTAGATGGATAAGTACGTTTAGATTTACACTAGGCAATCCGGTTTAGTAATACGATATCACCTTTATAAACTGTTCAAATATGAATGAAGAGATAATGTTCCATATCTTACCATTGAATTGACCCGTTCACGTTTTAATATTAGCTCGATGATTAGATCGAGGTTAGCTCGATTACAGCTCGATGTTACTAATTACATTTTAATAAAAAAAAAATAGGATTGCCTTTTTTTTAATACAGGATACCAGATTATATTTATTTATTGCTAATTTTAAATCAGGGGCTACCGCATACATACCTGTGTGTTCCAATTACAATTGCCGAATATTATTTATACTTATTTTTTTACTGAGATTCAATTACGTTAATAATACTTTTTTTATTCCAATGGCCGGAAAACTGATTATTAAATATCCAAGCTGACGAACTGCCATAGTAATATAATAAATTTGGATTGTCATTAAAACTTAATTAGCTGTTGAAGTCATTTCTCCCGGTTAACATTCCAACAACTTGAAACTATTTGTTAATTACGAATGTTAGCTCACGAGCAATGGTGTATGTAAATGTAGGTATGTCATCTTAGTTGGTAATTTGAGTACAGCTAACCCAAAGTGTATAATATGGAACATAGTCTCTAAAATATAGCACATCGTGCTTTGTGATGTGATATAAAATAGGTATTGCAGCAACCAAAATTGCTACGCGAGTGAAGTACTTTAAATTATCTACACATTTTTTTTGTCTTTAAATGAATACGTGTGTAGATACCACAGCAACCAAAAGTGATATCGCACTGCCAAACATGATCAGTTGTTTCACAGCCTTACTGAAGTCTTGGTGGTAATAAAATATGCTATGGCTCTCTGCTCTGGCGCGTTTCAGTCATATTTATGACAGTAAGTAAAGTGCATATAAATTCGTAGGGATTTCGCAAGTGTGTTATTTTGATAGGTAACAAGACGCGTTGGTCTCAGACGGTCCTGAACGCAATTTGCCTAGTTGGAGTTTTGCCCACATTGCAGTTTGACCACCGAGCATTATGCCTAAAACGCAAAGTGACCACTTATAGGTAGGTTAGGTTATAGGTAGGTAGGTTAGGTTCGTTAGGTTTCTTCAGATGCCCGAAGGGCAAACACACCAGAAATAGGAGCCCCGCTCCGCGGGGCTCCGTCAATACCACTAACGTACCCTCAAAACGACGAAAATGTGATGTAGGCATTTTGCGTTTTAGGCATAATGCTCGGTGGTCAAACTGCAATGTGGGCAAAACTCCAACTAAGCAAATTGCGTTTAGGACCGTCTGAGACCAACCTAACAAGACAACCATGATTGTTAAATATTTTGACTACTAAAGTCTTAGAAAAACACACAGAACAGAGTAAAGCATTCGAACGGCGATAACCTAAGAGGCGGGAATGATCTTCTCTCACTACACGATACGATGGAATAATGTACAAATCATATCATAGAGGTGTTATTATAGTTTGTTCTTAATACTATATAGATGCGTTCGCGTTGAGAAAACTATATGAAAAAATAAGTGTAAATATGGTTTACAATGGCGCCCGGACAATAACATTTCAGAGAACTAACTTAGCACATGTAACTCAGTATAAAACGCTATATAATATTACCCGTATACTACGCGCTCGTCTTGGCAATAGCGATTACTAAAGCGACTTTCGTCCCCATGTCATATTTTGTTAATCTAAAATCGAACGAATCAAAACAAATGCAGCCCTATTGCAATTTGGAATGGTATAAATTCCATTCAATAGGATGCATTCAAATAGGCCTCCGGGTAGCTTGAGGTTGTTCTGTGCGAGTCAATACTATTATTATAACAGGTACAGTCGGCAGCAAAAGTAGCTAAGCGGGTTAGGTGCTTAAAGTGACCTACACATGCTGTTATTTTGAGTAGCTACTTCTTCTACTGACTGTACCTTTATTGGTTTCCCTATTTATAAGGTTATGACAATGTTGCAGATGTTTTGCTGAGCTGTCATATATATGAATGAAATTTTCTTTGATATAAATAAAATAATACTTGGTGAATTCTCTGAACGCGAACGCCTTTTTACAATTTATTAAGTTGTTATTTAGTTATTAGCCTCTTCTATTCGTTTCTCAGTCTCAGGGAATGTTTGTTGGTAAGTCTCTTCGTTGCCTTACAAAATATCTTGTTTCTTTCACGACAAACTTTTATAAAGATACATAAAAAATATTTAAGGAAAATTATTTACTCTCTTTTTCTTCCAATTCTATCCTTTCCCGGGTATTTTCCAACACCCATGATTACTTACTAGCTATTCGAAGCATCATATTTTAATTTAAATAATTAAATTGGCCCTAAGAGTTATATATCTAAAATAATTAATAATTTTTATAACAACAAGATTCCGTATTTTGGAAAATTGAATGAGGAATAACGAGATAATTTCGAATGTACGATAATAACGATTAAGCAAAATCGAAATGTTACGTTTAATTACCCCTTATTATCGTTTGATAATCTTTGATCACATTGTTTGTGCGTCCGCTATCATGAGGAGTGCTTTTTTCAGTAATGATTAATGTAATACTCATTTAAATGGACAACAATTTAAATGTTCTTGAGCTATGCTTTCCCAGAGATTCGTCATTTGGTATCAAGCATCTTCAGTCTATATAAAGGGATATTTGTTAGTTACGTTCCAACAAAACGCAATCTTTACAATATATTTCAAATCAGCATTGTATACTATTTATTGCTGAGAAGATATTTTCTGAGACTATCACTATACCGTGTTTTATTGAGTTAACACGAGGGTCCCAGCCTTTTGGAGCGATTATGCAACCTACTACAATGTGAAATTTCTCACATTGATTTCCA
This sequence comes from Epinotia demarniana, assembly GCA_945867215.1. Taxonomy (NCBI): domain Eukaryota; kingdom Metazoa; phylum Arthropoda; class Insecta; order Lepidoptera; family Tortricidae; genus Epinotia; species Epinotia demarniana. The sequence continues at coordinate 37,167,539 of OX244261.1, read as the reverse complement.
CGTGAATTATACTTACAGATTAACAGTACAATCAACGTCAAAAATATCTAAACAGACAAAGTGACAACCAACCACACTTTAACCCTATCATTGCCGACGGTCCATATCTCTGCTTCACCCGCAGTGCCGGCGCCTTGCAAGCGATTATGCGAATTCGCGTCCGCGGTGTACCGTAACCGCTTTCTTGACGACGCGATTTCGCGTCCGCGGCAATGAATGGGTTGTAATGAGCGCAGGAGCATATATTGGTATTTATGACCTTGATTGTACATTAACATTGTCCAGTTTTGAAGGAACTCAACTGAAAACATTTGTTTACAAATGCACGCCAATGTAGGGACGGATGTTCACTCATACATTTTTAGTAATTACTTATAGAAATAAATGAAATCCTGTATTGCTCAAATGTCAGATCGATATAATTCGTTCGAACGAACGACTGCTTTTCCTAAGGCGAGTAAATTGAGCGTTATTAAATTAAAACGTCAGTGATTAAAATGTCGTTTTCGTGTAATCATAAGTACTGAACACCATGAAAGTTATTTACAATACTAACATTCCTACCGCCTAATATCTGGCAATGACAATTTAGAGCCTTCCGAACCTCTACACAAAGCTGTTTTATGGCAATTATACAGTGTGTTTTTTTAATAGTACCTCAAATTGTAACCAGAGGTTGGCGTTAAAGCTAAGAACCGATATTGCACATTTTTTTCCTTAACCACCATCTTTATTTTTTCCATTTAAAATAATGCAGCACGCAATGGATCCCTACTTTGTCTTACTGCCGTGACGTCACAATAAATTGTCACATGTCACCCGATTCTTCCATGTGTCATCATGTCACAGTGTACGCAATACATTGCCGCTCGATAAATTTCCAAAAATTAGTTACGCTTTGGTAGTTAAGACTAACTTAAAAAAATCTTGCAATATCGGTTCATAGCCCTAACAAGTACCTCTGGTTACAATTTGAGGTACTATTAAAAATACACGCAGTATATAGAAACAAAGTATAACGCGGTTGATGTCGCGAACTATGTTCCAATTGATGATTATATAAAATAAGCAATGTAAAGGCTCTTTTGTCGTAAGGACATTTCCACACGAGTATCTATGCTATGTCTGTCGACCTTCATACAATTTCAATTTACAATTACAATAATATTCGAAAACAAGGCATACACAAATAAAGTACAGAGTGAAATTACAAAAAATGACGTATTTTCATAAATAACCTACAATATAATAATCATTTCAGTTACATTTCGAACGAACGAAGACCTAAAAATTGTGTTATGAGGCGAGGAGACTATTATAGTTGACTTTCGTTCCATCTTTTAAACGACTGGCACAAATATGATTCTGCCCATCGCATTTATTATATGATCACAAAATACAATACTGCATTGTGCGTCCTTACGACATAAATGTCACCGACCAAACCCACGATAAATGCTGTTGCTTCCATCATTAAACTGTTAACACTAAAATATTAAGATACCTAAACAGGACTCGTTTGCAATTTTGGAAAAATCTTGATCCTTTGCAATAGCAGGTGGCACTTGTGTATAATAAAATAACTGTATTTAATACAGTCGCGAGATTGTTCTCTTAAAGCTACACAGTTGATATATTTTATATGTATTTGTAATACTTTTATGTTTGCGCAATGTTCGGACCCGCCCTGGTATTAACGTGACGATATTTACATACGGGCCCTTGACTAGATGTTTAGTCACACCAAAAGACATAACAACAGTTTTATAAACATACAATCGCACGTCGCTTCATCTAATAATTCGCGCGCATTCCCAACCGCATAATGATATCACAATCTGTTATTATCACAACTTACCGAATATTCGATATTTCGGATGGACGGGGCATGCCGGTTAGTGGCCCCCTTTTGGCGTGAGATATATCTCAATGTTAACATTGCATTATTACAACTACATGATAAATTCGCTATTTTGAGAGATGTTGCCAGTAAACATATCATTCGGCTTTTCTCAATGTTCACTAAAACATAATGAAGAGAGAAAGTAGTTGATATTTGCGGACCCTTCACGCTTGCGATCTTCTAAATAAAAGTACATGTACTTGACCGCTGTTCGGCATATTGCATCAGTATTCCAGCCAGTACTTCCAATACCGCTCAATCGTATGATAAAAACGATTCAGGAATATTTTCCGCATTTAGATCTAGTTTAAAGTAGCGTACGAAAAAAATATAAAATCCGCCAAGTTTAAAAAGAACACGACCAAGCAAACACGCACTAATGTTTGAGTGAGGGGAGCCCCAATTTTCTCTTTTCACTATGTCTATATATTACGCTACTATTTCTAGAAACCTCTTGGTTATAGTATAACGAAAACTGCATTCGAAAACTTGTCATTTTAAAGCTTTTTTTTTCTTTAGTGTCAAGGTGGGGACTAGTTGCTGTATGAATATTAAATTATATCGAAAAATAAACCTCACTACGATGATTTTGAAGTTCGCTTTTCGAGTTTCTGTTAGTCATATCAATATTCACACAGCGTATTCTTAAATTTAAACAGTTAGATATTCTTTATCACACATAAATTCGTTTCCATGGACAAGTGATTGAATACAGTTTTTTCTGTAAGTAGTTTGGTGGCAATTGACTTTGTTTACGTCTTATACTAAGTCACTTCGTATGTTAACGCGTAATTTTCATTGATTATTTTTTAAGCTGTATTATTGATTTTTAAATTGATTTCATATGAAATTATACTAGTTATAAAAAAACAAAATGTAACAGGAACTTTGTTTGATTCATTCTAACTATGCAAAGATTGCTTTTTTGTGTTTATTCCTTTTAAAGCGATAGTCGATTATTTGTCCCTTTATAAGAGGTACATTTAATACAGGACTGTTTTAGGCCCTTAAATATATATTTAGTTTCATAATCTAAATACATGTCTTTTTGACATTAATATTTAAAAGAAAGAATTTGTTACTTATGTTAGCAAAAAAAATCAGTGATTGCTATTTTATGCAGGTTGCATTTTTTTGTATTTTTTTTAATCACTCCAACACTTTACTATTTGTATGGATCAGGTAATGTTTGATTTAAGATTACCTTTGGTCATTTTCTCGATCGTACTGCCAGTGTTCGATTTTGTCATATATGCTCATGTATTGCCGGGGCCGGAGACACGCCGATATGGAGTCTCACTTTTGAGAATACAACCTGTATAGAATTATAAATAAATTTGAAACAAAAAATACAACAAAAGGGTGTGATTACAACAAATGTGCAAGATATCAAACAAAAAAAACTTTGTAAAACATGGTTATCATATCTAATAGGTATTAGTTTTCAATTTTAGAGGGATTGTAAACCTACTCGAAACTATAGTTACATTTTAAGAATTCATGTGATTATACATTGATTTGATAACGCTTTTATTTATTAAGTAATGATAATAATGAATTGTTTATATCAAACTACAATACAATTAAGTTGTTTTTGATGAAATAAGATGAATGTATAATAATATAATAATTTTATGGAAACATTATTTTTTACATGATTTAATCATTGTTTTTGTTAGAATCAGTATTATACTATCTGAAAACATCATGCCAAATTGAGTTAAATACACTTATTATTGATTAAAACAGACGACAGTTTCAATATAATAAAGTAACTCTATTGATGCCTATACACTAACACTACTAACTATTAATATCAAGAAAATTGTTCATTCACAACTGATATTTTATTTGTCATTTTACATTTAATTTACCACTGATACAGATGAAAACTCCAAGTATGTAATGTCTCGTAAACATACTTATTAAATGATAAGTCGTTGGCAGAAACTATGCTATGCACGCCATCGCAAAAAAAACATATAATTATTTCACGTCACACCTGGACATTAATAGTAATCAACACTTGCGGAAAATTTTCTACTCCCCACGGTCACAGAGAAACACTGAACACACACATAGCCATAGCTAAGTTACTGATGTGTTCTTTTTTTAAGACCGTTTGTTTCTCAATAAAAAAAAAATAGCTAGGAGCGTAGTAAAGGTGTGGGGGGGGGGGGGTGTATCGACGGGTATAGGACGGGGAAGTGTATGCGGTGATGTGGTGCGCGCTTACGTGACGCCGAGCGGGCGCGGCGCCTCTTGCAGGATGTAGGCGGCGCGCGCGGCGGGAGCGGCGCGCGCGCGCAGGCCGCGGGGCAGGCGCGCGCGCGGCGTCGGCCTCCACGAGAACTCCGTGTACTCGTTCACTTGCTGCGGGGAGGGCGCGTCGCTCATTCATGTATCGTGTATAGGATTCACAGCGTGAGGGATCTTAATCGGAGGCCACAAATACTCATTGCTCCTAACCTATGACATTGGCGTTTTGTATGCAGAATTTTATGAAAACTTTAATTTTCATCCATTGTATTTTGCGGATTATTCAGCAATGCCAAATTTAAAACCAAACAAAATTTTGATATGAATATAGGAAACTTTTAAGCTACGACATACATCACAAAACTAAATGTAATTGAAACACTTGAACCGGCAGCACATGACAAGGTTAGTTTTCAAGCTTTAATTTGAAACACTAAACGGGCAGCGGGCGACACGCGCGCCCGTCCACGGACGAGATCTCGAGCTATTATACACCCTGTGCCACTCACCTTGACGAAGCCAGTGTCGACGGTATCGGGAGCGTCCCCCGCGTACACTCTCGACATGCTGGTCTGCTGCGGCGCGGGCGGCGGGCGCCGCGCGCGTCCGTACACGGACGAGATCTCGAGCTGTTATACTCCCTGTGCCACTCACCTTGACGAAGCCAGTGTCGACGGTATCGGGAGCGTCCCCCGCGTACACTCTCGACATGCTGGTCTGCTGCGGCGCGGGCGGCGGGCGCCGCGCGCGTCCGTACACGGACGAGATCTCGAGCTGTTATACTCCCTGTGCCACTCACCTTGACGAAGCCAGTGTCGACGGTATCGGGAGCGTCCCCCGCGTACACTCTCGACTTGCTGGTCTGCTGCGGCGCGGGCGGCGGGCGCCGCGCGCGTCCGTACACGGACGAGATCTCGAGCTGTTATACTCCCTGTGCCACTCACCTTGACGAAGCCAGTGTCGACGGTATCGGGAGCGTCCCCCGCGTACACTCTCGACATGCTGGTCTGCTGCGGCGCGGGCGGCGGGCGCCGCGCGCGTCCGTACACGGACGAGATCTCGAGCTGTTATACTCCCTGTGCCACTCACCTTGACGAAGCCAGTGTCGACGGTATCGGGAGCGTCCCCCGCGTACACTCTCGACATGCTGGTCTGCTGCGGCGCGGGCGGCGGGCGCCGCGCGCGTCCGTACACGGACGAGATCTCGAGCTGTTATACTCCCTGTGCCACTCACCTTGACGAAGCCAGTGTCGACGGTATCGGGAGCGTCCCCCGCGTACACTCTCGACATGCTGGTCTGCTGCGGCGCGGGCGGCGGGCGCCGCGCGCGTCCGTACACGGACGAGATCTCGAGCTGTTATACTCCCTGTGCCACTCACCTTGACGAAGCCAGTGTCGACGGTATCGGGAGCGTCCCCCGCGTACACTCTCGACATGCTGGTCTGCTGCGGCGCGGGCGGCGGGCGCCGCGCGCGTCCGTACACGGACGAGATCTCGAGCTGTTATACTCCCTGTGCCACTCACCTTGACGAAGCCAGTGTCGACGGTATCGGGAGCGTCCCCCGCGTACACTCTCGACATGCTGGTCTGCTGCGGCGCGGGCGGCGGGCGCCGCGCGCGTCCGTACACGGACGAGATCTCGAGCTGTTATACTCCCTGTGCCACTCACCTTGACGAAGCCAGTGTCGACGGTATCGGGAGCGTCCCCCGCGTACACTCTCGACATGCTGGTCTGCTGCGGCGCGGGCGGCGGGCGCCGCGCGCGTCCGTACACGGACGAGATCTCGAGCTGTTATACTCCCTGTGCCACTCACCTTGACGAAGCCAGTGTCGACGGTATCGGGAGCGTCCCCCGCGTACACTCTCGACATGCTGGTCTGCTGCGGCGCGGGCGGCGGGCGCCGCGCGCGTCCGTACACGGACGAGATCTCGAGCTGTTATACTCCCTGTGCCACTCACCTTGACGAAGCCAGTGTCGACGGTATCGGGAGCGTCCCCCGCGTACACTCTCGACATGCTGGTCTGCTGCGGCGCGGGCGGCGGGCGCCGCGCGCGTCCGTACACGGACGAGATCTCGAGCTGTTATACTCCCTGTGCCACTCACCTTGACGAAGCCAGTGTCGACGGTATCGGGAGCGTCCCCCGCGTACACTCTCGACATGCTGGTCTGCTGCGGCGCGGGCGGCGGGCGCCGCGCGCGTCCGTACACGGACGAGATCTCGAGCTGTTATACTCCCTGTGCCACTCACTTTGACGAAGCCAGTGTCGACGGTATCGGGAGCGTCCCCCGCGTACACTCTCGACATGCTGGTCTGCTGCGGCGCGGGCGGCGGGCGCCGCGCGCGTCCGTACACGGACGAGATCTCGAGCTGTTATACTCCCTGTGCCACTCACCTTGACGAAGCCAGTGTCGACGGTATCGGGAGCGTCCCCCGCGTACACTCTCGACATGCTGGTCTGCTGCGGCGCGGGCGGCGGGCGCCGCGCGCGTCCGTACACGGACGAGATCTCGAGCTGTTATACTCCCTGTGCCACTCACCTTGACGAAGCCAGTGTCGACGGTATCGGGAGCGTCCCCCGCGTACACTCTCGACTTGCTGGTCTGCTGCGGCGCGGGCGGCGGGCGCCGCGCGCGTCCGTACACGGACGAGATCTCGAGCTGTTATACTCCCTGTGCCACTCACCTTGACGAAGCCAGTGTCGACGGTATCGGGAGCGTCCCCCGCGTACACTCTCGACATGCTGGTCTGCTGCGGCGCGGGCGGCGGGCGCCGCGCGCGTCCGTACACGGACGAGATCTCGAGCTGTTATACTCCCTGTGCCACTCACCTTGACGAAGCCAGTGTCGACGGTATCGGGAGCGTCCCCCGCGTACACTCTCGACATGCTGGTCTGCTGCGGCGCGGGCGGCGGGCGCCGCGCGCGTCCGTACACGGACGAGATCTCGAGCTGTTATACTCCCTGTGCCACTCACCTTGACGAAGCCAGTGTCGACGGTATCGGGAGCGTCCCCCGCGTACACTCTCGACATGCTGGTCTGCTGCGGCGCGGGCGGCGGGCGCCGCGCGCGTCCGTACACGGACGAGATCTCGAGCTGTTATACTCCCTGTGCCACTCACCTTGACGAAGCCAGTGTCGACGGTATCGGGAGCGTCACCCGCGTACACTCTCGACATGCTGGTCTGCTGCGGCGCGGGCGGCGGGCGCCGCGCGCGTCCGTACACGGACGAGATCTCGAGCTGTTATACTCCCTGTGCCACTCACCTTGACGAAGCCAGTGTCGACGGTATCGGGAGCGTCCCCCGCGTACACTCTCGACATGCTGGTCTGCTGCGGCGCGGGCGGCGGGCGCCGCGCGCGTCCGTACACGGACGAGATCTCGAGCTGTTATACTCCCTGTGCCACTCACCTTGACGAAGCCAGTGTCGACGGTATCGGGAGCGTCCCCCGCGTACACTCTCGACATGCTGGTCTGCTGCGGCGCGGGCGGCGGGCGCCGCGCGCGTCCGTACACGGACGAGATCTCGAGCTGTTATACTCCCTGTGCCACTCACCTTGACGAAGCCAGTGTCGACGGTATCGGGAGCGTCCCCCGCGTACACTCTCGACATGCTGGTCTGCTGCGGCGCGGGCGGCGGGCGCCGCGCGCGTCCGTACACGGACGAGATCTCGAGCTGTTATACTCCCTGTGCCACTCACCTTGACGAAGCCAGTGTCGACGGTATCGGGAGCGTCCCCCGCGTACACTCTCGACATGCTGGTCTGCTGCGGCGCGGGCGGCGGGCGCCGCGCGCGTCCGTACACGGACGAGATCTCGAGCTGTTATACTCCCTGTGCCACTCACCTTGACGAAGCCAGTGTCGACGGTATCGGGAGCGTCCCCCGCGTACACTCTCGACATGCTGGTCTGCTGCGGCGCGGGCGGCGGGCGCCGCGCGCGTCCGTACACGGACGAGATCTCGAGCTGTTATACTCCCTGTGCCACTCACCTTGACGAAGCCAGTGTCGACGGTATCGGGAGCGTCCCCCGCGTACACTCTCGACATGCTGGTCTGCTGCGGCGCGGGCGGCGGGCGCCGCGCGCGTCCGTACACGGACGAGATCTCGAGCTGTTATACTCCCTGTGCCACTCACCTTGACGAAGCCAGTGTCGACGGTATCGGGAGCGTCCCCCGCGTACACTCTCGACATGCTGGTCTGCTGCGGCGCGGGCGGCGGGCGCCGCGCGCGTCCGTACACGGACGAGATCTCGAGCTGTTATACTCCCTGTGCCACTCACCTTGACGAAGCCAGTGTCGACGGTATCGGGAGCGTCCCCCGCGTACACTCTCGACATGCTGGTCTGCTGCGGCGCGGGCGGCGGGCGCCGCGCGCGTCCGTACACGGACGAGATCTCGAGCTGTTATACTCCCTGTGCCACTCACCTTGACGAAGCCAGTGTCGACGGTATCGGGAGCGTCCCCCGCGTACACTCTCGACATGCTGGTCTGCTGCGGCGCGGGCGGCGGGCGCCGCGCGCGTCCGTACACGGACGAGATCTCGAGCTGTTATACTCCCTGTGCCACTCACCTTGACGAAGCCAGTGTCGACGGTATCGGGAGCGTCCCCCGCGTACACTCTCGACATGCTGGTCTGCTGCGGCGCGGGCGGCGGGCGCCGCGCGCGTCCGTACACGGACGAGATCTCGAGCTGTTATACTCCCTGTGCCACTCACCTTGACGAAGCCAGTGTCGACGGTATCGGGAGCGTCCCCCGCGTACACTCTCGACATGCTGGTCTGCTGCGGCGCGGGCGGCGGGCGCCGCGCGCGTCCGTACACGGACGAGATCTCGAGCTGTTATACTCCCTGTGCCACTCACCTTGACGAAGCCAGTGTCGACGGTATCGGGAGCGTCCCCCGCGTACACTCTCGACATGCTGGTCTGCTGCGGCGCGGGCGGCGGGCGCCGCGCGCGTCCGTACACGGACGAGATCTCGAGCTGTTATACTCCCTGTGCCACTCACCTTGACGAAGCCAGTGTCGACGGTATCGGGAGCGTCCCCCGCGTACACTCTCGACATGCTGGTCTGCTGCGGCGCGGGCGGCGGGCGCCGCGCGCGTCCGTACACGGACGAGATCTCGAGCTGTTATACTCCCTGTGCCACTCACCTTGACGAAGCCAGTGTCGACGGTATCGGGAGCGTCCCCCGCGTACACTCTCGACATGCTGGTCTGCTGCGGCGCGGGCGGCGGGCGCCGCGCGCGTCCGTACACGGACGAGATCTCGAGCTGTTATACTCCCTGTGCCACTCACCTTGACGAAGCCAGTGTCGACGGTATCGGGAGCGTCCCCCGCGTACACTCTCGACATGCTGGTCTGCTGCGGCGCGGGCGGCGGGCGCCGCGCGCGTCCGTACACGGACGAGATCTCGAGCTGTTATACTCCCTGTGCCACTCACCTTGACGAAGCCAGTGTCGACGGTATCGGGAGCGTCCCCCGCGTACACTCTCGACATGCTGGTCTGCTGCGGCGCGGGCGGCGGGCGCCGCGCGCGTCCGTACACGGACGAGATCTCGAGCTGCTCCAGCGACTTGCGGAGACGGACGAAACCGAGCACGTCGTATTGCCACACCCAGTAGCCTGTTATAAATTGAAATACTGTATTACGAAAACGGGTATACACTTTAAATGTTTAACCCCCCCCTCATATTCTCTTTATGCTGCTATTGAATTGACTTTTTTACATCATATTATTATTATTATCTTATGCACTATAATGACATGTGATATTATCAATTTGGGGCGATTTACCCACTGTACCGCGCCCCGTCGCATAGCGCGGGGCCGCAGATTTTACCATTGTATGTATGAATCTCAATTTATATAGAAAACACGCCGAGTACAACACACTTCCTACGCGGCAATGCGCTTGTAAAAAATCTGTCGCACGGCGCGGTGCAGTGGGTTAGTGCCTAAGGGTTCCTTTTTACCTTTTTGGTACGGAGCCTTATAAAAGCCACGCTATAACAGTACTAAGGCCTGAAAAATAATGATTACCCGCAAAGGGACATGAGATATGCAAATAAAAGCGCGATCGCTTTTCTCAAACATGCAATGAAATAAAAAAGAAACTCCTGTTTTTTAATGGCTCTTCATTATTATTTTGAATCGCTGGTAAAACCCATGTTATTCAGTCATCTTAAGTAAGCCTTTCCTCATCCCACAACAACACGGTTTTCGCAATAACAAGTCGACAACATCAAACCTAGTTCGGGTTACTTCCGAGCTTGCAGAAGACTTACTAGTAGACGCTATTTACAAAGACATAGGAAAGGCTTTTGATAGAGTTAATCACGATATGCTGATAAGGAAGCTTGGTGAGTTCAGAGTCCATGGCAATCTATTAGATCGGTTTTCTTGTTATTTATTTTCAGAGATCGCAAAAAGTTTGTGCACGGTCAAGAGTCAATTAGTTTCGATGTTCCCTCCGGCGTGCCACAGGAACCTCACCTGGGCCTACGTTATTCTTGATCAGGTCTTACTTCACAAAATCTTGAGCGGGTTATTGTTCTTCTCCTGAGCTATTGGGTACAATTAACTTTTCTGTCCCTAGACATAACTCTAGCATGATTAATTACCGACTTTTTTTCCTTTCCTTCCTTTTTTTGGTTTCCAAGGTGTCCGAGAATTTTAGGGAGTGTGAAAAGCTGATCAAATCCTGGGTTAACTTGTTATGTAACTAAAGTGTGTCTACCAAAGTAGTTTTAAAAACTCTTTGTTTAATTGTTATTCATTTTAAGCATAATATTAATTTAGGCTACCTATATTTTTTTACGTACTCTTTTTTCTGATTTGTAGTATTTATGTAGCTTCACGTTGTTTAGCATAAGACAATGTGTATATGTGATGTGTTTCTCTAAATGGATGTAAGGTGTAATTGGACTCCGCTTTGTTTTTATACCAAGTTCAGTCACATGGTGTTGTATCTGTTGGCAAACCTTATTAAACGAGGGAGCGAAGCGAACGAAGTTCTATGCTTCAGCTTGGGCCGAAAATCGTCTGTATGTTCAGATGTCCCGCTTTCCCGCGGTTCTCCTGAACAGGTCCATTCTCGTGAAATTTTGTGAGTTAATTATATTTTGCGGTTTTATGATCAGAGAGTTCAAATTATGTGTTTCAGAGGTTTGACGACCTGGACCTATTCAGCGCAAGTGTTCCTCCAGTGGGACGACTCCTGTCTCGGCAATTTTTATAACAACTTTTATTCAATTGGTGAGTTTAAGTCGGTGGTGAATGTGATAAACTGACACTGTTGAGTATGGCAGCACTCTCTTGCCCAACCGTTTATTATGCCACGTCCTTTGCAAATAAACTGTAATTAATTAATAAACTGTTATATTTAGCCCTAAATATAATAGTGACAAACACTTTTAATAAGTATATGATGATAACTCGTTCAAACACATTATCTACTTACCGTGTAAGACGAGCCTTCGAAGTTGCGTGCACTGCCAGCACATCAGTATGAGAGGATTCACGTTGCAAGATTCGTACTGGAACAACGGAATTCACACTCAAGAAAATGAACTGTTCTCGTGATGTGAACTGATTTCGTGCCATAATTCGCAAGCGAGTAGCCTCACTGATGCGACGCCAACAGCATCCTAACAGGGGCCGTAGACAAGGTTACAATCGACAAGCGCTAACGCCAATAGAAAACTAATAATAATAAAATGTATGGGAATGACAGATGTTAACAAAAAGTGTTTCGTCGGCAACCTTGTCTACGGCCCTATTTGTGGCTGGAAGGTTGGACTGGCCCATCCATGTGGCCTCCCACCCACTTGACTTGACTTGACCTGTGAGCTTGGGAGCTGGATCTGACTTGTGAGCCTCCTTCCTGCTCTCTCTCTCTCTCTCTCTCTCTCTCTCTCTCTCTCTCTCTCTCTCTCTCTCTCTCTCTCTCTCTCTCTCTCTCTCTCTCTCTCTCTCTATCTCTCGCTGTAAGTTTATTTGATTATTTTTATATAATGTATTTTCTAACAGTAGGAGTAAGGTGAGAAGCTATACTTTAAAATAAATGTTATGTTATTATTTATATTAGTCACTTAATTTGTCCAATCATTAAGACAGGCACATGATGCAAGTGCTTTATAGCTGTTAAACAAAGTATCCCAGTACTACCCATAATAAATAGTGCAAATTATAGTACTCTTAGCTTTTGCCCACAACTATGTCTGCGTAGAACTCAGGATATTTAGTGGGTTGCACCAAATTATCTGTATTGCAAGTGGGGTTCATTAAAATGTGAATGTATGTAAAGTATGACAAGTTGGCAGGTGCCGGCGCCATATTGGACTCACGTCGGGGGCGCGCAGCTCGCGCGCGACGCGGCAGGCGGTCTCGAGCGGCGCGTCCGCCACCACGAACTCGCGCAGCGAGTCCTTGTGTAGACGCGCCACGTGGTTGATCAGCGGCGGGTACAGCTGCGGGAAGAGGTTTAACTTACAATACAAACGTTTATTTACTAAAGTATATACATGATGATAACTAACATAAATTAAATTAAATGAAAACTAAGTTAAATCTAATTAGTTTCTGTCAGTAAAATCATTTTTGGTAGAAGCTTTTATTGCTAACTGTACATTTCTGTATACCATCATCAAAGTACTACTCATTGAGGCGATTCTAACGAGCCAAAACTCAACAGGGTTACGTCGGTTAAGTACTGAATTCCCATGGCCACATCAGCTCGATGGTACCGTAATGAATTGTCATCCAAAGTACACTTATACCCAAAATTTCAGTTCAATCGGTCACCGAGAAGTGGATCAAATTAAACTCGTAAGATTTGTCCCATACTAACATATATACATACCTACTAACAGGGCAAGTTAAATAAAAGCTTGTAAAAAAGGCCCTCGAGGCATTGTACCGAGGATGCTGGCGGCATTTCCTCGCTGAATTGCAATGCTGATGCGTTGCGCGAGAAAGCCGCCAGCTCTTCGGTCACCAGTTACGTCAACCAGACGTTTCGCGATTTCCGCATAATGACTTTTGCACACTCGGACCCCACGCACCGAGGGTCTCAGACGCCAAAAGGTACAAAAATGTACTCTCTGCCGAGGCCTCATGCCTATTTCATGCGTTTCAGATTTTCGGCATTTTCCCGCTGTACTCGACGGTGCCAGTGTGTCTACACAGGTAGCGTCCCACACAAGCATCCATCCCAAACTCCACGGAACCAAAGACACTCCATCAGGTCTTTTGCCATCATCTCTGACAATGCCAGGCGGCCCAAGAAGAGCAAGCACATTAATGGTGGCAAGAAACCGGCGGATTATGTCATTAAGAGTCGCATCTCTTGAAAAGCGGCCTCAACTTTTTTGACAACATAGTCCGTGGTGACCCAGTCGGTCCACGTCCGTGCCACAAGGGCATATGTGTGGAGTGCATACTGAATAACAATTAGTAACCGACACGTTCAAATATCAACCAAATCGTTCTTAAGCCATTCAGGGCCAAAAACGCTACGCACTACGCTCGTAACCGATCCCATGGTTTTCCTCGTATGTAGCGGAAAGCGACTACGGCGGTTTGACGCATATGTGTCGTCATTGGCCCTGAATGGGTTGGGCGGGAAACCCCTTCACCGCACCTGACTTGGTCTGAACTTCGTCACTTTTGCAAGTCACCTAGCGTGTTTTTTTTTCTGTGGCGGTGAATGGGTTGATAGGCAAATGATTTTTTTTAAACAAAACTAAAAAAACTGCTTATTGAAAAAGCGTACTATAAAATTGATGATTTTATAAATGATCATTGATCCCACACCGCACAATGGTTAATTAAAACTAAAAGGGGTTATTACAATGATACGAAATTGTATTGTTAGTGATCTAAGTTCATATATATTACTTTGTAATTAATAAAAATGTGTTGACGTGTAAAAGATTTTTACCAATAAAGACAAAAAAAAAACTTACAGTTTTACAAAACAGCAGTTTGAGTGAGGTGAGCGTCAGTCCCTCGACTAAGACGGTTTGCATCACTTTGCCTATCTGCTTTTCTGGCAACCCGATCTGAAACGGTTATTCGTATGAAATAAATGTTTCTTTAAATATAAATAATAAACCTGGCCATTGACAACCGCTGGAGCAAACCAAATGGAACAGTGTCGCTCGAAAATCGGTTCGTGAATGACAAAACCGTTTATGCTGGGGCCACACTAACGAAAAATGCCATTAATCATCGCGATAATGGACGTTAAAAGTACGGCCACACTACGATTATCGCAATAATGAATGGCATTTCTCGTTAGTGTGGCCCCAGCATTAAAGATAGTTAGTTGCGCGGTCCTTTGGATAGCCAAACGCAGCGCGACCTGCGCGACACGGCAACCACCATCATCATATCAGCCGAAAGACATCCACTGCTGGACATAGGCCTCCCCCAAAGAGTGCCACAATGACCGGTCCTGCGCCACCCGCATCCAGCGGACTCCCGCGACCTTTACCAGGTCAACAGGCCACCTTGTGGGGCCTACCCACGCCGCGCCTTCCGGTACGTGGTCGCCACTCGAGAACCTTTCCGCTCCAACGGCCATCGGTTCTACGTGCAATGTGGCCACTGGCACTTAAGTTTAGCGATTACACGGCAATGCGACATCCGAATGGAACGATTGTAAACGTCAAAGTTCAGCGTTGCAACATCAAAGTCTATTAATTTATTCATTTGCCACCCAGATCGCCTAGGGGAAGACTTAGCAGCTGACTTTTTAAACGTGAGAATCCTAATGACTCTGTCACAGCGAAAGAAAAAACCATAGAAGTCTAGCGCCGCAAAATGACCCCACAGAATGGGTGCCATTGCCATTATGCCGGGATGCGGGCGGGGTGTCAAAACGATGCCAGTCAGCCGTTTAGTTCGAACATGCGCATACTGGGTTTTAGAAATAGAAATATAATTATTGGAAAAAAACACAGTTGAAAAAGCGTCACCGGTGGGCTCTAGCGTCACCGGTGGACTCTAGCGTCACCAGTGGACTCTAGCGTCACCAGTGGACTCTAGCGTCACCAGTGGACTCTAGCGTCACCAGTGGACTCTAGCGTCACCAGTGGACTCTAGCGTCACCAGTGGACTCTAGCGTCACCAGTGGGCTCTAGCTTCACCAGTGGACTCTAGCGTCACCAGTGGACTCTAGCGTCACCAGTGGACTCTAGCGTCACCAGTGGACTCTAGCGTCACCAGTGGACTCTAGCGTCACCGGTAGACTCTAGCGTCACCGGTGGACTCTAGCGTCACCGGTAGACTCTAGCGTCACCGGTGGACTCTAGCGTCACCGGTGGACTCTAGCGTCACCGGTGGACTCTAGCGTCACCAGTGGACTCTAGCGTCACCAGTGGACTCTAGCGTCTCCAGTGGACTCTAGTGTAACCAGTGGACTCTAGCGTCACCAGTGGGCTCTAGCTTCACCAGTGGGCTCTAGCGTCACCAGTGGACTCTAGCGTCACCAGTGGACTCTAGCGTCACCGGTGGACTCTAGCGTCACCAGTGGACTCTAGCGTCACCGGTGGACTCTAGCGTCACCGGTGGACTCTAGCGTCACCGGTGGACTCTAGCGTCACCGGTGGACTCTAGCGTCACCGGTGGACTCTAGCGTCACCGGTGGACTGTAGCGTCACCAGTGGACTCTAGCGTCACCAGTGGACTCTAGCGTCACCAGTGGACTCTAGCGTCACCAGTGGACTCTAGTGTAACCAGTGGACTCTAGCGCCGCCAGTGGACTCACCAGGTTAACGGCTACGTCCAGCCCGTTAGGGTAGCAGGATAACGCGCGTCGCCAGTCCACGGAGTGCGCGAGCTTCTTGTTGGATATGATGACGCTGAGTTGCGAGAATGATGTGAGCTGAGAGAGGGTCTCTAAGGTCTCTGTGGTAACGAGGTCGTAGTCTACCAGTATGTGCTGGAAACAAGGCATAACATTAAATAGAGTTAGTTATTGTCTTAGGATTAGTACATACAGTCACTATAATTATGATGGATCAAACGCCGCGAAAATATCTGACACGCTCTAACGGCTCTAGGAATAGAATTGCGTCAGATATTTATGCGGCCTTTGTTGCATCGTATATTGATGCCGGTGACTGGACATGAAAAAATAATCACTCAAGAAACAGACTTTCAAATGTCTGCCTTGTTCAATAACATAACAAAATAACGAGTCTTCACCTTTCGCAGCGGAGGGCTAGCACCCATCATAAATTGGGCAAGTTATAACGTTGTTATACCTCATTCATAACCACGAAAAATACGGGTGTAGCCACGACAATTGTTATTTATAGAAAGAAGGCAAAAAATATGCCTAGTGACGAAATCCCATTCAGATATCTCAAAGAATTACGAAGCTATTAACCGCTTTAATACTGGCTGTTATAGAAAAAAACGGTAACTGCGAGCGTCATAGTAAATGACAATCGTTTATGTGAAGTTGCGTTTCGCGGAAAAGGGGTGGAACCACAGATATAGGAAATAAGGAGATCGGACATGCCGCGCGATTTGTACTGAATACGCCTGTTGCAACTTCTTGAATTCGTGGTTTTATTTGAAATAAATAGTATTTATAGTATTTACCTCTGAAAACTGATCCATTGGTGTGGAAATTAATCAAATCACTGCGATGTTTGCAAGTAATTATTGCACAACTCGGCATTTTGGCAAAACACTGAACTTTCTCGGTGGACAACGGACGGTAAATGTATGGCGGAGTATGCCCAATGAGCTGACATGTGCGACACAGCCGCCGGCGGCTTGTCCGCTCTATAGTATTTTATGCTCTGAGGATAGAACATACCCCTTCTTAAACCTTTGGAAACTAATAACTTCGTGATTATTTAACCTCTTGAATTGATTTTTTCTCCATTTGACTACATTTTTAATAGTTTTTCGAGAAAATACGACCTTATTGATTATTTTATTAAGTGTCTACACCCCTATACGTCTAAGTTTCTCAGTTTTCTTCAATATCAAAGGAAAACATTGTACTAGATTTATTTCCATCATTAAGTGCTTTTCAAACATAACAACACAATCTTTTTGCTTTAGATGCTGGTTTTCCTTGAAAACGCATGACGATTAATGCACTAATCTAATTACCCGTGTGGTTTGGGCTTAGAATTTCACCACCCCCTTTCATCCCGTGGGTGTCGTAATAATCGACTAAGGGACCAGGGTCGAAGTGTGTTGTGGGCGATGGGCTAACAACCTATCACTGCAATATCACATTTTGTCGATATTTTATACCCACATTTATGCTAAAAGTGGCGCTGGAACATACGTTTCATGTGCTCTGCCTACCCCTTTTGGGAATAAAAGCGTGAATGTATGTATGTATGTATGTTTACTAATCTAATGTGGAACAGGACAGGATATAGTAGGATTTATTTCATTTACCTGTATGCTGGAGAACATCATCGTCTCGGCGTTGTATCGTGACAGCACCGCGTCGGCCGGCGACGGGGCGTCGAACCGCAGCCCACGCGAGTAATATTCGACGTTGTCATGCTGGGAATAAGGTTCAATTTCATTTAATATTCTTACTTGGGAACTACGGGTTTATTGCAGAGTGGGGACAAATTGCCCGAAACTGTTTTTTTTTTAACTTTCACCCCCAATTTCACCCGCTCAGGGGATGATTTCCGGGATAAAAACTATCCTATGTCCTTCCCCGGGATTTAAAGTATCTCCATACCATATTTCATCACCATGAAGGCAAGAAGTGAAGAGGTAACAGACAGACAGACACACTTTCACATTTATAATATAGTATAGATACTATAAATAGTATGGACTAGGTAAGTGAAAGGATGTTTACAATAATCATAGTCCTGTAACACAGCAACTATTTGAAACCTAAATACGATCATTTTTGTGTCAATCTTGTTTGTAAACATCTCTCCATCCTTATTTGTCATAAGGCGGTTACACACGGCAACATATTTTCAGCGACAAGAACACGATACTTGTATCAATGCAGGCTACTTGTTGCCGAAAGGAAAATATTTCGGAAGATCTTGGGCCCAGTTCAGATGGTAGCTGGAGAATCCGCAAAAACCAGGATCTGTAATATGTGGTGTCCGAGCCCAACTTTGTAAGAGAAATCTAATCTGCAAGACAATGGCTTGGACACCTCAAGATGCCAGTAGACAAGGCGTTCAAGAATGCTTAGCTACGACGGCCGAGCGGTCGAAGACCGGTTGGTCGGCCTAGATATCGCTGGAAGGCCTTCGCGCAGAAAACTGGGAGATATCCCAGAATAGGGCGCGCTGGCGCCAACTCGTTTCGGAGGCCCAGGGGACCGATTTTTGACTTTCGAGCGCTCGAAAATCAAATAAAAGTAAATACGTTTGTAGTATCAAAATGGCAGGCATTTACTTTCTGCCAAACTAAATACGAGTGGTCAATACCACTCGTTTTTCAATTTTCTATCGCTATTTCAAAATAGCATTTCATATTTTTTGTCAGTTTTCGAGTGAAAGAGTCGAGCGCTCGAAAGTCAAAAATCGGTCCCCAGATTTACTTCACGTCACTGAGCCAGCGGAGTAGTATATAGTATCTATGCAGACCAGGTGATATATGGCTAGTGTCACGATATACGAAGACCGGTTTAGCCTAGTTGGTAGTGACCCTGCCTACGAAGCAAGAGGTCCTGGGTTCGAATTCCGGTAAGGGCATTTATTTGTGTGGTGAGCACGAATATTTGCTACTGAATTAATTTTTATTTTTTTTAAGCCTAAGTCTTCTGGTAGATGTCGCTACACGCCTCCCCAAGGCGTCTTGTATGAAGGAACTGATTGAAGGATTTGGTGCCCGAACCGGATTGTTCCGATAGCTCAGTTGGTTAGAGCGACGGGCCATGAATGCCTGTGGTCGCCGGTTCGAATCCGGCTCGGAGCATTAAGTTTTTCAATTTTTCCTTTGATTTAAAATTTATTTGTTACTGATTAATGGGTGTTTTCTATGTATTTATATATATATAAGTATGTTTTTTGTCGTCTAGTACCCTTAGTACAAGCTTAGCTTAGTTTGGGACTAGGTCGATTTGTGTAGCATTGTCCGCAAATATTATATTACTAGCTTTTGCCCGCGACTCCGTCCGCGTGGAACTCTTTTATATCTCAGCTCCATACAAACTATTGCCGCCCATTTCACCACCAGATGGGGATGATTTCGGGGATAAAAACTATCCTATGTCACTCTCCATCCCTTCAACTATCTCCACTTAAAAAATCACGTCGATTCGTCGCTCCGTTTTGCCGTGAAAGACGTACAAATAAACAAACAAACACACACATACACTTTCCCATTTATAATATTAGTATGGATACTCGTATTATAGTCGCGCGTTCCTTAAAAATGTTGCCGTGTGCTATTCAAACTAGTGTTCCGAATACTCACAATATGTTTTGTCTTCTTGTCACCCACGGTGTCAAGTTCGCAGTTCATGAGAGCAAAATTCCGTATACTGTGGGAATGTTTGAACAGCAAGCTCTCTATGATTACCCTGAAATAAAGAATGATGTCATGACGATCTTGTTCAATAAGACTTTACATTTTCTTCGCCGAGCGCCAAGTGGCTACATTTAAATTTTTATAGAGTAATTTTCAGATACGATTTTCCCATTTCTTTCACTGGCAACCTTGAAGAGACTTATTGAAATACAATGTAACACAATGAATTTCCTTACTTTCAGCCTTGGTACGAATAGTAACATATCAATACAAAAAACTACTACTGGGTTGGAAGGTCAGATAGCAGTCGGTTTCATAAAACTAATGCCGACTTTACTTTATCTACTCTTTACAAGTACAGTTAGTAGCCTGGGAGTTCTGCTGAACTGTGCCATACCAGACCCCGTATCATGGGCGACCTTATCACACGATAAATGACAAGATAGGGCGTCCGTCACTGGCTGACATCGTTCTATAGAACGAGAAAACGCTCCTATCTTGTCACTTATCGCGTGGTAAGGCCGACCATGATACGGGATCAGGAAACTACCGTAAATCAATAAACTACCTGTCTAGTTTGACGTTGCTATGCGCCACCTGCTGCGCGCATCCAGGTCCTATGAATACTATCTCTTGAAGCTTCAGTGTGTCGAAGAAGCTGTAAACAAAATAATCGGCATTACATATCGGTATTTGACTGATAACAGCAACTGGTAAAGAAACGTCAGAAACGCTCTGTTGGACCAAACCATCTGTAATCGTAAGCGGTGTTCGTTAAAATCTGAATGTATGGACGGTTTGACAAGTATCTGACAGCTGCCGGGTCATATTTGACGTTGACAGCGGGAATGCGGTCGGCGCGGTGGAAGCCTTGCTTCTTAAGCGAAGCTTCTGATGCTGATTGCATTGACGACTGACCAAACCATCGGACAACGTCGCTTTATAAGCGAACTTGACATTGGCGAAATCATTTACCTAGATGGAAGTTATTTTTTAATAGGAGATTAGATGAGTTGGTACAACCCGTCCTTAGCAGGGAATTTCTAGAGAAATACGTAATACACGATGATTCTTAATTCGTGATCAGGAGTAAATTTGTCTAATTCTGTAATTGATACCAAACACGATTAACTCGAAGTTACCTAAAACAGACATTAATTTTTTTTAGATTAAAACTGAATGAGGAATCACTTTATAATTCAAAATCATTGTCACCCTAACGGTAGTTTGCAAAAATTTGACGTATGTGTGTTTGACGTATCTACATAACTTCAAGAAATGTAGGGTGACCAAACATTCAGTGGATATTAGTGTTAACATTATTATTAAATTTAATTAATTAAATAGTGATTTAATTGCATGAGACCTCATCCATTGAAATCCGTTTTGGCTGTTTATCAATATTTTTCGATTCCTGATCACGGATTAAGAATCATTGTGTATATCACAACTGGCTTGAAATTTTACTTCACATACCAGAACTCATGTCGAAACAGCTTTACAATTTATCTGGTGTTTTGTCGATCGATAAATGTAAGGTGACGTTAGCGTCTTGGTCTGGTAATTTCTAAATAATGTGGTAATGGTAAATTATTCTAAAGGTGAATTAATTAATTCACCTTTAGAATAATTTGACATTTAACCTCAGATTTAGTCCTTATTCATGTCTGACTTACCTAGCCTACATATAACAATACTTGTAATCGAGAGTGATATACTTATCACACTAAGTTGTAATTTTCTGCGCAAGTATTATGTAGATATCAGTATATCTTCAATCGACACTGCATGAGATATCGTCGACTAATATCATTAATCATTGCTAATACTGATAGAAATAGACTAATTTCCAATAAACACGATCAATTTGAATTTAGGCAAGCATTCTTGCATATGAATACAACGATGCAAATATATGTGCATACATTATATAGATACATATCTATATCGTCGGTTATATAGGTGTATATTGTGCAATGATTGAAGACAGTTGCAAGTAAACTAAAAAGGTCTTATTGCAGGTTACGACAAGGTTCAAAATCACGTGAAAGAACACGGCTAGTAGTTAAAATACGGCTATAAGAAACTGGTATTTGCATAATGTTCGTTTAGAAACTATCGTAGGTAAAAAGATGCATAAATCCATTTGTAAGTTAACATTACGCGTTGAGGCTAAATAATGTCGTTTTTCTTGATTGTAGCGCGTGCGGGCTGAAAAACGCGTGGACGTGATATTTACTCGTAGATATGGGAATTTCAGGAAGTTGTAATAACGATTACAACTGTCCGTCACACAAGACGCTTCAAGGAGACTGCTCATTTCCCGCCATATTTCCTACTTGTAAAATATGAAGCGAAATTCAATCACTCATTGCGACAAAGTTTCGTACAACACGATGAAAAAAAAAACGATCGAATATCTTGCTAGTTCAATGAAAGTATATAGGTAAGTATAATTGGAATAGTCCATGAGAATGTAGCTTTGTAATATGTAAGTTTGTATGTAACGGGTAATATCCAGAACCTTTCTGGATGGTTATAGGCTTCCTTGCAATACGCGGACATAGCCGAGCGGGCAGCTAGTCAATAATAATAAAAAGGAATGAATTGCACGGTCATTCATAAAAATATTCCTAGTAAATAATTTACTTTAAAAACAAAGTTTTAACCGACTTCAATTAGTACTCCGCCAAGCCACGAGAATATTTCCATTTTTTTTTACAATTTACCACATGAACTGATTTCCGATAGCAAATGCGTTGATTACTATAGAAATAAACCGAATCGCTGTGGCTCGATAATATTTGAGGACTTCCGTCGATTCCCCAAGATCATCTCCACTGCATTAGTTCCTATTTCAACGGAATCTTATCAGAACCTGTGACGTACTTTTGCACTTTTAAGTACATAATAGAGGAATTCGAGAAGTCTTCAACATCAATTCCTCGCCACCAAATTTATGATTTTCGGATGTAAATACACGAGTTATAATAGAAAATACCAAAATTACTACACGCGTGCCTAATAAAATTGAGGAGTTCCCTCAATTCCTCATGGATCCCATCATCTAACTGAATTTACAGCACCTGGAAGTATATACATACAAAAAAAAATCGAATCGGCTCATCAATAACAAACATAAAAAAAAACAGCCGAATTGAGAACCTCCTCCTTTTGTTTAAAATCGGTTGAAAAGTCAACACGGCACGGGGCGTCAGAGGTTCCATGCAATGAAGTATGTTAAAGTCTATTTGCGTCTGGGTAGAATATTCCCCTTCGGCCGCGTACGAAAGCGCAAGTTCGTAACCAGTTACAAAGTATTATTATTATTTGTACGAAATATGTTAAGATCAAAGTTTTTTTATTCTTTTTACGATATCAGTTACGACATTATTTTTAATTTGCCTCCCAGCATCTAAAGCGACCTAGTGCTTTGCGATCATAACAAGTTTCCAACAAGGAAGAAGTAGTTACTTATACTCTTCGATCGCAACTAGTTTCGTACAAATAATAAAAAATCTTCGATCGTAACTGATTACGAACTTGCAGTTTCGTATGCGGCCGTAAGGGGATATTCAGCGGAGTGACCGATGGAATTGACAACATTTCAACATATGTAATGACGCCTAAATTTTGGTTAAATAATGTTACCTGAACGTAATAAAGTATTCTCTGTTTATTTTTCGTGCTCGCTTTTAAGAAAACCGCGAAATAGTACATTACTGCAGCCTCCGGGAAAGAAGGGCTTGCCGGGTGAGTAGGTATAGACGATACGAAGCCGGATAGTGATACGAAGCCGGCAAGCCCTTTTCACGGCTAGGCATGTATATTGCTTTTCTCAAACATATGCAATGAAATAAGAAATATCACCACTCAAAAAACCAACCTGCATTTATGTACTTGTCCTTCGATTTTGGCGGCAACAAGTTATTCATTGGTAATTCGGCCTCCACCCTCAATTCCGGCAGAGTACAATTAGTTTCTTCGTCGCTGTTATCATCGGAACTCATTTTGAAATTTCATTTATAAATATCAACCACAAATATAAAATCCAGCTACACGACAAAAGACTTTTAATTTTCCCTCCAATCCATCCATAATGTTTTTTTTACGGAAGACGTCCGTATTACGCGTGTGTACTGTTTGAATAGACCCTATTAGGGCCATTATACACAAATTGATAATGAGAATCTTAATATCTGTAATAATTAAAATAAATGCAGAGGATATAAATAAAATAAATGCAGAGGATTTTAAATATTGTCTAGGTATCTGGTGACTTACGAATAGACAATATTTTAAATTTATTCATCAACACATTGAATCATACAGATTTCTATTCTTAAATCAGTTCGTGTGTAATAGCATGTGAAAGGTGTGCGAACTGCCATACAGAGCCGTAGCATTAACGTCATAATTTACTTACGACCTTCTGGAATTCGCTGTTTTTCAATTTGATAGTTCTTAATGAAAATAACAATTTAGTAAATGCAGAGGATTTTAAATATTGTCTAGGTATCTGGTGACTTACGAATAGACAATATTTTAAATTTATTCATCAACACATTGAATCATACAGATTTCTATTCTTAAATCAGTTCGTGTGTAATAGCATGTGAAAGGTGTGCGAACTGCCATACAGAGCCGTAGCATTAACGTCATAATTTACTTACGACCTTCTGGAATTCGCTGTTTTTCAATTTGATAGTTCTTAATGAAAATAACAATTTAGGGAGAAATAAAAAAAAACGTGTCGCAAATCATAAAATGGCCTACATGAAAGTATGAAATGTTGTCAATTCAGGAGGAATAAATTGACTATGGCTATCTAACATCCTCTACATAAGATACAATTCTACGAAATGAGTTACACAGTACACACGTGCCGTTGTTTTATCTCCGTAACAAATGAACAATAATGGATTAGGCATGTTACACAATGTTGAATAGGCACGTACTTAAATAATTTTACTGCGGTTACCATTTACTAATGCATAATGTTGAACATAGTGGAATCAGGAAGTTAAATCATTATTATGAGAGACTTATCACTTATATTTCACAAGTACTCAGATATTGAATTTCGTTGAATAAGAGATGGCAGAGGTTTTCATATTTTCTCGACGACTAACACATATTTAACACAATTGATCCTACACCTAGTTTTATGTATTCTATTTCACCTTATTACCCTACTGCTACATTCTAACAATAAAATGTATGGTTCGGACACCATCGAGTCAACAGCGGATTGAAAAATACACCTTTCTCTTGGGGTAGCAGTGCTTTTGTAAGAAAAACATACGGGGGAATATCTTTAGAATACATATAGATGGATGGATTTAATGTAGACAAGTGCATGTATGTGTATCTGTAGCTACAGAGGCGAGAAAGTAGATCAAATAAAACCTTTACAGGCGTCCATGTTACTTACGTAATTGAGAAATGCATGGCTGACCAAACTATTATTTAAACAGATGAAAACACCATCTGCTTCCGCGTCATAAACCAATGCATAACGTCGCCTGTTCCGGTATTCCGTTTATCTTTTATTTTATTTCGTCATAAACATACCTCGAACAAATCATGCGGATGACGTAAAAATGACGTACCTAATTTTGCACACAGGATGATGTCTGTATTGCAACATCCGTATGACATATTGCACGAAGTAACAGATTCACCGCGTATAATTTCAAGAAATCTATACAGAATTATCTGAATGATAGGATGATGTACTTAGTGAATAAAATAAATGTTACGAGATTTGTTTACGTAAGTACGATAATTGATAATAAAAGTCAATATGTTATTAAAAAATATTTAATGAGTACACAACTATTTCTCCAACAAGTCTATAATTGTGGTCACACACTTAAAATAAGCTTTAATAAATTTTTCTTCCTCGCTTCCTTGTATCTCCAAAAACGGAAAATTACAACAATATTCTTGTAAACGCGACATTCTTTTGCGTCTTTTGAAAAAATTGTAAAGATAAATCTAAATAATTACGAAGTCACTTTATTGTTCAACTGAATGTCAATGTCAGTCAAAGATGTTATGTACCTACTCGGCTCATGTCAAGTGGCGATATCGTTTTATTAAAGAGGTTGATAATTGATAAGTAGTAATTGTTTATGAAAATACTTTTAATTACGAAGTCACTTTATTGTTCAACTGAATGACAATGTCAGTCAAAGATGTTATGTACCTACTCGGCTCATGTCAAGTGGCGATATCGTTTTATTAAAGAGGTTGATAATTGATAAGTAGTAATTGTTTATGAAAATACTTTTTTTGACGTCATCCGCATGATTTGTTCGAGGTATGGTCATAAAGTAATATTGAATTTCGCCTGGCAAGAGTGAAAGAATTCACTTGTTTTCAATAATAGAGCTTTATTTAGATTCTTATATTGTGATACTGAAGTTGCGTGAGTTTTGTTCAGGCTTTATAGTGCTTCGTTCGAAACAGCGAAGCGTATAACAGGACCATAAACCCTTTTGTTTTTCTGCTACGCGTAAATATAGCAATTCTATGTTTAACTTTTTTGTTCTGTTATGTTTCCATATTGTGCAAATGTTTTCATACGATTGTGTTTCTATGTCTTTGTAGCCTACAAATAAATGCTTTGTCTATCTATCTTTAGGGTCTGACGAATTTTGAATATACTATTCTGCCGCTATGTTTGTGCTGCTTCCACTGAACTTCGTCTCAAATCTGCGGCGCTACCACGATAATCGAAACTCGAAATTTCATACATGTATCCCTGTCACTCGAGTAACGTAAGTCCGATAGAGATGGAGATACCCGAACTTCGATTTTGCGTAGTTCGTGGTTATAGCTCTTCTCGTTCGCGGATCGGGTCGGCAGTTTGCACATTATATAAATAGAAGACACAAGCTACCAAACTGACGTAACGAATTCTGCTTAACCTTTTCACCGCCAAACACGTGGAATCACGTCATCGACGATTCGTGACACCGACGCCAAAGACGGCATTTGCCGTCATTTTTTTTTAATTTATGAAAACCTACTCTGAAATAGCCCAATTTCATGTTGGTATTATTTCTTTATCCATATTTTTTTTACCCTTGTGGCGTGAGGTGGCACGGCAAGTTGCTTTACCATCTGGCGGTGAAAAGGTTAAATTGATTAATATAAAACATCCTACTACCACTAGCTTTCGCCCGCGACTCCGTCCGCGTGGAAATCGTTTATAAGATATAAATAAAGCGGCAATTACACTTCGTCGTTCACCTAATGCGGTCGCCGAAAATTTAAACTACTTAGGCCAACAAACGTCGTCTTTACATTAGTCAGTCCGCCAACTACGGCGACTTGGCAGCAGTCGATCGCCGAATGCGGCCGACTAATGTGTTCTTTACACTTTAAGTCCATAACTTTCGCCCATCCATAGGGGATGATTTGCGATATAAAAAAAAACTATCAATGTCCTTCCCCGGGATTCAAACTATCTTCATACCAAGTTTCATTACATCCGTTCAACGGTTTAAGCGTGAAGAGGTAATAGACAGACAGACACACTTCCGCATTTACAATATTAAATAGTATGGATTTACAAACTCAGCCAACCACCATATCTGATGGCCGTTCACTATCGGCCTCTGAGACACCAAAATTACTCTCGGCAATAAAAGCTTGCATAATCGCTTCAATAAATATGTATGTTTCGCAACTTATACCTGGAGAATAAAATTTAAATTTACATGCGCATTTGTAGAGACCGAACCTTGTTGGTAGATGAAATGACTTAGAACCGCAGTGGCGCAGTGATTATAAGTGGTGCGGCTGTACATTTGCAGCATTATTAATTTCAATTAGGTACATTGCAACTTACAGTTAACATCACAGCGTCACAATCTTAATATTATCAACTTTCATTCCTCCTCAATCATTATTTGACCATCAATCAGTTTCGCCATCCCCTACTATTGCCCCGAGTTCGAGTTTTTGGATCGACTTTTCACGCGGTCGCATGCTGAACGCGATCAACCGGTGTTTTAGACTGTTGTCCAAAGTTTTTACCGCGGTTAGTCCGTCATACCCGTCTTGGTCCCCCGACCGGGCGGCATGCGTAAGCGCATTTCCCAACGCAAAAAAAAAGGTGAATATACTTACTGCGGCATGACCCGGTGCATAAACTGGGCGAGCTCCGCGTGGCTGCAGTCGGCCACGTGGACCTGCAGTACGCTTGTGTGTTTCTTGAACATGCGCGCGAGGAAGGCGCTCTTGTCGAACTGTTTTGCGTTGAGGTTGAGAGTTTTTCTGAGGAACAAACTGTAGTTTTAGTGGGTCAAAATTAACCTGAAACACACAGGACCGATGAAAGGAGGATGACACAGATATAGATATACATAGATCAGGCAAATGCATGTACTTCGCGTGTCCGAATTCGGTCTTCGAGTTGGCACTCCGACTGGCATTCCGCGCGCGTCTGTTAATTGGTAGCCGGTTGTCCGTGAATTTTAAGAAAATCCCTTATTGCAGAATCGATTTTGCGCGGACAACGGGGAATTCACATCACTAATTCGCTCGTGTGACGTCACAGTAGCTAGAAAAAAATCACACGGTCGGTTTTCATACAGGTTGAGGTGTTAAAGTTATCTAGTGTATATCTATATCTGTGGAGGATGATATGTTACACTTCAGTCATGACCACCAAAGACAACGTAGTCCTTTTTTCCACTAGCACAGAACAGGTTATTTTGAAAGCAATCATTGTCATGGTGCAATAACAGTTTATTACTTTCCTAGGGAGGTAAAATAAAACAGAGTGTCACATACCGCATTTACACTCCGAAGGCAAGGGCGATAAATATGCGATCTGCACCTTTCTTTATTACCACACGGCTACGGCGCGCGAGCTCTCTCGGTTTTTCTCGCCCTAATCATCTCTCTCTTATTAGAACAAGAGGGTATAGTTCGAAAAAAATCGAGATTGTCGCGACCGTCCCATAGACGCGCAGTTGTGGGTAAAAAAATAAATTTATTTATTTTTATTTTTTTACCAATTATAAATTTAAAATATTTTTTTGAAGTGATAACTTCTTCAGCGGCGCTGCCGCTGCGCACTTTTGTGATGCGGAAAAATGTTAAACTCGCAACAAGTCGCGTGACCGTAAGATGACACGTGACCGTAAGATGCGACAGATTGAAAATTCGTAAAACAGACGCGACCTGTTATAATTTCACTTTGACACTTCTGCCGGCACTCCCGGATTGCAACCCGGTCTTTTATTTTAAAGCCAGGCCACAAAGAACATTCATTATTGCTTACCTTCGTGCCTCATACATGAGCAGCCCGCTGCGCCAGTGCCGGCTGGTGGACATGGCGGCGAGGGCATCCTCCAAGCTCAGGTGCTCCAAGACAATGCCTAAAGGCAGTAGCGGCAGGCAGCTCCAGCCGACTGACATCTGCAAACAAAATATATATTATTTTACCTCAATTAGGGTTCCGTAGGTAACAACCCTTGTTGCGCCATCTGTCTTCGGCTTAGCTCAGTAACCCTTACGACTAGATAACTGTAATTCAGCATCGGTATAAAACCAATCACGCCGATGTTGCAGGTGCCCATGGGCGGCGGTAATCGCTTACCATCAGGTGATCCGCCTGCTCGTTTGCCTCCTATCACATAAAAAAAAAAAAAAAAAAAAAAAAAACAAAACAGTAGAATAAAATCCTGAAAAATATATTTTCATTTCCGTCCATCAGTCCTCGGCTTAGCTCAGTAACCCTTACAACTAGATAACTGTATCTCCCAAACATGTAAAGTGGTGATGTAATTTTTTTCTCGTTATACTATAGTGTGGGCTATCGTAGCTACGGTAGCCCAGTGGTTCAGGCATGCGGCTGTCAAACGGCGGTCGTGGGTTCGAATCCCGGCTCGTACCAATGAGTTTTTCGGAACTTATGTACGGAATATGATTTCATATTTACCGTTAGCTTTCCGGTGAAGAAATTCAAAGGTGTATGTGAAGTCCCCAATCCGCACTGGGCCAGCGTGGGGACTACTGCCCGTTCCCTCTCATACATGAGAGGAGGCCTGTGCCCAGCAGTGGGACGTATATAGGCTGATGATGTGATGTGATGTGATGTGGGCTATCGTTAGATAGCTTGCTCAAAAATATTATGGGTTTTATTCAACTCAGTTTTGTGTTTGCGAGATATTGGGCTTTAAAGCCCTAATTTGTATCCAATGTCCCCGCCCGCCTGCTGACTAAATGGCAACTACTGGGGATGTGCAAAAAGTGGCAGTAGTATATATAATGAATTTAAAAGGAAAACTTTCACGGTGGTAGGCATAAGTTACCAAGAAATAGTCGACCAACTTAAAATGTACTTAGAAAGGCAACTAAGGAACCCTACACTGCGCGTGGCCCGACACGCACTTGGCCGAGTTTTTGTTTTCTATCCATACTAATAATATAAATGGGAAAGTGTATGTGTTTGTTTGTTTGTCCGTCTTTCACGGCAAAGCGGAGCAACGAATTGACGTGATTTTTTAAGTGGAGATAGTTGAAGGGATGGAGACTGACATTGGATAGTTTTTATCCCCGAAATCATCCCCTAAGGGGGTGAAATGGGGTAAAAGTTTGCATGGTGCTGCGATATTAAACGAGTTACACGCGGACAGAGTTGCGGGCAGAAGCTAGTTACCTATATTCTACTAGCTGCCCCCGCGGTTTGCAGAGAACGCAGGCAAACCTGCATGATAAAATAGCCTGACCATGCAGAAGGTCCATTCTATACAAAGGTGAAATCATTTTTGAATTTTAAAAATGGTCTTACTTCCATCTTTTTCAAGGTTTGTCCAGATTATTTTTATTTTAACAATTGATTCTGATATAGATTTTTTGCTCTTTTTAATACGCTGTGGCAAGTCAAATTAGTAATAACTTGTTTAAGGAAAAAACAAAAGAAAAGAAGGCTAAGTAGCGCTGCCAAATGGCCCCACAGAATGAGTGCCATTGCCACTATGCAGGGATGGGGTCGGGGTGTCAAAACGATGCCAGGCAGCTGTTTAGTTGGAACATGCACATACGAGGTTTTAAGGTGTAAGTCAATGGAACTTGCTATCTATGTAAACAATAATATTAGTAGGATGACAAACACCTTTAACAGAAAAAGAACTTCATAAATATAAAGATAATACCAACAATGTTATACAACCTCAGTTGTGTAACCTAATAAAACCATTAGACAAACTTAGTTAACTCTTTCTTCCACCATATTTAAAGTAGAGACTAATTAACATGCTAAACATTATAAAGACCAATTTTAATGAAACTTTTAATATGCTACATAACTGAATGCCTTAAGATAGTGGTAACAGAGTAGACATCATCTTGCATTGATCTACTTAGCTGGCATTGTCTGAGGCTGAAAATAGATTCACAAGGACACTGTGAAGGTTGTCAACCAATGGAAAAGGAAATCAAGGACAACAGTTATACAGCATAATATTCAACCTTATCCAGAAGAGGGTAGTCCGAATAACATTTTGCTTTCACACGAATATCTCGAAATCCCTTTCTTCTCTATAAAAACATTCGACAAAATTAATTATCTGCATAGTTAAAGTAAACACTGTAAACGTAACTCGTTTGGTAACGTCACAAGCCCATTTTACTCGTGCGTAACTGACAAACCATAAAAAACTAGCACACTGTAACTCTCAGCTGGCGGACAAGGTGTGACGACATAGAAACAGCTGTTTATGAAAATATGCCATTTTATTAATCACAACAAAGCCACATACTGCGCAAAAACTTCATCACGGCAGAGGAGGGTGCGTTAACACGACTAATTATGGCCAATATTCTGATAACCGAGAAATAAATTAATATTAACGAGAGAAATTGCGACGAATTAATCGAGAACAAGAAAAGGTCAATACAGTTACCTTGGTTTTGTGTGTTGTTTTCCTCCTTTCAATGTTCGTTACTACCTTTTAAAACGTACAATAATTAATGAGAGAAAGTTTCAACAGTTTTAACTTATTATTTAACCGTCCATTGTTACTTCACTCTTTATCGCGCAACGCAAAATAACGACCAAACACGAACTAGAATGATATGAAATGCCTGGGAATGTCATACGTATTTTTCGAAGTCACTACCAAGGCAGTGTTTGAAATTTTTTATTTGTGACCTATAATTTACGAATCATACGTCTGATAGTCACTTAATATGCAAATCTCAGATTTGCATTTTAATAACAAGATCCATTTTGGCTTTCTTATGTTAGTGCTTTCAATATAACTCTAAATACATTAATAATAGGTTTTTAATGTAATGTCATTGTACAACGCACGTGCACGTAATTACGAATTGAAAAACGTCTTACAGACAAATCGTTCGGATACCGCATTTACAAGGTAGATTAAACGTCAAAAAGAAATATAAAGTCATCAAATCTGAGATGTATTCAAGAGTAAATTTTTAAAAAGAAATTTCATTTTTAACAATTTAAAAAATATGTATTTAGTACATATGTACTTCCACTGAGTTTTATTTTTATACAGGTAATGCAATTGTTGGGTGATTTCTGAAAACTTTCTGTCCTGATGACCGTTAAAATGTCACTTGCTTGACAGGTCATTCATGTTTCAAGGAATTGGACAATGACAATATATCCACCAAAGCGAATAAGTTTTAACGTGAAAGAACATCTTTTGTTGCGCTGTTTATTGGCTTGATTTATGTTTTCATACGTTTATCAGATAAGATTAATAAAAATACTCATTTATTTACAACATCTCAAGTTGTAAAACGTATGGACTCGGAACTTACCCGTATTTTAACTTTATTGATGTAGCAACACTGATATGCTAATAATGGCGGCCAAAAATCAATTTTGAATGTGACATGACAGTCGACGTCGAGGTTGCGGAGTTTTGTCGCAAAACAAAGCAAATAAATAATTCATCGAGTAAATAACGTTTTCTGATTTAAACAATAATAGTGGAATAATAATTGACTCTGTTGTGTTATAATAAAGACAGTTTATTCGTGTTAAAATCTTTAGATGGTGTATTTTCTATGTTAATCGATGATGTAAGAAACTGAAGGTCTCATTAGTGCGTCCTTTGTTTTATTGTTTTGGGTGACTTGTGTGAGTTTTCGTGATGGAGGGCGAGGATGGGGGGATGGGGAGTCCGGGAGACGATTACGAGAGCAGTTCTCACTCGACGCCTCAGGAACATAAGTCGTTTGCTGAGTTCGCGAAAGATAAATTGGACAGTGGTAAGAGATCTCGTGTTATTTGATTGTTTTTTTTTACCATTTCTTTCGCCGGTATGTCGTGTTGACGAGTTTTTAAGTGCCACTTTAAAGTGATTGAAATTGCAAATGTTTGTTTATTATGTAGTTTATTATATTATAGACTATAGATGCATTTATTCTCAACTAATTAGCTTACAGCTACTTGGTTGTCTGTTTGTTGAAAGGGAACAATAATATTTCTGGGTCTAGCAATTACGTTCTAATAAAAATCATCTGTTTTTCTCTAACTGTAGGTACAATAGTTATTGGTTTAGGTATTTGATTTTGATTGAAATAAAACTGTTTATGGAAATATTAAGTCTTACTAGTTCTTTTTATACAATTACACATTTACATGGTAATTATCATTAATACCTCACTTATTTTATTTAGCCTCCTCTATACATCCATAGGCCAGTTGAAACAATTTATGTAATATTATTTATATAAATCATTGCTGACTTACAATTTATTTATTAATTTACTAAAGAAGTGTTATACTTGTAGTAAGCTTCCTATTTTGTCCTCTCCCATCGAGAAATTCTCTCATGTTAATTCACATAGAGGTGCTAAAACTTAAATAAAACCAAAATTCATGTTAAGCAAAAGTATTTAGATTGAAAATTTACAGTACTTTATGCGGATAGAGGTGCTAAAACTTAAATAAAACTGAAATTCATGTCAAGCAAAAGTATTTAGATTGAAAATTTACAGTACTTTATGAGAATACGCTGTGGTAGTGTAATGGTGTTGGAGCATATCCTTATAATGAGTGAGCAAAGCAAATTCAGTTCGCCATTTCAGCTTGGGCCAAAGTTCTTTAAAATGTCCAGTTGTTCTCCTGTACAGATTGTATTTCTCAACCAATACTCGTGAAATTTTGTGAGCAGGATCTATAAATACATTTTTTGTTTGTTTATTCAGTTTTTTCGAAATTAAAAACAAAAAATGTTTGAAAAGAGACGGTCTAGCTGTTCTACAGCTCACAGAGCCCCTATTTAATTGTATAACAATGTTTTATGTTTGTTATACAGCTAGCAGGGAGCTCCGCCGCCGGCTCCCGATGGCCGGGCAGCTGGGAGCGCACCTGATGCATCCCCGGCGTCTACTCCTGCATTCCACTCCCACGCAACACACTGATGTTGTGCTCATATTCCCTAAAGGTATGTGGCTTATGCTTATTACACTACCTCACTTTGAATCTAGATTATCAAACCAGCAGCAGATTTTATTTATCATGTTTTATTGGAAATATTTAAGGATGTTTACAGAGCAGTATTAATAAATGGATTAACATGTAATACATCAAATTTTGTGCCCAATTAACTCTACTAGCCAATTTTCCTGTCTACTGTGATTTAATTAAAATACTTCCTGTAACTTTTTCTCTGTAGTTTGTTTCATTTAATTCCTCGATAAAATTGCATAGCCTAGGTAACATGTGATACAATTACTCATACATTTTATATTATACTAGCGGCCGCCCGCGACTTCGTCCGCGTAGATTTTTGATGATGACAAAGATATAAAATAGGTAAGTGAATTTTATTCTTAGTTAAAATCGTCTAGACATATTACATTTCAAACAGTGGCAGACACTGATATGCGATTGTTAAAGAATTTTTATAGATTTTCCAATCAGATTACGGGAATTGTTTGCAGAATGCTTAATACTTATTCCATCAAGTTACCTGATGCTTTAATCTAATTTTAATCTTTGGCAAAAATGACTCTGCATGATGTAGAGCGTCGCATAGATTTGGAGCTAGAAAATGGGGAACTAAGTTATTATGAGTGAGATTAAAAAAAAAGTTAAATATCGTAAGGCTGTTAAAACAATCTTAAACTCAACACTGGAAATCGAGAAATGGAGACAGGTTAATGAAGAATACAGCTCTTTAAAAAATCCAGTGTTCCCCGTACAAAACCTTCAACCTTTTTTAACCCCCATTGGGATAGAATTTTCTTAAACGCTGAAATTACTTTTTTTGTATTTTAATAAGTTAACTTTCTACTAAGCTTCAAGTCTCTAGTTCAAAAAATAATGTTTCCCCCATACAAACATTGCACCCCCATTTAACCCCCTTATGGGTAGAATTTTCTAAAATGCTGAAATTACTTTTTTGTATGAAATGAAATGAAATTTGTTTATTTGCTTAAAATTATGTACGTATAAAGATGGTATGGTAAATGGTAAATAATGTCCATATAATGTCAATACCTTGTAAAAGTAGGCATGCAAATCTATTTATTATAATGTACATGCATGGCAAGGGGAGGATATTGAGCCTTTTAAAAACAGGCTTACATGACTCTAGCTGAAATACCACTTGCCCTTATGAATTTTTTTTGAGCTTTGAATGCTCTTTTCTCGTAACCTTAATAAGTAATCTTTCTATAAAGTTTCAAGTTTCTAGCTCAAAAGGAAAAGTTTCCCTCATACAAACTTTGCACCCCTATTTAACCCCCTTCGAGATAGAATTTTCTAAAACGCTGCCTGCCGTTTTTTTGTATTCTAATAAGTAATCTTTCTACAAAGTTTCAAGTTTCTAGCTCAAAAAATAAAGTTCCCTCTTTGCATCCCTATTTAACCCTCTTAAGGGTAGAATTTTCTTAAATGCAGAAATTACTTTTTTTGTATACTAATAAGTAATCTTTCTACAGAGTTTCAAGTCTCTAGTTCAAAAAATAATGTTTTCCCCATACAAATATTGCACCCCTATTTAACCCCCTTAGGGGTGGAATTTTCTTAAACGCAGAAATCACTTTTTTTGTATTCTAATGAGTAATCTTTCTACCGAGTTCATAGTTCAAAAATTAATGTTTCCCCCATACAAACATTGCACCCCTATTTAACCTCCTTAGGAGTGAAATTTTCTAAAACGCTGAAATTACTTTTTTTGTATCTTAATAAGTAATCATTCTACAAAGTCTCAAGTCTCTAGTTAAAAAACAATTATTCCCCCATACAAACTTTGCACCCCCATTTAACCCCTTTAGGGATAGAATTTCCAAAAATCCCGTCTTAGCCGTTGCCTACGTCATAAAAGGAAGTCCTGGTGTAAATTTCAAGTTTATAGTCCCAGTAGTTATGGCTGTGGGTTGATGAGTGAGTCAGTCAGGACATAGGCATTTATATGTATAGATTATTGATTCGGGTTGTAGTTGACTGCATGCAAAAGCTAGTTTTGTAATTTACGAGCGCAATACCGTAAACGGGAGTAAAAGGTTAGTGTCTCAAATGTTTCATAAAATTCAAATGTTTTTTTTTCGTATTTCCTATTCGAAACTCATCCATATCCCTACGAATTCTGGTTTAATTTTTTTATGTTGACCAAACAAACCTAGCTAAGAACAGGCTTCACAGACTAGACTTTCCAATTAAAAAAAACACACTCAAATCGGTTAATCGGTTTGGCAGCTACGGCACCGGTCATTTTTGCATGGGTCAGGGCTTATTTACAATCCAGGTGGAATATATTTATGGAGTCAAGTGGATGCTAAAGTAACAATGATGTTCATCTGCTGACTTTTCGTGCTAAACCAATGCAAAGGGGGTGAGATCAGGGTCAACAATAGGGTTGTAGACCCATGTTAGAATTGATAACATAGTCTTGCTAAATGGATAGTAAACCATCAGATTATTGTATTAAAGTATAAATTGAAATATATTATTAAAATCATTGATAAAACAACTGGGAACCTCCTCCTTTTTTTTCAAGTTGGTAGTTATAGAAACAAAATTGTATGACAACTATGGATAAGTGCATAGTTGTCATACAATTTTGTTTCTTATACGCAGTATTTCGCGACTGAAACAGCAATTTACTTGATTTTTCATACAATGTACAGTCAGCGGATTGTGACGTTTATGTCAATGAGTATGAATTGTTTTGGGCTGCCGCCAGCGAGGTCAATCTTATTCACGAATTTTTGGGTATTTGTGTTCTTTAATTGTAGTTTTGTACCTCTTCAAAAACTAGTTCGAATGGCATTGTAAATACGTCTTAGTTTTCAATTACTTAGTCGCGAATTAAAGTAACGTAGTCGTGAGCAAAACTTTAACTAGATCTTAATTGTATAAGCATGATGCAATGCAATGCAAATAAACCTTAATAGACATTTTAAAACGTAAACCCCCCACATCAAATACAAAAGAATAAAACATTAATGGAGCTATTGCACCGTCTAGAAAATATCCAGTAACACAGTAGAATTTATACACATAGTTACGGGCACAAGTTTTCTTGGCACCGAACCAAAGATAGCCAAGTGTAGTTGTAGGTATGCTCAATTTGCAACTGCAGTAAATTACTACCTAAGACCTAATAAAAACTTATGTTTTTCCTTCACTGACTACCATTCAAATACTTGACAGGCCGATTATGGAAAACACGGAAAGTTATCACGTAAGTAACGTGTTTTCTGTTATGTTTTAATACTCAAAAATATTTTAGAAACTGTCATAATTCTTTTTCATCATCATCATCATTATCATTTTAGCCGAAAGACGTCCACTGGCAGCAGTGAACGGTTGTCTGGACTTAGGCCTCCTCCAGAGAGTGCCACAATGAACGGTCCTGCGCCACCGGCAACCAGCAGACTGCCGCGATGTATTTATTTTTGTCTTCGGTCGTATTATATAGTAAAGATTAGCTCTGCCCATGCGCCTTCGCTGATTTTTTGCAAAGAAAGCATGCGCAAAAATTTTGCTTATGTTCATCCACAACGACCATTCTGTTGAAATACCTTGCCGCCCCTATAGTATATTATAGAATTCATCTTTTTGTGAATTAATGCTATTTAATTGTAAAAAAAATGACATTTAATTTTTCAAAATGAAATAAATAAATCTAATCTAATCTATCTACAAACTTAGCTACAATAAAATAACACAGACTTTCTTCTTTGCAATATCAAGACACTTTCTTTGTAACAAAGGGTCATTCATAAATTACTTCATTTCAAAATGGGGGTGGGGGTCTGGCTATTGGATGGCGATAGTCATTTATTAGGCGGGTCCATTTCAAAGAATGACATGATGATGATACGAATTTATGATTGTCTATAATTATTTTTCTTGACTTAAGTTAGCTAGCTGGGAGGAATCAACTAAAAAACAACCCTCTGTATCTCGGCAACCCCTTGACCGAATTGGCTCACGTTCGACGTTAAAACATCCTTTTGTTTTGTTAATTCGCCTACCAAATTACGAGAGGTTCCGATCAACGATACTCGAGTTATTGTCGAACAAACATTCATTCATACAAAGGCCAGATTGTTCCATTATAAGTAACCTGAGAACTGCGGTCATTCAGCTCGTTTGGATCAGAAACTACCATATTTCGATTACGAGGTTTTTACAAAAAACTTTTTCTTTTATGTATAAATAAGGATTTTATTACGTTACGCTTGAAAAAGTCAAATTTGAGGGTTGACCCGCTTTACCCTCGCATGCACTCAATCATCATAAGCTCTGTCAAACCTAACATATGCAGAAGCCACATTTCTTTATCATCTAACCCGCGCTGTGTCATAGTGTAATCTGAATGTCGGTAATCTCACAGAGGCAGTTATGTAGATGTTCCGTATAATTCACATAATTCGTGGGCTGGCAGGGTCCCAGTCTCCCTGTGCCAGGCAGGGGCATTACTCCCACATTTATGTAATACGATACATTAGAGAAAGACTTGGTGGAGGTATATAAAAGCCTTTTCGTTATGCATAAAACATTATTTTTACATTACGCGTCAAAGCAAAAATCTTTCTTTATTACTTACTGCGGCGCTACCACGAACTTCGATTCGAATTTCGTAATACATGCATCCCTGCCACTCGAGTAAGGTAGTGCGATAGAGATGTAAATACCCGAACTTCGTGTTTATAGCTCTGGTCTGCGCTGGGCCAGCATCTATCATGCGACGGCCGCGACATACTCTCGATTTTTATCGCACTATGCCTCTTGTTCTAAGTGTTCTTATAATAAGAGAGAGACAGACAACTAACTAACAGAGAACCTGCTGTACTTAGAACCTACTATTATAATTCTATGGCTGGACTTACACATCATTAAATCAATAAATAAATAAATTAACTGCTAGCGGTAGCGGACCACTGTTGTCGATGATAATTATCACACACGCCACGATCTCTTTGAAGCGTAATATAGGTATATGATACCGAAAATTATCACCGGCCTAGACGAGAAACCTATAACAATCGCCGTCAACTCACTTATTATTGTAGCTGCGCCTGAAGTAATCTAGTAGTAGTATTAGGTACTACCTAATCTACATCTAAAGACATGCGCGCCGCCGCGGCGCTCCGCCGCTATTAGGACACAGCGCGCCGCCGCCGCCGCCGCCGCTAGTTTGAATTTCGCGCCGAAGTTTTACACATTGTGTTAGAAATGCTCGAAAGTAAGGCGCATTGTTGTAATATGAACCCAATAAATAACATTTTACGCAGGATTGGGCAAGACGATTTCAAAATCATCAATATTAAGCAAAATTAATCTTGCTCTCGTCTTTAAAGCTGAAATAAAAGCGACGAGACGCATATGTTTAAAAACTTGACACACAGTTCCCAGCCAGTAAGGCTGTTGTTGATGCCGCATTATTAGACTGTTGGTTTATGAGGCTTCAAGAACATTACCTCCACTTGACTGCCAATGAAATAACTCCAGCCAGTTTCTTGGCAGAATATGCAAAGGAAGTAAAATCTCAGTATGACCTGTATGAGCAAGATCAACCATTGCTAAACCAGGAAGACGAAAGCCCAAGTACAAGTAAACTTTTAATACTAACTCAACTCTCGCGCAGTTCACATGCTGTCGATGGTGAAGTTGATCAAGAAATGTAGAAATACCTTGCAACTGCAATGCTGGATCAGCAGCCAGCAGAACTTGAAGATGGAGACATTTTAGCATACTGGAACGCAAGAAAAACTGCCTACCCTCGTATGTCACCCATGGCACGGGTGTTAGTATGCATTCCAGCACACTAGTACACCAAGTTAAAGGGTGTTTTCGGTTGATGGATTGCTTTTAACGACCAAAAGATGTAGATTTAGCCCGTTGAGGGTCAACAAAATTATATTTGTTCATGACAATTACAAAAGTGGTATAGATACTATTTTGTGTAAGAAAGAGTCATAAGAGCGTTTCATTAAATGTTTAATTAATGTTCTTTTTTTTAAGAGCTGTTTTTCATTATCATTTAACCCCATGAGAGCGATTTTTAAAAAGTTGAAAAATTTCACGCCGCCGCCGACGATTTTTTCGTAGCGCGCCGCCGCCCGGTTTTTTCCGACCGGCGCGCATCTGTTTCGTCATTATCATAATGATGATATATGATGCGGCAGCATTAGATTCTAAACGTAAAAGTCCTGACTGACTCACTCACTGATTATATAATAGGCCCAGCCAAAACCGTTGAAACTAGAAAGCTGTTTTTTTCACAATAGGTAGTTTATATAACGTTAGTACCTCAGTGGGGTAAAAAGGGGGTTGACTGTTTGTACGGGGATGGAGTAAAATTTTAAGTGAGAGACTTGAAACATTATGTATGGATTTATTACAATACAAGAAGAGTAATTTGCAAAAAACCACCCCTAAGCGGGTTAAATAGGGGTGCAAAGTTTGTATGGGGGAAATTTGGTAAAGTGATAGAGTCCCGGGGAAGGCCATATAATAGTTTTTATCCCGGAAATCAGTCAGGGGTGAAATGGGGGTTGAAAGGTTGTATGGAGCTACGATATAAACGAGTTCCTCGCGGACGGAG
Organism: Epinotia demarniana; assembly: GCA_945867215.1. Taxonomy (NCBI): domain Eukaryota; kingdom Metazoa; phylum Arthropoda; class Insecta; order Lepidoptera; family Tortricidae; genus Epinotia; species Epinotia demarniana. The sequence continues at coordinate 37,126,821 of OX244261.1, read as the reverse complement.
TCGCGGGCAGGGCAGAAGCTAGTAACTTATATAACTACTTGCTGTAAGTGAGGTCGTCACAGCTGATTGCAAATTTACATACCCTTTATTATTAAGATTTTTTGAGTGCGTGGTTTGTCCTTTCTGCGTCGCACATTAGGGCAGCGAACATAGCAAATGGGGTAAACGGAAAACGTGAATACTTAGGTACAGGTCGATGCACGAAAGCTGGCACGAATGATTTGACCGAAAGTAATGTCACTTGTAACTGTGAGGGGCAGTGTGAGTGCCGTTCTTATACAGGGGCCTCCAGATATTTTGTAAACATGTACCTACGTTTTCGTTATTCAAAAAGAAATAACTATCCCTACTTAATATTATAAAACGGGAAAGTGTATACATGTGTGTTTGTTTGTTTGTCCGTCTTTCACGGCAAAACGGAGCGACTAATTGACCTACATTTGAACGAGCAGTTTCTTGCACTCATTACTAAAGTGGCATTATAAATCCGGGCATAGCTTAAATAATGGTTAGTGTGTTGTTTTCCTGGTGAGTGACTTGGTTACAGCTATATGATGCTGATTAATAAATAAAGATTTTTGAAGTGCGTGGTTTGTCCTTTCTGCGTCACAACATTAGGGCAGCGAAGCGAACAGCGAATGGGGTAAAACGAAAACGTAAATACATTGAGACGAGCAGTTTCCTGCACTCTGTTACTAAAGTGGCATGATAAATCCGGGCTTAGCTTAAATAATGGCTTTAATAAAACACATCCAACAGAGAAACAGACTTATTTTTACGTGAACTGAGAACCGTATTATGTTATATAAGGACTGAAGAAGTCTGAAATAATGAGACGGTTATACAGGGTGTCCCAAGAAGTAGTGATATACTGAAGCTGGGAGGTAGAAGACCTAGAGGGCTATCTGAATCACCCCCATGTATGTTCCGCGATTTTTCGTATTTTCGGAGTTATGACTTTTTTTTTAATTTTTCACCTATCGCCGAGTACGATGAGATTTTTATTTATGGCGACGTGAATTATTGCGGTAGGTGCTTGATTTTTTTTGTGTGCTAAGCTGACAGATAGGCCAATTCAGTATGGTAACATTTACTAACGTTAAAGATTGCAATTAAACAATTATCGCCTAGCAACATTATCGGTCTAAGATTTTTTAAAAGTAAAAAAAATAGATATATTGTCTATGCAATGACCAGTCGAATTTGAGTCGTTTAGTAGCAGCCAAAGTTGTCGTGTCGTTTTCGATTGGCTTGCTCTGAATTATTCCGTAAAATAACTGATTGTCGCGTCGCAGTTGCAAATAACATAATTTTAATATATAAACCGAGTGTGGAAGCAGGACACAACCATTTTAAGTCAATTCAGTTGAGTGCCGACAAGACTCCTATCGGTGGAAGCTTCAGGAAAGGTATTTCGCGAACTGTAGGTAAGTCGGCTAGCTGAAAGTTGGTGAAAGTACTCTGCCCTGTTTGCTGACACCGACTTCTGCCTACTACAATCGCAGACAAGCCTGGTAAGTGCTCAATTATATTGACTTAGAGACTATTCCACACAAACTTTATTTCGTACATTTTCGTATATTTTAATCTCGTAAATACAGTCCATTAAGAAAAAGACATTTGGTCTTCGAGCCGCATAGTATTGTAAGGCGATCGTGGAATATTTGGTGTTTTTAACAAGATTTTGTAGGTTCATATAGTTTTTTTCTCGTACAAATTTGAGGGTAATCTTAGAAACGTTTGGGTTGATTCTCTTTGGATAGAAGACGCGTTTCGTTTCTGTGTGTTGGTATACGTCGCGATCTGTCAAATAGAATAAAATCTAGTTTCGGAACGTTTCTAAGCTGTCAAATCAGTTATTGTTTAGTTCTTCAGTTGAGGTTAGAATAAATAATAATTGTCGGTGTTTTCGTTTATTGTGAAGTGTTATTGTGTTTCGTACGGGTAAAATGACTGGAACTGGAAATAGTGATAACGCTAGTGACAAGTGTGATAGAAACCGCGTAGGTCGTGATTATGCGTTCGCTCGAATGGAATACATCGCGAGCTCGGATTTGGCCGGGTACTCGCCTGATGATGTCAAGGCACTTGAGAGGGAATTCCACGCATTCCAAATAGAATTGTTATCGTCGCTGTCGAGCGGAGATAGGAAAAGTGAGCTACAAGTGTCATCGCAATTCGAAATGATGGTAAAAGCTATTAAATTGCGATTCACTAATCAAGTGTTAGAACAAAAGCCGCCACTTTCCAGTCCGAGCTCGTGTGTGCAATTGCCTCGTATTGTTATTGCCCCATTTAGTGGGAAGATGGAACAGTGGGTGTCTTTTATTCAAATATTCGATTCATTAATTCACAAGAAAGACATTCCTGCAGTTGAGAAGTTCCATTATTTGTTAACCAATGTGCAAGGTGAGGCGTTTAACCTAATAAAAAACTATCCCTTGTGTGACGAGAATTATGTTGCTGCTTATAACACATTGAAGCAGCATTATGAACGGAAAAGAGTAATTGCTTCAATGTTTTATGAAAAGTTGCTTAATTGCGAGTCTGTTAAATCGAAAAATAGTGTTGAATTGAATCGTGTTTGTCGCACCTTTAAAGAAAATTTAGAAATATTGGAAAAATATCAGTTACCTGATAAAAACTTCATGTTGTATCATTTGTTGTGGTCTAAGTTGGATGTTTTGACCAGAGAAGCCTTCGAGTTGCATCTCGAATCAAATATTGACATACCAGATTATGGAGTGTTAATTGCTTTCATCGAGAAGCGGAGTCAGGCCTTGGAAAATTCGGTGTCTCGGGCCAATAGTGTTGTTAACAAGCCCGTAGTTAAATCTAAATCGTCATTTGTTGTGCCGCCTGTCAGCCAATGTGTAATTTGTGCTGCTTCGGGCCACGGTTTGGAAAGCTGTACTCAATTTCTGAAATTGTCTCCGATGGAGAGATTTAATAGGGTAAAAGATAAGAAACTTTGTATCCTCTGTTGTCGGCCATCACATGGGGTAAAAAATTGTAAATCAACTGTCATGTGCCATACATGTAATGGCAAACATCACAAATTGTTGCATTTTGATAAAAGCAGCGACTCGGAACCTGCATTATCAGAGGTCTCAGATGCTCCGGTAACCTTGGCTGTTCCAAACTGTAATGCACAGGTCTTATTCTCGACAGCTATTGTGCTGATAAAAAATAAATATAATAAATTGGTACCAATTCGAATATTGCTAGATAGTGCAAGTGCTTGCAATTTCATGACATTGAGATGCGCTCAAAAACTTGGATTGTCCATAAAGAATGCTAGTGGGCAATCAGTGAATGGCATTGGCCAAACGTCAACGGAGACTCTGGGATCTGTCGATTGTGAAATTGTCCCTACAAATAGCGAGTCCCATTATGAATTTTCGTTGGAAGCATTCATTTTGTCGCGGATTTGCTCTGATATGCCCTCGGAACAAATTGATGTCGCCTCTTGGGGGCATATTAGAAATTTAAATCTTGCAGATCCATCATTCTTCAAACCTGGACCTATTGACATGCTGGTTAGTGTGAATATTCTCGCTTCCGCTCTACAACCCGGTGTTGTCAAAGGCAATGCAGGGCAGCCTATTGCCATCCGCACAGTGTTCGGCTGGATTGTAATGGGCGAGTGTGCCTTAGGTGTTGCTTCTTCTCGTTCTCGTTCTCGTCGTGGTTCCAGTGTTGAGACGAAAGACTGCCTTCTCGTGTCGAGTCTTTCGTTGGACAATAATATAAAGCGGTTCTGGGAGTTGGAAAGTGTTGATACTCCTAGAGCTGTTGTTTTTTCGAAATCGGAATTGTTGTGTGAACAGTTAATGGAATCTTCGTACTGTCGCAATCCTGATGGAAGGATGGTGGTACCATTAACTTTTGTTGACACTGAGGACAAGCCTAAGTTTTCAGGGTCTCGAGAGATTGCCCTCAAGCGGCTCTTAAATTTAGAAAAGAAGTTTATCGTAAATCCCAATTTTCGGCAAGCTTACGTAAATTTCATGGATGATTATTTGGAGTGTGGTCACATGGCGGAAGTGGATCCCCCGTTATCGTCTGAGGGTCACTTCTTCTATATACCTCATCAGGGAATTTTGCGTGACTCTGTTACAACGCCTTTGCGCACAGTTTTTGATGCGAGTTCCGTGGATGCTACCGGGAAATCCTTAAATTCTACCTTGCTGCCAGGTCCCAAGTTACAAAAAAGTATATTCGATTTGTTGGTTCGATTTCGGTGGCATGCGATAGTCTTCACAGGAGATATCAAGCAGATGTATCGCCAGTTTCTAGTCGATCTGCAAGACTGTAACTATCAACGGATTTTATGGCGTCCATCCCCTGATGAACCTATCAAGGACTATCGCTTGCTCACAGTTAGTTATGGCGTGTCCTGTGCCCCCTACCAGGCGCTCTGGTGTGTGTCGAAGTTGGCGAAGGAATTCTCAGCTCGGGCGCCCCACGGTGCTGCAGTGCTAGCCAGGGATGCATATGTCGACGATATTGTTTCAGGGACGGATTCGGTCGAGAGTGCGATAAACTTGCGCAAGGAGTTGGTGGAAATTTTGTCATCCGCTCAGCTTTACTTGCGTAAATGGACCTCTAATAGTCCTCAATTCCTTGGAAGTCTGCCTGGGTCGGAGCTATATTCGGAGCAACTTCATAACTTCGAAGATGTTCATGACTTGTCGCTCAAAATTTTGGGTCTTTCGTGGCTCCCGAAGGAAGATAAGTTCACATTTAAGACAGTTCAAAATGACTGTCGCTGTACGAAGCGGTCGATCCTCTCTGACATCGCTCGTATTTTCGACCCATTGGGTTTGTTATCGCCTGTTGTATTTTTCGCAAAATACTTAATACAACGCTTATGGGTTTCTGGTGTCGAATGGGACAGTGAAATCCCCAGTGCTATCGCTCAGGAGTGGCGTAAGTTGAAGTCACAATTGTCGGAGTTAAGCTTACTGTCCATTCCCCGTAGAATGATTGAAACTTTCGTGTCGTTGCAGCTCCACGGGTACTGCGACGCTTCGGAGAGGGGCTACTGTGCCGTCGTTTATTGTCGTGTCGTTCAAAATGACGGTTCCATTGTCGTGCGTCTTTGCTGCGCAAAATCGAAGGTGGCTCCCCTGCGTAAGTGCTCGATACCTCATTTGGAGTTGTTATCAGCCGTGTTATTGTCGGACCTGCTCGCTTCGTTCACTGAAGCTTTAAAAGATTTCCACACCTTTGACAGTGTCTATGCTTGGTCGGACTCCACTGTAGCCCTGACCTGGATTCGATCGTGTCCCTCCAGGTGGAAAACCTTTGTGGCAAACAGGGTTGCGCACATACAGGAACAGGTTCCCCCTGAATGTTGGCATCACGTTTCTGGTTTGGAAAACCCAGCGGATTCTGGTTCCCGCGGTTTGCTACCCGCTGACTTGGTCCAGAACCCGTTATGGTGGGCGGGGCCTTCCTGGCTTCCCCTTCCCCAAAAGTATTGGCCACAGTCAGAGATGATTCTGGACGACGCTGCTTCCAGTGAACAGAAGATTTATAGTCTATTCACAGCATCTAACGTCTCGTTTATAGACACAATTTTAAATCGATTTTCGTCGTTGCAGAAGGTATTGCGCACTTTGGCTTATTGTTTTCGATATTTGCACAACCTGCAAAATCCTTCGTCGAAAAATACAAACCCTAATTTGTCGCCTGAAGAACTTCACAGTGTTCTCCATTTTCTCGTGAAGCATGTCCAAGAATGTGCTTTCGCTTCAGTACTTCGTTGTTTGTCGAAGGAAAAGTCGCTCCGCTCTGTGGCCAAACCGATCCGAAAATTGTCGCCTTTTTTGGACGAATCTGGTTGTTTAAGGGTGGGCGGTCGCCTTTCTAAAGGTACTTTGTCGTTTGATGTTAAACATCCGCTCTTGCTGCCTCGTGATCATAGGTTAACAACGCTGGTCATTGAGGATTATCACAATCGGCTTATGCATCCTGGATTGCAAACGCTGCAAAATCTAATAGCCCAAGATTTTTGGATTATGTCGTCGAAAAGGGCTATAAACTCTGTGACTTCATCTTGCATGAAATGTTTTCGCGCTCATCCGAAGCTTGCTGAGCCTCCTATCATGGGCAATCTGCCAGCCTTTCGAATCAACCAAGTTAAACCCTTCTCGTCTTCGGCGGTTGATTACGCGGGTCCATTTGACACTAGTCTAGGTCGCGGTCGCGGCCTACGCACATTCAAATCGTATATTTGCCTGTTCGTGTGCACGGTCACAAAAGCAATGCATCTAGAGCTTGTTTCCGAGCTTACGACGGAAGCGTACTTGGCCGCTCTGCGCCGGTTTATCGCGCGTCGTGGTCGCTGCTCAAGACTCGTCTCGGATCAAGGCAGGAACTTTGTCGGTGCCTCCAATGCATTGCACGGTTTGATGACCAAAGCTGCGCGTTCCGAGCAAATTGAATTCGTGTTCAATCCCCCGGGTAGCCCGCATTTTTCCGGCTTGGCAGAAGCCGGTGTAAAGTCGGTCAAAACACACTTATCGCTTGTATTAGGATCGCAGCGCCTCACTTTCGAGGAACTATATACCGTTTTGACTCAAATAGAAGCCATGTTGAATTCGAGGCCTCTATCACCCGTTAGTTCCGACCCAAACGATTTTTCGGTGTTGACAGCTGGCCACTTTCTGACGATGGAGCCGCTCACTATATTACCTGAAAGTAATTTAGTTGATGCAAAGTTAGGCCCCCTTCAGAGGTGGAAACTGATTCAAAAAATCCACCAAGATTTCTGGCGTAAGTGGCACTTAGAATATTTGCACACTCTACAACAGCGCCACAAATGGTACGATGGTCAAAACAAAATAGATGTCGGGACTCTTGTTCTCATTGTTAATGAGCAATGTAGTCCAATGAAATGGAAAATGGGTCGGGTGGTTCATCTCCATCCAGGAACGGATGGTATTTGTAGGGTTGTGACAGTCCGCACCGAGTCTGGTGAACTTAAAAGACCAGTTGTAAAACTGTGTCCTCTTCCTTTACCAAATTAAATAGTTTTATCGTCGCTCTTATCTAGTGTAAGTTATAGATAACGTACCTAGTAGAATTGTAGTGCGTCTAAAGAGATCCAACCCATATAGCTATAGTAAATTTCAAAATAACACGTATTTTGGTGGGCGGAATGTTAAAGATTGCAATTAAACAATTATCGCCTAGCAACATTATCGGTCTAAGATTTTTTAAAAGTAAAAAAAAGAGATATATTGTCTATGCAATGACCAGTCGAATTTGAGTCGTTTAGTAGCAGCCAAAGTTGTCGTGTCGTTTTCGATTGGCTTGCTCTGAATTATTCCGTAAAATAACTGATTGTCGCGTCGCAGTTGCAAATAACATAATTTTAATATATAAACCGAGTGTGGAAGCAGGACACAACCATTTTAAGTCAATTCAGTTGAGTGCCGACAAGACTCCTATCGGTGGAAGCTTCAGGAAAGGTATTTCGCGAACTGTAGGTAAGTCGGCTAGCTGAAAGTTGGTGAAAGTACTCTGCCCTGTTTGCTGACACCGACTTCTGCCTACTACAATCGCAGACAAGCCTGGTAAGTGCTCAATTATATTGACTTAGAGACTATTCCACACAAACTTTATTTCGTACATTTTCGTATATTTTAATCTCGTAAATACAGTCCATTAAGAAAAAGACACCGGGCATAGCTTAAATAATGGTTAGTGTGTTGTTTTCCTGGTGAGTGACTTGGTTACAGCTATATGATGCTGATTAATAAATAAAGATTTTTGAAGTGCGTGGTTTGTCCTTTCTGCGTCACAACATTAGGGCAGCGAAGCGAACAGCGAATGGGGTAAAACGAAAACGTAAATACATTGAGACGAGCAGTTTCCTGCACTCTGTTACTAAAGTGGCATGATAAATCCGGGCTTAGCTTAAATAATGGCTTTAATAAAACACATCCAACAGAGAAACAGACTTATTTTTACGTGAACTGAGAACCGTATTATGTTATATAAGGACTGAAGAAGTCTGAAATAATGAGACGGTTATACAGGGTGTCCCAAGAAGTAGTGATATACTGAAGCTGGGAGGTAGAAGACCTAGAGGGCTATCTGAATCACCCCCATGTATGTTCCGCGATTTTTCGTATTTTCGGAGTTATGACTTTTTTTTAATTTTTCACCTATCGCCGAGTACGATGAGATTTTTATTTATGGCGACGTGAATTATTGCGGTAGGTGCTTGATTTTTTTTGTGTGCTAAGCTGACAGATAGGCCAATTCAGTATGGTAACATTTACTATCGTTAGATCTTTGAATGGAATAAAAAAAAATTAAATGCCAAGAAAGATAAAATTACCCAGTATGTTCACAACTTCAAGGGCCCTTAAAAAAATAAAAAACATAAAAAAACCGTTTGGCTTCTAAAAACTTGCTCTATCTATGCTTTTATTTTTTTATCTGTCAGCTTAGCACACAAAAAAATCAAGCATAATACCGCAATAATTCACAACAACGCAATAAACTACTTCTTGGGACACCATGTATATCATACTTTTCTTAGCACTAAATTATGTAGACGGGAAATCGGTCCGTGAATATATACACTCTACATCCATGTAAATATTTTAAGTTTAATGAACAACAAGGTTTGAATGACAACAAGGTCCAAACACCTATTCAATCTCCCTAAAACTAAAACCAACGCCGGAAAACGTGCACCCATATATAGACTGTGTAACCACTACAATAGACATTTCAATGAAATCGACCTTACCTTAAAATCTTGCGCCCACTTCAGAGCAGCTATTTCAAATCTCTTGATCAAGAAGTAAATAAAAACAGTCACAACGTTTCGCCTGTTAGTAATGTTAGAATCTAGTTTTCTATAATCTGTACCTACACCTGTGTATTCCAAGTAACTTGTGCACAAACTTGTAAAGTTATATAGTAGTATTTAATGTTAGTTATTGTGTTCTTTGTGAGATACGTGTATGGGAGCATCTGCATTTATATCACTTTTTTTTGTATTTGTCTGTTTTAAACTCATGTATGTTTCTGTGTTATCTCCTGAAATAAATAAATAAATAAATAAATGGTTAATGGATACATTTAGTGGGATAATTGTCGCTTTGATAATAACCTTACATTCACACCCGCGTGCTCGAGTGGAGCTCGTGTTCGCCTCGCTGCTCGACAAAACGTTTGACTAAGCACACGTGATGAAGTACCTACGTTAATTACCGTTCACACATTCGCAAACTGAAATTCGCAAAATTCACTGAACATTTAGATAAATTATGGTTTATCACTTCCAAATGAGCGTTTCACTTTCATCTGTCGCGCGCTTTTTCACTCTTTTTGTATACATCCTTTTAAGTTTTGGTATAATATGAAAAAATGGAACACCACAACAGTGATAATTATCACGGAGTATAATTAATTACCTGGATAGTTTCGCCATATTATCGCTTTCACTTGTACGATTAGATACTCTTAGCTTCCGCCCGCGACTTCGACTACGTGGACCCGGGATAAAAAAAAACTATCCTATATTTTTAATCTAGGCTATAAACTATCTTCGTACAAAAATTCATCCAAATCGGTTGAGCCTCCAAACATCTAAACTTTCGCATTTATAATTACATACATACATTCACGCCTATATTCCCAAAAGGGGTAGGCAGAGCAGCACATGAAACGTATGTTCCAGCGCCACTTTTAGCATAAATGTGGGTATAAAAGATCGACTAAATGTGACATTGCAGTGATAGGTTGCTAGTCCATCGCCCACAACACACTTCAACCCTGGTCCCTTAGTTGATTGTTACGACACCCACGGGAAGTAAGGGGGTGGTGAAATTTAGTAGGATTAAGAAATTCCGATATTCCCCTTTATTACATTCGGGATAAAGATGTAACAGTATCGTATTCAGTATCATCAACCACATTGAAATGTATAGCGCAGAACCAAGTAGCAACCCCTAGGCGTATCACGCTCTGAACATGTTTCAGTCGTTGGATGTAAATGCATCATATATTTCTGTACTCTATACACGTGCAATATAGACTTGATGTAATCTTTCTCGCACACTGGAAGCTTTTCTGTGTTGCAGTAGGGCGACTGCGACGGTTTCAAACGTTTGGAAGTCTTATGATGACTTTTATGACATAACATAATATTTAGCCTACCCCAAGTTTGGTATCCGATAACGCCGAACGGCGACAAAGCAATTTCGCTAGCTTTCCTTACTAAGAAATCCTTTGTTCTTACTCCAATTTCTCTTTAGATACCGAACGATGACGCTCGGAACGACGTATTTTTAACCGACTTCAAAAAAGGAGGAGGCTCTCAATTCGGTTGTTTTTTTGTATGTAAGTAAGTATATATATCTACGGAAATCATAAATTTTTGTGAAGTGGAATTGATAATGAAGACCAAAGATCAGATGACTTATGGAATTCCTCAATTATGTAGGTACTTAAAAGTACAAAAGTACGTCACAAATTCTGATAAGATTCCGTTAACGCAACTAATAAAGTGCCAAAGGTGATCCTTGTGGAACCGACGGAAGTCTTCAAATATTAACAGGGTCGCGATTTGTTTTTTTTTTTCAACTTCTAATAACCAACGCATTTGCTCTCGGAAATCAGTTCGTGTGGTAAATTGGGAAATAAATAGTTACAGAATAGGGGGAAGTGGCGGAGCGCTCGTACAAGCCGATGCCAACCGGCCTGTCTAGTCGTATAATTAGTTTTTAGGCATGCCTATAATTATATGTACTCTAAGCTCTTTCACCACCTTTTCTGTTCCGGCTTGCGCGTATAAATTTTTTTCGCGCTGCCACTGCTACAAACTATAAGGTCAGGTTAGCTTAGCTTGCATAAGGTACCAAAAATATGTATGTATAGTTATAAAAATAAGCCTTATAAGCGACCACACAGTTTAAATTAACTCGCGCTTATTAAGTTCACAAGCCCTGAAACCAGTTTAAGTAACGTTTTCATGATTCGTTGATATTCAGGTACAATTCGATTCTACCTCGTAGTTAATGTACCCGAATCCATAACTTCACCGCCAACAATACATTAGTCATGATAACCATCTACGGTTCATATTCTCGAATAAGCACAGCGATAGGGCTATCGTTTGTATGCTGAAATGGCTTGGTCGTATAGTACTAATTTATATTATGATGGAAATACGTAACAAACTAGTTTAGGTGTATCCTACCTGAATTATAAAGAGCGGTTACACACAGACTGATGACTGACAGATGAGATGATCTATGGTTGGTGTCGCGATTCAGTCGCGCATTTTTGAAATGCACGTTTACAAGTTTTTATTTACAGGTGAAACTGTCCCGATGTTTGTCATCAAATCTTGCAAGTTAATTTTTCCCGGTGACCGATTGAGCTGAACATTTGTCATTATAGATTAGATGAAAATTCAATATTATGGTACCATCGAGCTGATCTGATGATGGAGACAGAAGGTGCCCATGGGAATTCACTACTTAACCGACGTAACCCCGTTGGGTTTGGGCTCGTTAGAATCGTCTCAATGAGTAGAGATATGCAGAAAAGTACAGTCGGCAATAAAAGCTTGTACCAAAAATGTATTTTTGACAGAAACTTGTATATCAGTTTTAGGTAGGTATACTTATAGATAAAACTATAGTAACTACCCGTGTTATATAACTCACAGACAGCGTAAATTCACACGGTTAACATATAATATGGAGGGGGGAGGAAGATTATTATTATATTTTGACATTGCTACTAGTTTCACCCGCACGTACAATGTGTCCCTACAGATTTGCGAAGCTACAATTCATTACGTCATAAAAAGTAATGATGTCGTGATATAGTTTCTGAGTTATATTAACTTTATTGGACAAGTCACTTGGACTCGACCCTATATCATTAATTAAATGGTTTTGAAGAGGGTACTCGTGTAGAATACCTACCCTATGTTTCTATAAGCAAGACTGTATGTGAAATGCGAATATACTGATGGATGACAATGCCATAAATATTATCATTAAATCCCTACTATATTGCGCGTGACGCGGATTAGCGGCAACGCTCTACGAAGAGATTTTCCTTTATATTTGATTTAGTAGGGTAGAGCGTAAAAGAGCCATTTCGGTTACGCATTAAAAAGGTAGTTGGTTCGAATGCGCATCATTTTAGGCAGGTTGAATTTGCCACTAAGTAGATGGCGTTGAACCTGATACCTGAATCGCGCTTTAATATTTTTTCCTGAGTTGTTGACCAAAGCGTCCTTAGCGCATGTTGAAGTAAACGTACCAATAGAAGATAATGTAGCCAATGCAATCCGCCCTTTACGGGTGGATTGCAAAAAAAATACAGAGTTAAGGGCCTTAATCTAATATAAACTTTTTTCCATTGTGTACCTAACGGCAATTACCCATGTCATTATATTATATGGTTACTAACTTTCGCTGGACAATGGAAAAACTATGTCCCTCCTTAACCATGTAAAAAAAATGAAATCGACCCTTATCCGCCACCCGCTGAACGGAATCCTTCATGTAAAATTATAACATCCTAACCTGACCCCGTATCATAGTCGGCCTTATCCCACGTGTCACGATAGAGCGTCCGTCACTGGCTGACACCGTTCGATAGAACGAGACGACGCTCCTATCTTGTCACTTATTGCGTGATAAGGCCGACCATGATACGGGGTTTGTTGTTGATCCTGAGGGTCCCATATCCCAAGCGACACGTTGGAACTTCATGTTCATATTCCTTGCGCAGGCCTGCCAGACAGCATGCTGCTGTGGCTGCTGCAAAAACTGCGCGGCAGCAGACCGCGGCTGCGCGTGTGCGTCCGGCAGCACGCCTCGTCCGGCTGTTCCGCGTTCTACATCACCGCTGATGACGACGTGTGAGTCTCGATATCACCCCCCAGCTGTGCGCGTGTGAGTGACGGGGACAGCAACTGCTGTGGCTGCTGCAGAAGCTGCCTGGGAGCAGATCGCGGCTGCGCGTGTGCGTCCGGCAGCACGCCTCGTCCGGCTGTTCCGCGTTCTACATCACCGCTGACGACGACGTGTGTGTCTCGTTCACCCCCCAGCTGTGTGCGTGTGAGTGACGGGGACAGCAACTGCTGTGGCTGCTGCAGAAGTTGCCTGGGAGCAGATCACGGCTGCGCGTGTGCGTCCGGCAGCACGCCTCGTCCGGCTGTTCCGCGTTCTACATCACCGCTGACGACGACGTGTGAGTCTCCTTCAGTCCCCAGCTGTGCGGGTACAGCATGTTGTTGTGGCTGTTGGAAATATGAGTAGGAGTATTTCTCGTGTGTTCCGCCGTTTACGTCACTACAGACGACCACGTGTGAGTGAGACGATTGCAGCTGTGTACTGCAACAACCTGAATAGAGGTAGATAGGTTTAGAGGCAGACCGAGTTTTAGTCAAACCACTGTGCGGTTATCCTGTCATTCGTTACTTATTAGGGTAGTACAGAAAATCCTCATGTATTTTACACGTCATGCATGATCAGATTGATCAGTTAATCGTTGTAAGTACCTAACGATATACCCTAAGTCTGCACATCCGTCGAGAAGAGTCCAAAGCCGTGAGAGTGTTAAGCGTGCTTATAAAAGATGAGGCGATGTTTCCCATCAGAGCTTCGAAATTCGAAGCTCGGGTATTTCCATCTCTATCGCACTGGCAATACTCGAGTGACAAGGGATGCATGTATACGAAGTGGCAGCGCCGCAGCTACTTTGGTCATATTTGGATGGCCAAACTAATATACAGGTTGACATTTCAATCAGTGTCCAAATTTTTTGTAGCCATTTGGTATCACTAATAGACTCCATTTTTGAAAAAACACTGGTAGGTATTTTGTAAATTATAAATGGTCTATCCCAAAAGAATTATCAGTACAGCGTGGTTACTGGACATTCAGTACCGCGCGGAGCGGGGCGGGGCCGAGGGAGGGGAGCGCTGAGGTGCCCGCGCGGTAAGGTTTTTTTGGGATAACTTTAAGCAGCAATTACTAAACTTTTTTGTACTGAATGATATCTGAACCAAAAATAAACGTTTTTTATAATTTTGTTGAAGAATTTTATACTTGAATTTGGACACTGATTAAAATGTCACCCTGTAGTAACATGTATTGGTTTACCAGGTTGTTGCAAACGGCAGAGGAAGTGCATCTACCCAAGCTCCTGAAGCCGGAATTCGGGGGTGGCTACATAGAATTCACCGTGCGGGACATGCATTGCTTTCAAAAGGTAGTGTATAGTGTATTAAGTTCCGATTTTTGTGCTTGAATATCAATCAGATCTTCTTACTAGATTAAACAAATGGGTAACTTTATGCAAAATTATACCTCTTTCAGCTTATCAGGCTGAATGGAGTTTTTAATTCTGCCTAAGGTTAACCTAAAATCACGAAATTCCGAGAAGAAAAGTCAGTGTACAACTTTTCATGAAATGACCCGAATACGAAAACATAAGAATCTCAAACAAATTCTTGCATCTTATTATAGACGTTTTACAAGGAATTGTTCAACCAGCTGGACACTGTCAAACAAATGCTAGTCTTAAAAAAAATGCCATCCACTCGCGCATATTTACTGGCCATTTACTTTGTAGCCCAAGCACTTTATTTTAATTAGTATGAAAAAAAGGAAATTTGGAAATAATTCATAACAGCAGCTTTTTTGTGTGTAACTGATATATTATTATTTTAGTTATTACGTAGACTCTAAATCCACCAAAATATTAGTTATCAAATAAAACGATATTTAACCAATTCCTGACAAAAGAGGAAAAATATCATCTTAGAATAACATTTGAAAATTAAATAAACAAAAAAAAACGCTGTTATAAATTAATGTTTGAAAAGAACCTTAATTTTCCTGGGGTATTGCGTCTGTTTCAGAGGCAAAAATTCTTTACTCGTAGCAAAGTAGGCGATAATCCACACTAAAGCAATTGTCGCTTTAAATACTATATTTATCTGCACAGTTTATGAAGGGGGTAATTTAACAGTGATTTAACGCCGTCATGACATGGCGTTTAGTCATGTTAACGGTTAAATTACCCAAGTGAGATCACGATCGCTTAGAATCGTTTTTGTCCACCTCAAGGTTGCATTCGATCGGATTGTTCCATGACTCACTCCTATTGAGTAGCCGAACTATCGCCTCACAACGTTGGTATGTGTCGTGTTCTATCGCAATGTAGCCGTGGTTCCTAGACGTTCATGATTTGTGGAGAAAATTTGAGTCTCGCACGTTATTCCCACATATTCTATTCAATGTTAGATCGTATAGTACGATGAATCGATAAATTTCAAATAAAATGTTTTTTTGTTTTAATTATTCACCTATCCGGATTCTAACCTGCGACCACGGGCATACATGAGCAATAGCTACCAACCAACTGGGAACAATCTGTCTCGGCCACTAAATCTTTCAATCAGAGAGATTCTTACTATACGCTTTGGGGTGGCGTGTACGACTTCTGCCTAGAAGTCTTAGGCTTCTTAACGATGAATCTAATTCTATAGCTACGTCCTATAGGTACAGTTAGCAGAGAGGCTACGCGGGTCTGGTTCTTAAAATTATCTAAACACAAATCTAGTGTCAAGAGAAAAATGATTATGTAGATAATTTTGTGCATTATTTCATTTATTTTTGCACACCTGTACCTACTTCTGATGCTGAATGTACGTGTGTCACGAGGAATTTCGATTCCTTATGATACATTTATACAGATACTATTTACTGTGTACCGTGTAGGTACGTCTACCGTATTGAGTATTGAGCTTCGATAGCGACCTATACCGAAATACTTAAGATTCGCTTGAGTTCATTTAGGTGGAAAACGTTTTCAAATACCTTAATTTCATATTTACATGCCTACTTATATTAACATAAGAAGATATTAGAATGAGATGTCTGATACATGCCTCATTGACGTAGGTAAATCGGAAAATTATAATAATACACTCAGTTTTCACCTATTTTTACGCCTCGCGAACGTGTGACATAATTTCTATGTCTGAAAGCTTCGTCTCAAGAAAACCAACCCAAGTTTCTTCTTACTTTGACCCTATTGTACAGGCCAGTGCAAAAATATGTATCGATTTAATCCTCTCATAAATATGTACCGAAACCTTAATCCGCTGATGTAATTGCGATGGGACATATGCGATGGGGCGTAAGTTATGTGCACCCATATTGTAACGTGTGTAAGAAATAGCCTAAGAAAGTCAAAGCTCTTCTTAGGCATCTGCAAAAAACCACGCCTTAAAGCATCTTGGCCCCAAATTGATTGTAATTGTAAAAAGTTTGGCATCAAGATTATTTTTGTGCATTATAGTAGCGGTATTTTTGTAGCTAACGGTAAGTAATGTAGATATACAATATATCTCCCTATTAGTGAGCGACTTTTACTGAGATATATCACTGAGGTTTTCTATTGGATCGCATAAAATCATTTGGAATAATAGAATAACGCATAATTTTTTAAGCCGAATTAGCGTTAACCTAATCATGTTATGCCATAATTTTTAAGGCATAAAATTACGTTAGTTAACCTAATCATGTTATGCCATAATTTTTAAGCATAAACGTTCATAGCATAATCATCACAAAGACTAACATTAGATAGCATAAATACAAAAAGTCATAATAATTACTTTGCATCATTACATAACGCATAAAAATTTGTTGTCCGAATTGTTATTGTGTCGAAGTTTTTTTTTTAGAATGTTCGATGTGCATAACTTTGATGTTACTAATATTTAATGTTGTAAAAATGTTGTATAATCTAAATACAGGTTGGATCTGGTCAGAATTGCCTATTACTTAAATTACTTATGACCCGCCCTCATGTCGACGGAGCCCCGCTTCGCGGGGCCCCTATTTCTGCTCTAAGGGACAAAAGGCAACTAACGAACCTATCTAATTGATCTAAATGAAGGTTTGCTCTGCTGAGAATTGCCTAATACTTGAATAACCTATGACCCGCCCTCATGTCGACGGAGCCCCGCCCGCTTCGCGCGGCCCTTATTTCTGCTCTGAGGGATAAAAGGCAACTAACGAACTTATCTTATTTATCTAGATGTAGGTCGGGTCTGCACAGAGTTTAAAAATAGTATAAAATTTAGGAAAAAATTGTATAGGTAACTATAGGTGGTTTAGCTAATTTGATAATAGGCAAAATAATTACTATGACAATGAAAATTAGGAATATTACTTTTTAGGTAATTCGATGCTCGAGTAATCAATATTAGGATAAACATACTTTAAGAAAATAAGCGTACACTATATTAAATGATTTTAAATAAATAATAAATGCATGCTAACAACGAGTGTTTTATTCATTTATAAAACAGAAATCATGCTTTACAACAGATATGATAAATAATTATTAGCCCATACAATAGTATGCATAATGAGTATTAGTCGAATACTAATTAGTCCAAGTAAAATTATTCTAAAACCGTAGTATGCCAAACAAAGTAGTAGGCCAAAGTATTATTATGCGACAGTATTATTATGCCAATAGAAAATATGCCAAATCAATTATATTAAACTATATTAGTCTAAAAAAAATATGCCAATGAAGGGGATCCCTATCACTGGATGGTAAGTTTTGTAGATGTACAATATATTGCTATAGTAGTGAGAGACTTTTAGTGCCTGTTGAGGCGATATATTGAAGAGAGAAAGGCCACAATTCCACGTTTTAACAACGGAAGGGGAGGTCCCTGGGCTTGGCCTTTCTCTTAGGCCTTAGTCATACTGAGTCAAACATTATCATCCCAGACAGATATTGACTGGGTGCCTGTCGTATCGCATAATGTTGATCGTCCTAAAATTTTTTGGCCGAGAATGTTTGCCATAATGTTGAGTGGCATACTGCTTATTTAGCCTATTCATTTTTGCGCATACTCATTTAAAAGTCCTAAAGTATGTTTATCCTAATATTGACTACTCGAACATCGAATTACCTAAAAAGTAATAGTCCTAATTTTCATTGTCATAGTAATTATTTTGCCTATTGTTAAACGTGCTAAAATTGAACCACCTATACTATTTTTTTCCTAAATTTTGTACTATTTCTAAACTCTGAGCAGACCCGACCTACATCTAGATAAATAAAATAGGTTCGTTAGTTGCCTTTTGCCCCTCATAGCAGAAATAGGGGCCCCGCGAAGCGGGGCTCCGTCGACACGAAGGCGGGTCATAGGTTTTTCAAGTATAAGCCAATTCTTAGCTGAGGCAATCTTCATTTAGATCATTTAGATTGGTTCGTTAGTTGCCTCTTGTCCCTCAGAGCAGAAATAGGGGCCCCGCGAAGCGGGGCTCCGTCGAAATGAGGGCGGGTCATAAGTTCTTAAAGTACGTACCTAAATAGGAAAGATTAGGTAACCACAAATAAAACATTTATTTTTACTATTTGTAAACTCTGAGCAGACCCGACCTATATCTAGATAAATAAAATAGGTTCGTTAGTTGCCTTTTGCCCCTCAGAGCAGAAATAGGGGCCCCGCAAAGCGGGGCTCCGTCAACATGAGGGCGGGTCATATGTTATTCAAGTAATAGGCAATTCTAATAGATATGTATGCGTAACACAATGTATGCACAACATTTTTAGTACATTAAATATTAGTAACATCAAAGTTATGCACATCAATCATTCTAAAAAAAAAACCTTCGACACAATAAACATTCGGACAATAAATATTTAGGACAATCGATATTAGGAACAACAATTTCGGCAAATAAAAAATATGCACAACAATGTTTATGCAATTCGATATTCGGCACAAAGTTGGTATGCGACAAAATATTAGGATCAACAATTTTATGCCACCCGATATAGACCCATATTGACTACATGCCATGCCTTTGACATAAACATACTAGGGACGTCACATATTCTTATTTACAAGTTCTTATTTACCCCATTTAAAGTAGAGTTCAATAGAAATGGCAAAAAATTAAACTTTACAGCACAAACTTGTAATGAAGACAAATCTGTTTCATTGCCTAGCAAACAAGCCCGAATCCTTTGAAAATTAATTTTCATCCTAGAGCACTAGCATGTCCAAATTTCCATTTTTGTCAAATTTTCTATAGGTTTAAGATGTAACACTAGAGCTTGGAACTCCGGAGTTCTAGGTTCTACATGGCTAGAGCTATCATTTTAGACCAAACACAAGCCTAGAACTCTTCTTAAACTATCAGCAGATCACGTGTGAAGTTTGCATATAATCTGTCTGAATCCTTAGACAATGAAAATTATTTTCGTCCTTTAAAGTAAGTTTTTCAGCTTTGGTTTGAAGATTTTTTTATTTTCTATTGTCAAATCTGTTTCATTGCCTAGTAAACAAGCCCGAATACTTTGAAATTAAATATACATCAGTAGGTAGATGATGGCTTCTAATACCTCCTCTCCGCTCAGGGTTCATCAGCGGTGGAGCTGTTGAACTCGCAAGAGCGAGGGGCTCTAGTGAAGCACGTGTTGGAGTCGGCGCGCGCCGAGCCGGGCGACGAGCATGCGCTGGAACCTGCGCTCACGCTGCGCGCCGGACAGAGCATCGGTAAGTGATGTTCGCTCAAATGTGAACCTTATTCAGGAAGAGTTAAGGTCTCCCCACACCTATCGACGCGGAATCGGCTTTCGCCGAGTGCTTTGTACCACACACCTCGTGTTTTGTTCGTTATCCCGTCGATTGACGTCGCTCCGCGTCGGCCGAGCCGATCGACGTCTTTTTCGCTCTTATTGCGTGGACGTAATAGTATTTTATGCAATCGTTATATAATGTATGCTTTTTCAGTCGAGTACCACGTTTAGGCCACGAAGCTTGCTGAGTGGCCTAATTAAGGTAGGTACGAGACTTAAAAAGCTAATTATATAACTATTGTATACAATACTTTTTCTACGAGTCAACTGAACTGATTAAACAAACTTGGTATCTATTGAAAACGAAGTGCAACCAACGGGTTTTTCTTTTTTGTGCGTTGATGTCTATTTACCTTTTGATTTTCTCATGACGGCGTCCTATTGGTCAAATACATTATAGGTCAGTAAAGGCGCCACGTCAATTTCAGTTTAGTTGTCTCAACAGTTATGAAATGTTGAGTTGGGAGCTCCATAGTAAAAAGTATGTGATTTAAGTTTGGTGTACGAAGTCTTAATTCAAACATTAGGGCCGACGAGTATAAAAAGAGTTTTTTGATCGGCTAACGCCGATTCCGCGTCGATAGGTTTGGGGAGTCCCTTAAAGTTTGGATTTAGAAGCGCAGCGCCGGCCAGACCGTAAGTGATAATTAAAAGTGCACAACGGACAGTCAGTACATAATATAAATAAATAAAGACATAAATATCTGTACATGACTCTATTGTCAATGTCATAAAGGCGTGTACGGATATTTATGTATTTATATAAGGTAGAATTTGAAAGAATGATACATTTTTTGACCTGACTGATCATTTCTTCAATACGGGTGTAGACTCAAAATGTATATGTGTAGACGCCGACAGAGAGAAGGCATAAAAATATGCCTAGTAACGAAAATCACATTCAGATATCTCAAAGAATACCGAAACTACAACCGTTTCAATATAACATGATATAGAGAGAAAACGCTCGCAAACCGTCACGATCGGCTAGCGTCATAGTCTCATCGTAAATGACAATATGAAGGTGCGTTTTGCGGAAAAGGGGCAGAATCAACCCCCCCCCCCCCCCCCCTCTTAAAACTTTGATTACTTATAACTTCGTGATTATTTAATCTTGCTTTACTTTTTTCTCCATTAGACAGTATTTTTAATCCTACTTATGTAAAAAAATACGTAAATTATAAAATCCATTTTCTGTAAATAATGAAATCACCTTTTTAACTTGAATAGCGAGTTTAACTGGAGAGTAGTAGAGAACTTGCAGGGTCCATTTAGTCTAAATGTTGGCACGATTTTACTTGTAATCAGTATCTAAAAATCCGTGTTTCTCCTAGAATCACAGCATATGGGATTTCCATTTTAGAGTATTTCAGAGTTGGCAACGTATTCGCAAGACACGTTTGCGTATTTAGTCGCATCTTTTTATAAAAAGGTCAGTGCCAGATTCTACAAATTGCGTCCCTTGGAACAGGGCCGACTCATATCATATAGTGTGCACTTACCCTATAGGCAATTTGATCAATAACATGGACCTATAATACTCAGGACTAGCTATGGTAATAATACCGCGACCGAGTGAGATGGATGATACAAATCTCAATAAGTGTGACAGAAAAACATATATCATTCGTTGTCATTGTCATAATTACACTCTTTTGTATTTGCCGCAACTGACTTAGTATGAGGTATCGGCAAATAAACCATTACCTGCCCAAATTAAGTAGTTTATTTATGGTGTACCCGTTTGAGCACCAGTTCTTAATTATCTAGCTACATAGGAGCCTTTCCGTCCCTTATTGTGGCAAAACGTATACCTAGTTCCTCTTTAGAAATCTATGCTCTAAGATCCATAAGTATTGATAGGCATTCAAAATCATAAGAATACACCAGCTGAAAAAAAACAATGTACCTACACTTACAAATACCCATATTTTAAATGACTTTTAAATATTTGCTATGCTTAGGTCAAGTTCGACAGTCGGGTCACGATCCCACTACCTACCTAATCGGACGACTTACAGAAAATTGGTTCATTAACTATATATTCACGTTCCTTGATTACCTGTTCACAACACCCCATCCAAGAAGGATATATGTTGTTTAAAAAACAATACACAAACGCTTTTGCGTTACACGGATTCAAGTAAGCAAAGTAAGGGATTTTCGTTCGGCGGGTCACCGATGCTTATATGGGTGTTTTTTGTGTAACTTGGAAAATGGTCACGCATGGGGAATTTGATTAGAATCGATTTGATAAGACCTGTCGCCAAGGTGAAGTAAGAGTGAGAAATAGTTTAATTGTTACTTAGTCATTAGTTAGTAGTAATTTTATGTGTCACGCCTCTACGAGCGATTTCCGCTACAGAACGGAAACATGTCGATACGTGCGTTGTTTGGACGAAGCACCTATTACCCGCTCAATAGCGAATGCTCCTAGAATCTAGACATTAGACGGCTTAGGGTGAGTAATGCACCGGTACATTTACAATTTAGGATGAGTTGCACCAAACCGTCTGTAATCGTAAGAGGTGTTCGTTAAAATCTGAATGTATGGAACGTTTGACAAGTTTCTATGGACTGACAGCTGTCAGCGCCATATTTAACGTTGATCGGTCTGTAATCGTAAGTCTGTGCAACCCGCCCTTGAAGTGAAAGAGTTGACGGCCGCTTTAGCCTAGTTGGTAGTGACCCTGCCTACGAAGTAAGAGGTCCTGGGTTCGAATCCCGGTAAGGGCATTTATTTGTGTGATTAGCAAGAATATTTACTCCTGCTTCATGGATGTTTTCTATGTTATGAAGTATTTATTTATATATATGAGTATGGTTATCGTCGTCTAGTACCCATAGTCCAAGCTTTGCTTAATTTGGGACTAAAAGTTTGATTTGTATAAGATTGTACGCAATTATTTATTTATTTAAACGGGGGTCGTTTAACGCATTCAGTGGCAATAAGAATCGCTACGCTCGTTCGTAGCCGATCGCGTGGTTTTCCTCGTATGTAGCGGAAAGAGACTATGGCGTAGGCACCCACTAGGCGGATTCCTGGCAGTGAAAATGTAGGTTTCAATATTAACAATTTTCCCAACTCATCTTCTGGTACAAGTTTTAATATTTACGTCAACAGACATAATTAATAATTATATTGAATTTTCAGCCACCGATGTCAGTGAAGTAAATACTGTACAACCGCTCTCATTTGGAGATTTGTTTTAGAAGTTGAATACTTCAAGTGCTGAAATTCGCTTCGTTGACGAGATGAGATGAGAGCTCCGTGCTGAATGTTAAAAGGTTATAACTGCCACCACGCTTAAACACAATATCAAAGTTATGAATTAATTCACAAGGTCCAAATTACAATCACCCGAAAACTTTAAGTAAAACAAATTAATTTCCAGGCCACGGGATCAAGAGACACTTTAACGTTCTTCAAAAGTTACCTGCGTTGCTTTTCAATGCGGTTCGTTTAGATTATTATTACACATGGTGGCCTTTTAAGACGCTTTCATAATGACGACGTAATTTTATTGAATTTTCTGAAGCGTAATGTTTTGGAATCTGAGTTAGAGTATTTCTCTCATGGATAGTTATATTAAATACTCTTGCATCTCGGTCAAAGTATAAATGAATTATTTTACTTTAGTAAGATTGTATCGAGAGTGTTCTTTACGTATAAAATGTATCGCATTGTAAGGATAACACCTTAACAAAATTTCGTATTCATCAATTTTAATGACCTAGCAAAATCTTATTAATAGCGGCTAGTTAGATCACGCCTGCTGCGGCCCATTTAACGAAGCTACTAGTACAGAAGGTCCACAGCCTTAGTGAGGATGTTAGCTGTCATTTTTGGGCAATAGACAATCATAGAGTGAGATAGCTAGGGTTGTCGACGGTCCACATAAGTTTCACAAAGTTTCTGTTTGTCATCGAAATAATTATCCATTTTGGAAATTATAATATGATATTATCAAAAGAATATAACGATATAAAATATATAAAATATACGATAGCCGGAAAGTCAGGATTCAGCAAAAAATAATGCATACACAATAAGTTTTTACAAAACCGTTCATAGTTTGCAATGGTATGACTTCTTTCGTCATGGAGCAAAATGTTGTTAAATTTAAGTTCGTTTAATGATGTGCCATCAATGAAATTGTGTTGTTACTACGTAAAACGGAACGTATAAATGAAACGTCATTGTGTACAATACGCTGTACAATCCTAGCTAGACAGCAGGTTACCATAGATAAGCGTCGTTTCGCGCCAAAATGTCAGTGGGATAGGTCTGCTACTAGTTACACTTTTGCCAGTCTGAACAGGCAACAGTTGGGAAATTGGTGGTCGTTATTGGTCAAGCCTCTCAATGTTGCCAATTTAGATTTTTGCAATGTAAGTTTTAGCGTCGTGAAATGGCCCCTACTAACGTCATCAGTACAAACGCAATAGCAGTGTAGACACTAAATAAAATAATCAATAATGTTGTGTTTTCTCGAAAAAGGATTTTAAATGTAGTCTAACGGAGAAAAATGCAACGCAAGAGGTTAAATAATCACAAAGCTATAAGTGTCCAAAGTTTTAAAGAGTCCTGTCCCCTTTTCATGGAACGATGGTAATTTACTATGACGCTCGCAGGTAGTGACGTTTTTTCTCTCTAATATGCAATAGTAAAACGGTTGTAGCTTCGTTATTATTCAGATATCTGAGTGGGATTTTCGTCACTAGGCATATATTTTTGCCTTCTTTCTCATGGAGTAGTAATAATTTTCGAGTCTACACACGTATTGTAAATGCTTTCGTGTTGCAGTGCCAGCGTGCGTGTCCCGAGGGGTGGTGCAGGGAATGTTCCCGCTTCACGAACGAGGCGCGCTAGAGAATCTGAGACGGAAATGGGTTAAGACTCTCTTCGCTCCACAGCCGATAAGTAAGTGACAACACTTCCATCATCTGAGGCTATTACTTGTCTCACTGCTGGGCAAACGCCGCTCTCGGTCAGACTGTAGCAAAGAGGGGCCGTTTCTGGGACTTGTAAAATTTTTCAAAGTGGTGTCATTAAACCATACAGATTAAATGCCAGCGAGTCGACGCCACCCCGCTGCGCGGGGTGTTTATTTCTGTTCTGAGGGACACAAGTGAACCCTAAGCTAAGCGAACTAAGACAGAGTTCGCTTAAGACAAAAAAATTCGAGGTCCTAATATCAAGCCCCTCGTCAATCTTTGGAGGCATCTAACACGGCCATTTTTTAATTTAGAGCAAAATTTTTCGTATAAAAGATGCTTATTTTGACGTATTCTATACGTTACAATTAATTATACTAAGTGTCATAATGATACCACTTTAGACGAAATTATTTCTGTCGGCCCCCCTTTGCTACAGTCCAACCCCTCTCTCCCCCGTTATCTCCATGAGACCCCGCGGAATTTCTTCCGCCCAATTGCTAAGAAAGCATCCAGATCGTCCTGCCATCTCCGTCTAGGTCGGCCCCGTCTGCGTCGCCCGTTATGTGGCACTCTTTTTGTAGTCGTATTAGCCCACTTGTCTGAATGCATGTGACAGTAAGTGGCAGACCCAGTGGATCTGAAACTTCAGAATTTAAAAATCATTTGACATTTTTTATTTATGCTTCGCTTTTATGTACTTCTAAAGGTTTACCTGTTTTATCTTTCGGACCCCGTACAGTCACCGGCATCAATATCAGCCGTAACAAAGCCTGCAAAAATATCTGACACGTCGTTATGGCATTAGACATAGAGTCGTGTCAGATATTTACGCGTGCTATGTTGTGGCAGATCTTATTGCTGGTGACTGTACCTCAAATGGAAAAAAACGGAACCATTATTTTCTATAGTCTTATCAAGCTTATATATTTATTTCTCAGATGAAATAAGCGAATATTTCGGAGTGAAAATTGCGATGTACTTCGCTTGGCTGGGGCACTATACGCGCTCTCTGACTGTGCCTGCCGTCGTGGGGGTTGTGTTCTACGTGAGTTGCCAAATATTAGCAATGTGTATGTAGTTTGTTTTTTTCCTATTTACTGACACTGATTTTTCTCGCAGGTGAATAGATTTGGTTTCGTACAGTCATATATTGTATAATATATATTATACATATATATGGAGATAGAAATGAAATAAAATAGAAAATTAATTGTTCATAAAAAAGTTTACAGCAGGCTATACACATACAGATCTTAAATTACTTCTGTCTAAATATCCATAAAGTAATTAGTGTAATTTAACTCGGAGGTTAAATTTACCTTTTTTGTTTCTGGTCCTATGGTCCTTCAAACCGGATATTGCCCGCCGAGCTATTCTTTAACTGTCATTTTTTCGGTTTTCAGATTTGGTTGGGCACTGCCAATGAAAATTGGAAAGATATTGCCTATGTTTTATTCTCTTTGTTTAATGTTTTGTGGGCCTGTGTTTATTTGGAGACATGGAAGAGGTAATATATGATGTACTATTTACTAACTTGTTGCATGAAATATAATAGAAATTAAGTATTATTCTAAATGTGCTCCGGTTTTCAGATATTCTAATGCGCTGGCATATAAATGGGGAACATTGGATCAGAGGGATGAACTTTTAGTAGAGCCGAGGCCCTTATTTCAGGTAATAATATAGTCTAATTCATTGTGTTTAAATCCAACAGATATTTAGAGTATCGGATCTTCTAAGCCGGAGTAAACTGCCTTCTAACTCCCCTGTGTTTTGGTTCATTCTGGCCTGCTCTATCTGCGGTTCAGTAGGAAACCGGCCGTGAGGCTCGGCCACAATTTAGGGTGGATTATACCCAAACCGCCTGTAATGGTGTCCATTAATATCTGAATGTATGGAAAGTTTGACAAGTTTCTATGGAATGACAGCTGCCGGCGCCATATTCAACGTTGCCCGGTCTTTAATCGTAAGTTGGTGTAACCCGCCCTTAGTCTGCCTTTACTTGCAATGTTTTTGTTCCCAGGGAGAGATGAGTGCGAGCCCAGTGACCGGCCGGCCGGAGCCCGAGTACCCGGCATGGCGGCGGCGGCTGTGGCGGCACGGCGTCTCGTTCCCGGTCACCCTGCTGTGCCTCGTCGTCGGCACCGCGGTCACCTTCGCACTGTTGCACATGCAGGTATGCACTAGCCTAGAGCGAGGGAGATGAGTGCGAGCCCAGTGACCGGCCGGCCGGAGCCCGAGTACCCGGCATGGCGGCGGCGGCTGTGGCGGCACGGCGTCTCGTTCCCGGTCACCCTGCTGTGCCTCGTCGTCGGCACCGCGGTCACCTTCGCTCTGTTGCACATGCAGGTATGCACTAGCCTAGGGCGAGGGAGATGAGTGCGAGCCCAGTGACCGGCCGGCCGGAGCCCGAGTACCCGGCATGGCGGCGGCGGCTGTGGCGGCACGGCGTCTCGTTCCCGGTCACCCTGCTGTGCCTCGTCGTCGGCACCGCGGTCACCTTCGCACTCTTGCACATGCAGGTATGCACTAGCCTAGAGCGAGGGAGATGAGTGCGAGCCCAGTGACCGGCCGGCCGGAGCCCGAGTACCCGGCATGGCGGCGGCGGCTGTGGCGGCACGGCGTCTCGTTCCCGGTCACCCTGCTGTGCCTCGTCGTCGGCACCGCGGTCACCTTCGCACTCTTGCACATGCAGGTATGCACTAGCCTAGGGCGAGGGAGATGAGTGCGAGCCCAGTGACCGGCCGGCCGGAGCCCGAGTACCCGGCATGGCGGCGGCGGCTGTGGCGGCACGGCGTCTCGTTCCCGGTCACCCTGCTGTGCCTCGTCGTCGGCACCGCGGTCACCTTCGCTCTGTTGCACATGCAGGTATGCACTAGCCTAGAGCGAGGGAGATGAGTGCATGCCCAGTGACCGGCCGGCCGGAGCCCGAGTACCCGGCATGGCGGCGGCGGCTGTGGCGGCACGGCGTCTCGTTCCCGGTCACCCTGCTGTGCCTCGTCGTCGGCACCGCGGTCACCTTCGCACTCTTGCACATGCAGGTATGCACTAGCCTAGAGCGAGGGAGATGAGTGCGAGCCCAGTGACCGGCCGGCCGGAACCCGAGTACCCGGCATGGCGGCGGCGGCTGTGGCGGCACGGCGTCTCGTTCCCGGTCACCCTGCTGTGCCTCGTCGTCGGCACCGCGGTCACCTTCGCACTCTTGCACATGCAGGTATGCACTAGCCTAGAGCGAGGGAGATGAGTGCGAGCCCAGTGACCGGCCGGCCGGAGCCCGAGTACCCGGCATGGCGGCGGCGGCTGTGGCGGCACGGCGTCTCGTTCCCGGTCACCCTGCTGTGCCTCGTCGTCGGCACCGCGGTCACCTTCGCACTCTTGCACATGCAGGTATGCACTAGCCTAGAGCGAGGGAGATGAGTGCATGCCCAGTGACCGGCCGGCCGGAGCCCGAGTACCCGGCATGGCGGCGGCGGCTGTGGCGGCACGGCGTCTCGTTCCCGGTCACCCTGCTGTGCCTCGTCGTCGGCACCGCGGTCACCTTCGCACTCTTGCACATGCAGGTATGCACTAGCCTAGAGCGAGGGAGATGAGTGCGAGCCCAGTGACCGGCCGGCCGGAGCCCGAGTACCCGGCATGGCGGCGGCGGCTGTGGCGGCACGGCGTCTCGTTCCCGGTCACCCTGCTGTGCCTCGTCGTCGGCACCGCGGTCACCTTCGCACTCTTGCACATGCAGGTATGCACTAGCCTAGAGCGAGGGAGATGAGTGCGAGCCCAGTGACCGGACGGCCGGAGCCCGAGTACCCGGCATGGCGGCGGCGGCTGTGGCGGCACGGCGTCTCGTTCCCGGTCACCCTGCTGTGCCTCGTCGTCGGCACCGCGGTCACCTTCGCTCTGTTGCACATGCAGGTATGCACTAGCCTAGGGCGAGGGAGATGAGTGCATGCCCAGTGACCGGCCGGCCGGAGCCCGAGTACCCGGCATGGCGGCGGCGGCTGTGGCGGCACGGCGTCTCGTTCCCGGTCACCCTGCTGTGCCTCGTCGTCGGCACCGCGGTCACCTTCGCTCTGTTGCACATGCAGGTATGCACTAGCCTAGGGCGAGGGAGATGAGTGCGAGCCCAGTGACCGGCCGGCCGGAGCCCGAGTACCCGGCATGGCGGCGGCGGCTGTGGCGGCACGGCGTCTCGTTCCCGGTCACCCTGCTGTGCCTCGTCGTCGGCACCGCGGTCACCTTCGCACTCTTGCACATGCAGGTATGCACTAGCCTAGAGCGAGGGAGATGAGTGCGAGCCCAGTGACCGGCCGGCCGGAGCCCGAGTACCCGGCATGGCGGCGGCGGCTGTGGCGGCACGGCGTCTCGTTCCCGGTCACCCTGCTGTGCCTCGTCGTCGGCACCGCGGTCACCTTCGCACTCTTGCACATGCAGGTATGCACTAGCCTAGAGCGAGGGAGATGAGTGCGAGCCCAGTGACCGGCCGGCCGGAGCCCGAGTACCCGGCATGGCGGCGGCGGCTGTGGCGGCACGGCGTCTCGTTCCCGGTCACCCTGCTGTGCCTCGTCGTCGGCACCGCGGTCACCTTCGCACTCTTGCACATGCAGGTATGCACTAGCCTAGAGCGAGGGAGATGAGTGCGAGCCCAGTGACCGGCCGGCCGGAGCCCGAGTACCCGGCATGGCGGCGGCGGCTGTGGCGGCACGGCGTCTCGTTCCCGGTCACCCTGCTGTGCCTCGTCGTCGGCACCGCGGTCACCTTCGCACTCTTGCACATGCAGGTATGCACTAGCCTAGAGCGAGGGAGATGAGTGCATGCCCAGTGACCGGCCGGCCGGAGCCCGAGTACCCGGCATGGCGGCGGCGGCTGTGGCGGCACGGCGTCTCGTTCCCGGTCACCCTGCTGTGCCTCGTCGTCGGCACCGCGGTCACCTTCGCACTCTTGCACATGCAGGTATGCACTAGCCTAGAGCGAGGGAGATGAGTGCGAGCCCAGTGACCGGCCGGCCGGAGCCCGAGTACCCGGCATGGCGGCGGCGGCTGTGGCGGCACGGCGTCTCGTTCCCGGTCACCCTGCTGTGCCTCGTCGTCGGCACCGCGGTCACCTTCGCACTCTTGCACATGCAGGTATGCACTAGCCTAGAGCGAGGGAGATGAGTGCGAGCCCAGTGACCGGCCGGCCGGAGCCCGAGTACCCGGCATGGCGGCGGCGGCTGTGGCGGCACGGCGTCTCGTTCCCGGTCACCCTGCTGTGCCTCGTCGTCGGCACCGCGGTCACCTTCGCTCTGTTGCACATGCAGGTATGCACTAGCCTAGGGCGAGGGAGATGAGTGCATGCCCAGTGACCGGCCGGCCGGAGCCCGAGTACCCGGCATGGCGGCGGCGGCTGTGGCGGCACGGCGTCTCGTTCCCGGTCACCCTGCTGTGCCTCGTCGTCGGCACCGCGGTCACCTTCGCTCTGTTGCACATGCAGGTATGCACTAGCCTAGGGCGAGGGAGATGAGTGCGAGCCCAGTGACCGGCCGGCCGGAGCCCGAGTACCCGGCATGGCGGCGGCGGCTGTGGCGGCACGGCGTCTCGTTCCCGGTCACCCTGCTGTGCCTCGTCGTCGGCACCGCGGTCACCTTCGCACTCTTGCACATGCAGGTATGCACTAGCCTAGAGCGAGGGAGATGAGTGCGAGCCCAGTGACCGGCCGGCCGGAGCCCGAGTACCCGGCATGGCGGCGGCGGCTGTGGCGGCACGGCGTCTCGTTCCCGGTCACCCTGCTGTGCCTCGTCGTCGGCACCGCGGTCACCTTCGCACTCTTGCACATGCAGGTATGCACTAGCCTAGAGCGAGGGAGATGAGTGCGAGCCCAGTGACCGGCCGGCCGGAGCCCGAGTACCCGGCATGGCGGCGGCGGCTGTGGCGGCACGGCGTCTCGTTCCCGGTCACCCTGCTGTGCCTCGTCGTCGGCACCGCGGTCACCTTCGCACTCTTGCACATGCAGGTATGCACTAGCCTAGAGCGAGGGAGATGAGTGCGAGCCCAGTGACCGGCCGGCCGGAGCCCGAGTACCCGGCATGGCGGCGGCGGCTGTGGCGGCACGGCGTCTCGTTCCCGGTCACCCTGCTGTGCCTCGTCGTCGGCACCGCGGTCACCTTCGCACTGTTGCACATGCAGGTATGCACTAGCCTAGAGCGAGGGAGATGAGTGCGAGCCCAGTGACCGGCCGGCCGGAGCCCGAGTACCCGGCATGGCGGCGGCATGAAAGCGCACTGGTGTGGACTTCGCTTATGGGTGGTGTTCCGCTTGTCCAATATCTTTGTCCTGTCAAGTGTAAAGTATAGAGTGCATACAACTTACTCATTAATGTGTCCCATCGCTTTTATGCCAGTGGATTAAGGTTTCCGTACATACAGTCTACGTCCAAAAGTATTGAGCAGCCATGCTTATTGCATTAAATGTCGAAATTTTAGTCGAGTATACACACCTTTTCTAATGAAATGTTATCAATTATTTTAAACAGAGAAGGTGCTTTTCGTTGCGGGGATTTATATGATTCCATAGAAAAATTACAATGTCATTTCGTTTTGCGGTTGAATTTTTGGTACATTTTTTATTTTATTTTAGTAACATAAATATTAGTAACTTATGTCCTCGTATTGTACAATTTAAATTGTACTACACGAGGACATAAGATTGAAATTTAATAAAATTGTTTGATTTAATTTAGAAAGAAATGATTTTTGGAGCTATGATAAAAAAAGCGGTGCTCAATACTTTTGGACGTAGGCTGTATTTAAAGTGGCCATTGAAATTGTCTTTCAATATGGCAGTTTGTTTACATAGCTAGCAAATTCAATTGACGGCCTCTTTATGAGAGGGTTGAATCGATACATTTTTTTGCACTTGACTGTCCAATGTACATTTGATCGAAAAAAACATGATTTGATGAAAGATGTGAGGAACTAACTAATAAATTAAATCAAAGAAATTCGATCAAATATTGGATATAGAAATTGGACAAAGACTATCCTTAGGCCGGCGATACAAACATTGAACTGACGCTTTACTTTTGTTCAATCTATAATACTCTACCAGTAATATCTGTAGGTGTGTGGCGTTGTGTTCCTGGTGGTGAGTGAGATAGCCAGAGCTGTGTTCAAAGGCAGGAACCACATTCAACACAATGAATCCCTCAAATCATTAGAGGGACGACAACACGCTCCTGATTCTCCATATGCTACGGTGTCTGTTTACCATCAGGCAGACCCTATGCGTATGTGCCACCGCCGTAGTATTAAAAAAACTATCCATGATAGATAGTCGTGTGCGGATTTTATTTTGCATTTAAGTTAATCCACTTCAGGTCGTTGTATACCACCCCTACTCCACGCCTCTATTTCACCAATTTGACAATTGTCACCTGACAACGACAATTCTCCGTACATTGCTGGATCCAGTAGTAACCTAGCGACCACCTTAACTTATTAAAACAAGCAATGTATGGCGGATTGACAGTGTCAAATGACAAGGTCAAGTTGGTGAAATAGGTATCAATCACCTGGTTGCATTCTCTATGCAAAACAGTACGAGTAAATGCTGTCAAACGAACGCAATAAAAAACCAGCTTTTTACACTGTCAATAAAGTACTTTATGCTTGCGTTATTTTGACAGGATTTACTCTTAATTTTCGGACGTATTATACTGCCATAGTCCGCTTTCGTCCCGCTACCGCCGCATACCGGGTAGTCAGTCCGACGCAAGTCGGGCCTAGCTGAGTTTCTTGCTGGATTCTTCTCAGCTAGGCTAGGTTTTAGCGAACCAGCGATAAAACTCCCAGTATTTCGATACCACTTACACCCCAGATTCGGTTGATACCGTTCAACCAATCTCACTGGAGCGCAAACTCTTAGAGTATTCCAGTGTACAAAGTTCCCCGCGTGGTCGTGCCGGAGGCTTCCCCTGGATCTTCCCCAGGCCACCCTCCAACCACGTAGTTCGACCGCTATATTGGGGCAACAGTCAGGTTGCTATAATAGGACGGATCAAAAAAAAAAACGTATTTTACTGTACAAAATAAGCTATCGTAATTTCCTTTTCTAGGATTGGTGGGAAAACAGAATAGGTTATTTCAATTGGCTGCCTCGAGCTTTCTTAGCCATCATCATATTTGTGGAGGAGGAGGCTTACGCCCGGATAGCGAGGTGGCTCAACGACAAAGGTACGATGGGACATATGTCCAGTTGTGTTTTGTTTGGAGGTCATGTATTAGTATCCACACCCAGTTTCATTAGACTCCTGAGAATGTTGTAATAGTAATATGCATTAGAAACTGCTGGTCCTGTCCCCAATGTCATTATCTTGACTTGTCACTTGTCAATCCGAATTCAACGTTCATGGCTGGGTTGGCAAGTAAAGGTTTGCCGGACCTAGCAATGTACGGCGAATTGTCATTGTCATACCACAGTTGTTTTTCTGTCCTGTGTGGCAAATTGACGGGAACTTCTCTTTAAATATCTCCGCCTTTCCTCATTTAATAGAACAAAACGAATGATCAATTTTCCTTTGACCTTCTGAATGATGAATATCAGACAGGGCTTAATGTGCAAGTTTAGAAATATCTTGGGAATAGGGGCCAAAGAGGATTCCGGGCTCCTTTAGGATAGTATGATGACGTCATTATCATATCATTCATGTTGGGGGTAAATTGGTCACTGCACTTATAGTCTCAAAGTATCGGTATCTTGGGTTATTTGTTTTCATATTGGCAAATAAAATATATGGATATTAATGCATACCTCTTTTGTTTTGTTTGGATTGGTGAGATTTTGTTTAAAGCGTGGAACTGTTCGAGTGTATGTTTTTGCCTACAATATCCTGTGATATTCAACAATCTAATAGATTTAAAATATTTTTGCATGACATTAATCTATACTCCGTCTTCGATACCCTTCATTTCAGTATAGTTATTCTACAATTAGCACCACTTAAAAATAGGCTATGTATCCTAAATTATGTTCTAAGTAGTTTAACTAATTTATATAAATAGCATTAGTATTTTAGCTAGGAAGTAATCTACACATAGAGGAAATACTTATAGCGTATAATTTTCTTTTTATTGCTTACCAAATGGGACTGGACGTCAAAAAAAACGACAAAAAAATATGTTAAAATGGTAACACTGAAATTGACACATCCCGTCATTTTTGTTTTAAACAGAAAACTATCGCCTCGAGACAAAGTATGAGAACCATCTGATTGTGAAAATAGCATTGGTTTGTATTTAAACGCTGTAAACTAAACGCCATGCTAAAGACGAGCTATATCATCACGCTTTGCTTTCCATAGACAAAACTAAAAGGTTATTAACAGATGACAGATTATCATTAAATGCACAGGGTTTTTGCATCGCACGTGGTTTTATTTTGTGCATGATATTGGCCGTGTTTGGATTGGTTGATTTTCAGATGAGTCCATTATGAGGTACTCGTAATGTTTCAATATAAAATATAACGTCTATGTTATTGTTAATGTAAGGGACTAATAAAGAAAACATTATTACACTGGTTTACATGGCTGTCTGCATTCACTCTAGTAGTTATACTACACAATCCGATATAAATTCTCTGCCCCTCTCGCTGTCTTTACGAGAGATCATGATAAGATACACTCAATCATAGGTATAGATGATTTGAATAAAATCGTAGACCCGAGTACAATCGAGTTTATAAATAAATGATGTACACCGCCAAAGAATTATATTTTTGAAACTTTATGCCGTTTACACTAAAGTCGTGTTCACATATTTTTGATTACTTGTCCGAGCATATATATTATGGTGGTATGGATTCGTACCCGACTGTACAGGTCGATTCACGAAAGCTGGCACGAATTAATTGACCGAAAGTAATGTCACTTGTCACTGTGAGGGGCAGTGTGAGAGCCGTTCTTATACAGGGGCCTCCAGATATTTTGTAAACATGTACCTAATAGTTACGTTTTCGTTATTCAAGAAAAAATAAATCATATTATTATATTCTGCACCAAGTATCATGTTAATCCTTTTAGTAATTATTATTAAAGTCCTTTGTAAATAAAACGTATGTACATTGTTCTGACTTATTTTTAATGTCAAGAATCGAAAGGTGATGGCTTCTTCGAATTATAAAAAATCGAAAAATAAGCATAGCATTCTCTAAAACACAATTATCATAATCACTTTTTGCATCAACCTGCATTTAATAATTATGTGATGCACACATAGACATTATCATTCACTCGTTCAATTCATTCGTGCCAGCTTTCGTGAATCGACCTGTACATACAAGACTTAGGGCCTGTTTCACAATCTCCAGTTAAAACATATCCGTCAGATAAATGTTGGCTATCACTTTTCTTTTATATGACAGGAGAAAAGGATAGCAATAATTTTAACTGGCAACTTTATCCGGCGATTGTGAAACAGGCCCTTACTATTGTTTTACATTACATGCCTTTTCTCTCTGCTGAAGTTCAATATGGAAGTCTATACAATTAATAATAACAGAGACACCAATAAAAACTATAAAAAATATAGTATCGTCTTAGCATCGTCTACAGTCGAAACTAGGCCCCATAACATTATAAAAACGCTTACTAAATTTCGCATGCAAATTCGTAATCGGTAAATATAGCTTTATACTAAAATCTTAATAGAATTCACTTTATAATTTTTCATTTAGATACCACAGAAACACTGATACACGCGTGGATGCTTTACAAGTGTTTTGATATCTTTGATTGAGTTTTAAGGGTTTGTTTTCTATTTCAGTTTCAATTTGTGAACTCGTTCATGAGTTTGTTCTACATTGCGTTTTATCTTCAGGATATGGATAAGTTAAAAGAGGTAATATTACAGTTCTATAATGTATTAAATTCCTTATTCATAAAACTTAAAATGCCTCTGATAAATAACATGTCTTTTGTCCCTCTCTGACGAAGCCAAATGTCAAAGTGACGGATAAAGCCATACGACTTTTAACGGCATTTTAGCTAAAATTGGTTTGTTGATCGTTTATGAATACTGCCTTTAGTTTCTTATATTTAATCCATGAGATGCCAAAAAGTCATTTTAACAAGTTAAGTGGGATTATAGAAATATATCAGACTAGTTAATTATAAAGTCTGCGAATATCTATACAGTGTGTTCCTCTTAAATAATGAGCATGCTGCAACGAACCAAAAAACCATAAAGTCTAAGTAGCGCCACAAAATGGCCCCATAGAATCGGTGCCATGGCCATTATGCGGAGATGGCAAAAAGATGCCAGGCAGCTGTTTAGTTCGAACATACGCATACCGGGTTTAAGGCACGCGTTTGGGTAGAAATTTGTAAGCTCACATTCGGTGGCTTTTTCGTTCACTGGCCTAGTCGCCATCACGTACATCTCAACGGTCAAGGTGTTCACAAAAATCAGAACACGAATTTATTGTCAAAGCCATATAGTGCATGTTCAGATATTTTTGAACACCCTGTAGAGTACAGATGTCTGTGACGCTGACTGTACCTAGTTTTAATATGGAAATGGTCCTGAACCATTAATTTCGCATGACACTTAAATTTCTACTTTACACATTAGCGCCATCTATTGGGAGCTTTTTTCATTGAGTCTTTAGATGGTACTAAACTTGTCTCTGCTTAAATCAAGTTCAGTTTACTTAATATATGTATTTCGTATGGATTTCAATAAAAGTAATTTATTTCAGCAATTGGCAGTTTTGCTTATAACGAGACAAATCATAAGCAATCTGAAAGAGTCGGCCCTGCCTTATTTGATTGAGAATCTGAGGTTGGCTAAAATATGCGTCGATGTGTTTGGAGCACTAAGTCCTACGAAAAGTAAGTTTGTTTTCACTTCGAAATCATGTTTAAAGTCAGGTTAGCCGATATTTGCTCCTATTTAAACCACATAACAGGTGGGTCACAGTGTATTGACAATGGACCGAACATCGTTGGGCAAGTTACAGTATTTAGCTTTCGCCATAATCATTTAGCCTATACACATAAACGTGGCACAGACCTCCTAAATGAGATAATGGTCTCTAGTCACCACGTTGGTCCACTTCAGCTATACTTGTGAATTTCTTCATAGACGCATGTAAGACGCATGTACTCACTATTTGGCCTTCACCTATAATCTTACGGACAAAAGTTCCGTAAAATTCACTGTTAGTTGTTATACATGCGTACCTATAGGTAAGCCGAGTGTAAGGTGGCATCATCAAATCAGCCGAAAGACGGCCTCCTCCTCCAAAGAGTGCCACAAAGACCGGTCCTGCGCCACCCGCATCCAGCAGAGTCCCGCGACCTTTACCAGGTCATCAGTCCACCTTGTGGGGGGCCTACCCACGCTGGGCCTTCCGGTGCGTGGTCGCCACCCGAGAACCTCTCCGCCCCAACGGCCATCGGTTCTACGTGCGTGCGTAAGGTGTGCTTAACTTACCCTATATTTTGTAACATTTATTCCAGCCCCCACATCATCGCAGATAACAGAGATGTTCGACAGCAAAAAGACAGACACGCCCGACGGTAACGTTGGCAACGGCGACGAGAGACGGGACTCCGAGCCCGGCGTCGGGCAGAAGGTCATACACCAAGCGGAACTCGAGTCACAACTGTTCAGGGTAAGACCTCAGGCCGTTACGATAAGGGAGGCTAACACAGC
The DNA here is from genome assembly GCA_945867215.1 of Epinotia demarniana. NCBI lineage: Eukaryota > Metazoa > Arthropoda > Insecta > Lepidoptera > Tortricidae > Epinotia > Epinotia demarniana. The sequence goes on along the minus strand of OX244261.1, from coordinate 37,089,518 downwards.
GCGTGTACGTTGAGCGAGCAAATGCAACTGAAGACGTCCTATACCCATCGTCTATCTAGATAGCCCATCCCTTGTGTCTATAATCCCGCTTATACGTAGATGGCGTTATTAGTCTATGTTGGTATCATATACTTCACGCTATGGTTCCATAGACTTCTTATGCCTAATCACGTTTTATTTCCAGTACGATGGCACGTTCGCGGAATACCTAGAGATGCTGACGCAGCTAGGGCACGTGGTGCTGTTCTCGTCCGCGTTCCCGCTGGCGGCTCTGTGCGCCGCGATCAACAACGCGGCCGAGATCCGCGCCGACGCCTTCAAGCTGTGCCACGTGGCGCAGCGGCCCTTCGGCGAGCGCGTCAACAGCATCGGCAGCTGGCAGGTAACACCGATGATGACCTATCTTCACGCCCGCTTTCCGGACGGGTAGGCAGAGATCACGGACTTCCACTTTGATACGATTTGTCAACGTAAACTTTCTTGCTTCATTCGGTTTCATGATCTTAATACGTGGTCGTTTAGGGTACTCTTGACCTGACGTTTCTTTATAACAGTTTAATCCTTCTAATATCTAACAAGACTAAGGGCGGGTTGCACCGACTTACGATTACAGATCGATCAACGTTAAATATGGTGCTGACAGCTGTCAGTCCATAGAAACTTGTAAAACGTTCCATGCATTCAGATTTTAACGAACACCGCTTACTATTACAGACGGTTTGGTGCAACTCATCCTAAATTGTAAATGTACCGGCTGTATCAGCCTGTGACTCTATTTTCTTCTGACATTCATGTTGCCAACATTACGAAAAAAGAAAAGAATTTGTGAGGATCGTCCCAAAAACTTCTGATAACGTCTGATACCTTGCAGCCCAACCCTTCCAACCCTTGCAGAAGGTGTGGAAGTTCTATTTCTCCTTCAGAAAGTATAGTTCTAGTAATCATATGGTGCCCGTTTCACGAAGATACACAATCCTCACGACTTCGTGAAATAGGGTGGTGCTTGGGAGAAGTCCGAAGCCAGAATATTGGGAGTAGAAATTCCTCATGATTTACACCACTGGGGTAGCTACCGAAAGGGTGGGGAAAAGCTCGGGGAGCCCCTAAAACCTGATTAGCAAGACCTCTTATGGACTAGCGTAAAATTCTCCCACCTTCGGTATAAAAACAGTTTTTCCCCAGGGCCCTTGGTCACGTAGCTACGCCACTGATTGACACACATTTCTGAAAGAGTGCATTTTCTTCAGCTACTTTTACGGCCATGATTGAACGGGCTAATGATGATGTTGTTTTTCAGAGCGCTATGGAAGCTATGGTGGCCGTGGCTGTGCTAGTTAACTGCGCTCTGATCGGCTTGTCTGGACCCGTGCACAGGCTGCTGCCTGACGCTACACCAGCTCAGACTATACTGGTCATTGTGGCACTTGAGGTATGATTGCTACTTAATATATAGTTACGAGTATGAAGCCGTAGCGTCGTTCCAAATTGTTGGCAGTGAATGTGTTAGCGTGTGTAGCACGACAGAAGTGATATTATTAACGTTTTGTATGACTCCAAGAGAGGCTTATGCGCAAAAGTGTACGATTACAGGCTGATAATGATGATGGTGATTCGCATGTTTTCTAAGTTGTAGTTATTTCTAATTTGTAAATTGTATATGCAAAAGCCTTTAAGTATCTTGCTATAAAAGAAAAGGTTTATTCAAAAACCTTTATTATTTTGTTTCAGCATCTGATCCTCGTGATAGTCCTAGCGCTTCGTCTGGCCATCCCCGAGATCCCAGGCTGGCTGGCCACGGAGATGGCCAAAGTGGAGTTTCAACGGCGGGAGGCAATCAAGAACGCACACGCCCCTCTCATGGTAGGGTATATATTTACGATTGCGTAATTTTGTCTCTATCCTACTGACTGCGCCAGTCATGTCTCTGTTGCTGCCTATATAGTCGGCTTTTGCTCCTCGAATTTTTGAGAGGGAATTTTTAATAAGTTATAAGAACGTAAGTTTACTAAACAATGTGACTCGCTTAGCCAACACACCAGATTTATGTTTGATATTCCCACGAAGTATCGTTTGTAATATTTATTCTTTGGCGACCCACTACTCGAGTGATAACCTAAAAGTGGACTTATGTCCTGATAAAGGTCGAGGGAGTTCGCTGGATGCGGGTGGCGCAAAACCGGTTACTTTGGCACTCTTTGGGGGAGGCGTATGTCCTGCAGTGGACGTATTTCGGCTGATCAGACGATAGTGATGATTCTATGTATTGAGATTGGATTTAGAAATAATAATAATATATAAATAGTAAAATTATTTTTCCAACGTACCAACGATCTATCCCTACAGTCGGAGTGTCCGTCCCAGGACGACGTCCGTCCGTCCGCGCGCTCCACCCCGCGCACCGCCACGCCCAGCGCCACGCCCACCACGCCCAAGCCGCAGGACAGGAAGAAGATCAACATCGGCAAGATCCCCGAGATCCCGCCCTTCAGGTCAGACCTGTGAGTGGGATTATCGTGGATGCCAATGGGAATTACTAGTGCGATGTTAAACACAATAGGGGTGTAGACTCGAAAAATATTATTACTCCTGAAGAAAAAAGGCAAAAAAATATTATGCCTAGTCACGAAAATCACATTCGGATATCTCAAAGAATAACGAAGCTACGACCTTTTTAATATTGCTTGTTAGAGAGAAAACGCAAACAGTGTGTGACGTCACAGGCTGCGTCGACGGCGGCGCCGCACACGACGGGGCGCGGCACGTTGCCGTCTATTAGTGACGTCACAAACTGCAACCGTCATCGTTTCATCGAAAAAGGGACAGAACATACCCCTTCTTAAAACTTTGGACACTTATAACTTCGTGATTGTTTAACCTCTTGCGTTGTTTTTTTCTCCATTTGATTACATTTGTAATCTTTTTTCGAGAAAATATGACATTATTGATTATTTAATTTAGTGTCTACACCCCTATTATTGATTGCTCATCAAACATCAGATGTGCAAGTTGCGGAAAATTTACTAAATTATGAGAATGTTCTCTGAAATTTTAGGAAAATTTAACAAGAATTTAAGAAAAAACCCATTTTCGGAAATACCTATAGGTCGTTTTGAGATATTACAAACATCTTTTCGTTGAGAAAGTTTCTCGATTTTGGTAATTTTCCGTTGGAACATCACCATCAGTAAACGAAGGTAGTTTACAGGAGAATAGTTAGAATAGAAGTGTTTCGAGGCTAGATGCGTACCAACTGGTATCTCAGTTTAAACTCAATCTTAATTCATCTGTATCAATTTCAAATGCCAAGAAGTACAGATTACAGCTTTTGGCTAATATAACTCTTAGCATACGATGGGTTCGTCTTATGCTTTTGTGTTAGCTCCGCGCCAAGCATTTGAGAGATGTGAGCATAAAGTTTTAAATCTCAATGTCGGCTTTTGATTAGTAGTTTTGACATCGCATGCAAAGGGGTTAGTTATCACACGCACCAAACTTCGATGGAAACGGTATACTCGACGAATTATTGAATAATTAGCACAATTAAGATAGTCGTCTATACTCGCTCTTTAATGTCCAAAAACTGGACATCTCGCGTGATGTATGCTAAAGTCATAGTAGTTATGAATAAATTAATGCACTTTACGATAGAAGCAGGCTGCGTTACACAGCAATAATAGAAACCAACATAAGCGGTTTTTTCGGCGGGATTTAATTGCAATAAACCCAAGCACCTTCTGAGATGAATGCATATACAATTTGTTACATTAAATAATGTACCATCGCCAACACAGCTGACTGACCATCCGTGCACTTTATGTGCATTGTAATAAGGTTCAAAATAAATACAGGATGGTCAGTTAACAGTGTTCGCGTTTGTACATGACCATTAAATAAAGCTTAGATTTTTGCCACCGAACTATGACGTGGTCGAAATTAGATGTGGACACTAAAATTAGACCATCCTTTCATCGTCAAATGGAACAGTTGAGCTATTTTTCACAAAAAATAACAAGCTAAGGCGCATGACTAGTTTAGGGAATGATTTTAAAGCTAAGTGTTTTAATTTTGGTTTATTTTTGTTTTCAGTTAATTTGGTACACAGTGGATCGGTGTGTAGTTAAGAAAAACATTTTTACCTAATGATCTTACTTACCTCAACTACAGTATTGAAATGTATTGCTTGTTTTATTTTGATTTGTTTTATATTAATTTGCAATAAATAGTTTTACTTCAGGTATAGTTTCTTTTTTCCCCTCAAAGTTTAAGAATCTGCGTGAAAAAAGGTAATTTTTACTGTTTAAATATTTTATTCGTGTGATTCAAACAATTGCACCATTCCCTGCTTTGCTCTTCAAATTAGATTTCAAATCTGTCTGTCTCTGCGATGTTTATATTGCATCAATGTTTTCGATTTCTATTTCTTATAGCTTTTCTCTCTACAACAACACAGACTACGAGAGTACCTTGATTCAATATCGCAAATTCGCAATTTGTAATTTTTTACAAAAACATGCATCTTCTGATGTTTTTTGCTTACGTGCATTTTATGAATCGTTTTTGCACGTTATTTATCTTTTCTTTTCAGCTTATTTATTAACTTAAACGGAGTCCTAATTAACAATTTTGTATTACTAACTTACTGCTGATACATACCAACCGTCTTCAACAACGCCGCAGTAGAATGTCGTTCAGGATTTACACTCATTTCTAAAGCGTATATTCTCAGCTACTTTTTACTGACAGGATTGCCGACGACGCATATATCCGCACCGCAGGTTCAACGCAAACGACTGATATATGCGTCTTTGAGTCCACCGCGATTGCAACATTCTTGCATTGACATAAATTTAACTTCGCACTAAAGGTCTTGCTGACTTGACGTGTGGTTGACAACGTTTCTCTTAGACAGAGCGTTGAAAAGGTTTCCTGGTCAGGCTAATTATAGATACACGAATAATTGCATTCGATTTACATAAAAATACATGGATGATTCATATTTTTTGAAGTCGGGTGGAATATGGCGTGCACTTCTCAATTTTGTATTATGTGATAATTTAACGTTACACCCTGCCAAGCCCGAGAATTCTATATTATTAACCTTACTTAATAGTTTTAGTTAGCGAGTTACTTAGTAACATTACGTATAATTTGTATGATTTCCACGAGATTTTGACTGCTACGTACTGCTTTAGCACTGGCAGATGTATGCACAATTAGATGATGTGCCGACGCTCGTATGGGGCATGGCACGGTGTAACGTGAGTTAATTCGTGCACTGTAATCAACAGCACCGCCTCCATCCGAAAACGACAGGGAGTTGCCTTGATAATGTTAAACTCTTGTCAAATGCTCGCTCCGCGCGGGGCTATAAAGTGTAAGGCACCTCTGTTGCGCTCTCTGTCGCACCTAACATTGCAGTGAGGTGTGACAGAGATGGCCTGTTCCCATATTTGAATACTCGTCGCGCAGCGAGCGTTGGATAAGAGACTAGTTCAGGAATGATAACTCGTCCAAGCTGATGGTTACACACGGTGAATTTTTGCAAAGCAATTTTGTAAGCTTGTTTTAGGGCGGGTTGCACCGACTTACGATTACAGACCGATCAACGTTAAACATGGCGCTGACAGCTGTCAGTCCGTAGAAACTTGTCAAACGTTCCACACATTCAGATTTTAACGAACACCGCTTACGATTACAGACGGTTTGGTGCAACTAACCCTTAAGCTCGATGAAGAGCTCTCTAGAGCTGTTACAACGGACTGTTTTCTAGGCCGAAGGCAGCGTCGATAGCCGAGCCGCCCGTGATCACGGGGTCGTTGCAGCTGCTCCAAGACGTCAGCCCTACCAAGCCGTTACGCCGTAAGGTAATCACGATTGATCCTCGAGCCTATCAATTTGTCACAAGAACTTCCTTCAAAGCGAATTAATTGAATGTTTGCTGTCTCTTTCAAGTTACGAAGTAAACAAATATCTGGGTGTTGAGCAACTGCCATGCTCGTGTGCGAAGAACCCAAGATATGCTTGAAGTTTCACTATACAAGATGCCGATAATGGAGAATGAAAAGCGGGCCCTGAGAGCATATTTGGCTTTTGCCCCTTATTCCAATGCACGGCTAATAATGTATGACATATCTTTTAAAAAGGTACATAAATGAATAAAAATAAATCGGGCTATATACATACCTCGCTATATTTTCTTGTTGATCGATGGGACCGCTAATTAGCAGGATCGCCGTAGGTACAGTCGTAAATGGGTGTTGTAAAAAACATTTACGTCACACCTGGCCATAATGCGAGTTTTACTGCACGCTGCGCGTACGGGAAAACTCGCATTGTGGCCAGGTGAAGACGTAAAATTTTGTACTCAACACGGGCGGTAATTCGTAAAGCCCCAGAGCGCATATTTATGACCCTCACCTTCGGTTCGGGCCACAAACACCTGCGATCTGGGGCATTCACGAATTCACCGCCCTAGTTACGTAATATACTAATTAACAGTAGATAGGGAGTTTGAACGTGGTAGAGTATTACGGGTGTAGGCTCGAAAATTATATATATTCCAAAAGAAAGAAGGCAAAAAATATGCATTATGACGAAGATCCCATTCAGATATCTCAAAGAATTACAAAGCTATATACAACCGTTTTCATATTGCTTGTTGGAGAGAGAAAACGCAAACAGTGTGTGACGTCACAATATGCGCGGCTGCTGCAAAGCGATGTCGATGGCGACGCGCCGAACACGATGGGGCACGGCACGTTGCCGTCATCTATTAGTGACGTCACAAGATGCGAACCTTATCGTTTCATATGAAGTTGCGCTTTGCGAAAAAGAGACAGAACATACCGCTTCTTAAAACTTTTGACACTTATTACTTCGTGATTATTTAACCTCTTGCGTTGATTTTTAATCCTTTTTCGACAAAATTGATAATTTTATTTAGTGGCTACACCCCTATTCTGATGTCTCCAGGAGGCGGCCCCGGGAGCCCCGCTGTCCCTGCTGGGCGTGCGCGGGCTCCGCGACGAGCCGCTGCACCGCTCGGCGCACTGCATCCCGCATCCCACGCAGCACCGCCCGCTCGTCAACCCCACGCTGCAGGTGGGTGGAGAGGCGTCTTTACCTGTGGAGCTGGGTTTGCGTTGCACACGGGCGCAGCGGTCTTAGGGGGCGCTAGAGTAATGTATGGATCAGCTTTTTTTATATCCCGCTAGCCAGGAGAGGTTTGACGGAATTTCGCTGAAATTAATATGGAGTCCTGACATGCTAAAGAGGTTATAAAAAACGTTCGTTACTGTCACAAAAACCATTACCTGTAAATTTTTACTCCTTTGAGCTTGTCCAGTCAGCGTCATGTACTTAGAAGCTTAGAAGCAGCCAGAGTAGCCAAATATTTCGTAACACATCCTTATTCTTACAGTAATGAAGACGTGTACCGAAATATTTGGCTGCTACTATATGACTGTCCATATGTTACGTCATCGTTATTTGTGGATTTTTGACTCCCTCCCTACCATCATACTGTTAATTCCTTGAATGACGTCCCCGCCTTATAAAATTACTACCGTCATCCAATGGTCAGAGCCCCTCCCCTTTTTTTTTGATATGACGTATTATATGGACAGGCTCTTTTTACTACAGCCACAATTTGTATTTGACGGCAGTAGTGGCAAGAAAAAAATACAAATACAAATGTTTATTTTCATTTAACAAATAGGGTTCAGTTTACAGTAAGGTTTGAGGTCTCCTAGTAGGTATAAAAATACCTGTATCAGGAGATCTCGCTCTTCCAAAAATAGTACATAATAAAAACCTATAGTTAAATTTGTTGTAAAAGTGGCAAGCAAACAGGTTGTGTTTTCTATATTAACGAGCTGAGCAGTAATAGTGTTTGTCGTCCATAAATGTACGACAAACACAATGTGTGTGATCTTATTTTTTCTTGCATCGTCTCCAAAAGGTTGTCTGAAAGAGATCGCTTTTTAGCGATAAGACCGCCTGTTGTCTACCATTGTTTATGTTTAACTTACCTCTTTTTTATTTTTTACTATGTCTGGTGAGCAATAAAGAATATTTGTATTGTATTGTATTCTCACCGAACGGGCCGGGCCGGAGCGCATTCTATTACATGCAAAGGAATTTGAACCGTCTATACAGCAGATGCAATTCATATTTGATTACAATCCCCACCGACCGCTTCGGTAGGTGTCGCCTTGCAGTGGATGCACGATGCATTCAAATATGAAATGTACATAGTTACGTTAGAATTCCTTTACATGTAATAGAATGCGCTCCAGCCCGGCCCGTTCGGAGAGAATCGTACATTATGCCTTGATCACACGTACCGAGCAAACGGGCGAGACAGTATTCCGCCTAGTAGATAGAAAGGGAGCCGAGCTACTGTCTCGCCGCTTTAACGCCGAGTAGCACTGTCTCGGCGTTTTGCTCGGTACGTGTGATCAAGGCATTAGACAGTGTTTTCCGAATCGTCAGGAGCTGAGCGGCAGCGTGAGCGCAGGCGGGTCGGAGCCGGACTTGAACGCGGTGCCGTCCACCGCGCCATCTATCGAGGCGAGCGCCACGTTAAGTGAGGATGACAAGCCCAAGGATAAAGGCAGTGAGTCACCTATACTTTCACTGTATTGGACAGTTAAGGGGGTGAATTGGAAATTATCGCGTGCTTTGAAACGCCGTTCCGACTAGTATATAAAAAACAATAAGGTCTGACTTTCAGATATATGATTATCTTGACTATGTGATGGTTTATCTGATTCAATCAAATCTAAAATTTACTCCATAGAAAATAAAACGTTTGGTCTTTATTTTCCTTTTTTTACTCGGCCTACTCAAACAAGACATTATTTTACGACAGAATCAAGTTCATACTATAGTGTTTTACGAAGAGTATTGCATCTCTTTTTCTCCTGCGCGGAAGGCATAAGCGTGTCTCTGTGTTGGCGTGTCAGCGCCTTAACATAGCTGGTGTCGTCGCCGCCTACGCTCCGCACGGTCACATCACATGTAGGACAACATTACGAAGGCTCACAGTATTGAGCTGCTAATACAGTCTACCGTTAATGACTACTGAAGCCGGAGGTCCCGGGTTCGAATCCCGGTAAGGGAAGAACTATTTATGTGATGAGCATGAATATTTGTTCCTGAGTCATGGATGTTTCCTAATGTATAGTATTTATTTATCTCTATAAGTATATAGCCATCTCGTACCAATTACAAGCTTTCCATAGTTTAGGACTAGTTCGATTTGTGTAAGAATGTCCCCCAAATATTTATTTATTTATATTTGTGTTGCCAGTGATGACATATGGCACTGAAACGTGGTCGCTTACTATGGGCCTCATAAGAATAAGAATAAGAATTTATGTATTTAGCACACAACACGGAAAAAAAAGAAAATACAATAAAATAAAAAAATAAAAATCTGTTTATTTCACTGTTTTTTTTTAAAAAGCATACATTTTTCTTTACTACTAATCTTAAATTCTAAAGATTTTTTGAGTTAAGGAGTCTATAATTAATTATATTACTTATACAATTACAATTACATAACTTATAGGTTTATCTCTTCTCTCATTTTAAGCATGTGTTTTTTAATCATATTTCTAGCTTGTTTACATGTTCGGCCTTCTAATGAGCTTATTATATAATCAAAAAGGTAACCTTATATAATAATATGGAATAAGAAGGCTCAAAGTTACCCAAAGGGCAATGGAGAGGGCCATGTTGGGAGTTTCTCTGCGTGATCGCATCAGAAATGAAGCTATCCGTAGCAGAACCAAGGTAACCGACATAGCCCTCCGAATCGCTAAACTTAGCCCATTCAGGGCCCATGACGACACATATGCGTGAGACCGCCGTAGTCGCTTTCCGCTACATACGGGGAAAACCACGGGATCGGCTACGAGCGTAGCGTTTCTGGGCAATGGTTTGGGGGCAGGGCACATAACACGTAGAACCGATGGCCGTTGGGGCGGAAAGGTTCTCGAGTGATGATGATGATGATTTTTATTTAGGTCGGTCCCGCGCCAAGGCGCTGCTGGTGAAGCGCGTGCGGTCGGTGGCCGTGTTCTCGCTGGGGCTGCGCAAGGCGCGCGAGGCGGCCGCCGAGAAGCACGCGCCGCCCGGCGCGCCCGCGCTCACGCCCGACAAGTACGCCATGGTGAGTCACTCTTCCTCTCCCTCTCTCTCTCTCTATCTCTGTCTCTCTCTCTCTCTCTCTCTCTCTCTCTCTCTCTCTTATTTAACGGCGTTGGCAAACAAGCGTACGGCCTGTTGGTAAGCGGACACCGCAGCCTATAGACGCATGCAACTCCAAAGGAGTAACATGGGCGTTGCCGACCCTTGATATGTTCAACACATCGCATCGTCGGGAAGAGCTCCCGACCCTTGCTCACCTCCAGGAACACAACACTACTACAGAGCAAGTAGTAGTGTTATTAAGCGGGATGACATTTCGCTGTGCCCTACTCACCAAAAATCTTTCTCCCTCTTCTCCATCTCCTCTCACTCTATCTCTCCCCTCTTTTCTATCTCCTTCTTTCTCTCTCTCTCTCACTCTCTCTGTCCTGCGTGCCCATTCCTAAATTTTGTTCTCCACCTCGCATTGACACGCTTGTTATACCTGGTCACGCCAATATTTCATAGACCTTCCTGGATCCTCACGCAGGCATAGACAACACAATTCACTAAAATAGCACCGAAGAATTTCTACTTTACATGTCCCCAACCATGTCCAAGATGTCTCAGGATCGGGACGGATGGCGTAGTCGAAGGGAGGCGAGCATAGGCTCAGCATGTACAGGATGATGATAATGATATGCCCCTTTCTCAACAAGATCCTATCCGTCCGTTTTGCAGGGTCCCCCGGCCCCGATGCTCGGCGGAGAGCTCTCTCTCATCCCGATCGAGCAGCTCATACAAGTCGAAGACGTCAGGCGAAACACGTAGGCATTTACATGCAATTAAATGACCGGTGTGATGAATTACAACGAAACATGAAACATGCGGAGGAAGGTACTTAAATAACATTAGTATAGATCGTTCAATCGGCGAAAGAGCGCCCCAATAAGTTCATCCCGAGGGATTGATTGAGGAGCTCAAGCCCAAATCTTGACCAACTTTCTGGATCTGCCACTGAACCGATTCCAATCTACGCATAGGTAGACACTAGAAACTTGCAGGTACCCAATGAGAAGGAGCGGGGTGCTTCTTCGTCGGTTAAACCATCTAGAATTAGGTTAATTTATTGTTTTCGTTACTGGATGGGTAAATAGGTACTTGAAATTAGTTAAAAAACATCGAAGGAAACCTACATAGACGATACGAGAGATGAAATTTTGATATATTCAGCACACCAGTCATTTAATTTCCACAGTAATATACGTATTGTTTGACCTCCGCGAGAAACTGGTGTTTGTTGGAATATGTGTATGTTATTTATGTGCTGATGTCCCGAAAATAATAAAGTCTGTTGGAAGCGTTAGTTATTTGAATGAAGTGATAAATATTGTTGCCTGTCGGTCTGAATTATTTTGACCACTGTAAAAATGGCGACATTTCGATAAGGTTATAAAGCTCAGCACTAATAGCACAAGATCGCGAGTTAGACTATCCCTCTATTTCAAGTCATAACACTTAGAAAGAGACGAGTATTGTGCTCGCCGTGCAAGGAGCGAAGGTGTATTTATTTCACAATAATAATAGGGTGAGTTGCACCAAACCGTCTGTAATCGTAAGCGGTGTTCGTTAAAATCTGAATGTATCGAACGTTTGACAAGTTTCTATGGACTGACAGCTGTCAGCGCCATATTTAACGTTGATCGGTCTGTAATCGTAAGTCGGTGCAACCCGCCCTTACTATTACTATTGAGGCTCCAGTATAAGTTTTACCGCAACAAAACGTTACGACCGCGTTTGCGTTTAGCTGTCAAATCTCATACAAATTGAGGGTAAAACGCAAACGCGATCGTAAAGTTTTATTTCGGTAAACTTATACTAGGGCCTTTTATGTCAAAAAGTTAGTGATTGGCAGTAACTAAGGTTGTAAATTATTTTTGGGACACTAGTATTTTTAATATTAATTTAAATTACATTAAACCTTCAATTTAATTAAGCATGAGAACTACCTTGTTCAATGTTACCAGATATCAAAAGAGTATACGCAATAATTCCGTTCTTAGCAATTTTAATTCGTATTTTAGCGCTTTTAACACTATTAAATGTGTAAATTACAAAGTGTCCTGCAGTAGCAACACCGCAACCATAGATAGTATGAAAATAGACTATTATAGAGTAATTGATTAGACTTTTGTATGTAATGTCGATTAGGGGATGCTATGGAACCAATGAAAATTCTTAATTTGTTTTATTATTTAGTGTTGGCAGTAAACAAACAACACGTCTGGTGCGTTACTCATTCAATTTATTTCTGTTATATTCAAAGCAATTGGTACACAATTGACCGTTGGTGTAATAACATACATTAAGGCCCCATGCCCACTGCGTTTTTTTCACGCGCCGTCGACGCGCTTTGCCCACTATCTAGCGGACGGTAGTAGAGGAACGCGCGACGACGGCGCGTGAAAAAAACGCAGTCTGCAGTGGCCCTAAGAGCTTTACACAAGGTTACTTTTTGCAAACGCGATACAGTATCGATACAGCACGGCTATCACAAAACGGCCCGCGGACTTAGTCTAGACATAGACGTCTCTTTTTAAGCGTATTAGAAAAAGACGGATAGTCTATCTCGTCGAGTTTATATCGCTGCAAAAATTCGCCGTGTCTAACCGCCGTATTAACAACTTGGATAATCATAAAGACCAAAATATTGTTTTGGCTCTGTTGGTTGGTCTTTTCAACTATTTATTTTTATATTAGAGAACGACCAGGCCCCTATTTCACAAACTTGACAATTGTCACCTGACAACGACAATTCTCCGTACATTGCTGATTCCACAAGTAATCTAGTAACCCCCTTAACTTCTAGGACAAGCAATGTATGGCGAATTGTCAGTGTCAGCTTGTCAGCCCCCCTAGCAGGCTAAGTGTTATGTCCGACATAAAGCATTCGTCCCATTCTGGCAAATATGCGAGTGCATCAGTGCAATAGGGACTAATGCTTTCTGTCAGCCATAAAACTAAGCGTGTTAGGGGGGCAGGTGACAATTGTCAAGGTGGTGAAATAGGGGCGTGGTTATAAGAAACAAATCCCCTTGGACTACCAACACTAACCCCCTTTTCATAAACCTCTGTTGACTAAAATGTTTAAGACCGTTTCTCACAAAAAGATAAATACAAACTACTTTTAATGGCATGTAAGATTAAATAAATTTGATGAAGGTTTATGCACAAGGATTTTCCGAACAGCTGGAAAAGAAGATTTACAGTTTTTGCTGATAAGAGCGTATTCTTCGTTTATATATGAGGAACATAAATATGAATCTAATTTATAGGTACTTAAAATTACATCTATGTTTTTGAAACATTAATTTGTAAAATATCAAATTATCGAGATTCTTCGATATACGTGATAAAGCAAGTGTCATTTTCGAGGCGTTTATTACCATTTTGAATGTATTTTTCAATGTTAACATGTGTTCGTTGCAATCGTTGTCTCGCATTCGTTTAACAGAAGCAATCATATTGACAATAAATTGTGTTTGTTAATTTGTGTGAATGTCTGGCACTTCCTACACAGCTAGTCACTTGTTGTTAGCATAGTTGATTAGTTAACATTCAACACTTAATACACAGATATTATATATACCAAATTCAAGGCGCTCAAGATAATCTATCCCTCTCTTTCTAATTGAAACGCTTCGAAAAAGATGGGTGGTTTTTTCGCAGATGGTTTTGTGATAGCCTCGCTGAAGTACTGTATATCCGAAATATTATGTTGACAATGAAAGATTTCTCTCCTATGACCCCTCTGCACCTTTCGAAAGCTGTTTCTACACAACGCTGCATCGTTTGATGTTGCAGGCCCAATATATATGTCAGCGAATACCGACCTGAGGAACATTACCCATCTCTCTCTTACGCCTTACTCTGTCATCTTAAAGAAAGAGTAAATAGGGTGTGTAACTATAGGTATAAATATAAATAATACACGGTGTTTTTTAACCGTTTTAGAGCCGAAGCCCAGTTAATGTAAGTATACCTACATTACAAAGAAGTTAAAAAAGTTTTTTAAAAGTATTAATATTGTTTTTTTTATTAATTTTAATCATCCAGCCGAGTGACCGCAGTTACCCCTAGCCGCCATATTATGTAGAGGTACGAACTCTAACCGGGTGAATGAACTTCGCACCGCGCGCCATATAGGATTTTTCAAACGTAGTTACGTTTTATTACAAAAAACTTAAAAAAAAAATTTACGAAAGATTGGTACGTTTTGGATAGTTTAAGTGGGCTTTGGCTCTAAGACGGTTAAAAAAACACGTATGTTTTCATTTAATATAGTAAGTTTTGTCAAATGAACGTTATTGCCACTAATATTATTTCGAAAATGTTCGTTACGCACCTTACTATTTACTCTGATCGACTCGATTATCGAAGCTACTCGCTGCTGTTCAAATTTGGGGGGTTACGTATTTGCGCGCGTTATTCGCTTTTTTGTATTGTGAGACTCTGTGTATTAAGTGATTGAATTATTAAGCCACAAATTATTGTATAATCGCGAATTGTTATAGGTTAGGTAACTGGCCAATAGTAAATTGGCATAGACTAGCGAAGGCAGCTCTTTCACTTTTCCCACATGGCAACACCCGGTTATGTTTCTACTTGCTCAATAAAAAATAAACAAACGCTGTCAATTAAAGGATGTTGATATTTCGGTTTTAACTTACTCATAATAATTTTAGGGATGTAATCTGGTCTTATTGTAATGTTAGATATGACGAAAGCGTTTAAAAGCTAAACTCTGAAATGTACAGCTGCAAAAGCAACTTTATGTGGTAGAAAATAAAGCTACGTTTCCACAAGTTAAAGGTTTAAATGTGATAGAAGGAAGCGGAGTTCGCTTTTAAACGTTATATTGCTTATTTTTACCATAATACTGTACTAGTTTAGTTAAGATAAGCTAATATGATATACATCTTGAGAGAATCATTGTTAACTTATAGTTTTTCGTGTATGAACTGTGCTATGTAGCATTAAGGCGCAGTCAGGCGGTCCTACGTGGTAGACTGCAATCCTGCAAGCTATAAGGTACCTATATAAAACAAATCTTTTATATCTATCTGGCTCTCAGGACGATTCCACTGCGCCACGGAGGGTCGTTTTCGTTAGGTTCGCTTTTAAATCGGGAACTAAATACTTACTACCAAAACGTCAATTTGGGGCAAGGAAAATGTGGTCGCTTTACAAGAATATTCTGTAATGAAATGACTATATAAATAATAACTAGAGATGCGTTGAAACTCCAATGCGGTTCGCGATTAGAATTCTGAGGCCCTACCGCGAAACGAAAACAAAGTTCGTTTGTGTATCTCCCTCTCTATCGCACTCGATAGTTCGTGTGACAAAGACGGAGATACACGAACGAAGTTCGTTTTCGTTTCGCGGTAGGCCCACTGTCCTGCACAGTTTAAAAATCAAAGTGTATACACGGATTACGGAAGAGAAATAATAGGCAACTTAAAAATCAAGCCGTAATACGTTTTAAAAGTATACTTAGGGTGAGTTGCACCAAACCGTCTGTAATCGTAAGCGGTGTTCGTTAAATTCTGAATGTATGGAACGTTTGACAAGTTTCTATGGACTGACAGCTGTCAGCGCCATATTTAACGTTGATCGGTCTGTAATCGTAAGTCGGTGCAACACGCCCTTAGAATTCTAATATATCTCTTCAGTCGCGTTTAGCTAAGGTCTTCATTAATCATCAGAGCTAATTTTCGTAGAGGCCATAAGAACAGTTTCTATTATGTAACGTGAAATGTTGTAATTAAGTTTACTTAAGTGGTTTTTTATGGGAAAAAAACAATCTATTTCTTATATTAAGTACGCAAATACCATTGTTGGTGGAGCTCATATAAAAAAAAAACGTTTATCCTCTAGCCGCTCACCATACAAGAACAGTTTATAATGTAATTTGAATCAAGCGATCTATTATAAGTTTCAGAGTTGTGTTAATGCTACAATTACGCATTTTGATAGAACGGGATAGCAATAATTTACTTTTGTCTCGTTCTAACACACCTAATCTAGAGGTTAACACTGCGTCCATACAGTCCGACCCGAATCGCTTCATTCCTATCGTTAGCTCTGTGTTGTAGTATTAAATATTCGTTGTTAATTATTTTTTATACGGAATATTGATAAACGTTGCATTTTGTGTAGATTTTAAATTATAAGTTTGCAAAATATACCTATGGTTGTTTTATTTTTACTGTGGCACCGGCGTTTCTAGATCCTTTTGCTTTACCGACGGTATTCTATTCGTTCGGGTGCTGTACTTGTCAAAGAGAATACGTTTCTATCTAAAATTTAATTTTTGGCACATGTTTTTTTTGCCAACGGTACCGGTACTTTGCTGTATACAACTAGTAGAACGCAGTGGTTATATTCTCTTTGCCAGCTAGTTCAACCTTGGAATAAGGATTCAACTATTCGTTGACACGATTCGAACGACCCGAAAAACAACGACACTGCAACACGGTGTATAATGGGGTGTATACATGTCATTATTTGTCAGCCCCAAATACAAACAAAACATAAAGTCAAGGAACCAAACGCTAACATAAAAGAAAACCTAAAACTATTTGCAAAACTACTAGCTAACTTAAAACTAACATAAAAACACGCCGCTGGGCGCGCGACCGGCACCACACCATACGTACGGTGACCGATAACGCGCCCTGCGTTACGTAGGCCACGCCCCTCGCCCCGCTTCGGCCGCCCGCCATTGCGGCAGCACGAGACGAAGCGCGTGAGCGCGAGCCGTAGGCGAGTCGGCATATAGCCGCCCGACCTTGACACTTGTCAATGTGCTAGCGTGCAGCGTGCTATATGGATAGCGCAACATGCTTCCAGACAAAAGGAGCCGCTTCTCGGGCCGATATCAGCCAGACGGCATGCCGGCCGACACGTGATTCGGCCCGTGTGGATACGTGTCGGAAGCACGGTGGCCAACCAAATCAAGGTACCAGATTTTTTGTGACCTCGCTTGGCTATCCGCCAATATCGGCTTGGGTAGCGTAGCCCTCATGGCTTGAGTAGAGTCTGGCAAGCAAGTCGTGTCCCTGGAAAATGGCAACAAATTATAAAAATACGCATGCTGGTAAGTGGCTGGTAACACAAATGTATGGCGGATTAATGACTTGGGCAATCCACATTGCGTGATTTGTCAGCCCCAATTCATCAGAATCAAATGCTATCGTCTGGATCACGTCTGGATGCATGTTCCAACCGTCAAACGAGTTGTCCGGACTAATTGCATGAAAATCACAATTTGGACCATGGAATTTGCACGATCTGCCATGTTTTTTTTTCTCACAAGTTTTATTCAAATAAATTTAAATGACAATTAAAAAAATTATACTAAAGAATATTGTATTCATATTTTACACTGTAATTTTGTTTTTTTTAAACCGGTGTTTTGCAACTATTTTTTCATTTAGTGTGGCCAGTTAACAGTAAGAAAGCGAAAAACATGTGGAGGGCCCCTTATAGTCAACAGAAAAGGGAACCAATAATGCACGGCCAAATAATGTACAGCCTGATAATCCGCGTCCACTTTTTGTGGACTCGGATTATTGGGTCGTGCATTATCAGCCCGGACAAAAGTGGCTTCCAATTATTGCCCCGGACCAAGTTTGCTCAAGGTGATAATGCACGGCCCAATAATGTACAGCCTGATAATCCACGTACAGTATGGACGCGGATTATTGGGCTGTACATTATTTGGCCGTGCATTATCATGGCTGTACATTAACCGGCACCAACAGAAAATATACATTTACTCTTTCTTTACTCTTTACTCTATCTGTGGCATTTTCAATGGAGAAAATGGCGGTTGTTGTATAGTAAAAATGTATCAAATGATTTGCTTTCATTGACCGCATTTTATTACCATTTTTATCTAGAATAAAATAAAGTATTTCTCCATGTTTTCAAGCTATAATCAGCTTGTCTGATTCGGCCGAGACTTACTTGTCAAGTAGTCATAGCTCTATGCCATAACGCGGTTTTCGGCGGCGTTTGTTAGTGAAATTTATTGATAAGTGTGCAAATGTTTAAATACCTGTGTAGTGAACATGCCTTAATGTGTCCAGAGATCCGGGTGTGGGTGTCCTTTGATAGGACTCTAGGATTCCTGTAGTTTGTAAATAAGTTAGTGATGAACTCTTTCTACAATGGGTGAATCGGAAGAATTTAATCCCCTAACCTTTGAAAAGAAGCTCATGCAGTTAAAAGATACCCAGGAGAGTATCCAAGGGTTGTCCTCGTGGTGCCTAAAGCAGAGAGCGCATCATAAGAAAATAGTGGCAAGCTGGTTGAATGTCCTGAAGCGTGTGAAGGTGGAACAGAGGCTAGTGCTCTTCTATCTGGCAAACGATGTCATTCAGTACAGCAAGAGGAAAAACTATGAATTCGTTGAGAGCTGGGGCCTGAATTTACAGAAAGCTACACCACTTGTTAGGTTAGTTTGTTTACATATTTTTCTTACTCAAGAGACATTTCACTTGTCTTGTGTTTAACTCTGAAATGGGAAGACCTATTTCAAGGTTTCTTATTTTTTACGTCTAAGAATCCAAGAAATGGTCTTTTAAACCAAGAGGTATTGAAACAACACTTAATATTACAAGCATTTCTAAAGTGTGTTCTGATTTTTTGAATGTGACTTGTTTGTGTAGTTGCCTTTAAATTCTGTGTGTATATGTTATCTTTGTTCTGTGACAGAGAAGAGAAAGTGAGGCAAAAAATTCTTCGGATATTCAAAATCTGGGAGCAGAGATCTGTGTATGATGATGAGTTCCTCTCGGATCTGACGGGGCTATTGAGTGCTGGCTCTGTTAAAAAGACTGATGACGAGGCTTTGGATTTTCAAGTGAGTACACTTTTAAATGGATTGGCTGGACTGTAAAGAAACTGCATTCAAATTTACAATCTCACAGACTTTCTACTCACAATTTTAGTATAGATTAACTCAACAATAAAGTTTATGGTAGGAACTTGTTTAGATTGATCCTGACAAAATTGTAAATTTTATCAGGATAATATTTGTGTTTGTTACTCAATCATGCTGATATAATTATCGTGAAATTTGGACCATAAATACTTTTGAACATAAACTTAAACTATCTCAACAATCATTCCATGAGAGGATAAAACTGCGGGTGGAATGGAAGTTGTTTTGGTAATTCGTGCACACAAAGTCACTGGCCAATGCAAGTCTTGTTATACATAATTTAGAAATTGTCTATTATTATAACTTACTTTTTTTATGAAACACTTAGCTTCAAGCGTGGCTTCACCTGCATAGTGCAAAGAATGCTGGCAAACCCGCAGGATAAAATTATAGCCCATAACATCAAGGAAGTCCTAAACACACAGCTTATAGAATTTTCGGAATTGGATAAGCAGCTCCGAAGATTACCCAAAACATGCCAACTTATAAAGTTATGGTCTCGCAGACTTTCCTCTATATAATATTAGTATAGCTATTTTTCTTGTTTCAGCCACAACAATTAGTGAATAAAATAAAGCAATGTTCAGTATTGGAGGCAGATACAGACTTGCGGTTGAAATATATACATGACAGTCACTTGCAGCTGTCCGATACTGATGCCTTGTGTGCTAGGCTTAAGGGTGAGTATGCAATGGCAGAGTTGGCTAGGAAGTTATTTGAATAGGTTTCTTATTAGAAACTGCAATGGGATCCCAATTCATCTTTAGTTGAAGTTGCTGCAGGTAGCTGAAAGCAGATCATAATTACCTATTAGATTATTAAAAGTTAAGAATTTTATTGTCTCATTACTTGATTACTTTGTTTCATCTATATTTTTTGCAATTCAAAGTCTTAATTAATGCCCAATTTTTGCTTGATATATAATACCTATAATTGTTTTATTTTCCAACAGAAACAATTTCAGACAAAAACAACAAAGAGGATGTTGAAAAGGAGTTGAATGAGAGTGTAGGATGTGTAGAGAGGTACTCCCAGGCACTGCAAAGGGAGATTGTTGCTCGGGAAGCTCTTTTGGCACTGTTGTCCTCCGCCAACCAATACTATTCAACGCAACGGGGAGAAGTCAAAGTGGTTGCTTATGTGAGTCCCTGCTAAGTGTTTTCAAGTAATATAAAGCTAGTAGTTTTAACTCAACAAAAATGAAAGTGAATATGATCTGAAAGATATTAACCTTTTGACAGCCACAGTCTGCTGTGGCCGACAACGGAAAATCGTGCCCACGACGCCCGCGTCGTCTATAGACGACAAATTTTCAATGATCAAAAACACGATAGTTCAAACGGCTACAAGTGTTTTTTAATGCCTGTTGATTTTGAGCATTTCGTTATTTTTTTTGCTGTGGCGTCTGGGGCACGATTGTCCGACGACAAGCTCGGCGGTCAAAAGGTTAACAGCCTTATTAACTTGGCTCATGGTTAGGTTACACTACATAATTCCAAAGTCATTTATCCGAAAACATTGGAACCATGTTCCACTGCTAGAGGTTTTTGATTTTTCAGGACATATATAATACTAACCTAACCTATTTATGTATTTAAAATTGAGGAACTTTGACTTGATGTTCTTAAACTGCTGGTTCGAGTTTAATGTAACTTAATTAACTAAATTAATAATAATATATACATACATACATATATAATCACGCCTCTTTCCCAGAGGGGTAGGCAGAGATTAGAAATATATCTAGCTATGTATGTATGCTTCTAGTTTTTTTCCACAACCAAGTTACAGGGTGGTTGATTTATGGCCCAAACAACTTTGAGAAAAGGAGGGTACCATGCGTTTTTTTGCTTATTTACTCAACGTGTCGGGGGCACTGCTGTGCCCCTAGATAACAATGTGATTGTAAATTACCATAAGAACATAAAAACATTACAAACATTGAATAAATGTCAAGATCGATTGTTTATGATGCCTGGCGAAAAATAATTGGTTTATTTCTAAATCCAACTAATATTATAAATGCGAAAGTTTGGATGGTTGGATGTGTGTTACTAAATCACTCAAAAACGGATAAACAGGAAGTCCGAATGAAGTCGCGGGCAAAATCTAGTTTCATTATATATCAAATAGTCGGTAACCACTCCCAATACACCTACGTCTCATGACAACATGATAAAATGCATGGCAGCAGGTCGAGAACATTGCGCTCAAGCAAGAGAAAAAAAAGAATTGGTTGAAACTTTGAAAGTCCTTCACTTCCGGTCAATATTTTTATGGGTAGAATTACTTCATGTGACAACAGTACGAGACACGTGGCATCATTTAGCCCTTTAATCGTACAGAGAATAAACATAAGGTTGTCAGTCCTGAAATGGCCGGAAGTACTTGGCAGACGGTGCCAAAGGTGGCAACTAAAGGATTTTCAAACTTTCGGCCTATTTTTTTTTAACCTTATCCAGGCAGAGGCGTTACATCGACCACATACGGGCTGTCAATCATGTATCTTAACCAGCCTGGAAAAGGGTTACGTTTTCTCTTGCCCGGTATAACGTTCTCGACCTGTTCCCATGCATTTTATCATGTTGTCATGATACATAGGTGTATTGGGAGTGGGCTTACGGATTAAAAGCAATGCGATTTGAAGTAGGTACGAGTAGGTATTCAACAGTTATAAACAAAGTGTTAAGAGCAGGATTTGACTACTAGGTCTAATGAGCAAATCTAAATTATATCTGAATGACAACCCGTATTCGTCTGCACAGGCGTACAAGAACTTCGGTGCCCGCGTGCGAGCCCTTAAACGGAAGCTAGACGACCTAACACCAACTCTGCCGAGTGCGGCGCCGTCACCTCCGCAGCGGGACGAAGATGTGCCCTCGCCGGGCCCTGACGAGGACCTGGACCTGCCCAACCTGGGCGACGGAGATGACGATGGTAACTACGACATCCTACCCCTACACGGCTATCATGCGACGGCGCGCGAGCTCTCTCGATTTTTCTCGCACTATGCGTCTCTTTCTTATTAGAACAAGAGATATAGTGCGAGAAAAATCGTGAGTATGTCGCGGCCGTCGCACGATAAGACGTGCTGGTTCTATAAAGATCCTATAAATCTTATGTTTTTAGTAATGCCAAATAATTAGTTACGAGCCCAGTAGGTATTCAAATTTAAACTTTATTGAGACATGTTGAAATTATGCCAATAATTGCACGGTTCTAATCACGTATTAAATGTCACTACAGGCGACATGTTTCGGACTCTTCGGGAGTCCTTCTTCAACTAAAGTCGCCGTCAATGGAATTTGCTAACTATGTAAACAAACCGCCATAGTGAAAGACAAATTCAATATGGCGGTTTGTTTACATAGTTAGCAAATTCCATTGACGGCCACTTTAAGTGAGTTGAACCGTGTAATTAGTAGCATTACGAGAACAGTATTCCTTTGCATGGTAGCGTGAGATGGGGGTGGGAATATAAATATGGCTCAAGGCTCAGGCTCATTTGCTCATTGGACCTGGGGCAAGCAACATCTGCTAGCACCTCCTGATGCCACGTGTCGAGGTTTTGTCTCTGTCACGATCCCCGAGCGTTTTCTCTAACAAGCAACATTAAAACGGTGATAGCTTCGTAATTTTTTGAGAATTTTTTTTTTCCTTCTTTCTTTTGAATTAATAATTAGTTTTGAGTCTACACCCTTATTCTGTGTCTGCTTGCGATCGCCTGTTACTGTTTGGACTAAATATTTAATGAAACATTTCTCTTCCAGTGTCATATAACATCGACAAAACGTTCAACACTTCGTTGTCAGCTGACGGGTCCTTGTACAACATGGGTCTGTCTTCGTTCCTGAATGCCGACAACGCGCTAGCGTTGTTCAACGAGTCTAGTCCTCCCAGTGCACCTAATGTTAACAGTGGTGAGTAATCATTATCATATAAATGTAAAAAATGCCATGATCGAAATTTCGCTAGAAGGCTTATAACGAGAACTGCAAAAGTTAGTTAAAGATCGATCTGCTTACCTAAGGTTTTCATGTTTGCTATCAATGATGTGATATAAAAAATTGCACACTAAAACTGAGTCAATTGCAACTTGCCTCAGTTTCGCGTCGTCAATGGAAGCATATAAACGCGTCTCAGCTGTCAGATTTGGTGGACATTTCAAAACACTGAATTTCGTATAGACAACGTAACCGACTTAAAAAAAAAGGAGGAGGTTTTGAGAACCTCCTCCTTCGGCTGTTTTTTTTATTATTTTCAATGAGCCGACTAGAAAAAAATTTTTTTTGTTCGTATGTATATACTTCCAGGTGGGTCCCATTTTTTTCAAAATTCAGTTAGATGATGGGATCCATGAGGAATTGAGGGGACTCCTCAATTTTATTAGGCAAACGTGTAGTGATTTTGATATTTTCTGTTATAACTCGTGTATTTACATACGGAATCATAAATTTGGTGGCGAGGAATTCATGACGAAGACCACAGATGAGTAATCGAATTCCTCAATTATGTACTTAAAAGTGCAAAAGTACAACACAGGTTCTGATAAGATTCCGTTGAAATAGGAACTAATGAAGTGCCATTGGTGATGAGATGATCTTGGGGAATCGATGGAAGTCCTCAAATATTATCGGCCCACATACAGCGATTCGGTTTTTTTCTATAGTAATCAACGCTTTTGCTATCGGAAATCAGTTCCTGTGGTAAATTGTAAAAAAAAAATAGGAAATGTTCTCGTGGCTTGGCGGAGTACTAAATTGAAGTCGGTTCAAACTTTGTTTTTAAAGAAAATTATTTTAACCCCCAACGCAAAGAGAGGGGTGTTATAAGTTTAACGTGTCTGTGTGTCTGAGTAACTGTCTGTGGTATCGTAGCTCCCAACGGATGGACCGATTTGAATGGTTTTTTTTTTGTGTCAAAGACAATTTTATCCTGAGTGTTCTTAGCCATGTTTCACGAAAATCTGTTCAGCCGTTTTGAGATATCGGACTTTGAAATGAAAATGTCGGGGGTTTTTCATTATATTACATCATTGTTAGCCATAATAATCATTATTGTCCTATTATTTCAACGATGTTTCAGGAAAAAAACTCCTGTAAATGTGACTATTTAATACATGAGAGATGTGATTAGGTATCATCAATGTATAGCATTTTTTTTGTCCCAGTCGGACAATTATTAGAAAGAGAACGAATGCTTTATGTCGGCAGTGCTTTCCATGTGCAAATTTTCTTATCTTAGAAAGTAAATGTCATAATCGACAATTTTAATTAGTTTTCACGCACCTTATCATCCGCGGCGTAGTGGAAGCTAAAATAGCGACTATTTCTGATTGCAGCTAATAAAATTGAAGTGATCAATTCGCGGCCAAACGAGAATCAAGATTTCAATATCAATGACTTTTTGAAGACCTTGGTGCCCAGCGAGAATGCCGCTAATTCGGACAATAATTCTGGTACTTACACTATGTTTTCTAGTAAATGTGTGTACCGATAAAAATCCTCCGTTTTTGCTTATAATAGCACCATTTTTAGTAAATATTGCTCAATAGATTACTTGGACCATACTTGCATAACGGTCAATTGGATTCCAAATATTTGAGAAAAATAGTTCATATTGCACCAGCATGAATGTAAGACTTTAATGTAAAGTAAGAACTTTATAACTGTTAAATCCTAAGGTGTATATATTTTAGACCAGTGTTTTTCAACCTTAGGGTCCCGACCCCCTGGAAGGTCACTTAGCCCCTTGAAGGAGGTCGCAGCTACTCGCATGTTTACCCGACTGCGCGACATAAAGGAGGGTAATGTGTTTGCCAGTCTATGTATGTATGTATGTTTGTTCCCTTTTGGCACTCTTTAATCTTGCGGGTGTCACTGAAGACAAGACAGTACCTAATCAGAATTCAAAATGGCGGCCATCAGACGCCATTATAAAAAAAAAAGAAAATATAGTGACATGTCACGTGGGATATTGTTGAATAGGAATATTTCTTTAATATTTTTTTTAGTTTATAGTTTTTTTTAGTGCTACGGTAGCCTAGTGGTTCAGGCATGCGGCTGTCAAGCGGCGGTCGTGGGTTCGAATCCCGGCTCGTACCAATGAGTTTTTCAGAACTTATGTACGGAATATTTACCGTTAGCTTTTCGGTGAAGGAAAACATCGTGAGGAAACCGGTCTAATCCCAATAAGGTCTAGTTTTCCCTCTGGGTTGGAAGGTCAGATGGCAGTCGCTTTCGTAAAACTAGTGCCTATGCCAAATCTTGGGATTAGTTGTCAAAGCGGACCCCGGGAACCTTTAGGGGCATAACCGGGAATAACGCTAGAAGGATGATGATTTTTTTTAGTTTAAATAACCAGGAATATTACATTGTTCAATCAAATACAAGTCATAATTTAAGAAAATCGATGGTGGGGGTTTTTACTTAATTTTCTATACTAAGGATAAGGAAAGACTGAAAGGCTTGAAAAACACTGCTTTCGACTCATTGATGATACATTAGAATAGTTCCACACTGCAAGCGATTGTGATTCCTAACCCCCTAATCATAAGGTGCTTATCGCAGTGGCGAGCGGCACGATGTCTCAGAAGAGTCAGGATACGTTGCCCGGACTCGATCTACTGACGGACGGCGGACACCCGCCGCCACCTACCTCCTTCTATGGCAGCATATCTAACAATATTGGTAATTTTATATAGCTTAGTTAATTTATTAAAAATACTTATGGGTCAATCAATTATTCTAGTATGACAAGAGTTAAGAAAATGGTACAACATGGACTTCTACGCTGTTATCAGAATCCCTTGATCCCCCAGGGGAAAAATACTGTTAGGTTAGGTGGACTGTGACCCTAAGCGCGCGAGCCGAGCGATTGAAGCGAGCGTGACGCGGTAGCGTCCGTCGAAGCGCCATAACCGAACATTAACATTTTTTCCTAGTTGAATATAAAATAATTGCCGCTGGGTTCTCCTGGTTATTTGGGGTCAGGTGATTAACGTGGATATAGTGACTTCTACCGTGCTTAGAGTAACCCATGAAAACGGGTTAAAAATGTCAACAAGTCCTACATTCGGTGGATTTAAACTCGTAAAGAGCTATAGAAAAAAAATACTCGCTATTTTGTCATAAAATAAACTATGGTTCATTAGTGTATAAGAATTAGCAGTGTTAAATTGCAGCAAAGTGAGATTACGTGACTTGTTAAATATTATAATTATGGTTAAAATACCGATTTATTTGTATAGAGTAACTAACGTATTTGTTTAGTTTCAGATGATCCCGAGCCTTACCGACCCGAGGCGCCGAATCAATGGAATAGTAATTCCTGGAACATGGTCGTAAGTTGAACGCATGTACAACGTGTTATAAAAATAACGGAAAACCGTTTAAAGGTATAACAGTCAACGCGTTATTTTTTTTAACACGCTGTATAATGTTGTTTAAACATTTCTCGTTACGCTACCATATATGGTGATGATAATGTGGTATGAGGGAAAAGGGGACGACTGAACTGAAAACCAGCGCTGTACAGCTGACAGTATGCCCCTGTCACAGCACATGCTGAGTTCGTTCCTTTTGTCACACGAATAATCTTGTTAATTGTTTACCTTTATATCTATTTCGCTTATACTATTTGTGTGACAATAATCATTTTCTCTCTTTCTTTCTTCATATACAGGGTGACATTTTAATCAGTGTCCAAATTCAAGCATAAGATTCTTCAGCAAAATTATAAAATACGTTTTTATTTATTTTTATATTATTCAGTACAAAAAAAATAGTAATTGCTCCTTAAAGTTATCCCAAAAAAACCTTACCGCGCGGGCACCTCAGCGGGTAGTAAGGTTTGCGCACGGCACGCCTCCCCTCCCTCGGCCCCGCCCCGCTCCGCGCGGTACTGAATGCCCAGTAACGACGCTGTACGGATAATTCTTTTGGGATAGATAATTTATAATTAAAAAAATACCTACCAGTTTTTTTTAAAAATGGAATTTATTAGTGATACCAAATGCCTACAAGAAATTTGGACACTGATTAAAATGTCACCCTGTATATATGTCCAGTATGTTTGAATTTAGAAAATATGTTCATTATTATCTTGCGGCACTTTTGACACAGACGTGGTATATCTAGAGACACGGGCTCGCTTCACAATCGTTTACCACCTAACATTATTATGAATTGGTACTTGGTATTGTTGGTACTGTATCGGTAGTAACGTTGCCGCATGTCTGGGTCCCCAGCCTGCGCCGGTCCCCGTCCCCGTCCCGGTGCCGGCGCCCGTGCCGGCCCCCGCGCCGGTCCCCGCGCCGGGCCCGGGCGCGCTGCCGGGCCCCGCCCCCGCCCCCGCCCCCGCCCCCGCCCCCGCCCCCGCCGCGCTGCCGGCGCCGCCGCCCCCGCCGCGCGCCTTCGTGGAGGCGCCCGAGTCGCCGCCGCACGTCACCATCATCATACCGGACAGCCCCGTCTATCCTAGGGTACGTATTTTATTGGGGTCACCCCCACTTAAACTAATATCGTTAGTCCTAATTTAATTACACCTAACAACGTTCGATATAATTTTCATTTGCCCTAATATTCGGATAACTAATTTTATATGGCATACTTATTTGCTGCGCCTAATTTCAAACCTAATAATCATTCCTAATACTAAACATCCAGTGTGCTAATATATTGCAAACTAATAATCATTTTTCCTAATGACTACTAAGCCTAATGATTAATGTGCCTAATGATCACTATGTTTAATGTTCACTACACCTAATTTCGTCACACCTAACTATCACTTGACCTATTAACTTTTGCTCTAATGTTTGACTAGTACTAATTAATGCATCCCTGATTATTGGATCGTGCATTACCAGGGCGGACGAAAATGGCATGTCATAAGCGAACTCTATCTTAGGTCGGTTAGGTTAGGGTTCACTTGTGTCCCTCAGACCAGTTGCTGTACGGCTATCACAAGACGGCGCACGAGCTCTCTCATTTTTTCTCGCATTATACTTCTCTGTCTAATAAGAGTGAGCTAGATAGACATCGGATTACCCACCTCTACCGCGCACTCTAAGGCAGGTCAGTGTAGGTACGACGACGAGCGAAGCGAGGAGGAGTGTTAGGTAGAACTGCGACCCTACAGCGCGTGAGCCGAGCGAGCGAAGCGAGCGTGCCGCGGCAGCGGCCGGCAAAGCGCCAGAACCGACATAATAAGAAAAAAAAACAGTGAAATAAAATTAGTACTACTGACAATTCGGGATAATGACATTAGGGCTAAAATACTTAGGCAAAATGAAGATTCGGGTTAGTGATTTTAGAGACATTGATAATTAAGTGTAGTCATTATTAGCCATGCCACTACTCTAATCCGTCTTACCTCAGTATCAGGGCTCTGCTGGGGTGGACTCGTAAATCCCTATTACTCGTGGGAACGCTATGGAGACTACATTTAAAAATCATCCGAATGGCGGCGACGTGGTACGCCACCCGTCACGTCTCGTTTCTCACGGGGGCGAGAAGCGGCTCACGGAAAGCCGTTTTGCTACGTTGAATGTTGGAGGAGGTATGAGTGACAAAGTTGATGAGGTGTTACAGATGATGGATGAAAGAAGGATTGATGTGCTATGCGTGAATGAGACAAAGCGGAAGGGATGTGACACCACCACACACGGACCCTACACGGCTTATTGGTCAGGGGTGCCAAGCTCAGAACGGGCCTGTAAGGGAGTTGGTGTTATACTCTCCGCTAGGATGGCTAAGTGCGTGAATGAGTTCGACTGTGTGAGCCCTAGACTGATGTGGGTAAGAATGAAAGTGGGATTAGTGCGGATTTTTGTCGTTGGGGTTTACGCACCTGTAGATCAGGGTGCGGGAAGTTCACAGCGTACACAGGATGAAAGACAGATGTTTTGGGATGAGTTGAGGGACGTGTTAGGGCTATGCAAGGACAACGAAAGGTTAGTAATGTTAGGTGACTTTAATAGCTGGGTAGGACTGAAGAGAGATGGATTTGGAAAGGTGTTAGGGATGCATGGTGACGAAAGGGTTAACGAAAATGGAAGAAGTCTGTTAGAAATTTGCCTCGAGTGGAATCTTTGTGTGGCAAACACAATGTTCGCCCATAAATGGATCCATTTGTACACTCGAGAGGCAGAAAATGTAAGGAAAAGCATGATTGATTTTATAATAGTTGACGAAAGAATGAGAAAGAATGTGCTAGACGCTAGAGTATATCGCGGATCCGGTGTCCACACCGACCACTTCCTGGTAATGTGCCGAATAAGTGGTCTGTTCAAGGGATGGCGACACCGACCCCGTATTACTAATAGCGTGTTAGAGAGAATAAAAGTAGAAAATTTGCAAGAAAAAGAAATAAGTGATGAGTTTGTCAGCAAGTTGAAGGTTGAATTCGAAGGGAAAGGTTTAAGCGAGATGGATGATTTGTGGCACAACTTTAAAAATAAAGTTGTTAATGTGGCTCAGGAAGTGTGTGGTGTCAGTCAAAGGAGCAAAGGAAGAAAGGAGAAGAATGTGTGGTTGGATAAGGAAGTACAAGAAGCTGTATGTGAGAAGAAAAAGTTGTGGCGGGATTGGTTAGCTACAAGAGCTAACCAAAGAGCCAATAAAGCCTCCTTTGACGAAGTTAATGAAGCAAAAAAGGCATATCGAATAATGAAAGTGCGGGTGAAAGAAGTAGTAAAAGAAAGAAAGATGAACAGAATGACCACTTGGATGAAAGGCTGTCGCGGGATTTCCAGATGAACATAAAATATTTCTGGAAATCCGTTAGACTAGCCAGAGGTAAGAGCCAGAACTCTGAGCGGAAGTCAGTCAAAGACAGGAATGGAAGTATGCTTAATGAGATAGAATGCATATTAGGGAGATGGAAGGAATACTTTGAAAGTTTGTATGATAGGGAGGAAGAAAATGGTTCAACCTCAAGTCTGATAGGTAGCGCAACCGAGGATGAAAGTAATATTAGCATGTACGAAATTGTGAAAGAATTGAGAGGAATGAAATCGGGTAAGGCTGCAGGGTATGACAGAGTTTCCGCCGAGATGCTGAAGGCAGGACAGGGCGTCATAGCGAGTCAGTTGTATCGCCTCTTCAATTTGTGCTACAGCACCGGCCGTGTACCTAGGGACTGGTGCAAGGCCGTAATCGTTCCTCTTTACAAAGGGAAAGGGTCACAACTTGACTGTAAAAACTACAGGGGCATTAGCTTACTCAGCATCGTCGGCAAATTGTATGCAAAAGTGTTAGTTAAAAGGGTTATGAAAGAGACCGATGAGAAAGTATGGGATGCACAAGCAGGATTTAGAAAGGGTATGGGTTGTACGGATCAAGTCTTTTCCTTACGATGCATAGCCGAGAAGTATTTGGCCAAAGGTCAAAAGGTCTATTGCGCTTTCGTGGACTTGGAAAAGGCTTATGATAGAGTGGTGAGGAAAGAACTATGGTCGGTGTTGTGCACGTATGGAGTAGACAGCCGCCTCGTTCAAGCACTGAAATCTTTATATAAGGATTCCAGTGCTTGTGTGAGAATAAACGGGTCATATACTGACTGGTTTAACATCGAAAAGGGTGTTAGACAGGGATGTGTAGCGTCTCCGTGGCTGTTTAATCTATTCATGGACAGCTGTCTGCAGGATCTAAAAGGTGATGAATGTGGTTTGAGAATGGAAGGGTTACGCGTCAAATGTCTCATATATGCTGACGACCTTGTACTACTTGCGTCGTCCGCTGAGGAGTTACAAATGATGGTAACGAAGATGAATGAATCTTTTGAATGGAAAGGGATGAAGATGAATGTAAGTAAGACGAAAGTGATGGTATTTGAAAAAGATGAAATTATGACAGACTGCAAAATAATGATTGGTGAAGAAAGACTGGAACAAGTAAAAGAGTTTGTGTATTTGGGGACGTTATTTACTGGAGACGGAAAGCATGAGAAAGATATTGAAAGGAGAGTGAATGCAGGGAACCGAGTGAATGGGGCACTGAATGCCTTTATGGGCAGCCAGAAAATATCACAAAAAGCACGGATGGCTGTGCATCGGGGAGTTTTGGTGCCCACACTTACGTATGGTAGTGAAAGTTGGGTGTGGCAGAAAAGACATCAAAGTCGATTGAATGCAGTAGAAATGAGAGCGTTGAGAAGTATGTGTGGAGTGAAATTGAGTGATAGAGTCAGAAACAGTGTTATAAGAGATAAGTGTGGAATGGATGGAGATATAGTCACAAAAATTGAGAAGGGTATGTTAAGGTGGTTTGGGCATGTAGAGAGGATGGATGAAAGAAATTTCTATTCAATACAAAAAATTATTTTTATTCAAAAAAAAAAAAAAAAATAAAAAAAAAAATAGTCACAAAAATTGAGAAGGGTATGTTAAGGTGGTTTGGGCATGTAGAGAGGATGGATGAAAGAAGATTAACGAAGAAAGTGTATACAAAAAGAGTGCAAGGGCAAGTTGGAAGGGGAAGACCTAGGCGAACTTTCTCCGATCAAATCGGAGAAATCTTAACAAAAGGCCAGGTCAAAAGTACCCTACCGACGAGCATGTATGAGAAATATTATGAAAGTGAGTGAAGCGAAAGTGGTTTGCCAGGATCGTAGCAAATGGAGATCCGTGATCTCTGCCTACCCCTCTGGGAAAGAGGCGTGATTGTATGTATGTATGTATGTATTATTAGCCATTGAAATATTAGGCCTAGGAAGAAACAGTCAAATAAAAATAGTCTTAGTGAGAATTCGGTCATGAGAAATTAGATATTATGAAAATTCGGGATACTGAAATTAGGGCTAATGAATAATTAGGAACAATGAAAATTCGGGTTTGTGATTTTAGCGTTAATGAAATTAGGGCTAGTGAAATTAGGTATGAAATTATTAGGGCTAACGGAGGGGAACCATTTTATTGTACGTCACTCTGGCCGGTGAGTGAGATTTACCGCCCCCGGCCGCAGCGGCAAATCTCACTTCACACCCAGTAGTAGTAGAAGACGTAATATTGTGTACGTACCACGGGCGGTGAATTTGTGAAAGTCCCATATCGCATATAACACTTACGATCTGGGGCATTCACGAATTCACCGCCCTAGGTACGTAATGTACTAATTTCATCACACTTGCTCATAAAAAGCTTCATGACGCGGAGGCATACAGAGCTACAATGGCCTATAATACAACCATGGGCGTAATTGTTTTTGTCTTAAATTGTATCTGCCACGCATGCGTCAGTTACAATTTTACGTCTTCTCCTGGGTGTCAAGTGAGATTTGCCGCTGGACCCGTGGGCGGTAAATATCACTTACCGCCCTGAGAGACGTCAAAAAATAAACTCTGTATCCCCGTAGATAGTCGTGGCGTTATCAGTGACGTTTCTTCCGTCCAGAGTCCGTATTTTACGTACATTTCTCGTGTCGTTGTTCCAGAATATTCCCCAAGTGCAAGACATTCCGCCAGCGGACGTAGACCACCGCGGGATCCTGCCGCCGCCCCCTCCGCCACCCGTCCTGCCCATTCTAGGACGTGAGTACACCACTTATTACGAACACTATCCACGGAACACGGGACTGTTCTCAGCGTCGAATATCCTACGAACATGGCCTTGATCCGTTCACGCCCCATTTTTGTTACACCCAGTATGGTTTATGTAGACATAAGTAATTTAACTCTTCAATGAAATGTATACCATTCTAAAAATCCAGGGAATGCTCTCAGCAACGAATATCCCATAGCGTAAAAGCGGTAAAGCCTCTTCAATGAAATTTATACCATTCTACATACATTCCTTCGTCACTCCAGTAGATTTTATGACCCATTTTACGATTTAAAGTTATAAACTTATAAATCATACTGGGACAGCTAAATGTCAAATTAATTTTTGGAATCGCAATACGCTGCTATTGGCTTTGATCGGTTCAAACCCCAGTTTTGTTACACCCTGTATGATTTGTAGTAATTTAAGTACTGTACTGTTTGTTGTTTACTTTGTTCTCCGGTGTGTGATGGTAAATTATTTTCTATTCTATTCTATTTGGAAATTGCTCACTCTGCAACGTATTTCCTTGAAATCAAATATTTCAGAAATACTTAACCCTTTGTAAGGCAAAGGGATATTATACTAGCTTCTGCCCGCGACTCCGTCCGCGTGGAACTCGTTTCTATCGTAGCTCCATAAAAACTTTCACTCCCCCCTTTCAGCCCGCTTGGGGATGATTTTCGGGATGAAAACGGGAGAAAATCTTGTTCTTCCCCGGGACTCAAATTATCTCTATACCAAATTGCATCCAAATCGGTTGCAAGTTCAAATTTTCTCCATACGAACTTTGCACCCCTATCTAACCCGCTTGGGGGTGGGTTTTTCCAAAACCCTAAAATTACTTTTCTTGCATTGTAATAAGGAGCCCATACACAAAGTTTAAAGTCTCTAACTTAAAATTTTACTCCATCCCCATACAAACTTTCAACCCTCTTTTTACACCACTGAGGGTGGAATTTACAAAAATCCCTTCTTAGGTATGGGAAAGTGGGATGGGAAGGCGAACGCCTGAGGTAAAACTTAAATAAAACAGAGATATCAATAATCAGAATTTCGTTTATTCATTTAAAGTTGAGTGTAACTATCTGGCTAAGTATTTGAATAATCAACAATGAAAATACTTTTATAAAATGTAACATTAAGAACGAAAAAGAAAACCCTTAGTGTTCGGCTAGTTACGAACACTTAGTGGGGTAATTACGAATAAAGTTTTGTACTTTTTTAATCAGCCTTAATTACAACAAAGATCACATTTATAACCTGCCGAGAGTAGGTTAATCACAAATAAACAAGTAATTTTAATTACGGGGCGTCTAAAACTATAGTAAAAAAATAAGTTAAATGGTTCACCACGTGCGGGTAATGCCGAACGTTCGCCGTTGCCCGCAGGATAAGAACAATAAAATTGGCCAAAAATTTTCAAGATTATTTTAAATGTGGCGATTGGTGTCATTGTCAATGAAATTGTTAATACATGTGTACTTATTCCACCAAGTAAATGTTACATTACGATAGTCGTTGGAAATAAAGCTACATCAAGTTACATTTACGCAAAAACAACATCAAAAACACACAAAATATTGAAATGTTCATACGTGCGCGTGTCCGCCTCACTCGTGTTGTTGACCGGCACTGCCGGCGACGTGAACATCAAGATGGCGGTGGGCAATATATTGTCATCTCTTTCTAACAGTAGAACTATCGCGGTCGGGATTACCCGCCGTTCGCGTTTCCCCTACTCTCCCCTGCTTGCGTTATATAAACTATTGTGAAAAAAAACAGCTTTCTAGGTTCAACGGTTTGGGCTGGGTGTTGATTTAAGTCAGTCAGGACTTTTACGGATTCCCACCATGAATGAACTTTATTTCTATGTGATAAGGTTCAATTCTATGACAAAGCGGATGCCTTTGTGTCCTTGTGTGTTATAGAGTTAGCATTGCGGTTCATCATGTAATGTTATTTATATGTGTAATTATTGTTACATAGCAATCCAAAATCAAAGCGAAAACGGTAAGAATCAATACCACAGATGTAGATATTTCATTACATTAACTTTGGTTTCAAAGGCGCAGGCATTTGTTAATCTAGTTTATGCTGTCTTCCCTTTACCATATTAGTTTTATTTCATTGACGACTTCTGTAGCCTAGTTGGTAGTGACCCTGCCTACGAAGCCGGAGGTCCCGGGTTCGAATCCTGGTAAGGGCATTTATTTGTGTGAAGAGCACTAATATCGGGTTAAAGAATCATTCATTTCTCAAAAAGAAATATACATTTCTCTTATATGAGAAACATTTCATTAAAAAATTACATATTATTATTATAAGCTGTTTTCTAAGGCTATATAAATATATTCGTTCCAGCAATCATGCAATAGTAATTTATAAATTATCTTATTTATATATCGAAGTATTTTTTTATACAATAAAAAGGGTAGAAACAAAATGTACCAAGCAGAGTTGCGCAAACAAGTAACACATAGTAGTAACAGTACAACAGTAGGCCAGTTCTACTTAACTCAGAAGATTATATTGCTTTAAGACATGGTTTTTAAGTTTGTTTTTAAATGAAGTTAAGGAA
This sequence comes from Epinotia demarniana, assembly GCA_945867215.1. Lineage (NCBI taxonomy): Eukaryota > Metazoa > Arthropoda > Insecta > Lepidoptera > Tortricidae > Epinotia > Epinotia demarniana. Next base: position 37,054,250 of record OX244261.1, on the reverse strand, counting down.
TGTGCATTTTTAATATCGATTGGCAATTTATTATACTCCTGCATAACTCCTGAATATTTGTTCCTATGTATACTTATTTGTCTATATGAGTCCAGTCTGTCTAAAAAGAGTAGAAATTAAATGAGGGCGCCACTTTCTACGTAACTGTCACAATTTGACGTAAAATGCTTAAACATGGCAACAATTTAGTATGGAATTTTTTTAGTTCCATTTTATTTAATTTCTACTCTTTTCTGTTGCACTGTATGTATGTCGTCGTCTAGTACCTATAGTACAAGCTTTGCTTAGTCTAGGGCTAGGCCGATTTGTATAAACCATAAATCTTACTTGACAGCTTACGCCATGATGGCTAGTTCTGGGTTCGACATTTCACGGCCGTTATAAAATATGCCTAGTGACGAAAACCCCATTCAGATATGTCAAAAAATGACGAAGCTTCAACCGTTTTAATATTGCTTGTCGCTGTGTGTTCCATCAGAGAGAGAAAACACACGGGGATTGTGACGTCACGACACTCGAGCGTCATAGAAAATGACAATCGTTTCATATGACGGTGCGTTTTGCTGAAAAGCGACAGAAGATACCCCTCTTAAAATTTTTGGACACATAACTTTGTGATTATTTAATGCTTTACTCTTTTATCCACAATATTAATTCGAGAAAAATCTACATTATTGGCTGTTCTTTTTTATTTCAACCCCTATTGAGCGATTTACAGGTTTTCTATGTATTGTGCTATTTATAATCACGATAAGTTATACTGGAGGAAATCCTAAGCTAAAATGTGTGGGAATGATTGTAGCTACGCATACCTTCCTGCAACCTCCCTATATTTGTTTAGTTAACCTTACCTCCTAAAATAGCTCTTTTTACCCAACTGCCCGAAGGAGAGGAGGGTTATGTTTTTCGAGCGTATGTATGTATTTATGTGGCATATTCTTTGGCACGCCCTGCAGCCTAAACCGTTTGACGGATTTCGACATATGAGGTGTCGTTGGATTCCTCTTAACCGTGGGAGTGACATAGGCTATAAAATTTTAAAAAAGCAGTTGGGATTTTTGAAAAATCTTTTGAATTCACTTATTATTTATTGAAGCTACTAACTGCTCCCGAATGCGGTGTCGATACAAACCCGTCGGTTTGACGACATTTTACTGTTTAACGCTGCTTATTTTTCTTTTTATAAATGTTTATAACAAAGAACGGTTCTGTAATATCACAGGCTTTTTAATTACCTTTAGTTATTAGCCTGTATCTCCATGCTCGACTCCAATAACATTTCAGATATGGAAGATGTGGACCATAGAATGTTGTCGCTGCCCCCTGCCATGCCGGTCACCGCGCCCAGTCGACATTCTGTTCAACAAGGTACCGTGAAATTATCCGCTATATTGACTTACCCTTAAGAGCCTCAATACTCAATCATTTATTACATTCCACAATGCAGGGTTTTAGGTAAACTGAAGTTTTAGTTGCTAAGTGAAGAGAATAAAACTTAATTATGGACCCTGCTGGGCACCGCAAAATTAGTGAAGAGAATACGACTTACATACTTAATATGTACTTACTAATTTGCTTGCATTGTGCTTTGTCTCTCTCCCACGAACACAAATGTCAAAGTGACAGATAAAGACAAACGGGTTTCGCCGCCATTTTAGATAGCATAAGCTTCTACAACGTTTATGAATACGACCGTTAGCCGCTAGTGACGAAAGTAGTCCACGTTGGCTCAGTTCGGGTTGCGCAGGGCTGTTCCACAACGCTTCGGGAGCTCGAATACCGCGAGCCATCCGGTTGCCTCTCGGATACTGAAACAACTCGTCATTGCTTTAACTACAGGGCCTACGGCGTCAATGTGACGCCAACGCCATACGCCACTGTCAACTCAGTGGCATATTTTTGACACTTTTCTACCGCCTCTATTCAGGACTGCCCTCAGTAAAATTAATGTTTTGAAGTCTCATGAGTTTATTCTTTGTATTTTGTTTCCTAAATTATTTCAGTTATTCCATCACTTCAATTTTCTTTCAGTACAAAATCGTTACATAAAAATATAACTGATAACTCAAGTGATTTTGAACCTTACATGGAAACCCTTTGGTCGCTATTGAATTTTAAATGTTATTAAAAATATCTCTTGGTTGCAGAAAAGAGACGTATATTGGAGCCATAAATTAAAATGTTTTTTTTTGTGTTACGCAGATTTTATACCATTTGCCGATGAGATCGACTTGAAAGACCTTTTTATGGGTGAAGATTTTTATTTACCTTCTCATTCATTTCTCAACTGTATCGTAATTAATTAAATTCACTAATTTACATTTGGCAATACTTCATCAGGTGTTCTTTCCAAACCTTGGTGGTCATTAGTGTTGTATTTATACCTGAACACAGTACTTTCATGGGTTATGGGTGCACTATAATTTCACCTTTAATACACATATATTGTTTGAAAGTTGGTAAGATATACATAAAATCACAAACGTTAAAACCCTCTGCATAGCTATCACGCGAAGGCGCGCGAGCTCTCGATTTTTCTCGCACTATCCGTCTCTCTCTTAGAACAAGAGGTATAGTGCGAGAAAAATCGAGAGTATGTCGCGGCCGTCCCATGATAGACGTGCTGGCGTTCGTCACGTAGAGTAAATCTCATCTACATCGACTTGTCACATTTTTGCTATCAAATCTATCATTCCATATAAAATTAGATTAAAGAGTACGGCTGTCTACTTCAAGACATGGAGGTTTAAGAGCGTTTGCCAACGGCGACTTTGTGCAGCGATACGAACGTAATACAGTGTTTTTTTTGAATGGGAGGAAATTCCGTTATGTATACGGATAGCGCGGAGGTTATGTCGGACTCGCACCGACTAAAAACCCCCCGATGGTCCTCCTCGACCCATTTCGGACGGCTCTGGTATCTACGGAACGCACCAGTGTCGCCCTGCCGTCATGCCTCTTTGGGACCTTTCATTTTTAGGGTTACGTACCCAAAGGGTAAATCGGGACCCTATTACTAAGACTCCGCTGTCCGTCCGTCTGAACCGTGATAGTAAGACAGTTAAAATTTTCACAGATGATGTATTTCTGTTGCCGCTATGACAGAAAAACTAAACAATAAATATTTAAGGGGGCCCCCATGCAACAATTTTATAGCGCGAGTCCGATTCGCGCTTGTTTTTCTCATGTTTTTTTTTGCGGTTAGCCATCCTACTGTAACCGTGTACCACCGAGGTCCCTTTTAGTCGCCTTGTACCATCGCCAACACAGTTCACTGATCCGTGCACTTTATGTGCATTGTAATAAGGTTCAATATAAACACGGGATGGTCAGTTAACTGTGTTGGCGTTTGTACGACAGGCAGGGGGCTACCCTAGTGCAGGTAAACTAGGCAAGCGGCGCGATACAGTGGCGCGTTTGTACCGCTGAAAAAAGTCGCCGTGTGTTACAGCCCTTATTGCTAGCGTACAGTCAGGTCAGTTTGAAATTATCTACACAGAAGGATCTTCTCTTCCCTTGACATTAGAGTTGGTGTTCAACTTATGCTCCTGACTGTACGTACGTCCATGAGTCATGTTCATGTCTTTAAATGTCATCGGTGTTCAATGGGTTCAATCTTATGTTTAATGGGCTATCTGTTACTGTATTGGGTTCTTCACTTTAGCACCAGTGCTAACTGTACCCACTTAATAACTAGGCCGCTTAAATCAAGAACATGGGCCGATTGGAGTTATTTTTTGCACAGTTAGAGGTGGGGGATCATACGGTTTACATAAAATTATGGCATTTTCAGAAATTGTGTATCCAATTAGCGTGAGTCATTCGTCAAACAAAAATTTACTGTGTCTGTTTTGTGACGAAAATAAGCATTCAAATTATGTGAACATTAATTTGTTTCAAAATTAGATAATGTGATTATGCATCGTCATCATCATATCAGCCGAAAGACGTCCCCTGCTGGATATGGGCCTCCCCCAGAGTGCCACAATGGCCGGTTTACTATGTTTATGCATATCTATAAATTGAAAAGAAATGGTTATTTACGATACAAGTGCCGAAAATAGGAAATTCGCAGCGACAGTAAAACGTACGATACACGTGCGAATAGGTAATTTAAAACACTCCCTTCGGTCATGTTTTAATTTATCACCACTCGTTGCGAATTTCCTACTTTCGGCACATGTATCGTAAATAACTATTTTCATACGATCTGAATACGTAATTGTTGTCACCGAACTGACACCGAGTTAATTTTTGTTTAACTCACGCTTATTGGATAAAGGTTTTTTCTAATGCCGTACTGCCGAGTGTCTCATAGACGCCGGTAATTTCCATTACAACGTAAGTTCTACATCTCCGAGCATATATCATCATCATATCAGCTGAAAGACGTCGACTGCTGGACATAGGCCTCCCCCAAAGAGTGCCACAATGACCGGTCCTGCGCCACCCGCATCCAGCGGGCTCCCGCGACCTTTACCAGGTCATCCGTCCACCTTGTTTATAGGAAATAAGAAAATGTAATTAATGCATAAACTAATTCACAAGATTCTTATGGATTGTTAGTGGGGTTAAGTTATGGATATGGATTGGGTGCTAATATATACAGAGTGTGCCAAAAATGGGATGTGAACCGATCAAGCGCATAACAGGTGTTGTGATAAGAAAAAACAATGTATTTTTGACGCGTTTTTGTTTTCACTTTCGTGTGGAGCAGGTCGCCCCAGTCGGCCAACGCTCCATACCTTTTATGCCCTTGAGGTCACACCCCATTTTTGGCACACCCTGTATAATTTGTTCTTAGATTTGAGCAATCTTTCGTAACATTTCCAGATGTGGACCACAGAAACCTGATCTCACTGACGCACCAAGCGCCGCGGCCGGTCGCGCCGCGACAAGTCCCGCCTCCGGTCAACTTGGACCAAGTAAGTGTTCACTTTATGAGTGGTCGTCATTAATGTTAGTCGGAAAACGCTTAAGTATCGCGTGGTAGACGCTTAAAATTAACCAGCATTATATTTGCCATAACATAGCTGGCAAAAATATCTGACAATAGGTCTGTCAGAAATTTTTACTGCCTTAGAAATAGTTGTTCTACATTTTAATGCGCACTTTGTTGTGTCATTGATGCTGGGGACTTTAAGAATAATAATAATTTATTTATTTGCTACAATAATGACAACTCGCAATGCATTAACCTTTTCACCGCCAGATGGTAAAGCAACTTGCCGTGCCACCTCACGCCACATGGGTAAAAAAATAATGGATAAAGAAATAATGCCAACATGAAATTGGGCTATTTCAGAGTAGGTTTTCATAAATAAATAAAAATAAAAAAATGTCCTTGGCGTCGGTGTCACGAATTGTCGATGACGTGATTTCACGTGTTTGGCGGTGAAAAGGTTAAGGTCGACAATTCTATTTCAGTAATAGTATTGAAATGTCAATACGTATTATTTGTCACTTCACATTAAAGATGTTGGGGCTGTTCATAAATTACGTCATCGTTTTTTGACCGCCCACTATCATCATCCTGTTATTCCTTTGAATGACTGTCGTCATCTAATGGCCAGCACCTCCCCCCCCCCCCCCCCTTCATGAAAACAGATATTAATTTAAAAATAAAATGCTGTGAGATGACAAACGGATCCGGACTCCAGTTTTGGCAAAGTGTTCCAAAGTTCACTTCCTCATGTCGATGTAGTTAATCTGTTGCCTAGTTGCTAACATAAAACAATGCATGCGATACGTCAAAGCAACGTCGTGCTCTAGCTATCTCTTGTGGGTAGGTGGGTGGTATTAAATTCCACCTTTATGTCTGAGAAAGCAGGTTTGGTTTTCTTAATAAGGTTATAATATTGTGTTCCAGGACTACAGGGTGCCGCCGATGGTTCCGCCGACGGACATCGTGGAAAGCGTCGACATGGACCTTTCTGAGGATGAGGATCAGCGTAAGACCTATTATACTTGTCCGGCTTGCCTACCATGTCATGATTACAACAAAATATCAAAAATAAAATCAATCGTGTGACGTTACTATGACAGCATGTGATACCACGTTTATGGCCTACCCTTATATCACCGACAAACGCATCGAATTCATGTTTCGGCAAATTTTTATTTCATCGTAAACGGCGAACTGACTCAGAAGAGGTAAACTTTTCAGGATTGTTATAATACAAACCTAACCCTACCTAATGAGTTCTACACAAGTATATTTTAGGCGGACCTAAAAAGTTAGGTTTCTGAAAAAAAGGCCTTGATGAAAAAAGCATTCGGTGAAACGTTTGCCGGTAAAATGAGGGGATCCCGTTGAAAACTTTAACCTTGAATTCAAGATCCGACATGTTTTCAGAAGGCATGTTCCCCAGCCAGCCGGCCAGCGACCGGCGCAACAGCTTCAACAACAACAAGGTGCTCGTCGGCGGCGACAACGGCAAGTCGCACCTCCGCGGCGCCCCCAGCCCGCCCGTGGCGCCCATGCTCAACCCCTTCGACAACATGTCCGCCGACCTCAAGAACTTCAACAGGCCCTTCGGCTCCCGGGCCGAGTACCCCGAGGAGCGCTCCGAGCAGGACGACGCCTACGAGGAGGACCTGCGCAGCCGCGGGCTCGAGGACCCCAACATGCGGAACCCGTCGCCGCCCTTCGACGAGTTCGGCGACGAGTGGAGCCGGCCGAGGTTCCCGCCGCCGCCGCAGAGGTTCCCGCGGAACTGGACGCCGAGGCCCGAGTTCCGCCCGCAGTTCTGGCCGCGGAACGGGCCGCGCCCGCCGAACAACAGGTGGATGGGGCCGCGGCCTCAGAGATTCTGGTGATAGTGTGTGCGCTTGCCTTCCATTGAGGTTGGCGTGAATTCAGCTGCGTTTTGGACGGCGACAAGTGAGGGCCGATGAGCCCTGGTGAGGTGACGGCGACGACAACAGGCGCGGCGAATTATTGTACAGTTTGTATAGAAATTCTGTTCAAAATGTGCCCGGTCTTATAGCCCTTTAGTGCATGCTCCGGCTACATTTCGAGCTGGTGATTATGATAGCCTTATTCCAAATGATTAGAGACTATTGGATGACTGGAACACTACTAAACGATACACAAATACGCGTAAAAATTATATCGAAGTGCATCACAAAATATCCTGAGGTCATGCAAAAGATTGTGCTGTATAATTTCGTGTGGCAGTCCAAAACAAACGGATAATTGTTTTATCGTTCACATAAAGTAACGGTTTCTCGCTTCACAATCTGGCTACAAAAAGACGAATACATAATGTCGCAAATGATAAGCTTAATCGTATTTGAAACAATAAAAAACAGAATTTGTATTAGAAAGCATCAATTTAAACCAGATTCCTTGTGGTGAGTGGTGACATTCTCGTCTTTTTTGGTTGTATCTTTCACAAAATGTTCCTTATCAGCAAGCAATATTATTGAACTAATTTTACATGTGTTTTATCGAAAGACTGGCAAATTTAACTGTCGTATATATTTTATGTAATGTCGACGACTGTTTAGCCTTTTCAACGACTAGCACGTGTATAGTAGTCTCAAACTACTAATACCTCCTAACACAAGTTTTTATAACTTAAAAGGAGGATTCGGCACCATATGAAATCAACTGTGTTAAAAAAATAAATATTTTTTTGAATTTTTGAAAAAACTGTCATTACGGAGCCACGGCGAACATAACTGTCATAGCATGCATCGTTTGTATATTCACTGTCACGTCAAAGACCAATTCGTGACACTACTTTAATTTATTCTACCTTGACGTTGAAAATATTAAATTACTAGCTTCTGCCCGCGACTCCGTCCGCGTGGAACTAGTTTCTATCGTAGCTCCATACAAACTTAAGGGATGAAATCGGGGAAAAAAAACTATCCTGTCATTCCCCGGGACCCAAAATATATCTATACCAAATTTCATCACAATCGGTCCAGTGGCGTGAAGAGGTGAAAGAAAGAAAGACCGACACAATTTCGCTTTTATAATAGCTCAATAGATTCTAATCTCTACTCGGACTTAGAATGACTGACCCGTCTAGTTTGGGACCCATATAAAATCATAATGAAATGTGATGTGGATCTCAGTATAAGTTACATAATTCAAGATGGATTGATTGGAATACTTTTGGCAGATTTGACAGTGATATAACCTTGTCATAGCTTGGCTGTCACCTCGACAGTTTAATTAACACTCACTGCCAGGAACCCGCACGCCGTAGCCGCTTTCCGCTGCTGCTAGCGGGAAAACCGCAGCATAGATTATACCATATGTTTAATGTGAATAAACGACATTCATTCATTCATTCATTCATTCATTCATAGGCTACGAGAGTACCGCGTAGCGATACTGGCAGTGAATGTGTTAACCAGTAGTGTTCAATTCAATCTATATGACAGACATGTCATGGCAGGGTTATATCACTGTTGAACCTCGAAAGTATCTCAGACCCACGACATCAATGAGGGAGTCATATAAGATAGGTATATGTTGGTCGTACACACGTTAAACCGGCTAAAACTGTTCGAACCGAAAGTACGTCTGGAAAAACATCGATCTGCTTTGATTTCTCTGATGAAATGTTGAAAGGTTTTAAAAGCTTTGGCACCTAAATCATATTGTGTATTTCTGTAAATTTATTTCTCTTGCGACTAACGCCCTATTCTGGCAGTTGTACAGAACTTATGAAGTAGCGTAACCATTCAACCCTATAAAAGTACTCTTTGAGTATATTTTAATCGTTACGTGACAAAATGGTATATTTGTTGATCATGATTTACCTTTCCTGATGTAAATACGACTGACACTGTTTATCAATTTTGTGAAAACAACGTGGTTTGTAAAATACGCACCAAGATTGAATGCAATACGTAATTGTAATTGTTTATAAGAATGTAAATAGTTATTTGAAGAGTTTATTGAAATCGCTGATGTGGTTTTTATGATTCGATGTATGATGAAACATACACAACTTGTTTTCAACTCTATGTTTTCTTCTAGTCTGTAACACCCTCTATTATTAATTACATAAAAAAGGTTTTATTTTATGTTATAAGGTAAATGCATCTAGGGTTAGGTGTGGGACTTATATTTAACCTCGTGTTAAAAGCGATTGAAGAACCGCTAGCGAAGTAAATCGACAATTTAAAAGAAATAGTTCGTTAAATGGGTTTTCTTGTGATTTTGCGAACTATTTTTTTTTTAATAGACTTTTTACTTGTTTTGTTTTTTTTTTTCGCTTTTGTATTAAGCTGGAATTTGTAAACGGCTTGGTAAAACTACTGGGCAGTATCATGAAATTTTACTATCGAGTATTTTGCTCTTCGCTATAAATAAAATAAACTTATATTAAATTCCTCTAAAACGCGGCTATAGAATGTAAAATAGAAACTCGCATATGTCTCGTAAAAGATAGGTTGAACGTGAATTAGAATTTAAAACAAAGTTTGCTTTTGCTTATTAATAAAGCTTAACAATAAGGTTGTATATTATTTTGTCTCTGTAGATATATCGGAATTTGGCCGGTTTATTTTATGCATTTTTGTTTCAATTGTTTCCCTATACATCCTTTGTTTTTTTTATTTATCAATATTTTAGATAACTAAAACGTACAGTCAACATGATAATAATGTTGTAACTATGACGTGTTTCCTGTTCTGTTGCCATCATTCCAAGAAACGGGCTACATGCAAATACATACAAAATACATGCAAAGTACAAGTAATATAGTACAACTGCTATAGGTAGACCGCCTAAGTCACTCCTCGCCTGCGCGGTAAGCGGGCGCGGGGGTAGGACGATATCGGGGCGCAGGTGACGTGCGAGCGCCGGACGCACCCGCGCGCCGTTCTGGCGAGGATTTGTGTTTTAAGGTGGTTCGATTTCCATACAAAACGTTATTTGACAATCGCAGGCTAACAACGTGACATTACTTACGTAACAAACTTTCATAAATTGGCTTTCCATTTGCGCGAAATGCCCCCTTTCCTAGAATAAACTTTTTCGGATTACTAATATATCGGCACAAAGCTTTTCCCAAAGTATCACGTCCCAGCGTTATGAAAGTTTGTTACATAAGTTTTTTTAAATATCACACGTTAGCCTGCGAATGTCTAATGACATTAACATTGAATATGCTCCGACTAATGATCCGAATGTTTTAACACCTCTGTATTGTAGTGGGTTCGGACAAGCTAGTAAATTTTTATTAAATCGGTTTTGAAAGTTATACTTACAGTTTTGAGCGTTCGCGTCTGTGGCGAGCACACGTTGCGCACACGCATCACTCGAAACTCGCAGTAACGCCAGTATGACAGCGCCCTAATCGAATTTTAAAGTACCTATAACGGGGTGTTTTGTATAGAAAATAAAGATAGTTATGGTTGTTATTTATTTAATTATTTATTTATTGCATTGTCATGTACATAATAAGGTGTTACAATTTAGAGTCAGTTCATGACACCCTGTCAGGGCACACAATAGTAATTCTATAGCTATTATTATTAAACAAAATTATGGTAGATAAATATCGAATGTCATCTTACAACGTAGGTATACAGAATCATTGTCAATAATCTTATAATAATAATAACCAGTAAGTTCTCAATTTTGTGTCAACATATTAGTATACAAATCCAATGGTCAATTTATTAGTATTAGTAGCAAAACTAGCAAGGTCAATTTAATAAGAATAAAATAAAAATACAAATACATCTCCTAAATTATAAATTATGTCCCGTATTTTGTCAACGACTTGTCTTTGAGAAATGATTCTACCGAATAATAACAATTGTCAATTAGTAACTTTTTCAATTTAGATTTAAAAGTGTTAACATTTGGTTCAAATTTGATTAAGTCAGGAATTTTATTGAAAATTAGAATTGCCATATACTGCGGACCTTTTTTAAACATGGCTAATGTTGACTTTGGTAATAACAATTTATTTCTATACTGGCTTCTAGTTTTTTCCAGATCAACTTTAGGCGGAAATAGATCTTGGTGTTTACGAATAAATAGCGCAGCCTCTAGTATGTATATCGAGGGCATGGTTAATAAATTTAATTTAATAAAATGAGGACGGCAACTGTTAGGAGGGCGTATGTTTGCCAGTATTCGTATACACTTCTGCATTATGAACAGTTGTTGGGCATCTGTGCTAGCTCCCCAAAGGAGTACGCCATATCGGAGGTTTGAATAAATGTAAGAAATCAATGCTGACTGTACGTACAAATCATACGAATAGGTATCATGATTATGATCGTCAACAGAAAGTGCTACGATTTTCTTCGGTCCCCATTTGCTTATCTAATACTAGAGAGTAGAGTATTAAAATCGGAACACGCATCCGGAATCCCTGGTCTTCCTGTAGCCGGATTCCTGACGTGTGTCATCCGATGTTTGTAATGGAGGACTTGTAGTTTCAATAGATGGCATTCTTCTGGTCCTTCCATAAATAATAGTGGGAACAATGATCAGCGTGAGAACACCCAACTAATGTTTTTATTTTCATGGCGTTTATAGATACTTTTTTACACTCTGTTACCGATCGGTGCCGTAGTTACTTTGGCCTATTATGGAGGGTAATGTTAGCCCTTACCGTACCTACGTAACCGTCACACCAGAGTGGCATTTAAGTAGCTTAACTACTTTTACAAGTATCTGCGCTACACCAGCGTTTGGCTAGGACTCTACGTCTCCGCCGCTCCGGATCCGGTGCGGATTCCGGATGTACACTCAGCATCCAACTATATGATGCTGAGTGTACATCCGGAATGGCAGCCAAAGTAGCCACATATTGCAACACGTCTTTATTACTATATCCTTATATACTTCTTTATGTGTTACGATCACGGCTAACTATATGATACCGACTATGTAATCCGAACCTATATTTAAGTTTATTCAGATACCACAAATCACAAAGTGTACCAACCGTATCATCATACCTGAAATTATGTAAAACTTTAAAATAATAATGACAAGCGAGTTTCTATTTTATTCAGCATTCTATAGCAAAAACGTTTAATAACGGAAATTTTACTCTTATAAGTTTTTATTTCGTTACAAGATACAAGTACCTAAACGCCCAAAAAACATTTTCGCATCCGCTATAATATTGAGAAAAGAGTAATTGTTGCCCTCAAATGAGGGATAAAGTTGTACTTTTCTTCCCTGATCCTGCTATTCAGAAAAAAAGTAATTGTTGCCGTCAAATGAAAGATTTCGATTTTCCTCATACACGGTGTGAAAAGCAGTAGGCATGTGCCAGTCGGTAGCATAATTAGTTCCGGCTTCGGCGTAAACACGTAAATTCTTCGTTACGAATCTTTGGCTTCTCTCGATTCAATATCGCCCTCGCCGTACACAATCTACTGTGGGTGAGTCATGCTCATGTAAATCCTCAATACACATGGTATCGGGTACGTATCAGAATGTCTAACATTAAAAAAACTAACGTTAAATAACCTACGTTCAAAATCCCTAAAATCTAAATACCTAATGGTTTTAAATACCTAAGCAACTAACGCCTACCTACGAATGACCTAAGTTTAAAACACCGATCGGATTAAATATCTAATGTTTAAAATACCAATTGGACTAAATATCTAACGTTTAAAATATCAATAGCTGTTACAGTTCCCGTTAAACAACTTGAACATGCGGGACGAAGTGGGGGGGCAGCTCGCAGGTACAATTCGCCTTTGCGCAGGCAAGGTCAAATGTTCAAGAAGTTTGACGGCATCTGTACACCTAAGTTTGGTAAATTTGAAATACCAAATGGTCAAAATACCTAAAATGATGCACTTGGGAGCTATTTGTATGAAGTAGTAGATCAGGTACTACGAGCGTAAGTGTGGGTAGATTGATAAAATTGATCGTAAAATTATTCTCGTATTCTTGTCCCGCTTCCGTCCTCTAACCTACCCGTGATCCGAGTCGGTTTTGCCACTAATCCCCTTTTCCCTACTGCTCCCCACTATCTTGGCATTGGTTGATCTTGAAAGTTTATTTGATGCCCACCCTTGGCACAGGGAATCCTTGCAGGGGAGCTTTGCTCCCGCTTTCGTCTTCGAGGTTATTTTTTTTATAAATGAGCGAAAAGAAACCTGTTATAAAAACTTACTACTAATGATAATTAGACAATTTACTTCTAAGAAAAACATAGGCATAGGCCCAAATCTTTAAAATCTAAATGGCTAATGATTTCGCTTTCGGTATTTTGAATATAAGTGAAAGAATCTTTAGGCATTTAGATTTTAGTGAATATCGAACGTAGGTTATTTAACGTTAGTTTTTTTAATTTTAGACATTGCCATACGTAGCCATTTTAAGCTTTGAAGACTCAGCTCGCGGGTCTTTCTGTGCTGTAAATATGGGACTCCACTCCACTCTCACTGTATAAGTATTACCCGTCTAAAACTTAACAAAGGTGGCACTTAATATATACCTAACATACCTAATATATACCTGTACGAGGTGGGAAAAGAGAAAAATGTATCCCAGAAGTCCAATACTCCCTTATGTTTCCATCTTCCCCGGAGTTCATTTTAGCCCACTTCACCTTATGTAGTAATAGATTTTCAGAGCCGAGGGGCTACTGAGAAGTGAAAACGAATTTCGTTCGTGTATCTCTCTCTCTCTCTCGCACTTGCTGGTTCGAGCGACAGGGAGTTTTCGCTTCGCGGTAGCCCCTCTGAGCTATAACCACGAAAATCGAATTACAACGTTCGGATATCTCCGTGTCTGTCGCACTTATGGTTTAAGGTACTCGAACGACATTGAGAGAGATAGATATACGAACTTCGAGATTCGATTTTGGTAGCGCTGTTGCTACCGCGAAACGAAAACTAACTTCGTTCGCGCTTCTTCCTCTCTGTCGTTCAAATAGAGATAGATTGGGAGATACACGAGTGAACTTCGTTTTCGTTTCTAAGACGTTGATTAGCTGCTAAGCTATCGGAAACTATTGGAAATAGAAACCTAAGGCCCTACCGCGAAACGAAAACGAAGTTCGTTCATGTATCTGCCTCTCTGTCGCACTTGATCAAGCAAGCGACAGAGAAGGAGATACACGAATTAATTTAGTGCGCCCCAATAATACACCTACGTCTCATAGATATACATACACAACATGATAAAATGCATGGCAGCAGCACGGCTATCACGCGACGGCTCGCGAGGTCTCGATTTTTCTCGCACTATCCGTCTCTCTCTCTTATTAGAACACTTAAAGGCCTTCTACACGATCGGGACCAACCGCCAACCACCGTGTCCTTGGTCGGGTTGATATAAAAATGGACCGTGTAGAAAGCGGTTGACCAACCGATATTTGGTTGATGTCAACGGCCTTGGTCGTGAGCGCATCCCTCGCGACAGGCTGCGTCGGTGGTTGGTCCCAACCGTCTGGAACGCTGTCGGCCAACCGTTGATCCGACCAAGGACACGGTGGTTGGCGGTTGGTCCCGATCGTGTAGAAGGCCTTTTAGAACAAGAGGTATAGTGCGAGAAAAATCGAGAGTATGTCGCGGCCGTCGCGTGATAGCTGTGCTGGTCGAGAAAGCTGTGCCGAGAAAGAAAAAAAATACAAATTGGCCATGATTTTGAAAATCCTTCACTTTTTCCGGTCAAAACTTATATGTTGTAGGGTAGGTATATGTACGTCATGTGACAACGTACGAGACATGTGGCATCATTTAGCCCTTTAATAGATAGAGTAAACCTTAATGATGCCACGTTACCCATATCAATTTTGACCAGAAGTGAAATCTAATATTCAAACTTTCGGCCAAGCGGTACGCCATACGTGGGAGCGAGAGATTGGAGCGTGGCCTCTCGCTTCTACGTTTGGCGCACCGCTTTTATGCTTGCTCTTATGGTCGCACTACACTTGGGAATGCGTGTTCGCGTATTTGCTTCATTTGGCCAAATATGACCATTATGTGGAGGATTTATTTGCCATATTTGTACGAATAGCCAAACACACAAATAGACAAACACTCGTGTCCGCCCGCCTGTCGGTTTTTGTCACACATCAAAAGACGCAAATGTTGCAAAAATTTGCGTTCACCGTCTACCACACCGTCTACGCTTGGCTCAAGGCACTTGGCTTCAGCTCAGTTGTGTTGTGTGAGTGACGGCAACAAGTCAAGACGTCACAAAATGGATTGGACAAATGATGTGATGCGATTTTCCTAATGAATAGGTGTATTTGGGACCCAAAATGTGCATCAGCAATTTCGATATAATTGCTGCAAACATTTGATATATTTTCTGTTGCTGTCCCAAGTGTGGATGTCGTGTGTGTGATGTTTGGACTTCAACGAATATTTAGACAAACACGGCGAATACACTACGCGAACACGCATTCGGCAGTAAAATTCCGTATCAAATGATTATTTTGTCAGAAAGTAATTAATTCTAACTTATTTACCTAACTATTTATCTAACTCTACATTATTGTAGCATTTTCAACAGGGATGCATAATTAGCTCCAAGTAGTATGATATCCGATTAGTATTCGAACGTCTCGTCCAATGTCAACATCAAACGTCAAATCAAACTTCAAAGTTTGCGAAAGCGCTTAAATAAAACGAAACTTTAACAAAATCGGTTTTAACGAAATATTCGTGCGATTGTTGATTGAATCAGTTGAATGAATTGATAAGTTGTGTACAATGTGTCATCCAAACACCTAGGACGTGGGTATGTATGTGCTGAATAGTATTTTCACGTGTGAATAAAAATAATACCTTCATGCAAGTTGTTTACCGAAAACTTGGCGCGAGTAACTTTATAAGTTTGTAATCATCTTTATGAATAAACATGTGGTATTTACCATGTATTTTCAAAGAATTTGGGATTAGTATCCAATGTTATCTAAAAATGGCTTCATATTACTTTGCTACTGGCTAACTGTGGATTTAAGTGCTACGCGTGTTATTAAAATGTAACGCGTCTCTGCTTTCCTTTGATCAATTATGTTATTGTTCCAGGTACTCCATCACTTAAAGATGATTAACCTCCAAGGTAAGAACCTCTGTGAGAGGCATAAAGAGCTGAACACGAAAGTGAATGAAGCAGCTAAAGTAAGAATTGATTTCCAAGTAGTAAAATCAATTAAGGAACACTCTGATATTGACCGTCTCTTTAAGATAGATCTAGCTTCAAAATACAAGGACATTGATTTCATTGTTGAACAACTGAAATGCGGAGACAGCCTCTATATCTCCAGAGCCCTAAAATGTGAGTGGCTATATAGCTATGAATATGCTTACATAATCAATCCAGAATATCTCCATAGGAACATATTCTCGACAATGTCGGTAAAAATGAAAAACAAGACTTTGTCAACCATATCTTTCTATATTAGGGATGAAGCCAGAGCGCAGCTCTTCTATGAGTACTGCACCACTACAAACTTGACTAATCATGCTTACAAATTTCTAATATTTACGTCAGAGTCATGCAGACATGAATTTCTGAGTAATGACGAGAATTTTAGAAAAATTGAGCATAAGCAAATTTGCATTCAGCTGATCGGCAATTCATTTCAGTTGGCTGATACATATGGCAAAATGGGTGGATTGATAAGAAACCTGTCTTACATGTACTCGATCAATGAGGAGAAGTACCTTAATCTTTATGAAAGATACACTACATCTCAGAATTGTGTGGAACATGCTCAAACAGGATCAAAAATATCACAAAGTATTATGAAAAAACACAAAAATAGGATCTTAAAAAATCCTCTACTGTATTTAAGCATTCTTAAAACAAGTGAGCTATTGAAATACAGTACAGCTGCAGATGCACAGGTATATCTCATGGCTCTTCTTCCAAAAACCGAACAGGAATTCTGGAAAATGAATTTTTATATGTTCTACAAGCAGTTATTTGATTTAATAAAAACTGATGATTTAAAATTTGTCAAAAAAATGTTTACTGACAAATATCCCTTGGCAGAGTTTGAAATGAGTAAGGAATTCTTTCTCTTTGGGTATCACGATTTTTTGAATATTGACGATAAAGAGACTTGGGCATTAATGCACTTGGAGAAACAATTAGGCATCATACCCGAGTATGAGAATTATCGTTGGTACGAGTTTGTGAGATTTTGCAAAACTTTTGAACACATAAAGAAGCAAATGTTGACTACTTTTGATTGGAGCAAGAAGTCGGGACTGTTGAATATTTTAGTGAAGTCAGCAAAGACTCTCAAAGAAATAGCTGAGGTGCTTAACTACTGCAATGATACACAACTGAATGGAAAAAAATACGAAACACAAATCTTCTTACAATACGTTGTTGAACATCACAATGTATATGATTTTGATGACACTTGCTGGAATGCCTTCAATAAAATATTGCATAGTCTTGGGATATATGATTTAGAGATGCAACGGATAGTTGTTTAGCCGGATACCGGATACCGGATATTCGGCCTGATCACCGGCCGAATATCCGGTATCCGGCCGCCGAATATTCGGCCGGCCAAACGATACCTACATTTTAGTTTGGCGGCGGGCGCGTCGTGCAGGTTTCAACCTGTTACGTATTGTAGGTTCGCGCGGACCGTTTTCTAATCAACGAACGAGTTTTATTAGGTCAGTTTACGGAACTATTTCGTATGCAGTACACGTGCGCCCGCCTATTTTGCTGAATAGATAAGTTTCTTTTTGTGTTTAATGTGTTGTTGTTGTTTTCTTGTATACTAACCATTTTTCAAAGTTAAATACCGAACAGAATCACTATTCGGTATCCGGCCGGATATTGCGCAACTATCCGGTATTCGGCCGAATAGTAAAATAATGGCCGGATAGGCCGGATACCGGATAGCAACCGGATATCCGTTGCATCTCTAATATGATTCCTTCTCAGAACATAACACACTCCTTGATATTTCCATTGTATATCACATGTTATCAAAAATACCTTTTCCATATTTTGACCTCAGTGACTACATGAGTGGGACTTTTTATTATTGCTTGGAAATGTTACCATCTAATTATAGATTGACCAAAGAAAGACGAGGTTTAATATATGACTATACGTTAAATTTTTACATGAACAAAATAGCAGCATTTGAATCACAGGATTATAATGAATCAGTGCAAAATGAAATTCAGCCATATTTGAAACAACTGGCGTGTTTGAAGTATTATTTTGAAAACGAAGACGATTATCCAGACCTTGTCCTTAAATTCATGAAATTGGATAGTGAAAAATTTGAACATAATCTGAAAATGAATAATGACCTGGTCTTTACGGAGGGATATTTGATACGTTGTTTAAAAAAGGATCCTAATATGATCATTGAACAACTAACTGAATTTCAGGAAAAAATCACATGTAGAAAAGACGCTACACCCATCAACTTTTTTAGAAAAATGAAAATTTACTTTTCGGTCGATCTTGCTAAAAAATATTTAGATCTCTGCACTAAGACACTCTGCAGTATCTCACGAGATGAAGCAATTGAAAAGAAGAGGTTTATATATGCCAATATTTATGCGACATTCCTGCTGGGCGACGATTGTATTAAAATAAACCTGATGGATGAACACGCACCCGTACGCACAACAATAGATCTATGGACAATTAATCCTTATGTTTATTTCGTCCGGTTGGCAATTTGCTTATTTCATCGTTATTCTCGACCGCCAGTTCCTTTTTCCAAAACTCGGCTTTATCTGAGAGGGGATTACTTGAGAACAAGTCAGGGGATTTTGAATGTGTACCTAGCGAATTTAACCCCTACCTCGCTTGCTGCATTCATTAGACTGTTACTAATCTCTCCGTTATCCATACAAAAGATAGGATTACGGTTAGCATTCCAAGTTTCTAAAGCTAGCGGAAAGAAAAACTTAGTTTCAACTGTGTGGATGAACATGAAACATGTCGGTGTGAGGAAAAGGCTTTATAAATTAATGATTGAAAGAATGGGAAAGAAAAGCGAACATCAAGAAACATTCGGAGTTCTAGCGGTGCTTACGTCACGCTTAAATAATGAAGATGATGACGAAATTTTCAGATATTTAAGAGGCAATAAAATACCTGAATATCTAAGAGGTTCGTATTTACGAACCGCCTGGGAAGCCCTAGAGGCGTTACCGGTAACTGGCCAGAATTACGAACGTAGAGCATTCGTTATGAAAGCAATTAAACATAATATAGGATTGATGGACGAAGTATTTATCTTGTCTTTGATTGATGATTATCTTAAAGACACATGGCAGGTGCTAAAACAGAAACGTAAAGAGTGCCCTGGTATAGATGAAATGGATAACGCAACATGGAATTTAGTCATTGAATACATTATTGACATTCCTGATGATGACGAACTAGAAAAAAGCAAAGAAATAGTAAATAAAATAATTAATGAATGCTTCCACAATTGGAATGTAAAATTAGAAGAAGAGTTTACTTTTCAATTATTTTTCAAAGATTTTATGAACGAACTTGACAAAAATGCTTCATACACTGG
Source organism: Epinotia demarniana (assembly GCA_945867215.1). Classification (NCBI taxonomy): domain Eukaryota; kingdom Metazoa; phylum Arthropoda; class Insecta; order Lepidoptera; family Tortricidae; genus Epinotia; species Epinotia demarniana. The sequence continues at coordinate 37,034,766 of OX244261.1, read as the reverse complement.
ACAGAAATATTCGAGAGTAACTCACATTTTTGAATATTTGCTAAATGCTTTTGAAGAGACGTTTGGAATAGCAGAAATGTATTCATACTTTTGGGATTGGCAGTTGATGTTAATGATCAGAAAAGCCATAAAAGGCAAAGATGAATGCGATAAGGAAGTTCATATTCGTTTCGGATCGGAACTTGGCAAACTCATCAAAAAATTGAAGGAGAAAAATTGTTATTACATTTCCTTCTACCGAAAAATTTTCGGAAAAATATTGAAAGTTACGGAGACCTTATGCAATTTAAGAACTCCGGAATTAACTGAAAGACATGTTAAAATCCTTGTAGCTTATGGCCTAACTCTCGACGAAATGGTTGAGACGTATGTTCTTGCACTTGAAATATTGCCCGAAGACTTGTCAAGCGGTCCTATAAATGAACCAGAATTACAAGAAGTGATAAGGAGAGTGAAAATAAAAAATCACGAAGAACTAACCGCTTTAATGAACGATAAGTTAATTTACAGTAGCCGAAAAGAACGCACAGCGAGATATGGTAGATGTTAAGAAATAAATATTTTGAGCTGTAGGAGAAGGTAGGTTGACATTTCTGAGCTGTAACGATGTGATTTTTATCCTTTATTGTAATAACTAATAAAACACTCTTATGGACCTTAATCATTCTATTTTCAACGAATAAACTACTGACGATAAAACACTTAGTTAACCCACTATACATTAACCTTAACAAACCTATGTTAACTACAATGTGTTTCGTCCCATTCCCACCAACATAAACTACCATTGAGAGAAACGAACTTTACCGGAATTTTAACTTATTTAGGTTTGATGGACGTTTGTGAATAAGGGCAAATAAAATCATATTAGCATAAGCAGTATATGGCTGCGGTCTTTTGTAAGGTTGCTTATATAGGTACTTTATTTATGGTACATGATGGTAGGTACGGTGGAGGTTCTCGGAAAAGGTACGAAAATTGAGCATTGACTGCTCGCGTGTGATCTAACAAAACAGAAAAATATATTATTATTTTACTTCGTATCTATCTTGCAAAGTGACATCTATTGACTGCGTAAAACAGATTCTTTACAACATCACCTTTTGTCGGTACAGATGTCGTTAGTGTATTCGATAATCTGTAAACGGCATATTGATATCAAGCGACATCTAGTGCTGACAGCAAATGTACATACCAGTTCACCAACGCCCCCTGGTGCTCATAGCAAATAAGGCGGATTTATTTTAATGTATGGCGTTGACATATCTTCTTATGCTTTATTTATGGCAGTATTAAATGTTGTATATTGTATAAGTATAGTGATTGTTTATGGAGTGTTACATTTTCTCTGCTATAGTAACGTGTTGCCAGTAGGTACGTTGCGTCGTAGGTTGAACGGTTATTTATGCGCGGCGACATACACTATTGGTCTCTTTCTAAGCGTTCTAATTAGAAAGATACGGATATGTTTATCTCGCCGCGAGCTGCGACACGGCTCGTGGGCCGATCTATCCTGTGATAGGCGTATAGCCGTGCTGACATTGTCCGACTATCATTTGCACGTTGAGCACAACACGGCGCGCTCTCTCGCACTGTCCATCTCTTTCTAAGTTTTCTTAAAAGAGAGAGACGGATAGTGCGAGAGAACTCCCGCGCCGTCTTGTGCTAACAGTGCTGGTGTAATCCAATCGATACGAAAATAATGTCAAGAAGTATATTGAGTTACCTACTCATATTGGATCTGACTGGATGTCACATACGTAAGGGTCGTTTTAAACCCGGGCCTAAGTTGTGTAAAGAATAGTCTTTGTTTAAGTAACTTGACTGCTTTAAAGTAAAAACTCAAGTACTTAAAATGGTTGGTTATGGTTAATACAAAAAATGTTTCTTACATAATTATGTACCTACCCAACCTCTCAATCCTGGTGAACTTAAACTCGCGAGGCTTTTCATGTAGATTACTCCGTAGAATTGGTTAAAATTGCTTACAAATATAGGCTGACGCAACGCTACTCATTTCAGCGTTGTCACAAAAAACAAAGAAAAGCTTCTTGTATAGGTACATACCGACATGGGTGCTACGAAAGTTTTTAGCTGCTCCGGCTCCATACTCATGCGATTACAATATTATTTACTTATACCACTGTGGGGGATCGTTCAGTACTTATTGAAGTGGTGTGAATATTTTTTTAGAAAACGCTTAGTTTTTTAAAATTTATTTTTCACTTCGAAGCGTCGAAGCCTAACCATCAGTCATGAAAATCAGTAATTGATATTCCATATTTTATGTGCTGTCATTTTATAAACAGTATTTGTTAAAAAAACAATTAGGTAGTTTTTTAGGTGCTGCTAATTACGAATCTCGTCGGTTTTTTTAACGTATAAATCGTTATGATTAAGTAAACATTATTATGATTTAATAGGCGTCAACAATGAGTCTTTCACTAAAAGTAAAAGTTTCTTATATAAGCAAAAAAATGTATATACATATACTTGTAACATTATTCATTGATTTATAATATATTGGAAATTGCAAAAGAAACAGAATAAGTAGTCCCGGCTAAATTTAAGTGCGATTTTCAAAGATTTCAATACGTAATTGAGCCTAAAATTGCCGTTTTTTTAAGCAGTTCGTAACTCCGTACAAAACAGCTTTCAGTTAAAAATATATAATTAAAAAAATCTATTAACATTAATTTATTAAAAAAATCATGACCATAATTAGCATTGAAATATGCCTCACAATACAATATTGTAATCACATGAGTAGAGCCGGAGCAGCTAACAACTTTCTTAGCACCCCTCGTACGTTTCGCTACTCACGCAGGGTTAGTTATATCGAATTGAAGGGAGTAACTACTCGACAGAGCAGCCCAGAGCAACTTGAACAACGAAACTCCTAACACTGTTATGGACAATTTCAATAGGAACTATTAAACGGAAGAGTAGCTTGCAAGAGTTCGGGATTACTCTGATCCGAGATGGGAAAACTTTCGCATACTTACAAATAAGTAATTCGACGCATGGCTGTCAGTTTATTGATTTACCATTTTTTTGTGTCCGTTAGCTGCAAGATTAGCACGACGATTGTGACACTTGGTTTGTCAGTTTCTCCTATTTAGACCCACAACAAGCAAATATTCAACGAAATAAGAAGAAATCTGTGTACGAAAAATCATTAGATTCCAACAGTGGCTTTTCGGTGTTCAGTGGCACGATGTCTTCCTTCATAGCCTTCCTTGACAGGATTGTCAAATCACAATAAGGTCTTGTACTCCCTCTGGGTTGGGAGGTCAGATGGTAGGTACTCGCTTTCGTAAAACTAGTGCTTACGTCAAATCTTGGGATTACATGTCAAAAGCGTACCCCGGGCTCTTTTAGGACACTACCAAGAGACCCAAATAAGAGATCAACTTGTGATGGTTGACGGTCAGCATACAGGTACTATCGGCTGCAAAAATGCTTGGACACCTTATGGCCCAGTTTCTCTTAAATCGTTGGCCGTCTGTAGCTCACATAGTTGCAAGTCGTGCGCAATAATTAAACTAGATGGCGCTGTTGGCGAGACTATTTGGACATACAGTGAAACATAAGCACATTACCGAAAAATCGACACCTGTTATCACGAGAAATATTCTCCTATTAGTATAATTAGTAACAAGCCTAGCATATGCTAATTTATACGTTATATATATAACCCATAGTGTCGGGTATCTTTAGATAGCTTGTTCAAAAATATGGGGTTCTTAAAACCATTTTTCAACTGAGTGATTCGTGTGCGAGATATTGGGCTTTAAAGTCCTAATTTTTGTTGGAGTCATGCGTCCCCCTCCAGGTCAAAGTTGACCTGAGTTGTTATCACTCGAAGGTGGCGGGTTCAAATCTGCGCCCAGCCAAGTAATAGTGGGAATCAGTGTTTTTGTAATTTATTTGATGTTTGGCTGTTCCCTCGTAGCGCGGAACACAAACAGAAAGATATGATTATATACACAAAATTATGTGTTGTTACAAACAAAAAAATCGCATCGCGTTGAAGTTGACTTGATAAATATAATGTAGTAAAAATAATAGGTGATAACCCAAGAAAATTCAATTTTCAAAGACAAGGAAAACATCATTTTTATTTGAAAAAAAAAATAGCTTACAACGCCATTTAGTGAAATCTCACTAATCCTCTGAGGTTTACATTGACATCTAATTACCTGCACATCGTGCCCATAGATGGCGTAGGATTCGGCGGACAAGCGAAACTGTTTTTGAATTGACCATGCACTTTTGCTGTCTACTGTAGTTATTCACATGTTCACAAACACGAGGTTATTAACTAAAAAATCGGTAGGTATGTAGGTACCGTAATTGGAGATCTAGACCAGTGACATACTTAATTAAAAATGTAATAGGTATGTTGGACAACTCATGTCTGTGCGAACTCTATGAACTAGCTTCTAAATAGGTACCCGAGAAGAAAAGTTGATTGGTATTGGTATTAAACAGCGCGCTAGCAAAGGCGTAAGAAGTACCTAATACCTACTTTACTCAATATCGCATAACGCAACCCCTTCCCACATAGTTTCTGTATGCTGGCCGCGTAGCCTCACTTTTTTCATCAAAGTTCAGAACTACCCTCGCGGTAATCATAATGTTTTTCTTACCAAACTCTGAAGTACGTACCTAATAATGTAGGGATGCTCTACCAAGGTCACTACGCATCTATAGCGCATGTTTAAATATAAACGGGATTTTATTAACGGTTTGTCTAAGAAAATAATATTATTTGTTACACTTGCTTGATCTTAGATCCCTTAGGCTGATTAGAGTGATTACCTAATAGTGACCGAAGAACATCACGTCATTACTGATAAGGCTTAATTTATTTAGTATCTAATGAGTAGTAACCGAAAACCCCAAGAGGCAAATAGAAAAAGGAAATGAATAAGTATACCTACGTGCAGAAACAACATGATTGGCTACGGAAACTTCAAAATAAACTAAAAGTGGATTAATTGTGCCAATTTGGAGCGCTAATGTTATTTACAAGATATTTATTTTCTGCTAAAGGACTTGCCTTCTGACTTAACATGCAAGATAAACACTCGTTCTTAAGGTGTAGGCTTCCGGCGTGGCTACTAAACCAGCGTTAAAATATTGAATATTCATAACCAGAGCCAAATGGGTGTTTGCGGCTCCTTCCAGACTTTAATCACACATCATCACACATCATCAGCCTATATACGTCCCACTGCTGGGCACAGGCCTCCTCTCATGTCTGAGAGGGAACGGGCAGTAGTCCCCGCGCTGGCCCAGTGCGGATTGGGGACTTCACATACACCTTTGAATTTCTTCGCAGATGTATGCAGGTTTCCTTCACGATGTTTTTCCTTCACCGAAAAGTTAACGGTAAATATGAAATCATATTCCGTACATGAGTTCCGAAAAACTCATTGGTACGAGCCGGGATTCGAACGCACGACCGCCGCTTGACAGCCGCATGCCTGAACCACTGGGCTACCGTAGCTTCTTCAATCATTAGACTTTAATCATTCTCATTTAATCCACGAGAAAGACATCCTTTACAACCAAATTTTTGTTTATGAGCAATTGTTATTTACCTACATAGTTATTAAGCAGGGGTTGCGTTTCGTATTGCCAAACTAATATATAAATATATATATTTTTAAAGGAACGGTACCCGCGGCGCGTAAACATTTTCGATGTGCAACCCGGAACCAAACAGTTATGAAAGAGTTTAGAGTAGTTAACTGTAGGCCTGGCTAAATATAAATTCTAGCCAAGCCGGCGGGATTTGGCATGTATTGGGTTCTGCGCGACTAAGAGGTACTGACTGTTGTATTTCAAAGATGCATCCACCATGCATTGAATGTTGACAATTTCTCTGCGATAAAAAAACCATAACGTCAATTCAGAGGCCCCTACATAATTAGCACCAGCATATCATACATACTTAGCAAATGTCTTCCAATTTTGTCTTAGCAGCTAGTCGCATTCTCGAGTACCTACTGACTGAACTGAAAACGCGTTTTATGAGTCAATGTAGGAACTTTATGAGCTGCCGTGAGTTAGTCAAAGGGGACAAAGTCCTTTGACAAAAAGTGAGTTAGTGCTTCAAAAGTTTGTTTAGTGTTCTGCTTGCAGTTGTGTCAAATGGACTTTGTACTCGTGAGGTACTTAAGTTTGTTAAGAGGCTGAAGTACAATGTGACTGCGTTCAGAATACTTAAATAGTTTCACTAAACTTACCTAACTAATATGAAAGCACGAGTACCTACCTATACCAACAATAGGATGCAACGATTTAGCAAATAGGTCTTCATGTATTTAAGTTTTTATCTTATTCATTAGTTAGATCAACATAGGTACCCACTAAGTCACTAAGTAAATATTCTCGTTTCTTGTCATGGTACCTAGTAGGTAGCTATGACTCGCTCTTCACTCTCAACTTGCAAGAAACAACTTCGGAATAACATCTGACATCTTTAACTCTTTCAATTTCATTTGTAATTTTGAAAAGGGTTCAAACACCCTGAAACAAAACACGAAAGGTGAACGGTCGCCGATAAAGAACCCAAGAAAATAAAGCAAACCCATAAAAACACTCTACCACAGACAATTTATACGCCTAATCTGGGAAGCAGTTAAGGTGAAGTAAGTAATTAGTGGTGTTGAAAAACACTTAAATTTGCCGCTTAATGTGTTTTTGTGACACCCCTAATGACGTCGGGTGAGGGTGCGGATGTGAACGAATAAACATCTTTTGTTTTGCGTGTTACAGCTGGTTCGGAATTCAAAGCTCTTTAGGGTCTCGTTTCGTAGGTTATTTAGTGTGTAAATGTTAACCGGGTACAAAGTTATTTACATTAATTATTTCCATCGCTTTACGATATGTCGCTTGCCGTATCTTAATAATGAGTTGACGAGTCTACTTATTCGTTTGACATTCATCGTCCACGCGATATTGATTTCGCTAAGTACATAATAAAGGCCATTTCAATCTTAGCAATAAGTATTTCACAACAACTTGATATACTTAGAATGAAAGGTACCCATATATTGTCCACAGTCTCATCTAAACTTTAGCAAGTTTTTGTGACATATTGCTAGGTGTGTGATGTCCGACGTCTCACACGTATGACAAGGACGGCGCTAGTTACGGCCCGGCCACGAATTCGAGCGGCGGCGGCAGCGGCAGCAGTTTTTCTAATCCATTGCGTGTGATCCCAACTAACCACAGTGTGTTGCGCGTCTCGACCGCGCAGTGAAAAGATAAAACGCTTGCCGCGCCGCTATTCGCGCAATGTCGTGGCCGGGGTTTTAGGGTAAAATTGTAACTTGTATTAGCTTAAATAGAGGAATTGGCCCACAGGATATGAATCCGAATTTAAACTTCATAAGAAATCTCCCGGTAATAACCTTGCTACTTGATATTCAGTCTAGGCTCTAGGTGGGTAGTGACACAATATCTAGTTGTGGAATGGTAATTAAGCAGGAACACGCTGTGTAACGAGATAACGTTATTTGCGGTAAGACAGTGTTAATACAAAGGCGATACCTACAGGGTTCAATAGCTTTGTCGGCAACGCACTTTATTATAAGCCTGTCGATCGGATAGCTGTTAATCTATGAACTGCACTATTGATACAGACCGTTATTGTGTTATCACGTTATATATGGCGTGACACATAACATATAGATATAGCCTGTCATGTCGTGTTACAATTAATGCGGCATTAAGACAATGAAAATAATATTAGTGCGGACTGTCTCCTCCTCTAAGTCGTCTTAGCGAAATTATTACATGGTCCTCTATCTGCATTTGTAAAATATAATTTTATAATTAGAAATATTGCGCAGGGTCATTTCGCCGGTTAGCGACCACCTAATTTCATGTGCCGGTTGGCGACCACTTAGCTGAGTTGGTGAAGTGAAGGGATATTTTCTCGGTTTTATAGTATATTTATATTCTAAAACAACAAAAAAATGCATGTAAGTACAACTAATTGTCTCAATATGGTCTGTAGAATTGATGTTATATTTAATAGAAAAAGCCTTCTCCTTCAGGTGGCCGCTAACCGAAGGTGGTCGCGTAACCAGTGTTAGTTCGGTGTAGGTAGATAGGTGAAAAACTTTTGTTGCGGTAGATGGACGCGGTAGTCGCACGATGACATAGACACCTGCTTGGCTGAATTTATTCACAATATATTTTTGATATGCATTACCTCAATGTCTATTCGAAAAAAACTTTTTGACAAAAAAACTAAACCGCCGAAAAAAAACTGAAAAACAAAAAATAATAAACCTTTTTTATTTAGTTTAATAACTAAGCTGTTCAATTAATCTAAGTGTACCTAAGTAATTTTGAGTCGGCGCCAAACAATCATAAATAATAAACCGCTTTTATTAACCTTAATAACTAAGTTCTTAAATTAATCTAAGTGTAGGTACCTTGTAATTTTGAGTTGGCGCCGACTCAAAATTAATTAGGTACACACTATTAAACTAAATAAAAGAGGTTTATTATTTTTTGCTTTTCATTTTTTTTCGGCGGTTTAATTTTTTTGTTAAAAAGTTTTTATTTTTCAATTTTCTGTGGCTTACTTTAGTTAATTACTAGTTACATGTAATATTTTTGATTACTTTCTGCATAATATGTGGTCATACATTTCAATCAGTAAGTGAACAATCAATCATCCCCTGTTTTCCTGCCCTTAGGGTTGAAATTTTTATTTAAAATTAATGTGGGACCAACTTCAAGGTATACCCTTTCTAATAAAAAAAGAATTATCAAAATCGGACTACTCTGTAAAAAGTTATGCGTGGTCATACATAAAAAAATATATACGCGTTGACTTGAGAACCTCCTCCGTTTTTTTCGTCGGTTAATTAAAATATACGATCGAATACTTTTTCATCCACGTCTCGTCTAACAACTCGAGGTTTCGCGACAATAATTTACATTCCCTCGATTTATATTCAGAAAACCCGGCCTCACCCAAATAAGTTAATGCGTTCGCTTACATTTTTATCGGGAAATGGTTTATTAAGATTCCTTTGATCGCACCTGTGGTCGGGATTCAGCAATTCAAAACATTCCAATTTAGAAATGTCGGCCCGCGAATAACGGATTCCGTACGCACAAAGAAAAATGAAATGAATATTCGACGCGCGAAGGCATATTTCGAAAGCAGGACGACGTGACTTTCGCCCGGGCTCGATGTCAGAATTAAAAAGCGGCCAAGTGCGTGTCGGACCACGCACAACAAGGGTTCCGTGTCTATTAAAAAGGTCGTATCGTTATTAAAATCTTATGGCACTTACGTCATTTTCTTTAAGGAAGGCAGTTTTTTATAAATATCTCGAAAACCTTTGAACCGATCTTGTTCAAAACAAATTTCGCTGAAAGAATTTTATAAGCCCTATGAGCATGATTTTTTTTCATAGTTTTAAAATACACGGTTCAAAAATTAGAGGGGGGGGGGGGGGGGGGGGACACAATTTTAGTGACTTTCGGGGTGATTACCTATCTCGGACTCTATTCTATCTCAAAAAATTGCTTAGAAACCTTATATTTGTTTTGAAAGGCCTGTCGATCGATGTACCACAAGTGGGCTTGCAATGAAAAAATATTTTTTGACTTTCAGTTTTATGTATAGGTGCACCCCTAAAAAAATCCTTTTTAGTAATTTCATTACAAAACTATGTAGCGGTTAACAAAATACACCCTATCTTCAATTTTTTATTCAAATACACCTTATGGTTTTAGAATAAAACCCTGTGACATACTGACGGACAGACAGACAGACAGACATGACGAATCTATAAGGGTTCCGATTTTTGCCATTTGGCTACGGAACCCTAAAAAGGAGAATACATTTATTTGGCAAGCTGTATAGCGTAGCGTTGTGCTGACTTCAATTCCGTAGTTCGCCAATACCTATGTACTTATATGAAATTTTCCATATTTCCTTTCCAATTTACCACATGAACTGCTTTTTGAGACCAAATGCGTTGATTATTACAGAAAAATCCCAAGTCACTATGCGTCGGCTGATACTATTTGAGGACTTCCGATGATTCCTCAAGGATCTCAGAATTTACACTTCATTAGTTGCTACTTATAATCCGCGTGTTTTGCACTCAGTAGGCTGCGCCCCAGTCTAGATCACAGTAATGTAAGAAAAGCCTATTTTGGGTATTTTCACTCTCTCCTAACATATGGAATTGATCTATGGGCAAGCGCAGCCAATCGGGAGAGGCCATTCAGGCTTCAAAAGCGAGCCATTCGGTGCATTATGTGGAGTCTCCTGGGATCACCCCGCTCGTGAACTGTTCAAGGAAACCAAAATTCTGACCTTGTATGTCCTTGAAGTAGCCAAGTACGTGAGAGGTAACCTTGAACAGTTCCCGACGCGCGGTGACTCACACAATTATAACACAAGACAACGCGGTGATTTGCGCCCACCCGCCACACGTCTCGCAAAGGCCAAAAAATGTCTTCACTCGATGGGACCCAGGATTTACAACAGGTTGCCCCAAGATGTGAAAAGCGCGCCGAGTATGAGGTGTTTTGTTAATAGACTTAAAATTAAACTAGCATTCGATGCATACTATTCCATAAACGAATTTATGAATTAAATAGGCATGAACACTGACAGCCAAATGACTTTTTAACTGGCTCGCTACCCAACCAACTGTTACTATAATATAAGGTAGTATAAAATATCTTCTTTCTGAAACATTGACATATAAACATGTGTACTAACCATAATTATGCCATTGTAAACTAAGACATACTTTACTTACCTAAATGTTATAATATTATGTAATAAAATTCTTGGAGATTTTGACAAAAATTGACATGTAAAACTACGTTTTATCAAGGAATAAATGAAATGAAATGAAAAATGAAAGAAAACTTCAACGGAATCTTCACCTTCATCTTCACCTGCAGTCAAGTACAAGTCATCTGTAGTCTTCATCATCAGAGGTTCACTTTACCAAAATTGCGATTTACGAGGGTTAATAACTTACACGACTTGTAATAGAAAATACCGAAATCACTACACGCGTGCCTATAAAATTTGATAGCTGCCCTCAATTTCCCACTGTGACACTCAGGAAACTACTCTTTCAAATAAACAAGAATTTTTAAAATCAGTCCACAGTCGACAAAAAAATCGGTGAGCGTAGATACATAAAAAAAGACAGGGTTGCACTCCGGGAGTGCCGGCAGAAGTGAAAACTTGAATATTATCAGCAAACCTTTAAGAACGTGCGTATGAGAATTATATTTGTACCCATAAATACCTACCTATCTGTGAGTAAAGTTATGGTAATGTGTAAGAACTCGATTCGGGACTGGTAGCAACCACAGCTATGAATAGGAACGCTATAGAGCTAGACTGAACGTTACCAAATTAAATTCAAGACTCTAACAGTAACTTGAAGCGAAATTACTCGGAATTAATCTAGTACCTACTTCAAACGCTAAGTACTGAAGTTAGCAACTTGCCGTATTAATTATTCCCTCTAATTTTGACAAATACGCCCCTGTATCCCTAATTAGGCGACATTAAACTTTGTTTTGATGAAATTTTCGCGCCATTTCCGCGTCCCCTCTTAGCGGCCATTTTTGCTCGTACAAAATTAACATGCTCGGGGCTACAGATAAATTAGGACGACTACTTACGTTGAAACAACATGCCTGGATAAAGTCTCTTATAAATTTAGGTACCTAGTCTTGTCATTTAACTCGTAATGTAATAAATTACGTACAGGAATATATCTACTTGGGTAAAAACTTAAGTAAGCCCTATGTGATGGTGACGTATTAGAATAGGCATTCACATTGCTTTAAAATGTCTAACACGTGTGACGTCATGATCTCAGTCGCCAGCGCCACACGGCCTACTGCAGCGGCAGCAACTCCGAGCGGCGGCGACGGCTAGCGATGGCATTCAACACCCCGCCTGCCGCTGCGTTACGGACCGCTATATAAGTCATACGCGACCGACGGTACGCTCGACCGATGTCAGCGACCGACGTCAGCGTTGGGGGAAATCAAAGGCCCGCGCACCAAATACTCCCAGTAGTTCAACACCACATAAACCTCACAGTTTCGGTTGAAACCGTTCAACTATTCCCGCCGGAACGCAATCTCGTAGAGTATTCCATTGTAAACCGCCCCGCCCCGCTCGTGCCGAAGGTTTCCTTCTGAATTTTTCCCGCTGCTCTCCAACCACGCAATTCAACGGGATCGTCCTGCTTTAAGAACAGTCAGGGATCAAAGAACAATAACTACAACTTTGAAAAGTTGAAAAACCCCCGACATTTTCATTTCAAACTCCAATATCTCAAAAACGGCTGAACAGATTTTTATGAAACATAACCAAGAACACTCAGGATAAAATTATCTATGACACAAAGAAAATCGCATTCAAATCGGTCCATCCGTTTGATACACAGAAACGTTAAAGTTATACTTAAAACCCCTCTCTTTGCGTCGGGGGTTGAAAAAAGACCAGTAGCGCCATAATACATATGCCCACTGATATCCCAAGTGTCATTAATTTCACTCCTTACTCTTTTGACATATAAGTTTAGCATGGTTTCTAAAGATAGCATGGATCTACATTACGCGGGTAGGTACCGCCTTTTCGTGTAGACTTTACTGAAGTAGATATTTTAATAGTGACGTAGATGCTGGCGGATGCGTGTTATCAGGACGGATGTTGTTTGTATTCAGCGTCGCCCGCGGCGGCGACACATCGCGGGGTTAGGGCTGTCCCAAATGCCTGCTACAAAGACTCAAATAGGTAGGTACACATTATTCGCTGCCCGCTCCACCTGCATCCAGCGGACTCCCGCGACCTTTTCCAGGTCATCAGTCCACCTTCTCTCTCTCTCTCAAGGGCCATCGGTTCTACGTGCAATGTGCCCCGCCCACTGTCGCTTACCTTTAGCGATTCGGAGTATTTCCATTGAGTAATAGGTTTAACATAGAGTACGACATCTCATTAAGCATAAGCTTGTGCATGTAGCTACTCTAATGGGAGGTGGGAGTACCTTTGCGCTAGTACTGACATTCCAAGATGGCGGTCTGATGAAATACGTCAAGAAAAATGTTTTAGGTATGTAACATCCTTGGAATCATTACTCATTTAAATACAACAAAACTGATAAGTACAGTTCTGAACTTTTTAATGTAACAGTGACCGATCTACTTGTATTAGAGCCACTCTTCCTCTGATTTTGCCGAGAGTACATCTGAATGTCTGCCAATTTAGACTAGCTTGACAGTGTCAGTACCACCATTTTCCAGTGTGTCTAGACCCTAATGTTCTAGGTATAGTCTATAAGTACGCAGAAATAGTAAGCCAATGGAACCTCTCAAGGAAAGTGGTGCGGAGGTGTGGACTGGCATATCTGACTCAACCCTTACGGCGCATTGTCACTGATATCGGTGATTTCTCTGGATTGTTCCCTCGTGTACAAGGAGGCTGCTTTCGCACGCGTGCTCTTAAAAGTCAAGGGCAGATAGCGTGACATTATTATCTACGTTGAGAGGTAGGTACAAAATTATGCGCATCGCGTCACTCCAAGCCAATAAAGAGACACGTGTCTTCCGCCGACGGGAAAATCAGAAGAAGGCATTCATACATTCTTAAGCTATATAAAAAATCTTAATTTGTAATATTCTTTTGATTGGTAACCCTAGCTCCAGATGAAAGTCTGAGCTGAGTACAAGTTGGGGAGAAAAATTATTATGTATTTCAAGTGAACATTGCTGCGCAAGAAACATTTTTAAAAAGAATTTCGTTTTATTTCTCAGACCATGTAATTTGTGGCAACACAACGGAACGGAGTCTTACCATGTTCAGTGTTTACTTGAAAATAATGAATTAAAATTGAAAGTCTTGTAATGATAATGACTCAGTGTCGAGTAGGACGTTTACCTTAATTATGTTAATGTACAGCTCAGGAGATCGTAAGATTAACATTTCCTCGACCGTTTGAGAGCTAATCTGTTCATCAAAGAGAATCACGAATCATAATCACAATCCCATACACAACTATCTATGTACAAACGTCTTTTAAATGCCATTTTGAACTTCAATTACCCAGTTGAACATAATTAAATATATTTTATACCCTATTTGGATAGGTATTTAACTAAATTTAAACAAAAAAAACCACGCGACTTGGTCATTCAGCCAATAAGATAATATGGTATTAACCATAGATAAAAACGGTGGTTATGATTGGTTGAATGACCAAGTCACGTGGTTTCTTCTGTTAACATCAAATAGGGTATAGGCGACTTCAGGGGCTCAACGGGGTTGCCAGTGGTATTACACTTGGCCATGTACCACAGAGAAGGCGATGAGGATGCCGAGGCTTCCCCCGTGAGCTGGGTACGCAGGATTTCTTCACGAAAGAAGAAGGATCTGCAAATTAAATTGAATTACTTACCTTCAAATAAGTGAAATTAAATTATTGCACAGTCTTATCTTGTGTATCTCAGCAGTTGGGATGGCTACCTCCTGTTTCCATGGTTAGAAAGTTGTATGGTTGCTATCATAATATTGCATTGTCATTAAACTTACACGTGTGCATTACACACAAGGACTTTGCTGGGTAGAATATTTGCAAGATTTCACGTTAGCAATCAAACCATACTTACCTAAGCTCATACTACTTATTTAGTACTTTATTAAAGGCTTACCTCCGCCTTAGTTTATTTAGTTAAAGGCCTCCACCCACCGGACGCGTGTGCTGCTCGTGTGCTGCGCTGCAGCTGCGCGGGTGCTGCGCGTGTGCCGCGTTCGATGTGTGTTTGAAGTGTAGTTTCAATGCTTTACAACTTGGGCGTGTGCTGCGCTGCAGCTGCGCGGGTACTGCGTGTGTGCCGCGCGGGTGCTGCGCTGCAGCTGCGCGGGTGCTGCGCGTGTGCCGCGTTCGATGTGTGTTTGAAGTGTAGTTTCAATGCTTTACAACTTGCGCGTGTGCCGCGCAGCACACGCGCCCCGCAGCACACGCGTCCGGTGGGTGGAGGCCTTAAATTAAAGCTCGTAGAAAATAGTCATTAGTATATTAAAAGAGACAGGGCACAGTGGGCTGTCAACACGCTCTTTGTAGCTATCCAACTGGGAGAATACAAGTGTCGTACCTACAGAAGACCGTAGCCAAATAACGGAACTTAGTGTACCTACTAATGTTTCGCTCCTGGTAAACAATTTTCGTCCTAACTTCACACCGTAATGTTATTTATTTCAATGCGTTTCGCACTCTCGCAAAAGAAACGAGCGAAACACACTAGAACCTAGAGAGTATGTGGACATCGGGTGCCAGAGATCATGAAGCTATTATTACTCAGGACCATAGCGTGTCCTGAGTAACTGATTGAGCGAGATGGCAATATACAAATCTCAATAAGTGTATAGACAGGGACAGACAGGAATATATCCTACCTTGTCGGTTTAATAGTTCCACTTTTTTTATTTGCCGCAAATGAGTTAGTATGAACTTGCGGCAAATAAACCGCCTTAATGAAGTAAGCCGTCACTCATTATAAGACCAGTGCTTAATTTAGCTGCATAATTAGGCGCCTTTCCATTCCCTATGGTGACACGTGTGCCTAGAGATGGGTAGGGGTGGGTAAATACCGGGTAAATACCCGGTATTTACCCAATGCACCCGGTAAATACCCGTATCTACCCAAATTGGTGGGTATAAACTATTTCGAATGGATTTTTTCAAAAAGTGACATTTTAGGGCCGAGTTTTTTTAAATGAAATGTTTAAAGCCTTCTGAACAACTTTTGTTATTGCAAAATATCCATTATGATGCATACTTTATGAGAAAAAAAATCTTTGTTATTAAAAATAACACGTATTATTTTACGAAATAAGATCAAGTTAAAACGGGAGCCACTACCAGAATAGTAACTATAAGCCTTAACAAAATGTAAGAAAAATGTTGAAATAGTGTTGCCTTCTACTTATTGGACAAGAAATCATCATCTTGCTAGGCCTTTTTCCCATTTACTTGGGTCGGCCTTCCCTGTTCTTTTCTCCATTCTGCACGATTGAGTGCAAGGTCGGCGTCTATATTAAGATCTTTCAGGTCTCGCTGAACCGTCGTCAGCCAGGTGGCAGGTGGACTTCCGCGTCCTAGCTTCGTCGTTGGAATATCGAGCGCTACCTTAACCATGTAGTCTACTGGGCGCCCCTGTATATGACCGTACCACCTCAGACGTTTTTCCGTCAGCTTTTCTGTTATTGGCGCTGCTTTAAAACTACCCCGGATATACACGTTTCTTATCTTGTCCATCATGGTGACACCCGCTGACCAGCGTAACATGCGCATCTCAGTGGTGTGGAGCTTGTTCAGGTGGGGTTTATTTGTAGCCCATTACTCGGATCCGTACAACATCGCTGGTCTTACTACTGTCTTATATACATGACCCTTCACCTTTAGAGGCATTTTTCTATCGCATAGGATGCCTGTGAGTTCTTGCCATTTCATCCAGTCTGTCTGAGTTCTATGGACTACATCGCTGTCAATCTTTTCGTCGTTGCTGAGTACAGAGCTTAAACTTTGTAACAGTTGGCAGGCGATCATAACCTATATAGAATTTGTCATTTTCTGGGTTATTAGCCGTTTTGTCGAACAGAAAGAACATGTGTTCGGTCTTCTTCCGACTGATTTTTAGGCCATCCTTCTAGCGCTTCCATCCAGCTATTCAAAGCGCGTTGAAGGTCAGTCTCAGTCTCTGCTATTAAGGCCACATTATCGGCATATAGAAGGTGCCAGGGTACAGCCCGTTGGCATTTTCGTGTGAGGTAATCCATCGTGACATTAAAGAGAAGTGGACTAAGTGTGGACCCTGGTGTACACCGACCTTGAGCTTGAAGCTGTCACGCGCACCTGATGAGCAAATCACCTGTGTAGAGACGTCTGTGTACATGACCATAATAAGATCTATATACGACTCCGGGATAAGCTGGGCGCGAAGAGCCTCCCATATAAGGTCGCGTGGTACATGGTCAAACGCCTTCTCAAGGTCGATGAATATCATATGCAGGTTTGTGTTGTTGACTTTGGCTTTCTCAATGAGGATTCTTATAGCCTGAGTAGCGTCAGAGGTGCCCTTTCCATTTACAAACCCTCACTGATTGGGTATGAGCTTCACGATACCATTAAGTCTGCTGTTGATTATCCTCTCCCATAGTTTAAAGGTTGATCCATGAGCTTTATTGCTCGGTAATTCCCACAGTCACGTACGTCGCCTTTTCCTTTGTAAACGGTATTAAATGACTTCTTTTCCAAGCATCTGGTATTTTCTGTCCTGCCAAAAGTCTGATAAACAACTCGCTTAGCCAGCCGATGCCAGAGTGCCCTATTATGTTTCCAGATCTATTGGAATCTCGACTGGACCTTGGGCTTTGTTGTTTTTCATCTTTCTGATCTCTTTGATGATTTCCTCCGTTGTAACTGCTGTTATTGCTTGGTTTAACTTTCGGGGATTCTTAACATTAAGCAAATGGCGGTAGTACTCTGCCCATCTTTTTCTTATATCATTGTCTTCTGTTAATAGTTTATTGTTTTTATTTGTGATATATTTGGCTGAAGTTATATCTTTGCTGTTATTATTTCGAGCTTTTGCGACTTGATGGATATTGATTTCTGTAGTGGAAGATTCTAATTCTTTGTAAAAGTTAGCATTGGCTTTGGCTCGTGCGCTTGCCACTTCACTTTTTGCGTTGGATTTCTCTCTGTTGTAGTCTGCTTTATCCGCATCATTACCGGTTTCTTTGTGTTTTCTTAAACGCAAACTTCTTGACCTGTACAACATCCAACATCCACCATTTAGTCTCTTTAAAGAAAGAAAGAAAGAAAGAAAGAAAGAAAGAAAGAAAGAAAGACATTTATTTATGACAAACACATATAACAACAGAGAAATACAAAAAATAGGACGAACACTGCTTGTCACAAAAGCAGCAAACAGCGTGAAGGGGGCTCTCTTACTCCTGGTTCTCCCTAAATGTGTTTCTGCGGATTTTCTACAGAATGTTTCTAAATCGTTCCACATATCGTTTTCGGTTTCTACCTTTGAAGTGTCTTTTGTGCCAAAGTACGTTTCTATGTTTTGAACGAATCTTGATCCCGCGGTGGTTTTCAGGGATTTTAACTTAATTTTAGGTATCTGCTTGTTGCTGCACTTAACAGGTTTGGGCAATTCAACAACCAATAAGATCAGCCCTAACTGGCAGGTAGCGACGTCGCGATCGTGCCATCTGCGACGCGCGAATATTACACCGCGTCCTACCCGGCCGATTAATGTTTATCAGTTGCCTGGTTGAGACGGCTATTGTGCGTTAAGTGCCACGTGTGGATATTTGATCAATGCTTTAAATATCGATTTTGTTTTGTTTGAGGTAAAAGCTCACGTTATTGAATTTTGTTTGGATTGGCGGTACAAAAATAATATAATATACTTACCTACCTTTCATTTTTCCATCCTAAAGTTATATATAAACTCACAAAGTAATTAATACACTTCTCTCTGAGCTCGGATGATTGTAAATACAAACATTTAATTAAATTTTTATTTATTTTATTAACAGCATGCATCATAATGTCCATGAGAACGACGTTTATACATTCCTGCATAACTTGAAAACATTTTCATTATAATATTTGACTTAAAAAACGCATCAAAAGAGTTTATACCCACCTTTTTGGGAAGAAACGGGTAAATACGGGTAGATTGGGTAAATACCGGGTAAATACCCGGTATTTACCCATGGGTTTTTACCCACTACCCATCTCTACCGGTGTGCCTCTTCTTTTATTTAAGGACGAGGGATGAACTCTAATGTTGACTTCATTTTAAATACTAGGGTGGTGGCAAAAAATAGACATTTTCGATTCTAGAGGAGTCATAAGCACGCTAACAACCCCTATTGATTTAACGTTCCGCTGTTTTGTCAGCAAGAGACGAATGCAGGTCAGTATCAACACCGCTCGTACCCTCCAGAGCTCTGTGCAGACTACAAGGAACCCGCATTAAATTTGCCCCCTCCCTTTCGATGCCAATCAACGCCTACGTGTGCTACGCCGTAGCGCGTAGCACCATTTTTTGAGTTTGTAGCGCAAATCACTCGTAGAATGCGTGCAGTCTTTGATCTTGAACGGCTTGACTACCAACAGCGCCATCCCTTATAAGTATAATTAAGAAGCTATTCATAAGCTATTGCAGGTATCCGCTTGCCATAAGGTGGGCCCGTGCGCTTTATATTAAAGTTTGTGAGCTTTGTACCATATACGTTTGTATGTTTTGGGTAATATCCGGAACCGTATATCCGATTTCAAAAATTCTTTCACCTACCTGTAGAATGGACTTTCTAGATGGTTATAAGCTACATTTTATACCACGGATATGCCTGCGTTCTTTTCAGTCAGTCGTGGCATAAAAAAGTAAAAATTGAAGGATTTATCCCACCGACTGTTCAATACTCTTGGATATAATTCAAAGTATTCAAACGAGACTTGCACATTTGCATGTTGAAGCAACAGCTCGAATGCAATGCAGATAGCGGTGCACGGTGCTAAGCGTGGCTTTCTTTACACCGTTGCGAACTCGTGCCGTGCCGCGCCGCACTCGGGCCGACTATACACCGTCGGCCCGAGTCATCATTCTCCTAGCGTTATTCCCGGTTGTGCCCCTAAAGGAGCCCAGGGTCCGCTTTGACACCTAATCCCACCTAAGGCCCGAGTACCTAACCTTAAAGATTTTAAGTATTTTAACCACGCATTCCTGAGGTCATAAGGAGTGGAAAATGTTAATAAATTACGTAGTGTACCCTTTTCTGGTGTACATGGCTCACTTTTACACTCTTTGTGTACAATTTTATTGTCTTCATAATATATCAAAAAAATATCGATCCGTGTCCTATCCCAGAACCCTATGCCATGTTTTCGACTCCAACACGACGTCTGTCTCTTTCACCTGGCTGAGGTAAGAAAGATAAGAGAACAGAAAATACAAGATATACCTACTCACGGTAGACTTCTTCCGTATCGTACCCTCCACAAAGTTTACACGGGCCAGAAATAATAGAATAGTGCCTTTCCACTATTCGCCGAGCAGTAAGCTATAGTACTTAGCTAGTATTTAGACTAGTTTGTGACTGGACCCAAGGTCCTTCGTACTTTAATTTGAAGTGATACAGTATTTCTTGTAGTCAAAATATGTGACATATTTTTCTGTCTATACGTCAGCGCGATTTTTATAGGTTACCGTTTACCTGGCAAAGCCGGAATTAGGCAACCGACCATCGGCCGACACTCGTGTGACGCTCGGCACGGTGGCACGCGAGTCATCTTTAAGCTCCACAAATTGGTGCGCTGAAGACTCGAGGAGATTTATGTTCAGCGGGGCTGGCTCGCATATACGAGAAATATAAGGCAAATATCAAAATAGGTACTCTGCATGGTTCTATTCTGCATGTTTCTGTTATTTAGCTTATCCTTTTATTTTATTCTGCATACATTACAGTGTGGAACTTCCATAGGAACAAATATTTTAAGGGCTGAAAGTATAAGCCCTAATGCACGTAAACTGGTAGGTATCTCTAGTGTAAAAAAAAAGTTTTCTGAAGTGAAAACTTCTTTAGCGGCCCAGTGCACTTTTTGTGATGGGGAAAAAAAGTTAAACTCGCGACAGGTCACGTGACCGACAGATTCGTCAGATTGAAAATTCGTAAGACTGACACGTGACGTGATCGAAAAATTGAAGTTGTCATGTTTGTGTACGATAGCGCAATCTATACATGTAATAAAGCTGAAGACGATCGAAAGTCTGTACATGGAAGATATTCGAAAAAAAGTTTGCTGGGGTTAAGTTTACTTAGAATCGATAACAGAACAATATCCAAAAGTTGTTGAATTTTTGTCTGTTTGTCTGTTTATATGAACGTGCATCACGTGAAAACGGCTGAACGGATTTTGATGCAAACTTTACTAAACTGTCGAGAAAATTCCCAGACAACACATAGCCTATAAACATTATTAAGATAATGGTGCAAAAGGGTTTACGAATGGGGTTGAACTTTGTATGGGAACTTCTTAAATCTATGAGCTAAAGACTTGGAAATTGACGAGCATATACTTGACTAGAAAGTACGAAGACCCCCATTCAAACTTTAAGCAAAATATAGATACAACGCGAAAAGACCCGGGATGTAAAATAGTGGTAAACACTACATATTAACAAAAACTGGTTGATACCTCCACTGATAGTAACTGTTATACATAAGATACTTGATTAAATTGGAACTTCAGGAACTGACGACGTCGCTGTTTATATTGAAAAAACCACCAACCTTGATATCTGCTTTCCTATATTTGATATGAAATCAGAGGTCATCTAAAGTTGGTTGAAGGAAGGGATTTCTCATAGTTCACCAACGTCAAGTAATGTGGGTATATAATTTGAACAAAACGCCATCCCGCGGAGAATTGTGTATCTATGGTATATATTTTTTTAATGTAGAAAACTCCGTTGACTTTCTTGAAATATGCGCATCATAAGGAGCGCCCCCTAAAGGGATATATTTTGGGTCTTTCATTCCTACGAAAACCTAAGCCTTCGCTTCGCTTCGTCTTCGCTTGCTATTTATACAAATTAATTCGGCACGCAACGTGACAAATCAAACAACTGACAGTAATATTTGAGTCTAGCTCTGCCTCTCTGACACGTCAAATAAATATTAGCAGGACATTGCTGCTCGAGAGAAAAATAAAAAAAAACTCCATTAGAAGAGGTATTTGTTATATTTTTCCGACAAAACGGTTCACAGCACTTAAAGCTATCGTTACTTAAAATGTATGTGCTAATGGATGTCACACGCTGTACACAAAATTAGCAATGTACCTACTGGCGAACAGATGGACGGCCGCACCATAAGGGTGTTTATTCTACTTTATTTGTACATAACCCTTCATGATTCTGCACTAGCTAATATTGCATAACCTTCATCGCATTCAGGGTTTAGTATGGGGAGCACTTAAAAATATGCCAATATTCTTCTGAGTATTGGCCGCAAAAAGTACTGTTAACCGACTACGGAAGACTATATTTAAATAATGGATCACTTGGAGGATTTTTTCAAACTGATTGACATCTCAATCATCAAAATCGGTTCAGTATTTTAAACGCTACGGCGGAAAATACGTAAATACAAACATAGTCTGCTAGAGGGGTGCGCCAAAGTTCACATAAAATTGCAACTTCGATTATTGGATTACCGAATTCTTTTCTCATACAATTTTATCTCATAATGATCACTATTCATAATTATTTGTGCTAATAACTATCGTAACTCCGAATTGCCTATATTCATAATGTTATTCAACATAAGTATCTCTGTTACTACTAACTATGTTTATATACTTTTATATCATAACGATTTTAGCAATATAGTTTAATAGCATATTTATTTCTATACATACTAGTAATTATTGTTAAATTTTGTATTAATAAAGACTTACTCTGAGATCAACTAATGCCAAGATAGTGGTGTATAAGTTCAAGTAGGCAGTAGGCAACAGGGACTTACTGGCAAAATCGACTTGGATCGCAGATAGGTTAGAAGATGGAAGCGGGAGCTCCCGCTTCCGTCTTCGAGGTTATTTTTTAGAGGAAAACAAAATAACAAAATAAGAACATCAATCAACAACAACAGTAACAAATATGACTAACAAAATTATGATATATGTCCATTATAAACGAAACTGTTATGAGTCCAAGTCTGTTCTTAGTAATGGCATTATGAAGAAACATTTTATGAAAACTGTTCTTTATGAGTTACGATTATAGTTACAGAAATTTAAGAAACATAAAACGTAGGGTTTTTTTTAATGAATAGTGATGATTATGATTACAAAGCGGTATTACACATCAAGTTTATATGAGCCAATATGGACCCATGCTAAAGATATCCCTTCCTTCCAGGCAATACTTTTTGTTTTGTTATACAATCCTACTAATATTATAAATGCGAAAGTTTAGATGTTTGTTACTGAATCACGCTTAAACGGTTGAACCGATTTGAATGAAATTTTGCACGAATATAGTTTATAGCCTGGATTAAAATATAGGATAGTTTTTATCCCGGGTCCACGCAGACGAAGTCGCGGGCGGAAGCTAGTATTACATAAAAAACTTAAAAGTAGGAGTTAAAAAAGCTATTAGTTCAAATGCGGGGTGAGAGCAGCACCGTCGTCAAAGCTGAGCCATCTGGCTACTGGCAAAGAGAATATAATCACTACGTTTTGCTACGGGTTTAAAGCGGTGTCGTGTACCGCGGATACAGTATACTGGTGGCGCGTATGACGGCAATGCCAATTCGTTCTCTCAGCCAGCCCAAAGTGGCAAACAAACAAAGTGCGTTGAAACATTTTGATTAAGTACTGAATTCGGAGTTCGCTAATAGATGAATTTGCGTTCATTCAGCCGGTCAATGTGGTAATCTTTGGATGAGACACATGTCTAGCAGTGAACGTCTTTCGGCTGATTTGATGACGATGAATGCAAAGCTTGAACAGTAAATAAAGAAGTGTCTCACTAGTGAGTTTTATAACTCGTGTAAACAAACCCGAAACGACGTAAAATATCGAGTGGGAAAACAGTTTTATTATAATCGGAGGTACGACATCTTGTCACCCGTAGAACATAACTGTCGCTGCCATAAACCCAGTGATTTATCCAATAGCGAATAATAGTTTTCTGAGAAAAACAGTTTTCGGTCCGCGCGTAAATGTGGTTCCGGCTGCCTAGTGCCGGTCCCAGACTTGGTGAGGTTTGTTCGAAGGCCATCATACACGTCAAATTATTGAAAAAGTCTGTGCACTGCGGAGAGGGAAGCGTCACCACAGAGAAGGCAACTAACATTATGATATTAATTTTTAATGATAATCTAATTGAACGAGCAAACGAATCTTTTTTTTCGAAAAAATTTTCTTTCGTATGCTCAGATGTCCCGCTGTACCGCTGTCCGGCTCTTTACAGGTCGCGTTACTCAACCAATTTTCGTGAAAATTTGTGAGCAGGTTCGTTAATTATATAGTTTTTTAGTCGATACAGTTTTCGGAAACCTGTAAAAAACTACGAATAAAAGACACTCGTGAGCTCTACAGCTCACAGAACCACTATAGATAGTAGTAGGTAAGTGTGTAGGTGTAGTATTGCGTGTCAAATTTTATAAACTTCTTATCGTGCTAGTATTGGTTTATCTACATAGTGTTTTTATTACTATTATTATTATTTTGTGCGAGTGTAAAATATATGTGTGCAGGCCACCAGGTCAGCACAACGCTGAGATGGAACCGTTTCGTGGCAATGTTGTCTTCTGTTTTGTATTTTTTTGATTTATGTGCATGGATGTGTTGTTGAATAAATGTTATTCTATTCTATTCTATTCTATTCTATTCTATTCTATTTTATTCTAGTGTAGTAGTAGTTTGATAGACAGCGCTACAAGCCTCCTTAAGGCGTTAAACTATATACCACGCAAAATAGGCGCAGATATGACGTCGAAATGCGGAAACCCAGCCTGCGTACACCTAAGGCGTTAAACTAATGGAAAAGTTTGTTGAACTGATCAAACCTTTTCTTGATATCCGATGAGCTGAAATTTTGTATACTTATATAAGTTCGGTGACGGTACGGTTATCTGATGATGGAGTCGGAAGGTCATAAGAACTAAACTCATCAACCTCCTAGCGTTATTCCCGGTAATGCCCCTAAAGGAGCCCGGCGTCCGCTTTGACACCTAATCCCAAGATTTGGAATAGGCACTAGTTTTACTAAAGCGACTGCCATCTGACCTTCCAACTCAGAGGGAAAACTAGACCTTATTGGGATTAGACCGGTATCCTCACGATGTTTTCCTTCACCGAAAAGCTAACGGTAAATATTCCGTACATAAGTTCCGAAAAACTCATTGGTACGAGCCGGGATTCGAACCCATCACGACCGCCGCTTGACTAGGCTACCGTAGCTTCAAACTAAGAACTCCTAAACTATGCAAGATAAAACCGTTGTGTTTGGCCATTAGAAACCTTTCAAGGAGTAGTCAATGACTGTGCAAACAAAAGTACAGTCGGCGATAAAAGCTTGTAACAAAAATGAATATTTTGTTAGAAACTTTAATTTGGAATTCACTTGTCGTGCAGAAAAGCTTTATATTTACTTAAAGTAGTTTTAATCCTACTATACTACTAATATTATAAATGTGAAAGTTTGGATGTTTGTATTTTGCGATGCTTAGACGTTTAGATGTTTGTTACTCAAAAACGCTTATACGGCTCAACCGATTTTATTGTCATTTTGCCCGAAGACACTTCATAGACTAGATTAAAATATAGGATAGTTTTTTACGTCGGGTCCACGCAGACGTATTCGCGGGCGGAGGCTAGTAAATAATATTCGCCAGCACAAGTGTGGGAGCGGCGTGAAGCGGGCGGGGATCAATTTTACGGTGGCAGCGGAGGTCTTCGGTTTATGGCTGCCCTTAGCACGTCGCTCGATGGACTTGGTATGCGGTCACGAAATGCGCGGGCATTAATACGCGGCTTTTTCGGCATATTTTTACCGCTCAAGAGACCCAGATTTAATCTGAGAGGTACATATCATATTCCAATTTGGTTTTTATTTGTTTCGCGTACCGAAATAACTTTTAAGAAGCACACGAAACACTTCACGCTCCTAACCCATTCGCCGTCACCGACTTAAACTCAAGATTTTCGCCGCGACCCACCCTCCACCGAATTTATACAAAGTCCTAAAACACTATACTAAAGACTTTGCGTGGCGTGGGGGAGCCATCTCGCATTTTTTTCTGAGGCGGCGAATGGGTCAAAACGGTAGAACGTAAATAAAAAAAATAGGATCTAGCACCAATAAAATGTTGAATCATCATCATCATCATGTCAGCCGAAAGACGTCCACTACTGGACATAGGCCTCCCCTAAAGAGTGCCAAGGTGACCAGTCCTGCGCCACAAGTGCGCCACCCGCATCCAGCGGATTCCCGCGACTTTTACCAGGACATCAGTCCACCTTGTGGGGGGCTACCCACAAGATTTTGAATAAGGCATTGATATTACCGGTAAGCGATGTGTGATATTTTGAATAAGGCATTGATATTACCGGTAAGCGATGTGTGATATTTTGAATAAGGCATTGATATTACCGGTAAGCGATGTGTGATATCTCGACTAGAAATGAGTTTCTTGACAAGTAGATTATTGTATCTAAAAGTACCCTTTGGTGTATCATTCATTCCTGAGTATTCCTGACCACTGTTTTCTGATGCCTATAAAAAAAATTGAAATAATATTAGTCGCAATAACACTTTTTTCATATAATTCTCGAGTTAAATAACAACACTTAATATATTTACATGCGATATAATTATCATTTTATATAATGGTCATTTGATATAATAACATTTAACATAACATACTTTAAATATAATGCATATTTCTTATAGTGAACAAATGATATAATGCTAATTTCTTCTAATGCACAATTAGCATAATATTTTTTGGTAGATTAAGCTAGGTCGGTGTAGGTACGACGAGGAGCGAAGCGAGGAGGAGTGTTAGTTTGAACTGCGACCCTACAGCGCGCAAGCCGAGCGAGCGACGTGAGCGTGCCGCGGCAGCGGCCGGCGAAGCGCCAGAACCGAACACTTTTTACTACCTAATATATACTAACATAGTACAATTTGCGAACTGTAATGTTTGCTACATTTTCTTTTGATAATAAAATATTATTCTACTTGATAATTATGACATATAACTTGTATGTAACATGAGCATTATACCATATAATGATTATGCAAAATAAGTGTTATATCCGATGATCGTTATACAAAATAAACATATAATTTTGAGATTATAACAAAAGTTTATTATATACAATGAGTGATTATATACCTTGAAAATATATCAAATTTTGTTACAGCGAATGAAATTATATTATTTATTTTTATACCCATCATTACACACCCCTGTTTTCTCACTTTATTATTATACATTCACTGCAAAGAATCGCTACGCGCTACGCTTGTAGCCGATCCCGCGGTTTTCCTCGTATGTAGCGGAAAGCGACTACGGTAGCCGACCTTTAGGCGGGTTCCTAGCAGAGAAAGTGTTAAATTAGAAGAGTTTCATTTCAGAGCCAATCGCCCTCTTCGTGGCCATATTCAAAGCTACTGGCAGTACTTACAAAGATGGGTGACGCTTTATGACACCAATCTTCGGCGATATGTAATCGAGCTTACGTTGTCCGACCGCCAACACGCGCGATTCTGACACTTGTATTTATGGCTATAGGTGTGATAGTCGCGTGGGTGGGCTTGATGGATTCCTTGATTAAATGACGCAATTAGAGGATAGCCTAATGCCCCGAATACGCTGGAATGGAAATCAGAAAGTAGGCAATATTTGAAAAGATACCTTTTTATTGCTTAAGTAAAATAGGTAGGTATGTATTGTTTGAAGACGAAAATATTGGGCTGAGGTGATTGACATGAATAGCCGAACCTTGTCTCGAAAATGAAAATGTTGTCCTTAAGTAAAAGTATAAAAGTCTAATACAATGGGTTTAACACTATTAATTTTAACTTTCTATGTCAGTTGAGTAGCTATGCATAGCCATTGGGTAGCAGAGCGGGCAAAATCCACGAACTCCGGGCCAAGAGTGCCAAACTTATAAGTATATGTAGGTACACCACTGGTGTAAGTCTTACTACAGATCACAATCCGTCAATGGGATGCTTTTGAATCTTGACAAGACAAATATAGTCCATTTTCAACTCCGTAATACGAATAAAAACCGGCTAAATATTGTACTAGATAATATCGAAATCCCACAAGTAGACACAGTAAAGTACCTCGGTTTCTGGATTGATACTGGCTTAACGTGGACGCCGCATATTCAGTCGACTTGTGACAAATTAGGCTCAGCCTGTTACGCATTGTCACGAATTTCAATTACTCTTTCTGTCGAGATCCTTAAAATTGCTTACTATGGGTATTTCCACTCAATTCTAACGCAGGGTGTTGATCTCTGGGGGACTGCTGCTGATCGTGACAGACTGTTCCGAATGCAGAAACGAGCCCTGCGTATAATTGATGGAAAACCTGTTGACCATCCCGCTTAATCTTTATTTGAAAAACACAAAATTTTAACCTTACCGTGTATTTATATCCTGACTGCGTGCATATACGTTAGGACAAACATTCAAGCGTACAAAAAAAGTGGACAAACCCGCGAACCCCCTGCGCGCAGGCGGCCCCGACTACTATTAGCTCCACAGTGTCGGCTCGCTAAATCAAGACGATCACTCAGAATCATGGGGCCAACTATTTATTTATAATGCTGTACCTCATGACATTTTGGATTCAAAAAGTGATAATATTTTTAAAACAAAACAAAAAAAACTGCTTATTGAAAAAGCGTACTATAAAATTGATGATTTTATAAATGATCATCGATCCCACACCGCACAATGGTTAATTAAAACTAAAGGGGTTATTATAATAATACGAAATTGTGTTGTTAGTGATCTAAGTTCATATATATTACTTTGTAATTAATAAAAATGTGTTGACGTGTAAAACATTTTTACCAATAAAGACTGTATTACTGTATTACAGAGCCAAATAATCGGCATTGCTGGTTACATCGCAATCTTATGTATACACAAGGTATACACGGTCGCCATATCAAGCCATGTCCATAAAACTAGTCAAACCGAACCCAAATTTAACAATCATTTTATGAATAGCCAGCCCGTACTGTCTATACGATATAGCCTCTGTATATCCTGACCGTACAATAGTATGCTATATTTATTTATTTATTTATACTCAAGGAGTACCAACAGCTACAAAAACATCATATAAGTCTTATATAGTGATACAAAGCCAATTAAAGGAACTCACAGATAGAAATACTGGTATAATAGTTTTTTTTTATCGGATCAGTAGTCCCAGATTACCTCTACATACAAACTTACACAGCTACAACCTTACAGACCTTTCCTGTTTATAGAATGGCACAGATGATTAATCTCCACCGGTTTTGTTTCGCCCGCATTTCCACAGTGTCGATTCAGTTATGCATGCCACAGTTAAATTAGAGGTGATTCGCGTGCCAGCACCCAGTTACACACCGCTGCGGTATCGGCGCGTTATCGCGGCGGGATCGCACCGGTATCGCCTCTAATCGCTTGTTACGGGTAATGTAGGTTATTAATTCAGCACGGTTACGGCGCGTGAGTTGAACCCTTTTTGTTCTGGATTGCGCTTAGTAAATCTGGTAAGTTTTGCGTGTCATTTTACATTGTTTTGTTATTGGTTCATTAATAACAATAGCGCGGAGCTAATGCGCAGCGGGTGCTGATTTAGTGTATATAGTAGGTCTCTTTATACGCTATTTCGATGGATACTCAAATTTGTAACTTTTTTGTGAAACTGAACATCAAAAACGCTTTGTATGTATATGAACAGAAGAGCGTTACTAAGTTTGTATGATATTTCTGTATTAACACAATCATCTATCTATACTTATCTTATCTAGATGAGGACCCTTTCGGATGCACTTCGACCCAGTGGGATCTTTTGTGCATTTGCCCTCTCCTTATGTCTACTCCCAACTTCGCTCCATCATTTCCACATAGCGGATGATGCAGCTCAGCGGAAGTACCTTGAATTCCTTTGGTTGCGGATAGCCGTTACCAAAGTAATTCATTCTTTGTCTGGCAAGGGCATGACATTCACACAGTAGTTCCATAGTGTTCCATAGTCTCATCCTCCTCGCCACAAATTCTACAGTCTAAACTGTCCGATAGTCCCATCTTGGCCAAGAGATCCTTGACCCCGAAGTGACCTGTGAACACCTTAGATATGATTCTGAGCTGCTTTCTACTGGATTTCCAGAGTTTGTTAGTCCAGCCCGAGTTCACTCCTTCTATAAAGAGCTTAGAGTGCCTTAAGCCCGCCTCATTCCTCCTCTCGTGTTGGTGTTTGGTTTTGGCGTAGGCTTTAAAGGCCGAGTTTATGGTTCCCTGCGAGAGTACCACAAATGGTTCTGGACCTACAAAGTGATTTGTAGATTCCCGGGGGATAAAAGAGCGGATGAGCTTGCAAGAGGGGGATCATCCCCCTCTTGCAAGCTTATCCGCTCTTTCGGTGCCGATGAAACCCTCCATCTATCTATACTAGTAAAGTGCTTAAAATAAGTCGAAGATGGATGTTTCCCGATTAAGGGTAGCGTTTTCGTTTTGTCACGTTACCTAAGTGCATGCAAGCGAGCGCAGCGATGCCTTACTACCTACACATTTACAAAAAGAGTGTATACACCTGCAATTATATTTAAAATCCTATCCTATGAGTACTATTAAACGAGCAATATTGGACATAAATATATTTGGAATCACGTTCTCGAAAACAGCTCTCACGCTTTCAATGAAATTTGGAATATAGGATTTTACGGAGGCGAAAAGCTTGGTCTTATGTCTGAGCAACTCATACTCATATTTTATTGTCAAAAAAATTACATGTCAACACTAGGGTCTTCGGACCTGGGGCTCGCATAGTCATAGGCATAGTCATTTATTTTATAAAGCCAGTTTACATAGGGAGCGCTCTCTAAAAGGATACTTTGGGCATCTTTATAATATTATTGACGACCAAGTTTATGAGGGTGTTATTAAGATTCGAAGAGAATCTGAACTGTTACACGTATAATCTATGAAATTAAAAATCAGTTTTTTTTTTTGTTTCAGATACAGTCAGAGGGTTTTTACAAAAATGGGCTAAACAGTGCAGTGACAAATCATTAAATAATATATTGAATGTCACAACTACATAAGGAATAGTACAATAATAATCAAAATATTTAAATGAAATCTTTATTTTCAGTATGTAGTATGATTTACATACCATGTAAACCATAATTTATGCGCGTACGAAGTCGCGGGCAGAAGCTAGTTAAGTATATGTACATATGAGCCGTGCCTCTACGTGCGACTTCTGTTACGGCGTA
This sequence comes from Epinotia demarniana, assembly GCA_945867215.1. Lineage (NCBI taxonomy): Eukaryota > Metazoa > Arthropoda > Insecta > Lepidoptera > Tortricidae > Epinotia > Epinotia demarniana. Next base: position 37,003,627 of record OX244261.1, on the reverse strand, counting down.
GCACACGTAGCATTTCGAGTGATGGAATCTACTTAATGCACCCAAGTTAATTCACCTGGGGGAATTAAGAACACTAAAAGTATAATTGATTCTCCTCAAAAAATCTGGGGGGTTTAAAGTGTACTTTTTAGTTCCCTTAATTCACCTGGATGAATTAGGTTCACTGAAAGTATACTTAATGCACTCGCGACCAACCAAGGGTGAATTAAGTATACGGAAAGTACACCTTATGCACTCGTGTCCAACCACGGGAGAATTAAGTTAACTGACTGTGTACCTTATTCACCCGTGACCTGCTAACGGTGTATTAGGTATACTTTTTAAACAACTTCATTCACCTGATAGGTGAATTAGGTTATCTTATCTGTGAGTGGATTTAGTGCCCTCCAACCCAGCCGCAGGTCCATTAGGTATACTTTTTATTTCCCTGATTGGTGCTTCATTTTTGAGCTAGATTAGAACTTTATTCCGCTGATAGGTAAATTAAGTTGACTGGTAGTGGACTTTGTACCCTCGAATCCAGCTAAGGGGGCGTTAGGTACACATTTCGTCAACTTTATTCCCCTGATAGGGGAATTAGGTTGACTGAAAGTGGACTTTGTTCCCTCGAATCCAGCTAAGGATGCCTTAGGTGGGTCACCCCCACTTAAACTAATATCGTTAGTGCTAATTTCATTACACCTAACAACGTTCAATATAATTTTCATTAGGCCTAATATTCGGATAGCTAATTTTATATGCCATAATTATTTACTGCGCCTAATTTCAAACCTCCTAATCATTCCTAATACTAAACATCAAGTGTGCTAATATATTGGAAACTAATAATCATTTTTCCTAATGACTACTAAGCCTAATGATTAATGTGCCTAATGATCACTATGTTTAATGTTCACTACACCTAATTTCGTCACACCTAACTATCCCTTGACCTATTAACTTTTGCTCTAATGTTTGACTAGTACTAATTAATGCATCCCTGATGAACAGGCTTCTTTTTACCGCGGAGTATGTCGCGGCCGTCCCATGATAGACGTCCTAATCTCGTCAAAATGGGAGCCAATAATGCACGGCCAAATAATGTACGGCCCGATAATCCGTGTCCGGTTTTCGTAGACGTGGATTATTGGATCGTGCATTATCAGGGCGGATGAAAATGGCATGTCATAAGCGAACTCTTTCTTAGGTCGGTTAGGTTAGGGTTCACTTGTGTTCCTCAGACCAGAAATAAACACCCCGCGCAGCGGGGTGGCGTCGACTTGCTGTACGGCTATCACAAGACGGCGCACGAGCTCTCTCATTTTTTCTCGCATGATACTTCTCTGTCTAATAAGAGTGAGCTAGATAGACATCGGATTACCCACCTATTCTACCCTAAGGCAGGTCAGTGTAGGTACGACGACGAGCGAAGCGAGGAGGAGTGTTAGGTAGAACTGTGACCCTGCAGCGAGTGAGCGAAGCAAGCGTGCCGCGGCAGCGGCCGGCGAAGCGCCAGAACCAACATTATAAGAAAAAAAAACAGTGAAATAAAATTAGTACTACTGACAATTCGGGATAATGATATTAGGGCTAAAATACTTAGGAAAAATGAAGATTCGGGTTAGAGATTTTAGAGACATTGATAATAAGGTGTAGTCATTATTAGGCATTGCAATATTAGTCCTAGGAAGAAATCGGTCAAATATAATAGTCTTACTGACAATTCGGTCATGAGAAATTAGATATTATGAAAATTCGGGATACTGAAATTAGGGCTAATGAATAATTAGGAACAATGAAAATTCGGGTTTGTGATTTTAGGGTTAATGAAATTAGGGCTAGTAAAATTAGGTATTAATTATTAGGAAATTATTAGGGCTAACGGAGGGGAACCGCATTAGGTACACATTTTGTCAACATTATTCCCCTGAAAGGTGAATAATGTTGACTGGTAGTGGACATTGTCGAATCCAGCTAAGGGGGCAGTATACCTAATACACCGTTAGCAGGTCACGGGTGAATAAGGTACACATTCAGTTAACTTAATTCACCCGTGGTTGGACACGAGTGCATAAGGTGTACTTTCCGTATACTTAATTCACCCTTGGTTGGTCGCGAGTGCATTAAGTATACTTACAGTGAACCTAATTCACCTCAGGGGTATTAAGTTGACTTAAAACATCTTACGGATTTGACAGGTGATTTAAATATACTTTTAGTGTTCTTAATTCCCCCAGGTGAATTCACTCGGGTGCATTAAGTAGACTCCAGGGAGAGTGATGGATGGATGAGCGTGATGGGGAGGTACAAAGCGACAGAGTGTGTTACCTACAGTATGACAAGAAGACTGCATAGTTTTGCTCACAAAACCGTGTTCCGTATAACTTACGTACAACTCCCCCAACATTTCATAGCATCTCTACCGTGGTTTGATCTTATTAAGCAGTCCATTTTACAAATCCTATTAAGAATGGCGCAGCTGAGTAAAGCACTGAATCACCGCCTACGCGTTTCCCATACGCCGTTTGGACACGGAATAGTCGCGGCAAGTTCCCGAGCCTGCAGGCTTACGGAACTTGGCCGTGTTGGCACCTGGGCCCGGCGATAGCTGTAATGAACGCGGAAATTATTTTTATTGTAAGACGTAACTGCGTAAGGACCAAATTCTTGGCCAGCTTAACTCACTCAATTAAATTTTCTATGAAAGTTTTCCGTTGTGACACGAAAATTAACCATACAATTCTATGGTTATTTTTTGTGTCAGAACGGAACATTTCTTCTTCAGTTTGTATGGCTAACTATCTACTAACCAGGATACTACTGGCCAAGAATTTGGTCCTTACCCAACTAGGGTTTTTGGGGTGGAATAAGATCAATTTTAATAGCCGTGTAGTTAAATTGACTGTTAGAGATGTTAAGTGTGCTGTGCTAACAATGTAGGTATAGGCAAGACTAAAAAAATACCGAAATAAGATATTGAGCCGAAAAAAAGTCGGGAAAATAGATCATTAACTAATAACTATTCAGTGAACACTTCTATTAACATCTGCTTGTAGCTACGGTAGCCTAGTGGTTCAGGCATGCGGCTGTCAAGCGGCGGTCGTGGGTTCGAATCCCGGCTCGTACCAATGAGTTTTTCGGACTTATATGTACCTACGCAATATTTGCCGTTAGCTTTTCGGGGAAGGAAAACATCGTGAGGAAACCGGTCTTTACCCAATAAGGTTTAGTTTTCCCTCCGGGTTGGAAGGTGAGATGGCAGTCGCTTTCGTAAAATTAGTACTTATGCCAAATCTTGGGATTAGGTGTAAAAGCGGACCCCGGGCTCCTTTAGAGGCATTACCGGGAATAACGCTAGGACGATGATGATATTGGGTAAAAAAAAGTCAAAACAAAGCACATAGAATAGTAGCTGTAGGATTTTTTCAAACTTCTCATCAGTGGTTCTTGAGATGACAATCGTATTCCACCTCAATGCAACACTAATAAAACTACTATTTTCATCAACAATTGGAACTGAAGCTAACGCTACCTGGTAAACAAACAGAAACCAGAAGTGTTCTTGCAAATATGTACCTATGCAACACAACGCAAACAACGACCTGTGTTTGGCTGCGAGTGGCTTAAACAATAAGCCGTTTGTAACTAGGACTTTCCACTGACACGTTACCTTTTGGATCCAAAGTGAATTGGTGGAACACATTGTACTCGTACTGTAATACCATAAAGACGCTTAGATATCTTGCAAATAAATTCAACCATGCAAATAGAAACGTATACGTTTCAGGTTTGGTATCTCCGAGAATAAGCGGGACAAATCAATACGAATATGTGGGGGTAATCTTGTGCAGACCGTAACAAAGTAAACCTGCGAAAAGTCACGGGAGCCCAGGGTGTGTGCGGCGTAGGATCGATCACTTTGGCACTCTTTGGGGGATGCTTATGTCTAGATGTCTTGTGCATATATTATCATACATACATTCGTTCGTTTTTTATGCCTTAGTTATGCCTTAGCTTAGCAAGTTTTTTGGATTTTGAAGAAATTGTTGTGATAGTGTCAATGTCTTTAATTTGTATAATTTTAAAGTAAATAAACAGGCCTGATTTATTTGAAAGAAAAAAGTAAATATCCAAAAATATTTGAGTCGTGATAAAAATATGAAGAAAAAAATGTTTTTTCTTAAACTAGGTCGGCCATGAGAAAGTTTTGTTTAGTCGATCTGTGATGACCCAAATAGTATATGAAAGTAATTTATTGAAACTTTACAGTGAACAAAGTTTCAACGCGCTAGTAAAAAAAATGGAAAACAAAACCGAAAACGCCCAGTACGTGGGCTAGCTGTTGGCTTTTCTTTTTGAAGTTTATTGAAAATGTTAAAAAACGGAATGTCCAGTCTCTGTGTTAGTACCGATAAAATGCGGAGCCATGTTGTGCAAAACGAACCATTTTACATACAGAGCGCTTCGGGCTTAACATGTGCAACGGGTACACATTTCACCCACCCCTAATTCACATTCTAGTTTATAGGTAAAGGACCCAACAGTACATGAACAGTGACAGTCAATGCAATAAATTGCATGTAGAATAGAAAAGGTACAATTTTTAAATAGGTTATTGTGGACAGTAGTGAAGATAAATTGTTTTCTCATTAGCAACAGATAAACATTACGAAAATACTCAGATAGTATAAATCTTTCATTTATGTTTGCAATTTTATGATTTCAAAATTTATACGAACTAACAATAAGGACGTTGTTTGATTGTGACGTCACACAAGCAGGTAATCCCTTAATTCCATACAGCGTTTTTGACGTTTCATAATAGTAGTTTATGCGACTGATCCATAATGAGAGGCCTTAAAATACGAGTGTGGTTTTATGAAACGAGCGTCAGCGAGTTTCATAATAGGATCACACGAGTGTTTTAAGGCCTAATTATGTACAGTTGCATAAACTACTTTATCTACACACATATCATAAGTAGTAAATATCATAAGTAACAGCAAAACACCAACAATAAAATGACAACAGCAATGGCGGCAATTCGATCATCCGTCGTGGTCGTGACGAATGGTTTTTTTTTAAATCATAGACAAACGGATGAAGTCCCTATACTCCTTGTATACTCATATCACTCGAGATCAAATGTCGTACGGTTTGTATTAAAAAAACGTACTGAATTGACGTTTCGTATCGATAACTGTTTTAATACCTATGGATACTAGAATAGAAACCCACTTGAGTTTTGACAGCTGTTCCAAATTTAATTTCATAACGATACAGATTTATCAAAAATCTGTACTGTAATGACATTACAGTACAGATTTTACCTACTACTACAGACAAGAAAGTTCTCATAGTAAAATCGGTTGTAGTAATGCTGGTCATTTCCGACGGTTTCTGGACGCATTTTAGAGCACTAATATGTGCGTAGATAAAAAGTATTTATCAAATACCGTATTGTCACAGTCTCACTCAGTCTCACTATTCTATCACAGTGTACGTGATTATATTGGACAGGACAGCACTAGTGTCGTAGACGCTCTACGCCGTAGAGGAGCTACAAGCGCCGAAGCACACGACCTTTCTAATATTGGAAATATGTAGGTAAATTTAACTCTACTCGACATTTGTATTGTTTTTGTTGCACTCTTCATGCTTGGCACGCGCGGGCGCATGCGGGCATGCAATAGCATATTAATAACCTATTTCTGAGGATTTCTCATCTGAGATCTATCCAACTATGATCTGACTAGATATTAATCGAACGAGCGATCGAAGCGCACGAAGTTCTATGCTTCCGCTTGGGCTGAAATTCGTTTGTCCGATGTCCGGTATCCCGCTATCCCGCTGTTCCCCTCTACAGGTCGTATTTCTCAACCGATAGTCGTGAATTTTTGTGAACAGGACTCATTTTTGTCGAATCACTTTTTCTAAATAAAAAACAGAAATGTTTTTTTTAACAAAGGCTAGTATATAACTGTGAAATATTGAGACGTTTACCTAACGTAAACGTACGAGTAGATACTGAATATTTACACATACATACATACATTCACGCCTTTATTCCCAAAAGGGGTAGGCAGAGCACATGAAACGTATGTTCCAGCGCCACTTTTATCATAAATGTGGGTATAAAATATCCACAAAATGTGATATTGCAGTGATAGGTTGCTAGCCTATCGCCCACAACACACGTCAACCCTGGTCCCTTAGTCGATAATTAGTTCGTTTGGTTATATTTGTGTTTCTTCAAACATTTCCTCTCAATGATGCTACGACAATATTTGTTTTATAACACAGCACACAGAGTTTGCTATAGAACGGGTTTTTGCTGACCTAGATCGCCAATGGAGGAACTATTTATATTTAAAGCAGTCTCCACTCGACAACACAATTTTCAATCTAGATTTTATTCAAACGCTCTTTGAACGGCAGTATAAAATCAATTCATCGAAACGACAGAAGTACTTTACGTCACTTTTCGTCAAATGCACATACAAATACAAAATACAAATAGTTTATTTTCTCAAAACATACTTAATCTATTACAATAATACTGACCTCCACACTAGGCATTGCCTGTCCTGTGGGGGAGATAATGTACTACAGTTAACAAAAAACATTTTACGGCTACTGGCACCAGTATAAATTAAGTTAAACTAATAATTTTAAGTAGGAACAGTGATGTAAGCTGTGGGCTTATGTTAAAAACAAAGAGATAACTGTAATCATAGTAATAACATAAACATTAGACTAAACAAACAAATACAAAGTTATTTTAATAAAATTAAACCTATTCTAATAAAAGGGTGCGTGTGTGTGTGTGTGTGTGTGTGTGTGTCTGTGTGTGTGTATGTGTGATAGAGAGAAAGAGTGTGAGTGTGTATGTATGTATGTAAGTACAGTATCTTTACAAAGTTTTCTGTGTCTATAAAAGATAAATGCATCATGTGGTTTGTCAGCAGCTTCTTTGCCTCGATGACGGAGTGTTCTTGAAATTTGTATAGCCTAACTAGGCGGTTGTAAATCCTTGGGTATATAAAAACAGCGAAGCGACGAGCAAATGAAGTTTTAACAGCGGTGACAGGAATTTTGAATGTACGGCTTTTTAGAAAGGTTTTGTAATCGGGAGAATTTAGAACTGTTTTGTGTACGTATGCTGCCACCCTAATTATGTATAGTTTCCGAACGCTGAGCACCTTTGCGTCACGGTACAAATCGTTTGTAGGGTATCTAAATGGTTTCCACAGAGCTACCTTCAAGACCGCTCTTTGTGCTCTTTCTAATTTCAAAAGGGTGGCGGTGACTATTCCTCCCCAGGCAAGAATACAATAGTTTACTATAGATTGTCCAAGGGCTAAATAAATCGTTTTTAATGTACTATGATTGGCTGACTCACGAAGCATTTTCATAGTGTGTATCAGTTTTCGTACACGACCAGAGACAACACCCACATGCTGTCTGAAACTTAACTTTTCATCCATGACGATCCCAAGGTAGTTGATAGTATTGACTCTTGTCATGTTGTCGCACGGGCAATTCCGCAATGGGGTTTCAAAGCAGTTACGACCATGAACTTTGATCGGTCGTCAAAATCATCGTCGTCAAATGTGTCATCAAATAACACATTTGACGACCGCTTTAGCCTTGTTGGTAGCGACCCTGCCTACGAAGCAAGAGGTCCTGGGTTCGAATCCCGGTAAGGGCATTCATGTATGTGATCTGCACGAATATTTGTTTTTGAGTCACGGATGTTTTCTATGTATTTAAGTATTAATTTATCTATATAAGTAATTAGGTTTATTGTCGTCTAGTACCCATAGTACAAGCTTAGCTTAGTTTGGGACTAGGTCGATTTGTGTAACATTGTCCTCTAATATTTATTATTATTTACGTCACACCTGGCCATAATGCGAGTTTTACTCCACGCTGCGCGTACGGGAAAACTCGCATTGTGGCCAGATGAAGTCGTAAAATTTTGTACTCAACACGGGGGGTAATTCATAAAGCCCCAGAGCACATATTTATGGCCCTCACCTTCGGTTCGGGCCACAAACACCTGCGATCTGGGGCATTCACGAATTCACCGCCCTAGTTACGTAATGTACTATTATATATTTTGTGTAAAAGTGAGTACTCTGAAGAGTACCGAATGTGGTGAACCGTCGTTGTGAAGAATTGTGATGCCCAACAGACCAACAGACCAATCATCGTTAATTATGGCGGCGGCAGCTGTCGTTCCATAGAAACTTGTCGAACTTTCCATGCATACAGATTTTAACGAATAGGGACGGGGCGATTATAGACGGTTTTGTGCAAATTAATATTGGGTTGGGTTCCTGAGAGGTTTATCTCACTACGTTTAAAATTTGGTTAGTTACCTTAATTGAAGATGCCATGAGCCGTATTAAAGAGCTCGGCGGTTGCATTCTTTAATATGTCATCTTTAACGGCCGTATTCCGCTTCGCATGCTTTGTGGGGTTCCGTGTTTGTTTTTAGCTATAAAATTGGCCTTGAAAAGTTTACGCTTTCCAAACCAGTCGCTAGCTGGAGGTCAATTTGGGATACATGTTTAGTATTATGATTTGAATGTGTTGGGCCCGCTGGGTTCTACACGAGTGTGGGCGCGGGAAGGACAGTGAAATCCAATTGGAACGCTGTTTCTGATGACATGTACGAGTATGTACTTAAACCAACCGGAGTGGCCATGAGTCATTTTCTATACATGAAAGTCTGCCGATTTTGCGGGGGAGCGGAACGTCAAATGTATGCGTAACGTGAAAATAGCTACGTCAGATAAACGTCAGCCCATACAATGTGTACTTAGAGCATTAAACCAACCGGAGCGGCCATTGACAGGCGTTCCCCTCTGCCAAAAGTATATGACCAGTGGTCATACACATTGTATGGACTGACGTTTATCTGACGTAGCTATTTTCACGTTACGTGTACATTTTACGTTCCCCTCCCCCGCAAAAATCGGCAGACTTTTTATGTATAGAAAATGACTCATGGCCGCTCCTGTTGGTTTAATGCTCTAAGAATGTGTATGACCACTGGTCATATATGACCTTTTGGCAGAGGGGACGCCTGTCAATGGCCGCTCCGGTTAGTTTAATGCTCTAAGAGTACGTATAATAACTGGATGATGTATAACATGTAACTGTAATTGTTTAAAGGTACATATTAATACCTACATCAACCAGACTTACTAATCATCAGCTGCAAAGCTGCTTTATATGCTTGCATCGGTTTAGCGCTAATAATAATAAGCTTCACGGCCGATTTGGACCAAGGTGACAGCTGTCAACCCCGTAGTTGTCGGTGGTGTTCGCATGTGGGTAACGTAGCCAATCTTGTTCAGCGCTAAAGTTAGGTTAAGAGGCCGCAGTAAGCTCGGCCGAATTTCACCTTCCCATACAAACGTAGTTATTACGCTCTCATTTTAAAACTACGTATTGGATTGTGACGAAACTTTGCATATACAATGACATGAGGTATATCTATGTCTGTAATTAGTTTATATGGTTCCAATTTATAAAACAAAGTAAATACAGCAAAAACTAGTTTTGTATGAAAAACTTAAACTCGCTGTATGTTTTTTATTATGGTATCTGAAGCTACGTAAACTGATTTCAAACATAGATATACCTCATTTCATTGAACATGCAAAGTTTCGTTACAATCCAACACGTAGTTTTAAAATGAGAGCGTAATAACTACGTTTGTATGGAGAATCGAGCTTACTGCGGACCCTTAAAGGCTTATTTTGGATGGAAGTTAAACTACAAAATGTTCCTGACCCAAATGCATGCCCCTCGTTATGAACAACAATTTGGGTTTGTTCTCTAATATTCAATGCATTTGCGCTCGGATAGCAGTTCATGCGTGTGGTGGAGTGCTGAATTTAAGTCGGTAAAAATTTTTGTTTAAAATAAATTATTGTTCATTTATATGTACTATTGCTATTTGAGCTAGCTACAGAATGACACAAGCTCGCTGTACCAACGAAGGATCTAATTGCCATAATCAAAACTTTGGTGCATACCGATTACCAGTAAGGTACGGAACCGTTAGCGTAAGCACGCTCGCACAGAAAACGCCCAAGCCTCGGACGTGGGGGCATTAAGGTAAAAAATAAATGTTTGCCCCATCCCTAATTACACCGCGTTTCTTTGTGCCTAATGCGACCACTAATTGCTTTGCTATTTATCAACGCGACTGTACTGACGAGCTTTAAATACAATACATTTTTAGATTAGATGTAGGCTTTTGATCTTTTTTTATTCAGGCTTCAGGGGATTAGAATGTACATCGCAAAATTAATATGAAATATTTTTTACACAAAACGGGACTTACTTTGTGTTTTATTATGAAGGTAATTTTATTGGGCTATTTTCATGTTGTTGCTAGTGGTTCGTACTGTTAATTAAACTTATAGACAGTGGCATTATTCAATTGTCTATTCTGGAATCAAGTTTCGTTTAAGGCGGTTGATATGATGCGAAAGTTAAGCCTCAGATTGACGATAACCCATTCAGCGCTAACAACGTCACATGAACGTTAGACGGCTATGGGCTGATATGGGTGCTTTCCGCTACATATGGATTTAAAGAAAATAAAGTGAGCCAAAATTGTACATAACGCAAAGGAATATTTACAAAAACGTTACAAAAAGTGTATAATTGGATGGTAATTTGATAAGAAAAAATATTGCGTAACACCAAAACGTCACACAACCCAAGTAAAATTGGGATTGCGAAGCAAGTAAAAAAAATACCACAAGGAATTTTGATATTGAAATATGCCTAGCCGGTTACTTATTTATTTCACCACCCAACTATGTAAAAACAGCAGTACAAAACAAAAAAAAAAAATACATAACGTAATATTGTTTTTTTATACTTTTACAATCTTCGTACTACAACATATAAACGAATATGGCTATCGACACATACGCTTGTGTTAGTTGTAGCCTAATTGTTGCCCGAAATAAAAATGATACAGATGCAAAATTTAGCGTTACTCACCTCATGTTACACAAAGGAACGACATCGTTCCCCAAACTTTGATATAGATTTATTAAATGGTGTTAAACAGACCACAGTCCCCAATCCGCACTGGACCAGCGTGAGGAGGACTGCCCGTTCCCTCTCATACCCAGTGCCCAGCAAAATTGACCAGAGCTGTTTAAATTAATGTTATGATTTTTATTATTACTATGTGTAACACAAAAGTCAGGTGTTTGTCTGGGAGTAAAAAGGTTTTTTTTTCGTCAATCCCTTTTTTGCATAAGTCTGTAATAATATAAAACTATACAAATCATATTAAACTATGAACACAAGTATGTTAAATCATATCCGGAATACATCTTACTTCAACACTTATTTTTAGATAGAATTTGGAAATATGAGGTCATATCAAATTACAGAATGTATTTCTCGGCCAATACCAGATTGACCTGTTTCGGTTTTTAGATTCACTTGATACGATTCTTGATTCATGTCGGTATTAACTCAAACTAAATGAGTGTTTAGTCCATATGATATGAAGTTGTGTTTATAGTCAAGCGGCGTAATGCTCCCTGTCAGGCGAGTATGGAAACGCGCCCGTCAGTACCTACGTTTTAATGTTCCTCTTAAAACTTTGGACACTTGTATTTTTTGCGATCATTTAAACATTTCGCGGTGCTTTGTGTGTGGATTAAGGCTGGGTTCACACGGCATTGTCCTGCACGTTTTTCTAATTATTCGATTTTCAACGTACGATCAACTGCGTGTTCACACGGCAGATTTTCATTCGTGAAAAAACGAATAATCACAGTATTCACGCGAACTTCACAGTGAGTAGACGTCCGTGATGGATCCACGTTTTATTGTCCTTTTATTTTGGTATCGCAAGCGACGAGAGTTTCGCCGTCGGCAAAACAGAAGGTTTTGAGTACATCCAATAAATGAAGTAGCAGAAAGCATTTGCAAAGTTCTATGATAAACTTAAAATTGATGAATAAAAGGTTTTCAATTACTTTCGAATGTCTATTCAAAGTTTTGAAAATTTATTAAAAAGACTGGAAATACGTGCGTTCCCGCCAAATGATGCTCGAGTTCTAAACGCTTCATTCTGTTGCTATGCGGTAAAAAAAACGTACGACGTCGTGCCGTGTGAATGAAACATAGCTATACTACCCGCCACTGCAAACCGAATACTTACGTTAAATAGTTCATTCGGTTTGCTTGACAAGTCTGGTGAGTATTCGTTTAAACGTATATAGTGCATTCATCCTTACTTGTCTTATTTGGTAAACAACATTCTAACCTCAAAATGCATCTTTTTAGGATACAATAGCAATTTCGTGAGTATTAGATCATGCCGAGACGACTTTTCGGACATCACTTCACGATTTTTTTGTCTAGCAACGATAAAATAGATGCTATAGTCTAAAAAGATACATTTTGAGGTTAGAATGTTGTTTACCAAATAAGACAAGTAAGGATGAATGCACTATAGACAATGTACGTTTTTATGCAGTACAAACGACGTGTGAACGGTGCTATGCATAAAGTAAGCCTAAGGTTCACACGGCATTGTCCTGCCGGTTGTTTTGCAGTGTACATTTAAACGTATACATAGTGGCACATACAAAATGTTGTTTATACGTTTAAACGAATACTCACCGGACTTGTCAAGCAAACCCAATGAACTGACTGACTGGATGTATACTGGAACAAAAACGTGCAGGATAATGCCGTGTGAACGAAGCCTAAAAATGTGACTAAATTTTTTCGAGTGTTTACACCCGTTGAAGTGTAATACTATAACGAAGAGGCGAGAAATCTAAGTGGACTGTATCAAAATGAGTCCTCGCGCAATTGCCGTGATTTTACAGGATAAAATGTTAGCGTCTGAGTGGATGGATTGCGTATCGGCTTACCTGGAGATCTTCTAGGCGAGGCTCAGCATACGAGAAAGGCACTCCCTCAGGCTAAGCTCAGTGCTGGATCCAGTTAAGCGGTACCCTCGGTCCTACCACTTTCAAATGCACACACAGGTAAACTGTCGCCGATAGCAATCTTGTTCTACACGTAAGGTGAAATGAGTTACTGCCTTGACCCGAGAAGCCCAATTACTCCATATTGTGGGCGATATCGAAAATAATCTCGTAAGAAACCGGACGAGCAACGAACTATTTTCTTCGAATCTTAATACTATCTGTGTTGCCATACTGAACTCGATAAATAGCGTGGCAACTTGTGTTGCTATAATAATAATTTAAATTTACCCAAAGTAGGCAATATTGAACATTCCGCCCACCTAAATGCGACGGCATGCTCAAGAATGCCGCGGTATTTACTACGACAACGAAAACTTAAATCTACGAAAGGGTGCTGTTTGAAACAGTACGTTACTAAACTAAAACTATTTACTACGATTCACACTAGCCTTGTAAGGGCTATGTAATAGATTACAATTTTATTTTAAGTGTCATTTGCCACTGGCAAAGGACAAATCTTAACTACTGGTCTTTTGTACTGCCCGGCGGCAGTTTTAACCGTGACTACCCTACATATTCCATCTGCACCTGCCCTGCACCCCGGGCAACGATACGACCTAATGGCCATTTGAGGGGGTCCAACTGTTCATTAACTATGAGCACCATTGCTCCCACGGTAATGTTAGCATGGGTTTTGTCCCACTTTGCCCTCTGCTGTAGTGTGTGTATATATTCACTTTGCCATCGGTACCAGAAGGACTGATGGATCTTTTGAATAAGTTTCCACCGTTGCTGGACGCTTATATTTAAATCTATCAATTTTTCCTCGGGCATAATCGAAAGAGGTTCTAAGGTCAGCAGATGGCCCGGGCTTAACGCTGCGAGGTCATTGGCGTCTGAACTAAGAGGCGTCAAAGGGCGCGAGTTTAACATCGCCTCTACCTGTGTCAGCACTGTATAGAACTCCTCGAAGGTCAATCTTTGCGTACCGATAGCACGAGCGAGGTGTGTTTTCACCGACTTGATTCCGGCTTCTGCTAAACCATTGAAGTGCGGACTCCCGACTGAACGAAAACTTAATCTCCTGGGACTCGGCGGCCTTTTGCATAAGAGAACCAAGGTAATTGCTAGCACCGATGAAATTTCTGCCCTGATCGGAGACGAGATGGCTGCAGCGACCACGACGAGCGATGAAACGGCGCAGAGCGGCCAGAAATGCATCCGTTGACAATTCGGATGCCAGTTCGATGTGTATAGCTTTCGTAGAGGTACACACGAAAACACAAATGTACCCTTTAAAGGTTTTGGCACCACGACCACGTCCGAAAGCTATATTGAAGGGTCCACCATAATCTACAACTGAACTCGAAAAACATTTAAGTTGGTTAACACGGTACGATGGATAGTTTCCCATAAACGGAGCAGGGGCAACTTGTGGACGAACACGAAAACATTTAATACAGCCGGAGATTACCGTTCGAATGGCGCGTTTACACGACAATATCCAGAAGTTTTGCGCAATTAGATTCTGGAGAGTTTGCGCACCGGGGTGCATGAAGCGAGTGTGATACTCCTGGATTATCAGCGAAGTGAGGCGATGAGAGCGGGGCAATAGGAGCGGGTGCTTTGCTTCGAAGCAGATCTTTGCATTAGCCAAGCGACCGCCCACCCTGAGAAAACCCGCCTCATCCACGAACGGTGATAGTTTGCGGAAACTCTTAGGAAGTGAGTTTGGTGAACCTTTTTCTATGAGTTCCAACTCTGACGAGAACACACTCTCTTGCACGACTTTAACTAGCATCATAAGCGCCTTGTGAATCTCTGATGGCTGTAAAGCTCCGAAGACACGATAAGCGACAGTTTTTTGTTTACAGTTCGCTGTAAACCGAATACAATACGCTAACACATGTTGAAGTGTTTTTAACGATGAGTACCTTTCTAAAAGGTCTTCGACTAAGTCGTCCTTATTGGACGATACGAGAACGGTAATTTTTTTGTTCTTCATGAAGAACATCTTTGTTTATCGACAACACCGACTTGGGCCAGTTTTCACAGGGGTCCCTAAGCCAAGAAGGTCCGTTCCACCAGCAACTTAGGTTAACTAAGTCGCTAGGTAGTAACCCACGCGATCCACAGTCTGCCGGGTTATCAGTGGTTCTGACATGACGCCAGGAGTCGGGAGAAACTATTTCCTGGACGTGGCTCACACGATTAGCCACGAACGTCTTCCATTTGGACGGACACGATTTGATCCAAGTCAACGCCACAGTTGAGTCCGACCAGGCGAAGATCTGTTGTATCGAGTGAAAGGGCTTTAGAGCCTCCACGACTGACGCTATCAAATCTGATAAAAGAACCGCTGCAACCAATTCAAGACGTGGCACTGACAATTTACGTAGTGGCGCAACCTTGGACTTAGCGCAAGCTAATTCGACGAAGATATCGCCATTTTTACTCACCGTACGAAAATAAACTACGGCACAAAAGCCACGTTCTGACGCATCACAAAATCCATGCAGTTGTAACACGTCGAATTCCCCGACTATACGGCCAGGAATAGCCACTGAGCTCAACGACGAAAGTTGGGCCTTAAGTTCCTGCCATTCAATCTGGACGTTTTCCGGGACATCGCCATCCCATGAAACACCGGAAATCCAAAGCAACTGCATCAGGTACTTGGCGAGGAAGGTTACAGGCGAGAGAAAGCCTAACGGGTCGAAGATCCTGGCTATCTCTGACAGAATGGTGCGTTTTGTGCACCGACCTTGATAAGTAACTGCGACACGAAAACGAAAGCAATCGGATTGAGGTTGCCATAGCAATCCCAATATTTTTAAAGAAATGTCTGACATTTCTTCGAAATTTATAAAATCCTGTGAGTACAGGTCCGAGTGACCACGAGACTCATAATCTTCCAAGTATTCGACATACGACCTTTTGAACTCAGGATTACAGTTCAACTTGCGTTCCAACGAAACGAATCGCCTAAGTGCGATTTCGCGCGAATTGAAGAAGGTAGGTTTGTTCGCAGGATCGACGAAAGGTACGACGAATCTGCCTTCTTCATTGCGATAGTATTTTGCACGAAAGTAATCTTCGCAGCGTTGGTCCTCCTCTGATACGAAAGGTTTAATCGGAGAACTAACATTCTCTAATTCCCAAAATTTCTTTATGGAATCATCGAGCGACAAGGTTTGCGAAAGATTCGAAACGAAAAAACAATGTTTTTTATTTTTACGACAGGAGGCGATGGCGTTTGAGGCGAGTTGACTTTTGTCACACTCGCCCATGACGATCCATCCGAAGAGCGTATTCAACGCGATAGGTTGTCCAGACTCCCCTCGCCGAAGGCCAGGTAGCAACGACGACGCGAAAATATCTGCATTAAGCAGCATGTCCACCGGCGCCGAGCGAGCGAAGTCAGGGTCAGCGAGCGATAAGTTGTTTATGTGCGACCACCTTGATGAATCGACAGGTTGGGTAGGTTGGTCAGCACATATCGACGATAAAACGAGAGCTTCGAATTTAATATTCGACGACAAAGTTGTATTACCGAGCGGCTTAATTTCACACGATAGTGAGCCGAGCGGTTGAGCGACAGAATTGCCAATGCCATATACGGCATGTTGGCCACGACAAATGTTAAATCCTAGCATTTTTGCACAGGATTTCGAAATAAAATTACACGCGCTAGCGCAATCGAGAAGCGCGCGCACTGGCCGGAAGTCGCCAGAACTATCCCTCATTAAAACTTTTACAGTCGAAAATAAAATTGTATTTTCCCCAGTCAGCGAAGTTAAAACTGTGTTACTATTTATATTACTACTCGGCGGAGCGTTACCAGCATCGGTGGGTGCGGGCGTCTGCATATTCTTGGTGAAATGTAACAAAGTGTGATGTGAACGACTACACACACTACAACGAGAAGCACGACAAACTTTCACTCTATGAGCGCTTGAAAAGCATAAAATGCACAGACCCTTTTCCTTCACAAAATTAAAACGTTCATGGTTGTCAAGTTTTAAAAATTCACTACAGCTGGTTAGACTGTGCCGACCAGTACAAAAGACACAGTTCGGACTCGAGACGACAAATGCTGTTTTATTTTTAGTCAACGGTTTAGTATTCGTCAGTTTGATGTTTGAATTTTCTAAAGCTTTGCTTCGCTTTTCAATAAAGTTTTTCAAATCATCAAAATTTGGAATATCAATGCTTGAAGAAAGTTGCAATTCAAATGCTTCACGAGTAGCAATATCAAGTTTTGACCATAGCAAATAATACAGCATGAAGTTCTGATCGGGAAGATTAAATTTTGACAAGATGTTTAAGTTCTCATTGAATGTTCGGAACACTCTTTCTAAATCATTTTTATTTTTCACCGATTCTCAGTTCAACATCTTTTCATAGAACATGACAGCAATTTGTCTCTTCCTATCATAATAGTCAGACAAAGTCTCATAAGCGGTGGCATAATTGTCACCTGACAAAGGAAAACTTTTAATTAATTCATATGCGGAACCCTGAACACTAGACAAAAGGTAATGTAATTTTTCAACATCACTGATAGTGCTCCGCTTATGAATTAGTGAATCAAAAAGTTCCTTAAAGGACACCCAGTTCTCCAATTTCCCATCAAAGGGTTTGATCGATATTTTAGGCAATTTAGCTAAGTTGTTTTCTAACGATAAAGGCTTAGTTTCAAATTGACCACTTTGAGTACTTTGTCTTAACCTATTCTTCACTGATTTTAAACGATTCTCGAAATCCTTCGTAATTGCGTACTCGTCAAGACGTTACGCTTGTGTAAGCGGCCGTAAAATTCGGATTTGCGCATCATGAAAGTCCTTTTCTATGTCTTTAAAATCGGACTCATTATAACCTTGCAAATCCGAACTTTCGATATGCTCTAAACGCATTATACAATAATCCCGCGCGACCCGGAAAGTATTCCCAGTCGCGGGTTCATTATCACTTAAATTATCGTCACTCATTTTGTTTTAAATACAAACCAAAACACTTAAAATCATGCAACACAGCGAAAGAAAACACAATGTTTACGAATTGACGTTTGACGTTTAAGTTTCGACAGATAATGAATGACAGATTATACTAAGCTATTTCTACTAAACTACGTTCCGTTTCACGTTTACGGATTGTGCAATATATTATATTGACTCTATGGTATGGAAGTTGTACTGCCAACATTAAACGAACGACAACCGAAAGCGACAAAAAAGATGGCGTACAACTAACACGATAAAATATGGTCAAGGCAATTTCTCAAGTACCCTACGAAATGTAAAAAAAAAACAATTATTTTGTAAAATCACGGAGAAAATACGTAAAAACTCACGACAAAAGGTACTTTTCAATAAAATGCGGTCGACGGACCAAAAATGAAGTGTAATACTACAACGAAAAGGCGAGAAATCTAAGTGGACTGTATCAAAATGAGTCCTCGCGCAATTGCCGTGATTTTACAGGATAAAATGTTAGCGTCTGAGTGGATGGATTGCGTATCGGCTTACCTGGAGATCTTCTAGGCGAGGCTCAGCATACGAGAAAGGCACTCCCTCAGGCTAAGCTCAGTGCTGGATCCAGTTAAGCGGTACCCTCGGTCCTACCACTTTCAAATGCACACACAGGTAAACTGTCGCCGATAGCAATCTTGTTCTACACGTAAGGTGAAATGAGTTACTGCCTTGACCCGAGAAGCCCAATTACTCCATATTGTGGGCGATATCGAAAATAATCTCGTAAGAAACCGGACGAGCAACGAACTATTTTCTTCGAATCTTAATACTATCTGTGTTGCCATACTGAACTCGATAAATAGCGTGGCAACTTGTGTTGCTATAATAATTATTTAAATTTACCCAAAGTAGGCAATATTGAACACCCGTATTGCCGTTGAAATCATGTACTTACTTAAGGCGCCGTAGGTTCATGATCTTCTCTCCCTCTCACTGAGCATAAGCGTGAGCGAGATGGAAGTGCGTGCTCTGAAGCGCGGAAATCATGTTTTTTAATTTTAATTTTTTGGCCGTTTAAATAAATAAAAAAGTAAACACTGATTTCCCTCAAACATGATATTGCCGATTTTTAGAAGCCATTTTAATAATTTTAGCTTTTGTTCGTAATTTGTAACAAATATTTTAAGTGTATTTTAGACCCTTTTCGACCTATGTTCGTGATTTTTTTCTATCGATTCCCCTTCTTATCTGATAGATTCTGTCGATTTCCCTGCAGAAAAGCCTCAAGATTACTATTCGTATTTTTTTAAACCATATTATTATAAACAGAAGCATTATATTGTTTCAACTGTTCGCTTAACTTCGCTGAACCTACGGCGCCTTAAAGACGGCTCTCGAACACCACTGGGGGCCTAGACAAGGTTACAATCGACAAGCGCTAACGCCAATAGAAAACTAATAAAATGTATGGGAATGACAGATGTTAACGAAAAGTGTTTCGTCGGCATCTGTCATTCCCATACTGTTTATTACTTTCTATTGGCGTTAGCGCTTGTCCATTGTAACCTTGTCTACGGCCCCTGATCTACATAAAACGGAGCGATATCTATAGAAAATCGTTTTAATTTGATGTCACGTCTGGTGTTCAATATGGCGCGGCATCGCGTTCTCCGCGGACCGTTACACTGGTGCACAACGCGCAACGCTCAGTGAAACCTTTTTGCTGATTGCGGTTCCAAGCCATGAAATGGTAAAGCTGCATTTCATTGAAATGATTTACAGTGCCGGTGAACGTGTTGGTGAAGGTAAACACATTAGGAAATAATTCTAAAACAAAGTGGGAGTTTCTTCCTATTTGCACACCTTCAGTCTTATTATGTAGTTGCTTCCGCCCGCGACTTTGTCTGGGTGGACCTGGGATAAAAACTGTCCTATATTTTAATAAAATAAAAACTTGCGAGCAATCTTACATACATCGTACCTAGTCCCAAACTAAGCAAAGCTTGTACTATGGGTACTAAGATGACGATAAACATAGATACTTTTAAAGTTGAATAAGTACTTAAATGCATACAAAAGAAACATGA
This sequence comes from Epinotia demarniana, assembly GCA_945867215.1. Lineage (NCBI taxonomy): Eukaryota > Metazoa > Arthropoda > Insecta > Lepidoptera > Tortricidae > Epinotia > Epinotia demarniana. Next base: position 36,983,593 of record OX244261.1, on the reverse strand, counting down.
ATCAGGAACAAATATTCGTGCTCGTCACACAAATAAATGCCCTTACCGGGATTCGAACGCGGGACCTCTAGCTTCGTAGGCAGGATCACTACTAACTAGGCTAAACCGGTCGTCATACAAGACTAATCAAGACTAAAACTGTCGTGCAAAACTTCATTCAAATCGGTTGAGCCGTTAAAGCGTGATTGATTACCAAACTTCCAAACATCTAACCTTTCGCATTTATAAATTAGTAGGTTTTTTAAGACCTGAATTTATGTAATAACGAGGGTGGGGAATCTTGTTTTCACCGTGATACAGTTTATACTGCGGGAAGCAGAAGAGGCAGACTCACATACAGAAAGTTATTATATTGACACCAACGATGTACCTGAGCTGAACATTTGTAAACCTTATGGCGAGGGCATAGAGTCTGTTATTGGTCGGTTTTTTTTTTTTTTCTTCTCTTAAAGAACTGCCATCAGTCGGTAACGACTATTATCAGTTTTGGTGAGTGCCTTCATGAGATTGGGTTTAGGAGACCATCGCCTCGCTCAACCACTATGCAGCCCTAAACAATGTGCTTTCGTTTTAGGCGTTTCACAGCTTGTGTCGTATCTAGTAACCTTATAGCCAAAGGATTTGGGTGGCCTGCAAGGCGCTCGATATATCGTCTCGTGTGCTTTATAATTTCGTCCTTTACGGTGGGCATGTTGAGGTAATTGTGTATTTCGTCGTTCCGGGTAAACCAAGGTGCGTTGGCAATTACGCGTAGAATTGCGTTCTGTGCTCTTTGTAGACACATAATGTTGCTGTCGCTGGCAATCCCCCACAACTGGATGCCATAAGTCCAGATAGGTTTGATAATGGTGTTATACAGGAGTAGTTTGTTATCTACAGAAAGAGTTGAGTTACGTCCCATAAGCCAATGCAAGTTTCTGTACTTTAGGTTCATCACGTTTCGCTTGTGCTTTATGTGAGTTTTCCAAGTTAGACGTCGATCCAGATGGAAGCCTAGGTACTTGATGCTCTCGCAGTGCGGCAAGACGTCGTTACCCAGTCGGACAGGTGAGCAATCTCCTCTTCTTAAAGTGAAGGTAATGTGGTGCGATTTTGAGGCACTGGCTTTTATGCGCCATTTTGTTAGCCATCTATGGGTGTTGTTTAACGCTAACTGCAGTCGTTCACTGGCTGTTTTGGGTGATTCGTGGCAGGAGAGATAGGCGATATCATCCGCATAAGTGGCAGCGGTCACATACTCAGAGGTAGGTAAGTCGTGGGTAAATATGTTGTAGAGAACGGGACCAATCACTGACCCCTGAGGCACGCCTGCCTTGATATCGTAAAAGCTAGTTCTTGCATCACCGTGTCTCACTTGAAATATTCTGTCTGATAGATACGAGGATAAGATATTGAAGAGTGAGTGCGGTAAGTTTTGTTTTATCTTGCACAGTAGGCCCTTGTGCCAGACACGGTCGAACGCTTGTTGGACGTCTAAGAACGCTGCCGAGCAGTATTGTTTCCGTTCGAAGCACTGGCGTATGGTATCGTGAACACGGTGTACCTGTTCAGTTGTGGAATGTGACTTTCTAAATCCAAATTGGTGTGCCGGTATAACATCACATGCATCCAAGTGCACTTTTAGGCGGACCAGGAAGATCCTTTTCCACAGTTTTGACAACACTGGAGTGAGACTTATAGGACGATACGACCCAGTTTCATGTGCCGGCTTGCCTGGTTTGTGTATCATTATAATTTGCGAGATTTTCCATGTACTAGGAAAGCATCCCGTTCTGAAGATCGCATTAAACAGACACGTTATGAGAGTTATTGTTTTCCTTGGTAATTCCTTGAGTACCTTCGGTGTAATTAGATCATAACCCAGCGCCTTCTTGGAATCTAGGGTTCGAATGACACTTGCGACTTCTCTTGGAGACGTCGGTCTGATGGGTAAGCATAATTGCAGATCTTGGTTTAGTATCTCGTCCAAATCACTTTCGTTAGAAGGGCCATCGTCATGATTTGGCTGGAAAACTCTGGATAGGTGCAGCGCGAAAGCTTCGGCTTTTTCCTCGTCAGTTCTTGCCCAAGAGGATCCCAATTTTATGGGGGGGCAGTGAATTTTTGATTTATCGATGCTTTTACAGGCCTTCCAAAGTGAATGTTCATTTCGGCCGCTTGGTGACATCATTTCCAATGTGATTTTTATTTTGTCGTTAGAGGATTCTTTGAGGAGATTTTTGAGCTCTCTCGCTGCGCGGTTATACTTTGTCTTATCAGCCGGATGGTGTGAGTGATGCCATTGTCTCCTTAATCGACGCTTTTCCTGAAGTTTATTTCTAATTTCCAGAGGCGTAGGATAGGTCTGATGCGAATCAGGTAACGTCGGTGTGTTGATCCAGGCTGCCATTTGAATAAGATTGGTAGCGTTTAGACAAGCCTTTTCCACGTCGTCACCGCATCTCAGCGGGATCTTAAGGTCAATTTTTTCATCCAGATAGGTGCGAAACCCATCCCAGTCAGTTTTATAGTTGTATAGGGAATCCGCCTTTTTTTGACTAATGATGTTGGCACATAAATTCAGTATAACTGGAGTGTGGTCCGATGACCCATCAAGACAGGATTCAATACTTGTGTACAAATGACTCACTCCCTTGATTATTGTTGGTTATTGGTCGGTAAGGTGGTATGTTGTTTGTTTGTGTAATGTGACTCCTAAAGACACTTTAACATAATTAGAACATGTAAGCAGCTTTGTAGCATTCATTTACTCACTAAAGTTTTTTTTTCGCAATAGCAACCCACTACGATGCTAGTCCTCATATACCGGGTGGAAAGGAACGACGATCCTTTCCACAAAGGGGGGTTAGTTTAAGTGATGAAGAATCGATTCGTAATGTTTAGATTGTTGTTACGAACAATTAGTAAAAATATTAAAATTAATTAATGTTCTTCTTAGTGACAACCTTACTATTACTACGTACTTATAATTTTATATACGTATTGACGAAGGTCACTGACCCTTGTGTTATTGTTAAAATGTTAGTGAACCTAATGAGGGTTGTCACTTGCAGTATTTTGCATTAAAAGTTAACTGCCTATAACTTCAAAACGCTTACGAATATGAGCCTAGTTTCTTTAGAGGAAATACAGTACTAGATCTAAACAACCCCCCTTTCGCGGAAAGGATCGTCGTGCGACTCCACCCGGTATATATACATAAATGTTAATGTTTGGATGTTTGAGACTCAATCACGTAAAAACTGCTGAACGGATTTGGGTGGTTACATATACTCATACATACCTACCGACATAGTGTTTAATCTCTGGGGTCAAACGTAAGATACTTTTATCTCCGAAATAATTTTCTTAGGGACGACGGAATCGTTTGGTTGGTTGGTTGGTTGGTTGGTGGTTAAATACAAGAGTAGCTTTGGCTGCGTTTCTTCAAATTCTCAAGGTCAAATAACAAGAACAACGTTATTTTATTAGACATACATTATTATAGTAACATGGAATTCAGCAAGGTAACGACTGATTCAATCAATTCATATTCATATTCATTTATTCATTGTTGTCACATATGGCACATATATATATGCAATTGAATCATGGAGACAGATGGTAGGTAGGTCTTAATCTAAGTCGGTTCCACATGGGCGCCCTGAAAGGGCACCACAATATAGTTAAGCCAATGTATACAAAATTAAAAATTATTATTATTATGAAATTACATTGCAGTATGTCATATTTAGTATCACCTATAAATAAAATCGGATGGAAGTCAAGTAAAACCGAAATAATGGCAGTCAGTCGATATTATTAATTTTTTTAAGGATTAGAATATAAAGCATTATTATTATTAAATTACATTACAGCATGTCCTATTCAGTCTTATCACCTATATACATATCGATGATTTTATTTGTTAGTGGTGGTGTTCGTTGTTAGTGGTTTTATTTTAGCTTGCATAGAAAATAAACTAACTACGCCGTGCAGGCAAATACAGACAGAAATAATAGTGCATACGTTACAAAGAATTGCAATTTAAATCGTACTTTTCCTGTAAACAGGTTAACAGAATGTCAGGTAATTTGCCTGTTTAAGGCTTTCCTATTCGAGTAAAGCTACATACGCGACACAATATATCCGCTAGGCGGCGCAACGTTATCGTAATTCTCCCCAGTAACGCACACCATTACATTTCACGCACACTATCTCACTTTAATGAGACAGGTCACTGACCTAGGATTGATTATTTTTTTGGTAACATTAAGAATAAAAACCAGTCACCAACCTCCTTAGAGAAACTGAAATTGTCAAAACATATTACTGGAAAATGACAGACCTGTTGACATTTCGTATTTTATTCCAAGTATGTTTCTTAGATACATTTCGGTGATTTCGGTAGGTGATATACAATTAAAAAGGCAATGGTACCTACGTTACATTGACAACTTTATAGTAACTCTATGCGTGTTCCACTAAGGTGCAAAATCGCATGAATATAAGCAGGAGAACATTGATGAAATTTTCCTATGATTTTGCCAACTTCTACCGACAATATGGATCTTCCTATCGCATAACTTAATTTCAAGAGAATCCAAGAAAAATGCAACTGATTTCAATAAATCATAGTCCACAAATAAAAATGTTAATGACTTTAGAATTTATCTTGCACAAGTGTGCGCTGTCTTTTACAACCCGACTATCCACGGTCCTACAAAATTAATTGCTACACCACATCATCATCATCACATCACCACCACGCATGTGCATAAAACTGACCCCATCACAGTATGCTACCTTCATTAGAAAATTCTAATTTATTACGGAATCTAAAGAAGTGTCATAAAATCGTTTCGTTTAATTTTACGAAGGCTTCAAGTGATATCAAAGACGAGTGAAGAGGCGAGTCCAACCAATTTGTAATTCGTACTGCTGGGGAGGAATCCACAAAGCTCTCAGACTAGTAGCTGCATTTATAGATGGACTAGTATAAGTTGCACCACCGAATGCTCACATATGTGCTACAATTCTAGGGGTCAAATTACATTAGGGACTAGCTGTCAATCAATTCAACGGCTCCTTATGAATATAAGGCTCAGAAACGCAATATTAGGCCCATCTGACAATTTTGACTTATTAGCAATTCTGTCAAATTCACGTTTTAAATCGTGAGACGGCGATATCCAATGACAGGTTAATACTCTTTTCAAGAAGCGTCAAATAGCTTTGTTCAAATTACGACCATATGTCAAAGCTGATAAAGTTCATTTTTGCAGAATTTAGAGATATTTTTTACTGCCAATCGTATCAGATATTTATGCTGTCGTTACGTGATCCGATGTTTATGCTTCTACAGCGGATAGATGATTACGCTCGTCATATGTCACATCATTTTGATTTCGTGGAGTATCAGATATTTTTACGTGGTCTGATCTGATATTTATGCTGTTACAGGAAAATGATTTATATGCCGGCTGTAAATCATCACATATTTTTACCGCCTTTGTATCGTCATATAACTATACCTTCAATTGATGATCAGATATTTTAGCAGCGTTGCCCATAGTCATATATTTATGCTGGTGACTGTACCTAAAGGAGAGTCATTAACCACTTAAAACATACTAAAATCATGTGGCAATCTTGAAGCTATGTAAATTCAAACAGTTATACGAAGATACGAAGATACCACGCCGTGCTTCCGACACATACATAAAATAGTCCATCCACAGTATATAACCAGTATATAACCAGCATATGTTATAATGTTCTAGAATTAAGAGAATCCCTTAGCCTCAGAGTAAATAAAATGAAACAATTACTTGCCTTATCATATTATACTTTTATACGAAAAGTAAACACAGTATATAGGTACCTATGTAACTGCCTTCAAGTAAATTACACCTTATAATGACACAATTAAATTCGAGAATAAAATAGCTTTATTTTTTGGCTAATGAGTTAGGTAACAAAATATTAAACAGATGTATGCGCCATACTGTTTTAAGTGATTGTTGGGGTCTTCATTTCACTTTCAGTTTAAAAAACATCCAGAGATTGAAGTGTGCTGAAGCTAGATTAGTATTTTGAAGATTGGTATCTAATAGTGGTCGCGTTGTTCACAATTTATTCAATAGCACCATGACGGGGCCTGCTATACTATGTCGCATCGATAGTTTTTGCAGCAGCAGAAGTATTAGCGGGAGACCAGTGGAACGTCCAACTGTAGAGGATTACGAGTTGATCTAATTGTTGTGACTATGTCTTTCTCGATTAGGATCCAAGTCGTTGACACTGCAGCACTGCACATCACTGGGTGGCGTAAACATAATGGCTGGATGATAATTACAGCATCATAAATGGCAAAATCTGCATTTCTCGTAGGTACACGTAACGGTGCTCCTTGTACTTTCTAATATTTATTTAGAATATTAGCTTTGCAAAATCAATAATTGCGTAAGACAACATGACATATATGTCAAATGTCAGACGTACTAAAATATGTCACAATCACGTCACAATAAATCTATCACAAATACACACACATACGCCTATACGGCGTAAAAGACAATGTGGCCTGTGTAATAAAAAAATACTCCTCATACTAAAGAAACTAATTGAAACTTTTTACACTACGAAAGGGCTCGAAGAAGAAAAATATGGAAAATTGCGTTGTAATGGCATGCTTTTTGAACTTCTATATTAGTGCGTTTGTAAAAATACCATATTATCTAGTTTGAGTGCTTATCCAACCACATCACATCTCATATTTTTTCCCTAAAATCATATTATTATCTGGTTGCTGGTATTACATTTTCGAAAATCACGGTTGTCAAAATGAAAAAATCGCTACAGACGTCCGTCCAGCCTGAGGCCGCGCGGCCATCTGCCTACTAAAACGAGACGCGCAGGTCACTTTCCCAGATAAATTGTGTATAGAAAAATTTAAAGCCATTTTTAAAGAAAGTGTCCGTAAAAAGATCTTCTTTACATCATTGTCTATTTTTTGTCATTATTCACTTGAGTCAATTTTGCGCCCACTTTATGTATGACTAGAAATAAGATCATAATATTCCCTTTTTTCTTGGCATGATATGATCGAGCGAAGTTTAAAATTTCGTATTTTGGTCCGTAAAAGTAACAAGGGCGATTATTAAACTATAACATATCTCAATATCCCATCATTAAACTCAAGATTTCAGTGTTTATTATCGAATGTAAAATAGCTCGATTTCGGATAACGTGCCCTTAAGATTGTGTCTATACCCTGACTTAGTCTTGCAATTCAGGAGCATTAAGGATTTGTTTGGACACCGGCTGCCATACAAATCGAGCGCTTTTTATTTATTATTTATAGGCAGTAACAAGTTACATGGTATGAGGACTCTGAGAGTCATGTCTGCTAACGTGCCCATCTAAAAAAAATATATAATGATTGAGTTGAGTTGAATCGGGTGCTTTAGACCCGATGCCGTGCGGCAACTTAATTACTTAACACGTTCGCAACCAAGAACCCGCCTGGTAGGCACTCGTAATGTTTGCTCAGATGCCGGCTCAGCCCGCTAGGCAGGCAGTAGCTATAAACCTCCACGCCTAGCGAGTTCTGTCGGTTTCTGGTGTATTATTCCATTTTTAGTACGGTTGCGAAAGTGTTTAAATGATGGAACCGACCTACGTGAATAGGTTTTCTTCGACTCGCAAAGCCGTCGTGAATATCGACGATCTCACAGCCAATCAATACTGCAAGTAAGGCGCTGAAGCGTTCTTTGACAATTAATTAAATTGCCGTACATACTGCGCTCGTCATGCAAGTGAGCATGTAAAATGGATAAAAAGTAGTTAACGCATTCACTGACCCGGCATGACCCACAGAAACAAATACTGATGAAACCTGTAAACGTGAACGCATATGTGCGTTGAAGGCACTGAACGTTAACTACCAGCCAACCTTTGTGCGGGAGCCGGATACGAACTATTACAGTTAAAGCTTACCGTTTCTGTAATCCTTGCAGGATAAACAGCCGGCACAGGGGCGAATGTGATATTTACCTAGAAAGCTAACTTCACAACTTAAGATGTAGGTAACCTGCCACCCTCACGTATCATACAAACAAGTAGGTGTCATGTCAAACAAGTAAGTCTTTGCAGGTGCAATTGCATGCTTCTCTGCAGCTCTTTCGTTTGTTTTAATTTTTCAGCTTGGGGCTCCACCCGGTTCATCTGTTTCCCAATTGCATATTGTTATGTTTCGCACAACTTGACACGAAACCAAACGTTCCGATACTTTAGCGCGGAAAATCGTTGGAATGTTGCCACTTTATTATACAGTATGTGGTCTGTAACAGGAGCAAATTTAATATTTAAAAGTTCGCTTTCTTAAAGAATCTGCATTAACCATTTCTTTTTCATTCGGAGAAATGTTGATCTAAAGTTATGACCTCCAAGTAATGTATTGGCACGACGAGATCATAACATAACACAGCAGTCAATGCAGATTTTGAGGTAACATCATTAGTCATAATAGTGTTTGCATTTTTGTTTTGAAAAGACAATTCAAAGTGAAAAGTTCTAAAATCCTAGCTTCCCTGAAGTGTATTTAGAATAAGGAGGAGGGTTGGAAGATTTTTCACTACGAGCCTGGCCCACGGTAGCTCAGTTGATTCAGAGCGATGTACGCTATGCAGAGGTGGTGGGTTCAAATCCCGTTTGTGGCAATTTTTTTTTTAATTTTCCTCTTTAATTGGAATTTGAAATAGATGTGGGATTACAGATGAGAGCCGACGAGAATAGAGCTTGTTCCCACACCAGTCAAATAAAAGTTTAACCTCTGATTCCGTCCTTATTCCACTTTGACCGAATTAACCTTAAATTGAAAAAAAAACGGGTAAATCGAGAAGGGCAGAAGGAAATCTTCTTCCTAAAACACGGCTAAAACCAACCGAGCTACTATGGGTTAGGTATTTATCTGATAAAATAAATCATAGGCATCAATGTCAGACTTCCTAATACATTCAGTGATATCTACTTAATATTTAAAGAGAAGAGCGAGTTATAGAGAAAAAGTAAGTACATTTTTCGCACAAAAAGCGAACGCTTCAGGGGAACATTCCTGGCATCGTGAATGAACAGAATTCCCAACATGAAGAGTAAGAATATTACGAAAATATACCTTGCATTTAAAACTCAAAGGCTAAGGTTAACGTAAGGCCTAGCTGATGGTGGATTACGTAGCGTTATGGGAATAGATATTTTTATGTACAGTCAGGGTACATAAATAAGGACGTAAATATATGTACAGGACTCTATTGTCAATGTCGTACTCGTAAAGGCGTGTACAGATATTTTAGTCCTTATTTATTTACGTATATTATTACGCCTGTACGATTGGTCAACAAATTAGGTAGATTAGCCTTCAATTTGCAGATTTAACACATTCACTGCCAAGAATCGGTACGCGCTGCGTTCGTAGCCGATCCCGTGGTAACTGGTAAGGATAAAATCAAGGAGACTTTATTCCCCAACCCGCTCTGGGTTGGGGAATAAAGTCCCTAAACCTCACAGTGCGAGCGTGGCGACTAACTGCTCATCCAACTCATCCACGAGAGGAAACTTTTGCTCATCAGTTATATGTATTAAGTAAATGGTGATGATTCCACTAAAATCTGCGGGTTGCAGTATAAGTAATAGACGTTTTTCATATGGTGGCTATGTATCGTACTTTGGCCACACACTTAAATATCTAAAAGGCATAATCATTTATTTATTGCACAGTAACAAGTTACATAAACAAAAGGCGAGCATAATGCCCCAGGACATTAGGTACCTTACCTACCAGCATTGTTTGGTGTTAATTTAATAGGTAATTAATATTCACACTAATGTCTAAACCTTACAGACTAATATTCATATCAACTACTACTATACTGCAACTTATTTAAAAACAAAAACATTATTTATAACTGCGGCGTGTTACGCAACTTCGTGGTCAAACTCAAACTCAAAATTATATTTATTCAAGTAGGCCCAGTAACAAGCACTTTCAAATCGTCAGGTAGAAACATAATCTAAGCTAATTACTTAGAATAATTTATTAAACATGAAAAGTAAAATTTATATGAATTATTTAAAATTTTATATAAAAAAATACTAGTCTAGAATGTTTCTACAAAGACAATCTAATGTCAAAAAATAAATAAAACAAATAAATAAATGGTGATAGGTAATCGACCGCGAAAACGGTGGAACTTGACTCTCTGCGGCGAAAATTCTTCCTTAGTGGACGATAGATTCTATGATCTGTGGGATCTCTCACCACAATGGAACAATAGTTGTGAGATTAAGCTTGACGCTCAGCTTGTTACCCTAGCCACGGTCTTAGGGCAACGGTTTCCTCGCTGTATTTATATTTTATTTATTTATTCGCTGCAGACAGTCCTTTTAGATAGCGCCACTCATGCTCATGCTTTCCAGGTTGGAATGGTTAACGAAATGATGGAGAAAAATCTCGAGAATTAGATTAGAATTTTTTGTCCTCTGTAATAAATCTGGTCGGAAGAAATTAACGTCTATACGTTAAATCTGATAATTAAAATAAAATATGTATACAATAATAGTGGCTGTGAGCTGTAGATATCCCCAGAATGTCTCTGTTTTATTTTTTTAAATGACGATACATTATTGAACTTGCCTAAAAAAATCTTGAGGATCGGCTGAGAAATGCGACCTGTAGAGAACAGGTGGACATTCGGACAGATGAAAGAATTTTGGCCAAAATTGAAACGGAGGGCTGCGTTCGCCTCGCTCGATGTTAGTCTAAAACTTAAAAAGCACTCGGCAGTGACCTCGCCAAAAAAACTACTGGCCGATCAAGGAGACGCTTTTTTCACCGAAAAGCTGATACGTAAAACTCATTGGTACGAATCGAACCACCATTTGACATCTGCTTTGAAGCACTCTCCCACTTATAAATTTCATTCCGGCGTATATTTTAACCGGCCATAGTTTTTGGCCATACTTAAAGCAGTTTTGTTAAATTAATGCTAAGGGGTGTAGGTAGACACGAAATAAAATAATCAATCGTCATATTTTGTCGAAAAAGGGTTAAAATGCAGTCAAATGGAGAAAATATCAACTCAAAAGGTTAAATTTATTTTATGTTTGATTTGAATTTGTAATTAATTATTTGGAATGAATGTAAATAATAAAAATAATGCTAGCCAAAGTATTTTGCAATGATTATATTACATATTTTTATTAAGTATTTGATTTGTAATTCCAGTTTTAAGTTGTTACTCAAAGTGGTTGCTCATCCAGCTGTAATATGTAATATGTTGACATTATTGTTGTTTTTATATATTTTCTAACATTAATTAATTTAAGCGTGTATCTTACTAACTACAATATGGGCCACGGCCTGAAATAAACGTTTATTTAATTTAATTGACGACTGCTTTAGCCTAGTTGGTAGTGACCCTGCCTACGAAGCAAGAGGTCCTGGGTTCGAATCCCGGTAAGGGCAAAATTTGTGTGATGAGCATGAATATTTATTTCTGATTCATGGATGGTTTCTATGTATTTAAGTATTTATATCTATTATATATATCTTCTTCTAGTACCCATAACACAAGCCTTACTGAGCTTACTATGGGACTAGGTCGATTTGTGTAAGATTGTCCCCTTATATTTATATATTTATTTATTTATTTTATTTATTTATAATTTAAATGACGAGGTGGATTGACGAAACCTGCGCTGTGAATCTTGATGGCATTGTAGTGGATCAGTTTTATTCTTTTTGTTTTTTTTTCTGATTTAATAAACGGACTTTATTTATATTTATGTTAAGTCTACTTTAAAGGTGCAAAGGTTAAATAATCACGAAGTTATAAGTGTCCAAAGTTTTAAGAAGAGGTGTGTTCTGTCTCTTTTTCGCAAAACGCAACTTCATATGAAACGATGATGCTTGAAGGTTGTGACGTCACTAATGGACGGCAACGTGCCGCGCCCCATCGTGTTCGGCGCCGCCGTCGAATGATTTTCAAGTCTACACCCCTATTAAAACAAAACACCCTAAACAAAATACCCGATGAAATCAAACTGGAACCAAATTATAAACAGTTCCACAAAATATTGAAAACGTTTCTCACTCATAAATGTTATTACTCAGTTGAGGAGTTCCTAAATGATGAAGCCCTTTCGCATCATAAAAGTAGGTAACTTTATAAAAAAAAAGTAAATTGAATTTGAGTAAACTATATAACCTATACCCTTTCAAGTGGCAGTCGCCGGGTAGCCGGCGGTTGTCATTATCTGTCTAGTGGCGCGGCCACTTTTGGCGAACTACCGTCAAGTGGCAGGGGCCATATGGGTGGTCATCGCGAAATGTGCACGTTAGAAAAAATACCATTATTCAAAAAACATTATGAATGGTTTATTATAAGCTTATATCCTTGGATTCAGCATAAAATAACCTATAACCTTTATATAATAACGGAGCCGTTCCATGTATGTGAATTTGGCTAGCTTTGATCAATTTTTATATATCCAAATTTTCCCAATTTCTTGTATAAATTAACTATAACTATGGAATATAACAGTTAATTGTAGAAACTACAAGTTTATCTACAAGTATATATATTTATTTACACGTTTATATAGTTTTATTGTCTCTCGCCTTAGAATATTTTTACACTACGAGGTTTTCAAAAACTGACACACGCGCGGTCAAAAATTTCTCTGAGGAATTTCTAATGAAATGTCTATGAAAGCGTTGTCGCGACCGTTATTATACGCCATCCTTATCTATTCACGAACGCGTCTTGCAAGAAAGAACAAGACAGGTGTAAATTTAGCAGCTCATTTTGCGGAATAAATACGAAACTATGCAATCGCCGGCTCCCCGGCGACTGCCACCTAAGGGATTATAGCAATATGGCGGCTGCCAATGGAAGGGATACTTAACTCCTGACATTAAAAAATATTAGAATTAAAACTTAAGTACATCAAATTAAATTTGCATTGTCCCATTATTATTTAATCATTATATACATGTATTACTCTTCACATAATAAGCAGCAAGACCCGGAATATAGAATTAAGTTACTTATAAGACCATTTGTGTGGCCTAACAGGGTGTCATGGAAGCCTTTTGTATAATAATGTAAACATCTCATGTACATGACTTTACAAATAAACATTCTATTTTATTCTATTAATTAATAATTAATTTTAGTTCTAACTGATTTGACTTACTTAATGTAGTCACGGTGTCGTAAACAAATGTCATGACGTGTAGTGACATTGCCTGCTCAGTTATTATGTAAGATATGTATATGTGCTGTTTAGGACCGACAGTAATTGTCATAAAAATATTCGCCTGTATCAACACGCCTTATAAACGAAAAATCGGCTTTATGACGTACCCAAGCGTACCCATGACCAGCGCGACAGAATGTATTGCCATTTGCACGTTCCGAAATCGTCCGACCTTCGGGGACACACAGTCCCTTTTTAATTTAAAAGTAAAACCGAAAACCAGCATAATCTACGCGGATTTCAAATTTCTAAACTGAAACATAACACCTAGATTGGGACGCTTCGATTCTAAACTTTCATTCCTTGCTGTTAGGTTAATTTTAGTTTGAGCGAAGTTGTGTGTGTTGTGACGTTTTGGTGTCGGTTGGTGAGCATATTGGGGTAGAATGAAATGTCAAATATTATACTTATCGAACTGGGAATATGTGATCTTTAGGAATGTCATTCGAACGTCGCGTTGTTTGGGTTATTTGTTTAACCTGGCCTATGTTGGTATATTATATAATAACTTATATTACCTACAAATATATTAACTTTGGAATGTTAGATTTTGTTATGGTCGGTTATTGCTAATTACTGTTTCTCATTCAAAATCTTTTGTCTACTGACTGATTAGGAGTCGCTCAGTGGACCAAGAATTATTTGACTTCAGTGTGTACAGGAATATGAATGATCCATTTTGCATTCTACAAATACAGAATAGTAATTGATTGACTCAACCGTTACTATTCGGAATTCCATGATGAGTTACTAGTACAATATTCTTTTGCTATTCTGTTCTGAAGATTCTTTAGCGACTATTGTGGAGAATACAGAATACTAAAATGATATGAACATTGGATAAACTCGACAAAATGTTAAAAGTCGTTTATCTTGTTCACCGCTAAGGCTCACTTGTAGCGCTACGCCGTAGCCCGTAGCAGCTGAATCTCCAAACGTAGCGTACGCGCGTAACCCCATTGACGCATGTGTGCTGTGCGTAGCGCTCAGCACTTTCACTGCCAGGAACCTGCATAGCTACCGCCTACACCGTAGTCGCTACGAGCGACTGTCTAGCGATTCTAGGCAGTGAATGTGTTAATGCTACTTTCTCAATGAGTTACTTAGAAGTCCATCGACTAATATATCGGCCACGTGATTGTTTGCTATCAAACTTCCCATAACTATCAACCACTCCAGGTAGTCCGGTACAGTCAAGTGCAAAATATACCCATGCAACTGACTCGTGAATATGTCCTAAGGCTCATTAAGGTGTCGGTAGGATATAAATGAAAAGATTATTTGATACCTATTTTACCACTTGACTGTACACACGCCACATTTTATACTGTTTAATTATCACCTATCCGAACATGTGTGGAACAAATTAAGGAAACTATTCCACCCCTTTAAACCTCATGTTCGTGAGCGTCCCTAATGACTGTCTTTAATCTGGCCACACCCGTAACAGTTATGCAGTTTTCTATAGTCGTCCTCTTGCGACGGGCCTAATGCGATTGAAACACGCGTCGTGTGAATGAATAGGCAAACCCCAGGGAAGGCGACAAAACTGTTTGCCTTAGGACGAGCCAGACGTAGCGGGCGCGAAGCAAGCTGCAGTTCGTTCATTATGGGATGCTGAAGTCCTCCGCGTTAAGGTGCGACCACACCGCTGCTTAAAAAACGGTGACGGTACGGAAACGCAGTGACGCAGCGTCTTCTTCTTCTTCAACTTAAGAGCTCTGCTCTTGTCGGTGGAGTAACCGCCATTCAGCTCTACGCTCTGCCACTGCTTTGAGCTCCTGGTACGACACTACATTGACCTTCTCCTTGACCTGGTCCATAAAAGCACGTCGCGGCCTTCCTCTGCCTCTTCTTCCCTCTATTTTCCCTTCGATTGTAGTTTTTATGTAAATGTCGTAACAGGTGCCCCAACATATTTCCTCTTCTATTTTCAATCGTCCTTAGCAAGGATCTCTTCTCTCCGACTAAATCCAATACCTCTTCATTCGTTCTTCTTTCCGTCCAACTAATTCCTTCCATCCTTCGCCAACACCACATCTCAAAAGCACTTAATCTTTCTCGGTCTCGCTGGGTAAGTGTCCATGTCTCGCAGCAATACAACGCTATGCTCCAGATATATGACTTTATAAAACGTTACCTTACGCTTCTGGAAATCTTGGCTCTAAAGAGATGTTTTTTGCCATTGAACGCTTTTTTCGCCATTGCTATTCTTGCTTTTATGTCAGCAGTACATTTGGAGTCACAGGTTATTATACTACTTAAGTATGACGCAGCGTAAGCGTACCGTATTTGACGCAAGCACTCCACACAGCTATGCGTCAAAAACGGTACGTTTAAGCTGCGTCACTGCGATTCCGTACCGTCACCGTTTTTTAAGCATTGCTATGGGCGTACCTTTAGGGCGCAGATGATCATGATTTCACCCTCGATTATTGGGTATCTGGTTCGCAGGTTTTTTCACGAAAAAAAGGAAATATTTGCAAAAATATTTTAATTCGTAAGTATTTGCCTATTTGGTAATGTAGTTAGGGCTCGGCGGGAACTTTAAGTAACGATGACAGCGTGCGTCATGATGTGAGGTCAGTGGATTATCAATGAAAAAATAATTGTAAAAGAAAAAACGAAAAAATCTTGTGACATGGGCTGATGTATCACGAAACTAGGGTGCTTAGTGCTTATTTCCGTCTTAGACCAGCGGTCGACAGCAGGCGGCCCGCGAACCCGTTGCGTGTGACCCGCGATCCTCAGAAGTATGGTCGTTAGCCACCTTTAGAGTTTAACAGTAACTTAATGGTTTACTGCAACGTAAACGCATATTGCTTGTATCAGCTGTTTTTCTTTGCCTAATAAAGACACAAATTGTTAACGCATAATTTACTTTAAAAACAAAGTTTTAACCGACTTCAATTTAGTACTCCGCCAAGCCACGAGAACATTTCCTATTTTTTTTTTTACAATTTACCACATGAACTGATTTCCGATAGCAAATGCGTTGATTACTATAGAAAAAAACGGAATCGCTGTATGTGGGTCGATTATCAGAACCTGTGACGTACTTTTGCACTTTTAAGTACATAATTGAGGAATTCGATAAGTCATCTGTGGTCTTTATCATCAATTCCTCGCCACGAAATTTATGATTCCGGATGTAAATACACCAGTTATAACAGAAAATACCAAAATCACTACACGCGTGCCTAATAAAATTGAGGAGTCTCCTCAATTCCTCATGGATCCCATCGTCTAACTGAATTTTGAAAAAAATGGGACCCACCTGGAACTATATACATACGAACAAAAAAAAAATCGAATCGGCTCATCAATGACGGAGTTCCGAGGTAACAAACATAGAAAAAAAATACAGCCGATTGAGAACCTCCTCCTTTTTTTGAAGTCGGTTAAAAACGGAGCAGTTTAACACTTTCTCTGCCGGGAACCCGCGACTCTAGCAGAGAGCAGGTAAATGATCGGTATAAGTAAAGTTTGAGGAAACTCGAAAATCGAATGTTGTCTGGAATAAGGGCCTTCGCCCACGGCGACTTTTTGTAGCGATGCTGTCGCGCGTTTTTGAATCGCGCGACTGCATCGCGACACCAGCAATATAAACTTGATCCTAGGCCCTAAGGGATATAGTTGACTTTCATTGATGACAACTGAGTATAAATTGTACTGAGATACAAGAGCTACGGTAGCCTAGTGGTTCCGGCTGCGGCTGTCAAGCGGCGGTCGTGGGTTCGAATCCCGGCTCGTACCAATGAGTTTTTCGGAACTTATGTACGGAATATTTACCGTTAGCTTTTCGGTGAAGGAAAACATCGTGAGGAAAGCGGTCTTATCCCAATAAGGTCTAGTTTTCCCACTGGGTTGGAATGTCAGATGGCAGTCGCTTTCGTAAAACTAGTGCCTATGCCAAATCTTGGGATTAGGTGTCGAAGCGGACTCCGGGCTCCTTTAGGGGCATTACCGGGAATAACGCTAGGAGGATGATGAAATTGTACTGAGATGAGAGCTGTCACAGGGATCAAGATTTGCCGCGATATGTATGAGAATACTCTGATTTTAAACAACTGTGTATCGCCAGAAAACTGTTTCGCATTTTGTGATACTGGGTGAAGCGGAATGTAATCTCGCTCATTCATTGTGAGCAGAACAACTGGGGAATTATCACCGGATTTTGCAGAAGATCGCAGTCACAATACTTGCACTACATTACTCGTCATCCAGAACACCCGTTCGAGATAACGATGGAGGAACTTAAGGAGGTGATAGCCTATGTACTAGGAAGAGTTTGAACCTTACATGGCTTAGTCCAATCTTTAACAAAAATTAAAAATAAAAACTTTAAAAAAAGTCTGTTACAGATTGGACTAATACAGTACACGTAAAGCGCAAACTCTTCCTAGTAGTCCGCGGAACCAGCGGGCGCCTACGCCGTAGTCACTTTCCGCTACATACGAGGAACGCCACGGAGTGCGTATTTATTCTTTGCGGGCAATATGTTAGTTTCGGGTAGGGGTCGGGTTGCATAAATTTTAAAGTCATATTTTTGGTAGGCATACGTGGATTCGTCATACTCATCATTACGCATAACTGTAAATAGTCATACATTTATGCGCATAACGTTTTTAGTCATAATGTTTAAGAACATATTGTGTAATGCGCATAAATTGGATGCGCATAAAATTATTTAAGCATACTTTATAATGGACATAAATTGGTTGCTCATAAAACAATTTAACCATACTGTATAAACGCATAAACTACAAAACGCATAAGCCTGATTTTCTTAGTAGTAGGAAATGAAGATCTCGAATCAGAAGCAAAGTAAGTTACAAAGTTGTCATTTATGTTGGATCACAGTAGCAAAGGGCGATCAGTATAAACGTTTACAAACAAGTTTTATCTAATAACAAGTTTTTCCGCTCTTTTATAAAAAAAAATAACCTCGAAGACGTAAGCGGGAGCAGAGCTCCCGCTTTCGTCTTCTAACCTATCCGCGATCCGAGTCAGTTTTGCCACTAAGTCCCTGTTCCCTACTGCCTACGTGAAAACTTGAACTTTATACACCACTAGTAGCATTGGTTGATCTCAGAGAAAAGTTAATTTGACGGCCACCCTTTGTTTTGTTTGTTGATCAAATCTCAAATTTTATTATGATTAATATTATGGCTGGATAAATGTATGACATTAACAATTATTACTAAAAATAATTATGATTATCAATATTATGACTAAATAAATGTATGACAATCAACATTATGGTTAAACAAATTATGACTCCGTATAATTATGACAGGGAAAAATTATGCCATTGTATAATTTATGCCAATAAAATATTATGAACATCAACTTTATGCGTAATGTTGTATGACTATCGATATTATGACAATAGTTGTTATGCCACTAGACGGCCACCCGTTAGTTTCCGAACGCATATCCACTCACTTGATTTCAAATTTTAAAAAAGGTAGCCTAAATTGGGGTCTATATCGGGTGGCATAAAATTGTTGGTCCTACTATTTTGTCGCATACCAACTTTATGCCGAATAGCGTATGGCATAAACATTGTTGTGCTTATTTTTTATTTGCTGAAATTGTTGTTCCTAATATCGATTGTCCTAAATATTCATTGTACGAATGTTTATTGTGTCGAAGTTTTTTTTTGATTGATTGATGTGCATAACTTTGATGTTACTAATATTTAATGGTATAAAAATGCTGTGCATAATCTAAACGCAGGTTGGATCTGATCAGAATTGCCTATTAATTAAATTACTTATGACCCGCCTTCATGTCGACGGAGCCCCGCTTCCCGGGGCCCCTATTTCTGCTCTGAGGGACAAAAGACAACTTACGAACCTATCGAACTGATCTAAAGAACAAGTGGTTCACAGAGTTTCTGACCAATAGGACGATACGCACGAGCGTCGCGGGAGTGACCGGGGAAGCACCGGTCGTGGAGCTCGGGGTGCCGACCGGCTCGGTGTATGGTCCCGTGGGATATGCGATGCACGTCAACAGTGTATCCAATGTGGTCCGTTATTGTCGAGTCTATATGTATGCAGATGACATGAGTTTACTTTATGCTTCATAGGACGCATTAGAAGTACAACAGTGTGTTCAGGAGGATTTTGAAAATATCAGGAAGTGGGCACAGTATGACAACGGAATCATCATTAACTTCGCTAAAACCAGATGCATGCATGTACACTCGCCATACAATCAGGTAGCTAAAACTGCTTTCGCACAGAGTCTCGAGGTAATAGGCCACACATATGACTGTTTACATGGTAATAAGCGCAACTGTAGATGCGAAAAGTTATTATACGTAGAAACGTTTAAGTACCTAGGTTTAACAATTGATAAGAACTTTAACTGGAAGCCGCATGTTAACGATATATGTGATATTGGCAAAATTCTATCAACTCAATAGCACGTTAAATAAAAACACATTACGGATTGTGTATTACGCGCTCGCTGATTCCCTGATGAGCTATGGTCTTATTGTTTACGGACGAACATTTTTAACTTACATTAATGATGTCAAAAAACTGCAAACTCGATTAATAAAGTTCCTCGTTAGCAAAAAAGTTAGGAAAAAGTGCAACAAAGAATATGAAAAGTTATTTCCTTTATGTAAGATCTTACCGGTTGATAAAAAAGTTGAATATTTAATAGGGTTGGAACATTATTATAGTGATGAACACAAAATAAAAATTAGTAATAAATATAATACAAGAAGGGTTAAAGAAAAAAAAATAGTACAACAGAAAACTAGGAACTATTCTGGTAAAAGAATGTCTAAATATATTGTACCAAAAATATTTAACAAAATTAATACCCTAAGAGAAACTCCCAAAGTAAGTAAAACTGTGTTAAAATCAAAGTTAAAGAGCTTCCTCCTTGATAACGAGTCACCGTCGACTAGCTAGCTAGAATAAAACTTCAAGGATAAGTACTCACGTACAAGCATGCGTAGGTTTAAGTTAAGTTTGTTAAGTTAAATGCATGCAATAACCTTTAATTAATGTACACAGAAACAGGTTAAAAACATGTCATATAAGAGGCAAACCTATCCCTATAGGGGAAATGTACTAAATAAGAATTTAAATGTAAGTCACATTAAAAATTGTTAGATTTAAGTAAATAGGTTGCTATAGTATAAAACATGAGCAGTTCTCGCCATCAAACGTCACAGTTTGGCGAGTTTTTATGTAAGGTATAAAATGTAATTTCCTTTAATTTCGAATAAATAAAAAAAAATAAAAAAAAAATGAAGATTGGCTCTGCTGAAAATTGCCTAATACTTGAATAACCTATGTCCCGTCCTCACGTCGACGGAGTCCCACTTCGCGGGCCCCTATTTCTGCTCTGAGGAACAAAAGGCAAAACGAACTTATCTTATTTATCTAGATGTAGCCTGGGTCTGCTCAGAGTTTAAAATAGTATAAAATTTAGGAAAAAAATAGTAAAGGTGGTTTAGCTAATTTAATAATAGGCATGACAATGAAAATTAGGACTATTACTTATTAGGTAACTCGATGTTCGAGTAATCAATATTAGGGTAAACATATTTTAGAACTTTTAAATGTGTATGCGCAAAAATGAATAGGCTAAATAAGTAGTACGCCACTCAACATTATGCCAAACATTCTCGGCCAAAAATTTTTAGGACGATCAACTTTATGCGATACGACCGGCACCCCTAAATTGCTAAAAATTTTTCTTTATCAAAGAAGCCCATACTTCGCTTGGCAACCACAGTTCAGTTTAGGGGTGCGCGAAATTGGTAACTGTGTTTGCCTCAAGCAAGTGAGTAGCTAGGTACGTACAACAACGCCTCGGAAAGCTGTTAAATACGAGTAAATACCACATTATCATTCGACTGAATACCAATACCTGTCACCATAGCGGCCACTTTGCGTGTAATTCGAAATAATGTATTTTGATTTAAATTTTTATAGCTTCCAACAAGCAAGAATTTATCATTTAATATCCCACCCTGGACACAAATTATCAACAAGTGCGGCTCATGTCAATTTCGCGACTATGCGGCCCTTGGACGCCAAAAGGTTGCCGACCGCAGTATTACACGTTATAAAATCTTGTCCAGCCTCCCATCTGCGGCCGACCTTAAGCAGGTCACCGTATGGCATCAGATTAAAATCTAGTTAAAGCCAGTTAAGGAGCTAACCCGGGACAGGTAATTAGTGATTAAGGCCCATCAGTTGGAAGGGCATAATCAATCACGGCGCGTCGCAAAAAGGTTTCCAAGATTATGAAATATTAAGGGAATGTGGCCTGTTTTAATATATACGGTGGTTAAAGTTATCGTCAATTTATTTGGCTTATCCACTATGTTTTTCTTGTTATTTTGTACCGCTAGCCAGGAGGAAACATTACAGAGTTGGTTTTTGTAAAAAAAATGTTATGTGATCTCTTAACATGATTAGACAATGACCCATAAAAAGAGGGTTAATAAACATGATAACAAACATTAACAGATAACATGTCACGTCAACATGTCAAGTTTACTATGGAACGCCACCCCAGGCCGCGCCAGCGTGAGCCTGCATCACACTGGCGCGGCCTGGGGTGGCGTTATCTTAAGGCCTCCACCCACCGGACGCGTGTCGTGCGCGGCGCGTGTGCTGCGCGGCACACGCGCAAATTGTAAAGCATTGAAACTACACTTCAATCACACATCGGACGCGGCACACGCGCAGCACCCGCGCAGCACCCGCGCGGCACACGCGCAGCACCCGCGCAGCACTAGCGCAGCACCCGCGCGGCACACGCGCAGCAGCCGCGCAGCTGCAGCGCAGCACCCGCTCGGCACACGCGCAGCAACCGCGCGGCAGCGGCGCGGCAGCCGCGCTGCACACGCGTTGTTACACGCCGCCCGCTTCCGGTGTGAATATACCGCTTCAAACGCGCCCGACACACATCGAACGCGGCACACGCGCGGCACACGCGCTGCACCCGCGCAGCACCCGCGCGGCACACGCGCAGCACCCGCGCAGGTGCAGCGCAGCACCCGCGCAGGTGCAGCGCAGCACCCGCGTGGCACACGCGCAGCACCCGCGCGGCAGCGGCGCGGCAGCCGCGCTGCACACGCGTTGCTACACGCCGCCCGCTCCCGGTGTGAATATACCGCTTCAAACGCGCCCGACACGCGCAGCACACGCGTCCGGTGGGTGGAGGCCTTTATCGCGTGGCCGCGCCAATCTGTGGGCGGCTTAAATCACAGTTATTAAAAGTGACCCAGGATACGTAATCGTGATCACATTTCATGAATCGATCAAAATGTGCCTTAAAAACAGTTATTATACTACAAACACACAGGCGGCAAATCTTTCCATACTAACGTATTTGTGTCAATTAAAACATGTTTCCAATATATTATTAATCGACAAAAGTTAGTAGTTTTACAAAAATCAGTTTAGAACTACGACTTATGGAGTTGAACAGCTGGACAACCGGCCATCCAGAGACATGAAAGAATTTTTGCCCCAGCTAAAACTTCGTTTGCTTCGCACGCTCATTCAATACAGCGTTTATATACATACATACATTTGGCGGGCAACAAGATGCAAGTATAATCTCTCGTATCTTTCCCCCTAAACTCCCTGCAATTTTTAACTTAGAGCCAAGATTAGAAAGCGTCATACAAAGCATTTTAATTCAGTACACAGTAAATCCGGTCCACAAGTACAATTCCTTCCCTGTCGCCTCGGCGCTTATAAATGTTTCAACTGCCATTTTATTAGGGTTCCGGTGGGAAGACTCATGAACCATCTACAAAAAATAAGACTTAAAAAAAACCTTATTAAAAGTGTAAATTTTTCCCTGAAATGGGGTATTGAGTTGTATTTTTCTTCCCTCAAATGAAGGATTAAAATTTTCCTCAGAAGTGAAAAGCAGTATGACACATACTCAGTAGCAAAATTAAGTCTATCTTGGGCGTACATACTTGAATCCCTCATTACGCTCAAGATTCAATATACCGCCCTCGCCGTAAATAAATATTTTTTTGTCTCAAGACACAATCTACTATTGTGTCACGATGTTGTCTTGAGACTAGTTTTAATTTTGAGTTCGCTATTCCTTACACTTGTATTATATGTTATGATCATTCACAAGCGTATTTAAATCATATGCCAATCGGTGTCATGGGGATATCTTAGGAACTTTTACCCAGAACTATTTCATTCCAATATAATACTTTATTGTCACTGTTTACAAGATATACGGGTGAGATTTGTTGATGTCCTATGATACAGAGGGCCTTTGCGAGTACATGTCTCGGTTCCTGATAACCAGTGAGCGAGCAGAACTCAGACGGAGCAGTGGGAGAACATATTTACTGCCGTGTGTGTATAAGTGCATCTATGTACAGGTGAAAGATTTTTTTGAAATTATAACAGACTAGCGACCCGCCCCGGCTCGCACGGGTACTATATTATACGTATAAACCTTCCTCTTCAATCACTATATCTTTTAAAAAACCGTAGCTTTTTGGTTTTTTGTAGCTTAAAACAGTATTTTTTAGGGTTCCGTAGTCAACAAGGAAAGCTTATAGTTTCGCCATGTCCGTCCGTCTGTCTGTCTGTCTGTCTGTCTGTCTGTCTGTCTGTCTTTCTGTCTGTCCGTCTTCGGCTTAGCTCAGTAACCCTTACAACTAGAAAACTGCAATTCGGCGTGGGTTTAAACCAATCATGCCGACAAAACAGTAGAATAAAATCCTGAAAAAAATAATTCCTTTTAGGGTACCTCCCCTACATGTAAATTGGTGATGTATATTTTTTCTCGTTAAACCTATACTAGTGTGGGGTATAATTGGATTGCTTGTTCAAATATATTATGGGTTTTTTAAAACTATTTTTCAACTCAGTTATGCGTTTGCGAGATAATGCGATTTAAAGCCCTAATTTTTGTTCGAGTCATGTGTCCCCCCCCCCTGCCGGCTAAATGGCTACTACTGGGGACGTGAAAAAAAATCTTGGCAGTAGTAGGTACATGTAAGGAATTTAAAAGGAAAACTATCAAATTTAAGTAGACATAACTAGTTAACGAGTAGTAGACATAACTAGTTAACGAGTAGTAGACATAACAAGAAGAACTAAGAACTATCTTGTGTTGAGTTGGATCAATTCATAATTGTATGCGTATACAGACCCCCATCAGCGGATTACAGACTATTCGAGTCAGTTATGGATGAAGTGCTCAGTAGTATTTTCTTAAGTACTAAATGTGTTATTGTGTGTGGTGATTTCAATGTTAACTTACTCGAGAAATCGCCCCTGTGTGTGAGTTTAGTGAATACTTTTAAATCGTTCAACTTAGTGAACCTGTTTTGTGAACCTACTCGAATTACAGCAACCAGTGCAACATGTATAGATAACGTTTTCAGTAATGAGGATGCAATTAATAAATGTATTATAAACAAATTAAGTTCTGACCACTGCGGACAACAAGTCTCCTTCAGCGGGAAAACGGACGAAGTTTCACGAGACACCATGTGCAGACCTATTTCTGAAAAGAGATTAGATTTATTCAATCGTAATATTGTGAAACGATTACGTTATCTTCCATTTACACAGGAAAGTCCTAACCGTTTGTGTGATCATTTGTTTAACTGTATCAAAATGGAATTTGATGCCTG
This sequence comes from Epinotia demarniana, assembly GCA_945867215.1. Taxonomy (NCBI): domain Eukaryota; kingdom Metazoa; phylum Arthropoda; class Insecta; order Lepidoptera; family Tortricidae; genus Epinotia; species Epinotia demarniana. The sequence continues at coordinate 36,958,623 of OX244261.1, read as the reverse complement.
TTTTAATTTAAGGAAAATTCAAAGCAAGGTCAAGACTAAATTTAGCGACTGGGCTACCCCGGATATTCACGAGAAAAGACGCCGTCTCTACGACTTGTACGATTCGAGAACTATTGATAAGAGGCCGGAATTTCTAGAGTATGTTAAGAACTACTCGAAATCTTTTAAGTTAATGTGTGTCGCCGCTAAAGCCGATTACTTGTCAAGAAAGATTCAGAACTCCAAGGATAAGGTTAAAACTGTATGGCAAGTTATCAACACTGAAACTGGGAAACGCAAGATAAGAGATCCGCACTACAGCCTACGAATTGATGATACTTTAGTAAGTTCTGACCACGAAGTAGCGGATCATTTTGAGCGGTTCTTTTCTAACGTACCCGTTGAGACCACGAAGTCTTTAAACTCATCACCAGATGTCGCTGAATCGTTATTGAAAGCAAATGTAACGGAATGTACAGAAATCTTTAGATTCAGTCACGTGACCCCACTTATTCTTATAAAAGCGTTTAAATTGTTGAACTTAAAGAAAACTGAAGATCTTTGGGGCCTTTCAGTCAAAGTATTACATTCCATTGTAGAATCAATTGCACCTTTCTTAGCTAATATTTTCAATAAATGTATTGATACTGGAGTATTTCCTGACCTCATGAAACACAGTAAAATTATCCCGTTGTTTAAATCAGGAACGAAAACTGACCCTACCTACTTCAGGCCAATATCAATACTACCGGCACTAAGCAAAGTTTTTGAGAAGCTTATTCTCCATCAGCTTATGTCCCACTTTAGTTGCAATAAACTGCTCAATACCAACCAGTTCGGATTCACTAAGGGTCGCTCTACCACTGATGCCGGTGTGGTACTAATTAAACATATTTTTGATGCCTGGGAAGAGGCTCAAGATGCTATTGGAGTGTTCTGTGATTTATCAAAGGCATTTGATTGCGTTGATCACGAGAACTTAATCAGAAAGTTGAAACATTATGGAATTAAAAACGGTGCTCTTGATCTTGTGACATCGTATCTCTCGGAGAGAACACAACGAGTAGTCATCAATGGGACCCAATCAGCAGGGACAACTGTTGCTCTTGGTGTTCCCCAAGGCTCGATTCTGGGCCCGTTTCTGTTTCTGATTTACATCAATGACCTACCAAATATGTTGCAAGATAAACATGATATAGTGTTATTCGCAGACGACACGTCGCTTATCTTCAAGGTAGACAGGAAAGAGGAAAACTTCGATGATATTAATGATGCACTCAACACTGTTGTGAAATGGTTTACAGCAAATAATTTACTGCTAAATTCCAAGAAAACAAAGTGTATCAGATTCACTTTACCTAATGTCAAGCAGGTAAACAATACCAAGATCAAATTAAAGGGTGATGAACTGGAAATTGAAGATAGAACAGTGTTTTTAGGTATCACCTTGGACTCAAAACTACAATGGCAGGCACATATCACCGCCCTAGCCGGAAAACTTAGTTCGGCAGCCTATGCAGTAAGACGCATAAGACAGTTAACAAACGTTGAGACCGCCAGGCTGGTGTACTACAGTTACTTCCACAGTGTTATGTCCTACGGAATCCTGTTCTGGGGGAAAGCAGCTGATATCCAGACCATATTCGTGCTACAGAAACGCGCTGTACGCTCCATATACGAACTAAAAGCTCTAGAATCTCTCAGGGACAAATTTAAGGAGGCAAACATTCTTACTGTAGCATGCCAATACATTCTTGAGAATATCATGTATGTGCGAAAAAACCTTCACGAGTTCAAACTCAACAGCGATATCCACGACTACAACACCAGAAGTAAAAACAAGATCGCAGTGAAGGCCAGTCGTCTCCGCAAGGTTAGCACGTCGTTCGTGGGGAACTGCATACGTTTTCATAATAAAATACCCACCGAAATTGTTAATTTACCGTTCAGTCAATTTAAGTCTCATGTTAAAAGTAATTTGCTAAGCAAGGCGTATTATACTGTCAACGATTTCTTAAACGACAAAAATGCCTTTAAGCCAGTAGTAGGCTAATTCTATTAGGAATATACCTAAATACACATTATAAGTATCTACCTGAAATAATTGTTCCATTTTATGTAAGAAGAGAGCACGTAATGCTGTTTCTCGCCGAGCAAGTCGCTTATTAATCTTTGCTTTTTAACATTGTCCGGTGGCTTGAATATGTCATGCTCGCTTAAAGGGCTTTGCTTACGGTGGCGTCGTTGATCGGGTCGCCACCTTCCCTAACATATGGTTGAGGGAGGCGATGGCTGAGATATGCGTCATACTCGTGATCGGGTGCTGTTTGTGGAGTCCGGACCGTTCATGCTTGCAAGGGCATAGTACCCAACTTCTTAAATACTAGTGTTATTTTATTATTATCGTATTGACGAGAGACATCATTCCGATCTTGACACGTTTTATTGTTATTGACCATGTACATCACTGACAATATTACATTAATATTCCTTTTTTTTATTGTTTTGTTTTGACGCTTAGAGACCGTATACATCTCTACGAACATTGAATAATAATTGATTGTATTTGGACGCTCAGAAACCTTATACATCTCTGGAATACTGAATTAATATCATTAACTTTCTGTTAATGCACAGACATTATTGTAATCGAATGTAATGGTCGTATTTTGTTTTGTTTTCATTTACTTTGTGACATTTAGTGTGTTGTTATATCAGTCGTTAATGTGCAAATTTTAAATTATTATTGTGTTAGATTATAATCTTTTATTGTAAGATTATTATTTTTATTGTAAACTACCGTTTGACATGTAAAAGTGCCCTTGTGGCCTATTTGCAGAATAAATAATTTGTATTTTGTATTTGTATTTGTAACGAGTAGTAGACATAACTGGTAAGAAATGCACTTAATTTCGGGTGCATATACATTGTCATTGGCATTTGAACCTTTTTTCGTGGACGGTAGAGTTGCTTTTTCAAGGCACGTTATCTTCAATAGAAAAAACCTTGTCCTTGAGGTGGTCGCTAACCGAAGGTGGTCGCGTAACCGACGAAACGACCCTATACATTGGTGAGTTATAAAAATAATCATATTTGCGATTATTTTCGAGGGTAAGCTATAATAAAAACCCCAAAAGCCCCTTTTAAGTCCGCATTCTATGACAGACGGGCAACTAAGGAACCCTACCCTGCGCGTGGCCCGACACGCACTTGGCCGCGTTTTTTTAAGATGTAAGCATACATAGGGATAGACAACGGGAAGCGACTTTGTGTATGTAGTGATTACCTTATGCATCCCAACTTGCAAAGCCAACATCTCGCTGACTTTGCCTCTTAAAAATATTAGTATAGCTAAAGCTCAGGGAACCCAGAGAAAGTCCTCCTGGATTCCAGACTTCATAAATAGCGGTCCGCTCTCAGACTTCGGAATTTCAAGCACTGTTTATATTTTATTCAGTTTAAACTTACGTCCTTTCACAAAAGTTTTTTCTTGAGAAACGTCTGGGCCTAGGGTTGGCACCTGCGACACCCTCAAACTTTTCTTTTAAATCTTTTGCACGAGTACTGCGTAGACGTAAGAATTGATTAAGTATACCGGATTTTTAAGATTGCCAGGGAATAAAATTTGTCTTTGTAGTGAAGGTCACATAACAACGCAGGAAAAATACAGTAGGAAAGCCATGAGTTTCAAGTGAGTGAGATAGTCACATTTGACTGTTCTCAAGCCGCTAACAGTTGTCATAGACAACAGCCAGGATCAGCAGCTTAACGTTCCAACGCACTGAAGCACCCTGTAATATTAATTTCAACTTGGTACCTCCAGCGTTTTCGAGAAAAAGGTTCTTGACAGACAGGCTGACAACGGTTGGACCGTGTGCATTTTAGGAGACTTGGCATAAGCGTCAAAAGCTTGGCAAAAGCTTCAAAGAAAACCACTGTTTAATATCAAATCATATTTCGTACATAAGTTTTTGAAAAGGCCCAGTGGTTCGAGTCGGTATTCGAACCCTTGACTGAAAGTTGCGTTGAGTGTTGCAAACGGCCCGGCTACGATAATGCGCGGCATGCGTTTTATCTGTTCATTGCGCGGTCGAGCCACGCAACTCACTGTGGTTAATTGGGATCACACGCAATGAATTAGATAAGAAGGCTCGGGGCATTAAACATCCCTGACGATTAAGGGAAATATAATTTATTTTAAAAACAAAGTCTTAACCGCCAAGTCACATGAACATTTCCACGTTTTCTTTCCACTTTGCCACAAGTACATTGATTATTACAGAAAAAATCTAAATCGCTGTAGGTATGTGGACCGATATTTGAGGAGTTCCTTTTAGATTCACCAAGGAAGGTGATTGTGAGGCCATTGGCACTTCATTAGTTGCTATTTCAACGGAATCATATCAGAATTTGTGATGTACTGTCATAGTTTTAAGTACATCATCGGGAAGTTGCAGGAGACATTTGTGGTCTTCATCATAAGTTCCACTTCGCCACATTTGTGATTGCCAGGTGTAAATACACGAGTTACGAGTACAATATAATATGCCGAATTTGTTACATGTATTTGAAGAGTTCCCTCAATTTCTCATGGATCCCATTATCCAACAGGATTTTTGAAAAGAATGGGACCAATCTGGAAGCATATACATACAAAAAAAAAAATTGTAATAATCGGTTCATAAATGACAGTTCCTGCTACCTCAGAAGCAACATAAAAAAAAACAAAATGATAAAAATACAACCAAATTGAGAACCTCGTCCTTGTTTTTGAAATCGATTAAAAAACCGCTAGCGCTACCGTTTTTAAGGTTAAGTATATACCTTTGCAGGTATGGAAACTTAAAAATACATCCCAGAGTTGGTTTACAGGAGTTTGCAAGCACCTCGTTCACTTAGTTGCCGGTGCCTCCACAAACTACACAAGAGACAGCCCTAGGGTAGTGAATGTGCTAGTTCGGAGTTATTATGAAAGTTGTCTCCACACTATACGGGGCTAACGTCAGTGTCTGCGACAAGCACTGCGTTTCCTAAAACTTCGTAATTAAACTTAGGTACCTACCTTGTTATTTGTACAGCTATTTAGTTACGGGAGTTTAAGGGGGTGCATTGGAAATTATCGCGTGCTTTGAAACGCCGTTCTGACTAGATTAAGAAACAATAAGGCCTGATTTTCAGATTATGTTTCTTGACTATAATATATTATAAATGTTTCTCTGTCGACTAAAATTTCCTAGAAAAAAAAACCAAAGTTGCGTCTTTTTTATTTTCCTTTTTTTACTCAGAGGCTGAAGTATAAGCTTCACCGAAACAAAACTTTACGATCGCGTTTGCGTTTTAGCAGTTTGTATGGGATTTGACAGGTAAACGCGAACGCGGTCGTAACGTTTTGTTCCGGTAAAACTTATACTAGAGCCTCAGCCTACTCAAACGATACATTATTTTACGACAGAATCAAGTTAATACTATTGTATTTCACTTTAACATAAAACTTGTACTCTACTTTCTTTTAAATAAAGTAATTAAAACATACGATTACTATCGTTATTATGTACCATTGCATTATTACTAGTAAAGTAACAAGGAACCAACCCACACTCAACCTTCTTTGTTAAAAGGAACCATCGACTATTTAAAGAAAAAAAACCACCATACGTTTTCATTTTTGAGCCTGTTACCAGTAAAAACTCTAGAAAATATGGATTTGGTTAATATTACAATCAAACTTTTCGTTATAACTTTTACATAATTTTTGTTTACACGTTTTAGACAAAATTCGCTTTATCTCGAAACTGTCATCGTGTGGGTTGGATCCTGTTTGCATAAGTACGTCCGTCATTAATTTGAAACAATTTCATTTTAAACTAAACGCGCATTTTGCTTTATATACATTTCGGTGGATTCACACCCATCAATGTTGGAGAGATTTTCACCAACCTGCTAAGATAACCACGCGGTACACTGTAGTAACACAAAGAAACCATTATTTGTATTCCTTTTAATTTAAACTTTTGTCCTCCCTAGATTAAATCAGTACAAATGCGTCGTCAGTGTGGGCGCAATTTAAACGCCGTAAGCCTAAGGTTAATCCCCGCTGAGCAATGAGGCTTTAACTATAGTTTATTCGTTCCAAATGAAACCGGCCCGCCAATTGTTAAGCGGGGCGGGGCGCCAGTGTCAGCTGGCTGGGTAAGCCTGCGTGACAGGAACGACAAGATAACTCGTCTCGTTCTACCTTATTGAACGAGCGAGAGAAGCGAACGAAATTCTCTGCTTTAGCTTGGGCCGAAATTCTTTCGTTTGACCGGGTGGCCAGTGAAATTTTGTGATCAGGTACAATTTTTTTTAATAAGACAGACTCGCGATTCGCAACAACTCAACTGTCATTCTCCTATACAAACAATACATTTAGATTTACTTAAACGTAACGTTACGCAGTGGACCAGCTGTTTATTTATTTTGAAATCCAAATAAACAAAGAAATACATACGAGTAGACACTCATGACTAGATTACATTCCAAAAAAATATGTACACATCAGGGCTAGGACTATGAGTTATAAATTAGAAAAGATTTTTGTTCTTCCGCCCGCCGTCAGTGGGTCCCCGCCACAACGGGGGCAATTGTTTTCGTTTCGTTGCGAAGCCCGTGTTATTGTTCCTAATTCTTGCATTAGGCCGCCAGGGAGATAATGTTTGTGCTCGGTGTTAATGCTGTACCCCAAACAACGAGGTCTATATTTGTGTACAGTTTGCTTCCAGGAAGTTTTGACTTGAGGTTTCACATTTCATTATCAGGGGCAGGGCAGGGCTAGCATCTCCCAAAATAAAATTGCGGCAGCAAGTGATGCTTAGCCCTTGGGCTATAACCGCAAAAATCTTTCGAATATCTCTTTCCTTATTGAGTGATAGAGAAAGAGACATACGAACTGTCATTTTAGGGCCTTTGGGGCAGCAGCTTTGATATCAATGGGTGGCGCGTGCTTGGATCGCCGCGCGTCGGGCGTCAAAAAGTCCGCACAACAAATTGATATCACGTTTGTGTTCACAAGGTCGAGCCATACTGACCTCCTACTATACAACAAATTCGAGTATCGATCAACAAAAGAAACATTAACATTTTGATGTTTTCTAGAATGAATAAATGCAATGGTATCTCTCTAGGTCATTCGGTTTGTATGGTATAAAAAAGGGTTATTAACTCGCAACAAATTTAGACGAGATTGCACAAAAAGGATTATAATTATCTTTACTCCACGCCTAATTAAATGTGGAGAACGGCAAAATTATTGTAGGGTCAACAACATTGTTGATTAGGGTATTATCCAAAATAATATTTTCCTTCACTAATGGGCTCATGCATTTCGTGTTTTGCCTGAGAATTAGGCGTAATGGTAGTCGTAGTTTGAGAGAATTTGCCTCGAACATTATTATTATGTTCAGATGAGACTATTACTAAAATGTCTAGTACCGTCCCGTACGAAAAGTAGGTATCCAAGTCTAATAAAAAAAATACTTTAAATCTAATCACCATCATCGAATCGAATTAGTCCCAAACCAAGCCTAAGCTTGCACCATGAGTACTAACCGACGGTAAACATATTTATATAAGTACACCGTGGCCCAATAAAACGTTGACAAAATTAAACGGTAAAAAAAATTCAAATGGAACGCGGTTCGAATTCATTTGTTTTTATATTGCGATTTGACACGTTTTTGCCGCCATTTAAAATAGACAGCGTGATTAAAACTATTGGTTATTAAATATTTTTGCCATGTCTTCGCAACGTGGAGCAATAATTTCCCTACACGAGGCTGGAAAACGACAGTGTGAGATAGTTAGATCACTCGGTGTCAGTCGTCAACTTGTGTCTAAGACTATTAAGCGATTTAATGAGCTCGGCCATATTGGAGACCACCCAGGAAGAGGAAAAAAGAGGACTGTGAGGACTCCCAGGCTCCGAAATGTTATCAAAAAACGACTTGATCGTAATCCACGGACCAAAGTCCGAAAAATGGCTCGAGACCTGGGTATAAGCCGTTCGACGGTGCAACGTATTGTCGCACATGACCTCAATTTGAAGGCGTACAAACTGCGTAAGGCACAACTTCTTGAAGATAAAGATAAAAAAGTTCGCCTCGAGAGATGTCGTCTAATTAAGAGGCGTGCCGCGGCTGAGAAATGGAATCACATCTTTTTTTCAAATGAAAAACTGTTTTCTATTGAACAGGCTCATAATCACCGAAATGATAGAATGTATTATCCTAGTCGTCCTGGAGCAATTGCAGTGATTCCTCACCGACAAAAGCCGGAATCCGTTATGGTTTGGGGTGGGATTAGCTCTACAGGCAAAACACCCCTTATTTTTATAGAAAAAGGTGTCAAAATAAATCAAGAAATATATAAAAGACATATTCTTGAAGCCGTAGTTCTTCCTTGGAGTCAACAACATTTTGGTAACCAACCGTGGATATTCCAGCAAGACTCTGCCCCATCCCATAGGGCTCGTAGTGTGCAGCAGTGGTGTAGGGACTATTTTCCCGGATTTATAAGCTCCAAAGAATGGCCACCCTACTCGCCTGACCTAAACCCAATGGATTATAGTTTATGGTCAATCCTAGAGTCAAGAGCCTGTGCGTCCAAGCACAAAAATATAGATGCTCTAAAAGCAACACTTACGAAGGAGTGGGAAAAAATTACCTCGGAAGAGCTGCGGCATATCGTCGATAATTTTACCAAACGTTTGCGTCTGTGTATCAGTGCAAAAGGAGGATATTTTGAAGACAGTAATTTTTTATTTTATTTTAAGATATTGAATTTTACTATTTAATGTTATTTTATGAATTTGGTGTAAGTAATAAAATAATATTCTTATAATTCTATGTCAACGTTTTTCTGGGCCACCCTGTAAATAAATACTTAAATACATACTAACAAACCATGAGTCAGGAACAAATATTCGTGCTCGTCACAATAAATACTCTGCCCTAGAAATAAATGCCTTTACCAAAACTCGAACCCAGGACCTCTAGCTTCGTAGGTAACCAACTAGGCTATACCGGTCAATATTAATTCAACCCGCTTCACTGAGGGGTTGGAGTTGGGTAAGCGGAAAGGGTCTACCTGCTTGACCAAAACAGCTGGAAAATATCTCTTCTTAGTCGATCCCTCATGAGGATCACGACTGCGTGCTATAGCCCTCCTAGCAGTTTGATTCCTCTTTAAGTGGACTGCATGGGAAAGACTGCATATATCAGCCCTATTAAAACAATAAAAGGCTGGAAGCATGAAACTAGGCTAAACTATTCAATATTAATTCAACCCGCTTCACTGAGGGGTTGGAGTTGGATAAGCGGAAAGGGTCTACCTGCTTGACCAAAACAGCTGGAAAAGATCCGTGCAGTTGGGTTCTTGTCAAGTGAACTGCATGGGATAGACTGCATTTTATTTACAGTCCTCTTAAGATTCCGCTGTAATCTCGATTCTCCATACCAACGAAGTTACGCTCTCATTTTCAAACTACGTATTGGATTGTAACGACACTTTGTATGTACAATGACATGAGGTATATCCAGGTCTGTAATTAGTTTATGTAGCTTCGGATAACATACTAAAAAAGCGACGAAGCGAATTTAAGTCTTTCATACAAAACTTGTATTTGGTGTAATTCGTTTGTTTTATAAACTGGAACCATATGAACTAATTACAGGCATAGACATACCTCATTTCATTGTATATGCAACGTTTCGTCACAATCCAACACGAAGTTTTAAAATGAGAACGGAACTCCGTTTGTATGGGAAGGTGCAATTCGGCCAAGCTTACTGGGACTCTTAAATAAAGAAAATGCTGGCAGGAGACATCGGCCTGATGAATACGCTCCTAAACATCCCTCGGTTAAATCTATCAAATACAGAAGAGTATTAATAGGACCGCACGAGCATTACCGCTCTTTTAATGACTTTGTACCGCACCAGTACGGAGCACTGATCAATGTGTGGTCCAAACGAAGAGAGACTAGCGATTGGGTATAGAGGAGTGAACAATCGGCCATAAGCGTGTTGTGGCACCCTGATCGACACCTGTTTTATTTGACACTAGCTTCCACCCGCGACTTCGTCTGTGTGGACTCGGGATGAAAACTATCATATATTTTAGTATAGGCTATTAACTAACTATCTTAGTGCAAAATTTCATCTAAATCAGTTGGGCCGTTTGTGTTTTGAGTAACAAGCAAATTATTCATTATTTAAGTATTCCTTAATGTTATACACCGTTTTCCTAAGGAGCAGGATTTTGACTTTCTGACGGAAAGTGGTGAAGTTAATCTGTGCTTTAATAACTTTATGCAGCTTATTATACAATTAATGAGCAATGGCTCAAGATGGACTAAACATGGCAAGAAAGTGTCCCAAGATAATGATCTTGGGCAACTACCAGCGGAATACATCGTGCTATTGAAAGTATTAATGATGACTTGTGCCGTATTTCCACTTGGTCGCGCAGTTTCGGTGTGGCTGTGAACCCGATCAAATGCCAGGCTATTGTGCTCGGGAGCCCCCGTTTACTTTTTTCGGTGGACCTGACACAAGCAACCCCAATTTTCTTTGAAGACGTCCCAATCCCGCTTTCGTCTCAAGTGAGAAACCTGGGGCTGATTTTTGACTGTGGTCTGACGTGGCAACCGCAGGTGTCTGATGTCTGTCGTAGAGTGACCAACACATTAAGAGCCCTTTACCGATTTATGAATTTCCTCCCAGTTAGCACCACTACCCTCCTTGTTCAAGCTCTTGTCTTACCCAACCATCGACTATGCTGACGTGTGTTACTCCAATATCACTCAGGATTTGCTAAGTAAGCTGGATCGTCTTTTGAATAACTGCATCCGATTTATTTTTGGACTTCGCAAGTATGACCATATATCCGCTTTTCGCCGTCGACTAAACTGGCTCCCCATTCGCGAACGCAGGTAATTACGTCTTAAATGCACACTGTTTTCCCTTCGATTCGACCCTGCTGCGCCGGAATATCTCAAGTCCAAATTTACTTTTGTTACTGCTTGACCCGGAGGTTGAATTGAAGTGGTCTATTCTTCCTCACCGGTCCGGTTTTATGTCTGGTTCTTTTACCGTTCAGGCAATTCGACTCTGGAACGCTCTTTCGCTAACTACCTATCCGTCAAGCACAAAGCAAATTGACTTTCAAGCGCAAGTAACGCAAGTATCTTTCTGATAAGGACGTAGGATAGTTGTCACCATAGTATTTTTTCACTAGGTACAAAAGGTAGTAATATAAGGTAGTAGTAAGGCGGCCGAAAAGCTGAAAAAATATAAATATAGGGGTCTCGGCACCCAATATACTTTTACTCCATTCGGTGTCGAGACTCTTGGCCCGTGGGGTCCCAGTGCGCGCCAACTTTTTAAGGACATCTCTAAAAAATTAATTGAGTCCACGGGGGACCGAAAATCTGGCAGCTTCCTCGCCCAGCGCATTAGTATTGCTATCCAGCGAGGAAACGCTGCCAGCATCTTGGGGACAATGCCAAGAGGGCCCAATTTTTTTAATATTTTTTAGTTTTTAATTTGATTTTTAATATTTGTCATAGTTTTAGTCTTTGGAAGAATAGATTGGACATCGTCTAAAGATTATTGTTAACAAGTTTCTGGTTTATGACTAAATTATATTACTGGTATTAGTATATATTATTTTGTATATGTGTATGTTTTATTTCAGTATGTATTTGATAAAAGTTTATCTTGGATAAAGTATATACAAGATGATAACTATAACATTAACTAAATTAAATTACATACATACATACATACATTCACGCCTTTATTCTCAAAAGGGGTAGGCAGAGCACATGAAACGTATGTTCGGGCGCCACTTTTAGCATAAATGTGGGTATAAAATATCGACAAAATGTGATATTGCAGTGATAGGTTGCTAGCCTATCGCCCACAACACACTTCAACCCTGGTCCCTTAGTCGACTTTTACGACACCCACGGGAAGAAAGGGGGGTGGTGAAATTCTAACCCGACACCACACGGGTAATTAGATTAAAGCTAAGTTAAATCTAAAAAAGGCCCTCGAGGCATTGTACCGAGGTTGCTGGCGGCATTTCCTCGCTGAATTGCAATGCTGATGCGTTGCGCGAGAAAACCGCCAGCTCTTCGGTCACCAGTTACGTCAACCAGACGTTTCGCGATTTCCGCATTTCTTGGATTAAGTTTTCATTGAAATTTAAATGCCTGCACCTTCTTGTTTCTGTTTTGCCCAATGGTTGACTGGTAGAGAATGCCTTATGGCATTAAGTCCGCCATTTGTACTTTATTTTGTATTGTGCAATAAAGTTTAAATAAATAAATAAATAAATAAATCTTGGGACACTTTCTTGCCATGTTTAGTGTACATTTATTTTGCCGTAAATCATCCGGATATCATGTTGGACGTCAGTAATGACGTCTCCCACACGCACACGGACAAAATCACTAGAATTTTTTCGTACAATGAGACAGTTCTGAAGGCCTGCCTCAATTTTAGAGTAGAAATTGCTCGTATAAAAAAAGTAGGCGTTATCATTGGGGCTTTGCTATTTAAATAAAGAGGCAATTTTGGGTTTTAACGGATGTTGTTACATTATGGAACATTTTTATAATTGTAATAAATTATTTAGAATCATACGTAATAAAAGGAAACGTTTGTGGGCTCCATATATTGGGATTGTTTAGGTCAAGGTTTATTGGTTCCAGTAAATACCGTTAATCTGTTTAATAAAGCAAATATAGTTCATAATATATTTGTTTTATATGTAAAGTAACGTTGCTGTTTGAGTTGTTAGAAGATTTAGGTTGAAAGATATGAGCTAGTAGCGTTGTATCTTTGAAATAGGTTAGTTAGAAAGATGTTATTAATGCAAGATTCCTTAAATATCTGAAGGATGTACAATCATTAGGTAGTCTTCTTTTTATTGTATTTTGTACTAGTTATGTTCTACAATCAGGAAAAACATTATATTCATTCGACTTAGGTTGATAGGTCATAAATTTGATCTAGGTTTTCCATGATTAAAAGGTTACCTTGCTTAATGCAAAGGAACGTTAATAGTTAGCTATTGTTTGGAAAATAAACACAATTTTAGAAGGAATTAGGGAAAACTTAACGTAAATGCTATGTAGAACTCGGAAAACCAATTGTATGATTAATTTAAATATATTCTAGTGTAGTAACATAGTGTTTTAGCCGGTGTGTGTTAGTATTCATTGAAGTTTAGGGTTTGTATTTCAAATATTTTTGTGTTATTTGAGGTTAATTTTAGTATTGGAAATCATCATACAGCATAGGCAAGGAATTAGGTTCGACAGGATTGGACTTGTAGGACGGAGTGCAGACTTTGTGGCGCCAACAGTTACCCGCGAAATAGCGACAAATGTTTGAGACAGCGACAACGTCGTAGGGGGGGTTGCATACGGTTAAACACATTACTGCAATGATAATAAGGGCTTTTATCGGTTGGGAGTTCATGTTACAGTGGTTCTGGTGTTGGCGGAGGTATTTAAGGCAATGCGCGGGGGGGAGCACTCTCTTTCGACGGGACGCCGAGCTCGACATCAACACTTTTTCACGGGACGCGCGGCGCTACACTCCACTTCTCTCCGGGTACAAGAGGACTACTACTACCACGACTACGAGGCAGCGACGGGCCAGAGGCAGAGCTACAGGCAGAGCTACGGAGTCTACCTACGAGCAGCATCATCGGCTGTTTTGGGTAAATTGGGTGGTCCCAGCGAGCCCAATACCTGGTAGGATTTTGATTTAACTTTATTTTATTTTACGAGAGTGTGTATTTGCCTGTGTCTATTTCCAACATTATCATACTATGCCACAAACATTCATCAATGTTTGTTTGCATAAATTACGTATTGCCATATGGGTATTTCAGATGTGAAGCGGTGTTGTAACTTTGTATCTACCTAAATTCCAACGGCATTAGTATGCAGTTTTCTACTATTAAGGAATCGGTTATATATAAGCTATTTTAGTGTATTACGCACGACTGGAGCTGTACTACTATCCTTTCATATAGAATTTAGGTATTCTAGTGTGGTTAATTTATTTAAGTTTCGCGAGGTGCTTCAGTAAATTAGTGTAATCTGGATGGTAAACATAGTTATTAAGTATATACGTCGAGTGTTAATGATGCATTATAGTAATCTACTTGTTGAGGTACATTATTATGAGATTATTATTATTGTACTACCTTATGGTACACCTTTTGTTAGGTAATTTATTAAGATTTAGCGGCTTCTTTTTAGGAAGCAATCTATTTGCAGACATGTTGCAAGCCAACATGTTTCCGTCGGAAATATATAAGATATCAGGGGTAGTCAGTGTCAAGGGGTATTAATTAGTAGTGTGAATTCTGAGTAAAGTCGATACAATTTTGTGCGTAAGCATTTCGTGTTTGAGTATCTCTGAGTAAGCCAACCATAGCTGCAAGTGCACAGTTTATGACCCTGACATAAGTGGTTCGCTCGCTAAGAGGTTCCCAATCAGGAGAGACGTGAACTACTTTTGACTGAACCCTACATGGAATGCATTGACAAGAGCGAGGGGTCAAGGGATCTCGATCTAGCTAATTGAGGTTTCTTACCGTTTGTCTGGTTGTCTTGTTTTAGATTGATTCTTCTGTTAGAGAAGATTTGTTATCGATTTTACAAGGGATGCATGCTTTTTCCTAATATCTGAATCCTATATTTTATGAAAGTCAAATGGCAGTTTAGTAGCTAAGTTTATATAGTACGTACTGAGGTATTTTCGTTATGGAATTTTCAATAAATATGGTGTGATTGGAATGGTGATTAATTGCCAGTTGTCAGGCTCAATTGTGCATTGTCGTATATGTATCAATTTCTCGACTATAAAGGTGCCTTTGGGTCCTGCAGGGCTGGGATTGTTCGCTAGACCAGTCACACTACAACCTTTGAAATATCTCTATAGTAAAAATCTCTCTGTAAATTTTGGGCGATTTAAATTAACTTCATTATTTATCATTCAAATGTGAATATTAGAAAATTATTCGTAGTATTAGCTGAACGCAGTAATTAGGTCAAATCATTAGCCAACTCTTATTTATTTCCGTATTTCAACATCATCAATCAAAATCAACATCATCAATCAAAATCATCATCATCATCAAAATCTTAATATTTTAAGATATGCATCATTGGACGAACTTCTTCGATGAAGTGACAAAATCTAACGTTGTGAAATATTTATATAACAGATTGGTTATTTAATCAAGTAAATTTGACAATAAGAGTTACGGACTTATTGTTTTGAAGAAGCAAGTAAATAAGTTGCGGGTATTAAAACAAATTTATGGTATGATTTTATTAACGTGTAATTTTCCTTCCTTAGTACGCGGACCTCTCACCTTCTCGAAAAGCACCTGGGTCCTACCTTCACACAGCGTCGGGTCTTCCACTAGATTCACGATCACGTATTGGCCACTTCTTCAGAGCAAGTCACGGTTTACTTTATTAGGTTCAGTTAGGATACTCTAGACTAGGATTCGAGGTTAATATCTCCAAGATTAATTTACAATTTAATTAAAGTGCGTTCGTCATCAGTAGGTACGGAGCTAGCCATTTTCGTTTAATCCGCTTTGCTTTTGGACTAGCATACCTAGGAGACAAAGTGGATTCCTTAATGAATTCTAGCTTGAATTTGTTGGGATAAATAATAAAGTTCCTCTAGCAGTAGGATAGTTCAATCTAGATTAGGTTCTTAAAATAATCAAAATACTATAATATATTCGGCCGGGGCTAACCCTATTGTTTTATTCGCTTGTTAAAGGGTTAGTATTGTATAGGAATCAAAGCGAATACCCTATGAAATCTAGCTTGACTTCATTGGGTTAATTAATCAAAGTTTCTTTAGCTTTCAAATGAAATACTACATACTATGTTTGAAGAGCAATAAATAATGATTTGTTTCCCCTTTTTACTTGTTTAATTCCTTACCTTTAGCTACTCCTTTAGGTAGGCTATTTCTACAGCTAGGCTTTAGATTAAGTTCAGACTAGGTTATAGGTATATAAATAGATTTGAGAGAGGGGGGGGGGGGTTGGGATCGTCACAACAGACATTACGGCTTCTAAAATGTATGTCGACACTAATGTTAATATACCAAGATTTTTAACTTTTATTTCTACTATCTGTTCTCTATTTGAAAGGAAGGATTTTAGTAATTCAGCAGTTTGGTTTCTTATGCCATATGTTTCTAATTTGGCCAACAGCAGAGGATGATTTACAGAGTCAAAGGCCTTTGATAAATCCAAAAATATTCCAAAGACTTTTTTTCTATTTTCTAATGACAATATCACACTCCATACATTTTTGAGTGGCATCCGTGGTGGAATGTCCAGGTCTGTAATCGTATTGGGCGCTATTTATTGTGACGTATAGGAGGAACACTACACGTATCCCGCTACAAGCCCTCGCTTGCGGCATTCACTGTACGCGCAGTTAGCGGAACAATGCGAAGCAATAAAAGTTGCGCGCGCGGTGCTTGTGACTGCCATTAACTAACCGGGCTACAAAGTAACTAATGATTGGTAAACAACATCCTTATTCGTAAACAATGTTGAACAATGTGAAGAGACAAGAGAAAATTTGTATGTGCGTGTTTACTAACTTCTGATAAGATAAAATTTGTCATTTTTAACCGACTTAAAAAAAGGAGGAGGTTCTAAATTCGGTTGTTTTTTTTTCAATGTTTATTACTTCAGAACCCCGTCATTGATGAGCCGATTCGTAAATATTTTTTTTGTTTGTAAGGATATGCTTCCAGGTGGGTCCTATTTTATTCAAAAATTCAGTTGGATGATGGGATCCATGAGGAATTGAGGGAAACTCCTCAATTATAGTAGGCATGCGTGTAATGATTTTGGTATTTTCTATTATATCTCGTGTATTTACACCCGGAGATCATAAATTTGGTGAATTGGAATTGATGATGAAGACCACAGATGACTTATGGAATTCCTCAATTATGTACTTAAAAGTACAAAATTTGTCACAGATTCTGATAAAAATCCGTTGAAATAGCAACTAATGCCACTGCCGCATTGCCAGAGGTGATCCTTGTGGAATCGACGGAAGTCTCAAATATTATCGGGCCACATATAGCCATTGGGTTTATTTCTCTAATAATCCACGCATTTGCTCTTGGAAATCAGTTCATATGGTAAATTGGAAAATAAATGTGGAAATGTTCTCGTGGCTTGGCTGAGTACTAAATTGAAGTCGGTTAAAACTTTATTTTTAAAGTACTTACTTAAATTATTTTAATACATTATCAGCCTCTTCATACGTCCTACCAACAGGCACAGGCCTGGAGGTTCCAAGGAAGAGAGGGAATATTTTCATTCTCTCATTAACATTCATTCTAAAGACATTCATTTAGGCGCCGCGTCGCAATATTTGTCTCGGTGACAAATGGATAGGATAGAAGTAATATTTTAACTACATTCACGGTGTTTCGTCGGGGATGCGGTCAGCGCGGAGCTTCTGACTAACGTGGTGTGTTACAACATTACATTTTGCCATTTACGACCATTCCATTGGGATGGCGAGTTGCCGTGTTGTTATGGCTACCCATCCATTTGGGTATCAAACGGTCTGCGCCAGCTATGCTTGGACTGTACAGTTCTCATATTCATTTACTGATTTTAGCCAATGCCGCTCCAATCGGGTTGTTGGAGGGTCATGATTGCCCAGCATATTGATTCTGAATGCTGCCTAAATATATAGATTAGATTAGATAGATTTTGAAAAGCATTGAAGATAGGGAAGTTATCCCCATGACAGGCGGGGGACATGTCACAGTTTCGAAGTTTCATCGCGCCCCAGACAAACAATAAATGATGACAAACTTTTAGAAATTGTTTTATTAAAACATTTTGCTCTCACCGCAATCACTAGAAACGTGGGACAATGTGTCAAAGGATATTTTACAAAATTGTTCTCGGTTATTCGAAATTAAATCATGTCAAACAAAGCCACCCTACATAATAATAAAACGGTCTTTATGAAAAACTCAACACGGACTATTATAAATGCTAGATGTGGATTCGAGCAAGAGAAAAATTACACAATTAAAGAGACAAAGAGCGTGAAGAATTTATTTATTACTCTTTTCTATTACAGTGATTCCTACTTTCAAAACCATTGCAATGCGGACTCTTCCTACTCCCATACGGAAGTCATTTGATTACCAAAAGCGTTGTCCTTATTCGTCGTAACTATAACCTTATTATTTAGACATAATGACTTTTCAATTACTTACAATGTTTGTATGTAAAAGAAGAATACGCGGTCGCAGGAGTCCGGTCGGTGCGGGTGGCGCAGGACCGGTCAATGTGGCACTCTTTGGGGGAGGCCTATGTCCAGCAGTGGCCGTCTTTCGGCTGATGTGATGACGATGATGATGTAAAAGAAGGACACATTTTTGGCAACCGAGGTTTTTATGAATGAAGTAGGTACGATTCACAATACACCGTGCCGAGTCCAGCTTCGATCACCGAGTTCCCCGTGCAACCCGCTGCGCCGTGTGTGTGCGTAGGTCAGTAAACGGTGTAAACCGAAAGCCAATAATTAAGTATATAACACATAGCGCCGGGCACAGTCATTATTAAATCAGAAATGTTAGTGCTACTATTATAGTCAAGAGCAGTACACAAACCTACACAAACCCCGTCGAGGCAGAATTACACTACCCCCTTTCTCCCTGTGGGTATCGTAAGAGTCGTACTAAGGGAACCGGGTTTAAGTGTGTTGCGGGCGATGGGCTAGCAACCTATCACATTTTGTCGACCTTTTATACCCGCCCGGGCATTGGATCACAAGTTTCATTCATGCCTTTTAGACATAAGGGCGTGAAAATATAGTATATTTATATACAGTTACCACACGAGCAGATCAAACAATCATGGCAGGTAAGTGCACAGGTGTTCCTACATACTTATGTTATTATGGCGGGACGCAGCGACCGATTGATAATATGACCATCATCATCATATCAGCCGTAACACGTCCACTGCTCGACATATAGTACCTCACCAAAGAATGCCATTCGTATACAGAGTGTACATAAAATGGGGTCGACGAAACACTTTTCGTTAACATCTGTCATTCCCATACATTTTATTATTTTTCTATTGGCGTTAGCGCTCGTCTAATGCCCCCTATGATAAGACGATTGACGATTTTTGGCACACTCTGTAGATTGACATACTTAAATAGTACGAACAGTAGTAAGGGAGGCTGCCACTTCCACAGTCCAGAGATTCTGTGCACGCTTGACGATTCATTTGTAAACAGTGCGCGCGGATTATTCTGCTGTCCGTCCGTCTAATTCTGCCGGACGGAGCGCGACAGGTGAGTGGAGGTGGCAACGCTATTCAGCTTTTCCCACGGTTAATGCCACAGTTTTACCGATTTTAAATACATGGTATTTTATAATTACGGTTTTAAAAGGATACGTTGAAAATTTCATTGCTGCGTGCCGGACCCAAACTGATACCGTATAAAATATTTTAGAATTTGTTTTCCTGTGACGATTAAAGCGGCAATTACACTGCGTTGTTTACCTAATGCGGTCGCCGAATTCATTTTAAACTACTTACGAGTAGGGCCGATTTTTCAATCTCTAGATAAAGTTATTCGTCAGTTAAAATTATCACCATCTTTTTCTTAAGTCATATTAAAGAAAAGGACAGAGCTAACATTTATATGACAGATAGTTTTATCTGGCAATTGAAAAATTGGCCCTTAGGCCAACAATTTTTTTTTTAAATAAACAAACGTCTTCTTTACATTAGTCTGTCCGCCTACTACTAAGCGTTGGCAACTACAACAGCTGTCGACCGCCGAATGCGGCCGACTACCGTGATCTTTACACTTTTGCGGTCGCCGCATGCAGCATGCATTCAAATCTTATATAGAATAGGGTCATGACCTATAATTGGTTCATTCTTTCTTTCTTATTTCTTAAGGACGCAAATTCCAGATAAGTAACAAGCTAGTCCCGACCCTTTCTTGATTTGAGTATTCGTTGGGTCTGTAGAGACCGAAGTTTCTTCATACGCACATTACCCATTCATGTTATTTAATATTAAGCCCAAAACAAACAGTGAATCGCAACTCCAGCGAAACTGCAACCTCTAGTTACTTTTGAGTTTGTGCCATAGACTCCTTTGAGAGACCACACATGACGCGACCGCTTAGAAACGCCGAAAACGAGATTCAAATTGGTGGCGTAATTTGTGGTCTCTCATCTATGGCATAAACTCGAATAAAAATCAAAAGTAACTAGAAGTTGCAGTTTCGTTGAAGGAGCTTTTCACCGTCTGTTTTTGGCCTTACAGGCTTGTGTTCAAATATCTAAGTATATTTTCCACTAAAAGTAGAATTTCTTTTATTAGCATATCAACGTGCACATTCGCAGCTCCACCTCCAGAATAAACCCAAAAATCTCGTTACTCCCAGATTTCCAGCGACAAGGGATTAAGAATTCATAAAATGTGCGCTACGTGGACGGACGGTCATTAGATATTATAAAAGATTCAGGAATAATTTAAACACGTAGGCAAACAAGCCGAGTGAAGGCTGAAATCGGCCCCATTGGTTATGCACGGAGTATCCTATTTCAAAGAGATGATCAAAAGAGATTTTTTAAAGAACATTTTTTAGATTCTTGAGTCCCATTTCTTTTCACCTACTCGTTGGAGGTAATGAAATCTTGCATTGATTGTCCTCGATCGAAAGGAAATGTTATTTTGATGAGGCATGTATTTAACGCGGCGACAAATTAATCTGATGTAGGGATTTATAAAAAATTGAAGGGGGTAGCAAAAATAATAAGTTGGCGACTAATTGCGGAGACTAGTATAAAGTAAAAAGTAGCAGCTAAGTAATCAATTTTCGGCTTTGTTTCAATATAAACTAGCATCGAGTTATTGTTTTGGCGACTGTATTAACTAATTAAGCGGAAACATGACAGCGGATACAAAGTTGAAAATGGCCTACTCTAATTGTTCAATGGAGATTGCATATAAAATAAATCAAGGTCATAAAAAAAATACTTTGTGCGACACTTTAAGAGCTTTAATCAAAGTTGAAAATTGCATGTATAAATAATAATTTTGGCCCGTATTAATAATATTTAAACGCCTTACTAAACATGCATTCGGATTCATCTTTGTTAATTTGCTGGTTTTCCGCTCTTTTATAAAAAAAATAACCGCGAAGACGAAAGCGGGAGCAAAGCTCCCGCTTCCGTCTTCTAACCTATCCGCGGCTTATCGCTGTTTTCATTAAATTATGGTTTCGAAGACTAAAAAAATAACTCCCCATTACTTTTATATAGTACCCATTTTAATATTTAAGCTGCCAGCAAATCAAAGCCCAAAATGCTTTTTTGGATGGAGACCTGAAGTTGCCACTAATATAAAGTTTGTTATCCTTCTGCTAATATTAGTCGCCAAGTCATTATTTATAGTACCTCTCCTATGATTTCAGTAATCTCGTTTATTATTTCTGCTACCTTAAAGTAGCTGCCATTATTTTAATTTTAAAATATCCTTAGTTTAAAGCTCATTTAATATAAATGATTGCCAAAATATTTAATCGCTGACAAGTTATTATTTTAGTTGCAAATAGTTTGCTGCTCTTTAATTTTTCTGTCGCCGCGAAAATAATAAGCCTTTTGATGACACGCAACGTTATCAATATTAAGTGTTTGTTTGGAACGTCCCACTTATTATTTGTTTATAAATTTCGACCAAACCGGAGAAGTTTGTATGATGATGATAATGTCCCAGACGTATCTGTCGACGGCGAACTTCTGACAAAATTGATCTAGGATCGGAAAACTATGTGCCTAACCTCGTGCGTGACTTGCAAACCCAAATGAGGTTTTGAATGTACTGCAGCAAGAGGCACACTGAAGCGGTCCACTGGTGTTATATTATAAGATTAATGAAATGGAATAAAAAATATTTATTACAAATAACAAACAAATATATCTATCACATACGACGTGGATATTGTAGTTAGTCTAGTTGTCGGAGGGCTTGGATCGAATTTTATGGAACTGGCGTTATGTAATTTGTAAATACAAATGATGTACAAACCTTAACCCTTCGTATGCGGATGTCACAATTGTCGAATCAAATGAGGACTTTGGAAAAAACGGATCCGTGTCTCAGCATTAAGCTGCTATTTTGTCACACCTAACGAAAATAAAAATAAAAATAATACTTTGGAATTTATTTTTTAGACGTCGACGAATTATGCCCCTTAACTATGATACACTAGTACTTTCGTTTAACAACGGTGAAAACGCAGCTTAAAACATAAATTCCCCAGTCTATTCCACCACTAATTCGCTGCGAAAGAGATAAATTCCGCCCTTGTTCTCTAATCGAATGAACGAGATTGATCGGTTCCCGGAGGATCCGATGTGTAATTATTTATGCTCCGATGTGATGTCTGGCGAACTCAATATCTGAGCTTCCATTTGGCATATCCATGTGTGAGAGCAGCCAAATCGTTCCAATCACATTTTAAAATGATTCGTTCTTTCTGAAAGTATACCTCGGCGGGCGTGGGAGCAGGCGCGTAGAAGAGATAGAAATGTGATAGAGATTAGAAGAGAAGCATAAAAATCGACCTCCTGATGTGTATCTAAAGGCTTATGCAGATACGTTCGCTGCGGGAACATTGCTCCTTATTATTATGGATAAACGGTCAATTGGATAAATTGTACTGTAGAGATTAAACGATATCTATATGTTTATTAGTGATCAAACATTGTGGAAATGTTGTGACGCTATCATTACCTGCTACTAATAATATAAGTCTATAGAGCTATAAACAATCCGATCTGCTGCAATACAAGGCATTTGTCATACAAATACACTTTTCTCAAACATGCAATGTAATATAGACGTTGTGTTCTTCATATTGGGCTTCGAAGTGTCTCTTTTCAGGCGCAGCGAGACGAGAGATTCGTAATGGCATTTCATACAAAATTGGAGGCCTAGGCCCAGACATGCCATTGCATGTTTGAGAAAAGCACTATACATACCTCGGCGTGCCAACCACCTGTTCATACATTTTCTTCTGTCTAAAATGAGCACAGTGTATTGAAATAAGTAGTTGGAAGTTGGTATATAGTAATAGTTGCTCAGAATCATGGATAGATTCACATTTTGCTATTTTGTATTACGTCTTATGTGTCACCCTGTAGTTATAGCAGCCAAAGTAGACAAATATATATATATTTATATCGCAACATGCGCAACACGTATTCATTATTGTAACAGTAAGAATGAGACGATATATTTGGCTACTTAAGCCGCTATTAACGATACGACGCTGTGTAGTATAATGTTGTGCTTCTACAAACTCAACAGCGATATCCACGACTACAACACCAGAAGTAAAAACAAGATCGCAGTGAAGGCCAGTCGTCTCCGCAAGGTTAGCACGTCGTTCGTGGGGAACTGCATACGTTTTCATAATAAAATACCCACCGAAATTGTTAATTTACCGTTCAGTCAATTTAAGTCTCATGTTAAAAGTAATTTGCTAAGCAAGGCGTATTATACTGTCAACGATTTCTTAAACGACAAAAATGCCTTTAAGCCAGTAGTAGGCTAATTCTATTAGGAATATACCTAAATACACATTATAAGTATCTACCTGAAATAATTGTTCCATTTTATGTAAGAAGAGAGCACGTAATGCTGTTTCTCGCCGAGCAAGTCGCTTATTAATCTTTGCTTTTTAACATTATCCGGTGGCTTGAATATGTCATGCTCGCTTAAAGGGCTTTGCTTACGGTGGCGTCGTTGATCGGGTCGCCACCTTCCCTAACATATGGTTGAGGGAGGCGATGGCTGAGATATGCGTCATACTCGTGATCGGGTGCTGTTTGTGGAGTCCGGACTGTTCATGCTTGCAAGGGCATAGTACCCAACTTCTTAAATACTACTTAGTGTTATTTTATTATTATCGTATTGACGAGAGACATCATTCCGATCTTGACACATTTTATTGTTATTGACCATGTACATCACTGACAATATTACATTAATATTCCTTTTTTTTATTGTTTTGTTTTGACGCTTAGAGACCGTATACATCTCTACGAACATTGAATAATTATTGATTGTATTTGGACGCTCAGAGACCTTATACATCTCTGGAATACTGAATTAATATCATTAACTTTCTGTTAATGCACAGACCTTATTCTAATCGAATGTAATGGTCGTATTTTGTTTTGTTTTCATTTACTTTGTGACATTTAGTGTGTTGTTATATCAGTCGTTAATGTGCAAATTTTTAATTATTATTGTGTTAGATTATAATCTTTTATTGTATGATTATTATTTTTATTGTAAACTACCGTTTGACATGTAAAAGTGCCCTTGTGGCCTATTTGCAGAATAAATAATTTGTATTTGTATTTGTATTTGTATACATATTAATGTAGTAGACATTTTTATGGCATCTATCGAATAAAAACAGATATCCTGAACTTAATATTAAATACAGTAAATGGCCTCCGGACCTTAGGTACAGGTTTGGAATCAGTCAGCTATTTATACCTAAGAATTACAAACTTTATTCCCTTGTCATAAGATATAAACTACTTAGTGACACTTTTGTAAACGTGGCGGCGCCAATATTATATTTGAATATAAGTCTGGCCTTTAACAAAGAAGATTTCAGCCAAAGCTTGTTGATAAATAAAGTAATATGTATTTGTAGAGGGCCCGCAAGAATACTAAACAGATATCTTGTAGTATTGATATTGGTTTACGGATCCGACAAGTATTTATCCAAGCATTGTAGCCATGACGATTTCGCTCGCATTTTCGAACGAATATCCTGTTAGCAATTACGTTCACTGTATTACTTTTATATAGTCAAGTCAGATATAGGGGATTTGATGAAATTTTAATTTATCTTCATTTTATTATTATACAAAAAAACACATTTATTTCACCGTTGTTAAATATTTTGCGGTTGTTGCAGGATCGATCACTATGGCACTCTTTGGGGGATGCCCATGTCCAGCAGTGGACGTCTTTCAGCTGATATTGATAATAGGGAAGTTGCGTCATGTGTAATTGATAACTTAGTGTTTCTAAATGGATAGTAAATGATAGTAAACCATAAAATTATTGTAATAAAGTATAAATTACAATAGTAGATTGTTAACCAAGGGCTGAAAGGCACCCATTTCTGACGAGATATTTTGGTGTGGTTAAGTGAGTTAAACACTCTACTTTTCATATCGAATACGAGGGAAGTGAAAAAAACACGGACGGAAAATTAAACAATAATATGTTTTTTCAAAGTATGCAATTCATAAACGGCAGCCGCCTTTATCGTGACGTCAACCGAGCCGAAAGAATAGTCCCAGCACACCTGTCCTATTAAAGAAAGAGGCAAATATCTGTCTTGCTCGTGCTTATGGTTATATGGTGTAATTCGGTCACGTGCCATACAGATAATACAACTACGGTTTAATTTTGAAAATAATAATATTGCTCACGTTTTTATAAATAGTATTATATTCGTATTTCCTAAAGTCTTTGAATAACATACTTTCATAATTTAATTATGATAGACGAAAAAAGCCCATTCAAATATTTTCATACTATTTGTTTTTATTATAAGTATTAGTTGAAGAGTGGCTGTATGCGTTTCTGCCTTAGCTCACATGAACAACTTTGAGTTAAAAAAAGCATTGTGGGTGTATTCCATTTGTCACCACCTCATAGACCCTAGTGGATGTTTTAGCTAAAATAAAAGTAATGAATTTACTTGAATTTACAACATAGCTTTATTTTATATTAAATAAACTATGAACTACAATTGTAGAATTGGTTCCCGCATAATGTTTATAAGGCGAGGACTAACTGGAATACTCTACTTTTCTGGACTAGAGCAGAAACTTATCACTTTCAGCACACTTTTTAGAACAACAACGACCCACTTTCAGAGCATGAGATATGAAAAACATAATTACTATACATAATAACAAGCTACGGTACCCTAGTGGTTCAGGTCAAAAGGCGGTCGTGGGTTTGAATCCGGGCTCGTACCAATGACTTTTTTGGAACTTATGTAAGGAATGTCATTTGATATTTACCGTTAGCTTTTCGGTGAAGGGAAAACATCGTGAGGAAACCTGCATACATCTGCGAAGAAATTCAACAGTGTATGTGAAGTCCCCAACCCTGGGTCAGCGTGGGGACTGCCCGTTCCCTCGCATCCATGAGAGGAGGCCTTTACCAGCAGTGGGACGTATATAGGCAATTTTTTTTAGTAGTTATTCAATATTACAAAAAGATATGACAAACAAATTTGTATGACAACTATGGACCTAAATGCAGTAGGTTCAATACAACGATTAGTACAAATTGCAAAGTGTGACGTCATAGGTACGAGTACTTTTACGTCAATTAGTATGAATCGTTTCGTCTGCCACCAGCGAGGTCCGTCATTAACCTCATTTTTAGGGTTCCGTACCCAAAGGGTAAAAACAGGACCCTATTATTAAGGCTCCGCTGTCCGTCCGTCCGCCCGTCTGTCCGTCTGTCACCAGGCTGTATCATCTTACGGCCCGCCTAATGGTAAGTAGGTACTGGGGCCGTAGACAAGATTACAATCGACCAGCGCTAACATGTTTAATTGAAATACATTATTTAGTGTCCAATTTTGACATAATTTTTATCTTGGGCTTGGGATTTAAATGATAATAAACCATCATTTTGTACTTAAAAAATCCTTAAAAACTTCCATCGAATAAATTTTAGTAAAATCTTGGTTTTTTATACCGAAAAAATCAACTTCAACTGAGCTACATAGCTTATATGAGAAATTTAGGTTTTACTATGTTATGAAACTTATGAATCTAGTTTAAGAATATATGAATGTACCTATACACATCTTTCTTCAGGAACCACATACAGTAGTGCCGCGGGAGAACCTTGGAAGGGAGCTAATTCCGCAACCGGAGCGTTAAAGGGAGGCAAGTTCTGAATCCGTGCGGTACGGGACCATTTAGAATCCAGGGTGTGAGGATGAATGCCCTGCCGACGGCGAGCGGTGCGGTGGTAAAACACAAGATATTATACAAATTACAGAACTCGCACAAGGAGGCGAAGTCTCTCCTTAGACTGAACGGTTCAATACCGCTTGTGAGTTTGGGATCGTCTACGATTCGCCTAAGCCGTGCCGCGATAAAATCCATCAAAACGTTCCAAACATGGCATTGCTATTCGGCTATTACGAACCCCATCGAAGGACAAAAAGAAAGTCTATTTGAAGAAATAACCCAATAGGTACCCCCAATACCGCTTTTCTATGAAAAAACTAACTTCAATTAAGTACGACGACTTTATGATACCAGCATTTAAAAAATATGCTGACGTTTTTATTAAATTACGTGATACAAAGAGTGGAAAATGGGCAGATATTTACAAAGGCCTACAAGGGTATTTGCGGCCTTAAAAGGGCCAGTAAGCTGATTTGTATGAGTAATAAAGCTTCAGCAGAACCTTTGGTAATGCCAATACATATATAGTCAGCGGTAGAAGTATCTACAATATATGATATACACAGTTGTAACGAAAATGCATTTTCTCAAACATGCTCGGCAAGCGTCGCATTTTGTTTGAAAAACGAACACGCGAAGTGCCTAATTTTTATCCGCTAACATTTAAAAAGTTAAGTGTCTTCCCTGCCTAGGAATATAATAACCCATACAAAACCCATTATTTCCCGCTGCCTTCAAATTTTTTAAAATCCTGATAGCGCCATGCTAAATCGCGACGACTAAGGAAAAATCGCATTCAGCCAAAAAAAATCACCCGCGAGCCCCGCGGTTTTCATGGCGATATTTTTTTAATTATTTTTTTTCGCTCTTTATTGTTTATGGTTATAGTGTGTATGGTAAAGGTATCAAACCGTATGTAAATTCATTAATTTGAGATACATTGAATATGAAATTAATTAAATGTGTTATACTTAATTAATTAATTACTTCAAACACCGCATTAAGTGTAAAATATAGTGTGAAGTGAATACCGCCTTAGAAAGAATACGTAGAAAAAATGCTTACATATGAATCATAGTACAAGTACCTATCACCGCGTTATTAGGTATGTCACAATATGTTTCTTGTAATGTCTTTGTACTATCTCCTCCCATGTTTGAGAAAGCACTATATTTTACCTTGGCGAAAACCGGGTTTGCCCGACTCGTCTCTTGGCAGGCCTCGGCAACCACCTCGTCAGGCAACCCCTTTCTTTCCGCGCCTCGGCAATAATGTACTATTTCGATTGACCAGGTGAAATACATTCTTATTAAACGAGCAAGCGAGGCGACCGAAGTTCTCCGTTAAGCTTGGGCAAAAATTCTTTCAAATGTCCAATATGTCTGCTCGGTTGGTCTCTTCTACAGCAGGTCGATCATGTAACGCACTGTGCGTACATTAGGTTACGTTATTATGGAGCGACCACACCGCTGCTCAAAATACGCTTACGCACCGTGAACGCAGCAACATGTATGAAGAATACGTGACGCATACGACACGTCAACGCGTCGTATGCGTAACGCACCGGTGTGGTCGCTCCTTTAAACGTCAAATGTTATATGGAAAAATGACAACGCGTTCAGAACGTTACGTGATTATCCCTCAAATTGCATTTCTCAACCGATGCTCGTGAAATTTCGTGAGCAGGACCAAAGTTAATATAAAAGGTTTTTGTCAATTGTTTCACAAAATTACATTATTACAGGTTTTTTAAAGAAAAAACAGGCTCGCGAGTTTTACAAGTCACTAAGTTTTTGTTGTTAGTTTGGTCAACATGTAACCATCTTAAATCTTATCACAACAGTGCTTACTGAAAAATGAAGGTCAGAGTTCGGATATGAGGCGAAAAAAACGTTTTGCTTGTCTTCTGCTATAACACGACGGCCAAAAGAAAATAAAAAAGCAGGTTAAATATCGCACTAAAGAAAATTATCTCGGTTATACTCGTCGCCCTAGTGAATGGGACATTAAATTTAATTCAGCAAATTCAACATTACGAGCCTCACATAATTTCACCCTAGCTATGAATTGTTCCTCTTTTACGCCAGTCCTTTGTCCCTGCAACTTTTATTACTCGTGACCGCAGTGAAGACCCCAGCTCTATAGAGAAGCGACTTTATTACATTTGAGTCTGCTTTTAGTTTTATTAAGTTGCAACCTAACTAACCTTACTTGTGCAACTCTGAGCTGAGTGCTTTCTTAGTTCTTGGAAGACTATAAACTTTAAAAAAAAAACTGTTTAAAGCCGTATTACTGAGTCAACAACAAGGTCATTGAAAGCATGTCAACTTGTTTATAAAAATTCAGTTTATTACTTGCTCGCAAAGTTGTTTGTCATACAGAGTAAATAATAACTGTTCTTTTTAGTTTTAGATAATGATGGAAGCATTAAACATTGACTTATAATTTTCTTCCAGGCTAAAATTATTAAGCTACTTACGGGCAATTTCAGCAACATATGGAGCTGCTACGGGCAATGGCGTAGCGATACAATCGTAGCCACCAGGAATCGCTACAAGCTACGCTCGTAACCCATCCCGTGGGTTTTCCCGTATAGAGCGGAAAATTACTACGGTGAAGGCGCCCGCTAGGCGGGTTCTTGGCAGTAAAAGTGTTAACAGTGATTAATTTATCTTTTGGGAATAGGTAGGTTTTTGCCCGATTTTTAGTGCTTATTAAAAATATACCATCATAATTATTTTAATCATAAAAATATATACTTATAAGGACGCCCGCTAGGCGGGTTCTTGGCAGTAAAAGTGTTAACAGTGATTAATTTATCTTTTGAGAATAGGTAGGTTTTTGCCCGATTTTTAGTGCTTATTAAAAATATACCATCATAATTATTTTAATCAAAAAAATATATACTTATAAGGACGAACATCCGAAATATTAGATTTTGATTTGAATTGGTTTGTAAATTGATTTAAATTAGACTAGTGAGCTTCTTGCAGCGTTTCTTCTAAGTACACATATTAAGAGCCGTAAACTAGTCTTTCCAGTTTGAATACAAATATTTAAGTTTAAGAAGCGTACACAGAAAGGACCGTCATTATAATACCCTCAGTCATCAAGTAGCTTTTCCACTCTCGAAATTTTCGACATGTTTCCACTTGATCGTAATGGCGGTCGCGAAAGCGGTTTAGCGACAGAACATACGTCTTATGTGGCGACCATTGTGCTGGGCGCAGCGGGGGCGAGATTTACTAATGTACGTTTCCCACCGAACGGGTCGGGCCGGCGCGCATTCTATTACATGCAAAGGAATTTGAACCGTCTATACAGTAGTTACATTTCATATTTGAATGAGTCATGCATCCACTGCGAGGTGGCAGTTACCGACGCCGACGTGGTCGGTGGGGATTGTAATCAAATATGAAATGTATCTGCTGTATACACGGTTCAAATTCCTTTGCATGTGCGCGCCGGCCCGACCCGTTCGGTGGGAAACGTACATTACAGGGTGAAATTTAATGGCCTTCTAAACGCTGTACGTACCATCGCATTTACTGACTACAAACAATGTCCCGTGGCGAAGAGGGACAAATTTTTGCGGCAGAGCTGAAATGAAGGGGTATGGTATGAGTTTAGCAGTGTATGTCGGTATTTATGTGTGTTCCAACGTAGCGCTTAAGACAATGAACCGATTTTAATAAATGAAGCGTCAACCGATTTGAAATGATGCTTCGGGGGACATTAGCTACTTTTTATATAAAAATACCTCTTTTGAACTTTTAATGCTTATAAACTACATCAAAGTTTACGTATCTAAAACATAGATAATTTAACGGAGCATGTTGTACATGCTGTTTCAATTTGTACGCACGCAAAAGAGAGCCGTGCGAGAGATTGCACAGGCAGGCCAAAGTGTGTGCAAAACCTTACTTCAGGTCCCTCGGGATACTCACGCTACCTTCTATAGTAATATTTCAGGTGGTTACATACGTGCGGTGTCATTTACACGAATGAAAACTGATTTGAAAATGAAAATATTTTTTTAATACAGTTGCTCAAAAAGTGGTACTTTTTGTGGCTGCGTAGCGTACGAGAAGCTCAATTTCTCGAACTAGTGCTTTTTACTTTTTTAGTTCCAAACTATACTTTCGAAACGCAGTAAGTGGCGGTCGCGCGGCGCGACCGTCGCGGGTGCGCGGCCTGTGCGCGGCGGGTTGGTGGCGGGGCGCGACTTGTTTGACCGCGCTAGCGGTTTGTAGGCAAGCATATTTTATCGCAATGATATATTAATTTATTATTTTTCGCAATTGTATTAAAAAACGTCGTTTACAACACGTGTGAAATGTCTTTTACCACTCGTACCGAGTCTTGCCACTCGCTTTCAGCTCGTGGCAAGATACCTCGGTACTAGTGGTAAAAAGACATTCTTTTCACACTAGTTGTAAAACGTACTATTTTAATACAGTTGCTCAAAAAGTGGTACTTTTTGTGGCTGCGTAGCGTACGAGAAGCTCAATTTCTCGAACTAGTGCTTTTTACTTTTTAGTTCCAAACTATACTTTCGAAACGCAGTAATTTTATATTAGATTTTTTACCCGATGGCGCTGATTCCAATAGTATGTTGTTACTGTCAGTGTCATTTGTAAAGTATGGGTTCGTTCAAAAATAACTTCGAAGCAAGCATATTTTATCGCAATGATATATTAATTTATTATTTTTCGCAATTGTATTAAAAAACGTCGTTTACAACATGTGTGAAATGTCTTTTACCACTCGTACCGAGTCTTGGTGCCACCTCGGTACTAGTGGTAAAAAGACATTCTTTTCACACTAGTTGTAAAATGTACTAGTATATTAGGATTAACAATACAGGTATACCTGTATCAGGAGAACCCGCTCTTCCACCATCTTTAAAGTTTACTTGTTTACATTGAACATTATAGTTTATTATTTATTTGTTGGAGAACAAACGGAAACAAGTGTACAAGAAGACTTATAAACAAAGAACGCATGGACACACAGCATGCACTAAAGCAGGGGTCGGCAAACCGCGGCTCGCGAACCGCATGCGGCTCTTTGAAAGGTTTGTTGCGGGTCTTTAGGTTCCCCAAAAATCAACAAAAAAATTCGTAAATAGCGCCAGGCAAATAAAATTATTTGTATCGAACCCAAACACAGCATATCCAATTTGCAGACTCACCCTAAAATATTAGTTCCCTAAAGTTTGATACTGAGTCTCTTTGAGCTTTCGAAAAATTGTAAATTTTGCGGGATCTGGCTCTTTGTCTATAAAGTTTGCCAACCCCTGCACTAAAGTTTACTTACTGTTTACCAGGATATGGTATGATGTTTTTCATACATTTAAGCAGTGGTAGAGAATCACACTATCACACTAATATTATAAATGCGAAAATTCGTTGATGTT
The DNA here is from genome assembly GCA_945867215.1 of Epinotia demarniana. Taxonomy (NCBI): domain Eukaryota; kingdom Metazoa; phylum Arthropoda; class Insecta; order Lepidoptera; family Tortricidae; genus Epinotia; species Epinotia demarniana. Next base: position 36,926,079 of record OX244261.1, on the reverse strand, counting down.
GTCAGAGAGACACATAATAAGAGGATATCCTGAAGGAAATTGTGTTTATACGACATAAATTCATCATCCTCCTAGCGTTATTCCCGGTTGTGCCCCTAAAGGAGCCCAGGGTCCGCTTTGACACCTAATCCCAAGATTTGGCATAGGCACTAGTTTTACGAAATCGACTGCCATCTGACCTTCCAACCCAGAGGGAAAACTAGACTTTATTGGGATTAGACCTCACGATGTTTTCCTTCACCGAAAAGCTAACGGTAAAATCCGAAAAACTCATTGGTACGAGCCGGGATTCGAACCCACGACCGCCACTCGACAGCGGCATGCCTGAACCACTAGGCTACCGTAATTTATACGACGTAAATTAAAAACTTCAATAGCGCGATGCAGAATATCACCAATTTTCACGTATATTCTAACCTTAGTAGGTCATTCTCCAGTTTTTTGACGGCGTCTAGACTCCGTCAAACCATATGAAACGTATAAAAAAGTTTCATGGAGTTCAGGTGACCCTCAGACCAAATTTGAGACTTACCGATTGGAGAAAGTCGTGTATACGCAACAGCGCCATCTTTTGTTGTCAAGTGGACTCCCCGCGGCGGCGATGACAACCAGTATATTTTTGGGGGAATAATATAGCAAAATCTACTGAACCGATTTTGATGAAACTTTCTCATATTGTATTTTAGACCTCAGAATAGGATATATCGTGGCGTTTTTTTAGATATAATTTCTTCAGAGGGTTGATATAAGGTTCGAAAAATTGTATGGGGATTTACATGTTTTTTAAGATAGAGACTTGAAACTTTGTGAAAAGGTTCTTTAATGAAATACAAGAAAACAAATTTCATCGTTTTCGCCAGTTCATACCCTGAGAGGGTCAAAAATGGGTCGAAAATTTGTTTGAAGAATGTGTGGGGACATAAATAAATAATACAGCGATTGACACAGCGTGTTATCAAGAAACAGATTGATCGTCTGGTACTCTGCGGTTAAGCAGGGAAACACATAATTTGCTCTGACAAGAGCAGTTTTACGTTGCCCTGAGAAGGACAGTTTGTATGTCCGGAGCCTGAAGCACCCTCCAGCCTAAATCAGCTGAACCACCATTAGCTAAAGTGGTGACCTGCCGACTCAAGAGCACAGAAGCAACCAGCATCAAGACTCAAGCATGGCCGGAGGAAACGGAGACAACACAGGAGCTCTGAACGTTCAGCAACCCGACGCTGTCGATCAACATGAAGCTCAGCAACTACCAGCAAGCCACGACGTGTCCGCGATATCTCTCTCACTCCGAGTACCACCATTTTGGCGCGACCAGCCGTTATTATGGTTCTGCAGTTTCGAAGCCGCCACCGCCGATCTGAAGAGAAGCCAATCACAGCTCGCGCAAATGGTCATCGCACAGCTCGAGAAGCAAGACATCCAAAATATCGCAGATCTCATCTACTCACCGCCTCAGGAAAATTACTACCAGGCCATCAAGGATCGTCTCATCTCGCTGTACGAGGAATCAAACAGCGCCCAGGCGAAGAAATTGCTGTCACAGGTCGAGCTCGGCGAACAGAAACCTAGCCAGCTACTCCGCAAGATGCAGAATCTCAACCGCGAGAAGTTCCCCGAGAGCACCATACAAATGATGTGGCTCGATCATTTACCGCCACACGTCAGATCCGTACTCACCGTCAGCGAAGCATTCAAGATCAAGACCACGCTCGACGACCTCGCTCTCCTAGCCGACAAAATGATGGAGCACACGCCGTCATCCCACGTCGCCGCCATTTCGTCGCCCATCGCGTCAACATCAAAACAGCCGCCACCGCTGCTACCTCCGTCGCAACCTACCTACCAGCAACATCCGCATCTCGACACACAATATCTCATCGGCGAGATAAGAAGATTGTCGCTCGAAGTCGCCGAACTACGATCAAGGCCGCGCGAAAACAACGATCGTCGCAACAGCCGATTTCGCCGCCGTTTTCCGTCACGTTCCCGTCCTCGCAGCGCATCACAATCCCAAGACCGAAGCCGCAACAACTCTCCCATGCCGTACTGCTACTACCACCGTCGTTTCGGCATGGACGCGATTAAATGCACGCCACCGTGCAATTTCAAGCCGGTCAACACGCCGTCGGAAAACTAAAAGTAACGCTGGCAGCGGCGGAAACCGGCGTTACTGATACATCTCACCGCCTCTTCGTGACCGACAAGACTTCAAAACTTACCTTCCTGGTCGACACTGGAGCGAACATATCCGTGCTACCACGAAGAAAAGGCACGCAAGAGCAGCCTCTTCCGTTTCAACTTTACGCCGCAAACAACACCGTCATACCTACCTACGGTGAGAAAACGCTCGAACTCGATCTCAACCTACGACGAGCATTCAAGTGGAAATTCATCATCGCAGCCGTATCGAAGCCTATCCTGGGAGCCGACTTTCTCAAGTTCCACCACATCATTGTGGACATCAAGAATCGAAGACTGATCGACGGCAAGACGCTACTCACGACTAACGCTCAACTCTGTGCCGCTAACATACCTACCGTGCGCAGCATAGACGTGCAGCAGTCGTATCACGACATCTTAGCCGATTACCCCGGGACTACTCGACTTACATCTATGAAGCTTAGCCCGAAGCATAACGTCGAACACTTCATAGAAACAACTGGCCCGCCCCTTCACTGCAGGCCACGCCCCATCGCACCACATCGATACGAACTAGTGAAGAAAGAATTTGCCAACATGATGGAGCAGGGCCTATGCAGACCAAGCAAGAGCCCTTGGGCATCACCTCTTCACGTCGTACCGAAGAAAAATGGCGATTTACGTGTGTGTGGCGATTACCGAAGGCTTAACGCAATAACCAAGCCCGACCGGTACCCAATCCCACGCATACGTGATTTTACCTACGAACTCGCCGGCAAACAAATATTCTCCACATTGGACCTCAACCGTGCCTACCAACAACTACCAATAGCAGAGCAAGACGTCGAGAAGAGCGCCATCATAACACCATTCGGCCTATTCGAGTTTCCGAGAATGTGCCCAGGACTCAAAAACTGCGGACAGACATTCCAACGATTCATCCACGAAGTACTGCGAGACCTTGACTTCGTGTTCCCATTCGTCGACGACCTACTTATCGCATCGGCCGACGAAACAACGCACGAGAAACATTTACGCGCCGTACTAAGCAGACTTGAAGACTACGGTATCACTATCAACCCGTCGAAATGCGTATTCGGACAGCCAACGGTTAAGTTCCTGGGATACGAGGTCAGCAAAGACGGCATCCGACCACCTCCCGAGAAAGTGCAAGCAATCGTCGATTACCCTAAACCGCAAACAATAGACGAGTTACGACGATTTCTCGGCATGATAAACTTTTACCGCGAAAACATCAAGAACGCCGCAATACTTCAAGCTCCACTGTGTAAATACCTACACAACGCGCGGAAAAAGGACAAAACACCGATCAGCTGGGACGACGAAGCAACGCTCGCATTCGACGCGTGTAAGGACAGCATCAAAAACGCCGCCTTACTCGCTCATCCATGTCACCAGTCAGCGCTCGCGATATTCTCAGACGCTAGTGACAAGGCCGCAGGCGCATCGCTCAATCAGTTTGTCAACAACGCATGGCAACCACTCGGCTATTTTTCGAAGAAATTCTCCGACGCACAGACTCGCTACAGTACCTACGATCGAGAGCTACTCGCATTGTACATGAGTACAAAACACTTCCGCAAGATGTTCGAGGGACGAGAACTCATCTTATTCACCGATCACAAGCCCTTGACCTTCGCGTTCACCAAAACAAGCACCAACAACGAGTCGCCGCGCCGCACCCGTCAGCTGTTGTATATCAGTGAATTTACAACCGATATACGACACGTCAGTGGGTCACAAAACGCCGCCGCCGACGCGCTATCCCGCATAGAAACGATATCCTGCCCATCGCCGATTGACTACAAAGAACTAGCCGACGCGCAAGAACGAGACAGCAACACCATTCGAACACTCGCACAGCAAACCAACCTATCTATGAAGCAAGTCGCAATTCCCGGAACCGACGTCAAATTGTACTGCGAAACAACGACAGACAATTTACGCCCTTATGTACCCGAACAATACCGCCGTGCCGCATTCGACTCTGTACATAACATCAGCCATCCTGGAATTCGAACAACAAGAAAACTAGTCGCTCAACGCTACTTTTGGCCTTCGATAAATACCGACGTAGGTACATGGTCGAAAGTATGCGTACACTGCCAACGCGCGAAGATTCAACGCCACACCGCAAGTCCGATATCAAGTTTCCCGCCAACTCAACGATTCGAACACATCCACATCGACATAGTTGGACCTCTACCTACCGCCGCAAGTGGACATCGATACCTACTCACAATGATCGACAGAGCAACACGATGGCCCGAAGCAATCCCACTTACCGAGATCACCGCCGAAGAAGTCGCCAAGACTGTTTACGACGGTTGGATTTCCCGTTTCGGCTGCCCTGCTACTATCACTACGGACCAAGGACGGCAATTCGAGAGTCGAGTATTTGCGTCACTCACCCGCTTACTCGGCATCGAGAGGACCCGAACAACACCTTATCACCCGATCGCTAACGGATTTATTGAACGATGGCACCGTAGCCTCAAGGCCGCACTCAAGGCCAGACTACAAACCGAGAAGTCATGGATCGACACAATACCTAGCGTTCTACTCGGACTACGCGCCGCACTACGCACAGACACCAGTGTAAGCCCAGCCCTACTTACCTACGGCTGCAGCGTGCGATTACCCGGCGAATTGTTATTACCTACACGCGATGACGTCACCATGGACTCCGATTTCGTCGAAAAACTACGTGCAATCATACAAAGCCTGACGCCGAAGGAAATTACCCCGCATGGCAACAAGAAACACATCTTCGTCCACCGTGACCTTCAAACCTGCGAACAAGTATTCGTACGAGTCGACGCTGTAAAGAAGCCATTACAAGCACCTTACGACGGACCCTACCGAGTACTAAAACGCAACGACAAAATATTCACTCTGCAGCTACCTACTCGCCAGGCGAATATTTCGATAGACCGCTTAAAACCCGCATTTATCATCGCCGACACTGAGCAAGATATACCTACAACTTCGATCGCAACAAACATACCTACAGCTACGAGTTCAACGACCATACCTACAACTACGAGTTCAACGACTGTACCTACAGCTGCAACTACGAGTATAAAGACGCAACCGACCGCACCACCGAGTTTACCGACATCGAAACCAAACAACAACAACCAACAGAGAAAAGACATCCTGAAACGAAGAAATGAACCAGACACAACCACGACCATTCAAGCTGGACCCACAAGGACATCCCGCCAAGGCCGCACCATTCGCCTGCCGGTACGCTTCGCTTGAGGGGGAACCCTGTGGGGACATAAATAAATAACACAGCGATTGACACAGCGTGTTATCAAGAAACAGATTGATCGTCTGGTACTCTGCGGTTAAGCAGGGAAACACATAATTTGCTCTGACAAGAGCAGTTTTACGTTGCCCTGAGAAGGACAGTTTGTATGTCCGGAGCCTGAAGCACCCTCGTCGGATTCTTCGTGTCTTCCAGCACCGAGCGCGGAGAGCGGAGCACGGCGATCGACGACGATGTTCACTCCACGGCGGCCGACGAGCGAAAGGACTGGCGCCGGCGCAGAGCGTAGTTTTATTCACCCGACCTATGACCTCGCGCATGCGCCGTGGCAGGCGCACTTTCCCCGCGCGGGGGGCTATCTCTGTCTCACTCGCGCGTATCCGTCCCGCTCTAATTTGTTGCGGATTAATATAGTAACTAGTTGTAAGCTTTTTTGTTGTATATAGTTAGGCCTATTTGTAAATAAAATTCATTCTAGTATCCAGCTGTCTACAGTAAACAACAAGAGTTTCACTACAAGCCTCCAGCCTAATATCCCTGAAGCAACCTCCAGCCTAAATCAGCTAAAAATGAATATTTTTTGAGCTAGGGACTTGAAACTTCGTAATATGATTCCATATCAAAACACAAGGAAACAAATTTTAGCGTTTTTGAAAATTCATCTTCTATAATCCCTTTAGACGTAAACGTGGTTGAAAGTTTGTATTAAGAAACCCTAAGTACTACAACTTTATCTACCCGTCACTAGAGGGCATATGCTGTACACGTTTTTGTGGAACAAATCAGAGTAGAATAATTGTTGATGTTGATTCAATTTTTCGATGACAAAATCTACTAAACGCATTTTTATATAAGTTCCCTTAAAACTTTACCTGATGATAGTCTACTATTTATAAAGATAGAAAAATGACATCCCACTGCTGGGCACAGGCCTCCTCTCATGTATGAGAGGGAATAGGCAGTAGTCCCCACGCTGGCCCAGTGCGGATTGGGGACTTCACATACACCTTTGAATTTCTTCGCAGATGTATGCAGGTTTCCTCACGATGTTTTTCCTTCACCGAAAAGCTAACGATAAATATGAAATCATATTCCGTATATAAGTTCCGAAAAACTCATTGATACGAGCCGGGATTCGAACCCACGACCGCCGTTTGACAGCCGCATGCCTGAACCACTGGGCTACCGTAGCTTACTAAATAGTTTAAGGTTAAACATCACTGGTTCCTGTCGAGCTGTTGCTAACAGATGTCGCGATATATAATTTCGATGGTTGCTCATCATTTTACGCAAAACCGTGACCAGTACCAACATGTGTTTCAAACTGCGGAAGCCGAAGAGCGTGCTACGTATGAATCGCAATCAATCTGCACTAATCAGTGCTTCTTTTTAAAATGTAGTCCGAAGATATGCATAAAAGTGCTTTTTCGTGAATTTACGCAGACTAACGTAACTAAATGTCACTTCAAAGTCAGTCATTGTCAAACCTTTTTCATAAATCAAACTAGAGGGCGCAAAACTAAATCTATAGTAGCGCCTCTATTAGGAAATAGTGAAACTAAATGTTCTTGTGGCTGGCACTCTAGAATGCAATATGAACCCACCTGACTTTTTCACTCGTCACCTAATGTCATACGGAAGCGCAGTAAATCTCTCTTTTGCTTAAATCTGTCTGTAACGCCATCATTGAAACGGGTTCAAATCCCGACGAAAGTACTTCTTTTTTGTTTTTCTTTTGGATTTTCTAACGAATATGGCCGTCTCAACTAATTAGATTGACTTGTAACGTGTAAAAAAAATTTTTCAATGTTTAATTTTTTTTGATAAGCATGTTTGTATCTCTCCGATCAAATTGGAGAAATCTTAACAAAAGGCCAGGTCAAAAGTACCCTAAACCGACGAGCATGTATGAGAAATATTATGATAGTGAGTGAAGCGAAAGTGGTTTGCCAGGATCGTAGCAAATGGAGATCCGTGATCTCTGCCTACACCTCTGGGAAAGAGGCGTGATTATATGTATGTATGTATGTTTGTATCTAGATTATCCACAAATATCCCCTATATTTTTGGCGGACATATTCTTACATGTTACATACCTACTACATATATACTATTTTGAATAGGTATATCCTTTACAAAGATGTTACGCCTTTGATTTAATTGGAAAGTCATGAATATCCATAGGTTTACAATTGACAAATCAAAGCCCAACCTTTATCTATTAAACCCAATTCCATTGACATTAGACGAATCGTGCATAAATCTTCATGTTATTTGAATGAAAACCATTTTGATTAACAACAACGTGGTAATTGTTTAATTTGAGACACATTAAATAATCGAAATAAGTAACACTAGTACAGTATTTTAAAAGGATCATAAACGAAGATATGTTCCCTAGAAAATCTAATGTTATACGGAATAAGGTACGTAAAGTAAGATACTTAGTATATTACTTTGATCTGTTATATCCATATTGACTTGCAGGACTAATTAGAAAGGCTAAATATTATTCACAAAATGTTTTGTATTCGCCCGTAAACTCCGACTAAAATAATTAGACCTCAAAATTGGTAATAACTTTGCGTCACCGGACGAATATGGTGAGCTTTGTAAATAACGGGCGAGTTTGTTATATCCTTCTTAGGTATATCAAAACTGTTACTGGCCAGTCTCTCGAGTCCCGTCCGAGAGCGCGTCGGAAAGAGAGAAATATACCATCTGACAATATGGTACTGTTTTCGATGATTGTCAAAATTCAAAATTAGAATTCTACTTTTTTGGTTTGAACACGCGTTTATGTATCGTGTGCTTGATGCTTTCACAGTTATATGAAAGATTCATCAGTACTAATGTTCAGAGGTGGACATTTCCTTACAAAATTATTGAATGTCTTGTTTAGGTAAATATGAGATGAAACTTATCTGTCGAACCCACGACCATCGCGTCGTTTGACAGTCGCATGCCTGAACCGCTAGGCTACCGGAACGATTCCTATATAGAGGAGAAATCTGTGATTTTTTTGCGTGTTTGTATGTAGGGTATAATTTCCGGAACCACATCCGATAAAAAAATATTTCTGTGGTGATGGATGAATGAACTTTCAGGGCCCTATTTAATAGACATTAGAATCCTACAATTTTGTATAAAAGTGACATATTTGTAAAGATTTTCTTAGTAAATCTTTACAAATACCTATGTCACCTTTCAAATGTATGCAAATTTCCGCGTCTCTGGTAGTTTCGAGCTCACAAGATTTCACGAGAACCGGTTGAGAACATGTAGAAATAATATTTGCGCAAGCTTAAATGAAAAACTTCGTTCGCCTCACTCGCTCGTTCAATTAAGTATAATGGATATTTGTTATCGATTCAGTTTTTAATAATTGTCCGAAAATATATTTTTTAAAGGCAGATTCACGAGCATGTACTCATTTCGGTTACGGTATACCGGTATGGGACCGGTATTCCATTACGATAGCGTTATATTGTAAAAGTTAGCCGCGCCGCCAACATAACGGTACCGGAACCGGAACCGTGTAGATATACATATCGTTACCGGTTTTTTTACTGTATTTACTTACACTTTTATAATGCCTTTTCCAAACTGGTATACTTATGATACCGTTTTTTTTTATTAAGCTTTTCTTCTCGTCTATGAGAGGAGGTCTGTGCCCAGCAGTCGAACGTAATATAGGCTGATCTATTACTATGCCAATTTTCATTAAGTCATTATTATAATCCTCAAAAACGAAAAAGATATATGTACATATGTATAAGGCATTAAATATCGGATGATTCTCAATACCGGTATTGAAATGTGATATTGGACCACTGTTTAGGATTTAGTAACCAGGCTTTTGTCGGGAGCTTAGAGTAATCCATCACTGAAGGCTCCTTCAATGCCAAGCGAATCTCGCCCTTTAAGAATAGCTCCGTCCCGAACACTCGCGGACCAGTAGGCAAATGGCTATCGTCGCGCGCGCATCCCTTACCGCCGCAGAGACTCACCACGGTGCTTTCGTGGCTACTTTCACTACTATCTAGTCTATCTACGTGCTTTACGTTACCCTGTGCTGAACCCAGATCTGCAGGCTACTAAGACCTAGGCATAGCAGAAGGAGAACGGAGCTGAGCTTTCATCCTAACACGAGCAGCTGCCATTGAGGTTCACAAGGTGAGTGGGTTGCTCATTTCTATCGGTAATCGCCTTGGTTACTCTCTCCGGGGAATTCATGCGTTCCAACCCCCCTTTCGCTGTGCTATCGAAGAATACTTAACATATTTGTGTTCCTTCTATACCGGATATATTAATTCGAACAAAATTTTGTATACCTATGGATTACAGTGCAAACTATACGAATAGCATTCTTTATTAGCATACTATTTCATTATTGATAAAAATATTTGATGTACTATAAGTATTTCAAGGCAATTTGTTCAAATAAAAAAAAAAAAAAAAAGGACGTAACCGCCGTGATATTCGTATGAACTTACGACCTTTTATCCGAGCAGAAACTTGTTTACGAGTTAAAGTGGTTTCTTTCGCTGTCTTAAATCATAATTTTTAATTGTATGTTCTAGTTACACGTTTAACGGTGTAACATTTGCTGTTTTGTTAGTAAATTTCACAAAAAATATACTATATATTGTGCGGGTCACAGGGTAGATATTCGGTGTTTCAAATTCCTTAGCGCGCACACGACGTGTTGCATAATTTGGTTGGTTGCATATTGAAGTTACCTAGTTTATCATGATTGAGTTATAAGTAACTTTTATGTTTGTACATTACGTTCGTGTAAATTGTAGAATTAGAGAAGTTTGTTAAAATTTGTATGTAAGTAGGTACGGGAACTTTTTTCTGTAGTTAGTTTGAAAGATAGTGCAGTACGATTTTTGACCGTACCTTTAATATACAAGGTCTAAAATTCTTTCTCGCCTGTTGTCGAGTTATACTTGTAGTAAGATAAGTACCTAATTGTGTTGATCACTTTTGTTTAACTTGCGCGCGCTTTAATAAATTATACTATGAACGAAATGGAAAAATGCCGCCGTACTATCGCTCTTAAGCGTTTAAATGACGCTTATATTTGTGCAAAAAGATGTACAACGAACCCGGAAATGCAACCGCGCTTTAAGGTGCATTTAACGAGATTGGAAAGTTTAGAAGTGTTATTTGACGACAATCATACGAAAATAGTAGCTTCTTTAAAGGATCCTCAGGAGATCGCGGATAATGAGGAGATACGACAGGGGTTTGACGAGACCGTAATAGACATTCTGTCCATCAAATCGCAATTGTTTCCCGAGGCAACACCTCAAGTGCCTCGTGTCGCTTCGCCCGTACCCGCAGGTAGCTCGAGCAGCAATACGGGTCATATTCGCATGCCGCCCATACATATACCTACTTTCGAGGGTGGCTATAAAACGTGGATTACTTTCTATGATCTGTACCGAACCTTGGTACATGACAAACACGAGATCTCTAAAATTGAAAAGTTTCAATATTTAGTCTCGTCATTGAAGGGTGAACCGTTAAACCTAATAAAAGCATTTCCTATATCGTCCGACAATTACGACATGGCGTATGAAACTTTGGTGAAGCGCTATCAGAATAAACGCCAGCTAGCCTTTTTAGCGTGGCAGTCTATTATAACTGTTAAGTTACAGAATAACACAGCGCAAGCCTTTCGGTTTCTTTTGGACACATTCCAAGAAAACTTAGCAATTTTGAAGTCATTAAACCTGCCCATCGATAAATGGGACTTTATAATTTTCTATACGCTCTTATCGAAATTAGAACCAACCATTCGTAAAGAGTTTGAGATGACCGTCACGTCGGAGGACATCCCGACCTATCAATCTTTGGAGACCTTTGTGGAGAACTACTGCAAGGCAGTGGAGCATGCCGGAGCGAGTACATGTTCAGCTCATAACGGAAACATGCGGCCAGCCGTCGTGAACACCATGCGATCCGACCACGTCACGACACCGCCACGACGCTTTAGGCAAACGACTTTGGTGGGTAACGAGTCTACTTCTTCGGCACTGCCTCCGCCTCCGCCTTGTCAATTCTGCTCCAAAAAGCATTTTCTCGCACATTGTCCGGACTTCCAAAACTTAACGGTTGCGCGTCGATCACAAGTAGTTGGTGATAAACAGCTTTGTTTCAATTGTTTGCGCATAGGTCATGTAGTGTCAAACTGTCCTTCACAAGGTTCGTGTCGAACTTGTGGTTGCCGTCATCACTCATTACTACACTTTCAAGACACAGTAGATCGCAAACCAAGTTCATCCAATCCCAACGCCACCTCTAATGCCTTAGGTGTGCAGGGGCTGTCTACAAATACGTCGTCAAATAAAACTGTCCTACTGTCAACGGCTCAAGTAGATATATTGGATAGATGGCGCTCCTTTCACGCCGTGCGCTTGTTGATTGACTCTGGCAGTCAAGCCAATTATATTTCCCAAGGCCTAGCAAATCGCCTAGGTTTACCTGTCTCGAGTAACGCGCCGTCGGTTTTTGGCCTAGGTAACGCTTCCACGTCTGTATTGGGTACCGTCCAATGCACTATCCGTCCCGAGAACCATCAGGGCAACGAAATATCTTTCGAGGCAATTGTAATACCCCGCATTTGTCATGACATGCCGTCAGTCACGGTAGAAACTAGCTTTTTAAAGAATTTAGGGTTCATTAGACTCGCGGACCCATCTTTTCATATTCCGGGACCAATTGACCTCCTTCTTGGTTCCGAACTTTGGAATGAGATATTCCTTCAGGGTATGATTCCGGGTGGGAATGACTCCCCTGTAGGTTTAAATACTATATTTGGCTGGGTCTTTTTGGGGCGCTCTCGCTGCCTTGAGAGTATACCATCTTTATATTCCAACCTTTCGTCAGTCCAAACGCTTCACGCGTCACATAGCGACTTGGAAAACGATTTAAAACGGTTGTGGGAGATTGAGGATGTGCATCACCCCGAAGAAATGCTGTCGCCCGAAGATGCGGTTTGTGAACAGAATTTTCTTTCTACCCACAAGCGTGAGGGCTCCGGAAAATTCGTTGTTGAGCTGCCGTTCAAATCTGTTGAGCCGACTTTCCGTAACATGCGGTCCATCGCTGTGCGCCGCTTTAACAAATTGGAAATGCGTCTATCAAATGATGCCGCACTAAGAAAGTCGTACAATGAGTTTATGCAGGACTATCTGGACATTGGTCACATGTCAGAGGTGCCTCCCTCTGACCAAAATACCTCTGGTGCATATTACATCCCACATCACTGCGTGCTGTCACCATCAAGCGTAACCACCAAGTTACGCGTCGTGTTCGATGCTTCCGCTCGTGACGGCGAGGGTCTGTCACTAAACGACACACTGCTGACGGGACCGAAGCTTCAAAAGGACATTTCCCACATACTTTTGCGATTTCGTTTACACGAAGTAGTGTTTACTGCAGATATTCGTCAGATGTACAGGAACATTGTGATGTCAGAGAAACATCGTGACTTTCAGCGCATCGTGTGGCGTTTCCATCCTGATGAGGAACTCCGGGACTACTTTTTAAATACTGTCACATACGGGGTCTCATCTTCTCCCTTCCTGGCCTTGCGGACGATTGAACAGCTAGCTGTGTCGGAGAGCCAAGCTTTCCCGCTGGGGGCGGAGGTACTATCTAGAGACACGTACGTGGACGATATTCCCACAGGTGCGTCTTCTGTTAGTGAGGCTCTTGAGCTGCAAAAGCAATTAATCGCGTTATTAGCCCGAGGAGGCTTTGAGCTCCGCAAGTGGGCAAGCAATCGTCCGGAACTGTTAAGCCAGATCCCACTTGAGCATTGTGTGACTCAAGCAACGTCGTTCGATGCAGACTATAATTCTGTTGTGAAAGTACTTGGTCTAAACTGGGACTCAGCGTCTGATCAGTTTAAGTACAATGTTAATGTGTCTCAAAATCAATGCACGAAGCGGCAGATACTGTCAGAGCTGGCTCGTGTATTTGATCCGTTAGGGCTACTCTGTCCTGTAATTTTTTTGGCAAAATCGTTGATTCAGCGTCTTTGGCTGTTAGGCTTAGATTGGGACCAGAAGCCTCCCGAAGATATAGTAGAATTCTGGTGTCAATTTTCTTCCCAATTGAGTGCTCTATCACATTTTGCTGTCCCACGGAAGATAACGCACTCGCGTGCAGTTGCCTATCAATTGCACGGCTTTGCCGACGCTTCTCTGTCAGGCTATGCCAGTGTCGTCTACTTGCAAGCAGAACTAGATGATGGGACCTTTTCTACCCATCTGGTGTGCGGGAAATCTCGTGTTTCCCCTACCAAACGGATCAGTCTTCCACGTCTGGAATTGTGCGCTGCCGTCCTTCTGGCAGATTTAGTGCACGCGATACTTCCTCATCTATTGTCTTTGATCATAATCAAGAATATCTTTGCTTGGTCCGATTCGACTATAACTCTTTCTTGGATCGCATCTCACCCATCCAAATGGAAAATTTTCGTTGGCAATCGAGTCGCTAAGATTCAACGAAAATTGCCCTCAGCACAATGGAACTACATAAGCACCCATGATAACCCGGCTGATGCAGCCTCGAGAGGCATGCTTCCAAAGGCAATGCTGGAACATTCACTTTGGTGGAATGGTCCGAGTTTTCTGTCCCTCTCGTCTGATCATTGGCCTCGGTTAAAAACTCTTCCCCCATCAATCGACGTAACTACAGAATTACGTCAAGAAGAGAAGAAGTCAGCCCTCGTTGTCACCAACGAGACTGACTCGATACAGCAGCTTTTACTCCGGTTCTCTTCCTTGAAGAAAATCCTGCGAGTAACTGCGACTGTGCTTAGGTTCCTGAGTCTTTTGCAGAAGCAAAGAACATATTCTGGTCCAATATGTGAACAAGAGCTGAATCAAGCGCTTCAAACTCTCGTCAAGTCTTGTCAGCAAGATTGTTTTGTTAATGAGATCAATAATCTCAAAGATAACAAGCCTTTGCCAAAGCCTATGAAAAAATTAAGTCCTTTCCTCTCACAGGACAACGTGTTGCGTGTCGGAGGGAGACTTCGGCACTCAGATTTGGAGTTCGATGCAAAGCATCCCGCTATTTTGCCTTCAAATCATCGACTTTCGTCGTTAATTATTGATGATGTGCATGCAAAGTCGTTGCATGGTGGTGCACAAATGGTGCATTTCCTACTGTCTCAAAACTTTTGGGTACTTTCTGCTCGGCGTGCTATTGCCAAACGTCTTTCTCGTTGTATCCCGTGCTTTCGGGCTAAACCAACGACATCTCAACCCATCATGGGGGACCTTCCCCGCGTCAGGGTTACTGCTGTCAAAGCCTTTCAACGTGTGGGCTGTGACTACGCTGGTCCTTTTCATGTCATCCTTGGTCGCCGTCGCCGAGGAGCGCGCTCTGACAAGGTATATCTTTGTCTGTTTGTCTGTCTGTCGAGCAAGGCCCTGCATCTGGAGATTGCCAATGATCTTTCGGCTGAATCTTTTATCGCTGCCTTACGTCGCTTCGTTGCTCGCCGGGGCCGGTGCTCCCTGATAATGAGCGATTGTGGGACCAACTTTGTCGGTGCAAGAAATCAGCTAGCGGGGCTGATGAAGGCTGCCGCTACATCACAGACCATTGAATTTTTGACGGTTCCGCCCTCTTCCCCCCACTTTGGTGGAGTCTGGGAGGCCGGGGTACGCTCAGTTAAGGGACACCTTGCCAAGGTAGTGGGAAGTCATCTGCTAACGTTAGAAGAGTTCCATACCGTCCTCGTGCAGATAGAGGCAGTACTGAACTCACGTCCTTTGTGTGCAGTCAGTAATGATCCAAATGATTTTTCTGTCCTGACGCCAGGCCATTTTTTAACGCTTTCTCCTTTAACGTCTGTCCCGGACGATAATAATGAGACCACAAAGATTTCATTACTGAATCGTTGGCAATTGTTACAGCGCTTACATGCTGATTTTTGGAAGCGTTGGCACCGTGACTATTTACATACTTTAAATCAGAGAAACAAATGGACAGACAATTCTCGGGCGGTGAGAGTTGGTGATTTAGTCATCATTAAGGACGACAACCTTCGACCGTTGTTGTGGTCGGTGGCACGCGTCGTCAACGTGCATCCAGGTCAGGATGGGATAGTACGGGTGGTAACAGTTCGTACCGCAGATGCTGAATCGCGTAATAGAGAATTTAAACGACCCGTCGTCAAGCTCTGCGTACTTCCTATTAGCAATAACTAATACTTCAAAAACACACTGTCTTTATACGTTTACGCTACTTTAGTTTGTTCTTTTGCCACTAGGGTTCATTTTACAGCTTTTAAATTCTGTCTCGTTGTTTTACTTATTACTGCTATTAATTTAATTCATATGCATGTTATCTATAATGAAACTCTTGTAACAAGAATGCTATTCGGCCGTCTGTCACTGTGCCACTTTAGGCGATTCTTTTTTTTAATTCCTATCATTTCTGGAAATTGAGATTTCGCAGCAGGGGGGAGTATGTTTAGGATTTAGTAACCAGGCTTTTGTCGGGAGCTTAGAGTAATCCATCACTGAAGGCTCCTTCAATGCCAAGCGAATCTCGCCCTTTAAGAATAGCTCCGTCCCGAACACTCGCGGACCAGTAGGCAAATGGCTATCGTCGCGCGCGCATCCCTTACCGCCGCAGAGACTCACCACGGTGCTTTCGTGGCTACTTTCACTACTATCTAGTCTATCTACGTGCTTTACGTTACCCTGTGCTGAACCCAGATCTGCAGGCTACTAAGACCTAGGCATAGCAGAAGGAGAACGGAGCTGAGCTTTCATCCTAACACGAGCAGCTGCCATTGAGGTTCACAAGGTGAGTGGGTTGCTCATTTCTATCGGTAATCGCCTTGGTTACTCTCTCCGGGGAATTCATGCGTTCCAACCCCCCTTTCGCTGTGCTATCGAAGAATACTTAACAACCACAATACCGGAATTTCGGGACTTCAATATTAATACCTATCGAAAATGTATATACACGATGATTCTTAATCCGTGATCAGGAGTCGAAAAATATTGATAAACAGCCAAAACGGATTTCAATGGATGAATTGCATGCAATTAAATCACTGTTTAGTTACTTCAATTTAATGATAATGTAAACACTAATATCCACTGAATGTTTGATCACCCTACATTTCTTGAAGTTAAGTAGATACGTCAAACACACATACGTCAAATTTTTGCAAAATACCGTTCGGGTGACGATGATTTTGAATTATAAAGTGATTCCTTATTCAGGTTTATTCAGAAAAAGAAAGAACGTCTGTATTAGGTAACTTCGAGTTAATCGTGTTTGGTATCAATTACAGAATTAGAAAAATTGACTCGTTTTACGAAGCTACAATACAAGTAACGAATTACAAGCGGAAGTCTCTTTTCAATACCTTTTGATAGAAAGAGACTTCCGCTTGTAATATGTAACTTGTCTTGATCACGAATTAAGAATCATCGTGTGTATTCCTCGTTTAATAGTATAATAGGATAAGATAGGATAATAATTTGTTATTTTACGTATTCGCAAATTTTGGTTCGTCTACTTCGTCTGCATTACTTGAATTTACATTATTGGAAGTTTTGCAGCTTTTTTAGTTTGTTCGTCAAAAAGTACAGTCGCCATCAGATATATTTGAGTGCTCAAAAATATCTGAACACGTCTCTTATGCCTCGAAAGTAAAATAAAAAAACTCATCTCCAGAAGCAAAACCAACCTTCTTACTTAAAAAAAAGTATTGAGCTGTTTGCGAACACTGCTTTTATCTGTTCAGGGAGCGATGGTGTATTTGGAAACTGTCTGTACAATAGAATCAGCGCGTATGTGATACGGCATGTGAAACCCAAATACACCTTCCCTCCGTGAACCTGTTGTAGTAAGAGTAAATGAATAACATTTCTTTTTTACATTTATTTAATAAACCAAAAGTTTAAGAAAGTTTTATGTCAACTAACGTTTTTGTAATGGGTTAACAACCCGAAAAACTACGTTTTTGTGAAAAAAAAATAAACTTACCAGTAAAAAAGACGAGGTATTTATTATTACCTAAATTCCCTATTAACGAGCACGGTGTTCTACGTTCATTCATAAAAGTTGTCCGTTTTAGCGGAAGCCTATTTTACCTTCGAAAATTTCAAATTATGCTCCTACCACTATCATCATTAGAGCGTAAAAGTGATTATTCTTCGGTAGAAAAAGAATGGAGCACAGACATTACAAATAAAATTATTCAAATAAATGTAAATACTTAACTTGATTATGCGTTCCTTTTTTTTACAATTGCATGAAGTTATTATATTTTTTATTAAAAACCAGTTTCCGCCTCCATGGACCCGGGATAAAAACTATCCTTTATTTTAATCTCGGCTTCTCTTAAGGCCCAGCATACTATACAAAATGGCATTGGAATTGTGTTGTGTCGGAAATAGAGTTGACATTCGTTTGTTTTAAAAATTGCCCGAAACAAAACAAATTCAGCTCTATTTCAGTTGAATCGGTATAATTTATGGGCCTTAGGAGGTTAAACTATCATCGTGCAAAATTTCATCTAAATCGGTTGAGCCGTGATCGAGTTACAAACATTCAAACATCTATATATAGAAACATCCAAAATTTTGCATTAATAATATTAGTAGGTTTAAAAAGTAATTCGATATTGGTCCTTTTCAGTTCCGGTATTAGACTAGTGGAAAAATCGGTCCGGGATTCCGGTATTTCGGGATTCCAAGATGGCTGTTTGTATTCCCTATATGAACGTTAAAAAAAATAATTACGTATTTAATTTTTTTCACATCAGTTTTCTCCGGGCCATTTCCATAGTTAGCTGCACCTTTATATTTTACTACCATAAAACTACGGTTACGGTTAATTTTTCCGGTACCGTAAACGGTTTCATAAAAGATGTAAAGGTGCGAATTCGACCCGCATAAGAACAAAAAAAACTGTATCGAAATAATACCTGTTTGGAACCGGTATTATAAGGTATCACTAGGCATTAATAAATACCGGTAACCAATATTTCTAACGCGGCGGGGGCACCGTTGTGTTGTCGCGACGCGGCTAAACCTTACAATATAACAGTGCCGTACCCAATTAATGGAATACCGGTCTCGTATCTGCCTAGCCACCGGTCGTAACTGACATCAGTCCCTGCACCGAAGAATGCCTACGAGTATATAATTCTACCCTCACAACATTTTATAAAGAAGACTACTTGTGACTTAGGCCGGTTCCCAATTATCAATCCACTGATAGTTTTCCTTACCGACATTTGACACATTTTAATAATCTGTCAAAATGCTTGTAAGGAAAACTATCCGTGGACTGATTATTGGGAACAGGCATTAGTTAATTGACATGTCCGGTAATCTAATCTCCGGTAGTTGAACACTTGAACAGTCGATTCATATATAGGTTGCAGTAGTTAGTTATTTTACTGTCAACTGTGTAGTCGACTAAAGCGAACGTTTTAAATTTAACAAGTTCACTCCAAATGCACAATTGAAAGAAAGAAAGAAAGAAAACATTTATTTGTCTGTTATATTTAATGCTACATTAATTAACATTCACTCAATCGAAACTAATCAATCCAAGTTGCAAATTCATTTGATCAAATCCTATATATGTATACGGCCGGTGGCACAGATTACTTTTCCATATTGTATCTTACTCCTTTCTAATAAGACGCAAAATGTATGCATAATTATCGTTGCGTGGACTTTAGGTTATTGTTCATGGCAATCTCAATAAATAATCACGAATAAAGGCAAACCATTGAACTTCATACATTGTTCTTTGAAATTCGTTCTATCAATAAACAAATGACATAGCTCTTACGTCATTACCAAAATGAGTAGCGTAGCAATATAAAATGAATGCCGTCTCTTTCACCAGAAAAAAACGGGATTGTACGATGGTGTCGCCGTCTGGTGAATATAATTACTACTATTGACCCCGCTGTCTAACTAATTTTGATTTGATATCAAAGACATCTAGTGAAGGTTTTGGGCCACGTGCTGTCATGTGACGCGGCCATGTCATTTACACGGACAGTGTCTAACTCACGCACACATACAAGGCTCGGAGTAAAATTTTATGAATTTCAAATGGCTATATTTTGAATATTACTGGTTTGTACGTGTATTTATTCAAACTGCGGGAGAAAAGGGTCATATATTATCTAAATATTACAATTTCAAGTTCCTGACATCGATAGATTAGACGTCTAGTCCGAACGAAAATTGTATGGAATTCGTCAGTGACGTTGCACCTTAATGTCAAAAATACAGACTGTGGATGATGATATTCTTAAAATATGAAATGAAACATATATCAAAAATGTTGAATAGAATGTCATTTGTCAGTTATTATTTATAGTAAAACATTAAGTTATTATTATTATATTAAGAAGTACAAAGAATTTATACATATTATTGTATTATAATTTGTCATTAAAAAACTCGCTTACAATATAGTATGACTTAACTAATAACAATTGTTTAATTTTATTTATATATATGTTATCATTTTCTTTTTCTTTCATACAGTTCGGGAGTTTATTGTATATTTTAATGGTCATTACATTGATATGTATCAAGTAGAAAGTGGTAAAAATGTGAAACTTTGTAGCCCGACCAGGAAAATAAAAATCTTCGCCATATTGCGGAAAATTATTGCAACTAATATCTTTAACTGGCAACAGTGACTTTGAAGATTTCATACATGCCATCTATCAATTGCTGTCAAAGTCAGGTGTCGTTGCTAAGTGTTGTACTGCGCTAAAATGCCGAAAACTATTAAATGAGATTTAAGAAAAGTGATTTACAATATAGCCCAAGCATTTTATTTACAATAGAATGGAAAAAAATGAAATTTGGAAATAATCCATAACAGCAGCTTTTTTGTGTGTATCTGATATATTATCATTTTAGTAATTACGTATACTCAAAATCCACCAAAATATTAGTCATCAAAAAATCGATATTTAAAAAAATCCTGAAAAAAGACGAAAAATATGAACAGATATTTTAATTTTTGTTTTGGTTAATTTACAGGAACTCTTCAAGAATAATAAATAAATCACACAAAAACATAATGGATGTCATTTATTTATATATATTAACTTCCCGATGGAAATTTTGGTGGATTCTTGGATTAAGGCATCTTAGAATAACATTTGAAAATTAAACAAACAAAAAAACGCTGTTATAAATTAATGTTTTAAAAAAACGTAAGTTTCCTGGGGTAATATGGCGAAGTATTTGTCGGAGAGAAAGTCTGAAGGATTACTCTTTTCCTCTAAATAACATCACCGAACTTGTTGTCAACATGACTGGTAGGAACATAATATAGTTTTTTTTTAGTGTTGCTATAACTATTGCTAATTTAGTGCCCCGAAAGCATGTTTTTTATTTTCCTGGTCAGGTTATAAGGTGTGTGGTCTGATGTTTCATGACAGTGAATGGAGGTTTCAAGTTATTACATTTTAAAATGTCACACTAAAACCAAAGAGCGGACCCATTTCTCTGTCAAAATGAAGATATCAGTTGTTGAAGTTTAAACCAATTTCCGTGGCTAAATAATAAATTACTAATTTATTTTTTTAAATCTAGATATGACAGCTAAAATGGAAATGAATTCACAATCCATTCCAATTTTAGCTGAGTTTGTTTTTATTTTGAAAACAAGCGAACGCGATTCATTAAAAAATAAACAAATGAATAAACCATGAAACAAAAATCTGCGGCACAGATTATATAATAGTTCTATCTGCGGCACACCTACACGTCGGCTCAGTAAATTTCGCACGTCAGTTCGAAACGTATTCCGTAAAGGAATTATTTATAAACAAGCTCAGTAATAACGCGGTACGCAACCGATTCAGTCAGCGATATGTCAGGCCGCGTTACGTTACAGCCACGCCACGCCACAAAATAAGCTATCCATAATGCATGACGGTAGAGGAGCCTGCTTTACAAGGTAGCAGTAAAAGAGATGTTTACTTGAGGTTTTTGACCGACCTCCAAGAAGGAGGTTCTCAATTTGTCAATCTTTTATTTTTAGGGTTCCGTAGGCGACTAGGAACCCTTATAGTGTCGCCATGTCTGTCCGTCCGTCCGCGTATAATCTCAGTAACCGTTAGTACTAGAAAGCTGAATTTTAGTACTAATATGTATATCAATCACGCCGACAAAGTGGTAAAATAAA
Source organism: Epinotia demarniana (assembly GCA_945867215.1). Lineage (NCBI taxonomy): Eukaryota > Metazoa > Arthropoda > Insecta > Lepidoptera > Tortricidae > Epinotia > Epinotia demarniana. The sequence goes on along the minus strand of OX244261.1, from coordinate 36,904,412 downwards.
AAGTGGAAAAAAATGTTTTATTAGGGTACCTCCCCTAAACGTAAAGTGGGGCGTGACTTTTTTTCATTTCAACCCTAACGTGTGATATATTGTTGGATAGGTATTTAAAAATGAATAGGGGTTTAGTTAAATATTTATTTGATAATGTTAATATTTTCAGAGATAATCGCACCAGAAGTAAAAAAATGTGTCCCCCACTCTAACTTTTGAACCATAAGTTTAAAAAATATGAAAAAAATCTTAAAAGTAGAACTTTACTACTACTACTACTAAAACTTTCTAGAAAAGTATTTTGAACTTGATAGATTGAATAGTTTTTGAAAAAAATTACAAAATAATTTCCCAACTAAGTTTGTAATTTAACCGTATAAGCAGGTGTTTAATGTACCTGTAATTTCTACAAATTCACAGTGAAATGCGCACGCAATAAAGAATTATACCATAAAAATCATCTTGCATACTTTAAGCTCACGCACAATAGTTTACTTAATTTGCCGATAGATGTCGCTGTACGCGGAACGCTCATATCGTACATGGCGGTGTTAAGATTTTTCCTGATTTAATGGGGTCGGAGCAAGTGTGCCCATACATTAGGTCGAAAATTTGTCGTGCTCGAATTGTCTTAGTTGTCTTTGGTCGTTCGTTGTCTAATAATAAAATTGTTCGCTAAGTATTGCTTGTAGGGTTTTAGGGTTCTGTACTTAATATTAATATGTCAACGCTTAAGTGGGGACACTTACTGTGACGGACGGAAAACTACGGAACCCTACACTGAGCGTGGCCCGACACGCTCTTGGCCGGTTTTTTGTGTATTTTCCCGATTACTCGAATACGCTTGGAGCGATTTGTTTTTTCTTGTTTGAATGGGAATCGATCCCATGGCTCCCACCTCCAGCTCCTATCCCGTCTGTAGTTTCCATACTGACCCAGTGCGGGTTGAGCGCATAACAAAACAATAGGTACCTCAATATTCAAAACGGCAATAACCATAACTTTGCATACACCCAACAAATCAAGATTAGCAGGGTGTATGCGACTCCGATACGTCGCACCATTTGTAGATTCAGCCTTATCACCGAAACAGCTACATCGTTTACTTCCTTACAAACGGATCCCCGTTGGTCGATCAGTCACCCTTATTTATGGGTCCACCATGCCCGCACCCGCGGAGCTATTCACAACTGGTCACAATTCACCTCACCGCTCAGTCCACTCACCCCCAGCACGGCTATCATAGACTTTCTGTTTTTTTAGCGTTCTAATTAGAGTCTATCTCGCCGCGACACAGCTCGCGGGATATCCTGTGACCCTATGAAATTGTCGGCGTCAATATACAGCACTGTAGTAGTGTTGTATATTGACGCAGAATGTCATAGTACTGTTTACATCGCTTAATAACACTACAACTTAGAAAAGTCGAAAAACCCGCGACATTTTCATTTCGAAGTCCAATATCTCAAAAACGGCTGAACAGCTTTTCATAAAACATGGTCAAGAACACTCGGGATTAAATTATCTAGGTACGACACACAAAAAATCGGTCCATCCGTTAGGGAGCTACGATACCACCGACAGATACACAGACAGATACGTTAAACTTATAACACCCCTCTTTTTGCGTCGGGGGTTAAAAAGGGGAGTAGTAATGCAAAATGTTGGTTTTTGAAGCGCTATGGCTTCTAAATAAGGCCACATTCAAATCTGAAATTTATATTATTATCAATCGGAACCTCATAATATTTTTAGTAAGATACTGCTTATGCCAAAACAATTCTTGACTTTCAACTTATATGTTACGGCTTCTAAACTACAAGTGATAGCATATTCGCAGTTCTTTATGATAAAGTTTGATAATTAATTTAGAGTAAATATATAATATAATATAAATGTAAGTCCACATTGACCAAATTTCGATAAAATTATCTAGGTTTTGTTATGCCCTAAGACCAATATTGATAAATATACCAACTTGAAAACTGCTGTATGTGCTTATCATGCTTTTGCCCGATCATGGCTGCAATATGGAATAATGTTGTGGGGCAATAGTATAGGTGCCAAAGATCTATTTTTACTACAGAAAAGATGCGTACGAGTTCTCAGCAACATAAGAAATGAAGAGAGTTGCAGACCACACTTCTGTAGATTCAAAATACTTACCCTCACATCTTTGTTTTTATTAGAAACGTGTAAATTTGTTCATAAATATCCTAAGCTGTATCCTGAACCTGAAAACTTCAAGTCTCATGCACACAACTTACGTCATCGCAATAAAATAGTTCAAGCCATTCCCGCCAATCTAACATCGTTCAATAAAGGCCCTTACGCAATGTCCATTAGAATATACACTAAAATCCCGCAGCTTATAAGAAACGAAGTTACTTATAGCACCTTTGTTAATAAACTTAAAACTTACCTTTAACTGAATGCCCATACTCTCTGCAAGAGTTCATGGGTCATTAAGTTTTGGGTCATTTGTACAAATTACAAATAAGTGTATGTCTATGTGAATATTTTATCTAATGTGAAGATTTGATAAAAATATAACATGTTGATTTCATGTATATGTAACCTATGTTTAGGTTATTTTAGTAGGTAAGTATGTTGCTACACCCTAGTAGGGTCCATGTCTGTACTGGTTAGACTTAAGAACATCCTGTAAATACCATGGTTGCAGCGAATAAATGAAATGAAATTTGCAAGTTGGTCCGTGCGCGGGCGAAGAACCTAGCTTGGCCCTATGGACACATTAGCGAGCGAACGCGACAGCTTTTTGCGGATTACAGGAGCCTTAACCGGAGGTCTGTCTGAGTGAATATCTACCAGGGCACTGCTTTCATTTATTTGACCCTACCAAGCATGCGAGGAGCACGGCTATCAGACGACGGCGCGCGAGCTCTCTCGATTTTTATCGGACTACCCGTCACTTTTTTTATTAGAACACTTAGAACAAGAGGTGTAGTGCGAGAAAAATCGAGAGTAATAATGTCGCGGCCGTCCCATGATAGACATGCTGGTGAATATTCGCCCTTTCACTAGTACGCCCCAGAAGCGAGTAGAGGTGACGTTACGAATAACAGCCGGTGATTATGCGGAATACCCGACAATCGCAAATGGAAAAGGAACGGAATGGCAATCTATTTGAGCTTATTGCTTGTCCGGATCCCATTCACTTAACACGGGCCCCCTTTCTCACTCTTTCGATGCGTGGAACCGTTTTTTTAATCTCCATTAAGGCGAACTATGTGTGCTTAGGCGTAAGCGATGGTTTTTGCGATTGAAAGGTTGGTTGGGGACATCTGCGCCTGTCTAATGATGTCATGTCATCAATCAGGACACAAATACCTTCTAATATTAGTGGTACCTGCAGAATAACATTTAGAACATTTAGAGAAACTTAGCAGTGATTATCCAACTAACTAACATTAAAGATGGTTTAATACGTATATATTAAATCATTCTTCAGTACTATATTTTAGCACTAAGTATATAAACTCCACTCTATATTCTATAGTATTCTGTAACTGTAAAGGCAACGTTTAAATTAAATTGCACCTGAGATGCTGTAAGTATATTGACACTAAGTGAATTTTTAGGGTTCCGTAGCCAAATGGCAAAAAACGGAACCATTAGATTCGCCATGGCTGTCCGTCTGTCTGTCTGTCCGTCCGTATGTCACAGGCATTTTACTCGATAACTATAGGGTGTATTTGAATAAAATTTTGAGGACAGGTGTATTTTGTTAACTGCTACATAGTTACGTAATGAAATTACTAAAACAATTTTTTTTAGGGGTGCACTCCATACATAAAACTGAAAGTCATTTTTTTTTCATTGCATGCCCACATGTTGCACATCAATCGGTAGGCATTTCAAAATAAACAATAGGTTTCTAACTCAGCAATTTTGATTATGTGAATAGAGTCGGAGATAATCGCCCCGAAAGTCACTAAAATTGTGTCCCCCCAATATATATATAATATATTAAAAAAACCGGCCAAGTACGAGTCAGACTCGCGCACCGAGGGTTCCGTACTACAAACCTATAACAAGCAAAAGTTGTTGTATGTTTATTACTAAATGATAAATGAAAATGGAATCCGTAACATTACAATGTGGAAAGCTGAGGGAGCATAAATTTAAACAGGGTCACTTTATCAATTTATTAATCATCTTTTAGGCCTTGATTTATTCCTTGCGAGTAGTTGCGAACGCCAAAATAAGCGGATTACTTATATTGCTGTTTCTTTTTATTGCGTAGATATAAAACTGAGTTCACGGGAAAGTACCTTTAGGTTTTGATACCCTTACGTATACCTACGCTGGCCCAGTGCGGGTTGGAGACTTCACATACACCTTTTTCAGTTTTAAATAATGCGACTTATATTGCTATTTCTTATGATTGCGTGGACTTGTAAAACTTTCGTTTTGCTACAGCTGAAAGGTATTATAGACATGAGTATTTGATATGAATTTCAATTTAATACCTCTAGACGTGTTCACGAGGAAAAACGTAGTAAGTTTAAAATTTCAAAAAATGTTTTTTGTATGATTTTACTAAAAACGTCTACTTTTCGTAATTTTTCCTTTGTCTGTGATATATGGAGTTTCCTCGTGCCAAGTTTCAAGTTTCTGTGTAAACGGGAAGTACCCTTTAGGTTTTGAGTTTCTTGCGGGTACTCCGTTTCAAACTATACGACTTAAATTTCTATTTCTTTTGATTGCGTTGACATACAAGTTTGGTTTTGCTACATCTGAAAGGTCCTATAGCCCTGAGTATTTGACATGAATTTCAATTTAATACCTCTACGCATTTACGAGGAAAAAGGTAGTAAGTTTAAAATTTCAAAAAATGATTTTTGTATGATTTTAATGCAAATGTCTTCTTTTCGTAATTTTTCCTTTGTCTGTGCTATATGAAGTTTCTTCGTGCCAAGTTTCAAGTTTCTGAGTTAACGGGAAGTACCCTTTAGGTTTTGAGTTTGTTGTGAGTACTCAGTTTCAAAATATGCGCCTTAAATTGCAATTTCTTTTGATTGCGTTGACATAAAAGTTTGGTTTTGCTACATCTGAAAGGTCCTATAGCTCTGAGTATTTGACATGAATTTCAATTCAACACCTCCACACGTTTACGAGGAAAAAGGTGTTAAGTTTAAAATTTAAAAAAGCATTTTTTTGTATGATTTTACTAAAAATGTCTACATTTCGTAATTTTTCCTTTGTCTGTGATATATGACGTTGCTTCATGCCAAATTTCAAGTTTCTGAGTTCACGGGAAGTACCCCGTAGGTTTTGCGAGTGTCGAAAAACTCAAAAATTTGCAGCATAAACGATTGTATCTTTTGATTGCGTTGGCTTTTAAGTTTGATTTTTTCACAGCTTCAAGGGACAATAGTCTTGAGTATTTTATATAAATTTCAGCTTGATACCTCCACTCGTTCCTGAGAAAAAGGGTCTTGACAGACAGACAGACAGACAGACGGACAACAAAGTGATCCTATAAGGGTTCCGTTTTTTCCTTTTGAGGTACGGAACCCTAAAAAACATGCAAATAGGGCTTATTAAATTCTATCAACGAAAATTGTTTTGAACAAGATCGGTTCAAAGGTTTTCGAGATATTTCTAAATAACTCCCTTCCTTAAAGAACGTAAGTACGACGTAAGTGCCATGAAATTTTAGTAATGATACGACCTTTTTAATAGGCATGGAACACTTGTTGTGCGTGGTCCGACACGCATTTGGCCGCTTTTATTCATTTCTTGTATAATTTGATTCATTGCGCTATTAACCACGACTGTCGAAGACGGAACAACCGACATACTATTTATTATTTTTATTTATTTATTTGTCTCAGGAAACGAGGCCTATATTTACAAATACCTTACAGACTAACGTACATATCAATATTATCAATATACGAAACTTGTAACTAGCACAATAACACGCTACTACGGCGAAGCGCGGCGCATGTTCTGGGGTGACAAATAACCGGCCTCGAAATCGCCGGAAAAGTACACCCTTCCTTCGGTCAGAACTCCACTAACTAGGTACATCTATAGGTTACTTCTGCATTATTACTTGCAGTTTTATACGGTCAGTTATTTCTGCTATCGTTTTATTTTGCGCGGACGGGACGCATGCATTATTGCATTTGTTCCACCCCGCTTTCGCGTAGCACGATATTTGCTCTTGAAACTGCTAACGCAGCTGAACTTTATGACTTTTAAAGGGTTTGTGGATTAATATGTTTTTTTAGGACAGACTATCCAGTTAGGTAGGTCCAACTTCGAGAAAGAGGTCAAACGTCGAATCCGACTCGGCTTGGCAGCGTTAGGGAAGCTACGGCACATCTTTTCGTCCAATATTCCGCAGAGTCTCAAGACGAGGGTCTTTGACCAGTGTGTTGCCAGTCATGACATATGGCACTGAAACGTGGTCGCTTACTATGGGCCTCATAAGAAGGCTCAAAGTTACCCCAAGGGCAATGGAGAGGGCCATGTCGGAAGTTTCTCTGCGTGATCGCATCAGAAATGAGGCTATCCGCAGCAGAACCAAGGTAACCGATATAGCCCTCCGAATCGCTAAACTTAAGTGGCAGTGGGCGGGGCACATAGCACGTAGAATCGATGGCCGCTGGGGCGGAAAGGTTTTCGAGTGGCAACCACGTACCGGACGGCGTGGGTAGGCCCTCCACAAGGTGGACTGATGACCTGGTAAAGGTTGCGGGAGTCCGCTGGATGCGGGTGGCGCAGGACCGGTCACTTTGGCACTCTTTGGGGAAGGCCTATTTCCAGCAGTGGACGTCTTTCAGCCGATATGATGATGATGATGTTTTTTTGACATTACGATGGTGGTAAACGAGCATACTGCCGATGGTAATCTCTTTCGGCCACTTTCGAAACCAGTAGAGAAAACTGATTTATTCTTCTTTGGGATAATTTTATGCAGCAATTACTAAAAAAAATTATTGCGGAAACCCAGCCCGCGTACACCTATAACCTATAACCTATACTAAAAAAAATAGTACTGAATGATATGAAACAAAAAAAAACACGTATTTTATGAAGAATGAAGAAAAATAATTCTGTTTTCTAAACTGGTTTCCAATGCAGAATATAGAATCTTCTTTTGAAATTCATTCATGGATATAATATATATGCATTAAAACTATTCATATCTCGCTGTGGCTACCCTTACAAACGCAAAATTCATCCAATTGGGAATACGCGCTATAATAGGTTTTGCAATCAATTGCCATGGACAATTTTGTTAAGGACGATCGACTTGTTGCGTTTGTAAGGGAGGCCACAGCGGGATGAAAGTTCATGGAAGAGGGATGGCATTTGTGCATATCATTTATCACATCATACAAGCCTCGAAAAACAAATGCACATCCGATTTCAATTATTTTAAGTGCATGTTTCCTAAGTTCTCGTCCACCACCATTTTTTTCCGGCTTCCAACTCTGACGGATCGATAACCGCCCGGCCGGAAAGGATGGCATTTTTTTCCAGGGTCTGTATGTGATGAAGAACAAGCATGCCAATTTTCAAGTGGTTGCCTAACATTTTTTTTATTTATTTTTTCTTCGCTCGCCTATGGGGCTCCGGTCACACTAGCAGGGATGGCATAAAAGTTTAAAATAAAAGCTTAAATTTCAACTTTCCATACGGTTGTAGGTACAAAGGTATAGTGCGAGAAAAATCGAGAGCTCGCGCGCCGTCTTATGATAGCCGTGCTGGGCAAGTTGCAAAATAAAACAAGAGGTTTTTACCATGATTTAATTAAATATATAAATAACTAAAATGGTTAAAATTACACATGTCAAAAGCACTATGTAAAATAACAAAACAATAATGCTTGCAACATACTGGCCCGGCCTGCGGTGGCGGTCATTAGTGAATTTGACGGCTAATGACAAGTTTACTATTGACCGCCGCGGCGCCAGTCCATGAGAGGCCTAACGCGGCAAAGCATACTGAGTTGTAACTAGATGCGTAGTTTTTGAAAACAAACTCGATTTTATTCAATTATTATTTGGTGAGAAAGTTTGAATAAGAGGTTAGAGAACTGTCTTTAAAAGCTACTCTACAATTTGACTATCAAAATTATTTAAAGGAACCATCGTCTGACTTTGTTTCGGGTCGTGCACACACTTATTGTTGAACTTTTTGCATTTATTTTATGAACGATGTTTGGGGTTTTACGTATAGCAAAAACGGCAAAAATGGATTCTTAACAATTTCGCAATGTCCATCTGACTGTCTATAAGTCTGTCTGTCAAAAAGTACTAAGTGTCAACCACACTAATATTACAAATGAGCAAGTGTGTATGTCTGTCTGTATGTTACCTTTTCGCGCTTGAACCGCTAAACCGATTAACATGAAATTTGCTATGTAGATAATTTGAATCCCGGGAAGGACATAGAATAGTAAGGGGGTGTAAAGAGGGGTGAAAATTGAGCGAGCGATATAAACGAGTTCCACGCTGACGAAGTCGCTGGCAGTAAGTAGCAAGTTTGGAGTAAAGGTGGTTTTGTAAGCCAGTCATAGTTAAAAGCCAGCCAATTATAGTTATAAGCCAGTCAATTTTTTTCTCTTTACGGCGCCACTGAGGCTGGTTTTTTGAAGTGTTATGATACGAAATGTTAAGATTGTTTCGTTTTAATAAACAAGCATATTCCCTTCCTGGTGGTAACAGGACATGGTAGCCTCTAGACGCTTGCGGCTCCAAAGGAAAAGGAAATACAAGTGCGTTCTCGACCCTTTATTGATTTGAAGATTCGTCGTGTCTACAACAAGAGACAAATGCAAATGTCTCCTGAATCAAAAGAAATTCAAAATTAGTAAAAACACTCCGAGCCAGTTGTAATTAACATTAAATTAAAGCAGCTTGCGGGAGCGAACTTATACAACTATTTATCTAATTATCCATTAGCGATAACAGATTCAAAAAGATAGCTATTATAGACGTGTAAAGCATGTAAGCTCCCAAAACGTAGTCATACACGCTCAGTTCAATAGTTTTGCCTCCTAAAACCATCTGCAGCTCCATTATGAGAACCTGAAACAAATGAACATGACTTAATAGTACATTTTACAACTAGTGTGAAAAGAATGTCTTTTTACCACTAGTACCGAGGTATCTTGCCACGAGCTGAAAGCGAGTGGCAAGACTCGGTACGAGTGGTAAAAGACATTTCACACGTGTTGTAAACGACGTTTTTTAATACAATTGCGAAAAATAATAAATTAATATATCATTGCGATAAAATATGCTTGCCTACTGCCCGCTAGCGCGGTCAAACAGGTCGCGCCCCGCCAGCAACCCGCCGCGCACAGGCCGCGCACCCGCGACGGTCGCGCCGCGCGACACCCACTTACTGCGTTTCGAAACTATAGTTTGGAACTAAAAAGTAAAAAGCACTAGTTCGAGAAATTGAGCTTCTCGTACGCTACGCAGCCACAAAAAGTACCACTTTTTGAGCAACTGTATTAAAAAGTATTATAAGGTAGACCGCTTAACTCCGTCCTGGCCTGCGCGGCGCGCAGGAGCGCAGGTAGGACGATATTAGCGAGGCGCGGGTGGGTGAGGGCGGTGTGCACCGTGAGCAATAGAGCTCTGAGCCACATCCCAAATGTGATTTAATTTTCAACATACTCTTTTATGTCGGGGTTTGAAAAAGGTTCGCAGTTTACAGTGCATTGCTATTTTTCTGATTCAAGCAGACAAATTAAGATTTTTTCATTACTTTCCGAAGAACATTTCCCATACTACTCACCACCGGACAATAGGGGTGATAGACACCAAATAAATAAACAATAATGTTTCTACCACGACGGTGGCAAATAAGCATTATGGTCTGCCTGATGGTAAGCAGATACTTTCCCCTATAGACGCTTACGATTCCAGAAGAATCATAAATTGCGTTAGCGACCCTTTATTGATTTAAGGATTAGTTGTGTTGATAGCTAGAGATGAACGCGGGTCTCCACACACCATCCCGCTCCGCTCCTCAGGAACTCTAGCGACCTTAATCACCACAGACCCCGTATCATGGTCGGCCTTATCACGCGACAAGTGACAAGATAGGAACGTCGTCCCGTTCTATCGAACGGTGTCAGCCAGTGACGGACGCTCTATCCTGTCACTTATCGTGTGATAAGACAGACCATGATACGGGGTCAGGAACACATTACCACACACCTACAGCTTGGTGGGTCGATTTTATGAAATAATTATTCAAAATATTGGGTTTGTTTAAATAAAAAAGTATAAAAAATATATATGTCGCATCCTGGTCATGAGTACGGAAGTTTTCTTGAGTCCGTACTAATGACTCGTCTGAAGCAGCAGCGGAACGCAAGCGCCATCTGTGGCGCTGTACGGAGTCTAGGAGTGGTAGCGTGGACCTGGAGGTCGGGCATTCTATGTCTGACCGTGGCAAAGTGCGCTAGTCTCTTGGGAACTGTATCGCGTTTCGTTCATAACGTTGATTATTCTGTTGTGTACCTAATTGTAATTACTTGAAGAGTAAATCGAATATTGAGTTGAGTTCTTGAGTTTAATTTCTACATTACAACTACTTATGTCCGATCATGAGTTCAAACCATCCTTGATCTTACATCAGAAGCGGGATGTAATCAGCGCCCACAGGACGTGAATAAGGACGTGCACATGTGTAAAATGCTCATTAGCAGCAAAAAAAAAATGGATTTATTGGAGGCAATCACACCATCACCTGAGTGACATGGATCGATTTCTGATACGACCGAAAGAAAATGAATTGCGCACAGGCCGCAGCAAGAATGATGACTTCGTTAATCGTTTATGTCGAGATGGTCTGTGCTGGTTACTGAACAACTACGTTGCCCAATTTGAACCACGTGCTCATAAATCCGTGTAGTTTATGGGGTACATCTAGTTCTCCTGACAGCGCACTCCTCGTCCAGTAGGCGTGGACCATTGCAGACTAGAGATCGGGCAGCATATCGGCGGTTCTCGGACTTCGGACTATCAAAGGACTACTGAAGCTAGCTACGGAAAAATAAAAGGACAGACTTCGTTTCAATTGATTTTTATGCAAAATAAGAGCCAACAAACGATACTTAGTGTTTCAATCATTATTAATGAGAAGCTTAATTGTTTTTTTTATGTTGTAGACCATGGCATTAGTTGCTATTGAATTCAAGGCAAATTATAAACTACCTTAAATACTCGAACAATATCTTTACGTAGACGTCATCTGGTCTGTATTATAAAACTGATACCATACATGTTGCCTTTTACAGAATTCAGTGTGGTACTTCGTTGCAGTGGAGATTTCGTGCTTTTCGTGGTTAACATCAGCGAGCGGGCTGGCGGCTTGGCAGTGGGTGACGAAATAACAGAAGACCCTCTTCCCGTGCTTCGTAGAAACGCACCATGGCGTACAGTCTATCCGGTGAGCAGTTCACATTTCATTGGGATTATTGAGCAGAGTGCTCACGTGCTATCTATTTAGTTAAAGTTAAAGGGTAGTAGCCTAGTTAGGTAATACCTATTTGGTTAAAATAGTTGACAGAGGAAATTTAACATGCGATTTAAAGTTTTAATAATCACTAGTGTAGTTTTGGGTGTCTTTGGCTCAGAATGCATACACCTTCAATGTCATTCGTAGACGAAGCGTAAAATACCGGGCATAGATTTCTTGTTGCTGTGCGGCCACGATTGTGAGTGGCGTGCATTTGGTTTGAAGGTGTAAGTGGTGGCCGAAATCGCTGGATAGAAGCGAGGCGATACAATATCGCTCGATAGAAGCAATTTAATGTTTTGTGATATGGATACCGGATGGAGGTAGTCCACAAGTTATTGATAGTTGTAAGAAGTTGGATTCGCGATTCCAAGTTATTAATACTGTTTTAAGTTATGCGAACGCTGGAGTTTAATTTGAAATTCAATTGACTGTTATACTTTGAGAGCACTAAACTCTAAACGCACCTACAAGTACGCTCATGACAGGTTAAGAAGGATGCCAGGGGGACGGGTACCCAATGCAGTCAGTGATTCAGAACAATCTGAATGAACAGTTAGATAAATTTTTCTCTTATCTTACTTATGGTAGGTATGTCCTCTGGAGTCTCCTTTTCTGTTTGAGATCACAGGGATGACCTCATACGTAAGGTAAGCACAGGGATGGTTGTAGATTAAGTAACCACAGGGATGGTTGTAGATTAAGTAACCACAGGGATGGTTGTAGATTAAGTAACCACAGGGATGGTTGTAGGTTAGGTAACCACAGGGATGGTTGTAGATTAAGTAACCACAGGGATGGTTGTAGGTTAGGTAACCACAGGGATGGTTGTAGATTAAGTAACCACAGGGATGGTTGTAGATTAAGTAACCACAGGGATGGTTGTAGATTGAGTAACCACAGGGATGGTTGTAGATTAAGTAACCACAGGGATGGTTGTAGGTTAGGTAACCACAGGGATGGTTGTAGGTTTGGTAACCACAGGGATGGTTGTACGATAGGTAACCACAGGGATGGTTGTACGTAAGGTAACCACGGGGATGGTTGTACGTAAGGTTACCACAGGGATGGTTGTACGTAAGGTAACCACAGGGATGGTTGTACGTAAGGTAACCACAGGGATGGTTGTACGTAAGGTAACCACAGGGATGGTTGTACGTAAGGTAACCACAGGGATGGTTGTACGTAAGGTAACCACAGAGATTGTTGTACGTAAAGTAACCACAGGGATGGTTGTTTTGGCTTCAGGGATAGCCGGACAAAAGAGGCATACCATGGTTCTTAAGATAATCTTCTTTTTTTGATTGGTTTTGTGTACCTGACCCTTGGCAATTATTTAAGTTTGTTAGGGTTGGATTTTTTTGCTATGTTGTTACTTACGATAGTAGCTTGTGTAATTTAGTTAGGTCATTAGACCTGTAGAGCTTATGAATCAAATCACTGAAGGAGCGGTCAGGAGTGACCGAACGATGGAGATGCTGTTCTTGATTTTTATTGTTCCAGATTAACACGAGGACGTGTACACGTAGGAAGGCCGTGTCGCATCCTGGTCATGAGTACGGAAGTTTTCTTAAGTCCGTACTAATGACTCGTCTGAAGCAGCAGCGGAACGCAAGCGCCATCTGTGGCGCTGTACGGAGTCTAGGAGTGGTAGCGTGGACCTGGAGGTCGGGCATTCTATGTCTGACCGTGGCAAAGTGCGCTAGTCTCTTGGGAACTGTATCGCGTTTCGTTCATAACGTTGATTATTCTGTTGTGTACCTAATTGTAATTACTTGAAGAGTAAATCGAATATTGAGTTGAGTTCTTGAGTTTAATTTCTACATTACAACTACTTATGTCCGATCATGAGTTCAAACCATCCTTGATCTTACATATACTTATATCTGATATGTTTTTAGCCCTCTACCGAATTTTGTTGCTTTTCTCTAAGATGATAATTTAAACGCATCATTTTATGTAAGGTGAGTCGGGGCAAGAGTAACATCGGGGGAAGAAGGTCCAAAGCTTCTCGAGCTAATTCTTTTGAATTGAGCGCCTTTTTGTACAGTCGGTAAAACAGACAGACACATGCCATATTGAAACCAAACGCGGTTCATTTTGACTGGTTACGAATTGTGATAAGTGGAAGTGCACGTGTATAATTCAAAAATTCAAATGCGGTTTTGTGTGATTTATGGCTGTTAGTTCGGATTTGTTTGTTGACGAGTCGAATATTTATAGTTTATTTCTTATGTTACATAGTTATTTTCTGTAATTCCTATCGATGGTGATAGGTTAAGAAAATCAATAAAATCACGCGAAATAATTCCTGTAGTTTTGTAAATTGGTACAGTTATACCTTGTCGTGTCCAGATGATCAAACTAAAAGTCCTCGAGGGTGGGGACTGTACTGAGGGTGTAGGGGGGGGATTGGGGGTACCTTTTCTCAGTTTTTCGTACCTATCTCGAATATCTGTATGAATAGCGTTATAATAACTCCAGACAAAAGTTTCTACATAAAATTTCCTATAAAATAATTTTACGAACTTTCTTGTCGTATCGTTATTTTTTAATTTTTTTTTGGTCCTCAAAATCTGCACGCCGTTCCCTATGACATTTGGTCGAGCACCCCTGACCTAGGTCTGACTGTTTAGCCAGGCTGTACTCCAACTTTTTACCTCGAGGCAAATCTTGAAATGTCAGATTTTTCTGGAGGTCGCACAGAGAGACCCTATACTTGTTCCATACATCACCAGGTCGTAGTTGCACTCTTTCCCGGAGAAACAACTATGTCAGTGAGAAATCAGTGGTCTTGCAGCTTTATTTGTTTGTTTTGTTCAGAAATTCTCAATAGACCGACATGGGAATTGTATGTTCGATAAGCAGGTGACTGAGGTTTCTTATCCTAAACACAAAATTAATTATGATGAACAACTACGAAAAAACGACGTTTTCTTAAATTGACTATTTTTTTCACTTAAACATCCTGTAGCTCCTAAAGTAACGATCGTAGAGTAAATATAAATATGACCAATTGTGTAGTAAATTTGACGGTCAAACTTTTATCCGAAGTAATTATAATAGTTATGATGAACAACTACGAAAAAACGACGTTTTATTAAATCGACATTTTTTTATCTCTTTGTTTACTTTAACATCCTGTAGCTCCCAAAGTATTGATCGTAGAGTAAAAAAAATTATGACCATTTATGTAGGAAATTTTATGAAGAAACTTTTGTCTGAAGTTATCATAACGCTTTTCGTACAGGTATTCGAGATATGTACGAAAATCTGAAAAAAGGTACCTTAAACCAACCCCTTTGTTGTCACCCTTGATAACACCTACTATGACACTCTTGCCTCAGAATATGTAAAAACGCCTATTCTCAGAATTTTGAACCGTATTTCAACTTGTAAAGGTATTAATTTTCTTGAAAGCGTCTACCAACTGTGTTACTAAATACGTCAATCCACTGGAGCTAACCTAGTTCAAGTTAGGTACGTACGATACTCTTACCCCAGACATGGGGCAAGAGGAACAGTGGGGTGCCTGTCGTATCGCATAATGTTGATCGTCCTAAATAATTTTGGCAGAGAATTTTTGGCATAATGTTGAGGAGGGGCATACTACTTATTTAGCCTATTCATTTTTGCGCAAACATATTTAAAAGTTCTAAAATATGTTTACCCTAATATTGATTACTCGAACATCGAATTACCTAATAAGTAATAGTGCTAATTTTCATTGTCATAGTAATTATTTTGCCTAATATTAAATTAGCTAAACCACCTATAGTATTTTTTTCCTAAATTTTGTACTATTTTTAAATTCTGAGCAGACCCGACCTACGTGTAGATAAATAAGATAGGTTCGTTAGTTGCTTTTTTGTCCCTCAGAGCAGAAATAGTAGTCTCACTCAAATAGATTTCGTATACGCTATACAATTAGGATCTAAATCGTATGCCATGTAATAATTTGGAAAATGAAAGTTATGCCAAATAATACGTTTGACCTAATGAAACTTGACTATGTAAAACCTTGTCAAACAATAATTTGCGAAGTAATATTTTGCCATAGGAGATATTGCCAAGTGATAAAATGCGAAACAATAATTTGACTATAGTGATTTTTTGCCAAATGATCATTTGGCAAACATTTTTTGGGAAGTGACACTTTGGGAAATGATTTTTGCCCATACAATAGAGAACCCCGTTATTTGGAAGAGTGTATGTTTGCCAGTGTAGGTTTTTTTTCATTTTAATTGCATTTTTAAGGTTAATTTTACAAGCTTACGTCGACACGAGGGCGGATCATAAGCAATTTAAGTAATAGGCAGTTCTGACCAGATCCAACCTGCGTTTAGATTATGCATAACATTTTTAGAACATTAAATATTAGTAACTTCATAATTCATAATTCATTTATTAATTGCATTATATGGTTACAAAAGTTCTTAAAAGTAAGTATAAGCTCCAATATAAACCCTGTTAGGGCACGGCAATCTTTATAGACACTTAAATTATAACAAATAGTGTTCTAATTAATAATATTAACATATCTTTCAATTATATTACCAAATTTATACACATTATTATATTGGATTTATATGTCAGATTATATTATACTAACACCTATTTTATGTCAAAAAATTCTTTTAAGTTATAGAAGCTATTCTTAATTAAGAAATCTTTTAACATTTTACAGAACATTGTGAATTTCTCTATTTTCCTAATATTGAGGGGAACTCCATTATAAATGTTTACGGCCATATGATGCGTACCGGCTCTGACAATTTGCATATTGCTCAATGAGTTCGTTAGTTTATTTCTACTTCTCAGATTATGATACGCCGTGCTGCAGTTATCCCTATTTTGTTCCAGTATCGTTTTGTTATTCCTTACGAATTTACAAATTTCATAGATGTACATTGACGTTAGCGTTAATATTTTTAGATGAGTAAAATGACATCTGCAACTCTCTGTTTGTTTTATGTTCACCAAGATTCGAATGCACTTTTTCTGAAGAATAAACAGGTTACTGACATGTGTACTGTTTCCCCACAGGATAATGCCATAATTTAACCGGGCGTGCCCGTAAGCATAATACGCGCTGATTGCAGTTTTTAAATTCGTACAGCTCTTTAATTGATAAAGTGCGTAGGTAAATTGCGACAATTTTCCCGAGATTTTTGCAACATGCTTCTTCCAGTTTAGTTCCGAGTCTACCTCAATCCCTAGTAATGCACACGAGTTGACTGTCACTAACTTCTGATTTCTGTTAGAGAAATCAGTGTTGATCGGATTTTTTTGTCGCGGTTTGATTTGTATGAGTTTGGTTTTAAACACATTAAGCTTTAAATTGTGGTCATTCAGCCAATGTATAATTTTCTCCATAGTGATATTTAATTGCTGTTTAAAGTGTTCATTGTCATCACATTGTAAAACTACGGTAATGTCACCGGCGTAGAGTATACAGTTATTATCTAGGATCTTTGGCAAGTCATTAATGTAAAGTAAGAATAGGATGTATCCCAAGGTGCTGCCCTGAGGAATTGAGTATTTTATAAGGGATTTTTGTGACCTACAAGTATTCAAACATTTTTGGGTGGAATTATAATGTGGTGGAATTATAATAACATCAAAGTTATGCAAATCAATCATTCTAAAAAATAACTTCGACACAATAAACATACGGACAATAAATATTTAGGACAGTCGATATTAGGAACAATAATTTCGGCAAATGAAAAATATGCACACCAATGTTTATGCCATGCGTTATTCGGAATAAAGTTGGTATGCGACAAAATAGTAGGATCAACAATTTTATGCCGCCCGGTATAGACCCGGAACAGTCATGCCGATTTTTATTTTTTTACAAATTAGTGCATGTTTTATATGTTTCTTTTCTTGATAAGTGGTTTCAATTAACTATATATTAATTTACTTAGATTTTATTTATCGCTTTATTTTACGAATTAATCTAAATAGATAAACGTAAAAGTCAATCAACGCCCAGCTCAAACCGTTGAACCTAGATAGCAGATTTTTTCACAACAGGTAGGTTAAGTATATAACGAAAGTACCCACTAAGAACGGATTTTTGAAAATTCCACCCTTAAGGGGGTAAAAAGGGGGTTGAAAGTTTGTATGGGAATGGAGTGAAATTTTAAGTGAGAGACTTGAAACTTTGTGTATAGACTTCTTATTACAATACAAGAAAAGTGATTTGAGCGGTTTGAAAAAACCCACCCCTAAGCGGGTTAACTGGGGGTGCGATGTTTGTATGGGGGAAACATTATAATTTCAACTAGAGACTTGAAACTTTGTAGATAGATTACTTATTAAGATACAATAAAAATAATCCCCCGTGTGGTGTCGGGTTAGAATTTCACCACACCCTTTCTTCCCGTGGGTGTCGTAAAAGTCGACTAAGGGACCAGGGTTGAAGTGTGTTGTGGGCGATGGGCTAGCAACCTGTCACTGCAATGTCACATTTTGTCGGTCTTTTATGCCCACATTTATGCTAAAAGTGGCGCTGGAACATAAGTTTCATGTGCTCTGCCTACCCCTTTTAGGGATAAAGGCGTGAATGTATGTATGTAGGATGAGTGGAATGGAACGTAAGAATGAGTGACAGAGCAAGAATGATCAGACGGTTGTACGCGTGTGAAAGAGAGAGCGAATGCGTGACTGTGGATTTTGAATGAGAAACGGACGGCGAGGTTAGGCTAGATTAACGCTAAGACGAGGTGGTGTAATTTTCCTTTAATTTTAACATTATAATTATTTTGAGCTTTCAAAGTGGTTTTTGTTGCCTCCAATCCCACAAATTGGTGTCAGAAGTGAGGATTTGGATAAATTTCAAAATATTAAGAAGTTAAGACGAAGACGACGCGGAAAAGAAATCACCGTTATCCGTTACGAGTTACGACGACGACAATAAGAGCTCGAAATGCCTCCAAAGAGAAATAGTGAGCATGACGATGACGAGAACGAAGCTCCGGCATCAAGTGGCGGCGGTTTCCTCCATTTAACCGAAGGCCTGGTTCCTCGATTCAGCGGGCAGGATAAGACGTACCCTGCTGCCCGATGGATTCACGACGTCGAGGACAACGCCGAGATATTTGGATGGACGGCGGTCCAGCAGCTGCTAATGGCGAGACGTTCGCTGACCGGCACGGCACAGTTTTGGTTGCGGTCAGAGCGCACGTTCAAGACTTGGGACGACCTAAAGACGAGTATTGCTAGAGAGTTTCCAGACACATTAGACGTGAAAACGATACACGAGATGATGAGCGCCCGACATAAGAAACGTGATGAATCATGCCTGGAATATATGTTCATCATGAAGGAATTGGGAAAAAGGGGTAAGATGCCCGACTACGTTGCCATTAAATATATCGTCGAGGGTATTAAAGACAACGAAGTGAACAAAGTTATGCTATACGGCGTTACAAGTTACAACGATCTCAAAGAGAAGCTAAAAATCTACGAGCAACTGAAAGAAAACATGTCCAGTTCAAGTTCTACGCGTGATACAAATAGATCGAAACAGGCTGAGAAGACGAATACGACGAACAGGCGAGTTTTTACACAATGTTACAGCTGTGGAGAAATGAATCATGCATCATCAGAATGTCCGCATAAAAACAAAGGATTGAAATGCTTCAAGTGCAATCAATTCGGCCATATTGCTTCGCAGTGTAGAATGTCACAAGGACAAGCGGCTGGGAACGACGTGAGCGCAGCAGCGAGCGGTGAAGTTGGCAGCATTGCGAAAAGAGTGCCTTCAAGCTACGTAGGTGGCGCTGCGAACGGCGCGCGACGGAATTTTGTTGGCCAAACGAACGTCATGACGGACGGCGGCCATGTTGGATGCACTGACACAAGCATGATGGCGAACGAAGAATGTTTGTCAACAACTGTCAGATCGGAAGAACATACGAATGGCTTAAATAAAGTTAAAAAGCCTATGAAGACCGTAGAAGTTCTAAATCAGAACGTGTTATCGTTGATCGACTCAGGTAGTGATGTGAATTTACTGCGTATGGACTGCTACACGACGTTAAACGCATCGGAGTTCGAGAAAACCGAACTTCACTTGTCCGGTATAGGTTCGAATAAAGTGAAGTGTTTCGGTCGCGTTAAGCTAAACATCACCATTGACGAACAATCGTATAACGAAGTTGTGTTCTACGTGATTTCTAGAGACGCTATGCCGTATTCTATGATAATAGGTCAAGATTTGCTTCAACATTGTGTGGTATTGATGGAAAACAACAATGTCAGGTTAAAGCCGGCTAGTAACTGGGTGTACGAAATATGTGTGGTTGACTCTTCTGTTGTAGGTTGTGAGGTGAGTCCGGAGGTGCAAGAGAGGGTGACCAACATGGTGCAATCCTATGTTCCTAGGAAGACGAAAGAGGCGCCGATCAAGCTCAAGCTGGTGCTTAAAGACGAGGTACCAGTGGCACAGCGGCCAAGAAGGTTGGCACCTAAGGAACAAGATGAGGTAGATAAGCAGGTAGCACAGTGGCTCGAGGATGGCATCATAAGGGTGAGTTATTCCGACTTTGCGAGTCCATTGGTATTAGTTAGGAAAAAAGATGGAAGCTTAAGAGTGTGTGTAGATTACCGCAGACTAAACCAGAAGATTGTGAAGGATGAGTTTCCTTTACCAATAATTGAGGATCATATTGATAAGTTGTGTGGGGCGAAGGTATTCAGTACCTTGGATCTGAAGAATGGGTATTTTCATCTACCTGTGGATGATGATTCCATCAAATATACAGCGTTCGTAACGCAAACCTCACAGTATGAGTTCCTGAAGGCCCCGTTCGGACTGTCCGTCTGTCCAAAGGTGTTCACAAGATTCATAACCATCATCTTTTGGGATCTGATTGCAAGAGGTGTGGTGATCATTTTCATTGATGATTTAATTATTCCAGCGGCAGATGAGAACGAGGCAGTATGCAGATTGGAAGAAGTCTTGGAGATTGCCTCAGAATATGGCCTCCAAATAAATTGGAAGAAGTCACAACTTGTCCAACGTCGTGTCGAGTACTTGGGACATGTGATTGAAGACGGAAAGGTACGGCCCTCACCAGAAAAGACGGATGCTGTAGTGAGATTTCCCGAGCCTACCAATATGAAGCAATTACATAGCTTTATTGGATTGACTTCCTATTTCCGTAAATACATTCAAGATTATGCAGTAATTGCGAAGCCGTTAACAGATTTGTTAAAGAAAGAGAATGTATTTGAGTTTGATGCAACATGCAGAGCTGCATTTCAAGAATTGAAGATGAGGCTGGCTAGTCAACCAGTACTTAGAATATATGACCCCAGACTGAAATCAGAGATGCACACAGATGCATCAAAAGAAGCTATCTCAGCTATATTGTTACAGCGAGGTGACGATGCACAACTGCACCCGATATACTATATGAGCAGGAGAACGACGGATCCTGAAACAAGATATACGAGTTATGAACTAGAAGCTCTAGCTATCGTAGAGGGTGTCAAGAAATTCAGATGTTACCTATTTGGTACAGTGTTCAAAATCATCACTGACTGCAAAGCTTTCACGCAGACATTTGCCAAGAAGGAGCTGGCTATGTCGACAAGAGTGGCAAGATGGGTCATGGATCTTCAACTATATACGTTTGACATAGAACACAGAGAAGGAAGCCGCATGAGGCATGTAGATGCTCTTAGTCGAAATCCATATGTTGCCGTGGTAAGCGCCAGTGCACCGATCACAGAGAAAGTGAAGAGTGCTCAGGAACAAGATGAAGGGCTGAGGGCAGTGATGGACCTTATCAAAGGGAACCAGCAGTACAAGGACTATTACATGGAAAATGGTTTGCTCTACAAAGGCAATCAGAAGCATCTGGTGATTCCACATGCTATGGAACACGAGATTATAAAGAGAGCACACGAGAATGGCCATTTTTCCAAAAAGAAGATGCTGGAACTAATCAGCAAAGACTACTACGTAAAGAATTTGGAAAAGAAGATAGAAGAGTATATTTTGACTTGTATACCATGCTTGTTAGCGGAGAAAAAGAGTGGAAAACAAGAAGGTTTCTTACATCCTATCGATAAACGAGAATTGCCTCTGAATACCCTTCATATCGACCATATCGGTCCAATGACGGAAACAAAGAAACTGTATAATCATATTTTAACAGTAGTGGATGCTTTCACCAAATTTGTCTGGTTGTTTCCAGTCAAGAGTATGACGGCAAGAGAGACAGTAGACAAGCTACTGATTTACCAACAATGTTTTGGAAATCCAACTCGGATCATCTCCGATAGGGGGACGGCCTTCACCAGCACCCTGTTCCAGGACTTTTGTAAGGACGAAGGTATCGAGCACCTCAAGATAACGACGGGAGTCCCACGTGGAAATGGGCAAGTGGAGATTATTCACAGACTGTTGATAAGGGTATTGACCAAGCTGTGTATTGAAGAACCTACACATTGGTACCGCCATATCAGCAGAGTTCAGAGAGCAATCAACAGCACCCATCAGCGGAGCATAAATACATCACCATTTGAGCTATTAATTGGAACTAAAATGAAGCAAAGAGAAGATTACGAGGTATATGAATTGATAGAACAAGAGCAAAGGGATAGTTTTATGGCTGTCAGAGAAGAAACTAGAAAGAAAGCAAAAGAGCACATCTTACAGATACAGGAAGAGAATAGACGGAACTACAACAAACGAAGGAAAGAGAGCACCAAGTATCGAGTGGGTGATACAAGTTGCCATAAAAAGAACCCAGTTTGGTGTTGGTATGAAGCTCAGACCGAAATACCTGGGACCGTACGAGGTTGTCGAGTGCACGGGACGGGACCGTTACAAGGTGAGGAGGTTGGACGACGACGCCGAGGGTCCGCGAGACACCACAACCGCCTGCGACTACATGAAGAGATGGCCTAGCGAGGGATAATACAGGTATGATTTTATTGTCCTAATACTGCCACAGAGGGCACCACACATACTTCGTGCGAGCACATGGGCTCAACTGAATGTTTGTTTTCCGTCAATGATACCATTTCCTACACGCTATGACGTCATGTTTGTGCCATAGCATATTAATCCCACATTTTAGTGTATTTAAAGAAGCCAATATAATGCAACATACGAGTAAGTCGTTACAGTTAAGTTTGTATGTTAACCGTTATTGATAGATAAGTTGTTTATACTTTAGGCTGTAATGGGCTACCATTTCATATGTACAAAGGGAAAGATCTCTTGCTAATGTTTACGTTTTTATAAAGATTTATTTAATATTGTTAAAGTTCCTATTACCAACTCAGTCCCTACTACAGAGAGAACCTGTTTTAGAATAAGATGCTTAGTTTAAAGTAACCTGTCTGAGGTCAGACTAGGTGCAGGACGGCCGATTTGTAGGATGAGTGGAATGGAACGTAAGAATGAGTGACAGAGCAAGAATGATCAGACGGTTGTACGCGTGTGAAAGAGAGAGCGAATGCGTGACTGTGGATTTTGAATGAGAAACGGACGGCGAGGTTAGGCTAGATTAACGCTAAGACGAGGTGGTGTAATTTTCCTTTAATTTTAACATTATAATTATTTTGAGCTTTCAAAGTGGTTTTTGTTGCCTCCAATCCCACATGTATGTATGTATGTAATAAAAATAATTTCAACGTTTTTAAAACTTCTAACCCTAAGGAGGTTAAATAGGGGTGCAATGTTTGTATGGGCGAAACATAATGTTGCGCCGGTGGAATAAACTTCAAACTTGATTATGCATGCTTTAGAAGCGTTTTCAGCAGGCTGAAAAGTGATTTCAGGTCGTTTCAGAAGTGGCTCTTCCACATACTAGAAGATTGAAAATTCACCCTTCTTGCCGTTGTTTTCAGGCGCCCGAAATATGTTTTCAGTCCGTTTCAGGACAGCCTCTATCCGATGGCATGGAAAACTCGTTTTCAGGCGTTTTTAGGACCACTTATGGGCCTTTGAAGTACACTTCAGTATATGGCGAAATTTCTCGAAGGAGTGAAAGAGACAGCACTATTAGAGAGAGACATCTAGATTGAGAATGTTCGAGAAGTGTGTGAAAGAGACAGCACTATTAGAGAGAGACATCTAGGTTGAGAAGGTTCGAGAAGTGTGTGAAAGAGACAACTAGAGAGGGACAGCATATTCGGGTCGAACGAGCATCGAACAATCTGGACGCTCTGGAACATTCACGAACCGAGGGGTCGCCGTTCCTAGAATTGGACCTTGGACCGATTGTTCAAGATTTCTCCGGAATGTTCTAGTGCGAAGGTCTCCGCATATATAAGCCGCGCGCCAACGCAGCGGAGGGGAGTTTGGAATTAAACTGTGAACAGTGCGAATCTCAAAGCGAAGCTAGTGAAAAGTGCGTCATAGTGAAGTGATTTATTAAGTAAGCCTTGTTAATTAGTAATTTTGTAATAAAGTTTGCATTCCTTTTAATTAGTGATCAATTAGTGTATTTTCTATCACGTTACCCACCCTTACCCACTTAAAACTTTGTAGAAAGATTACTTATTAGAATACCTAAACAAATCTGTCAGTGATTTCGAAAATTCCACCCCTAAGGGGTTTAAATAGGGGTGCAAAGTTTGTATGAGGGAAAATTTTCCTTTTCAGCTAGAGACTTGAAACTTTTGAGACAGATTACTTATTTGAATACAAAAAAAACCTTCAAAGTGCGAGTCGAACTCGCGCACCGACGGTTCCGTACAAACCTGTTTTAAGTGAGACACTTGAAACTCTGTGTATGGACTGCTTATTACAATACGAGAGAAGTAATGTCAGGGTTTTAAAAAAACCAACCTCTAAGCGGGTTAACCAGGGGTGCAATGTTTGTATGGAAGAAACATTATTTTTTGAACTAGAGACTTTAAGCTTTGTAGAAAGATTACTTATCAGAATACAAAAAAACGACACTTTCTGCGTTTTAGAACATTACACCCCTGAATGGGTTAAATAGGGTTGCAAAAGTTTGTATGACGGGAACTTTCTTTTTTGAGCTACGAACTTGAAACTTTGTAGAAAGCTTACTTATTAGTATACCTAAAAAAATCTGTCAGTGTTTTAGAAATGTCTGCCCCAAAGGGGGTTAAATAGCGGTGCAAAGTTTGTATGAGGGAAACTTTTCCTTTTGAGCTAGATAATTGAAACTTTGTTTACTTACTTTCTTATTTGAATACAAAAAACCATCCAAGTGCGAGTCGAA
Source organism: Epinotia demarniana (assembly GCA_945867215.1). Taxonomy (NCBI): domain Eukaryota; kingdom Metazoa; phylum Arthropoda; class Insecta; order Lepidoptera; family Tortricidae; genus Epinotia; species Epinotia demarniana. The sequence goes on along the minus strand of OX244261.1, from coordinate 36,879,675 downwards.
CTCGCGCACCGAGTGTTCCGTACAAAACTGTAATTACCTATACCAATACCTTTAATTATTTTAGACCTGAGAATTTTATATTAATTTCAATGTAATAACTCTACGCGTTCATGAGGAAAGTGGTGGTATAATTAAAAATGATTAAAAATATTTGTATAGTATGATGTAACTAAAAGTTTACAGTTTTGCGATTTTTCCTTCATCTGTGCTATGAGACGGTGCTTCGTACATTTCATGATTCTGAGTTCACGGGAAGTACCCTGTAGGTTTTGATTCCCTTGCGAGTTTTGAAATTTTTCGGAAATTTGTAGTATTAACGGCTTTATCTTTTGATAGCGTTGGCTTAGAAGTTTGATTTTTTCACAGTTCTAAGGAACAGTAGACTTGAGTATTTGGTATAAATTTAAGCTTGATACGTCTACGCGTTCCTGAAAAAAAAGGCTCTGGACAGACGGACGGACGAACGGACGGACGGACAACAAAGTGATCCTATAAGGGTTCCGTCTTTTCCTTTTGAGGTGCGGAACCCTAAAAAGAACTTTAAACGTCTTAGAAGAATCCACCCATGTGGGGGTTAAAAAAAGAGGTAAAAAGTTTGTATAGGGGGAAACTTTTCTTAGACTTAAAATTTAGTAGAAAGATTACTCATTAGAAAATAAAGGAATTTCAGCGTTTTCGAAAATTCCACCTAAAAGGGAGTTAAAATGGGATTCAAGGTTTATATGGAGACCAAGTAAATGTTGTAAATGTAAGAGACTTGTAACTCCGGTCTTAGCCTGTATGTAGTCTTTTAGACTACAAAACTGATTTCAGAGTTTTGTGAAATTCGTCCCCTACAGGGTTTAAAGGGGGTTAAAAGTTGTATGCAGAGCAAGATATTTTTAAAGTAAGTGATTTGTAACTTCTGTTTTAGACTGTTTGGAATTGAATGCATAAGCGGGTTAAAAAACATTCATACCCTAAATGGGCTTAAAAGAGTTAGATGTTTGTACGGAGAACAAGACAATTTTAAAATAGGGGAGGAACTTTAGTTAAAGACTAGGACACTAATTACAGCATTTCTAAAAATTCATCTCCTATGGAGATTAAAAAGGGTTGGAAGAATGTATGAGGAACAAGTCTTTTTGAAGTAAGGGAATACATGGGTAAAATACATACACAATACTGTTACCATTCACGCTTAATCCCTGAACGGATTTAGATGAAATTTTCCGTACAGATAATTTGAGACCTATCATAATATCTTTCTTTAATTTATACGATACCACGATACTGAATTACAAATTATATATATGTACAATATATAATTTGTAATTCAGTGACTTAGTTTTTAACTGTAATGCTTTGTAATTATTTTTAATAAATAATTTACAAGGAACACAGATTTTTGTATCTTTATGATATTAGTCTCAAATTAGTATTATTTATATACATAAAAGCTTGTTCCGAAACACAGTTTTAAAGGAAACCTAGTTAATCTAAGGTCCTAAGTTAACCTAAGTCCAATCCTCACTGACCCCTGCTCACCTTGGCACCTCGCTGGCACCGCCTGAACAGCGGGTAGCATGGCAGCCGTTTTATCAATTATCGCTGTGGATATGACGTCCGTTACGACACCGTTAAAAGGAAGAATGAATTATAGAAACACAGCATACCACTGTAACATGGTCCCACTATGGGCCTCATACGAAGGCTCAAAGTCACCCAAAGATCAATGAGAGGGCTATGCTGGGAGTATTATAGTTTTGTTTTGGGCCGACTGGCGGTCTGTCTGCGCCCCTCCTAGCTAGTTCATCTTCTTTTTAATTTCTTGCAATGTCGTAGCTCACTGGTACCCATGGCGTTTAGATAATAATAGATAAAAAATAGTATACTGAACACATCCTTACCACGACATTATAAATTGTGAGGAGAATAGATATAACAATCATCAGGGGCTTCGAGTAAATGTGGAAGACAAATATAGTGATCAATTGGATTGCTATCAATATCAGCAACGCAGCACCGACGGCGACCACGTACAAAATCCACTTCGTAAAGTCGAACTGAAAAAGGAAATTGTGAATCCATAGCAATATAATGAATGCCAAAGTAACTCTACCCGTCTCTAAAATTTAAACCGCTGAACCTATTATGATAAAATAGTTTGAATCTTGGGGAAGGACAAAGAATAGTTGTTATCCCGGAAATCATGTCCTAAGGAGCTAGAAGTTTGTACGGAACTAGAATATGAACGAGTCCACGCGGGCAAAAGCTACATTTAATATTACTATGTATAATACAGCTAGGTTGACAGCCTAAGGCCCCGTCAGATCTGCCGCGGAAGCGTTTTTATAAAATCGACAAAGTAGTATTTTATAGCAGGAGAAGAAGTTCTATAAAAGTAAGTAGGGTAAATCGCCAAATCCTGCCCCCCGTACTAAAATGAACTCTGTTCCGCTACAAAGAGAATTCAATTTAATATAACGGCCAGTGATTGAAGGGTGGCTTATACTAATCTCTCACTTATAAAATTTATAATAAATCTCTAAATTAAAAAAAGAATCAGCCAGTATCAAACTAACTATTTTTGTGTCCCCCGATGATTTCAGCTTCCCATGAACGGAAAACATGTAACTTTTTTTATAAGCACATTATTACTCTAGCTTTCGTTTAGGATAGTTTTTATCCGACTGCGACGATTAATTAATTTTCGGAAAAATTTGACCTCATGAAATTATTCATTTCTTCTGCTTGAAATCGTAGCTGCCATATCTGTCAACTGTCAGTGACGTCAAAATGGCGGGCTTCTATAACTATCCAATATTAATAATTCCGCTCCGGTGTTGTGATGATAGACCTTCATAAAACGCATATTAAAATCTAAAGCGTAAAAAAATTATCGATTCTGATATGGAAACTTATATGCGATAAATTCGTATTGAGGCGTAATTTCAATAAATGTATCAACAAATGTCTACAAAATAATATCAAACGTCAAAAGTTTGACTCTCTTCCCTTTTTTAAATGGCATATGGCAATAGCGGTTCTCGCTTAAGTCATAAAAATCCATTTTAGTTTCTGCAAGATTGAATCACACGCTGAGTATTTAATTGTCACGATACTGCACGGCTATCACAAGACGGCGCGCGAGCTCTCTTGATTTTACTCGCACCGTACGTCTCTTTCTAAGTTGTCTAATTAATAAGAGAGAGACGGATAGTTGTAAAAAAATCGAGAGAGCTCGCGCGCCGTTTTGTTATAGCCGCGCTGATTTGTCAGTATTTAATTTATCAGCAGTATGTATTAAATCAGTATAGAACAGGCCTTTTATAAACATTAATTATCAAGCGCGTCAGTATTAAGGCGGCTTCAAGTTGACATTCAGCCAATATAGAGACACAGAAATTGGCCAACATACAGGAAAATACTTTTATCATAAAGCCTGCAACACACATTCATTATGTTGGCAATGGTGTGAACATACACAAAATTTGGCAGAATGTTATAGTGCAATCTGAAACATTGCAATATGAAAAAAAATAAACATTTTGCATTAGGATTTTTTATAATTTATTAGAAAGGGACTCGGACTCGCGTTATAGTTGTAGAACTTACCTAGTGGTTAGGTATAGTTTGGAAAATATAATTTGGCCGTCTGTTGTCAAATTAAAAAGAGATCTTTTGTTCCACGTAAACACTTACCGGTCAATGGGTACTCGAAAGGATTATCAATTATTAGTTCCTAAACACATCTTTATTCATTTTTATTCGTAATTGTCAATATTACATGTCAGAATGTTAATAGTTAAAAGAAAGAATATAATAATATTAGCATTATTCAAAAAGTGTCTATAGCAAGTTGGTAAATAATACAATAGTTGGTAATAATTATTCTAAGTCATCAAAAATTCAAGAATTCGTCGTTGCTATAGAATGTGTGATCGAGAAGCCATTTTTTAGTCTTCTTTTGAAAATCATTAGCGACGGAGCTGACGTGATTGCCTCTGGCAGCTTGTTGTACACGGCTGGTCCCATCACGTTTGTCACCTTTCCGGATTTGGCCAGTCGTCGTTTCACTGGGATAATTCTATTCGGGTATCGCAGCAACCGAGAAGAATCCGCGCGCTTTTTGAACTCGCTTAAGTGAGCGTAGGTAACATGCTTTACCTGAGAGTCGGAGTGACTCAAGATCATTTCAGTCATCCATCACGTATTTATAACATAACATAACACAGTGTTAAAAATATGTAGAGAAGATTATTCATAAAACTTAAAGTACCTCTGATAAATAGCACGTGTTTTGTCCCTTTCTTAATAATTGAAATATCAGAGTGACAGGTTTTAACGTCATTTTAACTAAAATTTATAGGTTTATTCAAAGTTTTACATGATAGGTTTAAATTAGAACTGCATGTGTCCTATCGAAGCCGCAGGTACAGCTAGTAACTAATAATTTACTTTAAAAACAAAGTTTTAACCGCCTTCAATTTGGTACTCCGCCAGGCCACGAAAAAAAATCCACATTTTTATACAATTTATCACATGAACTGATTTCCGATAGCTAATGCGTTGATTACTATAGAAAAAAACCCAATCGCTGTATGTGGGCCGATAATATTTGAGGACTTCCATCGATTCCCCAAGATCATCACCAATGGCACTTCATTAGTTCCTATTTCACCGGAATCTTATCAGAACCTGTGAAGTACTTTTGCACTTTTTAGTACATAATTGAGGAATTCGACAAGTCATCTTTGGTCTTCATCATGAATTCCTCGCCACCAAATTTATGATTTCCGGATGTAAATACACGAGTTAAAATAAAAAATACCAAAATTACTACACGCGTGCCTAATAAAATTGAGGAGTTCCCTCAATTCGTCATGGATCCCATCATCTAACTGAACTAATAAAAAAAATAGGACCCACCTGGACGTATATACATGCAAACAAAATTTTTTTTTTCGAATCCTCTCATCAATGACGGAGTTCTGAAGTAACAAACATTGAAAAAAAAAACACAAAAAATTATTATTATACAACCGAATTGAGAACCTCCTCCTTTTTTGAAGTCTGTTAAAAATGAATTTTATTACAGGTGAATAAAGATCATTTTTAGTATGAGGTAGCTAGTTATTGAACGGTGGCCAGTTATTGGCGATTTACCCTATTATTTGTATCATTTGTAAGCAAAGTAGGATGGTGAATATATTGAATGACTTACACTAGTACATGCTAAAATGACGCAGATGGCCACGACCCCCGCTGTCGCTAGAAAGGCCTGAAGTATGATATGAGTTTTGAAGAAAGCAGTGACTGAGGCGACAAATAAAGATTCTAATACCACCTGCAAAAAAAAACCGTATTATTTACTTATTCAAACTTTACTGCAAAAAAGAAAAACTTATCGCACAAAAGGCGGACATGATGCCATATGGCATTCTCTACCAGTTAAAGCGAAAAAGTTGTGTGCAGTAGTGCTAGTAACAAATAAAAATAAATAACATTGCGGTACTCCTATACAACATCTTTGCACAAATATACAATACGTACATACATACATACTTAAATTTTCAAGCGCTTTTTCATTAGGATGATATAGGGTGCAGATTTTTGCGTTCGGCTATAGACAGATTGTAGGGAGAGGGCACCACTTTCTGTGAATATTATCACTATTATCAGACTATTACTATATCAATGCGGTTAATTTATCTACATAAAATAACACTTGCAAGCAAATACCTACTTACCTTATAAACTCTTTATATGTACCTATTTAATATGCAGTGATCAGATTTTACGGTGCAAGGGAGTAGAAATAATAATATGGACATGACCAAAATCCCAAAATCTTGTTTAATAAAAATGCAAGAATTATGATATTCGTAATAAGGCTGCTTCGGCTGCAACATGTCAAAACCTAGTAAGGGACATTTTTTTAGAAAAATATTTTTTTACGTTTGATGCTTATCATTACTAAGTCCTCACCAATTTACAGAGAGACCAGCTTATAAATTAGAACATAGTAACTCACCTTAGCTATTTCAGCTAGTAAGGTCTCGAGACTTGTTAGAGGGGTTGGAGGGGGTACCCCGCGTAGAGTGATGTCTTTTGAGTGTTATAAAGTGATAGTCCATTTTTTTAGGATTAAAAATACGGTACACGAAGAAGCAGTCGTCAACCTTTTCTGCTTGGGACTAATATTAGATGTTACGAAGTCCTTAACAGACCGAGAACTTAATGGCCTATATTAGTTATTTTGTATCTTTACTATGTAATAAATAAAAAGTGCGTATTTCCACATCAATTTATTATGAATAAAACTTCTAAATCTTGATTACCATACGTTTCTTTTTTGTTGTTAATGGACTCTTTTTCTGTCTCTTTACTTTTGGCAAAGGCATAACTTTCGGGGAGGAACGAGTCGGTCTTTTTTGCAAGCCACTTGGGCCTGCCTCTGGTTGGTCCATCGCAATCCGAACGTGGTGGCGTCCGAACGCCACCACACACAGCGAAAAATAAAATCTTATTATTAATTAACAAATATATACTGGTATAATAATCTCGTAATCTGAATTCAACTATTTGTTGATTACCATGAAAACAAGAAAAATAACGTGATACGATTGACAATTTCGACAATGTCGCCAGCGAATAAAACAAACCGATCGTTTCAAACCTCTTCTTCTTTAGGTTTTTTAGTATGCAACCTTTCCAGAACTAAATAACGAATTTTAAAAGAACAGAGTCGAAGAATAAATACTTTCAAAATAAATATGTTGTTGTAAGTTTTATTAAGATATAAATAATGACAACACTTCTGCCCTCCTAACGTAAAGTGCAATAACTAGGTTCAAGCTATTTAAGAGAAAAAGGCGGTTAAAGATTTTATTCTTGTTTTGTCTATATCTCCCTTATTATGCATGCTATCGCATTGAAACTTGGACTGGAATATAGATAATATTCTGTAGCTTATTATAGCATACCTACGTTTTATTGATCTGTTTATGAATGCTATGAAAAATAAGAAAATGCACTTATGTTTAGATTATTTAATTCCTAAATGACAAATTTACTAGACATAACTGCAATATGTAGTGTACTTATTGCAGTCATCCCAAGTAAAACAAGATATTACATTTTTGGGTAGCAAGTAATAGTTAGCTGCAATATATTTTCGAATTATAAGTGCAATAACTATGGTACTTATTGCAGTTTTAACTAGTAAATGATGGGAAATAAATTATCACCTCGACCAATTATAACAGTAGTAACTATACTTATTACAGTTATTACAAGACAACTATGTATGAATCTACTTATTGAATATGCAATATCTATACGTATGACTGTTATTGTTAGTAATTTTGCTTAGAAGTATTACCAACCTAGCTATAAGTAGAGTTATGACGTTCTTTATAAGTAAATCTTATTTCACTGCCTCAGATATAGCATTTCCGCTTAATAAAAAGATGTTAACCCTGCCAGACACGCAGAAACTGTCTAAGAAGAAAATATAGAACTCGTTTTGCTGATTACGAATATGTATATAACTTAGTTTGACCCAAAACTCGAGTTATTGCACTTTTCGTTAGGAGGGCAGACTTGTGTCATACAACAGTAACATAAGTCTTTTTAATGCCTATTTGAGATACTTTTGATAGTTGCTGCATGCTTTGCTTCGTGCTTTATCCTTCTTTCTAATGCTAAAAAATCGCACTTTAGTCCAGGGTATAAACCATCTTTTAAAATATTATCATATAATATGCGGGTGAAAATAGATTTCTATTTTACCTAAACATGCGAAACTTTTTGAGACTGGCGCAATTTACGTTTTTACGCTCTCCTGTAAAATTTGGTCTGAAGCAGATCCTAGGTTTTTATTTAAAATCTAGTTTATTTTATTTCATTGCTGTGCCCTTGACAAGGTTCAAGTTGAACTGTACGTTAATATGTACTTAAAGACCTGTATACTAACATCAGTGCAATAAATGATTTCATTTTCAATTATTCAAATGGTTTTGATATGGGGCAGCCAGCTTAGGCTATTTAGCAGATCAATTTTAAATATACTTATTTAGCAAACTAGATAGAGACCCATACAGATCATCATCATCATCATCATCATATCAGCCGAAAGACGTCCACTGCTGGACATAGGCCTCCCCCAAAGAGTGCCAAAGTGACCGATCCCGCGCCACCCGCATCCAGCGGACTCCCGCAACCTTTACCAGGTCATCAGTCCACCTTGTCGGGGGCCTACCCACGCTGCGCCTTCCGGTACGTGGTCGCCACTCGACCTTTCCGCCCCAACGGCCATCGGTTCTACGTGCTATGTGCCCCGCCCACTGCCACTTAAGTTTAGCGATCCGGAGGGCTATATCGGTTACCTTGATTCTGCTGCGGATAGCCTCATTTCTGATGCGATCACGCAGAGAAACTCCCAACATGGCCCTCTCCATTGCCCTTTGGGTGACTTTGAGCCTTCTGATGAGGCCCATAGTAAGCGACCACGTTTCAGTGCCATATGTCATCCATCACTGGCAACACACACTGGTCAAATACTTTGAGCTACTTACAGCTATCAATAGACACAATTAGTTATTTGGGGCCGTATGGGCGCAGGCGGAGACCGGCATGATGCAAGCCATTACTAACAAACCTAAGCTGTTGGGAATATATTAGGACCCAAAAATTAAGGGCCCTAAAATTATCGAACTAAATTGCAAGGCTTGCGTACGGGATAAAAATGACAGATTTAATGATTGTAAAGCGACTTACAGCGATCAATAGGCACAAGTAGTTAGTCGGGGGTGTACGGGCGCAGGCGGCCGTCGGTATGACGCAACTCATTACGAGCATACCTACGCTGTTGAGAATATATTAGGTACAGATAAGGCAAACGTGCGAGTGCTCGACGCTGTACTTAGCTTAAATTTGAATCAAGAAATATCCTCTTATAGTTAAAGCAGTGACGCGTAATTCAATGTCGGAGAGGCAACCGGATGGCTCGCGGTATTTGAGCTCCCGAAGTGTTGTGGAACCGCCCTGTGCAATCTGTCATGTATTGGGTACCACGGAATATTTGGGATAAAGCGGGATAGTATTCAAATACGTGCGTACGATTCAGAATGTAAACGAGAGAATGACCTGTGGATTTTTGACACACGTCAATCCGCGTTTTGTATGTTTACCCACATATATTACACAACCCGAATTGAGCCAACTGTGACTGGTTCGAAAATAGGAGGGGAGTGGTAAAAAACAAAATTGTCGCGAGGCAACCGATTGAAACGCGGTAGCCTGAAAGTGTGTACGCTGTTTATAAATGAAATTTTTATGTCACCCCTCCAAGTGTGACCGGAGCCGAGTAAGCGAACGAAGAATCAAAAAATTTGCAGGCAACCGCTTGAAAAATGGCATGCTTGTTCTTAATCACATACAGACACTGTAAAAAAATGCCATCCCTCCCGGCCGGGCGGTTATCGAGCTGTCAGAGTTGGAAGCCGGAAAAAAGTGGTGGTGGACGAGAACTTAAGAAAAAGGCACTTAAAATCATTGAAATCGGATGGCATTTGTTTTTCGAGTCTTGTATGATGTGATACATGATATGCACAAATGCCATCCATCTCCATTGAAATTTAATCCCGCTGTGGCCATCCTTACAAACGCGAAATTCTTCAAATTAGAATACGCGCGGTTTTACAATCAATTGCCAATGGACAATTTTCGGGTGGGAGGTAACGGTGCGGAGTCTCTAGTTACTGAACTATTCACCGGTATTTACTACGCTTCGCTCGCTTACTCGGCTCCGGTCACACTTGGAGGGACGGCATAAAAATTTCATTATATAAACAGCGTACACAATTTCAGGCTACCGTGTTTCCATCGGTTGCCTCGCGACAATTTTTTTTTACCACCCCCCTACTCTTTCCGAACCAGTCACAGTTGGCTCAATTCGGGTTGCACAGGGAGGTTCCACAACACTTCGGGAGCTCAAATACCGGGAGCCATTCGGTTGCCTCTCTGATATTGAATTACGCGTCATTGCTCTGAATATTAATTCGAATTGCTTTGACATAGAGTGCTCATGCCATTTACTAGTAATGCTTCGAGCACTCGGACGTTTACCTTAAATTGCAAAAACATTTTCCTCATGCAAGGGGAAATTAAATATGTCTTGGTCTTATTTACTGACAGATAAACCTTTACCCATTTATATGGACAGTGAGTAATATTACAATTAAGCATACATATATAGATCTACAGTATTAAGTACACACAGCAGCGTGTCGAGCCTAGAACCGGCGGCGCCGCAGCCGTGTGTTATAATAATAATAACCATTTATTTCAGGCATCTATGGCCTGTATAAAATTAAAGCACTTATTATTATTTAGGGGTACCCTTTATGAAATGTAATTTTACTCTACTTCCTTTTCTGCCTAGTGTTATCCCGGCCTTTGCTTTCCTCCACTTTGCACGATACCGGACGTCTCCTTTTGTTAACCCGTTTTCGCTCATGTCGGCCTTCACGACATCCAGCCATAGCTCTTTACGTCTTCCGTCGAGGACTATACCAAGGCATTTGTTCCTTACGTAGTCAGATGGTCTGCGAGAGACGTGACTGAACCAAGGAAGGCGACATTCCTGGAGCTTATCCGGTACGTCACGAACTCCAAGGGTGCCACGGATGTACTCATCCCAACGCAACATCTTCATCTAGACAAGCGGCAGCGTGTCAAGCCCAGTTCAAGCAAAGGAACTGGCTAGCCAGCGCCGAGTGTAATATTACACCAACCACTTCGTGCCACTTTTGATCCTTCTATAACTCAAAACCTCTTTAACGTAAACACATAAAACGACGTGTGTTTGATTATATCCATAAGGACATCTAGAAGCCAAAATTTCATGAAGCTAGCTCAAACGGTTATAAGATATGAAGGTCAAAAAGTCGTAAATTTTAGTACTGACTGACTGACTGACATATAGTGCCTAAAACTTAACCTACTTCCAGATGACCTAGAACGATGAAATTTGGAATCCAGCTCGGTAATTGTGTGTAAACGTAGGAAAAAATCTAAAAATAATAAAAAATAAAAAATAGGGGGGATCCCCATACAATTTTTTTATTATTTATCTGTAGTGTTGGAACCGTTACAAGCAGATATTTGAAATGATCTCAATATAAATATTATTATATTTGCTATATAACAGAAATATACAAATAAAATTGAGTCAAAAAATAAGTGGTGCCCATACAAAAAACTTGTAATACGCGCTAAACAACCGGCCAACGGTGTGTCGTCGGCGGCGCGGGGCACCACTTACATACTGCCTAGTTTTCTTTACAAAAAGTAATGATATCCCACCAAAAACATAAATGTAAAAAAGGAGAGCCAAGTTCATTACAGAAATTATGCTTGGCTGTGGGCTTCGCCGCAAAAAGAATGGAGATCTAAATGAGTGTCAAGTTCTATGCTAAATCCAAATATGTATTTATGGGAACAAAATAATATTATGAACAAGTATTAAACTCTATTTCTTTGCTTTATTGGATACTTACCTATAACAATTGCTGATTAAAAAATGTGAGATCTTAAAGTAGGTTAGATTTCACCTGGCCAGTTTTTATCAGAATTAAAATGTTGAATAACTTTATAAAATGACTGATGTAATGAATACTGGCCAAGACAAATCTAACCTACTTTAAGATCACACATTTTTAAATAACAGCAATTGTTATAAGTAAGTATCCAATAAAGCAAAGAAAAAGAGTTTAATACTTCTTCATAATGTTATTTTGTTCCTATAAATACATATTTGGATTTTGAATAGAACTTGGCACTCATTTAGATCTCCATTCTTTTTGCGGCGAAGCCCACAGCCAAGCATAATTTTTGTATTGAACTTGGCTCTCCTTTTTAGGGTTCCGTAGCCAAATGGCAAAAATCGGAACCCTTATAGATTCGTCATGTCTGTCTGTCTGTCTGTCCGTCAGTATGTCACAGGCATTTTACTCTAAAACCAGAAGGTGTATTTGAATGAAAAATTGAGAAATTGAGGGTGTATTTTGTTAACCGCTACATAGTTTTGTAATGAAATTACTAAAAAATATATTTTTTAGGGGTGCACTCCATACATAAAACTGAAAGTCAAATATTATTTTTTCATTGCAAGCCCGCGTGTGGTACATCAATCAACTGGCCTTTCAAAATAAATATAAGGTTTTTAAGCAATTTTTTGGATTAAGAGAATAGAGTCGGAGATAATCACCCCGAAAGTCACTAAAATTGTGTCCCCCCCCCCCCCCCCTCTAATTTTTGAACCGTGTATTTTAAAAATATGAAAAAAATCGTGGTCTTAGGGCTTATAAAATTCTTTCAGCGAAATTTATTTTGAATAAGATCGGTTGAAAGGTTTTCGAGATATTCATAAAAAACTGCCTTCCTTAAAGAAAAGGACGTAAGTGCCATAAGTTTTCAGTAACGATATAACCTTCTTCATGTCAGACCCACCATACCCCTAGCAATACCCCTGGGGGTAGGGTTGGACTGAACCATACCACCGCAGTGCTGTGCACTATATTATGCTTTATAATATTTATCCCAAATATCCTATTACCGTTATCAGTATCACGCAGTGTAGTTGAAAAAGTTAGACTACCGTTATCTGTAGTAACCATTGATTTAGTATATAGAACTAGATGCACAATGTCAAACAAATATACCAAGAAATGTGCCCCAGAACATGAACGAAGAATACTCTGAACAGGTTATTGTAATAATAATACCACGTGCGAGCGAGCTGGTAGCATATAAATCTCTATAAGTGTGACAGAAAGGGGAATATCATTCATTGTCCTTGTCATAGTTCCACTTTTTTTATTTGCCACAACTGATTTAATATCAAGTTGTGCCACATGACCATTACCCGTCCCGTAGTAAGTTGTTTATGACAAGTCATCAGCCATTTTAGGACCGGTTCTTAATTTAGCTGCATAAGAGCTTTTCCGTCCCTCACCGTGGCAACACCTACAGCCCGTCCATAGTATTCTAGGTTCATGGCCCCAGAATGACAGCTCTAGCTACATTTCAGTAGTTGCTAATAGCGTTAACTTATAACCTGCATCAAGATATATGTTTCATAAAAAAAGAACTCAGTGTTTTAGATCTTAAGCACCATAGTATTAGCAAACCAACATCAAAAGATTAAATACGTTTTAGTTTATTGAGACATATAATGTGACTTGACTGCTCACGTCAAAACTTTAGTTAGCGTTAAGCGAATGAATGAAGTCGCGTTATAAATAACGAAAGCACAAATACATCTGGTTTCTTTATTTTACAAGTGGGGAATAAACAGTTTCAAATATTTGTACAAATATTACATACAAAACAATAGGCATGATGACACATTTTGAGAAACTGTTCTATAATGTTTAGGAACATTTATTATGTGCAACGAATAAGATTTTTCAAGAGAATTTAATAGTTAAGTAGGAATAAAATGCATTATAGTTTTTAAATAATTGTATTTTCGACCTGCCTTTACTTTAAATACTTTCTTTTTTGCGATGTAATTTCAGCGTACAGTCAAGTAGCGATCAGCTGTCGATTTTATTAAAATGATCCTGGGTTTTGAACGTCACATCTAAAACGTGTATTACGAGATATAAGGTCAAAAATGAATGATGATGAAAATTGGCAATAATTAGCGCATTTCCAAATGATGTGTTGGGATTGTATTATAGAATTTTATTTTTGTTCATAAATGCTATTAATTACCTTTTGCCAGAAGGTTGAAGATAGAGCTTAGGATATTGGAAGTAATTGAAATTAAAGTATGTAATGGAAAGTAATGGGCTTAGGTATGTTCATGAGAGGTGTGGCAGTTTTAGTAATCCTGTTCTTCCATTTTTTGTCGTATAACTATAATATATCCGAATCATTAAAATGAGCCGCACAAACGACACGTGAGTCGTTTGGTTAAATAAAAAAAAAACACCTCGACTATCGCGTGCTATGACTGCAGCCCATTTTGCACGTCACTGACGATTTTTTGGAAATCTTAAAATGAAAACCGCTGGTAGGGAATGCCTTATGGCATTAAGTCCACCATTTGTACTTTATTTTGTATTGTGCAATAAAGTTTAAAAAAAAACCATAATTATGTAGGTAACGACATCATAAAAAAAGTATATCTACCGATTCTTTAGATTTATGTTTCGCGACTTTGTCATTTGAACTAACAAAAATAAATATTTAAAACATGTTCAAAACTATTAAATTACTATGAGTTTACACAAAATTCGTTACGTTATGAAAAGAACTTATTTAAAGAAATAAAGCCCATCTTTTTTCAAGATTTTTTTGTTGGTATTAACGCAGTTATTGACAAAACATTTCGACATAACTGACAACCAACAAGTCTCTCGCTTGAAAGACCTGCCTTATAGTATAGTTTGGTTATGAACGTGGACGTATTGCAGTTAAGATATAGGTATGAAGATAAGATAATACCCCGCGTGCCAAGGGAAAACTACTAAGGCCACTGTAGTGTCACAGGAAATTCTTTTCTACCAATGACACTACTGGCAGTGCCAAGCAGTATTGCCTAAGGTAAAAAATGGCCAGAACGGCTTTCGTTTTTTTCAGTTTAATGAAATAAAAATTTTTGTACCTATTTCTTTTTCTATTTTTCCATCAAATCCCAGCACTACTAACGGTGGTATGGTTCAGTCCACCCTGCCCCCAGGGGTATGGCTAGGGGGTATGGTGGATCTGACATGACCTTTTTAATAGGGACGGAACCCTTGTTGTGCGTTGTCCGACAAGAACTTGGCCGCTTTTATTTACATTTATGTTTTTGGTGGGAATTCAGTAACCTGGATGTGCCTTCCAAGAACTGGCCACGTCTCACTGCTATATAGTAGGACTGGTCCAATGACGCACTTGTACACTAGCGCTTAGAGGCCAAGTGGTATCCTGCGATCACAGATGACTCCTGTGACCTCTCGCTATTTAGACCAAGCTGCACTAATTCGGGCTCGGATGTCGTGATCAATGGTCCCGGACTCATGCAGTGCTGATCCTAGATATACATGAATTTGTAATTTTTCATTTTAAACTCGTCACCAATCTTAGAAGGACCGGGATAGGAGCCGTACTTCCGCAGGCCATGTATTCGGACTTTGCGACATTTAGTTTTAAGACTGCCGTTCTCTAGCGAGTCCTTCCATTAGTTCACCTTCTGCTCTGATGCCTGTTTGTCTTCGTCTGTTAATGCGATGTCATCTGCATACATGAGCAGTAGCACCCACGGCGGCGGATCTTGTATTGCCGATGTGATGGCGTCGATCACCACACTAAACAGAAATAGATTCAGGGCCGAACCTTGGTCTTAAACTCACTGTAATCGGGAAGGATTTTGTGTCGCCAACGGCGGTCTTCACTAGAGAATCCGAGTTGCAGTACATATCACGTATGATGTCAATATAGACCTGTGGCACGTTCAATGCCCACCAGATAGATCATGTGACGTGGGATGCAATCGAATGTCTTTTGCAGGTCAAGAAATGCCATGTTAAGTGGCTTTCGTTTGCCCCTGTAAGCTTCGGTCAGAATTGTGAGGGCAAATATCGGATCAGTCGTGCCACTCCCAGGCCGAATTCCATATTAACATTCCTAGACAGTGCACTCTTGCCGGAGTCTATAATGCGCTCGGAAAGCTTCATTGTGTGACACATTAACTTAATTCCTTGGTAGCTTTCGCAGTCCTGTATACTAATACCTTTGCCTTTGTATTAAGGACATATGACGCTCGATCTCCAGGAATCGGGCATCCGTCGGCTGGTAGGTATAAGGTTAAAAAGGTTAGCAGGTCAACACCATGATCGCTCTATGCTTTCCACGCTTCCATCGGGAAGTCATCGGGACCCATAGCTTTCCGGGTTTTCATGCCGGGAAGATATTAGCGAGCCTCGTGTTGGGTAATCGGGCATATAAGTCTACAGTTCAAAGTCTGGCGGAGAAGAACCAACTGAGTGTTCCGTGTTGTGTGTGTGTACTCCCGCCATCTCTCTTTCACTTGTACCGCGTGCCATACCGCTAGAGTCTTTAACACAAAGACATTTTGTTATGTCTTGTGAGGCTTTCTCACGAGCCGCAGCTATCTTAAAGATGGCCCTCCTTTGATTATAGGTAATCGTGCGAAGATGACATCTTGCGACGCTTGACTATAGCTGCGGCTCATTTTGCAGCAAACTTGGCAGACTGGTAAGCGACTTTGTCTTCTAAAAACTAACTTTACTATCTAAGAAAAAATATAACTATAGGTAAACATATTAACAGTATAATGGGCAACTTCCAAGGAAGGAATAAGTATAAACCAATGATTCCTCCTGAAAAAATGGTGTAACGGCTTCCTGAAAAATATAAATAATATTTTACGTCATATCTGCCGATAAAGTTCCATTTATCGCCCGCCATTCGTGGCAAATTACTGGCACATTTAGAGGCAAATTAGTGTAGCCGAGCAGTAAGTCACGCGACCTTCATCTGGAGGTCGTGGGTTCAAACCCCGGCCATACATTTGATATTTAACAGTAGCTTTTCTGTGAAGGAAAAAATCGTCGCAAAACCGGTCTTATCCCAAGGTCAAGGTAAAAACGAGGTCCTGATCTCCCTCTGGGTTCGACATCAAACAGCAGTCGCATCCGTAAAACCTAGTCATCATATCAGCCGAAAGACGTCCACTGGACATAGGCCTCCCACAAAGAGTGCCAAGCATCCACGCATCCAGCGAGTGGGCTCGCGCGACCTTTACCAGGTCATCAGTCCACCTTGTGGTGTCTACCCTCGCTGCGTCTTCCGATACGTGGTCGCCACTCGAAAACATTAAAAACACTAGTTTAGGTACATTAGTGTACGCAGCCTTCGCTTCATTTTGGGAGTGGATGCTAAACCAGACCCTAGAATACAAAGAAAAAACGCTAGGATGATGATTATTGTTATTACTTACACAGTGGCCACGGCCAAAATACCAATGCAAGTTATGGCCAGCGAAATGAACAGGAGAATCATGACTTTCCGGACAAAAGCATTTCGATCCTCCTTATCCTCCGAGTAGTTGATGGGTGGCCCCGTCGTCACTGTAAATAAAAAAGTATGTTAACCTTTTGCATTAAAGCGAACGCTTATTTATACGAGTAGAAGTCAAGAGCTGTCGTGTGACACCGCAGACGTCTATAGTATCGAATCATCTTACAGTGCTCTATTATTTTTAAAACAAAGGCCGTTTGGATAACCGCAAGGTAACATATATTATAGGATAATTCGTGAAATTTGTTACAGATACAGATTTTTTTTTGTAATTAGTGACTTATAAACGTTAAGATATTTGCTACAATTCAGTGGAGCCCATGGGAAGGGACTCCACATTTGTCGAAATTGGTTGGGTAATTATTGAGTTTATTGATAAAATTTAATACCATATGCCGACATTTTTGTGATGTCATAATCATAATTAGCCCCTCTACAACATTATAGAGCGACAAGAGTACTTAAAATCGGGAGATCTCAGTGTATATAACGATAATTCTTGTTGGTATGCGCCTCTTCACTTAAACGGAATTTTAGTTTTAGCTAATTTGCCTCAGTACAAAGGATAAATTGCAAGATGGTTGATGGGGCCGAACCCACCAGTAGTGAGGCGTCAAACATTTTCTCTTCAAGAGCTGTAGAATATGCGGTCATAGTCTTCAGCAAAGCGTCACAGCGTGTGTCAAAGCGGACCCCGGGGTCAGGACCCCGGGGTCCGCCGGGGCACAGCCGGTTACAACGCTAGGAGGATGATGATGATGAGTCTTCTAGTAGCCTGTGGTGATCGTGTTTTATGTCAAAGCAGACGAGGTTATAGTATCCTTCGCAATTATACCTTTATACAGTCGATGTCAAAGTTATGTATACATTTTTTGCCACATTAAAGTGAAATGTTGAATTCAAGTAAGATGCAGAAACGTAAACTTATCTTTGGCATCGCCCGTACCTGCTGGTTGCCGAGGATTCCCTGCAGTGTCAGTATCTTCCGGCGGTCCTTGCGGTGGATATGGTCCTTGCGGTGGATATGGTCCTTGCGGTGGATATGGTCCTGGCGGTGGATATGGTCCTTGCGGTGGGTATGGTCCTTGTGGTGGATATGGTCCTTGTGGTGCATATGGTCCTTGTGGAGGATATGGCCCTTGAGGTGGGTATGATCCTTGCGGGCCATATTGTCCTTGTGGTGGATATGGGCCTTGTGGCGGATATGGCCCTTGTGGTGGGTATGGTCCTTGCGGCGGATATGATCCCTGAGGTGGGTTCGGCCCTTGCGGGTTTGGCGCTTGTGATGGATACTCGCCTGGTGTCCTTGGTCGTTGCTCATTGTTAGCGTTAAATCCAATGATGTATTCCTTGTTCTTCCCTATAAACAAATAAATGTTACAGAAGATAATGGAATATGTATGTATACAGATAGTGAACAGTTATTTGTTCCATTCTGCGGTATTAAACCCCCAATATATAGCGGGGCATAGCCCTTCGCTAAATAATAAGGTCTTTATTTTAACTAACTGTCTCGGGTAGACCTATATTTGGGCATTTCTCAGAGGTGGCGTTTTACGTGTCCGGGGGGATAAACACGTGAAGTTATTGTTTAGAAAATTTTGAATTAAATCATACAAATCCATCAGCATCTGATACACCTGGACAACTAGTAAAACATTATAATATATGTAGTATTTATTTATATATATATATATATATATATATATATATATATATATATATATATATATATATATATATATATACACGGTGGGAATGAGTAACCCGCCAAATTTTAACCACGCATTCCTTAGGTCACTAGGAGCAAAAAATGTCATATGAACCTCCGTCAAATCCGGCGTAGTTTTGAAGATATTTGCAATTTTCATGTAAACTATTTGTCGTGATTACTGAGTGCATTTAACTCTTTTGATTGCGACGTTGCTACCGATGTTGGCCAGTTCCGCGTCGCTATTGACAGATATCAAAGTGCCAGCTAACACTCCCAAAATTGATCCTTTTTTGAAAAAAAAAATCGACAGCGTTTTATTAAACGGGATAATTTCCATGGAGAAGCGATAGTTATCCAAGTTTTATTTACATAAACCGACAAATCAAGAAAAAAAAAATATTTTTTTGCTGAATTTGAGTTGGAAATTTAATATTTTTTTTTACTCCTAATGACCTCAGGAATGCGTGGTTAAAATTTGGCGGGTTACTCATTCCCACTATATATATATATTATAAGAAAATAAATGTTAAGTGCCAAAATTGACGAACAGTGGGTATGTCCCACGCCCAGATTTGTTGAAACAAAGAATCATAACTTAAGGCGGGAATTTTATTTTAATTTTTAATATTGGTTCACGTATTCTACATTAGTCTATTGCTTATATTATTTGAATCAAAATGATTCACTTATTAATATTATCAAATAAATCCAATTATTCGACTTGTCTCGCGGCAACACGTGATTTCACTGGAATTTATAAACCTTGTCGGCATTTCACAAAGGAAAGCACCAGCGACGCTGCGCCGCGTACGCAGGTAGCTTCAGTCGCGCCAAGTTTACCGGCGAGAGCGGACGTTGGCTGTCGATCTGCAAGTGGATTTCGTAAAGGTATTTTCGGCATTCGGTGGGTTTTGGTGGATAAGGCACCCTCAGAGGTGTGTGATTTGGATATTAGATACTCTTTTTCATACTCTGATTACTATTTCTGCAATTATTTAATAGCGATTAAAATTGAATTCAGTGGGTGTGATTACCGCGCATTCGGTGGGTTTTTCGACCACCGAAATCAAAAAAAAGTGCACCGTCGTCAATCTTTTCTATAAAATGTTCGTTGTTTTTGTACTTTACAGTACACAAAGATATTTTAATTTGTTTATGTTAACATCTGCTACTAGCATGTGCGTATTATGCATGTCCGAATTACTTGATGTATAATTTTGATTGTAAAGCTGGTGCCACATTCATAGTATTTATTTATTCACAGTACAATCTGCAACCTAATATGAACATGCGCACAAAAAGCAGTTACTCTAATAAAGTGTGGATTTTAATGTTAATATAGTTTTTACAATAGTAGTAAATTTTGAATTCAGAAGCACCTTTTTATGAATATTGATTTCGGTGAGTGGGTTTGATTTCAGTGTTTTGAAAAACTTAAATATCTCGCAATCCCTTTCGCCTACAAGGAGGCCTTCACCACCATTATTTTTATATTTAAGCCTTATTTTTAATTATAACATCATATGTCTATAAAGTAAAAAAAAAATCGGCACCGAAGTCAGGCACCGAAGGTCACCTCTGAGAATCGCCCATTTGTGTTTTTTCTTTAAGTGAGCACTTTTTTGTTGTTTCCATGCAAATAAAAGGTTCTCAAGATTGGATCAGATCGCTGAGAGCAGTCTCAATTATTATATCATCTCGATTTAGAGGAAGTGTCTCTGAATAGCGCATTCAAGAATCAATACTAAGTACAGAATTAACAAAATAAATATTAATACTTGAGGATCGAACTGCCACACACAGAGAGACATTCTAATTGCCTAGACGTTTGTGTTTGTGTGAGTATGGCGCTTCTTCCGATCGATCGATCACTTACGGAACGATCGATCTTGACGGGAACTGATCTACCTATGAAATAAAAAACTAAAATGATTAAACGGTGATTTTACCGAATATGCCTGCGGACTGCCTTGCTCCACTAGCTTTATTGTCTGCCTCTAGTTCGGTTCTTCTCTTCTTATGTTCTTCTTCTTTATGTAATACACTTCCGCGTACATCTTCTTTTTCATTTTCAATAGCATGCATATGAATGGGAGTATAAGCACTTGTTTGTTGAGGTAGATTACCTTCTTCGACATCCTTATTATCATGTTGAGTAAAAATTGTTAAGGTGCTCATCTGGAAACAAATATTAGGGGCAATCTTATGCGTCAATTACACACGTGCAAACTTGAATGCGGGTTTGACTAGGTACATTGCCGGGTTCTAGATGAATTTAAATCATTATGCCCCGGTAATCTGCAATGTAATGAAACTTGCATGCGAGTACAATAACAG
Source organism: Epinotia demarniana (assembly GCA_945867215.1). Classification (NCBI taxonomy): domain Eukaryota; kingdom Metazoa; phylum Arthropoda; class Insecta; order Lepidoptera; family Tortricidae; genus Epinotia; species Epinotia demarniana. The sequence goes on along the minus strand of OX244261.1, from coordinate 36,858,542 downwards.
GCCCCCTTGAAATGAACTCTGTTCCCCTACAAAATGAATTCAATTCAGTATAACGTGGCCAGTTATTAAAACCTTAAACTAAAAAAACCAGCCAAATGCGAGTCGGACTCGCGCACAAAGGGTTCCGTGTCATTATCTATAAAAACGGCAAAAAATCACGTTTGTTGTATGGGAGCCCTTAAATATTTATTTTATTATATTTTTTAAGTATTTGTTTGTTGTTATAGCGGCAACAGAGATACAGCCTGATGACAGACGGACATACATACAGACGGACGGAGAGAGAAGTCTTAGTAATAGGGGCCCGTTTTATCCTTTGAGTACGGTACCCTAAAAATAATTATATTTTAGGAAAATAGAGTTCATTTTCGGTATGAGGTATTTATTAACGGTGGCCAGTTATTGACGATTTACCGTATCTTGTGGCTCAAGGCTATATTTTATCCCACAACTCCGCATACATTATTTTTAAGACAACGGCTACAACTAGTTGTCACATACTGTGCTTTCTGAATGTTTACAATTACATAGGCAACTAAACCAGCACCTCCACACTTTAGAGGAGTAAATCAGTTTACTTCATCCAAAGGTAAGCAAAAATGCTGCATAATGTGCTGTCCACGAATGCCACTTTCTATTACTTACAAAGGAATCATAGTTGTGTCGAATTTACGTTGGGACAGCTTAATTTGCTTGGATTTCAAGATAGTGTCATAAGGCAAAGCATACATTATCCAGCTGGAGATACAGCCAGCCATATTAGGCGGCGGTTACACTTACGATCGGGTGCTTGTTTGGCATTGGCACAATCAGTACAACAAGTAGGTAGTACCCATTGACAACTGGTATCTAATTAGTGCAACGGGATATACCGGGGTAGTTGCCACACGAACTGTTAGTAAAACTATGTATGTATATTAGGAGACAATCTTACACAAATCGATTTTTGTATATAATAAACTCGATAACGCTGCGCTGTGTCATGGATACTCTGCTGTACTCACTGGGTAGACGACGATGAATTTCATAGATATTAGACGTTAACACATAGAAAATTTCTTGACTCAGAAACAAATATTCATTTCAAAATAGGTTGGTACCTATAGATCCGTATACAAGACATTATAAGAATTAACGTAAGTAGGCGTAGGCACTACTTTTTTGCAGAAGCTTTACATTACTATCAGTTATCTTATCAATTTGCTGTTCTGCCGAAGAATATGCTGCTCTATTATCGATAATGGGTTGTACAGTCAAGGGCATGTATACACCACAAAGTCTCAAAAATATGTAGGCAGACCTTACTTTTATTCCAATAAGGTTATAGTATGTCTGCTGAGCAATAAAAGAATATTTGTATTGTATTGTAGTATACATACATATTTATGAAACTTTGAGTGAACAGGTACATATAGGTGCCCCTGACTGTACCTACTTGTTTATTTTTGTATGCAATTAATGATCCTAAACTGGTAAAATTACGACGAGGACGACGAATTTATTGCCTTATAATTAAGGGCGACACGTTTATACATATTTAAATAACTTTGGCCCAATCGATCTCTTTGTAGTCGACTGTACTTATAGGACCAACAAATTCGAAGGAGAAATAATAAAAGATCTAATTGGGAAAATATTTCTATAAATGCGTAAAAGTACTTACGTATAATAAAATGAACTATCACAAAACTGTCGTAAATAAATCTAAAACTTAAATATTCTAGAAAATTGGCCGATTTCGCTTCAACAGCAAAACAGCTGCTGTCAATTATTTGTCAATTATGATTAATCTTCTGACATTGAAATTAAAAAGTTCCTGCTATTTTAGTGCAATAGCGCAACTAAAGGATTTGACCTATGTGTAAAACAACCTCGTTATTGTATTTATCGTGTGCACTCGTTCTGATACGAATCCATGGACATCTTTTGGACGAATACCCTTGGTATTGAAATAACCGGCCTCGAAATCGCCGGTAAAGTACACCCTTCCTTCGGTCAGAACTCCACTAACTAGAGGACTAACAACAGGAACCAAAAGAAACAATCGCAACTTAAACAAGCTTAAATTACCACTCTCAACATTAAAATTAGTCACTTCGAGTCCCCCCTATATGGTTATTAAAATATATAACCACCTCCCGAATTCCATCAAAAATATAGAAAAATTGCCTCTTTTCAAAAAACACCTGAAAACATTCTTAATTAACAAATACTTTTACAACATAAATGAGTTTTTTAACGACAAATACGATTAACAAATAATTAATAAATAATATTGAATAGCTTCTCTTTGTGTGAAATTGTAAGCATGTTAGTTTTAAGTTAGCTTTAAGTATGTTGCTGTGCTCTTACAGAGCGTCACATGTAAACCTTATCATTTAATTGTTCCACCTTATAATTATGTAATGTGATAAATGCAATAAACAATTTGAATTTGAAACTAGGTACATCTATAGGTTACTTCTGCATTATTACTTGCAGTTGTATACGGTCAGTTATTTCTGCTATCGTTTTATTTTGCGCGGACGGGGCGCATGCATTATTGCATTTGTTCCGCCCCGCTTTCGCGTAGCCCGATATTTGCTCTTTTAACTGCTAACGCAGCTGAACTTTATGACTTTTAAAGGGTTTGTGGATTACTTAGTATGTTTTTTAGGACAGACTATCCAGTTAGGTAGGTCCAAATTCGAGAAAGAGGTCAATCGTCGAATCCGACTCGGCTTGGCAGCGTTAGGGAAGACGGCACATCTTTTCGTCCAATATTCCGCAGTGTCTCAAGACGAGAGTCTTTGACCAGTGTGTGTTGCCAGTCATGACATATGGCACTGAAACGTGGTCGCTTATTATGGGCCTCATAAGAAGGCTCAAAGTTACCCCAAGGGCAATGGAGAGGGCCATGTCGAGAGTTACTCTGCGTGATCGCATCAGAAATGAGGCTATCTGCAGCAGAACCAAGGTAACCGATATAGCCCTCACAATTGCTAAACTTAAGTGGCAGTGGGCGGGGCACATAGCACGTAGAATCGATGGCCGCTGGGGCGAAAAGATTTTCGAGTGGCAACCACGTACCGGACGGCGTGGGTAGGCCCTCCACAAGGTGGACTAATGACCTGTAAAGGTCGCGAGAGTCCGCTGGATGCGGGTGGCGCAGGACCGGTCACTTTGGCACTCTTTGGGGAAGGCCTATTTCCAGCAGTGGACGTCTTTCGGCCGATATGATGATGATGATGATGATGATGTTTTTTTGACATAAAGATGGTGGTAAACGAGCATACTGCCGATGGTAATCTCTTTCGGCCACTTTCGAAACCAGTAGAGAAAACGGATTTATTCTTCTTTGGGATAATTTTATGCAGCAATTACTAAAAAATTTAGTACTGAATGATATGAAACAAAAAAAACACGTATTTTATGAAGAATGAAGAAAAAATATTCTGTTTTCTAAACTGGTTTCCAATGCAGAATATAGAATCTTCTTTTGAAATTCATTCATGGATATAATAGTTATGCATAAAAACTATTCATATCCCGTTGTGGCCACCCTTACAAACGCGAAATTCATCCAATTGGGAATACGCGCAATAAAAGGTTTTGCAATCAATTGCCATGGACAATTTGACGTTGGAGGTACGGTGCGGGGCCCCTTGTTGCGTTTGTAAGGGATGCCACAGCGGGATGAAAGTTCATGGAAGAGGGATGGCATTTGTGCATATCATTTATCACATCATACAAGTCTCGAAAAACAAATGCACATCCGATTTCAATTATTTTAAGTGCATTTTTCCTAAGTTCTCGTCCACCACCATTTTTTTCCGGCTTCCAACTCCGACGGATCGATAACCGCCCGGCCGGGAAGGATGGCATTTTTTTCCAGGGTCTGTATGTGATGAAGAACAAGCATGCCAATTTTCAAGCGGTTGCCTAACAATTTATTTATTTTTTTTTTCTTCGCTCGCCTACGGGGCTCCGGTCACACTAGCAGGGATGGCATAAAAGTTTAAAATAAAAGCTTAAATTTCAACTTTCCATACGGTTGTAGGTAGAAAGGTATAGTGCGAGAAAAATTGAGAGCTCGCGCGCCGTCTTAAGATAGCCGTGCTGGGCAAGTTGCCAAATAAAACAAGAGGTTTTTACCATGATTTAATTAAATATATAAATAACTAAAATAGTTAAAATTACATATGTCAAAAGCACTATGTAAAATAACTAAACAATAATGCTTGCTAACTAACTAACATACTGGCGCGGCCTGCGGTGGCGGTCATTAGTGAATTTGACGGCTAATTACAAGTTTACTATTGACCGCCGCGGCGCCAGTCTATGAGAGGCCTAACGCGGCAAAGCATACTGAGTTGTAACTAGCTGATTAGTTTTTGAAAACATACTCTCGATTTTATTCAATTATTATTTGGTGAGAAAGTTTGAATAAGAGGTTAGAGAACTTTCTTTAAAAGCTACTCTACTATTTGACTATCAAAATTATTTAAAGGAACTATCATCTGACTTTGTTTCGGATCGTGCACACACTTATTGTTTAACTTTTTGCATTTATTTTATGAACGATGTTTGGGGTTTAACTTATAGCTAAAATGGCAAAAATGGATTCTGAACAATTTCGCAATGTCCATCTGACTGTCTATAAGTCTGTCTGTCAAAAACTACAAAGTGTTATCCACAATATTACAAATGCGCAAGTGTGGATGTCTGTCTGTATGTTACCTTTTCGCGCTTGAACCGCTAAACCGATTAACATGAAATTTGCTATGTAGATAATTTGAATCCCGGGAAGGACATAGAATAAATAGTAAGGGGGTGTAAAGAGGGGTGAAAATTGAGCGAGCGATATAAACGAGTTCCACGCTGACGAAGTCGCTGGCAGTAAGTAGCAAGTTTGGAGTAAAGGTGGTTTTGTAAGCCAGTTATAGTTAAAAGCCAGCCAATTATAGCCAGTCAATTTTTTTCTCTCTTTACGGCGCCACTGAGGCTGGTTTTTTGAAGTGTTATGATACGAAATGTTAAGATTGTGACCACACATTCGTTTTATTGAACAAGCATATTCCCTTCCTGGTGGTAACAGGACACCGTAGCCTCTAGACGCTCGCGGCTCCAAAGGAGAAGGAAATACAATACAATTGTCGACCCTTTATTGATTTGAAGATTCGTCGTGTCTACAACAAGAGACAAATGCAAAAGTATCCTGAATCAAAAGAAATTCAAAATTAGTAAAAACACTCCGAGCCAATTGTAATTAACATTAAATTAAAGCAGCTTGCGGGAGCGAACTTATACAACTATTTATTTAAATATCCATTAGCTGTAACAGAGTCCAAAAGATAGATATTATAGACGTGTAAAGCATGAAAGCTCCCAAAACGTAGTCATACACGCTCAGTTCAATAGTTTTGCCTCCTAAAACTATCTGCAGCTCCATTACGAGACTCTGAAACAAATGAACATGACTTAAAGTATTATAAGGTAGACCGCTTAACTCCGTCCTGGCCTGCGCGGCGCGCAGGAGCGCAGGTAGGACGATAGCGAGGCGCGGGTGGGTGAGGGCGGTGTGCACCGTATTGAAGTGAGCAATAGATCCGAGCCACATCCCAAATGTTTGTGATTTAATTTTCAACATACTCTTTTATGTCGGCGTTTGAAAAAGGTTCGCAGTTTACAGTGGATTGCTAATTTTCCTGATTCAAGCAGACAAATTAAGATTTTTTCATTACTTTCCGAAGAACATTTCCGATACTATTCACCACCGGACAATAGGGGTGATGGACACCAAATAAATAATCAATAATGTTTATACCACGACCGTGGCAAATAAGCATTATGGTCTGCCTTATGGTACGCAGATACTTTCCCCTATAGACGCTTACGATTCCAGAAGAATCACAATCGCGTTAGCGACCCTTTATTGATTTAAGGATTAGTTGTGTTGATAGCTAGAGATGAACGCGGGTCGCTCACCCTCCACACACCATCCCGCTCCGCTCCTCAGGAACTCTAGAGACCATAATCACCACGTACCCCGTATCATGGTCGGCCTTATCACGCGACAAGTGACAAGATAGGAGCGTCGTCTCGTTCTATCGAACGGTGTCAGCCAGTGACGGACGCTCTATCCTGTCACTTATCGTGTGATAAGACAGACGGGGTCAGGAACACATTACCACACACCTACAGCTTGGTGGGTCGATTTTATGAAATAATTATTCTAAATATTGGGTTTGTTTAAATAAAAAAGTATAAAAATATAAACTTATATCTGGTATGTTTTTAGCCCTCTACCGAATTTTGTTGTTTTTTTCTAAGAGGATTATTTAAACGCGTCATTTTATATAAGGTGAGTCGGGGCAAGTGTAACACCGGGGGAAGAGGGTCCAAAGCTTCTCGAGCTAATTCTTTTGAATTGAGCGCCTTTTTGTACAGTCGGTAAAACAACCAGGCGTGTAACAGTTCCATCATCAAATCATAGATGTCTCTTTCACATGCCATATTGAAACAAAACGCGGTTCATTTTGACTGGTTACGAATTGTGATAAGTGGAAGTGCACGTGTACAGGGCTTGGAACCGGTACCAAAAATACCGGTAACATACCGGTATTTATGGGTTTTCTTCATTTCGGTTCCAGAGAACCGGTACAGGAAAAATACAGGTATTAGCACCGAAAAATACCGGTTCTTTATAAAGGTTCCTACTCGTGCATGCGACGTTGCCGTTTCGTGCGAGTGCGCGGCGCGGCGCGGCGTACGGTGGCGTTGCCAGCTGAGCCGGCGGCCGGTGGCGCGCGAGAAGTTATTCAGTTCCGCAATTATTACTAAACTCATGTTCGATAAGTTAAGACGCGTGGCATGACACGTGGCGAAGATGGGGCGAAAAAAAGTATATCACGTTTACCAGTACTTTGAGTTAAATGTAAGTGAAAGTGACACAACGTCAAAGTGTTTGGTCTGTGATAAAGTTATAAAGGTGAGTTCATTGTTATTAGTACGGTGGCAAAATCGCAAAAAGTCGTCTCCTTCACGATTTTCGTGGACATCTCTTCTATATACCTAAAACTGGTATGGATGTGTTCCTTGTTGTATCCAGGGTATGAAACTGCCGGCTTTAGTTAAGGGAGAGGGGGACGGACATAGCTGTGACGTCACAAATATGGCCGCCTACGGTCAACGAATTTTGTTCAAATCTCGGGTTCTATTTTACTGATTGCTTCGTGTGAGGTGTCATTTGAAAGCTTATTAAATGTACTTTAATTGATTTTTAGAACGCTGTGACGTACAATCAACAGTTTTTTAATTATTAGAAAAAATATGATTTTTTTACCCCGCGCGTTTGAACGAGTACTGATAAAACATGCTTGTAACTCAATAAATAATAACTTTAGCGTAATAAAAGTTATTATAAAAAAGGTAGGTACTTTTATAAGCTTTCCAAAACGTATAGATTTTGTTGGTGTACACTAATAAATAACCAAGTAATAATATTTTTTGTGAATTACGCACCAATTAACTATCACCACGCTCGTCTCTGCTAGCGATCGCTGGCGTCACATCGCGCCTTTAGAAATTCTTTTTTTGTTTTCTGAGTAATTATACGACTCAGACGGTCATGATACGCACCTAAAGCAGTAAAATAAAGGCCAATTCAGGAACCTTGTAGCCCGAGCCGAAGGCGAGGCGAGTGCACTGAAGCGTACTTTTTCAGCCCCCACACACAATTTTACGTCTTCTTTAGGCTGACAAGTGAGATAGTTATTACCAATTTACGCCCGGTTGATGTAAAATTAGTCTAGTTCCTAGTATTAAGTTGCAAACAATTAATAAATCAATGAACGCAAGCAGCTTTATTAGACAACTAGCTTCCGCCCGCGACTTGGTCTGCGTGGACCCGGGATAAACTGATCACCTAACTGACCTGTATTTTAATCCAGGCTATAAACTATATTCGTACAAAATTACATCCAAATCAGTTGAGCCTTTTAAGCGTGGTTGAGTAACAAACATCTAAACATCTAACATCCAAACTTTCGCATTTATAATATTAGTAGGACTAGTTTTTGCCCGAGGTTACCTGTGTTGTACTATGACTTGTACTTTCCAAATCTGACTTGTTTTGGTTATGTATTTCCTCGCAAAAGAGAAGTGAAAAACAGCTATAGGAAAAGCAGCAGAGAGATATGTAACTGAAACGTTGCACGCACTGAGTGTGCGTCCGCTTGGTGAGTGTTTGAGTCTTTTATGTGATAGAGTAAGGGGAGTGTGTGGCCGCGTTGGCTCACCGTACGGGTCTTTGGCCCTCAGGTTCGCTTATAAAACACTCGGCGGGTATGGTGTCCAAGAGCGCGCCCTGAAGGGACGCTACAGACCTTCGTCCCTATACGGAGAGCTCGGCCTGCCGCCTCGCTTACCATGCCTTCGGGTCTTCGGCCCTCAAGTTGTCCGCGCAGGCTCGCGTGGAGAGCGCGCTCTGAAGGGACGCTTCAGACCTGCTGCCCTACGGAGCCCTGCCCAGGATTAAAGTATCCGAGAGCGCACGCACTCTGGAGGGTCGCTTCCGGCCTTTGGCCCTCTGACTCACGTAGAGAGCGCGCTCTGAAGGGACGGTTCGGGTCTTGCTCTTAGATTCGCTGGTAAGACACTTAAGAGTAACAAAGTGTCCGCGTGGGCCCGCCTTTCAAGCCTTTGGCCATCTGGCTTGCGTGGAGAGCCCGCTCTGAAGGAACGATTCGGGCTTTCGGTTCTACGCAGAGCCTGGCCTGCCGCCTTGCGTGCCATACTGCTCTCCTTCGGGCCTTCGGCCCTCAGGTTTGCTTGTAGGTCACTTAGCAGTAGTAAAGTGTCCATGTCCGCCCGCCTTTTGGGCCTTTGCCCTCTGGCTTGCGTGGACCGTAGCGTAGTGTACGCTTCGGTCCTTCGGCCCTCAGGTTTATTTGTAATGCATTTAGGAGTAGTAAAATATCTGCGTGAGCTCGCCCTTCGGGGTCTTTGGCCTTAGTACTCGCGTGAAGAGCACGCTCTTGAGGGATGCTCCGGGCCTTTGGCCCCGCGAGCCTCACCGCTCGCCTTCGGGCCGTGTTGGTCTGTTCGAACTTGTTGCCTGCGAAACTGCTACTGCTTGCAGCTGATGAATTATGGAGCTCCATAGTTCGCAACACATATCAGTCGACAAGCTATATATAAAAATATGTATACGCATGTCCAGAGAAAAAATAGCTGAGCTGAGGAAATATAGCTGTTGCTAGAAAGCTGATGGCTTCCGCTCACGAGAAAAAGAGATGTAACACTTTTCGGGAATCGCTGTTGTGGACTCAATAAATATCTTAGTTGGTGAAGTTTTATTAAAATTTCATAAAGTGAGATTTCAAATGAGATAAAATACTATAGTAATAACTTGATTGCGTCGACAAATAATGTATCGTTTGAGTAGGCTGAATAAAAAAAGTAAAATACAGACCAAACTTCGGTTTTTTTTCTATCGACGAAATTTTAAGCAATCGTGCATCGATAAAATCAGATGAATAGAGAGAATATAGAGATATAGTCAAGAATCATTTATCTGAAAACCTCTTAATCTTGTTTCTTAATCTAGTCAGAACGACGTTTCAAAGCACGCGATAATTTCTAATGCACCGCCTTAAGCACCACGGGGATGCCCTAGGGCAACAACAACAACAGCAACACCAATAGAAACAACAGTACCTTTCATTTAGGAACACCAAAATTGAACTCTCATAGTATTTCAATCATACGCATCGTGCCGGTTCCCGCGGACTTGCATTACGGAATTGGCCATAAATGACAGGTTTATTATTTAACGACAACAAATTGCATATAATTGGAAAGCTAATAAAATGATTGATATTTTTTATGATGACATTTATCACGCTAAAGTACCTCTTTCTCGAATTATGATGGTAAGAAAGCAGTACGTCTAAGGTAAAAAAATCAATTTTTTTAATTCTTTTCCAAACGGTTGAATGTACGTTACAGATCTCAAAGAATGAATTAAAGAACATTTAATACGCATTCAAATGACACCTCACATGAACCGATCAGAAAAATAGAACCTGAGATTTGAACAAAAATCGATGACCGTCGGCCGCCATCTTTATGACGTCACAGCTATATCCGTCCCCCTCTCCCTTAACTAAAACCGGTAGATTCGTACTCTGGAGACAACAAGGAACACATCCATACCAGTTTTAGGTATATAGAAGACGTGTCCACGACTTTTATCAATATTGGCCAATTTCCGCCGTACTATATGTATTTATTTAAAAGTTTATCTAAGCTGATGCAAGATTATATATGCAAAATTAATAAAATAAGTATTACCCTGCTGTTGTTGTCCGCAGCTTAGCTCATAGACTACGTATTGGTACTCGAAAACTGGTTTAACCGCTACCTAATTCTAATACTTCACATACACCACAAACCACAAATCAGATTTATTAACCATTATTACGACTTACCACAAATCAGATCGTCCCAACTACCGACCCCTGACAAGAATACGTCTGCATCCTGCATACATTTCATCACGTCTAAGAGAAGAATGTAATCCATGCGTCCAACGCTTGCTTACGCGCCCAACCGCAATGCAATTCACGATTTGAGTAGACAACTTATTGTGTTCTCTTTCTCTCTCATTCGATCCACTCGCACTTTCGATTACCGGTATTTTCACAACTAAATACCGGTAAATTACATCAATTTACCGGTACTCAAGGTACCGGTATCATGCAGAATACCGGTACCAGCAGTACCGGTACTTTTGGTTGGTAACGGTACCTCGGTACCGGTACCATGACAAGTACCGGTTCCTGGTTGAAGGTCATGGTACCGGTTCCCGAAAATAATGTGTGATTTATGGCTGTTAGTTCGGATTTGTTTGTTGATGAGTCGAATATTTATATGTAGGAGGGTCGGGCGAAATAGGTGGAGATTCTTTTTTTTCCCCACTCTCGTTAACCATGATATTTCATGAAATAAAAGTCAATCTACACTCGTAACGGGTAGATGACCGGAGAGGGAGGCGATGCCTGATTTGTCATCGCCAACCATCTTGACAAATTTATCTCGAAGACACGAAATAAACACGTGGTGGTATTGCGCAATAGTTATTTAATAATTTACAGCAATCAAAAGTAAGAAATATTGTAACAATCAAACGATGGAAACGGATTACGAAACGCGGAGAGTTCTGTGCTTGCGTCCGTTCGCCATGCGATCCAGAGCCAGAATGCCATCACGCCACAAACGTCAAACTGACGTTTCCCCACCCCCTGACCGAACCAAGCACAGACCACCCCCAAGCGATGTTATGACAGCTGTCATCGCTTGACGTTTCAAATAATGCAGCCAATTTAAATAAGAGCGTTGCCTCGCCGACACGGCCATCCTGCAGCACCACACGTCCTCGTGTGCGTCTGAAAAGAAAATACAACAGAGTATTCTTTGTCACTGCTCGGTCATTCCTGACCATTAAAACGCCATTTAGTAACTCATCTCATTTATTACAATATCTCATGCACAGTGATACCGATTAAACACATTGGCCTGGTAGCCCTTATTTAATAGCCAAGAATTCCTGAAGGTCGCACTTGAATCAATCTCAAAAAATCATAACATTTCAACACATATCGCGATTACGTACAGTGCCTCCATCGAGCACGTATACGCCACATAATGCCTCCATCGAGCATTACGTTGCCAAAACAAATCCCCTCTCAAGCATCACAATAATAATTGTGCCTCCATCGAGCACAAGAACATACAACACCTCCATCGAGCATTGTATGATCTTATCACCTGCGCCTCCATCAAGCGCTAACTTAACTCCTCCATCGAGAGTTACAGTATTTGTATTTCATCACGTGATGTGTCACTCACTTCAGAAATCTCATCATCTCCATGATCGACTAATTCTTCTACAATTACTTGACCTTCAGGCATCCTTCGCAACCTATAAGGTGCATACTTGTAAGTTCTCTTTGAATCTAAAGCCCTTAACAGATAACGGTCCCCATCTAATAACTCAATAATCCTAAATGGTCGCTTGTACTTTGGGTCAAGTTTGGTCTGGTTTCGTTCCTAAACTCCAGCGTTCACATAACTTAAAACAGTATCAATAACTTGGAATCGAGAATCAACAACTTGTGGACTACCTCCATCCGGTGTCCATATCACGAAACATCACATGGACTACCTCCATCCGGTATCCATATCACAAAACATTACATCACCAACCCAGCGATTCCGGCAACCCGTTACACCTTCAAACCAAATGCACGCCACTCGCAGTCGTGGCCGCACAGCAACGAGAAATCTATGCCCGGTATTTTACGCCTACGTCTACGATTGACATTGTGCAGTCAGAGCTCAAAACACCCAAAACTACACTGGTGACTATTAAAACATTTAATCGCATGTTGAATTTCCTTTGTCAATTATTTTAACCAAGTAGGTACTACCTTTCTAGTCTTACTACCCTTTAACTTTACTAAATAGATTATATAGCACGTGAGCGCTCTGCTCAATAATCCCAATGAAATGTGAACTGCTCACCGGATAAACTGTATGCCATGGTGCGTTGCCACGACGCACACGGTAAGGAAATAGGGTCTTCTTTTATTTCGTCACCCACTGCCAAACCGCCAGCCTGCTCGCTGTGTTCACCACGAAATCTCCACTGCGACGAAGTACCGCATTGCAATCTGTAAACGGCAATTTGTATGGTATCAGTTTTATCATACCTACAAACCATGATGACATTTACATCAAGTTATCCTCAATGTTAACTAATTTGTCTTGAATTAAATTTGAAACTAAAGTTGATGTATTATTCAGAAAATTACACCAATGCCGTGGTCTACAACATTAAAAAAAAACAATAAACTTCTCATCAACAATGATTGAGACACTAATTATCGTTTATTGGCTCTAATTTTGCATATCAATTCAATCAATTGGAACGAAACCTGTCCTTTTATTTCCGTTGTTTCAATACAGTCGTTGCCAGTAGTAGTGTCCGCAGCTAGCTTCAGTACTTATCCTCTGATAGTCCGACGTCTGAGAACCACCTATGCTGCAGGGTTTCGTGTCTGCAATGGTCCACGCATACTGGACGAGGCGTTCGCAGTCAGTAGTACTGCTTATAGATGTACGCCATGTCACTGAAATAATACTTTCAAACGCGTAGCAAATATTTTCAACACCGATACGGTATCAAGGTACTTTTAACCAATTGAAATAAAGTTGAACACATTGATGGTTATTTCTATAGTGTCTGGAATCAAAATGTTAGCAAAATAATGAAATTCATCAAATTTAACACTGTTCTAAAAGTGAATGTGGAAGTAGTTAGATTTTCACAAAGCTATCAAACTCAAATGACTACACTTATGTACCACAATTTTGTAAACAGGAGTTCACGATAACCTTAAAAGAGAAATATGTCGAATCTAGTTTCATCATAGCAATAACAATCAAAATGGTTTGACCTCACCGGATTTATGAACACGTCGTTCAAATTGGACAACGTAGTTGTTCAGTAGACAGCCCAGACCATCTCGACATAAGCGAAGTTATCATTCTTGCTGCGAGCTGTACACAATTCATTTTCTTTCGGTCGTATCAGAAACCGATCCACGTCACTCAGTGTGATGGTGTGATTGCCTCCAATAAAGCAATTTTTATTTTATTTTCTGTTCCATGAGCATTTTACACATGTTCACGTCCTTATTCACATCCTGTGGGCGCTGATTACATCCAACTTCTGATGTAGGAGGGTCGGGCGAAATAGGTGGAGATTCATTATTTTCCCCACTCTCGTTAACCATGATATTTCATGAAATAAAAGTCAATCTACACTCTTGACGGGTAGATGACCGGAGAGGGAGGCGATGCCTGATTTGTCATCGCCAACCATCTTGAAAAATTTATCTCGAAGACACGAAATAAACACGTGGTGGTATTGCGCAATAGTTATTTAATAATTTACAGCAATCAAAAGTAAGAAATATTGTAACAATCAAACGATGGAAACGGATTACGAAACGCGGAGAGTTCTGTGCTTGCGTCCGTTCGCCATGCGATCCAGAGCCAGAATGCCATCACGCCACAAACGTCAAACTGACGTTTCCCCACCCCCTGGCCGAACCAAGCACAGACCACCCCCAAGCGATGTTATGACAGCTGTCATCGCTTGACGTTTCAAATAATGCAGCCAATTTAAATAAGAGCGTTGCCTCGCCGACATAAAGTTTATTTCTTATGTTACATCGTTATTTTCTGTAATTCCTATCGATTGTGATAGGTTAAGAATATTAATAAAATCACACGAAATAATTCCTGTAGTTTTGTAAATTGGTACAAATATACCTTGTCGTGTCCAGATGAACATACTAAAAGTCCTTGAGGGTGGGGACTGTCCGGAGGGAGTAGGGGGGGGGGGGATTGGGGGTACCTTTTCTCAGATTTTCGTACCTGTCTCGAATATCTGTACGAATAGCGTTATAATAACTCCAGACAAAAGTTTCTACATAAAATTTGCTATAAAATGATTTTACTAACTTTCTTGTCGTATCGTTATTTTTTAATTATTTTTTGGTCATCAAAATCTGCACGCGGTTCCCTATGACATTTGGCCGAGCACCCCTGACCTAGGTCTGACCGTTTAGCCAGGCTGTACTCCAACTTTTTACCCCGAGGCAAATCTTGAAATGTCAGATTTTTCTGGAGGTCGCACACAGAAATTCTATACTTGTTCCATACATCACCAGGTGGTAGTTGCACTCTTTCCCGGAGAAACAACTATGTCAGTGAGAAATCAGTGGTTTTGCAGCTTTATTTGTTTGTTTTGTTTAGAAATTCTCAATGGATCGACATGGGCATTGTATGTTCGATGAGCAGGTGACTGAGCTTGCTTATCCTAAACACAAAATGAAATATGATGAACAACTACGAAAAAACGACGTTTACTTAAATCGACTATTTTTTTAACTTAAACATCCTGTAGCTCCTAAAGTATCGATCGTAGAGTAAAAATAAATATGACCAATTTTGTAGAAAATTTGACGGACAAACTTTAATCCGAAGAAATTATAATAGTTATGATGAACAACTACGAAAAACCAACGTTTTCTTAAATCAACATTTTTTTATCTCTTTGTTTACTTTAACATCCTGTAGCTCCCAAAGTATTGATCGTAGAGTAAAAATATTTATGACCAATTATTTGAAATTTTATGAAGAAACTTTTGTCTGAAGTTATCATAACGCTTTTCGTATAGGTATTCGAGATATGTACGAAAATCTGAAAAAAGGTACCTTAAAGCCCCCCCCCCCTACACCCGCAGCACAGCCCCCACCCTCGAGGACTTTAAGTGTGTTTACCTGGACACCGCAAGGTATAATTGTACCAATTTACAAAACTACAGGAATTATTTCCCCTGATTGCCCATATTCGGCTTAATTTTTTTAGATTATAAGTTTTTATCAAGCCAATAAATTTTTAACGTCAAATTATTTAAGTGGGGAAAGAGTGCCAGTGAGTGCTGATAATTGCAGAAACATGGTGTGGAATTAAAATAGGAAAAAATACCTACTCGCAAATTGTATAGTAACTATTTACTATCAAGGGTGACAAACCACCTAACACTTAAAATAACTAACTAACTTAACTAGTTTTCAAAGTGAATTAAAAATTCAAAGCATTTTTTTATATTTAAGTGTTAGGTGGTTTGTCACCCTTGATTAATTTTCTTGTAAGCGTCTACCAACTGTGTTACTAAATACGTCAATCCACTGGAGCTAACCTAGTTCAAGTTAGGTAAGTACGATACTCTTACCCCAGCCATAGGGCAAAACGAACAGACGGGTGCCTGTCGTATCGCATAATGATGATCGTCCTAAAAAAAATTGGCCGAGAATTTTTGGCATAATGTTGAGGGGCATACTACTTATTTAGCCTATTCATTTTTGCGCAAACACATTTAAAAGCTCTAAAGTATGTTTATCCTAATATTGATTGCTACTCGAATATAGAATTACCTAAAAGTAATAGTCCTAATTTTCATTGTCATAGTAATTATTTTGCCTATTATTAAATTAGCTAAACCACCTATATACATTTTTTTTCCTAAATTTTGTACTATTTTTAAATTCTGAGCAGCCCCGACCTACGTGTAGATAAATAAAATAGGTTCGTTAGTTGCCTTTTGCCCCTCAGAGTAGAAATAGGAGCCCCGCGAACGTCGACACGAGGGCGGGTCATAAGGAATTTAAGTAATAGGCAGTTCTGACCAGATCCAACCTGCGTTTAGATTATGCACAACATTTTTAGAACATTAAATATTTGTAACATCAAAGTTATGCAAATCAGCAATCATTCTAAAAAATAACTTCGGCACAATAAACATTCGGACAATTAATATTTAGGACAATCGATATTAGGAACAATAATTCCGGCAAATAAAAAATATGCACACCAATGTTTATGACATACGTTATTCGGTATAAAGTTGGTATGCGACAAAATTTATAGTAGGACCAACAATTTTATCCCACCCGGTATAGACCCGGAACAGTCATGCCGATTTTTATTTTTTTACAAATTGGTGCATGTTTTATACGTTTCTTTGCTTGATAAGTATTTTCAATTAAACATATATTAATTTACTTAGATTGTATCGATTTATTTTAGGAATTAATCTAAATATATATACACGTAAAAGTCCTGACTGACTGACTGACTCACTCACTCACTGACTTAAATCAACGCCCAGCTCAAACCGTTGAACCTAGATAGCTGATTTATTCACAACAGGTAAATTACAAAAAGTCAAAGGCAAAGTACCCACTAAGAACGGATTTCTAAAAAATTTCACCCTTAAGGGGGTAAAAAGGGGTTGAAAGTTTGTATGGGAATGGAGGAAAATTTTTAGTGAGAGACTTGAAACTTTGTGTATAGACTTCTTATTACAATACAAGAAAAGTGATTTGAGTGTTTTGAAAAACCCACCCCTAAGCGGGTCAACTAGGGGTGCGATGTTTGTATGGGGGAAACATTATAATTTGAACTAGAGACTTGAAACTTTGTAGAAAGATTACTTATTAAGATAAAAAAAAAATAATTTCAGCGTTTTCAAAACTTCTACCCCTAAGGAGGTTAAATAGGGGTGCAATGTTTGTATGGGCGAAACATTATTTTTTAAACTAAAGACTTAAAACTTTGTAGAAAGATTACTTATTAGAATACTTAAACAAATCTGTCAGCGTTTTCGCAAATTCCACCCCTAAGGGGTTTAAGTAGGGGTGCAAAGTTTGTATGAGGGAAAATTTTCCTTTTCAGCTAGAGACTTGAAACTTTTTAGACAGATTACTTATTTGAATACAAAAAAACCTTCAAAGTGCGAGTCGAACTCGCGCACCGACGGTTCCGTACAAACCTGTTATTACCTATTTTAAGTGAGACACTTGAAACTCTGTGTATGGACTGCTTATTACAATACGAGAGAAGTAATGTCAGGGTTTTAAAAAAACCAACCTCTAAGCGGGTTAACCAGGGGTGCAATGTTTGTATGGAAGAAACATTATTTTTTGAACTAGAGACTTGAAACTTTTTAGAAAGATTACTTATCAGAATACAAAAAAACAACACTTTCTGCGTTTTAAAACATTACACCCCTGAATGGGTTAAATAGGGTTGCAAAAGTTTGTATGACGGGAACTTTCTTTTTTGAGCTACGAACTTGAAACTTTGTAGAAAGCTTACTTATTAGTATACCTAAAAAAATCTGTCAGCGTTTTAGAAATGTCTACCCCAAAGGGGGTTAAATAGCGGTGCAAAGTTTGTATGAGGGAAACTTTTCATTTTGAGCTAGAGAATTGAAACTTTGTAGACAGATTTTACTTATTTGAATACAAAAAACCGTCCAAGTGCGAGTCGGACTCGCGCACCGAGTGCTCCGTACAAAACTGTAATTACCTATACCAATACCTTTAATTATTATAGACCTGAGAATTTTATATTAATTTCAATGTAATAACTCTACGCGTTCATGAGGAAAGGGGTGGTATAATTTAAAATTATTAAAAATATTTGTACAGTATGATGTAACTAAAAGTTTACGGTTTTGCGATTTTTCCTTTAACTGTGGTATGAGACGGTGCTTCGTACATTTCATGATTCTGAGTTCACGGGAAGTACCCTGTAGGTTTTGATTCCCTTGCGAGTTTCGAAATTTTTCGGAAATTTGTAGCATTAACGGCTTTATCTTTTGATAGCGTTGGCTTAGAAGTTTGATTTTTTCACAGTTCTAAGGGACAGTAGACTTGAGTATTTGATATAAATTTTGGCTTGATACGTGTACGCGTTCCTCAAAAAAAAGGGTCTGGACAGACGGACGGACGAACGGACGGACGGACAACAAAGTGATCCTATAAGGGTTCCGTCTTTTCCTTTTGAGGTGCGGAACCCTAAAAAGAACTTTAAACGTCTTAGAAGAATCCACCCATATGGGGGTTAAAAAAAGAGGTAGAGACCAAGTAAACGTTATAGTAAGATACTTGTAACTCCGGTCTTAGCCTGTATGTAGTCTTTTAGACTACAAAACTGATTTCAGAGTTTTGTGAAATTCGTCCCCTACAGGGTTTAAAGGGGGTTCAAAGTTGTATGCAGAGCAAGATATTTTTAAAGTAAGAGATTTGTAACTTCTGTTTTAGACTGTTTGGAATTGAATGCATAAGCGGGTTAAAAAACATTCATACCCTAAATGGGCTAAATAGAGTTAGATGTTTGTACGGAGAACAAGGCAATTTTAAAATAGGGGAGGAACTTAAGTTAAAGACTAGGAAACTAATTACAGCGTTTCTAAAAATTCATCTCCTAAGGAGATTAAAAAGGGTTGGAAGAATGTATGAGGAACAAGTCTTATTGAAGTAAGGGAATACATGGGTAAAATACATACACAATACTGTTACCATTCACGCTAAATCCCTGAACGGATTTAGATGAAATTTTCCGTACAGATAATTTGAGACCCTTGGAAACTATCATAATAGTTTTACCTCGGAAATCATCCCTTAAGATGGTAGAACGTTGAATGTTTGTGTCGACGATAATTAAGGTTTCGCCTGCAATAATTGAATAGCAATCATTTTTCTATGACGCTAACAAGTTCTACGCGGACGAAGTCGCGGGCAAAAGCTAGTGCAATAATAAGATCACAAACACTATTTGAATCAAACTTTAAAAAAAAGTATGATACACTTGGCCCGACTCACCATATTCGAATCATTGAAATTTAATTATTTTGTTATGTTTATGTAACATGTATGAACGCATAACGATCATTAATTGCAAAAATGAGAATTTTCTGTAAAAACTTTAATTCTAAACATAGAATACGAGTAAATATTCTCTCGCATTCATATCATAGTTTACCAATATCAGCTACTACAGAGCAAATAGAGGCGATACGATACCACGATAGCGGCTGCTGTCTTTTGAGATGGGGAGGTGCTACCACTCTACCTCAGTACACACATTTCCGTACTAAACAGTACCTACCGTAAGTAACCCTCCGGGGTAAGTTCATTTGCCATTATTTTTGGGCGTATATTAGGTTTTAATTCACTTGAGGTGAGGTGTAACTGTGTGTTAGTTACTAACGAGCGCTTGCAAAAACTTGCGAGGTGGTTCAGATTGCCCTAAGCTGGTGGATCAGGCGGTGCGTCTGCTAGACCCATCACTGTCGAAGATACATTTTCGTCTGCGTACCCGACTACTGCTAGCTCCTCTAGAGGCGCGCACCATACCGCGCAAAAACTCTCCTTTCGTGAGAGCTCTATACAGCCTTAATGCGCTTCTTGGATCAGCACCAGATGTAGACGTCTTTGGAAGTCGTTGAGGAATTGTGTATCGTGAATGCTTAAGGTACTGTGAGATGATGGATAGATGTAATTCTTCTGTCATGTATGAAAATGCAGTATGTATAATATATAATTTGTAATTCAGTGACTTAGTTTTTAACTGTAATGCTTTGTAATTATTTTTAATAAATAATTTACAAGGATTACAGATTTTTTTATATATGTATGATATTAGTCTCAAATTAGTATTGTTTATATATATAAAAGATTGTTCCAAAACACAGTTTTAAAGGAAACCTAGTTAATCTAAGGTCCTAAGTTAACCTAAGTCCAATCCTCACTGACCCCTGCTCACCTTGGCACCTCGCTGGCACCGCCTACTCACGATTGGTTCCATACTTATATTCAAGCTAATTGTCTCTACTGTCTGAACAGAGGGTAGCATGGCAGCCGTTTTATCACTTATCGCTGTGGATATGACGTCCGTTACGACACCGTTAAAAGGAAGAATGAATTATAGAAACACAGCATACCACTGTAACATGGTCCCACTATGGGCCTCATACGAAGGCTCAAAGTCACCCAAAGATCAATGAGAGGGCTATGCTGGGAGTATTATAGTTTTGTTTTGGGCCGACTGGCGGTCTGTCTGCGCCCCTCCTAGCTAGTTCATCTTCTTTTTAATTTCTTGCAATGTCGTAGCTCACTGGTACCCATGGCGTTTAGATAATAATAAATAAAAAATAGTATACTGAACACATCCTTACCACGACATTAAAAATTGTGAGGAGAATAACTATAACAATCACCAGGGGCTTCGAGTAAATGTGGAAGACAAATGTAGTGATCAATTGGATTGCTACCAATATCATCAACGCAGCACCGACGGCGATCATGTACAAAATGCACTTCGTAAAGTCGAACTGAAAAAGGAAATTGTGAATCCATACCAATATTATAAATGCGAAAGTAACTCTGCCTGTCTATAAAATTTTTACGCTTAAACCGCTGAACCTATTATGATAAAATTTGCTGTGGAAATACACTCGAGAGCAAAAGTTTCGGGTCACTAGCATTTACTTCAATATCTTGAAAACGAATAAAGCTATCGTATTGAAATAAATTGAACCTTATAGACAATTCAATAATCCTTCGTTACACGTATAAAAACTTATTGGTTGGCGTGAAGTTATGGCATTAAAAAAGTTATAATCATAATGATCCCTTTTTTTCAAATCAGAACTTCTAATTTTCGCAACTGTTTTTGCTTTTGTTTTTGTTCTGTCATAAAATGTATTTGTATAAGAAGTCTTCCAGGTATCCAATAGTAAATATTAAAGTAGTAGTTATGCCACTCACACGTGAGGAATGTACGAGAATCCTCACGATCCTGGAAAATGGGAGCAGTCGGCGAGAAACAGCAAGAATAGTCGGTCGGTCGGTCGGTCTACAGTTCAGCGTGTTCGCTAGCGGTTTCTAAAAACTGGTTCCAACCTACGCAGACCAACAACAGGCAGACCCAGGTTTACCACGGCACGGGAAGATCGATATCTAGTCAACTCTATGCTGCGAAATCGGTTTCTTACGGGAACAGCACTGACTCATCATTTTTTAGGGCTTGGTAGAAGCAACCCTTCTGCTTGGACTGTAAGACGCCGACTTGCTAAAGGTAATTTGAAACCATTTAGACCCGCAAATGGTCCGAAACTCAAGAGGCACCATCGTATAGCAAGACGAATTTATGCACGCGAACACTCGCATTGGATGATTGAAAATTGGTCAAATGTCGGGTTCTCGGACGAATCAAAATTTATGCTGTATACACACGACGGAAGGGCAAAGGTGTACAGAAGACTTAATGGCATAAGATACGTGGATGAAATCCTCAACGAGCACGTCGGTCCATTTATGGCAAGACTTGGTGAGAATGCTATCTTTATGCACGATAACGCCCGTCCCCACACTGCTCGTGTAGTGCAAGACTACCCTGATGAGGTGAATATTCGTCCCATGGTGTGGCCAGCACGTAGCCCCGACCTCAACCCGATCGAGCACGCCTCGGACGAGCTCGGACGACGTGTAAGACAACGAGATCCTCCTTTAATTACGCTTCGTGACTTGAAACATGCATTGGTAGAGGAATGGGAGAACATTCCCCAACATTGTTTCAGAAACTTGGCTACAGCATGCCGAATCGCATTGCAGCAGTCCAGACAGCACGTGGGGGTAATACCAAGTACTAAACTGTGTTAAAACTACTTGTAAATATAAAAAGTTCAATATTTTCAGTTTTGGTTTTGCAAGCAAAATGACGCCATTTTTAATTTTTCGTTTTTTTTAAACATAATAAAATAAATGGTCAGTAGTAAATGTAATGCATTTTATTTTAGTATCATTAAATTGTCTATAAGGTTCAATTTATATCAATACGGATAGCTTTATTCGTTTTCAAGATATTGAAGTAAATGCTAGTGACCCGAAACTTTTGCTCTCGAGTGTAGTTTGAATCTTGGACAAGGAAAAAGACTAGTTATTATCCCGGAAATCATGTCCTAAGGAGCTAGAAGTTGGTATGGAACTACAATATGAACGAGTCCACGCGGGCAAAAGCTATATCTCGGGGCACGGCAGTGCCCCCGCCATGTCGAGCGCGAAGCAAACACTGCCGTACCATCCTTTACTGGAACCATTTCGCCGCATTTTCAGGCCCCTATTTGAGAACTTCTGGATAAGACCAGAACGAAAAAATATTCTTCATCCAGTAAGCTATAATCACAAACTTAAAATCCAAAATTTAATGTCTGTAGGTCATTTAGTTCCGAAGTTAAGCGAAGGCAAAGTTTCGCATTTATGACACTCACTCACTCATGATCATAAAAATAGAACTAGTACTTCCCATAAACTCAGAGAGCTGAAATTTGGTACAGAGTTAGGGTTTAATGGCCACATAAAGGGAAAACTATAAAAACTAGGATAATCGAAGATCTGGAGCACCTGGTGACCCTGATTAAAAAACACAAGAGCCCAACCAAACTATGAGACAAAGTCGTGCCAAGTCTCAGGCATTTTTTAAGCCCACTTTTCTACAAAAAGAAGTGAAATCCCATCAAAAACATTCTGTAAAAAACTAGCCAAGTCTCGATGGAACTGCTTGTTTATCTCTAAAAAGTAATGAAAATTAGACAAATTCGTACCAAGTCTCAGGAATTCTTATTATTCTTTATTTACTAACTAAATATAATTGTGTGACTTGGCAATTACACAATACAACAAAGTTTTAGGTATCCATTAATGCAATAATAATAATAATAATAATTGTTATGTATTGGCGTAGGGATGTGACGGCCCAATCGCCCACCAGATTTCTAGTGCAATCAGTCAACGTAAGGCAGCTTGTGGCGGGCTGTTAGGGAGTACCTGAGTGCTCCTGGGGGTGTCCTGTGGTCAGGCTGAGCCGATCGGGTTGTCCAACCAACCGGTTGGACAGGCCCTCCGCCTCTGGCTTGCCTTTATTGGCCGTCCAGAGTGGAGTTGCAAGAGCTGTTGCTCGAGGGTAGATGTGGACACCTAAGTGGCGAGTTGGCTATATGTTTTAAGTCCAGTGCCACCTCTCTACCCCCCAGCTCTCTGACCGGTGTTGCCCTTAGGCCATTTTTTAATGTCGCTATTAATAGGGGCCCATCTAGCAGTTAGCGAGTCACCGTATGCCAGAGATAAAGATTGAAACAGTTTTATTAGGCAGGCGTCCGATGTTTCACCCAATAGCCCAGCCACTACACTATTTGCGCTGTAGCATGGTGCGGGTGAAAGTTTCTGTAACGTTTCGTTTCACTCTTGAAAGTAGCCATGATTTACAAATTATGACTTAGTTTTTCAGTTGTACCACATTCGTAATATATTAAATCATTAAATAACTGTAGTAAATTAAATTAAACTCAACCAGAATGTTCTAATCTACAAATAAAATGTAATGGAAAGAAAAATTAAACAAAGTGTTTTGCGTATAACGTAACACCATACATGTATTTAGTGATGGGATGCAGTGCTACTATCGATAGTCGATGTTTTTATAATAAAAAACGTATATTGTGCGTAATTATATTTTTATTGTTAAGAAGTCTTTCATTATTTGTGTCTTTCATAATGTGGGTAGCTCCCTTCTTGTATAATAATCATAAATATGATTTCTTATAGCGTCCTTAGCAAAATCATCTATATCTGTGATTGGCTTCACCTTGGTCCGCTTTTTGTTAGGTGTCGATAATTTATTTTCAGATGTACAATCTGGGCCATATTTCTCACGCGTTATACGCGAAACAGTATTGCGGCCAATATCAAGAGCTTCAGCTACTCGTTCTACTATTTTATTCAATGGTAACAACGGTCCATTATTTTGTTGTTCTCTTTCAAAGTAGTCTCGGAGGCGAACAACAAGCTCCCTGGCCTGACTACCCAAAACAGTTTTTTTTGTGTGTTTAGGCATGGTAATAACTACACAAACTCAACAAACTTTAACAAATAAAACAACAAAGTCAACAATTATAACAATTTAACAAAAATGAGAACAATAAATGAAATAGAACGAAATACGTGTCACATACAAGGCGCTAGCACTCGTACTGACTGACAGCATCGCACGGGTAAACAAAATGGCCGCCGCGCCGATGCGTCATTTTTTTTTTAAGTTTTACGGCTCTGGCTGCTATGACCTTTGAGCCGGTCGATGAAAAGTACAAAATTCTGTCACTTTTTATCCTTCACTCAACACTTGTCCACATCAAAAATCACAAATGGAGGTCAATGTCAAAAATATAGAAGATTATAGAACAAAAATGTTATCAGGAATAAAAAGCAAAAACCCGATTTAAATTATTTTATCGAAAAAAAAATTAATTTATTGCACAACGTGCATCCCTAGTCATGTGGTACTGACAGATGTCAACGTCATACAGGCAACTGTCACCCGCACCATGCTACAGCGCAAATAGTGTAGTCCATCATTTCAACCCAATAACCCGTTTTATTTTGATTCCATCAACCATCAATAGTCCCTATACACCCCAGCGGGTGCTGTCTCTGTGTGCGTCCCATGACACGGGCAGGGACAGCATCCGCTCGGTGTACTCCTTGCATTTCATTAAATTGTCAAAAGGGCCTCTACGTGTTGGTTCAGTTGGTACTTTGTAGGTACCTAGCTCCACGCACGCCTCCCAAAGGTCCGGGACATCATTGTAATACATATACATAACAATTATGTATGTCTTTCCCGTTCACGGGACAATGAATAATGATAATAATTGTTTTTATTATTATTAAATGCAATAAAGTTGTGTGATTGCTTAGTTCCAGAATTTTATTTAGTTAGCAAATCAAGAATAATAAGAATGCCTGAGACTTGGTACGACTTTGTCTAGATTTCATTACTTTTTAGAGATAAACAAGCTGCTCCATCGAGACTTGGCTAGTTTTTTACAGAATGTTTTTGATGGGATTTAATATTACTATGTATGATATTTGATACAGCTAGGTTGACAGCCTAAGGCCCCGTCAGATCTGCCGCGGAAGCGTATTTATAAAATCGACAAAGTAGTATTTTATAGCAGGAGAAAAAGTTCTATAAAAGTAAGTAGGGTAAATCGCCAGTAACTGCCCCCATCGTACTAAAATGAACTCTGTTCCGCTACAAACAAAATTCAATTTAGTATAACAGCCAGTTATTGAAGGGTGGCTTATACTAATAACTAATAATTTACTTTAAACAAAAGTTTTAACCGACTTCAATTTGGTACTCTGCCAAGCCACGAAAACATTTCCACATTTTTTACAATTTACCACATGAACTGATTTCCGATAGCATATGCGTTGACTACTATAGAAAAAAACCGAATCGCTGTATGTGGGCCGATAATATTTGAGGACTTCCGTCGATTTCCCAAGATCGTTCAATGGCACTTCATTAGTTCCTAACAACGGAATCTTTTCAGAACCTGTGACGTACTTTTGAACTTTTAAGTACATAATTGAGGAATTCGATAAGTCACCTGTGGTCTTCATCATCAATTCCTCGCCACCAAATTTATGATTTCCGGATGTAAATACACAAGTTATAATAAAAAATATAATATAATAAATCACTACACGCGTGCCTAATAAAATTGAGGAGTTCCCTCAATTCCTCATGGATCCCATCATATAACTGAATTTTTAAAAAATGGGACCCACCTGGAAGCATATACATACAAACAAAAAAAAATCGAATCGTCTCATCAATGACGGAGTTCTGAGGTAACAAACATTGAAAAATAAAAAAACAAAAAATACATATACAACAGAATTGCGAACCTCCTCCTTTTTTTTTGATGTCGGTTAAATATGAATTCAATTATAGGTGGATAGAGATCATTTTTAGTATGAGGTGGCTAGTTATTAAGCGGTGGCCAGTTATTGGCGATTTACCCTATTATTTGTATCATTTGTAAGCGTAGGATGGTGAATATATTGAATGACTTACACTGGTACATGCTAAAATGAGACAGATGGCCACGACCCCCGCTGTCGCTAGAAAGGCCTGAAGTATGATATGAGTTTGGTAGAAAGCAGTGATTGAGGCGGTAGCTAAAGTAAAGAATATCACCTACAAACAAAACAGTATTATTTATTTATTCAAACTTTACTGCAAAAAAGAAAATTTATCGCACAAAAGGCGGACATAATGCCATAGGGCATTCTCTACCAGTCAAAGCGAAAAAGTTGTGGGCAGTAGTGCTAGTAACAAATACAAATAAATAACATTACGGTACTCCTATACAACATATTTGCATAAATATACAATACGTGCATACATACATACTTAAATTTTCAAGCCCTCTTTCATTAGGGTGATAGTAACTAGCGGCCAGGCGAAATAAACGTAACATTGTATTATTATAGGGTGCAGATTTTTGCGTTCGGCTATAGCCGATTGTAGGGAGAGAGCACCACTTTCTGTGAATATTATCACAATTATCAGACTATTACTGTCAAGGGTGTGCGCCTTGCAAGCAAATACCTACTTACCTTATAAACTCTTTATAGGTACCTATTTAATGATCAGATTTTACGGTGCTAGGGAGAAGAAATATTTATAATATGGACATGACCAAAATCCTGAATTCTTGTTTAATAAAAATGCAAGAATTATGATATTCTTAATCAGGCTTGTTCGGCTGCAACATATCAAAACCTAGTAAGGTACATTTTTTTAGTTTTTTTTAACGTTTTCTTGCTTATTTTTACTCAGTAATCACTATTTACAGAGAGACCAGCTTATAAATTAGAACATAGTAACTCGCCTTAGCTATTTCACCTAGTAAGTGTCTCGAGACTTGTTAGAGGGGTTGGAGGGGGATACCCCGCGTAGAGTGACGTCTTTTGAGTGTTTTAAAGTTATATCCGGTTTTTTTAGGATTAGAAATACGGTAAACAAAGAAGCAGTCGTCAACCTTTACTGCTTGGGACAAATATTAGATGTTACGAATTCCTTAACAGAACGGGAACATAAAGGCCTATATTAGTTATTTTGTATCTTTCCTATGTAAGTAATCATTAAAAAGTGCGTAAATAATAAAAAATATAACTTAAATAAAACTTGTACATGTTGACCACCATACGTTTCTCATTTGTTGTTAATGGACTCTGTTTCTGTCTCTTTGCTTTTGGTGAAGGCAAAACTTTCGGGGGAGAATGAGTCTGACTTTTTTGCAAGCCACTTGGGCCTGCCTCTGGTTGGTCCATCGCAGTCCGAACGCCACCACACAGAGCGAAAAATAAAATCTTAATATTGAAGCGAAGACCCTATTTACTTAGTTTATAAGATTAGTTCATCAATGCATAACTAGATGGCGCTAGTAGGCCCAATATTATTCAGCTCTGAAGCTTGTAAAAAATACAGCACATCATGTAACGTGTTGGCAATAATATATAAACTGTAACCCCATAGTTTACAGTAAAATACGGGCATGCTAATGTATGTTAAGTGTTTACCCAATCTCCTGGTAGATGTCGCTGTTACGTCCGTAATTCGCCCATACTAAATTAATATTTGTTTTTAAGCAGTAACGCTGCTAAAGAAAATTATATATATATATATATATATATATATATATATATATATATATATATATATATATATATATATATATATATATATATTTTACGCCCATACTAATTTGTACATCTTGTGTTATGTTAAGATTCAACTGGTAGAGGGCATATGTGAATTTTGATAGTTTTAACGAGATTTTATCAACATGTGCCTTCCAATTCACGCAGGAGTCTATTTCCACTCCCAATAAAGAACACGACTCAACAACCAATAATGGTTTATTATTGTAGGACAGGTTCATATCAATTGGGGGTTTCTGACAAGGTTTAATCTGCATATTTTTAGTTTTCGAAATATTATATTAAGATTATGGTTTTTTAGCCAGTCTGATATTAATTCAAAATTAGTATACACACGCAAAATAGGCGCAAATATGACGTCGAGTTGCGGAAACCCAGCCCGCGTATACCTATATAACCTATATAGTATACAACTTATTGTTTAGGTCTTGACTATCATTGCATTAAAATATTAAAGAGATGTCGTCTGCGTATAGCACGGCCTTGGTACTTAAGTTTTTGGCAAATCATTTATATAGATTATGAATAGGATACATCCCAATACACTGCCTTGTGGGATAGAAGTTTGCACATTCATTTTCTCAGACCTAAAATCTTGCGGTTATTTTCAAAATCATTATGGTCAATATTTACGTATTGTACTCGATTTTTATTCGTACGCTTTACTCATATCTAAAAACATGGTTATTGCATATTTTCGATCATTAATTACTTCGAGAACTTCGCTCATAAAGTCATAAAGAGCCGTGACAGTTGACCTTTTCTTTCTAAGAACCATTCTGATTGTTATCATATATTTTAAATTTCTCACAAAATTAAGTTTGTCGCATACCAACTTCATGCCGAATAATGTATGGCATAAACATTGTTGTGCATATTTTTTATTTGCCGAAATTGTTGATCCTAATATCGATTATCCTAAATAATTATTGTCCGAATGTTTATTTACGAAGTTTTTTTTTTAGATTATTTGATGTGCATAACTTTGATGTTACTAATACTTAATGTTCCAAAAATGTTGTGCATACATTTTGTTACGCATATATAACGTTTCGCGGGGCCCTTATTTCTGCTCTCAGGGACAAAAGGTAACTAAAGAAGTAACGGTCAGAATCTGGGGGCACGGCAGTGCCCCCGCCAAAGTCGAGCGCGAAGCTAACACTGCCGTACCATCCTTTACTGGAACCATTTCGCCGCATTTCAGGCTCCTATTTGAGAACCTCTGGATAAGACCAGAACGAAAAAATATTCTTCATCCAGTAAGCTATAATCACAAACTTAAAATCCAAAATTTCAAGTCTGTAGGTCATTTAGTTCCGAAGTTAAGTTTTGCATTTTAGACACTCACTCACTCATGATCATCAAAATAGAACTAGTACCTACTTCCCATAAACTCAGAGAGCTGAAATTTGGTACAGAGTTAGGGTTTAATGGCCACATACAGGGAAATTTATAAAAACTAGGATAATCGAAGATCTGGACTACCTGGTGACCCTGATTACAAAACACAAGAGCCCGACCAAACTATTAGAGATATATCTATACCGCCTTTACAAAAAAATAAGTAAATCTAATAAAATAAATCAATAAGACCACATTTCTACAAAAAGAAGTGAGATCCCATCAAAAATATTCTGTAAAAAAGTAGCCAAGTCTCTGATGAGCTCAAGATGGAGCTGCTTGTTTATGTCTAAAAAGTTATGAAATCTAGACAAAGTCGTGCCAAGTCTAAGGTCCCTTACTGCGATTTCTTTATTATTTATAGTTAATGTTGTGTGACTTGGCCGTTGACTTGTACCTTGTATACTATATGAATAGGCTAAATAAATAGTATGCCACTCAACATTATGCTAAACATTCTCCGCCAAAAATTTTTAGGACGATCAACATTATGCGATACGACAGGCACCCTGTAAAAACTGTAGATGGTGGCTGATAGAGTGAAGCCATGTGGAGTAGGAAGTGCCGAAACTTGCGATCTGATATCTTTTTTAACCCTTTGAACGCCGAGAGCCACTAAGTCGTGCCCACCACGCCAACAACCTTTAAAGTGGTTATGGCGGACACTGTCAAAACAATTTTCTTACTGTCAGATAAGTTTCATATTCGCTCTTTAGCTGTTAAGATGCTGGCGTGTACCTACGTCACATTTTGACACCAAAGTAAAAGCGGTCAAAGGGTTAATACTGAAAGCTATATGAGTTATAGGGAGTGCATTTCTATTTGCATTATAACAGAGCTGTCATTCCAGTACAATAAACGTCAACATTGACGTTTACTGATGTCAGCTGTGTCTGCACTCACTATTGGGTGTGTGTATGCACTCACTATAGGGTGGTTTGGGAATCACTTTACATGTAATGTTTTATTGGGATATCAATTGTTAAAATAAGTTTATTTTATTTCATGTATCAGACTTATTGTCCTCCAAAAACAAATGTATGTCCCGGAATCCCGGGGTATATCCATAGTAACATAAAGTTTAAGGTCATTCACTCAATGTTGCACCAGGAAATCCGATAATGCTAATTTGCATTGACACTGGCAGATGGGTATTTAAACCTCAATCATTGAATTTATACATACTTATGTCATATTGACAGGTTGTGTGAGACTTACCCTTCCTACTCGTACTTAGGTATATATTATAAATGCGACAGTTTGGATAGTTGAATGTCTGTTTCTCGATCACGTAAACGGCTCAACCGATTTAGATGAACTTTAGCACGAAGATAGTTTATAGCCTGGTTAGAATATGGGGGGATATCTTTCATCCCGGGTCCGCGCAGATGAAATCGCGTACGAAAGCTAGTAATAAATATATTAAAAAAAAAACAGTGGTGTTCTGACCCTACAACTCTTCTCAAAAGCAGCACCCAATAATTTGGGCCCTACAATCAAACTAAATTACAGGGCAGCAATGAGATAGTACGGGATAAAAATATAGTTTGAATGTTTGCACAACTACTTACACTGCTAAATAGAAACAAGTAGTTAGTCGGGGGCGTACGGGAGCAATCGAAGCAGCAGCTCAAGACGTAATTCATTGCCATCACACCTAACCTGTTGGGAATATATTAATGAAATGAAGTGTTTATTTTGCAGAATATGGGTACATTAGGTAGTTACAGTAGTTTAATGGTCCACCACACTCTGCTTGAGTAAGCATGCAAAGACATGATAAACTCAGATAATGCTGGCGGTTCAGCTCGAGTAAAATAGAGTTTCCGTAATCTATTACTTATAATTAACTTTTCTCAAACATGCAATGAAATGTCGTCGTTACGTGCGTCATATCAGGCTTCGAAGAATCACATTTCGGGCGGAGCAATTTGCGAGAACTGTTAAGGAATTTCATACAAAATTGAATGCCTAGGCCGGGAAGTATTTTTTTTTTAATTCTAAACTAAATATGGCGTCTGTGTTCATGAACAGGCTAAACAGGTGAATTCGTAATCGGACCAATAATATATATTAGACCAATAATATAAATACAATAGAGCGTTAATGCCTATTACACACCAACGGATTTAAGAATAGAAATCTGTATGATTCAGTGACTTGATGAATAAATTTAAAATATTGTCTATTCGTAAGTCACCAGAGACCATAGACAATATTTAAAATCCTCTGCATTTATTTTATTTATATCCTCTGCATTTATTTTAATTATACCAGAAATCAAGATTCTCATTAGGTATCAGTTTGTGTATAATGGTCCTAATAAGGTCTACTCGAACACTACACACGCGTAATACGGACGACGACTTCCGTAAAAAAAAACATTACCTATGGAGGGATTGGAGGGAAAATTAAAAGTCTATTGTCGTGTATATTTGTGGTTGATATTTAAAAATAAAATTTCAAAATGAGTTCCGATGATAATAGCGATGAAGAAACTAATTGTACTACGCCGGAATCGAGGGTGGAGGCCGAATTAGCAACGAATAACTTGTTGCCGCCAAAATCGAAGGACAAGTACATATTTACAGGATACAGGTTGGTTTTTTGAGTGGTGATATTCCTTATTTCATTGCATATCTTTGAGAAAAGCAATATACATGCCTAGCCGTGAAAAGGGCTTGCCGGCTTCGTATCACTATTCGGTCTCTCTACGGTCGGCCGTCTATACCTACTCACCCAGCAAGCCTTCTTTCCCGGCGGCTGCAGTAATCTATATATATAAAAGAAGGATACCTGATCTACCATCAACGCACAGCCGAAACTACTGGGACTAGAAACTTGAAATTTACACCAGGACTTCCTTTTATGACGTAGGCAACCGATAAGACGGGATTATTGGAAATTCCATCCCTAAGGGGGTTAAATGGGGGTGCAAAGTTTGTATGGGGGAAACTTTATATTATGAACTAGAGACTTAAAACTTTGTAGAAAGATTACTTATTAAGATACAAAATAAGTAATTTCAGCGTTTAAGAAAATTCCACCCTAAGGGGGATAAGTAGGGGTGTAATGTTTGTATGGGGGAAACATTAATTTTTGAACTATGAACTTGAAACTTTGTAGAAAGATTACCCATTAAAATACAATAAAAATGATTTCTGCGTTTAAGAAAATTCTACCCCTAATGGGGTTAAATAAGGGTGCAAAGTTTGTATGAGGGAAACTTTCCCTTTTGAAAGAGAAACTTGAAACTTTATAGACAGATTACTTATTATAAAACAAAAAAAGTGCTTTCGGCTTTTTAGAAAAATCTACCCCTAAAGGAGTTAAATAGGGGTGCAAAGTTTGTATGGGAGAAACATTGTTTTTTTGTACTAGAGACTTGAAACTTTGTACGAATATTACTTATCAAGATACAAAAAAAGATCTTTCAGCGTATAAGAAAATTCCACCCCTAAGGGGGTTAAATAGAGGTGCAATGTTTGTATGGGGGAAACATTATTCTTTGAACTAGAGTCTTTAAACTTTGTAGGAAGATTACTTATTAGGATACAAAAAAATCTTTCAGCGTTTTATAAAACTCCACTCTTAAGGGGGTTAAATAGGGGTGCAAAGTTTGTACTCAAAACTACTGGGATTAGAAACATGAAATTTACACCAGCACTTCCTTTTATGACGTAGGCAAGGGACATGACGGGATTTTTGGAAATTCTATCCTTAAGGGGGTTAAACAGGGGTGCAATGTTTGTATGGGGGAAACATTATTCATTGAACTAGAGACTTGAAACTTTGTAGGAAGATAGTTTATTAGGATACAAAAAAGTGGCTTCAGCGTTTTATAAAATTCCACCCCTAAGGGGCTAAATAGGGGTGCAAAGTTTGTATTCAAAACTACTGGGACTAGAAACTAGAAATTTACACCAGAACTTTTTTTTATGACGTAGGAAAGGGATAAGACGGGATTTTTGGAAATTCTATCCCTAAGGGGGTTAAATAGGAGTGCAAAGTTTGGATGGGAGAATTTTATTTTTTGTACTAGAGACTTGAAACTTTGTAGGAATATTACGTATTAGGATACAAAAAAAGTACTTTCAGCGTTTAAGAAAATTCTACCCCTAAGGGGGTGTAATGGGGGTCCAAAGTTTGTATGGGGGAAACATCATTTATTGAACTAGAGACTTGAAACTTTGTAGAAAGATTACTTATTAGGATAAAATAAAAGTACTTTCAGCGTTTTATAAAATTCCTCTCCTAAGGGGGTTAAATAATAGGGAAATATTATTCTTTGAACTAGAGTCTTTAAACTTTGTAGGATGATTACTTATTAGGATACAAAAAAAAACTTTTAGCGTTTTATAAAACTCCACTCTTAAGGGGTTTAAATAGGGGTGCAAAATTTGTATTCAAAACTACTGGGACTAGAAACTTGAAATTTACACCAGAACTTCCTTTTGTGACAGAGGCAGGGGGATAAAACGGGATTTTTAAAAATTCTATCCCTAAGGGGGTGCAATGGGGGTCTAAAGTTTGGATTGGGGAAACATAATTATTGAACTAGAGACTTGAATCTTTGTAGGAAGATTACTTACTGATACAAAAAAGGACTTTCAGCGTTTTATAAAATTCTACCCCTAATAGGGTTAAATAAGGGTGCAAAATTTGTATTCAAAACTACTGGGGCTAGAAATTTACACCAGAACTTCCTTTTATGACGTAGGCAAGGGATAAGACGGGATTTTTGGAAATTCTATCCCTAAGGGGGTTAAATAGGAGTGCAAAGTTTGTATGTGAGAAACATTATTTTTTGTACTAGAGACTTGAAACTTTGTAGAAAGATTACTTATCTATATATATAAATGCCTTTGTCCTGACTGACTCACTCATCAACGCACAGCCGAAACTACTGGGACTAGAAACTTGAAATTTACACCAGGACTACCTTTTATGACGTAGGCAACCGATAACACGGAATTTTTGGAAATTACATCCCTAAGGGGGTTAAATGGGGTTGCAAAGTTTGTATGGGGGAAACTTTATATTATGAACTAGAGACTTAAAACTTTGTAGAAAGATTACTCATTAAAATACAGTAAAAGTTATTTCTGCGTTTAAGAAAATTCCACCCCTAATGGGGTTAAATAAGGGTGCAAAGTTTGTATGAGGGAAACTTTACCTTTTGAAAGAGAAACTTGAAACTTTGTAGACAGATTACTTATTATAAAACAAAAAATGTGCTTTCGGCTTTTTAGAAAATTCTACCCCTAAGGGGGTTAAATAGGGGTGCGAAGTTTGTATGGGGGAAACATTATTTTTTGAACTAGAGACTTCAAACTTTCTAGAAAGATAACTTATTAAGATACAAAAAAAGAAATTCCAGCGTTTTAGTACATTGCACCCTAAATGGGGTTAAATAGGGGTGCAAAGTTTGTATGATGGAAACTTTTCCTTTTGAGCTAGAAACTTTAAACTTTGTAGACAGATTACTTATTTGTATACAAAAAAAGAATTAAAGCGTTTTGGAAAATCCACCCTTAAGGGGTTTTAAAAAGGGTGACATGTTTGTATGGGGGAAACTTTGTTTTTTAAGTAGAGTAAAAATTTTGTTGAAAAATTACTTATTCAAATATAGAAAAAGTCGTTTCAGTGACTTAGAAAACTCCACCCCTACGGGAGTGACATTGGGGTTTAGAGTGAATATGGGGGAAACTTAGTTTCTGAGCTAGAGACTTAAAACTTTGTAGAAATATTACTTATTAGATTACAAAAAAAGGACTTTTTGCGTTTTAGACTATTCCACCCCGAAGGGGGTTAAAAGGCAAGGGTTGTATGGGAAACGCTTTTTTTTAGTAAGATACTTGAAACGTTGTAGAAAGATTACTTATCAAATAAAAAAGTACTTCCAGCGTTTAAGAATATTCTATCCCTAAGGGGGTTAAAAGGGGGTGCAAGGTTTGGATTAGCAAAACTCTTTATTGAGCTGGAGACTTAAAACGTTGTATAAACAATTATTATCAGAATAAAAAAGATCTCTCAGCGTGTTGAAAAAAATCCTCCCCTAAAGGGCTTAAAACGGCATTCAAGGGATGGAGACCAAGAAAATATTATAGTTAGAGATTTGTAACTTCGGTCTTATAGCCTTTATCTTAAAAGACCACAAAACTGATTATTTTGAAATTCATTCCCTATGGGGGCAACATAATTTAGACTGCTTGAAATGGATTCCATAAGGGGGTTAAAACACTCATCCCCAAAATGAGCTAAAAGGAGTTGGATGTTTGTACAGGCAACAAGACAATTTTTAATTAAGGGATCTGGAACTTCGCTAAAAGACTAGGTAACTAATTACAACAT
This sequence comes from Epinotia demarniana, assembly GCA_945867215.1. Classification (NCBI taxonomy): domain Eukaryota; kingdom Metazoa; phylum Arthropoda; class Insecta; order Lepidoptera; family Tortricidae; genus Epinotia; species Epinotia demarniana. The sequence continues at coordinate 36,822,749 of OX244261.1, read as the reverse complement.
TTCTTGAAATTCATCCTGTAAGGAGATTAAAAAGGGTTGGAAGTATGTATGAGGAATAAGTATTTTTTGAAGTAAGGGAATTCATAGGTCTTTTATACTAATTACATGGTAAGCCAAAATAAATAATCCGACTGGTAGCAAAGAAGTAGGCAAGGATAAATTAGAACCACGACCCTTACAGAACCGAACAGCTTCCAGTTCCCATAAACGAAAAGAAGGTAATGTTTCATTTAAACTGCGGATTATTTTGTTAATTTATAAAGTTTATTTTAGATAGTCAAAATCATGTATGCTCTAGAGTCTGGCCAGCGAGTCGTGACCACAGCATTTTTATCAAATTCTTTATATGGCAACAATTTAACCTATGACATAAACTGTCAGTCATAAGTACCTATTAATCCGCCATACATTCGTGTTACCAGAATGCGTATTTTTATAATTTGCCGCCATTTTCCAGGGTCACGACTCGCTGGCCAGACTCGTAACAACACCGTTAAATGGGGACAGCAGATGGAGATGGAAAGTTCTACGTCTTATTTATTTATTAGATAGGTTTTCATAACTATACAGGTAGCTCGGACTAACGTGAACTACTGAACGGATTTAGGCAAACATTTCCAGTAATGTAGCTTTCTTTAATACATTATAAAAAAATATACAATTTTAGCAGAAATGTCTGTTGATGATTTTTAAGATATTTATATTTCTAAAAACGGAGTTTTCAATTTAAATTTAGCAATTTAAACTAATGAACTCATTTCACTGTTACCTTTTACGCTTAATCCCTGGACGGATTTAGATGAAATTTTCCGTACGCTGAATTTGACACCCTTGGAAGGATATAGGATAGTTTTTATCTCTGAAATAATCCCATAAGATGGTAGAACTTTGTTTGGGTCGGCGATAATTAAGGTTCTACCTACAATAATTGAATACCAATCATTTTTCTAAGATACAAGTTCTACGCGGACGAAGTCGCGGGCAACAGCTAGTGTACTATAAATTAATCTAGGCTACTTTATATTTACTTATATTTACATTTAATAGTAAAAAACTCCCTTAGAGAGTAGACACACCGCCAGCATTTATTAGGTACAGATTAGGTAAACGTCCGAGTGCTCGACGCTGTACTTGGGCACTCTAAGTCAAAGTGACGTACGTAGCTTAAATTTGAAATAGATATAGAAATAGAAATAGAAATATTTATTTGCTGGAATACGGTACAATAGGATCTTAAGTAAAATAGTTGCAGAACCAGTATTCAGTCGACATTAAAATTCAACATGCAAAATATTTGTTTTTTTTTTTTTTTGGCATTCAATTACTAACAATAATCATACATTAAATAATCCAATTAAACAATATGTCAGTGTAAATAATATTAAAATATGTCATACAGATTCAATACTACAATTATAAACATTATGTCAATTAATTAAGAATTAAACATCAAAATAAAATTTACAAAATAAACAGACGTTAAGAATAAAAACAAAGCCACTGAAGAAAAAAAAATATAATACCTAATCATTTACTTATCCATTACAATTTAAAAAGTCATTAACACTATAAAAACAATGATCTTGCAGCCATTTGGTCAGCCTTGTCTTGAATACTTTACCATGCAAGATTCTTAAGTCATTAGGGAGTTTATTAAATAAAACAATACACATATTATAAGCATTTTTCTTATAGATATCGGATCTGCAAGTTGGCCGATATAGCAAATTTTTATACTGGGCTCGCAGTTCTCTTGTGAACATTTCGTCATGCTTCTTGAAATAATTGGGATGGGTTTCAGCAAACACGCATGCCCTTAAGATGTACATTGAAGCCAAGGGGAGAACTTTGAACTTTTGGAAGAGTGGCCTACAACTATCGTCAAACTTAGCATTACCTACTGCACGTAAACATTTTTTCTGTATTAAAAATGCCCTCTGAATATCTACAGAATTACCCCACAGCAAGAGTCCGTAATTAAGAGTAGACGACACATAACCGTGGTAAGCAGTTAGTGCGGCCTGGGTAGACACAGAATTTTTCAGTCTTCTTAAGGCGAAAACGAACCTCGCTAATTTAGAACAGACCGAGTCAATATGATATTTCCAATTTAAATGTTTGTCAATAAATAAACCCAAGAACTTTGCAACATGGGTCTCACTAATGGGGGTATTGTTGAGATTAACAATCAGGTCTATTGGATTCGATTTATATGAATGAAATTGTATGAAAGAGGTTTTATCAATATTTATATTAAGATTATTATGATCAGTCCATGTACTGACGTCTGCTAATGCTTTATTGATATCTGATTCATACATATTTTTAACAGTTTCCTTTACTATTAAGGTTGTGTCATCTGCAAAAAGTAAACATTTTTGCGATGTTGCTTGGGGAAGGTCATTTATATATAGTAAGAACAACAAAGGTCCTAAATTACTTCCTTGTGGCACCCCTGACTGATTGACACGGTCTTATCTTATCTTATCTTATCTTATCTAGATGAGGGCCCTTTCGGATGCACTTCGACCCAGTGGGATCTTTTGTGCATTTGCCCTCTCTTTACGTCTACTCCCAACTTCGCTCCATCATTTCCACATAGCGGATGATGCAGCTCAGCGGAAGTGCCTTGAATTCCTTTGGTTGCGGATAGCCGTTACCAAAGTAATTCATTCTTTGTCTGGCAAGGGCATGACATTCACACAGTAAGTGTTCCATAGTCTCATCCTCCTCGCCACACATTCTACAGTCTAAGCTGTCTGATAGTCCCATCTTGGCCAAGAGATCCTTGACCCCGAAGTGACCTGTGAACACCCCAGATATGATTCTGAGCTGCTTCCTACTGGATTTCCAGAGTTTGTTAGTCCAGCCCGAGTCCACTCCTTCTATGAAGAGCTTTGAGTGCCTTAAGCCCGCCTCATTCCTCCACTCGTATTGGTGTTTGGTTTTGGCGTAGGCTTTAAAGGCCGAAATTATGGTTCCCTGCGAGAGTCCCACAAATGGTTCTGGACCTACAAAGTGGTTTGTAGACCCCCCTCTAGCAAGCTCATCCGCTCTTCCGTTGCCAATGAAGCCCTCGTGCCCTGGAATCCAAACCAGTTGCACCTTATTGTACTTTCCGAGCTTGTTCAGTGCCTGGACGCCATTATAGACTAGTCTAGATTCCACTTTCGGCGCCGTAAGTGCCTTAAGCGCCGCTTGACTGTCACTGAGTATATAGATGGTCTGCCCTCTGGTTTGTCTGTCTATATTCTCCTGTGCACAGGCAATTATGGCGTATGTCTCCGCCTGGAAGACGGTTGCCAAATTACCCATGCTTACACTACTACTGTAGTCATTCGCATAAATGCCTGCTCCCGTACCGGATCCCATTTTTGATCCGTCCGTATACCATATACTGTCTTCGATACCAGACCTCGGTGGTTCTAGACCTTCGGCCCATTCAGCCCTGGATGGAACTTTTGTTGTGTAGTTCCTATGGAATACAAACTTGGGTAGCATTTTGTCGCTTCCCATGCTTGTTATTCTGTCTAAGAAACCATCAGTCTCCATGTTTGTGTGCTTAGTCTTTGGCTTACTGTCGCTCCACAGTTCAAGGGTTCTTAATCTGTAGAGCGATTTGCGTGCCTCTGACTTAATCACCAAGTGAAGTGGCGGTAGGTCCAGTAGGACTTCTAGCGCCGCTGTGGGCGTGGTGCGAAACGCCCCTGTTATAGCCATGCATGCCGATCTCTGTACCTTCATCAGAGCATCTCTGCATGTGCTCTTTAAAGTCCTTGGCCAACATACCAGGCTACCGTACAATAATATGGGCCTCACCATCATAGTGTAGATCCATCTAAGTACCTTTGGGTTCAAACCCCATGTTTTTCCATACGCTGATCTACACATTCCAAATACCCTCAGTGCCTTTGTAATGGTAAGATCTGTATGCTTCTTCCAATTCAGTTCTTTATCTAGTGTGACACCTAGATATTTCACATCATTAGACAGTTCTAGTACCCTCCCGTACAGTTTTAGCTGCTGTACTCCTCGAAGGGTCCTTTTCCTAGTAAAGGGTATTACTACAGTTTTGCCTGGATTAATGGATAATTGGTGTCGGTCGCACCATCTCTCCACTGTCTGCAGTGCCTTGTTCATGATTTCCGATACCGTGCCTGGAAACTTCCCATTAACCAGTATCACTAAATCATCAGCATATTCTACCGTGTGGATGGGACCTTTATTGAGTTCTACCACGAGTGAGTTCACCACCAGACTCCAAAGAGTTGGTGAGAGTACCCCACCCTGTGGACATCCCTTTGTGGCCGTCGCCATTATCTCATCCCCCAAGAGTGATGACTTTATTAGTCTGCCATTTAGCATATTGCCTATCCATTTACATATGGTGGGCTCTACACCATGATTAACAGCTGCTTCGCTGATAGCTTTATACGTGGTACGATCGAACGCTCCTTCCACGTCTAAGAAAGCTGCAAGACATAGTTCTTTATTCTCTATAGCCTGTTCAGCCCTGGTTGTCACCAGGTGAAGTGCGGTTTCCGTTGACTTCCCTGGCTGGTATGCACATTGTAGTTCGTGCAGCGGATGCCTTCTTAATGGGTCATCCCTTATGTGTCTATCTACCAGTTTCTCCAGTGTTTTGAGGAAAAACGACGATAAACTTATTGGCCTATACGATTTGGCTTCACTGTAATCCGCCTTACCCGGTTTGGGTAGATAGGTTACTTTTACCATCCTCCTGATTGACACGGTACTGTGACCTATAATTTTCCCTTACAAGATTTTTCCCCTGTATGGCCACTCTATAGATTTCTGTGCATTGTTCTCGGTTGGCTAAATAGCTCCTCATCCAATCAAGAACGTTACCTCTAACACCGTAAGATTCAAGCTTTGAAAGTAGTTTCGTGTGGTTGACACAGTCAAAGGCTTTACTCATGTCAAGGAAAATTGACATCACTGGTAATTTTGCATTGATGGCTTCTGTTACATCCTTAATAAAATCAAAACAGGCCAGTTCAGTTGAGCACCCCTTACGAAAACCAAACTGTTCTGGCAGTATGATTTTATGTAACGTCAAATAATCAATTATTCTCGCAAACATAGCCTTCTCAAAAACCTTCGACATCACAGGGACCAAAGTAATGGGCCTGTAGTTATTCGGGTCTTTCCGGTCGCCTTTTTTGAACAACGGTTTTACGATCGAAAGCTTTAGTTGTTTCGGAAAAACACCCTGACTGAATGAGAGATTAATTAAATGAGCCATTGGGCGGTATAAGTATACAGCGTTACTTTTAAGTAACATTGTTGATATATCGTCATGGCCACAGGACTTGCTGTTTTTTAATGACATAATCAGTTTAAGCACTTCATTGTCCTCAATGGGTCTCAAAAACATAGAGTGAACATGATTGGATCGGCAATTTAAATTGTTAAGTGAACTATTAAGCGAAACATGATTATTAACAATGTCAATAAAAAAGTCATTAAACAAATTACATATGTCCTGGGGATTATTATAAGTTGCATTATTATATGTCAATGAATTAATACTATTACAATGATCATTATAACTGGGATTAATTAAGTTCCAAGTTGCTTTGCACTTATTTTTGTTAGACTGAATGTACTGATTATTACGAAACTGCTGAGATTTATGTATACATTTTCTTAATATTTGACTGTATTTTTTAAAACGAACTTTACTTAGGCTATTATTATTACTTTTATTTCTACACATTATATACAACTTGCGTTTTACGTGACAAGATTTTTTGATCCCCTTAGTTAACCAGTTTACATTCTTGCGTCGGTTAGTCACTTTTACCTTTATCATCGGGAAGCAGAGGTTAAAGAAAAGGCATACTAAATCATAATATCATAAAATAGTGTGAAGGCATCCTGTAAGTCATTTGCTTTTAATACATCAGAAAATGACATAGCGGTCAGGCACTGTCTGAACTTGCGCATATTGTCTTTGCAGTAGTCTCTTTTAGACTCGACCCAAGTTATAAACGAATGACTCTTTTTAACATTAAAAGTCAAAGTTTGAGCTGTGTCATGGTCAGATAGATAGAGACTGTGAGTTCGTGCTTCTACTTTCTTCACATTTGAAGCAATCTGATCTAAGCAAGCGTTAAGTCTGGTTGGCTTGTGAATGTGCATATCAAAACCATGAATTAAAAAAGTACTTTTAAGATCTTGTGAAAAAGAGGTGTCCTTTAAAACGTCTATATTCCAGTCACCACATAATACTATTTTCCTTTTCTTGAATTTAGTAGTTAACTGAAAAAGCAATTTATCCAGTTTGTGAATAAATATTCCTATATGGGATTTGGTATTCTCGGGTATTCTATAAATAACTATTACTATAAGGTCTAATCCCAAAATTTCTATTCCACAACATTCAAAAAAAAGTTTGAGGCTAATTCAGACAGAAAAGCGATTGGTTTCACCTCCAATGATTTCTTCACAAGAATAGCTGTTCCACCTCTGCCTTTCTTCCTACAGTAAGATGTAGCTAATTTTAAGTTATCAAGTTTAATATTGTTTTCACAGCCCAGTTTAACGAAAGTCTCGCTAAAGCATAGCACATCAATGTCTTGCTTATTATTATAGAATGCCTGCAACGATAATTGGACTAAATCAAGCTTATTTAACAATCCTCCAATATTTTGATGCATAATTCGGAATTTGTCAGTTATCGCAGCACAATCATTCAAGGTTTCCTTATTGACGAAAAAACTCCGAAGTTTTAAGGGATGAGTCGTTACACATAGCTGAAGTTGAAGAACTAAAAATCCTGTTATCCGCCTCGATGAACATGATAAGATTTGATATGTCATTAAATATCGACCTAATGCCGTGGTTACTAACCTTACCTGACCTAAAATTAAACATACTAAAGTCATAGGATAGATTACGGTTACTATCAAGCAGGTATGCAAACTCAAGTTCAGAATTATCTCTATACAATAAGTGGTTAAACGTCTCGAGTCTCGAATTATACACATTTGAATAATTATCAAGCTTAAATGTAGGATAACAGATAATGACATTTGTGTGCTTTAAGTTCATTAAACTATTTCTTCTTTTTTTTGAATGAAGAAAAATCCTCTTAGTTCGAATTGCTTTGACATAGTGCCCATGCCATATACTAGTACAGCGTCGAGCACTCTGACGTTTCCCTTATACTGCAAAAACCTTTTCCTCACGCAAGGGGATATTAAATATGTCTTGGTCTTATTGACCGACAGATGAAACTTTTCCCATTTATATGGACAGTGAGTAATATTACAATTAAGTACTTATACATATCTACAGTATTAAGTACGACACAGCAGCTTGTCAAGCCTAGAACCGGAGGCGCCGCAGCCGTGTGTTATAATAACAATAACCATTTATTTCAGGCATCTCTGGCCTGTAGTTATACTTTAAAGACATACATTACAATGATAAAATTAAAGCACTTATTATTCAGACCTCAACTCGCATACAATTTGGGACCCAAATTGCTTTGATGTGCATTTATTTCGGCAAGGTTTTATACCGTTAGAGCGCCTTCACATTAGGCTGTATTGTCGCACGATAACCGCTGAGATCGTGTTACTGCTACAGTAAACGAAACCCTCAAAACACACGTTATTGTGGCAAAGCAATGGTGAAGATACACCCTTTTATGTTTTGGACATTTGTGTGTACTCCCGCCATCTCTCTTTCACTTGTACCGCGTGCCATGCCGCTAGAGTCTTTAACATAAAGACATTTTGTTATGTCTTGTGAGGCTTTTTCACGAGCCGCAGCTATCTTAAAGATCCTTTGATTATAGGTGATCGCGCGAAGATGACATCTTGCGACGCTTGATTTTAGGTGCGGCTCATTTTGCAGCAAACTTGGCAGACTGGTAAGCGACTTTGTCTTTTAAAAACTAACTTTACTATCTAAGAAAAAATATAACTATAGGTTAACATATTAACAGTATAATGGGCAACTTACATGGAAGGAATAAATATAAACCAATGATACCTCCTGAAAAAATGGTGTAACGGGTTCCTGAAAAATATACATCATATTTTACGTCATATCTGCCGATAAAGTTCCATTTATCGCCCGCCATTCGTGGCCAATTACTGACACTTTTAGAGGCAAATTACTGTAGCCGAGCAGTGAGTCACGCGACCTTCATCTTCATCATACATTTGATTTTTAACAGTAGCTTTTCGGTGAAGGAAAACATTGTCGCAAAACCGGTCTTATCCCAAGGTCAAGGTAAAAACGAGGTCCTGATCTCCCTCTGGATTCGACATCAAACAGCAGTCGCATCCGTAAAACCTAGTCATCATATCAGCCGAAAGACGTCCACTGGACATAGGCCTCCCACAAAGAGTGCCAAGCATCCACGCATCCAGCGAGCGGGCTCGCGCGACCTTTACCAGATCATCAGTCCACCTTGTGGTGTCTACCCTCGCTGCGTCTTCCGATACGTGGTCGCCACTCGAAAACATTAAAAACACTAGTTTAGGTACATTGGTGTACGCAGCCTTCGCTTCATTTTGGGAGTGGATGCTAAACCGGACCCTAGAATACCAAGAAAAAACGCTAGGAGGATGATTATAAATGTCATTACTTACACAGTGGCCACGGCCAAAATAACAATGCAAGTTATGGCCAGCGAAATGAACAGGAGAAACATGACTTTCCGGACAAAAGCATTTCGATCCTCCTTATCCTCAGAGTAGTCGATGGGTGGCCCCGTCGTCACTGTAAATAAAAAAGTATGTTAACCTTCTGCATTATAGCGAACGCTTATTTATAGAAGTCAAGAGCTGTCGTGTGATACCGGAGACGTCTACACGGTGTTCCCGGGAATTAACTTCGGCATATTGCAGAATACATTCACAGAAACCAATTAGCATAATAATTAAAAAAAATTTTTTTTTTTCTTTTTGTGAAAAAAATAATTTAATGTAGCATTAACAGTTATTGTCTTATTGTGCAAGGGTTCAAGACCAGTTTTATTTATTTAATTATTTATAGTTTTTGCCTAATATCGAACGAACTCACTTGGTAAACCTTCTTGTAGTGTAAAGGAACATTACAACATTTAAAAAAAAGCGGCCAAGTGCGTGTCGGACCACGCACAACAAGGGTTCCGTGCCTATTAAAAAGGTCGTATCCTTACTGAAATCATATCTTACATCCTTTTCTTTAAGTAAGGCGGTTTTTTAGAAATATCTCGAAAACCTTTGAACAGATCTGGTTCAAATCAATTTGCATTATTTTTTTCATATTTTTGAAATACACGGTTCAAAAGTTAGAGGGGAGGGGGACACAATTTTAGTGACTTTCGGGGCGATTATCTCCGACTCTATTCACTTAATCAAAAAATTTGCTGAGAAACCTTATATTTATTTTGGAAGGCCTATTGATTGATGTGCCACACGTGGGCATGCAATTTTTTTTTGAGTTTCAATTTTATGTATGGAGTGCACGCCTAAAAAAAAACTTTTTTTGTAATTTCATTACATAACTATGTAGCGGTTAACAAAATACACCTATCCTCAAAATTTTATTCAAATACACCCTATAGTTTTCGAGTAAAATGCCTGTGACATACGGACGGACAGACAGACAGACAGACTGACATGACCTTGCAAAAGGTGATTAATAGCATTAATGAACTTTAATAAAATTCTATAATACAATCCCAACACATTATTTGGAAATGCGCTAATTGTTGCCAATTTTCATCATCATTAATTTTTTACCTTATATCCCCTAATACTCGTTTTATAGATGTCGGGTGATCATGAGAGTGACGTTCAAAACCCAGGACCGTTTTAATAAAATCGACAGCTGATCGCTACTTGACTGTACGCTTACATTACATCGCAAAAAAGAAAGTATTTAAAGTAAAGGCAGGTCGAAAATACAATTATTTAACAAACTGAATCTATTTCAAGGAAACTAAAATGATTTCTTTTTATGGACTCTGTCAGCTGTACTATATGTACTTACGGAAATCTCAACAATTGTTTTGTATATAATATTTGTACAAATATTTGAAACTGTTTATTCCCCACTTGTAAAATAAAGAAACCAGATGTATTTGTGCTTTCTGTTGAAATAAATAAAATTTATAACGCGACCATTCATTCGCTAAACGCTAAACGCTAAAATTTTGACGTGAGCAGTCAAGTCACATTATATGTCACAATAAACTAAAAAGTATTTAATCTTTTGATGTTGGTTTGCTAATATGGTGCTTAAAGGTCTAAAACACTGAGTTCTTTTTTTATGAAACATATATCTTGATGCAGGTTATAAGTTAACGCTATTAGCAACTACTGAAATGTAGCTAGAGCTGTCATTCTGGGGCCATGAACCTAGAATACTATAGACGGGCTGTACGTGTTGCCACGGTGAGGGACGGAAAAGCTCTTATGCAGCTAAATTAAGAACCGGTCCTAAAATGGCTGATGACTTGTCATAAACAACTTACTACGGGACGGGTAATGGTTTGTGTGGCACAACTTCATACTAAATCAGTTGTGGCAATTAAAAAAAAAGTGGAACTATGACAATGACAATGAATGATAATCCCCTTTCTGTCACACTTATAGAGATTTGTATGCTACCAGCTCGCTCGCACGTGGTATTATTATTACCATAGCCTGTCCAGAGTATTCTTCGTTCATGTTCTGGGGCACATTTCTTGGCATATTTGTTTGACATTGTGCATCTAGTTCTATATACTAAATCAAAGGTTACCTACTCGTACAGATAACGATAGTCTTAACTTTTTCAACTGGTATACTCTTGCTTGCCAGAATTTCATTTGCCCGAATTTTATCTGCCATAATATACAACTGCCATAATGTTGTTTTCTATAATTTTGTATGCCAGACTCATTGTTTACCATAATAATTATATGCCAGAATCTTTGTTTTCCATAATATCAATATCAATAATCTCATTTTCCATAATCATTGTAATCCATAACTATCACATGCCATAATATCATTTGCCATCCATCTCAACATCCATAATATTCTTATGTGATGAAATGGGTACGTATTGCAGTGTCTAATATAAAAAAAATACCTCGAACCTATCCGCGATCCAACACGGTTTTGCCACTAAGTAAAAATGAACTTTTCTCTAAGATTACCTAATGCCAAGATAGTGTTGTATCGTAGGCAGTAGGGAACAGGGGCTTTGTGGCAAAACCGACTCGGATCGCGGATAGGTTAGAAGGCGGAAGCGGGAGCTTTGCTCCCGCTTTCATCTTCGAGGTATTTTTTTTTATAAAAGAGCGGAAAAACCAGCAAATTAACAAAGATGAATCCGAATGCATGTTTAGTATGGCGTTTAAATGTTCTATTAAATAATATTATTGCAAACAATAATCTGGAATACAATACGTATGGCATTCGTATCATTATGACATCCAATATTCGGGTAAACAAGAGTATGTCAATTAACTATTATGGTAAACGAAACATTCGGGCAAATGAAATTCGAGCAAGCGAAGTTCGGGCAAATGATTATTATAGTATATGAATGTCGGGCAAACAATAGACAACCTTTTCAACTACACTGCGTGATACTGATAACGGTAATAGGACTTTTGGGATAGATATTATAAAGCATAATATGGTGCACAGCACTACGGTGGTATGGTTCAGTCCCACCCTACACCCAGGGGTATTGCTAGGGGTATGATGAGTCTGACATGAAAAAGGTCATATCGTTACTGAATACTTATGGCACTTACGTCCTTTTCTTTAAGCAACGCAGTTTTTTATAAATATCTCGAAAACCTTTGAACCGATCTTGTTGAAAACAAATTTCGCTGGTAGAATTTTATAATCCCTATGAGCATGATTTTTTTCATATTTTTAAAATACACGGTTCAAAAATTAGAGGAGGGGGACACAATTTTAGTCACTTTCGGGGCGATTATCTCCGACTCTATTCACTTAATCCAAAAAATTGCTTAGAAACCTTATATTTATTTTGAAAGGCCTGTCGATTGATGTACCACAAGTGGGCTTGCAATGAAAAAAATATTTTCAACTTTCAGTTTTATGTATGGGGTGCACCCCTAAAAAAAATCTTTTTTAGTAATTTCATTACAAAACTATGTAGCGGTTAACAAAATACACCCTATGCTCAATTTTTTATTCAAATACACCTTATGGTTTTAGAGTAAAATGCCTGTGGCATACTGACGGACAGACAGACAGACAGACAGACAGACAGACAGACAGACTATAAGGGTTCAGTTTTTTGCCATTTGGCTACGGAACCCTAAAAACTGTGATGACACCACAGTTAAGAGCCTTTACACTGGTTAAATCTGCAAATCTGATTAAATTGAAATATTCAATATCTTGATAACAGTAAGAGTTAAGAGTTAGGTCTTGGAGAAATTAACTTTATATGATCTAACCTATGCCCCCTTGCAATTAACGGAAATTGCCAAAAACACCTTGTATAGTATCGAATCATCTTACAGTGCTCTATTATTTTTAAAGCAAAGGCCGTTTGGATAACCGCAAGAACGTAACATTTATTATAGGATGATTCGTGAAATTTGTTACAGATACAGTTTTTTTTTGTAATTAGTGACTTATATAACGTTAAGATATTTGCTACAATTCAGTGGAGCCCATGGGAAGGGACTCCACATTTGTCGAAATCGTTTGGGTAATTATTGAGTTTATTGATAAAATTTAATACCATATGCCGACATTTTTGTGATGCCATAATCATAATTAGCCCCTCTACAACATTATAGATCGACAACAGTACTTAAAATCGGGAGATCTCAGTGTACATACGATAACTCTTGTTGGTATGCGCCTCTTCACTTAAACGGAATTTTAGTTTTAGCTAATTTTCCTCAGTACAAAGGATAAACTGCACGATGGTTGATGGGGCCGAACCCACCAGTAGTGTGGCGTCAAACATTTTCTCTTCAAGAGCTGTAGAATATGCGGTCATAGTCTTCAGCAAAGCGTCACAGCGTGTGTCGAAGCGGACCCCGGGGTCCTATAGGGGGACCACCGGTAATAACGCTATGAGGATGATGAGTCTTCTAGTAGCCTGTGGTGATCGTGTTTTATGTCAAAGCAGACGTGGTTATAGTATCCTTCACAATAGGGAATATGCATGTGATTCAGAAATGGACAAAAAAAATCATGAGTAATCTTTATTGCTTAGTAAATATACACACATGATTATTTTTACAAATAATCATGTTTCTATTAACAAATTTAATTATTTAAAAGTAGTAATTTTCAAATTCTCTCGCAAATTTCCAAAACGCAACGCTATTGGCGGAGCGAATCGTGACGTCACCGTACACTCGGTGTCTACTGTCAACTGGGGGGTTACCACAACGTCCCATTGCAATTCAATTTAGGTTTGATCTGTCATTTTGTGACAGTTTTTCTATGTAACTGACAGCTTTCGATTCAGTTTAGGTCCTAAAATGAATCGCGTTAACAGATCGTGGTAAGGCCCCAGGTCGTTTGTATGATTATTGAAAGTTATTCGCAATGTTTAGCCGTTGTATATGATAAATAATCAGTGTTTTTTGGGAATTATTAACTGAAAGCAGTGACTCCTTGTGAAAAAAGACTCCCTACAATGGCTGGAAGCGGTTTTGTCAAGGCACAGCCGGATAATCTGCCTAAAATTAATGTGTTCATGACGACTAAGTACGTAGGTACCTCGTAGAGGTGTATTTCTTTAATAAGTGTAATAACAAACTAGTACATATCTATATTATATAATAAAAGATATGTAGGTATTAAGTATGTTACATGTTGAGAACATCTTTATGAACATAACAAACTTAGGTTGTTTTCGTCAAGAGTTATAAATAAAACAAATTTGTGTAGGGCACTCAGTAAAAACAAAGAAACTTAGCTAAAACGTTTCGTGATCAAAATCAACACACGTAGCCAACTTTACTGTTGATCAACAACAATCATAATATTTGTAACATTAATAACTAAAAAATTGGGACTCAGAATAGTTTTATGAATAAGTACCTATATAATTACATTTTTAGGTTAGGTTATTGTTTATATTGTTCGCGAGTCGTAATAAAAAAGATTTTAGGTACAAACATATTTAATACAAACTTCGAAATGATCTTCACAACAATATAAACTACTCAAGCACGATACATTATCTCTCCTCATCGCCTTACACCGCTTTTTTCTTATATTTGCATCTTTGGGCATATGAAAATATATCACGTCAGGTGCAGTTTTAATGTTATTTTCACACATAGGGGCAATACAATATTTATAATAAGCTTTTGTGTGCTCTTCCGTTACAATACGTTGATCTTACAAGCTTTAATCACTCACTTTTGATAAAACTGTGAATCAAACTCTTCGTTGTTAATTTATTCTAAGTGCACGGTGACGTCACAAAATGAGCGCGCCAAAATGGCGGCGTTTCAATTGTCCGAAAATGATAGTAGTTTTAATTAATTTTATTTAGCTCATTTAATGATAGTGTGAAAGTGTTATATTTTTTTCCGGTTTTATAATTACTTATAGAATCGTTTAAAAATATAAAAAAAATACATGAATATACCCTATTATGCCTTTGTACAGTCGATGTCAAAGTTATATATACATTTTTTGCCCCATTACAGTGAAATGTTGAATTCAAGTAAGATGCAGAAACGTATACTTATCATTGGCATCGCCCGTACCTGCTGGTTGCCCAGGATTCCCTGGAGTGTCAGTATCTTCCGGTGGTCCTTGCGGTGGATATGATCCTTGCGGTGGATATGGTCATTGCGGTGGATATGGTCCTGGCGGTGGATATGGTCCTTGCGGTGCGTATGGTCCTTGTGGTGGATATGGTCCTTGTGGTGCATATGGTCCTTGTGGAGGATATGGCCCTTGAGGTGGGTATGATCCTTGAAAGCCATATTGTCCTTGTGGTGGATATGGGCCTTGCGGCGGATATGGCCCTTGTGGTGGGTATGGTCCTTGCGGCGGATATGGTCCCTGAGGTGGGTTCGGCCCTTGCGGGTTTGGCGGTTGTGATGGATACTCGTCTGGTGTCCTTGGTCGTTGCTCATTGTTAGCGTTAAATCCAATGATGTATTCCTTGTTCTTCCCTATAAACAAATAAATGTTACAGAAGATAATGGAATATGTATACAGGGCGTCCCACGCCCATGCCACATGGAGGGAAAGTACCTTAAATATTGTAAATAGAACATTTTACTGAAAGAAGACATTATTTTAATTTTAAAAACAATTTTAACTGCGTTCATAGATTTTTGAATAATGATACGTTTGAACCGGGAATCGAACCCGCTTCACGAGAAAAAAAATCATCCTGTAGCTTTATCATACCGATCGAAAGGGTTCATCAGAAGGATTATTTTTTGGTAAGTAACATAGTGTCAGAAATAAAAGGAAGACTATGAATTTTAATGTACCTACACAAAATAATTTACGCGTCTTTCGGCTCAGGATACGGCTCGATTTGTTGCATACAACCAGGTACCTGCTAACTATGTATCTCTTTATCATTTTATCATGCACTTAAATTATAATAGGGAAATGATGCATATCTCAAGTGGGTACATTGATTAGTAATAGGTACTTATGATAATGTCAGTTGTATGTCCTTACGGCAATGTTAGCTTTTCATTAATCTGAACGAAATTCCACATCAAATGTTAAATATGAAATAAAAAACTAAAATGATTAAACGGTGATTTTACCGAATATGCCTGCGGACTGCCTTGCTCCACTAGCTTTATTGTCTGCCTCTAGTTCGGTTCTTCTCTTCTTATGTTCTTCTTCTTTATGTAATACAGTTCCGCGTACATCTTCTTTTTCATTTTCAACAGCATGCATATGAATGGGAATATTAGCACTTGTTTGTTGAGGTAGATTACCTTCTTCGACATCCTTATTATCATGTTGAGTAAAAATTGTTAAGGTGCTCATCTGTAAACAAATATTGGGGGCAATCTTATGCGTCAATTACACACGTGCAAATTTGAATGCGGGTTTGACTAGGTACATTGCGGGGTTCTAGATGAATTGAAATCATTATGCCCCGGTAATCCGCAATGTAATGAAACTTTCATGCGAGTACAATAACAGGCCCCCTTGAAATGTACTCTGTTCCCCTACAAAATGAATTCAATTTAGTATAACGTGGCCAGTTATTAAAACCTTAAACTAAAAAAACCAGCCAAATGCGAGTCGGACTAGCGCACAAAAAGGGTTCCGTGTCATTATCTATAAAAACGGCCAAAAATCACGTTTGTTGTATGGGAGCCCTTAAATATTTATTTTATTATATTTTTTAGTATTTGTTTGTTGTTATAGCGGCAACAGAGATACAGCCTGATGATAGACGGACATACATACAGACGGACGGAGAGAGAAGTTTTAGTAATAGGGGCCCGTTTTATCCTTTGAGTACGGTACCCTAAAAATAATTATATTTTAGGTGAATAGAGTTCATTTTCGGTATGAGGTATTTATTAACGGTGGCCAGTTATTGACGATTTACCGTATCTTGTGGCTCAAGGCTATATTTTATCCCACAACTCCGCATACATTCTTTTTAAGAAAACGGCTACAACTAGTTGTCACATACTGTGCTTTCTGAATGTTTACAATTACATAGGCAACTAAACCAGCACCTCCACACTTTAGAGGAGTAAATCAGTTTACTTCATCCAAAGGTAAGCAAAAATGCTGCATAATGTTCTGTCCACGAATGCCACTTTCTATTACTTACAAAGGAATCATAGTTGTGTCAAATTTACGTTGGGACAGCTTAATTTACTGGATTGAATTTTTTGGATTTCAAGATAGTGTCGGCAAAGCATACATTATCCAGCTAAGAGATACAGCCAGCCATATTAGGCGGCGGTTACACTTACGATCGGGTGCATGTTTGGCACTGGCACAATCAGTACAACAAGTAGGTAGTACCCATTGACAACTGGTATCTAATTAGTGCAACGGGATAAACCGGGGTAGTTGCCACACGAGCTGTTACAACTTGTATGTATGTATGTATGTATATTAGGGGACAATCTTACACAAATCGATTTTTGTATATAATAAACTCGATAACGCTGCGCTGTGTCATGGATACTCTGCTGTACTCACTGGGTAGACGACGATGAATTTCATAGATATTAGACGTAAACACATAGAAAACTTCTTGACTCAGAAACAAATATTCATTTCAAAATAGGTTGGTACCTACAGATCCGTATACAAGACATTATAAGAATTAACGTAAGTAGGCGTAGGCACTACTTTTTTTTGCAGAAGCTTTACATTACTATCAGTTATCTTATCAATTTGCTGTTCTGCCGAAGAATATGCTGCTCTATTATCGATAATGGGTTGTACAGTCAAGGGCATGTATACACCACAAAGTCTCAAAAATATTTAGGCAGACCTTACTTTTGTTCCAATAAGGTTATAGTATGTCTGGTGAGCAATAAAAGAATATTTGTATTGTATTGTAGTATATATACATATTTATGAAACTTTGAGTGAATAGGTACATAAAGGTGCCCCTGTGTATTTTTGTATGCAATTAATGATCCTAAACTGGTAAAATCACGACGAGGACGACGAATTTATTGCCTTATAATTAAGGGCGACACGTTTATACATATTTAAATAACTTTGGCCCAATCGATCTCTTGGAAGTCGACTGTAATATAGGACCAACAAATTCGAAGGAGAAATAATAAGAGATCTAATTGGGAAAATATTTCTATAAATGCTTTAAAGTACTTACGTATAATAAAATGAACTATCACAAAACTGTCGTAAATAAATCTAAAACTTAAATCTTCTAGAAAATTGACCGATTTCGCTTCAACAGCAAAACAGCTGGTGTCAATAATTTGTCAATTATGATTAATCTTCTGACATTGAAATTAAAAGTTCCTGCTATTTTAGTGCAATAGCGCAACTAAAGGATTTGACTTATGTGTAAAACAACCTCGTTATTGTATTTATCGTGTGCACTCGTTCTGATACGAATCCAAGGACATCTTTTGGACGTATACCCTTGGTATACCCAAAGAGAATATAACCACTACTAAGAAGCCTATAATATTTATCACTACGGTCTAAGAAACGAGACCATAGACAATAATAACCACTACTTTCTAATTTAGTTGCCAAAATTCTAAATATTCCCCCAGGTGCCAAGGCCAAGAATGCTTGGATCAGAGCTTGCCCAGACGCAACATAGTCACAAACCCTACACTCCCAGCGTCAATGGGATGAGCCGCTCTGCAGGCTGGTACGGAAAAATCTGTACCAAACTGTTTTTGCCCTGCCGAGCGTACCCGTCTCCTTGCGGCTGCGGAGTGGGACTATAGTACTTTCAGGCTTTCCACATGTCCACGTCTGAGAGCGACGTGTGTCGCCCATCATCGCTGCCACTGCGGAGACGCTGTCGATCGTCTCGCCCACCACGGTCTGTCGTGCAGCAAGAGCGCGGGACGCATCCCGCGTCATGCCAGCCTTAACGACATCATCCTTCGTCAGCGCCGGTGTCCCTGCAGTCCTCGAATCTACTGGTTTGACACGGAACGACGGAAGAAGGCCCGATGGAATGACGCTCATTCCCTGGAAGGTCGACCCCTAGTGTGGGACGCTACGTGCGTCGACACCCTGGCGTCGTCACATCTTCCGGGGACTTCGTATCCTGGGGCTGGTTCCGCTGCTTACACAGCCAAGGGTCTCAAACGGCGTAAGTATGGAGCTATCGACAGCGGCTTCATATTTGAGCCGTTCGGCGTAGAGACCCTCGGTCCGTGGGGACCAAGTACGTACCGAATCTTCAATGGATTGTGCTAGCGCTTGGTCGAGGCTTCACGTGACCAAAAGGCTGGCTTTACCTCGCCCAGAGGATCAGCATTGCCATTCAACGTGGCAATGCTGCCAGCCTTCTAGGCACACTACCGCCTGGCAGCGACCTTTTTTTTTGTTTGCTCGCGTTCTTGTATAAGGGTACAGTCACCAGGAATAAGATCTGCCACGACATAGCACGCATAGATATCTGACACGACTCTATGTCTAATGCCATAAGGACGTGTCAGATATTTTTGCCGGCTTTGTTACCTACGGAAGATATTGATGCCGGTGACTATACAGTTCAAAATGTATCACGTGACTTCCGGAATAACTTTTTTTATAGAAGCCTAATCTGATTTCAAATACTTGTTTGTTACACGTCGTAATCCTTCTTTATTTGCCATTAGTTTGTGTTAATGTTATTTAGTTTATGTGGCGGACATGACAATAATGCTGAAATGACCGCCATTTTCAATGTATCGCGAGTCAAATGAGCTACGTCAGTCAATGTTGCCATATATATCGATTTATCTGTACTTAGTGAATTCTTTCAGATATATATTTTACGGGTACACCATAATAGCAGATTCTTTTATATAATCAAAACTTTTTGAATTTAACAATTAGACTCGAACTTGGCCGGTTTTTTTTATTAGGGTTCCTAGCCAACAAAGAAGTATCCACTTGAACTTATTTTATTTTTTTAAATCTGAAATGGCCCTAAGATCTGAGATGAAATGAACGTTTCATCGAATGTTTTGTTCGATGAAACGTTCGTCGGTAAAAGGACGGTAAACCCAGTAATGAAACTAATAATACAGTGAAACTGCAAGCGTATCGTGGTAGTGTTACCAAATTGCGACCCTTATGGGAACCAAGCTGCTACCGTGTTTGCTTACAGTGGATGCGGAGCTGCTCTCATTAACGCCAGCCGTATTCCAAGACATAGCACGGCGATATCGTTACTTTCTGACCGCGACAACAGGACTGTTATTCGCTAAAGCGGCTCACCCCGCCAGTCAACCGTAACGAAACCAAATTTACCTCTACGTACGCTTAGTTACTACGCATCGCGGTGTTAAGATATATTTGTGGGTGAGCGTTGAGGTGAGCTTAAAACAAGTTACAGAATAGGGGGGCTACATATTTTTTAGCTTCCCTCTTCCTTATTAGCACAGTGTGAAGGAGACAATAGGGGTGTAGATACTAAATAAAATAATCAATAATGACGTATTTTCTCGAAAAAGGATTAAAAATGTAGTCAAATGGAGAAAAAAACAACGAAAGAGGTAAAAATAATCATAAACTAATAAGTAAGCGAATAAGTGTGCGAAGTTTTAAGAAGGGGTATGTTCTGTCCCTTTTTCGCAAAACGCAACTTCATATGAAACAATTGCCATTTATTATGACGCTCGCAGTTTGTGACGTCAGTAACTGCGAGCGTTTTCTCTCTCTAACAAGCAATATGTATTATAACGGAACGAGCTTCGTAATTCTTTGAGACATCTGAATGGGATTTTCGTCACTAGGCATATTTTTTGCCTTCTTTCTTTTGGAGTAATAATATTTTTTGAGTCTACACTGTATGTAATAGGTAATTTCCGAAACGATTCATGCGGTTTTCTGTAATATTTCACCGGTAGAATGGACCTTCGGGATGGATAATAAACAGTATATGAATCCTATGGCTCCAAGTTTCCATTTTGTAAATACGTACGGAACCGCGCAGGGAGCTTGTATTGATACCATAACAAACCTCTTAATAGAAAGACCGTTTATTTTAGGGGCATTTTTGTCACCTAAACTGATAGCCATAATTTCCGAAGCGCTTTGAAAACACAACAACACGTCAAAAACATCAGTTTTGGGCAGTGGTGTAAAAAGTAAAAGCCTACCGCGGTTTATAGTACATTGTTTAACGAGGGGCGTAAGTGGAATATTGCGAACAAGAGCCTATTAGAAGCCCGACGCCGAAGGCGGAGGGCTTTTGACGACTCGAGTTTGCAATATTCTAACGCCCGTGTGTGTGTCTAACGTAACAATGTTTTTCATGACATTTGCGAGGAAATAATTTTAGATGAAATTAATAAAAACCGTAACAAAAACTACAACATGTCAGTCGTCCATTTTGTTGAATTTGATGTGAGGCGCGTATGGCAAAGACCCTTCGGTGGTTCTCTATTGTACGGGCAAAAATGATTTCCCAAAGTGTCACTTCCCAAAAAATGTTTCCCAAATGGTCATTTGGCAAAAAATCACTAGTCAAATTATTATTTCGCATTTTATCACTTGGCATTATCTCCTATGGCAAATTATTAATTCGCATATAATTATTTGGTAAAGTTTTCCATAGCCAAGTTTCATTTGGTCAAACGTATTATTTGGCATAACATCCGTTTTCCAAATGATTGCATGGCATACGATTTAGATCCTAATTGTGTAGTGCATAAGACATATATTTGAGTGAGATTACATATTTTGCTAAGCAGGTGGTTTGTAAAAAACAAAAGTAAATAATTTACAGGTAAGTTTATATGTTCTTTTGTACTATAGGTACTTAGGTAACAATATATTATAATGCAAATAAGCAGCATGCATGCAAGCAAGCCGCGAGTCGGTTTCACCCTTTTCATCGAGAGTCTTCAGCGAATCGACGCCACCCCGCTGCGCAGGGTGTCTATTTCTGGTCTGAGGGACACAAGTGAACCCTAACCTAACCGACCAAAAACAGAGTTCGCTTATGACAAGCCATTTTTTCCACCCTGATGTCTAATTTGCGAAATGAAAATTTGAACAAATGTTTTGTTTGGAAAATAATATTAGCCCAAACAAAGTGTTTGCTTAATAAACTTTTGTCTTAATGACATTTGACAAAGCAAAATTATGCCAGATGATATTTTGACCAAATGAAAAAAATGCGAAACAAAAATGTGCTATTTGTTCGTTTGGGAAATGAAACTACTGCCATAAGTTTCGTGGATATACGTGGATATACGTGGGGATACCCCCTTCGGTATACAGCCACGATTTGAAAATACTTAAAACACATTCGAGCAAGTGTGATGAAAAATATATTTGTAATAAATACTAAACATTAAATTGAAGCCAAATTTAATATGAAGATATATTATGTTTAATACATAATAAAATTTGGTTGTAGGAAAGTTTTGAAGATACGAAATACACCTTGGCTGATTGGAAACATCCTCAGTCCGAAGTGATGTATGAGTGGGTTCTATATTTTAAAACTAAACTTAACAACCCGAGGGAGGTAAAACGGCTATGACTGCTCTGTACGCTCGCAAGTAATAACGCCATTGACGAGCAAGTGTGATGAAATAGTACATTACGTAACTACTAGCGCTCTGGGGCTTTACGAATTACCGCCCGTGTTGTGTACAAAATTTTACGTCTTCACCTGGCCACAATGCGAGTTTTTCCGTACGCGCAGCTTGCAGTAAAACTCGCATTATGGCCAGGTGTGACGTAAAAGTAGTTTAACCTGCCTGAAGTACAAGTGCAATTTTCACGTCCACTGAGCGTTTAATACAATTTGTTTTTACGTAGATACAGCAAGAGTAAAGAGAGTGAACTTTAACAGAATTAATAAATGGGGAAGGGCACTAAAATCAGGTATAGAATGTTCGTTATAGAGCATACCCGTCCAAATAAAAATGTAACGATGCTGCAAATGGTCCGGTGTGCAATGACTCCTATCAGAATAGTCCTCGTTGGATTGCGAGCACATGTTTGCGCCTCGTCCAAGCCACGTACGCGGCATTTAGGACAGCCACACTCGCACGGCCGGCCGCGGAATCTGAATGCGTTTTGCGAATCAAGAATTTAGTTAGTCAAGCGCAGATGGTCGTATTTTTACACACGGCACACGGGTGTTTTCAAACATTCAAACACTCTTCGTCGTACCGTGGTGGCGTTGCACCACGACGATGACACGCAAACAGAGAGCACGTGCTATGCGGTTGAGCGGCATGATTTGAGTTTTTCAGCTCGGGTTTTGTTACATAGAGGACCTTCTGTACGTATAAATACTCCTCTTATGTTAATGCGGATTGCGGAGCGATCAAACTTTTATACAATGACAATTGAGGCCATCCACATCAAAGGAGGAAGAAGGAAGTTAGTTCGAGTTATTCGGGTGAATATACAATTACTTCGATTGCGTGGACCCGGGATAAAAACTATCCTATATTTTAATCCAGGCTGCAAACTATCTTCGTGCAAAATTGTATCTAATCTAAATCATTTGACCCGTTTAAGCGTGACTGTAACAAACATCTAAACATCCAAACTTTCGCATTTAAAATAGCTCTGTGTTATAATATTATATGTAGGAATAGCTTCTACCCGCGACTCTAATATGATATGTACTACTGCCACGATAATTCATTATGCTATGTACTACTGACACGAATTTTGTTCACGTCCTCAGTAGTAGCCATTTAGCCGGCAGGGGACGACGACGACACACACAAGACTCGAACAAAAATTAGGGCTTTAAATCCCATTATCTCGCAAACGCATAACTAAATTCAAAAATAGTTTTAGAAAACCCATAATATTTTTGAACAAGCTATTCAACGATACCCCACACTATAGGTTTAAAGAGAAAAAAAATACATCACCAATTTACATGTAGGATAACCTTACCCACGCCGAATTGCAGTTTTTTAGTTGTAAGGGTTACTGAGCTAAGCCGAAGCCGGACAGACAGACAGACGGACGGACAAGGCGAAATTGTAAGGGTTCCTTGTTGACTACGGAACCCTAAAAAGCATTTGTTTCGTTATCGCTTGTTTCCTTTAAAATGAATTCTATCCAATACCGGCCGCCGTACAGAAGAGAAACTGCCACACAAAATCAGAGCCTAATGTTGTTATAAAAATATAGCTTATTTGACAATTAGTATTCTGATGAATAAAATAACAATCACTATTTTTGAAGTAAAATCTTCTTTAGCGGCGCTGTGCACTTTTTGGGATGGGGAAAAATTGTAAAACTCGCCAATTTCGATTTTCGATAAGTCACGTAATCGTTAAGGCGAGGGGGAGGGGGGGTGCGTGCAATTATCCGTTCGCCCGACACAATAAGTTCTCACGCGCTAATTTGCAATTGAACCTACTTCTGTCGCTACGGTATTCATCGATTCGAAATGTCAAAATATTCAAGTTTTTCACTTCTGCCGGCACTCCCGGAGTGCACCCGGTCTTTTTTTTCTCAATATCTATATTCTTCCGCAGAAACAAATTGGAAGTGAATTTACACGATATATTAATGCCCTCACTGTGCTAGCGTGGGGGCCCAGTGCACATTCCCTCTCATCCAGCATAACGCTGAGATGGAACCGCTTCGTGGCAATGTTGTTTTCTCATTTTGTATGTTGATTTATGTGCATGTATGTGTGTTGTGTACATGCTGTTGTATGTTATTCTATTCTATGTTATTCTATAAGAGGCGGCCGATGCCCAGCAGTGGCAGTGGGACGTATAGGTACATAGACTGCTTCATCAAAAACTAAAGAATTATTTATCATAGGTGAATTTAATTTAATAATAATAATAATAATAAATACTCTTTATTGCACCACAACAAGAGAGACAAACAGGTTACAAAAAAATTGCTTAATAAATAATGGACACAACAGGCGGTCTTATCGCTTTGAAGCGATCTCTTCCAGACAACCTTTGTACAGCAGGAAACATTTAAACTAGAATTTTTAACAGGTAGTGCAGGAATTCATCATGAAGAGTAAACTAACACATCAATCTTTCAAATATTTCTAAACAGGACACTTAAAAAAAAAAAATACATACCTAATATATTAATAAATACACAGACATATATACAACCATACATACATACATACAATACATAAAAGGCAACTTAAGGGAGAGACAGGTAATATTGTTTCAACAGATTTTTGAAAATAGGAAGAGATTTTGCACACCTTATATGCAACGGCAAAGCATTCCACGACCGAACAGCCCGAAAGGTAAATGAGCCATTATAAAATTTGGTAGATGAAGGTGGTGGGGCAAGAAGATGGTTTTGGGAAGATCTGATGGAAGTGAGACGATTAAAACGCTCTTTGAGATATGGAGGAGTAGAGGGAATAAAAAGTATACTGTAGAGTAACGCCAGAATGTGAGAATCACGACGGAGACGAATTGGAAGCCACTTGAGCTGAGAACGAAAGGAGGAAACGTGGTCATACTTGCGCAAACCAAATATGAACCTAAGAGACACATTTTGAAGGCGCTCAAGTTTGTTAAGCTGGTCCTCAGTAAGGTCCAGATAGCACACATCAGCATAATCTAGAATGGGAAGAAGAAGAGATTGAGCTAGCGCAATTTTAGTGGCGAGTGGCAAAAAGTTACGAAGTCGACGAAGAGAACCGATCGAAGCAAACATCCGCCTGCTGACCTCGCTCACCTGAGGTATCCAAGATAATGTGCGATCCATTATGATACCAAGGTTCCTTACCTGGTGCGAATATGGAATTTGAACACCATTGAACATTTAAATTTGTTTTTCCATACATGGTATCCGCAGTGTCTTTGTATGAGCCAGCTGCTGTTGTCCTTCAAAGTAAAGTAGAAAACCAGAACAATCCGCTTTTGAATTGTTCCTATTATCTTGTGAATTTTGTTTACGCCGGCCCTTTGGAACTTCGGTGCTTCGCGAATTAAGATACCTCCCACAAAAGGGCCAAACAGACGCCTCAGTTAACGATTTCCGTAATTGAAAAATTTACATTGGGGCGGAGGGCAGACAATTATATTATACATAATTAATAGATTTACTGGACTCCCGTCAATCTTATTTTTTACTAAACGGGACTTAATCACATTTAATTAACTTATCTATTTACCTCTTTAAGGCATCCCGACGTTTCGGATGTGTCACCACATCTTTGGTCGCGGGACGGACTGACTGGCTTGAGCGGGTGTCAACATCTTCTTGGTGTGCGGGTTTTTAGGGTTCCGTACCAAAAAAGGTAAAAAAGGAACCCTTATGGCGCTACTCCGTCTGTCTGTCTGTCTGTCACAAAGTGAAATATCCCACGAACTACTTAAGCTATAAATTTGAAATTTGGAATGGTTTTAAATGAGAGCTATCCAAATGCATGGAAAATGAGAAATTTAAATATACATTTTAATCTTCTATGAAAAATTAAAAATATATGAGGGGGCAAAATTATTATCGACTATTAGGTCAACTGGGTCATATGACAGGGCTTGAGATAGCTAATGAGCTAATTCTAAAAATGTCTAATGGTCGCACTACACTTGGGAATGCGTGTTCGCGTATTTGCTTCATTTGGCCAAATATGACCACGTGTGGAGGATATATTTGCAATATTTGTCCGAATAGCCAAACACACAAATAGACAAACTTTCGTATCCGCCCGCCTGTCGGTTTTTTTCACACATCAAAGGACGCAAATGTTGCAAATATTTGCGTTCACCGTCTACACTTGGCTCACTCAGCTCAGTTGTGTATGAGCGACAGCAACAAGTCAAGACGTCAGCATACTGGATTGGACAAATGATGTCGTGATACGATTCACCAAAGGACAAAAATAGGCTAAAGCTTTAATCATGGGGTTCAATATAATAGGTTTTTTTTTATTAATAATAAACTGTCTTAAGAGTTATTACAACTCAAAAGGCACAAAACCTGCGCAGTGACGAGAATCCTGACAGGGCTGGAATGAAAAAACCCGATAAGGACATAAGAAGGTAGTATCTTCATTGTGTGATGTATGGCGTCTGTGACCCTTTTCTCGCAAAGAGCAGCGATAAACCAAAATACATAATTTGGTTTTACCACTTCTTGAAAGATAAGTAGCACTATGATAGAGAGTTGCACAGTCTTGGTTTGATCTGGGTACTGTGCTGTCGGTTTTTTTTGTGTTTGGTGATTTGATTAACGAGTTGGCTCTCCTTATAATTCAATGATGCGTGGTCACACGCTCAAAATGAATGACCCTGCTTGCCCACCGGACCTGATATCTCTGCATTCCATGTTTGACCCTGATACCAAACTAACCCACTATACTAGTAAATTCCATATCGGAAGACCGAATCATTAAATTTTAAAAAATAATGCATCATTTCATATTTTTGGTTTGTGGAAATAACGCATTTAACCTATCCATTTCACGATTCGCACCCTTTGGCTGGCATGACGCCGGCTCAAGGCATCGGGTTTACCGAGGTTTTTGTTAGTTCTGCGTCATAGCGGTGCGCAAAGCGGTAACAGCGTTCGCCCTGAAAGGGTTAGCGTTTGGTGTTTGGGGAGGATTAGGTTAGTTTTTTTTCTTCAGAATTTGGAGAACTTTTGTATTGCAAACATTTTGCTCCATTAGGTACATTATGTACAAATAAATTCGATTATGCAAACCCTTAGAGCATACATAACTGGACATAAATAACACATGCAAAAGATTACTCATTAATGCAAAAGCGATCTGCTTATTTACACACGCACACATTATGAAAAAGGAAAACACATTCTCATTTTGATGCTCACACATGGAAAAACTTAATGGAAACACGGGTTAAGAATACGTAAATGCCAATGTGATCGGCTAAACCTATAGGGCGAGGTTTGATTAGATAACTAATTTCGATAATTCTATCGATATTTACACAAACGTATATAATTTTATTATATACTATAACTTCTGCCCGCGACTCCGTCCGCGTGGAACTCGTTTATATCGCAGCTCCATACAAATTTTAACCCCCCCATTTCGCCCCTTTAGGTATGATTTTAATTTTTGGTAAAGTTTGCGGGAGTCCGCTGGATGCGGGTGGCGCAGGACCGGTCACTTTGGCACTCTTTGGGGGAGGCCTATGTCCAGCAGTGGACGTCTTTCGGCTGATATGATGAGGTAATGATTTCAGGGATAAAAACTATCCTATGTCACTCTCCATCCCTTCAACTATCTCCACTTAAAAAATCACGTCAATTCGTCGCTCCGTTTTGCCGTGAAAGACGGACAAACAAAGAAACACATACACTTTCGCATTTATTATATTAGTATGAATTATTGAGACTCAATTGATTACTGAAATAATTGTTAGACTATAAAATACAATGACGCAAAAAAGAAATGACGTATCTTACTTATCTGTATTATAAAAAAACAATTAACTACATACATCATATATAAAGTAGCGAGTACCTAGTATTATATTACAAGAAGTTTCCCGCTTATGACTGGTTTTTTGCCTGAACCGTTAAAAGCTTGCACGTATGTATGTATGCATGTGGCGTATTGTTTGCGACGCCCTGCAGCCTAAACTGTTTGACGGATTTCGACAAATGAGGTATCATTTAATGCGTATCAGTTGCAGGAGTGACAAAGGCTATAAAATTTTCAAAAATTTCCTCCAGAATCAAAAATTTGCAGCCGAAAACGAAGGACATTGCTGAATCCTGTACCAACTTTTCGTTTGTGCCACATCAACTGACGCGTCACAAACTTTTATTTATTTTTTTATCCAATCTGTTTTTATTATAGTTATATACGAAGTTTGACTCGAACTGGCGCGCCGCCGTCGCCGCCAATTTGCGCCGGCGCAACGAATTGCGGTTTGTTCTCTCGCTCGCACTCGTTACGTATCCCACCCGCGTTCGTTCGCACGATGGCTTCAGTCGAGTATTTTCCAGACTGAACGCGTGTTATTTTTTTGACCCGCGTCGTAAACAATTGCGCCAAGTTCGATTGCTATTGATGTTTACAAAGCGAAAATAAGTTAATTTATTGGCATCAATGGTCCAGAGCCGGTAAGCAACAGAAGATCTTTGTCAAAATAAAAACTTTGATTCCTCTAAAGCTGGGCCGAGTACTTCTGCTAGTTCTTCAAACTTTCTACTGGCACAGCTCTAGTCAACGTGCAACGTGATTGGCAGAGTGCAGCAGAAAGTGAATGCTGGAAATATTGTAGCACAGCGTGTCCTGAGGACTTAGATCCTTACGGTGAAGACGTTCTGCAGTACTGGAAAGACAGGATCTCTAACTGTTTATTTGACTGGGAAAGTGCAATTAATACATATTATACATACATACATACATTCACGCCTTTATTCCCAAAAGGGGTAGGCAGAAAACATTAAACTTATGTTCCAGCGCCACTTTTAGAATAAATGTGGGTAATAGATCAGCAAAATATGATATTGCAGTGACAGGTTGCTAGCCCATCGCCTACAACACACTTCCACCCTACTCCCTATGCTTCTTATGTTATTTCGATTATATTTCTTATGTTATTAAGAATATGATTTTTTATATAAATACACGGTTACTTTACTAAAATAAGTAAAACTTTCTTTATAGTAACAAACAGTAGGTTTTTTTCAGAAATCGCTCACTTATAAAAATCTAAAGCTCAATGTCACGCCGCCGTGACGCCGCCGCCGCCGCGGAATTTTGCCTATCACGCCGCCGCCGCGGAATTGGCCATCGGCGCTCATATAATTACGAACAGGGAAATATGAGATCAAGTAAAATAGTAATTTACTACATTCACAACTTGCGGCGCCGCCATTGCAAACAACGTCTCATGATTAATTTCTGATAATCAATGTGACAGTCATTCATAATATTTCACAACCTTTTCCAATCCCCTTCACCATATATCATAATAACTATGCATCTTCGGAGGTCAGAGTTTCACTGGTTTTGATTTGATGTGAATGGTCGGCAAACGTAGTCAATATCAGCTCGGCTGACAGAAACGTCACCGCCGGTGCCAATCTCAAAATAAGTATGTCAACATATTATTATAAAAACCTTCGGACACACAAGTCCCATATAGTAGCAGTGATGATGATGATGATGATTATTTTTCACTTCTCATGCTCTGAAAGTGCGTCGTATTCGACTTAGCAAGCGGGGCTAAAGTAGTACATTTGGCCCCTAGGGAAAATATGTATATGTCGCAGTGAAATGGTCAAAACAGAGATTTGAACAAATCCCTAAGGGATATGATCAAATCACGCAGGATGTTAAAATGGAGAATCCATTTTATCATTTACCTGATACAAATCAGTCATTTGATCAAATCTCTGAATCTGTTTAGTGAAATGACGAAATCGGACAAAAAAGGCAACTCGTTTTTTCATTTCACTAGATTTGTTTAGTGATTTGACAAATCCCTGAAACGCGTCAGTGAATTGACGAAACTGACTCGCAGATATTGGCTCCTAAATCATTAGTCATTTAAACGGTTCTGGGACTTAGACTCGGATGGCGGATAGGTTAGAAGATGGTGGCGGGAGCTCCGCTCCCGCCACCGTCTTCGTGGTTATTTTTTTTATAAAAGAGCGGAAAAATCATTATCGTGTTATTTTCGTCAACTCACTGACGCGTTTCAGGGATTTTATCAAATCACTAAACAAGTCTAGTGAAATGAAAAAACGAGTCGCCTTTTTTGTCCGATTTCGTCATTTTACTAAACAGATTCAGAGATTTGATCAAATTACTGATTTGTATTAGGTAAATGATAAAATGAATTGGCCATTTTAAAATCCTGCGTGATTTGATCATATTCCTTAGAGATTTGATCAAATCTCTGTTTTGACCATTTCCCTGCAACATATACATATGTATGATTAATAAAACATTTTAATTTGATCAATCACAACAGTTCAATATTACATCCACCAATCACAACTCAGCATTAGTATGTGCTATCTACTAACCAGAATTCAGCTACTCAGCTAGACATTGAAATCGAAAATCGTGGCAGTAGTACATATAATGAATTTAAAAGTAAGTAAAACTTTCACGGCTAAGTTGCCATAAATAGTTACCGAGTAATAGTCGACCACCTTAAAATGTGCATAGGCTAACTTTCGCACAAATTCGGCCGACGCAACCGCACCATTTAAATAGCGCGCGCGTGCCGATGTATAACTTAGATAGTCAGGCAACTACGGAACGCTACACTGATTTAAAACAAAAACAAATATTATGGCCTATGTCACTCCCACGGTTAAGAAGAATCCAGCGACACGTATGTCAAAATCGTCCAGGACGAGTATGTCAAAATCCGTCAAACGGTTTAGGCTGCAGGGCGTGCCAAAGAATAAGACATACATACGCTCGAAAAACATAACCCTCCTTTCCTTAATAGGATAGGCTATACTTAATTGTAAAAAGCAGTTGGGTTTTTTGAAACTTCTTTTTAATTTTGCTTGTTCTAATAAATTGTGTTCACTCGACAATTTGTGCAGGTTCTTAGTGAATCATACTTTTTGTCGATAATTATTGATTATCGACAGTACCCATTTTTAGATGTCTCTTGCGAGGCGATTGTGTGAATGACCATTAATCGATTGTGAAACTGTCTGTGTATAATTTTTTGCGCATTGTGCAAGGTTTTCAACAGAGGGGTAAGCTACTGAAAGGTTACTCCAGTTATGTATGCTCTAAGTGCAAACCAGATTCAATGAACTTGGTTCCTCACGTGTTGTTTAAGAATAAGCATTTTTTTTTTAAATCTGGAACCATATGATGTGGATCATTGTGAAAGTGTTAACTTTTGCAGTTTTTATTATGCGAAACAAGGACCAACCCGCATAGACTCTTATGAAGTAAATGAAACGATACTGTAATGGTGAACCACGTGACATGGATCGTTTCAAATAATATACTGAATGTTAAATTAGCTAGTTATTACAGCATTGGGTCTTTTTCAAGTTTTATGCATGAATGATAATGTGGTTTGAAAACTTTGTCAACGGAATCTTTTTGAGTATATGTCTAATGATCTTACGACTTTGATCTTTTTGTAAGGCAAAATTTTAAAATAAAACCTTCTGCACATTTCTCTCAATTTTGGGTGATGCGTGAGTTGGTTTCCTTCTGCATAATAACGTCCAATTGTTTCACTGTCTTATTGTTGTTATTGTTATAGTCTTTTGTTTATCGCCATGTGTGCGCTGCCCGCCGTGGTTTGACCGTTGGTTCCAGCGGAAGACCAGCGGTGGTTATCGCCAGCATCATGCTGAGATGGGACCATACATAATACACATTATGTACAGAGTGTACCGAAAATGGGAGAAATTTCTGATTTATATGCCACGAAGTAGTACAAAAAAATAATAAATGTTTCGTATTTTGCCACTGCTGTGTTTTCTACTAACATGTTCATTCAAACAAGACTATTTATCCAATGCTAGCGCTGTTTCCAAGCTTTTCACATTACCGTAACAAAAAACGCAATGCAACAGTTACGCAACCGTTAACACCTCGGTCACCTCGGTTCTCAACGAATATCGAAATAGAAATGATGAATAGTACTTATGAAATACTGCTGCCGGATTTGAAAATGGAACTAATCAATCATTTAATTTCGGACGTCGATTCATATAGCATCGAGTTCAATATATGGGAGTGCTAAAAATGGCGTCCACTTTGAACGTCACTTCGAGCTAGCTTTGTTTGGATTTGTGATCAGGTTTTATTCATAGATTTTTCAAATACTTACATTGAATGACTATAACAGTAACATTACAACCGGTCAGGGTGTATACATATAATCAGACACTGTCTTGAATACTTCTACAGTCCATTGTAATTAACATTAAAGTAATAAGCAGCTTGTAAGAGCGAACTTATACAAGTACCTATTTTTCTAATTATTCTTTAGATATAGCAAATTCATGAAGATATGTATTATAGACGAGTATATCATGTAAGCTCCCAAAACGTAGTCATACTCGCTCAGTTCAACAGATTTGCCTCCTAAAACCATCTGCAGCTCGATTATGAGAACCTGAAACAAGTGAACATGATTTAAAGTATTATATGGTAGACGCATGAAACATTACGAACCCTTATTTATTATAGTCGTGTTGAGAGCTTTTTGCCACTACGACCAGAAGGTGATCTTTTGAGTTCACAGTTCAGGCCGGTTACTTCCAGAATATTCCACATTTTTATGGCACTGATATTTTGTACATCTTCTGGTTGCGAGATGTGCTATAGTAAGTAGATAAGTACCAACTTCTTTTATGCACGAGTCCGCAGGGGCAGAGGATGTGCATTGCTGTTTCCTCTATCTCCTGATCGAATCTGCATGTTGCGTCCTGTTTCATAGCAATTCGAAACAGGTATTTGTTCGATTTGCAGTGACCTGTCAGAATCCTTGTCACTGCACAGGTTTTGTGTCTTTTGGTCAGTAGCTGCTCTCTGGACAGCTCATTATTGAACCCTTTGATTAAGCTTTTCGCGTGTTTTTGTCCTATTGTGAACTTTCACGATTTGATTGTTTTTGAAATTCTAAGCCAGTGTTTTTCGAACTTTGGATCGCAGCCTTAAAGAGTGGTCGCGAAGCATTTTAAAGGGGGTCGCGGCATTATTAAGTTAAAGTGCTGTATGCATAAATAAGTCAAAATTAGTACAATAAACCATATAAATAAATAAAGTATGAAGTAATTGAAGCGCTCACAACTCTCAACCTAGCCGCGCCTGCGAGTCAGGAATCAGGAACGATAACGCAGGTTAAGCAAAGATGGCAGCGGTCAGTCTTTGGATGGGTGACCGCCTGATGTTTGAGTGGTAAATATAAATGAGTGCTCCTGTGCTTTGGAAGGCACTCTAAGCAGTTGATCCAGGCTGCTATCTATGACAGTAGTCGTTAGGCCGAGCAAGAGGCCTTCGGGCGGCTTAAGAACTTCTAACAGTCGAGTTGCCCACTCACTTGACAAAAAAGGGGGGAACACAGTTACTCGCGTCTGCAGGAGCTACCTGCCACAACCCTGCACGTGTTCCCTAGGTGGTACTTAAGAGTGACAAACTTTAAAGGCCAAAATAATGCATGCCATACGATTAAATAAAAAAATAAAGCATGGTGTGAGGGGTAGCTAAATATTTTTATCTGTAGGTTAGGTACTGCACGAAAAAAGATGTTTAGCAGATGCCCGAGAACGGTTCTGACCCCGTATTATGGTCGGCCTAAACACGAGATAAGTGACAAGACAGAAGCGTCGCCTCGTTCTATAGAACGGTGTCGGCCAGTGACGGACGCTCTACCCTGTCACTTATCGTGCGATAAGGCCGACCATGATTCGGGGTCTGAGCTGCGCTGACGAAGGGTCTGCCTGCGCCCCGCCTAGCCAGTTCATCTGCTTTTTACAAGCTTCATATTAACTTGCCCTGTTGGTGCGTATGGGACAAATCTTGCAAGTTAAATTTTTACCCACTCGCCGGTGGCTGATTTACAAAAGCTATACATACTGATTGAGTCACGAGTCAAATTATAACAGGTGAGCTTTTGTTTGTGCCACGTTTGTGCAACAATATCTAATCTATTTGCGTTGATCTCAGACGGTCCTGAACGCAATTTGCCTAGTTGGAGTTTTGCCCACATTGCAGTTTGACCACCGAGCATTATGCCTAAAACGCAAAGTGACCACTTATAGGTAGGTTAGGTTCGTTAGGTTTCTTCAGATGCCCGAAGGGCAAAAAGGCCAGAAATAAGAACCCCGCTCCGCGGGGCTCCGTCAATATCGCTAACGTAACCTCAAAAAGACGAAAATGTGATGTAGGCATTTTGCGTTTTAGGCATAATGCTCGGTGGTCAAACTGCAATGTGGGCAAAACTCCAACTAGGCAAATTGCGTTCAGGACCGTCTGAGACCAACCCATCTATTTCAGTACTGATTGTTCACTCAAACGGATTAGGTTTTTGTTAAGATAGTTTCAAACATTATTTACGAACAAAACATAGGCGAGTAGAGTTTCACCGCCATATTTGTTTGTCGCAATCGTATTTGCTCGACACAAGTTTCGCCTTACTTTAGATAATCATTGTTTATATTTTGAGATACTGTACAGTGCAAATAAAAGGAAAATTATGATAAAACATATTTGCGTAACTATTGGTTAGGTAGAGAGTTATATTGTATTCATGGCATTTTTCTATTATTTGGTTAAGGGTATGTAGGTGGTCAGTTGTCGAGAAGCCGGGACGAAATCCGGCTTGCTCGGGGGTTGATGTTTGTCTAGTTGTCCAGCAATACGATACTCTAATTCTTTTAGTTAGAGCTCCCGTTGCACGAAACCCTACCTCACAAGGTGGCAGATCAGAAATGCAATATAGTGATAGATACTACTCAGGAACACTGAATTTTAGTTGGTTGTCATAGCATATCCCGGAAGAACTATTTTTTTTCGTCGTTGTATCGCTATTTTGATCGAAAATTACATCATAAGGTGGCAGATCGAAACGTTTACTCATCGAAAGAGACACATTTGGAGATAATAACCCGCATTGGTTGCCAGCCCAATCCCTGGCAGGTTTCAAGGTCAGCCATGTTTTATGAGCCCCAAAAAAAAATGGGGTCAATTACCCCATCAGGTGGCAAGATGAAACTGATGCAGATCGATTGACGTTCACGAATATACAGGGTTGCCTGCCGTCAGCTTGGCAGTTTTTCTAGTCAGCCACCTCGAACAATATATGTGAAAATCTTGGAATAACGGGTTGTTATCTCCAAATGTGTCTCTTTCGATAGTAAACGTTTCGATCTGCCACCTTATGATGTAATTTTCGATCAAAATAGCAATACGACGACGAAAAAAAATAATAGTTCTTCCAGGATATGCTATTGCAACCAACTAAAATCCAGTGTTCCTGAGTAGTATCTATCAGTATGTTGCATTTCTGATCTGCCACCTTGTGAGGTAGGGTTTCGCGCAACGGGAGCTCTAACCATTTGATGAATGCCTGATATAGATACGAGACTAGATAATAAAACAATAAAAAAAATATATACTGTAAATATACTGAATACGTTCTTACCACGACATTATAAAGTGTGAAGATAATAGTTATACCAATCATCAGGGGCTTCGAGTAAATGTGGAAGACCAGGGTAGTGACCAATATGATTAGTGTCAATATCAACAACGCAGCACCGATGGCAATCACGTACAAAATCCACTTCGTAAAATCGAACTGAAACAGGAAAATGTGAATCCATACCAAAATTATAAACGCGGAAATAACTGAGCCTGTCTGTAACATTTTAAACCGCTCAAACTATTATGATAAAACTTGGTGTGGAAATTGTTTGAATCTTGGCGAAGGACAAAGAATAGTTGTTATCCCGGAAATCATCTCTCGTATGGGGTTAGGAGTTTGTATGCAGATACAATATAAACGAGTCTAGGTCTGCCGGCAAAAGATACTTTTAATATTACTAGGTATATAGCTAGGTTGACCAACCAAGACCCCGTCAGATCAGCCGCGGCAGCATATTAAGGTTAAAATCGACAAAGTAGTATTGAATTTATTGAATGACTTACACTAGTACATGCTAAAATGAGACAGATGGCCACGACCCCCGCTGTCGCTAGAAAGGCCTGAAGTATGATATGAGTTTGGTAGAAAGCAGTGACTGAGGCGGTAAATAAAGTTTGAAATACCACCTGAAAAAAAACCTTATTAGGGTGAATACTCAAAGTTTACGTTTATTAAATAGCGGCCAGGCTATAGACAGATTGTAGGGCAAGATCACCAGTTTCTCGTCTGTATTATCAGATTATTACTATATCAATGCGGTTAATTATTCTTCACAAAATAACACTTGCAAGCAAATATTTACTTACCCTTACGCGAGTAGAAATATTTCTTTAACAAGAATTAGAAACAGGCGGTGCAAGAATACAGCTAAAGCTAAAAGAGAGTGCCCATCAAAAACTTAACCAATAGATACACACTTTAATACATAAGTACTTCTGTAAACACATATGTGTAAACATTAATGTCATGTTGTTTACATAGTTAGCAAATTCCATAGAATGACAGTTTATAGATAAATACAAACGTATATACAAGCAACGGTATATAAGTTACAAAATTAAAAGGCTACTTAAGGGAGCGACAAGTAATAATGCATCAACTGATTTTTGAAGATGCGAAGAGATTTAGCGCATCTTATATGCAACGGCAAAGCATTCCATAGTCGAGCCGCCCGGATGGCGAAGGAGATATTGTAGAACTTCGTAGATGAAGGCGCAGAAAAAATAATAGTACAAGTACAGAAAATACACTCCTTTGATCTTTACAAAAGGCGCTTTTTTCTCAGCCAAAACATTAAGATTTATGGCCCTCTGACGTCCTCGACGACGACGTCGACGTTCATCGTTACAAGTACATACCGGTTCCCCAACGTTGGTGCACCGGCATGTACTTGTTGCAATGAACGTAAATCGCGAGTGTCCCGCGCCTGATGAAGGCGGTGAAGCGAGATGGGTTCGAGAGGATCTGATGGAAGTGAGTCGATTAAATCGCTCTTTAAGGGAAGGAGGAGTAATGGGAACAAGCAGTATGCTGTATAGAAGCGCAAGAATATGACAATGAAGACAGAGACGTACTAGAAGCCATTTAAGTATTAATATGGACATGACCAAAATTCCAGCATCTTGTTTAGTACTCGTTAAAATGCTAGTGAGAATTATGATATTTGTAATTACTAATTAGGCTGCTTCGGCTACCTAGTAAGTCCTCACCAATTTTAAGAGACACCAGCTTAAAAATAGTATTTCATTTGATTAGCCATTTCAACACCTAATAAGTATCTGAGACTTGTTACAGGGCTTGGAGGGGGGTACCCCGTGACGTCTTTCGAGACAAAATTGCAAATGCCCCTTAAAAATTTGCCATAAAATCTCCCATTAAGAGCACTAACCACGTTTTGAAGCGAACTTACGTAGGAACTACATTCATTAGAACTACATGAAACGTGTTTAAAAAATAAGACGTTAAGGGAAGATGATATGGCACAGTCTTTATCCGGAAATCATATATAAAAGATAAGACATATATATATAAAAGAAGGGGTTAAATAGGGGTGCAAGGTTTGTATGGGAACCACTTTTTTAGCTAGTGATTTGAAACTTTGTAGAATGATTGCTTATTAGAATACAGTACTTAAGTCGGTATTCTAGAAAATTCCAGCCCTAGGGGAGTTAAAAAGGGGTGCAAGCTTGGTATGAAAACCCTTTTTTTGAGCTAGATACTTCAAACGTTGGGAAAATAAAAAAAATAAAAAAGTTCTTCCAGCGTTTTGAAAAAAAAACAACGGGATTCAAGGGTTGGAGACTAAGAAAATGTTATATTAAGAGATTTGTAACTTCGGTCTTAGCATGTCTGTTAAAAGACTACAAAACTAATTTCAGAGCTTTTTGAAAGTCTTGCTTTCAAAACTATACAGGCCCTACAGGCCCTTTCAAAACTATTCTAACGTGAGTAAAACTACTGGACGGATTTAGGCAAAAATTTCCAGTAATGTAGCTTTCTAAAATACGTTATGAAAAAATATGCAATTCAAGCAGAAACTTCTGCCTCAAGCAGTTGGTGAACCAATCATAATTTATGCGCGTGCAAAGTCGCGGGCAGAAGCTAATAATTATTACAAGTCCCTGGCCAACCGAGCTCTGCTCGAGTGAAAATAGAGAATATGCGGAGAAAATTTTATTGAAATCGTTACAGTCGTTTTCGAGAACGTGATTTCAAATACATATACAAATATTGCTCGTATTCATAATCTAGGATATTCGGGTGGAAGTACATTCCTTGGTTAGTATTCTACCGACATTGAAACTGTTGAGTTTGATTCGGTGTTTCCTCTTAACAGTAAAAATAAACAGTGGTTTTCATCTATTTCAGGAACCCTGGTAGAGTTTTGACTTGTAAAAGTGCCATAACGGCCTGCTTGCGGAATAAAATTAACTAATTTTAGTTACTTAATATTTAAAAAAAAACGATCAATATGTGGATATTATCGAAAACAGTGGTGTTCTCGCCCTACAACTTCTCGAAAGGGGTGGATTTTTTGGGTACACTACATAAATACGAAAAACTAAATTCCGATACTCGAAATCACGAATTTCATAATACCGATTTTCATAATTCCAAATGTTTTAAAACTCCTAATATAAGTATTCCGATTCTTCATAAATCCGATTTTCATAAATCCGAAATTTCAAAAAGTCTAACGTTTGCAACTCCGATTATCAAAATTCCGAATTTCAAGACCCCGAATAATAAGAAGTCCAACGGAATAATAATCCGAAATATCAAAAATCCGAATTCCGATTATTAAAATACCGATTTTCAAAAATCCGAATATCATTACACCGACCAATTATAAACCCGAATATACAAAAATCCGAAAAATCTGAATTACGAATTCCTGTTACTAATAATTATCAAATTAATCATTAAAACAACGCCCAACGTCTAAGATCACTCCCGCAGCTAAGACACACGAATTAAGTACCTAAGATCCGCATTTTAAACGGCTGGAGTGGAGAAACTGAATAGCAAATCACATGAATACACAATTAATCGACATCATTCACAAGGAACAAGTTAACCATTTATCGGAAGATGGGTAGATGGAAAACGAATTACAAGCATTTCCTATACAGAATATTGTGAGCAAATTGTGTACAACATCATGTGTATTATCCTCGTAAATATATAATAAAAAGAAGATTAAGAATAAGAAGATTATTAAAAAAAATTGAATATTGGGCGTATAAAGGCAGACTTACACGCTAATTATTTTAACCTAACCTAACCGCCAGCAGGTCGACGTCACCCCGCTTCGCGGGGTGCCT
Organism: Epinotia demarniana; assembly: GCA_945867215.1. Taxonomy (NCBI): domain Eukaryota; kingdom Metazoa; phylum Arthropoda; class Insecta; order Lepidoptera; family Tortricidae; genus Epinotia; species Epinotia demarniana. Next base: position 36,783,185 of record OX244261.1, on the reverse strand, counting down.
ATTTCCGCTCTAAGGGACACAAGCTAACCCTAACCTAACCTACTAATAATACCATTGTTACGACTATTTGTTGTTTTTTTTACTGCTAGGGGCTTCGGAGAAAAGGCAGAACCCTATTCTATACGGGAAATAAAAATCATATTTTCGGATTTTTTATTTCCCGTGTAGTTACACGCGATAAGACCGCCTGTTGTCTACTATTGTTTATGTTCAATTTACCTCTATTTTTCTATTTTATTTTTACTATGTCTGGTGAACAACAAAGAATATTTGTATTGTATTGTAGTTTCAAAAATCCGAATTTCATAATTCCTAAGAAATAAAATTCCGAATATTGAAAACACGAAATTCATTATCCCGAATATCAGATATCCGAATTAGTAATGAAATTTCGGAAATTTGATAATCGGAGTACTGTTTTTCGGGCTAATGACCCTTCGCGCTTCTGATTGTTCGGAGTTATAAAAATCGGAAAAACAAACTATCGAAATTATGAAATTCGGTAAAATGAAATTCGTGTTTTTTAATAATCGTAATTATAAGTTTTAGAAATTATGAATTTCGGAGTTTTGAAAATCGGAATTAGCAAATTCGGAATTAAATATTTCGGAGTATTTGGGTGTTCCCGGATTTTTTGGGTGGCGACCCAAAAGTTAAGGGCCCTAAAATTATCAAACTAAATTACAGGGCTTAAGCGTACGGGATAAAAATGACTGATTTAATGATTGTAAAGCGACTTACAGCGATCAATAGGCACAAGTAGTTAGTGGGGGGTGTACGGGCGCAGGCGGAGCACGGCATGACGCAACTCATTATGAGCATACCTATGCTGTTGGGAATATATTAGGTACAGATAAGGTAAACGTCGGAGTGCTTGACGCTGTACTAGTATATGGCATGGGCACTCTATGTCAAAGTGACGCACTTAGCTTAAATTTGAATGAAGAAAAGTCGCCTTAGTTGAACCGAATTGAACTCTTATTGCTTTGACATAGAGTGCCCATGCCATATACTAGTATAGAGTCGAGCACTTGGACGTTTACTTTATATTGCAAAAACCTTTTCCTCACGCCAGGGGAAATTAAATGTCTTGGTCTTATTGACCGATGGATGAAACTTTTCTTAATTACATGGACAGTGCAGTAATATTCGTAATACAGTTAAGTATACGCAGCAGCGCGTCAAGCCAAGAACTTTCGGCGCCGCAGCCGTGTGTTATATAATTATCCTCAAGACTATTCCCAATAAGCCTATCATAAAATGCATGGCAGTTGGTTGGGAAAGTTGTGCTGAACAAGAATCAGAAGATTATCGCACCTAAAATTGGCCGAAAGTTTGAAAATTCTTAATTTCCGGTCAACATTTCTATGGGTATTATATTACGTCATGTGGCAACAGTAAGAGACATGCGGCATCATTTAAACCCTTTAAACGTGGATATATTAAACCTACGTCTCTCAGTCCTGAAATGGCTGCAAGTACTTGGCAGACGGTGCCAAAGTTAGCCACCTTTGATTCTTGCTCCGGACAACTTTCTCGATATGCTGCCATGTATTTTATCATGTTGTCATGAGACGTAGGTGTATTGGGGGTAGGCTTACGGACTTGGACCATTTATTTCAGGCATATATGGCCCATAGTTACAAATACTTAAAGACCAACATACATATACATGTACATTAAAATTATAAAATACTAATTATTATTTCGGGGAACACGAAGCATTTGGAGCCACATGAAATCCTTATAGGTACCTCTTGCAACGATTACTTGTGATTAATCAGATTCTGACCGCAACTACAAATATTTGGGAGCCAAATTATACTTCCATGGTGCGCATTTATTTAGGCAAAGTTTCATATCATACCTTAGAGTGCCTTCACATTAGGCTGTATTGTGGCATAACAACCAATATGGTAGTGTTACTGCTTTGCTTTAGTATATGGAAACCCACTACAATACATACGTTATTGTGTCTATGCAATTTATCTAGGATATTAAAGTGAAATAATATTGTACTAGCTGTCATTTTTTCGATCACTAAGTGCTTTACAAACATAACAATACTATTTGTGTAGGTGTTTTTAAATGGATTTCCTTGAAATTTCATTTTTAATCAATCAAACGCCCGATTTTTCTAATCGTATCTGGGGTATAAGCATGCTTGGAGTCCATATCGTAATCGTCATTCTATGAAACTATGTCACTATTTTACTGAGAAAAGAGTACCAAGTGAAATAATACTTGATCTGAAAAAAGGTTATATAACACTCCGTAAGTGTGTAATGGGCAACTTACACGGAAGGAATCCATATAAACAAATGATACCTGCTGAAAAAATGCAGTAACGGCTCCCTGAAAAAAAAAACATTATATTTTTCGCCACACTTGCCTATAAAGTGGCAATTATTGCCCACTATGCGTGCGGAAAATCTCACTTCCTGGTCAGGGGGGAAACGCTTTTGGTGGCAAATTACTGTAGCCGAGCTGTAAGACATGCGACCTTCATCTGGAGGTCGTGAGTTCGAACCCCGGCCATATCATTTGATATTTAACAGTAGACTTATTCCAAGGTCAAGATAAAAACGAGGTTCTAATCTCCTTCTAGTTTGAAGATCTGACAGCAATCGCATCCGTAATAGGTAGTTTGTCATCATATCAGCCGGAAGACGTCCCCTGGGCATAGACCTCCCACAAACAGGCCAAAGTGATCGGTCCTACGCCACCCACATCCAGCGGGCTCCCGCGACCTTTATCAGGTCATCAGCCCGCATCGTGGGGTATCTAACAACGCTGCGTCTCTCAGTACGTGGTCGCCACTCGAATATGCCCAAACTAGTGTTTGTAATGTTTATTAAAAACACTAGTTTAGGCACATTAGTGTAGGCACTAGCCTACGCTTAATTTCGGGAGTGGAAACGGACGCTGGAATACCAAAGGAAAACGCTAAAGGATCATTATTACTTACACAATGGCCACGGCTAAAATAACCGCGCAAGTTATGGCCAGCGAAATGAACACGAGAATCATTACTTTCAGGACAAAAGCATTTCGACCATCCTCTTCCTCGGAGTAGTCGAAGGGTGGCCCCGTCGTATACTCTGTAAATAAACAACTATGTCAAGACCTGCCGTGTGACACACGAAGGACGTCTATAGTACCGAATCATCTAACAGTGCTCTTTTTTTTTTAAAGCAAAGGCCTTTTGGATGGTTTTATTACAGGAACAATCTTGAAATTAGTTACTTACAGATACAGAAAAAATTGCTTCGTTCCTACATTAACATATTTGCTACAATTTAATGGAGCCCAGTACCAGTGACTCCTCATTTGTCGGAATTGGTTGGGTAATTATTGAGTTAATTGATAAATACCATATGCCGCCATCTTTGTGTCGTCATGGTTATGCCCTGCACAACTTTAGAGAGCGACAACAGCACTTAACATCGGGAGACCTCCTGAATCCAACGATATCTCTTGGTGGAATGGGCTTCTTCACTCAAACGGGATTTTAGTTCTAGCTAATTGTTCACCCTACTATGTCTACAATGGATAAACTGCACAATGGTTGATGGGGCCGAAGCCACCAGTAGTTTGGAGTCAATATTTTTTTCTTCAAGAGCTGTCGAATATGCGGTCATAGTCTTAAAGTAGCCAGAGCCAGTAGTAGTAGTCAGAGCAGACGTTGTGATTATATTATCCTTCGCAATTATACCTTTGCACAGTCGATGTCAAAGTTATGTATACATTTTTTGCCCCATTGCATTGCACAGTTCAAGCAAGATGCAGAAGTGTAAACATATCTTTGGCGTCGTCCGTACTGGTTGCCGAGGATTCCATTGTGTCAGTATTTTGCGGTGGTCCTTGCGGTGGATATGGTCCTTGTGGAGGTTATAGCCCTTACGGTGGATATGGTCCTTGCGGTGCATATAGTCCTTGTGGTGGATCCGATCCTTGCGGTGGATATAGTCCCAGCACGTCTATCATGGGACGGCCGCGACATATGCTCGATTTTTCTCGCACTATACCTGTTCTTTCTAAGTGTTCTATCTAATAAGGGAGAGACGGATAGTGCTAGAAAAATCGAGGGTGCTTGCGCGCCGTCACGTGATAGCCGTGCTGGGGTGGGTACGACCCTTGAGGTGGGTTTGCGGGTTTGGCGGTTGTGATGGATACTCGCCTGGTGACCGGAAGCGCTCATTCATAGCGTTAAATCCAATTATGTATTCCTTGTTCTTCCCTATAAACAAATAAATGTTAAAGAAGACTTGGTATACGTTGATAATGGACAGTAATTTGTTACAATATGTTGAGGAAGAATAGCACATACAAGAATTAATACTAAGTACAGAATGCTTACCAAGGCATATTTTGTTTTTCGAATTAATAGCCCGCAGAACCGATTGCCGTTGGGCCGAGAAGCTTCTCGAGTGACGACGTGGGTAGCGCCCCCCACAAGGTGGACTCATCTGTCCGCAACCTTTACCAGGTGATGACCTGGTAAAGATTGCGGGAGTCCGCTGGATGCGGGTGGCGTAAGACCGGTCACTTTGGCACTCTTTGGGGGAGGCCTATGTTCAGCAGTGGACGTCTTTCGGCTGATATCATAATGATGGTGATTACAGAATGTTTAATCCATGAGGATCGAAGAACTGCCACACACACACGGAAATTCTAATTGCATAGTAGTTTTAGTTTTGTCCATAGCGAAAGTAGCAGCAGGGTACTTCTTCCGATCTATCGATCACGTACAGAACGAAGGATCACAACGGGAACGGATCTACCTGTGAAATTATGACTAAACTGATTCAATGGTGATCTTACCGAATATGCCTGCGAACTGCCTAGCTTTAACTTTATTATCTGCCTCTAATTCGGTTCTTCTCTTCTTATGGTCTTTCTCTTTATGTAATACACTTCTACGTACATCTTCTTCTTCAGTTTCAACAGCATGCATACGAATGGGAGTATCAGCACTTGTTTGTCGAGGTAGATTACCTTCTTCGACATCCTTGTTATCATGTTGACTAAAAATATTGATGTTGCTCATCTGGAAACCAATGTGATGGGGCAATTTTATGCATCAATTACACACATGCAAACTTGTATGCAGGTTTGACTACATTGCGGGTTTTGATAGATCAATTGAAATAATTATGCCCCGGTGACCCGCAATGCTATGAAACTTGCATGCGAGTCTAATATTATATCGTAGCTCCGGAAAAAAGGCTATATTATATTCCACAACTCCGCCTGCATTCTTTATAAGACGACGACAGGTAGTTGTCAATAAGATGCTGTGCTTTCTGAAAGTTTAAAATTTCAAAAGCACGACAAAGTTTTCACGCGCCGTCGACGCGCGTTTCCCTACTACCATCTGCTAGGTAGTGCGGGAACGCGAGTAGACGGCGCGTGACAAAGACGCAGTCTACAAAGAATTTTTCGTAAGGCAAACTGCAACGGATCTCCCGTTGCAGTAGTTAGGTTTATTTAATTTATTTATTTTTTCTAAGGTAGCGGTTAGCGGTCGTGGGTTTGAATCCCAGCTCGTACCAATGAGTTTTTCAGAACTCATGTACGCTTCGCTTTTTACCGTTAGCGTTTCAGTGCACGAAAACATCTTGAGGAAATCGGTCTAACCCCAGAAAAGTCTAGTTTTCCCTCCGGGTGGAAGGACAGATGGCAGTCGCTTTCGTTAAACTAGTGCCTATGCCAAAATATTGGGATTAGGTATCAAAGCAGATTCCGGATTCTTTTAACTAGGTACACATCCGGGAATAAGTCTAGGATGATGATGACTTCACTCAATAAAGCTGTGTTATATGTACTAGACGATGAGGTATTTGATAGATATAAGTTCGTAAACACATAAAAAACGACCAGACTCCGCACCGCAGCAAATATTCATGCTCAATTGCTCATCACACAAATATTTGCAATCCGGAATTCTAGTCCAGGACCGTTCTCTTTACTTTAGATGGCAGGGTCACTAACCCACTAGGTTTAATCGGTTGTCAAAGGAGCAGCAGATTCATACTTTGGCAGCAGATATTTTACGAATTTACAAAAAAAGTCCTATTCCAGGCGAAGTTATCCGGGTAGCGAACCGCTACTTCGCCGTAGTTATCCGGGTAGTGAACCGCTACTTCGCCGTAGTTATCCGGGTAGCGAACCGCTACTTCGCCGTAGTTATCTGGGTAGCGAATCGCTACTTCGCCGTAGTTATCCGGGTTGCGAACCGCTACGACACCGTATAGATCCTTATGCACTCTAAGAATATGTGTTAGAGAGCACTGCCGGAGCTACTGTTATTAGTTACCAGAACAATATTCTTTTGCTGTTCCGCTGTAGAACCTGCTGGTATATTATTGATAATGTAGCGCAAATTGTTTTATAGGAGAAATAAAGTCTTAATGGGAAAATACCTCTTTACTCACTTGAGTAAAAAATACTTACATATAATAGAATGAATTATCACAATCTGTCGTAAATAAATCTAAAACTAAAATACAATAATATTCTATCAAATATAGTCCGCTTTCATTTCAGCAGCAAAACAGGTGCTGTCAATTATGATTAGTCATCTGACATTTATAAAACATGTCTTGCTATTTTAGTTATTTATTTATTTATTTATTAGAGAAATGGCAGCCTCTAGGGCCTTTGCCAAAAACAGTGTATAGAAATCAAAAATAAAAAAAACATTTCACATGCATGATGTACGGTGTAAGGCCTTCACGATGCACTGAGTGATAGCTGGAGCAGTACAAAGTATAATGGCGGCCGCGACCACGAACCGCTGAATGATGCCCAAGAATTGGTTATTCGCATTTCCAGGAAAATTCTTCATAAACTGTAGCCGTCATGTTTGCCATTTATTGCATAATACGCTATCAAAACTATACATTAAACAGCAGAATGCAGAAAATGAAAAAAAATGTCTGGAGCACGATCCGCCATGTTCCAAGGATCATTCAAAAGTCCCTATTTTAGTTCAATTGTGCAAAGTCTTTGACATTTGTGTAAAAAAACCTCGTTATTGTATTTGTCTTGGGCACTCGTTCGGATACGACGGATAAAGCCTGAATCACACTGACGGTGCCGTAGGAATGTCAAGTTTGCTATTGACCGCCACCAACCGCTACCCATCCGCCACCGCAGGCCGCGTCAATGTCAGGCCTAGGGTTTCAGAATGGTTTCAGGCTTTAATCAAACTGGCGCTGCCTACGATGGCGGTCAATAGTAGTATGTAGTTTTCTTCTTTTACCGACAAACATTCGACAAATGATTCGCAGAATTTTCATCGAAAACCTTTTTTTTCAGAAACAGTAAACTTTCAGGATTGCTATAAAACAAACCTAACCTCACCGCATGGGGTCGACACAATTGCATGTTACCTAAAAAGTTAATGGTTTCTATGAAAAACAAAACTCGATGAAACGAAAATTCGATGAAACAAAGCATTCGGTGAAACTTTTCTCGGTAAAATTAGGGGGGGAGAATATAGGATAGTTTTTAACCCCGGAAATTTTCTCCTAAGGGGGTAAAATAGGAGTTCGAAAATTTTCGTTTCACGCGAACGGAATCGCGGGCAGAAGCTAGTAAGTAATAACCACTCAAAGAAACATTCTATAACACTCGGAAAACATCAACCTTCGCATTTATGCCAAGTATTTATGGGCCAGTTTGAAGCACTGAGGACGGACTAATGTTTAAACATAAAGACTAGTCCGTATGAAAAACAACAACTCAACATTTCTACTTCCAATAGTAAAAAATTACATCATGACTTTAATAAAGCTAGTAAAGTGGTAAATATAACATCACCTGAACCGCAAGGAAATAGGAATTAACGCTAAGGGATAAATCTATTCAAATTTTATACATTTCAATTTACTTCTATACTAAATTATACATTTAAATTAGCGGCTGGCACGCTGGATAAACAGATAAATTCGGTTCAAAGATTGCTTTAAGGAATGAATTAACACCTTATTATTTTGGCCTAGAATTACAATTAAGGAAGGCTTAATACTTAAGTTATACGTCTGTGTGTTACAGTTGGTAGTTTTGTCAATGCTCATTGAACGAGTGAGCGAAGCGAACGAACTTCTCCGTTTCAGGTGGGGCAAACATGCTTTCGCTTGTCCGGCCGTCCGGCTGGCCAGATGTTTTCCTCTTTAGGTCGCATTTCTTAACCAATTCTCGTGAATTGTTAGGAGTAGGTTCGATAATTATACGGCTCTGTTGTAGATTCAGTTATTGGTGTTTATTTTTATTTGGTAAGTTCACGCCTTGCCTTTCCTCCGTAGAAGCTTGTATACAGGTAGCATCACGTTTTCCTGCAACTGACTGTACTATAAGACCTTAATACACTACACAGTAAGTTTCTACTTATTGCCGCTATGCTAATTGATGCGATGCGATACCCCTTGTTTACTTGACTAAATCTTAGGTATCCTGGCAATCTCTTCTGCAAAAAGTAGTGCCATCACCAATGCTTAAAGTTGGGTAAAGAGCGAACCCCGGGCTCCTTAATGCATTATAAACTTACGTATACTGTGCTGAGCAGCCAAATATTATTGGTGATAGTCGTGTATTTTATAAAACGAAACAAGAAAAAACCGGCCAAGTGCGAGTCAGACTCGCGCACGGACCATTATCTATAAAAACGGTAAAAAAATCACGTATGGGAACCTTAAATATTTATTTTATTTTGTTTTTAGTATTTGTTGTTATAGCGGCAACATAAATAGTTACATCACCTGTAAAAAAATCAACTGTCCAGCTATCGCGGTTCCTGAGATACAGCCTGGTGACAGACAGACGGACGGACAGACAGCGAAGTCTTAGTAATAGGGTTCCGTTTTTACCGTTTTGGTACGGAACCCTAAAGAATGTAAGGTCAACCGGGGCAAATGTATCTATAGGGTAAATGCGTCTTTTGAAGATATCTCCGAAAATTAACATTTTAGAACTATTACAATCGTCTAAATTGAAAGTTTGGTAAACATACTTTGAATATCGGTTTACCCTATATTACAATTGCTGAAATCTGGATCACATATATTTTTTTAACCTACTTTCTTTTTTTCACACAGAGGAAAAGTAAAACTTTTTTGAACTAAATTAGTGTCTGCCCTCGTATAAATCGTCATAAGTAATTATTGATAGACCTTGATAAATTTTCTCTTAAGAATAATTGGGTTTCTAAGTTTAAAAAAATACCCCACAAATAATACGCAAAATATATTAGTCAAAACCAAAAACCGACCTCGCTAGCGGCTGCCTAAATAAAACATACTAATTGTTATAGAAGTGTACAAAAAACAGATACAAATAGTTTATTTAGCAGAAACAGATAAGCATACATAAACATATCCATCAGATTACTCCAAATTGGCTGTGCCTGAATCTTGGACGTATGTGAGAACGAAGCGAATGAAGTCACAGTTTTAAATTTTTATTAATCGTTGTATGAAAAATCAAGTAAATTGCTGCTTTGGTCGTAAAAAAATACTACGTTTAAACTTTCAAATTGCATATATTTTGACTATATTTTGTGATTTAAATGTTATTGCAATATTTTGATAGTTTACGATTGATCTACAGCAACACTATCAATTAGAACATGAGGAAACTACCAAATTATGCAAACCTACGTATTTTTTTTTATATTTCTCAAAACAGATCGAGGGTGGTTGAACATGACCGATGGGCTCTTAAGTCAAGATATATATGGACGGAAGGGTATAACTCTATTCGACAGCAGAACTCCTAGGCCTTACTTTATCTTATCTTTCTTGAATTCGCTTCAAAAACAAGCTGAAACTTTGTACCTAAAGCCACTTTAATCAACTTACATTTAAAACGCCGAAGCGGAACCTTCCGATCCCCACAAATCTTGTAAAAGAGTGGTCTTAGTAAAAATACATCCAGTTTTCAGAAGCCACAAACTTGCCCCTAACAGATGGTGGGTTGGCAAAAACGAAGATTTACTTCAATGCGGGCGGAGACAACCCTGACCGCGACAAACTTTACGGACAGTTGGGTTACACTTTATGTCGACGCATTAAAGACTAATTTCACGTGAATTACAACACGTTTTGGTATTTCGCGGGTACTTATTACAGATGGCGTTGTTGAACTATAGGGGAATTGAAAGTGACTTTATTTATCGTCGAAATTTTAGTTTTGGGGGACTGTGCCGTAGTTAGCGAACTTGTCTTTATCCACAATAGTAAATTATTAACCAAGGGATGAAAGTGACTTATTGCTTACTAGATAGGTGTAGCTACCAATAGGTCAAATGTTCACTGGGGTAATCTTATGTAAGAGGGTGAAAGTACCTTTTCTACACGCTCGGATAAAGTGAGTTAGTGAATTGTCGTGTGAAATAGGTTATTTTGATCCCGTGACAAAACTTATAGTAGAAGGAGTATCAGAAAATATATTTTGCTTTATGCAAATGGTGTACAATCTAAATATATGGGACTACAACAAGATTTTCCCGCCGTTAAAATTAGATTTTTGATCGTTTCTCTTGTTCTAGAAATGTTCCCGCTTCTGATTTATATGTCCCGCAGCTACGCAATAAAAAATGAATAAATGTTCCGTATTTTGCCACTGGTATGTCTTCTACCAACATGTATCCGAAATTTCTAAACAATTGAACTTCAAACCAGACTACCTATCTAATGCTCGCGTTGTTCCCAAACTTTTCACTTTACCGTAACATAAAACGCAGTGCACCTGTTACATAGCCGTTTACACCTTGGGTATCAACAAATATCGAAATAGAAATGATAAATGGTACTTATGAAATATTGCTGCCGGATTTGAAAATGGAATTAATCAATCATATATTTTCGGACGTCGATTCATATAGCAACGAGTTCAATTTATATGGGAGTGCTAAATGGCGATTACTTTGGACGTCACTTCGAGCTGGCTTTGATTGGATTTGTGAACAGCTTTTAACAGTTCAAAGATTTTTCAAATTACAAGAGATTTATGTTTGCGCCCAGCAGTGGCTATATACGTATGTCTTATTATTACATTTATTATTTACAACAGATTTTACACTGAATGACTAGCAACACTTAATACTTGATTTAATCTACATAAGGCAGAGCCGCGCGGACAGCTAGTCGTTAGTAAAATACATTTTTGTAAACAACTTCAACTTATTCGATATAGTAAATGTTACGGTAACGGCCGCTGTTCATGCGAATGACTGCTTAAAATTGACAATGTTTCCGAAGTGAGATTGTTCCAATTTTACAATTCTGAATTGATGGCGTGATAAAAAAGGGTGAGAATTTTTAGAAAATACTGAATAAAGCGTATCTGGAATGTAGAGGCTTTGTAAATGCTATAGTATATACTATTTATATGACCAATATTATAAATATATATTGGTATATTAATACCCATATATAAATATACCTCAATATATATGTGTAATCACGTTCTCGAAAGCGACCTAAAGCAATATCAATGTTTAGAATACTTATTGGGGTTTACGGGGGTGAAAAATCGATGTCTGGAAAACTTCGTTTTATTCGTATTTTCTAAACTTTCACCCGAGCAGCAGAGCAAGCTGATTATTAAGAATATGAAAGATTTATCGCCTCTTTTATGTCAAATCTTTTTTTTATCTGAAACAAGTACAATATTTTACGTACCTATATGATCTTATTATTTAAAGAAAAAAAGCGGTAACGTGTGTAAACGTATCTTTGATGTCGACCGTACAATAGTACATTACTGCAAACGCCGGGAAATAAGTGATTGCCTTCCAATTGGCAATATTAGATTACATTAGATTATTTTATTAGGGTTCCTTACCTAGCAAAGGGTTTAAACGGGACCCTATTACTAAGACTTCGCTGTCCGTCTGTCTGACACCAGGCTGCATCTCAAGAACCGCGATAGCTAGACAGCTGAAATTTTCACAGCTGATGTATTTCTGTTGCCGCCATAACAACAAATACTAAAAACTATGTAAGGAATACAGCAAATACAAACACAGACTCTTAAAATCGTCTCCCTTTCTTTCGGATTTGCCGTAGAGGGGCAAAAAGGCCGGATTGTGATGCCTGGCCTAGCAAGCTCAGCAGCTTTGTGGTATCATAATGTTGCATTGTGATGTGATGCACTTAATGATCGGTTGATGATAACTGGTACATTACTACAGAGGCCGGAAAGTAAGGGGTTGCCAGCCAAGTACAAATAGACGGCCGAGCGTAGCGAGGTTGGATAGTTATGAGGCTGGCAACCCTTTTTCACGAAGAGGCATGTATAGTGCTTGTCTCGATTTGTTAGATGGGTTCCGCGATTGCGTTGTTTCAATGTAGCGTTTTCCCGAGTCGCATTTTTCCGCGATCGATCAATTTCCTTGTCGCTTTTTTACTCGTAGCTTTATTCAGCGTCTCATTGTTCCGCAATCGCCTTATTTTCATGTCGATATTTATCGTTTTTCCGCTCTTTTATAAAAAAATGACCTCGAAGACGAAAGCGGGAGCTCTGCTCCCGCTTCCGTCTTCTAACCTATCTGCGATCCGAGTCGGTTTTGGCCCTAAATCCCTGTTCAAAGGGTGGGCATCATATTAACTTTTCTCTGAGATCAACCAACGCCAAGATAGTGGTGTATCGTAGGCTGTAGGGAACAGGGGCTTAGTAGCAAAACTGACTCGGATCACGGATACGTTAGAAGACGGAAGCTCCAGCCTTGCTCCTGCTTTCGTCTTCGAGGTTTTTTTTATAAAAGAGCGGAAAAAACCAACAATATATAAGGCGATTGCGTAACAATGAGACGCTGAATAAAGCTACGAGTAAAAAAGCGACAAGGAAATTGATCGATCGCGGAAAAATACGACTCGGGAAAACGCTACATTGAAACAGCGCGATCGCGGAACCCATCTAACAAATCCTTTTCTCAAACATGCAAAGAAATAAATTAAAAAAAAACTTCCAGAAATCAAACTTTAATTTTCATAGCTGAACGACGTGATACAAATAGTGGAGTGGAAATTAAAAAAGACCTTGTAGCATAGATTTCACCCGATCAAATAAATATTGCATGAAAGCTTGTAAAAAGAATTTACATGCATAAACATATCCCGCTGAAAAAACTGCGAAGGCTAAAAACAATCCCAGCGTAGTGTCACATTCCTGTAGTCTGTTAGGTCGTTAACCTTTCACTAGATTTTTATCGCACTCAAATTGAACGGAGTTTCGCAATTTTGCATTCCACCGGATTTTTAATATTAACGAATTGTTATTGCTTCGATACGCGACCTCTTGTTTACGTACTTTAACCCGAGGGCGAAGTCTGAAGCAAATTCGGCAGTTACTTATGATATATGTGCTCGGAAATTGAATCTGGGAATGGCGGGGCGTCGGTTATTCTAGAAATCCAGAAAAGTATACATTCTAAACTAGCTTGTCAGCCGGTACGGTCAAGTGCAAATACATGTACCTATCGCGTTAAATAATATGTACCCAATGTATTAATAGCCCAAGCATTTTATTTTCATTAGTATGAAAAAAAATGGAAATTTGGAAATAATTCATAAAAGCAGCTTTTTTGTACGTAACTGATATATTATCATTTTTACATATTTTAATTTTTGTTTTGGTTAATTTACAGGAGCTCTTCAAGAATAATAAATATATCACACAAAAAAACATAATGGATGTGTCATTTATTTTTAAATATATACTTCCCGATGGAAATTTTATAGGATTCTTGGATAAGGCATCTTAGAATAACATTTGAAAATTAAACAAACAAAAAAAAAAGCTGTTATAAATTAATGTGTGAAAAAAAAAACGTAATTTTCCTGGGGTATAAGTTATGTAACCCAACTTACGAGATGCATGCAGACATTAAAAATGTACTATGAGTGTTATGGTCTCTGCAGTGACGAAGGATAGTCGTAAACTGACTGACAAGATCGAAAAAATTAGAAAATAAATTGGAATTATGCCCCTTCAGTAAAGTCAATCTTCAGTAAAATGCATTCGGTGAAATGTTTGCGGTGCAGTAGAGGGGGACACCATATATGTACTACTCCTCTTCAATTTTGTAAAATGACCTTGTTTTCAGATTCACAGAATAGAGACTATGGTTGTCATCACCAACTCAATGAAGTAAGTGGAATTGAACTTTAGGAAACTTTACTGAAGGGCATATTCCAAATTGTGTAACCCTTTTTGCTTCTTCTTGTAAGTACGTTAACGACAATATTGTCCTTCGTCACTGCACAGACCATTAAAGTTACAGAACATGTTTAATGTCAGCATGCATCTCGTAAGTTGAAATTGCTTCTTGACGTTTTCACACTTAGAGCATCATTCAAAATGTTCATCAATAATTTACTTTAAAAACAAAGTTTTACCGACTTCAATTTAGTACTCCGCCAAGCCACGAGAACATTTCCTATTTTTTTTTACAATTTACCACATGAACTGTTTTCCGATAGCAGATGCGTTGATTACTATAGAAAAAGACCTAATCGCTGTATGTGGGCCGATAATATTTGAGGACTTCCATCGATTCCCCAAGATCATCACCAATGGCACTTCATTAGTTCCTATTTCAACGGAATCTTATCAGAACCTGTGATGTACTTTTGCACTTTTAAGTACTTAATTGAGGAATTCGATAAGTCATCTGAGGTCTTCATCATCAATTCCTCGCCACCAAATTTATGATTCCGGATTTAAATACACGAGTTATAACAGAAAATACCAAATTCACTACACGCGTGCCTAATAAAATTGAGGAGTCCCCTCAATTCCTCATGGATCCCATCATCTAAGTGAATTTTGAAAAAAATGGGACCCACCTGGAAGTATATACATACGGACAAAAAAAAATCGAATCGGCTCATCTAAGACGGAGTTCTGAGGTAACGAACATTGAAAAAAAAAATACAGCCGAATTGAGAACCTCCTCCTTTTGTTTGAAATCGGTTTAAAAGAACTCGTCACCGCCACTAGGATATTTCTAGGTTTCTCTGCTTTGCAGCTACTAGCCGCTCGCTACTGACATTAGGTACTTTTTGATGAAATATTCAACTACATCTTACGAATCACTTTGATTTCCACGTCGATCGCTTCAGCATAATATTCTAGGTTTATAGGTGTCGCATTAAAAAAATAATTTTTGAGATGCCTATAAGTTTGAATTTATTGCAAATTTCGAAAAAAGAAAAATCTATAAACCATTGAAATTACAAAATATTTAGAATTGGAAAAACTTTTTCTCTTTTTGTATGGACGAGTACAAGGTATTCTTCCTTCTTAATGAACGCGCTAACAACTGCTTTTACCCAACTGTCTCATAAGGAGAATTATGTTTTTCGAGCGTATGTATGTATATGTAAAATTCTATTTCACGAGCTACTGTCCAAACGGATTAATGAATTATGACTGATGAGGTGTTGTTGGATTTCCCGAATAAAACCAAGTTAAATCTAAAAGGAGCACTCGAGGTAAAATATATACCTACTCGTATTAAAATTTTACAAATAATAATAAAAACATACCATAACGCCTAAAATTATCGAGAGACTGCATTACCCTGTGCATGTGGCCGATAAAAAGGTAAAATAAGGCCGTATTCATGATTAAAACATTTAATTTAACGTCTTAGTCTTAAGGAGCCGTAGGACGGAATTAATATGCTTTATGGAGCAGGGCGAGTTCAATCGAGGGCCCTCCTCTGGACAGGTCGACAGATTCAATCAAACGGAACCTAGTGTTATGGGACGGGAGAAAAGCGGAGTTACTACGTCAATTTATTTCGTAAGTAATTGTACACTACCACAAAGGCCAAGAAAAAAGAGATTGCCTGCCTAGTGGTATACAACGTGCTTCATGACGTCCCATGAAAAAGAAAATATTACCCAACCCCAATAACCTGTCACGTCAATCAAACTGAATGTTCATTATTTTAACAGAGGACAATATGTGTAACTAGTTACAAAATACCGGTCAAGTCCGAGTCTGACTCGCGCACCGAGGGTTCCGCACAAGCTATCAATTAACTCAAGTTCAAGTAAATGTCCCAATATTTGTTATATTACATATTTTAACCCAACACAACAGAATTTAATTTCAAACAACGAATAACTTTTACACCAATACCGAACTACCAAGACAATTGAATCGCGATCATTTTTGACCTGCTATTGAAATATATCCGTCCCAACCCAATGAATTTTATAAAAATCTGAACTTGGCTATCCGTGCACTACAACGAGAACCAGAAATAATGTTTTAATTTTTATGTTTTACTTTTTTGTGACATTATGCTATTTTACCTTTTACACATTTTTCAGTTCGACTTTTATGCCTGCAATAAAACATTATTGATTGATATTAACAGCGCGAAATAGGAATGGGGTCTGCGCCATCTATCGGCCCCATTTGGTACTAACGTGCAAGGGCAATCAGCTTTGTATGCACATATGTTGGTATTGTTTATCACGTGAACCGATCTCGATTTTTTATTTTAATCTCATACTCATGCTTATACTCATTTATTAATAAATTACATGTCAAAAACAGTATGAGTTATAATAGTTAATACGTCAAATAATTTTGATTTTTCTAATTAGATCATAATATTAATTATAAATTACAAAATAGCAACGTTGCATTTTTGTTATTTGAAAGAGAGTACTTCTATTATACTCTTATAGGAATAAAAAAAAACTTATAACGTTGATTACATTGCAAACTGAACTAGGAAATGTTTTTTGACAATAAAACAAAAAAAAACGTTTCCAGTAATGTTTATATTTGCCCCCTCCTCATATTGGTGATTTTTCATGGAACATTAAAATGCATATTAAAATTTACTTTTTAATACAGTTGCTCAAAATGTGGTACTTTTTGTGGCTGCGTAGCGTACGAGAAGCTCAATTTCTCGAACTAGTGCTTTTTACTTTTTAGTTCCAAACTATACTTTCGAAACGCAGTAAGTGGCGGTCGCGATTCGCGACCGTCGCGGGTGCGCGGCCTGTGCGCGGCGGGTTGCTGGCGGGGCGCGACCTGTTTGACCGCGCTAGCGGTTTGTAGGCAAGCATATTTTATCGCAATGATATATTAATTTATTATTTTTCGCAATTGTATTAAAAAACGTCGTTTACAACACGTGTGAAATGTCTTTTACCACTAGTACCGAGGTATCTTGCCACGAGCTGAAAGCGAGTGGCAAGACTCGGTACGAAGTACGGTAAAAAGACATTCTTTTCACACTAGTTGTAAAATGTACTATTACAGTATACTTCCAGGTGGGTCCCATTTTTTCAAAATTCAGTTAGATGATGGGATCCATGAGGAATTGAGGGGACTCCTCAATTTTATTAGGCACGCGTGTAGTGATTTTGGTATTTTCTGTTATAACTCGTGTATTTACATCCGGAATCATAAATTTGGTGGCGAGGAATTGATGATGGAGGGTTGTACGTTGTTTCATGTACTACATTTTCGTAGAATTTTGCTTCATAGAAAATGTTTCCCATAATATTATCATTTCATAGAATGATCATTTTCTAATGCACTTACTTTGTAGAAGCTTATTGCATAGATTTTTTTATTTTTGAGATTATTAATGTTTCGAAATTCATGTCATCGATTTTTAGGTCATATATTATTGTTCCTTATAATAATTAGTTTATAGAATAGTTTTTTCAAAGCCTGTATATTCATAGAATTTTCTTTGTCATCTTATTAAGAGTCCGCAGTAAGCTCGATTCTCCATACAAACGTAGTTACGCTCTCACTTCAAAACTACGTGTTGGATTGTAACGAAACTTTGCATGTTCAATAAAATGACGTATATCTATGTCTGAAATTAGTTTACGTAGCTTCAGCTACCATAATAAAAAAAATACAGCGAATTTAAGTTTTTCATACAAAACTAGTTTTTGCTGTATTTACTTTGTTTTATAAATTGGAACCATATAATCTAATTACAGACATAGATATACCCTATGTCATTGTATATGCAAAGTTTCGTCACAATCCAACACGTAGTTTTAAAATGAGAGCGTAACTACGTTTGTATGGGAAGGTGAAATTCGGCCGAGCTTACTGCGGCCTCTTAAGCTTAATATTTTCGTTTCATAGAAGGAGAGGTTAAAGAAGGAAATGGGAGTTTTAATAACAAGTTTTCCCGCTCTTTTATAAAAAAAAATAACCACGAAGACGAAAGCGGGAGCAAAGCTCCCGCTTCCGTCTTCTAACCTATCCGCGATCCGAGTCGGTTTTGCCACTAAGTTCCTGTTCCTTGATCCTTGTGTACTTTTAATTTAATTAAAGTTCATAATAATTTTTGAAAACAAAAAAACTGGAACTAAATATTATATGAAACGGTTCCTATGAAACAAAAATCTGTGAAATTTGTGTATACGAAACAAGAATACACGAAACATAATTCTACAGTTTGATAAGTTTCTGAAATAAAAAAGTTTGATAGTAATATACATTGAACTGAATTTCTGTGAAATATGTTTCAACCAAGTGAATAGTCAATGAAACAATAATATTGGAACTGAAAGTATACGAACCAAATAATTCATGAAATATTTTCTGAGAAACGAAATTCTATGAAGTTTCTGTCTGTGAAATAGGGTGACACCATGATGGAGACCACAGATGACTTATCGAATTCCTCAATTATTTACTTAAAAGTGCAAAAGTACGTCGCGGGTTCTGATAAGATTCCGTTGAAATAGGAACGAATGAAGTGCCATTGGTGATGATCTTGGGGAATCGATGGAAGTCCTCAAATATTATCGGCCCACATACAGCGATTCGGTTTTTTTTCAATAGTAATCAACACATTTGCAATCGGAAATCAGTTCATGTGATAAATTGTAAAAAATATATAGGAAATGTTCTCGTTGCTTGGCGGAGTACTAAATTGAAGCCGGTTAAAACTTTGTTTTTAAAGTAAATTATGCGTTAACAATTTGTGTCTTTATTAGGCAAAGGAAAACAGCTGATACAAGCAATATGCGTTTACGTTGCAGTAAACCATTAAGTTACTGTTAAGCTCTAAAGGTGGCTAACGACCAAAGGTTTGCAAACTCAATAAATGGAAATCAAACCGCTTTAAGTACTTTTAACAACAGAACAAAAAAATATACATGGTGTCAATTACAAGTCATCTCAATAAATCTTCAGCAACATATTACATTTCACGACTGAACGACTATTTCGTGTTCTTGTTGCCAATTCGTCATCGCTTGGGAAACATGAGCATGTACTCTAACTTTATGTTTGTTGTCATTTACCTCTCAGAAGAAATTAGGTAACTAATGTAAATAACTTTCTGAGTAGTCTATGCTAGTTTTACGTTTTCATTTTTGCGCTTCAATACTGATTATTTAATGTTTTATCTAGGTTTTTTTTGTGGACCACATTTTTGTGGACTACGGTTTTCAAATATTGCCAATAGACTCTTTACATGGGACTTTTTAACCCCCTTTCGGTTTTGTGGGTATTTTTGTAAAAGCCAGACGTCCTGTACGAGGCAAGCAATCCTTCGTTTCGGTCCAGGTATGTTTAGTGCTTTTCTCAAACATGGAATGAAATTAACAAAAAAAACCTTAAGATTTTTTTTATGTCCGAACATTATGATCACCATATGGAAATGAAAAAAAGAAGATCACTTTGGAGGCCTATCTCCAGCTTATATAAAATTTCATTCTGGGCCTCTCGTCTCGCCGAAACGTGATACTTCGCAGCCTATAAGGAACGTAACGTCAAAATTTCATTGTATGTTTAAGAAAAACTTATTTTTGTGCGACATGTGGAAGGAATGGAGTAATGGGAGAGCAATGACCCGTCGATTCGTTGGAGGTAAAGTTTTTATTTCAGCACCAAGCCTGGGAAAAGGAACTAGTTTTACTAAGAAAAAAACATGAAAATCTCAGGCCTGTATTTTTTCGACCGGCAGCATCAGCATCAGCAACAGCCACAGGCAATGTTACCGGCAATATTTCCCGTGACAGTTTTCGTTTATTTTCTACGCGCTACAAGTACGTTTAGATACGATGCTGGCGTAGCAATGTCGGTAGTTTTTCGTAATTAATTAAGGTATTGTATTGTATCACATATTGGTGTTGTTGCAACCTATAATTAGTGCTTATCACGTCACGCATGGGTCAGAGCGTTACGGGCGTTTTTCGCTACATATATAGATTTTACCAATTTAACAATTGCTGTCAATAAAATTTAATGAATTTTAATTTTCTGCGAGCTGTTACGGACTATGACGTAGCGCCCGCGAGCGAAGCGTGGCGATGAATGGATTAACATTTTCACAGGAGCTAGGCTAGGGGGCATCCCAGCGGACGCCTGACACCGTATGCGCTTCCCGCTACGGCGTAGGCGTAGCTTATGCGGGAAAACCACGGAATCGGCTACCAGCGTAGCGATTCTTGGCAGTTAATTACAGGCACACACTGTAACAAAAGTTAGTAAAAATAGAACTCAAGTTAACTAATTCTTTAGTTAAAGCAGGTCTTCTTAAGTTCTCCCGCTCCGCTCATGATTCGAGCCACACCATAAACTGTTCAACGAAGGACACAGAATCTAATATTCCTCTGCTATAACCTAATAAACACATCCAAAGGGAGCGACCGTTACCGTAATGTCCTATGTAAGATATAGCACGATATTTCAAACCCATACCTACTCTGGTACCTACTTAGCGTACTATTCCAACATTAGAATAGAATATAGAATGGAATACCATTTTAGATCATAGATCCATATGATGTGATAATGATTACCTACTTATGATAGTTTAGTAGGTATCTTCATTAGAAATAATGTGGTAATAATGCCCTTATTTGACAAAGTGCCTGGGCGACCGAGCTCTGCTCGGGTAAATATATGGAGAAAACTATTTTATCCAGAGACCCAGTTAGGTAAATTTTTCGCCCCCTTAAACCTTCAGCTCCAACGACTTTGCGAACGTGATTACAAATATTTATAAACAAATATTGCTCGTTAAAGTTAAAGTAGTAATAGGATAGAATTGGATTTGACTGTCGTTTTAATTTGCTGAACTTAGTGCATCAAATTCGATCTTTACAACATTAAATTAATATCTCGTTTAAAACAGTTTAGCTGCGGAAAAGAAAGAGCAAAAGTATTATTAATCCCATTCAATAAAATTATTATATATGCACTGGATTTCTTCCCTGAAGGAAGAAAGTGAAATGTAGCTGCCTGATGTAGTTAGTTCTCATTTTGTTAAATTTCTACTGCAGTATTTTCAGTAACAACTTCTAAAAAGACCTTAACTGTATTCCAAAGCTTTGTCGATGTCAACTTAGTTGTGTAAGTATACTCTGCCCTCATATTACAAAGACTCCTGATGAAGCCACGGAGTGATTTAAAGCGTACGTTTATCCCGAAGGTAAAAATACACCTACTGTTAAAACAGTTTTTTTTAATACAATGGGTAGTTCCGGAGATAAGGTACCCTCTACATTACGTTACATAAACTGTACCGCTTTATTATATCACCTTGTTTACTCTTATAAGGGAAACAGGGGTAGCACGAGCTCCTTGCATGCCAGATGCGGGTTCTACTGACTAATGTCAATGAATTCTAAAAAAAAATTCGATAGGACAGGTATCCTTTAAAACTCTTGTTTCCTAGATCTGAGAACCTTTTAACAAACACGTCATTTAATTCAATAGCATACGAAGCACTTTATTAAATAGGGTTCTTATTCCGAATGAACCCATTACCACTAGACTTCGAATTCCAATGATACTGAAGTGCTTCTGTAGAGTGCTAACTGATTCCACATTCACAGTTTAGCTCGATGCACCTCAGTATTCGTCCCTAACATAACATGGTCCCGAAAGTGGTAAAAAGAAAAAAAAAACAAGAAATTCACTAGGCGTTATCTTGAATGAAACATAATCTTGAGTTAAGATGATTCTCTCGAACTAATGAAAAAATATAGACCTGCGAATCACTTAACTTAAGTGGCAGGGGTGAAAAGGTTTTCGAGTAGCATATACCGGCAGGCGTAGTATGGGTAGAGCTCACAAAGTGAAAGATGACCTGGTAAAGGTTGCGGGAGTCCGGAGGATGACGATGAATTAAAAACTTTGTCTCAAATTAATTCCGTTTTGTTCGAGATAAATTACATCTTCATCACATCTTCCTAATAAAATTAGTTTAAGACCTCACTCACATCCAATATCTGCAGTGTCAGAGAGGTAAGATGCAGTGGGATATAACTCGATCATATTTGAAAATCCACACTGGACACCACTACTTGTTCTGTAAGTATATGGTGTTGTGTTCCTGGTGGTGAGTGGTCGCCATAGCTCCTGAGTTTGCACTCTGTCTTCACTGGTGCTCTAGGTTTGTCATAGAATACTGAAGGCTATGTCCTTGTTTACCACTGTCGTAGTATAAAAAAACAACTATCCCAAGGAGGACAGATCTATTTCGTTTCGCTCGATGCGAATTTGTGGCAGGACAGTGTTGTGAATATAGTGTAGTTTGGTATTCCAATAGGGGCTCTCAAGATATTGCGTTTCTGTATAAAAGAGAATTGTTTAAGTTTACTTACTCTAGACATATATTAGTTAATACAAGGTGCTCGGGAGAAATCCAAATAATTTTACACAAGTATTTATACAAATATATATTTATACGCTGGATTCGGCTCATTTTGTATGTCCAGTGGCCTATACAAGCTGATTCCCTATTTAGGCAAGCCTATAGTTATATACTCTAAACTTTTTCATAACTTTTTTTGTCACTGCCCATCACTGATGTATTCATGTATTTTTATTTTGTCTTTTCTAATATAGAGAGAACAATAACCAACGTTTCTAGTTTGTCCCAGGGGATATTTTCATTGGGAAAAAATAACATAATGGGACCTAGGTTCATATAACAGCGCTTACTCCTTACGAATTAATGCATACGCTGGTAAAACCATTTGGTTTTATCCAGAGTACATTGTATCGTGAAACCACATATAAGATATATACCAGATAACTCACGGAGATATCGTTGCCTCGGAAGTTAGTGACTTTAATATATAATTATTCCCAAGATGCGATACTATTCATGGTCCACATGAATAGTATATGTATTCTCCTGGTAATAAATGATATTCGCTCGGATCTATGAGAACTCCCTTGATCGCACATGGCCTATTTCTGCGAAAGTCTTGTTTGTTTTGAATCTACATAAGACGAAGGATAATTTAAATGTTTGATTATGCAGAAACAAAGCTCGCCTACCCTGTGGGCTATCACGTTTAAAGAACAGTTCGTGGCATGTCGATCGATGTACAATGTGTGTAAATATGCGGAAAATCTACGTACATATACTTATTAAGCGTGAATGTTTTGATACAATATAACATGTTTGATTCTCCCGGAGCGAGGCTGTGAGACGAGGTTGACAGGAACACACACTTAGACACTAGATATTGATGTTTAAAAATAAATAAATAAAACATGTTTGATACTCAATTACGCAGAAACGGCGGCATGAAATCATTGAAAGAAATTCCACGCACTACATTTATCCAGTGACAAAGCCCCTGACAATTTGTCATGCACATAAAAGAGAGTCATTTAAATGGAAGCCTTATTCCGGCAAATATTTAAGGGGGGTTTTTTATCCGGAAAGTCGACCGGCAGTCACGTCTGACGGCCGCTTTCCCGTTCAGCTTCCGGTTTGCGTTTCTCATAAATTATTGGATTTGCGGATTTTATCGCAATGAATTTATAAATGGCGAGGATAAAAGGCATTTAGATGAGGCGCTTAGCCATTCACATTAGATAGCTTGAGATTATAGAGGCCGGCAACGGCGAAATATAATCTCGATCATATTTTGAGCCGAAGATTCCTCTCGAAGAAGACGAGGTAGAAGAAAGAACGGAACCGCCCACCCTAGGCCGTTGCCGTAAATCGTGAAGGCTCGGACGAGAATAGGCCTACGGTCTCTTCCGCCTATCGTAGAAGACGACTGAAGAGGGTCATCGGGTCACAGTGTATTCGGGTGCGGGTGAGCTTGAATGTTAGAAAGTCCGGAGATACGTATTAAAATGTTTATTGTCTTAAAATCCTAAAATTACAAATGTTCTAAAGTTATGTTAGAAAGATGTTGAAAATGTTAAATGTTAATGTTCGAATGCACCCGGTCGCGATAGAGCCGAAAAGTACACTAAATCGAGGTTAATATAAATTATTGCTCAATGCGTCTTTTGCTGACGGGACGCACGAGGCTATATCACGTGTTAGGTGCGTTGCACCGAACATCTTGGCGGGGCCAAACGAAGAGATGAGATGAAAATTTAATATGAGTAATACAAGATGATCAACAATGTTGGGTTCTACAGCTAGGTAACTAGTCCTTAAACGATAACTTTCTAAACACCGGCGAGGTGCCTCTGTCCACTTGATTCAACTCAATCTTTTCGTTTTCACTACACTTTTTCTCTTTACGCGCACTCGCACTACACTTATCACTAACACTGCAATGGCGCGCTAGCCCGCGGCTCCCGCGGGAGCTGCGCACGGCGGCGGACGGCTCCGTCGCCTGGCTCTGCTCGGCTGCTGCATGCGTCTCCACGTTCGTAGGTGAGGGTGCTACTCTAACCATCCACTGGCAGCGTGTCCTTCTACTCGCATAAATTATTATTCCGATGATCACTACACCCCATAGGCAATATATAGCTGTATAGTGATGTATATCGTTCGAGGATAAGTTATTCAAAAGTGGTTCGGTTTGTTTCATGATGTTTATTTTGTCTCTTATGTTCTTTAATCCCTTCTCATCATAAGTGGTATCCAGGGTATTATTTCCGAAATCGGGTAAAGTTATGTTTATGATATGGTTTATGGGATCTATTTTCGGTGTTTGTATGTTAAATGCCAAGTCAATCTTGCTTTCCATGTTTTGATGCGTGTGAATAGTAAAGTTCTCGGTTTTTACAACGCAATTATCGTCTATGTTTATAATATTTGTCTGGACTACTGTCTGGGACGTAACCTGATTCTTACATAGCGCTCGTAACTGACACGCGTCGCAACAAAAATAAAGGTACTGATTTGTTTTAGGACTGCGAACGACTGAGTTTGTTTTGCATTGATAATTCTCATCTTTAATGCACAGATCTTTGTCGGAGTTCATTTTGAATACAGGAGTTTTTAAGTAGCACATGTATGTTAAGGCGTCTCGATTCAAGCAGTGTTCTATTTCTTTCTCAGTTATAGGCAAATAGGCATCCTTTCGTAAGTTTATGGCTACGTGTTTCTCTATGGGACTAATAGATATCATATTTCTTTCAACGCTGTATTGTATAGGTATAATGTTGTATAAATCGTAATTGTCTCGGCTTACAAGTGGAATACGAATCTCTATTATCATGTATTGGTCAGTTATCTTGGCTTTAATCTTTAAAAGATGATAGATGGTTTGTAAATTAATTTGAATGTTATCTATGGGTAGGGATAGGTCGCTCACAAGTTGTCCAGAAATAATGTTTAGTTCTCGTCGAAATTGTTGAGGGTCGATGATATGAATATTCATTTTTCCATTATATATGTTTGTAAGGGTGTCTAGTAAAGTATTCTGAATATTTCTTAAGTTACTTAATAAGTTGTTAGCGGCCATAGCTACAACGGTGAAGTGCGCCATGGACTCAGCGGTGTTTACTTCCTTTTGTAAGGCGGATATGCCCTGATCTAAGCTAATCAAATGAGCGTGTATCATTTTATGTTGTTTTTCGATGGTAACTTTGTTTCTTATTAATATGTTATACTCGGCCTCTATTATAGATGTCTGGTTGTTCCACAGGTTGACTAGGTGTTTTTCGTTGCTTCGTATGAGTCCGATGTCCTTTTGATATTGTTCCGCGAATCTGTCATCCAGAACCCCAAACAAAGTACTTGCGATGTTTCCGACACCATTAATAAGGCCACGACGTTTCCGCGCTTCCTGATTAAATTGCTGGTTCGACAGAATGCGGTTATAATGCTCTAATTCGTCATAAGAATGACGAAGTTGCAGAATGATAATATCACAGTGTGTTAATGTTTTAACCTGTTTACAAATGTTTTCGAGTTGGGTATTATATTTTCTATAGGCCGTTATTCCTTCCCAGTACGGATTTAGGTCTTGGTAGGCGACCAACTTCCATTCATCTTTTATCAGCAGCATGTTTCCAATATTGTCGAAGTATAGGCCCTGATTTTCATTGACACGAGTCACTTGTACGCAGCATCCCAATGTTAGGAATGACATGAAGTATATGAAGGCCATTATAATTGTAGAGGCGCATCCGAGTTTCTTGTTCGGCTTGTTTCTTGAGCGGTTATCTGTTCGCTGTTTTTCCGTTTGATCGGATTCTTTTGGTAATGGTAATTTTGAGAGTTTTATTACTGGTCGCTTCAAGATTCCATTTTTTGTTTTAAGTGTGACGACTCGGACATAGCCGTCTTGTCCAGGGTGGACATCGATAACTCTCCCAAGGGCCCACTTCCCCGCGGGAAGGTTATCGTCGTGTATTACTACCATGTCATCCTTTTCAAGGTTTGATTGAGGTGTGTTCCACTTCGGCCTGACTGACAGTTGGCTTAGATATTCGACTTTCCATTTCTTCCAAATATCTCTGAATATTTTTTGAGTAAGGTGCCATCTCGTTCTAGCGTCCTCTTCTGTTTCTATCACTGTTTCTCCGGCCCGGCCCGTTAGGAAATGCGATGGAGTAAGGAAATCAAGGTTGTCTATGTCTTCAGTCAACGGGCATAAAGGGCGTGAATTTAAGCAAACTTCTAATTGGGCTAAGATTGTAGCGTATTCTTCGTAAGTAAGTTTTTGTTCTCCTATTACTCTCTTCAAATGATGTTTAAGACTCCGTACCGCTCTCTCCCAGAGACCTCCTGCACTGGGCCACGCCGGGGCATTAAAATGCCATTCGATCTCCATCTCTGTGATTTCCGTTAGGAAGCTGTCGTTAAAAATGTTACGTAATTCTTGCCATTGTCTCTGTAATATGTTATTGGACCCGATGAAGTTTGTTCCCTGATCTGAGTACAAATGACGTGGTGTTCCCTTTCTTGCTGCCATTCTTCGTAAAGCAGCTAAGAAGGCGGAGCTGGTGAGTTCAGTTACCAACTCCAAGTGCACGGCTTTAGTCACCATGCATACAAAGAGGGCAATATAGCCTTTTAATGTTTTTATGCCACGGCCTTTGTTGGCTTTGATGTCCACGAATCCTGTATAGTCGACACCTGTATGATGGAATGGTTTGGCTTCATTCACTCTAGCTGCAGGCAAGGCACCCATTATCTGGTGTTGTTTTCTTCCTTCAACTTTCTTGCATCTGACGCATTTTGCAACTTGTCTCTTCACCGTGTTCATTCCGCCTATCACCCAATACTGTTCTCTAAGTTTAGCCATAGTAAGCCGGGCACCACCATGGAATGACATAAGGTGAGCTTGTTCAATCAACAATGTTGTGAAGCGTGAATTTTTCGGGACAACTTTCGGGTACTTCATCTCGTATGGAATGTTCGCTTCATTCAATCTTCCTCCTACTCTCAGAGTACCGTTCTCGTCAATAAAAGGCTTCAATTTTAAAATGTTACTCTTTGTTTCTACTCGTTTATGTTTGCGCAAGTACTCTATGTCCGTTCCCATTTCTTCCGATTGCACAAATTTTATAATTGTCAATTTAGCTTTATGCAACTCCGGTAACGTGAGATATGTAGGAAATGTGGCACGTGTCGGTGTCAATGCCCGTAATATCCATGCAACGAGCCTTATTATTTTTGCAAGTGAGCTATATTTGTGTAATAAGTAATTTATAATGTTTTCTGATTTAACCGATTGCGTAACACAAAGAAGGGTACTGTTATTCGTGTTATCTTGGTTCGAGTTTTTCGAGTGGGATGTTTTCTCTTCTTCGTGGGTGGTGTATTGCGCATATTCGGGAGTTGGTTGGAAAGTTAATAACCAGGATGGAGCTTGCCACCACAAAGTATGATTTTTCAATTGAGATGCTGTGAGACCTCTGCTCGCTGCATCTGCCGGATTATCAGATGACTTAACATATCTCCACTGGTCTTCGGGCATCACTTGTTTGATTTGTCCTATTCTATTGGCTACAAAGGGTTTCCATCGGTTGGGGTTACCTTGTAACCATCCGAGGACTATTTGAGAGTCAGTCCAACCAAATGTTGTTATTTCACGTTGATGTAAAGAATGTTTTATCTTTTTCATTAATCTTGTTAGTAAATGTGCTCCGCTCAGTTCAAGCCTGGGAAGCGATAAAGTTTTCTTATGTGGCACAAGCTTAGTTTTCGCCGCCACGAGCACCACCTTGGCTAGACGCGGTATTCTGGCATATACAACGCAAGCGTACGCTTGTATAGATGCATCACAGAACCCATGAAGTTGAATGATGTCATCTTCTTCGCATAGTAACCACCGTGGTATCTTGCATTCGTTCAGTTGTTCGATATCCATATTTGCTCGTGACCATTCTGTGTATAGTTCGTCGGACACGTACTGGTCCCATTCCGTCTGTTGTTTCCATACTTTTGAAAAAAATATTTATTGTTTTGTTACGAATGGTGCGAGCCACCCTAATGGGTCGTATAATTTGGATATTTCGGATAGAAGTGTTCTTTTTGTCGGTTTTCCTGTTATTTGGGGTGTCTTACATTTGAATGTGAAAGTATCTTCGGCAGGGTTCCAGCATAATCCTAATGTTTTTGTTATGTTATCAATTTTAAAGTTAAAAATCATCTCCTCTCTTCCTTGTTGTTCATTTATGTTCTCCAAAATACCTTTATGGTTTGACGACCATTTTCGTAAATTGAAACCCCCTGCTCTCAAAAGATTGTTCAGATCCGAAATCAATTTCTTCCCCTGTTCGAGTGTGTGTGCTCCATGTAGCAAGTCGTCCATATAGAATGCCTCCTCCACTACTTTTGCTGCTTCTGGGAAGTTTTCTCTTTCGTCTTCTGCTAGTCGTTTCAAGGTCATCATGCTTAAAAACGGCGCCGATTTGGTTCCGTAACTTACCGTCGTCAGTTGGAATGTTTGTAAAGGTTTTTCAGGGCTGTCATGCCAAATGATTTTTTGTAACTGTTGGTCAGTCTCATTCACGAGTATCTGATGGTACATTTTTTCTATGTCCGCCGTGAATGCGTACTGATACTGTCTCCATTTTAATAAAAGTACTTGCAAATCTTGTTGTAAATTTGGTCCCGTATACAATAAATCATTCAGAGAACACCCTGTTGATGTTTTTATGGATGCATTGAAAACTACCCTGTACTTGGTTGTTGCTGACTCAGCACGTTCTACAATGTGATGCGGCAAATACGACTCCAGTCCCGAAGTAACTCTGGCTAATTTCATATGCCCTAGTTCATGGTATTCATCCATGAATGCTTTGTAAGCTTCAGCCAACCTTTCCTGTTTTTGAAGCTTTCTTTCCATGTTTCTAAATTGCGCAATTGCTCTTGTTTTTGTTTCCCCGAGTTCTTCTTTGTATTGTGGTTTCATTGGCAGGCGCACTTCATACCTCCCGTCAGGGTTCCTCCTTGTATTCTCTTGATAGTGTTTAATGCATTCCTGATCCTCTTGAGATAAATCTCCCTCTTCAGAAATGTCTTCAACCTCCCAAAAGTGCCTTATATCTTCTAAATTGTTTATAACGACGTTACAGTGGTAGGTACGAGCATTACCACATAGCAGCCACCCCAGCTGGGTCTGTTGTGCCAGGGGTTGAGCAGCATCGTCTCCTCTAACTATCCCGTTCAGAAGAATTACTTGATAAATGTCAGCTCCAAGCAAGAAGTCAATAGGTCGGCTAACATAGAACTCGGGATCGGCAAGGCTTATGTTTTGTATAATGGACCATGATGGCTTAGAAAACGTTTTATTTGGTAAGTTTTGAATGATTGTTTTCATAATAATAACCTCCGCATGAAAATCAAAATTGTTATAAGTGGAAGCACATTCTATGCTTAATTTTCCCTTGCAGCTGTTCTGTTTCTGTCCTACGCCGTAAATAATAACACTACATTTCTCTCTTTTTAAATTTAATAACTGTGCGGCATGTTGTGTTATAAGGGAAATCTGGCTACCTTGATCTATCAAAGCTCTGAGAGTCACATAGGTTCCATCAGCAGTTTTAACCTTTACTTGAGCAGTTGCCAGCAAAATCTCAGAATCTTCTGTGTTAGGTAATTGCGAAATGTTAGTCAGTTTATTATTTTCAGTAATTGTCGCATTTGCTGATGACGTTGAGGTCGATGGCTCCGATGCTGATGCTACTGTTTTTACGCACGCCTCGTGTATCAACGTGTTATGTCGGCCGGTGCATTTGTGGCACGTTTTCGCCGAGTTGCATTTATTGCCGTGGTGACTAAATAGACAGTTAATACATAGCGCCAGTTTTTTAACTGTTTGAAAACGTTTTTCGATTGGCATTTGTAGAAATTGTCGGCAGTTGTAAATGCCATGTTGATTGTTACAAAGCGGGCATTTTATGCCCGAAACATGAAATGTTTTCAACTCCGTTGTTGTTCCATGACTTCGATTGGCTCCGTTGTTTGCGTAGTTGTTGTTAGGGTACTGCCGATAATTATGTTGTGCCTGGAAGGGTTTTCGCTGGGTTGTACTCGATGAGTTTGTTGGGGGATATGTTTTTGGAATGACAGATTCCTGTTTACGGCGAGAGCTTTCCAGGTTCGTAAATTTGCCTTCCATAAATTCCATAAATTCTTTTAGGACTGGTAGTGCTCTAGAGTTGCTCAGCGACTCTACATAGTCCATATGAGTTTCGGAATCAAGTTTTTGCGTCAAAATATGTACTATTATTGGGTCCCAGGTCCTTATATCGACACCTAGGTTCTTAATTGCGTGTAGACATTCGTTGGCCGTATCATGCATTTTCTTTATTTGTGTCACCGATTGTTGTTGCATGTTTGGTAAACCTAATAATATATTCATGTGCGAAGTGAATATTAGCTTAGTATTGCTATAACGATTGTTTAAAATATCCCAGCAGACTATGTAGTTATCAGAACTTATTTGTAGGTGTTGGATGAGTCTTTCCGCTTCTCCTTTCACTTTGGATTTTAGAAACTGCATTTTCTGAGCGTTGGATAATGCAGAGTTCTTATGAATGGCCTCACTGAATAAATCTTTAAATGAGACCCAAGCGCTATAGTTCCCATGGAAAGTCGGTATTTCTAATGTAGGTGTGGATTTTTCACGATGTGCCCCTGACCATATCTGTTTGTTAATAGTTTTCTTCAAACTGTTAAATGTTTCCTCATGTGCATTAAATGAGGTTTCGTATTCCACATTCGTTTTAGTTCCCTCACTCTCTAATTCCCAATGGAGCGCATCTATGGAGTTCCAACGAGCTTGTAAGGACTTAAGCGCATCTTCTAACTCCCACTTTTCTGTTAGCGCGTTCACGTGTATACTTTTTACGGTTCTAACGAAAGCCTTCATGTTTGCCGTTTGTTTGCGATACATTTCGTCATGTTTACTCGACGTTCCAGCATCTGTTTTAAGTAGTTGGCTTTCTGTTTGAGCGCCTGATGGGGCTTGCTCATACCCTCTTGGTGTTTCTCCTTCTTTGAGGTTAAAACCTCCGTGGATTTGTTTTTTCTGAATATCTCCGTCCGTGGTCTCCGACGATGTTCTGGTTGATTCTTTTTCCGTTGTAGTTGATGTTGTCCCTGCTTCGAGCGCCTGATAGCCCGTCTTCAAAACAGAACTAAGAACCGAGTAAGTTTCTTTCGTACTTTCGTAAGTGCGGTTAGCGAAGTACGGGTGAGCCTGGCTCTCTACCATCTCTATCTGTTCTTGATTGAATTGAAATTCTCGCCATAGTAGACCCAATTCGTCTACACGCCTCTTGAAATACTCGGGCTTCTTTTTCCTTTCAGCACTATCCTTCTTAAAGTTAGTAAGCATAGACTCAATAGAGCGCTGAATCTCCTCTTGACGGATAACGCTCGCCATCTTGATGTTTTGTTAGTAAAAAGGAAAGATCTTACTTGTATGACTTCTGTGTCGTTACCGAACACTTCCGTTTCGCTGCTGCAGCTGTTGGTTGTTGTTTACGCTTCTCCTTCAATGCAGCTCACCGCCCACAGATGTTCACCAGCTCAAGCACCTCACCCACTATTCGAAATTAATTCAAACGCGCGCGAGGTCCACGGTTCGAAGGACCAATATTCGGGTGCGGGTGAGCTTGAATGTTAGAAAGTCCGGAGATACGTATTAAAATTTTTATTGTCTTAAAATCCTAAAATTACAAATGTTCTAAAGTTATGTTAGAAAGATGTTGAAAATGTTAAATGTTAATGTTCGAATGCACCCGGTCGCGATAGAGCCGAAAAGTACACTAAATCGAGGTTAATATAAATTATTGCTCAATGCGTCTTTTGCTGACGGGACGCACGAGGCTATATCACGTGTTAGGTGCGTTGCACCGAACACAGTGTTTCTGGCAGCGACCGGGGCACTCGCCTAATCTTTTCCATCCTAGGACTAGCCAAATGTGGAGAGGCGTGAGGCTCCACTGCGTTCAGAATTGCGTCACCTGTGGAGCAGAGACCCATATGTTTAGGGTTCCGTACCCAAAGGGTAAAAACGGGACCCTATTACTGAGGCTCCGCTATGCGTCCTACCGTCCGTCTGTCCGTATGTCACCAGGCTGTATCTCACGAACCGTGCTAGTTAGACAGTTGAAATTTTCACACATGATGTATTTCTGTTGCCGCTACAACAGAAAATACAAAAAAAAACAAAATAAAGCAAATATATAAGAGGGAGCTATTTGTATGGGAGCTTACAACAAAAGTGACATTTTTGCCGTTTTTATAGAGAGACTCTCACTTGGCCAGTTTTATTTCGTATTATCCTTAAGCCCTCGCATTCGAATGCCGAAATTAGCAAATCTATAGATGAACTTTGAGATTTAAAACTACGCTTATATGCTTTACGAAACACGCTTAGCACGGGCTTAGACCTTTCCTACTAGTTAACTCACACCTATCTTTACGCATAAGATGGGTTGATGTATACATATATAAATAAATCAATATAAATAATCAAGAATATTGGGGTACAATATTACACAAATCGAAATAGCTCCATGATAAGCTCAAAATGGGTTGTGTTATGGGCTCTAGACGATGGTAATTTAGATAGAAACACCTTATATTCAGATACAAATATTCATGCTTATCACACAAATATTTGCCCTTACTGGGATTCGAACCCGACCGTCACTAGGCTTAACTGATCGCCAATCGTCAATATATCACAATTCAACTTTATTTCACGCTCTAAAGTTTGTTGCTATTGTTTTCCATCATGCACATAGCAGAAGTTGTCAAAAACTTTGCAAAAACTTATCCAGTCTAGTTCCTCCGTATAATCCAAATCTAAAAAGGTTGTAACACGCCCTACACACCACGTCAGGTACGGTTTTTTTAAGATTGAGAGGTCTACAGACGCCGCGACCTATCAAATATGCAGCCGGCACACACCTCAGCATCAAAGCCTTTTGAAACGTGCGGATTCGAGTAATAGCATGTTTGCTTGGATGTCAAAAACTCGCGTCTGAGTCGCTTCTTTCGTATTGTTTTTGCTGAATGCGTTATCAATTTATCTCGGTTTTATCTAGGCAACAGTGACTTCTATGAAGATGAAGGTCCTTATTTCAAATCCCAGTTATAAATAATTGAGTGATGAGCATGAACAATTATTTTTGAGTCTAGAATTTCTATGTATTCAAGTATTAATCGAATCGTGAGACTATTTCAATTAATACTTATGAGACGGTTAAACTCACGTATTAAATGCCACTACGGTCACTGTCAATGCTTGAAGCGACACTGCCGCGAAAAGACTCGTCCTGAAGAAGAACTCCCGAAGAGTTCGAAACATGTCGCCCGTAGTGACACTTAATACGTGAGGTAAACTATCTTGGCCTATTTCGATTTGTGTAAGTTGTCCCCTCATATTTATTTCTTTAAATTATGATTAGCTAATGATAATTGCGTGCGAAGTTCTTCTTCTTCAACTGCCAGGAACCCGCCTAGCGGGCGCCACGCCGTAGTCGCTTACCGCTACGTATAAGGAAAATCACGGGATCCTTGGTAGTGAATGTAATAAGGAAATATAATATAGACACTTACAAAAAAAAGTTATTCAAGCCTTTCAGCGTCAATCATGACAAACAGGAGTTGGGGCGCTACGGCCCTTTTTAACCGCTTTATATTATTAACCTGTTCGTATTGTAAGTTTAAAATAAAAGTAGGTAAGTTGTCCGTCAAAATTTGCAATCCATTTTTCAGTCTTTTCCCGTTATCCGATTGAGATGAAATCTTGGGTATTAGTATAGTTTGGACGAAAACTAAATATTATGGTACTATCGAGCTGATCTGATGATAGATACAGAAGGTGGCCATGGGAATTCAGTATTTAAACAACGTAACCCCTTTGAGTTTGGGCTCGAAAAGTACAGTCAGCAATAAAAGCTTGTGCCAAAAATGTTGTTTTGACAGGTGTAGGAGTTCACGTGATGGCAGGATTTAGTGTTGCCGATTGCCGGAATACAAAAAGCGAGAGTTGCGCTTAAAACGCGGATTTTTTGGGGTTCGCAAAATTAAAATTATCCAAGTTCACTTCTGCCGGCACTCCCGGAGTGCAACCAGTTTTTTACATAAACTTATTACTATAATAATATGGAGTTTAACATAATTCACTACCGACCACGTGGTATAGTTTTCCCTCTAAGTAGAGGAAAGCGCCTAAGAACTGAGTGATTTACCTTAGTCACACAAAAGCAGCTCGTTCCACTGACACACAAACCTGTCATTCAACTGAAGATTAAATATAGATCAGTCGCACACACATCAGGCACACAAGTCCAGTAAAAGGCCTTTGACGAAAGTTCCTTGTTAGTTCGGCCGATCTCTCAACGTAGTCACGTTTCATCCAATTATCTCGTCGCCTGTGTGACTCTGGCACCAAACACTTGGCAAGATTGCAACCCTTTCAATCAAAAATGGGGCACCGTTTAAAACGTCAAACCGTACCGAAATCCTGAATCAAAGCGAAAAATGCTGGGACACTCGAAAAGGAATATCGAGAGTAACACATTGGTGGTACAAAAGAAATGGATTGAATTAAGTGGAGGCGGGGAAGGTTGCGGCGCCAGTTGTAGCGAGAGAATATCTTTATTATTCCATGCACTTATTGGTGTATTTCAACGCCAACCCTATGAGAGGACTCTAATGATACATTAAAAAAACTTTTACTAGAAATTAGTTTCTTGCACTTTATTTTCAGACCATAGATCCATAGAATTATAATTACATATAGTTACATCAAAACTAAAAGAAATAAAATTAAAATTTAAAAACACATTAAAAAATAAATTAAGAAATAACGCCAATATAAGATATAAATAAATAAATATAAATATTAAGGGACAATCTTACACAAATCGAGCTAGCCCCATAGTAAGCTCAATAAGGCTTGTGTTATGGGTACTAGACGACGATATATATAATAGATATAAATACTTAAATACATAGAAAATATCCATCACTCAGAAACAAATATTCATGCTCATCACACAAATATTTGCCCTTACCGGTATTCGAATCCAGGACCTTCAGTTTCTTAGGCAGCGTCACTACCCACTAGGCTATCCGGTCGTCTATACAACATAATAGATAGATATACGACATAATACATACAATTTACACTTGAGTACACAAAAATTTACGGGAATATAAATTTAAAAGATTGCTGTTCACTTGTTAATGTCGATTTAATATCTGAAACTCTGAATCAAATTGGGCCTTTTAACTTGTACAAAGTGGTGTCAAAGAGAGGTGAATGCTTTACGGTGCCTTAATTATAAGCGGGTGTCGTAATTGCAGGTTAGGCAGTTCTGAGGCAAGAACTGGATCTCAAGCCTTATTTGACAGATGTATTTAGAAACCGCAAGAACTATCACTTATATAAGGCTAAAATAACAGTTGAGACGCAGTAACGGCGCGGCGTAGCGTGATTACACCGCCGCCAACACTGCGGCCACACCCGGTCAAATAAATTGAGGATGACCCAATAAGACAGCTCGTTTGCGTAACGATTTTTGATTTCTGCCGGCAATCCGCCAGGGAAATGGATTATAAAAATCGCTACGGCTAAATTTAAAGCCTATTTATGCCAATTTCTTCTTAGGGAATATCTGAAGTAATATCCGATGCTGACGAATGTATCTGAAGTTGGTTTGAAGAGGCTTTATGAATTCTTAAAGCTCCTCAATTTAGGGTGGCTTTTCAATGATTGTAACTTATTTACTTATATGAATCTTGATGTAGGAGTCTTATTCCGATTTTTTGCGATTTTTCGCGTTTATACTTTATTGTTTTGTTCATATTATGGAATAATAAATCAAGATGATTGTCTATACTAATATTACAAAGAGGAAAAGTCTGTGAGATTATAAATTCATAATTTTATTAAAAGTTTGTAAGTAGGGACTGGAACCGCTTACCCGATCACATTTTTTTTTAATTTAATTTAATTTAGTTATTAATGTGAATTTTAATCTTGTTTATACTTTAGAAAAGAAATAATTCAATTTACCAATTAATTATAGCATTTGTTAGGTAATCACGCTACAATGGCTCAACCGAGTTGGATAAAATTTTGCACTATAGCCTAGATTAAAATAAAGAATAGGTTTTATTCCGGGTCCAGCAGACAAAGTTGCGGACGGAAGCTAGTTATTTACTTTTAATATTAGTAGGATGAAATAAAATTCAATTAATAAATAATAATAATATTTAAACAATTAATATAAATTTATTTCACTATATTTAAAAGTTTGCTAAATAACTTTGTTTAGAACTGATCTGCCAAAGAGCCTAAGAGCGGCCTTATAACAAATATAATTCTGACCAGCATTTTTTTCAAAACAAGATTGCCGGGATTTTGTTTTTGTCCATATCAAGATTTCTATTCGATATCTCATTGTGTTGCACCGTAAAATCGATCACTAAATATAAATCTAAATATAAGGGGACAATCTTACACAAATTGACCTAGTCCCATAGTAAGCTCAGTAAGGCTTGTGTTATGGGTACTAGACGACGATATATATAATAGATATAAATACTTAAATACATAGAAAGTATCCATGACTCAGAATTAAATATTCATGCTCATCACACAAATTTTTGCCCCTACCGGGATTCGAACCCAGGACCTCTTGCTTCGTAGGCAGGGTCACTACCAACTAGGCTAAAGTGGTCGTCAAAGTCACTTCACTTCACTTCACAATCACTAGTTGTCAAAAAGACTTAGGCGGTAACATTCTATCTAAAACAACCAAAACACGACTATTCTGCCGCATACAGACGCATAAAATCAGTACGCAAATTGAAACCGGATTCGATATTCAAACCGTTTTATTGTGCATTACCGTTAGTGCATATTGTGATAGCGTTTGGATGGACGCCAGACTCGTAATTTAGAATTATACCAGTGTAATGCCGTGTATGGACTACCTAATGTAACGAGGACCATTAACTCGGTGACAATGCGCGTGGTCTGTTTGGGATATTTGAAAGCTTAGCGTCAATGGCTGCCTATTCATAATCTAAAGAATCTGTGCTAGAAATATTATAGGCTCCATGAAAAATGGGGTTTTGGAAAACATGAATTAATAAAACGTATTACTTAGCATGTCTTTGTTTAAGTATTTCATTTATAACATTATTCCACAAAATCTATATGTATTATACATATAGATTTAATGAAGTATTTATTGTTTTTTTGTATGATTTATCTTGAATATTCTAATATAAGTTAACCAAAATAAATAACAACAATTATTAATATTTTTTCCCAACTTTTTCTTATTTCTTTTTTTTTTTTCAAACAAGGTATTTTCCAATCCAAACCATCTTGTTTTCGGGTGTATAATTTCCTGTTTTTAATGTATCCTGCCCCCGTTACGAAAAAGGGCACATGTCAAATTTTTGTCAAAATTGAGTTATATACATTGCCGTGATCAGCAAAAAAAGGCGCGTTTGTGAGTATTTTATCCTACGTTTTTCTATTTTATCCTAGGAAGCCTAGAAACAGAGTTCCCATAAGAAAAATGGGCACTTTTATACCCATTTCCTCACTTAAACCACCTTAAACTAAATTGAAAAGTCGTTTGTCCGAAATACATTGAAGACCTGAAATGTAAAGGCGTAAGTGCGTATATGCGCCCATTTTCATTGTCACTTTTACGACATTTCCATAAAATGAAAGACGCAACTTATGATCTACAGTTTTATAAAAAGTGGAAAAGACGCAAGTGGTCACCTGCGTCTTTTTAAATAAGTTTTAAGTTAAAAATATTCTTGTTGACATTGACGCATCCGCCATTACCTCAACAAAAGAAAGGCGCTAGTGACCACAAGCGCCTTTTCAACTTTGCATATATCTTATATCATTAATTATATTTGACACAAACATCTGCAAGCAAAACAAAATAAAAAAGGCGCTAGTGGCTACTTGTGCCTATTCAATTAAGTACTTTTGCAAAAGTACCAGGGCTCCTGTGGTACATGCGTTTACATTTTGCTCTAAGCTTAATTTGTGTTGTATAATACTTCTAAGAAAAGGCGCTAGTACGCACAAGCGTCCTTTCTTTCCATAATCTATTCATCATATCTATTATCATAAAAGCAGGGTAAGTGGGGAGGAATACTATCGACGATGTTCGTTCAGTTGCGCCCAAAACTTTGGCAGCGGGGGACCTGCGCTTGAGCAGCTGAGTGAGTAGGTAAGTTGCAAGTTATATCATTTTTTATTCGCGAGAGCTTACGTACCTATAAGATTGTCACTGTTATATTTTACTTCGTTTAAATGAGGGACACTATTTCCCGTGCTTACGATAACAACAGCAGTAACTCTTTTCGTAACATTATTCTACGTAACGTTTTGAACGAGCGTTAGGACAACTCAACTGTATTTTTTCTATACAAAAAGTGACATTTACATCTACCTGACGCGCGTATAATGCGTTACGTGATCGACTAGCTGTTAAACAATTGAATTACATTTTTAAACTAAGTTACTGCTATCATCGTAAGCACGGAAGTATTATTATTGCTACTGCGACATTATTTGGTCAAATTTAATGTAATGTAGGTCACATATTCGAGATATTATCTATTTTGAAATATAATATATTCATTTGAATGCATAAATTGACAACAAATATTTATAACGGTTCTTGTTACTCGTAAATGGAATTTCATATATGTTTAGACTTATTTTTCTTGTATAATACTACTCATAAACTGCCGTGTTCAATATAACGTTATATAATATCATATATAAATAAAACATTTCGAAAATCTTTTTATTACTTAAAATGAGAAGTATTGAGCTATTAAAATTCACAGACACTACTCTTTGTTAGACAAGATCCTGGAATCATTATTATTAATCCTTATTCATCCTGTTTTTGATCAAGAGTTATTGAATGAAAGGCTGATTAGTTTAATACTTAAAAGTGTAA
Source organism: Epinotia demarniana (assembly GCA_945867215.1). Taxonomy (NCBI): domain Eukaryota; kingdom Metazoa; phylum Arthropoda; class Insecta; order Lepidoptera; family Tortricidae; genus Epinotia; species Epinotia demarniana. Next base: position 36,743,522 of record OX244261.1, on the reverse strand, counting down.
CCGTTAATTTATAGTAATGACATAGTAATTTAATTACTTGAATGATACTCATGACTAAATGTGATGTTAGTTAATTAACAGAGTAATAATTTTATTATTTTGTTGTAAGAGTTCAAATAAACGATCGATCCCGTTTTGTTTTTATTCAAGGCTGATTAAAACTGAACTTAGAATTTAAGAATATTAAAAATATTGTTATAATTAAGTACTTAAATGATGCTGATGACCAGATGTGATTTGGTTCCAAACGCAGTATTAGAAATCTCATTACCTGTTATTTTTATTTCAGTAACCGCGTACTCATTGTATTATTATGTAAACTTGGCAATGTTATTTCCGAATAAAACTTGCGATTTGATGTAATTTTATGTTTTTTATTTGTACTTTTCTAGGGTACTCTTTGCGTAAACAATTTATATGTTCAAGGGTTTTCTAAAAAAATATAATTCTTGAATTGTATCTGCAAACCGATGTTAAAGTAAATACAAAACGAGTAAAAGTGACTTTACATGTGAGTAAAGTCAAATCAGTCAGATATCTAATATATCATTGAAAAGACGCTTGTGGTTAAATGCGTCCTTTATTTTAGGAGACATAGAGGTAATGTCTGTTATAGACTTAAATGAATGGCAACATTCTAATCGGGCTTAGTTAATTGGACGTAAATGGTTACTTGTGCCTTTTCTACTAAGTATCTAATATTTTCCAAACATTTTTTATCTAAGATGAAAAGGAAAAACGCGGAAAATAAAATAAATAAAAATAAATTATAGAATTACTAAACACTAAAATGTGCACAAGGTATTTGTCTAACGAAAGCCGTTTACAGAACGTCTCTATCTATTTTCATTTGGAAACAGCAGATTTTTTATCATTTAATTAACTTTATAATTTTTTTCTCGGTTTCGACTTCATGATTGTGACAAGCGCCCTTCTTCGTAACGGGGGCAGTATCATAGGTGAAATCAACATTTAGATTTTCATTTTTTTTTCATTTACCTACTGCGTTATTGCCTAAACACACAGGTTGTCAATGCATGTTTTAAGCGCGATGGGATAATAGTATAAATAATAATAATGTCTGTTATGTTTGTTTCTGGGTCTCGCATGTTTTCTGTGTATCAAAGCACAGAATAAATTATAGTACAACGAATAGTAAGTATTTGTATCTAGCAAACACATCTTCGTCTTACGGTACGGCCCATAACATAAGCCTTATTGAGCATACTTTGAGGCTAGTTCGATATTAGTAAGATTATCCCCTACTATTATTTATTCACTTATTTAATAGTGGTTCTGATAGAAACATCTAAAGAATAATGTTATCACCGTGTAATGCTTTAAAGGAGTTTTTACTTAAATATCATAACCAGTAGTAAGTAATTTAAGACATGTGCCTCTTTTGTTTGTTAAACATAATTTAGGTTTAGTGTATGCTTAATACCTACAAAGGAGAATATGGAGAACTGTATTGTTTATGTATTAACTCCCAAATATCTCCCAATAAACCGTATTCATTCATGAGAATTTGCTTTTTTTCAATCTGTGCTGTTATTCCACATTATGCACTCATTGATTGAAATGTGATTCCATTGACTTTTGCCACAACTCAATATCAGACAATTCAAATGATTACAATGAACATCGAAACAATGCAACATAACTTTAGTTTCCGTTTATATGACATTTAATAAAATCGGAATATTTTTTTGGTATTACGTGTTAAAACTGATGAATGTATCTTTGGAAATTGCAGAACTCCAGGGGCTCAATTATTATACTCAGACGAGGAAAAAAATAAAAAGATAACACACAAATACATTACGAACAACCACAACATACTAGTAGAGCTGATTTTAAGAAGTTAAGAGGGAAGAATAGCCTTGCAGCAGCTAGCAGGTCGCGACTGACAATAGGTACTTGATTTTGATGTCGATCGCTTTAGCATAATATATTCTAGGTTTCCGGGTTTCACTTAAAAAAACACATGCGCATGCATTCATACTCCTATATAACTAAATTGCACAAAACATGGTTAAAAATTGCCTTGTTCTAGTTTGTAATTAATTTATTTATTGAAAAAAGGCACACCAACAATACGTAAACAATGCAAACAAAAATTATACTAGGTGTATCATTATTTTATTATAGACACGTACAATATTTATGTACCAATGTAAACAGATGAGCATCAGCATTTAAACAGTTTGAGGCTTGTACAGTAACAGTGCAAATGGTACTTTAAAAAGTATACATATTATAAATATAACAATCATCACATTAAAATTAATAAAGTGAAATTAATGTTCCGATTACCTTTTTGAGTTATAATTACTACAAGTCCGAATCAGTCCGAATGGGCAACAACGCAGGCCAAAATGACATTCGGTAGGTGTTGGTGAAGCGCGAATTATAAATGCAAAAGTGTGAGGTGTCTGAATGTTTGGCTGTTTTTTACTTAATGCCGCTTAGACGGCTCAACCAATTTGGATGAAATTTTGCATAAAGATAATTTATAGCCTGGATTAAAATATAGGATAGTTTTTATCTCTGGTCCACTCACACGAAGTCGTTGGTGGAAGCTAGTATTGTAGCATTATCATAATCATAATCATAATCATTTATTGCACCATGGTAAAATACAAGTTGTTACAGTACGTAAATATATAAGCCTCTCATGGACCCAGGCGGGTGTAGCAATTTTATTTAATATTTTCCTATAATATATTACATAATAAGAGTAAGGGAATGTTTATTTTAATTATCATTTTTATTTTGATCCGACTTACATATTTTGATGACTATTTTAATCTGAATTCACGAATTTTCACACATTATTTACTACATAGATTTACAATGGCAACAAATATATAACAACGTCAACACTTTGGGAACACATTTAATTTTGTCGAGAGATGTTTATGTTAGCGATTATAATAACTGGCAATACAATACAAAACTAATAATTTAAACACTTATATCCACGGAATGTATGGTCACATTACAGTTTTTGAAGTCAAGTAGGTACATACGAACGACTCTAACATCTACTTGTCCTGCATGTGATTATTGAAAGTTTATTACTCTTTATTTATAAATTGGAGTTCAGGGTTTTTAGGTTGGTTTATGAAACTAATTTTTCATTTAGTTTCTAGATTAAACTGTTCGGGTGACAATGACTTTTACGAATACGTAATTTCATCAGGAAAAAAGAATGTTTATTTAAGATAACTACGAGTACATCGTATCTGACATCACGTACTGAATTAGAAAAACCGGCCAAGTGCGTGTCGGGCCACGTGAAATGTAGGGTTCCGTAGTTGCCTGTCTGTCTTAGTTACATCGACGTGCGGTGCGGTTGCGTCGACCGAATTTGTACGAAAATTGGCCTTTCCAAGTACGCATTAAGTTGGTCGACTATTACTTGATAACTACTTACTCATATGCCTACTTGTCCGTGATAGTTTTCCTTTTCAATTCCCCAGTTTCCTTTTCATTTAGCCGGCAGGGAGGGGGGGGGGGGGGGGGGGCACATGAAACAAAAATTAGGGCTTTAAAGCCAAATATCTCGCAAACAAATCACTGATTTGAAAAAACCCTTTCGTAGGAAACCATAATATTTTTGAACGAGCTATCCAACGATACCCAACACCATGGGTTTAACGACAAAAAAAGATATCATCCCCGCTTTAAATGTAGGGCGAGGAAACCATAAAAAAAATTTTTTTCAAGATTTCATTGTACTGTTTTGTCGGCTTGATTGATTTATATACCCATGCCGAATCACAGTTGCCTAGTAGTAATGGTAACTGAGCTAAGCCGAAGACGGACGGACAGACGAACGGACAGACGGACATGCCGAAACTATAAGGGTTCCTTGTTGACTACGGCACCCTAAAAAATGGTTCATGATCACGAATTCAAAATTCACACACAGTGTATATACAAAGGGTGTGTGTATATACTTATGTTTTTAAATTTACATTTAGTTACAATTCGATGAGATTTACAATATAGGGGTAAGCGATCAAGCCAAGTCTCATATCTGGGAATATTAGTTATTTGCGTATTTTCTCTATATTTACCGGAACAGAGGTCGAGCAGAGCTCGTTTGCCCACGTACTATATAGGTAACGCACACAACAACTTACATCTTCAGGGAACGCTTTTAATCACTTACCAAGCTCCACAGACAATTAGGTCAGTAAATAGTACAAATTACGGGCCATAGATTTGGGCAGTTCCGTTTCCGGATAATCCGGGGCACATCCGGCCAGTGTCCGGGGTTGACCCGGATTGATGGTTTCCGGGAGCTAATTGTCAGGTGATTTGGAATTTGTCAATATCTGGTTTGAGCCGGTTTAAGGGATGAAATGTCATTTAATTAATGATGGTAAGACGAGCAAGCGCTGGCTGCATAGCCAGAATCATGGTGACTTGGGCTCTTTTCGTGACCCTGCACAGATCAACTTCTCCTTGTGTCTTTATCTTGTAATACTGTGTATTTTGTTTTGTTGTGTTATGAATAAAAAACAATATTGTTTTGATTTAAATGTACGTTTGGCTGGCGGAAAGCGGCCAAAACTTGAATTTCATGTATTCAAACTACTTATAAGTTCGTGTCGTTCGGGTTTATTTATGCTGATATATCAGTCATGCTGGATTATGATTTATGACGATGATAATTAATTATGTTTGTCAAAAGCATATTTATCCGAATTTCATAATTCCGAAAACCATGTTCCGCTGAAGGTATTTTTGTTTTTCCAAGATATTATACTAACCTAACCTAACCTATTTTTGTCTTCTTTTACCTAGCGTTATCCCGGCCCTTGCCAGTACTACTCGCTTTCATCCACTTTGCACGATCCCGGGCGCCTTCCTTTTTGAGCCCGTATTCGCTCATGTCAGCCTTCACGACTCTTCTCGGGTTCTTAGGTCTAACCTAACCTATTTATATATTGCATGAAATCATCTGTGTCCAAATTTTCGCTATTATATTGGATATATTAGATATATGAAAATTTCGTAAGATAGTTTCAGACAAAATGACTCTTCGGAATTTTTTCATGTTCCCTATTTTCTTGGATCGTATTCTCAACCATTTCAAAAACTTAATATGTAGAATCTATCTTCAACATCTATAAGTCTTTATTGAACTGAACGAATGGGATTATCCCCCCAAACAACAATCTAGCATCTGTCTATCGACATTATCGGTACAATACCAAATAGTTTACTCCGACTGCTCGAAACGTGCTCTGAATACTAACGAATTATCGAAATTTCCAGATAATATCTACGATGCGATAATTCGACCCCTAACGAGCCAATTTATATGCACTCCAAATAACTCGTAATACAACGTAGTTAAGTTTAAAATTAGTAATCATATAACAGCCTTTTGATGTTCCAATTCTTCTTGATGCGCCGTTCTAGGTAAAATGGTCTTCTGATTACTGCCCTCTTAAAAGTTGACGGGTTTTTGAAGAATGTACGACTTCCAACGGAAACGGACGTCATTAAGAATATTTCCAATTTCAAACGAACGCAAAGGTCTTTTAACGATTCACTGGAATAGATCGTTTAATCCACGAAGGTCATCGTGGATTAATCGTCACTTTTGATTTTCAAATGATCTCGATTTAATATTTCAACACGACGACGGAGGCCATCCAGCATATTGCCCGGCGACGGTTACAACTCCAGTAATATTATAAGCGCGTGTCCCACGCTTTCTCGATTTGAGAATGGGCTAAAGTCAAGAGCAGTGCATGGATATGTCTGTCATTTAGGCATATCGCGTGCTATTCGGCATTAGGTTCATCACAGCCAAAAGCGATGTTAACGGCGTTTCTAATTGCCTAGCTCGTAATTGCCTATTAATATACAGTTGGTTATTTATTTAGCTTAAGGGTTGGCAGTGTCATGCAAGGAATATTAGTTGTCTAAAACTGATTCTTAAACTTTTGTTGTTATTACATTACTTAAAGAAATTACTGGCAGCATCTCAATGCCGAAACAATTGAAGGAAAGAACTTAGTATGGATAAAAAAGCTCGGTGAATGTTCTTGAAAAAAAAAATTGCGCTTTTATGTGCATGTGTGTGTGCGTTATAATCATAAAATAGTGAAGGGGCAGAAACTATCTATGTATAGTAACTATTTATGGGGAAAAAAAGAAATGTGGTTAGATCCAAATGAAAAAAATGAATGTTATAAAAATCGTTTTTGCCCCTTCACTATTTTTCTATACACACTTAAATACGCAAAATAGTTTTCTATAGGAAAATTCACCGACCTTTTATCCCATACTATTTCTCCTACCATAGTCGAGAGTGATGGGTTAAGTCACCACGTTGGTTCAGTTCAGTGCGAGTTAGAGACTGTACCCACCTATGCTCTCACACATGCATGCAGGTTTCCTCACGATACCTTCTTTCACCGAAAAACGAATGGAAGATATTCAAACAGATATTAATGGCATAAGATATTCTACACATATGACATATGACACTAACCGTACGTCGTGTCGGGCTTCGAACTCACCTCTGTTGCGCCGCCCTCCCGACGGGGCTTAGTAACCGTGGACTGCTCAACGACGGTGAAGCTAAGAGGACTCAGGGCATGTTTGGGCTGCCGGCTGGCCCGAGGAGGTCGCTCCTAGCGGACTTGGCTAAGCCCGCTTAGGATGTGTTGGGGAGGGACCGCCGAAGAAGAGGAGTGCCGGTATTGCGGTTCACCGTTCCCCCTATTTTCTGAGGCCGAAGTGGGACCACAGACCTGATCCGCACGTCTGGATTTCCAAACACAAGATCTCCTCGTAGCGGACTCGTGGGGTTCCGTCCGCCACTGAACAGGTGGAGATCGAGGAGGCAGGCGCCCCAAAACACCTGGCGTGCCTCACGCGGAGGACCCCTGGGAATCCGCGAAGGAGCCGCTTGTGGGCGGCTGCCGCCGGCGGTGTCACGGATGTGTGCATAAGCATTCCCGTAACCTCGTCACAAGGCGGCGAGATGGCGAGTGAGAGGGTTTTTAGTGGGTATACCGAGGGTCTCATTAGCCCATACGGGAGTCCCACATAACCATTCGGGTCACCCCTTGCACTCGGTTGGTATGCGTAACGCATTTTACCCCCTGAAAGAAAAAAAGGATTCGAAGTCACAACCTCCGGTTTGGAAGCCAATCGGCTTATTCAGCTAATTAAGCAGCAGCTGATGATTCCTAGCAGCAGCTAAGCATTTATAGATGAGTCACGTGGCCTCAACCGTAATCCAAGTAGAAATCAAATCGTAGCACGCAGACGAAGCTTTGCGTAAACATTCAATTCTGAGACGCTATTAAATTAAACGTCAAGCAACAAGCCCTGACAGCCGTCAATTCTGAGGCTGATACAGCCACGTGACTGGAATCCTAAGCAGCCTCAACCGCTTTACTATGGAAGTGCATCATCTATGTATCTCATTCAAGGGCGGTTATAACGTTTTTCCAACACGTTGTCACTGCCGTAGAAATCAAATGCCAGGCTAGCCTAGCTGCTTGAAAAATGAACTATGTGCTTAGGTGAAAAGGTTTATAAATGAATAGCAAGAAATACGATAAATTCTTCATCACAACGGACTTGAAAATGATTGGATGTTTTTCAGCACCATCTAATTATTTTAAAGGTCGATTAGGTCGATTAACCATTTGAACAGGAAAATATTTTGGCGTCAAATCCTATAAGGTACTTGGATTCGAACGTCTCAAATAAAGTGGGCGTAGCGGATTTTCCATAAATTATTATTATTAATATTATTGTGAGCCTGTAGTGTCCCAATGCTGGGCAAAGGCCTCCCCCCACTTTTTCCAGTGCTCCCGATTCTGAGCAGTTTCTGACCATTCTTTTAAAAAGGAGCCTAGTTCGTCTCTCCATCGCCGACGAGGTCTGCCACGGCTCCGTTTCGAGCTGTCGGGCTGCCATTCAGTGGCGATCTTGGCCCACAGTTCACTTGGTATGCGACAGACATGACCAGCCCAGTCCCACTTCAACTTGGCCGACTTTCGAGCCACATCGACTATTTGAGTTTTGGAGCGCAGCGTGGTGTTCCGGATGCGCTCCATGGCTCGTTGGCAAACCCCGAGTTTGGACTTTTGAGATGACGTCAGAGACCAAGTTTGTGCACCGTAGGTGAGAACTGGCAGAACGCACATGTCCATGAGTCTCCGCTTAAGTGATAATGGAAGGTCACCTTCCATTAGATATTTCATGGACCAATAGCTCCTCCAGGCGTTTTCAGTCCGTCTTTCGACCTCCTTCTCCTGTCGCGCCTGGAACGAGACTAGTTGGCCCAAGTTGCCCCCCATAAATTACTTATGGTAAAAATAGTATGTCTAGTGCGTGCGAGAGAACGTCATGCAACACTCTTCAGGAATGGTCTTTGACACTTTCACTGCCAGGAACCTGCTCAGTGGGCGCCTACGCCGTAGTTGCTTTCCGCTACATGCGAGGAAAACCATGGGATCGGCTACGAGCGTAGCGATTCTTGGCAGTGAATGTGTTAATGACAAAGAAGGCGTAGCATGGGTGCCATTTTATCACTTATCGCTGTGGATAAGACGTCCGTCACGTTCTGACAAGTATGCGAGTGCGAGAGTGACGGATCTCTTATCCACAACGATAAGTGATAAAATCGCAACCGTGCTACGCCTTCAGAGAAAAATAACACGTGCCGGAGCTGCGATACACTGTGTTTCAGGCCAATAAAACTAACAATTGAATACATACTCGTAATTAACATGAAAAATATAAAACAATATAATTAATGTTATATAAGTACAAATCATTAGGTATTTAGTTAAAAACTATGCAGTATAATAATAATTTACTCTAAAAACAAATTTTAAACCGATTTCAATTCCGTACTTCGCCAAGGAACATACATAAACATGTCCTTTCCACTTTACCGCATGAATTGCTTTCCGAGAGCAAATGCGTTGATTATTGCAGACATAACCCTAATCGCTACACGATATATGTGTATGTCGATATAATATTTGAGAAGTTCCGTCAATTTCTCAAGGATCTCAGAATCATCTTTGACACTTCATTAGTTGCTACTTAAACGGAATCATATCAGAATTTGTGACGTACTTTACATCATTTAGGAGTTCCATAAGCCATCTGTGGTCTTCATCATCAATTCCACTTCATCAAAGTGGTTTTATTGAATACCGAAATCACGCGTGTCTCATAAGTGTCTAATAAAATTGAGGAGTTCCCTGAATTCCTCATGGATTCCATCAGCCTTCACTGGCTTTTTGAAACAATGGGACCAATTAAACAAAAGTACGAGTATACTTTCAAATAAAAAAACTGTACGAATCGGTTCATAAAATGACGGAGTTCTGAAGTAAGTAACAAACATTAAAAAATAACGATAAAAAAGTAGGTACAACCAAATTGAGAACCTTTTCTTTTTTTTGATGTCGGGTAAAAATAGAATAAACTTATGACAAAACTATAAATAACTCTATGAGAGGGAATGTGACAACAATATAGCAACTAAAAATTAAGAAAATAACTAATAAAGTCCTCATTCTTGGCAGAAATTAGTTAGTCTACTTTGGACCATAGTTGTTCTTTCGGACGGATAATAGTTTTTGTGAACTACTATAAGATGCCGATGGCTGTTGGGGCGGGAAGGTTCTCGAGTACCGATCCCCCACAATGTGGACTGATGGCGCAGGACCGGTGTCACTTTGGCACTCTTTGGGGGAGGCCTATGGCCAGCAGTAGACGTCTTTCGGCTGATATGATGATGATGATGATGACTAAGTATAAGCTGTTTTTTTAATATATTATACGGGCTTAATACCAAACAGGTTATATTAACCATTTGTCGATACTGAGGGCCCAAGGGGCAAATTCCAGGCGTTGACACCTCAAAACCATCTCAAAATAAAATAAACGCTCCGCAATCGCTCTAAAAGCTGCGTAGTACACGAAATGCCTTCGGAAAGGGTTGTCTTGGTTCTCGTTAATGTAATGGCACTTTAAAGGTGCCCTTTCACTGACATAAGATAAGCTGGGTCGTTTTTCTTTCTAGCATAGTGATGACCGATTGAAATGCCAGTTGATTAAATGGTATTTTAGGTTTCTTTTCATGGGTAATGCTTGAAGGCAGAAGCTAGTAAGGAATAAGTATAGGTATGTGTGACTATAGGTATGTGCAATGCCGCAGGATGATGCTGTGGTAAGCGCGGTCGTTTTACAAAATTATGAGTCAGTCTGTGCATTCAGCGTTGTAAAATTAATAGTGAATCACACAAAAGACCTCGATACATTTATACCTCGAACATTTTGTAATGAATTTAAATTGTATTGTATTGCAGTATACTGCAACACAATAAAATTTGCAACGAGTGTACTCCGTTCTTTATTCGGTTTCCATTGTAGCAACAGTTTTCGTCATCCGCTGTGACAAAAGGAAGGCTTGGTAGGTACCTATAATGGAAATAAATACCGACGGTTGAAAGCCAAAAGGCCGAAGTAAGATAACTGAATATCTTTTGTTTCTAAAATGAATGGTTCATATAATACTCCCAATGTCGGTGTTTTCATCATCAACGGCATTTAGAGCCGGTTCAACAGGTCGGATCCGGCAACGCCACTTTTTACTTGGAACATGCTCCGATATCGTACTGGGCGGTGTGAACAGTAAGTATGTTTTCCATACATATACTTGCCTTCCTATATCGTTACTGAATCCGATACTGACATTGGTGGATTGATGTTAACAGGCCCTTAAGTCTATTACAGACTATACAAGCAGTGTCAAGAGGGGAGACAGCGTTTAAAGCAATCCGTAATCGTACTTTGGAAATATCCTTTCAAATAAATGAAACCCGTAAACTGAAAACGAAATACGAATCTTGTGTGAGAGTATAGTGAAATACAATTTCAATATGGCGGTTTGTTTACATAGATAGTTAGCACATTCTATTGACGGCCACTTTAGTACCTACTCAATATCAATTTTTCGAATCAACAACACAACAACAAGGGGAGGGGGGGGGGGGGGGCTAACCTCTCCACCTCCTCCCCCCGAATCCGCATTTTCATTTAAAAATCTTGAGGCTCGACGTTTTGAAGCGCAACTCCCGCTTTTTGTATTCCGGCAAATGGCAACATTAAATCTGACACCTGACACCTACGCTCCTGACACCTGTGGTGAGTTTAACAATTTTTCCCCATCCGAAAAATGCACAGCGCTGCTAAATAAGTTTTTACTTCAAAAATCTAAATGTCAAATTTTATTTGGAAAAATGACAGTAGGTTTGTCCTAACACGCGTTCGGAACGTAACAACCGTCTGACTACCCCTCAGATGTACTCTATGAGTAATGATTCCAAGGATAATGAAGGAGTAAATAAGTAAAATAAAATGAAGTGAATTTACAGTTTCGTATTCCCTCTAAAAGACACGCTGTAAAATCCATGCTCCCTGAAGTACGTGTATCTCCCTAAATGCGTAACACACATATACAACACACATATAATTGATCATACAATATTCAACACCCCCATAGCACCACTCACTTGCAAAACCTCGCATCTCTACTCTGATCTTATTCAAATATAAACCTAATCCTTACGTCTATGAGTTCGGTTTACAGATACAATTTGGCTAAGGTAAGAGTTAGGGTAAGGAAGTAGAGGGACATGTCTATGTTCACGTTGATTTTAGCCGACACCGACATAGAGAGTATGTTTTATTCATCGTATGTTTTGTACCTTCCTGTCAGCACCGTGAATGCTAACGATTTCGTGTGATAAAATAAAATATCTTCGTAGTTTGCTTTCAATAGTTGCAGTCAAATTGACACTGTGTACACAGCCTTTTCACTGGGCTGCCGACATGACAGGCATGTAATGAATGAAATGAAAAGTCGCATGTGGTTTATTGATGCCGCAAAATATTTTTATATGCACTAATATTATGAGGAGCAAGCATATACCAAGGTAACCGATATAGCCCTCTGAATCGCTAAGTTAAGAGTCCGCAGTAAGCTCGGCCGAATTTCACCTTCCCATACAAACGGAGTTTCGTTCTCATTTATAACTACGTGTTGGATTGTAACGACACTTTGCATATACAATGACATGAGATATATCTAGGTCTGTAATTGGTTTATATGGCTCCAGTTTATAAAACAAATGAAATACAGCAAAAACCAGTTTTGTATGAAAAACGTAAATTCGCTGTATTTTTTTTGCCATGGTATCGGAACTCTACTAATTACAGACCTAGATATACCTTAACTTATTCTAAGTACAAATTTTCAAAGTAAACTAGTTAGTCGTTTTAAAATGAGAGTGAAACTACGTTTGTATGGAGAATCGAGCTTACTGCGTACTCTTAAGTGGCAGTAGGCGTTGCACATTACACGTAGAACCGATCGCCGTTGGATCGGTAAGATTTTCGAGAGGCGACCACGTACCGACAGACGCAACGCGGCGCGGGTAGACCCCTCACAAGGTGGACTGATTTCCTAGTAAAGGTCGCGGGAGTCCGCTTGATGCGGATGGCGCAGTTCTGGCCATTGTGGCACCATTGTGGAGGCCTATGTCAAGCAGTGGAGGTGACGATGATGATTATGGAGAGGTAAATTGTCCCTCTCATCCATGATAGGAGGCCTGTGCCCCGCAGTGGAACGTATATAGGCTAATGATGCTGAAAGCTTAAATGTAAGTTTCTATATTGAGGTGAACTCCGAAACTATCGATCCGATTTCACTAAATCATTCAACAGTACGTATTTAGAATAGACAGAAATTCTGTCACAGAATGGCATAGAGGAGAGTGCTTAAGCACAAAGTTTTTGAAGAAGCGGCTCCCGCCGGAGCTTCCAACACAGAGGGAAAACGAGAGCTTATTTAAGTTCTTGTCAATGTCAAGTGCAGTCAACACAAGGTAGTTAAATATCGTTTTCGAATCAAGGGGCATAGAGTTCGCATGCCACCAGAAGGCCTCAAACTTATCTTAACCATAGTTGTCATAGACAAAAACTGGGATCAACGATTCACCATGCCCTCCAAAGCACGGAAACAGTCATATTGTATCCGAGGGCCGCCGTTGCCGTTATTGCTTCACCGGCGCTTCGAGAGCTATCGGGACTTTTATCAGTAATTATTGTGATACAGGGGTCTTTTGAGGTAAAAACTACTATTTCACACCTGGCTATTCAGAAAATAGTAATTGTTCCTTATATGTGGGATCAACACTTTTATCCATTTGGATTTAAATCCTGATACTAAGTTTCTACGCTCAAGATCTTTTGCTTCGCGCAGGATTATATGTACCGCCGTCGCCGTAAATATGTAGTTTTGCTCCCTGGTGACACAATCTACTTAGTATATGTAAAATCTATACATAGCGAAGCTGATGTATAAGAACCATTAGTAAGTGAAATAAACTAATGCTATTACTCAGAACAGATGTCGTGGATGGCTGAAATTACCATCTGCTACAAAAACGTAATTCTTGCTTCGTAGCGAATTAGTGAATATACGCTGGAAAAAGGCAATTCGCAGATGAAATTACGTAATATCGTTAGTACTATGAATAATTTGTCTGTTTAAGTGTTTATTTCGACGTTCACATGTCACAACATACTTTCTTTTAGATTAAATCTCCTTGCTAACAAACAAAGTCACAATTATTTCGAAATTTCAGCTCAATACAAATACAGGGTGTCCCAGAATTTGACGTCAAGCCGTAAACGGATGATAGACCAAGTCATAACAGTTATCATAAAAATACAAAAAAAAAACCAACTCATGTTCTTTAAAAAATATGGTCACTTTAAAAATTCACTTTAAAGAACCATTACAGGGTGTGGATTTTTAAGTGAATTTTTAAAGTGACCATATTTTTTAAAGAACATGAGTTGGATTTTTTTTGTATTTTTATGATAACTGTTATGACTTGGTCTATCATCCGTTTACGGCTTGACGTCAAATTCTGGGACATCCTGTATAACTATAAGTATTTTGCGGACAATCTTACACAAATCGACCTAACCCCAAACTAAGCAAAGCTTGTACTATGGGTGCTAGACGACGATAAACATACTTATATAGATAAACACATACTTAAATACATAGAAAACATCCATGACTCAGGAACAAATATTCGTGCTCATCACACAAATAAATGCCCTTACCGGGATTCGAACCCAGGAACTCTAGCTTCGTAGGCAGGGTCACTACCAACTAGGCTAAAGCGGTCGTCGAATGTCGTTACAAACGTTTGAGACGTTACGAAATGACCTTGCTGGGTATGGAAGGTTTTATTTATCTTTTTACACATTTACTGCCAAGAATTGTTACGCGCTACGCTCCTAGCTGATTTCGTGGCTTTCCTGCTAAGTAGCGGAAAGCGTGTACGGTGTAGTCACCCGCTAGGCGGGTTCCTGTCAATGAAAATGATGACTAACAACCTCTTTACCCATTCACCGTCACATTGCACTCGTTAATACACAAATCCAAGATTCAACCACTAAATCACCCGTTATAATATCTATATAGAACCGTAGAACCTGTACAAAATCGTGCGAAAAGAAACCACTATAGCGTCAATTAGCAAACTCTATAGTTGATAACCTGAAAAAGCCATAAAAAAATAAAAAAATAAAAAACAAAAGTCCAACGGCACATAGTTCACTCTCTATTTCACCCCTCATCCGTAACGATCATTACTCAGCATGCATACAGAATCACTAGTTCCATTAGAAATCATTTACTACAAAGTAATTGCAGACTCATTCGCCCGTATCTTTCGCGGGGACTGTTTGTCGGTTAAACAAAGAAAAAAAACAGCACTCGTAGCACTGAGCCGTAGTTCGTAGCAGCGTAACACATTCACTGCCAAGCGAGCGTAGCGCGTAGCGAGTCTTGGCAGTGAATGTGTTAAGTATGTTTATAAATCAAATAGGTTAATACAAAAGTACCTTTATATACAGGGTGGAAAGATAAGTCGGGCCCTGGAGGGAAACTACCTTAAATCCTTAAGTTGGCTCATTTTACTTAAAGGAGACATTCCTTTATTTTTAAAAAGAAACAAAACTGCATTTAACGTTTTAGAAAACTCGTTTGCCTCGCCCGTGGACTTCTTTTTATGGGCTCATGAAAAAAAAGTCATTTACGAAACCTGTTATGAAACCGTGCAAGAGCTAAGTGTTGCGGTAGAACATGTTATTAGGGGCATACACCACAACACTTTGCTGAAGGCTACACGAAATGAATTTCAACGGAGACTAAATTTGTGTATCCAGAACGAGGGGGCAGTTTTTGAAGAATTTATCAGTTAAATAATTTAAGTGTAAAAAATGATCATTTTTATTCTTAACACTAAATTTTTGCTAGAGAAATTTTATCCTGAATAATAATCCTATCGATAAGTGTAATACAATAGCGAGTATTTTTTTTAAATTTTAGTTGGTCCGTGTCCCGGGCGAGGCAAGCGAGTTTTAAAAAAACTTTGAATGCAGTTATGTTTCTTTATAAAAATAAAGGAATGTCTTCTTCATCTTTTAAATAAAATAAGCCAGCTTAAGGATTTAAGGTAGTTTCCCTCCAGATCCTGACTTATCTTTCCACCCTGTATATTTCCTTATATGTCTTAAGAAAATAAGAGAATAACTTTATGTTATAAAATGTTGAAAACCTTATTAACTTTCAGGATATTAAAGGTAATTTATGTAGGTCTCCCGAAACTGAGATAAAAGGGACCCAAGAACAACTAACTTAGAAGAAGTTGGTACAGAACTTTTTGAAGCTAAGACGTTACTATGCTAAAAACGTATTTGTATGCAATGATGTAATACAATAAATAGTTCTGTAATAAAATAAATAGTTGGACTTTTGAATGATCCATGGAACATGGCGGATCGTGCTCTAGACATTTTTTTTCATTTTCTGCATCCTGCTGTTTAATGTATAGTTTTGATAGCGTATTATATAATAAATGGCAAACGTGACGGCTACAGTTTATGAAGAATTTTCCTGGAAATGCGAATAACCAATTCTTGGGCATCATTCAGCGGTTCGTGGTCGCGGCCGCCATTATACTTTGTACTGCTCCAGCTATCATCCAGTGCATCGTGAAGGCCTTCCACCGTACATCATGCATGTGAAATGTTTTTTTTTATTTCTGTACACTGTCTTTGGCAAAGGCCCTAGAGGCTGCCATTTCTCTAATAAATAATAAATAATAAATAAATAGTTAATATGTTCCATAATTCCATGTGTACAATTGGCCAGTATACACTAATCATAGACAACAAGGCGGATTTACATTTGTCTGACGTGACGTACCTACTCGTATCAAGACGCGACAGAACGATAGATATCTGTTTCAAACATTAATAACAGTAAAATGCTTACTTGAAAATCTCCGGTCTATCAACCGGCTCAATTAGTGTGTTTGTAATTGTGTATGTTTTTTGTTTTGTTATCAGGGATTCCATGAAAACTTAGTCCCTTGTTTTTTTTTACCAATACCAACAATAAACAGTTGTAATTAATCCGCAAATGTAAATACTCAATTTTCCTGGAAATGTTCCCATTCCTCCTGGAAATATTCCCGGGGACAATGGGCATTTTCCTATAGTTACGGGGAATATTCCCGTGGCCAGAGAAACGTACTCAAGTATATACCTAAGTAACAAAAACGATACAAATAATCACAAGGCAATAAAAAGACACAAGACAGAATAATCATTTATTAACAACCCCTACATCGTATAAAACGAAGTCGCTTCCCGCTGTCGGTCCCTATGTCTGCTTAGATCTTTAAAACTACGCAACGGATTTTGATGCGTTTTTTTTAGTAGATAGAGTATAATATAGTACCCGAGCAAAGCCGGGGCAGGTTGCTAGTAGTATATTAAGTAAACTACTTATGAAAAACATGTAACTTGAATATAAAACTAAAGCCAACTACAGTTAAAAATTTAAAATTCCTACCAAAATAAAGTGCCTTGGTACTTTACATCACGCAGGCAGCGTACCCGCGTATTGCGATTGATAAAATATTGTTGTTGATTGGTTGAATACCAAATATCAAAAAAAATTAAGTACACATTAAATGTTTATTAATACGAAAAGTCAGATTTTCTTTTTTGTAAGACCTCGAATAAATATTACTAACTTTTATAACAGGTCTAATTTCCCCAATTTCTGTTTCAATATTCGCCCAATCACTTCACACCACCTGCTATTTATAAAGCATAAGGGATAGGACTACTAAGTATGAAAGCGGATTAATTCTGACAGACAAAGTTTTCGTATTTATTCCTCAAGCCATTTTACATACATATATACATTCACCTCTTTATCCCTAAAAGAGGTAGGCTGATGATACAAAAGATTGACAAAATCGCAGTGACAGGTTTGCTAGCCCATCGCCCCCAACACACTTCAACCCTGTTCCCGTAGTCGACTCTTACGACACCCATAGGAAGATACTTTTCTAATCTAACCCGACCCCGTGTGGTGTCGGGTCCTAACCCGTGGATATGGATTGAGCCGCCGTAATACACGGCGGCTCAATCCATTTTATTAGTGTTAATTTTATAATGAACTGGCTGTTCCCGCCTCTATGTTAGGGAATTATTTATGATATTTCAGAATATTTAACTTAATGCGTAAGGCTCTTAGTTGGGTCAAAGTAAGCTTAGGAGCGAGTCAGATTTTACCTGGGTTATCATAATATCTCACTGTCAGCTTATTTGCAAGTTGTCAGCTAAATTGAAGATTTGCCTTTATTAGCAATGTCTGTCTTAATTGAGTTAAATTTTTCAAAGCAGACAAATGTATAATAAAAGGAAATTTCAGTCGTATTAAATGTCTATTGGTTATTTTCATCGTACCACTAGGATCGTTGCAAGCTGAACTCAACGATATTCAGATATTTCGAAAGTTAATCATAGAAAACACACAAGACTCCAATAGAACAACCAAGATCACCACACAAATATTCGCCTCAAATAAATGCCTTATTATTTTGATTTACAGTATTGGTGGCTGACTGTAGTACTTCTTTTACAGTCAGCGACAAAATTAGCCTCGCGGGCCAAGGGCTCAAAATGACGTTCACGCGACTCTTATGTCTAGAGACTTAACTGTGTAGGTAATTTTGGAGCGTGTTATTTTATGAAGGCCGGCAACGGGCAGGCGAGTACTCTGGTTTTGCAAACGTCCATAGGCTACGATAGCCTTTTACTCTGGTGAGCCATATGCTTCTTTGCGCCATTGCGATATAACAAAGCTACATATATCTGCTGGTAACGTACGTAAGGCTGCCAGCGTGTCACTTTCAAACTACTTAGGTAATAAGTTTCTTGAAACTCGTGTCCGGCATATAATTCCATTTTAAAAACAAGTTGTTCGCTTAGTGCTGTGTAGTTTTGCATCGTCAACGGTTGTCATGTCTAGATGCCTCTACACTACTGGCTTAATAACCAGCTTAAAAAGCACGTTTTATTTTTTATGTAGGTATGTTCCCCGAAGTACTGATGACCTGGTAAAGGTCGCAGGAGTTCACTGGATGCGGGTGGCGCAGGACAGGTCATTGTGGCACTCTTTGGGGCAGGCCTATGTCCAGCAGTGGACGTCTTTCGGCTGATATGATGATGATGATGTTCCCCGAAAACGCTTAGACCGATTACTCGAAGACGCAGACCGATTTGGAAAGGGTTTGCTTCCCAGGTCCTATGGCCAACAGGTCAGGATCTGATGGTGGCGAAGTACTGGATTGAAGTCTTTTAAAGCTCTGTTCTAAAAGTGAATTAACTATTAGATCGTGATAAGACCGCTCGTTGTCTACTATTATTTGCATTTAATTTTATTTGGTTATCTATTGTGTACTATTGTGGTGAACAACAAAGAATATTTGTATTGTCTTCATTGAATAAATAGAGAATATTGGATCCACGGAAAATAGTATCGTAAAATCAATGTCTTGGAAATCTGAATGCAAACTTTATACGGTCTTAAATAATCTGCGATGGCCAACGCGGTGAAGGCGATAAACTAAGTCGTTGCCAACATGTTTAAAGTAGCCAATACACTTTCTTTACAGCGGTAACAGTGTTGTTACGTGTAAAACTTTATTCTTATTGCCAGAGTAAAATAAACGAGGAGAAAGAACGCCCTGGGAGTTACTGCAAAGTGTGGAGAATAATCGGTTAAGTACGATCACGATGGGCGTGTAGGGTTCCGAAACAAAATATGTTTGAGTCTTTTCACGCTTTTAAAAATGTGAAAAATGTTTCACGAACATATAAACGATAAATACACGATTCTATCATCAATAGGCTTTCGAACGTAGATGGGTATTTAAACAAATCTGAAGCCGCTGCCGACGGCGGCATACGACCATTTTTTATACTCATTTTTATTGTACCTTACTCAATTTAAATGAGCCACTGTAGCCAAGCCGGGTACTTTCAATTTGGAGGTCGCGGGTTCGAACCTGGGCTCGTACCACTGGGTTCATTCAAAATAATAATAATAATAATAAGGCGTAGGGATGTGACGGCCCCATCGCCCACCAGATTACTGGTGCAATCAGTCAACGTAAGGCAGCTTGTGGCGGGCTGTTAGGGAGTTGCGACCCTACGTACCTGAGTGCTCCTGGGGGTGTCTTGTGGTCAGGCTGAGCCGATCGGGTGGTTGGTTGGACAGGCCCTCCGCCTCTGGCTTGCCTTTACTGGCCGACCAGAGTGAAGTCGCAAGAGCTCGAGGGTAGATGTGGACACCTAAGTGGCGAGTTGGCTATATGTTTAAAGTCCAGTGCCACCTCTCTACCCCCCAGCTCTCTGACTGGTGTTGCCCTTAGGCCATTTTTAATGTGGCTATAAATAGGGGCCCATCTAGCAGTTAGCTAGTCACCGTCTGCCAGAGATAAAGATTGAAACAGTTTTATTAGGCAGGCGTCCGATGTTTCACCCAATAGCTCAGCCACTAGTCCATCATTTCAACCCAATAACCCGTATTATTTAGATTCCATCAACCATCAATAGTCCCTATACACCCCAGTGGGTGCTGTCTCTGTGTGCGTCCCATGACACGGGCAGGGACAGCATCCGCTCGGTGTACTCCTTGCATTTTATTAAATTGTCAAAAGGGCCTCTACGTGTTGCCTCAGTTGGTGCTTTGTAGGTACCTAGCTCCACGCACGCCTCCCAAAGGCCGGGACATCATTGACCCGTGAACGGGAAATACATAATTATAATAACTGTTGGAACTGGTTCAGGGGTATCTACCGATTTACCCGTGGGGTTCTAGCAGGTGTATTACATCACATTAAACTTCGTCTCCAAAGGGCCTCTACGTGATGGATCTTTTCCCACGCACGCCTTCCAAATTACCGGGGCTCGCCCCGTAAATTTCAATCGGAAATACATAATAATAATTTATTAACATAAACAAACCCTTGGGTTTACATTATTTTCTTCTGCCAAATTGCTGGACAGTTTTTTTGACGTACAATATTCATTTGATATTTAACGGTGGCTTTTCTGTGAAGGAAAACGTCGTCAGGAAACTGATCTAATCTCGATAAGGTCTAGTTTGGCCTTTAGGTCACAAGATCAGATGGCAGTCGCTTTCGTAAAGCTAGTGCTGCCAAATCTCGGCAGAAACGGGAATCACGATAGGAGGATATAAACGAAAACTTCATTTTAAATGAAGATCGATAGGCAAACAGACGTATGATTCGAACAATCTTTTTAGGCATTCCATGAGACTCGCGCATGGTGCGAAATTAATCAAGTACTTAAGTACATAAAACACATAACAACACCGGTTACCTTACCGGTTACTACTATTCCATTAACGATCGATTCCTATCCCGACCGGGCGCCATCATGTTATTCATGTCTTAATAATTAAAAACTTACAAAAAAAATCCCCTGCCGTTTCCATTTTGTTCAATATCTGATATCCGGCTCAACCGACTTTGTTGAATTGGGAAAAAAACCGATTAATATCGGTCCATTCGTTTAGGAGCTACGGTGCCACAGATAGATACGTCAACTTATAACATTCCTATTTTTGCGTCAGGGGTTAAAAAACCTTTCGATAAAACAAAATAAGAAAAAAATAGGCACACTAATGTTGCGGATCCCAAAAAAAGTTAAAGTTTACAGTTCAGTTGTTTATTGCTATGCAGAAACTAGGGTTGCCATGTTTCTAGTTTACGACTGTGTTTGTTTCGAATCGTTTTAGTATTTCGGGGAGTTGGTGCAACGTTCTAACGTACACGAACTTGGTCTCTATGAAATATGTATTTAAATAAAAGTATTAAGATTCTATTTCTAGACTGAATTCACTTCTCTTTGTGCCTAATAAATAGTGCATTCGTCACCATAATCATATCAGCCGAAAGACGTCCACTGCTGGACATAAGCCTCCCAAAGTGTGCCTCAATGATCGGTCCTGCGCCACCCGCATCCAGCGGACTCCTGCGACCTTTATCAGGTCATCAGTACACCTTGTGGGGATCTATAGTCCGACCGCTTCACTCAGTCCTCACCAGCGCGGCGCGCGGGGGGCTTAACGGGGGAGCGGGCGTCGTGCGGGAGGCGAAGCCCCGTGCCCTACGCCTTCCGGTACGTGGTCGTCACTCGAGAACCTTTCCGCTCCATTGGTTCGGCTACGTGCAATGTGACCCGCCCACTGCCACCGTCGCTTTGTTTGCCACTTAACAATGCATCTTTTATTGTTAAGTCTAAACGCGGTAAACATCAGCACTGTTTCAACTTTCAACCAGAAGGCGGCTTTATGTCTGAGGAGAGGAGGTACACAAAAAATCCTACTTTTTTAATACAGTTGCTCAAAAAGTGGTACTTTTTGTGGCTGCGTAGCGTACGAGAAGCTCAATTTCTCGAACTAGTGCTTTTTACTTTTTAGTTCCAAACTATACTTTCGAAACGCAGTAAGTGGCGGTCGCGAGGCGCGACCGTCGCGGGTGCGCGGCCTGTGCGCGGCGGGTTGCTGGCGGGGCGCGACCTGTTTGACCGCGCTAGCGGTTTGTAGGCAAGCATATTTTATCGCAATGATATATTAATTAATTATTTTTCGCAATTGTATTAAAAAATGTCGTTTACAACACGTGTGAAATGTCTTTTACCACTCGTACCGAGTCTTGCCACTCGCTTTCAGTTCGTGGCAAGATACCTCGGTACTAGTGGTAAAAAGACATTCTTTTCACACTAGTTGTAAAATGTACTATTTTATACAACGACGGTGGCAAATAAGCGCATGACCCGTCTGAGGGTAAGCGGACGCCGCAGCCTATAGACGCATGCAACTCCAAAGGAGTAACAAGTGCGTTGCCAACCCTTGCAACTCCTTGTGTATGATTGAGGATTCGCCGTGTTGACAGCTGAAGGAAGAAATGCCTTTGCTCTCGACACAACGCATCCTCGGGAGCTTTGACTTAGCAATGTTAATCATTTTCGGCCGTATTCAAAAACGTCCTATAAGCCTGTTTTAACTAAAATGGCGTTAAAATTCGTTTGTCCTTATCTGTCACTTTGACATTTATGTTCGTAAGAAAGGGACAAAGCACATTTTATTTAGCAGAGGCATTTTAAGTTTTATGAATGAGGGAGTTAGTATTTAAAACAAACGACTAAGTAGGTACCTACTTTAACAATAAGTCGCTATTCGAGTAACGTATGTAGTTGCCATGGTCTTTTCATTTAGAAGCGTTTGTGGCACGTGGTTATTGTGGCTAAACAATTACTTTGCTGGACCGATGTGTTAAGATAAGATCCGTTTTAGAAAATAAGCCGCACTTTCTGTATTTTTTTTTTAATAGACTCATGATTTCCACAGCTACTAAGCCACTAAGTTCTTACCCTGTGCTTCTATCAAGTAGATTTTTAGCCTGCACCATAAATTATACAGCTTATGACAAGTTTACTATTGACCGCCGTTGTTATGTTAAAAAGTAGTTAATGAGCAAAATAAGTTAAACTTGTACAATATTTCTCTTTAATAACCTGGATAGGGACTTTGACAACTTACTCCATTAAAATTCCTAAATTATAAAATATATAGAACGTGTTACTTGGGGTAAGTGTTGTATAGGATTGACGGTGCTGTTATATTGCGCAGTAAACTTGAATTGTAACTATAGACAACTGTCAGTGGCTAATCAAAACTTTTCCTTGCCCATTATTTCTGACGTTAACTGTCATGTCAGTTAAACAATATTTTTTTATATCATTTTGGAGAATATTTATTTTTGATTTTTTATGTATATTTATTTTAAACTATTTTGCAAGTGCATATTGAATGAGCAAATCAATATTTGATGATGTACCATACGCAACATACATTGTTATAGCAGTCATATTTGTCACAATCATATTTTATTTCTACAGGCGTTACAAGCATGTGGAGGTAAGTAAATAACGGTTTACGATGATATTTATGAGTATGAGTATAAGCAGTCAATTTTATACACATTGTTTGTTTCTCAAACGATCAAACCGTTATTTTTCAGTCTTTTTTCAAATGTCATCGCATAGAGCCCATTAACACTTTCGCAACCAAGAACCCGCCTAGCGGGCGCCTACGCCGTAGTCGCTTTCCGCTACGTACGAGGAAAACCACAGGATCGCCTACGAGCGTAGCGCGTAGCGATTCTTGGTAGCGTAAGTGTTAAGTTAGGTGACATTCATTAACCGACTTTAAAAACGGAGCAGGTACTTAATTCGTCGGAATCTTCTATTTTTTATGTACCTCAATTTGGTACTATTTTTTTTACTTTGAAAGGGTATCAGAACATGATCTGATATTGGGTTCCTAGAGAAATCGAGGGAACTCTTCAAATTTAATAGGCACTTTACATGTGATTCCACGGACATCAGAACATAATCTGATGTTGGGTTCCTAGAGAAATAGAGGGAAATCTTCAAATTTTGTAGGCGCACTTAAAGCGATTTTCGTAGCTACGGATTTGAATTCGGTTAAAACTCTGCATTGTGGTTGATTATTATAAAATGGAAAGTTTACATGTCAATAAAAATACAATTAGTCAAATAACCCGCCCCGTGTCATTCTGAGCGCAAATGTGCCCATCAGACTCGCCGCATTGCCGCGTTGAATTGCGATCGACAACCTTTGCACCAGGGATGACTCGGAACGGGAGTCATGCCCTCACAGTCGCAAACGGCGCCCCACTTCCGCCAAGAATGTTCTGGCCTCTGAGCACCAGCAACCCATCGTCTCCACCGCAAGAGGGATCCCACGGGATAAAACTTGGATTTATAAGTTTCAGGTTAAGGTTTCAGAAAAGAAATACACGTAAGATAGATTATAACGTAATATTATGGGACCACCGGGCTGATCTGATGATGGAGACAGAAGGTAGCTTCTAAACATTCATCAATAACGTCCCAGAAATTCCGCCGCGTTTTGGCTCACTGCAACACTATCAACGAGTAATTGATGACTGCAAAATAGTGCAATCGGCGATAAAAGCATGGATCTAAAATGAAATTAACAACGAAACTAGAATGAAAAATGAAAAAAAATGAAAAAATGTTTATTTAGGTTAAGAAACAAGTTTTAACAACAAGCAAGGTTGGAGTCTTTGAAACTTATTCTGTTTGTTTCAGGATTAATTTTAATCAAGAGTCCGAGATCCCAGATTGCTGTAAGATAATGGAACAATTTAGGTAATATTTGGTGAAATAAACTTGCAGAATAATTATCAAATATTGATTTTGTTTCTTCAAATGTGTCTCCAGTACCTAGGCAATATTTTCGAATGAAGTTTGAATCATGCGGTCCAAACGTTGGGATAGTCCTTATCATCATCATTATATCAGCCAAAAGTAATCCAACTCTCGACATAGTTCTCCCACAAAGAGTGCCATATTGATCGGTCCTCCGCTCCGCAGGCAAAACGATTGCTTGGTTACGGCTGATCCAACTTTAGTTTAGAGATACACCTACATACCTGTATAAAATAATACGGTAACAGAATTTGATATCAAGTCTAAGGTCTATCAAAGGTTCTTCAGTTTAGGCATATCACATGTACTATGAATGTCAATAAAATATCACCAGCTCTGAAAATTAAACCTCTGCCACAAGAAAAACTGATGCAAGAATCTCCAAGACGTATATTTCTTCCAAACAGTAAAACTAATCGGTTGTGAATTGAGACTTGAAGAGGAGACCAGCCAGACAGACGCCGAACTTACGAAAGAATGTTTGGCCTAGCTTAAACGGGGAACTTCGTTCTCTTCGCTCGCTTTTTCAATTATGTACTAGAGATTATGCGAGCTTTAAAACTCGTGAGCCATTATTTTTTAAAGTTTCTTTGAAAAATTGCGTGCCTCAAAATGATCGACAAAAGAATCTATACATAACTAGCTTTTGGCAGCGGCTTCGCCCGCGTAGTAAGAGTAATTTTCCAATAATTGTTGAACTGCTACGCTGCCTACTAACCTACTGCTACTAACTTCCCCTATGAATAACCCTTCGTCATAAGTCATAAGCCATTATCGTAAATTAATTTTTATTTACTATTAAGTATTTTTATGCCCGTGTGGTGTCGGGGTAGAATTTCACCACCCCCTTTCTTCCCGTGAGTGTCGTAAAAGTCGATTAAGAGAGCAGGGTTGAAGTGTGTTATGGGTGATGGACTAACAACCTAAGCAAAATCACATTTTGTCGATCTTTTATACCCACATTTATGCTAAAAGTGGCGCTTGAACGTAAAGTTCATGTGCTCTGCCTACCCCTTTTGGGAATAAAGACGTGAATGTATGTACGTATTTTTGTTATTAAATTTACAATCATGATTAATGAAAATCTGTCCTCTGGAATAAAAGCTACTTTATGTTCTTTATGTTGTTGAAATACCAAAATATCTCCATGAATGTCAAGTCAATTTTGTGGCCTGGACATTGCTATAGGCTTGTTTCCTAAGATTTTTTTCCATGCTTTTCGAACCAGTATTTATCATAAATACCCAAAAATTTGTTTAAATTTAACGGCGGCCAAAATGCTTAAATTAACAAAAGTAAGCAGATCTTCGTACAGCACCTTGAATGTACTTAGTACGGATGCAGGCACTTTCCCAATGTCTCCTATTACCCTCCCGTCCCGCCGCGCCGCCCGCACTCGCCTAGGTACCGATTGCTGACGATCGAGATGGCACCAAATACAAACTTTAAAACCTATAACCCTATATAACGCGGGTCTCGTTCCATACCTCAAAAGCAAAAATAGAACCCTTATTTATAGGATCACGTTGGCTGTCTGTCAGTCCGTCTGTTACAACCGATTTGCTACGTGAAAAACTGGACCGATTGAATTGATTTTTGGCACAAATATTTGGAATGTAAAATCGTTGTTGTTTTCCTAATCAGCGACCCGATAAACCATAGAAACAATAGATGCCGATGTTGATTTTCAGATTTTGTCACCACATGTCTCCTTTTCGGGGTTGAATTTTCAAAAAACCGGAAACACTTGTTTACTCATTTATAGTTAGGAATTATCCTGTGAATTTTCGAAAAAAATTGTCTAACTAATCTTTTTCTCCATACAAACTTTGGACCTCCTTTTTAACCCCTTTAGGTGTAATTATTTCCAAAACGCTGAAAGCACTTTATTTGTAAATGAATAAGTAATTTGTTCACAAAGTTTTAAGTACGTAGGGTAGCTAAAAATAAAAGTTTCCCTTATACAAACTTTGTATAAGGGAAACTTTTTTGTTACTTTTGCGCTGAAATTACTTTTTTGTATCCTAATAAGTAATCTTCCTACAAAGTTTCAAGTCTGCAGTTCAATAAATAATGTTTCCCCCCTACAAACATTGCATCCCTATTTAACCCCCTCAGGAGAAGAATTTTATAAAACGCTGAAAGTACTTTTTTGTATCTTAATAATAATATTCCTACAAAGTTTCAAGACTCTAGTACAAAAAATTATGTTTCTCCCATACAAACTTTGCACCCCTACTTAACCCCCTTAGGGATAGAATTTCCAAAAATCCCGTCTTATCCCTTGCTTACGTCATAAAATGAAGTTATGGTGTAAATTTCTTTTATTTTTAATTCATACCTTGCACCCCTATTTAACCCCGTTAGGGGTAGAATTTTATAAAACGCCGAAAGTACTTTTTTGGTATTTATAAGTAATCTTCCTACAAAGTTTTAAGTCTCTAGTTCAATAAATAATGTTCCCCCATACAAACTTTGGACCCCCATTTCACCCCCTTAGGGATAGTATTTCCAAAAACCCTGTTCTATCTCCTGCCTACGTGATAAAAAGAAGTTCAGTTTCAATTCTCTAGTTCAATAAATAGTGTTTACCCCATACAAATATTGCACCCCTATTTGACCCCCTTAGGGGTGGAATTTTCTAAAATGCTGAAAGACCTTTTTTGTATCTTAATAAGTAATCTTCCTACAAAGTTCCAAGTCTCTAGTACAAAAAATAATGCTTCCCCCATACAAACTTTGCACCCCTATTTAACACCTTTAGGGATAGAATTTCCAAAAATCCCGTCTTATCCTTTGCCTACGTCTTAAAAGGAAGGTCTGGTGTAAATTTCAAGTTTGTAGTCCCAGTAGTTTTGAATACAAACTTTGCACCCCTATTTAACCCCCTTAGGGGTGGAATTTTGTAAAACGCTGAAAGTGCTTTTTTTGTATCTTAATAAGTAATCTTCCTACAAATTTTTAAGTCTCTAGTTAAAAAATAATGCTTCCCCCATACAAACTTTGGACCCTTAGGGGGTGAGTTTTGAAAAATCCTTTCTTAGTGCTACCCTACATCTTATAAGGAACCTACGTGCCAAATTTGAAATATCTAGACCCAGCGGTTTGGGCTGTGCGTTGATATGTCAGTCAGTCAGTCAGTCAGTCAGTCAGTCAGCTTCTTCTTTTATATATTTAGAAGATATTGAACCTGATCAGAAAAAATCACGAGAATCGGTAAACAAATGCGGCATGTAAGGGAAAATAGCCAGACAGCCGGACAGTCAGATAGCGGGACAGTGGGACATCCGGACAAACGAAAGCATTTAGGCCCAAGCTGAAACGAAGGACGTTCTTTGTTCATGTCGCTCGCTCGTTCAAAAAAATACCATACCACAGTGTTATAAAATTACTATGCTACAGTAGAAAACCTATTTATGCGATATATCCTCGAATATATCCTATGAGTGATACGGCAGTTGTGGCGTTTGTCCAATCGACCGGGCACTATCGAATTACGCTATATACCGCGCGCACTTCGAACAGAACTCCTATTTAGGTACCATCGCCAACACTGTTAACTGACCATCCGTGCACCTTATGTGCATTGGAATAAGGGTCATGGATGGGCAGTTAACTGTGTGGGCGTTTGTGCGTGCCTTAACTAGATCACGTTGGGAAGTAATCCTGTATAAATGTCCTTTCCGGAGACCATCCCGCCGTGATTGACACCGACTCCGCTGATACCAACCAATAGACGAGCTAAAGGAATTAAGCGGGGAATTAAAAAGGAGTTTGGACTATGCCTAGTTCAATTGATTGTAACCAAATTGTAACTAGATTGCTATGAAACCAATTTTGGTTTGGAGGACTATTTATTGGACTGATTTTCCATCGAATTTAATGTGTCGTGGGTGGTATCTGTCTCTGAGTGTATTTTTCTTACGTAATTTTACCTGAAGCAAATGCGATAAAATCTGTTAGGGCGATAGTTTGAAATCTTGGAAAGGAAAAAGGATACTATCTATTCCGGAAAACCTCTTGAAGGGAGATAATAACAATTTGCATTATAGAGTGATAGACGAGGTTTATAAAAACAAATCATAACAAATTGCATACATAATATATTATATCCCACTGCTGGGTACAGTCTCTCAAGAATAAGAGGGAACGGACGGTAGTCCCAACGCTCCTCCTAAATTGCCTAAATTGTATTGTTTCAAAGCTACTTATACTTCGCTTGGCAACCACAGTTGCCGCATTTAGTTTAACTGTGGTTGCCACTAGCAAGTTTACTGAAAACAACAATATTTTCAATGTTCCCTCCTGATTCTGTAAATCATCAAAACCAATCCTTTCACACATCGCAAATCCCGGTAACAAGGTCATACGTCCCGATACACGTCTAAATTTGCGTGCCCCGTCCGCAATAAATCATAAAAATTCATAAACGATCATAAATCTTTATACACTACCGGGACAGAATAAATAATGGAAAAATCAAAGGGCAAACACGGTTTTTAAGACCGCTGCTTGGGTATACAGCGCCTTATTTGTAATTTTATTTTGCGAGTTGTTTATTTATGGGGAAAGGAGTTGTAATGTATGTTGCACATTATATTGCTTGGTGTATTGATATACGGCCAAATTGAGTTGGCTCTGACTTTCGTAGAGGAAAGATCTTGAAAATTACATTTGCTTTTTGGGAATAAAGGCGTGAATATATGTTAGGGCAAGTTGCACTAACTTACGATGACAGGCCGATCAAAGTGGAGCCGGCAGCTGTCATATATAGACTTGACAAACTCTTCATACATTCCGATTTTAACGAATACCGCATACGATTACAGAAGGTATGGTGTAACCCACCCTTAGGGCCGGCTTATTGTTTCAAATCGTATTTTACGTTGGTTAAAGTCGGTTTTAAGGTGATGATAGACTTGAAAATGTAGAAAGCATTCTAGCCAATGTTACATAACAGGTAAAAGCTCACAAAATAAACAGGAGCGTTTTTTTTACTTCTAGTTAAATTATAGTATATTTGTTTGTAGATTTTTGAAGTTCTACTGAGCAGTTTTGTTGTTGTTCCGTCCCTCTCCCCCGCACACACCTGCCGTTTTCTAGAATGATCGTGAAAATGTTCGAAGCGATTTTTGGCTCTATGCTTGTTTCTGTTCGTTATTCAGTTCGACAAAAGAAAGTGTGAATGTTCAACTCTATCAGCACATTTATGGGAAGCATGACAGTTCTCTATGAGATGACAGCGGCCAGCGCCATATTTAACGTTTACCGGTAAGTAAATGGCGGTCTATGCAACCCACCCTTAGAGACCGCTGATGGCAAAGTACCGTTCATTAAGAGGAAACAAAAAGGTGGAGATAACTGAGAAATAGGTATTTGTAAAATGTATTGCTGTCGCGCCAACCTCAAGCCTCTCCCCGCAGAGTGCGATAGAGACAACTGCAGCTTGGACCGAAAATACCTATTAAAATAACATAAAATCAACGTTTCGTAGTCCCCTGATTTCTTCTCCAAAACGTTACCTATTTTTTTTTAAACCAAAGAGGCTTTGGCCGTGTTCCTTTTTCTTCCTTTTTTTTAAATAATCTAGTAAAAATTGTTTTCTGGATTTTTGAACGCAGCGGAAAATGGCATTTTTTTAGGCTTTTGAAGGTTAATATCTCTTTTAAGAACAAATTTATGAAAAAAATAAAAACAGGAACATGTCAATAGTAGCCATAGATTTATGGAAAAAAAACATTATTGCTCTACTGCCATTATTCAGGGTTGTACAATCACAAATTGGATAAAGTACCCCAGGTCGGGGTGTATAGTAATGCAAAGTAAGTAAAGGTAATTACCCTTGGATCGGGTTTAAGTGGTAACTTCCCTAGGATGGGAGTTCAGTAGTAATTACCCTTAGATCGGGTTTAAGTAGTAACTTCCCTAGGATGGGATTTCAATAATAATTACCCTTGGATCGGGTTTAGTAGTAATTTCCCTAGGATGGGAGGTTTGTTATCCAGCGTGCGACTGCACAGACTGTGTAAGACTAAGGGGTGGGTTTATGCAAGGGAGCCTACCAACCTACGTCCCTAAGTCCCTAACCTATCCTTGACTTACACCTTTACACACACGTACACATGGAGACAGGGATATCTGTTACCACAAGACCTAAGGCAACAGAATTGGATACCTACGGGGAGGAGTTGGGTTTAGCAGAGGGTGATTTTCTCACAGTAGATCAAACAGGCTCATTTGATCAATTGAGGGCTTGAAGGTGTCTTCGCCACTGTGAGAGGATATTACACTCCCGGAGTGGAGAATAAAACACCAACGGAGGATTGGTAACTAACTAGATTTATTACTCTCTATTCTTTATATGTATATAATGTTTGCCTACAGCACACTATTACATATTTTTCTTAGTATACTGTAGGTGTAAAGTGCAAAATGTAGAAAATTGTGCAGTTATCTTATATTCGGTCTTTAGACTTGTTATTTACAAATGTGTGGAATCTTAATATTAGCTTATACTAGGTTGATGTCGCAACCGCAGGCGCCTTAGAAGGGGGAC
Source organism: Epinotia demarniana (assembly GCA_945867215.1). Taxonomy (NCBI): domain Eukaryota; kingdom Metazoa; phylum Arthropoda; class Insecta; order Lepidoptera; family Tortricidae; genus Epinotia; species Epinotia demarniana. The sequence continues at coordinate 36,712,168 of OX244261.1, read as the reverse complement.
CGGTGGCCGACTGCTTTGGCTCACACCCACTTGATAGTCTGTGGACAAAAATAAATTATGAGTAATATAAAAAAATTTCTACTCCTGTACTTTTATCTGTCATTTACATAGTCCCGAACACTAATATAAAGACATACAAAATAAGTCTGCAGAAAAGTCTATACTCTATTCCCCATAACAGTACGGCACAACCGTGCTGTTTTGTCGCCAAAACGATACGCTTAGCAGCCATACGCTTCTAAACCTGGGTAGTGCTACATTGTGCCACGGCCTACTAGACACGATCGAGTAGGCCGCGACGCGACTAATCTAGAGGGCTATGCCGAAACATAAAATACATTAGGTACTACCAACTTAACAAACCACTGAATGTATTTACTTCAAATAAATTATTGTACTAAAGGCATTGCTGCCAACTTAAGAAAAACCTTGGTCTTAATATGACAGTACTGGCAAGTTGAATTAAGATCAAAACAGACCATAAACAAGAGGTGTCAATGTGTCATGTTTCCAATTTCCCACCAAAGTTCCAGTTCAAAATTAAAAGACGAAATATGTCAAATACGAGTATGATAACTATTTGTTATTAATAACTTCTTAAGATTTGATTCGTGTTTGTGAAGTGAAGAAAAATGTGTACGTTCCTTTTAAAATGGACGAAGAAGAAAATAACTGCACCGCTGATGAAATTCCGTGAGTAGTAATAGAACTAACGGAAAACTTACTGCCTGAAAAGTCAAATTATGCTATTTATTTAAAATAGTCGTAGAAAAAATATTGTATGCAACGGTGTATAACTTGGTCTTAAAACGCTCGTGGCGTCTTTAATTGCGATGCTCGCCAAGGCTCGCATCGCAACTCACGACACTCGCGTTTTAAGACCCTACATATCCCTTCAGCTGTGGCGAAAAAACATGGCCGCTTACCCACGTCTGTGGCACCCTCTGAGGGCCGCTCCACTAACAAGGTTTGTGGAGTGAAGTGATTTGGTAAAATTAAATTTTCTTTAGTTTTTTACATAATCACAGCCAGGATTGTGGATGAAACTCAATATTTATTAAATTATCTAACTGCAACGATATATCATCGTTACATTAAAGTCGTATTAAGGCTATCTACCTGACCTCGTCACCACCTCACCGAAGTTTACGACGTATTTTGGTTATTTTAAATATAATCAATTAGTTTTTTGGGGTGTTAAATGGGCTTAATTTGAAGATATTTGTGTTATACTTATTCGAAAAACATAAAATGGCAGGCTCGTGAGTATTTTTTTTACACTAGACCATTTGAAATATTCTACCAAAATAATGCCTACACTCAAAAGTTGCTCGTGTAGGCTTCGATTTACATGCTTATATCTGAAGTGTTTTATACTGTATGTAATCAAATTCATGTCTGAACAATAAATATGGGTCATCAACTAGGTGTAACCGTAGCTTTTTTTATTGTAAGTGCAGCAGGTTTTATCTGAGAGTAAAATGAAAAAAGTATGTCTACTTTCATACAAAATAACCTCTTCCAAACGAGTGCAATTATCACAGCAACTATATGTTTTGAACCAAACAAATTAGGCTTTTTAAAATTCCCATTAAGTAAACTTTTAGTTTAAACTATAATATAACCATCAGTTAAACAAAAATCACATCAAAACATGATTTGAAAACGGTATAAATCAAGGTCATGATTAGTATAGAGTGCGGATCGCAGTGACGTCACGAGGTATCATGTGGGCATCCCTCGGAGGGAAATTCCCGGTCAGTTAGGTCCCCCTCTGAGGGGTTTGTTGTGATCGTTACCAACTTCAATCGATTTATTTACTTTCGGGCCATTGATAATCCATTTAAGTTCATTTTAAACAAATGTATGATAACTAACGGTAATTTTAATAGCTAATAGTAATATTAAATTATAAGAAAAGCGCTAAAAAACGTGTTGCCAAATTTTGACCATGAGTAGGTATGTCATGTTAGTGACGGTTTTATTACAGTTAACCCGTTGAAATAACACTTGTTTCTATGTAATTCTAAAGATTACTTACATGTCTACAAAAACTGTCCTTCTGGCACTACAATTCAGCACTAAACCCACTAATTTTCACTCGCAAACACCGACCGTGTCAAACGTGCCACTGACTATTTTAGACTAACGACTAAATGGATTTTTTCCTCAATTGGCCATTGAAGTTTTCGCTTGTTAGCTGTCTCACTGAATTGGCTATACGTTTCAATGGATTAAAGCGAGATCGATACACGAATGCCGGTTTTATTTCTAAGAAAGTAAGCAAAGCCATTGCGCCCCTCCGAGGGGCGCTCCACCGACCTGCAGGAAAAAATATGAAGCCCACAGAGGAATGAACACAGCTGAAGGGTTATACAACAGTTGCATAAAATACTAGAATGTAATTGTTGACGAAGGGGGTCGAAGTTGCACCACGTCCGTAGGAATTACCCATCGCTACCCTACACGTGACCCCTGGGTGGTGCTAAAAGTGCAACAACCTGGCAACCGTACTGTCTTTTCCAAGATCTCACGGTTCTAAATACTGATTTGCCATACGATAAATAAATTGTTGACGAAACTAGACTGTTAGCGAATGAGACTTTATTTGTTGCCAAATCGTGTTGTCTAATTCTGTTTGTTGAGCAATCTCATTATTAACTAAATGTTTAAATAAGTCTCTGGAACTGTCAAGTACTTCCTCATCTCTGGCCTTATTCTGAACTAGTCTTGTGCTAACATTTTTATTCATTGAGAAGTTGGCCTGTTTTGTATAGGTCGCTAGTACTCGTACTGTATTCATTCGTCAGGTAGCTATCATGTTGTTTCTTGTTTTTATTATACAGTTTTCTGAAATGTGAATGACTCCAGTTGCTTGTATCGTTATCTCTTCTCTTTCACCGTCGCAGATGATTGAGGTTTTGATCTGTTTAGCTGTAATGATAAGCCAAATGTTTGGCATGTATAACTGTTCCCAAATTGTTGATGTTACATTCAGGAATCGTGAATTACACCAGAGAAAACAAGGGACTGCGTTTCTATGGAAAAGCGGCCGTTGTGTTTCCTCTTAAATGCAAATTTAATAATTACATTAAAATATTCCACAATTTTACTTCCCAAAGTATATTGCGTCGAAACGGTTGGAACGGGACATTATTTATTCAAATACGCCATATTTTATTAAGTAACCTAACAAAAAAAAACGAGCGTTGTTTTTAAAATCAAGCATGAAAATTCTGTGAAAATTTAGATAAACATGCCAGAATAAAGCATTATAAAACCCTCTTGATATTGAAAAAATTAAAGCAAAACAAGTCATACCCGAAGGGCAGCCAAATTTAAAGACTTATGACGAGGATAAAGCGCTTCCCAAGACGGATGTGAGAATTTTCGAGGTGTAAATTAAAAGAGGAAATTCCTTGTTTTATAATTACCTGCGGGATAATTGTACGGCGCGGCTCGCTCGAGCGACGAGGCACATTTATTTACGATAAGGCTGGAGCTGTGAGATGAGCGGAGGCGATTACAGGGTCTCAATCTCAATACTCTCTCAATTCCGAATGAGGAGATGCTCTCCAGCAGCCTAAAAAAACATAGGTACATTTTTTTCAAGTAAGTACTAATTTGGTGTAATTTGGGTATTTTTTTATTCAAGTAAAACAAAACACAGTCAAACAAAGCGTTAAATGGGAGCGTGATGGGAATCGTACATTAAGGTAGCCTTAAAAAGTGGATTCATACTTATCTGACGTTACGTTATGCTCTGTGATACGCTCTGGAGCTCGCTCTCTCAGGAGACGTCACGTCAGACGTCAGAGTGCGTCAGATGAGTGTGAATCTAACCGTACTTAATATTAAACCGAAACCGTCATGCAGATAAGTATGATTTCGCCTATACAATACAGTTCAAGGACCTTACTCTATATCATCATCATCATCATATCAGGTGAAAGACGTCCACTGCTGAATATAGGTATTGTAGTGCCAAAGTAGTGCCCTAAATAGTGCCAAAGTGATTTATCCTGTGTCACCCGCTCCCAGTGGACTCCCGCGACCTTTAGCAGGTCATCAGTAGGTACCTTGTCAGGGGTCTACCTAAGGGGTCTACCCACGCTGCGCCTTCCGGTACGTGGTCGACACTTGTGAACCGTTCCGACCCAACGACCATCGGTTCTAAGTGCAACGCTTCATAACTGAAGACAATAGGCCTCTGGGTAGTTGAAATTGCCTTTATTAAGGGGCTCCCGTCAAAAATCAACGAAATTTAGTAGTTTTCATTTCCACACTCGTCCTCGGTTTATAGAAGCTAGCTTTCCAGGTGTAGATATGGGAAAGTTTGATTTCTGTTTAACATTTTTGATATTGAATAGCTTGAAAAATGTTAATACATGATTAGTTATAGACTCTTAAAGAAAGGTCTGTAAAAATACTAAACCCGACACCTCATTCTCATTAAAACGTTTATACACCTGAAACTCATACCTACTCATACATACTGAACTTAGGTATAATTTTGATGTGCGTTTTATATTTTTTTGTGTTTTTAATTCATAAAAATGGACAAAACCTAAAAACCGCAACGTGATAATGTAGCGGGTGCCTACGCGGGCGACGGGCGGGGGCTCGTCAGTGTCGTTTCGACTCTGACACACGTAGGACGTGTGCCAAATTTTCGCTGCGCTCAGCTGGCTTTATTGGTGATTGTCAACAATGTCAACTTGATGTTTATTTGGGATGTTGACACTTCATGAAAGGTAAGTTTCTTTCCACGTTTTGCTCTGTTTTGAAATTGACCTAACCAGAATGTAATACGATATTTCACACTTACTTGTCACATACGAAATGGCGTGTATCAATGTTGGGCGAATGTTGCTTCATGTCCACGAGTGGTCTAGTGTTCGAACCGCACCGATGATTTTCTTTTTGTGTTTTATTTTTACTATTTTGCAAACAGCAATCGTTTTTTTTTCATGTTTTTCGAATAGATCAAAAGTTTCTCAAATCTTTCTAGGAGGAGAAAAAAACGAGATGCCCTGCAGGCTTTGAATATGAACAGCGAAGTCTCGGCACAAACGATTTATTCATCTAAAGCCGCAGACGGAAGGATTATTATCCTTTAGTAAGTAACTATTTACCATTATTTAATGTAATATTAATAATAAATAAATTAATTTGCAAAATGTGTAATTTGACACAGTATCAAACAATCACGTCTATTCAACGTTTTATACTTATGAAGAACGCAACGAAGATATTTCGATGTCGTTGAACCCTTTGTACGAAAAAGAAAATACCAACGTAGCTCCCGACGCCTACCACGCCGACACTGGCAATCGTAATATTCGTAATGCTGGGTAAGATCTAAAAACCTATGCCTACGCGGGACATCTCACTCGTCCTTCCGTCCGTATGTCAATTACCAAAATACAGATGCCGTCAAACTTCTTGAACATGCGGGACGAAGTGGGGGGGCAGCTCGCAGGTACAATTCGCCTTTGCGCAGGCAAGGTCAAATGTTCAAGAAGTTTGACGGCATCTGTACCTATACATGGGCCATTGTACAAAAAGGACGTTAAAAAAAATGATTTACATAATCGGGTTTTTTCTACTCAGAATAGGGCACTTTTGAATGTTGTAAGAGAAAAAAAGTGTCCCGAGATATTTTATTCCATTCCGTTACCGTTTCCATAATAAGCTTGTACGGTGGTAACCGAACGGAAAACCGAAAATTATGTGTAAAATTTTGGACAGTTTTCTTCTACTATTAGGTTCGAATGTGCTCTCGTTTCCGAGTAGAAAAAACCCGATTATGTATATCAACATTATCAACACTTTAAAAAAACTATAGTTTACAACTTTCCGTAAAATGGCCCACTTGAGCATTTGGTGAAGGATAATCAACGGTCACTGCAACGGGCAATCTGTAGCTGTATTAATTTTAGGTACCTACCCATCTGTATCTATTTTTATAAACGAAAGTCGCCGCCCGCGGTTTTCATTAAGGTTAAATTCAGACAAGCGTAAGTTTTTGTATTTCGAGGCGCGTAATTTCGGTTATATCTAGTACTGTGAACTGAGGATTCTGTGATTTGGTGAGTCGAATTTCATAAGCTCCGTTCGTAACTAAAGTGTCATGTCGATAGTAAATATACATACATACATAATGATCACGCCTGTCTCGCATTAGATAAAGAACGAGATAAGTTACGTCATTACTGATCTTTTGAACTTTTTAGCATTTTCGAGGAAGAAAGTCGCCCATTAAAGGATCACCACGACATGTCTTATTATAACGATGACGCGGAGGATATTGGGGTTTGTTAGTTTAAGTGTATTTTATTTAAAAGGTGACTGACTGCGCGGACGTTCAACGGTGCTCTCCTGTTGAGAAGTGCTGTTAGATTGAGATTTAAAAAAATGTACTTAAACCATAAACAATTAAAAAAAGACTAAATAAAAAAACTGTTTGAGACAAGCGCAGTCGGTCGGGCTAAATGAAATCGAGGATGTTGCCGATGCTTTCGTTTGACATATAAGGATGCAGAAGAGATGTATGCGAATTTTGGCAAAATTTTGATTTCAAGAAGATTATTTAGTGAATTTCAGCAATAATTTCAGAAAAATAATTACTTAATTCATGATTTGTTTGTGTTTTTCAGTTGGAAATTTCAGCAGAACCAATTACTACCCCCAAAAAAAACAATTAATGGAAGAAGGATCGTGGACATCAATTACTTAAAAAAAAGTGAAGTATTTATTGGAAATTGCAAGCCATGGACCTATGGGCTGTACTTCTAAAGAGCTTGAACTACATGGTGAAAAGCAAAATGGTTTACTGTCAACTCTTACCTTTCGGTGCAAAATGTGCAATAGCAAGTTTTATGTAAATAGTGATTGCTGTGATGAAAACGTTGTAAACCTTCATTGCTGTGCTGTAGCTGGCACGGTAGCAATTGGTTGCGGTCAAGCGCAATTAGAGACAAAATTTATATTTGCTGCGTAGTTCAATGAACACGAACCTCTAACGGTAGAGTTCATATTGAAAGATGACGTTTTTCTGCAAAACAAGATGAAAGCAAAATTAACCACATTCTACATGACCCGAGCTTAAAGAGCTTATTAGAGATCCGCCACCGATCCAAGAAGCTATAAAAAGGAAGGAAGAAAAAAGAACGCTCAACAAGCCAGACCGATAATCAACAGGGTCTAGCTAACTAGCGACCCGCCTAATATGGCACTATACATCAAGCATTAAACTGAAACTAAATCGGTTTAGTAGTTCTTACGTTTATCGCTCACAGACAGACAGACGTCGGTGGCGACTTTTGTTTATAGTAATAGAGAAAAGACGGTAGGGAAGAAGATTTATTGATGATTTATAGATTAAGCGGGATTGGACTGTAATAAATCTCGGTTATACCTACTTGTTACCACCGAGTTCTTACCACTGGTCACAGCAGTGACTTTTTCCCACTTTTGTTACCCCCCACGTGGTAACAAATGGGGAAAAAAGTAGTTTCCCGGATGGTATCAGATGAAAGAAAAATTATGGAAGGAAGTTACAACTTGCTTGGTTGGTGGTAACAAAGAGGAAAACCCTTGTAATCTTATATCTATAGTTTAGGTCGGTTGACATAGATAAGTGCTTCAGAAAAGAAACGCTCTATTTATACAGTGAATTAAAGTGTAGTATTATATTACGCACCCAAGCTTGTTTTTATGCTAAACCTTATACAGGACATCCCAAAAATACCATACGACGTACCGTTAGGGCGTTCATTAACTTCATTAGTTTCTGATTACAAGAAAAATAAGTTCCATGATTTATTTACAATTAACTTATTCTGTTACTTAACTACTAAGATTATTACATAGTTTCCGCTTTATGGCAAAAAAAAACCGATATCTACGAGGGTCGCATTTGCCCCAACTGACATGATACTATGGCAGACTTTCCGACTGGCAGTAGTAGTCACTAGTAGACCATATTATTTTCAATCCACGCGTTACGTGCAACAGGCCCGGGTTCGATTCCCATAAAGAGGGTCTTTTTTTCATGACTTACTCAAGGGGCAACCTAAATTATGTCTTCATATAAATATCTTTTTAAAATCCGGTTTCAACTTATTGTTCATTAATTTTTATTAGTCTATGCGTAAAGTGTACGTGAAATTAAATAAATAAAGGCGCCATCTAGTGAGAAACTAGTCCATACATCACGTTACGTGGTATCTCGGTGATATGCATGTCAGACCGTCCGTGGCGCTGTCATCGTTGGCTATCGTAATTATGATAGCTTGTGCGGGGGGCAGGGTAGCCGGAGGCTCAAGGTCATTCAGAACGGGGAGCCCCTTAAACTTACCGCTACTTGTCCAATATGGCCGCAGCCTTAAGCAAAGCGAGGTCTCCGCTCAAAGTTACATGTTGGAATATTTATTTTATACGATCACATTAATATAAACATGATACCCGCTGACATTGTTACGAAGTTCTTCTTTGTACCAATTTCAGTTGAGAGAGTCTGGAGTCTGTTTAATGAGGTTTAATGAGTTTAAGGCGTTTAAAAAGCTCCAAGTAAGCAGTGTATGTGGATCTAATTAAGCTTGGGGATTAATTACAGACTAGAGGGCCTGTTCAACTTGACATGCTGTTCTCATTTAAGATACTTCACTAAATAAATTCGTATTTACATCCGCGTTTTATAATTGCATCCACGTCTGTGACTGTGTGCACAAAAATATGGAAATGGCCCCTCCACGAGTCCACATACTTAGTAGGGGTGGAGACACTAAATAGAATAATCGAAAATGTTGTATTTTCTCGAAAAAGGATTAAAAATATAGTAAAATGGAGAAAAAAACCGGCCAAGTGCAAGTCAGACTCGCGCACGGAGGGTTCCGTACCATTATTTATAAAAATGGCAAAAAAAACGTTTGTTGTTATGGGAGCCCCCTTAAATATTTATTTTATTTTATTTTTAGTATTTGTTGTTATAGCGGCAACAGGGGGTTTTGCCTTTTCTCCAAATCTGTTATGTCCGAATTTCACTTGCCAACCAACATTTCGCCGATGATTCACTTTGACAACTAACTAGAGGCAAATTTTTTTAAGACAATTTTTCATTTGGCAGAATTATTGTAAAGTCGAATATTATAATGACTAACAATTCTTGGCATACCTATCATTTGGCAAATCTTTCAGCTGGACAAACAACTATAATCCGAATAACGTTTCGCCAGTGCAACAGTTCCCTTTTTTACATTAGCTAACATTTTACTTCAAAGAACAAGACAGCATAACATAGTCAAACTTTTATTCAACGCGTATATAATTTACAAGGATGGAAGGGGGGGTGGAGGGACGAACTCACCCACAAGGGTGCTTGAGGGCGAATTACCCCACAGAAAAAAATACAACAAGTAATGTATGTATGTATGTATGTAAGCACTTTATTGTACACAATAACAGGTTAAGGAATATACATGTCACACAATAGATCAAAGTACAAAGGCGAACTTATCCCTATAAGGGATCTCTTCCAGCTAACCTTTGAGCAATTGAGAGGAAGGTAGGTAGAACGAGAACAGTGAGTAATCGTAACAGTGGTATTATTTGTAGGTTAGTTTAGGGTTAGCTTATGTCCCTTAGACCGGAAATAGGCACCCTACGTAGCGGGGTGACGTCGACACGCTATCGGGAGGTTAGGTTTAGGTTAGGTTAAAATAATTGGCGGGTGTTTTATTTAAACACATACATACACACATTCCACCAAGCAACAGTCCAAAAGTAATTATGAAAACTCTTATCTCCAATGATGCGATTCATTCAGGTACTTATCTTCATTGCCATTGTCATAATAACAAGTAACTGCTTACTAACTTTAGAAATATCTTAAATGGTTACTAAATAAAACATTGGGTTATACTTACTACGAAATGTATATTTTTCAAACTGAACCATTCTGCTACTCGAACGAAAGGTGGCATTTTGAAAAGCGACTTTATAAAAAAAGTCCAAGCATGCAGTTGGTAACCTTAAGGTTGGGAAATAAAACTAAACCTATTGATAAGTTGACACATGCCATATGATTATTCGGCGAAATTAAATTATGCGAAAAGTTGGTTGCGAAGTGATAATCGGCAAAATACTATTTTCGGCGACAAATTAGAGAACCCGTGAACAGATATACATCATCTGTTAAAATTTCAACTGTCTGGCTATCGCGGTATCCTGGTGACAGACAGACGGACGGACAGACGGACGGACAGCGAAGTCTTAGTAATAGGGTCCCGTTTTTACCCTTTGGGTACGGATCCCTAAAAAGCTTAAATAATCACAAAGTTATACGTGGCCAAAGTTTTAAGAGCGGGTATGTTCTGTCCCTTTTCCTCAAACCGCAACTTTATATGAAACGTTTGTCATTTACGATGACGCTTGCAGTTTGTGACGTCACTAACTGCGAGCGTTTTCTCTCTAACAAGCAATATTAAAAACGGGTGTAGCTTCGTAATTCTTTGGGATATCTGAATGGGATTTTCTTCACTAGACATATTTTTTTGCCTTCTTTCTTTTAGAGAACATAATACATATTGAGTCTACACCCGTATTGGCATGTGTTATGTGCCCGCGTGCACTCGTAGCGTTAACCAACGGTTGTCTACCCCACGAAAATTGAATCTCGAAGTTCGTATATCCCTGTCTCCTTCGTTCGAGTACCTTAAATCATAAGTGCGATAGAGTCGGAGATATCCGAACTTCGTAATTCGATTTTCGTGGTTATAGCTATGAAAAGTCACGTTATTGACCCCGAAACTAAAATGGCGTTAAAAGAAGTATTTTATGACTTATATTAACACAGAGGTGATTTGTCGCAATATGATTAAGTTAATGACATTTAAACAAGCAATGCTATCTGTGCCATGTAGTAGCTTAAAACAACGAAAATCCATCTGTGTGACCATCGCCCTTTAACCTGCTGTTCACAGTATAAAAATATAGGTACCCAGGATTTTTAATAATCACCCAGGTGATTATTAAAAATCACCTAACATACTGAATTTGTGTCAAAATTCTGATGTTAGTAGGTAATATGATGCTGCCAATCACGGCGTTTTACGTCATTATTATTTTACGTTTCCATATAGTCACAATGAGATTTTAAGCAAAATATGCAAAACAGCGATTTGTTCTGGATAAAATATATGCTTGCTATTTTAGGGACTCGATTCCCTGACGCGTTACTCGTGTATTTAGACAAGATTAGAACGATTTCCTGCGTTCTAGCCTGCGCCACGGCGTAGACAAGTGTGCGAGTGCACAAGTGCTATAATAGCGTGTTTCGAATGGAGCCCGAGCTGACCCAGAAATAAGCTTCATCAATATTCTCCCAAAATGAACTGTTTTTGTATTTAATAATCTATTTTCGAAAGGTTTAGCTGGAAAATTGCTACTCTAACTTGCTCTTGTTTTATGGCACATTTAAGCGTACTTTCATTAGCTTTCTGACATAAAAAATATATGTATTGCCAGAGTTATAATTTTAGGAGGATTAAAATATCCTCGAGAGCAATGAATACGGGTAGTAGTAGTACATCATTATTTAAGAGCTAGTCTAAGCTAGCCGCGTTCACATTTATCTGTCGTGTTGTGTTGTGATGCTCACTGTCGTGATGGCTGCTGTACACATCTATCTGACGTGTTATGATTATGACGTATTTCCATACTTCACGTGTGGCTATGACGCGTCACAACATAACACTGGCGCGTGCACACTAGTCTGATGCGCTGTGTCGTGTCGCTGCACCGCACCCCGCACCTCACCCGTTCTGACGCGGACCGGGATCGCTTGTGATGCGGCACAACCTACGCCGTCATAACACACGGCATCAGATAAATCTGAACGCAACCTTATTAAATGTATGAAACCGAAGAAGAAAAAAGATGCCCAATTTTTACGCTCTAATTCTTCATACGAATTAGTATGGAGCGGCCGGCTCACTACAAGTGCGACCGCTCGCGGCGGCCGCGTTCAGTCGGCCGCGAGCCTCCGGAGCGAGACCACGTCGCTTGGCGCCGCATTGACAGATTGCGATCGAACCGTGTACTTACACAAAATGAGTACACAGTGCGGCTGCCCTACGCAGAAATCAAGTATCTCGAAATTTCCAAAAAAATGTTTTTTTACATCATTCGATTCACTTTTTCAAAAGACATCTTTCAATCTTTTTTTTTTTTTTAAATAATGTATATTTTTCAAAATACAGAACTTTAAAAAATTCAAGTATCTTTTTCTAACGGGGTATTCTACGCTAAAGTCAAGTATGTATCCAAATTCTACCTTGAAATCAAGTATCTTGCGATAGATACTTGCAATTCATATAGACTGCCAAGTTACCTGACTTCTGCATAGAAATATTTATAAAGATTGCGAAGTTACTTGATTTCAGCGTAGAAATTATCATTTTGTTACGGTGTCCAAAACCTTGTAGTTATATTTATTTGGGTTTCGGGTAGAAATTTTAACTGACTCAGTAACTATTAAATATCTAACTAAAGGACATACACACATGACAGCTGACGGAGTACACGGGAACATTGAAAAAAATATAAGAAAACAAAAATACATTTACGATTTTGAAGATTTTAAAACGTGCGTTGCTACTAGTCGCAAAAATACAATTGTTATAGAAGTGACGGAAGGGGATATATACGAATAGAATAAAAAGAGAAGGAATGTAATAAAGAATAATCAAAATGACAACTTAAGGAATTTCTTATTAAAAGATGTTGTTGAAGTTAGCTTCAGAAACGGAAAAAGAGAAATATTTTATAAAAAGAATTTTAATGAGGAATATCAAGCAGTGGACTTCTTACAGAAAAAATACACAGTGCACGAATTACCAAAAAAAGTCAATGTTACAGGTGGCAGAGGTGTCAAAACAACAAAAAAGAAAGAGATTTTGGAAAAGTTAGTGCCCTTAATGCCAAACAATCGGCAACTATTTTGGATGCAATTACAAGAAAATTCACAATCACTAGACTTAATTGAGGAAGGTGAAGTAGTTAGTACAGATGTTTGAATAAGGTTATGTATACTTTTATTTTTATTTATGGGAAAACTTTTTTTTTGTCTTTAGGTCTTTTCGTATTTTCTATAAAAAAAATGGGTAATCTTATGATGTCATTAAAACCAACCGGATGTAAACAGTTAAAGCATGAAGAAAATATTATAACTTCTTATATACAGAATACGAAAAACCTTTCCCCGACCTAATATATTAATTTCTAGGTGTTCTGTACCACGTGTACGTAATATAATTATATTTAACGTTGATTAGTTGATTAATGTAATTAAACAAAATTATAACTTGTAATTTTTTATTTCTATGCCTTCGAGTACTTATTAATATTGTGCATTCCACGGGTGTCGCATTCGAAGTTCTTTTTTTAATTGTTTAAGTAGTTTCTTGCAATTTAAATAATTGAATGTAAGTTTAATGAGTATATTTAAATTTGTTACAGAAAAAAACCCTTAAACCTATCAATCTTAAGGCGACTTGCATTCAAGCAGAACAGGAGATACTTTTCCGTGGAATTCTCCAATATTACTTGTACGAGTAGAAACATAATTTACACAAGCACGACATATTACTTTATAGGCATCTATCTACAATGTAGTATACATCATGCTTGTGTATCGTGTACCTAGTTATCAAGAACAAGGCTTGTTCGTAGGCGTAGCCTACAAAAGCAAAACAAAAACATCTAAAGATACTTGCTTTTTTGTAGAAAATCTTTAAAATCATCTTATCTCATTCTAGGCAGAAACCTGTTTTTGCATTTTAAAATGGTTGTGTACATAATTTTGTAAAAAAAATATAGTACACTATTGCTGGTATCTTGCATAACAAAACATGACTACTTTAAATGCTGTTACTTAGTTAGTAAGCATGTAATCAGGAAAAGTTAAAAAAAATGGTTTTTTCGCTCTACTGTAAAATTTGTCAAAACACAGATACTTGATTTCAGCTTAGGGCAGCCGAGTGGTTCAAATGAAAATTATTCTTATGTTCATTGATTAACATATTTAAATCATGTAGAACTTAACAACATGCTTCCTCGGTTTGATCATAAAAAAGGATTGGGTAAGTAGTAATTAGCACCTATAGGGTATAATTAGATGTAATTGACATCTAATTATACTCTATAGGTCGCCTCTCAACAGATTCTCGTGAAATTTTGTGATATTTAACTAAAGTGCAAAAATGATTTCGTATGTCCGGCTGTCCGGCTGTCACCTCTATAGGTCGCATCTCTCAACAGATTCTCGTGAAATTTTGTTAGTCAGTTCGATATTTAACTATAGGGCCAAAATGGTATACTGCCTTTTCGACGAAATATGTTTCTTTAAATTTTACTTCGCAACCAAATTTTCGCAGAATTTTAATTTGGTAAATCAATCGTTGGTATAACTTTACTTCGCACTATGCTTATTTGGCAACATTTTTATAATGCAATACTACAACAAACTTTTATGTGGCAAATAATTATGAAGTAAATGATTTGCTTAGGCAAAAAACCAACCGTCAAATGTCATTTGGGAAAATATAAACTTTGCTTTGGAATTATGATAATTACTATTATTAGTAACGTATAGTTGGCATAATATTTTTTGTTGGATTCTGAGGCAGGTCAGTGTAGGTACAACGACGAGCGAAGCGAGGAGGAGTGTTAGGAAGAACCGCGAACCTACAGGGTGTGAGCCGAGCGAGCGTAGCGAGCGTGCAGCGGCAGCGGCCGGCGATGTTCCGGAAACGAACAATTTTTTCCTCATACTTACATTATAATCATATAATCTGACAGCTGTCACATGGAGGTGGAGTGGGAAACACGTTGACAAGCAACTCACTTTGGAATGAGACGCGAGCTGTAGTGCGGTTGTGCTCCCAACCTTCCGCCGACTTCATCACGTTCCGTGTTACAGAATTAGTAATCTGTTTTCATCCGAGTGGTTTATGATTATTTCGCGCTATTTGTAATTCTTATCAATCTGATTAAACCTAAAGAGTGTAGATCGACTTCTATTTCGTGAAATATCATGGTTAACGAGAGTGGGGAAAATAATGAATCTCCTCACGTACCGTGTTACAGAATTAGGAATCTGTTTTCATCCGAGTGGTTTATGATTATTTCGCGCTATTTGTAATTCTTATCAATCTGATTAAACCTAAAGAGTGTAGATCGACTTTAATTTCGTGAAATATCATGGTTAACGAGAGCCCAAAAATCGCCCTCGCCTAATATTCAGAGCAATGACGCGTAATTCAATGTCGGAGAGGCAACCGTCCCTCCCAAGCAAAAATTGTCCATGGCAATTGATTGCAAAACCTTTTATTGCGCGTATTCTTGGCGTATTCCCATCTTGTCGAATTTCGCGTTTGTACTCGTATTCAAGCGGTTGCCTGCCAATTTTTAATTTTTTTTTCTTCGCTCGTTTACTCGGCTCCGGTCACACTAGGAGGGATGGCATAAAAATTCCACTATATAGACAGCGTACACACTTTCAGGCTACCGCGTTTCAATCGGTTGCCACGCAACATTTTTTTTTTACAACCCTTCTCCTATTTCCGAATCAGTCACAGTTGGCTCAATTCGGGTTGCACAGGGTGGTTCCACAACACTTCGGGAGCTCAAATACCGTTAGCCATCTGGTTGCCTCTCCAACATTGAATTACGCGTCATTGCTTTAACTATAAGCCGTTCGGTCGAACAAAACAACTGTCCACATAGATAGGCTGCGCGCTTGGTTCGGGCGAACGTTGGTAGGTATTAAGATGAAATACCTATATTTGACATAACAATTTTTATATTTGGTAACAAAATCCAAAGTTACAATTTTGTTGGCGAGTCAAAGTCCGACGCCCCACCGTGTATACGTGCATGTGTGCGTGTGCGGTGCGCGAGCCTCTATCGTTGTGTGAGTAGCGCTAAAAACCTAAACTTCGCGCGGCGCTGCTCCGAAACGCCCCCTTAATGTGGTATTATTTATTTATTTATTTATTGACAAATACATATACGTGACATTACAGTAATAACCAATGCGTCACGAAACCAAAACAACAAATAATACTATTTAGGCGACGAAACGGCGTGGCCCCGTTGCATCGTCTCAGGTGTAGGATTCGGCAGATTGCCCGGGAACCGTCGAAACACTACACCCTTCGGCCAGAAGTCAGCACATGCGACGGTCTCCTGCGGCATTGCCATTATGCGGAGTTGGGGGCGGGATGTCAAAACGATGCCAGGCAGACGTTTAGTTCGAATATGTTTTAGTGCCACGTTTTTGGGTAGAAATTTGTAAGGATCTCGCATTCTATAGTGTTTTAGTTCTTTGCTAGACCTACATAAAACAAGCGCGCGAAACGTATAAAACACATAACGATCCGATTTCACTTCTTTATCGAGATATCAAAGAGATTGCTTGGCATCGGAGTAGATGGAGGGCCTACTTTGAGCTACACCGACAAGAGCTTTGCTCTTAAAAAAGAGAAGAAGAAGAACCATCCTTCACATATTTACTGCCAAGCCGATCCCGTGGTTTTCCTCGTTTGTATCGGAAAGCGCCTACGGTCGTAGGCGCCCGCTAGGCGGGTTCCTGCCAGTGAAAGTGTTATGGTGCATATCCGGAGTTGTGCGAGGAGAGACGCGGTGTGCGAGGATAAAATCCGTGAATAGAATCGCATAGCCCATTGATAGTATTTTCCTCAATAAATCTAGTGAGTACTTACAGTACAGTACCCTTACTCTAAAGCAGGGTTTCTTGAAGTGGGGTCCATGACGTGATTGCTATGGGTGGGCCGCTATGTTCACTCTTAAAGTATTTATTAATAATTTACTTAAAAAACAAAGTTTTAACCGACTTCAATTGTACTCCGCCAAGCCACGAGAACATTTCCACATTTGTTTTCCAATTTACCACATGAACTGATTTCCGAGAGCAAATGCGTTGATTATCAGAGAAAAAAACCCAATCGCTGTATCTGGCCCGATAATATTTGAGGACTTCCGTCGATTCAACATTACTTGCTATTTAAACGGAATCTTATCAGAATCTGTGGCGTACTTTTAAGTACTTAGATTATAATTGAGGAATTCCATAAGTCATCTGTGGTCTTCATCATCAATTCCACTTCATCAAATTTATGATTTCCGGGCGTAAATACACGAGTTACAATAGAAAATACCAAAAACACTACACGCGTGCGTAATATAATTGAGTAACCCTCAATTCCTCATGGATCCCATCAGCCAACTGAATTTAGAAAAAAATGGGACCCACCTGGAAGCATATACTTACAACAAAAAAAAAATTACGAATCGGCTCATCAATGACGGAGTTCTGAAGTAACAAACCTTGAAAAAAAAACCAACGGAATTGAGAACCTCCTTTGTTTTGAAGTCGGTTATATATATAAAATATGAAGTAATCGCATACACAGTTATTTTGCTTCCTCTCTATTGCCGAATGGTATAACAAGTATAGACACATAACATGACATGTACATGTGGGTAGGTATAGAAGTGCGTTTGGTTGCGAGGGTGAACCGAAAGCGAACACATCGTGATTCTTTAAAGGTGTTTTTTTTAACTTTTCCTTGAACAGGGTGCCGTGGTATTTATGAAATTCTATAAGTGGTTAATGCCATTAATGCCAACCGAAAGTTCAAAATCCACTGCTCTAAACCAAGTTTTATTTAAACATGTTTTTTGCAAAACCAATTTGAACACTCCACGGGAAATCGGAAAGTTTGCTGGGATTGAATGAGAAGATAAAATTCTATTTCTATGCAGTAAACTAAGAACACGTTTCCTCTCGTTCCTACTGGGAATACTGGGGAAGGGGTTTATTTCCACAATCCAGACATTCCAACGGAACTGGAACACGGACTGTACAACCGGAGTTTTTGAAGTAAAAGAACAGTGCTTCTATTTTCTTGATACTACTCATCATCATTTATCTTAGTTTTGACGGGTGATGTACATTCCGATAGTTCTAAGAACAGAGGGATATTGAGTTGGATAACTTTCCCAATGAGTGTTAAAACAACTCAACTGTTATTATCTCATACAAAACATTACACTTACAGGGGTAATTGCGTAGGTAACTTTTCAAATCAGCGTTAAGAAATTCGAATTTTAAATTTCCCATACAAAAAAAATCATTTAAGGGGATACTTAAACGTTATTTTTTGAATGAGCATGAGCACAACTCAACTGTTACTTTCCCGTACAAAAAAAAACAATTAGATCCAGATAGGTACACGGTTGCGTCCCGCACGATGGCCAATCATGACCCATCATAAAGGACGCAACTATGCGTTAGACGGTGACAGACACACTTCCATCGCATTCCGACGCATAACTGCGTCCCTGTCCTGCGCCATGATGGTCCAGTGTACGAGCCTTAAGGGCGACTGTGGTAGCGAATAGCAATACATAGCCGGTAGCAATTAGGCTACGATAGGCTCAAGCAATTTTGTGGAATGTTTGGACTATTTTCTGGTATCCTGCTGTTTCGGCAAAATATTTTTCGCCAAATTTCACTTCCCACAAAACTTATGGCAGTAGTTTCATTTCCCAAACGAACAAATAGCACATTTTTGTTTCGCATTTTGTTCATTTGGTTAAAATATCATTTGGCATAATTTTGCTTTGTCAAGTGTTATTAAGACAAAAGTTTATAAAGCAAACACTTTGTTCGGGCTAATATTGTTTTCCAAACAAAACATTTGTTCAAATTTTCATTTCGCACATTAGGTACCAGAGTGGAAAAAATGGCTTGTCATAAGCGAACTCTGTTTTTGGTCGGTTAGGTTAGGGTTCACTTGTGTCCCTCAGACCAGAAATAGACACCCCGCGCAGCGGGGTGGGCTCGATTCGCTGAAGACTCTCGATGAAAAGGGCGAAACCGACGGCTTGCTTGCATGCATGCTGCTTATTTGGATTATAATATATTGTTACCTAAGTACCTATAGTACAAAAGAACATAAACTTACCTGTAAATTATTTACTTGTTTTTTACAAACTACCCGCTTAGCAAAATTATGTAATCTCACTCAAATAGATTTCGTATGCACTACACAATTAGGATCTGAATCATATGCCATGCAATAATTTGGAAAAAGAATGTTATGCTAAATAATACGTTTGACCAAATGAAACTTGACCATGTAAAACTTTGCCAAACAATAATTTGCGAAGTAATATTTTGCCATAGGAGATATTGCCAAGTAATATAATGCGAAACAATAATTTGACTAGTGTTTTTTTGCCAAATGATCATTTGGGAAACATTTTTTGGGAAGTGACACTTTGGGAAATGATTTTTGCCCATACAATAGAGAACCCTATTTTCTATATAGCTGTAGAGTGTACTTAATGTAATCAATTAGCTACCTTTTTAATTGGACTTGAGTGGATCATGTCTTTGGAAAACAGTTTTAATGAGAGAGTGAAACTAACGTTGCTATTTGTTCTTACTTTACTTTGCTTGTTTGTGCTATCTTTATTTGCTAGGATATCCGCTCATGTTCTGTACACATTTTAACCGGCTATATAACTCAAAAACATTAGACTTACTCAATGTAATATTACCTGTCTTTGCTGCTCGCAAATTTTTGGAAAATTGGGTTGAAAATAAATAATTGGTTAGCAAATAGCATCATAGATTTTCTTGTCGCAGTAGTAGAGTTATATTGCAGTAAATAGGTAAGCATGGAACGGTCTCCCCGTTAAAATCCGTCAGTCTCCGACCAGATTCGCGTTTAAAAGATCTTTACGCAAGTTGTTTGCTAGCAGAGCCGTAAATTCTTAGTGTTTCTGTTCTCTTTTTTCGTCTGTATGTATATATATATATATATATATATATATATATATATATATATATATTATAGGTATTTATAGGTATTTGTATATATTTTATTTATTATGTATTTGTATCCACTGTGTGTTTATATCTGTAGTTGCACCGCCCACAATTTGTCTGCTTTGCCCAAAGGTTGACTGGTAGAGAATGCTTACGGCATTAAGTCCGCCTTTTGTACGATAAGTTGTTCTTTTGTGCAATAAAGATTAAATAAATAAATAATTAAACAATACGAACGGTTTAGTTCAGTGGGTCCAGCTTGCTAAGCTGTCGGTCCGGGGTTCGAATCCGGAGTAAGCCTCATAACACCTATTACCACACCTATATTGTCCTGGTTTTTATCCCACTATTATTTTTAACCAGAATCCGCCGTTCTTGTGTAAAAGGGGCAGAGCACTGGAATATCAAGTGCTACAAAGTTGAATGAAACAGTTAAGCTTCAGTGTTCTGTGTTATGCGGCGTAAGTGATAAGCGAGGGGCGGTATGAGCGGGCCGTCAGCTGACTTTACCCTAGGAAAATTACGTTTTTTTTCAGACATTAATTTATAACAGCGTTTTTTCGTTTGTTTAATCTTCAAATGTTATTCTACGATGCCTTATCCAAGAACCACCAAAATCTCCATCGGGAAGTAAATATATAAAAATAAATAACACATCCATTATGTTTTTTAGTGTGATTTATTTATTATTCTTGAAGAGCTTCTGTAAATTAACCAAAACAAAAATTAAAATATCTATTTTTTTTTCACGAATTGTTTAAATATCGATTTTTTGATGCCTAATATTTTGGTGGATTTTGAGTCTACGTAATCACTAAAATGATAATATATCAGTTACACACAAAAATGCTGCTGTTATGAATTATTTCCATATTTCCATTTTTTTCCATACTAATGAAAATAAAGTGCTTGGGCTTCTATGGCAATGCTCGACTATGCGCAACCAAGTGTTATATTCTCTTTGTTAGCAACGCCTTGGTTAAACAGCGGGTTACAAGTATACAGTGGTTACACGCGGTGACTTTGCAGCGATACAAACGCGCGACACTAGCCATAAATGTCCCATATTAAAATATAATAATAATTATTAAATCTTTATTTCTGACTTTTTACATCCATAGTGTGTTTACTTAGTAGTAGAGTTAGTAGTTTTACGGGTGCATTGAAAATTATCGCGTGCATTGAAACGCCGTTCTGACTAGATTAAGAAACAATAAGGTCTGTTTTTCAGATATATGATTCTTGACTATATCATTGTTTATCTGATTTGATCGATACATGATTGCTTAAGAAGAACTCGGCCTACTCAAACGATACATTAGTGTACAACACAATCAAGTTAATAGTTATAGTATATTTTATCTCATCTTAAATCTCACATAATGAAATATTAATAAAACTTCACTGAGTTAGATATTTATCGGAATTTGTCCAAAAAAGCCATTCCGGAAGAGTGTTGCATCTCTTTTTCTCGTGCGCGGAAGGCATAAGCGTGTCAAGGGGCGTGGTTGACTCGAATCAAGGCGTCCCCTTTAGAATATGGTTAGTAACTGGACATTAAAATTACTAAAGAAGACTATACAACAATCCATACTCACATTATAAATGGGAAAGTGTGTGTCCTATGTTTGATTATTTGTCCGTCTTTCACGGCAAAATGGACCGACCAATTGACGTGATTTTTTAAGTGGAGATAGTTGAAGTGATGGAGAGTGACATAGGATAGTTTTTATCCCCGAGACCATGCCCTAAGAGGGTGAAATTGGGGACTTTTTTTTTTAAATTTAAAACGGCCATATAAATAAAAGGCATAGGTCCTATACAGCCAAAACGAAAGATCAGTAGCTGTGGCTTATCGCGACTTTTTAGTTGGCTCAAATAACTTATAGCGTTTTCGAAAGAAAAATACACTTCCAACTTATTATTTAAAAAAATAAAAGGCCGCAATGAAAAAAATATTCTGTTTTAACATACAGTGGCTAATTGTTTTTACGGAAAATATAGAAAATTGAAGTGTATATGATTCCAGATTTAAAAGAAGCTGCAAGCTCAGTTATTGATTATTTGTAATGTGCAAGTTGCAAAGCCAAAAGTCAAATATCGAAAGTCGTACGACAATTTCTTGAAGCGGCGAGAAGAAATTCATGCGTTATCATTTTCAGAAAGCACATTTTTGTTTTCTTGCACAACTTTTGAGAAAAGCACTAAATTTGTCTCAGCTGGAAGGGCAATGGCTGGCTTCGTATTAAATTAAACAATTAAAAATTTATACTCAGCCATCAATTGCCTACTTCCCTTGCTTCGACAATAATGTACTATTATTTTTGTGATATACATACATTATCCAGTATTACCTACCTACGAGTATTATTGTTTTCTCGCTAACTTAAAGGTTGCTGGGTAGAGAATGCCTTATAGTATTAAGGCCGCTCTTTATATCTTAAATTGAAACTGTACAATAAATATTATTTGTGAACTGATTCCAAATACAGCCATTTCCCGGTTATATTTCTGTAAAATGGCACCTAAATGCAAAGTGCGCCGGGCCAGATAATAAAATGTATTATACCTAGTCTTACCTCTAATACCTTGCACCACTCCTCGGAGAACCATAAAATCTTATTAGGCAAAATTTTTAAGGCAATTGTCGAAGTATTACCTCCGTTAGAGTCGTTGGCTTGAGTGTAATGTTCATGTCGTGTAGAACGTTCTGGAAAATGCTCAGTGATGTTACAGAAATTACTATTTGTCGTTCACTTTGTTCTTTAAGAAATATAAGGAAAATTCCTTGTCATTTCTGTGTAGGACCAGGATCTACTAGGTATTTTGTTTACTTACACAAATGGCGCCAATTGAGTTCAGTCGCAAAAGTAATAGTACTACGCACATAAAGTTCTCTGTTAAGAAATCTCCTGATTAGATAATGCCGAACGATCTTAAACGTGGCCATCCCTTTCTATCGCATGCACCGCACGCGTAGCAGCGCTAACGTACCAGCCGGTGGCATTTACTTGTAGCGGTGTGACGTAATCACGAAGTGAGCCGCCCTGGTTCAGTTAATAATAAAATAGTTATTTTGATAATTCTTTCAACAGTGGGGTGGGTATAATGACACTATCGTTTGCAAATAGCGACGTTGTCACGTAGATGTAAGAGCACGTGCTATGTATGCGGTGAATGAATGAATGAATGAATGAATTTTCTAAATGTCATCTCATCGGTTTTGTTTCATACAGATGTGCGTGAGTACGGGGTGGGCAACTGGAACACGTTTTATTTCTGAGGAAACTTTTTTGGAGGCAAAACTCATGATTCTTTTTATGCAAATATCAAGCGAAGGGCCGGTAAATTTACTAGGGAACGTTTTAAGCTTTAGAAACATGCTATACGACACGGTACACTGTGGCAATATTGAATATTGAAAGAAATGTTTTGAGGTAAACAAATGAAATAAACTCGTAATACGTATTGACTGACGCTTAAGGTCGCCAAAGACTTCTTCAAACTAATTCTATAGGACGAATGTAATAGTGTTTAAGATGACATATTAATAAACTTAACGGGGTAAACGCGCGAAATCCGAGTCGCTCTAAAAAAATACACTGTATATGAGAATGAAATGAAAATGAAAATGATTTATTCAAAAGCTCAAACACATTACAGATATTCAGGCTGGTGCCCCTTTTTAAGCAATCAAGATGCCTGAGGCAAGAGACACCGCTCTTCCTTAGAGTTTTAACATGATATAATAACAAACAGGTATTTTCAGGTATTTTGTGTGTGTGTGTGTGTGTGTGTGTGTGTGTGTGTGTGTGTGTGTGTGTGTGTGTGTGTGTGTGTGTGTGTGTGTGTGTGTGTGTGTGTGTGTGTGTGTGTGTGTGTGTGTGTGTGTGTGTGTGTGTGTGTGTGTGTGTGTGTGTGTGTGTGTGTGTGTGTGTGTGTGTGTGTGTGTGTGTGTGTGTGTGTGTGTGTGTGTGTGTGTGTGTGTGTGTGTGTGTGTGTGTGTGTGTGTGTGTGTGTGTGTGTGTGTGTGTGTGTGTGTGTGTGTGTGTGTGTGTGTGTGTGTGT
Organism: Epinotia demarniana; assembly: GCA_945867215.1. Classification (NCBI taxonomy): domain Eukaryota; kingdom Metazoa; phylum Arthropoda; class Insecta; order Lepidoptera; family Tortricidae; genus Epinotia; species Epinotia demarniana. Next base: position 36,688,176 of record OX244261.1, on the reverse strand, counting down.
GTGTGTGTGTGTGTGTGTGTGTGTGTGTGTGTGTGTGTGTGTGTGTGTGTGTGTGTGTGTGTGTGTGTGTGTGTGTGTGTGTGTGTGTGTGTGTGTGTGTGTGTGTGTGTGTGTGTGTGTGTGTGTGTGTGTGTGTGTGTGTGTGTGTGTGTGTGTGTGTGTGTGTGTGTGTGTGTGTGTGTGTGTGTGTGTGTGTGTGTGTGTGTGTGTGTGTGTGTGTGTGTGTGTGTGTGTGTGTGTGTGTGTGTGTGTGTGTGTGTGTGTGTGTGTGTGTGTGTGTGTGTGTGTGTGTGTGTGTGTGTGTGTGTGTGTGTGTGTGTGTGTGTGTGTGTGTGTGTGTGTGTGTGTGTGTGTGTGTGTGTGTGTGTGTGTGTGTGTGTGTGTGTGTGTGTGTGTGTGTGTGTGTGTGTGTGTGTGTGTGTGTGTGTGTGTGTGTGTGTGTGTGTGTGTGTGTGTGTGTGTGTGTGTGTGTGTGTGTGTGTGTGTGTGTGTGTGTGTGTGTGTGTGTGTGTGTGTGTGTGTGTGTGTGTGTGTGTGTGTGTGTGTGTGTGTGTGTGTGTGTGTGTGTGTGTGTGTGTGTGTGTGTGTGTGTGTGTGTGTGTGTGTGTGTGTGTGTGTGTGTGTGTGTGTGTGTGTGTGTGTGTGTGTGTGTGTGTGTGTGTGTGTGTGTGTGTGTGTGTGTGTGTGTGTGTGTGTGTGTGTGTGTGTGTGTGTGTGTGTGTGTGTGTGTGTGTGTGTGTGTGTGTGTGTGTGTGTGTGTGTGTGTGTGTGTGTGTGTGTGTGTGTGTGTGTGTGTGTGTGTGTGTGTGTGTGTGTGTGTGTGTGTGTGTGTGTGTGTGTGTGTGTGTGTGTTTGTGTGTTTGTGTGTGTGTGTGTGTGTGTGTGTGTGTGTGTGTGTGTGTGTGTGTGTGTGTGTGTGTGTGTGTGTGTGTGTGTGTGTGTGTGTGTGTGTGTGTGTGTGTGTGTGTGTGTGTGTGTGTGTGTGTGTGTGTGTGTGTGTGTGTGTGTGTGTGTGTGTGTGTGTGTGTGTGTGTGTGTGTGTGTGTGTGTGTGTGTGTGTGTGTGTGTGTGTGTGTGTGTGTGTGTGTGTGTGTGTGTGTGTGTGTGTGTGTGTGTGTGTGTGTGTGTGTGTGTGTGTGTGTGTGTGTGTGTGTGTGTGTGTGTGTGTGTGTGTGTGTGTGTGTGTGTGTGTGTGTGTGTGTGTGTGTGTTTGTGTGATTGTGTGTGTGTGTGTGTGTGTGTGTGTGTGTGTGTGTGTGTGTGTGTGTGTGTGTGTGTGTGTGTGTGTGTGTGTGTGTGTGTGTGTGTGTGTGTGTGTGTGTGTGTGTGTGTGTGTGTGTTCTGAGTTGGTGTAAAACTTAATTTACTAACATGTTTTCCAGTTCGGCGTAGTTTTTAGTCTTAATCCACTTTTGAAAACTGCCACGAAAAGCGGACGTGTTGTGTAGGTTAGGTACTGATCAGTCTTAACGCTCCTCGTTTTTCACGTGTGGAGTAATTTAATTTGCTGTACAAGTATGATGGTTGTTTGGTGTACTTTCGTTTTGCAGTCTTTATAGGTGGAGGGATATAAGTGTCTATAGTTTTGTTTATGAGGTTGTACAATTTTGCAAATTGAGCTAATATGCGAGCGTTCATGAAAAACGCTGTAGAAATGCTTCGAATTTTCCCACGTGGCAAGGTAGATATTTGTTGTACATTTATTCCCATCAATATTTGCGATGTCTTGACGTCATGTAAACAAATAGTAAAAACGTTGGGCGTTTATCAAATACTTTTTTCTCAACAAGGGCGGTAATTCGTAAAGCCCCAGAGCGCATATTTAACTCCTGCGATCTGGGGCATTCACGAATTAACCGCCCGCGCCCTAGTTACGTAATGTATAAATATCTAATGTAAATATATCTGTCGCAGGCATGTAATTTGCATATTGTATAATCCGCCGTTTTACATAACAGCTAACTGTTTCACAAAACAGCACTGTTTAGTAATACGGCGGATTGCCGATATATTGTAGAATGTATCGTAATGACAATCCTTCTAAATATTGAGCTGAATTCCGCCAAACACCAATATCCATAGCCATTTTTGACGTTTTAATTTTCAATATAACCTTTGAAATACTCGTTCTTTTGTCAATGGTTAATTTACTGTTCCACATTGAGATTTTTATTTATTTATATTATTTAATTTTAAACATTTACCTTAAAGTCACTATTTACACACATATTTATTACGTTTTCTTTGTTTGAATAATTGTTAATTGTACATTATAGTGACGAACTTTCTGTATTCGACGCCATTAATAATTATATTCAATATATAATTATATATTAAAAATGGGAACTGAAAATTTCCAAAGCGGCGGCGGCTAATGACCCGCTCTGTATTACATTACCGCTATTTGTATTGAAGAACGATTGAACACATTCCAGCGGATTTTCATTCAGCGGTATTCAATTCGCCTGATCGTCAACCCGCCGTATTATACTATTCCACTCCGACATATCGATCCAAATTATTTTACTGATCGTTCAATATTGAGCAGTATCTCGATACCGCTATTACATACATACACACACACACGCACACTGCTATTAATAGTAAAATTAATATTTTACATGGACCTGCATTTTATTCAAGCTCAACGCTAATTAAACAAACTTTACAAATTATACATTTGATTACAATATACACAAGCAGGGAATTTCGAATACAAACAGGAGGCCATTCTGCTAATGTAATTTATAAATAAAACATGTATTCAATTAAATATTCAAACAAGGAGCCCTTACCCTTACACCCTAAAGCAACATTCCTTTTTCTTTGTGTGTTTTAAAATATTCCCTTATTAAAACCATGTAGGTAAGTGTTGAGGCGATTACTTTAGGGTGGTATTAACGATGCATTACTTACTCACTTCGAATGGGCCAATATAAATCTGACCTCCGATTCATATTCTAATATGTATCCCTAAAATCCACAAGAGTACTTTAGAGCAATTAGAATTAAAATGATAACTTTCAATCACCATCATTCTCCTACACATAAAACTAAGTAAATTAAACCGACTTATTAAAAAAAAATATATTCATAAAATGTTTCTGCCAAAAATAATGTTTTTAAATTAATACCTCCAGAGATATGATGGTCGTTTGCGTAACGTTTCGTACTATCAACAACACAGCTAACTGACCATCAGTGCACCTATATTGTCATTTTTTGTAAGGACAATGTCAGTTAATGTGTCATACCCCACCCCTTAGGTCTCCGGGCGTTCTTTATATTATTCTCCTTATACAAGCGCCAAATAAATAACAAAGTAGGTACACTCAATAATCAAATATCAATAATTAGACATGTATAATATGGTAAGAATAGTTGTTACGAACAGGGGTCAAGATATATTATATTTAGTGACTAGTGGTGAGAGAAGAGTGGTAAATTGTTAAGGTAGCAGCTCCATTGGGCCCTGACCGATGGGTCAATATTTTATGCATGCGGGAAGGGGCTTCCTTCGCTAGTGGTTGGGAGACATCGACCATTTACTGCAACGAACAAGCTCACTATATACATATCTCCGCAAAGTAATTTTTCCAAAAGCATAGGTACCCACTTTTTCCGAATTTGATAACGTAACTTAATCATCTGCCAATTTTCGTTTAGCGGGAAAAAATGACGTTGGAATTTTGAAATTTCGGAATAATGATGGTTTCGGACAAATTCGAATGTTTCTGTATTCTTACTTAGATCTGCGACTCAAAACTTATATTTATTGTCAGGCAAGCTTTTTTCTGATTATACCTTTTGCGAATTGTCTTCAATTACTTATCAAGAAGATTTGAACTCCCAATGCTTTAGCTGCACCATGTCGCATTTTCTTGCCATCTGAGTTTTTATGGCAAGTTTTTGTCACGATCATCAGATATGATATGCTAATAAATATTTATTAACATATTATAACACGGATTCTTTTCATGTTTATGTTATCCCGTTTATCATGATCATCACCATCATATCAGCCGAAAGAAGTATACTGCTGGACATAGGCCTCCCCCAAAAAGTGTCATAGTAGCAGGGACCGCTGCTGTGCCACCCGCATCCAGCAGACTCCCGCGACCTTTACCAGGTCATTAGTCCACCATGTGGGGGGCCTACCCACGCTACGCCTTCCGGTACGTGGTCACCACTCGAGAACCTTTCCGCCCCAACGGCCATCAGTTCTAGGTGCTATGTGCCCCGCCCACTGCCACTTAAATTTAGCGATCCGGAGAGCTATATCGGTTACCTTGGTTCTGCTGCCGTAGCCTCATTTCTGATGCGATCACGCAGATAAACTCCCAACATGACCCTCTCCATGCCCTTTGGGTGACTTTGAGCCTTCTTATGAGGCCCATAGTAAGCGACCACGTTTCAGTGCCATATGTCATCACTGGCAACACACACTGGTCAAAGACTTTCGTCTTGAGACACTGCGGAATATTGGACGAAAAGATTTGCCGTAGCTTCCCGAACGCTGCCCAGCCGAGTCGGATTGGACGATTGACCTCTTTCTCGAAGTTGGACCTACCTAACTGGATCGTCTGTCCTAGGTATACATAATCGTCTACAACTTCGAGCGTAAAGTGTCACGTGGTTACCACTCGATAACCTTTCCGCCCCAACGGCTATCGGTTCTCCGAGCAGTGGGCGCCGCCCACTGCCACTAAGTTTAGCGATACGGAGGACTATATATGGGTTACCTTGGTTCTGCTGCAGATAGCCTCATTTCTGATGCGATGACGCAGAGAAAATCAAAGCATAGCCTTCTCCATTGCTCTTTGGGAGACCTTGAAGCCTTCTTATGAGGCCCATAGTAACGGTGCCGTACGTCATCACTGGCAACACAGTTAACACACCTTCCAAAGAAAAGTACCGGTTGGGTGTGTCAGATCCCCAGTTATTTTGATTGAAATACAGCTGAGTTATGAAAATGAAATATTTACATTTATCACAGTAATACCTAACTCATTATGAAGATAATATTATTTACTTGTAATTTTATAAATAATCCTCATTCAACATTTTATCAGTGTTTTATCATAAAGTATTGTGTTACTGGAATGCAATTTAATTCTCTGAAACCCTTTGTTTTTCTTTTTCTCCTCTATTATTACGTAGTTTGTTTAGAGCTTATACGTATTTTAATTTAATCATTCTTTACAAAATTGTATTCTGACCTGTTTTGATGTAAAAAATATTTTTGTCATACTTTGTTTTATTAATGCGTGAATATTATATAATCAAATTTTATTAATGAAATATGCAGACAAGGTGATGATTTAGGCGTAAATAAATGAAGTGGGTGTAAGAGCAGTATTTTTTGTATTTGACTGTTTGTTGCCTAAATAAATAAAAAAAATGAGCTATTAATGCGAGATTAAATTTACATTTCTTTTTTTTAACCTGTTTGTGCGGCCCACTACTGGGCAAAGGCCTCCCCTCTTTTCCTCTACTCGGCCCTATTGCTGGCATGCTCCCGCCAATCCAAGAAGAACGCGTCCATTTCCTTTTGGGAAACAAAAAAGTTCTTATAGATGGTATTAGATTTACCACAGACACAACATATTAATTAGCGCGCTCCCATATAAAGTTTCACTCCCATATAAAGTTTCACTTGCCTCATCACGCGATATATTTATTAATCTTATGGAGCTACCGCGTCTTTTGCTTAAGTTGTGAAATCCCCCCACCCCCCTTCCGCTCCCGCTGACCTATGTGCGTCAGAATTTAGTAGAGCATTTTTTTTTGCCGGGAAAGGAGGAATACCATACCATTACAAACATATTATTACCCCATTAAGAAATGATTTCCAGGATAAAAATTCTTTGTCCTTCCTAGGGTCCCATACTATCGCCGTGCCATTTCATCTATATCGGTTCAGCGGTGAGAGCGTGAAAATTGCATTCACTATACTTGTTTGGCTGAAAATCTTGAAAATTATTACTATACAAGTGGCGTCTAAGATAAAGCGCCAAATTTGCATATGGGCAAAACAATTTCGTGCTTCAAGAGATTGCTAACTATGAATAGTATTCTTAATTACAGTACGAATGTTATGTTATGAATAATCAAGAGACAAACCATAGCTAAGAGGAAACAGCTGACTCACAAATAGAAATAAAAACTATTTGTGCTTTTGTTTTCTTGTTTTTTTTTGCGATTATATTATTGCCTACCAACAAAGTGAAAACATTTGTCTGAAAAGACAGATGCATTCAAGGTAACAATACAATCTTTTCAACGAAATTGCGACGACTATTACACATTATTGCACACATCAAAACATAACACAATGCAGAACACAAAGCATGAAGAACAGCCGGCCTTATCGTCAATGAACAATCTCTTCCAAGCAAACCGTAGGGAAGCATAAAAAGGTAAAAAATGTGTGTCAACACGTGAACTGGTTGACGGCGCCATCTCTAGGATTTCTGACGTACTACGCGTAATCCTGGATGGCTTTGTCACATTATCATGTTCTCCGGTCGATTGAGGTCCAATTAGTGCCTAGTGGCCCCGACAGAGGGCGGCGTTGTAATTAATAGGACTTCAATCTAGGATATAACATAATAGATCTGTAAGCAAGCAAGTACGTTCACTTTCCCAATATCATCATCATCATCATCATCATATCAGCCGAAAGACGTCCACTGCTGGACATAGGCCTCCCCCAAAGAGTGCCAAAGTGACCGATCCCGCGCCACCCGCATCCAGCGGACTCCCGCAACCTTTACCAGGTCATCAGTCCACCTTGTCGGGGGCTTACCCACGCTGCGCCTTCCGGTACGTGGTCGCCACTCGAGAACCTTTCCGCCCCAACGGCCATCGGTTCTACGTGCTATGTGCCCCGCCCACTGCCACTTAAGTTTAGCGATCCGGAGGGCTATATCGGTTACCTTGGTTCTGCTGCGGATAGCCTCATTTCTGATGCGGTCACGCAGCGAAACTCCCAACATGGCCCTCTCCATTGCCCTTTGGGTGACTTTGAGCCTTCTTATGAGGCCCATAGTAAGCGACCACGATTCAGTGCCATATGTCATCACTGGCAACATACACTGGTCAAAGACTAAGACTGGAATATTGGACGAAAAGATTTGCCGTAGCTTCCCGAACGCTGCCCAGCCGAGTCGGATTCGACGATTAACCTCTTTCTCGAAGTTGGACCTACCTAACTGGATCGTCTGTCCTAGGTATACATAATCGTCTACAACTTCGAGCGTAAAGTGTCCGATTGTAATGGGAGTTGGTACTACATGGGCATTTGACATGATCTTCGTCTTATCCATGTTCATTCTTAGACCAACTCGCTCGGATGCTTTACTGAGGTCATCGAGCATCGTACTTAAGTCCTCCATGGTCTCAGCCAAGACTACTATACCTATCGTCAGCAAACCGAAGGTGAGTGATGTACTCGCCGTTGATGTTGATGCCTAGCCTTCTCCAGTCCAGAGTCTTGAAAACGTCCTCCAGTGCAGCGGTGAACAGTTTTGGAGAAATAACATCTCCTTGCCTGACTCCCCGCTGCAGCGGAATAGGTTTCGAGTTCTGGTCCTGGAGTCGGACTGACATAGTGGCGCTCTCATACAAAGGCTTCGGCACTTCGATATAGCGATAGTCAACTTGGCACCGCTGGAGAGACTGTAGTACAGCCCAGGTTTCTATCGAATCGAAGGCTTTTTCGTAGTCCACGAACGCTAAGCAGAGAGGCAGGTTATACTCCTTGGTCTTCTGTATAACCTGACGAAGCGTGTGGATGTGGTCTACGGTATTAAAGCCTCTTCGGAAACCGGCTTGTTCGGGAGGCTGGAAGTCATCTAGCCTGCGTACGAGACGGTTTGTAATGACCCTCGAAAACAGCTTATAGACATGGCTCAGAAGTGAGATGGGTCTGTAGTTCTTCAGCAGAGTGTTGTCACCCTTTTTGAAGAACAGCACCACCACACCTCTGTTCCATGCCTTTGGAGTTCTCCCTTCCAGTAAGACGGAATCGAACAGCTTCTGAAGGGCCGTAAGCTTCTAGCGTCTAGCTCTAGGGTCTTCCGCCTGACTAACTTCGGGTCTGCGCGTTGATGTGTATAGCTGTCCGTAAAATATGTACATCATATGAAGCACACGGTCGTCGCTTTTCGCACCCCAAGCTACCTCGACCTCCTGCCACGTCTTAACACGTTCACTACGGCAAAGAATTTCTAAAACTACCTGCGTACGACATGGGGTCGTTTAGATCCGACGCATAACTATATTCTAGTGCGTTATCCGGTCGAAAAGATCCGTTGGGTATGCTCTTGATTAATTGGGATTATCTACGTAGTTTTGACGATTCATGAATTTAAAACAACATATTCTTACATTGACGTCAATATTAAAATCGCAGGTAGATTCACTTTATGATTTCCTAGCAAAACAAAGAACAATCTGTCGGATCTTTTCAACCCGGTATCCGCACTGAGTGTTTACATTGTCGACATTTTTTTAGTGTTGGGGGTAAAAATTAAATATCGATATCGAAAATGATGTGTGGCGGTGTGTAAATAAAAGTTCACTCACGTTTTAGATGTTCCTTATAATTCCACACACCAATTCACATTAAATGTTTATAAAAGAACAGAAGGCAGAAAGCAAAGCACAGTACAATGTCATAACCGTTAACATGCGCGCGCTGCCGCGGTGCTAGAAAGCGATAGCATATAGGAAAGCAAGCGGGTGCGAAAGAGATAGCGAACACTCAGCAGTACGCGGGTGTCGTTCATGAGGTTCAGCTAGCGACTGCCGAAGCCGGCTGCGCCGGCGCAGGGGTAGGGGAGTGCGGTGGACGCCGCTCAGACAATAGGAGCAGGTTTCCGAGATGCGTGTCCATTGCACCCGTACGATATTTACTTTAACGTCCGTCACATAAGTACGGCGAGTTAATGTAAATATTATTATGTATATGTGCTTAAGATATATGTGTAATAAAATATGTGTATAAGGTATGTATGTTTATATATATATATATGTGTGTGAGTAGGTAGAATACCTATATCACTCCCCTCCAGAGACCGTCAAGGGCGATAAAAATCGGGAAATCGTACGCATCGCCCTGATCGCGTGATGTAGTCACGAACAGTACTAGGAGGTGGAGGGTCTACGTGGCTGTTTGGGACTGGGTCTACAAGTGTGTGGGCCGGTTTAAGCCGGTCTATAGACACTGTGACTTCTTTCCCATTGACCATAATCTTAAAAACTTTGTCATTTCTAGCCAGGACTTTATGTGGGCCGGAGTAAGCAGGCTGAAGTGAGCCACGCGACGCATCTTCACGGAGGAAGATAAACTCGCAGGTGGCTAGCTCTTTAAAAACAAAGGGTTTCTTACGGCCGTGGCGAGATGCTGGTACGGGCTTCAGGTTCTCGGCATAAGACCTCAACCGGGCTGAAAATTCAGACACGTCTGTTGTTCCAACTGCGGCAGGGTCGAAGAATTCTCCGGGTAACCTGAGGGGTTCGCCATATACCAGCTCGGCCGACGAAGCCTGCAAATCCTCCTTAAAAGCGCTGCGTACGCCGAGGAGTACCCATGGCAGAGATTCGGTCCAAGTCTCGTTGGCGTGGCACACAATGGCTGCCTTGAGCTGCCGATGAAAGCGCTCGACAAGGCCATTGCAAGCCGGATGGTACGCCGTCGTTCGCCTGTGCTCAAACCCAGCTATCCTTGATAGGTGGGAGAACAGGGCTGATTCGAATTGGCGACCTCTATCTGTCACTATGTCGCTGAGACAGCCAAAGCGCGAGATCCAGGTAGATAGCAACGCTTTGGCCACTGTCTCAGCTGTGATATCAGCCAAGGGGGCTACCTCGGGCCAACGAGTGAACCGGTCTACCGCTGTAAGGCAGTACCGGTATCCTTGGGACAATGGGAGGGGACCTATAAGGTCTATGTGCACTTGTTTGAACCGTGCCTTAGGTAGGCTGTACGTGCTGAGTGGGGCGGCTACGTGTCTGCTGACTTTTGCACGTTGGCATGGCACACATGCCTGTGCCCACTTACGGCAATCTCTGCGCACGCCTGGCCACACAAAGCGTTCAGCTACCATTTGGGCTGTTGCACCGGGTCCTGGGTGGCTCAAGGAATGGAGGCTGTGGAATACTTGCCTCCGGTAAGTAGTTGGCACGAAAGGTCTGGGGGCTGGGGTACTGACGTCACAGTACAAGGAGCTACGGCTCCCAGGTAAGTGCCGGTCCTCTAACTGCAGGGAAGATCCTCCGTCGATGAGTTGCTGCAACTCAGAGTCGAAGGCTTGGGCTTGAGCGATGAGGTCGAGACTTACAGGCGCTCCCAATTCCTCCACACGCGACAAAGTGTCGGCAACGACATTATCTTTGCCAGCGATATGCCGAATGTCGGTTGTGAATTGGGAGATAAAGTCCAGATTTCTATACTGACGTGGTGAGCAGTTGGACTTATTCTCCCGAAAAGCGTACGTAAGCGGCTTGTGGTCAGTATAGACTGTGAAGTGTCTCGCCTCCAGCATATGCCTGAAATATTTGATCGACTCGTAGATTGCAAGCAACTCTCGATCGTAGGGAGAATACTTCACCTGCGAGGGACTCAGCTTTCGGGAGAAGAAAGCCAGGGGCTCCCACACTCCATCCTTGAGCTGCTGGATTACCCCGCCCATCGCCGTATCAGACGCGTCGGTTGTCAGGGCGAGCGGAAGCGAGCAATCTGGATGGGTAAGCATTGTCGCTTGAGACAGAGACTCCTTGCAGGCTTCAAACGCTCTCAAGGTGTCGCCTTCAAGCTTGATTGGATGTGACCCTTTGACTGAGCCAGTCAATAAGGCGTTCAAAGGTGTCTGAGACGACGCAGCCTGGGGCAGGAACCGTCTGTAGAAATTGATCATCCCCAAAAAACGTCGGAGCTGACGTACGTTTTGGGGTTGAGGGAATTCTAGAATTGCCTGTACCTTAGAGTCCAATGGTCGTGTGCCCTTTTCGGAGATTGAGTAGCCTAAGAAGGTTACCTCCGAGGCACCAAAGACGCACTTGGACGCGTTCAGTAGCATGCCATAGTCCTGCAGTCGTTTGAAAATAGCACGAAGGTGTTCCTCATGCTGCTCTTCGTCTCTGGAAAACACTACAAAATCGTCTAGGTAACAGTACACGAAGTCGAGTCCCCTGGTCATCTCGTCCACGAACCTTTGAAAAGTTTGGCCCGCGTTCCTAAGTCCAAAACTCATAAAAGGAAACTCCCATAAACCGAATGGCGTCGTTATGGCGGTTTTCGGAATGTCCTCATCGCTGACAGGTATCTGATTGTAGGCTTTAACCAAATCCAGCGTGCTAAATACTTTGCAGCCTGAGATGCTATGGGCAAAGTCGTGGATGTGCCGGATCGGATACCTGTCAGGGATCGTGCGGGCGTTCAACGACCGGTAATCGCCACAAGGACGCCACCCGTTATCCTTTTTGGGGGCTAAGTGCAAGGGCGATGACCATGGGCTTTCCGAAGGTCGTGCCGTGCCGTTGGCCAGCATAGACTCGAATTCCTGTTTCGCGATCTTTAATTTATCAGGCGCCAGACGACGAGGAGCAGCAGAGACTGGGGGACCTGGTGTTGTGCGGATGTGGTGTACGGTGTTGTGTGTCGGTGTTGGACGCTGCGTACCAGCCGGCCGGATCAGATCTGGAAAATAATCTAAGAGCTTATGGAAACGCGTAATCCCGGTTTACCAACAGGGATTACGCGTTTCCGTCCTTGATGGACGAAATTCCGTTCTGCTGAGCACTCGACGCTATAGTAAACAAATTGGTAAGATCGTCTACGATTCGCTTGTTAGGACAATCAATAATAGGCTTGTAATAGTTTATAAAATCCACACCAATTATAGGTTTAGTAACGTCGGCTACGACAAAACGCCATTTAAAGTCTCTACGCAGTCCAAAGTCTAGACACAAATTCACCCAACCATACGTGGCAATAGAAGAACCATTTGCCGCACTTAGTTCGTAATTTGCCCGAGCGCGACGATCGCGTAGCATCGACCGGGGGTACACGCAAAGGTCACTGCCGGTGTCTACCAGGAACTGTATCTTGGAGTGCCGATCGGTGATGAATAGGCGACCAGTGGGGCCGGGGCAATCGCCTGTCGCCATTAGCGAGTGCCCCGAGGGCTTCCGATCGCCGATCTCCTCATGTATAAGCAATTGCTTAATCTTTTTCTCGTTAGAAGCTGACAGTCTTTTGATGAGTTCGACCTTGAGCTTTTCATATTTACGCTCGGCTGGTGGGCTGAGGATGACATCTTTTACTTCCTTAAATTCTAATAATATAATAATAATAATTATAATATATAATAATAATAATAATTCTAATTCCCTAAGCTGACAACACAGACCACAGGTTCATTACAACACAATTAAAGCTGTTTAAGACTTCTTTTTAGATGCTGTGTTGATGTTTAGAGGCAGTGCTACACGATGCCAATAAATTAAAATATTACGCCGTTACAAGTGTAAATACTATCTAGCTGGCCGATGACGTAATTAAAGTTGGTCGCATCTGCTGTAATGTCGGAGATAGCAAATTGCCCTTCCACTTGTGCGAACCATATTTCTGGCTCTTCAGGCCAAAATGGTGGCACTCTCGTAGCGACTTTACATATGTCGAACGGCTCGCCGGTACGCTTAGTCCCGCTTGATTCGATACTATTCTCGCCGCCATTACCGTGCGTTCCCGAGCCTTCAGCAACCGCGTCTTTAAATTCATCGGGATTACTCGGCATTGTGCTTGCTGTGTCCAAGTGTGGTCACCAGATATGTGGCGGTGTGTAAATAAAAGTTCACTCACGTTTTAGATGTTCCTTATAATTCCACACACCAATTCACATTAAATGTTTATAAAAGAACAGAAGGCAGAAAGCAAAGCACAGTACAATGTCATAACCGTTAACATGCGCGCGCTGCCGCGGTGCTAGAAAGCGATAGCATATAGGAAAGCAAGCGGGTGCGAAAGAGATTGCGAACACTCAGCAGTACGCGGGTGTCGTTCATGAGGTTCGGCTAGCGACTGCCGAAGCCGGCTGCGCCGGCGCAGGGGTAGGGGGGTGCGGTGGACGCCGCTCAGACAATAGGAGCAGGTTTCCGAGATGCGTGTCCATTGCACCCGTACGATATTTACTTTAACGTCCGTCACATAAGTACGGCGAGTTAATGTAAATATTATTATGTATATGTGCTTAAGATATATGTGTAATATAATATGTGTATAAGGTATGTATGTTTATATATATATATATATATGTGTGTGAGTAGGTAGAATACCTATAGATGAATACGATACGAAATACGAAAACAGACTAAACTTATATGATACACAATTAAATGCAGCGGCTACGATAGTGCCACAATGTAATATGTAATCAGGTAATTTCTATTTCTATCTATATATATAAAACGCAAAGGTGACTGACTGATTGACTGATTGACTGACTGATCTATCAACGCACAGCCCAAACTAATGGACCGATCGGGCTGAAATTTGGCATGCTGATAGCCACTATGATGTAGACATCCGCTAAGAAAGGATTTTTGAAAACTCACCCCCTAAGGGGGAAAAACGGGGGTCCAAAGTTTGTATGGGGGAAGCATTATTTTTTGAAATACAGACTTATTACTTTGTAGGAAGATTACTTATTAAGATACAAAAAAATTACTTTCAGCGTTTTACAAAATTCCTTCCCTAAGGGGGTTAAATAGGGGTGCAAAGTTTGTATTCAAAACTACTGGGACTACAAACTTGAAGTTTACACCAGACCTTCCTTTTATGACGTAGGCAAGGGATAAGACGGGATTTTTGTAAATTCTGTCCCTAAGGGTGTTAAATAGGGGTGCAAAGTTTGTATGGGTGAAACATTATTTTTTGTACTAGAGACTTGAAACTTTGTAGGGATATTACTAATTAAGATACAAAAAAAGTTCTTTCAGCGTTTTAGAAAATTCCACCCCTAAAGGGGGTCAAATAGGGTTGCAAATTTTGTATTCAAAACTACTGGGACTAGGAACTTGAAAATTACACCAGAAGTTCTTTTTATGACGTAGGTAAGGGATAGAACAGGAGTTTTAGAAATGCTATCCCTAAGGGGGTGAAATGGGGGTCCAAAGTTTGTATGGGGGAACATTATTTATTGAACTGGAGACTTAAAACTTTGTAGGAAGATTACTTATTGATACCAAAAAAGTACTTTCGGTGTTTTATAAAATTCTACCCCTAAGGGGGTTAAATAGGGGTGCAAAGTTTGAATTAAAAACTGCTGGGACTTCAAACTTGAAATTTACACCAGAACTTCCTTTTATAACGTAGGCAAGGAATACGACGGGATTTTTGGAAATTCTATCCCTGAGGGTGTTAAATAGGGGTGCAAAGTTTGTATGGGAGAAACATTATTTTTTGTACTAGAGACTTGAAACTTTGTAGGGATATTATTTATTAAGATACAAAAAAGTGCTTTCAGCGTTTTGGAAAATTCTACCCCTAAGGGGGTCAAATAGGGGTGCAATGTTTGTATGACGTAAACATTATTTATTTAACTAGAGACTTGAAACTTTGTAGGAAGATTACTTATTAGGATACAAATAAAAATATACTTAGCGTTTTTAAAATTCCACCCCTAAGGAGATTAAATAGGGGTGCACAGTTTGTATTCAAAACTACTGGGACTACAAACTTGAAATTTACACCAGAACGTCCTTTTATTACGTTAGCAAGGGACAAGACCGGACTTTTGGAAATCCTATCCCAAAGGGGGTTAAAAAGGGGTGCAAAGTTTGTATGGGAGAAATATGTTTTTTTGTACTAGACTTGAAACTTTGTAGTGATATTACTTATAAAGATACAAAAAAAATTCTTTCAGCGTTTTGGAAAATTCCATCCCTATAAGGGGTCAAATAGGGGTGCAAAGTTTGTATGGGTGAAACATATTTTTTTGTACTAGAGACTTGAAACTTTGTAGGGATATTACTTATTAAGATACAAAAAAAAAAATTTCAGCGTTTTAGAAAATTCCACTCCTAAACGGGGTCAAATAGGGGTGCAATGTTTGTATGGGGTAAACATTATTTATTGAACTAGAGAATTGAAACTTCGTAGGAAGATAAATTATTAGGATACAAAAAAAAACATCTTCAGCGTTTTATAAAATTCCACCCTTAAGGGGATTAAATAGGGGTGCAAATTTTGTATTCAAAACTACTGGGACTAGGAAATTGAAAATTACACCAGAACTTCTTTTTATGACGTAGGCAGGGGATAGAACAGGATTTTTGGAAATGCTATCCCTAAGGGGGTGAAATGGGGGTCCAAAGTTTGTATGGGGGAACATTATTTATTGAACTGGAGACTTAAAACTTTGTAGGAAGATAACTTATTGATACCAAAAAAGTACTTTCGGCGTTTTATAAAATTCTACCCCTAAGGGGGTTTAATAGGGGCGCAAAGTTTGAATTAAAAACTACTGGGACTACAAACTTGAAATTTAAACCAGAACTTCCTTTTATAACGTAGGCAAAGGATAAGATGGGATTTTTGGAAATTCTATCCCTAAGGGTGTTAAATAGGGGTGCAAAGTTTGTATGGGAGAAACATTATTTTTTTGTACTAGAGACTTGAAACTTTGTAGGGATATTATTTATTAAGATACAAAAAAAGTGCTTTTAGCGTTTTGGAAAATTCTATCCCTAAAGGGGTCAAATAGGGGTGCAAAGTTTGTATTCAAAACTACTGGGACTACAAACTTGAAATTTACACCAGAACGTCCTTTTATGACGTAGGCAAGGGATAAGACCGGACTTTTGGAAATCCCATCCCAAAGGGGGTTAAAAAGGGGTGCAAAGTTTGTATGGTAGAAATATGTTTTTTTGTACCAGACTTAAAAAATTGTAGGGATATTACTTATAAAGATACAAAAAAAGTTCTTTCATCGTTTTAGAAAATTTTACCCTTTAGGGGGTATATTAGGGGTGCAATGTTTGTATAAGGGAAACATTATTTATTGAACTAGAGACTTGAAACTTGGTAAGAATTTTACTTATTAGGATACAAAAAAAAGTATTTTCAGCCTTATATAAAATTCCACACCTAAGGGGGTAAAATAGGGGTGCAAAGTTAGTATTCAAAGCTACTGGGACTAGAAACTTGAAATTTACACCAGAGCTTCATTTTATGAAGTAGGCAAGGGATAAGACGGGATTTTTGGAAATTCTATCCCTAAGGGGGTTAAGTAGGGGTGCAAAGTTTGTATGCGAGAAACATATTTTTTTGTACTAGAGACTTGAAACTTTGTAGGAATATTATTATTAAGATGCAAAAAGTACTTTCAGCGTTTTATAAAATTCTTCCCCTAAGGGTTAAATAGGTATGCAATTTTTGTGGGGGGAAACATTATTTATTGAACTAGAGACTTGAGACTTTGTAGGAAGATAACTTATTAGGATACAAAAAAAGTAATTTCAGCGTTTTACAAAATTCTACCCCTAAGGGGGTTAAATGAGGGTCCAAATTTTGTATAAGGGAAACTTATTTTTAGCTACTACGTACTTAAAACTTTGTGGACAGATTACGTATTCATTTACAAATAAAGTGCTTTCAGCGTTTTGGAAATAATTACACCTAAAGGGGTTAAAAAGAGGTCCAAAGTTTGTATGGAGAAAAAAGATTAGTTAGACAATTTTATTCGAGAATTCACAGGATAATTCCTAACGATAAATGAGTAAACAAGTGTTTCCGGTTTTTTGAGAATTCAACCCCTAAAAGGAGACATGTGGTGACATAATCTGAAAATCAACATCGGCATCTATTGTTTCTATGGTTTATCGGGTCGCTGATTAGGAAAACAACAACGATTTTACATTCCAACGTCGTGGCGTCTAAATATCAATATGGGCGTTGTTATTACGGTTTTTTGGGACGTTAATAACGAAAATCACATAGATTTTGAAATGTAATGTTGTGGACATGAAAATTCATGAAAATATTTCTGCCAAATTGCAATTCAATCGGTCCAGTTTTTTTCGTAGCAAATCGGTTGTAACAGACGGACTGACAGACAGCCACACGTGATCCTATAAATAAGGGTTCTATTTTAGCTTTTGAGGTATGGAACGAGACCCGCGTTATATAGGGTTATAGGTTTTAAAGTTTGTATTTGATGCCATCTCGATCGTCAGCAATCGGTACCTAGGCGAGTGCGGGCGGCGCGGCGGGACGGGAGGGTAGGAGACATTGGGAAAGTGCCTGCATCCGTAATAAGTACATTCAAGGTGCTGCACGAAGATCTGCTTACTTTTTATAAGTTAAGCATTTTGGCCGCCGTTAAATTAAAACAAATTTTTGGGTATTTATGTTAAATACTGGTTCGAAAAGCATGGAATCATGCATCTTAGGAAACTAGCCTATAGCAATGTCCAGGCCACAAATTTGACTTGACATTCGTGGAGATATTTTGGTATTTCAACATTATCATGAACATAAAGTAGCTTTTATTTCAGATGACAGATTCTCATTAATCATGACTGTAAATTTAATAACAGAAATACGTACATACATAAATACATTCACGCCTTTATTCCCAAAAGGGGCAGGCAGAGCACATGAACTTTATGTTCCAGCGCCACTTTTAGCATAAATGTGGGTATAAAAGATCGACAAAAAGTGATATTGCTTAGGTTGTTAGCCCATCACACACAACACACTTCAACCCTGCTCTCTTAATCGACTTTTACGACACACACGGGAAGAAAGAGGGTGGTGAAATTCTAACCCGCCACCACACGGGCATAAAAATAATAATAAATAAAAATTAATTTACCATAATGGGTTATGACGAAGGGTTATTCGTAGGGGAAGCAGTAGTAGTAGGTTAGTAGGCGGCGTAGCAATTCAAAAATTATTGGAAAATTACTTTTACTACGCGGGCGAAGCCGCGGGCAAAAGCTAGTAATATTATATAGACGACATTTTGAACTTATGTGACCAGTTGGCGGGCTTGTGTAAATATTATTTGAATTGATATTTCGCTTACGAACTATATTTTTTTTGACAGGTACTACCTTTTCTTTCTTCTTCACCGTGTCATGCTCGTTCTCATTTTTATCGGACATAATTAACATTTTCCGTGATCGCTTCATGATCGATAATCTCTGTGCAACAAATTACCACTTGGACTGCACTAACTCAACTGAACTTCCATCTAGTACGGCTACCGGGTCTACCGGGCATCGGGTCTTGAAGACCCGGTGGCCGTACTAGATGAAAAAACTTTCGCTCTGGTCGTCATGGGGTCGAAAGTACCCGATGAGTTTTTATTGTGTCAATCGCCTTATTTCGAGTAGACATTGACAAAACACTAACTGTCCCTTTTTGACTCGTAGTAAATCCAGAGATATCTATCCCGCACCAGCGTTCGAAACAGCAATTTCTCCCCCGCACCGGAGTTAAGTTCTACATCGGATACATTCGACCCGATGCCGTAGTGAACGTGTTAACAATGTGAGACGCAATGCTCATTGGGCAAACATCTTGGACAAGCGGAATATTACCCTTACATATTCGAACTAGTCCCGTAATGAAGTAACTTTTGACGACCGTTTTTGCCTTGGTGAAGAATTTGGTCATTTTTTTTGTATAATTTAAGTTTTTTTTTGACCTTGAAGCGACTCTGTATCTGCCATACGAATAAATGATAGCCTTAGTGTGTAATAAGGACGAACTGAGATAACGACGATACGTGACGGTAAGGGAAATCTGACTGAGACTGAGCTTAAGCATACCCGTAAACGTTCGCGACAAAGCGCGCGCTTGCGTACTGAGAATGTGCGGATATCCATAGTTTCTGCCACGCGCGCGCGGCGCGCCGGTTGAAATTAGGTAAAGGGTGAAATCACATCTATCAGCATCATGTTGCGGAATGCGATTCGATGCTGATATCTTAGGTAGATGTGATTTCACCCAAACTCTGCGTAATCGCGGTCTTAGGCTCGATTTGCCCAAACTGGCATAATACCCCAGGAAAATTACGTTTTTTTCAAACATTAATTTATAACAGCGTTTTTTTTTGTTGGTTTAATTTTCAAATGTTATTCTAAGATGCCTTATATCCAAGAATCCACCAAAATTTCCAGCTGGAAGTAAATATACAAAAATAAATGACACATCCATTATGTTTTTTGTGTGATTTATTTATTATTCTTGAAGAGCTCCTGTAAATTAACCAAACCAAAAAGTAAAATATCAATTAATATTTTTCCTTTTTTTTTTCAGGAATTGGTTAAGTAAATATAAATTTTATTGATGACTAATATATTGGTGGATTTTGAGTCTACTACGAGTCTAATTACTAAAATGATAATATATCAGTAACACACAAAAAAGCTGCAGTTATGAATTATTTCCAAATTTCAATTTTTTTCCATACTAATGAAAATAAAGTGCTTGGGTTAGAAATACTTGAGATTAAACGTAAAAATTTCTTTACTTAGTACAACAAGAGAAAGACCTTGTGACATTTTTATACGAATGTAGGGGTGCATGTGTAAAGGTTTTATGAACCATGAAGGCTGGATGACAAGCGGATGAATGAGGTAAAATGAAACACGGTTTGTCCTTTGGTTTTATAAAAAAAGAGAGTAGAATATAAAACGAGCGGAAACATGGCGGATGAGAGCCGGAGAGGATTATGTTTTTTCTGTCATGTGAAATCTTTAGAATAAAAAAACATGAAGACTTGAGCTGCGTTTATTTTGTAAATACTATATTTGGGGGCTCGTCCGGGATATATTTGCGGTGAACGACGGTTACGGATCGGCGCATGGGTGACGAGGTGGTCACCGCGTGCGGCGTGAATTCCAATTATATAACGACGATAACGACGAAGACGGCTGAATAGCAAAAAAAGAACAAACGACGACGGGTTCTAGACGACGGGCACTAAAAGACGAGCAGATAATGTCAGGTGAATCGGAGGACGACTATCACGAAGCACCGGTGGCAGGGCCAGTGAACAATATGATGTACATGGACGATGTTATACAGAAGTTCAACGGCCAAGATGAAGCATATTCGATCTCGAAGTTCACTCAAGACATAGAAGACAATTCAGACATATATCAATGGACTGAGATACAGAAACTTATAGTTGCAAGACGCAGTCTGACAGGCACAGCAGCATTGTGGCTTAAAGCTGAGCGTCCTTACAAGTCTTGGAAGACCTTGAAACAAGCTCTTCACAAAGAGTTTCCGGATACTCTTGACAGCAAAACCGTTCATGAGATCATGACGGCAAGGAAGAAAAAACAAAACGAAAGTTGCCTTGATTACCTATTTACTATGAGAGAGTTGGGTAAGCGCGGCAAAATGCCAGATTACGTCGCTGTCAAGTATATTGTGGACGGGATTCAGGACGTGGAGACTAACAAGATGATGCTGTACGGAGTAACTTCATATTCAGAGCTGAAAGAGAAACTTAAAATCTACGAGGCCATTAAAGACAAGATGAAACCTACGTTATCCAATCGGTACAGTGAGACACGGAATCGACAAAGTTCAGCTGATAATGTACCTAATAACTCTAATAAGAAGTGCTACAGCTGTGGAGGGAACAATCATTTATCTAATGGATGTCCACACAAGCAGCAAGGGCTAAAGTGCTTTAGGTGTGACCAGTTTGGACATATTTCATCGCAGTGTTCGTCGGGAGTACTACCTAACCTGAACAACAAAGGTGGAAACAGTAACAGATGGCCGAAGCAGATGTGTATTCACGCGAATGAATTGAATGACTCTACGATACCGAATGAGTTTAATCAGCAAGGAGTGAATCAGTTGTGCGGATGCAATCACGCAGTTGGCTGCCCATCACTGAGTGACCGGAATAGAACGAGCGGAGAGCGACAAATGAATGAAGACAACTTTATGACATTGACAGAATCTATGAATGTCAATCTTGTTAAAATGGTCTCGAGTCAAAAGCCCGAGAAGCCGATGAAGATGATAAATTTATTTGGACAAGAAATTAATTCTTTGGTTGATTCCGGCAGTGACCTGAATTTGATTTCCGAGGACTGTTACTCGTCGTTGTGTGCTCCGAAGTTAATTGGCAATGAAGTAGCGTTGACGGGTTTTGGCGCCGCGCGTGTCAAATCGTCGGGCTCCTTGTTGACAAACATTGTGATTGACGATGAGTGTTTTGAAAATATCACGTTTCATGTGGTGCCTAAGGAAGTTATGCCGTTTGCTATTATTTTAGGTCAGGATTTTCTGTGTAATTTTACTCTCGTGATGGATGGCGGCCGTGTGCTTTTGTTGAAACCTGACAAGAGCTGGTTTCGGTATTTCATGTGTGGCATGGGTGTGTCTTTTGCTGCTGTAGGAGTTATAGAGGATCCGGCATTGAGGAGAGAGGTGGAGCGACTGGTGGATACGTGCCAGCCAGAGAAGACGCGTGAAGCTCCGATACCGTTGCGGATCGTAGTGAAGGATGACGTGCCTGTGGTGCAGCGCCCGCCGCGCCTAGCCATCGCAGAACAAAAGGCAGTGGAGCGCCAATGGCAAGCCGAGCAATGGTTAGAGGGTGGAATTATACCGGTAAGTTTCTCAGAACATGCAAGCCCTATTGTATTAGTTCAAAAAAATGGTAGTACTAGGATTTGTACAGACAACAGACGGCTCAGTGAAAAGATATTGAAGGATGAGTTCCCGCTGCCGATCATAGAAGATCATATTGACAAGTTGGTCCATGCTAAGGTTTTTAGTACTTTAGACTTTAAGAACGGGTACTTCCATTTAGGTGTGCAGGAGGATCAGGATTGCTTTGTCGACACCGGAGGCCAGTAGACGCACTAGCTTGCTCTATAAAATCGGTGATTTAGTGGCTATCAAAAGAACGCAGTATGGGGTCTGTCTGAAACTGCAACCTAGGTTTCTGGGGCCATATCGTATTATCGCAGTGAATGGAAACGACTGGTACGATGTGGAAAAGGTAAATTCTTCTTCTGAGGGACCCAATCACACTTCAACAGCTGCAGATTTCATGAAACCATGGCCCACATTCATGTAAATCAATCTTTTGCTTCAATTATAGATATTCTTTGTTGGTTTTCGGTAGGAGTTTATGGCTGCCATACCATTACCCACTATAAACTACTAGTATGAGAATAGAGGCTAGACACTTTGTTGGTTGGTTATATTTGACTATTGGAGTTAACTATAAAACAGCTAATTTGTCTGTTTAATTGTTTTTATGATATGTTTAACTAAGTATATGTGTGTCTGTACGTCATTACGTCTAGTGTTACAATGTGTTGTTACCATTGTTGACATACTATGTACTTATTAGTTTAAAACACAATATGAGTTACTGCTAAGTTTAGCAGTGTTTTGTTTGTTTCTTGTTGTAGATTTTCGGTTTCATTTTAGTTTTGGTATTATGCTGGAGGCCAGCATGGCTGCAGGATGGCCGAATGTAGGGGTGCATGTGTAAAGGTTTTATGAACCATGAAGGCTGGATGACAAGCGGATGAATGAGGTAAAATGAAACACGGTTTGTCCTTTGGTTTTATAAAAAAAGAGAGTAGAATAGAAAACGAGCGGAAACATGGCGGATGAGAGCCGGAGAGGATTATGTTTTTTCTGTCATGTGAAATCTTTAGAATAAAAAAACATGAAGACTTGAGCTGCGTTTATTTTGTAAATACTATACGAATATTCATTTGTATAAACATTTCTCTTGATGACAAAACTAATAGTAAACATTTATAGGTTATTGATGATCAACTTACTTGTAACTTGTAATTACACATAATCATCAAAGGTTCTTGGGAATACGGGGCGTGTCATCATTGGTTGTCATTTTATCACTTATCGTTGTGGATAAGGGTTCTCTAATTTGTCGCCGAAATTTGTATTGCCGATTATCATTACGCAAACAAGTTTTCGTATAATTTCATTTCGCCGAACGCCGAATGATAATATGTCAACTAATCAAAAGGTTTAGTTTTATTTCTCAACCTCACGGTTACCAACCGTATGCTTGGACTTTTTTTTATAAAATGTCTTTTCAAAATGCCACCTTTCGAGTAGCCGTATGGTTCAGTTGGACTAATATACATTTCGTAGTATAACGCTTACCAAATGTTTTATTTTGTAAGGTTTCATTTAGTAACTATGTAACATATTTGAGTAGTGCGTAAGCGCAACCGCCCACTTGTTTTTATGAAAATGAAGGTACCTGAATGAATCGCATCATTGGAGATAAGTGATCGCATCATTACTTTTGGACTGTTGCTTGGTGGAATGCATGTATGTATGTATTTTTTTAATAAACACCCGCTAATTATTTTAACCTAATCTAAACCTATCATAACCCTCAGCGTGTCGACGTCACCCCGCTTGCCTATTTCCGCTCTAAGGATCACAAGCTAACCCTAACCTAACCTAAAAATAATACCACTGTTACGATTATTTGTTGTTTTTTTTACTGCGGGGGCTATGCCCCTGCGCCCTCTTTGTGGCTGGCTTCGTCCCCCTATCCCCCCTTCCATCCTTGTAACTAATATACACGTTGAATAAAAGTCTGACTATGTTATGCTGTCTTGTTCTTTGAAGTAAAAAGTTAGCTAATGTAAGAAAAGGGAATTGTTGCACTGACGAAATGTTATTCGCTTAATAGTTGTTTGTCCAACTGAAAGATTTGCCAAATGATAGGTATGACAAAAAATTTAAGTCATTATAATAATCAACGTTATAAAAAGTCTACCAAATGAAACGTTGTCATACAAAAAAATGCCATTGGTTAGTTGTCAAAGTGAATCATCGGCGAAAAGTTGGTTGGCAAGTGAAATTCGGACATAACAAATTCGGAGAAAAGGCAGACCCCCGTGGATAAGACATCCGGGCTCTCGCACTTGCATTATAATGCAACGGCCTGAAAGTTGTATGTTAAATGTACTTGTATTGAGGTGTGCAATAATTAGGTAGTTATTTACAGCACCATATGTACTGTAAAAAGTATTTTAGTTTGTATTGTAATATATGTAACTGATGAAGCTGCTTCATAGGTATGCCACTATGTGCAGTCATTAGCAAAGAGTGCGTGACGCGAATAGGGAGCACATGCAGTTTAGAATGCGTACTATTCAAGATGCAAAATTGCAAATTCATGTGGAATGGCAGACGGTGAGCATGACTAATGGCGTCGTAATTACTCTTATTTAACTCTCATTCTTAATGACGAATCCTATCACGTATCAAACATTTATTCTGGAAAAGAGTCTTTTATAACTCAAAGAGCTACCTACAATGTTATGAATAAATCCTACAAAAAAGTGAAATAGTGAATTTAACTCATCCTCATCACAATTAAAACAATTAATTCATATCTACAGTCAAAATTAAGATGTATGATTAATTCAAATTAAATCAATGTTTAGAGATGTATAAGGTTCATGTGAAAATGAATGAATCTTATCATAATCAAATAAGAAAGCATATTTTTACAAAACTTTGCCTTATATTCCGGATGTTTACGATCTCTAAGCCTCAAATAAATAGCAAAGTAAACTAACCAAGCTCATATTCCCGGAGATAGGTATTGACGGTGAACGGCTGTGACAGTGTGCATAAAAATTGGATAAGTGCGAGTCGGACTTGCCCACCAAGGGTTCCGTACAAAATTAAACATGTGTGAATTTCAGATTTTTCCCTGTAGGTACTTGTAATAAGACGGTAAAAATTGCTAAATTCCATAGTTCTAGTTCAACGGAAAGTACCCTATCAATTTTAATTCACTTGAGAGTGTCGAAATATAGGTATTTGCGGCTTAAACCGCCGCATCTTTATTATGTTTACTTAGAAGTTGGTTTTTTTCACAGGTTCAAGGAGCGTTATAGACCTTAGTATATGGTTTTAATTTTGACTTGATATCTCCACGCGTTCCCGAGATAAAGGGTCTTGACAGACAGACAGTCATACAATAAAGTGATCCTTTCCCTTTTGAGGTACGGAAACCTAAAAATGACAATGCCTAACATGAACAATCTTTGAAGTACTAGTAATTAACCTTGGTGTAAACCTTGGTTTACTACAGAGAAAAGTATCGCTTCCTAAGAAGAAGCTCAGACCCTCGCCGCCCCTGAGCGCTTTTCTATTTTATACCACATAAAATACAATCAGACATGGTGCAACACAGGTGATAAGAACAGTAGGAATTTCTTAAAGTGTTTATTTACTTAAGTAATTTAGGTATGCAGCGTTCACAGGTCAAATTAAAACGCAATGCAGTTGTCCAGCTCTGGCATGTGCTAAATAAAGCATGGCCAAATGAGTAGCAATTTAAACGGTAAGGCAATTTCGTTTAACTAAACTAAAAATACGCGGTATCAAATGTGAACCAACACGACAAGTGGAGCTCTTTCATGACAATTTGATAGAATGCGCTCGTTATTTTCACGTTAATCACGTAAATTGTGTTTTAGGCCATTAGACACTTTCCAATTTGATACAATAAATGATTTCGGTCTTAGTGGAACTATTAGCTGGCTATTTGGCACATACCTAATGTTAAAATTGTAATGCTATTCGCATGTCTTAGATTAGCGCTTAGGGCTATTACACACGCGAGGCATAAAGCCGGGTTCATATCTGTCTGACGTGACGTGTCGTGACGCGACAGAACCCTATCGGTTTCATACCGTTCATACGCGTCCTGTGGGGAGTCTGAAGGCAGTTGCCATACAGTGCAAACGTCTTACGTAGGCTTAGAGCATTAAACCAACCGGAGTGGCAATTGACAGGCGTTCCCCTCTGCCAAATACGTATGACCAGTGGTCATACGTATTATATGGACTGACGTTTATCTGACGTAGCTATTTTCACGTTCCGCATACATTTGACGTTCCCCTGCCCCGCAAAAAGCGGCAGACTTTTTATGTATAGAAAATGACACATGTGACCACTCCTGTTGGTTTAATGCTCTAAGTACGTAGGTGGCATTCTGATATACTTGCCCTTAGAGTTTTGTCTTAAATACTTTAGTCTACGCCCAGTGGACAGCTGTCTATAGTTATGTTAATTTATATTGGATTTCTATCTGTGAGAACCAATAAATGACCTCATGTTTTTTATCCAATGATAACCTGTTTTATAAGATGATTCTCAATAAATAAATATCACTTTATAGCTGACCCACTGTGCTTATATCCACTTCATTTTACCCGTCCGTTGGGTCCCACCACACTCGGCTCTGAACGCATAGACACTAATGAAATGAAACGACCTTACTTACTATTTCTGAAGCTAAGCGAAACTTCTGTAATTCTTACAGGGCTCTCGAGTCTTATTTAGATAACCACATATACGAGAGTGCTGTAAAAGGAACTGAGAGGTTTTATACATTTTATTGGTTCATCATTTATCGATAAGGTAATAGACACGTAATACTTACAATGTACGGAGGGCAGGAATGTTATCACTATGATTGCACCTAATATTTTGTGATAAGGCGGAAAATGTACTAATACTATTCGTTAATTAGGGATGTGTGATAAGATTTGTAGTTGTATACTAAACAATGAATTTAATTGTAATTCTAGAGTTAAGTTATACGATGATATAAGTATATAACGTACCCCACGTTATTCATTAGTCGTAAAGAAAAGGTATTTAACCCTAGTTTAACTTCGTAATGCTTTTTAATTGTAATAGGAATTACGATGTCGCAGTTTCATTCAGTGGTATACAATCCCCCTAATCCTTAACCCGCCGTATTACAAAACAGCGCTTTGTTGTGAAACAGCTAGCTGTTATGTAAAACGGTGGTTTATACAATATGCCTGTGACATCGACATAAATAGTCAAATGAACAATTTTTTAATGGAGTTTCAAAATCGCTGTTAGTTTGTATGGAAACAGTGACGTTACAATTTCTAGACTAGGAACACACGGGTTGGAACTGTGCGGCGCCGCCCGCCGCGGCGGCACGCGGTCGAGGGTATTGAAATTTTGTATCACGATGTAGGTAATCCGCCCAGACGTGCGGACATAACATTGTGTACCATAATGATCAAGCGTTATTTTCTGTTAGTAATATACTTATAGTGTTAAAAAAACCTTCAATCACCGATAAATGAAAATAAGTCGTATTGTTTTCCGAGTGTTTTCGTGGGTTATTTATTGGTGATATAAGAATATTTTACTTGTAGGTACTGGTGTCAACTACCATATCCAAAAAACACCAAACTGTTTAAGGTGTGCTAAAGAAATAAGGTATGCACACACACATGCTTACATTACTTACTCTTGATTCACATTATTCACCCTTCTACAATTGTCGGGTTAAAATAACATGGTTCACGATAATAAACTGCTTCGTGCTCTTAATATCATAGCGTTTACCTTACAATTCAACACAAAGTATGAACAATCAGGGAGCTAGACTTGAAAAGCTACTACTGTACAGTTTTTTTCTCCATTAATAATGCTTTTCTTACGCTGAATTTTTTAAAGAACTAAATTGCGAAACAAATAGAGACACTGAGCGAGCCTCTTGAGACGCGTCTAGGAGCCTTCTAGCGATAGCATTACGTCGGTTGCCTATTAAACTACTCTCTTATTTACTCACCAAGTCGTAAATTTACGTTGCCGTGTCGTCATGTACCTACAAGGTATTTTGAGGAAAATTTTCAACCGCTGCTTAAGATTTTAAGTTGTTGGAGGATACTTGTTATGAGTATGCAGTTAACTAGAATAGATCTTCGTTGTTTTCAAATCGTTCCGAAGTAAGTTTTTGTGAGCGACGTCCGCTCTCGGCGGCGTCGGCTGGGCGAGTGAGCGCGCGCGCTACCGGCCGCGGCAATGCTCGCCCCTCACAGTCACCTAAGAGTGACCTAGTTCCGAGACACAAGTCGGCGACGGACGAGCTCCGCCCCTATGTGCTCGGACAGTGCGTCGACCACGCTCCGTGAGACAAGTCGGCGACGGACGAGCTCCGCCCCTATGTGTACGGTCTGTGCGGACTACCACTCGGCGCCCGAATGGTGTGTTTGGGCTTCGCCCGTGACCTCAGACACTTTGGGGTAAACGCTGTTACCAAAATAAAAGAAGGAATAACGAAAAATAGACTTTTATTTACTTTCCCTATCACTGCTTTAAGTGACTTGATACAAGTCCCTAATTTCCTAATACTTTGTAGTTTTCTTCTTCTTCTTGTTGTGACTTCCAGGAGGCTCCGATTGACACACTGAATTGCTCCGGGTCGTACCTGCTATTTATACCTGCCAGCGGGCAAGCAAGACGTGCTGAGTGAGACAACAAAAGTTACGCCCACTTTGACTTGACTAATTTACATTACAAGATGTTATTTGGATGTTATACATATTAATGGGCGGAAGTCTAAGCTGATTTACAAAGTTCTTATGTGGCTTGAGTTCTTATAAGTACAGTAGGGTTCGTAATTATTTTCTTATTCGAATAATCATATATGGAAATCGGGCAAACCGTAATTCGGTCCCTTTTGTAACTCTTATTTATCATTTGCGCTGAACCTACTGAGTTTACTTATTTCTAAGTTTAAACTTTAAATAGAACTTTTAATTAGCTTTCTAACAATATATAAATCTTTCTAATACGATGAGCCGTTATAAAGATATAAGAGTAAACATATTAATTGCAAAGTAAAAATGCGCCGTACTAAGTTTTAATTCAGGCTCGGTGGCCGCGGCTCTCGTTACGGTCATGTTGACGCGATATACCCCTCCCCTCCAGGCGGCCAGTCTGCGCTGCGCTCGCGCATAGGCAACATCTCCTCTCTCTTTCTAATACAATTTGTACTGGGATTTTACTTTAATGTTACAATGTTAAATGATATCAAATGAATGTTATGAGAGGGTGTTCTATGTAAATAAATAATTACTATGGGGTTCTAACTACTGGGTTCTTTATTACTTTAAACAATCTAAGTCTTAGTAAATAATCACATATTTCTCTTACGTATAATATTCGTATGACGCGGTGCGTAGCTCTGCCGTCGCGTGTTGATCTTGTCGTCCATAGTTTTTGTTTGTGAATTTTCTTAAATTGGTAATAAATAAATAATAGCCACACAGTAAGCTCTATAAGGCTTGCTGGGTACTAGACGCCGATAAATAAAATAGATATTAAATATTTCAATACACAGAAAACTTCCAAGCCTTAGAAACAATATTCTTGCTCAACACACAAATATTTGCCCTTACCGGGATTCAAACCAGGACTTTCAGCTTCGTAGGCAGCGTCACTCATATCGTTAGTAAATAAGATATAGTACCTAATATCATAATTTATTAAATGGTCTACGGCATACGCACAAAAGAAAATTACAACTGCTGATATACGAGGAAAGAGGGAACTGCAAGCCAGGCCGATTTTTTAAGCTGTTTATTCAACGAAGATTGTACAGTCAACGTCACATATATGTAACTAAAATCGCCTTAATGCAATGGAAAAGATGCAAAAGTACAACATATCTTTGAGGTAGACTGTACGAAATTACATATAGTTACGTTATCGCGGATATCCTGAAGCACATTTCCGCTATATAAAATGACAGCTTCATTTAAACTTTCACGATTCTCACACATTATTTATACTAAGCGTATTAACTTATTTATTTACCTCACTGAGGTCTCCCGACGATATAACTGACGATGTTTTCTGATGTATATCATCGGACATTGTTAATGTTGTGTGTCGGCCGGGTGACAACCCTAGTGTACAAGTGGTTCAAAAAGACCAAATGCGGGTAGTTCGGAAAACCCGCGCAGCAAGAAGATGTTGATACCCGCACAAGCCAGTTGTCCCGTGACCATGGATGTTGCAACACATCCGAAACGTCGGGAGACCTCAGTGACGTAAATAAATAAGTTAATTCGCGATCAAGTCGCGTTTAGTATAAATAACAGAATTCATTGTCAATATTTTCTAAGACGTAAGTCTCTTATTAAAGGAGCTTTAGAAGTTCCAATAATCGTTATACAAAAGCCGTTACATAATTATACGTAAGTAACCCAAAACTTCATTTATGTGGAAGACAAAGCTTTCGGTCATAAAGGAGTTTCGCCGATAAAAGATAATGCCCGCCCTAATGAGGGTGGTCGGAAAAAATGACAGGTTTTATCTGGACCTTACACGTTACGTTCATTAAGATTGAGTTGCGAAGTAAGCCCATTATATTCAGGGCAGCCTTTGTGGCTTGATGACTTCTTTTTCTACGGCGGTCGCACGTGCCGAGACAGATGTGTTTATCAATCATGCTACAAGACGTGGATTATAACTGGTTATAATTATAACACTGATTAGAAAGAAAAATAGTGTTTGTTCGTGAGAAACGAAAAATAAGAAAATAAATTGTGGTATGTGTCCACATTAATATTTGTCACACATAATAGTCACAAATCAGCGTAATAATAATAAATCACTTATTTTCAGATAAGACATCCATAGCGTTGTTAGTAACATTTGCTCACTTACATGACTAAGTTAATATAATATTAGGTGCTTAATTATGCTATACATTTATTTCATTTTACAAAAAATAATAATGCTGGCAGGGCCAGAGTTTTGTGGCCATCTGGTGAAACACGGCGCGTTGACGCTATGACGCCGCGATTGCACACAAGGACTTTAAATCATACTAAAAATTAATACACCTATTATCGCACATTATTATTCGGAGCAGCCCACCGTGAAAGTGCCTCCAACTTACAGAAGACCGCAGCCATAATAACCTGGGTCTGTAAGAATATGGTGCGTCTTCCTGGTAGTGATGGGGGCTGTTTCTCTGTTTGGTGGCAACAACCCAAGTAGCACAAAGCTGCATCATATAATTCCACCTAAGGCCACATCGGTTGTTTAAGCACTATTAACGAGTCATTAGTGATCACTCGGACTGCAATAGCTGCATAGGAAATAACGAGACCCAATATAATGCATTACTCTGTACTACGATTCTATTAAGCGCTACACAGACGCCACATATTCACTCTTATTCAGCATTTAGTAGCGTTGTACCCTATCAGCTGCAAAAGCGCATTTTGTGGACACTAATAGTGCAGTTTTCTGAATAATGGTTCACAGGTGTACATTTAAAGCACAAGCAGTTTAAGAGAGAACATATGAACCTCTATAACGCAAAGTTACGATGTGTAGTTCATTAACAAAGATATAACGCTTTATGCTGCTTAAACGTGCACTTTTACGCCATTACTCAGCGGATAGAGTGTACTCGTATATCAGCGTTAATTTAGGCCACAATGGTACCAAGGGGAAGTTCATAAACAAAGATATAATGCTTTATGCTGATTAAACGTGCACTTTTACACCATTACTCGGCTGATAGAGTATACTCGTATATCAGCGTTAATATCGGCCACAATGGTACCATTGTGACCTTTTATGCAGTTACGCAGCAGCACACTGCTTTAAATCTGTACACGCGTGGACATTTATATAGCATTTAGCATTAATACTGGCCACTCGTTTATCCGCCATTTTAAGAACCTGACGCGTGTATTATTAAAAAATTAGCTTTTATCCTTTTGGTTATTTTAGAAAATATCGGCTTAAACTGAATAAGATCAAAAATACATGAATAGGTAAACAGCTTACAAGTAAAATTAATATGAAAAAAAAAATGACTTGTAAATATCCTATTTTATTTTGAACATTTTCCACCTATTTTGTGGATATTATAAGAGCGCGTGAAAATTTTGACCTAAATATGTATGGTATTTCACTATAAATAAACATTCCCGATAAGATTTCACACATAAATTAATTAACCGAAGTTTTAGTTACCTACCTTAACTTTATTATTTCTCCACAAAATGGCCACTATTACTCTTCATTTGCACGCACCATTATCACTTCATCAAGCACCATATCTCTTTCGTACAGGAGTAAAAATTATAAACGCGTTTCTTCATAAGTATAAAATTTCACTGATAATTTACTTCTAGCTTCGTTAAAGCATTTAAGATGTCCACACTCATCCCAATTTTGCGAATGAGTATGAGAATGGCTGCATATTAACTATAATAAGTACCACGTACCTTGTTATAGGTACAAGCAATGTTCAGCACTAGGAGTAGCTGTTACCTTTATTAATGCTAATATAATGCTATTACAATTCATTTGTACAGCAATGTGCCACGTAATTTGTGCCCAAATTAGAGTTATATCAGCATTATATGCGCATATAATGCTGATATAGCTCCATTTTTAGCAGCTAATGTACTAGTACTTTAAAAATGCTGTTACACAGAACCTTTGTGCAACTTGGGAAGTTGGTCGTTGTTTAAAAAAAAAATATTAGGTAGGAACCTTAATACCTCTGAATAGATCGACCAAGGTAACTTTGGCAATAGGTGCACGCTATGGGGTTAAGTCGTTTAAAGATCGACAAAACACGCGTGTGTCAAAATTCGTTGACTTAAGACTCCACCGAGCTTTTGACGCGGGCACCGATTTGGCATTTGCACCTGTGTGTGCGTTATCACCCACACTACTGCCGCTGCCGGCTCGCTCATTTGGTACGGTCGGTCACAAGCTAAAAGTTAGTATCTCATTATTCTCTAATAATAAATCTCAACTCCGTATAAAACCATGGATGGTATAAGGAATAAAATACAAAATGAAATTATTATTTTTATTGTAATTTGTCCGTTAACTAAGGAAACCAAAAAAAATAAGCAAAGTAATAATAACGCAGTGTTACCGGTGGAGTAGTGTTGGAATTGAATTTGCAATCAGCAGTGGCGTGGACAGAGTTTTTGGACGGGGTAGAAATAATAAGATATTTTCCCCCAGAAACCAACAATATCAATGAGTCCCTGAAAATATTGCGATTTTGGTCAACTTTTGCATTATATCTGTCTATATCTATTTGTAGTTGTAAATTTAGAGATCTATCTGCTGCGTTTTTGTGCGTGAGTTGGGTTATTATGTTGATAATGTCGATATTAGCTAGTTTCTTTTGTGTTAAATATATTGTAATCTCTTTGTTATTTGAAAACAAAATCTTACCATACATTCATTGGGTGCCAAATCATCGGACGCTGAACTTTTTCTATTCACATTTTTTGTGCCCCCCCAATACTCCAATCGGATTATTCGATGATGTCTAAAAACAAAATTAGTAATAAGTACATTGAAAATAATTTATTTATTATTATCTGATCATAAATTTCATTCATAATGACAAAAGTAAAAAAAAATGCTTACATTGGAAATTCCTAAGGCATCATTTTGTCTCTTTGTTCGTGCAATAGAAGCAAGTAGCCGTTTGTTGAAATACTTAGGGCCATTTTTACGTGTATAATATTTTTCCTTGCGTTTCCCCATTTTTACTTGTATTTTAAGTTGGTGTAATGTGTAACAAAACTAATGTTATTAGTGATCGCAAACATTACAAGAGAAAATATTGACACTGACAATTGAATAGAGTATATTTGATTGGAACTCTTACGAAGTTGTTTATTTGACTAGGTCATTAAAAAGGTTTTATGTTGATACGAAACTAGATATAGGTCAGATCAGAGGTGTAAACTATTTTGATCCTTGTTATGATATCAAGTAAATATAATTTTATATGCACTTGTCTACTTAATGCTTTGCTTTCAAAAGGTACTAAGAGTCTATGACTTTATAAAGGAATGAATTTAATAATTAATAACTAACGAAAGTTTTCGTACCCCCACTGTACAAGAGAAAAAACGTAATACTGAAGATAACAAAGCAAACGAGCCTAAACTCGACTATCTTAGCCCCTTCCATCATAGAGTTCCACCAGCCATCTTCTGCCTTCGTCATGAGACCTTCGCCATCATGTTTAATAGGAAGTACTGAAGATAACAAAGCAAACGAGCCCAAGCTCGACTATCTTAGCCCCTTCCATCATAGAGTTCCACCAGCCATCTTCTGCCTTCGTCATGAGACCTTCGCCATCGTGTTTAATAGGAAGTACTGAAGATAACAAAGCAAACGAGCCCAAGCTCGACTATCTTAGCCCCTTCCATCATAGAGTTCCACCAGCCATCTTCCGGCTTCGTCATGAGACCATTGAGACCCTCGCCATCATGTTTAATGGTAAGTACTGAAGATAAAAAAGTCATTTTTCCATATAAAAAAATACATTTAGATCTAACTGACGGGCGTACAATGCGTTACGTGATTGACCTCCTGAACTAAGAATTGTATCTGTTTAATGTTTTATTCTTGGGCCCTAGAAGCTTATAATATCAAAAAAAATACTTACCCCGTTTTGCTGCGTATTACTGCTGTATTCATACACAATTGACATCGAAGTGTCACCGCGCCGCATTGAGACGTGCTCTCTCTCTGAGCTCTCGTGGGTGACTGAATATGTCATGCGTTGCTCGCGTATTATATTTCATCATTTTGTTCCATAGTAATTTTGTATGGCGGATTTGGAGGGAGTTTAAAAAAAATCACAAGTAAATAACCAAAGCACTTTGAAATATTACGATTGCATTCTCTTGTAGTTAATACACTGGAGATTCGTTTGAGTAGGATTTTGCAAATATACTATCAATTTTTTTATTCAATTTTACCTAAACGCCGACACACTTTCTTCTCATTTTTTGTGCAACTTTATGGAATCGTATTTATTAAACTGTAGATGATTTGAGAATATTTATAGTATTCTATTCTAAACACACTCATTGTGATTATAATTACATATGATTTATATGTTATTGTAAAGAATTGTGAACTCCACCGTCTGAACGGTGACTGCCGTTTTTGCCGATTATGCTCGGCGCAGTCTTAAAAGGTCTGCTTATAGCTTCATTTGTTAAACCATTCTGGTGGCAAGCCTCAATAACGCCTTGGCCACGACTTCGGTCTTAAGCAACCTGCGGTAGCGGTTTTTCTAATTCATTGCGCGTGATCCCAACTAACAACAGTGCGTTGCGTGTCTCGACCGTGCAATGAACAGATAAAACGCTGCCGCCGGTCGCTTAAGCCCAAAGTCGTGGCCAAGGCGTAATGCAGGCTGATATTCCGCTAGATGGAAACTTTAGGGAACTATGACCACTCAAACAATGCTATCTTGTTGTGAGTTGTTGTAATTATGTTGAAAGTTCGGTCGAGATGACACTTTTTGTTCAAGTTATGCTTTGTTCGGATTTAGCTTAGTGTGTTTTTTTATTCCATTAAGTATATTTTTTACCAAGGAGCACTTGGCCACAAAAGGTTAATAATTATGTTTATGGCGAGAGGGAAATAATCCAGAGGGAAAACTAGACCGTACATTTTAACTGCTATTTGCGGAGGTTTTTTCCGGATTTTTCGTTGATATTTACTTTTTATTCCTAGTCTCTATACTTAATATATTTTAGAATCGACCGTTGGTATCCGAAAATGGAACTGTCACAGGCAGGCTGGCGTTCTGCCAACTGGCCGATGAGGGAGCCATTTATACATTTATTTAGCGGTCTCTCAAGTGTTTGCTATGCACTTTAAAGAGGTAATCTTATAGGTGCATCCGTGATTGGTTTTGGAGAGCAATCTCTTTTTTATCGCCTGATATTAGAGCATCTTGAGGAAGCCATGTTTACGTTATCAAAGTTTATAACTGGATAGAATGGAGCTGAATGCGGGTGGCGCCCGACCAGTCATTGTGTTATTCTTTGGGGAGGCTTCGAAAGCTGTGGCCGTCTTCTAGCTGATATGATGATAATTTATTGATTCAAAACAGTTTACACAGTATTAAAGTGATAAACCAAGGCACTGTGAAATGCATACATGAACGATAAAATTAACAAGGAACTGAAGAAGGACGACGGTAATCCATCAATATCTTACATTCATCACATATTCCAACTACCTGCAAAAACATCGCAGTCAGGTACTGACTTGAGAAGCGTGTTTATAGATACTTTAGATAATAATCTAATGCGCGAACTAGTGGTGATTTCCTGTACACCACAGTGCACGCTTTAGGCACTGCCAGTAAGTTGCGATTCGATCAAAAGGCACAAAACCTGCGCAGTGACGAGAATCCTGACAGGTCACTGCAAACTAAACAAACACCTGTTTCAAATGGGTATGAAACAGGATGCAACTTGCAGGTTCTGCCAGGTGACAAAGGAAACCGCAATGCACATTCTCTGCTCCTGCGGAACACTCATGCACAAAAGAAGTATCTACCTAGGGCGACACGTCGTGCACCAAGAAGAGGTACAACATATCACCGCCCAAAGAATCTGGAATTTCCTAGAGGCTACGGGTCTTGACGGTGAAATCGAATAATAAAGGAGCTGCCACAATAAATCACCTGCTGGTCGAAGTGGCAAACAAAGGCCCATAAACCAACAATAATAATAATAAAATTGCGATTACGTGGTCTAAAATTAAACTGTACTTAACTGAGACAGAGATGGCACGAAAAGGCGCATCAGGCGCGAGACCAGATGGAGACAGTCGGAACCCCCACGTAATATTCGGTATGCCCCAGTTACGAGTGCGTACGCCTCACTTCCAGGGAATTAAAACCAAGGGTGCCAAGCAAATACTTCGTCGGGAAAAAAAATGGAATGGTACCCATGGGTTTTTAATAAAAAAATTGCAAGAACGCCTTTTGGATTTTCTCCAGAAGCAAGGCGTATGTGACCTCGTGGGGGTTCCACACTTTAGAAGTTTCTTTCATTATGCTCCTAACTAGAGCGGTGTAAACTAGTTTTCTCAAACATGCTCGGAAATGTATGCGTTAAGGGGATGCCTTGATTTGAGTCGTACACGCCCCTAGACAGAGACACGCTGATGCCTTCCGCCCACGAGAAAAAGAGAGGTACGACTTTAGAATCGTTGTCATCGAGTTGATGGCTCATTTTTTTAATATAGATTCTACTCACCAAATTTCAAGTTGTGAAAACCCATAGTTTTTGAGAAAAAAAAAATTAAAGTTTCCTTATAAATTTCCATGGATGGCGTCATTACGTGTGATTTTTGACACTTTTTTTTTCTCCGTTTTTCCAAATACGTGAATTACCAAATCTTTATTAGGCGTAATACCTAAGACAGCGGCGCTACCATGAATTTCGAGGTATTTCCATCACTATCGCACTCCTCTACTCGAGTGACAGGGATGCATGTATTACGAACTTCGACTTTCGAAGTTCGTGGTAGCGCCGCAGGTCGGTGTAGGTACACCTAAGTGAAATAACATATTTTCGGTTCTGGCGTTCGCCGGCCGCTGCCGCGGCACGCTCGCTTTGCTCGCTCGGCTCGCGCGCTAGGGTCGCGGTACACCTAACACTCCTCCTCGCTTCGCTCGTCGTCGTACCTACACGGACCTGCCTTAGAGTATGTCGAATTAGCCTTTTGCGTTTTTGGTCATATGCGTCGGGACTAAAACAACTAACAGATCCCTACATTTATAATATTATATTAAATATTAACCGTAATAGATTACAAACTTACCTAAAGAAGAATATCAACACGTAAAAAGGAACGCGCACAAGTGTCATTGTCAGTCAAAATCTCCTCGAAATACACAGTAATGGAAATTTATATGGAAACTTTAATATTTTTTTTCTCAAAAACTATGGATTTTCACAACTTGAAATTTGGTGAGGAATCATCTTTTAATAAGTAGAATCTATAAAAAAAATGAGCCATGAACTTGATGACAACGATTCTAAAGCTGAGCCAAAAGAGATGTAACACTCTTCGGGAATCGCCGTTATGAACAAATTGCGATAA
This sequence comes from Epinotia demarniana, assembly GCA_945867215.1. Classification (NCBI taxonomy): domain Eukaryota; kingdom Metazoa; phylum Arthropoda; class Insecta; order Lepidoptera; family Tortricidae; genus Epinotia; species Epinotia demarniana. Next base: position 36,650,351 of record OX244261.1, on the reverse strand, counting down.
ATACCTTACTTAGAGAAGGTTTATTACATTTTCATAAAGCGAGATTTTGGATGAGATAAAATACTATAGTGTTAACTTAATTGTGTCGTAAAATAATGTATCGTTTGAGTAGGCTGAATAAAAAAAGGAAAATACAGACCCAACTTTGGGTTTTTTTTCTATAGAGGAAATTTTAAGCAATCACGTATCGATCAAATCAGATGAACGATCATATAGTCAAGGATCATAATATCTGAAAATCAGACCTTATTGTTTCTTAATCTAGTCAGAACGGCGTTTCAAAGCACGCGATAATTTCCAATGCACCGCCTTAATATTACGAAACGAGGACATGAAGTTTCTTGTTTAAGGCTCCCTAAATTACTTCTTGGTCTTACGCCAAGAAGTAATGTATAAAAACCCTATGTAAAACCATTACTGTCCGCTACTCTAACTTTTTAAATTTGCTTATTTATATTAAACTGACAAAGGAAAAATTGCATACCGCCAACTACCACTAGACTTCTGTGAGCATACTTGCGAAATAAAACATAAACAAAATCTATGTTACTATACTTATGTACAGTTAAACATGGTGCTCGACCAACTTGTACAAATGGCATGTTTAAAAAAACAAAAAAGCGGCCAAGTGCGTGTCGGACCACGCACAACAAGGGTTCCGTGCCTATTAAAAGGGTCATATCGTTACTGAAATCTTATGGCACGTACGTCCTTTTCTTTAAGAAAGGCAGTTTTTTTAAATATCTTGAAAACCTTTGAACTGATCTTGTTCAAAACAATTTTGGCTGATAGAATTTAATAAGCCCTGTGTCCATGTTTTTTTTCATATTTTTAAAATACACGGTTTTAAAATTAGAGGGGGTGGGGGACACAATTTTAGGGCGATTATCTCCGACTCTATTCATTTAATAAAAAAAATTGCTTAGAAACCTTATATTTATTTTGAAAGGCCTATCGAATTGATGTGCCACATGATGTAGGCTTGCAATGAAAAAAAAAAATGTTTGACTTTCAATTTTTTTAGTAATCCAATTACGAAACCATGTAGCGGTTAACAAAATACACCTATCCTAAAAATTTTATTCAAATACACTTTATAGTTTTCGAGTAAAATGCCTGTGACATACGGACGGACAGACAGACATGACGAATCCATAAGGGTTCCGTTTTTTGCCATTTGGCGACGGAACCCTAAAAAGGCGGCAACTTACACAATTGTTTTCTGATATTTCGTTCCGATTGTAATTTCGACAAACTATTATAATAGATTGGCCGAAACAGGGATTGCTGGACTCTTTGTATCCGTCTACCCCAAGCTCCTCCAGCAATCCCTTACTTCACGGCCTCTGCAGGCAAAATACGGTTTTGAAAAACATTAATTTATAATAGCGTTTTTTTCCTTGATTTCATTATAAAATGTTATTCTAAGATGCTTTATTCAAGAATCCGGCAAACTTTCTACCCGGAAGTAGGTAATTAAGTAGATTTATATAAAGCATGCGTTGTCGTTTTTTGTATGATGTATCTTGAATACTATAAAGAGCAAATGTAAATGAACCAAAATATAGACAAAAATAATTATTAATATTTTTTCTGACTACCTATTCTGTAGCTAGTTACTTTATAATTTTTTTGATGTCTGAAATTTTGTCGGATTCTGTCGCTGGGTGACTATTTAATTGATAATAAATCCGTTACACAGAATAAATAAGCTATTATAAATTACTTCCAAAATTGTCATTTTTTTCATACAAGTTGTCAGTTCATTGCCTGGACTAAATGTACAATTAATGACAAAGGGGTTGTCAAATTCTCGCGCATTGCGGATAACAAATCCCAATTTTCGATAGCAGTCGGTAGCTATACCTATAGGGTTCTCATAAATGTCCATGAACATTTAGGTGTGAGTGAAATATGACACCTGATGTGAGTCGGGGCTATATTTCATCCCGCGGTTTTGTCTGCGTTATTTGTAACGCGGGCGGAGTCGCGCGGTAATTAAGCTAGTGTACTGAGAAATAACTATTAGTCATCGCACGACAACGAATGCACAACCAGGTACATTCCAACTTTTTAACGAATCGCTTTTTTAGAAAAAAACCGAGGAACCTAACTAAAAGCATTTCCAATTTAAATGACTAAGTGAGTTTTTTCGTTTCATTTTCCAAGTTTGCGCACGTTCCGCCATTGCTGTATTCATAATGAAACGAAATAATTCTACAGCTTACTCAGAAAAAGGTTACATATTATTATTTTAGTGACATTAAAACAACTAAAATTTCTATATTTGACCAGGGTCCATTAAGCGTGTCTGTAAAGAGAGCAAATAAACAGAAATGTCAGCAGGTAGTATTGAATGTTTCAAAACTTCGAGTCGGCGAAATTCATATTTTTACCCGCGATATTGTAGCTTGTCTGTTAATAAAGTATCTGAACGAAACGATAGTCTTACGTTCTGTCGAAGTAAGAACTCTATAAAAAAAATTATACCAATAAGAAGCCATATATTTTATAATTTTACGATATCAAATTATGTAACGAGTTTCATTGCGGTTTGTAAAGTTTCATTAGGTGTTTTACGTATCGAAGTTATTTCCTTTAATGTGTCCATATGCTAATATAAAAATACTATCCGCTTTAAAAGTATGATAGTACCTAATAAATTATGAGCACTTTATATATGCCTCAAGAATTTATTACCAATCAAAAGCAAGGAAAGTTTTCCGTTCTATAACTTTAAAAACTCGGGCAATTACGTTCACTTCGCGTCACTAGAATCGTTGAAAAAATCTATCGGAAATAAGGAACGGAGATCGCTCTTATAGAAGTTCGGCCATTGAAATGTGAAAGAGTCGGGCCATAAGTCATTCTAGCGGACGCGTGGCAGTTAGGGATGTCTTATGTTGACTGGTGAACCATACATCAAAATGTAGTGTAGGTAAAGGTGCTGACATCGAACATTCACCGTTTTAAAATTTGTCGAACTGAACAACAAACAGAGCCAAACATAGTGCCAAACATCGCTACGAACATTATCACGATCATTCCAGCGAATGCTCTATCAAATCTCGTCATAAAAGGTTTTCTTCGCGAAGATGTCAGGCTTGCATTCGCGTAACTTTGCTCGGCTTGGAAAATGCTCGAACCGAATTATCCGACATTTGCCTAGAATGCTCCCTAAAACGCTCCTGTTTATTTTGCGTACCTGTAGTGTAACTTTTTTATTTTATTTCATTAAATTTATAAATTTATTTGTGTGTGTGTGTGATTTTGTCTTATGTCTTACAATACTCACAGTTGTTAGGATAGCTTTAAAAAATATGTATATTGAATTAATACGAGTAGGGAAGATGATTCGCGTTCTACAGCTCACATAGCTAGTTAATTATTGTTAGTTAGGTGATGTACAGGCAGCTGCAGATAAACGTGAACCCCTCGGTCAGTTAGATTCTACTGAGAGTACAGATTCTTTACTCGAACACATTTCAATTAGTGCTATCGGATTGGTGCAGGATGCAAGGAAGTAAGGTACGGTACGCTTGCAGTAAACCGCAAATGAAAACATGTTTTTAAACATTTATACAATTAAATTTAAACAGTTATATTCCAAAGTATTATCCTTACCTTACTTGTGCTGTTGGTGAGCTCTGCAGGGCAATATATATATGTATATGTATACTGTCAATACCTTATTGCACACAAGATACAGGTAAATGTACAGAAAAAATAGATTAAATGAATACAACATCTTCTTGTTAACCTTTGAGCAATTGAGTGGAGATCAGGGACAAAAACATAGACAAACTTACAAGTACAGAGACGTATTTACAATTACGCTACAGTATATTCACACTATAAATATAGTCCGAGTGTTCGACACTGTACTAGTATACAGGGTGACATTTTAATCAGTGTCCAAATTCAAGTATAATATTCTTCAGCAAAATTATAAAATACGTTTTTTTTGTTTCATATCATTCAGTACAAAAAATTTTAGTAATTGCTGCTTAAAGTAATCCTAAAGAAACCTTACCGCGCGGGTAGTAAAGTTTGCGCACGGCACGCCTCCCCTCCCTCGGCCCCGTCCCGCTCCGCACGGTACTGAATGCCCAGTTACCACGCTGTACGGATAAATCTTTTCGCAAAGGCAAATTATAATTAAAAATAGGTACCTACCAGTTTTTTTTTCAAAAATGGAGTCTATTAGTGGTACCAAATACCTACAAAAAATTTGGACACTGATTAAAATGTCACCCTGTATAGCATGGGCACTCTATGTCAAAGCTATATGGATTGAAATGATATTTCTTCAGTCTAATTTAAGCCATGTCACTTTGACATAGAGTGCCCATTCTATATACTAGAACAGCATCGAGCACTCGGACGTTTACTTTATCGTCATAGACATCTTTTATTACATACAATCAGTATCCTATTAAATCACAAGTAGTAGTAGTAGTAATTATGTGTCTTTCGAAGTTGACATCCGCAAGTTGCCTATTATATATTAGAATATATATATATATATATAATCTGTGACCTTGCTACAATCATTTTTAACCTGCCCTAATTTGAAAATTGATATTTATTTAGGTGTGCTTTACAACCATCGTCCAATGTCAATTGTAGTCAACAGACGTCTACATCAAGTTACGCAATTATGCTGCAAGGAGACCGCATCACTAGCGTAGTCTATATATCAAGGACCACAATAGGCCGCCGACGATGAAAGAGTCTTTGTCCGGCGGGTCCATTCAAGTCGAGATATTAAGATGATACCATTATTTCGTGACGCGGTTTTCCCGGCTCACCGTTTAAACCTAGAGAACATAACGATATTATTTTAAATTAAGTGAAAAATACTTAATATAAAACGACTGTTATTTACTTACTTTTAACGCTATCGTGACGTCTCGATCCCTGAACGTTTTGTCTCCCTAACGAGCAATATTAAAACGGTTGTATCGTAATTTTTTGAGATATCTAAATGGGATTTTCGTCAGTAGGCATTTTTTTTGTCTTCTTTCTTTTGGAGTAATTATACATTTTGAGTCTACACAAATGTTCCAGAGAATTGGTTGAAACATGCGAAAGAATTTTGGCTCATGCTGAAACGGAGTAATTAGGTCGCTTCGCTCGCTCGTTCAACTAATAGGATTGGAAGAATTCCTTCTTGCGGCTCCATCATCATCGTCTTGATCTTAAAAGATAATGTTATTATCATCTATATTATAAATACTTGCAACTTATCAAACTTCCCAAAATCTCCCCCGAGAGTGTATCTATTTGTCTGAGGGCTTTTACGTACTTTGTTATTCATCAAACACTTTAATATAAGTCAGTTTCAGCCACAAACAGTTATAATAAAACCCCGTTAACTCAACGGTCACCCCGCACGACGAATGAATCATAAAAATATTTTTTATTCCGGTCGTTAAAATAAGTCACACCTTATTGTTTTATTGTCCGTGCATAATAAAAACCTTTATATGGCCGTGACAGATGGCGGAAGGCATTCCTCTTTGTAATGCGCTATCAATGACACTTCAGGGAAATCTATGGCTGCAATAAAATCGAACTTTTTCATAATGTGTCCCAAGTTTTTCGCGCGATTTGAAGCTTTTCTTGATTTCCCTCGAGGGGCTGGTGATTATCTATCTTTTTACGAAATTAAATAAGTTCGTACATCAAAGTAAATCTATACTAATATTGTAGTTTGTATGTATTGGGTAATCTCCAGAACCGCTAATCCGATGTCTAATATTCTTTCTTTGCAATATGTTGCCGAAGCCGCAGTTATATTGTGTTATTTGACTAAACCTTTTTCCCGGTTGTATCCCAAAGGAGCCCTGGTTTCGCTTTAGTAAAATTATAAGAACCCTTAGTTTATAATCTAGATAGAATATAAACTGAAGGCTAGGTTAGGTTTGTGTACATATATATAATGTAAAGCTTTAATTTATATACCTACGACGAATTAACAATTTACTTATTAACAGGCTGTAAGGACAAGAACCACACCCTACTAGAAACTTGTTTAGACTTCACTTTGTTCGGTTTCCTAATTTTGATCTTCAATTTGTACGAATTCTTTCAAACTTGTTTATAAGTACCTAATAGTAGGTCAATAACAACGGGAGAGAGATAAAATGGTCTCGTCAAAAATGAGTTCAGCCGATTGGCTACGAAAGGTTAAATAAACGGACTGGACAAAAATTGCCTTAGAAACGTTATCTCAGCACGCACTCTATTGGCAAATGACAGCTGGAACCTCCGACCTCTAGGAAACAAAGCTTTCATATTGCAAAAGGTGACTTTGAAATTAAAACGCTATAACAATGAGTTTGTAGAAAGTTGTTAAGAAGAAAAATCCGGAGGGTACACTTATATGCGAAACAAACGATAGTATGATATATGAGTTCTGAGCCACTATGTTCTTTAGTTTAAAAAAAAAAAAACTGTTTATTGCACTTAAAAAAAGTCTTAATGCTTCATTACACCAATAGTTGCAATCTTTTACATTTAAGATTATAATATATATACTATGATGTGGAGGGGGAAGTTTCATCCACCCGTAGAAGAGTCCCGCTACAGAGAAGCGCAAAAGAATTGTCATTTCTGACCTCTCGTAATGAACCTGATAATACGAGTATGTCTACGAAATTTCTTCGAAAGGTTCATATGTTAATCGCAAACCCCAATGTAAGATTGAAAGGTTTTAAAATGACTGGGAATAGGCATGACGACTCATGTTCAAATTGATAACGTAGTGATGCTAAATGTATAGTAAACCATCGAATTATCGTAATAAAGTATCTAAATATATAAAAGAAGAAGCTGACTGACTGACTGACTGACTGACTGACTGACTGACTGACATATCAACGCACAGCCCAAACCGCTGGGTCTACGGATTCCAAATTTGGCACGTAGGTTCCTTATAAGGTGTAGGGGAGCACTAAGAAAGGATTTTTCAAAACTCACCCCCTAAGGGGGTAAAACGGGGGTCCAAAGTTTGTATGGGGGAAGCATTATTTTTTGAACTACAGACTTAAAACTTTGTAGGAAGATTACTTATTAAGATACAAAAAAAGCACTTTCAGCGTTTTACAAAATTCCACCCCTAAGGGGGTCTCAAATAGGGGTGCAAAGTTTGTATTCAAAACTTCTGGGACTACAAATTTGAAATTTACACCAGACCTTCCTTTTATGACGTAGGCAAGGGATAGGACGGGATTTTTGGAAATTCTATCCCTAAGGGTGTTAAATAGGGGTGCAAAGTTTGTATGGGTGAAACATTATTTTTTGTACTTGAGACTTGAAACTTTGTAGGGATATTACTTATTAAGATACAAAAAAAGCACTTTCAGCGTTTTAGAAAATTCCACCTCTAAAGGGATTAAATAGGGGTGCAAATTTTGTATTCAAAACTACTGGGACTAGGAACTTGAAATTTACACCAGACCTTCCTTTTTTGACGTAGGCAAGGGATAAGACGGGATTTTTGGAAATTCTATCCCTAAGGGTGTTAAATAGGGGTGCAAAAATTGTATGGGTGAACATTATTTTTTGTACTAGAGACATGAAACTTTGTAGGGATATTACTTATAAAGATACAAAAAAAGTTCTTTCAGCGTTTTAGAAAATTCCACCCCTAAGGGGATTAAATAGGGGTGCAAATTTTGTATTCAAAACTACTGGGACTAGGAACTTGAAAATTACACCAGAACTTCTTTTTATGACGTAGGCAGGGGATAGAACATGATTTTTGGAAATGCTATTCCTAAGGGGGTGAAATGGGGGTCCAAAGTTTGTATGGGGAAGGATTACTTATTGATACCAAAAAGGTACTTTTGGCGTTTTATAAAATTCTACCCCTAAGGGTGTTAAATAGGGGTGCAAAGTTTAAATTAAAAACTATGCTGTCTAGAAACTTAAAATTTACACCAGATTTTCCTTTTATGACATAGGCAAGGGATAAGACGAGATTTTTGGAAATTCTGTCCCTAAGGGTGTTAAATAGGGGCGCAAAGTTTGTATGGGAGAAACATTATTTTTTGTATTAGAGACTTGTAACTTTGTAGGGATATTACTTATTAGGATACAAAAAAAGTTCTTTCAGCGTTTTAGAAAAATGTACCCCTAAGGAGTTCAAATAGGGGTGCAATATTTGTATGAGGTATACATTATTTATTGAACTAGAGACTTGAAACTTTGTAGGAAAATTACTTTTTAAGATTACATATAAAAATATCTTAAGCGTTTTTAAAATTCCACCCCTAAGGAGATTAAATAAGGGTGCAAAGTTTGTATTCAAAACAACTGGGACTACAAACTGGAAATTTACACCAGAACTTCCTTTTATGACGTAGGCAAGGGATAAGACGGGACTTTTGGAAATCATATCCCAAAGAGGGTTAAAAAGGGGTGCAAAGTTTGTATGGGAGAAATATGATTTTTTGTACTAGAGACTTGATACAAAAAAGTAATTTCAGCGTTTTATAAAATTCTTCCCCTAAGGGGGTTCAATAGGGATGCAATGTTTCTGGAGGGGAAACTATATTTATTGAACTAGAGACTTGAGACTTTGTAGGAAGATAACTTATTAGGATACAAAAAAAGTAATTTTAGCGTTTTATAAAATTCCACCGCTAAGAGGGTTAAATGAGGGTCCAAATTTTGTATAAGGGAAACTTATTTTTAGCTACTACGTACTTAAAACTTTGTGGACAGATTACTAAACTTATTAATTTACAAATAAAGTGCTTTCAGCGTTTTTGAAATAATTACACCGAAAGGGGTTAAAAAGGAGGTCCAAAGTTTGTATGGAGAAAAAGATTAGTTAGACAATTTTTTTCGAGAATTCACAGGATAATTCCTAACGATAAATGAGTAAACAAGTGTTTCCGGTTTTTTGAGAATTCAACCCCTAAAAGGAGACATGTGGTGACAAAATCTGAAAATCAACATCGGCATCTATTGTTTCTATGGTTTATCGGGTCGCTGATTAGGAAAACAACAACGATTTTACATTCCAACGTGGCGTCTAAATATCAATATGGGCGTTGTTATTACGGTTTTTTGGGACGTTAATAACGAAAATCACATAGATTTTGAAATGTAATGTTGTGGACATGAAAATTCATGAAAATATTTGTGCCAAATTGCAATTCATTCGGTCCAGTTTTTTTCGTAGCAAATCGGTTGTAACAGACGGACTGACAGACAGCCACACGTGATCCTATAAATAAGGGTTCTATTTTTGCTTTTGAGGTATGGAACGAGACCCGCGTTATATAGGGTTATAGGTTTCAAAGTTTGTATTTGGTGCCATGTCGATCGTCAGCAATCGGTACCTAGGCGAGTGCGGGCGGCGCGGCGGGACGGGAGGGTAGGAGACATTGGGAAAGTGCCTGCATCCGTAATAAGTACATTCAAGGTGCTGCACGAAGATCTGCTTACTAAGTTATGCATTTTGGCCGCCGTTAAATTAAAACAAATTTTTGGGTATTTATGTTAAATACTGGTTCGAAAAGCATGGAATCATGCATCTTAGGAAACTAGCCTATAGCAATGTCCAGGCCACAAATTTGACTTGACATTCGTGGAGATATTTTGGTATTTCAACATTATCATGAACATAAAGTAGCTTTTATTTCAGAGGACAGATTCTCATTAATCATGACTGTAAATTTAATAACAAAAATACGTACATACATACATACATTCACGCCTTTATTCCCAAAAGGGGCAGGCAGAGCACATGAACTTTATGTTCCAGCGCCACTTTTAGCATAAATGTGGGTATAAAAGATCGACAAAAAGTGATATTGCTTAGGTTGTTAGCCCATCACCCAGGACACACTTCAACCCTGCTCTCTTAATCGACTTTTACGACACACACGGGAAGAAAGAGGGTGGTGAAATTCTAACCCGCCACCACACGGGCATATTAATTTACCATAACGGTAAAATTAATTTACCATAATGGGTTATGATGAAGGGTTATTAGTAGGGGAAGTTAGTAGTAGTAGGTTAGTAGGCGGCGTAGCAATTCAGTAACTATTGGAAAATTACTTTTACTACGCGGGCGAAGCCGCGGGCAAAAGCTAGTACATTATAAAACATGATTAAAATCGTAAAAAGATATGAACCTTGAAAGTTAAGAAAGAATATCCATTTTTTTTATTGTCCAAGAGTAAATTTAAAGTTACCAATAGAATCCTTGCGCTTTTATAGAAACAAAATTGTACAACAACTATGTACTTAAACGCAGTATTTCGCGACCGAATCAACAATTTACCTGATTTTCCATACTACGATACTTTGTACTAACAATATTGTGACGTCACAATGAGCTGTCTATTTGTATGGAGCGTTTTTCGCTACCGCCAGTGAGGTAAACCTTTGTCTAATTTTTTTGGGTATTTATGTTCTTTAATTGTAGTTACTCCCATACAAACATTTGTTCCTCTCCAAAAACTGGTTCGAATGACATCATGAAAAAATCTTAGTCGTCATCCCTATTGTCCTATGTCTTGTCTAAAGCAATCATTTACTCTGTATTTTGTTCTCGTTTCGTCGTTCCTTTCAGGTAGTAGATAATAATTCCAGGACATGCTGTTTTATTCTGTAGTCGTACGAACAATACTGTTTTTCCAATTTCTCGCATGTCTGGTTAAACCCTGAACGTTATAAGTGGCAGTTATGTCACATCGCTGAGTGTTATGGAAAACAAAACCTGTCTGGAATTCTAGTATTTAGTTCAGTGATCATTGGTAAGTAGCTACCTTGTTTGTGGCAAATACAGTTGCCAACTTCGCGGACTATTGTGTAGACTGTGGTTGTCAAAAAGTTATTTGAAAAAAAAAATGCTATTTAGGTTACAGATAGCGCCCAAGTTGAATGCAGAGCTCAGGATGTGATACTGACAAGGACAGGACAATACTGCAGGCCCGCGAGAGCGAGAAAGGACGGCGGGGGGAGGCTCTTCACCTCAGGCCTGCATTCAACTCGCGCGCTATCTGTACCTTACTTAAAATCCGAAATCAAGTAAGCGGGTACACAATTTTGTGGTAGGGTAGTATTTAAATTTACCTATAACACAACCATACGTGGGTCAAGGACACGAAGTAGTCTAATTATATACAGTCTGCACAGCTTTAGCGAATTAAGTTTCCAATCTGTCTATATTTTGTTACTTTGGGACTAGTTCGATTTTTGTAAGATTGTTAATAATTACTTTTTTATTTATTTTAAAATAGTTTGTCCAGACTGACTACTTATTTGATGAGGTAATGAGGAGTTTTCTACCTCTAAGGGAATTAATAGAGGTTGTATAATTGAATTGGCTGAACAAAAAACCTAACGTGAAATTAAACTGCACCGATAATTTCGCGTCCGACATTTTTCAAGCTTTCTCTAAAAACAACTGCACGTAAGAATGTAATTTGTTAGACTTTGTACTAATGGCGCTGTGCAAAAAACTTTGGAGATGTTAAACCCGACAATTATTCTTCTGTGGGCTTTCAACGACTGAAACGGCAGTGTGCGGTGGACATGCTATGCGGTACTTTAAATAAGCTTTTTCTACGTTTGTAACCATGACTTAGGGCCATTGACATTATATATTCATAAGGCTTGTTAGACATAAGGTTACAGTATAAATGTGATTTACAATACTATAAAATGAATTTTTATCCAATGTAAGAAAAGTTTGAGTATTTTGTTATCCAAATCATGAGCACTCCTTATTCTCACGAAGCAAAAAATTTCCCAAATTTTTTATTCGATTACTTGACGTTTCTTCATATATTTTTAATGGGCCGCACAAAAAGGAAACCTAAGGCAAAAAGGCGAATAAAAACTCGCAGAAATGTCCTCCCTCGGACGCTCCGGTTGTGAAATAAGCTCTCGGGATGCCGAGGTTTTCCCGAGGGACTACAGTATGGGATACTTCAAGAAAGGAGTGTATAAATTCTTAAAGAGACGGCAACGCGCATGTAACACCCCTGGAGTTGCAAGCGTCCATAGGCCACGGTAACCACTTACTTACGGTGGGCCGTAAGCATGTTTGCCACCGACGTGGCATGAAAAAAAAAACAATAAAACATATATAGTCAAAAACCGGGCAAGTGCGACTCCGACTCGCGCACGAATGGTTCCGTACCATTATCTATAAAAATGGTAATAAAAACACGTTTGTTGTATTGGAGCCCCCTCAAACATTAAGCTGTTGTTTTGTATTTGTTGTTATAGTGGCAACAGAAATACATCACCTGTGAAAACTTCAACTGTTTAACTATCACGGTTTATGAGATACAGCCTGGTGGCAGATGGACAGACAGACAGACAGAGAGACGGACGGACAGCAGAGTCTTAGTAATAGGGTTCCGTTCTACCCTTTAGGTACGGAACCCTAGAAAATATTTGATACGTGAATTTAAAAAAAAACCTAGTTCAGACAGTATTAGTACATTATTGTCCTAGCAAGGGAAGTTGGCAACTGCAGACAACCTTGTCAGTCCGTTTAATTTAATACAAAGCCAACAATAATTGCCCTTCCGTCTGCGACAAATATACTTAGTGGTTTTCTCAAAAATGCTGCAAGAAAACAAAATAAGTACAGGTAAGTTTTATTTAAATCAACATTTTACTATAAGTTATTTGACGACCGGTTAGCCTAGTGGGTAGTGACGCTGCCTACGAAGCTGAAGGTCCTGGGTTCGAATCACGGTAAGGGCAAATGTTTGTGTGATGAGCATGAATATTTGTTTCTGAGTCATGGGTGTTTTCTACGTATTTATTTAAGTATTTCTATCTATTAGATATATCGTCGTCTAGTACCCATAACACAAGCTTTATTGAGCTTACTATGGGACTAGCTCGATTTGTGTAAGATTGTCCCCTTAAATTTATATTTATTTATTTCTTTCTGTCTTTCTTTTCGCCACTTCATAAAATTGCTGTACGCCTTTAGATTTCTCTTTTGTCTTTGCCGGGAACAAATTATCAATATCAGAACGTGCAGTTTCTTTTAAATCTAGATGTGTATATTCTATAACCTCGTCACTCGAACTTGAACTCATTTTCACGTCAATTATCAATATCTTCCGAAAAAACCACTAGGCACTACACAGAGTGTAGGTACCTACCAAAAATAGGGTGTGAACGGATTGTAACAGGTGTATCGTGTTCTGATAAAAAAAAATGATATATTTTATTTTTATGCGATTTTTTTTTAATTTGTATAAATGCATTGAGCAGGCCGCCCCAGTAGGCCAACGCTCCATATTTTATTTTATTTTATTTTAATTTACTAATTCAGATAACAATTGAAAAGAAAACACGCGTCAAAAAAAATAAGTATTTTAGTTTTTGTAGTAATCCCCATGGCATTGCCGTTTTTTTGTGAAATGTTTTTTCTTCCGAAAACGCCATAAGTTATTTGAGGCAAATATAAAGTCGCCATTTAACTTAACTAAGTTTACGTCTTCACCTGGCCACAATGCGAGTTTTGCTGCAAAATGCGCGTACGATAAAACTCGCATTGTGGCCAGGTGAAGACGTAAAATTTTGTACGCGACACGGGCGGTACTTCGTAAAGCCCCAGAGCGCATATTTATGGCCCTCACCTTCGGTTCAGACCACAAACATCTGCGATCTGGGGCATTCACGAATTCACCGCCCTAGTTACGTAATATAATTGTACTACTCCACAAATAATTTAATTTGTACGCAACATTGTTGTCGCGCAAACTTGAGCCATAAACTTAAACGTTAACGTCCTGATGTTTAACCATTAAGGTCATCTTTGCCGGACATTTTTGAGAAAAAATATGTAAGTATTTCAATTCATGCTCCTTATTGGCGTGACAAAGTAACAAACCCGTATTTCACCAGTTTGGCACCATATGTCGGTATTATAAAAAACGCTTGAGCCTCAACTGGGTACATTAAATTTGCAAACCAATCGCTTTTCAGTTATTCTCGCGCTCGTTTTGTCACGTTAACTCCCGGCGCGTTGAAGCGAGAGCGAAACACCGGAGTATCACTGGGATGTGAAGTGACGAACGAGAATATACCTCTTGGTAAATGATGAGTGAAAACTTTTGGGGTCGTTTACTATGGGTATAGCTTATAGTTTTTTTCTTTGCAGCTTCGGTGTTGTTAAGAAAATCGGATCGCAATCTACTGTCCCTTATTTTCACCCCTGTTCCCTGTTTTTACACTTGCAAAGGAAAAATCATTACCTAATTAAAAACCTCCATCTAAAGTCCAGAAAGAGTTTGTGAAGACCTTATAGACCTCATAGTACAAGCTTTGCTTAGTTTGGGACTAGGTTGGTTTATGTAAGATTGTCCCTTAATATTTATTTATTATTATGGTTCCGTACCCAAAGGGTAGAACGGGACCCTATTACTAAGATTTCGCTGTCCGTCTGTCTGTCACCAGGCTGTATCTCAAGAACCGCGATAGTTAGACAGTTAAAATTTTCACAGATGATGTATTTCTGTTGCCGCTATAACAAAAAATACTAAAAACAAAACAACATACATATTTAAGGGGGCTCCCATACAACAAACGTGATTTTTTTGCCGTTCTGTCTGTCACCAGGCTGTTTCTCAAGAACGGCGATAGCTAGACAGTTGAAATTTTCACAGATGATGTATTTCTGTTGCCGCCTTAACAGCAAATACTAAAAACAAAATAAAATAACTATATAAGGGGGGCTCCCATACAACAAACTTGTTTTTTTTTGCCGTTATTATAGATAATGGTACGGAACCCTCCGTGCGAGAGTCCGATTCGCACTTGGGCGGTTTTTTATTTATGCATAAAACCGCTCATCATCCTCCTAGCGTTATACCCGATAATGCCCCTAAAGGAGCCTGGGGTCCGCTTTGACACCTAATCCCAAGATTTGGCATAGGCACTAGTTTTACGAAAGCGACTGCCATCTGACCTTCCAACCCAGAGGGAAAACTAGACCTCATTGGGATTAGACCGGTTTCCTCACGATGTTTTCGTTCAACGAAAAGCTAACGGTAAATATTCCGTACATAAGTTCCGAAAAACTCATTGGTACGAGCCGGGATTTGAACCCACGACCGCCGCTTGACAGGCGCATACAGGCTCTGCATAAAACCGCTGATAAAAAGAAATATATAGCACTTGCTTTCGAGATTCTGGTGACAATCGTAGCCAAACGAAAGAAGCCTACGCGATGAGACTGTAACCAGTTTCCACCTGTCTATCCTAACATAATTTTCACTAATGGTGCACATACTCGTGAACCCCGCTATACTTAGACATAGTTATTTATGATCGCATCAGATAAATATGAATCCCTTATATTGGAGTGGATTTTGGAATGTTTACAGAGCGATACAAATCACCACGTTTTAATTTAACGCCGAACCACAGTGTCGGTATAGCGAGACGTTAAATTAATCATCGCCGTTGACTGCGTTTCGTTTATTATGATTGATGAGCCGCGTCAGCTTCCGTCGCTTTTTTGAGACCGTGCATTGAGCAGAATTAGAACTTCCGACAATTACTGCTAACGATTCGCGCTAGCATATTAAAAAAAAAACTGGCTCCGTAAAATCTGGGGCGACTCACTCCGTGAATATGTCGCCATAACGTAATTTGTTGACACAGAAGCTTCTGTATGTACCACTATTATTTATTTATGTGGTGAAATATAAAAAAATACGGAAAGTAAAAAACTAGTTAGTAGCCGCTAAGTAGTAGTTGGATTACTACAGTCGGAACACATTATTAGGAAGATTTACCTAGATTTTAATTAGCTCCTGACTGTAGAAATGGATCTCTACAATAATTGTCTCTAAAATGTTCTGTAGAGTCCCACAAAAGAACAAACGTACATTCACACATATATATTTATATACCTTGTAATCGCATTACCCTCCTTTGCACTATACAGTCGGGTAACAATGTAACAACATAAATATACTCAGTTCTTGAAGTGTACTGTACAACTAGTTCGTAAATAGCATAAGTACTATTTAATAAAATTCAATTAATTATGCACGGCATAGTGCCTACTCAGTAATAAATGAAATATGAAAAAATAAAGAGTATTATAATTTTTTATATCCCGGTCCGTCGCTCTTTGGCAACTGAGCTATCGAAGCCGAACAAAATTTTCAACCAATCCAACCACTTAGTTTTAATTTTAGTTTTATTCATCTCATTACACAATTCTCATACAACAATAACACTTTGTAAATACTACTTATTGTATAATGATCGTCAGGAGCAATTTCGCAGCAATAATAGAACAAAATATAAAACAACAAATGGAACATAAAAAAATAAAAATGTCAAAAATTTCAAAGTTTAGAATATAAATAATATTAAAAATATGAATAATTATCGTTCTGAGAAGTATGTATGTATGTATGTAAGCACTTTATTGTACACAATAACAGGTTAAGGAATATACATGTCACACAATAGATCAAAGTACAAAGGCGAACTTATCCCTATAAGGGATCTCTTCCAGCTAACCTTTGAGCAATTGAGAGGAAGGTAGGTAGAACGAGATAGGCAAACTTATACCGTGTACAAAAACAGAGAAAATAAAGCAAATCCTAATTAGTATTAATTCTAGACAAATAAAAACATGCCAATACATATATAAATATACAATATAAAATATAATACACACTAACATATGTTACATATATATCGCAAATATACAATAAATAAATAAATACTATATTCAACCAATTCACAAGTCATTGGAAAGCCACAACTTCTTCAAATTCATCTTAAGTGACGCAACAGACTGCGACTGTCTCAGCGACAAAGGCAACTCATTCCACAATTTAACAGCGCGCGCAGTAAAAGATCTGGAGTATGTTCGCGTCTTTCTAGACGGTACAGCAAGAGTAAGGTTAGTACTCGACCGCAAGCGGTGGCCACTGCCGTCTGCCATATAACTAAACCGCTCAGAAAGGTAAGGAGGGGAAGTAGGGCTGAACAGTGTATTGAAAAGTAATGACAGGATATGCACATCCCTGCGCCGGCGAATCGGTAACCATCGAAGCTTAGAGCGGAATTCAGAGATATGATCATACTTGCGTAGACCAAATACATATCTGATACATACATTTTGTAGACGCTCCAGCTTATCAAGTAGCTCCTCGTTGAGGTCCAGAAACGCAATATCGCCATAGTCCAGAAGAGGAAGCAAAAGAGATTGAGTAAGGGTTAACTTGGTACGAAGAGGAAGGAAATTCTGGAGACGTCTTAGGGAGTGAAGGGATCTAAAGATCCTCTGACTCACCTCAGCTATATGGGGTGACCAAGAAAGCGTCTGGTCCATGGTGATACCCAAATTCCTGACAGTAGAGGAAAGAGGAATAGAAATTCCATCAAAAATAATGTCAGGCACCACCACCTTTGAGAGCTTATCTACATAGTAAGGACTACCAATAACAACCTACCTACCTTATCAATAATTGGCGTACAAAAAAATACAAGGCCTAAACCAAACCTCGTCCCTTAATATAGTCAAATAAAATAAAATTAAATAATAGCGAGTACCGGTAGTACTTTTATACATTAAAATGTCGGTATATATTTAAAAAGTCAAATAAAACAAAGAAAATGATAAATAATAATGTGTCCTATTTGGGTAGGTATGTCAATGTATTCTATTACAGAATAAAGTGACTTCTCCAATAAAAGGTTCTTTAGTTGGCGCTTAAAAGTTTTCTCGGAACAGTCATTTTAAGTTTTCGGGTTTTCGGGTTGTTCATAGAAGGTCGGTCCTATCACCCGCGCATTCTTAGCATGTAGCACTACTCGGGCTTCTTAAGCGTCAGCAACACATCAAATTACATTGATCGACAGATCTGCTGGAAAGTCGCTTGTTCGAATCCAACTTAAAACACAAAAACTTAAAGGTTGATTTAACAAACATGTTCCTCCAAACTTAGGACAGTTTGTTTTCGGATGATACGTTCTTTACTTTTGTTTTTATCCGAGTGCCGAAATGTAGAGATCGTTCAATACTTTGAGGGTAGGTTGTTCGTGGCGCAGATTAAAAAGAGGAACGTGGAATTTCTCGTAGCGTCGCAGCCGCAGCGCCAGTTGGGCCTTCTGTGAAACATATTATTTCATGCAGAAACCATCATACTCCGCATACCTAGTTGGAATATACGATGACACTAAACATCAGTGTCTACGTGTGCGGACTTCAAAAACTTGAATCAAGGATGCGTCGCGAGGGTAGCACGTAAACTATTCCACCTTATTCCTTTGAAATACGGCAAAAAAATTAGGTATCGTCGTTGCTTGGTTGCTGTATTACGGTAGTTAATATCAATTATTAAAGTGGCTTAGTGAGCTTAATTTTTTTTTTATTTATCTCTAATAACCGAATCGACATAGAAAATCTATAACATTATTAAACATCCTCACAAAAATTCACGAGAATCAGTTGATAAACGCGACCTTTACAGCAGATTAGCCGGACATTTGAATATAATTTTGCCGCAAGCTTAAATGGAGAATTTCTTTCGGTTAGCTCACTCTTTCAAGTATATGCCCAATGAACAAAACGTACAGAAGCACCCGGAAAACATCACGATTCAATATATTTATATAATATAAATTATAAAAGATTTTGAAATACTTAAAAGTAAAAGTTATGACGTCACGTGTTACTATTTACCTAGTGTTTGTTTTTTTTTATTGAGTTGACTATCTTCAAGCCGGGCCAAGCCTAGAAATTTGGTACAAAGTAACACAAGTAACAAGGTATTTCATATATAGAGTTGCTGATTTGACTAGCAGTCAACATCCCTTCTTGCTGCTTTAGATCATAAATGAACAGGTTTTTTTTACCTTACCTTAAGGGTGTGTCGGCAGAAAGGTCAGATTACGACTACCCACTGTGTCGCTGTCGCCAAGGAGAGCCAAATGTTCGCTTGACGCATTCTACTTTCACCCTAAACCAACTAACCTTACCTAATCGTCAATTTAACCTCACTATACCATCCCATTACATATAACATTATATTCAGAGCAATGATTTCTATTAGAAGTATAATAACGGTCAAATGCGTTTATGTTTCTTCGTTTATCAAGGATATCAAAGGGGAATTTCAACTAGTTTTTCTCTTCTCGATCATTAAGTGCTGTTCAAACATCAATTTTTTTTTATTAATACATGATTATGTGTAAAGTTTTTGCTTTCAAAAAGCTTTTCCTTGAAAACGCATTCAGCTGATTAGCGCACGATTTTTCTAATCTTATATGGAATAGAATATAGATAGGTTCGTATAATGTTACGGAGTAATACTCTTTTTGACATCGTCTTTCCATATTTATTGAAACTTCTGTTTAATCTGTGAAAGAAACATTCCGTAGTATAAACATACATATTCCATTTTTATTTATACAAAAACAACATCCAACATCAAAGCGGGTTTTAAATATAAACTTACACGTTTTAACATCTTAAAAGTAAACTAAGTGTGAAAAAAGTAAAAGAGCTCTCTTTTACCCACTAATGGGCCCGAATAACTAAAATAGCTTACGTATGCAGCGATTTCATGACTCATAAATTGTGTCTTAAATAGGAGAAAACGCTTTCCTCATTTAGTATTTTGCATGTAACACGGACAAACAACAATCTGTCTTATTACAAGAGGCATAGGATCGGAAATTGCATGAATTGTACCTTTTTATTTGTACTGACATTCGTAAATTAAGTACTGTGACATCAAAAAGGCGTTTAAGTTTTAAAATACGGACGAACGTTCGCTCATAAAGCAATAAAAGAGAGATTAGTGACTTTCAAACCACCAATTATGTTTAACTTTGGGGCTTTAAAATGATTTCGTCTGAATTCGGGGTATTTCCAGCTCCAGTTTATTATTAAAAGCGCCATTTTTAGGTTTTTTAGGGGAAATAGTAAAGTAATCGTAAAAGATGACATCATTAATTTAAATAGTTGAAAGGCGTGGCGCAGTGTTAAAGGAGCTAAGCTAAGCAATTTAGTCAATAATAATATATTGTATTGTACATGTATTGAAAAATAAAATCTTTCTGTTTTTTTTTAAAAGTTAAATATTTATATAAATATTAAATACGGCAGATACGAGTGTCTTAAACTCTTTGGACACTACTGCGTTACACTTACACCGACATCTATACAGAATGTATTACATAATGTACATTTATAAATTACGTTTACTGATGAAAATTGAAGAAAATAATAAATGTATTCACTTAACCGAAAATCAGCCATGATCTATTTTATTATATCTAAAGAAAATACTAATCCAAAACGTATATTCGAACCACAAAAATAACTAGTTATAAAAATAGTAGTCGAAATTACTCCGCTATTTACGAGTATACGTCGATGACTTATAGGAATTTTTATTGAAGCCTACGAGCTTTTTACACTATCCGAAGACGTTAGCGTTACGATTAATAAGTCTTATCAGCCGAAGGACGCCCACTGCTGGACATAGGCCGCCCTCAGAGAGTGCGACAATGACCGGACCTGCGTCACCCGCATCCAGCGGACTCATGCATTGACGGCATCATCAAGCCCACCTTACGGTCTAGCCTTGTTTGTCTATATTTCTTTTTATTAGATTTGATAACAGGTAGTGAATGTCAAACATACGTAATATAATTGATTACATTGGGTTAATAGTTGTATTTTTTCACAGCCCCAAGGGGCTACAGACTGAGTAGTTTTCATTTTATGTCCACTTGATACCACCACGCGTTCTTGAAAAATGGATCCTGACAGACAATGAAGTGAATAAATACCTTTAGTACTTTTGAGATCCTTAAAGTTGAAGCCAGAACAAGCCAAATTAGAATCTCTGCTTCTCCCGCCGCCCTCATATTTATCGGCTGAGCCTACTAAAACAACGAACGAATTTTTTTAAGAACTATACCTAATATAAAATGACAATTAACGTCTTTCACCAAGTCATAATTATTTGCTTTGTGGCGCTCTCAGAATATCACCTGCCCGATAGAATTTGCCGGAAACCTTCGATATTCATAATTTAATTTGCCATAAGAAAAGTTATTGCCAAAAAAGTGTTTTCGTCTGAATTCGGGGTATTTCCAGCTCCAGTTTATTATTAAAAGCGCCATTTTTAGGTTTTTTAGGGGAAATAGTAAAGTAATCGTAAAAGATGACATCATTAATTTAAATAGTTGAAAGGCGTGGCGCAGTGTTAAAGGAGCTAAGCTAAGCAATTTAGTCAATAATAATATATTGTATTGTACATGTATTGAAAAATAAAATCTTTCTGTTTTTTTTAAAAAGTTAAATATTTATATAAATATTAA
Organism: Epinotia demarniana; assembly: GCA_945867215.1. Classification (NCBI taxonomy): domain Eukaryota; kingdom Metazoa; phylum Arthropoda; class Insecta; order Lepidoptera; family Tortricidae; genus Epinotia; species Epinotia demarniana. The sequence continues at coordinate 36,628,991 of OX244261.1, read as the reverse complement.
ATACGGCAGATACGAGTGTCTTAAACTCTTTGGACACTACTGCGTTACACTTACACCGACATCTATACAGAATGTATTACATAATGTACATTTATAAATTACGTTTACTGATGAAAATTGAAGAAAATAATAAATGTATTCACTTAACCGAAAATCAGCCATGATCTATTTTATTATATCTAAAGAAAATACTAATCCAAAACGTATATTCGAACCACAAAAATAACTAGTTATAAAAATAGTAGTCGAAATTACTCCGCTATTTACGAGTATACGTCGATGACTTATAGGAATTTTTATTGAAGCCTACGAGCTTTTTACACTATCCGAAGACGTTAGCGTTACGATTAATAAGTCTTATCAGCCGAAGGACGCCCACTGCTGGACATAGGCCTCCCTCAGAGAGTGCGACAATGACCGGACCTGCGTCACCCGCATCCAGCGGACTCACGCATTGACGGCATCATCAAGCCCACCTTACGGTCTAGCCTTGTTTGTCTATATTTCTTTTTATTAGATTTGATAACAGGTAGTGAATGTCAAACATACGTAATATAATTGATTACATTGGGTTAATAGTTGTATTTTTTCACAGCCCCAAGGGGCTACAGACTGAGTAGTTTTCATTTTATGTCCACTTGATACCACCACGCGTTCTTGAAAAATGGATCCTGACAGACAATGAAGTGAATAAATACCTTTAGTAAGTAGCCGCCATATCTGTCAACTGTCAGTGACGTCAAAATGGCGGGCTTGCTATAACTATCGAATATTAATAATTTCGACCCGGTGTTGTGATGATAGACCTTCACAAAACGCATATTAAATTCTAAAGCGTAAAAAAATAATCGATTCTGATATGGAAACTTATATGCGATAAATTCGTATTGAGGCGTAACTTCAATAAATGTATCAACAAATTTCAACAAAATAACGTCAAAAGTCTAACTCTCTTCCTTTTTTTAATGGCATGGCGATAGCGCTGTTCTTGCGTTCAGCCAAAGTCTATTTGAGTTTCTGTAAGATTGAATCACACGCTGAGTATTTAATTGTCAGGATACTGCACGGCTATCACAAGACGGTGCGCGAGCTCTCTCGATTTTTCTCGCACTATATGTCTCTTTCTAAGTTATCTGATAAGAGAGAGACGGATAGTTGCAGAAAAATCGAGAGAGCTCGCGCGCCGTTTTCTGATAGCCGCGCTGGTTTGTCAGTATTTATATTTATCAGCAAAAAACAGTATGTACGAAATCAGTATAGAACGGGCCTTTTATAAACATTAATTATGAAGCGCGTCAGTATTAGGCCTGCATCACACTGGCGCGGCCTGGCCGCGGCGGAAAATAGTAAACTTGTCCGCCGCTGTCAAATTTAATATTGTCCGCCACCGCAGGCCGCGCCAGTGTGGCTGTGCCTTAAGGCGGCTTCAAGTTGACATTCAGCCAATATAGAGACCACAATAGAGACACAGAAATTGGCCAACATACAGGAAAATACTTTTATCATAAAGCCTGCAACACACATTATTATGTTGGCAAGGGCGGGAACATACAGAAGATTTGCCAGAATGTGATAGTGCAATCTAAAACATTGCAATATGAAAAAAATAAACATATTGCATTAAAAAAAAAATCCTTTATTAGAAAGGGACTCGGACTCGCCTTTATAGTTGTGGAACTTACCTAGTGGTTAGGTATAGTACGAAAAATATAAATTGGCCGTCTGTTGTCAAATTAAAAAGAGATCTTTTGTTCCACGTAAACACTTACCTGTCAATGGGTACTCGAAAGGATTATCTATTATTAATTCCTAAACACATCTTTACCTGAGAGTCGGAGTGACTCAAGAACTCAAGAACATTTCAGTCATCCATCACGTTTTTATAATATAACATAACACAGTGTTAAAAATATGTAGAAAAGAATATCAATGAACATTTAATACTGCAGCGTGTGTTCTACCTGTTAGATCTATTGCCACAGACATCTACTAAACTTTTACCCCATTATTCATTAAACCTAAAATACCTCTGATAAATAACACGTGTTTTTTCCCTTTCTTAATAATTTAAATATCAGAGTGACAGGTTATAACGTCATTTTAACTAAAATATATAGGTTTATCGAAAGTTTTACATGATAGGTTAAAATTAGAACTGCATGTGTCCTATTTCCAAGAGAAGAAATGCGTTAACTCCAATATTAACATGCGAACGAAGTCGCAGGTACAGCTAGTTATAAATAAAATATAATGTATATTATAACGTATATAATATCACTTAAGTTAAGTTCGTTTTTTAACAATCCTCAAAAGTATACGGTTTCTGAGAAAGACTAAGTATACTTACGGAAAATAATGATTAAGGCCAGCGTTACATTTATGGCAAATTAAATCATGGATTTCATTAGTAACCGATAATTTGTATTAAAGTAGTCGTACAGTCTAAAACTCTCTTTGCTTGCGATAATAATGGTCAGCCAACGACAATTTATTGGATCTTTCGCATTCACTTCAATTGTTCTATAACACAATAAAACCAACGGATGTTATGAAATACTAAACCTACCATTAACACTTCTCACTATTTGTATATTCTATCAAACAGAAGATCTAGTTTTCTTATGTATTCTTTCTTCGTAATATTTTACTCAAAACTTTTCTGAAAAGTAAATATACAGTCATGGTATTTTTTTTCATGTTTGGGATTTGAACCCGCGACCTGGATTGCGCGCGCTGCTCTTACCACCTGAGCTATCGTGGGTCCACACCTGTAAAGATGCAACAACGAATTCCTCAGTCACTTCACTCTTCAACTTCACTTTGCCTTTGTTTTAATAGACAGCGCTGTCAAACTGGTTGCGTTCAACTTAAGCCGTGCGTGCTGCAAGCACCGTGATAGCGTGATACACTTTAGGTCCCGCCGCAAGACCAGCACCGGCTCTTGAGTCGGCATTATGCTGATGCGGGACCTTTTTTATCTTTAACTTTAATTTTCATATTATTTCATCCCTACATGTTTTGCTTATGTGTTATGAATAAATGTGTTTTAGCTCACCGGCTCGGAAAGGCTTGCTTTATCCCTCAATATCTGTGCCCAAAAGTCCATTATATCCGCTAGCGTGGAAAGAGTTTTTGAATTTGGAACGTGACGGTCAACCGCAAGATCCAACTTTTTTCTATACATAATGAGAGGTGCGCTCAGAAACTGATGGCTTTATGCCAATAATTATTTGTTATTATTTTGATAAAATCGATTTAATAATACTTATTCTTTCTTCGTTATGTAGGTAGATCAGAAATATTAATATTTAGATTGACTTATAAGGATAAATAATTCTAAAATGTAGTTTTATTTTTCAAAACTTTCGCTTCTTCTAATTTTGGGAAGCACCGTTTGAAAAGTTAATTTAAGAACAAACTCATGTACCTACCTACATTTAATTTTGTTTTGTTATAAAGCCACAGAAAGTAAAAGAAAAATAATGGTGGTTATTTATAGATTTTAGTGCAGAAGATATACTTATATGAATTTTAATGCCTGCTAAGTTAGTGAAAAAAGTGAAATAAGCGTAGGTATTTGAGCCTTAGATTACTCGTGAGTACCCCACAATACTTTGACTTCTTTTGTGTACGTAAGCGTGGGGTTATTTAATGATGCAAATATATTTATGTTCCATTTAATAGTTATAAAATGCATATAAGGTCCAAATTACTTCCATTCCATTACATTTACAATTTTCCTTGCGGCGGTGAGGTGAAAAGTTGAAGTTGAAATTTCTTTAGGACATTTCCTCTCTCGGACATTAGGTAACGACCAAAAAAATAAGAAGACCTTAGAAAATTAAAAACATCGCATGGGTGGTAAGGTGAATAATGAGGTCTTAAAATGTGAAAAATACCTAATGTAGGTAATTGGAACTGATTTTTACGCCACGAAATTACCCTGTTTATGAGCTAGCGCGACGAAAAAAATTAGTTTTTGTTAAGCATTTCATTTTAAAACTAGCTATTTATAACTGTATTGTTTTTTCGTAAAATAAACAACGTAGAATGTGGCAGAGTAGAATTTAACCAGTGGTTGAAGCAGTGAAGGTTTTCGATTTTGTCGTATTAATAACTGAAGGTTCAAAAGTAAAAATCATTTTCTTGCCTGATTATACCTACTTAATACAATGTTACTATGATAACTATTCGTGTCCACCAACAGACGAGTTTTATTTTTCATCTTTGCTTATAAGTTTAATTCAAATTGTACAACCTACAAATCAGTCATGCCTACTCTAAAGTACTGTCTAAGTCCAAATGAGTTTTTTTAAGGGCATTAATTCCAATACTTTATTTAATACAAAAAAACAATGAAAAAATAATATAAAAAACGGCTTAAATATACTTACGAACTCAATCTTACTTAAACTATGTGACCCTAAGGTTGAATTGAGTTGAATTGTTGTACACTGATCATGGAGCTGGTTAAATAAAAATGTACATTACATTAAATGTATAAAACTGAAAATATCTCTATGAACTAAAATTTATTTAATCTTCTTCGCACCAACTTAATTGCCAAAACGACAGACATACGAATATTAAACGGCACCATTTTATTATAAATAAAATAGTTATGTTTGAAGCGTTAGGTATCTATTACACACACTCAGATTACTGCAAAATAGTTATTTACGATACAAGTGCTGAAAATAGGAAATTCGCAACGAGTGGTGATAAATTAAAACACGACCGAAGGGAGTGTTTTAAATCGACACGAGTTGCGAATTACCTATTCGCACGTGTATCGTACAGTCGAGGTCAAAGATATGTTTACATTTTTACACCTTATTACAAGGCAATAAGGTGCGAAAGTGTAAACATATCTTTGACCCCGACTGTACAACGTTTTAGTGTACATATGGCTCTTTAAAGTTTCGACATATGCACGAAAAGTGCTCTTTTCCGCACTAGTGCGGGAAAGTAGGACCATATGTACTGTAATAGTACATTATGTAACTAGGGCGGTGAATTCGTGAATGCCCCAGATCGCAGGTGTTTGTGGCCCGAACCGAAGGTAAGGGTCATAAATATGCGCTCTGGGGCTTTACGAATTACCGCCCCTGTTAAGTACAAAATTTTACGTCTTCACCTGGCCACAATGCGAGTTTTCCCGTACGCGCAGCGTGCAGTAAAACTCGCATTATGACCAGGTGTGACGTAAAATGTTTTAAAATACTTTCTTCTCACTACTTAAAATATCTTTAACAGATAAGCTGTCCGAGTTTATCTGTTAAAGATATTTTTATTTTAAAACCAGCGTCTATGCAGCCAGTGCCGGCATTGCTATTTGAGCCACGTGTCACACATGTTCAGATATTATTTATGGACGCAGATGCCGTCCGGAGTCCTTACTGGGAATCTTTGCATTGCATGACAAAAAGACGGACTGCAGATATATGGCAGTCAGCTGTATGCATGTCCTTACTGTTATTAATAATATACTTACTTAATGTGAAAATTGTAGCAACTGACTTCAATGAATAACCAGCTTTGATCGGATCCGGAGATTAAATCCTCTGAAAGCAGAATCCTAGTCATTTATTGAATTTATTTACGCTACTTACTTCACGCGTATTTGAAGAGCCCCAGTATGTTTTTTTTTTCAGAATTAATTTTATTTTTTATTTTTATTAACGACCGCTTTTGTCTAATTGTTAACCACACCTGCTTTCGAAGCAAGCAAGAGGTCCTGGGTTCGAATCCCGGTAAGGACATTTATTTGTGAAAAGAGCACGAATATTTTGTTCCTGAGTCATAGATGTTTTCTACGTATTTGAGTATTTGTTTATCTTTATCGTTGTCTAATTCCCATATTACAAAAGTCGATCGAAGGTCGATTTGCAAAAGATTTGCCGCAATTTTTTTTTAAATTATTTTTTTTTCCTAATATGTCGGCAGCCGATCGTAAAATCCGCCAGATCACGAAATTTCTGGGCATATCGTGATACGGCGCCTAAATTCCTAGAATTTCGCCATCTGGCGGATTTTATGATCGGCCGCCGACATATACATGAGGTACCTATACATTACGATCGAAGGGGTGAAGTGGCCCTGTATGCAAAAGATTACCTATGTTGGAACACCGTTCCTCCGGTACCATAAGAGTAGTGAATGTGACTAGTATTTGTATATCTATTACCTGTGTTTATATAAGAAATTTTAAACTTATTACTACTTATTTACCCGAGTATTCTTATTTATGCCGTGGCTGTCATAAAATTGGGACGTTTAAGTAAGGTTGGTATAAGTAACGATATTGGTTAGCGGCCCGTAAAACCCCACGGTATCTTAATGTGGTTATAAAATTGGCATTCACCCTGTGATGACAGTAGACCGATAAAATGTTATCGCGTTTGACGTATTGGTAATTAGTTGACATTCATTAATTTAGTCAAATGATGCCACGGGAAACACAGAATTCGTTCCCAAGTGGGTAATGTTATCCGATGTTTCATCGTGACGTAATTAGACTGAATTAAGTAACCCTTTGTTGTAATACAATATCCAAATGTCTGTCATTCTCCTTTTGATAGATAAAGAGATAAAGGTGTGATAATCATGTGACATGCTGAGTAAGTGTTGATTGAAAGTCGGAAATCTTCTTTTTATGTGGCGTTAAATACTTATGTAACAAAATAACCTAGACACCTCAATAATGGTTGTGTGCATGTGGAACCAATAATAATGTTGCCCTGGTAAAATAATCATAGTTTCCAAAGGCTACACAAGCCGTGATAAAACCTCTGTCATATAATATTTCTACGGAATAAACGCCGCAAGGCCCAGGATAATATTTTAAGGCGTTTGTAATGACTTATTGTCTTTGAAATAGATCATCACATAATAATCAGAGATATGTTTTCCAAAATAGAGATCATGTTTTATTACAAAAAGTTGGGCTAAAAGTGTTGGTCGTATATATATATATATGTCGCAGTACGATAGATAATTCCGTTATATAGTTATAACCCTAGGGATATAATTATATGTCGTAACATTGTTCGAGACATATCCGAACATAGATTAGCTACGAGCTAGCGTTGGCAGGAGTGGGGAGAGGGTTTCCGGCTCACTCTGTGTACTAAAAAATGGTGTCTATAACACGTTGATAGTAAAGCTTGTGAATTTAATTAATTCCGGCCTTTTACTCATGTTTCCCCTAACTCTGTGTGGAACATGAGAATGGTCCTTCGTAAAGACTGTAACCAGTGCAAAGTTCGCCAAAAGTGTAACTATATTACACAACCTCTACAGGTTGCATAGACAATTGGTGCAATGAGGTGCAAAAATCTTAGTATTTTATGGTGTTAGTGGAAAGACTGTCGCTTTATTCAGTGCTATACGGAGCTCATCGGGTGTACGAGATTTCGGAAAACAATTATTGCTACAGCTACGTGCAAGTGAACCGATTGCGCGGGTTTTTCAAGAGACTAGTATTTTTTGTCATCGCGTACAAGTATTGGCGGCTGGGAGGCTCTCCAGATATCTACATCGATTGAAGAAAAACAATCACCACAATCAAAACGAAAAACCCTAAGTATCCTAAGTTAATTGTCATCTCCGTCATTGAAGTTGCTACATTTCCATACATTTCTTTCTACACAATAAGGTACGGTACATAACCTATTTTGAGGAAGATCATTGTGGGTCGTCAAATACATCGTTTCCGCTAACTTGCTTATGTTGGCACTCCGTGGGCATTACAACGTTACCGTCGGGTAGCGTGTATCCGAACGCAAGAAATCACGTGACTGCAAGATTCCGACCAATCAGCGTTGCGAGGCGAATGCGCAGAACGACGAAGTTAGCCGATAACGACCGAAACCCGAACGTACTGATTGGCGATTGGTGACACAGGAAGACACGGAAAAACGCCATATTGTCCATATTGTTTCCAGATATTGCAACAAAATTGTAGGTTTGCAAAACTTTAGTGCATAATTGTAAAGTTATAGACAGTGGGATGCGATCTTAGTACATATATTGGCTCGCAAGGTTGATACTTTTTTTTTTTTTTTTTTTTTAAAGAGGGGAAAATGCATTACGCATACCACCAGGGTGCGGGGACGGACCCTGGTGGTTATGTGGGACTCCCTTGTCGGCTAATAAGACCTGCGGTTTACCCACTAAAAACCCCTCTATCTGCCGCCTCCACGCTGTAAGGCGAGGTCGTGGGAACTCAAGTACTCTACCACAACCTCGCCAGCGGCTGTCCGGAGCTCCGGACTCGTCTCCGGGTGGACTTTATACCTCCCGCTTCTTCTCAAAGGGCGTGCCAATGGCATGCCCGCGACTCGGGGAACCTTCATGTAGGCGACAAGCGTCCCCGTGCCTACCGCCCACGGGTGCCCTTAAGGGGGAATTCGGCGGTCGTAGGCAAGGTTGATACCTATACCAACAGGGGGTTTCATTTAGAGCGCAATGAAAAAGAGTTACCCGAGCTATCTGAGTTCCTTGATTTTATAGAAAAACGAGCTGTGGCAATGGAGAATACTGCCAGCGAGATGCCGCTACTGGCGCCGCCAACTTCAGCAAAGCCTGTGAAGTCTGGCAAGGCCAGTTTAATATCAGCAATGAAGCAGCTGTCATGTAATTACTGCAACCAATCACACAAACTGTATGAGTGTGCGCAATTCAAACTGCTGACAGTTCAGTGCAGGTGTGACTTTGTAAAAGGCAATAAACTGTGTGTCTTGTGTTTTAACCAGCATCAAGGTAAATGTATGCTCCGCTTAAAATGCAATATCTGTCACAAGGGGCATAACACGCTTGTTCACTCTGATGCTGAGTCAAACTCTGATGAAAATGTGAGTAATGCTGCTGCTGCAAGCTCGACTGGTGCTAGTTCCGACAGTGCTGTGGTGATGACTAACACTTCTCAAGAGCAAGATGTTCTGCTGCCTACCGCGGTAGTAAGATTAACAGACAAGAATGGAAAATTTATTTATGCCCGTGCCTTGTTGGACAGCGGAAGCCAAGTGTCATTTGTTACACATAAATTTGTTGAAAAAATTAACTGTAAATTTTCTAAAACTAATAAGATTATTACATGCATAATTGATGGCACCAATAGTGTCACAGAAAGGACTGAGCTTGATGTGTATTCTGCTGTGAATAATTTTAATTTGAATGTGACATGTTTTGTTACTCAAAACATTACATGCAACTTACCTCAACAGTCCTTCGATGTAGGAAAACTGAATATCCCTTCATATGTTGAATTAGCTGACAAATCATTCCATCAAACAGGTGAGATAAGCATGCTTTTAGGCTGTGAAATATTCTTCCAGGTACTGCAGAGGGAGACCCTACCGCTGACGCCGACTGGGCCTTACCTTGGGGTGAATACTAAGTTTGGGTATGTTGTAGCGGGGAGTCTGCCCGTATCTGCTGGCAGAGTTTCTACATCCAACTTATGCATAACTGTCAGAGGTAATCCATTGCACAACAAAAATAATACACACATTAGGGAAGGAAAATGTAATTATTTACAACAGAATAAGTCTTCACTTGATGCACAGGATCAGCCTTCGCCTTTTCTTGACAAACAGAATGACTTCGAGAAGAAAAAATTTATCACACTATTTCACAACTGTGGGAGTGTGAGAAAGTACCCAACATCTACAAAGAGGGCACAACCGAACATCAGCTTGCGGAAGAAAGTTTTATAAGCTCTGTCAAGCTTGTAAATAAAAGGTTTTCTGTAGCTTTACCGTTAAAGCTTCAGCTAGATGATGTTGAGTTGGGCGACTCATTTGGTAGGGTTTTGCAACTGTTCTATAATCTTGAAAAACGTTTTTCAAAAGATAATAATTTGTATGAAAGCTATAAAGCTTTCATGCACGATTATGTGGATCAAGAGCATGCTAAAGTTTATGATGTATCTAATTATGATCTCAAGGCAGGAAATGTTTATTTCATTCCGCACCACCCGGTTTTAAACCCTTTTAGTAAGACCACACCGGTCCGGGCTGTTTTCGACGCCAGTATGAAAACAAGCAATAATTTATGTCTAAATGACCTCATGCTTAATGGGCCCACTGTGCAGAAAGATCTGTTCGATATTCTAACTTTATTTAGAACATTCCAATATGTACTACTTTGTGACGTCAAGGGATATCGTGGGATTTTAGTAGAAAGTGACTATCGCCGATTACAAAACATTCTTTGGCGAGATTCGCCTACGCAACCTGTGCAATGTCTTCAGTTGCAAACTGTTAGCTATGGTCTAAAAAGTTCTGCTTTTCTAGCCACCCGCTGCCTAATCGAGCTCGCCGATAGGTATAAAGATATATGTATAAAGATACCCACTAGCTTCGTTTGTCTTAAAAAACACAAGCTATGTTGATGATATCCAGTGTGGTAGCAATAATTTGGTAGAGCTCGTAGGAACAAAAAGACAACTGATAGAGCTTATGGATAAAGCTAGTTTTACAAATGGTGTTCTAATTGCAGTGAGCTATTAAGTGATATCCCTGAATCTGTTCATCCGTTAAGCAATAAAAAATTTGACAAAGTAAACAACACTTACATAAAGACTCTAGGACTTTCCTATGATGTGCATACTGACACCTTGAATATGAAATGTCCAGTAACTGAAAAAAAGGGACTTCACTAAGAGGGAAATGCTTAGTTTTATTAGTAAGTTCTTCGACCCCTTAGGCCTTGTAGGACCTGTCTTGGTCCAGGCAAAGTATTTGATGCAACAAGTTTGGTTTGAAAATTTAAAATGGGATGATATCTTGCCAGAGTACCTTAATAGAAAAATGGTTGACTTTACGAACAACTTAATGGACATGTCAATTTCTGTACCTAGAAATATTAATGTAAATTCGCCCGTCAAAATGGAACTGGTTGGGTATGCTGATGCCTCAAATATTGCTCACGGCTGTTGTTTGTATTTGAGAGTACTTAGCCCTGATAATCATGTAAATGTCAATCTTTTATGTTCAAAGTCTCGTATCAATCCAAAAGACAAAAATCTCACCACTCCCAGGTTGGAATTAAATAGTGCTGTGTTGTTAGCTATGTTAGCTAGAAAAGTATATAACACTTTGTCACTCAAATATGACAATATCAATACATTTTTATACTCCGATTAAAAAATAGTGTTATCGTGGCTAAATATAGAACCAGTAAAACTCACTGTATACATTGCAAACAGAGTAGAAAAAATTCGGCAGTTATGTAATACTTTTCAGTGGAACTATGTAAACGCAAATGAAAACCCAGCCGACTGTCTGTCGCGTGGAGCAGAACCTCACGAACTTAAGGGGAATTCCTTGTGGTTTCATGGTCCTGCATATTTACAAAATATAAATTATGTACACTTTCCTTTAGAAAGCACAAAAACAATTGATATTGAACTTCCGGAACTCAAAAGGATTTCACCTGCGTCCTATGTACGTAGTACGGTAAATAATCACTTTCAAGATTTTATCGAAAAATATTCAGACGTTGAAAAAATGACTAGAATATTATCGTATGTAAAACGATTTTTGTTCAATTGTAAAAAACAAAATGTAAACAAGAATAAAGGAACTTTGTGTCCAGAAGAGTTAGCTTCTGCACTAAATGATTTGATCAAACTTGAACAAAGAAAACATTTTGAAAAGGAATTTAAATTTGATGAGTTTAAAATGAGTGACAAATCAAAGTTAAGTAATTTAAATCCCTTTGTTGATGGGTTTGGTCTCATAAGAGTGGGGGGTAGATTGCAAAATGCAAACCTAGCATTCGATCGAAAACACCCGATCATCTTGCCTAAAGGTTCAACTTTAACCAAGTTATTAATTATTCATGAATATATTAGACTCAAACATGCGGGGCAAAAGTTAACTCTGAGTAGTCTACACGAAAGATTTTGGTTGATCAATGCCAATAGAGAAGTTAAATCAGTGTTACATAAATGCGTGCTATGTTTCAAGTCAAAGGCTAAAAACGCAAGTCAACTTATGGGTTCTCTCCCCCTGGATAGAGTCAATATGGCGCGACCATTCCAAATCGTAGGTACTGACTATGCCGGTCCCTTCAGTGTAAAGCAAACTAGGATTAGAAAACCTGTTATAACTAAACATAAACTAAAGCATATGTTGTTATGTTTATTTGTTTTCTTACAAAAGCCATTCATATTGAATTAGCCTCCGATATGACAACCAATACCTTTTTGGGCTGCCTAAAACGGTTTATTAGTCGCAGAAATAAACCTACTAAAATATATTGTGACAATGCTAGTTACTATAGAGGCGCCAAAAACGTACTGAAAGCATTATATGAATCACTGAATTCCACAGAGCACCAAAATGAAATCATAATTCATTACAGTAATTCAGAAAGAATTTCCTTTCATTTCATACCGGCTTACTCACCTGTTTTTGGTGGTTTGTGGGAAGCAGGGATCAAAAGTATTAAGTATCATGTAAAACGTGTGATAGGTAATCTTGTACTAACCTATCAGGAGATGTACACGGTTTTGGTTCAGATTGAGAGTATTTTGAACTCTCGACCACTTACCCCTTTATCTAGGGACTCAGATGATATGACATACCTCACACCTGGGCATTTCCTCACTTGTGCCATTGACTTCATATCCAGAATTAAACTTAACTGATATAAATATAGGAAAACTTAGTTTCTGGAAACAATGTACTAAACTGCAACAAACCTTTTGGGCCCAATGGCACAAGCAATACTTAACAATGCTACAGAGCACACCTAAATGGCAGAGCTCCCAGCCTAATCTGCAGGAAGGGACTATGGTATTAATTAAGTCTGATAATGTCACTCCTCTTCAGTGGCCAGTAGGCAGAATTGTAAAGGTGATACCAGGCAACGACAATTTAGTTCGCGCGCTTCAAGTAAAAACACCTAAAGGGTTTGTCATTAGAACTAGTATAATGAAAGTTTATCCACTCCCTATTGATTATAGTTAGTTTATAGTAATGTTATACAAGGTACTATTATTGTTTTTTTTTTTCTCAAAACCATTGTGCTGGGCCGACTCTCACTTAGTGTAAGTTAAATAATTTAAATTAAGTGAACTAGAATTACATACATTTTGAGATGTATTACTATGCCATTGGATTATGTGTAACCCAAATACCTTAAGTCTGAAATAAGTGAGATATAAGTTAAATTTTACTTACCTATTTTTTATTCTCAATTAGGTATTTTCACATTTCAATTAGGTTATCTTGGCTTAAAAAATTGTTTACTTAGTCAAACTAGTTTAAGCTACTCGGTCATTTGGGTATTAGCAGGTACTACAAAAGACATGTTAACTATTTTGGTTTTGAAGTATAGTTTATTGAGTAAAAATAGGATTAACATTTTGGCTTAGGCCCGAACATGTTCGAGACATATCCGAACATAGATTAGCTACGAGCTAGCGTTGGCAGGAGTGGGGAGAGGGTTTCCGGCTCACTCTGTGTACTAAAAAATGGTGTCTATAACACGTTGATAATAAAGCTTGTGAATTTAATTAATTCCGGCCTTTTACTCATGTTTCCCCTTACTCTGTGTGGAACAACATAGTCATACGAAAGGGAATATAACTATAATACATCTTTAGTTTAGTGATATAGTTATATTCCTGGATCAAGTTTAGTGATATAGTTATATTACTGGATTAAGTTTAGTGAAATACTTGTAGGTAGGAGTGCGGCGGTGCGGCGGATTCTAATTTTATTTTTCACCTAACTTAATTATTTTAACCTAAACTAAACCTAGCCTAATCGCCAGCGTGTCGACGTCACCCCGCGAAATCCTTTCCGCTCTAAGGGACACAAACGAACCCTAACATCTATTACCTCCGCCGCACCGCCGTACTCCTACCTACAATTATTATTTCACTAAACTTAATCCAGTAATATAACTATATCACTAAACTTGATCCAGTAATATAACTATATCACTAAACTTAAGACGTATTATAGTTATATTCCCAGTAAGATAATAATTAATCGCTTTCGTATGACTATGTTACGACACATAATTATATCCCTAGGGTTATAACTATATAACGGCTTTATCTATCGTACTGCGACATATATATAAACACCACACGTTCACGCGTTACAAAAATGTTAGGATATATAAGCTTTTGTTGCTGACTGTACCTTTTTTCACAGCAACTACTCGTTGAAAGGGTTCAAATGAGACCAATGACTGGCGACTTTACTTGTGTCGATTAGGATTTGATATGGCTCTATAATTTGATCAGCTTACCATAATATTACATTATTATCAAACTTGCATTATCGCACAAAATATCAACTTATTTGGATTCCGGAAAGTTGCTAAAATTTAACATGCAAGATTTGACCCACACATGACGAACGAAATAATTAACAAGGACAGTCAATATAAAGCTTATTTAAACCGTCTCGTCTTCCCATGTAACCCTGCCTTTATGTATCCGAACGCCATTGTTACGCGTAACGCCAATCAGACGTCTTCATTAATTTTCTCATCAGCCACAGATAATAACTTTGTATCCAATTACACACGGCTTGTACTAGTCTTGTTTCCTTAGGGATCAAATTGGGCCAGCCCACAAATATTTGGACAAATGTTTGAATAACTGTGTTCGTCTATTTATGATAATGTTGTGGAGTTGAAGGACAGCTTTGGTTTACTTTACTACGCTTACAGGGCAATAAAAACCTTTTTACTTGAGATACATCGTGGTAAAAATAGTATCTACTCGTAAGTGGTAATATCCGCAAGGCTCGAGCCAGTGGGTACTGACGGCATAAAAGTGTATTCTTAATGTTATGTATGCTTTTAAGGTGTAAAGTACGATTTATTTACACGCGCACCTTTTCTGCTAAATATACGTTTATAAAATAAATATAGGTACTAACTAGGGCTCGCGGTATCCGTGTAATAAGCGGAACCGTGTACTAAGAACCCGAATTACACGAACCCGCCAAGATCCGTCCCGTCCCGTCCCGTTTCCAAGAAACGTTTCTCATCTCGGCTCCGCTCGGGTAACGGGCAAGGCAACTCGACCCATCCGCGCCGGTTTGAGTTGAAGCAAAAATGATTTGTGAATATACCTACTCTTATTTATTACTTGCAAACTCGTAGAGTAAAATGTATTTGTGTAATTTAAGGGTTTTTTTCATTTCGCTTTTGATAAACAAGTCGTTGGATTCCCAAGCTATATTAAGTTTTATGTATTTGCATTAAAGTCGAAATTTCAACAAATAAATGAAAGCTTTTACCTATGCCCTAAGTCTCCTTTGTTTTTTCTTGTTCGTGCGTAACGGGGTAAAGGGTTTTATGACATTACCTGGTAGGTAGGTACTAGAGCTAGTAAGATATGACAAAATTATTTTTAAATTTCTAATGAGTCTTTAGTAAGATTATAGTTCGCCACTCAGTCGGTTGTCTTTACGAATCTAACTATTGCCATTTTTGTTATATATAAATATTTTGTTAATTGTTGGTAATTTTGTTTTTATTATTTTTTGTTTGTTAACGTGTTGTTTTTTATTAAAAATGAAGAGAAGTTGGGTATGGAATTATGCCACTAGACTCGGTGACAGAGCTTTTTGTGACTTGTGCGATGATCGGGCAAACAATGAGTTTTCGTGTCGTGGTGGTTCTACAGGAAGTTAAGGGAAGCATTTAAAAATAGTTCACCTAAAATCTCCAATCCTGATGCCTAATGAGTAAGTTCATTTTTATTACAATATTCTGTTGAATATTTCGTAATTTAGTATGCTTTGCAAATGATTTGGTAATGTATTAAATTAATTACATATTCTGTGTATATGAAAAGGATACGTTACTATAGGTATGTGCAAACAAATTATTCGAATACACAATCAATGATCCCCAAATTATTCACGAATGCTTATAGGGGGACAGAAAGAAAACTATGTGTGTAAGAAAATTTACTGATATATTTTTTTATATTTGTTTTTAACATTATTAAGGTAAATAAATGACTAGCTTATTAATGGAATATGTTATTCGTTATTAATTTATTCGCTACTCATTCCAGTAGGATTATCAAATATTCGAATTTATTAAGTATCGTTTGCAAATCAGTTGTTAGTTTTTATCGTTATTCATTAGTTTAATAACAAACAAACAATTTTGTTTCAGTTCAGAAGTTCAATATTTGCCGTACACGTAACTAGATGTACACTAAATTATCTATCATTGAGTATTGTAAGTGTCTCGAATTTATTATTTGGTTAAATCTGAAAGTCTTAGCTAGGAAAGTATTGATAAACAAGTCTTTGAATTCCAAGAAATATTAAGTTCCATGCATTTGCGATAAAGTCGAAACTCCAACAAAAAAATGGAAGCTATTACTAACGAGTAAGTCCTAATTCTCCTTTGTTTTTTTTTGTTCGTGCTTGCCGAACAAAAAAAACAGCTGTAGTAGCAGGTAATCTAAAAAACCCTTGTTTTATTAGATTACCTGCTACTAGAGCAAGTAAGATAATAATTGAAAGACTATCGACATTATGATGTTAAGTTAAGCACAGCAGTTAGTACTACTAACTAACTCCTGTGATGCGAAGTTTGTATTGACCTCCAATACGACTGCACGCCACTGATCCCGATCTTAAGGGGATGCCTTGATTCGAGTCGACCTCGCAGCCTTGACAGAGACACCCTTATGCCTTCCAGGCACGAGAAAAAGAGATGCAACACTCTTCAGTGATGGCTTTATTGGACAAGTTTCGATAAATACCTAACTGAAGTTTTATTGCTGACAGGTACGACTGCCTTATGTTGGCGCACTGGATCGGTCAAATCAAGACGATGGCGAAATTTAGATATACTTACGTAAATAAGCACTGTGTGTTTCGAGGCTGTATACTAATATACCTTGGTTAAGGTACACTAACAATATATGGATGTATAAAAAAAGGTCCGAAATAAAAATATTTTATTATTATTTATTGATAGAATGTGATCTAGAGAGAGATAGCACAGAATCAACAGTTATATTGTATAGATTTAAAATAAAATTACAGATTAAACTAACAAAATGCACAAAACTTATTATAACTATATCTAGAACTAAACTACTTATATAATAAAACTAGCGGCCGCCCGCGACTTCGTCCGCGTAGATTTTTGATGATGACAAAGATATTAAAATAGGTAAGTGATATTTATTCATAGTTAAAATGGTCTAGACATATTACATTTTTGAAGATTTAAATAGGGAATTACCAAAAAATAAATTTCTCGCCATACAAAATTTGCACCCCTATTTAACCCTCTTAACGTTGAAATTTTCTTAATTATAATTTTCTTAGTAATCTTTCTACAAAGTTTCAAGTCTCTGGCTCAAAAAAACAATGTTTCCCCATAGAAACATTTCACCCCCATTTAACCCCTTAGGGGCAAAATTGTCTAAAACGCTGAAATTCCTTTTTATGTATTGTAAATAAGTAATCTTTCTACAAAATTTCAATTCTCTCGTTCAAAAAAAAATTCCCCCAAACACACTTTGCACCCCTATTTCATCCCCTTGGGGGAGGTATTGCCAACAATTCCTTCTTATCCCGAGCCCACGTTATAAAAGTGACCGAAAGTTACAAAACTCTAGTTTAAAAAATATTGTTTCCCCCATTCAAATATTGCACCCCATTTAACACCCTTGGGGGTGGAGTTTTCTTAAACGCAGAAATTACTTTTTTTGTATTCTAATGAGTATTTTTTCTACAAAGTTTCAAGTTCATAGTTCAAAAATTAATGTTTCCCCCATACAAACATTGCACCACTATTTAACCCTCTTAGGGGTGGAATTTTCTAAAACGTTGAAATTACTTTTTTTATCTTAATAAGTAATCTTTCTACAAAGTTTCAAGTTTCTGGCTACAAAAATAGTTTCTCCCATACAAACTTTGCACCCCTATTTAACCCACTTAGGGGGGGGGGCTATGTCCAGCAGTGGACGTCTTTCGGCTGATATGATGATGATGATGATGATGAGGGGAAGTATTTCCAAAAATCCCTTCTTATCCGTAGCCCACGTTATAAAAGTAGCCTAGTTACTGTGCAAAAATCAACTCTCTAACATCAGTAGTTTCGGCTGTGCGTTGATCAGTCAGTCAATCAGGACTTTTTCTTTTATATATATATAGATAAGTCTTACAAATAAAATATTTGCCCCAGTTCGCCGTCGCTGGGCAACGTGCCCAGAAGGCTGGCAGCATTGCCACGTTGGATGGCAATGCTTATCCTCTGTGCGAGGTATGAGCCAGCCCTCCGGTCACGCGTGATTTCGCCGTGTCGCTTGGAGCACTCCTTAAAGACCCTGTGAGCACTTTTTCCCCAGGGTTCCAGGGTCTCAACCCCAAACGACTCAAATATGCAACCACTGTTAATAATTGCATACTTGCGCCGCTTAAAGAGCTCGGCCGAGTTGGCTGCAGAGCCAGCCTTCATGGACGTGCCACGGAGATGAGAGAGCGCTAGGGTGTCGGCACATGTCGCGTCCCATACTAAAGGCCAACCCATCTTCCATGGCACGAGGGTCATACCGTCGGACCTCTTGCCATCATCTCGGGCAAGACCGGATGGGTCCAAAATGGCGGGTGCTCCCGCGCTGGCTAGGGCTCAACGGATGATATCATTCAGGCTAGCATGTCGAGGTGCACAACCTGCACTTCTGCAGCAGGAGAGACCATGGTGGCCGAGCTGGTCGACTCGGTCACCACAGCGACAGCGATGTGGGGCAACGCAGGTCACTCCCAAGCGGAGAGCAACGGAAAGGCGGAATGTGGAGTTGTCCATCAGCGTACCAATTCGCGGGGAAGGCAAAGCTTGGAGCCACTGTCCGGATTCCCATTCAACAAAGGCAAGGAGCCGAGCGCGCTCTGGGAGACTGGTTGCCGTTTGATGCAAGTTATCCCGTACCAGTCTACATAGCGGCTCGTCCCACAATCGTTGAGAACTTGGGTGTCTAGGCAGGTCAGTGCTCGGACAAGCGGTGGTCCAGGCCTCTATGGCCTCAGACATAAAGGGGATGTTGACTTGTTGAGGCGGTATTTTAAAAATTTTAGAGGAAAGTTCTAGTGAGCTGTGTACGAGAGCAAAATGTTTTCCACTAGCGGGGTGTATTCAGGAGTTACGACTATTTTTAGTCGACCAATAGAAGATATAACTATATGTGGAAATACTGAGATGCTAACGAGATACTGTCGTTAGGCTGGATTAAATAGCATTTAATTCAAAATCATCAAAAAAATAAGCTTACCCGTGCAAAATTGTGAAATATCACTTGTTTTATTTTAGAACACAAGATTGACTCAGTGATTTTTCCGAGCAAGCTCTCGGTTATTTGCAGACCTTAAACAGATTTTTTTAAATAAAAAACATAAATATTAGAATGGCATTATATGATTTCAAAAATCCAATAATAACTTCATAACATAAAAGAAGATTTTCAGGTAATTTTTTAGTCCTAAGTTATCCATTCCCGATCATTTCAGTGTGCCCCTCGTATTAGCATCATCAACAGCTAAACTATACACTTTGTTTGGCATGACTAATTTCTTAATCGATATTGTTTGATGGATGCTAAACGGGTCGTCTGGTCCAAGATCACATTCAAGGTTTAGCTTCCGACTGCTTCCCGTTGGGTGCCTGTCGTATCGCATAATGTTGATCGTCCTAAAATTTTTCGGCCGAGAATGTTTGGCATAATGTTGAGTGGCATACTACTTATTTAGCCTATTCATTTTTGCGCATACACATTTAAAAGTCCTAAAGTATGTTTATCCTAATATTGATTACTCGATCATCGAATGACCTAAAAAGTAATAGTCCTAATTTTCATTGTCATAGTAATTATTTTGCCTATTGTTAAACGTGCTAAAATTAAACCACCTTTACTATTTTTTCCTAAATTTTATACTATTTGTAAACTCTGAGCAGACCCGACCTACATCTAGATAAATAAAATAGGTTCGTTAGTTGCCTTTTGCCCCTCAGAGCAGAAATAGGGGCCCCACGAAGCGGGGCTCCGTGGACACGAAGGTGGATCATAGGTTATTCAAGTATTAGGCAATTCTTAGCTGAGGCAACCTTCATTTAGATCAATTAGATAGGTTCGTTAGTTGCCTTTTGTCCCTCAGAGCAGAAATAGGGGCCCCGCGAAGCGGGGCTCCGTCGACATGAGGGTGGGTTATAAGTTCTAAAAGTACGTACCTAAATAGGAAAGATTAGGTAACCACAAATAAAACATTTATTTTTATAATTCTAGTATAACCATAACAAAATGTATGCACAACATTTTTAGTACATTAAATGTTAGTAATATCAAAGTTATGCACATCAATCATTCTAAAAAAAAAACCTTCGACACAATAAACATTCGGACAATAAATATTTAGGACAATCGATATTAGGAATAACAATTTCGGCAAATAAAAAATATGCACAACAATGTTTATGCAATTCGATATTCGGCACAAAGTTGGTATGCGACAAAATATTAGGATCAACAATTTTATGCCACCCGATATAGACCCCTTCCCGTTCAAAAATTCAAACCTTTTTTATTCCCTGACGAAAAAAACGGGTTTTATAAGTTTTTCTGCGTATCTTACTGTGGCATTGTAGCTGCCAAACGGTTAAACCGACATAAGTGTAGGTTTCATAACCAAAAATCTTGCCGAGATGGTGCTTAGCCATGTTTGTCTTATTTTTAATTTATGCATGACTAGTTTCTGCCCGCATAGTGGTGGATTTCCGGAACTCAAACTATGTCCATACCAAATTTAATCTTAATCGGTTCAGCTGTTTAAGCGTGAAGAGGTAACAGATAGACATATTGATATACACACTGCATTTATAGTGTTAGTAAGGATTCATATTTCGGATATGGTCTTAGCCTAAGCCTGATCTAACCCGGTTTTAAATAAAAGTTCCGTTCCAAATAAAAACCTTTTCTTGCCACTATACTTTCTGCTACTCTGAACATTAGCTTGCAGCACTTAAAAGATGTAACAGAAATCGAATTAGAATCACATGAAGAAAATACAACATCGTGTTTCCTATTATGAACCGAATATTAGAAACAGGAAAACACCGGTCTCGGAAATTCAAGTTGAAAAGTTGTTTCTGCCGACCGTCCCGCACTGGTAACTGTCGATTTCCGTTATGGTTATTGGAACTTCGGATGCTTTGAGGTGCCTGTCGATATCAGCTGCCTTGGGCACGATAACGAGACATTAAAAAAAGTTACAGTTGGCTCTATGCCTTTGGCACAACCTAGGATGTTAGATACAGTCTAAGTGTAGCCAACGGTAACACACGTTGACGCTTACAAAAATTAGGGTTATAAATTCTTTAATTTAAAGCCGGAAAGCTAGGGTTTCCCAATAACACGTTAACGAATCCCTGAAATAAAAAAAACGTTTCTAAGCCTGCTATACATGGAAAGGTCGTTCGGATCAGGCAAAACTGCTTCAGTTTGGCCTGACCGGATCGAGTGGCCATACATGACGAAATCCGCTCAGTTCTGCTGTAAGCAGAATAATTCTGTTTCATTCCGCAGCCGCACAATAATATTATTGTGTTACGCTGCCATAGCATTACTAGCTAAAAACATAGAAAAAAGAGGTCAATGTGGACTAAAGAATGGCTTCAGAAGAGGAACCACTATTTCCCATACATTCGATTTTGTGAACCAAAGTGGTTCCTGTGTTTTAATAAGTTCGATAAACTCTACAAGAAACTCTTTCGACCATGAAACCATTCTGTTTAAAGTAAAATTAAATCAACTGACACAAAAATATACGATCTACACGTGCACGCAGCGTGGCGCTCAAGCGCTAACTGAAGCGATCGGCCGGATTGCGCCTACACACGGTCAGATCAGTCCATCCGGTCAGGCAAATCTTTTAAAATTCGTTCAGTCGCTCCGGCGGCCTGATGCGAGTATACTTTAGGCCAAATTGCACATACACGGTGCGGATTTGTATCCAGTCAGTTAGAACTGAAGGAAAAACTGATCAATGATCATGTATATCAGGCTTAAAACCGATAATTGTTTTGATCAAGGTCCAGCTATCCAACGATAGGTACCTACTGGCTCACGAAATTTTTCATTTTTCATCTATACAACATAGCTTACTTACTTACTCCGTTGGCTTAGCGACCCAAAATGAATCTTGGCCTCCGACACGAGAGTGCGCCATTTTTCTCGGTTCTGCGTCTGCGCCAACTCTTGCCAATTGCAGATTTGGAGCTCGCGCAGATCCGCCTGGAGCATGTCACTCCAGCGATACCTTTGCCGTCCGACAGGGCGTCAACCTACCGGACTGCCTCGGTATGCTCTCTTGACCTAAGATGTTAGGTTCAGCCAACAGACTTTCTATCTCCAGGTTATTTAGGACTCTCCAGCTTCCGTCCGGTCTTTGCTTTGGGCCGAGAATCTTACGATGGATCTTTCTTTCGGCGACTAGTAACATATTCTCTTCTTTAAGTGTCAGTGTCCATGCTTCGCATTCGTACATAAGGATTGGTCGTATTATGGTCTTATAAATAGGATTTTGGCAGACTTATTTAAAAGTTTGGACACTTTATGTAGGGAAGCACTGCATCTCAAGGTGTTCTGTATTCCGATGTTAATTTCTTCGCTGCGGGTATTGGTATTTGTAACGGTACATAGCTTAGTAATCTATATATTTATATAAAAGAAGACTTCCTGATTGGTTCATCACCGCACAGCCAAAACTACTAATAAACTAGAAACTAGAAATTAAACTCCCGCTTGATATTATATATTATGAAATATCCACCAGAAATAGTTTTTAACGCAGTTATAATTGCTAACCAGACACGAATACGCTTTATATGCATCGTTATTAAAACTTTACTCGCTACCAATTAAAATTTCAGTGGCATTACGGGACATTTCCATGTTACACAAATTTTAAGCACTGCATTTCCAATTGTTAGAATAATGCCGTTAGTTTGAATTAACTTTAAATTAATTCTGTAATAAGCAGAACGCTACTAACAAAATCATAAATTTAATTGTAAGGAAAAAAATGGTCTGAGCTTGGAAGATGCCTGTGGTCGCCGGTTCGAATCCGGCTGGGAGCATAAAATTCTCCTTTAATATAAATTTGACTATTAATTTTAACTAGATACTCATTATAGTTAATGTCTGTAGCTCAATCTACTTGTCGCTTTTAATTAAAATATTTAAGAAAGTTCCTAATATTGTAGGAAGTGTCCAAAAATATTCATTCTAGAAATGAATCAATTAGTATTACCAACAAAATTAGCGTTTCTGTCTTTGATATTAACGAAAACTAGGTGAAAATTTTAAATTGAATAAAATCTCTTTCGTCATCCTCCTAGCGTTATTCCCGATTACCTGTACCTAGAGGAGAGAGAGTACCCTAAAGGAGCCCGGGGTCCGCTTTGACAATAATCCCAAGATTTGGTATAGGCAGATAGTTTAACGACAGCGACTGCCGTCTGACCTTCCAACTCAAAGGGAAAACTAGACTTTATTGAGATTAGACCGGTTTCCTCACGACGATTTCCTTCACCGAAAAGCTAACGGTAAAATAAATATTCCGTACATAAGTTCCGAAAAACCGAAAGGTTTCGATTCATTAAATCCGCTATATGCATATAATTATTATCATGTCACAAGCGTAAAAACATATATCTTCTTCTTCTTAGTCGTTCACTCTTGTCAGAGTGGTCGTGGTTGCGTAGACGAGGTACATGGAGCGGTGTTTGATGACAATGAAAACATGAAAAACATATATATCAAAATTAAAATGTATCTTACCTACCTTCAAATTTCTAATGCACAACACACGCGACAATCCACGTAGTTCTTGAATTTCAATGCATTTAAATGACATCACACAACCTACACTTGGATGTCTTTACATTTTACTAACCTTTGACCTGATTTGTAAACACTACTCTCCTCTGAATGAAGGAATTGATCTGCGACCACTTATTCTCAATAATTATTAGGTTGTGTTACGTTTAACTTATAAGTAAGTTAAATTTTAAGATCTGTATCTCACTTTGGGTACCCTAAAATTTGGTGCATTTCAGTTATGTAAACACATCATTTATACATTATTTTATACACCAAATAAAACTATTTTTTTCTTTCTTTCTTTCTTATCTTATAGAGATGTTTGCAGATAATTTCTTGGCATTTTGTTTGTTCAAGCTACTTCAACTCTTAATTGTGGAAATGCAGCCATTTTCCACGATATGCATTCGTAGTTTACAGTGAACGGAATCTTTGTATAAAATGCTAAATAAATCAAAGCGGCAGCTTCAGAGCAAACACTTCATTTTATTTCACACTGGCTTCTCTCTATTTTCAGAGTGTAAAAGGCATATTCTAAGCCTTGTTTTGCACGTTTCCGGATATCAAACAGACCTCTTGACCCGCTGCGCTCATCTTAAGATCTGTGGAAACTTTTTCAACTCGGCGTGGGCAAATAAATTCTTAAAAGAACGGTAAAATCTGAAGGATTTTAAAATTTGGCTCATGTTTGTAGGCATTGTTGGGTGTATATTTAGGGTTAGAAGTATAGCATCGAGATAAAACTTATGTTAAGCCTGCTCGGCCTTTGTATTAAGTGCTCTTTGGCGCAATTTGACTAGCAAGAAATATTCCAAACATGTCGCAGGAATGTCGTCTTTCGGAATCTGTATACGGCACCTACGTATTTTGTAATTTACCTACCGAGAGCTTACTGATTTTGACTACCTTACTTGTCGGATACTGTCAGTATAATATTTGCTCGATAGTATTATTCCTATATTGCTAGTGCATCCCACACTAATCAGGAAGCACATGTAGTAAAAAGCTGGTTAATGATTGGATTCATCAAAAACTTTATAAACCATCTGCTTTTAAAAATATTTATGAATGCAAAATCGTACGTTTTGTTTGTTTCTGTTTCAAAAATAAACAGCAAAAGGAATTTCAACAAAATCGATTATATGTACTTGACTTTAGTGGGTTACTAATGAAATCCATAATTTTATTTGCCATTAATGTTACGTTTGCCATTATCATGATTTGCCCTTATTAGAATTTCTCAAAAACTTAACTTTTCTGGATTTTTATGAAACAAAATGTAATCTAACTATACCATGATTATATATTTTTTCATGAAAATGTTACGGTTTCAGCGAAGAAACGCTCGACGCGATCCCCGCCGTAGCCTAACCACGCTATCCTCTCCGTTACGCGTATATACATCTCGCGATATATACCGGTCTAAACAAATGTGCAGTGCGTCTATATATTATATAACAGTGAGTGCGACTGATGTGAGGGCGGTCCGGGCTTTCTTCGCCAGCTCAACAGATAAATCCGGTGAGATCAGACCTTTTTTCACTTCCTGTAGGTGTAAAACAAAGAACTCCTAGTACATATTTATAACGACTGGTTAATGTGTCGACGCACTGCACACGCGTGCGTAGGTGCGTAAAAACAGTGCGTGTCAGTGCTTTAAAGGGTTGCGATCACGCGCAGTAACGCAACGGCAGAATCAACAATTAGCGGCAATCACAGGCCCGGGGTCAGAGCATTCCATATTACTTTTAGGTATCATAACCTATTTAATGAAGCAGGTCGGGTTACATGCCCGAAATTAGAGTTCAAATTACAGGCCAGGCTAGACGCCCGAATGAACCTACTGGTCCATAACATAGGTAAACGTAAGGGGTTGTACGTACTAGATATATCATTTTTGTATTGTACTTATTCGGTGTTGCCCCCAGTGATTTTGTATCTTAGTAAGATTCTACGTTAGATTACATTATGTCAATTACCAAACGCTTAAGTTATCTTATACACTTTAGTGAACCCCGTAATAAGCCCGTGTCTAGGCATAAGGACGCTTCGGCAGTGTCATACGTATAGGCAGTATATCATAATAATAATAATAATAACTTTTTATATCATTATTGTAAAAACCTAACTTAAGATAAATATTAAATAAAGAGATAATAATATATTCTTTATTGCGCCACAACATAAGAAAAACATGTAACAAGAGTACATAATGTTAAATAGAGGTAACAACAGGTGGTCTTATCGCTTTAGAGCGATCTCTTCCAGACAACCTTTGGGTAGCAGGAAATTTTCAAGAAAAGTTGTAAACCGGTAGTGCAGGAATAAATCAAAAAAACTTACTATCGCATACATCTCATTATATGACAATTTCAGAAATCATAAAATCATAAATAAGTATTGCATAGATACATAGATACATACATACAAACTATAACACAATGATATAAATATATTACAGGACAACAAGGCAACTTAAGGCAGCGACAAGTAATATTGTTTCAACAGATTTTTGAAAATTTGAAGAGATTTTGCACATCTTATATGCAACGGCAAAGCATTCCACAGCCGAACAGCCTGGAAGGTGAATGAGTTGTTATAGAACTTGGTGGATGAAGGCGGTGGAGCGAGAAGATGATTATGTGAAGATCTGATGGAAGTGAGGTGGTTAAAACGCTCTTTGAGATACGGAGGAGTTGAGGGAATAAAAAGTATACTGTAAAGCAAAGATAAAATGTGAGAATTCCGACGGAGACGAATTGGAAGCCACTTGAGCTGAGAACGAAAGGAGGATACGTGGTCATATTTGCGCAAGCCAAATATGAACCTAATAGAAAGATTTTGGAGGCGCTCAAGCTTATTCAGCTGGTCCTCAGTAAGGTCTAGATAGCAAATATCAGCATAGTCTAGAATAGGGAGAAGAAGAGATTGAGCTAGCGCAATTTTAGTGGCGAATGGCAAAAAGTTACGAAGTCGACGAAGGGAACCCATCGAAGCAAACATCCTCCTGCTGACCTCGCTCACCTGAGGTACCCAAGATAACGTGCGATCAATTATAACACCAAGGTTCCTGACCTGGTGTGAAAACGGAATCTGGACTCCATTAAAAATTACAGCCGGCATAATACATGTATGTAAGTAATATTTGGTACTTATGAGTCTCTAAATCGTGAGGCCTACAGAAAGGATTCATTGATGAATGAAATCTAGATCAGTTATACAAGTAATACGCTTGGCACCCCTCCTAACGCAAAGTGTAGTAGATGTGAGTTAGACGAGACTTAAACTGGGTTCAAGCGTGTTAGCGCTCACTCTCCGTGAAACTAAATATATTAAAAATGATGAAATAGTCAACGTCCGATTTCTAAAAGAAACAACGCAGGGGTCGTGCCATGAATAGCGATACATCTGCCTAACCCTAAACAAAGGAACGCAAAAAAGATCCGTTTCTACCTACTGCGCCTGAATGCACTTCCTTGGAATGTCCAGATTTTATGACTTTATGCGCCCACGCGAAGCCAGATGGGTTTCAATAGGCGAGCGATATTAAAAACATAGAGGATAAAAATGCTAGGTTCATAAACTTGTAATAAATAAAACACCAGAACGAAAATAAAACCAAACTCCCATTAAACTGGATGCAAGAAATACCTACAGCATACGCGAGGAGAATAAACCGTTGAAGAACCTTACCAAAAAATTACAAAGACTTCTCCCTAGGAAGATCGCCTAACCACGAAAACAGGCAAATTAAATACTGGCTGCCGGTCAACTCTCCCAGTGACTGTGTTTGTTACACTCTGTTTTGTTGTGCAGTGAGCAGTGTTAATATCTTCATCATCATCATCATCATTTCAGCCTGTTAACGTCCACTGCTGAACATAGGCCTCTCCAATCGCACTCCAGCGTGACCGGTCCGTAGCCACCTGCATCCAACGAGATCCAGCGATCCTCACCAGGTCGTCGGTCCATCTCGCAGGTGGCCGACCCACACTGCGCTTGCCAGTACGTGGTCTCCATTCAAGGACCTTTTTGCCCCATCGGCCATCCGATCTTCGCGCTATGTGGCCTGCCCATTGCCACTTCAGCTTGCTTATCCTACGGGCTATGTCAGCAACTTTGGTTCTTCTACGGATCTCCTCATTTCTGACTCGATCTCGTAGAGAAATACCAAGCATAGCCCTTTCCATAGCTCTAAATATCTTGGTTGAGTTTATGTAAATAATTAATATTGTGGCTGTGTCTACAGTTTTGTGGTATCAGTGAAGAAATTGTTTAGTGTGTAGTGACCAAATTCAAAGTAATAGTGTCTATATCACGCATACTCTTGCCAAACAGCAAGTCCGAACATGGATACGTA
The DNA here is from genome assembly GCA_945867215.1 of Epinotia demarniana. Taxonomy (NCBI): domain Eukaryota; kingdom Metazoa; phylum Arthropoda; class Insecta; order Lepidoptera; family Tortricidae; genus Epinotia; species Epinotia demarniana. The sequence continues at coordinate 36,600,747 of OX244261.1, read as the reverse complement.
CTTACTGGAAAATACAAGGTGTCGTTGTTGCGAGTCATATCATAACCTCATGACAACATGACAATACAATCACAGAAGCAAACAACTAAAGATACTTTGCACGAGAAATCGACGCAATGGAAGAAACTGACTGCGAATAAGAGGAACAGGTAGAATGATCGGCGAGAACACCTTCAACACAAGAAGACTTTATATAAAGCGACGTGCATCATTGCACCAACGCTCATCCCCCGACGAAGTAGCCTTCCTCTCCTCTTTTCCAATATTGGCTTAAGGCTGCATAGCCGGTCGATTGTGGCCGACTGGTTGCGGCTAGTCGGTCTTCCCTTCCCATCCCAGAGCGTGTCCCTCCACCCCAAATTTGCGCCCCCTGGTATATCCGGCTAGTCCGGGTCAGGCTTGCTTCCTGGCTGGGTGTGGTGCCTATGTTCATGTTCATGTTCATGTAAAATGTTACGGTTTCAGCGAATATCACTTTTATGGTAAATTATGATTACGGCAAATAAAATTATGGCTATCGCAGGTATTCGGATTTTACTACGCGACATTTAATATTAAAAATCAAAACTTGACTTGAATCTTTCTAGGAAGAAATTGTAGGCAAGAGTTAAAAATATATAAATATCAAATGCAAGCCTTCAAAGCAATATCCAAACCCTTGACCCATTTCTTGATACCCAACAAGATGTAACCCGATTTAATCAAATCGAAAGAAACCTAACCGTCGGTCATCCACAAATTTGCTAGATTGTAAATAATCGAAGTTAATTCGGACCCTTGAACCGTTCTAGCTGCGAGATGCTCACTTGACCTAGTTGGTCACGTTTGCTTTAGAGAGAGTTGGAGTCTAAACGACAACATTAAGGCGGTATTCAATTTAAAGTGTGGTGATGAATATAGCCTCCGAAGTTCGGTACTTTTTAACTGTAGCAGCAACTGCCTTATGTATACTTCAGACTGGAACATTTTTTTTCGTTTATTAGCTACGTAACCTATTGCTATTGCATTTTAAACCGTATGTCTATCGTCTTTAGCCACTCACTTGCTTGTGGCAACTGTGGTTGCCAATTTCATGCACCCCTAAACTGATGGTGGCAACTGTGGTTGCCAAGAGAAGTATACATAAGAAAAATTGGAAGCAGTTTAGGATACCTTTTCTAAAATTCTAAATCAAGTGCATGGTTAGCAGATCCTTAACATACATTCGGCAGTCATTTTTGCCATGCTGTTAATGTCAAGTCTGAAGTACTGTCGTTAATTTGTATATTGACAAGTGCGTGAGGACTTAATAGGGTAGAATGATCGAGCAATCTAAGTGATATCTAACTCACCTAGCTATTGAAAATTGACTTCTCGCCAACTGTGGTGAAACTTGTACCACACACCTTACTCTCGAGTATCTGCCATTGTATCCTTTAGTCTAATTGCTCGGCTTGAGGGGAAGGTGTACCTGGATGATTAAGGGACCAAGGATCCTCAGCTTTTCATTTCATTCATTTGATCCAGCATAATTAGAAAGAAGGTTGTGGCGAAGGGTCTTGCGTGGACTTCAATAACGTTGAAGATTTGTTTATTTTTGATGAAAATATCCGCCAATTTTGTATTACGCAGTAACACTTCTAACAAAATTATAATTTTAAATTAAAGGAAAAATTGAAAAATTCAATGCTCCGACACGGATTGGAACCGGCGACCACAGGCATTGATGGCCCGTTGCAACTAATCAACTGAGCTATTGGAACAATCCAGTTCGGCCACCAAATCCTTCAATCAGTTCCTTCCTACAACATCTTAGGGAGGCGTGTAGCGACATCTACCAGAAGACTTAAGACCTAGGAAAATGATCGTCGTTTTGAAAAACAATGTTTTCCCTTGCATCACGACTGTTTACACTCTTCGTGAGCCACATTGTTGTTGTTGTTTAAGTGCTATGGCATCTGTGAGGTGCATAGGGCCTTCATAAGCCATATTCATCAAGCATAAAACTCGCACCCATAATAGTATTTTTCACAATCGTGTTATAATAGAGAGCTTTTTAGTCGAGTACCGTGTTTAGGCCACGAAGCTTGCTGAGTGGCCTAAGTAAGGTACGAGATTAAAAAGCTTGATTATGACACTATTGTGAACAATACTTTTTCTACGAGTCAACTGAACAAATTAAACAAACTTGGTATCTATTGAAAACGAAGTGCAACCAACGGCTTATTCATTTTTGTGCGTTGATGTCTATTTACCTTTTGACTTTCTCATGACGGCGTCCTATTGGTCAAATACATTATAGTTCAGTAAAGGCACCACGTGATTGGTCAATTTCATTTTGGTTGTCTCAACAGTTATGAAATGTTGAGTTGGGAGCTCCATAGTAAAAAGTATGTGACTTAAGTTTGGTGTACAAAGTCTTAATTCAAACATTAAGGTCGACGAGTATAAAAAAGTAAATTGGTGTATTGTGAAAACCATCGAAATATGGTGTCATTGTACAGCAAACTTTTTCCCTCCAATCTCGATTTGAAAAACTCTGTTCATGACCGGCCTAATTTCTTAGTTAGCCATATTAGAGCTCATAAAAGTCCACTATGTGTATTGTAAAAACCATCTAAACATGGTTCCATTGTAAACTTTTTCTCTCCAATCTAAATTTGCAAAACTCCTTTGACGATTTTTTGTTGACCCAAGTAATCCCATTTAAATTTAATTTGGCAATACGGAGCTTTTTCCTTACAATCTTTTACTTTGTGGATTGAAAATGCGAGTTCTATTTTGGACTGTGATTCGTACGTTATTTTATTTGCGTGCTGGTGCCAGGTGAGTTGTAAAAAGGAGTTTATTACATTGTAACACAATGTATCCATTCTATCCTGAAACAAGTTTTATATAATGTATATTTAATATTGTTTTCCTAATATCGTAGTTTTATTTAAGTCTTATTATCATTTCCCGTGTGGTGTCGGGTTAGAATAGCGCCACCCCCTTTCTTCCCGGGGCTATCGTAAGAGTCGACTAAGGGAATAGGGTTGAAGTGTGCTGTGGGCGATGGGCTAGCAACCTGTCACTGCGATGTCACATTTTGTCGATCTTTTATACCCACATTTGTGCTAAAAGTAGTACTGGAACCCAAGTTTCATGTGCTCTGCCTACCCCTTTTAGGGATAAAGGCGTGAATGAATAATTTAAGATATTTAAATTAGAATATGTGTGGCCAGGTGATGACGTAAAATTGTGTACTCACCACGGGCGGTAATTCGTAAAGCCCCAGATCGCATATTTAATGTACTATTAAAATACAAGTTGTATACATATATTATTAAGCTAAAATACCATAAAACATAGTGATTTTAACGGGTAATAAATGATTTTAAACAATTTACGCCAGGCATCCACTTAGCGAAAAATACCCGGTAAACACATTTCTCAATGCAAATTAGGTTGTGAACGGAGCAGGAACGGGTTCAATTACCTTAAAAACACAAAACAAGTGCTCTGTTGAAACAGACGTCTGTAAAAATATTCTCGGGAGGCAAGGCCAGAAAAGGGATCATTTAATAATAATATTATTATGCGGAACCAAATTGTGTAATAATTTTGATTAGGTGAGGATATTTTTAATTAAAAAATATATGCCGCCTGTTGCTACTTGTTATACCGGCTTATATCTTATATTGTTCTGCATTTGTTTGGTATGGTGCAAAAAATATAATACTACTACACTACTTATTATACTACTTTATTTGTACTACTTGAGAGAAAATTGGGACCACAAGTTTGGGGGTGAAAATTATATAAAACATTAATATTTATTATTTTTTAAGCTATTAGACTTACTCCGGCATTAAAGAGCTTGGAGTCTGAATTAATTAATTAGCCACTTATCAGTTAGTTAATATCCAATAATTAAGGATAAAATAGAAAAATGTACGTGGCTCTTATTTTGTTTTCAGCAGTATATTACTGTTTTATGTTATTTGTTTAAGGAGTTTCTCACATATCAAAAGTGCCGAAAGTGATTTGGTTTGGTCAGTAACGTAGGTACAGTAAGCTGCAGAGATAAGTATACCCCTTGCTTGTAAAACTGGACTGACCGAGTCACGTGACTGCAACATTGCATCACGTCACTCCGTCGGAGCTAGCAGCCATTTTTTACTTTTTAGCCATTGAGTGTATTCCGATTTCTTCAAATTCGAATTATTCGAACTACTTAACCAGCTAATACCCAAGATGGCCATAAACTTACAAAAAGACACCACCTCGTCGGGATCGAACGTGCGTCGTGGGTACTGCAATTTCTGATACCCGCTCAGGGTGCCACTAGGCTACTCGAACATTACGACTATTGATCGAAATTACTTACTTGTTATCTGCATTCTCTCTGTTATGCATCCTTGTCCAGCGTTAAGATGGAACCTAGTCTTGTCCTTGTTTGTTATCGTATTATTGCAAGTGATCGGTCAATGCATCTCGGACTGAATGAAAACGCTTCAACTATCTCTAAAATAGGGTCGTAAATTGAATGCTTTATTAGTTATTTTTACTAATTGCATTTGAGGGTAAGCTCATATTAATAGATTATTTTTAGAAATCTCTTAATACGTGTTGTGTAGTGTGCGTTAACCTTCACCGCTTATTAATTATCTTCTTGGGAGTTTTACAACTGTTATCATGGTTCAATTGACGACTTTTTTAAAAGCTAAAATAATTGTTCTCTGGGAACAAAACCAGAGTATTAAGAAAGTAGCCCGTGATATGAATATAACGGTAAGTAATTTTTGGTTAATCTACGTTTTTTTTCAAGCCTACTTGTCTAAGCATTATAAGCTTTAATATTCAAAAATATTTGTTCCTTATAAGCGTTCATATTTATTTTCTAGAGAAGAACCGTTCAGAAGTGGATTAGGAAGTATCAGGAGACGGGTGATGTGAAGTGTGATCTCCCCGGCCCACGTCCTGGAGTATACACCGATGAATCAGAGAGACACCGTAATATTGTAAATATTCACACGGAGGCCCCGTTCACTACCACTCGGTCAAGTGCTCAAACATTTGGGATTTCGCTCAGCACGGTTCGGCGACATTTGCATGCAGCGAATATCCATAACTACAAACCTGCAAGGAAAATACCTCTCACCGATGCCCATCGAACCGCTAGAACAAATTTTGCTGAACGTTACCTCAATTTTGATTGGGAAAACGAGATAGTGATATTTACAGATGAAAAATGTTTTAAATCTGATAAAGATGGCAGAAAGTTATTATGGAGAAGAAGTGGAGATCGTTATAACCCCAAAAATATGTTAGATTTGAGAACTATTGGAAGAATAACATTGGGTAAGCAAATTTTATCTATGTTAAGCTGTTTAAAAAATATGTAAATACCAATTATACTTAGTGTTTTCATACACATAGAATTAAAAAATACTGGAATTGTATATTTATTGTAATTTACAGCGTATTGGGGCTGGATGTCATCCATGGGCCCCGGAGAACTAGTGGAAGTCGGTGGCCGCATGAATAGCCAGCGTTACTTGGAGGTGCTAAGGGATGTCATGCTGCCGACGGTGCGAGTCGCATACCCCGAAGGCCAAATTCACCTGGTCCAAGACAACAGTGCGGTCCACCGATCACGACTCGTCCAGGACTGGCTTTCATCACAGGATGACATTACTGTTTTTAATTGGCCGTCTAAAAAGCCCTGACCTGAACCCAATTGAAAACTTGTGGGGTCAAATGGTTTTAAATTGGGACTCTAGTGAAGTCAAGTCAAAGCAGCAATTAGACCAAGAAGTCAAAAGAACGTGGGAGTTGATGCGAAGCAGTAGTGCATGTTCGAACATGGTCATGCACATGAAAAGCCGGCTCCAACAAATCATAGACAATCACGGTCACCCTCTTCGATATTGATTTGTCACTGTAGGTAATTGTCCTAGCCCCATTATACTGTGATTTCAGTCAGGCCATTCGCGTCTGTTAAAATATGTGATACTTGTTTACGAGAGATATAAATTGTCAGACTGCTTCGTAGTCTAACATGTTGGTTCTCTTTCACACGTAAAAAGTTCACGATTTAACATAAAAATTATACCTAATTATATATATGTATAATAAGTCGTATTTCTAGAAATACAATGTTCATAGACTGTGCAGTATTGTATTTACCTATTGCAATGCTTATTAAACCCACATAAACATTGCTTTATTTATAATATATTAATAGTCATCCTATTTGAACTTACCTATTTATACCTTCGTAGATTAGAATAAATACTTATTCTTAAGTGTCTGCCAAGACCATTGCCAACACGTCCCTCCGACCCAGCGACCTTGGTCGGCATCGACCGCTGTAGTATGAAATTTTGCTGCAAACTACTGTCTGCACTTTAATATTTCTAGAAATACCTACTCTCCTACCGTAATTTGAATCAGCATAAATTACAGTTTTTGTTCGAAATGTGAATAATGAAAAAGATGTAACCATGTTATATCTAATTCTGTAAGTTTTACAAAATAATGTTTTAATATAAATAAATGGTTGATTAGAAACAGCTAGGCCGCACTCAAATCCGTTCAAAACACTGTAAATAACAGCATAACTTTATGCGTTCAGTTTTTATGCTAAGTTAAAATAATAGCCAAATAAAAATATTTATAAACCTATAACTGTGTTTTTTTGAATAAACATAATTTTCAAAATTATTCATGAATATAAACATCATAATATGTACCAAAAAATGAACTTATGGAAAATAAAAAAAAAACAAAAAAAAGGTTACCCTACTCCGTGGATTCGAACCTGCGACACATGTGTCTCTAGTAGATTTCAGTAGCATAGTTATGCCGCCACTCAACCGACATGCTACTTACGTCATTAGACGAAATTATTATACCGTTTTGTGTCAGTCCGAGCACTATTCTCAGGGGGTATACTTATCTCTGACGCTGACTGTACATACGTATTTTTTATCAGGCAGAAAAATGGTACTTGTGATACTAGAACCGATAAAAACTTTGTTTTTTAATTAAATTGGTGTAAACTCTTGACAACTGAACGGAGGTAGTTCTGATAAGTACGCACATTTTCTGTTACCGACGAATGGCAGAATCGAGGTACGTCTGCCATATAAAAAAGGGAGTAATTTTTGGCTAAATGTATTATGATTAAATAGTAGGCCAGTAGTCCAGTTAATGAACTGATAACTTGCATGGAAAAAATGACAGTTTTGGAAATAATTTATAATAGCTTATTTTTTATGTGTAACGGATATATTATCAATTAAATTAGTTACCCAGCGATAAAATTAGAAAAAAAAATCAGAAATTTATTTTGTTTTGAAATAAACTAGCTTCTGACAAGTCAGAAAAATATAAATTAATATTTTGTCAAGCAAAAAAAACGCTATTATAAATAAATATTTTTCACAGCCGTATTTTTCCTGGAGTATGGTAGATTTTTCCAAATAACTAAAATAGTAATTTTAGATTCTGAATTAATACTGTACTCGTTATCATCCATTAAGCCATTACAGCCATACTGGTTTTCGCTATTATATGGTTTTTGTTTTGGGATTTGTCGAAATGTACGATTTGAATTCAGCCTAGGGATTATTGTGCTAATTAGTGTCATGATAAAGCACGATAAATTATTTGAGGACTTAGTTAACCTATTTAATAATGACGTTTACGTTTTCACAAAAATATTGTAACATTTATTTCTTTCACATAATTCGAATATTTTTATTATTTTCTGCTCAGAATCATGAGCACTCTTGATCGAATATTTTTTTATTCCACTAAGTGATGTTTAATACGTACGTTTCGTATACCGTCACATGATATAAATTTTAAAAAAATATATGAAAAATCGCGCATATTTTCATTTCAGAATTACTCGTACACTTAATACCGAGCAGAAGCAAAAAAAAACTAATTTGGAGAAGAAAAGAAAAACGTATAATTTTGAGTGAACGGCACTTAAATATTTTCCTTTTAAATTTAAACATTAATTTAATTCTAGCAGATGCATTCTATATAAATAATATAATTTTCTTACGAGAAAAGCAGGAACATCTGAAGAAAAACAGGTCATGAATATTTTATTTCTGTCGCGATACACTTTAGTGCAACCAGCATAAAATATTCACACAACAACAAACCGAAAACACGTTTTTGCGTGACAGCGCAAACAACATTGAAATTCAAAGGTAAATTCCGTTAACGTCCCACGGCTCAACGTGACACAGAGCTTTATGTGACGTCACAACTGGACACGCTAAGATAATCTCGGGAATCCAGGAAAGATCAACTTGTCGGCCTCGAGGACAGGTGCGGGATCGGCCGGTTCGGGCACTTGAAAAATAAATGTGGCTGTTTTGTAGGGCCTGTAAGGCTGGGTCCTTGGCGTGAGCGGTTAGTATGAACTTTCACAAAAAGGTACATTTCGTATATGTACAATGTGGGTAATGGAAGTTTTCAAGTTATTAACTATTACGTTCTTGGTAGTAGAAGGGCTAGGAAGATCATAATTATGTCGTTGTTGAGTAGTCGAAGAGTTCATTAGCTTGACAAGCATTCACATTAAATATTTTGGGTTTTACGGTTCACAACGCTATGGGGTCCTACCAGACCTAGACGTATCATTTTGGGCATTACTTAGTTTAATGTCATTTAGGGTCAGACAGTTTAGGGTGGATCGTTACAACTGTAAGAAGGTGTATGTAGGGTCTCTAGACTTATGAGATACCATTATTAACGTGGGAAACAGATCAATAACTATGACATCTTTTTACAATATATACGTATCTCCGAAACAAACGTTTCGCCAAACAAATAAGATAATGCGTCGGTTAAAACTGGTGACAGTGACCGCTACTATCGCTCCTGGCACGTAGCGTAACTCACTTCAACTTATAACAAATGTACTTGGAACCAACTTTGCAAATAAATTTCTACTTACGCCCCTTATACTTGACTCGAAATTCAATTAAAAGCAATGGATTAACGTTTGGGACAGATGGATATATTCAACGACGCTCTGACTTGAAGACGATTGTATTTGAACTTTATTAATTCATTCATCACCACGGTACGCTCGTAGCGCTACTCGGTAGTCCATCATCACCATCATGCATCATCATCATCATATCAGTCCAAAGACGTCCACTGCTGGATATAGGCCTCCCCTCAAAGAGCGCCACAATCTTCGGCCCTGCGCCACTCGCGTCCAGCGGATTGGCGCGACCTTTACCAGGTCATCAGTTCACCTTGTGGGGGTCTACCCACGCAGCGCCTGCCGGTACGTAGTTGCCACTCGAGAAACTTTCCGCCCCAAGGGCTTTCGGTCCTAGGTACGTGCAATGTTTCCCGCCCACTGCCACTTACATTTAGCGATTCAGAGGGCTATATTGGTTACTTTGATTCTGCTGCGTGTCATTTCTGATAGTCCGCGGTAGTCCGCTAGCAACTTAATTTCCAAATGCAGCGAAAATTGTGTCGTGATTGGGACTGAATGGGTCAAAATCTACTTGTATCTATCTGATCTATCTAGATAGGTTTATATTTTATAAGGTTAAAATTGACTGTATGAGTCGTCCTACGGTAAAAGTTCCAAAATCTGCTCGCTTCAAAGCTGAAACCTCTCTCAACACCCTTTTTGCGACCGTGTTTTTTCATTTCTTACAAATTGACGGTCGAAACCACTTATATCTGAATCGTAAATCTGGAACACGAGCACGACTGTTCTTTACTTTAAAATATAAGCATGGCTTCTACACGTGTGTTCACACCATGTGGCGATAAATCTGATCTGAATTCTGCGTCCAACGTTACGTACGTATTTAAATGCATTATGGAACTAGCTGTCCACGCGGCTTGTATTTAATGTAAAACGTGCGTCCTAAAACGAATTTTCAAATTAGTGATTCGTTTGCGAGATATTGGGTTTTAAAGGTTGTTTCTATTTCTTGGAACTGTTATTGTATTATACGCTTTTTGTTTTTCCTTATCTTTATGGCAAATAAAAAAAAATCTTATTCTTATTCTAAAGCCCGAATTTTTGTTCGAGTCATGCCCCCCCCCGTCCCCCGACGCCTGACGGCTAAATGGCTGCTACTGGGACTGTGAAAAAAATCGTGGCAGTAGAACATATAATGAAGTTAGAAGGAAAACTATAACTAAGTATGCTAACTAGTTACCGAGTAATGGTCGACCAACTTAAAATGTACTTAGAAAGTTCAACTTCCGTACAAATACGGCCAACGTTATCATTTAGTAGGCGTTTCGCGTGTCGATGTAACTAAGAAAGAAACGGAAACCTACACTGCGCGTGGCCCGACACGCACTTGGCCGATTTTTATTTATTTAATGCACTCCAAGCTTGAACCGAACTTTAAAACTTGCTCCGTGTAATTGTTAGAAAATTAATTCGTAGCATATTTATATTTTCAAAGTAATTTTTCACAAGCAGAAGTTGTAGTTTGTATCTTTTTCAGTCTACAAACTTGAGGAAATTTACTTAAGATACTGTAAGCGATTGCGCGGTTCAGTTTTCATTTTAAGAAAGTAAACATAATGTTTATGGCGTTTTTCTTATTCGTGCTTCCTATTCCGGTGTTCTAGTTAAATGAGCTCTAAGTGCAGTGTATATAGTCCAAATTGAAATAACGGATTATAGAATAAAAAAACCGTGCAAAATTGTGTTTCCCGAATAAAAATATTTGCTGCTCGAGGGGAATTTAAACGAAACATTATTGTGTATTTGCTCGTATTTCTGATGATAAAATATTTTAAGAAAAAAAAGCATTTGGTGGTTTGTTTATTTAAGGTTGGTCTTTTCTTAGATTTTTGCCCCGGTTCATGGAAACCAAACTATTTGCATCATATAATCTGGTCTTTAGAGACAAAATACAATAAATTATATCCAGTGTTATATGCAGTGTGTCTTGTTTATTTGTCAATTTTGTACTTATATACAGGTAAAATAAGGTGATGCGCCTTTTTTACTGTAGATATATATACTGTCTTCACTACTCTTCAACAACATAATGTTTCACGCAGTTTATTAAAAAATAAAATGTTCAAGCTCGAAATATTACTTGTATCCCACAAGCCTTCATTCTACAGCGACCCTTGCACCAACTTTAAATCATTACCTGCCATAAAACTAAGAGCACATCTACACATATACCCGGCAAAAAGGGCTTAAGCTCGTCGACATAAGGTTGTTTATGAAAAACTGCGTCAGCTACTGAACAGTACATCACTCAGACATATTACCACTTATATCAACAACATAAAAGTTGCAAGTTACACTGCGGTGCACTTCCAGTATGGACCATGAACAATGCGGTGTTACCATTGCATTCATCAATTAAATTGCCACTATTCGTTTGCATTGCGATGTTTTTATTTAACCCACGACGCCAAAAGAGGGGTGTTAAGTATGACGTGTCTGTGTGTCTGTCTGTGGCATCGTAGCTCCTAAACGAATTCACCGATTTTAATGCGGCCTCGACAGCTCTGGCGATCTTACTCACCACCAGCACAACGCCGCACCTACAGAGCAAGTATTTGCTTATAATGGCTGCGGGCTTAAGACAGAAAGCTGGGAAAAACGCGCAAACATGTCGGGACAACAAAACACGACGAAGATTGGCTCGTGAGCCTCAAGCAGAAAGACTTCGCTGTGCTGTATCATCTCCCACAGATTCACAATTCGTCGGGCTAGAAATGCCCCGCTGCTTTAGGAGTATACTGCCACCAACGTGCATGCAGCAATCCGTAGGCTCCTAAGCGCTGCAACAATCATCTACCATAGATGCTATGGCCAGTGATGATGATGGATGCGGGCGTCTGTTTGGTACTTTCCCAGTTAGGCTGCATCAAATATAACAATCCGCTATGTCCCACCTCTCTTCGGTGTGCCCTACTTCTATTATCTCTCTATATGGTTTTGTCAGCATTCCAAATAAAACCATTCCCAGAGAGCATTGCATCTCGCGTTCCCCTGCGCGGAAGACACAAATGTGCTGAAAGATTATACGTATGTGGTGCGAAAAATAAGAGTTCTTGATTTTTTAAATAGTACCAGCCAGTTACGTGACCTATTTATGGCCGGTGCTTTCAATAAGTATCATCATCATAAGTATCAGCCGATAGACGTCCACTGCTGAACATAGGCCTTCCCCAAAGACTGCCACAATGATTGGTGCTGTACTATATACTGAATATAATTATATACTCGTATCTACCTACGAGTATACAATTGTTAGTGACAGAAAGTTTATGGGCATTGGTAACGCAGTGGGATATAATTATTTTAATGAATACAGAATACCGAGTGCGTTTACCAGCACCTAGTTTTAGCCACCAAATAAATGAATAAAACCGGCCAAGTGCGTGTCGGGCCACGCGCAGTGTAGGGTTCCGTAGTTGCCTGTCTGTCTTACTTAATCGACGTTGCGGTGCGGTTGCGTCGAACGAATTTGTACGAAAATTCGCCTTTCCAAGTACACATTAAGTCGGTCGACTATTACTCCGTAACTAGTTAGTTTTCCTTTTAAATGTATTATATGTACTATTACTGAACTGCCGGCAGGGGACGACGACACATGACTCGAACAAACATTAGGGCTTTAAAACGCAATATCTCGCAAAAGCATAACTGATTTCAAAAACGGTTTTAAAACCCATAATATTTTTCAACGAGCTATTTAACGATACCCCACACCTTGGGTTTAACGAGAAAAAAATACATCCCCGCTTTAGGTGTAGGGTAGATACCCAAAAATCATCATCATATGATCATATGTCATCGCTGCCCGTTCCCTCTCATACGTGAGAGGAGGCCTGTGCCCAGCAGTGGGACGTATATAGGCTGATGATGTGTGTGTGTGTGTGATGATCATATGTATGTGCGTAAGCACTTTATTGTAAGAAATCAGGTTAAGACATATACACGTCGCACTAAATCAAAGTACCTACATACTTATTATATTATTTTTATAAGGGATCTCCCATCGCCCACCCATACCACAACCCTTCAAGGCCTCCACACACCGAATGTGGCTTCTATCTACAGATCTATCACACAGTTGCGCCGCGCCGCGCAACTGTACGAAAAAGATAGAGATACTCGTACCGCCCGACCCGCGTTCGGTATGTGGAGGCCTTAAGTATCGAGCTAATTATGGGGCTAGTCCGATTTGTGTAAGACTGTCCCCTTATATTTATTTAAGTAACGAGATGAATGTGCCCCGAAACCTTAGTAACGCTGTGGAATTGTAATCCCGTTGATGAATACAGCCCGCGACAATTGCGTTTTGGTTTGCAACGAGCTCCTAATTGTGTTGTGAGGAGGGTTTGCTAATGCAAGATGGATTAACTAGTAGTTATGTAAATGAAGTTTCGTTTATAAAATAATAACAATAACATTCCGAAAAAATATTTTTGAAGTGTACTTTGGGGTTGTATGTCACCTAAATGGTGGTAACGCCCTATCATTACGCCATCAATATCAGAATGTCCGTCCATTAGCGTGTCAGTTTGTCACATCACAGAGCGGTAACTTTGAAACCGTGATGGATGGACACTTGTAAATTTCTTTAGTAACTATTATAGTCGCTTACCAAATAAATATACAATGAAATTAAATACTAACTTAGAAAAAGCATTCTGATTTTATTGCTTTGTTAGTTCAAAACTCTTTGTCAGATTTGTTGAAAGTCAATATTTTGTGTTAACTCTCTTTAAAAAAAAACAACTCTAGTACTAAAAAAATCTACAGATTTGAACTGGTTAAAGCTAAATAAAAGTGTATAATTTCTAGCCGCTCAAAGGTTTAAGGTAAGGTTTAATTCTAATGTACAACGGATTTCATATCATTTTAAATTCGAATATTTCGTTATGTTGCGTTCAATTACAAATTAAAACAATAGCTCTCTTTCTAATATATGTAGTTAATTAAAATGTAATTGGCACTATGTCTTTTATGGTGGATGGCTAGAAGTTAAGAAATAAAACTGTTTTAGCCATTTCTTTATTGCATTAGTTTATATAGAACACTACTCATATTGTCAAATAGATTGTCTCTCGAGAACGGTGGTTGGTGGTTGTGGTTTGTGTTAAATGAATAATTTGATTTTCACTTTTGACTTTGACTTTGCTATAATATACTTACTATCATCATCATCATCATCATATCAGCCAAAAGATTAGCCTTCAGGTACGTGGTCGCCACTGTGACCTTGAGAACCTGAGTGCAATGTGCCCCGCCCACTGCCACTTAAGTTTAGCGATTCGGAGGCATATATCGGTTGCCTTGGTTCTGCTGCGGATAGACTCATTTCTAATGTGATCACGCAGACAAATCATCACCATCATAATCATCACAGGCCCGGTGCGGGGACTTCACATTCACCTATATTTTTTTCGCAGATGTACCTTATGCAGGTTTGCCTTGCGATGTGTTCCTTCACCAAAACATGTTCCGAAAAACTGGTTGATACTGTACACGCCAGGATTCAAACTGACTACCACCATTCGATAGCCGCACGCTTGAAACACTGAAGCGCGCGGTTGTTTTATGCGTTAAACGCTGCGACTCCAAAGATACCGTCTGTGTAACCGCTGCGGTAATCGCAGGTATCTATGGAATCGCAGCTTTTATCGCATAAAACAACCACGCGCTTAACTCTAGGCAACCGTAGCCTATATTATGCTATAGCTATACAAAAAGTCACGTCAATTTATTTTCTTGTGTGCGTGGACCCTTTCTACAATTTGATTATGTTCAGCAGCGAAATAACACTGGTAATATAAACCGGCGATGTTTTTGACAACCGTTTGAAGTTTAACCTTCACCATTCTCTTTGCGTGCAGAAAGCAAAGAAATCAGTCTGTCACTTTTGAACCTTAATGTACACATAATAAAGTCGAAAGCGGACTAATTTTTCGCCTGACTGGCGGATGACATACAACTGCCAAATATCCGGCCTTGCCTATAAAGGTGCTTTCTTACTGTACACTCGTAAACACCTTTCAGTCAATATTCTGGTAGCCAAAACGGTGTTGGGATCCTCGCAATTTTCGCTCCGATTTTTTTACTTCCTCAAACAGTATTTCTATAAAAAGCTTTGTTCTTCTTTATTTTCCCTAATAAGTAATAGCTTCAAGGTAAAAAGGAACAGAGCTTGTTTGGTAAAATGGTAAAGGTTACAAATGTTTATGTATATATATGTTGCAGGGAAATGGTCAAAACAGAGATTTGATCAAATCTCTAAGGGATATGATAAAATCACGCAGGATGTTAAAATGGCCAATCCATTTTATCATTTACCTAATACAAATCAGAAGGCGTAGCAAGGTTACCATTTTATCACTTATCGTTGTGGATAAGACATCCGTCACTATCGCACTCGCATACTGGTCAGAACGTGACGGACGTCTTATCCACAGCGATAAGTGATAAAATGGCAACTGTGCTACGCCTTCAGTAATTTGATCAAATCTCTGAATCTGTTTAGTGAAATGACGAAATTGGACAAAAAAGGCAACTCGTTTTTTCATTTCACTAGACTTGTTTAGTGATTTGATAAAATCCCTGACGAAACTAACGCCATAAAGATTTTTCCGCTCTTTTATAACAAAAATAACCACGAAGACGGTGGCGGGAGCAGAGCTCCCGCCACCATCTTCTAACCTATCCGCCATCCGAGTCTAAGTCCCAGAACCGTTTAAATGACTAATGATTTAGGAGCCAATATCTGCGAGTTAATTTCGTCAATTCACTGACGCGTTTCAAGGATTTATCAAATCACTAAACAAATCTAGTGAAATGAAAAAACAAGTTGCCTTTTTTGTCCGATTTCGTCATTTCACTAAACAGATTCAGAGATTTGATCAAATGACTGATTTGTATAAGGTAAATGATAAAATGGATTCGCCATTTTAACATCCTGCGTGATTTGATCATATCCCTTAGGGATTTGTTCAAATCTCTGTTTTGGCCATTTCACTGCGACATATATATGCATTAAAACTATGTTTTTATTTTTTCTTCTTCAATGCATTCATTTTCACGTTCCTAGCAGGTGAATATTCTAGAAAACATAGGGGTAAAATTACAGGCTTTTAACAAACGACAATGGGTTTTATAAGTAGCTTCTGTAGGTCAGCCGCTTTGGCCATTCGCCCCGTTCTACAGAAATGTGGCTGGTTCGAGTGTTGATTGATGAAGTTCTACATCTCCATTTGTTTATATTTTAAAAAACCATGCAAAAGAAATTTAGTGCCTCATACGTTTTTTTTTTAATTCGGAAAGTTGGTTTGAAATCGAATTTCGATTGTTTCACTAACAACCGCCGTAACCATAAATCATTTTTTCCAATGTTCGCCCTCACAATCACAAAGCCAACAAAAACATATTTAAATCAAACAATAGTAAAATACGCAATACAAACCTATAAGTACCTACAAAACATCAGTGTCTATTCCTTCCCCGCTCCGCTTCGCTGGAGCACGGAATTACTCGGCTGGCCCTGTCATTTTCCTTTTTCTTATACTGTTTATACTTACCATTGCGTCTTGTTAGACAGCTTCTGTTTTCTCGTTATCTTTGGGCCTTTATGAACAGTTTTCGAAGTGAGGTCAGGTAGAATACAAACGGTCGGGAGGATAATTTAATTATCTACCCCTACCAATCATGTTCAGGGAAAGAGAGGCATGGTGCCGCGGAAAGTTACCTTATATTTGATGTAGCAGGAAAAACATTGACCTTATAGAAGACTACAGCCATTATACCACCACTACTTGGTCTAGCTGTCAATTGGCAACGCTAATTTCGACAATAATTTCATATTAACAACGTTCACAAGATATAATGAACGTTAGCTATAACAACAAAACCAACTTTTATTAGACGTAACGGTCAATTGACATAATGTTCATCTTATATAACGTTTTTTTCTATGACGCTCAAATTGACTAATTTCATTTCGTATTTAACATTCATAACGTATAACGATCATAACACATAGTATATTTTCGTATCAGGATTATAATACAGAAAATTAGGTTAGGGCAGCTAGAAAAATGGGGGGGCGTGGGGGTCGGTGCCCCAAGAAAGATATACCTTATTTTAATCTTTCAATTCCTTAGGTGTTATGAATATTATACGCTTTAATCGATATATCAATTGATATTATATCTAAAGTACATTATACTTTACGAAAATATACATTTTGATATTATACCTTTCGTTCAATATGAGCAATGAACGTTATACTAAACAAGCTTATACACAGTGAGCGTATATATATTATGACCGTTATATGATAAGTTGTTTTACCTCTTATTACTTACCCGAAAGATACAAATCAGGCAAGCTGTATCCGTGGATTTGCCCGTTTAGAATTAGTTGATCGCACGATCTTACAATATTTTAACTGATGTATTTGATAAATATTGGCATATCCTACACTCTTTAGTTAATCTTAATTTTATATCTCTATTGGCCTATTTAATTTAATTAATCAATTTATATTTATTAAATGACATGTATTAAAATGACTCTATCAATTACTTGCTATGTCAACCCAATACATGTTCTGACCAATATATTTGTATGCCAACAGGCATCACATAGTGATACGAAATCCAATGTAACACCTTGTACATACCTATGTTGAACAAATAAAATCTTTGAATCTCTTACTAACTTCATCCGCCATGATACCCGCTTAGAGGATGATTTCCAGAATAAATGGCATTATAAGGCGTTTCCTAGTACTCAAACTACCTTATTTCCTACTTATGTTTACACGTGAGTTGAACCGTGTTATTATTAGTATTATTTCAACATGTCATACGAAAGTTTAAATTCGATCTTAATTCGTCATTTAACTCCGTTCAACTTTGGCGTGAAAAAATAACAAACACACAATATTAATATTTTTCGCATTTATAAAATTAAAGACGGATTAACACGTCCTCAATATAAACAATCCCCAACCCACGTCGAGCCAAAGTAAATTTCCTGAATAAACGTATAAATAATCAGAAGTTCAATTAAAGTTTCACTAACTGGGACTCGTGGGACGTTCATAATGAATGAGTTTCAGTCCAGTGAGACCGAAAATATGAAAGGCTTGCCAATGAAATCACTGAAATCGCGGCCATGCGTTGACTTTTCGTTTTACGTGGTTTAACCTAATTTGAGACCAGCACTTGAGTACAACATGTATATAATAGAGCCCTTGTACAGTAAAGGTAAACAAGGTCCATTATACAGGGTGAATACAAAGTCGTGAACAAAATAGGTGTTTCTTATTGTTTAACTTTAGTTTAAACATGTAACATGACAACAGGCTAAAACATGAAACCGTTGTTTGTTAATTCGTTAATTACAAAAATATATTTTAGTATACTCAGTCTCATGGTCACCCTAATTGCTACGTTAAACGGTCACTTTAAGCTACAGAGACCAAGCCTTGTCGAATAGGGTGACCATAAGGTTGGTGTTTTTGCTATTTAAAATTATTATCAATGAAGTTTAATTGTTTCTTAAGTTAATGCAATGAATTTGCCTTCAAATACTGCGATAGAAACAAAGATTTCTGTTCTTTACATATATGTTTCACCTTGTATTGATTTAAACTTTCTCGATTATTACACATTAATGTGACTAAACGGGACTTACCTAATCGCGTACAACTCATTGTTACTTGTCATCCTGCAGGTCGATCACGTAACGCATTGTTCGTACGTCAGGTAGATCTAAATGTCAATTTTTATATGGAAAACTGACAGTTGTCCTAACGCGCGTTCGAAACGTTAAGTGAATTGCCCTTTTGACCTTGCATATTGTGACACATCCGAAATTCTGGGGAAACCTCAGTGAGGTAGATAAATAAGGTAGTTAATCATACGCGAATAAGTCTCGTGTAGTAGTAATTAGTTGACCCCGCGAACTTCATATCACAATTCGATAAGAAAGATTTTTTTTTCATCTAACATTTTTCTCTATTTTGTTTGGTAGTTATTCTTATATTCTGGGCGGAGACAAATCCAACAAATCAAAATAGAAAACCTTCCAGCCGTGCTAGAGTTATAAATGGTGTAACGAAAATGGCTTTGTTTTATATATACAGTAGCTTCCGCCCGTGACTTTGTCTGCGTAGAGCCGGGATAAAATAGTACATTGTTTAACGAGGGGCGTAAGTGGAATATTGTGAACAAGAGTCTATCAGAAGGCTTTTGACGACTCTAGTTTGCAATATTCTTACGCCCGTGTTATACACAATGTTTTTCATCACATTTGCGAGGAGATAAATACATTTTAGATGAAATTAATAAAAATCGTAATAAAAACTGCCATATGTCAGTCGTCCATTTTGTTGAATTTGACGTGAGGCGCGTATGACGAAGACCCTTCGATATACAGCCACGATTTGAAAATACTTAAAAACATTATACATTCGAGCACGTGTGATGAAAAATACATTTGTAATAAATACTAAACATTAAATTGCAGTCAAATTTAATATAACGATATGTTTTATACATATTGAAAGTTAATTCTAGCAAACTTTTGAAGATATGAAATACACCTTGGCTGATTGGGAACATCCTCAGTCCGAAGTGAAGTATGAGTGTATTCTGTATTTTAAAACTAAACTTAACAGCCCGTGGGAGGTAAAACGGCTATAACTGCTCTGTACGCTCGCAAGTAATAACGCCATTGACGAGCAAGTGTGATGAAAACTATTTTATATTTAATCCAAGCTATCATCGTGCAAAAAATGACATTCAAATCGGTTGAGCCATTTATGCGTGATTGAAACAAACATCCAAACATCCAAACTTTCACATTTATTATATTCGTAAGATATAAATAAAAGGCCGAAATCGATAACAATACTAATGTTAGACAGCAAGAAAACAAATCAATTTGGAATGTGAAATGTATTCAAAATCAGCGCTCTGATAACGTTTTCTGAGGGCGTCCAGTTAACGTTTCACAGCCAGGCAAAAAGGCTATCTCCTTTTCCAATGTTCAGTGTTCAAGACTAAAGCACGTTAGTGCTTGTCGCATTGTTGAAACATTCAAAAATAAAAAGTTCCAGAGCGAGTTTAAGCGACCCCGCGTGCATGGTTCCGTGATATATTTTTTCTTCACTTGACTGGTACTTGACTACTCTACACTTGAAGCTTTTTAAGATTAAGAAAGAAAGGAAAGACAGAAAGAAATCTTTTATTGTCAAATTGTGCGAGTACAGAAGATGTTATAAAAAAGTGTTGCGTGTGTCACAATCAACCGCTGCAAGATAATAGAGAAGACAACTAGCCACCATGTAACTTTGAAATTTTAAATATCAATATAAACCTCGTAATTCCCTGATAGATTGTTGCGATTTTCAATTTAGAATCTTAATTTTTTCCAGTTCGAAAATCGATATTATTTGTACTAGTACTTATGGCCTTACGGCGGGCGGGTTGCATCAACTTACGATTATAGATTGATCAACGTTAATTAGTAGATTGTATGACAAGTGTCTAAAGTAAGCCATATCACCACCTCTTTTAGACCAGAGTTATACACTCTAGTTTTCACTTCGACTGCGAGAAAATAGTAAAAATAAAGATTATCCATCAACAAACAATAATTATACCAAGGCGAAAAGATTGTTCCGATTCGGCGCCATTTTTTTTAATAAACTGGTCTGACACAGATACAAAATATTCACACCACGATTAAACGCCTCTGACCGTCTAATAGCGGCGTCTAAACGGCCGAGCGCGGCGGACAGTATGCGCGGCGCGGGGCATACGATAAGGCGAGATGGACATCAGTCTATCCCGCTCAATCTTCATAGCTTATGTCATGTATGCAGTCAACCATGCATGCACGTTTGGACGCGGCTATAGTCAGTCAGAGGCGTTTATTTTTTTAATTATTGTGATTAAGGAATAAAAAACACCTAATGTTTGAATTAAATTCTGTTTCCTCATTGGTCGATTTTAATGTCTAGCTGGATTCTGGTTAGTTGATAGCAAAGACTAATGTTTTTTTAAGAGTTGTGATTGGTGGATGTGATATTGAACTGTTGTGATTGGTCAAAAATGATTTATTAATCATAAATATGTTTACATATTTTCCCTAGGGGCTAAATGTAGGTACTACTTTAGCCCCGCTTGCTAAGTCTAATATGTCGCACTTTTTGAGCATGAGAAGTGAAAATTATATATTGCCGACAGCTGTACATTTCATAAAAACTTTTCAACCTTTCATACATTCAGATTTTAACGAACACCGCTTACGAACAGACGGTTTGGTGCAACAAATACCCTCATAGCTTTCAATGTCCTTATCAAACGTTCAGTTCATATGAATAGGTTTAAGTTCTACCACCGCTGAACCACATACTCCGCTAACGATCTCCAGTTCAAACGAAATAAACCTTTGACGTGATATTTTTCATCTCTACCTTTCAGTTTTTACCCCGAGCGTTCATATTTCGACTCACAACTTTCCTTACCTCGTATCTCTCTTCGACGCTGCTTGAAAAGTGAACTCTATCTACTTCGAGGTACGGTTGCTTACGTATTCTTTTTGAGTGAAGTACGACTTTGTGAAAAAAAGCAGTATTGCTATCTCCTGGGCCCCGAACGTGACGTTTTCAAGCGAACAGATAAACTCAAAGACGCTTCTGTCGAATGACGAAGAATACCGTGATTTCGTTTTTTTTTTAATTTTTGCTACGTCGTGAGCGAGAATGTTTAGTGCCGGTTTTCCATTTCCGATATTTGATATAGCCAGAGACGTATGCAAATGAAGCGGGGACATGTCTCCTTTCTATGCTGAAATACTGGATCTGCTTTGCATACATAGGGCATTAAATATCAGTCTTTTTAGTAGCGAATTTTTAGTAGTTTGTAGCGACCCTCCACAGGTCGCGAAGCCTCTTGAACGAGATCTTTGCTGTAATTTTGAAAGAAGTAATGTACGGGTCAATATTTGTAAATTAATAATTTGGGTAATTAAGTTTATAACACCAGAAGGTGCAGGAGTCGTCATATATTTTGCTTGTGGCCGCGCCATGAACAAGGTTGGTCTGAAATAACTTTAATGGGTCTTAAGACAGAAACGAAATGTAATACAATATGACTATGTTATGTCATAGTATAAAAAATAAATAATATTATTTATATATATATATATACCAAATACAAACATAAACATAATGTAAACTTACGAATATATACGAAATTTACAAATTAATTACAAATTAGCAATTTGCACGCTTGTCTTTTATTGATTGACGCAACTTGCGTTTGTGTTTATATAGATAAACATGAAATTTGTAGATCCATAGGTCGCTGGTTCATATCCGGCTCGAAGGACCAATTTCATGTTAGGCGCTAATAAAACCATGAAGTAAATTGTATAATGCACTGTATTAATGTAATTAAATGAACATATAGGTTCTCCCTTTCAACGCTGTGCTTACGTGTAACGATGATGCTAGACTAACTTGACAGGTGTCAACTAGACATATAAATGTAGATTGATGTACCGTCTTGTACAGGTAGATTACAAATGTTTTTGTGTTACCAGCACAAAAATGCATTATTAGGTATAGTTTGTTCCGTAACGTACTTAAAACCAACCATAATCGACATCTATCGTTTCGATTTTGACAAATAAGTCAATATTCAAGTAAGGTTAAAAATCGCTTCAGACTCGTGTAAAACAATAATTTAAACATATATTGATAATTAATCGTTAACTGCTCACGCTGCCGGCGAGAACTCTACTCGACTTATAAGTCGGAGCGACATGAGCTACCATCGCTCAGCGATGCTCTGCTCGCTAGGCGGGCAAAACAATCTCTGAAAGATTGTCCCATGGAATTAACGAAGGAATATATGTCTCTCACCCCGAGTGAGTGGTGCGACTAATTGCCCGTAGCACTCGTACACTTGCATATAGCCCAGCTACAATTATATATAGTTAGGTACTGTTCTGTTCTGTGCCAGCGATTAATCTATCGCTCGATGCACGCCAACTCATTTCTGGTTTCTATTCTAGCTTTAGGTATACTCGTTTCGACGGGTAACAACTACTGAAGAATCAAAGCAGGTTTTGATTCGTTACAATCGTTTTGTTGTGTTAATAAATAGAATTCCAGTCTAGTAAAAATACTACACGGTGTTTTACTAAACGGGATTTAATCGCTTATTATTATCTTTTTTTATTCACCTCACTGAGTTCTCCTGGCGTTTCGGATGTGTCGCAACATCCATGTTCAAGGGACAACTGGCTTGGCGGGTATCAACAACTTCTTGCTGTGCGGTTTTTGCGAACTATCCACACTTGGCCATTATTAATCACTTGTACCTACACTAGGGTTGTCACCCGGCCGACACACAACACTAATAATGTCCGGTGATATAATGGACTATGTATGAAATATATTCTAGAACAACATATTTCTGTGCTATTTGACTAAAGAACTTTCTTTAGCGGAATAACACAGGAATATATTGTTCTAGAAACGTACTTTTTTAAGTAGGTACCTACCTAACACCTGATTTCAGCAATCAATTCTCCATTCGGTATTTTATTTATACAACCCTAAACAAAAATCAGCAGCCGTCAGTTAAATCCACTGGTATGAAACCTTTTTCATATAAAAAATGTGTTAATTTTATTGTAACCCTTAACTAAGCAGAAAGGATTGTTTCAACGGATCGCCGCTACGTTTAAATCGTCAATTAATAAAGTGATTAATCATCGTTATGGAATAATTATTGCTAACGTTTTGTAACCCGAGCTTAATCATAATTGTACCTTTTAACGACCAAAAATGTATACCTACCAACTTATTCACGTCTCGATGTTATTCAGGGTGTGTTTTAAATATTTGAAAATGTGGTTTCTCATTTATATTATGAGTTCATGTGAAAGGTTCTATAAATAGTTTCAATTCCTAAGACTTTAATGCTACGGTTATACGGGAACTGTTGATTGATACTAGAGTCGTTATTATGATAAAGTGACCTCTGTTGTTGTTGTTGCTTTATATTTGAGTGAGGACCAAATTCTTGGCCAGCTTAACTCACTCAACTATCTATGAGAGTTCACTACGAAAATTAACCATGCAATTATATGGTAAATGTTTGTGTCACAACGGAACTTTTTTGACTTCTTCAGTTTGTATGGCTACCTAACCGACTAACCATGCTGACTACTGGCTAATAATTTGACTCTTACCCATATTAACAGTGGTTTTTCGGGTGCACTGCAGTTTGGGCAAAATATTTTTCGCCTCATTTTACTTGCCAAAAAACTCACTGCAGTAGTTTCATTTCCCAAGCGAATCTTTGGCATATTAAAAAAATAAATTGAACTGTTGTTTTCAATAAAAAAAGAAGAAAAGAATTTACACATCGAATTTTGTTACTTTGGTCAAATAACCATTGGGCAGCATCTTACTTGGTTAACTTTTATTAAAATAATTGTTAATTAAGCAAACATTTTCCTTTGGCTAATTTTGTATTCCAAAAAAAATGTTACTTCAAATAGTCACTTCACACTTAACATATTATTCCTTGAGGAATGGTTCAGTTACGTATGACGACGAGCAAAGCGAAAGGGAGTGTTAGGTAGAACCGCGACCAAACAGCGCGCGAGCCGAGCGAACGTAGCGAGCGTGCCGCGGTAGCGGCCGGCGAAGCACCAAAACCGATTTTTTTTGTAATACTTTCATTAAATATTATGTAAGTACCTACAAAAGTCTATGGGATTCTTCTTGTATGATAAGTAACAAAAATAACAACACTATTTATACTTACTTACACAGTCTGTAAGCTAGGCTCAATGGTTCTTATAGGTGTTAATTGTTATATTATGTATATGAATAGGTAATTTCGCTGGTACGAAGACTGTCACTACCGTAACCTGGCACAACCATACCCAGTCTACCTATAGAATGAGTTTGTATCACGATACAAATTGATGTTCTATCCACAGTGCGTTACATACGATGTGACACAATATTTTGTAAAGGGTATGTTATTAATGATCAATTTGACTAAGTGATACAGTATGGTAAAGTGAAACATGACCTATAGTAATTTATTTGTTAAACACTAATTTGCCAAATAAATAATTGATGACTGTAAAATTGCAATAAGCGGTTTTGACTAGTGATTCTTTGCTTAATGATAATTTCTGAGAAATAGTTAGAAAATGATAATTTGTTAGAAATAGTTTGAAAATGACAATTTGTGGGAAATAGGTTGAAAATAGTGTGGGATGTGATACTTTGGGAAAAGTTTCTTGCCCATACAATACTATAATTCGGTTTTTCGGTAAAGGAAAACATCGAGAGGAAACCAGTGCTATCCCAATAAGGTCTAATTTCCCGTCTGAGTTGGAAGGTCAGATAACAGTTGCTTTCCTAATAGTAAGCCAAATCTTGAAAATAGGTGCCAAAACCGCCAAAGCGGATCCTGGGCCCCTTTAGGACACAACGGTGCAAAACGCTAATAACATAAAGATGAGTAACTTCTGTTGAAACTATTTACGAGAAGTATAGAAAGCATTAGTGGTTCAATGTCAACACTGGGTCACATTATCAGGGGCTAAAAGTGTTTCGTCGGTATCTGTCATTCCCATACATTTTATTATTTTCTATTGGCGTTAGCGCTTGTCGATTGTAACCTTGTCTACGGCCCCTGTACTCTTTGCTGCGTGACGTCATATTGGCGCCCTAGGCACGGTGTGAAGCGGGCATAACGAGCGGGGAAAGGTTAAAGGGGAGGCGGCGTGGGCGTCACCTTTATGACCAGCGGCGATACCACGAAAATCGCACCTCAAAGTTCGTATATCTCTGTCTCTGTCGTTCGAATACCATAAACCAATAATGCAATAGAGACAGAGATATCCGAACTCCGTAATTCGTGGTTATACAGCTCAGGTAGATAGTAAAATACACGTGTAAGGGTACCTATACATAGTCACCCTTGTTTTTCGGTTAAAAATACCTACCGTGAGAGGTCCGATATTTTTTTGTGATTGGTACTTGATATAAAAGTAGTCCTCAACTTAGCCTACTTGACCCTTCTTAACAGCAAAGATCTGCTAAATCGGAAAATGTTGTCTATAGCTGCCTGAGTAAGGTTTTGTGGAATACCCCAGAGGGTCAAGAGAAACGTAAGTGTAGGCATATTAGTGTATTAGGGTTCCGTAATGCGACTAGTAAAACGCAACAAAAGTGAAAGTTATCCTACTATATAATATATATATATATATAATATTATAAATGCGAAAGTTTGGATGTTTAGATGTTTGGATGTTTGTTACTCAATCATCACGCTTGAACGGCTCAATCGATTTGGATGAAATTTTGCACGAAGATAGTTTATAGCCTGGATTAAAATATAGGATAGTTTTTATCCCGGGTCCACGCAGACGAAGTCGCGGGCGGAAGCTAGTTTTAATATAAGTGGTAGCAAAGGGTGCTTTGAAACTGTAAGCATGCAAATGAGGAAGCATTGTATAAATAACAGAAGATATTAGTGTAAAAACAATATATTTAATATTTATAAATATTGATTGCTGAGAAGCCACATGCCACTCCAGGAAGGAGGTTTTTACTTTAATATAACGGTTGTCTCGATCAGCAAGTCTATCATGCAACGGCCGCGACATACTCTCGATTTTTCTCGCACTATATCTCTTGTTCTAAGTGTTGCAATAAGAAAGAGACGGATAGTGCAAGAAAAATCGAGAGAGCTCGCGCGCCGTCGCATGATAGCCGTGCTGAGTGCACTATAAAAGCAAATTAATGCAAATAATATTAACACAGGTTTCGGGGTTATTTTAAATCGTATTAGTGCACTCGTATTGAGACACCCGTTATTTATTAATACAGGGCATTTAACTAGGAGAATAAATCTGAAGTAGTTATTTAATGCATACGTTCCTTTGGCGCTAAGGACTTCCTCGAGTCACTAAAAGTTATGATTTAGGGTGGTAGATGAGCGATAGATATGGTTTCAGTAATTAACTTGGTATCTATACGTTAGTAGAACTACATTTTTAGTTGAAATTAATTTGGTAGATAGGTCATAACCCCGATTTTTAAAGCTTCCACAACCTGTTTGCAACCACGGAAGATCAGCGCTGGTTCCGCCAGCATTACGCTGAGTTGCGACCATTTCGTGGCAAATTACGCAATTGTATGTTATTGTTTGTAAATTGCTTTGTGTCTGTCACGAATAAATGTATCTTTCTTTCTTTCTTTCTTCTTTCTTTCTGTTTAGTTAACGTGTAACAAAGATCACGCAAAAACATATTAATATTAAATTCGAATGCATAACGTAAAAGGGTCATGAATCTTTAATATCTCCCAAAGGCCAATATTCAGAGAACTGACGCGTAGTTGCAGTGTCGACAACCGGATGGCACGCGATATTTGAGAACTGTTGTGAAGCCCTGTGCAATCCGAACAAAGTCAACTTGAACTGGGTTGGAAAAGAGGGTGTTAAAAAAACGCTTCAGGAGCTGACATACCGTGAGCCATCCGGTTGCCTTTCGGACACTGAAACTATGCGCCACTTGCTTTAACTACAAGCATTTGTACATTGAACTACACGCTAATGTGTACCTAACCAGCACTAACCCAAGAACATCAAAATTGCAAAACCGTCCTCAAATTTTCAGACAATTCTCTGGATGAAGACGTTTTTTAAATAAGCAATGATTTTTTCAAGCAATTTATTCCAAGCCCCTCATTTGCAGGCGTCTCAAACCGTTGGTTCACGAATTAAATAAACGAAATAGTCTAAGGAAAGTATTTATGTAAATTTCTACGACACTAGAGTACCAATTTGGAGTTGTACGCACCACAGTCGGGTTAGGTAGAGGGGGAAATTAACAGAGTGAGTGTAATGGAATTTCGTAAAATTTTGGCGTTCTGTGTTAACACGTTTTAATATTATTTGCATAATACCTACCTTGTCAAATGCTGTACGATTTTGAACGTTTTGTAAGGTATATCTATATGTATTTCTTTGTGAAGGAAAATGAGCAGGTAATTGTCCTAAAGTTCGTTAGAAAAGTTACACAGCTATTCAGCTAACAGAGCGGTCTGACATACTCATACTTAATACACAAATTAATGCCACTTTTGATAAAAATTGTTGGGCAACGCACATGAAATAAAATGTTCATTGCGACTGCTATTAATGTTAATGTCAATTATGGAAGAAACGTCATATTACAATTAGGTTTCTAAATCGTCATCGTCAATTTACACCTATTTTGAAATATTGAGGTGTAAATTGAGTCAATTGAACCTGCCCCATAGATGAGTATTGCGACACCCACGGAAAGAAAGGAGAACTTATATGCGTTATTTTAATTGACACCACACAGAGTCACACCAAATAATGAAAAGTGAAAAGGTAGGTATTGACTAATTCATATAAGTATTTATGTAAGGCACTAAGAGAAGTCGCATTTCCCTTTTTATTATAACGTTATAGTCTAATTTTAGTCTAAGTATATTACTTACTACCTGCCCGGCCCGGCTTCGCACGGATTACCCGTTTTCCCGTAGGAATGAGGCATTTTCCCGCGGTAATAAGTAGCCTATGTTCATTAGAGATAATGTCGGCTTCTAATGGTAAAATATTTTTTCAAATCGGTCCAGTACAACAAACAAACAATCAAATCTTCCTCTTTATAATATTAGTGCAGATAACATTTTCAGCGAGGCAGTGTAGCTAGCGTTAGCGACTTGCTGGAGCAAAGGTGTATGTACGCGCGTCAGGTGACTTTATGACAATTTGTCATGGGAAATTTACAGTTGAGTAATCACCCCTCTGAGGGGTAATCACGTAACGTTTTGAACGCGCGTTAGGTCCAACTGTCACTTTTCCGTATAAAAATTCTCATTTAGATCTACCTAACCGTATACGTGCAATGCGTTACGTGAACGACCTGTCGGAGTGACGTATTTTGATACCTACTTAGTTTTAAATTTTGCTTAGTAGTAAACTTTTGTTTTAGATAGTTGTTGTATTGTATACAACAACAAAATTAATTAATAAAAAAAAAAAAAAAAAAAAAAATAATAATAATAATAATTTATTAATAATTTATTAATAAATTAATTTATGTTTGAAATAATAAAATGTGTAAATTTTTACGTTTTAATTGCGAATTTCAAAAATAAAAAACGGTAACGGTAACTTTGCAAGCTGTCTCGTTCGAAACCGTCCCTTCGCTTTAAAAATAAAACTGAAGCCGTTGTTTCTTTGTTTCCCCTTTGTTTAAGTATACGCACTTAAGGACCCGACTTACAGTTGAAAGGGAAGATGTTTCGCTGCCCTAGTTGTTAGGGTTCCGTAGTCAACAAGGAAATGTGCCCGTCCGTCTGTCTGTCTGTCTGTCCGTCTTCGGCTTAGCTCAGTAACCCTTACAGCTAGAAAACTGCAATTCGGCGTGGGTATATAAACCAATCACGCCGACAAAACAGGAGAATAAAATCCTGAATTTCGGGTGCTTATATACATTGTCATTGGAATTTGAACCTTTTACCGTGGACGGTAGAGTTGCTTTTTCACGGCACGTTATCTTCAATAGAAAAAAAAACTTGTCCTTCACTTGGTCGCTAACCGAAGGTGGTCGAGTAACCGGCGAAACGACTCTATACATTGGTGTGTTATAAAAAAAACATATTATGCTATAATATTAACCTCAAAAGCCCCTTTTAAGTCCACATTCTGTGACAGATGGGCAACTACAGAATCCTACCCTGCGCGTGACCCGACACGCACTTGGCCGCTTTTTAATACTTTTAGTCCCAAGTTATTGTGTGAAGAGTACATACAACAAAACCATTTCACGATTTTAAAAAGTTGAAAACTAAAATCGTATAATTTCTCGTCAACGTCAACACCGGCAAAAGAGGAGAGAAAGAATGACGTTAAAGAAGGAAGTAAATCATCCATAAAAAAAGAGAAAAAGTTTTTCCCCTTTAAATATTTTCCAATCTCAAAAAAAAAATCTCAATGATTTTTTAGTAATGAAAGAATAGGTTTATAACTTCCTTTTTTCAAAACTTGCAATAAATTCAAACTTATAGGCACCTCAAAAGTTTTTTGTTTAGAGGCGAAACCTATGAACCTTCAATCTACATTATGTCGAAGCGATCGACATTAAAATGAAAACATTTCGTTAAGATTTAGTTAGTGGAAACCGTTTTCTACCGAGATGGAAATTTCATAAAGAAAGTAAGTACTAGTTTTACTTTATACAAGTTTTTATTATTTTATACTTGTTTTAACAAATTCGTGCCATCTTTATTCACGTAAACATGTATTGTTATTTCGTTCGTTCGTTAATACGTATTGTGCAGGTTAAATCAAGCAAGACACAGACCGACTTCCTGATACTTAACACGGAATATTATATCGCAGAAACTCTATGTCCGCTTGATAAACTTTCAGCTGTAAGCTGTAACCAAAATGCGATCTTTCCGGTAACTTGAGCTTCTTCACGGTTAAGCTGACGTATAAATTGGTCACTGCGGATGTGACATGCTTCAAACTCTTCGGTAATGTAGAAAGGATAATTGCGTTGCGCTTCGCTTGGCTCGTTTTGGCGGGGCACTGCCGTGCCCCCAGATACGTAGATTTATTGGTAGTATTTCAGACATGTCTCACGAAAGTTTAAATTCGATAATAGGACTTTGCAAATGTAATATCCTTAGTATGAAATGTATTCAGATGTCGGCTAGGTATATAATACTATTCCATAAAACTTTGTTCCCATTAACCCCGTTCTATAGAGACTGCCAAGCATTTGTTCGCTTGTAGGGGTTAGTTCGACGCTGTCGAGTTCATTAGTCAGAATGAGCTCATCACGCCCCCGGTTATGTGCAAACGTTGCATCCTACATCCCACACACTGCTTCAGGCGACGGAATACTACTTACTAAATATACTCCCTTCATCATCCACCCAGCGTTAACCATCCCTCCTAACCTAACCCTGTAGGAGCTCGGAGTCCGTTTTGACACCTAATCCCAAGATTGGGCATAGGCACTTGTTTTACGAAAGCGACTGCCATCTGACCTTCCAACCCAGAGGGAAAACCAAACCATATTGGGATTAGACCGGTTTCCTCACGATGTTAAGTAACTAGATACTGATGATTAAGTTGACGACCGGTTAGCCTAGTGGGTAGTGACGCTGCCAAAGAAGCTGAAGGTCCTGGGTTCGAATCCCGGTAAGGGCGAAAATTTGTGTGATGAGCATGAATATTTGTTTCTGAATCATGGATGTTTTCTATTAATTTAAGTATTTATATCTATTATACTATATATCGTCGTCAGATGATCTGGTGGGCACTGAAGGTGAAGAACGTGCCACAGGTCTATATTGACATTATCCGACATATATACCGCAACATATATAAGCTACGGTAGCCCAGTGGTTCAGGCATGCGGCTGTCAAGCGGCGGTCGTGGGTTCGAATCCCGGCTCGTACCAATGAGTTTTTCGGAACTTATGTACGGAATATGATTTCATATTTACCGTTAGCTTTTCGGTGAAGGAAAAACATCGTGAGGAAACCTGCATACATCTGCGAAGAAATTCAAAGGTGTATGTGAAGTCCCCAATCCGCACTGGGCCAGCGTGGGGACTACTGCCCGTTCCCTCTCATACATGAGAGGAGGCCTGTGCCCAGCAGTGGGACGTTTAAAGGCTGATGATGATGATGATGATGATATACCGCAACTTGGTTGGCGACACAAAACCCTTCCCTATTACAGTGGGTGGTGGGTGGTGTACAGCAAGGCTTGGCCCTGAGTCCATTTCTGTTTAGTGTGGTGCTTGACGCCGTCACGTCGGAAATCCGCCGCCGTGGATGCACATGTATGCAGGTGACATCGCATTAACGGACGAGGACAAACATGCATTAGAGCATAAGGCGAACCAATGGAAAGGCTCGCTAGAGAATGGCGGTCTACTCGTAAAACTTTATGTCGCAAAGACCGAATACATGGCCTGCGGAAGTACGGGTCCCGATCCTATTAAGGTAGGTAACGAATTGGACAGGAAAAACCACTCAATCAGCACTGCATGAGTCCGGGACCAGTGATAACGACATCCGAGCCCGAATCAGCGCGGCTTGGTCTAAATGGCGAGAGGTCCCAGGAGTCATTTGCGATCGTAGAATACCACTTCAACTCAAAGGGCTAGTGTACAAGTGCGTAATACCACCAGTACTTAGTAGTACTGGTGGTATTACGCACTTGTACACTGGCAGCGAGACGTGGCCAGTTCTTGGAAGATGTTGCGGTGGATGTGCGGCGTTACGCGTGCGGATCGCATTCGTAACGAGTACATACGTGGTAGCCTCCGAGTTCGTGACGTAGCAGATAAGCTCCATGAATGTCGCCTTCGTTGGTTCGGTCACGTCTCTCGCAGGCCACCTGACTACGTAGGGAACAAGTGTCTTGGCCTAGTCCTCGACGGCCCTTGACCCCGCGGCAGACCTAAGAAGCGATGGCTGGATGTCATGAAGGCCGACATGAGCAAAAACGGGCTCACAAAAAAAGCCGCCCAAGATCGTGCAAAGTGGAGGAAAGCGAGTA
Organism: Epinotia demarniana; assembly: GCA_945867215.1. Classification (NCBI taxonomy): domain Eukaryota; kingdom Metazoa; phylum Arthropoda; class Insecta; order Lepidoptera; family Tortricidae; genus Epinotia; species Epinotia demarniana. The sequence continues at coordinate 36,568,089 of OX244261.1, read as the reverse complement.
CTAAAGCGGACCCTGGTAAAGGCCGGTTTCTTCTATCTAGAAGAAGAAGAAGATACAATATATCGTCGTCTAGTACCCATAACACAAGCCTTACTGAAATTACTATGGGACTTGGTCGATTTGTGTAAAATTGTCCACTTATACTGTCCCCTTATACTTGATAGTATACTCCCTTACTAGATATTATTGCTTCAGGTGACGGAATACTGGAAGCATATACTATGGAAATCCGTGCTATAATGTTGTCAAAGGGAACACACAAACATTATGAACACTCAGTTGTCCGAAAACATCATTATTTCAGCAGACGGCTGCTGCACATGTGAGTAGTACTTGCGAGTGGAACTTCAGAAGTTTCTATATCACAACTGACATACCTTGAGTACCACAGACACAGCGACTCTATATTTACATTACTTCCAATTAGTTCAGTCCAAATCAATAAAATAATTAAAAAATTGAAATCAAATGCTGAAGGTAGCGATGGTATTAATTTGAATATGCTTATGTTGACATTGCCCCACACTATTGATATTATAACTGACATAATAAATACTTCCATTTTGACATCAACTTTCCCCGACATCTGGAAGTTAGCGATTGTGCACCCATTACCTAAAACTGCTAACCCATCTGAACTCAAAGACCTACGACCTATTAGTATTCTGCCTTGTATTTCTAAAATACTAGAAAAGGCTGTGGGCTCACAGCTTACTTATTACCTTGAGTCGAACAACATTCTGCCTAGTGTTCAATCAGGTTTCAGAAAAGGGAGGAGTACAATGACGGCTTTACTTGCTGTCACTGACAATATTTTGTATGCACAGGACAAGGGAATGTGTACACTGTTAGTACTCCTTGACTTTTCCCGCGCGTTTGACTGCCTTAACATTAATCTACTTTTATCAAAGTTGAGTTATTATGGCTTCGACATCAATGCTTTGAGATGGTTTGACAGTTATCTAAATAACCGTTTTCAATTTGTAAAAATAAATCTTAGTGATGGCTCCACGCGGTCTTCTGAACTAGCTTGTCTCGAGAGAGGAGTCCCTCAAGGGTCAGTGATTGGTCCGATCCTGTTCATTTTATACTCTGCTGATATAGGGTCACACATAACACACAGCAAGTACCACATCTATGCGGATGATGTACAAGTGTACATCTCATGCAAACCTTCCGAACTAGGAGAGCACCATAGAAAATCTTAATGCAGACCTATCAAGTATTTCTAACTGGGCTACAGAAAATGGGTTAATTCTTAACCCAAGTAAGACTAAATATATGGTTTTTGGCAGCAAACAACAGCTAGCTAGCACCAGTGCTTCAAATCACGTTATGCTTATGAATAAGCCTATTGAGCGGACGCATGAAGCACGCAACGTAGGTCTTTTGATGGATGGCAGCCTTATTTATGAAAAACACATTGCCAATACAGTCAGAAGCTGTTTTTATAAACTCAAAGTACTGTACAAAATAAGACCATTTTTAAATGAGAGCCTACGAATACAGTTAGTGGAATCACTAGTTTTATCTAGACTTAATTATGTGGACACTGTTGTTTGTCCACGACTTCTATCTAAAACAAAGAAAGTCATCCAGCCTGTTTAGAATGCCTGCGCTCGCTTTTGTTTCAACATTCCGTTGAGGGCCCATGTCACCCCATTTCTAAACAAGAATAATATCTTGAAAATGCAACACCGCCGTAAGCTCCATTTGGCTTGTTTGCTTTTTGAGGTATTGAACCACGAGGCGCCGGCGTATCTCTTCAAGTAACTCTCCTTTAATAACTCGTCTCGAGGTGGAAGGCGTTAGCGCATAATATGTCTGGTGACTCCCCGACATGCTTCTGCTGCTTTCCGAGGAAGTTTCCGCTATGCAGCCACGAAGTGCTGGAACAATGTCCCGCCGCCGCTTAGAGGCTTGCCGGACGTTAATAGATTTAGAATTAATCTCAAAAAATTCATGCAAGAACATCAGCATAAACAGAAGAATCTGTGTCATGAAACTAGCTGCATTTAACACTCCCTCACCTGTTGGTTATGCCCCATCTGCAATTCATCCATTGCCATACGGTTGCCAAACGTAATTTAATATGTACTTCAGTTTGTGAACGTAGTTTAACTTATGATTAAGTATTGTTTTTAAGTACAATATCATGCTGCTTTGATTGTTTGACGTTTAGTGTTTAGAATGTTTAGATATAGATAATAATTTCTACTATGGTGTTTAGTCTGTTTTCTATTTGTTGGCGCTAGTAGTACTGTTCGCGTATGGGCTGCGTTCACTTTTACCATTAAGGCCCATACGCAGGTAGTGGTTTGTTGGGATGCAACTTTTTGCAGGCCAACAAACCATTACTACTACTACTATTTATTTAATTTACTCCAATTTAATTTTTTATAAGTTTTTTGTTTTCATTTTAGTTGAGACTGTATTATTCCTTTTATTAATTTTTGTGTTGTTTTTGTTTGTTACTTTCCGTGTACTCACCAAATGGACCCTGCGGAAGACCAGCGCTGGCTGCAAAGCTAGCAACATGCTGAGCTGGGTCCATTTCGTGGCAAAAATGTGTTTTTTTTTAGTTTTTCTTTTATGATCGATGTTGTGTTTGTCACGAATCAATGTTTTGATTTCATTTGATTAGATTTTGTACACCCCAAAGATTGCCACAATGACCGATCCAGCGCCTATAGAACCATCATTATTCTAAACCAGTTATTCTAAATGTACAATTAATTTAAGACATTAGTAAATAGAATATGTTATAAATAGCACTTTAGTTTGGCAACTATTTTATCGCGGAAAATTATGATTAGATCATCATTTCACATCATTACAACTCAAATAACAAATTGTGAATACTTAATTAATGACTGGCGTAATTTGTTTATTTAGGTACCCCACTCCTCATTGCGTTTCGTTTGTGAAAAGAAGATATACTCGTAAGATAAAGTAAGATAAAAGTCTTTATTGCACACAAATATTAACTACACAAGAAATAATAAATAAACACATGTGGAGCATTACATTTCAAATGTGATATGATATTGTTCTTGATAGTAGGTACCTACATATTTACTCACCTACCGGTAAGGATTTCTCAGACCTCAGTTATTTGAGACCCGAGCAGCAAGGACAAGGGTAATCAGAGGCTTTCTGTAGCCAACGGGCCGCCGACGGTGAAAAACACGCATACATTTCATGTCAAGCCAGTGAGCGTTTAGTTACGCGAAAACTTTAATTGAAATGTCATATTTTGAATTGCATTAAATAAATTATTTACGCATGTTTCAACTTTTTCGCTTCTGATATCTTTGTCAAATCCTTAAATGCTTCAGATATATTAAATTGATGAAAAAATTGAACCTCCCTATTCAACAATAATAGTTTCACTCGAGAAGAGAGAAAAATCAATACAAAACAAAAAAAACGCGCGCCGGCAGCGGTGTCCGCGCTAGCTAGCCTGCCAGCGCGTGGGCACTGCGGAGGGCGGTGAGGGCTTTCTTTAGGCGGATGTCACACTGCGCCGCATCTCTGGACGGAGGTGCGGAGCTGCATACAAATTTCGCCGGACGGATGTGCGGTACAGTGTGTCGTATCATACGGAATTTATATACAAACTGAGGTACTTGCATACAAAGCTCCGCACCTCCGTCCGGTGATGCGGCGCAGTGTGACATCCGCCTTATTCCTACCCGTACTAAAGGTAACAATTAACGTAAGTCCTGGGCAGTAAGTGGGATTTTCCACACGTGCAGCCGCGTATTTGCCACTTTGAATTTTTGTTGTTATGAAAACAATTCAAATAAACACTGGATTTTCTGGTCTTGACGTCCATGTGTCCACGAGACGCCAAGATGCTAATCTTAGCATGTTCACAGCCTTATACGAGAGCTAATTACTATATAATTAGATCGTTTTTGAGCCCCCATAATATCTACTTAAGACGAGCCAAATGATTTTAAGAATGGCAGATCAACGACTGGGTGTAAAGTAGAATTTTGAGCGAGTTGGAATTACGAATTTTGTATTATTTGGTACCCTAGAGATTCTGTATAAGATGGTTATTTAATAGAATGATTTTTAAATATTCATCTTTACTAATATTCTTTATTATAAATAGGAAAAATGTGCGACATTTTAGTTTTTCAGGTTGTGTGCAGGTAGGGGATAATCTTTCGAACCACTAATACAAAAAAAATGTATTGGCTTGGCCTGCGTTCTTTGCAAGGCGCGGTCGGATTATTATTGGCAGCTAGTCTACATATTATGATATACTTATCACAAAGATAACTTTATTTAATTGTATCAAAACACCGCCTCACTAAAATTCAGTAACCTCGCCATCTAACCGCGCCAAACTTCGTAAATCTCATTACCTCACCACAAAAGGTCCCTGAATATCACAAGTAACAATAATGATATGTAATTTAAATGCAAATGCAGGACGGGCAGGTAGGAAGTTGGACCTTTGTTACAACTTCCCAAATTGCCAAGACTTGGGAACTTGGTTGCTTAAGCAACTAGTTGAGACAACACCCACCCCAGGTTGTTTTATGGACGTCCGGCTCGGGTAATTAAAGTTGAATTTGTTGAGTTTAAAACTGACTGTTGAGCGACTTCTTGGTGAAAATATGAACAATGATCATTAACCTCTAGTTCGTAAAAATTATTCAAGCTTTGCTAGTTAAAATGTGCTTTGTATTTTTCTTACTCATGCCAAAAATACAGACAACGTAACAGAACGCAGATACTCCGAACGAGGAGACTTGAAACAAATTGGTTGCCAAAAATACTGTATACAAATTGGTTGACAAAAATACTGTATACAAATTGGTTGGAAAAACAAAAAGGTTCGGTTGGTGGTGTTTGAAGTATAGATAATTTACTTAAAAACAAAGTTTATAAACCGACTTAATTTTAGTATTACTTTGCCAAGCCACGAGAATGGAAATGTTTTCGTGGCTTGGCACTTCATTGACCAAATTTACCACATTTCCGAGGGCAAATGCGTTGATTATTAGAAAAAAGAACCCAATCGCTGTATGTGGCCCGATAATATTTGAGGACTTCCGTCAAGGATCACCTTTGGCACTTCATTAGTTGCTATTTCAACGGAATCTTATCAGAATATGTGACGTATTTTTATACTAAGTACATAATTGAAGAATTCCATAAGTCATCTGTGGCCTTCATCATCAATTCCACTTCACCAAATTTATTATTTCCGGGCGTAAATACACGAGATATAATAGAAAATACCGCTTGCCGAATATAATTAAGGAGTTCCCTCAATTCCTCATGTATCCCATCATCCAACTGAATATTTTAAAAAAGTGGCCAAGTGCGTGTCGGGCTACGCGTAGGGTAGAGTTCCGTAGTTGCCAGTCTGTCACAGAATGCGGACCTAAAAGTGACTTTTGGTGTTTTTATTATACCTTACCCTCGTAAATAATCGTAAATTATATGATTATTTTTATAACACACCAATGTATAAGGTCGGTTACGCGACCACCTTCGGATAGCGACCACCTGAAGGACAAGATTTTGTCTATTGAAGATAACGTGCCGTGAAAAAGCAACTCTACTGTCCACGGTATAAAGGTTCAAATATCAATGACAATGTCTATGCACCCGAAATTAAGTGCATTTCTTACCAGTTAACCAGTTATGTCTACTACTCGTTAACTAGTAATGTCTACTTAACTGTGATTGTTTTCCTTTTAAATTTGGAAGCATATACTAACAAACAAAAAAAAATTACGAATCGGCGTAACAAACATTGAAAAAAAAATACAACCGAATTGAGAACCTCCTTTTTTTCCAGGCTAATCTTTTGTATGAAAATAAAAACATATTTTTTCAGTTACTTTTCTGTCGGCGGGTGTTTAGAACTTTGTGAGCTTAGTTATATGAAATTGGTTTTATGTACGTTCATGAATAATAGAATTTATTTAAGTTTTAGTTAGATGTAAGAGATTCAAATTAATTGTTGTTGATGACAGTAGACAGTGTAGTTTTATTAGGCTAGTTATGTATTTATACATATAATCATTTAGTAAAAGGTAAAGTAATTCAACTACAAGTACTAAATTATTCTCCCTTAAGTTGCCTTTTATGTATTGTATGTATGTATGTATGTATGTATGGTTGTATATATGTCTGTGTATTTATTAATTTATTAGGTATGTATTTTTTTTTCCAAGTGTCCTGTTTAGAAATATTTGAAAGATTGATGTGTTAGTTTACTCTTCATGATGAATTCCTGCACTACCTGTTAAAAAATTCTAGTTTAAATGTTTCCTGCTGTACAAAGGTTGTCTGGAAGAGATCGCTTTAAAGCGATAAGACCGCCTGTTGTGTCCATTATTTATTAAGCAATTTTTTTTGTAACCTGTTTGTCTCTCTTGTTGTGTTGCAATAAAGAGTATTTATTATTATTATTATTATTGTATGTTCTTTCCATATCTCGGGACCATGGGGTCCCGGACTTTTGGAAGGCATGCGTGGGGCCGAAGCCAACAGCGCAGAGGCCCTTTAAAACAAAAATAATCTAAAGCGGAAAGGGATATATTATTACAAGGAATTTAAATAATATTGATAACTACAAAGTAAGTAGAATTTAAGGTTCCTTTTAATAAATAAATAAATAAAATGTTTATTTCATTTCACAATAATCATCTTAAATATAGTGATTGGTACTTCCTTTTAAGCTTTATTACGCCTGTACCAGGAGGTACCGCTCTTCCTTAGCTAAATGATTGCTAACAAAATTGTGCTACATTTATGTTAGGTGAGTTTAATAGTTACAATAAAAATAATAAACAAAACTTGACCCAAGTTTTCAATTATAATATAGCATGCAAAAAAAAGAAAAAGAAAAAAAGAAAGTCAGATTATTATAATTAAAACATAGGAAATAAGATGTGTGTGTTTGTGTGTGTGTATGTATGTGTGTGTGTCTTTTATGCTGGATAGCTTAGTCGAGTAAGTATTTCCTCAGTTTCCTCATTATGATTTCGTTTTAAGCCAAGCCGGTATAATATTTTTGCACTCATAAAACCGTTTATGGTATATTGTTAGTTCTTTATTTAGGAAATTATATAATTGCGCAGAAAGTGTTTCGTAATGCCGTTTTGCAAATTTAGTTTTATTTTGAGGTACAGTTGCAACTTTATATGTTCGTCTTCTTTGTGCACAAGTGGCATCATATGGTATTATTTTATGACCTTCAATAGGCTGCGTTGCGCGCGTTCCAGTTGTAAAAACCGCGTTTTGGCCGCACCACCCCATATAGATATGCAGTAAATTATGACAGACTGTACTAAAGCAATATATATCTCCCTTAGTAGATCTTTGGCAGAGTCTGCAGACCCAGCCACTCCCGTTGGCACCACATGCCTTAAAGTTTTAAAGATCCAGATACATTTTCTGAGTCGTGAGTAGACATATTCAAGGTGCGGATACCAAGAGAGCCGATCCTCAAATACCCCCAGATATTTTATTTGTGCGACTTTTTGGATGATTGGACACTTACAGCTTCCTGAGGTTGCTGAATCGTCGCAATCATTAATTTTTAATGTAAAATTATTACTAGGTTGTGTGTTGTTACAAATACTAAAGCAGACATATTTTGTTTTTAATGACGCCCTATCAGCCCCGTATTGAGCTCCCCAAAATATATATACCTGTTAAATTGGACTTCAAAAGCAGCCTAATTTTAGATTTAGCATTTATTAAATGGCTCAGACATTCGGTCTGTAAATTGTGTTTTAACAAATCTGGTTAGCGATAGCGAAACAAGGTTAATTTAACAAGTTTCTTTGAATTATTGAAGGAGCGAGGGAAGCGAACGCCGCCGTTTCAGATTTTCTGCAAGAAGTCGTCCGTCTGTCCGACTGTCCTCCTCTATAGATCGCATTTCTCAACTGAGCATGTTCAATAATGATATAGATTTTTATGTCCATTAAGTTATTCGAAAAGATAAAAAAAATGACAGGCCCACAGAGCAACTTAGTTTTGTTTTTAACCTACGTCGCAAAAATAGGGTCTGTGTGTGTGTCTGTCTGTGGCATCGTAGCTCCGAAACGAACGTGATCGAGATGGTTTGACAAGAAAATATCGGGGGTTTTCAATTGTTAGTTGTCAATTATTATTTAACACGTTGCCGAATCGGCAAGCTAGAGACGAATGTAGGACCTGCCCTCAACGCCGCGTATCCTGGGGATCGGGACCTTTCAACCAGAATACAACACTACTTGCTTTGTAGGTATGTGGCGACATACCTACAAAGCAAGTAGTGTTGGTTATTATGACTGCGATCCCCTGTAAGATGGAGGTACTTCTACAGTTTGTTTGAGTATAAACTTATGTAAGACATCGAATTTAAACTTTCGTTAGACATGTTGAAATAATACTATTAGTTACACGGTTTAACTCACGTATTAAATGTCGCTACGGGCGACATGTTTGAAAAATAGTTTTTTGAAGAAGAACTCCCGACGAGTTCGAAACATGTCGCCCGTAGTGATATACGTGAGTTGTTAGTTATGTATTAATAGCATTATTTATGTAAGAATAAATAATTCCAAGGTCTCTGACGAATTCGTTGACACATGCAACATGTTTCGAGCTCTTCGGGAGTTCTTCTTTAAGATGAATGTTTTCGAGGCAGTGTGGCTTGAAGCACTGCCCGCCGCGCGCTTCGACCGCCGCACGGCCCGTGACGCACGCGCTGAGAGGGCGGGGGAGGGGGAAACTTGCGCTGGAGTTCTGTTGTGTTAGTTTGCAGCAGAACATCGTCTCCTCCAATAGACGATATTACGCACTACAAGCGAGGCCGCTTCTAGCGACACTGCTGCCCAAACAATCATCAAGGAAGAAATCTCGGAGCAATATCACATTTTGTCGATCTTTTATACCTAAATTTTATGCTAAAATTGGCGCTGGAACATAAGTTTCATGTGCTCTGCCTGCCTCTTCTGGGAATAAATGTATGTATGTACCTATGTATTTAAGATCTAACCAAACATGTAGCTATGGTACTTCGAATCGCTAGAGACAAGAAATCAGAAGTTATGTTTGAGTTATAAATAATAGGTAACACTTAGGTACTTTTTTTTTGTAACAAGTTGTTTAGGTAAGATGAAAACTCGGCAAAGAATAAGTAATAACAGCTTCCATAAACGGGAAACTGGTACAAACTCTACCGTATAACTATATTTGGACGTTGTTACGCAGTTCTTTGCCAAATTATCAAGATGACAAAACGCTCTTTTTATTATTATTATTAAAGTTTTGAAAGCATTGAGGAACTCACTCAATTCATCCATTCGGTCAGTTCCTCAATGCTGAGGTCCTGGCCGCTATATCACTGTGGGGCTGCAGATGGCCTGCCAATAGCTCTAGTGTTACGCTGCACTCACCCACAAATATATCTTGATGCTGCGTTTCGTAGTAACTAAGCTTAGGTAGAGGTATAGTTCCGTTAGCCGTGACGGATGGACTGAAGCGCATGAGCGCGTAATTAATAATAGCCCTGATATTCTCGTAGTCCGGTGAGCTTAGAGATTTGATCACTGAATTTTCCTGTCGGTCTGCCCCGAGCAGCAGCAGACGGCGTGCCGCGGCAACACAACTGAAGGCCTCCACCCACCGGACGCGTGTGCTGCGCGTGTGCTGTGCTGCAGCTGCGCGGGTGCTGCGCGTGTGCCGCGTTCGATGTGTGTTTGAAGTGTAGTTTCAATGCTTTACAACTTGCGCGTGTGCTGCGCTGCAGCTGCGCGGGTGCTGCGCGTGTCCCGCGCGGGTGCTGCGCTGTAGCTGCGCGGGTGCTGCGCGTGTGCCGTGTTCGATGCGTGTTTGAAGTGTAGTTTCAATGCTTTCCAACTTGCGCGTGTGCCGCGCAGCACACGCGCCGCGCAGCACACGCGTCCGGTGGGTGGAGGCCTTGACAAATGACCCAAAACTTGTTTACAAAAAGTCTTCTATCGAAATACTAAGGAAAAACAAGACACCAAAACGGCTCCATTCATACAGCGATAATAAACTGCCGCCCTAAATTCTTTCCATAATACGTTTTTTCCGCCGCCATAATAAGTAATTTACCTCATTTCGGTGTTAATATTGTCAAACAAAATAGGACAAGGAAATATGAACCGAACTTTAGTACCTTTTAGAAGTTCATTTATTTTATGCTCACATTCTGTGGGCTAGTAACTTTAAAATATAATCCGGGTGCAGAAGGACGCGGTATTTTTCTGGTACCGCCGCAACCGCTATGTCCCTGCATTTTAAATCTGTAATATCTTCGAAAATATTCATTTTAATTACAAACGGTAAAGGTCCATATTGATCTACTAGCTTCCGCCCGCGACTTCGTACGCGCATAAATTATGGTTTACATGGTATTCTTATGTTTAATCATACTACATACTGAAAATAAAGATTGCATTTCCATATTTTGATTATTATTGTACTATTCAGCTACAGCAGAAAGCGACTTTGTTTTGTGCTATGTAATGACATTGATGATTAATAGTACATTACATAACTAGGGCGGTGAATTCATGAATGCCCCAGATCGCAGGTGTGTGTCATAAATATTATGCTCTCTGGGGCTTTACGAATTACCGCCCATGTTGAGTAAAAAATTTTACGTCTTCACCTGGCCACAATGCGAGTTTTCCCGTACGCGCAGCGTGCAGTAAAACTCGCATTATGACCAGGTGTGACGTAATAGTACATTACGTAACTAGGGCGGTGAATTCGTGAATGCCCCAGATTGCAGGTGTTTGTGGCCCGAACCGAAGGTGAGGGCCATAATTATGCGCTCTGGGGCTTTACAAATTACCGCCCGTGTTGAGTACAAAATTTTTCAACACAATTGCTCGTAACGTACCTCTTATTGTGTCGCTTTTAGGCTCATAATCCTGGATATTAAAAACGCGTGTTTTATAACACTTGTGTGTTATGGTTATATCCCGATTAAGTCACGTTGGCACCTTGCAGCAAGATATATGCATGAACACGGTGCATTCTTAAATTAACCGGGTTGTACAGAATGTACAGCTTTTTTTTTAATTTTCGGCTATTAGATTCTTACTCGACTAAACAAATTAAATCCTTTTTGTTAATTAATTGACTATTTCTTTTTGTATATGATATGGAAACGTTTAATTTAGTAAAACTATTCACTTTTCATAACATTTTACATGAATTAATTACAGATAACATTTTAAAACGAAGATATAATTTTATTTTGTATGGGCTGTTTAGAGATTTCTGTGCCCACACTGCGCAAACTTCACGAAAAAAAAGCTGTTGGGCGCCATTATATATTTGTGAAATAAAATATTTGTAAAATTTGTTTATGCGTGTTTGGTTATTATCAAAAATGTTGACTCGATGTGACTAGAAAAGTTATAAATGGAATGGACGCCACTGGAAATTCTTGGCGATGTGCAATTGTGAGTAAAAACCTGTTGTCATCTTAATGATTTGCTTAATGTAAAGTAAATAATTTGGCAGGCCTATAACATTTTCATTTTATGAAAATGATTTTTTCCTCGCAAAATGTGTTGAAAAACGTCGTATGATACGCGTGAGCTTTGATACTTACATCCTCGGCTTCCTTATCCTCACCTGCGGTTCGCGTGAACAATTTCGCCTCTGATGTAATTATCAACATACCTCACTTGTATCACAATGTACTATTACGTTTTCCCGTACGCGCAGCGTGCAGTTAAACTCGCATTATGGCCAGGTGTGACGTAAATGATATTTGCTTTATAAGAATAAAAATAGTCCGTTATAACAAATAACTACCTAAGTACGAAAAACGAAATCTAACTTGATAACAATTTTGAAATGATTAAAGTGAAAGATTATTTTTGTTTTATTGTAAATTAACGGTGGAGATTTTAAAGTACCCTTATGACCAATTTGCAAAATAAATAATTGATTTTGATTTTGATTTCCTCAGTCACCTGTGGTGTCGACAAACATTATTATATTATTATTATTATAAGCCATTTATTCCAAGTAAAATATACACATCATTCCATTTATAAATTATAACATTTGTAACAGATAATTACTAGCGTTCAATTTGTTACCAACCTAAAAGCTAGCAATCTTAATATTTATTGTTCAATTATGATAAATGATAAATCGTGAAATGTAAATAAGTATAAGTTAATAAAAATTTAGTTTTCAGGTACATGCATGTGTTACTTATATCTAATTTGATTTTTATTTCTTAGCTTGTCGCGTTCGACTTGGGTACCCATCTTTGGGTGTAGGCCTCCTCCATCATTTTCCATCGGGTGCGGTCTGCCGCGACCCTGGTCCAGGTGGCGCCGGCAATGGCCTCGACGTCATCTCGCCAGCGCGCGCGGGGCCGGCCACGCGGCCGGCGCTGCTCTCGCGGCCACCAGTGCAGCACGCGTTCGCTCCAGCGGCCATCGGTCGCGCGCGCTACGTGTCCTGCCCATTGCCACTTCAGTCGACAGGCCTCCTCGGCTGCGTCAGTCACTTTCGTCCGTCGCCTTATATCGACGTTATGGTGTCGGTCTTTTAGACGTATTCCAAGAAGACTTCTTTCTGCCGCTCTTTGGAAGATTTGTAATTTTGCGACTGTTTTTTTAGTCAACGCCCATGTTTGGCAACCGTAGAGAAGTGTCGGCAGAATTACAGAATCCATAGCTTTCTTCTTCAAGGATAGTGGGAGCTTTGATTTAAAAATATGTTTTAAAGACCAGTATTTTGCCCATGCAATTTTTATTCGCCTTTCTATTTCTCTTTTCGTAGTGTCTGAAAAGGATACAATTTGGCCGAGGTATACATATTCTTTAACATATTCAATCTTGTGTGAATTTAATATTGTGTCAATTTCGATGCCGTTAGTCATTATGCATGTCTTGTTCGCATTCATTTCCAGCCCACATTTGACGCTTTCTTCATGTAGAGTTTGGAGCATGAGGTAGAGCTCTTCATGGTTGTCGCTTAGAATGACGATATCGTCGGCAAATCTTAGGTGGCTCAAGTACTCGCCATTTATTTTTATTCCTAGTCCTTTCCAGTTGAGTTTCGAAAATATATATTCTAACAGTGCTGTAAACAGGTTTGGTGAGATAGGATCACCCTGTCTTACCCCTCTCTCCACGTTGAACGACGCCCCTAATTGGTCTAATCTTATTTTAGCTCTGCTTTTCTTATAAATTTCCTTCAGAATTCCTATGTACTTCTCCGCCACATTGTTATATTCCAAGGCTTTCCATAGCGCCTCGTGTGATATTGAGTCGAACGCTTTGGAGTAGTCAACAAATGCGATATATAGCGTCATTCTGTATTCGGTGAACTGTTCTACCATTTGATTTAAAGTGAAAATGTGGTCGATCGTGCTGAAATTTTTCCTGAAGCCTGCTTGTTCTCGTGGTTGGTAGAAATCTAGAGATGTTTTTATTCTTCTTATTACAATGCTGGAGAACAGTTTGTATAAGCTTTGTAGCAGGCTTATCGGCCGGTAGTTTCCTATATCGAGTGGGTCTCCCTTTTTATAAAGTAACGTGATTATAGAGTTCTCCCATTGTTCTGGTATGATGTTGGTTTTCATGACTTCGTTGAATAGGTCAGTAAGTATTGGGGTTATTGGTTCAGCCAGGGCCTTAAGGACGTCGTTAGTAATGCCGTCTTCGCCTGGACTTCTTGAAGACTTTAGAGACTCTATGCCTGTCCTTATCTCCTTATGAATGAAAAGTGGAGTGTATTCTATATTCTCTGTCTCAACCTTGCTTTCAACATTGTTGCATGAAGGAATGTTGTCCCTGTTTTTGTACAGTCTCTCATAATACTTTGTGGCAATATTTAGTAGATTTTTTCTATTGGTTACATGGCTACCCTTGGTTCCTTTTAGAGTCGACAAACATTAGTGTTATAAAATTGTGTGATTTACAACATTTGAGACTTATAAATACAATCATTATGTAACCATAACAGGATATAAATGACTTCAATAAACGACTAAGTATAATAAATAATTGAAGAATGTTTTAAACTCGTGTACGAGTTTAAAACATTCGTGCATCCAACGTTCTTAATCAGATAGGTATTATTATTATAGTTAGAATACTATAGATTTGTTCATAACATAAAAAAAAGGAGACAAAATCTTACTTCCTGGCCTCCGCAACCAATCTATTTTTATACAGTGTGTAAGTCTAATACGGACGATAAATTAAATCGGACTTAGTATTCATTAGTGTTATCATGAAATAAAAGGTTTTTTTAAGTTGCAGGTCATTACGACCCCATAATTATTATTTTTTAAATTTCTCAACAGCAATGTATTGTAAACATGGTTGCGGTACCGAAGTGTCAAATGTTCTTTAGCAACTGTCAACGAGTGTTTAACGTGAGTGTGTTTGCATTACATTGCGGGCTGAATTATTTTGTATGGACAAAATTATTGTTGCAACCTTAAGTAAATGTTATCTAATTACCTTTAGTTTGTCCTATACTAACCACCTTTAAGAGATTGGCCCGTATTAGACTTACACACTGTATATAAACCTTGTGGACTTGCTTTATTAAATCTAAATTTTTAAATCCTTTTAAAATTCTACACAGATTCGTAAAACAAGAAAGACAATCAAATTTTCGTATAAATTATTATATTTCTTTCTCAAGTTCCCTGAATGGGGTGGTTAATGTTTATTGTCCTTGTTTTCGCAACAAAAGACACTTTTATTTCACGAAAAAGGAGTGTTTTTTTCAAACAATGAGCAAATTACAATGGGATTTGTATCTAAGGTGTTTAATTAAAGGGTAGTCCACTCGGGTAGGGGTAATTTGTCAGTGAAATTCTTTTCATTGGTAATGATATAAAGCTTTCTTTTTGCGCAACACGCGAACTGTAGTTTCGAGAAAAGCATTAAACGACATATACCTATTTAACTGCGATATATTATGATGATTTGGGATCCCATGTAACAATTCAGTGTGCATTTCGTTACAAAACAGGTGTGACACAATATCATTATTTTTGAGACCCGTATAATCTTATAACTAGAAACGAAACAGGTAATTATCCAATTAAAATCGTTTTGTTAAGTGTGGTTACAACGCACTTTACAGTTAATTACACTGAACGAACGGTTAATAGCGCGGTTAATTTTAAACTGTTATTTGGCCCAACCGCAGCACACGCGCTCTCGAGGGCCCGTCGAAGTTATGATTGCGTGGTAATTATTTAAATACAAATAACACTGCTTGCGGGTTCTGTGTATAACATTAAAAGTATGTATATTTAAAGGATTACTATACATGGGTGTAACGCGATATTTATGGGTATACAGAGATTTAGGTTAGCCTCTTTTCTCTGGACTTTGTGAAAATTAAGGGCTGTAAAGACAAAATAATATTTGGATTCTTAATCCGCATCGACGGCGTCCCCTCTTATATATGGTGTGTGTGGGGGTGGGGCGGAATGTTGTCGACTGCCATGTAAACAAAAACAAACATTTAATTCCTTGCCCCCTGTAAAGTTAGCTTAGCTGTGTTGAAAGCTGAGGGATGCTAGCTAAGGGATGGAAACTCCGGAGAGCTAATGACCGAACCCTTTGAGTGATAGTTGAACACTGCTTTATTGTTTCCACCGATACCTATAAAAGATTGCGACATGGCAATGCAAGTCATGCAAATATTAATAAGTAAATAGGTATTTTGCCTGTGCGAGTTGAACGTACTTATATGTGCGTCAGCTCGTACATCTTGCCAACCCGAAAAGAAGGAAATGGCATCTTTATAATTGCTAAAATAACAGTAAAGCTTAAGTTAAATTATAGTAGGTATTCATTTGTTATTTAGCACTTCATGTAGAAACAATATTAGCTGAAGAAATGAATGCTTATAAATTTCACTTAGCGGTCCATATTTATGTATAATTTTTGCGGTTATCCTAGCAAGATATAAACGTTTTTAAATGTCAAAGGAAAACTAGTTGCCCCCGGTGGGCTCGATTATTTCACTAAAAGAATCACACGGTATGGGAATAGACACTGAACGAGGAGGCTTAGGAGGCGCCGCGCCTCTATTTGCACTTAAAATGCCCATGCTCACTGATTTACGTAATTCAATACACTCGCGTGGTACGTGTTGCTGGTCGCGGTGCGTACGCGCGTCGTTTGCAGCCGCGCAGGCGCGCGCTGAGCTCACCGGGCCCTCCCGCCCGGGAGACGCTGCTAGCTGCATGCTCCGTCGTTTTCTGGCTCGAAGATAGGCTGCTATAGTTCCCATTACCACCAGTACGGCGATTATGCCGTAAATAACGGAAAACTGATGGACATCGTGTATGCTGAGGTCGGATGCTGATTGCTGTTTCAGGTTGTTGATCTCGTCCATTACCTGACGATATGTTTGCTCGTGGTTTTCTATCTTAATGCCGTAGCTGGTTCCAGAAGTCTTTATTACGCTGTTCAAAATAGATACCTCTGGGGCTTCGATAGAAGGTTGAATATTTACTTTTCGTAAAAAGCTGTTGTGGGAGTGAATAGTGAATGTATCACCCTTATATGTACAGCCCTGACCTATTTCTAGAAGGCCAGTGCCTGATAAGGTACTCATAGTTACATCAGCTGGGCAATAAGAGCGAATATTGCATTTATCGCAACACGAATAAAGCCAAGAGTTCGGTCGGTGTAACTTGATCCATCTATTTACACAAGTTGAATGCTCATAAATACAAGGTGATGTAGATTTGCCTGTGTTTATTAAAGTGATATTACACAATGTTTGCTGCAAGTTTAAGTCATAAGTAGGTTTATCTAGACTACATAGTAGTTTTTCTTCTGATACATGAAGACAAGCTTGCAAATCATAATCTGATAAGAATATAACTGCGTCTTTGCGTAAGTTAAATGCTAAGTAAGGGTAGGTAGGTATGGTAAGGTAGGAATCTCCATTTTTGTTCTGCGGAACGCTAATTATTTTGTCGAGCTCGTAGATTTCATTGCTTACTAGTGGGACTCTTATTTCAATTATTAGATAATTTTTAAAGACTTTAGCAAATACTTTTAGTAGCTTGTATAAATCCCGTATATACCCGGTCTCAGATGGTGCTTTTAGATCGACCTGTAGCTGGCCGGATATAAAGTTGATTTGTTCTTCAAGTTGCTCGCTGGTTATTAAGTGTGTATCGATGCGGCCGTGACTGATGTCGGTCACAGTGTTTATGAGTGACGTTTGCATTCGTCTGAGATTCTCGAGGATGATATTCGCTTCTAATGCTGATGACGTAATGTAGAGCCCGTCTTTGACGTCAGACCGTAATTTATTTATGTCTGTTGTTATATTATGGAGATGCTCATTGATAAGTGAAAATTGTTTGTTCATTATTTGCTCATTGCTTTGTATGATGTTTAATTCAGCTTCAACCACTGTAGTCTGGTTTTTGATAAGACTTTTAAGATGATTTTCGTTGTAGGAAATTTTCTCAATGTCTTTAGCATATTGCTGGGCAAATTTGTCGTCTAATACGCCAAATAAGTAGTGAGCTACGTTTCCGATACCATTTACTAAACCTCGTTTCTGTCGCTTGTTATTAGAGCTTTGTAGTAATCGGTTGTAATGCTCAATTTCCGCTAGCTCGTGTGTTAGCTGGTTAGTTATTTGCTGGAATTGAGTGCTAGATTTCGTAGTCAAGCCTTTCAGATTTCTCACGTAAGTATCCATGTCAGTGATTGCTTGCCAGTAGCCAGTGAGATTGTAGTATACTACTAGCTTCCACTCGTCTCGAATACATTGTAAGTTTGATACCTTGTCAAAGTATAGTGGTTTTGAATCATTGAGAGCTGTGGTACTCAAATGAGGTACCTTTTGCTGTGTAGTTGGAGATACCAACATTGAAAATAGTAAGAGAACTAAGGTGAAAAAGTTTTTGAAATGTTTACGCTTATTTCCACGTGCTCGTACATTCGAGCTTGCAGGTGGTGGAGTTTGCTGATTAGTATGCTGTTGAGCTGAGAGGTCGTCTTCTTTTTTAGCTGTTTCAACCGGTAACAGCATAAGCTTTGTTACTGGTCGCTTGAAAATGTTAGCTTCGGTTTTGACAGATACAACCCTAACGTATCCATCGCTTCCAGGGTGCAGGTCTACCACTCTGCCGAGTGCCCACTTGCCTGGAGGTAAGCTGTCGTCTTTTATGAGTACAATGTCGTTAAGCTGAAGGTTTTTTGTAGATGTTCTCCATTTGGAACGAGTTTGAAGATGCTGAAGATAATCTGACGACCATAGCTTCCAAAAGTGCTTGTTCATGCTTTGTACAAGTTGCCAACGTGCTCGTAAGTTGACGTCATCTGGGTCGGTCTGAGGTCGTGATAATAAAGAGTCTCCAATCAAGAAATGTCCTGGGGTCAAGTAGGCATCCTCAGGATTCTCCGTCAGAGGAAACAAAGGACGGGAGTTTAGACACGCTTCGATCTGCTGCAGCAGTGTAGTAAACTCCTCGTAAGTAAGCTTTTGCTCACCTAAGACTCGTTTCAGATGTTGTTTGAAGCTTTTCACGGCGGCTTCCCATAAGCCACCCGCACTGGGCCACGCTGGAGCATTGAAAGACCACTCGATGTTCATTTCGCTTAGATGCTTAAAGTAGCCTTGATTGATAGTGCTTGAAATTTCCTTGTATTCACTGTCCAATGCTCGTTTAGCTCCGATAGAGTTCGTACCTTGGTCGCTGTAAATTCGGCGGGGCGTACCTCTCCGTGCACAGAAACGGCGAAAAGCTGCTAAAAATGCTGGAGTGCTAAGGTCAGACACCAGTTCTAGGTGCACGGCCTTAGTCGCTAGGCAGACGAACACAGCCACATAGCCTTTGTTTGTTTTGACTCCCCTGCCCTTGCTTGCTTTTAGGTCTACGTACCCGGTATAATCCACGCCAGTGTGCGTAAATGGACGTGAGGGTGTCACTCTGGCTCGTGGTAAGTCGGCCATGAATTGATGCTGCTTTTCAGTGCTGAAACGACGGCATTTTACGCATTTACGAAGCTGTTTTTTAACTGTTCTCATGCCGCTTAAAATCCAATACTTTTCACGTAAATAAGATAGTGTTAGCCGCGGTCCACCGTGTAAGGTTGTAATATGAGCTTGGCCAACTAGCAATTCGGTAAAACGGCTGTGACTTGACAAGATAATTGGATGTTTAGCTGAACTGCTAAGTGTGGACTGACCGAGGCGACCACCCACTCTCAAAATTCCTTTTTCATCAATAAAAGGAGAGATATTCGCTAAAGAGCTGCTAGAACCGACATATTCCTTTTCCTTTAATTTTTCCAAGTCCTTTCCAAAATCATTCGCTTGCTCGTTTTTGATAATAAACTCATAAGCTTTGTTTATTTCAGTAGTGGACAGGACTGTATTATGTTCCGTGTGTTTGTGACGTAACGCTGCTGCGAAACGTGATACCCATGCCACTACTTTTACTGTTCGAGTGATAGAGCTGTTGCTCGTTAATAATTCATTTATAAATGAATAGCTATGTTACCCGTGTGGTGTCGGGTTAGAATTTCACCACCCCCTTTCTTCCCGTGGGTGTCGTAAAAGTCGACTAAGGGAGCAGGGTTAAAGTGTGTTGTGGGCGATGGGCTAGCAACCTATCACTGCAATATCACATTTTGTCGATATTTTGTACTTACATTTATGCTAAAAGTGGCGCTGGAACATACGTTTCATGTGCTCTGCCTACCCCTTTTGGGAATAAAGGCGTGAATGTATGTATGTATGTATGTATGTAGCTATGTTGATGTAAAGCTGAGTTCACACAGACCTTTTTAGTTTCAATGGTCGGTGGATCATAAGTTCTGTTTTTGATGTTGCTTGGTTCAAAGGTAGCTAGCGATTCCGGTCCGTTCCACCAAAGTGTATTATTCAGAAGCTTTGTTATGGTTAGTCCTCTGGTGGCACAGTCCGCTGCATTTTCTTCCGACCGGACATGGTTCCAATTCGATGCTGGTATGACATCGGTTATTTGCTGAACTCGATTCGCGACGAATTGCTTCCAACGAGATAAGTCGCCATGAAGCCAACCCAAAACTACTGTTGAGTCCGTCCATGCGTATGTCTCATATGCAGTGGCTGTTAAAGAAGCTTTTATGATTTGTATAAGCTGAGCTAGAAGTAAAGCTCCACACAGTTCAAGTCGCGGTAGTGAAACTTTCTTCTTTAGTGGCGCTAGTTTCGTTTTAGCTGCGACGAGTCGCCTCGTGCACTCGCCCTTTTCGTTCGTTGCTACTAAGTACACGGCGCAGGCATAAGATTTTTGCGATGCGTCGCTATAGCCGTGTAATTCAAATTGTTTTTGTGTGTCACCTAAGTATCTAGGTATGTTGAATTGATTAACGTTTTGAAGGTCATTTCGTAGCTGGACCCATTCCTTCTGGATTTCTTCCGGAATAGGGTCATTCCATCCTTCACAGGAAATCCATGTATATTGGAAGAGAAGCTTAGCTCGAACCGTCAGGGAGAGCCATCCCAACGGATCAAATATCTTTGATATTTCTGATAGTAGCTGGCGTTTCGTATTACATAACTCGGCGTGCTCGATTTTGTTTGTAAATATAAATGAATCGGACGAGGGTGTCCATGTTAGACCGAGTGTTTTACGAGACTCTGAACACTTAAAGTCGAAAGGCTGATCAAGCTGATCTGTAGATAAATCTTGTAGTAGCTCTGGATGATTAGCTGACCATTTTCGTAAATTCATTCCTGCTCCTCTCATTATTTTGATTAGCTGTTGCTGCAGTTCTTTTGTAGCTTTGATAGTGTTTTCACCACTAAGTAGATCATCCATATAAAATTGATTTTCTAATGCTGCTGCTGCGAGAGGGTATTTCGTGGCATCGTCTTTAGCTAGCTGTCGCAGGGTTCTCATAGCCAAATACGCAGCTGGTTTTGTGCCATAACTTATTGTAGTAAGTAAGTATTCCTGCATTGGCTCTCGAGGGGAATCCCTCCAGATAATACCCTGTAGATGTTGATCGCTTTCTCTGATTAAAATCTGTCGAAACATTTTTTCTATGTCCGCAGTAACTACATATTTATATTGACGCCAGTTTAAGATCAAAGTAGGTAGGTCATGCTGCAAGTTCGGACCACATTCCATGACGTCATTGAGGCTTAGCCCTGAGCTGGTTTTAGCTGAAGCGTTGAAAACTACGCGAAGGCTGGATGTAGTAGATTCAGGCCGGACCACTCCATGATGCGGCAAATGGTATGAAATGTGGTCACCCTGGTTAGCTGGACGCATATGACCTAGTTCTAGATATTCGTGAATGAATTGTTTATAGCTGTTAGAATAAGATTCGTTTTTTACCATTTTGCTCTCTAATTGTAAAAACTGTGCTGTCGCTTTAGCTTTGGAAGTACCTAAACTTTTTTCATAGTTAGGCTTCATTGGTAGGGCTACCTCGTACCTACCGTTGTCAAGTCGCTTGGTAGTAGCTGTGTAATGCTCTTCACAGTACTGTTCTTCTGTAGTAAGGTCGCTCGATATGCTAGGTATTTCCTCCATCTCCCAATATTTAGCTATTTCGTCAAGATTATTAACGACAACGCTGCAGTTAAATGTTTTTACATTTCCTGACAAAATCCAGCCAAGCTTAGTTTGTTGAGCTATGGGCGCGTTATGTGACCCTTTTACTAGACCACTCATAATCACGTCCGAGTAAACACAAGCATCAAGCAAAATATCAACTGATTTAGATAAGTTGTATTCTGGATCAGCTAAGTTCATGTGCTGGATGTGAGGCCACGATTTTTTAGTGAATGAAACATTGGGAATATCACCAATAACTCGAGGAATAATGCATGCTTCAGTGTTGAAACTGTAATCATCGTAGATAGATTTACATTCAAGTGATATAAGCTGTTTGCTGTGCTTAGGGACGACACCGACGCCGGATACCGATGCGCTAAATTTACGGCGTGGCAACCCTAGTAGTTGTGCTGCGTTCTCCGATACTAAAGTAATCTGAGAGCCTTGATCGAGTAATGCTCGTAGTGTGACGTAATTACCGTCAATCGCTTTGATTTGTAACAAAACAGTCGCTAATAAAACTTCTTCATCGTCAGCCGCAACGTGATTTGCTGCGTAAGGCTTGTTGCTAGGTTGGTTATTTGATGGTAGCGCTTTAGTCATTAAAGGTGAGTTTTGCTCAGCTGTAGGCACTGTCGTAGCACGGTGCAGTGACCCGTTACATGCGTCGTGCAAAATCGTATGATGTTCGCAGTTGCATTCTTTGCACCTTTTTGTTGAATTGCATTTATTACTTGCATGTTTAAATAAACAATTCTTACAAAGTTGAAGTTTCGCAACTGACCTCAATTTGGCATCCGCTGACATGTTGATGAACTTTTGGCATCGGTATAGCTCGTGATCAAAATTACATAGAGGGCACTTACACGTGGATGTAGAAGCGGCTTGATACCTCGATGTATGCTTGCTATTATAGTAGCTCGGCTTGTAGTTAGGCTTAGTTTGATAAATTGAAGCTGGCTTAGCTTGATAGATTGTAGTTGGCTTAGCTGTAGCTGTAGATTCTCTCTCTCTCTTGTGAGTAGGCTCTAGTGCTATAAACTTACTCTCGAGAAAAGTCATTAGCTCAGATAAAAGAGGCAATTCTCTAGGAGACTTACGCGATTCTTTATAGGCGTTGTAGGTATCGCTGTCTAGCTTTTTGGTCAGTAAATGGACTAATATCGGATCCCAAGTGTTAGTATTCACACCGAGGTTGTGTATGGCGTGAATGCACTCGGTGGTGGTATCGTAAAGACGTTTTATCTCGAAAGATGTTTGCTTGCTGATGCTGGGTTGATTCAGGAAAGTCTCGATTTGATTCGTAAAGAGTACTTGAGGATTATTATAACGATGCGTCAATATTTCCCAAGCAATATCATAATTGTCTGCTGAGATATTTAAATGTTGAATTAATCGCTCCGCTTCTCCCTTGACCTTACCCTTAAGATGCTGCATCTTTTGAGCTTTTGATAGGAAGTTATTATTATGAATAGATTCAGAGAATAAATCATAGAACGTAGGCCAGTAGGTATACTTGCCTGAAAAAGTGGGTATTTCAAGTAAAGGAGTAGCTTGCTGGATGTGAGAAGTAGCAGATAGCTTTTGGTTTAGCGCTTTCTTAAGTTTCTTATATGACTCTTCCTGTTTCATAAATTCATCTAGGTAAACTTCATCCTCACCTTCAAGAATGTTGTCTATTTCTAGATGCAGCTTGTCGATGGCGTTCCATCTAGATTGGATGCTGCGGAGCTCGTCTTCTAACTCCCATTTTTCGCTGATCTCGCTGACTTTGATGCTAGATATTAGTCGCTTGAAAGCTCGAAAGTTAGTCCGCTGTAAGGACAAAAGTTCATCTACCTTGTTTGGACCAGTCCCGGTGTTAGTATCGCTACCCGAACCTGACCCTACTAAAGGCTTTTCTTTCTGATATGGCTCATAATCTGCTATTTTCGCTCGAGTGTCAGTATAATACTTGAGAGTACGAGTGTAAATATTTTCTTGAAAGTAACGCTGCGATTTAACAAGTACAGTACTAAGTGTTTTATCGTTATGTTCGAACTCTCCCCAGAGATTATCTAAAGCGTCTAACCTCAACTTCAAATACTCCGAGGTTTTTCGACGAGCTGAGTCCTTGTCAAAATTAGTGCCGATGCGCTGAAGCTCGCTGACGATCGCTGCTTGACGGCCGAAGAGTTCTTCGTATTCCGGCATGGTAGCTAGTTAGCCAAGTAATATGAACGATTTTACTTGGATACTGCTGCTTGCGAGTCTCTCGACTCACGGTGTTGCTGATGCTAAGAGTTGTTGCTGGTGCTGCTGTGTGAGTCCCTGACCCACGGCTGCTCGTACGCTGATGCTCGAGTTGCTTCACGTTAATCACGTTTATCACTTATAAAAGTCAATGTTCGCTCGCTAATACCCGTTATATCGCTCGCTAGGTAGAGACACGTGTCACTATATAGTTTCTGTATAACTGGGTCAATGAACGTATGCCGAACCGACGGAAATCTATTTTCTACACTCCCGAAAGGTCCCGCTTATACGGTGGTTCGAAGGACCAATGTAAAGTTAGCTTAGCTGTGTTGAAAGCTGAGGGATGCTAGCTAAGGGATGGAAACTCCGGAGAGCTAATGACCGAACCCTTTGAGTGATAGTTGAACACTGCTTTATTGTTTCCACCGATACCTATAAAAGATTGCGACATGGCAATGCAAGTCATGCAAATATTAATAAGTAAATAGGTATTTTGCCTGTGCGAGTTGAACGTACTTATATGTGCGTCAGCTCGTACACCCCCCATTGGAAGCCTTTAAATATTGACCACAGTACAGACGACTTTTGTTTTACTCAATCTGTGTAACCCTTGTTTACCTTTAATTCTGAGATTTTGATACGCGAGATACGCACGTTTTAGACCCATGTAAAGTGTAAAATACCAGTTTCTGCCCACGACTCCGTCCGCGTAGAACTAGTTTATATCTTAGCTCCACACAAACTCTCATCCCCAATTTCATCCCCTCATGGGACGATTTTCGGGATAAAAACTATCCTATTTCGTTCCCCGGGACTCGAACTTTCTCCATACCTTTCATCTCAATCGGTCGCTGGATGCGGGTGGCGCAGGACCGGTCATTGTGGCACTCTTTGGGGGAGCCCAATATCCAGCTGTGGATGATAATGTGTAAAAAGCGCGAGAGTTTAAATTATGTAGCGTAAGTTGTTGTAAGTAATGAATGGCAACAACTTAAGACATGTTTTAACTGTATTTAGCGCGTTAGTTTGTAATTTACGTAAAACTGGTGAGCGAGCTAGGTCTCGGCTGGCAAAACTCAGACGCGCCGCAAAAATAATAAATAAATAATAATAATAAATAATAAATAAATAAATAGAAGGGGACAATCTTACACAAATCGACCTAGTCCCATAGTAAGCTCAGTAAGGCTTGTGTTATGGGTACTAGACGACGATATATATAATAGATATAAATACTTAAATACATAGAAAATATCCATGACTCAGAAACAAATATTCATGCTCATCACATAAATGTTTGCCCTTACCGGGATTCGAACCCAGGACCTCTTGCTTCGTAGGCAGGGTCACTACCAACTAGGCTAAAGCGATCGTCAAAAAAAGCGCTGCTATGTTTTCATACAATTCGGGAATGACAATATTTAACGTATAACGGATTTAACTCTTGACTCGACTTTTTTACTTATACTTCGCTCTGTATGCCTGCGCGTTATTAAAGATTTTAGACGACATTAAATAGGAAACAATGGGCAGTTTCCGTTTATCTAGCGACGGAAGCCCGTTAAAAGGCCAATGCTAAGTATGAAGCGTCGCTAACGAGTTTAGTTTGCATAGGCAGTTACGACTTTGTTTTTAAATCGAAAAGAACGTAACTGGCGAAAATTTTCGACTGAGATACGACCTTCTCATTCAAATATGGTCTCAACCTAACTGCCTTGCAATTACGCGCCTCTTGCACTACATACAACTTTGTCGCTTGCTTAGAGAGTACTGCAAACATAGGTATTATTTTTAAGAGTAGGTATGCTCAGTTCGAGTTGAACTCGATCCGCTGTATGTGGGTGGCGCAGTACCGGCACTTGTACTACTTATTCTGTGGTACCGGTCACATTGGCGCTCTTTCGGAGAGGCCTACACACAGGAGGGTCCGTCTTTCGGCTGATATGATGATCATGACGGGAGCAAGAGCTCTTAGAAAAGTAATCGCGTTTGCGTGAAATCGTATCATTTGGCATAAGAACGTGTAAGAGCAAGCAAAAGACAATTAGATCCGAATGCCAGTCTTAACGCTCACGAGCTGTGGTAAAATGAAGTATTGAAAGAGTAAGAGACAGAGGCACGTAAAGAAACTTTTTTCAACAAAAATAGGGTGCTTATATGAAGCTTAGCCGTTGACCGAGTAGGTTGACCAACAAGAATCTATTTAGAGCCTTTGATTGGGCCACTGTACTGTTTTTTTTTTATCATAGTGGCGTCTATAATAGTGTATGTGACAAAGGCGGCATCTGCACGTCTATCATGAGACGGCCGCGACGTACTCTGGATTTTTCTCGCACTATACCTCTTGTTCTAAGTGTTATATAGTGTTCGAAGTGTTATATGTTATAAGGAAGAGACGGATAGTGCGAGAAAAATCGAGAGTATGTCGCGGCCTTCTTATGATAGACGTGCCGTGCACTCTCGTTAAAGGTGCGGTGCGACAGAGAGAATATAGGCGTTTTTCTAATCGAATAAGTTTATGTTCAGCGTGCAACGAGAGAATACTACCGAGCTAAGCTGCGGACCATGTCCCCGAAATCACCCAGTATATTATTATAAATGCGAAAGTTTGAATGTTTGGATGTTTAGATGTATGTTACTCAATCACGCTTAAACGGCGGAACCGATTAGGATTAAATTTAGCACGAATCTGGGGGCACGGCAGTGCCCCGCCAAGTCGAGCGCGAAGCAAACACTGCCGTATCATCCTTTACTGGGTATAGTTTATAGCCTGGATATATAGGTAGTTTTTACGCAGACGAACTCGCGGGCGGAAGCTGGTTAAATGATAATTTAAGAAACTACGTTTGGAGTTTATTCTAGAATATGTATTGGCACCATTTAATTTGTACATACTACATTTCAATGAACCGGAATCCAAAGGAAAACTGAGGCTACCAGGTAACTTATATCCAAAACTGCAACTCACAAAGTCAGTATAAAACGTTAATATTATGTTGTATCCGTCCCATGCAATAACTTATAGTTCTACAACAATCCCCTAACATTTTTACCGTCTAAAATAAAACGCGTTGGCATCAATAAAGATATTTTATTGTATAGGCTGTGCGGTGCTATAAAGTTTTATTTATTTGGACACCGCGTTGCCGCAAATAGCCTGGCGCGTATAGATTGCAGTGTCTGACTTTTCAGGTTTAGTACTTTAACTATATCTTTGAACTTTTGTTCATCATTCCATATAACATTAAATTTTTCACGGATATCGTTTATCTATGGTGGGTTAAACATGGAAAATATTATACTTATTTACTTATTTCGATAATTATGGGCTTTACAAGGACAACAATTGAAATGCTTTTCATTGAAATCACATGATGATTAACGCAGAGTTTGTCTTAATATCTTACATGGAATGAGCTATTCTTACTGATAGTAATTTAATTCTAATGAGGTCTTGCATCTCCTCTGTATTGGAAGATAATAAAGCCGTCACTCCCGGAATAACAGTACAATACAATACAAAACTCGGTTCCCCTCCGTTAGCCCAAATAATTTCATACCTAATTTTACAAGCCCTAATTTCATTAACCCTAAAATCACAAACCCGAATTTTCATTGTTCCTAATTATTCATTAGCCCTAATTTCAGTATCCCGAATTTTCATAATATCTAATTTCTCATGACCGAATTCTCTTTAAGACTAATTTTATTTGACCGATTTCTTCCTAGGCCTAATATTGCAATGCCTAATAATGACTACACCTTATTATCAATGTCTCTAAAATCACTAACCCGAATCTTCATTTTGCCTAAGTATTTTAGCCCTAATGTCATTATCCCGAATTGTCAGTAGTACTAATTTTATTTCACTGTATTTTTTTCTTATAATGTCGGTTCTCGCGCTTCGCCGGCCGCTGCCGCGGCACGCTCGCTTCGCTCGCTCGCTGTAGGGTCGCAGTTCTACCTAACACTCCTCCTCGCTTCGCTCGTCGTCGTACCTACACTGACCTGCCTTAGGGTAGAATAGGTGGGTAATCCGATGTCTGTCTAGCTCACTCTTATTAGACAGAGAAGTATCATGCGAGAAAAAATGAGAGAGCTCGTGCGCCGTCTTGTGATAGCCGTACAGCAAGTCGACGCCACCCCGCTGCGCGGGGTGTCTATTTCTGGTCTGAGGGACACAAGTGAACCCTAACTTAACCGACCTAAGATAGAGTTCGGTTATGACATGCCATTTTCGTCCGCCCTGATAATGCACGATCCAATAATCCACGTCCACGAAAACTGGACACGGATTATCGGGCCGTACATTATTTGGCCGTGCATTATTGGCTCCCATTTTGACGAGATTAGGACGTCTATCATGGGACGGCCGCGACATACTCCGCGGTAAAAAGTAGCCTGTTCATCAGGGATGCATTAATTAGTACTAGTCAAACATTAGAGCAAAAGTTAATAGGTCAAGTGATAGTTAGGTGTGACGAAATTAGGTGTAGTGAACATTAAACATAGTGATCATTAGGCACATTAATCATTAGGCTTAGTAGTCAAAAGGAAAAATGATTATTAGTTTCCAATATATTAGCACACTCGATGTTTAGTAGTAGGAATGATTAGGAGGTTTGAAATTAGGCGCAGCAAATAATTATGCCATATAAAATTAGTTATCCGAATATTAGGGCTAATGAAAATTATATCGAACGTTGTTAGGTGTAATGAAATTAGCACTAACGATATTAGTTTAAGTGGGGGTGACCCGTTCGTGCTATGTCCAACAAACCCCAGATTTGAAGTCTGTTTTCTGACCATCTTTTGCCACATTTCCGAGCAGTGGCGTAAAAATATTCTTCCGTTCGTCCTTTAATCTTTCTTTCTATTTTGCTTCATAGACCTGTAGAATTCGACATTAAATCGCAAAGCAGGACGTAGTTCTTTTTTGGTATGTTGTTCTTTTTTGGACCATTTAAACCGGCTAGTCGATTACGTAACGCATTGTAACGACAATTTCATAAAAAAATTGTATGGGAAAATGTCATTGAATTCTTATAGGCTTCATTCGAAACGTTTGCGATTTTAGCCCGTTTAAATGTTGATTTCTTCTGAGGGTCGATCACGTAACGTTACGAACTCACGTAGGCTCTGGTTTCCTTGAATAGCGGTGCCGTCATATGGCAGCGAGATAGACTATCCGTCTCTTTCTAATTAGACCACCTAGAAAGAGACGGATAGTCTATCTCACTGCCATATGACAGCACCGCTATCCTAGGAAACCAGAGCTTAAGGACAACTTAAATGTCATTTTCCTATACAAAAAGTGTCATTTATACCTGACGCGCGTAAAATACGTAACGTGATCGACGAGCTGGCCATATGTTTGTATTGAAAACATTTTTTTTTATTTGACCTCCGCGCCGGGCAGTGGTCGACGGGATTTCGTGGGCGTCGCCCGTTGATTGCAGTTTACGGTAGCAATAGAAAACACTGAAACAGTAACGAGCAGCCACTACCATTTTATTTGCTGAATCGTTGCAAAACTGATTTTTTTATATTGCTGGTTTGTTGAATGTGTGAAACATCATTTGCATTTGTTAAATACGGTAAATAGTTTTTAAAATTTTATAACGATAACCTACCTTAAGTTGTATGCGATTTAAATTTAATTTCTTGTTTCTTGTTATGTATTTTGTAGCGAAACTAGTTATAGGTACCACATGAGTGATTTGGTGTTAAACTGTATATGCGTAAATGAATAAAAAATATTATTAAGTATTATGTTATGTATCTCGAATTCAAATTCACGGGGTGAGCGCTGGTCATTTGGAAGTAGTGATGGGCCGTTCCCAGGAATATTTCCTAGGCGGGAATATTCCCGGGGACATTCCCACTCTCAATATTCACTATACGGGAATATTGAAATTGTGTTTGTTTATACGTTTGCTTGCTATCAGGGATTCTATGATAAATTAGGCCCTTATTTTTTTTACCAGTACATTAACCAGTGTAATTTATCCGCAAAAGTAAATTCCCAATGTTCCTGGGAATATTCCCCGGAACAATGGGAATATTCCCGGGAACAATGGGAATATTCCCGGTTATTGAGAATATTCCCCGAGCCGTAAAAAACAAATTTTACAAAAGTACTTTTGCAAGTAATAAAACGATACGAAGTTAACGAAAAAAATTGCAATAAAATGTGTACGAGTACAAAATATGAATACATAATACAATATGTGCACATATATTTAATGGTAATTGAAATAAAAAAGGCAGAATTAGTACAATAATGAAGTTTTTGGCGAATGGCACTTTATTTGTCGGGGCACTATTCATTTTAATTACTTTTATTACAACTTAAATTTTCCTAATTTGTATTTCAATATTCCCCTGTTTGGCGAATATTCCCGGGAAATTCCCGTACGGGAATATTCCCGTTCCCAGGAATATTCCCCGGCACATCACTATTTGGAAGGCGTGAATGGGGATAAAGATCCAACACGTAGAGGACCTTTGGAGACGAAGTTTAATTTGATGTTATACGTTAATGTGTTACTATTATTATAAATCGTTACAGTTAGGTAAAGTGGGTTAACGGTGGCTGGGTTGGAGAGTTGCAGTGGTAACGCTAACTAAAACAATTGCCAGAGTTTGACCCGTGCCATCACCACCGTGTCGCCCAAACTAACCAACAACGTTGCCCTTAAGGCGAAGCAATTCTTATTTTGACTAACCAAAATTAATTTAAAATTAATTCTCAAATTAAATATGGCGGAGGAGTTGGCGGGACGACCTTCATACTTTTGTACAGATTGGCGAACACTGTGCTAGAACCGAGACGAGTGGAGGAAAAAAAGAAAGGCATTTGCCCAACCGTGGGACACAATATATTATATATAGGCTATATAAATACACTAAATAACTCTTAACGTATGAATCGTGAAGAATGAAAATATATAAAAGTAATAATAACTAATATCGAAATGAGGACTCCTTGGCACGAAAAGCGAAAGTCCATTGGCCGCCTGAATCGAAAGCAAATTAAATAAAATTAATCTGGTAACAGCGTAGCGCACCCTTAAGCTGATATTTGGAAAGTTTCCTATTGGGAGCTACATTTTAAAACCATGGGTCTTCCAACCGTACACAAAATGAGAACATTGGCTACCTGCTCACTGCAATAGCTTTACATTTCGAGTGAAAAACTCTGGATTTTCTATTTCAAGCTGAAGCTTGTTTAAAGTTAAGGAACCTCGCTATTTTGGTTTAAAATAATTATCTCCGTATTTAGGTGAAGCGTTTTAGTGCAACTTTTTTTCAGAAGAAAATGTACATAACTATTATACTACAGACTATATTTTCGCCGTGTTCGTTTTGTAAGTTTGCAAAATACCTTTTAAAATGATCATTAACCTATATAGTTTATGACAACTTAGTTGTCATAAAAAGAAACGTAAAATTTTAATATTGTATAAATATTTTATGTTTTTTTTTTTATCAACCTATATATCCCACTGCTGGGCGCAGGCCTCCTCTCATGGATGAGAGGGAACGAGCATTAACGAACGAGCGATTTTTTATTATTATTATCTCTTTTTTTTCTCAGGCTAGGTTTTTAGACTAATGATATAAAAAGTGAAATATAAAACTATACATACAAAACATAAAACCTAACATAGGGTACCGCCAGCAGCGAGGCGGGGCCCAAGCTGCCGGTGGTCAGGACATTAGACACAGGAACCTCCTGACTATTCGCGTATTATTATTAGGAGCCTATGGTGTCCTGTTGGGCAAAGGCCTCCCCCTTCCTTTTCCAGGCATCCCGATCCCGAGCAGCCTGTGGCCAATCCTTTAAAAAGGAGTCTATCTCGTCCCGCCATCGCCGGCGAGGCCTGCCGCGTCTTCGTTTTGAGTTGTCGGGCTGCCTTACAGAGGCGGTCTTGGCCCACAGTTCACTCGGCATGCGGCAGACATGACCAGCCCAGTCGCACCGCTTTCCAAGTTACGTCAATTATTTGCGTCTTAGAGCGCAGCCTGGTGTTTCAGATATAAAATAAACGCAGATATGATATTTTTTACTATTAAGAGCCTCAAGTGGCCTCCCTATTTTTCTTCCACCCTGCCCTGTCCTGGGCAGACTCCCACCAGTCTTGGTCAAAGATGTCAAGCTCGTCTCGCCATCTCATACGTGGTCGACGCAGATATGATATACTCGTATGTATATAAGCACCATAACTAATCTTTCGACGCATAGTTTCCATTCGCGATTTACTTGATACGCAGATGACCAGATAACATCGTGATACCAAAGGTTGCGATTTTAACCGACTTCAAAAAAGGAGCAGGTTCTATGTTCCACTGTAGGCTATGTATTGTATATGTAGTAGTATATGATAGTCTGATATTCAAAATTATGTCGTTATTCGACAAAGTACACGGCTAAGGTGGTCCTATACATTTTTCACCAAATCAGGATCTGATGATTCCGATCCAGGGAAATACCCTCATATTGTAAAGGCACGTATTACGTGTTTCATATTATATTTTTTAAAGCTTTCAGCGTGTGTGGCCATATCCGAAATACATAATTGGTCACCTGTCTAATGTCCGTGAAGTTAGCGTAACAAGTTCCAGCAGATCAAGTTTTTGTTGGAGTTCTATTCGCATCCAACATAGTTCTATAGTTCCTGATACTTTTTAAGAATAGTTCTGGCCGCACACCAAAAAAAATTGGTACTATGGTTTTCAACCAAATGATATGCTAACTTCGCGTAGCATATCACTTTCTTCTGAATGGGCTAATAATTAGTATTCTGTATTTATACAAGGTTCACAATAGTTCCTGATACTTCTTATACATAGTTCTAGCAAAAAAAAAATTTTTTTTCTTTAATTAATTTACCCAATGATATGCTAACTTCGCATGTGATATGCTGATAGTTTTTGAAGAGTTCTAGGCCTATTTAAGGTCTCGATTAATAGCTCTAGCCCTGTAGAGTACAGAACTCCGGAGTTACAACCTAAAGTGTCACAGCTAACCTTTTTTTTTTGATTTTGTCATTGTACTATAAGATCATGAACTATTTTCAAATGACCGTAGCTCGTTTGCAGACAAAAAATATAGCTATACCATTACAGAATAACGAATTCAACATCCTCTAGCCTGTTACAATCGTTATTTAGCTAAGAAAATAAATTGTATCTTTGTAGAGTTCAAACAGATGATATGCTAACTTCACATGTGATATGCTGATAGTTTTGGATGAGTTCTAGGCTTGTTTTTGACTTTAAATGACATGTCTAGCTGTGTTGAAAATAGAACTCTAGAGTTCCAGGCTCTAATGTCATCCTAAAATTATTAAAAAAAAATGCCGATTTTGACTATTTAGGGCTATAGAGTATAATGATATTTTCGAGCGTTCCTTGCTTGCCCGCGGGATTAAAATGGTAAAGCTTTATTGATGTACGATAGAGAACACTACATCGCTAGACTGTTACTATTTTTATTCAAGCAGAAAATAATTATCATTTTGTTAAACTCATACAGATGATACGTTAACTTCACATGTGACATGCAGATAGTTTTTGAGGAGTTCGAGGTCTATATTGATATTGTGTTGACAGCTCTATTACTACCTAATAGAAAATATAGGAGTTCTGGCCTCTACAATGACTGTAAAGGCAGAAAAAAATATGGTTACAAAGAAGAGTCCGTCATTTTGAGTTTTCTTAACAAACAGGTGTGATATGCTGATATTTTGGGAAGAGTTCTAGTTCTACGAGTATGTCGGCATTATTTTGATAGCTAAATTAACGATCTTTCAAAATAAAAGAGTTTCGGGCTCTACGACATCAGTGCAGGTAGAAAAAGGGTACCTAGTAAGCTTCCACCCGAAATTGAAGTAAGTCTCCAATCAGGTGTGCTATGCTGATATTTTTCGAGCAGTTCCAGGTCTCAATCAAGACTTATCTTATAGCTCTGATAATAGTCTGTACAGAACTCAGGAGTTCTCGGCTATATGGAGTATAATAGCGTACAAGTATTTTTTTTACATAGTATAGGTCGAAAATTTGAAATTTATAACAATCAGGTGTGATATGCTGATAATTTTAGATGAGTTATAGGTGTATGTTAGTATTATTTTGATAGCTCTATTAATGCCCCTTTTAAAACAAAAGAGTTCCGGGCTCTACAAAATCAGTGCAGGAAGAAAAAGGGTACCTAGTAAGCTTCCACCCGAAATTGAATTAAGTCTCCAATCAGGTGTGCTATGCTGATATTTTTCGAGCAGTTCCAGGTCTCAATCAAGACTTATCTTATAGCTCTGATAATAGTCTGTACAGAACTTAGGAAATCTTGGCTATATGGAGCATTGTAGCGTACAAGTAATTTTTTTAATAAGTATAGGTCGAAAATTTGAAATTTATAACAATCAGGTGTGATATGCTGATATTTTTAGAAGAGTTCTAGGTCTATGTTAGTATTATTTTGATAGCTCTATTAATGCCTCTTTAAAAAAAAAAGAGTTCCGGGCTCTAAGAAATCAGTGCAGGAAGAAAAAGGGTACCTAGTAAGCTTCCACCCGAAATTGAAGTAAGTCTCCAATCAGTTTTGCTATGCTGATATTTTTCGAGCAGTTCCAGGTCTCAATCAAGACTTATCTTATAGCTCTGATAATTTTCTGTACAGAACTTAGGAGTTCTCGGCTATATGGAGTATAATAGCGTACAAGTAATTTTTTTACTAAGTATAGGTCGATAATTTGAAATTTATAACAATCAGGTGTGATATGCTGATATTTTTAGAAGAGTTCTAGGTCTATTTTAGTATTATTTTGATAGCTCTATGATTGCCCCTTTTAAAACAAAAGAGTTCCGGGCTCTACGAAAAATCAGTGCAGCAAGAAAAAGGGTATCTAGTAAGCTTCCATCTATCAGGTAATTTGGGTTTGCGGTACAAATAGCACATAGAGTTATGTGCTATTTGTACAGAAAAACAAAAAAACGATATAAAGTGTCAGAAAATAAGGTAGTAATATGTATTCCCGAGACAAGGGTTTGTCTATCGCGATTCTACGAGGTAATGCCGCGAGCGTGATGGGCACCTTTGCTTCTGGGGGACGCGGGGGGAGCTTTTAGATTATTTAAGTTAGTATACAGGTCGAAACCTAAGTCGTAAACAGAATTATTTCTATCTGAGTATTTTAAGGCAAATTCATTGCATTAACTCTAGAACCAAACAATTAAACTGTATTGATAATTTTATTAAATAGCAAGTATACCAACCCTATGGTCACCTTATTCGACAAAACTTGGTTTGTAGCTTAAAGTGACGGTTTAACTTAGCAACTAGGGTGACTATGAGACAAAGTTTTTTTTTTATTAACGAATTAACAAACAACCTTTGCATATTTACCTGTTGTCACATCCACATGTTTAAACTAAAGATAAACAGTAAGAAACATATATTTCGGTTCACGACACATCAACTCAGGATTCATCCTGTAATATTTTATTTTGTATTTTTTTTTAATTTTAAGCTGCCTACCGTATTTAATTTTTATTTTAGCTCTTCCTATTCTGTATTTTTTTGTTTGCAATAAATAAAAACTATTCATATTACACTTAACGTACAAATATGGCGCGTAATATCCCTCAGCCCACACGCTAAAATTATCTTTGAAATCAATTAGTTTTACGATCTGTCATAATTTAAGTTGTCTCCGATTATTGTTATAAATCGATGTCTATGAAACTTTGCCCGCTCGGGCTTTCTAATAGAACCATTAATGTTTACTTTGCCAATATTACGTAACACGCGGGCTATTCGCCAACCGAATAAGTTATCTATAGGTAGGTACCTCATTTCATATAAGTAACAATAGAGTTTTAACGGACATTCGTTTATCTACGTTATCAAAGTGCAATAAAGTTTATTTTATTTTTAATATGGCATAAAACAAAGAAATACATGTTATATGTAGTTACAATCCTCATCTAGGCAAAACTAGCAAAATTTGCACCAATTGGAGCGTTGTAGCGTTTATACTAATGAAGATTGATATTTTTTACACACCCTAGCCTATAGAAGCTAGAGATAGATGTACTCATACTCATACTCATATATTTATTGCGTGTAGTAGTATGTAGGTCTCTAATTAGTGAATATAACATTCTTCTTGCCCGAACAATGAAATATTGTTATCACGGTTATTCCGCCGACCACGGCGCCGTTGCCCATCGTGTGGCACCCACTCTATAGCTATTTTAGCCCACTGTCACGTTACGTGGACTTGCAGAGGTTTAAAGCCCCCGGAACAGATAAAAACAGTAAATTACTAAATTGAAATAAGATGGTCAGGGTATTTATTTTGTTGTTTTTGAGGATTTTGAAGGTTACCAGGGCACGTGGATACAGGAATGGTTAGAGAATAAGGAAGACAGAGGGGCTACCGCGAAGTGAAAACGAACTTCGTTCGAATATCTCCGTCTCTGTCGCTTGAACTGGCAAGTGCGACAGAGACGGAGATAAACAAACGAAGTTCGTTTTCATTTCCCGGTAGCCCCTCAGGAACCGGAGCGGGATCCCTCAGGGAACCGAGCCTACCGGTCGCATAGCTCTTATTTCAGAAGTCGACGTGAAACTGAGGGATCCGTCCGTTATACGGCTTATATACCCCTGAGGATCCACATTCCAGAATTTCAGATTCTAAATACACAATTTCAAATTGACAAGGTACCCGGACTATATATTTACCTAAAATTATAACAACCTCACACCAAAAGAATACAACCTTAACTTCATTGCAGCGCGGTCAACAAATTTGATGTACCTATCGTTGTACAGGTTGTCAAAAAGGTAGCTGTTAACAAACAATTTAGTTATTTTCAGGAAACCTAACTAATTGTGAAAATAATGATTAAATACAGCCCAAAAAAACAGAAAACAGGTAAAGAGGGTGTGCC
Organism: Epinotia demarniana; assembly: GCA_945867215.1. NCBI lineage: Eukaryota > Metazoa > Arthropoda > Insecta > Lepidoptera > Tortricidae > Epinotia > Epinotia demarniana. The sequence goes on along the minus strand of OX244261.1, from coordinate 36,531,308 downwards.
TAAACCGCGCGTTAAAATTACCAGCGCGCAGTTAGAAATGTATTGTTCAAACTTTGGCGTTACAGAAGAAACACAGGGACCGCAGCTTGATTAATATTGCAAGAACACCTAGGAAAGCAAGAGGGAGGTGTTGTACGTGCAGATATACTATTTGTTCAGCAACTGCAACCATCAGAAATACAGGTAAACGCTACACCACCTCTGTGGGTGCATACGGCAAACGTGACCTGCCCAGTCCCATTTGAGCCTAGCATTCTTAACTCCAATGTCGATAATGCCCGTTTTCGAGCGCAAAGTACTGTTTCGGATTCGATCTATCCTTTTCACTCCCAGTATGCTGCGCTCCATGGCCCTCCGGCAAATCTTCTTGATGTTTTGAAACTCTGTCAGCGACCAGGTTTGGGCACCGCCTCCGTTTGAGTGCCAATGGGAGTTAGTCGTTCATTGGCATAGCTCTGCCAAGCGTTTTGGATCCGCCTTTCGACTTTAGTAAAGTTATTTAACGCAATAAGCATTTATTTATCTTGTCTTATCTAGTTTTATTGCATGGAAGTAGAAACTGAACTTTTATCTAAAATTCTTACACGGGTGGTAGACTGGTAGTTTTTCAAGTTACGTCCCGAGTTTAAGCTGGCTCAACATTTTATCACATTCCCACTGCGCTAGCGCGTGTTACACAGTTAGTGAGGTCGGCTAACAAAAGTACTTATTTAAGTACAGAATAATCCAAAATCTAGAACAAAAAAAATGGCCTAGTCGATATGATGGCCCCATCATGAAAGCTTAAATTAGCTGGGGCATTTTTTTTGTTCTTGATACTCAGAATCGTAAGAAACGGACGGTCCTCATTCTAATTAAAAAATCTTCCGTAATTATTCCAGTCTGTCTACATTTTAGTATGTCTTCTATTTATTATTTACTAGCTTCTGCCTGCGACTCCGTCCGCGTGTATCTCGATACAAACTGTTACCGCCCCATTTCACCCCCTTAGGGGATGATTTCGGGGATAAAAACTATCCTATGTCACTTTCCATCCCTTCAACTATCTCCACGTAAAAAATAGATAGTGATAGCTTTTTTCCGTGATAGAGGGACAAACAAACAAACACACGCATACACTTTTCCACTTTCTTTCTTTATTTTTATTAGTATGGATATGGATGTGACGGAAAAAAAAAACATTTTTATAGGTAAAATAACAACAGCAATCGTTAGTTTCAACGATTCTGAGTAAAAAGAATCAACGAGCTGGAGAAAAAAATCTTTTTTGTAAATCCTCGCTTATCCAAGGACCCTATAACGCACGGGTCACGGAACGAGCGATCGAAGCGAATGAATTCCTCTCGCGAATGAATTTTTCTTGAATTTTTCAGCGTGGACAAAAATTCTTTCGTATGTCCAGCGTCGGCCCGGCTGTTCTTCTCTACAGATCGCATTTCTTAGCCGCCTCCCGAAATTTTGTGAGCAGGTTCAACAATAAAAATTTCGCCTTTTTTAGTTTTTTCAGACAATCACACGAGTTCTGAACCTCACAGAGCTAGTTGTAAGTTGGTATAAAACCAATCAACATGATCTCTTGTTGACATTAAATCCACGTATATCAAAGTGTCGCCCAGTGTGTAACCACTATTAATATCCAAGGAAGCCCCCGCAAGTAACATCCCGCGGAGCCAAGAATCGACCGTAAATCTCGGATTTAGCGACGTAAACCAAATCTAAATCACTGGAACATTCACTTACTAGCTTACAGCGTCTGCTTCTAATATCATCTTATGACCAAATCCTTAAAGAGCTTTAAGTCCCCAGTTGGTTTGCGGAGGTGGTATGTGCCTACTTCTGTTCCGATTTTTGGTACCTAGTTTATTTTAGAGTTACAGTTTTTTGTTTGAGAAGAGGTGCCTAAATTTTGTTCAGTAGTAAAACGACATGATTCGGCTAAATCTTTTTAAAGCAATAAAGGAAATAAACAAATATCGTTTATTTGATCATTAAGAAAAATTCAACAAAAGTTGTACATAATATAATACATAAGTAACATAGTGGAAAAACGTAGTGTATTAAAAACCAGAACATTTTACTGTTTATATAATTTCTTCAGAAATAACCTAGATCAGCACTTCTATCACAAGACGGACCGCGAATGGAAACGCTTAGAATGAGACAGAAAGCAGATACGAGAAGAATCGACGGAAATATTTATGAAATTATTTCGTTATGTGATTTAAGTTAATAAATAAAATACCATATAAAAAAAGAAAGAAATAGGAATAAAAATATTCTAAAACAGCCCATAAAGAAGCATAGATTGCATTCTATGATATTTCACATTTAAATCTCTTTAAGTCCCTGTATCATCCTGCATTGTTTAGCATCGGAATGACCTTAAATTCGAAGGTTTCCCACCTTCATTTTTTTATTAACTTTCAGTAAAAAATACTTAATCTTGCATTCCAGAAAATTCGCAAACGTGACTTCTACCTTTTTTATGACGGCGTCTCATAAACGCATAGCACGAATAATAAAGATTTGACGACATCGTAAAATGACATCAAAAAATGTTATGATGTTACCTAAGAAGTGTTTTTACACCGGTGCACTAAGCTAGTGTCATTATGTAAAGTTAATGAAGTTTGCTGAACAGTATTTTTAAATTTCATTAACTAGCCATGCCCGCGACTTCGTCCACTTGGAACTAGTTTTTATCGTTTTTCTATCCAAACTTTCACCCCTTAGGGAATGATTTCGGGGATAAAAATCTTATGTGTCTCTCCGGGAGTCAAATGAATATCTCCATACTTTTCATTACGGTTTAGCAATTTTAACGTGAAAAAGTACCTAACAGATAGACAGATCGACAGAGTTACTTTCGCATTTAATTATGGCTTACCTCATTTTACAACAACGCTTGGAGCTGACAACGCTGTCATCTGAGTACTTTTACAAGCTTATGTTTTATTTGCAATATATGTATGAAGAACGCAGAAAAAGAACTCTGACCAACCCGCGGTATAAAGCAGAGCCTATGTCCCAGAAAGTCCATTATATAGATGGATGGTTTCGGAGATTATTCCTTACATACAAACTCGCGTTCGTCGGGTTCGGTGGGTCTCTCCCCACCCATTACCCCCACCCACCCTTGCGTAAGTAGTACTTATTTTGCCGTAAACCACATTTAAACCAATATATTACTAACTAGATTCTACGCAGGAGCATATTGGTTGATAGTTAATTTTGTGGTAAGCGATTTAATTCGCCCCTAAGCCCGCCGCCTTTGTCAGGTTATTGCGATCCGGGGCGACATGGTTCTCGATCACAGCATGGATTACAGGGGTCGATATGGCACTTACATATCGCATTAGTGTTCCAGCGGTTTCAACGTTCGTTAATCGGAGCTAAAGTGTCAGAACGACTGCTCAAAACATTGATAAATATTGGAATGTGAAGTCTCTAGAATTTACTTAAGTCTTAGCTAGGTCAATTTCGTCATATTCTTGTATTAAAATGTGGATAGCATAATTTTGACACAATGAATTTGTGTCTAATAAACAATGTTTCTATTAAATGTTAAACGCTACTGTTAAAATGCTAATTTCTAGAGTTCTTTCACGGATTGTTAGAGCAAATAGCTCTTTTAAGGGTTCCGTATCTCAAAAGTACAGTAGCACAGTATTACATCACGAACTTTATCCGACTTACGAGTCGTAAGCGCGGAACATAGTTTGGCACCTATTATACCTTTGAAACCTATATCTTCCCGGCTGCTAGATCAGTAGCCGGACCGGATTTTTGCCCAACAAGTTTTTTTTAATTCTAAAGAGGGATAAGTGATGCTTATATGACATGGGACATATTTTTAAGCATATTTGCAAAATATGATGAAAAGTTAGAACGAGCGTTAGGTATAAATTAGGTATTTATGTATTTTTATTTGTAGTTTGTGAATATTGAATTAAAGGGCAAAGTTTTTGCTTCATCGTTCATAAGCTTTATGTTGTCAAGTTTGTAGAAATTTTTTAGGCAGCTTCTGTGTCAAACCAGAATTCGGTTATTACTTTGTCGATATTGAATTAAAGTTTAAAAATCCTCAACAATATGTTTTATTTCTTAAGTTAATAGACAGAGCTAAAAATGTAGAAGAATAGGATACATGCTATAAAAGTAATATGCGTTTTATGCCCTGTAAGATCGAATATTGAATTAGAGTCTGTAAAGATAAGTCTAATACTATAAAAAAATATATGCAGCCATATTATGAAAAGTTAGAAATTTCTGTGTATTGCTTGCATTATAGTAGTACAATCTATTTAAAATGGCGCGAAATTCATAACCACGCCGCGCTTGCCCTTCACCGCGCCGGCGGCGGCGTGCGGGAGCCAATCGTAGTAGTAGCTGACCTTAAGGCCCGTGTATGAGCGATACTTCGCCCTGCCCTACCTGCACTGCCGCGCAAGCGCTGCTTTTGTCTTTCAAATCATGCATTTATTTGTTTAGCCATTATGTGCATTTAATTTATTATAGACTTGAAAATGAGTGCCGTTGCGTGAGATCCGCTGCTGGTCGCATAACCGGCGTATTGACTTGACCTAACGCTATTAAATAAAACATTGTTTATTTTTGTTTAAAATTAATTATCCACTAGTTGTTAAATGACAATCCGTAATCGGAGATACTATTTCCACTTTCTGTATTTGACATTTTGAATATTATTTGTTTTTTGTTTTTTATTATTATTATCTCTTTATTTAATCTTTTTCTAAGGGTATGTTTTTACAATAATGATATAAAAAGCAAAATATAATATTATTATTGACGATCGTGATAAGGATTCTAATAATTTTGACATTGTATGCGAATCCATATTGTAATTTTTATCTCAAAATAAATAAATCTAATCTAATCTAATCATTCCAATTTAGGTTAACACTTAAAATTGGCCGTTTCTGCTTATTAAAGAAAACTTAGAAAGTATGTGATAAGATAAAATTACCTAGATTGTTTGTAGGAAGCATAATTTATACCAAAACAGTGAGAAATATATTCTTTGATTACAGTAAATATTATTTGTAAGCAGAACGTAATGAAAGTAAATGAAGCAAGAAAGGTTTGTCAAGATCGCAACTAGTAGAAATCCTTGATCTCTGCCTACTCCTCCGGAAAATAGGCGTGATACATATGTATGTATGTACATTATTTAGATAGTATTGAGGTGGCCAATTATTGACAATCTCCCCTACGGTGGCAAAATCGCAAAAAGACGTCTGCTTCACGATTTTCGTGTATCTCTCTCTCTCTTCTATATACCTAAAACTAATATGGATGTGTTCCTTGTTGTCTCCAGAGTACGAATCTACCGGTTTTAGTTAAGGGAGAGGGGGACGGACATAGCTGTGACGTCACAAGGATGGCAGCCTACGGCCATCGATTTCTGTTCAATTCTCGGGTTCTTTTTTACTGATTGCTACGTTTGAGGAGTCATTTGCAAGCATATTAAACGTATAATTGATTCTCTGAACGCTATGACGTACAATCAACATTATTAGGAAAAAAAAAAGATTATTTTACCGCGCATTTGCATGAGTACTGATAAAACTCACTTGTAACTCAATAAATAATAACTTTAGAGCAATTAAAGTTATTATAAAACAGATAAATCATTTTAAAAGCTTTCCAAAAATATAGATTTTGTTGGTGTTGTCTTCTTTTGGCTGTCAAGTGAGATTGTTATTGCCAATTTACGCCCGGGTGAGTTAAACAAGTCTAGTTCATAGTATTTTGACGACCGCTTTAGCCTCTAGCCATGCCGTTCCATGCCGGTTCCATTTCTAATTGGCCTGACTGTACCGGTCGCTGCACTCGTAGATATGCTGACGCCGACGAGATAGTGGTCCGACAGCTTGCACGTGAGCATGTGTGCGCCGGCCGCCCGTAGGTCCCCGGCCGCGCGCACCCACACATGGTCGAGGCACGACGTCACGAGCTGCCCGTCCAGTATCTCCTCCCGCGTGCATTCGTTGATAACGCATTCCAGGGCGCGATCACACAGGACGGTTTTGTAGTTTTCTGTTATGTTATCATTTAATAGTATGTTTATATTTATGTCGCCTATTATGATGATGTTGTCCGTCCGTGGTACATTTCCTTATATACCATCCAGCTCCTGTATAAAACCAGTTTTGCTAGCACTTGGTGGTCTATATATTGCCAATATATGAAGTGGGTTCCGGAAGTTTCTAGTCATTATGTGTAATATTTCCGATGTACGTCCACGAGTGTTTAGCTTTTCTGTCAATAGTTCAGGTTTCGTATATATTAATAGCCCGCCGCCTCTTCTATCTTCTCGCGTTCGAGTGTATATATTATATCCTTCCAAATTATATAAAAAAAGTTCTTCCTTCTTGATGTTAATCTCACTTAATATTATTATGTCTAGTAAGCTAATACAGGCCTTGATCATGCATTGAAATTCACCAAATTTTTTTCTCAGGGATCTGATGTTTAAGTGTATTATTTTTAGTTCATTATTCGTATTAGTTATATATGTACTCCAGCTATGTGTATCTTGAAATTTTCTATATCTTGTTGTATTTTCATCTATGTTACTTAGTATATCGTTGAATGTAAGGCTTTAGGGAAATCACGTAGTGTGTAAGGGCCCACTAACGTGTGTGTTTATTATCATTACTTCAACCATTAACAGTTTGTGCAGATAATAATCTTCATATGTCCGCATCCGATTTAATGTGGTGTATTTTCGCCTTATCGTCTTTCTTGACTAACACTCTATGATTTTGTACCCAGATATACTTATATGTAGTCTTCAGGGAAGTTTTAGTATTCCAGAATAGAATACGCATTTGTCTCGTCATGTTTTCGTTTATATAAACCGTCTGCTCGTAATTGTAATATTAAAGTTATTGGATCAGATTTAGCATTTCATCGCTTGCAGGGCCTCGAACTGTCAGTTTCGCGCTAGCAACAATACTTTTCGCTGAAGAATAAATAAATAGTATTTACGTACGTACTTTGTGCTATCAGTTGCTTTATTCCGGGAGGTCGACCACGTGACGCATTGTACGTACGTTAGTTAGATCTAAATATCAAATTGTATATGGAAAAATTACTGTTAAACTTTCCCAACTCGCGTCACAAACTTTACATGATTACCCTTTAGGTGACTGTAGTTATTTTTAAATCAGTGCTGAAAACAGTTCTACGTTTATCTATACCAATATTAAAAGAGAAAATGCCTGTGAAATTGTAGCTTAGAGTAATCCTTATTTAAGGACAGCGCAAAACGAGACATGATGTCCTTTAAGATCGATCCAACCAAATGGGGACTGGAATCTGAGTACCGAGACCACTGGAGGAAGACCCTGGGCAAAGGAATGGTTGCGCATGATTCAGCTTGGCTTCGATCTTCAGTCGTTCCGTGCTGCTGTCCGGCCCACATCACCGTGCACAACATTCACTTGTAAAATATGTAGTCGTAGCTGTCGCTCCCGTATCAGCCTGACGAGTCATGTTAGTACGTAAGTGCCGCACCACTGTGACATAGACGCTGCGTAAATCATCTTATCATAGATGTACAAGGCCAATAGTGATGATGAGTCCTTCTTACCAGTGATCGTAACTTTTGTAGCATTTGACGACCGCTTCAGCCTAGTTGGTAGTGACCCTGCCTACGAAGCAAGAGGTCCTGGGTTCGAATCCCGGTAAGGGCATTCATTTGTGTGATGAGTACGAATATTGGTACCTGAGTCATGGATGTTTTCTATGTATTTAAGTATTTATTTATCTATATAAGTATGTTTATCGTCGTCTAGTACCCATAGTACAAGCTTTGCTTAGTTTGGGACTAGGTCGATTTGTGTAAGATTGTCCCCCAAGATTTATTTATTTTATTTATTTATTACACTGAAAATAAATGATAAAACAATGAACGCAAGCAGCTTTTCTTAGACAAACTAGTTTCCGCCCGCCGCTTGGCGTAGACCCGAGTTAAAACTATCCTATATTTTAAATTAGGCTATTAACTATCCAAATCAGTTGAGCCGTTTAAGCGTGATTGAATAACAAACATCTAAACATCAAACATCCAAACTTTCGAATTTATAACATTGGTAGGACTAGTTTTTGCCCGATATTACCTGTGTTTTGTACTTTGACTTGTACTTTCCAAATCTGACTTGTCTGGGTTAAGTATTTCCTCGCAAGAGAGAAGTGAATAACGCTATGGGAAGCGAAAAGCGGGAGAGAGATTTGTAACTGAAACGTTGCACAGACCGAGTGTGTATCCAATTGGTGAGTGTTTGAGTCTTGTATGTGAAAGAGTAAGGGGAGTGTGTGTCCGCGTCGGCTTGCCGTACGGGCCTTCGGCCCTCGGGCATCGGCCCTAAATGGAGATCGGCCTCGTATGCCTTGCCGCTCACGTTGGCTTGTAAAACGCTCGGCGGGTATGGTGTACGAGAGCGCGCCCTGAAGGGACGCTACAGAGTTTCATCCCTATACGCAGAACTTGGCCTGCCGCCTTGCTTACCATACCGCTCTCCTTCGGGTCTTCGGCCCTCAAGTTCTCCGCGCAGGCTCGCGTGGAGAGCGCGCTCTGAAGGGACGCTTCAGACATGTGGCCCTACGCAGAGCTCGGCCGTGAGGTTTGCTTGTAACACATTCAGGAGTAGACTCGCGCACTCTGGATGGTCGCTTCGGGCCTTTGGCCCTTGGACTCACGTAGAGAGCCTGCTCTGAAGGGAAGGTTCGGGCCTTCGGCCCTCAGATTCGCTTGTAAGACACTTAGGAGTAATAAAGTGTCCGCATGGGCCCGCCCTCAGGCCTTTGGCCCTCTGGCTTGCGTGGAGAGCCCGCTCTGAAGGAACGCTTCGGGCCTTCGGCCCTACGCAGATCTCGACCTGCCGCCTCGCGTGTCATGCTGCTCTCTTTCGGGTCTTCGGGCCTTCAGGTTTGCTGGTAGGACACAGGAGTACTAAAAGTCTATATGGGCCCGCTCTTCGGGCCTTTGACCTTCTGGCTTGCGTGGAGAGCCTGCTTTGAACGTACGCTTCGGGCCTTTGGCCATCAGGTGTGTTTGTAATGCTGTGGAGTAGTGAAATGTCCGCGTGAGTTCGCCCTTCGGGGTCTTTGGTCTTAGGACGCGCGTGAAAAGCACGCTCTGAGGGGACGCTTTGAGCCTTCGGCCAGCAGATTCGTTTGTTCTTGCATTCAGGAGTAGAGTATCCGAGAGCGCGCTTTGGAGGGACACTCCGGACCTTGGGCCTTCGGGCCGTGTTGTTCTGTTCGTACTTGCTGCCTGCAAAAGTGCAACGACTTGCAGCTCCATAGTCCGCAACATATAAATCAGTCGACAAACTGAAAATATACACGATGATTGGTAATTCGCGATCAGGAGTAAATTTTTCTAATTCCGTAATTGATAACAAACACGATTAACTCGAAGTTACCGAACACAGACGTTCTTTTTTTCTAAATAAAACTGAATAAGGAAACAGTTTATAATTCAAAATCATTGTCACCCTTACGGTAGTTGGCAACAATTTGACGTTTGTGTATTTGATGTATCTACTTAACTTCAAGAAATGTAGGGCCACACATTCAGTGGATATTAGTGTTAACAGTGTCGTTAAATTTAATTAACTAAACAGTGATTTATTTGCATGAGACCTCATCCATGGAAATCCGTTTCGGCTGTTTATCAATATTTCTCGACTCCTGATCACGGAATAAAAATAATCGTCTTTATGCATATAGACTCCAGAGAAAAAATATGTTTACTTATCGCTGTTGCTAGAAAGGTAATGTAACGAATCACCACGTGCGAATGATTTCAAATTCAACCATAACTTGCACTCGAATGAAATGAAGTATACGCGGGCGTGGCGACGATTGACTTGTAAATTGGTTTTATTAATAAAATATTATGATAACTGTTAATTGATTATGAATGAATTATAGAACATTTAATATGCTTTCAAATGACACCTCACACGAACCGATCAGAAAAATAGAACATTTGAACAAAAATCAATGATCATCAGCTGCTATCTTTGTGACGTCACAGCTATGTCTAGTGATGTGCCGTTCCCAGGAATATACCCCAGGCGGGAATATTCCCGGGAACATTCCCGGGAATATTCCCATACAAGGGAATATACGGGAATATTGAAATTGTGTTTGTTTATACATCTTGCCATCAGGAATTCTATGATAACTTGGGCCATTGATTTTTTTACCAATACATTAACCATTGTCCGCAAAAGTAAATTCCCAATGTTCCTGGGAATATTCCCCGGAACAATGGGAATATTCCCGGGAACAATGGGAATATTCCCAGGTATTGGAAATATTCCCCGAGCCGAAAAATACAAATTTTACAAAAGTACTTGTGCAAGTAACAAAAATACAACAAAATTAACGAAAAAAATTACAATAAAATGTGTAAGAATAGAAAATATGAAAATATTCACATATTTAATGGTAATTGAGATAAAAAAGACAGAATTAGGAAAATAATGAAGTTTTTGGCGCATGGCACTTCATTTGTCGGGGCACTGTTCATTTTAATTACTTTTATTAAAACTAAAATTTTCCTAATTTGTATATCAATATTCCCCTGTTTGGGGAATATTCCTGGGAACAAGGGAATATTCCCGGGAAATTCCCATACGGCAATATTCCCGTTCCCGGGAATATTCCCCGGCACATCACTAGCTATGTCTATCCCCCTCTCCCTTACCGTAAACCAATACATTCGTACTCTCGAGACAACAAGGAACACATCCATACCAGTTTTAGGTATATAGAAGACGTGTCCACGTGACTTATATATTGGCCAATTTCCGCCGTACTATTGGGAATATTTGATTTTATTTTTTTGTGACGTGGCCAACAGTAAGCTTTAGTTATACACAATTTACCTTAAATGAAATTATTTTTGTATACCCAGGATGTAGGGTAATTACGCCTGTTACGCGACCAACTTCGGTTAACGACCACCAGGACAAAATTTAAAAAGGCTCTAAAAAAACCTCGATCCATACCCAATTTGTCATTCAGTTATTAAGCAGGAATCTACTTAAAAAACGAGAAAATATCCTCTCGGTTCACCAATCCACCCGAGTGGTCGCAAACCGGCACACTAAATTAGGTGGTCACTAACCGGCGAAATTACCCTACATCCTGGATATACAACAACAATTTCATTTAAGGTAAATTGTGTATTACTATAGCTAACTGTTGGCCACGTCGCAAAAAAAATACGTGTGGGTAATTTGTTAGTAGGTATTTATGCAGCTGCACCTGACTTAAGGGTATAACAAAACATGGGAGAATGGTCATTTGCATAAGGGGCAGTCCCTAAAATATTTTTAAATTATGTGTATAACGAAATACGTATAACAAGATTACATTTTTCCATTGATATTTAATTAAAACATGCTTTACTATTTTTTTTTATGGATCGTGGACGTTATCAAGGACACTCCTCCACCGTTGCGTTGATCGCTGCCTGCTGTGACAGCGCACAGCACGGCGCGCGCCTACATGCCGCGCTTTTTAAATATATTAATTTATGAGCGGAGTTTATTTTTCTTAACTTTTGTTTGGCAACTGCGATCATTGTCATGATCGTTTAGTATTAACTTTACAAACTCTAATTCAATATTGGCTATACTGCTTAACCGGACATCAATATCTAGACAAGCCGATTGTCTACATTTCTTACTTTTTTCCAATATGTTAAGTGGATCGACAATATCGTAATTTTGCAATATCAGCTACTCTAATTCTTTATTTACAAAACAATTAGCATTTTTACGTTCACCAAAATGCAGAAGTTCCAGATTTCTAAAAACACAATATTGTATATAAATTAAAGTGTTATTGGATATGTTACAGTTTTTTGTAACTCTAATTCAATATTGACATAGTTATTGGCAAAAACTAAAATATTTCAATATAGCCGAACGCTCCACCTAAAATTTTCTACATTTTTACATAAGTGTTATTTAACATGCCCCCAAAGATATATCAAAAAAGAAAAAACTTTAATGATGTAAAAACCCATTTCTGTTCAACCGCTGGTCTATGCTAACTTTAAAGATTAATGAGATTTTTTTTTAATTCAAAACAATTTTAGAACACCTACTCGTAAATGACTACGTAATTCGGCGTAAACACTTGTGACTAGCGATAAAGAATAATTTGGTTAGGTTCTCCAGTTAAATTATATTGAGTTATAGGTTCTCCGTCGCCATGAATCTATAATACCTACTTTTTTTTGCATTTACGAGTATATAGGTACTAATATTATAAATGCAAAAGTGTGTCGTCTGTCTGTCGTTCTGTATGCTGTATAGACAGACAGACGTCTGTCTGTTACCTCTTCGCCTCACGCTTAAATCGCTTTACCAATTTGGATGAAATTTGGTATGAAGATAGTTTGAGTTCCGGCGTAGGACATGGGATAGTTTTTATCCGTAAAATAGTAAAATGGGGGGTGACTATTCTTATGGAGTTGCACGCGGACAGAGTCGCAGGCAGGAGCTAGTTGATAATATTTTTTCAACGGACTTCCCAAAAGGCGGTTCTCAGTTTTTTTTAATTCAGGAACGCAATTTTTCCATGTATACCCAATCGGACATCAGCAGATGGTTAAAAACAATCGATAGAAGTAAGTGGGTATACGACTATGTACCACGGGTTTAGAAATTCTCCGAAAAAAACATTCAATTCGAACCACCGAGATACAAGCAGAATCAAATCATTGCCAGTGTAATCAATCACGTTTCGGCTTCGTAATTGAATTAGTCGGCTCTTCGTCAAATGCTTGGCACGTTCCCGGGGGTACATGTTAAGTTTATAGCGCGCCATGTTATTCACAATTAATTAACCTGCCCAGCCCAGTATAACAGAAACAGAAAAATATTTATTGCCACAAAATAACCTTGAATGTACCTAAGTACTTACCTTAAAGTACCCGAGAAATAATAAAACAAAAATACAAAGAAAACAAATGAAATAAAACAAGAATAAAAATATAAAAAATTAACTTAACCTCGTAAGGCCCACGCTACTTTTAGGACTTATGTAATAACGACCCATTGTTCTAAAATTAGGTCATAAATAACTATTTTGAAATGTAGAGCCCCTAAATAGTGTCCAAATTTAATTACAATTACAATTAATTTTAATGTGTTGGGCTGTTAAGCCTGACATTTTTTTTACTTAAATTAGGCTGTTGGGCCTTACGACGTGGAACTAGTGGGTAATGGGTCCCAGTCTCAGCATGAGCTGGGCAACGCGGCCCGGCGCTGGTTTTCAGAGTCCGCGTGGAACTCGTTTATATCGTAGCACCACAAAAACTCCCACACCCTTCGGGGACAATTCCCGGGATAAAACCTGTCTAATGTCCTTCCTCGGGACTCAAATTATCTCTATACCTTTCATCTAAATCGATTTACCGGTTTAAGCGTGAAGAGGTAACAGACAGACTGACAGACAGACACACTTTCTCATTAGCATGGATAAATTAACTTTAAAACGGTTTTCGTTACGATTATTAATGCACGAGTTTTCTTATCAACATTAATCGTAACACGGATGCAATTTATCGACGGGTTTATGATAGAGGAATATCTATCTGTGTTTTAGGAGTGGACTCTGTAAATGTTACTGCGAGTAAAAAAAATGCATTGTAAGTCCAGATGTGGCACATCCATTCATCGGCCTTTCAAAATAAATATAAGGTTACTAAGCATTTTTTTTATTACGTGGATATAGTCAAAGATTAGCGCCTCGAAAGTCACAAAAACTGTGTCGTCGTCCCCCTCCCCCCTCTAATTTTCGTAGATATATAAAAACATGGACATAGTGCTTATTAAATTCTTTTACAGAAAATTATTTTGAACAAGATCGGTTCAAAAGTTTTCGAGATATTGCTGAAAAACTGCCTTCCCTATAGAAAAGGAAGTAAGTGCCGTAAGATTTCTGTGATGATACGACCTTTTTAATAGGCACGGAACCCTTCGTTGTGCGTGGTCCAACACGCACTTGGCAGGTTTTTTTTGCTATAATTTGATATTTGGTATTATTATTGACCTTATACCCTTCTTTTTATTTTTTACTTAAATTAGATGTTTTAAATGATTTTAGTACAAGTATTTAAATTGAAGCAAAACATCGTCTATAATAGTACATTATATAATAGTACATAATGCAAGTTTTACTGCACGATGCGCCTACGGGAAATTTCGCTTTGTGGCCAGATGAAGACGTAAAATTTTGTACTCAACACGGGCGGTAATTCCTAAAGCCCCAGAGCGCATAATTATGCAAACACAATATTTTACACAAACACCTGCGATCTGGGGCATTTACGAATTACCGCCCGTGTTGAGTGCAAAATTTTACGTCTTCATCTGGCCACAAAGCGAAATTTCCCGTAGGCGCATCGTGCAGTAAAACTTGCATTATGTACTATTATATAATGTACTATTATAGACGATGTTTTGCTTCAATTTAAATACTTGTACTAAAATCATTTAAAACATCTAATTTAAGTAAAAAATAAAAAGAAGGGTATAAGGTCAATAATAATACCAAATATCAAATTATAGCAAAAAAAACCTGCCAAGTGCGTGTTGGACCACGCACAACGAAGGGTTCCGTGCCTATTAAAAAGGTCGTATCATCACAGAAATCTTACGGCACTTACTTCCTTTTCTATAGGGAAGGCAGTTTTTCAGCAATATCTCGAAAACTTTTGAACCGATCTTGTTCAAAATAATTTTCTGTAAAAGAATTTAATAAGCACTATGTCCATGTTTTTATATATCTACGAAAATTAGAGGGGGGAGGGGGACGACGACACAGTTTTTGTGACTTTCGAGGCGCTAATCTTTGACTATATCCACGTAATAAAAAAAATGCTTAGTAACCTTATATTTATTTTGAAAGGCCGATGAATGGATGTGCCACATCTGGACTTACAATGCATTTTTTTTACTCGCAGTAACATTTACAGAGTCCACTCCTAAAACACAGATAGATATTCCTCTATCATAAACCCGTCGATAAATTGCATCCGTGTTACGATTAATGTTGATAAGAAAACTCGTGCATTAATAATCGTAACGAAAACCGTTTTAAAGTTAATTTATCCATGCTAATGAGAAAGTGTGTCTGTCTGTCAGTCTGTCTGTTACCTCTTCACGCTTAAACCGGTAAATCGATTTAGATGAAAGGTATAGAGATAATTTGAGTCCCGAGGAAGGACATTAGACAGGTTTTATCCCGGGAATTGTCCCCGAAGGGTGTGGGAGTTTTTGTGGTGCTACGATATAAACGAGTTCCACGCGGACTCTGAAAACCAGCGCCGGGCCGCGTTGCCCAGCTCATGCTGAGACTGGGACCCATTACCCACTAGTTCCACGTCGTAAGGCCCAACAGCCTAATTTAAGTAAAAAAAATGTCAGGCTTAACAGCCCAACACATTAAAATTAATTGTAATTGTAATTAAATTTGGACACTATTTAGGGGCTCTACATTTCAAAATAGTTATTTATGACCTAATTTTAGAACAATGGGTCGTTATTACATAAGTCCTAAAAGTAGCGTGGGCCTTACGAGGTTAAGTTAATTTTTTATATTTTTATTCTTGTTTTATTTCATTTGTTTTCTTTGTATTTTTGTTTTATTATTTCTCGGGTACTTTAAGGTAAGTACTTAGGTACATTCAAGGTTATTTTGTGGCAATAAATATTTTTCTGTTTCTGTTATACTGGGCTGGGCAGGTTAATTAATTGTGAATAACATGGCGCGCTATAAACTTAACATGTACCCCCGGGAACGTGCCAAGCATTTGACGAAGAGCCGACTAATTCAATTACGAAGCCGAAACGTGATTGATTACACTGGCAATGATTTGATTCTGCTTGTATCTCGGTGGTTCGAATTGAATGTTTTTTTCGGAGAATTTCTAAACCCGTGGTACATAGTCGTATACCCACTTACTTCTATCGATTTTTTTTAACCAGCTGCTGATGTCCGATTGGGTATACATGGAAAAATTGCGTTCCTGAATTAAAAAAAACTGAGAACCGCCTTTTGGGAAGTCCGTTGAAAAAATATTATCAACTAGCTCCTGCCTGCGACTCTGTCCGCGTGCAACTCCATAAGAATAGTCACCCCCCATTTTACTATTTTACGGATAAAAACTATCCCATGTCCTACGCCGGAACTCAAACTATCTTCATACCAAATTTCATCCAAATTGGTAAAGCGATTTAAGCGTGAGGCGAAGAGGTAACAGACAGACGTCTGTCTGTCTATACAGCATACAGAACGACAGACAGACGACACACTTTTGCATTTATAATATTAGTACCTATATACTCGTAAATGCAAAAAAAAGTAGGTATTATAGATTCATGGCGACGGAGAACCTATAACTCAATATAATTTAACTGGAGAACCTAACCAAATTATTCTTTATCGCTAGTCACAAGTGTTTACGCCGAATTACGTAGTCATTTACGAGTAGGTGTTCTAAAATTGTTTTGAATTAAAAAAAAATCTCATTAATCTTTAAAGTTAGCATAGACCAGCGGTTGAACAGAAATGGGTTTTTACATCATTAAAGTTTTTTCTTTTTTGATATATCTTTGGGGGCATGTTAAATAACACTTATGTAAAAATGTAGAAAATTTTAGGTGGAGCGTTCGGCTATATTGAAATATTTTAGTTTTTGCCAATAACTATGTCAATATTGAATTAGAGTTACAAAAAACTGTAACATATCCAATAACACTTTAATTTATATACAATATTGTGTTTTTAGAAATCTGGAACTTCTGCATTTTGGTGAACGTAAAAATGCTAATTGTTTTGTAAATAAAGAATTAGAGTAGCTGATATTGCAAAATTACGATATTGTCGATCCACTTAACATATTGGAAAAAAGTAAGAAATGTAGACAATCGGCTTGTCTAGATATTGATGTCCGGTTAAGCAGTATAGCCAATATTGAATTAGAGTTTGTAAAGTTAATACTAAACGATCATGACAATGATCGCAGTTGCCAAACAAAAGTTAAGAAAAATAAACTCCGCTCATAAATTAATATATTTAAAAAGCGCGGCATGTAGGCGCGCGCCGTGCTGTGCGCTGTCACAGCAGGCAGCGATCAACGCAACGGTGGAGGAGTGTCCTTGATAACGTCCACGATCCATAAAAAAAAATAGTAAAGCATGTTTTAATTAAATATCAATGGAAAAATGTAATCTTGTTATACGTATTTCGTTATACACATAATTTAAAAATATTTTAGGGACTGCCCCTTATGCAAATGACCATTCTCCCATGTTTTGTTATACCCTTAAGTCAGGTGCAGCTGCATAAATACCTACTAACAAATTACCCACACGTATTTTTTTTGCGACGTGGCCAACAGTTAGCTATAGTAATACACAATTTACCTTAAATGAAATTGTTGTTGTATATCCAGGATGTAGGGTAATTTCGCCGGTTAGTGACCACCTAATTTAGTGTGCCGGTTTGCGACCACTCGGGTGGATTGGTGAACCGAGAGGATATTTTCTCGTTTTTTAAGTAGATTCCTGCTTAATAACTGAATGACAAATTGGGTATGGATCGAGGTTTTTTTAGAGCCTTTTTAAATTTTGTCCTTAAGGTGGTCGTTAACCGAAGTTGGTCGCGTAACAGGCGTAATTACCCTACATCCTGGGTATACAAAAATAATTTCATTTAAGGTAAATTGTGTATAACTAAAGCTTACTGTTGGCCACGTCACAAAAAAATACAATCAAATATTCCCAATAGTACGGCGGAAATTGGCCAATATATAAGTCACGTGGACACGTCTTCTATATACCTAAAACTGGTATGGATGTGTTCCTTGTTGTCTCGAGAGTACGAATGTATTGGTTTACGGTAAGGGAGAGGGGGATAGACATAGCTAGTGATGTGCCGGGGAATATTCCCGGGAACGGGAATATTGCCGTATGGGAATTTCCCGGGAATATTCCCTTGTTCCCAGGAATATTCCCCAAACAGGGGAATATTGATATACAAATTAGGAAAATTTAAGTTTTAATAAAAGTAATTAAAATGAACAGTGCCCCGACAAATGAAGTGCCATGCGCCAAAAACTTCATTATTTTCCTAATTCTGTCTTTTTTATCTCAATTACCATTAAATATGTGAATATTTTCATATTTTCTATTCTTACACATTTTATTGTAATTTTTTTCGTTAATTTTTTTGTGTTTTTGTTACTTGCACAAGTACTTTTGTAAAATTTGTATTTTTCGGCTCGGGGAATATTTCCAATACCTGGGAATATTCCCATTGTTCCCGGGAATATTCCCATTGTTCCGGGGAATATTCCCAGGTAAATGCCCCAGATCGCAGGTGTTTGTGTAAAATATTGTGTTTGCATAATTATGCGCTCTGGGGCTTTAGGAATTACCGCCCGTGTTGAGTACAAAATTTTACGTCTTCATCTGGCCACAAAGCGAAATTTCCCGTAGGCGCATCGTGCAGTAAAACTTGCATTATGGCCAGGTGTGACGTAATAGTACATTGTGATACAAGTGAGGTATGTTGATAATTACATCAGAAGCGAAATTGTTCACGCGAACCGCAGGTGAGCGTGATAAGGAAGCCAAGGATGTAATTATCAAAGCTCACGCGTATCATACGACGTTTTTCAACACATTTTGCGAGGAAAAAATCATTTTCATTAGATGAAAATGTTATAGGCCTGCCAAATTACTTACTTTACATTAAGCAAATCATTAAGATGACAACAGGTTTTTACTCACAATTGCACATCGCCAAGAATTTCCAGTGGCGTCCATTCTATTTATCACTTTTCTAGTCACCATGAGTCAACATTTTTGATAATAACTAAACACGCATAAACAAATTTTACAAATATTTGTGAAATAAATAACCTATAATGGCGCCCAACAGTTTTTATTTTCGTGAAGTTTGCGCAGTGTGGGCACAGAAATCTCTAAACAGCCAATACAAAATAAAATTATGTTTTCGTTTTAAAATGTTATCTGTATTTAATTCATGTAAAATGTTATGAAAAGTGAATAGTTTTACGAAATTAAACGTTTCCATATCATATACAAAAAGAAATAGTCAATTAATTAACAAAAAGGATTTAATTTGTTAAGTCGAGTAAGAATCCATTTGCCGAAAATAAAAAAAAGCTGTACATTCTGTACAACCCGGTTAATTTAAGAATGCACCGTGTTCATGCAATATATCTTGCTGCAAGGTGCCAACGTGTCTTAATCGGGATATAACCATAACACACAAGTGTTGTAATGTTATAAAACACGCGTTTTTAATATCCAGGATTATGAGCCTAAAAGCGACACAATAAGAGGTACGTTACGAGCAATTGTGTTGAAAAATTAAATACCTAAGTGTGTTTTTAGGGTTCCGTACCTCAAAAGGAAAAAACGGAACCCTTATAGGATCACTTTGTTGTCCGTCTGTCTGTCTGTCTGTCTGTCAAGACCCTTTTTCTCAGGAACGAGTGGAGGTATCAAGCTGAAATTTATACAAAATACTCAAGACTATTGTCCCTTGAAGCTGTGAAAAATCAAACTTAAAAGCCAACGCAATCAAAAGATACAATCGTTTATGATGCAAATTTTTGAGTTTTTCGACACTCGCAAAACCTACGGGGTACTTCCCGTGAACTCAGAAACTTGAAATTTGGCATGAAGCAACGTCATATATCACAGACAAAGGGAACATTACGAAATGTAGACATTTTTAGTAAAATCATACAAAAAAATGCTTTTGTAAATTTTAAACTTAACACCTTTTTCCTCGTTAACGTGTAGAGGTATTGAATTGAAATTCATGTCAAATACTCAGAGCTATAGGACCTTTCAGATGTAGCAAAACCAAACTTTTATGTCAACGCAATCAAAAGAAATTGCAATTTAAGTCTCATATTTTGAAACTGAGTACTCACAACAAACTCAAAACCTAACGGGAAGTCCGTTAACTCAGAAACTTGAAACTTGGCACGAAGAAACTTCATATAGCACAGACAAAGGAAAAATTACGAAAAGAAGAATTTTGTATTAAAATCATACGAAAATCATTTTTTGAAATTTTAAATTTACTACCTTTTTCCTCGTAAATGCGTAGAGGTATTAAATTGAAATTCAAGTCAAATACTCAGGGCTATAGGACCTTTCAGATGTAGCAAAACCAAACTTGTATGTCAACGCAATCAAAAGAAATAGAAATTTTAGTCGTATAGTTTGAAACGGAGTACCCGCAAGAAACTCAAAACCTAAAGGGTACTTCCCGTTTACACAGAAACTTGAAACTTGGCACGAAGAAACTCCATATAGCACAGACAAAGGAAAAATTACGAAAAGTAGACGTTTTTAGTAAAATCATACAAAAAACATTTTTTGAAATTTTAAACTTACTAGGTTTTTCCTCGTAAACACGTCTAGAGGTATTAAATTGAAATTCATATCAAATACTCATGTCTATAATACCTTTCAGCTGTAGCAAAACGAAAGTTTTACAAGTCCACGCAATCATAAGAAATAGCAATATAAGTCGCATAATTTAAAACTGAAAAAGGTGTATGTGAAGTCTCCAACCCGCACTGGGCCAGCGTAGGTATACGTAAGGGTATCAAAACCTAAATGTACTTTCCCGTGAACTCAGTTTTATATCAACGCAATAAAAAGAAACAGCAATATAAGTAATCCGCTTATTTTGGCGTTCGCAACTACTCGCAAGGAATAAATCAAGGCCTAAAAGATGATTACTAAATTAATAAAGTGACCCTGTTTAAATTTATGCTCCCTCAGCTTTCCACATTGTAGTAGTAGTAAATCAGCCTATATACGTCCCACTGTTGGGCACAGGCCTCCTCTCATGGACGAGAGGGAATTCCACATTGTAATGTTACGGATTCCATTTTCATTTATCATTTGGTAATAAACATACAACAACTTTTGCTTGTTATAGATTTGTAGTACGGAACCCTCGGTGCGCGAGTCTGACTCGTACTTGGCCGGTTTTTTTTTATATTGACTGCCTATTAAGAAATAGTACATTACGTAACTAGGGCGGTGAATTCGTGAATGCCCCAGATCGCAGGTGTTTGTGGCCCGAACCGAAGGTGAGGGCCATAAATATGCACTCTGGGGCTTTACGAATTACCGCCCGTGTTGAGTACAAAATTTACGTCTTCACCTGGCCACAATGCGAGTTTTCCTGTACGGGCAGCGTGCAGTAAAACTCGCATTATGGCCAGGTGTGACGTAAAAGAATATATAAAACTTTGTAAAACACGGGTGGTATAAATAAGGTCTTATTCTAATCACAAAATGCTTCCTGTTTTGCCTAGGCCTGCCCTTTTTTATTAAAAAAAAGCATATAAGTACGTACATATTAGTTTTTATTCGTTTGTTGAGAACCAATTCCCATTTTCATAGGGCTCAAGAGTTTTTAAGCTAATTATCCTAATTACGGATTTCTGGCGCAACCTTTAAACTTCAAAGCAGCAACTTTGGCGTAGTTCCACATAATAATCCGAAACTCGCGACAAGTTATTAAATCAATGTAACTACACCAAGTGGAAGTTACACATACTTCACTGCGCGAGCTTGAGAAGTGTGAACAGCGATAACAGACACAGAATATTGAAGCAGTTAAGTCACTTAACAAAAATAACGCTATAGTGAGGTACACCTGAGGGATAATCACGTAACGTTTCGAAGGCCAACTCAATTGTCACTTTCCATATAAAAAATTACATTTAGATCTACCTAACGTGCGTACAGTGGGTAACATGATCAATTTGCCGATCAGGTAATATCTGACACAAGGATTTGTCCGGCGACAATATCAGTAGATAGGTTTTGTTTTCAGACCACTTTCACATTTGACGGTGCCGAGTCAGTACGGGATCAGTCAGCTGTCAGTCAAATCGGTACAGATTCGTTACTCTCTCATTCCATGTGTGCGGGCGCGAAAGCGGGGCGGTTCGAATTCGAATGCAATAATACCTACGGCATGCTGCCCCGATTGCGATGCAATATAATGCTGCCGTGCAAATTATTGTAATACTGACAGTTTACCGACTAGTAACAAAATCAAGGTGACATTTTAATAGGCTCTTTAAATACCACATACCGCTTCCACCCCGCGAAAATGCAGAATAAAACTAATTTTGCTAAAAACAGCGTCTTTTAGTTTATGTGACCAAACCGTTTCTAACTGTATGCTGCTTTTGAAGTTTGTTCTCTAGTCCACACTGGAATAATCTATGGCAAACTTAGCTGCAACAATATTATGGGTTTATTATAGCCCTTATAAACGAAATCACACAAAATATTCCCCTGGTTTTGTTACTTTATTCGATCAGATTTGATGGTGCGATAAAATACGGTACGGAATCTTATTAAGCCTGCAATCTCACAGGACATTAGGTGTGTTCTTCGAATGTGGCATATGGGGTCCCTTTATTGGTAGGGTGCATAGCAAATGCAGGTCGATAAGGCGGCCTCCCGTGTTGGTATGAACCCGTTTCGTTGATTTAATACACATGTGTCAAATCGAGAGCGGTTTTAAATTTCGATAACATTTTATATGATCAGAAGCAGCCGTTTGTTTTGTTTATAGAATAAAACAGAATAGAATATAATAATATTTATTCATGACAACATCACGTTGTATAAGTTAATATTTATTTAAACTTTATTGCATAAAACACAGAAACGGTATGATAATATCTGTTAAGAGAACAGTCCCTGGGCGAATTTAGAACTCATATCCCCAATTTTTCAGACGGAGGGTTAGGTATGTGGACAAGCATTATATATTACATTTCACGGGCTACAGCCAAACGGGTACATAGATTTTAACACGTGATGTGTCGTTAGATTCCTTTTAATAATAAAAAAACATATAGAAAATACCTGTTGGGTTTTAAAAAAAACTTTGAATTTTACTTGTATAATAAATCAATGAATTAAACTGTTATGCGCGTACAATTTATAACAAAAGTTTTTTTTCATGAGTAGTTACCTAGTAATAAGCAATGGTAACCAAGGATGATAAAAAAGTTATAATCAATGACCTCTACTCTGGCAAGGCCGCACCTGCCTGTCAACAAGTCTACGTCCGACGACGACGCATTGTTGTGAAAAAACTCGAAATAAACCAAACAACATTCAGTTTTTCATTAAAATGATGCGTATTCATTGTCAAGCTATAAGGATTCTTACTTATGTTACTAGAAGACGTGAATTGACTTTTTGACAAAACGGACGTATACCACCCCGTCTAAGATGTGCGGTTAGTGGTAACAGATTAACTTTACTACTGATTTGGGGCCGACACTAAATTGGACGGGATGCCACCGAAGCTAGACGAATTGTATAGATTATTATCAATAGTATGGATTTCAAGATTAAAGTTATTTTCCGCTTTATATCTATGAGGATACGATTCAAGTTAGAATACTATTCCATATCTCGATCATCTGACTTGATTCTTCACCGAAGCGTTCCTCGATGGAATCTTAAGCTAGTAGACTGAGTAAAGCATAAAGGTCCCTCCAACCACCCGGTCCCACTAGACCGTATCATATCATACTGACCGTAACCGTACTGTCACATGCAAGAAAATATTCTTTGTATGAGGCATTATGAGATGACGCCCACTAGACCGTTCCGGCACCGACACTTTTTAATACAAAGATTTTTTTTTACCTGACATGTTCATAGAACGGTCATGGATACGGTGTAATGGGTAGAGACCTTAAAAGTTCAAAAAACTGTTACCCCACTCCGGAAGACTGCAAAAAAAAACATTTTTCGGAGAAAAGGTAGTCTATGATATCTGGAGCGTAATTTCGATTCTATTGACACGCAATCATCAAAATCGGTTCGAACCTTATATGCTACGATGGAACAGACGTATTTCGACTGCTAAAACATATTCCTTCTGTTCTCTACCGTAGTTGGACAGAAAACATTTGCTCTGTCAATTGTAACTGTAGAAACTATTAACACCCGGATATCAGTATATTTTTTAATCGTGTGTCCTACATTATTTTGGCCCTTTAAGTTTTCACTCTTTAGGGCCACCCAGTAGTACTGTACGCGAACACTATAATTTGTCGTCAAACTAACATAAGTCCCAAGTTTGATTTTTTTTTGTTATCAGCGAGAGTACATTAAGTACTAACAGCGAAAAATATTTTCTAGCAGTTTTTGATTTTGGTTTTCGAATAATTAATTTTTTTGTAAGGAACACTTGTAAAACTTTGCAAAGATTATACAAGTTATAGTTTTTTCCTATAATGCATCGCATTTGATTATTCAAACCTTACATATCGTTTTCTAATAGTTTTGTCAAGAGATTACGTTAGCAAAACCGGAATTGATTTAAAATATTATAAATCTCCTAAAAGAATATTCAAGTAAATAGTGGCTACTAAAGTGTATTCAAAAGTATTTAAAAAAATGGCCCCATTAATTTCTAACATATTTATTTTTGTTAACTAGGAATAATATCTTGAAACCATTCTCCTTACCATAAAAGAAATCTCATAAATTCTCAAGTCGGTGTAATTCATTTTAGTTCTATCGAAGAATATATAAACACAAATTCTAACGGATTCGTCAATAGCTCTAAATTGTATTAGCTTATCAGTTATTATCCGTAATTTAAATCTTTCGCGCGCGACTCACGCGATTCGTGTGCAGCGTGCTGCCGGCCGAGTACCTCGCCAAGGCCGAGCGTACGCTCAAACTTGTAGGTACTTTAAGTACTTGATTGTACATTATATTTAGTTACTTAGTAGTTGTTTTTCGGTCGAAATGACATAATTATCTAGTTTATTTAACCAATAATAGTAGGTAAAGAAAGTTATATAGGGTTATTAGTATTAAACTTTCTTTAACTTTAATTTTATTTGTAGACTGAGAGTTGTACTTATTTACTAGAGGTTTTCCAGGTCCCGATGTCATAATGATCTGGGGCCCGTTTCATGAAGCGACAAGTTACAAATTACAAGCGGAAGTTTCTTTCTATCAAAAGGTATTAAAAAGAGACTTCCCCTTGTAATTTGTAACTTGTTGCTTCATGATACGGGCCCCTGATGTTACTAATATGAAGTAAGTACAGAAAGTATAAACACAGGGTTATTAGTTATCTGTCTAAGGGTGTTACCACACCAAACGATCGATGCCACTGATCGATATTGGCCGTTTGGTCTGGTAGGTTTAGCTGATAGTAGAAACTGTCGATCGACTTATAGATAATCGATCGATGGCATCGATCGATTGGTGTGGTTACACCCTAATAGTAGTAGTAGGCAGTTAAATTAGGGTGCAGGTTGGGGGTAATCTCCGAAAATAGGTACCTTACCTACTCATTCGATTTCAAAGAATCTTTCAAAGTCCGATTGGGGCCTAACATTAAATTATTAAATTACCAATAACCCTCAGAAAAGTAGTTTTTCATAGATGTGGAAGAGGACTTTTTTCATTAATTAATACAAAAATCCAAGAGTTATTGAAAATGTAGATTTTCGATGCACATTTCTTACATACGTCACGTAAACGCTTTCTTTTAGTTTTGCGTGTTAAGTTTACATTCACGTTGGTTCATATTAAGGCGAAACTTTCTCTTTTATCATATTTAAGGCCGAGCTTACCAAATATAATAACAAAACTAAATGGATTTAATATGATTACATACAAATTGCTGCTAGGCAGATCATCTCGCATCTAGGCAGATGTCGGTACACGCCTCCCTAAGGCCTTGTAAGAATGAACTGATTGATAAAAAAGGTGACCGAGGTGGATTGTTCCGATAGCTCAGTTGATTGAGAGTACGGAATGCAAAACCGGTTTTAACCGAAATCGAAGAAACCCGTTATAACCGACTGTAAGAAAGCGGGCCGTGGGTCAGTTAGAGATCTGAGGGGTAATCACATAATGTTTCGAACGTGCGTTAGGACAATTCAGCTGTCGTTTTTCATATAAAAAAAAGACATTTACATCTACATAGGGTACGTTACGTAGTATAGTGCGTAATGCGTTACTTGATCGACATACCGGTCACTCATGGGTGGTTGAAATGGTTCAACCTAGCTTGATTGAATAAGTAATTGCATAAGTACGTTGATAGGTACTCTTTAGATCAATGATGCTTATTAATGTGTAGTTAATAGACGAAAAAGTCATCATATAAAGATTAATTTATAAATTTAACACTAGTGTTTTTGTATGATTATACAAAAACACTACAGTGTTAATCGATTAAGTATGATTATACTTAATCGACAACAATCTTCTATTACTACACTGGAGTACCACACATTAAACAAGTATTGATGTATTTTAGTGTCACCTATGCAGGTTATTCGTAATCTAATAATCATCACAGCACACCGAAATTATTTTTCAGTATAATCAGTGTTAGTACGTTGGCAATATCGCAAAAAGTCGTCTCCTTCACGATTTTTGTACGGTTGTGTTCCTCGTTGTCTCCAGAGTACGAATCTGCCGGTTTTATTTGAGGGAGAGGGGACGGACATAGCTGTGACGTCATAAAGATGGCGGCAGACGGTCATCGATTTGTTCCAATCTCGGGTTCTATTTTACTGATCGGTTCGTGTGAGGTGTCATTTGAAAGCATATTAAACTTTATATAATTGTTTATTCGAGCCCTATGACGTACCATCAAAATCTTTTTAAATATTTGACAAAATGTGACTTTTTTACCGTGCGCGTTAGCATGAGTACTGACACGCTTGTAACTCAATAAATAATAACATTAGCGCAATCAAAGATGTTATGAAAAAGATAGGTAATTTTATAATATTTCCAACAATATAGATTTTGTTGGTGTACAGGTCGATTCACGAGAGCTGGCATGAATGATTTGATCGAAAGTAATGTCACTTGTCACTGTGAGTGGCAGTGAGTGCCGTTCTTATACAGGGGCCTCCTAATATTTTGTAAATATGTACCTAATACGTTTTCGTTATTTAATAAAAAATAAATTATATTATTATAATTATCATGTTAATCTTTTTAGTAATTAATATTAAAGTCCTTTGTAAATAAAGCGTATTTATATTTTTCTGACTTATTTTTAATGTCAAGAATCGAAAGGTGATGGCTTCTTCGAACCATCACCACGCTAGACTCTGCTAGCGATCGCTGTCGTCACGTGGCCACAGATTATATAATAGTTCTACAAACAGATACTCAGGTCTGAATAAAAATGTCAATACCTACTGCTTTAAGTGCCTACGAAATTTAACATTGGAGCGACCTTGAACGCGCGGGTCGTTGCCCGCATGCGCCGACCAATCGACGCTAGAGTTGACACCGCTTAGAAATGATTTTATAATTAATAGTTGAGTGAAATAAAAAACGGTTTACGTTTTAAATAATTTTGCAAAACATAAAATTCTATTATAATGTGCGAGTACACTATGGTGAAGCAACTGTCCCGTTTTTACCCTTTGGGTACGGTTCCGGTTGGGTACGAACCCTAAAAAGCAAATAGTTATAAAATATACGGGGTTTC
Source organism: Epinotia demarniana (assembly GCA_945867215.1). Taxonomy (NCBI): domain Eukaryota; kingdom Metazoa; phylum Arthropoda; class Insecta; order Lepidoptera; family Tortricidae; genus Epinotia; species Epinotia demarniana. The sequence continues at coordinate 36,503,666 of OX244261.1, read as the reverse complement.
CCAAGATACTGCCAGTATCTGAACTGCATAGTCACTTACATACATACATACAAACATATCAACGCAGCATGTTAAATACAATTGAAGCCATGTTACCTATTGCTCACCCTGTAACGTAATTTAAATATATCCTGGAAACCGTACGAAATAAAGTTTGTCAGGTACCTACGTATCTTTGTTATTTACAGCATATGTATAAGAATAACGTAATAGTTTAAAATTAGCATTACAAACTTGAAAGTAGACACTAGGCATAATTTGTTGTAATGTATTATTTTAAAATATTCTGATTATGTGTTTCATCCTCGCTAGTGAATTCCAGCCCTTCCAAAAAGTCATAAGTCCCTATACCAACCAACGACGATGTATTCGCCCTTTCTTAAGCTGCCGTGCGAATCTTACGAAGTAAACTATTATACTAATTGCTGTTATACAGGGATAAACATAAACATGAAATCTACGAAAACAACTAAATAATTTGGACTTCATGGCAGTGGCGGAGTAAACTTGTCTGAGGCTCGGGGTATACTAAATTACCGAAACTCAAGCAGGCCTTACAAAATAATTACGTATTTGAAATAGGTATTAAAGATTCAATGTTCCGTAAACGTCCTTGTAAAAACTCACTAGTTCGTACCAGGTCAATAATTAGTACTTGGGTACCTATATAAAGTAAGTAGGTACGGTTACTAATCTGTCATCGTCAGTCGGCAGATAAAAAACCATAAATGTCTTATTTGTTTTATTGTTGTCACACCCCACAACGCTGCAGTGAATCGACTTTATTAGCAACGAAGTCATTTTCAATACCTAACTGTGCGCAGCGTCCGGCCGTGAGCGCGTGTGCCAACCAACTGGCTGAATGAACCGACCTCGGTTTCCAAAGTGTAGGTATAAATCTTAGTTCCCACGGTTCAGCTAGGTAGCACTGACATGGCGCCTTGAGACACTCTTGTTTTGTTTTCTGAGTAATTTTACGAGTCAGACGGTCATGATACGCAGCAGCATACTAAAGCAGTAAAATAAAGGCTACCTCAGGAACCTTGTAGCCTAAGCCGAAGGCGAGGCGAGAGCTCTGAAGCGTTCTTTTCTTTTCTTAGAAGACGTAAAATGTGTGTGGGGGGTGCCCCCTTACACTAATTTACGTCTTCTTTTTGCTCTCAAGTGAGATTGTTAATCTCTGTTAGTGTAGTTCCTAGTATAACATCACTACATAGTATAAAACAAAGTCGCTTCCTGCTGTCTGTCCCTATGTGTGCTTAAATCTTTAGAACTATGCAACGGATTTTGATGCGATTTTTTATAATAGAATTCAAGAGGAAGGTTTATATGTATGACATAGTATCCGTGCAAAGCCGTGGCGTGTCGCTAGTTGAAAATAAATAATAGAACAATCAACGCAAGCAGCTTTATTAGACAACTAGCTTCCGCCCGCGACTTGGTCTGCGTGGGCCCAGGATAAAAACTATCCCTTATTTTAATCCAGGCTATGAACTATTTTCGTGCAAAATTTCATCCAAATAAGTGTGGTTGAGTAACAAACATCCAAACAAAAGTCCGAGAGCGTATCCTGAAGGGACGCTACACGCGTTCGTCCCTACGCAGAGCTCGGCCTGCCGCCTCGCGTGCCATGCCTTTGGCCCTCAGGTTCCCTTGTAACACATTCAGGAGTAGAGTATTCGAGAGCGCACTCTGACGAGACGCTTCGCCGGGCCTTTGGCCCTCAGATTCGCTTGTAAGATGTTTAGGAGTAATAAAGTGTCCGCGTGGGCCTGCCTTTCGAGCCTTTAGCCCTCTGGCTTGCGTGGAGAGCCTGCTCTGAAGCGACGCTTCGGCCCTCGCCCCTACGCTACGCAGAGCTCAGCCTGCCGCCTCGCGTGCTATGCCGCTCTCCTTCGGGCCTTCGGCCGTCAGATTCGCTTTTAAGACACTTAGGAGTAATAAAGTGTCTACGTGGGCCCGCCCTTCGGGCGTTTGGCCCTCTGGCTTGCGTGGAGTGCGTTCCCTGAAGGTACGCTTCGTACCTTCATCCCTCGGGTTCGCTTGTAATACACTTGGAAGTAGTAAAATATCCGCGTGGGCTCATCCTTCGGGTCTTCGGCCTTCGGGCTCGTGTGAAGAGCACGCTCTGGAGGGACGCACGCACACGCTCAGATTCGCTTGTTCTTGAACTCAGGAGTAAAGTATCCGAGAGCGCGCTTTGGAGGGACGCTTCAGGCCTTCGGGCCTACGTGGAGCCCGGTCTGCGGCCTCGCGAGCCTCGCCGCTCACGGTTCTGTTCGAACTTGTTGCGTGAAAAACTGCAATGACTTGCAGTTCCATAGTACAGAATATATATCAGTCGACAAATCATAAATATCTATATGCATCTCCATCGAAAAAATTGTGTTTTCCTAAAGCTGTTGCTAGAAAGGTTAATGTAAGAAATCACCACGTCCAAATGTCTCCAATGGCCATGTCGACAATTTGGGTCCTAGTTGTCGGGCTGTATTTTGGCGAAAGCTCGCGGCCCACAGACAACGCATTTATGAATTTAAAATGGCTTTTTATTAAAACATAATGACAAAATAAATTATGCTCACATGGCTGATAACTTGCTCCTAGGCGTAATTGATTATTTACACACCTATGTTATTAAACTCAAGACATTTGCATCCCTGCATATGGGCTGAATACACTGTTGTGTGTAATCTTATTGACATTTGTATTATTTATATAAGTATCTACTGTATTCCAGCAAATAAATGATATTGATTGATTGATTTATTTGAAATAACTCATTTCACCGATTATATAAACTAATCTACGCGTACTAATATACAGTTAAACACAAAATTTATTAATTCGACTACAGTACCTTTCATTTGGGAACACAAAAAATTAACTTTCAAAGTATTTCAAACATACACAGCATGCTGCTTGCCGGGGACTTGCGTTACGGAATTGGCCATAATATGTAATTATTATTGAACTACAACAAATTGCATATTTTTGGCAAGCTAATAAATTTCTTTATTTTTTTTTATAATGAAATTAATCATGCTAAAGTATGTCTTTCTCGAATTATGATGTTAAGTAAGCAAACGTCTAAGGTAAAATAATCCATTATTATTTCAAACGGTTTGTTGTACGTTTTACAGTTGAAGAAAATAATTATAGTACGGTTAATATGCTTTCAAATGACACCTCACACGAAGCAATAGAACCCGAGATTTGAACAAAAATCGATGACCGTCGGCCGCCATCTTTGTTTATTTAATCGTATGGCATATATTATTTTGGCCTTTAAAGTTTGCCACTCTTTAGTACCACCCAGGGGACACGTGCAGGGTTGGGGTAGGTAGCTCCTGCGGACGCGAGTGACAGTTGTCCCCCCTTTGTCAAGTGAGTGGGCAACTCGCCTGTTAGATGTTCTTAAGCCGCCCGAAGGCCTCTAACTTGGCTTAACGACTACTGTCATAGACAGCAGCCAAGATCAACTGCTTAACGTGCCTTCCAAAGCACGGAAACGCGCATTTATACTAACCACTCAAATGTCAGGCGGTCACCCATCCAAAGATTGACCGCCATCTTTGTAACGTCACAACTATGCCCGGCCCCTTTCCCTGAACTAAAACCGGTAGATTCGTACTCTGGAGAGAACAAGGAACACACACCAGTGTTAGGTGTATAGAAGACGTGTCCACGACTTTTATCAATATTGCCCAATTTCCGCCGCACTATATATTTTTTCACGTGAGCTCCACTTAACACTCGAGTACAGTCAAGTGTAAAAATATAGGTGCATGGTGCATACAACTTACTCATAAATATGACCCATAACTCTTATGTGAGTGGATTTAGGTTTTGGTACTTATTTATGAGAGGATATTATCGATACATATTTTTGCAATATTTACAATATTAATGAAATATTGATTTAATTTATTTCTAACTATATAGACCATTCGTAATCATTACAATCATCACAGCTTGTCAGTGGAGTGTTTCTATAAAATCTGTATGTTTAAGGCCTGCAACACATTGGCGTGGCCTGCGGTGGCGGACAATAGAAAATTTGACAGCGGCGGACAAGTTTACTATGGTTCGCCGGGGCCAGGGCGCGCCAGTGTGATGCAGGCATAATACTGGAGTCATTAATACTTGTTTTTTTTATTACTACCATAGAGATTATTTGTATTCTTACAATCATCACAGCTTTACCATGGAGGTTTTTGTACAGTAAAACATAACAATAGCTAAACTCGGTAAAAGATAACATTTTTCAAGTGAGCTGATCCATTCAATAATGGAGTACTACACATTAATTAAGTATTGATTTAGTTAGCTTACTATAACTACATAACATATACAGACTATATTCGTAATTTTATTAGACGCGCAATGCCTCTCTCCTTAACCACTACAACGTCAAAGTTCAAGACTTGATTACAAATTAAACACTTATTAATTATCAAAGTAAACTTTTAACGCGCATTGTCGTATTACATTTTCCAAATGCAAATGAACTGTCGATGTCCGGTTGTCAGCACAGATGGGAGGCCCTCGCGTAGGAAACAAGCAACGGCGTGCTGTGATTGGTCATGACGTTCTCGCCGTCGGCGCACTAGACTCGCGCGCTGATCGTCGTGAGTTCAAATTTGAAAAATAATTGATAAGTGAATAAAACGAGGAGCTATTGATGAATTACTTAGATTTTTTATCAATAGATTACTATGATAAAGCTGGATTATATGCGTCGACTTGCTTTTTTTCGAGATTTATTTTTAAATAATTAGGAGGATTTCAACATTAAACTGTTCGTATAAAATTAAGCTATTGATAAATATGTTATTAATTCAAACTCTGGTTAACTTTGATAGTTTTTAATAGTAATCAGTAATCCAAACCCACTTGTATAATCTTTTAGAGGAAATATATACATTTTATTTGGGTCGGATTATACCGACGTTATCACTTGACGAAAGTTTTAGAAAATTAAATGGGAGATTATAATACTAAAATGCGATACTCCATTGAAGAAAAATACCACTTGTATAATTTTTCCTTGGATTTACAAGGGTCGCTAAGAAAACGCTATATAATACCTAAAGCAACGTCAAAATTCACTAGAATTTTTAACTTCTAATAGTACTCATTATAGTCTAAATTCTAACAAAAACATCACGACCTTGTGAGTTATCGAAGGTCCATTCATTTCGCGTACCGTACTACAGGGGACACGCGCAGGGTTGTGGTAGGTAGCTCCTCCGGACGCGAGTAACAGTTGTCCCCCCTTTGTCAAGTGAGTGAATTCTAACATCAGACAACATATAATATTTGCTATCAGTTTTCACCGTGCGCCCGCGCAACAATCCTGACGGAGTTACGGGATAAAATATAATGTAATAAGCAGTGATTTTGATTGATATTGTCTACACCAATTCCGTTAACAAATACTACGCTGCACCAAAAATAAATAACTAATTAAATATTAGGGGACAATCTTACACAAATCGACCTACTCCCAAACCAAGCAAAGCTTGTACTATGGGTACAAGACGACGATAAACATACTTATATAGATAAATAAATACTTAAATACATAGAAACATCCATGACTCAGAAACAAATATTCGTGCTTATCACACAAATAAATGCCCTTACCGGGATTCGAACCCAGGACCTCTTGCTTCGTAGGCAGGGTCACTACCAACTAGGCTGAAGCGGTCGTCAAATGCTACAAAAGTTACGATCACTGGTAAGAAGGACTCATCATCACTATTGGCCTTGTACATCTATGATAAGATGATTTACGCAGCGTCTATGTCACAGTGGTGCGGCACTTACGTACTAACATGACTCGTCAGGCTGATACGGGAGCGACAGCTACGACTACATATTTTACAAGTGAATGTTGTGCACGGTGATGTAAGCCGGACAGCAGCACGGAACGACTGAAGATCGAAGCCAAGCTGAATCATGCGCAACCATTCCTTCGCCCAAGATCTTCCTCCAGTGTTCTCGGTCCTCAGATTCCAGTTCCCATTTGGTTGGATCGATCTTAAAGGACATCATGTCTCGTTTTGCGCTGTCCTTAAATAAGGATTACTCTAAGCTACCATTTCACAGGCATTTTCTCTTTTAATATTGGTATAGATAAACGTAGAACTGTTTTCAGCACTGATTTAAAAATAACTACAGTCACCTAAAGCGACAGCTACGACTACATATTTTACAAGTGAATGTTGTGCACGGTGATGTGGGCCGGACAGCAGCACGGAACGACTGAAGATCGAAGCCAAGCTGAATCATGCGCAACCATTCCTTTGCCCAGGGTCTTCCTCCAGTGGTCTCGGTACTCAGATTCCAGTCCCCATTTGGTTGGATCGATCTTAAAGGACATCATGTCTCGTTTTGCGCTGTCCTTAAATAAGGATTACTCTAAGCTACAATTTCACAGGCATTTTCTCTTTTAATATTGGTATAGATAAACGTAGAACTGTTTTCAGCACTGATTTAAAAATAACTACAGTCACCTAAAGGGTAATCATGTAAAGTTTGCGACGCGAGTTGGGAAAGTTTAACAGTAATTTTTCCATATACAATTTGATATTTAGATCTAACTAACGTACGTACAATGCGTCACGTGGTCGACCTCCCGGAATAAAGCAACTGATAGCACTAAGTACGTACGTAAATACTATTTATTTATTCTTCAGCGAAAAGTATTGTTGCTACCGCGAAACTGACAGTTCGAGGCCCTGCAAGCGATGAAATGCTAAATCTGATCCAATAACTTTAATATTACAATTAAATATTTTTACAACACTGCAACAAAACGAAGTATTCATTTTATAAGCAGATATGAACAAAAAACCCACATTTCCAATAAGTCAATATTATTCGGATAAATGTTAAAAATCGAGTCGAATGGGTAATGTACGTGACTATCCTAACTCTAGGGTTGACACGATGGGAGTTTTTATTTTTAAAAACGAATAACATTTTTAACGATCCATTTTTTTGACCGCGATAGACGTATGCTTGAAACCATAATTAGATTCCACAAAAATAACCTCGGTTTTTTTTATTTTAATGGCAATTTTGAGGTTATTTTTGTGGAATCTAATTAAGGTTTCAAGTATAAACAACAATTTGGCCGGCCTGATAATAAGCAGACACCGTAGTCTATGGGCGCTTTCGATTCGAAGGAGCCACAACCAGTGCTACCTAACTGCACAATGGGAACTTAGAATTATACCTACACTTTGCGCGCCACTAGCGGGGATTAAGTTAGTCAATTGGCACACGTGCTCGCGACCGAAGGCTGCTTACGCGCACAATAAACGTTGTGACCTATTATTTAAGGCACAGATTACTGTGTGTTACCGGCGAACAGATTAGGTTAGCCTCAAGAGTTGGAAATAAATGCAATTTCCTCACTCTCACACCTAAAATACTGTGGTAAAGTTACTTTACCACCACATCCCCTACTGAGTAAGTAGAGGTAGACCGACGATTGTTGTCCGTATTCACGTAACCTTACGTTAATGTGCGCTGATTGCTTTATATTAGCTCTTTTGATGAAAAAAGTTATTAACTTCATTTTATTTCTTGTTTTCTCCTACTTCCTAATGTTAATTACATATAACAGTCAGCACTGTTTAAACTCTATGATAAGTACTTACTACCTGTTATTCACATAGTAAAAATAATATTTCTTATGTTTAACAACCCTACCAGACCCCATATGCAATTCCCCCAAAAGCTACGTATCTCGCAAAGGTTCGAGGAGTTAAAACTTCTTTAAAAGAAGTCGATTGCGTGGTACGTGACCGTATTACTTATCCCGCGGACTGTACTCTGAATACGTCCTAATGATTCAAAAGAAACTTGAAATATAACCTTCTTTTGTCAGAAAAAAAAGCAGTTTTTGACCGACTTAATTTTTTCACATTGGCTAGGGTGGTGTGCTCATAGCTCGGGTTTCTTTTTTAAGTTTCAATTTGACAATAGCATTTAAATAGCATATATATTTTGACAGGCTAGCAGAAAACGCTGAGCCACAGAGTAATTTTCTATATGCGCCTAGCCCCGAGCCTAATTGTCGCAATGATTTATTTTTCAGTTTTATGTTGTTTTATATAAGTACCTTCTTACATTTATTTATTCTGTTGGATTGTGTAGTTTTGTGTTTTTTTTTTGACATAGAATATTGTAGAATTTTGGAGTTGAGTAAAATACACAACCCCTCGGTATTTTCTTGTAGAAACCCTAGATTTGAGATGACAGTTTGAGAAGCCCCGGTATTATAGGGATATTTCCTTATGTTGTTTTTGACCAGAGGGGTAATCACGTAGCGTTTTGAACGCACATTACTTAGATCCAACTGTCATATTTCCATATAAAAATGTCATTTAGATCTATCTAAAGTACGCACAATGCGTTACGTGATTGACCTGCAGTACAGTATTCTGTCTTAGACATAGAGAGCGCTATCTTATATAATAAATTACTTTCCAGGGTAGGGATATGTTTTAATGACCGGTTGTTTCAATTTCAACTTCAACTATCTACCCTCAGACCAGGAAAAAAGGCTCTCCTCTAAAAAAGAGACCCTTTTCTGGGTTCTGGCTTCCGCCAATATTTATTCCCTATTTTACACTTACAAAGGAAAAATCATTACCCAAGCACATGACAGCGCGATATTGTTCTTAAAATGTCCTCGACGCGACTCGACTTAAGTAACAGCTTCTGACGCCGTATCAGAATAAATGGAACGAAAAACAACAAATACATTACCACATGAATATCTCATACCAAATCCCGTGCATAGACAAACCTCGCTTCAATTTGAATACGTCATCCTTCAAAGTCGCATCCTATAACATATTCGCTGGCGCGTAGCGTAACACGGCACGTCAGGCCTCCGACATAGGACGTCACGTGTCATAACAAACTGTCGCATTGTCAATGGATTCGCCGCTGATGTATTTTGTTTACTGAAGCGGCTAATTTTAATCTATGGTAAGGAGTTTTTAACTTCGGAGGGTAGGCAAACAAACGATGGAGTGGCAAAGTACTGCCACCCCATTTTAGCTCGTAGAAAATAAGTGGACACTATAGTATTTTTCGTGGCCTCTTTGGAGGATCGTAATCATGAGGGTTAATTGTGTTGTACTTTTCGACTAGCGGACAACTCAACTGTCCATTCCCCATGCAAAAAATGATATTAAGATCTACCTAATATTTGTTTGAAACGTTACGCAACACCAGCGCTAAGATAAGATAAGATAGATAAGAAAATTTTATTGGTAGCATACTGATACACAAAATAGTCAAGAGAAGTGACATAGCCTTGCCAGTTTGCATTTATGTGGTTGAAAGCATTAGGTAAATATTAACATCTACCCTTATTCAACACCACATTTGGCCAAAGGTGGTCTGGGACAGATTTTTATCTTGCCTGTGCTTTTAACCCAAAAAGGTGGTTGGTAATTCCCGATTGCTTGGAATGTCCTTCGTGATACAATTGTTTTGATCTTGATTGTGTCACAAATTAACCCTCTTCAGGTTGTCGGCCTCCGTGACACTACACAATGTCATAATAACGGTACATTTTAATGTTCCGTATATCTCTGCTGATAGACGTTACGCATTGCACGTGCGCAGGCTAAATGTCACTTATTGTTTGGGAAAATTACAGTTGAATTGAGTCAGTTGCTTAACTTCAAACTGGATTTACCCGAAAACCATTTCTGTATTTTTAAAGATTTTGGAATAAAATAAAAGCTTTAAAACTAGTTTTATTACAACTTTATCGGTTAAGTATAATTTCATGTGGTTTTTGTGAAAAATACAGTTAAAATCATAAAATGTTATCAAAATCCGATAAATCCATATGATTAATTTTTTTCAAATGTAGGTTAGTCCATCCAAGCCAATCAGCGAAAGAAGTTTGTTTAACATGGCTGTCAGTTGACTTAAACTCTGCGTTCGATTTTTTCTCAAATCTAGATAAGTCCAGGTCTGTCAAATCAAAATTATACGATTCAGAGCTAGATTGCAATGGATTATAGATTGCGCTCTTTCGACAAGTGATGTGTTTAGCCCTCTGAAGCCTCAAGGTGGCGAGATCCTAGAATACGGAAAAAATATGTTAGTTCACAGATAAAAATTGCATTGAACATTAGCTCCAGTTAACCGCTAAGATCTAAATGTTTTCGAGACAATCATCAAAAAAAACTGTGTGGGCGAACGACATTAAATTCCATTTGAATTTTAAAGGTAAGAGAGAGTTTGTAAAACCACGGCGGTGGTAAACAAGCAGACAAGTCACAACACACATCACATTCTTGTTTGCAGCTTGTGACTCGCAAGCTCATCGACAACCTTGTAAACGCGAACACGCACGCACGCACACACGCACTCGTTTGTAAAACTCATGTAATAGTTGTAGTGCATCTTTGAGTTATTTGTATGTCTTTACCGTTCATTTGTATTATTATTAAGCTAATTGTATTCCTAAACTTGGGCTATTCCAAATAGACTTCTTTAGTGCAACATGGACTACCACTTATCTAAATTTATTTTGAGTATACCTTAACGTTAAGTTACTGAAATACCTCGGGACCTCTAGGTAGTCGTCAAATAAATCATAGCAAAGAAACAGGTCGTGTCCCCGGCGACTAGCGTGTCCATAAACCGTTCGTAATGAAGGCCTGGCTTAAACATGGTCACAGTAAATAATTATAATAGTGAGTCTGTGAGCTGCAAAACTAGCTAATCTGTGGTTATAAAAAAACCAAAACCTGAATTTACAAAAACAATCGAAATGCGAAAGTGTGCATGTCTTTTTGTGTCTGTCTGTCGGTCTGTTACCTCTTCACACTTAAACCGCCGAACCGATTAAGATTTTGGTATATAGAGAGAGTTTGAGTCCCGGGAAAGGACATGTGATAGTTGTTATCCCGGAAATCATATCCTAAGAGGGTGAAATGAAGTGTGAAAATTTAAATGGACCTACGATATAAACGAGTATCTACCAAGCGGACAGAGTCACGGGCTTCTGCCCTAGTAACATATAAATTTATCGAACGTGCTCTTAAAATCTCAGGAGAATCGTTTGAGAAACGCGACCCACAGGAGAACAGCTGGGCATCCAGACATACGAATACATTTTAGCCCAAGCTGGAGCAGAGCACTCGCCTCGCTCTCTCGGTTAATTATGTAAATCGGCGCGGGTAGCACAATCAGACGGCGGATAATATACCTGTCTGTTTCTAAGTAGATAATTACAGTCAAACGGGTTGTCTTTAGCTGGCGTCGTCTTGTGCTGGCCGTGTAGTCTTAACACTATGAGTATGAGAGTATCTGAAGACCTTTTTAGACTTTGCGCTCTATTGGAGGGGTAGGATTCTTGAAAATGAAAAAAAAAATGTATATCTTCTCTTAAGTACTAATTTAAAACATGTGCTCGTGTCCCTTTTTAAGTAAAAGTAATACCTGTGCTAAGGGACACATTACTCCAGTCATTATACGGTCCGCTAGTATGGCGAAATGGAAATAATTTTTTTTCTGCGTAACCGATAAATTATAATTGTAGTAATAACGACGAGACTAAATCCGGCAAATTATTAATCAGGCAAAAAATGTTTCCGAATATTACATTTCTATTCAGTTAGTCTCCAACATTTTTTCATTTACCATATCTCCGTGTCTAAAAATAGTAATTGGCTGTAGGTTCCTACATTCCTTATTGAATGTAGTGGACACAAATATTAGAAAGCAATCCCACACTTAACAACAACGGAGGGTGGATTTTAGGGGTTAAATGATGTTTAACAATTTAAAAAAATGCAAATTGATCAGTTAGTTTTGGGATTTTCATTATAAGCACTCTTTCATTGAATAATGTACGAATCGCCTTATAAAATACGTTGCAAGTAATGTTATTACAAACACCTGTTAAAGTAGCTTTAAAAATGCCGCGGGCGAGCCGCAGAGCTAACGTGATTGGCCGGTTGCCTGCAGCGGGGCACACCGCTGCGGCGCTGCCACGAAAACCGAATCTCGAAGTTCTTTCATTCTCGGATATCTCCGTCTCTGACGCACTTATGTTTTATGGTACTCGAACGAAAGAGGTAGAGATATACGAACTTCGTGATTCGATTTTCGTTGTAGCGCTGCTGGCCGCCCGGTCGCCGCGTAGGTACTATAGGTACAACATAAGTAATAGGTACCGCGTACCGCCCGAGTCGCAGCGATTCGCGACATGATCTAACGCGTCTAAGATCTATTAGTTGTTGATATCAGTTAAATTTTAATATACTCGTTGTGAAACAAATTATGAAATAGTTATTTACGATACAAGTGCCGAATATAGGAAATTCGCAACGAGTGGAGATAAATTAAAACACGACCGAAGGGAGTGTTTTAAATCGACATGAGTTGCGAATTACCTATTCGCACGAGTATCGTACATCGTTTTACTGTACATATGGCTCTTTAAAGTTTCGACATATGCATGAAAAGTGCTTTTTTCCGCACTAGTGCGGGAAAGTAGCACCATACGTACAGTAAATATTATTTTTATTTATTTATCAATGAGTGACACTGACAAGTGTGGGATCAAGATACCTATGCAATTTTACTTTCACGGGCGTGTAGATTGTATTGTAATAGAGCAAAATTCGTTAAAATAGTACCTAAACTAGAGGGATTTATACCCTTACTTATTATTAGATTTTTATTAAGCCCAATATTACATGTAAGATAATATACAGGGTGTAAAAATCTATGGGCCCTGAAGGGAAACCCTTAAGACAGCTCATTGTCTCGCTCTCATTTTCATGAAATAAACACTATTTAAATTTAATTTACCTAGCCTTAGCCCTAATTACATGATGAATGAGGTAACCTAATTGCAATCACTCAAATTTATTGACCGAATATCTTTTGTCCAAAGAATTTTCGTATTTTTATAAGTTCTCTGAATATACAATTCATTACTTTTTAGGGTTCCGTAGCCAAATGGAAAAAAACGGAACCCTTATGGATTCGTCATGTCTGTCTGTCTGTCTGTCTGTCTGTCCGTCCGTCCGTATGTCACAGGCATTTTACTCGAAAAGTATTAGATGTATTTGAATAAAATTTTGAGGACAAGTGTATATTGTTAGCCGCTACATAGTTTTGTAATTAAATTACTCTAAAAAGTCATACACACAGGGCTTATTAAATTCTTTCAGTGAAAATTGATTTGAACAAGATCGGTTCAAAGGTTTTCGAGATATTAAAAAAAAACTGCCTTCCTTAAAGAAAAGGACGTAAGTGCTTTAAGACTTCAGTAACGATACGACCTTTTTAATAGGCACGGAATCCTTCATTGTGCGTGGTCCGACACGCACTTGGCCGCTTTTTTCATTTACCATTTGATGTTATTCAAATGTTTCAGTTGTCCGAGTTTTACCGCTACGATCATTAGAGCTTTGGGTTGTTACAACTTTTGTTTCCCAGGCAATTTTTTACTTATCCAGCATTACTTTCCGCATTTCATTCGTTTAGTCAACAATGGGCAACGAATGTATTTGCGCAGGGCAACTGTGGAAGCTGTCGCGCTGTCGCCGCCACAAACGCACACAGTTTGTGTTGTATAACTTTCAAGGCAGGCGCGTGGCGCGTAGCTATATATGTTTGAGTTGAGTGAGCGGTGGCGGCGAATGATGTTACGAGTATTAGGTACAATGGCGCGCACTGTTCCGTGTACGGATGTACCTCAACAACAACATTAAATAAGGATTTAAGATTTCATAGATAGACCGTGATGACAGGTTAGTTTGTATACTTAATTTCGTTAATTACGTAGGTACCTAACTGCAACCTATGTTGGGAATAATAATTATAGTCTGATACCTACGTCGGTTCGATGAATTAATGAAATTGCGATGGCACAGCGTTGAATTGTTGTGGAAACCGTATTTAACCGTATAGAGTTGTGGATCGCGCTCCGGGTACGGCCTTTTTTTATATAGGTATAACGTGGTTATATTATCTTTGGGTACAGCTACAGCCTATAGAGTTATTAATATTATAGCGAGTTATGTATCTGTTCACATTTATTTTTATTAATCAGTGGCTATCGAATGTTCATATGAAAGAGCATCTTAAGCGCGAACATGGAACTTTAGTGTGGTTTGTTCATATGGGCTTAAGTTCTAACCCTTGTTGCTGTCGTTATTTTAATAGGACGTCAACTTTATACATAAATACATACATTTACGCCTTTATTCCCAAAAGGGGGTAGGTAGAGCACATGAAACGTATGTTCCAGTGCCACTTTTAGCATAAATGTGGGTATAAAATATCATATTGCAGTGATAGGTTGCTAGACCATCGCCCACAACACACTTCAAGCCTGGTCCCTTAGTCGACTTTTACGACACCCTTAGGAAGAAAGGTGGTGGTGAAATTCTAACCCGACACCACGCGGGATGTCGGGGGGTCAACTATATACAACTCTCACAAACAATTGAGGTACTTATAAACCTTATGTTTATACTTCGTAACGTTTCAAGTACCTACCTATTACAACGTCGCGTGAGCTGTAGGTACGCATTAACTTTTTTATTATTTTTTGTCGGACAGGCTGGGACCGTAGGCCATACTCTCGTCGTCAGTAAATATAATTTCATTTGGTCAAATCCAGTAATTACGTCTATTAAACCTACCGCGCGATATTTAAGTAGTTATTTATAAATGAAACACAGTTTAATTATATTCAGCGTGAATGTAAATCTTTATAAGAAAATCTCACGTAAACATCTGGCTGTGCAGTGCTGTAAATCATTCCATAATAACAACGTTTATTTTATGTATTTTCCATTTTGTGACAACCCTGGCACATCCGCACGGGACAGCGTAAGTACTTACACGAGAGGCGGCGTCACCCGACATCAAAGGCGTTTCACTACTGTAGGGAATATATCGTAATACTGTGACAAAATGTCGTAATTATTTAGTTCCGTATTAAGGATAACATCTATCCAATAAACATTTAGCCTTTAAAACAAAATTAAGTCAAAGGTGAAAAGCTTACGTGAACTGGACGTATCGTTATCCTTTATATTGATCCTATCGGTTAGTAAAAAAAATGTGTAGTAAATATGTACCTATTTTTACTGCTTAAGTTTGTTCGATTCTCGGTAAAAGTATGTTTATTTACTGGTTACCTGTCACTAAACTTTTTTGACAATTACTATTCGACAAACTTCGTTTTCCTTTTTTTTCGTTTGGCCGACAGTGACACTACACAATCTACAGTGGTCCGGTGGTCCTGAGTGTAAACTGAGCTAATCTTAATCAGTGGCGCAGAGTTTTTAGACAGGGGGTCGGCAGAAAATTTTAAAGGTAGGTATTATTTATTATCTTACCTAAAATTTCCTTCTTCCTTTAATCACCGAACGAAAGAAACATTCAACATGACTACATTCTATATTCTGCTTATATTGGAATCCATAACGTTTCTTGTCCTATTTTCGTAATCCATCCATACCGCTGTCTGCCGTAACGATAATTTATCCTAACGTTTTTGAGAGCCAAGGACCCTATTTATGATTCGCCTAATACATTTTGGACGAAATTTGATTGTTCCCTAATATTATCTGTCATAATAATAATATTTTTTTTATTATTATTATATGGATGTAAGTGTTTGTAAAAAAATGGTTCTGGCGCTTTGTCGGCCGCTGCCGAAGCACGGCCGACAAAGCGCCACGCGAATTCGCGTCCGCAGCATTAGGTTAACCCATTTCAAGGACGCGAAATCGCATCCTCGGCATTACGATTACACATACATGGGACGTGAATTCGCGTCTTCGGCATCCGAGATAAGAATTATGAAAATTACAAATGCCCCCAATCCAAAAACCAGCAACAGTATAATATTATCCTTCATAAATAAAGTAATATTTTGGTATCAGCATTCAAGTACAGTTGTTGTCTAGCAAAAAAAAACAAATATTACGATTACACATACATGGGACGCGAATTCGCGTCATCGGCATTGAATGGGTTAATGCTTAACTTGGCTCTACAAAACATTCTTTTTATTGTGGAAGAGTTTCGAAACTTGGGCTATTTAGGTATACGAGTTTACGGGTGCATTGTAATTACCCACCCTTACCCATCTCTAGCCGTGCCTCTTTCTTTTGCTCGATTTGGCGGGGGCACTACCATACCCCCAGATAGACTGTCTAGTGGCCTGACACATGAAGCAAATTTTTAGTTTTCGAATGTATTCATTGTGATTGTAACTAAATAAACAATATCACAGATTTGAGTAGGGTAGGCATTGTCTTTCTGCCTTGATGTAGTGCACGCCACTGATGTTAAGGATTTACGGTGGTTTTCTTTCAGGGCCCATAGATTTTTCCACCCTGTGAAGTTTAATGTGAGCTTAGTAGTATTTTAGCGGAGTTTTCTTTCTTACTCATACCAAAAATAAAGTACCTAAGTAACTACTTTCGTTACTACCATCATTTGTAGATAAATCTCGTACTACAAACTACTTATTCTGCTAAACGGACACTAAACTACTTTCAGTAGGAAATCATCTGTTAAATTTGTCGTCAGTGTTTTATAATGATGACATTTTGTCATCATTATAAAACATTGAAACATCAAACATAGAAATTTACTTAATTCTTGACATGTTTTTGCTAAAATTATTATTATTATTATTATATATCGAGCCCATTATGTCCCACTGCTGAGCAAAGGCCTCCCCCCTCTTTTTCCAACCATCGCGGTCTTGAGCAATGTCTGGCCAGTCTTTTAAAATGGAGTCCAAGTTGTCATGCCATCGCCGACGAGGTTTCCGCGTCTCCGTTTTGAGTTTTGCGGCTTCCTTTTGCTAAAATATGTTTATTTAATTAATCGCTTTCCGCTCACGCCATTATTACACCGTGAATAGTCGCATTTTCCTACTAGCACATCGTCGAAGACGATATACATATTACAAATAATCTGCGTAGGTAACGTAGGTACTTATCTATCTAATTCGCGTCTTGGGGCACAGAAAGCGCGACCTTGAATGCGAACTGGGCGAAGCACTCGTTGCGTGCCGCCGCTGCGAACGAATGTGATCGTTAACACACGGGGAAAGAGTTCAACTTCAATTGTAGAATTAAACAGGACTATTGAAATGTGTATTATTCTTTACATAAACCTTTTTTCTGTAGGATTCATGTACTACTTTAATAATCTATATAGTTAAATTAAATTTAGACACAATTTGGTTCTATAAATATTTTTACCGATGGTTAATTGGAGTAAATGTATTTATATGCAATTCTAAACAAAAATCAATACGATTTTTAGGAAAATAGGTTCATCAATTACTTTTATGAGAATCAAATCAAAGTACTACTTATTACAATTTTTTTCTACCAACTTATGGCACCTGTCCCCAAGCCATGCATTTCGTTAATTTATTGGTTTTACGTGTAAAAAAAATGTCGGATTTCATTGTTTACAGGTTAAAGACAATAATATTGGTATGTTGACGATTATAAACAACTATTATTATTTTTATTTAAAAAAATCGGCGTTTATTTGACAGTATTTTTTTATACCTACTTCCGGGTCGAAAGTTTTTAAGATTCGTAAATATAGTATCTTAAAATATGTATTTAATGACGGAGAAAAAAACCACATGCTATTATAAATTAATGTTTGGCGGAACCGTAAAATGACTGGAGTACATCTTCCATACGCAGGTATCGAGAAGTACGGTAGTGGTAAGTTACAAAGGTTATTAGTTAATATTAATCATTACTCAATTAACTTTCAAATAAGTTTTAGGGACACACAATTTATATGAAAGTTAAATGTTTTTAACGTAATACATACTTGACTTGAATTTCATGCTCCTTAATATGCTTCTATACTAATAAGTACCTACACTATATTGTAAGTTACATCTTTGGTTTTGTAATTCAAGCTTCCCTGAACTATAATATACAGGTGCACTGCACTCGTCTGTAAAATAAATCCACACAAAACAATAACAAGTGGAAAATATTTCACAATTTATTTTTAGACATAGACATTGATCAGTTTGATTTGGGAAGCACCCATTGTTGTGTAAATGTGTGTGTTGAGAAAGAACGTGTCAAATTGAACGTTTGTATTGATTTTTTTTACTGAGGAAAGATCACGCAACTTATCGAACGCACGTTACGACAAATCAACTGTCATTTGATAAAAAAGGATATTTCGATCTACCTGCTGGTCGATTATTTAACATCCGTCGTAGTATCCATCTCTCTCTTATTAGAAAACGTATAAGAAAGATACGTATAGTGCGAGACAATCAAGAGAGCTCGCGCGCCATCTTGTGATAGCCGTGCTGACTTGCTCTCAAGATAAGTCGCGCGCGACCACCGCGCTACTCAGCGACGCCTGTCTCACACCGTTCTAATAAGGCAGAGGAGGGTAGATTATCTCGCGTTGCGTCGCGGAGGCAGCTGTGCTAGAGAACTGGTAGATTTAAATGTCACATTTTGTATGGGAAAACGACAGTTGAATTGTCTTAACGTGCGTTCGAAATGTCACATGATCTGCTGTTTTATACCATATTATCTACTGTGACAATCCCGTCGGGACAGCTGCCCTACGGCAGAAATATGGGGCATAAATGTTACGTCTGTTAATTACAGAGCGTATTTGAGTTTCGTTTAAAGCCGGAAGTTTTAGTTTTGTTAGGGGACTACAGATAAAACTTTGGCGTAATGTAGTTTACGTGCATTTGTTTCATTGTCTGAAACAGAACTGGCGGCAGAGGTCGTAAAAACTCAATCAATGAATCCTGAAGTGCCGACTCCAATGCTAGATAGTGACTCCGCGGTCGGACACAGTCCGTTCGCCGTTTTTCACCGCCGTGGTAGACAAAAATCTGAAATACAAATCGCTGTAGTTGAAGCATACACATAGCCGTTAATTACATAATAGGGTTCGTTTTCATGGTCCAAATAAACTAAATTGTCTTCACTAATAAAATTGAGCGACGAGCGAGCAACTTGACTAAGAGCGCTGAAAAAGGCTCGAAAGGCTTGTTTGCAGTGCTTGCAACCATGAACAGACCGAAACCCACCAACAGCATCCTTCACGAGTTTGACAATGACGCGTATTCCAGCCCTCTATAAATAAATTAATAACATTATTAACGGACAGTCTTATGCAAATCGAACTAATTCCCATAGTAAGCTCAATAAGGCTAGGGTTATGAGTACTAAAGTGCATTCATCCTTACTTGTCTTATTTGGTAAACAACATTCTTACCTCAAAACGTATCTTTTTAGGATAGAATAGCAATTTTGTGAGTAGGTATTAGATCATGCCGAGACGACTTTTCGGACATCACTTCACGATTTATTGTCTAGCAACTCTTTTTTTACGATAAAATAGCTGCTATAGTCTAAAAATATACATTTTGAGGTTAGAATGTTGTTTACCAAATAAGATAAGTAAGGATGAATGCACTTTAGACGACGATATAATTATTTAATAGATATAAACACTTAAACACATAGAAAACACCCCAGACTCAGAAACAAAATATGCATGATCGTCACACAAATATTTGCCCTTACCGGGATTCGAAGCCAGAACCTTCAGCTTCGTAGGCAGCGTTACTATCCACCAGGCTAGGTCGTCAAATCGATGTAAATATAAACCCTACTTTACTGACGATCAAATACAACCACGGGCTTCCAGACAATCAATTGTGCCCGATAATTATCGTCGATCATAGCGTATCTTGACAACAAGCCAAGTTTGCTTAAGCAAATGTTCATGGGCATAAGCGCCTTGCATGGATAGGACCAGTGCACTGGATGGCGGCGACTATCACTGCAGTGACAGTGCAGTACTTTAATACGGTGGTGGTGGTTTAAGTCGCCGATATGATGAAACCATGGAACTTCTCATCCAATAATTTTAATTCCAACAAAGAATGTATACGTGTTGTTGAAGTGTATAGCGTCCCATGATGAAATGTCACGGTTCATTATAATATAATTATATTCCCGCTAGACAGCTATAGTTTTTCTAAAATGGCCTCTATACCCTGGCAAAGTTCCATTGTGCCCTTTGAAAAACCCTATAGTAGTGGCAAATTGAGCCGTAAAATTCGCGAGCCTTAGATGTTGGAATTTGTGATGTACTGATGCTTTAACCCAGTTCCCGAATTTGGGATGTTAAACTTTTTAATAGTAATACAAACTATTTAGGACGAGGGTAAAGTTAAAATTTGATTTTGATGCCAACGTTCTGCGGCAGTACAAATACGGAAACACACAATATAGTGTTCTGCTAATTACTTTTAAATTTATCGTCACAAACATAGATTCACGCCCTCATTCCCAAAAGGGGTAGGTGGAGCAGATGAAACTTGTGTTTTAGTGCCACTTATAGCAAAAATGTGGGTATATATATATTTTTTTTTTTAAAAAGCTACGGTAGGCATGCGTCTGTCAAACGGCGGTCGTGGGTTCGAATCCCGGCTCGTACCAATGAGTTTTTCGGAACTTATGTACGGAATATGATTTCATACTTACCGTTAGCTTTTCGGTGAAGGAAAAACATCGTGAGCAAACCTGCATACATCTGCGAAGAAATTCAAAGGTGTATGTGAAGTCCCCAATCCGCACTGGGCCAGCGGGGGGACTACAGCCCGTTCCCTCTCATGCATGAGAGGAGGCCTGTGCCCAGCAGTGGGACGTATATAGGCTGATGATGTGATGTGATATATATTTTTTATGTGATAGGAGGCAAACGAGCAGACGGATCACCTGATAGTAAGCGATTACCGCCGCCCATTGACACCTGCAACACCAGAGGTGTTGTGAGTGCGTTGCCGGCCTTTAAGATGGGAGTACGCTCTTTTATTGAAGGTTTGAAAGGTCGTATCGGTCCGGAAATACCGCAGGCGACAATCCATTCCACAGATTAGCTGTGCGAGGCAGGAAGTTTCTGGAGAAGCGCACAGTTGAGGACTGCCAACCATCTAAGTGGTGAGTATGGTAATGTTGTCGCGTTGGACGATGGTGAAAAGAACCGGTGGGGATTAATCCGAACAATTCCTCGGAGCACTCTCCGTTATACATGCGATAGAAAATGCAGAGCGAAGCCACATCTCTACGCAGCGCCAAGGAGTCAAGCCGATCCGAAATATGCTGGCAGTCGACAATTCGATTTGCTCGTCGTTGGATGCGGTCCAGAGGGAGAAGCTGGTATTGGGGTTTGGCATATACATACATACATACATACATACATACATACATTCACGCCTTTATTCCCAAAAGGGGTAGGCAGAGCACATGAAACGTATGTTCAAGCGCCACTTTTAGCATAAATGTGGGTATAAAACATCGACAAAATGTGATATTGCAGTGATAGGTTGCTAGCCCATCGCCCACAACACACTTCAACCCTGGTCCCTTAGTCGACTTTTACGACACCCACGGGAAGAAAGGGGGTGGTGAAATTCTAACCCGACACCACACGGGTTTGGCATATATATATCGATAATATGTGATATCGCAGTGATAGTTACCCACCACCCAAAACTATACTAATACTTAAGAGTTATTGTTTGTTTGTTTACTAGAAGCCTATGTCCAGCAGTGGACGTCTTTCGGCTGATATTATGATGATGGTGATTGTCTATGATAATTATGTACGTTTCTACCCTGGTAAGTCTATATGTGGGGATAATCTCCGAAACTGCTATGCCATTTTTTTATAATCTTACTGGTATGTGGAATGATTAAGATTCGATTGATTTATTTCACAATATACAATTACACTTGTAATTACACATACTCTATGGTCCTTCACGTTGGACATGGAGTATATATTTATCCCGTGGCGCCGCCTGGGTACTAGTAATACACCGGTGGAGCAGCTAGTATGTACAGTCAAACACAAAAATATGTACCAATTTAATTCTCTCGCAAATACGAGTATTGTACCAAAACCTAAATCCGCTGATTTAAGAGCGATGGGACATATTTATGAGTAAGTTGTATATACCCATATTTATGAGAACGTTGTACACACCCATATTTATGAGTAAGTTGTACATACCCATATTTATGAGTAAGTTGTATATAACCATATTTATGAGTAAGTTGTATACACCCATATTTTTACACTTGACTATACGAAAATTATAACAAAATTATGACGAAAATGAGGAGACAGGTTCCAAAGTTAGTTCTCATTAGGTTTGGTACCTATGCATTAATAAGTGAGTGTAACTTTACTGTATATTAATAAGTATAATTCTAAGAATTATAATTTAATAGGTCCTGCCCATGACTCCGTCCGCGTGGACTATTTCACCTCCTTAGAGGATGATTACCGGTATCAAAACTGTCCTATGTCATCTTGCGGGATTTAAAATATCTCCATACCAAAATTCATCTTAATCGGTTCGGCGGTTTAAGCGTGAAGAGGTAATAGACAGACAGACAGACGCACTTTCGCGTTTATATTATTATAGTGTGGTTTATACCCATACGAAGTGAGTAAGTAACCATACGAAGTGAGTAAAATTTGTACCTACTTTAAAGAACAGAGAGGACACAATTGTTAGTGCCGCAGTGTCAACGTGAGCGAGCTGTTGTGGGTTGAGTGGTTTCTATACTGAGGGGCGACGGTGGACATACGGTTTCATGAGGATTAGGTATAATTCTAAGTCTAGTGCACAATATTTTTTAAGGACTTAGAATAGAATAGCGGACCTAACAGCCACACGCACAATGAAACTTTGTGGAATGAACTTGTTATTTTATATAATTTTCTTGTTTTCTATTACTGAATGAATAAAACCGGATAAACTGGCACCAATATTCATTAAAAAAATTATGGAAACATTAAATGATTTGGCAGTAAGAAGTACCTAAGTGCGACGTGTCAAAGTCAAACATGAAAACTTTAAAAAGTTAAGTGAACTATAATTTTATTCTATTTAGCAAACATTTGTTTCAACATTTGGTGTCGGGTTAGAATTTCACCACCCCGTTTCTTCCCGTGGGTGTCGTAAAAGTCGACTAAGGGACCAGGGTTGAAGTGTGTTGTGGGCGATGGGCTAGCAACCTTTCACTGCAATATCACATTTTGTCAATATTTTATACCCACATTTATGCTAAAAGTGGCGCTGAAACTTACGTTTCATGTGCTCTGCCTACCCCTTTTGGGAATAAAGGCGTGAATGTATGTATGTATGTATGTAATTTTCTCGCAATCGAAGTGAAAAGCAGTGTTTATAACTCAGGCATAAATGAGCCATTTTATCCCTCGACTTAATTCTTATCGCAAACGTGAAATGGCTCGTTTTGTGCACTTGTTGTACAATACCACTACACACTACTACACTACACACTACACATTACTACTACAGTACTATTTTACACCTGCTATTCAGAAAAGAGAAATTGTTGCCCTCAAATGACGGATTTCACTTTTCCTCATAGAAGATGTGAAAAGCAGTATATCCACTCAGATTTGAATCCCTTTTTACGTTCAAGATTCAATACACCGCCCTCGCTGTAAATATATCATTTCACTCGCTGGCGACTTGCATGGTACTTTAAATCCTGCAAGTCCTTGACCCTTTTCCAGAACCTAGTCGACTTCAAATTATATACATACAGTCAGCATCATATAGTTAATAGCAGCTAAAGTAGCCAATACTTTGGAACACATCATTATTATTGAAAAAGTAAGGACGTGTTTCGATATATTTGGTTACTCTCAAGGCTACTAACTATACGATGTCGACTGTAGTACTATCCCTTACGCCTACAGAAACAGAAGCGGAGGCGTAGCGTGTGCAAAATTTGAAAAAGACTCCCAAAAATCTCGTTTATTATAGGTTTAGAAAGAGAAAATGAAAATTCTAACTATGTTAGCCCCTAGTTTAAGAAATGATTATCTAAATACGTTATCAGTTTTTCAATAAATACTAATAGACACGTCGTAATCTTGAATGACAAAGCAAGTATTTTGTAATAAACGCTCGTCTGTAGGCGTAAGGATCCTTAGGATAATAAGAGGTATTTAGACTTTTAATAGACATACGCGAAGAAAAAATATACGATAGATAAATAATATTAATAGAAATAGAGGTACGCGGAGTGCGGGTGCAGGGGTATGACGATAACGGGACGCGCGCGGCGTGCGGGCTTTGCCTCCCGCACTTCTCCCGCGGTAGACCTTTAGTAGAAGTTTCGCTACTGTTCAGTATTTTTACGTTTTAGCCTAGAATACAGCATTAAATATTATTTTGTAGGTATCATAGCTAGCTGACGGCGACAAATCCGTACGGCAAAGTATGCAATTGATCATCTTTATTTACAGCGCAAAGTATTAACAAGTAAAATAATGCGATAGAGAACTTAATACTTTAATTTAAAAATATAGTCTCAATATATTAGCTTCAATATTAGCAGACGTCAAGTAATCTAATTTAACTCACGGTAAACAAAATACGGTGATGAAAGAAAATATTGAAATTTTATCATAATTGAAAGAATCAAAATTTATGGAAAGAAAGATAATATTGGTTGTCTTATAAAAGTCTTAGTTTACTTTATCGTCTGGCTTTTTACTTTAAGGTTGCATAGGGCATCAACACTAGCCTAGGGCTAGGTCACTGCGCCCTGTAGCTCTGCCAGAAGAATGGCTACGATATTCCCTGCCTGTCGTACAAGGCGACTAAAAGGGACCCTCGAGGTAGCACACGGTCGCAGTTGGGGCCTGCGATCGTCTAAATATAGAGTAGGAGGAAAAACCTCAAGCCCCCCCCCCCAGAGCGCGATAGAGACAACTGCATCTTGGACCGAAATTACCTATTAAAAGAACATAAAATCAACGTTTCGTTGTCCCCTGATTTCTTCTCCAAAACTTGACATATTTAACTTTTTCTTATTCATTTAAAATCACAGAAAGGCTTCGGCCGTGTTCCTATATCTTTCATTTTTTTTTAATAATCTATTCAAAAAATTTTGTTGCATGTTTGAACACAGCGGAAAATCTGGCATTTTTTAGGTAGCCGTATATTTATGGAAAATTATTGCTCTACTGCCATTATCCAGGGAGAAAACAGGGGACTACGTTTGTATGGAAAATCAGCCGTTTTGTTTCCTTTTAAGGATCACTTTTATTTTGATGAAATGAGCATTATATATTCTAGGTATATAGGTTCCGCTTTTTTTAAAAAACAGAAACGTATTTGAACCGCTTATAAGTTTGAATTTATTGCAAATTTGGTAAAACGGTAAACCTATAAACCTAGTTTTACATTGTGTCAATAACGTACTAAAAATTATTGACATTGGAAAATATTTAAAAGTGGAAAAAAATATCTTTTTGCACTATTGTGACCCGCGGTCGTCACATCAACAAAACGAATTCTCAAATCAATAAAGATTGGCAACGTGTAAAAAAAACTATAATTCTTTTTTTACCCGACTAGCTCCGAAGGAGGGTTATGTTTTTCGAGCATATGTATGTAAGTATGTATTTATAGCCCGACAAGCCCCTATTTGACCCTGAGGTTGCGTCGCTGTAAACCTCATAATATAAGGCAATAATGTACATACGTCATGTATAGTCAGGACGGTGGGTATTGGCACTGTGTTGTTTGTTGAATGTAAAAATCCCGTGCTTTATAATAAATACCCCCAATTCGCACTGGGCCAGTGTGGGAACTACTGCCCGTTGCCTCTCATACATGAGAGGAGGCCTGTGCCCAGCAATGGGACGTATATAGGCTGATGATGTCTGTGTGGGTGTGTGATAATAAATACCAATTCATCCATATCCGGTTCTAGGTACCCAAATAATAATGACAAAAGCCCATCTACGTCCCACTGCTGGCCAGAGGCCTCCTCTCATGGATGAGAGGGGTTCCAAGTACTTATTGGATATTTAAGTATTTTTTAGATTGTGACTCTGGAGGATCCGACTCTGATGTGTCGCTTTAAAGACCGCCGACCTCAATTATAAAACGTCCATTTTCAGTTCCAAAAGGACCATTTTCTATATTCATCTTCAATTTTTATTCAATATTTCAATAAGATAATAAATTACTAGTTAAATCCAACCAAACTAACCAGTTCAATCAATACCTACGACCGCTCTTTAAGATGTCAGTGACGGACATATCAACAACCAATTTCATGACATTGTTTGTAGGGCTTTTCGCTGAAGAAAAACATCACGAGAAAACCGGTCAAATCCCAAGAAAGCCTAGTTTTCCCTATGGACTCGAATGGCAGACTCTCTTTCGTAAAACTAGTGCCTATACCAAATCTTGGATTAAGGTGCGAATGCGGGCTCCTATAGGGCAAAACCGGGAATGACGCTAGGAGGATTATTGCTGCACCGAGGGTAAAAAACTCCTAAATGATTTAACTTCAGAGTCAGGCCAGAAAATATAGGCACAGGGTGAACGCTGGGCCAAAACAAGTCGATTTCCAGGTGGCAGCATCTCATTTCCTCTGGCGGTATGCGTTTCCGTGGCGCGAGTGAATTCAGTTGGATTTCGTACACAGAATAAACCGTACAAGAAAATAGCTACTTGCCGAGTAAAATTTTCATTTACTGACATACCGCAATTGAAACTTTTCCTTGAAACGGGAACGGAGTATATTGGAATAGAAAATGGTTTAATAAAAAAAAACAACACACTATAGAACAGGAAATTGATGCTTAAAATAAAGACATGATACCAGTGAGTTCAGCAATGTGTGTCATAAGAAATCCTACTATCCTACTAATATTATAAATGCGAAAGTTTGGATGTTTGGATGTTTAGATGTCTGGATGTTTGTTACTCAATCACGCTTCAACGGCTCAACCGATTTGGATGAAATTTTGCACGAAGATAGTTTATAGCCTGGATTAAAATATAGGATAATTTTTATCCCTTGTCCACGCAGACGAAGTCGCGGGCGGAAGCTAGTCATCAATAATACCAGCGCTTAAAAAAATTAACCAAAAACTTAGGTGCGATAATCTTCTGACTCTTGCTCAATACAACTTTCTCGAACTGCTGCCATGCATTTTTTCGTGTTCTCATGAGACGTAGGTGTATCGGTAGTGGCCTTACGGACTATTAGAGAATGTGCCCTCATCAAAATACCCTCAGCGCAGGTCTGTGAGGACTGAGTGAAGCCGCGGAACCTATAATGCGGTCGCTGAACATGTTTCCAATTACTTCGGACAACTTACAGTCATACAACGGCGATTACAACCGGTCGCCTTATGCGGCCGACTACCGTCTTCGCCCTGTTGCATGTAACGTGTAGTGACCAGCTTAATGTAGGTAGGTAATTGCCGCTATAAATATGTTCACATACTCATAGAACTCCAGAAAAGTACACAGTCTAATCAAATTGCTTAGTCTCCTATGTTCTGTTTGGTTAAAATAGTCGCACAAATGCCAACTTAGTCCATTTCTCTAGCGACTTCATGAAAATCTATTACAGCACACTGAATAACGACCTCGAATGATGTACGACTACTAAGTAAAGAGTTGCCGCATAAGTTCAGTATAAATTTATGGCGCAGAATCCGGGAAATTAGATTGCCTGACGAGTGCGAGTTTAAAGGCCGAGCGTTGGTGAAGTCTTGTAATATCCGAGTTCGGAAAGCCTGCAGCTGGAGATATATAGAGTTTTATTTAAAAAAAAATCGACGAAGGCATGCTTATGGCCTTGGACCACCAATTTACAACCGATTGCCCGGATTGTAGTGAACAACATGTTCTATAACTATGACGAATGCCACTGATAATTTGAAAATATGAATAATATAATAAAAACATTATGATAATGATAATACGCTGTCACCCAGTGACGGAGGCTCTATCTTGTCACTTATCACGTGATAAGGCCAACCATGATACGGGGCCAGGTCCCTCGCTCTCACCACAGCGTACTCACTACAACTCCGGTGATCTTACTTACCACCAGGAAGACAACACCATTTATCATACAGAGAACCAGTCACTTTCGTAAAAACTGTACCTACGCCAAATCTTACCATACCATACCAAGTTTGTTCCAGTACCATGGCGTGAGTTGTACCCGTCAGTTTCGCTCTTCAGGTAATCTCTCTCTCGCTATTCCACTTCACCGAACTAGTTTCATATCCAATTCTTTTACCATTCGAATCGCTCGCCTCTGGAACGGTCTCCCCGTTAAAATCCGTCAGTCTCCGACCAGATTCGCGTTTAAAAGATCTTTACGCAAGTTGTTTCCTAGCAGAGCCGTAAATTCTTAGTGTTTCTGTTGTCTATTTTCGTCTGTATGTATATATATATATATATTATTGGTATTTGTATATATTTTATTTATTTGTCTATTGTCGTTATTTATTATGTATTTATATCCACTGTCTGTTTATATCTGTAGTTGCACCGCCCACAATTTGTCTGCTTTGCCCAAAGGTTGACTGGTAGAGAATGCTTACGGCATTAAGTCCGCCTTTTGTACGATAAGTTGTTCTTTTGTGCAATAAAGATTAAATAAATAAATAAATAAATGCAGACGACCCTTATTTGGCACTAGGAGTTGAATGTTGTAGATATCTTACCCGTGAGTTAAAAATTGGATTTTATAAATTAACTCGCAAAAGATAATGCAGCATACATAGATTCACGCCTTTATTCCCAAAATGAGCAGGCAGAGCACATGAAATGTATGTTCCAGTGTCACTTTTAGCATAAATGTGGGTATGAAAGATCGACATAATGTGATATTACACTGATGCCTATCACATTCAAGTTCCACTTCGTGAACAACACTCATCAACCCTGTTCACTTAGAAGAAAGGGGGTGGTGTTATTCTAATCCGACACAACACAGGGTTTATTGAGAGAGCACCTTAAATATATAATTCAAGGACGCAAACCTTCAAACGTCCCTATTACATAACATCCTCGACCAAACTGCAGTTAACCCCTAATTCGAACTATAACCAATTCTCGAGCGTATTAGGAAATCCCTTGTTAGCCTCGTTCCGAAGTCAATCACAAGTCAAATTTGATTGTGTTAATTGTCTTTGGCCAGTAACCCTACCAAATACAGAAGGCAGAATGTGTACAGATTTCCCTCCCAAGTTATGTCCTTTCATGTAATGGAAGTATACTGAAATTGATACAATTAGTTACAGTGGCACCAGCCCACTAAATGACCTTCAAATTGAACCGCAATTTATCAGAACCGGTTTTGATAAGCGGTATTGATAAGCGGTTCAGACACTGGAACTGAGATTTGTGGTTTAAGTGTCGACCGGTTAGCCTTAGTGGGTACTGGGCAGTGACGCTGCGCGCTGCTTACAAAGCTGGAGGTGCTGGTTTCGATTCCCGGTAAGGGCAATTATTTGTGTGATGAGTATGAATACTTGTCTCCGAGTCATGGATGTTTTCTATGTATTTGAGTATTTATATCCATTCAATATTTTATTACCCATGACAGCCTTATTGCGCTCTCTTTGGGGCTAGTAGTATTGACAAAGATTCGAACCGTTTAGCCCGAAATTTAAAGCTTCAGAAGTTGATTAGGTTTCGAAGGGCTTGCAATTTAATTAGGTTAGTTTAAAAAGGTTATAGTCTTTTTGTGAGGTACTAGTATTTTTAAGAGCTCAAGCCTTTTTCAAGGTTCTAGCCTTTTAAAAGACCTATGCGCCTGTTTAAACTGTTAACTTTTATTAATGCAGTTGCAGTTTGAATCGGTCACGGTGGCTTAACCCATACTTTATATTATAAATGCAAAAGTGCTAATAAACCGCTGAACATACTTATTTAGGTGAAATTTTGTAAAGTGATAGTTTGAGTCCCTAAAAAGGACATAGGATAATTTTTATCCCGGAAATTATTCCCTAAGGGGGTGAAATTGGAAGTGTAAGTTTGTATGATGCTACGAAATAAACGAGTTCCATACGGACGGAGTCGCGGGCAGAATCTAGTTGTGTAATAATTAACAGTCTGCATCGGGTAATAGTACATTACGTAACTAGGGCGGTGAATTTTGTGTGTCCCAAAACATTTTAGTTCTGGATTTTTCAGTCCAGAACGATTTCCATGATATATTTTATAGGTAAGGTATATGGTCAAAAGTGATAAAATTAAACAATATAAATTGGAGTTCCGATTTTTGCAGTTGGTCATCGTTATTGTTAGGCATAACATTCAATGTCCAGATTTCTATCTGGACATTGAATGTATGCCATTACAGAATGTTTAAGGCAATAAACAAGCTTATAAATCTTATAGTAATTTGTTGTAAGATATTTTTTCGCAGATTATAATATTTTGCTAGATTATATAGTTATACCAGTCAATGTCATGGTGGTGTCAGACTTCATTATGTAAAATTCAATAAAAGCACTCGTAATAACTATAACACCTATTTATATCTACGTATTATAACATATCATGAACAATGCCGACTTTGTGAATTCATTCAGAGAACACGAAAACAGGTCTATGTTATCTGCTATTAAGTTGAGGTTGCACAAGGCGCGGGTCAGCGGTGCCATACCGAGCAGGTTGGTGCGCCCGCGCCGCGCGGCGCGGCCAGCAGCTGCGGCCGGCGACGACGCCATACGTACCTGTCAGGGACACTCAGACTCACACAACTCAACACCTGGCTGTTGCATATTTGACCATTCATTATTTTAAATACGTACGTTGCCAGACACAGCTCTCACGCACCCGCAGCTCGTTGTACCCCACCATACCCAAGACAAACAGAGTTGGATACATGAGGGGGTAGAACGGATAGACGCCATACTTCTTCCAATACAAAAAACGAATAAATTTATTTTGTATACACTCCACCATAAGTTGATATTTAGTTTCATGTGGAGCCGAGATGACTGAGTTGCACTCGAGGCTACTTCGGACCAGAGCGTTGTAGGTACAAAGCAACTATTGATCCTATACTGGTAAACTCCTTTGAACTACGAAGTACAAATCCAAGAATTCTGTATGCTTTCTTACACATACGTAGATATAAATAGGTAACAGAAATGTACAAATAGTTACACTATTGTCCTAGGTTAGTAGTACCTGTAAAGATAGTTGTAAGTGTGGAAAAATAATAATAAAATAAAAATAAAAAAACACATACCTTCGTTTTTCACTGATACTTATACATTATGTAAGTACAAAAGTCCAGGGGATTGTCAAGTATGAGGAAGTGTAATAAAACATGATCGGGTCGGCACGCTCGCTTCGGTCGCTGGACTCCCGCGCTGTAGCGTCGCAGTTCTACCAAACACTCCTCCTCGCTTCGCTCGCCATCGCATGTAACGGAGACACCTGCATTAAGGTACAATAGGTAGATAGGCAGGTTAACAGATATTATGGAATCTATTACCAGTACCTACTTACGCTGTAACTTTCAGATGTAAGTCTGTAAATGTTTCTGAATAAATTATCTATATGCCTATGGGTGTTGTAGATTTGGTTTCTTAGCGTAATTCACATTAGGCATAAAAACTATATAAATAACAATGATAAGTAGGTACGTTGATATATGCCAGAATAATTATCAATAGACCTTTGAATGTTATAGTCATCAATTTTACGACTTTTGTTAATAAAGTATTTAAATACATTAATGTTAGAACTAGTGCGTGTTACCTATACTAAACAAAAAATGTGTCTATACGTTTTATGGATTCCTAACTATCGAAATTCGAAACAAATAGGTTTATGGGAAAGAACGGCATTCCCCTTTATATGAGCTGCATATAACAGTTGATTCAGATACCAATTGATGGGATGTCATTTCACAGTTGAAGTGCCATTCTGCAGTGATAGTAGGTAGGTATTTGTGATGAAAATGTAAGTCAGAATCTAGTAAGTTATAATCTTAAGGCGCCGTAGGTTCATGGTCTTCTCTCCCTCTCACTGAGCTTAAGCGTGAGCGAGATGGAAGTGCGTGGTCGGAAGCGCGGAAATCATGTTTTTTAATTTTATTTTTTTTGGCGCTTAAATAAATAAAAAAGTAAACTGATTTCTCTCAAACATGATATTGCCGATTTTTAGAAGCCATTTTAATATTTTTAGCTTTTGTGCATAAATTGTAAGACTTATTTTAAGTGTATTTTAGTCATTTTAGACCCTTTTAGACCTATGTTCGTGATTTTTTTCTGAGCGAAAATTGCTTAATCATGTTTCTAAACACTGATCTCCCTGCAGAAAAGCCTCGAGATTACTATTCGTATTTTTTTTTAAACCATATTATTATAAACAGACACATTATATTGTTTCAAAAACTCTGTTCGCTCAACTTCGCTGAACCTACGGGGCCTTAAAATTATTTAATTATCTGACATTTAAATTATTCCTACACGAGTGAGTGCGAAGAAAACTTCCTTTTATAGGAACGAATAAATAAGTAATTCAAGAACTATGCAAGTGATCTGTACTAGTACTTAATTTACGCTGATTATGATATTTTATACCGTGCATATTAAGGATTATCTTACATAAATAAAATAAACATATACATACATACACTTATGTAAAGATTTAATATGGATGGTTTTATTTGATTCAATTCGTTATGTAAACCAAAAAGCCTTTGTTTCTTTAGACTTAGAGGCTAAAGTATTTTCGAGCCTCAATATTGTGACACGGGATTTTAGTGTTTGAAAAAGGTTACTAAAGCCGCGAGTCTTGAGTGGAGCTAGGCTTGGGGACTAAATAGCTTAATAGGTTGTTAGCGCTTTAAGTAACTTATTAATAATATTTAAAATATTATAGGTCATGATTCTGAATATACTAGAGGCGTATATAGGTTAAGCGTCAAGAGCCGAGGCAAGCCTTTAAAAAAAGACCTAAAAGGAGTCGTTTGAAACACTAGGAACTAGTTCGATGTGTGTAAGATGGTCCCCCTAATATTTATTTATATTTATTTATTCTGACTTGAAAATTGCCCCAAAATCATACAACCGGATTTTGCATTCATCATCAATATCATCATCGTCATATCAGCCGAAAGACGTCCACAGCTGGACAAAGGTCTCGGATTTTTTATAATATACTCGTCTCTTCTATAGTCTTACTCGAGGTGAGAGTAGACACTAAAATGTAAGTCAGACTCCAAATACTTGAAGCGGAAATGTTATTAATGGGGTTATATTGAAGCAAGTTACAGTAAGTTATTCATAGAGTCACAAATACTTCAGTAGATATATCTCCACTGAAGTATTTGTGACTCGAGTATTTATAAGAACTACCAATAATCGCCGGTGATTTACTTTTTCGGTTATTGAATTTGTTAATTCTTCCACTTTTTTCATCCTTGTTTGGCTTGCAGCGTGGCCAGCAACAAATTCGCATTGAGATGGGACCTCCCTTGGAAGCCTTATGGGCAGACGGATTCATTATTCTACTGAAATTCAGTAAAATTGTTAGGTCCCGACTTCGGCAGAAGGAGATAATATATGTGTTTTCAAGTGTATGTATTGTAGGTACTTATGGCGGCGTAAAATTTAAATTGTCTATCAGGTCAGTTCAGATTCTTGCGCGTTTTTACGAGTATTGAGCGAACGAGCGAAGCGTACAAAGTTGTCCTTTCGGCTTGGGTCAAAATTATTGTGTATATGTCCGGCTGTCCGGATGTTGTATGAGCCAGTTAGCCCATACACTTGGATGTTGTGTTGGAGCGCGTTGAGGGAAAGGAGAAGTTAAATTATAGTAATTAAATGATGACTGATTTAATGCTTTTAAGGTACAACATGGTTCGATTAATTGGCCGTTCTTTCTGTTGATGCATATCGTACGCGGGCGGTTATATTGCATAAATATTATTTACTTCGTAATGTGTCTTCATGTAGCGCTGCCTAAAGTAGGTTGTAACGTAGACGGAAAAATTTACAGTAGTAGGACCGTACAGATGTTCCAACTGTACTCCTCTAAAAGGTTGCATTTCTCAACCGACTCTCGTGGAATTTTGTGAGTAGGTTCAGTATAATATTGAATAATATTTTAAAATGGACAGGCTTGCAAGCACACAGAGCCACTAGTTTTAAATGAATGGCTCCTGATTGGCGTGGGTTGCGCGGAAGCGAATCGGTACGAAGCTAGTAGGTACTACATCTATTATAATACCGCCTTGCTTCCGCGCAATAACATGCGTACAACTGCAAAAATATAATACTGACAGTATGCCGACATTGCTGACGAGAAGAAAATCTGGGTGACATGTATTGTGTCATGATCATGATCTGAGTAGAGTTCAAAATTCCGCTCCTCCGAATACGGAGGTGGCCTAGGTAAAACGACCGCACACATCACGTTCGATGTTCCTTTTAAAAAATATATCCACGGTCATTACGAGCGATCTTGTTTCTCTGAAATCCATTATACGTAATGTGAGTGGATTCCCTAAATGGTATGATCAGTAGGTACCTAATGGAAGAAGTGCAAAAAACTTAAAAGGATTTAAAGTACCTAACGGGACGTGAGAAAATAAAATAGAATTCATTTGTTTTTAGATTCCCCTTTGGTAAGTGTTTGTCCTTTAGGTGTACTTAAATGTCATTACGCGAGTGTCAGGTTTAGAAGTTTTTGCGACAATGTGCTTCAAGCGTCATTGCTGCGAAAACACCAATTCCGAGGAGTTAGAAACATGTCTCCCGTGAATGACATGTCATCTGATGCGTGAGTTTAAACGTGTATTTATACGTAGTATTTTAGAAATTAAATTGTTCAATTTTATTTAGTGAGATAAAATTTCTGACGGTGTTTTACACTAAATAATTTTACATTATAAATTTTGTACTGTTAAGTCTAATTGTACCGTGCTACAAAGCTTTTTTGTTGTAATCACTTCATGATACCAGCTTTAAAAAGGTATTTAGGGACAGACGGACAGGACGTGTGAAAGAACTATTGAGTGCTACTTGTAGAATAAATATGTGAATTAATGTAATTGAATTAATATACATTCCAATAAAAAAATATAATTAGTAAGAAAACTACAATAAAGGTTGATTGACCTTCACCTTTATGAACAACAAACTTTTAAAGTTAGAAACTGGCACTAGAAAGCAGAAACCGCTATGAGATGTTTGAAGGTGCTTTGGTTTTTTTTGTGAGTTTTTACATTTATATAAAATGCGCAATATGTATAAAATTATTATTTATCAACCAAACTCGTTTTGTGTTCCTTTTTATGTTTGAATGTATGACGTCGTCGTCTAATAGTATATGGATAGTTGTCCATCAAATAAAACCAATAAACGGAAAAAAACAAAAAATATCGTAAAAGTTTTATTCTTTATCGTCCCAGATTCAATTTAAAGTTCTTTTAGTACTTGATCCCATACAGAATTTTATCTAAGTCCGACTGGCCAAATGGCAAAAAACTAAGGTACCTATACAAGTAACAAGTATGTATTTTGAAAGAGGTTTGTAAAAGTAAATAACAGGTATGTATACTTGTAATTACATTACACTCGATGCATACTATAACGTACGAGTATTACCTCCTTGACTCAAGTGATATACGACCGTGTTTGTCTTACGGCCTATTAAATTAACATGAAGGCTTTGGCTTCCAAAATTAACTAATGTAGCGAGTTCATTAGTCGAAGTATCTTGTGAAGTTCACAGACGGTTTGGTTTGTTTCAGGACTTTGATCTCTAAAAATGGGAGCGAACCAATAGATACAAGATATAAATAATAATTAACTGTATACTTACAAGTAAAGTCTTAATTATAACTGGTTTCGCCTTGTAACGGAAATCGCTTTTCTAAATGTGATTCGTAAGTCATAGGCCTTGAATAGGTTACCTAATTGTCATAGAGCTACCGATGACGTTATTATTGTTCTTTTTGTGCTTGCTGCGCCCTTTTTTGAAGCAAATCAGCTAATCGTTGATATCTTCGTATCGAATTGCTAAGAGTTGCATCGTTTGCAGCTCACCTAGAACACATTAGCATTTCATAATTAGGACTTGGCGGAATCGTTACAGTTTGAATACTTTTTTTACGCCATCTCTCTCTTACATGTGCCGTTACAGAAAGCAAGCATGGCGTTCACCGCATTGAATAGGGCCTAAGTGACTGCCCGTAAATTCTAGGCAATTCATTGTAGGCAATGAGACAATATCGCCAGCGGGTGTGCGGGAGCAGTTTCCCTTGTGCCTATTACCATTAGATATGCGAGATAGGATTGGTAATAATGGGTGGTGGGAGAATGCGTAGGGGTACAAATGCTGCGGGCATAGGTTTTAGAATCTATACCTTAGTAAGAGGTAGGTACCATACTAATTGCCATTACACGACACGATTGTTCCTTTGGTCTTGGAACCCGTTCCGAAATAAATAAATATTAGGGAACAACGTTTCACAAGTCGAACCAGCAACATAGTAAGGTGTGTGTAACATCCAATACCCAGACACATATTCGTCAAAGAAATATTTAGCCTTACCGAGATTCCAACCTGTACCATTAGCTTCGTAGGCAGGGTCACTAACCTGGTCATAAACGTTGATGTGACGGATCATCATACAAGGCGATTCCCACCGGCCGCTTTGCTGAAATTTCTTTTTATGCATATGTACTCTATGCTCTTTCATAACTTTTTTATAACAGGTTGCTCATCGAAGCTTTTCACGCGCTGCCACTGATAAGTAACATTTCTTCGTTATGACGAGAATGTTGTCCATATTATCTTGATAAATTGACAAAATAATCCATTTATCCAGAAATTCCTTCTTCGTAATTATACTATACCTACATATTACAACGATAGTGACGCTTAATGGTTGGCTGTAGCCCTTGGTAGCTTCCATAGGAATGCAATGTCCCGTTTATGTAACCTGTAAATTATGTTAAATACACTGAAAACACTGTAGACTTTGCATACTATCTTAAACTAAAAAACATAATCTTAAACTTTATTCATTTTAATTGCTCTTAGTAAGTACTATTTCAATATCTACGCCTGTATCTCTACATATGATTTTCAGTTTTAAGAGCCCGAATATCATACCAAGCCTGAAGCACAATAGCTATGACGTGATTGATGTATGGACCGAGACTAGTGATGTAACGTTAGTAACTGGGCAATATCGGCTTAGAGTGAGGATGTGAGCCACTTGTAAATTGTTTTTAGTTTTTTAACTTTCACAAATACATCTAAAGGAGTTTTTCTCCGTAATTTTTTTTATTTTATAAAAAAAAGAGCACACGGACGTATGTGTTCTTTTTAATGAATGGAGTAGTAACCGTTTACCGTAGCACACGAGTATGAATAATTGGAATATTTCTGTAAATAATTACAAGGATACTGTGATAATAAATGCAATTCTGCAATTACATATATCACTCTATAGGTATCGTTTATTATTATTTTTAGCGTAGACAGAAAGCACTCTCTTTAAAGGGTATCCATGAGGTACTCCCAAGGTAAGGTACCCCGTCATTAAAATGGGTCCTTTTCACTGACGCTTTCATTAGAGTAACTGAGTTAGAGAAGGACGTGGGTTGAAACTTCAACTCGTACCAGTGGGTTTTCAAAAACTTATGTAAACCCTGACCAATTTTATATTGGCCCTACGTAGAACCTTGCCGTAACAAGGCGGCGTATTTACGTCACAATATGGTCGAATTCAATGAATGAAGGACTCCAGGTTCCTTATGGGTACAACTGGCAAACGCTAGGAGGATGATGACTTAGTTAGTGATCATTATAAAGATAATCTAAAGATTCTTTAATAGCATTTATTCTCTAAAGTAAATTCCCCCTTTCCTAGAATAAACTTGTATAAACTAGAATAATTTGAGAAATTAGTTTGTCACGTGATACTTTGCGAAAACGATTATTCTCAAATTATTCTGCATTTTACAAGTTTATTCTAACAAATGGGGAATTTCGCGCAAATGGGGAAGCCAATTTATGAAAGATTGTTACATAAGTTTCTTAAAATATCACGCCTTTAGCCTGCGAATGTCAAAAGATGTTTTGTATGGCGATCGAACCACCAAGGCCCTCGAGGCATTGTATACCGAGGGCGCTGCGCTGGCAGCATATCCTGACTGAGTTGCAATGCTGATTCTTGAATAAATATTATTTTCATTCTTCCTTTCGTACTTGTATATTCATAATTTCATAGGAATGGGGATATTGTTCAGCACAACACTAGCCCGGACACCAGAAACAGACGATAATCCACTTGCCAGGGTGTCGATTTGAATACCGAATGGCTTATCTCTGACAATAAAGTGATGCATGCAGTTTTATTAAACATTATTCTCGTCCACATTTTCTCTATCTCTATCTCTATCTCTTCTCTATCTCTACATATAATAATTGTGAAAGTTCGTTGAGGTTGTCAGTGAGACATAATAAGTAGAGCTTGAAAGAAGTTGTATTTATACAACATACATTAAAAACTTCAATAGCGCGATGCAGAACTTCACCAATTTCCACGCATTTAGAAGGTCATTCTCCAGATTTTTGTCGACGTCTGAACTCCAACAAACCATATTAGACGTATAAAAAAGTTTGATGGAGTTACGGTGACCCACAGGCCAAATTTGATAATATTTGGATAAAGTAATCTTTACTTTGCGCACCAGCGCCATCTATCTGTTTATTAACACGACAGCCCATGGAAAGGAGTGTTATGTGTTCTGTTGGTCCGGGTATCATGGGAAAACTGTCGAATGGATTAATATGCAACTTTCACTAAAACGTTCAATGGATCTTCGGCCAGGTAATAGGCTATAAAAATTATAAAGGTAACGGTGGAAAAGGGTTAAAAAATGGGGTTGAATTCAGTAAGTATGTTTTCGTATATAAATAGTTTTTTTTAATGCAGAGTAAATACTCACTAGTTTATTTTATTCTGTCAAATCACAAAATTATGTGTCAAAAGTCCCCAAAAACGTTATTACTCAAAATGCCCTCCAGAAAGAGATCGAACCTGTCACGAATTTCTAGAGAGGCCGCCAGAAAACGAGTGGCAAGATCTCAGGAGTCCGAAGAAGCTTCCCGGGCTTCTAGATTCCTTGAAAACAGTGAAGACATGGAAGCACGTCTCGGACACGATCGTGAACGCCATTTTTTGTCGCGAGCTTCCGAAGACTATTACGGAACGTGAATCAAGATTAACAGCGAATTCTCGGGCTTCTGAAACATTTACGAGTCCACAACAAGAAGACCGCTTCACCTCTCAGAGAAGTCGCACCTCAGTCACCCTATGTATCTTTTTCTAAATCTCCAATTATTATAAATGTTTTTATGGACCAATTCGCGCATGTTTATTTCTCGGTAATCCATAATAATATTATAAATGGGAAAGTGTATATGTTTGTTTGTTTGTCCGTCTTTCACGGAGCGACGAATTGACGTGATTTTAAAGTGGAGATAGTTGAAGGGATGAAGAGTGACAAAGGATAGTTTTATCCCTGAAATCATCCCCTTTGGGGGTGAAATGGGGGGGGAAGTTTATATGGAGCTGCGATGTAAACGAGTTCCACGCGGACAGAGTCGCCGCCAGTAGCTGTAAATAAGCAGATTCATATTGAAAATTGTACACTTATAGAATACTAGCGTTCGCCTGCAAATTAGTCTGCGTGGATCCAGGATAAAGCTATCCTATATTTTAATCCAGGCTATAAACTATCTTCGTGTAAAATTTCTTTCATATCGGTTGAGCCGTTTAAGCGTCATTGAGTAACAACCATCTAAATATCGAACCATCCAAACTTTTGCACTTATAATGTTAGCAGGATTATCCTTTACTTTATAATTTATCAATTAAATTTTCACTGTTTTGGTAATGTTCAGCACAATTCTATCACCGTAGCGAAAATCGAGAATAAACCTCATTCTTTAAACTATTTAATCGTACGGCATACATTATTTTTGTCCTTTAAAGTTTGTCACTCTTTAGTAGGTACCACCCAGGGGACACGTGCAGGGTTGTGGTAGGTAGCTCTTGCGGACGCGAGTAACAGTTCTCCCCCCTTTGTCAAGTGAGTGGGCAACTCGACTGTTAGAAGTTCTTAAGCCGCTCGAAAGCCTCTAATTCGGCTTAACGATTACTGTCATAGACAGCAGCCGGGATCAATTGCTTAGCATGCCTTCCAAAGCACGGAAGCGCTCGTTTATATCAACCACTCAAACATCATCAGGCGGTCACCCATCCAAATACTTACCGCTGCCATCTTTGCTTAACCTGCGTTATCGTTTCCGACTCGCAGGCGCCGGCTGTGAGCGGAGCGTTCACTCAGGGCTTACACTTAGAGTCTGTCAGGCGAGTCGTATCCCTCATTCACGCAAAACGGCTTAACGGATTAAAATTGATTTTGGTATACATATATATATGTGTATATAATAGTGTATAACCTGGATTAACATACGAGTATATAATACTTTTTATTCCGGGAATCATCGTCTAAGGTGGCAAAAGTTTGTAAGGAGCTACGATATAGGTACAACTTAGAAAAGTTGAAAAACCCCCGACATTTTCATTTCTAAGTCCAATATCTCAAAAACGGCTAAACAGATTTTCATGAAACATAGCTAAGAACACTCGGGATAATATTATCTATGACACATAAGAAACCGCATTCAAATCGGTCCATCCGTTAGGGAGCTACGCTACCACAGACACACACACACGTAAACTTATAAAACCCCTCTTTTTGCGTCGGGGGTTAAAAAGAGTTCCACGCGGACGAAGTCGCGGGCAGAAGCTAGAAGATTCAAGATTCAAAGAAGATTCAAAGAAGAAGATTCAAAGAAGATTCAAAGATTCAAAGATTCAAAGATTCAAAGATTTATTTGTCCAACATAGGTAGTTATTAGGTATTACATTTTTCCAGTATCACTATGTGGCGCCTTGCGGCATACAAATATAGTTATATTTTTGTAACATGCTTCTGCATGCAGCATGCTTCACAAATAATTTACATTAGGTAGTCAACATATCACAATATATATATATAAATACAAATTTAAGTTAAAAGTCCGTTAAAATGAAATATAAAATACGATGTAGTCAGCATTATTAAAAATATAAAGAATAGAGTAATTGGAATTAAGTACATATGTCAGCTAAAAATTGATTAATTGAGTAATAAGCTTTTTTTAATAGAAATTCTTTTAATAGTTTCATATCAACATCATTTTCACCAGTTCCAACAATAGTCTGTGGTAGTTTATTAAAAATCTTGTGGGCCATTCCAATTATGCTTTTTTGCAATAACGCTGTACTACTTGAAATTGCTTTTAATTTATTCTGAAGGCGGGCACTTTTGTATTTACCAAATTGGTTTCGATTTTGGATCACAAAATTTACTATTTCATATATGTACAAACAAGGTAATGTGAGTATTTTTAACCTAATAAAGTGTGGTTTGCATGAGTCACGCTGTTTGATTCCACAGATTGAACGCAGACATTTTTTTTGGGCTTTAAATGCATTTTCCCGATTTGTGGAATTACCCCAAAAAAGGATACCATATCTCAATGTGGATGTAACATATGCGTGGTAC
Organism: Epinotia demarniana; assembly: GCA_945867215.1. NCBI lineage: Eukaryota > Metazoa > Arthropoda > Insecta > Lepidoptera > Tortricidae > Epinotia > Epinotia demarniana. The sequence goes on along the minus strand of OX244261.1, from coordinate 36,462,080 downwards.
GCCGTTAGTAAAGATGCCTGATTGGACACTTTTTTAAGATTGTATAAGGCATATGAAAATGAACTAAGTTTTTTACATATAATGTCAATGTGGTTTTTCCACGTCAACTTATTATCTACGCTAAGCCCTAAAAAACGACTAACATTAGTTTCATTTATTCTATGTCCTTTATAAGCTATATTTAAACTAGTTGGCTGCAATTTTTGTCTAAATGTCATTATATTCGTCTTATCCAGATTAATTTTCAAATTATTCGTTGTCAACCATTGTATAATAATGTCTAATGTTTTATTTATGTCTGCTTCATATGTTTCTAAATTTTTTGCTGCGAATACCACTGTACTATCGTCAGCGAAGAGAACCATGGGATGTTCGATAGCTCTTGGTAAATCATTTATGTAAATCCAAAACAATAAAGGCCCTAATACACTTCCCTGTGGCACTCCGTAGAGAACGTCTCTGCGACTAGATGTGTAGATTAATTCTGTTTTTGTTTCTAAAGACAATCTTTTTATTTGTGTCATTTGTTGTCGATTACTTAAGTAGGATTTTATTAAACTATAAACATTGCCACGTATTCCATAAGTATACAGTTTGTCTACAAGAATATTATGATCAACAAAGTCAAATGCTTTAGACATGTCCATGTATAAAGCACACACAGGGACTTTTTTATCCATATTTATTATTACACTTTGCAGCAAATCAAATATAGCCATGTTGATGGTTTTTTTCTTACGAAATCCTTTTTGTTCAACACAAAACAAATTTTGACACTCGAAGTATGTATATAAACGATTGTATATAACTTTTTCAATGATTTTAGAAAATATAGATAACAACGCAATGGGCCTATAATTAGCAATGTTATTTTTGTCATCTTTTTTGTGAAGGGGTCTTATAACAGAAATCTTAAGATATGCAGGAAATGTGCCATGTTCTATACATAGGTTAATAATATAGCTGAGTACAGGAGAAAGAACTTGACATGCTCTTTTTATGATTTTTGTATGGATCCCATCATAACCGACACTATTCGTACTTTTAAGGCCCTGTATTATTAATTGTATGTCATCCGGAGTAGTGGGTTGCATAAACATTGAATTGCTATTGGATGTCATTGTATTCATTCTATTGTAATTTTGGTTGTCACTAGACTGATTAAATCGATATACTTGGTCAATGTAATAATTATTAAAAGCTTCTGCAATGCGTTTTGGGTGTGTTATAACATTACCATTAAATGTTATTTGTTCAATGTTTTCTACAGGCTGCTTAGCTTTAGAATTATTAATAATTTTCCAAGTTGCTTTTGTCTTATTATTGGATGTATTTATATAATGGTCATTCTGTGCCCTTTGGGTCAAATTAATTATTTTTGCCAGTCGCTTGGAATAACATTTAAATAACATCTTACTATCAGGATCTGATGACAGTGTATATTTCCACAACATTTGTCTTTTTCGTCTACAGCAGAGTCTGATCCCTTTTGTAATCCATTTAGGCTTACAGGTATTAGTAATTTTTACTTTCTTAATTGGAAAACACAGCCTGTAGAATAATGTAAATGAAGTGATAAAACTATTAAACGCTTCATTTGGGTCATTTGTAGCAAAAACTTCATAAAAATTTAGATTGTCGATACAATTTATAAATTTCTTAATATTTTCATCACACATATCTACTTTTTTTATATACCAATGAGTGAGAGAACAAGTTTTCTTTACCGGACATTTAAGTAATTGTGCTGTGTGGTCCGAGAGAGCAAGTTCCAATACTTCTGTCTTGCTTCCTCTGATATTGTGGATAATATTATCAATACATGTTCCACTACACAGTCGGGTCGGTTGAGATATACCTAATTTCAAGTTATAGCTAAGTAAGAGATTTTCAAAATCCTTACAGTGCGTATTTCTTTTGAGGGTATCAATGTTGAAATCGCCACATACTATTATCTTTTTCCTGGTATAACAAATTTTATTTAATATATATTCTAGTTTATTTAGAAAAAGATTGATTGCCCTTGAACAGTTATTAGGGATTCTATAGATACAGAGTAAAATAATACCATGATCAGTCAATTCAATGCATGTGCACTCCATAACATTTGAGATTGAGGTTTTGTTGACTTCGTTTAAAATATTGAATTTTAGGCCATTTCGTATTAATATGCAAGATCCCCCATTCCTATTTTCTCTAGTGAAGGAAGATGCTAATCTATATTTTGGAATGGTCAAATGTACCTCGTCACCCGACTTCATATTATGCTCTGTTATACAGATAGCGTCGATTTGTTTTCCAGTTTCCATGAACTCTTGTAAATGAACACACAATATGTTTGCTTTGTTTATAATTCCATTTATATTTTGATGAAGAACATATATATTACTGTAGGTAACGAGTTCATTTTTTGCATTCCTATTAATACACGGATTATTTGACATCTGACGGTGGTTATTTATAAAAAAGTACAATTATTACTATTATTATTATAGAATGCTTCGTTTACACATCTTAATATTTTGTTTAGACATTGCGCTAACTTGTATTTTCCCCTGTAGTTAAGTATATTGCCATTATTTTGGAAATCAGTTTTTCCGAAATAAATAGTACTAGGTTGAAGCCATACATGTGACAAGTTTGTAAATTTACTATGCATTGCAGAGTTGAGCTTATTTACAAAATTGTTATAGTGTTCAGAGGAATAGTTTATCGAATAGGGTATGTCACAGATTATAACATTAGTATGTATAGATTTTTTCACAGTATCTTCTAAAAACCTTAATACAGTCTTTAGTGGCGTGGCGTTGTAATCGCTGCCTCCGCACATTATGATTAGACAGTCACTTTTTTTAAAATCAATTATTTTATCTTGCACATTTTGCAACACTCGCTCAGTTGTTCCGTGCTGTATTATGTCTGCAGAGAAGTCATAGTCATTCCTTCTCATCTTAGAAAGTGGTAGAAGTAATTCTGCACCGTGGAAGTCCGAAAGAAGCAGCAGTTTCGGCTTGTGTGGTCTATTTACAGTGTCTGCTGTGTTCTTTCTTTTAGGAATGGTACTCTGTTCACATACCGTTTGATTTTTTGTTGATGCTGAGTAGCTTTTTTCAGAAGATGAAGTTTCAACAATCTTTTGTTCTAGGCGTTGAACAGTTTTTTCCAAGGCTTTGGTAGACTGCTGAATGCGGGAAAGAGTTATTTCTTTATTTATTAGTGCATCAGATTTCCGTTTGATTGTTTTATTAGTTGACAATAAATTACTAATTTTTCGTTGTAATGTTTTGATTGTATTATTTAGTTTATTCACCTCTTTGTCTAGTTCCTTTATTTTATTTTCAGATTCCATATTTGCGTCTGTCGCTGAGTCCTTTAATGTGTTATTGGACAAATGGAGCGATTTCGAAGGAGTATTGTCCTTCAGTAGTGTGCTATATATACTAATCTTTTTTTTGTAGTCGTCAACTTGTTTCTGCAAGCAAGTATTCTCAGTATTTAAGTTCTGAATTTCCTCATGGGCGCTCGATAGTTCAAGTGTGAGATCTTCTATTTGCATCTTTAGGGCAACTATTTGTGAAGACTCTAAAGTAGATGTGCTTGGGAGACTTCGTGGGCTTTCGTATGTGCTTAGATCTCTAGCTAGTTATTAATAATTTCCTTTCTGCGTAGAAATATAAAGTGAGTAAATATACGAGTAAAGTATTTAAAGAGAAAAGGTATACATTTTATTGTTTATGAACCATGCAGCTCACTCGATATATTTATATTATACACTAGATTCTGCCCGCGACTTCGTACGCGCATAAATTGTATTCTTATGTTTAACCATACTACTGACTGAAATTTACTTTGAATTGTCAAAATCCTTGGTTTATTTACTAAACTATACTTGTATGTAGGTATTAGCTTTCTTTCATTTAGGTACTGAATCTTTAACAATAATAAAAAAAACAGATATTAGTGTCATATGAAACCATCCCTCCTCTTTTGAGTAAATCTATTTCGAAATTTAGTGACCATTCAGACCGCCTTCTCAAAATTAACAGTCATTCTGCTCTGTTTATTTTAAAATTTTGTTTACTCGTGCCAAAATTCACTTACCTGCTCCGTTGTTGTCCCGTTTGGAAATACAATCTTCTGCTTCGACCTATGGACCTACTTTTAAAATCCCAAATCGAATCTATTTTGAATATCCGATTTAGCGAGCAGGCGTGGACCCAAGCCACCTTACCGATAAGGTATGGTGGCTTGGGTACCCGTAAAATTTCAAGTGTTGCTCTGCCGGCATTCTTGGCCTCAATTCACAGCACATCCGATCTCGCAAGTAAAGTTCTTCAAGCCTCTCCGGCTACAAACTGCGAGATTGCGTGCCTGGTTGAGGCCTCGAATGCCTGGGTAGCTGGACCGAATCAAAATTTTCCGTCACGACCTAAGATAAAAAGGGCCTGGGATACCATAGTATCAGTTTCCACCCTAAACTCATTACTAGACACCGCGACAAGCAGGGACCGAGCGAGGCTCCTCGCATCATCTAGGCCAGAGGCAGGTCACTAGCTCCACGCCTATCCTTCGCCCAACACCAACACCCTTATAATATCTCATATAGATAGCCTCGGCCACCACGGACTCGCCTGCTCTTCGGGCGCCGGCCGCCTGTCTCGTCATGCCGCCCTTAACGACATTCCGAAAAGGGCGCTCATCATTGCCGGCGTTCCCGCCGCTCTGGAGTCCCAAATAGTGCGGAACGATGGCAAGCGCCCTGACGGAATGTCATTGATTCCCTGGAAGATGGGCCGTGCGTTGGTGTGGGACGCCACTTGCGCCGACACAGTAGCGGCGTCCTACCTCCCATCGACCAGCAGGCGTGCTGGCGCGGCGGCGGACGCTCGGGAGCGTCAAAAGGTAGCCAAGTACAGCTGTCTCGGCGTCCAATACGAATTCATCGCTGACGGCGTCGAGACACTTGGTTCGTGGGGCAAGGGCGCACAGATGCTCCACAAGGAGCTTGGCAAGCGGCTGGCAACGGGCGACCCTCGCGCGGGCAGCTTTCTCGCGCAAAGAATTGCAATCGCAATCCAGCGCGGGAGCGCGTGATGGGAACCCTACCAAGGGCACAAAATTTGATAGGTATTTTTAATTTTTAGCTTTATTTATTTTAATTGTAGTTAACTTTAGTTTTATATTCAAGTTATGTGTTTTCATAAGTAGTTTAGTTTGTATATTGTTATTGTTAGTATATGATTTCCCTAGTGTCATATTGAGTGATTCCAAAATACGAATTTAATTTAGTTGAAACTAATGAGCAAATTGTGATTGTGTAGTAATAATAAACCTTTTGACTCATCAGATGGGCTACTAAAATTTCGAGGTAATTTTATAGATTAAGTGAAAAGAAGTTACTACAAATATGTGTAGGTATTAAGCGTTAAGGAATTAAACGGTATTAAAATAATAAAAAGAAAAAAGGTAGTACATCTACCTTTTTTATTTTTATTGCAAAGCTAGATGCAAGCATCAATTTCCAATCAAACTCCTATTACTTCGATCTTCGTATCAGCGTCATAGTCATAACAACGATAGCGCTATCACCACATAAAACTTAAAAAGGTGATGCAGAAAAACCTTTTTCCATTTTTAATGTCAAATAGTAGATACCGTTTCATCCCACGTCAGTCGGAATGAGACGTCGGCGTGAGAGCGGGTGCCATGATTACGCAGGATGTTAATTTTCTTTGTGTGCGAGTAGGATGTAATACAAAGGCTTTGAAGCCGTCGCGGCGGGTATGTAACCGTCATTAGGACTTTCTACATTCGCCATGCATAATCTTACGATCTTTAAGGTTCGTGTTGAATTTGTAACGATTGTGACTTCAGATTTAAGACTGCACTTGGCGAAGAGCGATGTGACGCTGCTCAATTTTTATTATTCATTCTAGTCTTGAATCGTTGAAGTTTTTTTTATATTTATACTTATCATTTTTTAAAGATTGTTTTGTGTGTCTTATATTTCTTTCATGTTATCTTGCTGCAAGTTTATTTTGCGTAAAAATTCTTTAAGTAAATTTCATGCCTCCTGAGACGTTGGCTACAAAGGTTAACATCTTATATTTTCCAGTGCTGTTCTTCAAACGTATTATTAATTATTATAAATAGCCTGTGCTGTACCACAGCTGCCCCCATCCGTTTCCAAGCTATGCGAACCTGAGCAGTATCTGGCCAATCGTTTAAAATTGAATGTGCGTTTTGAGCTTTCTTACTTTTTTTCCTAGCCTTTAGTGTGTCCAACAGCTTGGCAAAGGCCTCCCCTCTCGATTTCCACTCGTCAAACTTATACACGAAAAAATAAAATTATGCCATGAGCACCAATTAAATGTATCTCCTTATTGGTCTTAGTGAGAAATATAATTACCAAACCGATAGTAGATTAACTATAGTTATACCTCAAGGAGACACGCTAGACCCTACCCTAGGTTTCATTTTAAATTGATAGATTAATGGATATAGCATTTATTACTTTGCTTCAAAGCCAAACAACATCGTTCAAAACAAAATCAGTAAAAATATTCGGACACAAACCTTATTGGATAAGGTTTGTGTCCGAATATTGTGACAGTTACAAACCCCAAAAAATAGCTGATTTAATTGCACATTAAATATACCCTGAACCCCCGATGCTTGTTTTGCACCTTTATTGTTATAGAAAGAAAACACAAAATGTCCTGTTAACATGAAAGTAAATAACACGGGAAACTGTGTCAACATCAGTCTGTTAATTATTTTTCCGGGAGCGAATATTTATTTGCACCTCGGCCCTAGAGGAAAACATCGAACAGAAACCTGCGCGTTCGGAATAATTATTTAATTGGACTCTTGGGGCGTGAATCCAATATAATTTGAGTGGAATAATTGGAACAATAAATAGAAATGTTTTATAGGTACTGTTTCAACTTTGCAGTTTATTTACATTAAAGCATTTTATTGTACACAACAGCTAACAGCATAAGTATATGTTTGGGTTAAATCATAATGTCTTTAATCATGTAATCCCTGATATATTTTAGATTTTAAACCTAAAGTTTGACACGTGTACTGCAGGTCGATAACGGTAACGAATTGTACGCACGTCAGGTAGATCTGAATGTCACTTTTATATGGAATAATGACAGTTAAATTGTCCTAACGCGCGTTCGAAACGTCACGTAATTACCACTTGTTTGTTTATTCTTCTACGCTTTGGGTCTACCGATACACCTCTGCGTAATAGGGATTATTTATTTCTTTATTTAAATCAGGCAACAAGGCCCATATTACAAATAGGTACCTTAAAGACTAACATACATATCAATACGTATTATGCATGGGACTTCCATTTTAAACAAATTGCACTCCATGGATGCGGATATACGTAGATATATCATACAACAAAAATAAATTAAAATCTATTGTACTAGTTTTTTCACAGATTAATATCACGAAAAATGATTTGTTAGATGTTTTACTCGAAATCCTTATTTCATTGTAGCAAAATTTCGGATCGCATTTTTCCGCGATCGTAAATTTTGCAGTCGTTTTAATTATTTGGCTACCATTTTAACACAAGTTATTTTCATTGCTCGCGGTTTTCCCGAGTCGCATTTTTCCGCGATCGATCAATTTCCTTGTCGCTTTTTTACTCGTAGCTTTATTCAGCGTCTCTTTGTTCCGCAATCGCCTTATTTTCGTGTAGATATTTATCGTTTTTCCGTTCTTTTATAAAAAAAAACCTCGAAGACGAAAGCGGGAGCTTGGCTCCCGCTTCCGTCTACTAACCTATCTGCGATCCGAGTCGGTTTTGCCCCTAAGTCCCTGTTCAAAGGGTGGGCATCAAATTAACTTTTCTCTGAGATCAACCAATGCCAAAATAGTGGTGTAGGTGTAGGCTGTAGGGAACAGGGGCTTAGTAGCAAAACTGACTCGGATCACGGATAGGTTAGAAGACGGAAGCGGGAGCCTTGCTCCCGCTTTCGTCTCCGATGTTATTTTTTTTATAAAAGAGCGGAAAAAACCAACAATATATAAGGCGATTGCGGAACAAAGAGACGCTGAATAAAGCTACGAGTAAAAAGCGACAAGGAAGTTGATCGATCGCGGAAAAATGCGACTCGGGAAAACCGCGAGCAATGAAAATAACTTGTGTTAAAATGGTAGCCAAATAATTAAAACGACTGCAAAATTTACGATCGCGAAAAAATGCGATCCGAAATTTTGCTACAATGAAATAAGGATTTCGAGTAAAACATCTAACAAACCCGAAAAATATAGGTTTGACAGTTACTTAGACAGAATATAGGATTAGAAATATTTTGTATCACAAGCATAGATTGAAACGCACGAGAATATGGATTGTGACGTCATTGCTATGTCCGTTTAAGGTGGGTGCTAGCGCGTCCAGATTTCTATAACATCAGAAAAACAATCATAAGGGAGCTTATGATATCCCTCTGGATTATACTTTTGATTTACGTATTTAAAAAAAGATGCATATATGAAGATATTAATCAATAAATGTCGATAAAGGATGGTTTTAAGTACCTACTTTTCGTCATCTAAACTAAAACAAAGTATAAGTGCCTCGTTCTTCAGGTATTTTCAGTCATTGTCCACCGATATTGTACTTCATTATTTTGAAGGTTGTATAAGAAAACTGTATTATAAGCATTTCCCTCGTGTAACTACCACATAGCGTCCATTGTCTGAGAAGGGTATATGGATGGACGTGTGAGAGTTAGCTGCGAATATCGTGTGATATAATACTTATCTCTCAATGCATATGTGTTATAACATTCCTGTTTTACCTAAGTGTTAATTAGTATCATAATAAGATGGTTTAAATTATTATATGTCTACTATGTTTGAGATTTTTTTGGAATAACCTTTTTTTCCTGGAGAAAACCTGTGAACCGGTACCCAATCACCGGTGGATGACAGGGTTATGTGGTATTTCTATCCACGGCGCCCCGCATCTGCGCTCTCATGCAGGGGACTCCAGGATCTCATGCTGAACGCACTGGAGCCCCCCTCGCGCCTTACCACTTTTAGAATCACCTATGTATATTAATACTTACATTATTAGTTAATTTGTCCCTCAATGTAAATACTTAAATCCATTACTAAGGTCATGAAATTATTTTTATATAATATATTTCTGAATGAGTTCTTATTTTTACTGGAATGGTAATACGCTTTTCGCATCATTTTTATAAGATTCAATCAGGTACATATTTTACTTGCTTTAATAAAGATAATAACACTGAGTTATCGTCAGCTTACTGATAATATCAGTTTGAAAATATGTTCATAAGCTGACGATAACTCAGTGTTATTATCTTTATTAAAGCAAGTAAAAGACATTAATTGATATAATCTTAATAACCCATAAAAACAACGGCAAAATCGTAGCGGCAGTAACGAAAATGGAATGTAGTATTAGTCGAACATTAACTATAAAACCCTTCAAGCAAACTCTAAGCGAAAACATAAATTTATGCCTCTCAGAATCTACGCAAACGGTATCGATTAGAAATGTTGGGTCCATTTTGCACAAATACCTTTGAACAAGCAATAGGAATTTAGATTGCCTAAAGCGATACCTAAACCACTAAAGAATTTGCCTATTAGCTCCTAGAATTATCTCAGAGATTGACTGACCAGTCCAAATTGGATTTCGTGCTTCATCTAAAAGGATTGGGTTTGTATTATTGAATGAACCTGTTTTAGGAAGCCTGAGGCTTCATTTGTTTGGGGGAATTAGTATGTGTTTGCTCTCATTAAAGAGAGTTATTGTTTTTTCTCTCTTCCAGTTAGAGACACGTTTGTGCCTTTCACGCACGAGAAATTAATGCTTTATTAGAGCAAAATGTCCATTAATCTCTAAAAAGTGTTTTTATACCTAAAATGTAGATAAGGTAAAATATTGGTTGGTACTCATTTAATTTCTAATCCCTTGGCAATGAAGTTATTAAAATAACAAAACAAACTAAATAGACCCCGTTTCCAACCTTTATCAAATAATATTCTAGGTAGCCAACTTTGCCCAATTACTGATGTAAACGAATGCACGGGCAAATTATGCGAAAGTTTCGAACCTTTCCTCGGTAACGAAAACACAAATGACTAGATTTAAAATTCAAATTGTGATTGGCTATGGGGGCAACCTTAAGTGTTAACATAACAGAGTAAATTGTGCGGCATTTTGGTTTTACAATCGAGCGAAGTTAAAATAATCGAAATGTTTCTACAAATACAAGACTCAATGCGGAGTTGATAAGTTGAGGTAAACGAATGGCCTCTTTAAAGTTTGATCTGTTGTTTAATTGTTATCTTCAAGTAGGGTTGTAAAACGATTACGCACACACAACAACAGAACAAACAATAGCTACTCCAGTACACGTGCCACACTTCGGTCAGTTGTATGACGTCTCTTTCTAGGGTTCCGTAGTCGACTAGGAACCCTTATAGTTTCGCTTTGTCTGTCCGTCCGTCCGCGGATAATCTCAGTAACCATTAGCACTAGAAAGCTGAAGATACTAATATGGATATCAATCACGCTGACAAAGTGGTAAAATAAAAAGTGTTTTTTTTATTAGGGTACCTCTCCCCTATACGTAACATGGGGGTGTTTTTTTTTTTCATTTTAACCCTAACGTGTTATATATTGTTGGATAGGTATTTAAAATGAATAGGGGTTTGCTATAATCATTTTTTGATAATGTTAATATTTTTGGAGATAATCGCTCCAGAAGTAATAAAAATGTGTCCCCCCCCCTCTAACTTTTGAACCATAAGTTTTAAAAATATGAAAAAAATCTCAATTGTAGAACTTTATAAAAACTTTCTAGAAAAATTATTTTGAACTTGATAGGTTGAATAGTTTTTGAAAAAAAATACAAAATAATTTCTGAACTAAGTTTGTAATGAAACCGTATAAGCAGGTGTTTATTGTACCTGTAATTTCTACAAAATCACAATGAAATGACGTGCTTTCAAATAAAGTATAAACGGTGAAAATCGGTTCACGCAATAAAGAATTATCCCATAAAAATCATCTTCCATACTTTAAGCTCGCGCGGAATAGTTTACTTAATTTGCCGATAGATGTCGCTGTATGTGGAACGCTCACATTGTATATGGCGCTGTTAAGATTTTTCCTGATTTCATGGGGTCGGAGCAGGTGCGCCGTGCGCCCATACATTTAGGTCGAAAATTTGTTGTGCTCGAATTGTCTTAGTTGTCTTTGGTCGTTCGTTGTCTAATAATAAAATTGTTCGCTAAGTATTGCTTGTAGGTTTTTAAGGTTCTGTACTTAATATGTCAACTCAATGTAACAAATTGCCCTTTTTTAACGCTTAAGTGGGGACACTTACTGTCGGACGGAAAACTACGGAACCCTACACTGAGCGTGGCCCGACACGCTCTTGTTTATCTTTTCCTTTCATATTTAGCGACAAAAGAAGAAAATTCCACGTCAAGTTCTTTTCTAAAAGGGAACAAAGTATTAGACGTCTAAACTCAGGTCAAGTCATAGTTCCAGTTAGATCGAAACGAAATTAAGTAACTGGTGATGTGTTCGGTGATGGTCCCCGTGTTTGCGTATTTTAATGTTAAATCTAGCTTATCTTCATCACCATCATATCAGACGAAAGACGACCACTGCTGGACATAAGCCTCCTTCTCAGATGTAGACAATTTCATTTTTTCATGTAATACCTATTTCCAAGTTAGCGTCTGGGTAAAATGGCTGGCGTTCCAGACGTCCACCCATTTGTCAAGTGGATCCGCACGTTTCTTATAAACATTTCACTTTATTTGAGCAGCAACAACCTACTTAATTTTACCGGCTGACGAACTGTTGGGCGGAGATTTTTATTTAATATTAAATGAAGCAACACTACCCTCGAATAAGTTGACGTTGCCTTAAATATTACGAAAGTTCTAGTAGATTCTAAAGTAAATGTCAACGTCTGCTTGACTGGATCACGTTTTTATGATATACTAGCTGCCCGGCCGGGCTGCGCACGGATTACCCGTTTTCCCGTAGGAATGAAGCATTTTCCCGCGATAAAGAGTAGCCTATGTTCATCAAGGATAACGTCGGCTTCTAATGGGAAATATGTGCTACTCATTACAGTTATCTTTTCCTAATGTTCGTTTCCACGAAATTCTATGAAGTAAAAGTAATTTTACTAATTGTAAATATTAGGTACCCAAAAAAGACTAATTTTGGTGCGTGACTTAAATAAGCATGAAAGTAATTAACAACGGTGACCGCGTCTGCGAAGCTGGTGGTCCCAGGTTCGAATCCCGGTAAGGGCATTTATTTGTGTTATGAGTATTACGAACATTTCTTTCTTAAACTTTCCATCTAAATATCTATTATATAAAATCAAAAAACCAGAAAGGGATAAAACACAAAGGAACGAGCAAGATAGCGCCTTAAAAAAACACCATCTCCGGCGTCACGTTTCTCAAAAACAACGCAAGTAACAACTTTCAGATACATAAGTTAATTTGCTGGGTTCTGCTGGCAAGACTAAACATAGTCCGATTGGGACATAGGCTTCCTCCAAAGAGTGCCAAAGTGATCGGTCCTGCGCCACCCGCATCCAGCGGACTCCCGCAACCTTTACCAGGTCATCAGTGGTATGATTTTTAAACATACTATGATTTTATAAATATGTAGGTATATTGCGGTAAAGATGTCGTTAGGTATTACAAATTCGAGTGAATATTAACAACAGATGTGCGAAGATGTGTTTTCTCTAATATTGGACATTTACCCGTAAACCATATTTTTTAATCTTCTTCAACCATTTTGACAAAGCCGTATTCAACACATGCCAAAGTCACTAAGGAGTAATATGTGCAGTCTGCTAGCATACTCGTAATATTTTACTGAACACATGGCAACCAGTGGTAATATTGTCTTAGCTGATATTGTACCCGTGGGCCGAGCGTTCGTTGACCCCTAGGCCATCCCAGTAAATTGCTCAGATGAAACCTGAAATGAAATTTCATGGCTCACCGTTGGCGCCGAACGGCTGAAGTCTAGTAAAGCATTTATTGCACGTTATTTTCTCTGTACAAAATAAAAAAAGATCAAGGTGAAGACTCTCAGCGCAGTTGAAAATACAGTGTGCTTTTCCACATGAATCAATCTTTTACTACCAATATTTTAAATGTTGTTAGAACCAAAAGCGATAACAATGTGATCAGAGGCTTTCTTTTTTACCGCTCGTGAAGAATAGATTGACCAAGAAGCGGGAATTCCCGTATGCTTAGCGGGCGTTAATTGTTACTCGTAACAAGGAACGATGACTTCCGCGAATCTCGGACATATTAAATTATCATTGACGTGATTGACCCGTTCCATTATATTTTAAGATGACTTCAATCTTTACAAAGCCTTATACTTTTAAACGTTACTTTCTCATTTCCAACGAAATCTTAGGTTCTTTTTTGCATAATTAATATCACAAATCCCAAGCCACGCTACTACAGAAGGTGACCCTTTGTGATATTGTCAAGCAGATGAAGTCGCGTGCACAATATATAGGTAGTGGCAGCAAGCTTAGCTACAAATTACGGACAGGATGTGACCCAGATCAAGTTCGCTGGACCGAGAGAGGTGTTAGCGCATCTCTGTTGGAGGCACCTCGCAGGGCAGTGGAATTACGTATCAAGGTTTGCCAGCGTTGAAAATTTAGTGACGAATTGCGAATCGGCTTTTGTTTTTTTGGGCTGTGATTATTTCAGGACCGATTACACGCTTATAGTAATCATATGCTACTGAGAGCGGTTATAGACGATAACTTGTTGCAGCGATACACACGCGAGTTTTTCCGAATAGTTACTATGATACGAAGTTCCTAAAAAAGTTGATAAAAGGTTCCTATATATCTCTGTCACTAATACTTAAATTACTAATTCATCATTTTGAATTTTGTCCTATCAAGAAAAAAAAAACTTTATTACCACATTTGAGTATTACACAAAAAATAAAATAATAATGGAAGACATACATAACTTAATAAAAAACATAAGGAATACAAAAAAAAAACACAAAGGGGCAATGTGTTGTAGTTTACCGATAACTTACTGATGTGTCGCCCAGATTATTTGTTACCATACGGTCAGAATTAGAATTATTTCCGCAGTACTTTTGTACATTACACAAAACCGGGACGGTAACGAATGTAGTACATACTAATACATAATACGCCACTGGAGGAGCCATTGAAAATGTAGGCACACAATAAAAAACTAAACTGACTTGACATTGACATAAATGTACATATACTGATACCTCCATACCGACAAACGCGGATTTGGCCTAACTCTAAAAATGTAGGAAGTATACAGGGTGACATTTTAATCAGTGTCCAAATTCAAGTACTTATAAGATTCTTCAGCAAAATTATTAAATAAGTTTTTTGTGTTTCATATCATTCAGTTCAAAAGTTTTTAGTACTTGCTGCTTAAAGTTATTAAAAAAAAACATTACCGCGCGGGCACCTCAGCGAGTAGTAAGGTTTGCGCACGGCACGCCTCCCTTCCCTCGGTCCCGCCCCGCTCCGCGCGGTATTGAATGCCCAGTAACCACGCATATTAGTATAGTTATTATTATATTCTTTTGGGATACACAAATTATAATTTTAAAAATACCTACCAGTTTTTTCTTTTTAAAAATGGAGTCTATTAGTGATACCAAATGCCTACAAATAATTTGGACACTGATTCAATGTCACCCTGTATAAACTTATATTGCTAGCTTGTGATGTCCCCTTGTGACTGTCCTACTTCCTCTTACTTGTCAGAAGAGAACGGCTGCTTTATCTAGCCATCTCGGACGACAGACATGAGTTGTGTGTGCTGTTTACGGCAATAACGCACCATGCAATCACATGAATAATCTAAGCTGTATGCAATTACACCGAGAGAGAGAGACCCAAAGAGTCAGATCATCAAGACTTGTAAAGGAGATAAAGGCTTATTTGCGGGTCGATGGGGAAATACAGTATGACATTGTCCAATCTGATTTCTAGCGCCCTAGTCGGGTTCTTTTTTAACCCCCGACGCAAAAAGAGGGGTGTTATAAGTTTAACGTGTCTGTGTATCTGTGGTAGCGTAGCTCCCTAACAGATGGACCGAATTGAATGCGGTTTTTTTTGTGTCATATATAATTGTATCTGGAGTGTTCTTAGCTATGTTTCATGAAAATCTGTTGAGCCGTTATTGAGATATTGGACTTTGAAATTTATTTATTTATTTATTTAATAATTTACACAATAGGCTTACAGTAGAACCAAAGCGCCTACAATGTTAGGACTTAAAACGATCTATATATATATGTCAATTGTACTATACATTACACAAACAAATAAAAAGTAGCACTAACTAAATCTATTACACATATAATTTATTTTAGTTAGCAGGCTCTGCCAATTGTCTGCAAACACGTCGGCATCCTGCCTCAGCACCAGCTCATTGAGCAGCGCCGGCGCACGAACGCCGGGCGCGTTATTCGCGCGACGCGTGCGCGACGCCGCCGCCGCGCGCGCGGCGAACAGCGGGCGGCGGCGGCGCCCCGCGCGTCCGTACTGCTCTGGGACGAATAGACTAATACCTTCCAATGCCACTGGATTGTCAATTTGCCCCCTAAGTAAAAGACAGTAGTGGACTGCGAGGTGCAGTTTACGTCTGAAATGGAGAGTCTCCAGCCCGACCATACCGGCTACAAAAAGAGACGGATACAAAAACGGATAATATCCGTACTGCTTTTTGTAAAGGTGCCGTGCAAATTTCCGTTGAACCCGCTCGAGTAAAAGTGTATAACTCGCTTCGACCGGATCCCATATCACAGAGCTGTACTCCAACTTGCTACGCACGTATGAATTGTACAAGACGATAGGTACAGCCGTGCTAGTAAATTGTGGCGCAGTGCGTATTACGAATCCCAGCATTTTATTTGCGCTGTTAGTGATGGAACTAATGTGGCTATGGAAGTCCAATCTCGTGTCTAGTTCAACGCCAAGGTCACGAATACTTTGGACGCGGCCAATAGGATCACCACCAAGTAGGTAAGAATAGGCTATAGGGCATTTGCTTCGACTAAGGGAGATTACCTTGCACTTTTTCTTATTAAAAAACAGACGATTCGCTTGACTCCATCCCATTACGGCAGCAATATCCTGCTGCAAAACATCACAGTCAGAGACAGAGTCAACAGCGTGGAGCAACTTGAGATCGTCAGCAAACAGTAAGCACTGGCACTGCTAACAACCGAAGGAAGGTCATTGATCATCACCAGAAATAGAGTGGGTCCAAGCGTACTGCCTTGACTCACTCCAGATCTGGTGAAATATTCATCCGATTGGTGGCCCGGCAGTTGCACATATTGTCTGCGATCTCTCAAATAACTACCGAATAGCTTTAATAGATGTGGCGAGAAACCACACGCTGATAACTTGCAGAGAAGAATATCATTGTCCACGAGGTCGAATGCCTTCTGGAAGTCGAAGTACGCAGCGTCCACCTGACGAGATTGGTCCATGTGGACAAGACTATAATCAACAAAGTTACCGATGTTAGTGGTGGTGGACCTACCCCTACGAAAACCGTGTTGCTCCTCCGATAACCGTCTTGATATAAGAGGCGCAATGTATCCATTGATGACTCCTTCGAAAATCTTACCAAAAACCGACAGAACTGCGATAGGTCGGAAGGTGGTTATATCTGTGGATTTGGTTTCCTTAGGCACCGGCGTAACTCTGGATACCTTCCACTGGGTAGGATAAACTCCTTCACGAAGGGCAAGATTAAAAACGAAAAGTAGAGGCTGCCTTAACTTCAAAAAGCAGTCCTTAATTAGGAATGCAGGAATGCCGTCCGGACCCGGCGCAGCGTGGCCTTTAGTTTCCTAACGATACGGCTTAACTCACGAGGAGAAATACTATGAAGATTTATGCAGGCAGAGTCTTTTTCCCCTACTGCATCGCTGGCAGCCCTGTCCACATCCAGTGTGGGGGGGCTCACGTGGAATACCGAACTAAAATGTTCTGCAAAAGCTTGCACAGCATCAGGTTCCGCCAGGCGCACACCGCCATTAGTGTAGCTGTTCGGTCGCCGATTGCTGCGTCTATCCTTGACGTGCCTCCAAAAGGCAGCTGGGTCGTAAATTATTGCTTCCTCTGTTCTACGGAGGTACTGTTTATGCGCAGATGCCATTAAATTTTTAACAAGCGCTCGATAATACCGAAACAACTCTTTGTTAAACAACAACCCCTTTTTTTATACATGACTAGGTTGAAATGTTTTAATTTAATATATTTAATAATTTCCGCTGTGAACCAAACGGGGTACTCATAACGCTGTTGGAAACCACTTGCCGGATAATTATGAACAGGTACGTTTCGATTTAGTATGGAATGCAAATTATTGTACAAGATATCAGTTGCATTGTCGACATCGACTTGTTTATACAAGTGTGACCAATCAATGTCAGCGATCTCTGTGTAAACGGATGACAGGTCTGCCTTTTTAAAGTTCCAACGAGGGTTTTGCGAAGCACGCGCGGATGTGGCCGGACTCGAATCTCCATTTACAGTGAAATGGTGCTCTTCATTACTAAACAGCAGACTAATACTAAGCGGCGAATGGTAGGCATCCGCAGGAACCAGCACGTCACCAGAGCATTGTACGTTAGTTTCAGCATCACTCATATTAAAAAATGAAGATGTCGGGGGTTTTTCAACTTTTCTAAGTTGTAGTTATTTGCGGTTTTTTTTATCAGTTTTACCATTGATATTTTATCTCGAAAAGTATCACGGGTGTGTTACCGACTCACTCTGAACACATGTATATACTCAGGAACTAAGAAATTTCATAAAGTGCCAATAGGGGTGGACACTCAAAATGTATTATTACTCCAAAAGAAAGAAGGCAAAAAAATATGCCTATTTAGTGACGTAAATCCCATTCAGATATCTCAAAGAATTACGTAGCTACAACCGTTTTAATATTGCTTGTTAGAGATAGAAAATGCTCGCAGTTAGTGACGTCACAATCTGCAGCATAGTAAATGACAATCGTTGAATATGAAGGCGCGTTTTTAGGAAAAGGGACAGACTACCCCCTCTGAAAATTTCGGACCCTTTCAACTTTGTGATTATTTAACCTCTTGCTTTTTTCTACATTTGACTAATTTGTTGGTCCTTTTTCGAGAAAATAGAGTATTATTGATTATTTTATTTACGCCTATTACGTGGCCCGCCAGATAGTATAAATCTAGGTATCTTTTTTCCGTCTGTGTTTCTTTGTATGTTTTTATGTCAGACGAAGGGAAATGACCAAAACAGAGATTTGAACAAATCTCTAAGGGATTATCAAATCACGTAGGATGTTCAAATGCCGAATCCATTTTATCATTTGCCTACAAAAAATCAGTCATTTGATCAAATCTCTGAATCTGTTTAGTGAAATGAAGAAATCGGCCAAAAAAGGCAACTCGTTTTTTTCATTTCTCTAGATTTGTTTAGGGACTTGATAAAATCCCTGAAACACGTCAGTTTTGACTAAACTGATTTGCTGAGTCAACTCGTTTTATCATTTCACTAGACACGTTTAGTGAAATGATACAAATCTCAATTCTAGTGCCACGAGCTAGGAGGTTGAAATTATACTTTATTTATAGGCAACCCTTATCCAATAACCAGTTGAAATGACTTGTGCTAAATACATGGCATGTATAACTAAATTCCCGCTTTTGTGCATCTGTCTTTCAAAGATAGAGACGTGAAACGGTACCGGTATCTAAAGGCACGGACAGACGTGCTCATTAAGCTACGGACAGATGAGCTCATTACTAGCACGAAAGCATGCTTTTATTGAGCACGTGCTCATTAGTAGCACATGTGGACTAACATTGCTAGTAATGAGAATGCTTATTTAGAGCGTGCGTATTTCATAAATTTTTATTTCTATAAAATGTTAAGGAGTATTCATAATGATCATTTATGATTAATACAATCAATGATTGGCATGACAAAAGCAGCTGTTGTCTTTATATTGTCATTGGGTGGCATCGATAAATACACCTACTTTTAGAGAAACGTCAACTACGTCATTGAATTGAAGTAACATTCAATTATTAAAAACCCGCACAATATCAGTGTCTCTAAATTAAATTCTTTCACTAAAAACTAAACATACTGATATAACCTCCATTTCCGGATTGGCCAAGTTAATCTTAAACTTTATACAAAAGTGAAAGGGGAGGGAAAACGAAATTTTCCGCGCCTTTCATGTTATTTCTACCCAGGATCACCATCTCTTTCCATCCCAATAGGAGAAATAAACTAACCCGAAGTTTCCATACATTTATGAACTTTCCTATTGTGTTAGCGCCATACAAAGAAGATCCTCGTGCCTACATTTGTACTTTGGGTAGGAAACAAGTAACAAACAATTCTGCAGTTTTTTTTACTATGGCGACCCCAACGTATGTATTTGTATTGCTACTTGTTATTTAGGTGTCAAACGTCATAGCGCCAAATATAAACATTATTTAGGTGTCAAACGTCATAGCGCCAAATATAAACATCAAAACCAATCAGCCACTTTTATAAAATGGCGCCGAAAAATAAACGTTGGAGTCCAAGCCCTTGCAACGGTAATTTTGATCACATGTAAAATTGTTTTTGAAGGGCAAATAACATTCCTTTCATCTAATATCACACAACATACATCTACACACGACATATACCTACCTATTCTTTATTGCTCACCAGACATAGTAAAAAATAAAAAAGAGGTAAGCCAAACTTTTCGAAATATTACGTCATGATATGTTATTTCCTTAGTAAAGGTCAAAAGTAGGTAAATGATTCTAAAAATATTTTAAAACGTATGCAAATTTATAAAAATCAACCGACGTTTGATTTTCGAGCATGCACTATTTTTGCACGATTTCGAGCACCTGAGGCGCGGGTGGAAGGAGGCGTGCTCCGAGCGCGTCTGAACAGTCCGTACGTTTGCTTTGAGCATGCTTATTTATGAGTATGCTCAAAACAAGCATGCTTATTGCTGGCAAATGTGAACAGTTGCAGAGTTTGCTAATTTTAAGCAAGCTTATGAGCATGCTTTTTTTGAGCACGTGTGTCCGTAGCTTAAGAGATGTACACTTCTGTTACTGGAATCGCAGCGCTGACTGAACTCAAAGTTTCATCAATATGTATTTTAAAACCTTATTGTTGCAGAAATTAGGTCTGCCTACACATTTTTGAGACTTTGTTGTGTATACATATTGGTGCCCTTGACTGTACCCTAAATAATCACACTTAAGTAGTCGCTTATGGGACCACAGAACCCAGTAGTATTCATTATAAGCAATAACATCATCGTTTTGCATCTCGCGGCGTTGCCGTTCTTAGTACCTTCTAACGAACATTCCACGCGTCGAATCGTCACCCGGTCGCCCCACCAATCAGTCGGCGCACCGCGCTCGCGTGTTAAGGATGTATACGGTGCGTATGGGTCGGCTAGACCCAGTAGCGACCATTTATGAAACCTTAATATTTTGTGTTATGGGTCCGCTGGACCCAAGTAGCAAGTAGTTTTGTAACTTGTATATTTCATTTCTTAAGTGATTATAATCCATGTGTAATAATTTTTAGCATAGAAAATGGCTACTTTGCGGGATTTGTCAGACTAGGAGATAGCTGATTTTATAAATAAAGAGATAGAGAATGAAGAATGTTCCGTATGCTAGAGTAAAATAACTAAATGTTTGGGTTTTTCCAGTTCTGTTTTAGGAGCTCATTTTTTTCCCCTATAATAAATGTTGATCTCTTTTTGTGGATTTAAATAAGGATATAATAGTTATTGAGAAAATATTAATTTAAAAAAAAAGATATTAGGTTAACAAATGAAAGTGCCAAAAAAACTATAAATATTTTTGATATTTTTGTTACCTAGCGGTTTTTTACGATAAACCGCCAAATTTAACTGTTGATTATATAAAATGGTAGTCGCATTTCTTAATTACAGAAATATGTAAAGTTCCTTATATTATTTTCAGTAGTATTTACCCTATCTCTACATAATTAACTGGGTCCACTGGACCTAGTAGCGACTGTAAGTGTTACGAACTAGGGCGCGACTGCTCAAGTGTAAAACTCAATAAATTTTGAGCTATCTAAAACACACTTACAGTATCTTTTGACCTTTAAAACCTTTCCGTAAAGCAAACCCGGTCAAGAAGAATGAATTCTCGCTGCACTTGTGTTCATTTAGCTACTAATGAATCTAACTGTGTACAAGACAATTCTGCAGATCAGCTTAGGTTTATGGTACACTCGGCTACAAAACGCTTGAGCAAACACGTTTCTCTCGATCTGACAAGTCAGAACGCGGGAGCAAGTGCGAGCAAAAGATTCCATTGGTGTTAAACTAAGACTCAAAAGTTATTATTATTTCAAAAGAAAGAAGGCAAAAAATATGCAAAATGACGATAATCTTATAAAAGTACGAAGCTACAACCATTTTAATGTTGTTTGTTAGAGAGAAAACGCTAGCTGATCATGACGTCATGATCTTCGAGCGTCATAGTAAATGTCAATCGTTTCATATGAAGGTGCGTTGCGGAAAAGGGCCACAACATACCCCCTCTTAAAACTTTGGACACATATAACTTTTTCTAAAAAATACAACATTATTGATTATTTTATTTAGTGTCTACCGCCCAATTAATATTGACTGCAAAATGCATCACCGGTTTAGACTAACCAAGTTTTTAAGGGACGCCACGCTCTTCTCTCCATACAAACGTAGTTTGCTCCTCATTTTATAAAGACATGCTAGAATCATTTGATTAAAAATTTAAGTTTTAATAACAGACTTCAATTCAATACCCCACCAAGCCACATGACCGTTTCAACATTTCCTTTCCACTTTATCACATGAACTTTGATTATTAAAAAAAAAATCGCCGTATGTGGGCCGATAATATTTGAGGAGTTCATCAAAAAGATTGCGCAATCATATCAGAATCTGTGACGTACTTTTTTCAGTACATCATTAGGGAGTGTGTGTGTTCTTTATCAGTTCCAGTCACCACGTTAATTTGTGATTTCTGGGTGTAAATACGCCAGTTATAATAGAAAATACCAAAATGACTACATGCGTGCCTAATATGCATACAAAGAGTTCCCTCAATTTCTCATGGATCCCATCATCCAACTGCATTATTAAAAAAAACCGGTCAAGTGCGAGTCCGACTCGTGCACCGAGGGTTCCGTACAAACTAGCAATTAACTCAAGGTAAAGGTAAATGTCCCAATATTTGTTAAATTATTTACTTATTTTAACCCAACACAACAGAATTCAATTTCAAACAACGAGTAACTTTTACACCAACACCATCAAACTACCAAGACAATTGAATCGCGATTTTTTTGACCTGCTATTGAAATATACCCGTCCCAACTCCATTCATTCTAGAAAAATCCTAACAAAGCGAATGGGGTCAGCGCCGTCTATCGGCCCCATTTGGTACTAACGTGCAAGGGCAATAAGCTTAGTATGTATGTTGGTGTTTTAAAGATTATTGTTTATCACGTGTACCGATCTCGATTATTATTTTTAATTTGAAATTACGGTATTTCTATTATAGTCTTATAGGAATTTCAAAACAAAAAAATACTTACAAAGTTGATTAAATTGCAAACTTAACTAGGAAATGTTTTTTGTAAATAAAACAAAAAATATGCTAGATACTGAAAAAACAAAACATTTCCCGTAATATTTATGTTTATCCTAATCACAAGTAATTATTTCAAATTTTTCGCTTGAATAACTTCGGAGATAAGGGGGGGGGGAATGGTATTTTTTTTTACATTTTCCTTCATAGATCAAAATTTTCCCCGTGTAGAAAAAAAAAGAAAACTGTTTCAAAATGTGCAACTCAAGCCCTTTCAAATGATACCCCACTTGACCCAATAGTTGGATTTATTTTTTGCCCCCTCCTTATATTCGTATGATTTCATAGAAAATTAAAATATTTATTATTTTTTTTTATTTTCCATGCACGTGGATGACTCTCATTTAAAACCATTCCAAATTTCAAATTGATACCTTAAGTAGTTCGTGAGATATTTCACTTTGTGACAGACAGACAGACGGACGGAGTCGCACCATAAGGGTTCCTTTAGTACCTTTTTTGGTACGGAACCCTAAAATCAGGAAGCATATACGTACTTACAATCAAAAAAAGGGTAAGAACCGAAAAAAAAATACAAAAAAAACACAACTGAATGGAGAAGATTGTTCCTTTTCCTTTTTGTGAAGTCGGGTAATAACATGAAACTTTGTTGACAGAATGGGATTCGCCATATCTATGGAAACTAGTTACTTATTGTTTCTAGAAATCAAAATAGAGCGAGTAGAACGTTTTCCATGCAAGGTCTTTAATCATTTTATTTTAAATATATTTCCATTAAAATGTATATCAACATGTTTAAAAAGTTTCATGTTATTCTAGTATGTCGTTTTAAAATGAGAACCAAAATGCGTTCGTATGGAGAATCGATTTGAGTCGCGGGTGTCTAAAAGTCTTTTTAATCAGGGTAATAGGGGTGTAAACACAAAATAAAATAATCAATAATGCCATATTTTCTCGAAAAAGGATTCAAAATTCGCTAAATGGAGAAAAAATCAATGCAAGAGGTTAAATATAGGTCGGGTCTTTAAACAGGTCGGGTCGGGTCGTTCAGATAAACTAACGCTTTAAATTGAATACTACTAGGGTTAGGCTATGCGGATTTGTATCGAAAAGCAAAATTCATTTAATTCCAAAACACACATCAAAAACCGCGTAGTAGCAATACAATTTACTTTTTAATCCTTTTTCACATTTCATCCATTGAGAGTGTGCTAAAATGAGGACTGTGAAAACAAAGAATGTGTGAAGAAATGCGTTTGTGAAGAATAAAGATAGTTATCAACGTGCTGTATTGGTGGCAAAGGGTGTGGTTGGCAGAAAAAACAAATACATTTGAATATTTACTTTTTTTCTTAACCATAAAATACAATCAAATAAATCAATAAATCTTAGGATTACACCTTTAGATATAACTCTTTACGTACAAAACCTTTTCCGCCCTAATATATTTTTAAAACAATGTACGTCAACTATAGTTGAATATCTAATTTCATTACGAGAAGTGTTTATTTTAATCTAAATAATCCAATGCACATCGTATCTAGAGTGCATATTCAAGTATTTCAAGTAGATAAGAAAATTTTTCGTGATCGCAATTTAATATCAGATTTATTGTTCGTTGACACAAACTTCAACATTATAGGATCCAAATCTAGAACTGAAAAGTTCGTGAAAAATTGGCTCTGACTTGACAAAAAAATGGCAAAGTTGAGATTACATCCCATGGGCAAGGAATTTTTTTTTTAACTTAAAAATATCCTGAAGAAAAACCCCGGTTACAGTACTGTAAACGTCGTGCAGCAGCTGATTGGAGGCAAAGAGGTGAAAATAAAAATTGCGTGCATTATTTTACAGACTTAAATTACCTTCCTGTGATTTCTGTTAACGTAGAAAGGTCATTTAGCAATTTAAAATGGATTTTTTCCAATCCTCGTGAACGACTGACAGCCAAATCTATTGAACAAATTTTAGTAATTTACTCACTATAATTTGGATAACTTGTTATAAATATATATAAATCTCATAAATTGTGAAAAAAATAATGTTTAAAATACTTGCGTAATTTGTTTTTTTGTCAACCCTACTTTGCCACCAATACGGGTAAGTAATACGAGGTATAACAACTTATCATATAAGGGTCATAATATATACGCTCACTCTATATAACTTTGTTTAGTATAACGTTCATTGCACATAATGAACGAAAGATATAATGTCAAAACATATAATCTCGTAAAGTATAACGTACTTTAGAAATAATATCAATTGATATATCGATTAAAGCGTATAATATTCATAACACCTAAGGTTTATAACATATATTGTTCAATTTATCTAACATCAAAATGTATAATGCTCGTATGGTATAATTGGCTTCAGTCATTTTAATAGCAATGCCGTATGAAGAAAATATGTGAATTTCTTAGAGCGATAGCCTCAACTTGAGTTTGAAAAAAAAAAAACAATACCGTTTGTAAGATTGAAATTAAATTTATTTTGAGATCGAACACGTCAATAATTTTAACCTAACCTTACCCAATCGCCAGCGTGTTGACGCCACCCCGCTTCGCGGGGTGTCTATTTCCGCTCTAAGGGACACAAGGTAACCCTAACCTAACCTACAAGTAATACCATTTATAAGAGTATTATAATCCTTATACGAAAATATATATGCGTATGATCTGTATACGTTATGTTTGTTATACGAAAATATATTATATGGTATGATTGTTATACGTTATGTATGTTATACTAAATGAAATTAGTCAATTTGAGTCTTATAGTTTTTTATTTTATTTAATATGATTATTATGGCAACTGACCGTTATTCCTTATAAAAGTATTGGTATTGTTGTTATAGCTAACGTTCATTATATCTTGTGAAGGTTATTAATATGAAATTATTTATTTTGTTTTTATATCTCGTGGGACGCACCCCACCAATACAGCACGTTGATAACGATCTTTGGTGAAGAACTCCAAATAGGATAACGCTTTTGCGTAAAACCTAGCACATTCTGCACGTCACTGTCACTAACTCGGTAACTTTTGTTACGTAATAACAGCGTTTCGTCCGCCCTGTGCCAAAGCGGCCTAACTTGTTTTTCTCTTTTTCCCGACCCAGTTCGCTCGGGTTAAACAAAATGAATCATAGATACTAGTGTCTAGGCTTTTATCTAATTGACTTCGTGTTACGATTTGTTCGTAGCTTTCTGAAACTTACGAAATAAGGTTTCTTGAGTTATTTATGAGAAAGTTTCACCCTAAAGTGATTTACTGACAGATGGAATTGAATGAGTTATTGACCTATATCAAATGTGTCTACATTGTTAAGGGAAACCTATTCATATTTGACACCAAATAAGGCCTGTAATTCACTACGGTGGCCTGCGGTGGCGGTCAATAGTAAATTTGACAGCTAATACGACAAGTTTACTATTGACCGCCGCGGACAGGCCGCGCCAGTGTGTCACAGGCTTAACTTTAACATTTGATACCCTGCTGATTAACTTTCTGACTCGTATTAAGTTTGACGGCGTCAAATGATAGAGCAGTATCGAGTACTGGGGCGCGAACCTTATATCTACGATTATATACGAAGAAAGAAAGAGAAGTACATTTATTTACAAACACACGGGATACACATAAGAAACCAGTGTGTCTCTGCGGCAGTGAACCGGATACTGGCTGAGCATTATGCTGAGGTGTCATACACCTACAGCGCTGATTTTCAGCCGGCACCATTGGTGACTCACGGAAACGTCATACAATTTAATATGTATACATAAATATGACCCCCACATATGATACCCACTACCTAAATGCCGCTTCGATTAAATAATATTACATTGCACATTAAATATTAAAACTAGATAAAAAAATAGTAATTGGCATATTTCTTGCGGTCTGTGCTGGGGATTAGTATAATAACTGGCAGAGGTGCAGGTTAAACTCGGGCACGGCTCGGTACGGTGTACAGTCAGCATCATATGTAACTGCGCAATTGACGTCTTCAAAAGCTCTTATTCCCTTTTAATAAAGACTTTTGACGCCTTCGTTTGCCCAGTTACTTTTGATGGTGACTGCTGTACTGGCATACTGTATATTAACCTACCAATCCAACAGTGAACATATCGACGAGAATGCTGCCTGCGACGCTCTTGAGGAAATCAATATCTATAGAGACCGGTTATCAGATTCAATGTTCATCATAGTTTCAACGATTTTGCAATTTTATGGAAAAGTTGCCTCGATGGTTTAAACTTAAATGAAAAGTAAAATACATTCAGTGCACGTTTAATGTTCGATAAAGGATTTTACTAGCACTTTTTAAAAGAAGATAAGTCTCTGAGATTGTTGCTTTGTAAGATTATAAGTTTGTATCTAGGAGGTAATATCCGGGACTACTGGTCCAATTTCAAAAGGCCCTTTTATTTGTGTACCTACTCTTTACTTTTAGAATGTGCTTTATGGATCTATATTTATTAGGTTACGTACTCGTAGAACAGTTATATTATAATGCTAAACATTAAAGTTTTAACTTAAATATCAACAGTATTTACTCAACTAGAAAATAAAGAAAATTCAATTCAATTAAAGCGACGCGTTCACTCTGGCGTTGACAAATTCCCTGCAACGATGTCAGTCTCCTGCGCTCACTATAAATTCTAAGATAACCCGTTTCATAATATGTTTTCAATTCAATGTTTAGTTTCATTTAAATGAGATTGTTTTAAAATAAGGAAGAGCTTGAAGATGCACTTTTAAAAATGTAATAATATAACCTATATTCTGTAAATTAAGTTGATCCTATCTACCGGCTTATACCTACCTTTTTAATTTATCTATTAATTAGATCAGTAGAACATTAGGAACTCAATCAGCACATAAACCTCTGCAAGGTTTTGCTTAGGACGTGGGCATTGTAACTATACTGATTATTTATCATGAATTTGATTGTTTTTCTTGATCAATAAAAAAAAGAATTTTAAGTAGGTAAAGAACAGGCTTCTGCTGATGCGATACGATAGATATATGTATAAAAATAACTTTTAAGGAATGACAATGATTTTAAATGCAATGCTGCATTGCAAGCTCATAATTTGATAAAATTAAATGATCATACTAGATGAATACATACACGTAACTAAAATGTATTATTTTACAGTTGAATTATAAACTATCATAAGTAAACATTTACCTATGTATTTCAAAAACGAATTATTTCATTAAATCTGACAGATCACAGATAACTTACAAAATGTAGGTAAATACGAAAATCAGTCGATGAAGTGTCGTTGAATTGTGAAATTCATCTAATTTTAATTCTATGTGAAATATGATGTTTATCATTACATACATGAATTATTTATTTTTATTACAAGATGATAGTAGAAAACATAGGCAAAAGATTACTATACAATACCTTGAACAACAAATAAATATCTAATTAAAAACTAAGTATCATATAGCCCGACCCGCGTCACTCCAGGTGCAAAGGTGTCCATACCACTAGCCGCATTGCCACGCTGAATAGCTATGGCTGACCTTTGCATCAGAATTACCCAGAGCGAGGATCGACCTCTCCCTTGTAAGCGGCGCTCCACTTACCTCAAAAAGCTTTTGGCCTCCAAGCACCAATACCCAGTAACCTCCACCGCAAGAAGAACGAATAAATAATTTGAGAGCTCCTCTTCCGCACTACCGCCAGCTCAGCCGCAGCTCGGGGCGCCCGCATGGTGCGACTAATGTGCGAAGCAGCAAAAGTGCTGACACGTGTAGCGTCCCAGAGTCTCCTCTGGGACGCTGCACGTGTCAGCATTTGCCTTTTTGCCAGGGCAACAAGATCAAGCTGTCGGGCCGTTTACCGTTAGACCAGCGAAGCCCTGGGGCTCCAATAAGCTGTATACTACATTCAGACTCTCATAAATATGTAGCACCAAGTAATTATTTTTACATATCCGAGCAGGAAGTCGCGTCACATGTACTAAAGAAAGAGGTACGTTGTCTATACGAAATTCCGTGTTTAAAAATGGCCACCAAATCTGACAGTATTACGTTTCCATTGACCAAGTGAAACTAAGGCAAGTTGCAATTAACTGAGTTTTAGTATGCCACTTTTGGAGCAAGTGCTCCTTAAGTATAACCTTAATATTTTTGTAGCTAGCGACACGTCGCCGAGTGTCGCCGTTATAGAAACCAGTCGTCTCCCCGCGACCCGTCGTCTGTTGTTGTTATCTGTGGTCGGGTCTAGCTACAAAAAACGCTATAGTATACTGTATGGTACAGAATGTGGTTCTACCTCTACCCACTAAAAACTCCACGTCAACTGCGTTAAGTGATTCGGAGGACTCAAGTATATCAGGTTGAACCCGTCGTGCTTTGCCCCTGCGGGCTCGTTTTGGGCATTATCGTCACCTTCTCTGGGGTACATGGCCAAGTGCTGTCGCCACAAAAACCACTAGCAACACCGTTGACCCCTTAAGTCACCTTACTTAGTCCGTGGCAATCAGGAAACGCTCATTTAAATAGAGGCGCGCAGGAAAGAATATCTATTCAAATAATTACTTGTGTGACGAATAACGGATCTAAATGGCATCTTAGTTTGGCGTTGTCACATCCATTCTTCCATTCATTTAAACTGCCACCAAAACGTTGAGAAAGCCACAAAAAACATATCATTATAGCACATATTGTAACATATCATATATAATCATAAACATTATAAAAATGCCTTACCTTTTCATCATCCTCTTAGCGTTATTCCCGGTTATGCCCCAAAGGAGCCCGAGCTCCGCTTTGCCATCCAATCCCAAGATTTGGCATAGGCACTGACGTTACGAGTACGACAGAAGCTGCCGTCTGACCCTTACCTTTTTAAAATTAAATAATATATTTTGAGAAACCAAGTTACATTAATATTTGTAGTAGGTACCTTCTTAACTTATGTACATAATATATAACGCGCTACTGGGTTGCCCTTGAGTTGATGATTTAATACAAAGTTACAAATTGAGATTATTTGATAAATATGTTTAAATGTTTTACAGTAATATATAAGAACAATAGAAGAAAGCACCACATTATTTCATGTTTTAATAGTGTAAGTATGCAGCTTATTGTAGACTACGTTTTATATACTTGAACGGATATATACTTAGTATTCGTTTCACGTAATCAATACTAAAACGAATAATACACCATTATTAATGCAAATGTGCTGTATGTAATAATATGCTTTCACTAAAAATGCGACTAACTATGAAAACACCTTTCTGTAAGTGATAACTTGCCTATTTATTACGGCACTCGTGTTTAATGGTTATACCCCGATTAGGACACGTTGGCCTCAAGCATTCTTAAAAGTGATGGGGTTAAAAATATTTTTTGTACCTAATTGTAGGCAAACAGCGTGTCCACCCAAGTTCAAAGCCAAAAGGAACACATTTAACTTACAATTTACACGAACCATTTGGAGCCACTTTTGACTCCTTAATAACTCAATATCTATTTAACATAGAAACACTAACTTTGGGATTATGTATTTTTAACCCTTAATAGGACAGAGCATACTTTTTTTGGACATGAAAGTTTGAGTTCGATTTATGGGTAAGTTGGGTATATTGATCCAGTAAAAATACGTTAAAAGTGGAGGGGGTAAGTGGAAGGGGGTGATTTCTGGTGGGAAATTATTTCCCCTTGGTCGATGACCGTATTGAAAAAATCGGTCCAACCTTGGTCCAATCTTTATTATTTTCTTAATTTTAAGACTTTTTTTGTGTATTGTTTGTTACTTGTTATTTTCTAATACGATCTTTAAAATAAATCAGAGAATTTAAACTGTCACTGACTAAAGTGACTGGCAAAAGTCATTATAAAACCATTACACATAACATACGATAAAAAGTAATGGTTGTGTACTAAACTCAGATAAATTCTTATAGTTATTTAAGTTTGTTACCTCAGAACTCCATCATTTATAGGCCGATATGAAAAAAAATATATCTTAAGAGGTACTTCCGAAATGATGGAATTACTGTTATCAGGTCAGGTTCAGGATCAGTTCCTGAAGAAATCAAGGGAATCTTCAAATAATATACTTACTTATAGAGATTTGGGTATTTTGTATAGCAACTCGTGCATTTGCTCATAACAAGCACCATTTAGTGAAGTAAAATTGTCATCTGGTCAGGATCTGATTAAGGAGTCCTGAAGGAATCGAAAGAAACCTTCATATATTACAGGCACACCTGTAGGGCTTTGGGTTATTTGTATAGTTACTCGTGCAACTGCTCTTGAAAAATATGATTTGGTGAAGTAGAACTGATGTAGTGAAGTAGAATTGTCATCTAGTCAAGATCTGATGTTGAAGTCCTGAAGGAATAGAGGGCATCACTCTTCAAATATTAAAGGCACACCTGTAGAATTTGGGTAATTTGTATATTATTAAATTGTGCAGTATCTTTTGAGAAAAACTAATAAATGACATAAATACTTAATTGTGAGCAATTAATAATAAAAAAACAAATACAAAAGTTATGATATCCCATCAAAAGCATGAATGTGAAATTGGGAGCCAACAAAAGAATTGAGGTATTAATGGGTGAGAAGTTCAGTCGATAATACTTAAATAAAATGCATTCTTAAGAACATAAAATTTCTTATCTTTTCTACTACAACAATATTTGCTATATAAAAGTATTGCTTCTTAAATTTGAACACTCGAATTATTTACACAAAGCAGTATAGTATGACTTACGATAAATTGATGCTTAAGATTTGAGGGGAGGGGGGTCAAAGTTCGGCGAAAACAGATGACGTATTATACAGATATCATGTTCTGATAAGAAAAAATAGTTTTTTTTTATGTTATAGGAGGCAAACGAGCAGACGGATCACCTGATGGTAAGCGATTACCGCCTCCCATGGACACCTGCAACACCAGAGTTGTTGTGAGTGCGTTGCCGGCCTTTAAGGATGGAGCTCTGGGAACCTTACTCACCATCAGGAACACAACACTACAATACCTACGGAATAGGCAGCAGTGCTATTATGGCTGTGCTCTTCTGTAAGGCGGAGGTACTCCCCCAGTCGGGCTGCTCCAGATTCAAGCGTGATGACATTACGCTGTGCCCTACCTCTCTTAAAACCCTCTGTGCCCTCTCTCTCTTCTCTCTTTCTCATCAGAACACGATACCTGTTAAACCCTTGATCGGATCACACCCCATTTTTGATACACGCTGTATGGTAAAGCCCTTTGACGTCAACCATACTAATCAATAAGAGCCAGCGACATATGACGTGTATGATAATTCACTTTATTGACATTCCATATGAAATAGCTATTTACATCGTCAACACATCATCAGCATTAAGCGAACCCAAAAAGTTAAAATACACATTGTCTTTCCGTTTCAAACCTCTACTACCTATACCGTATGGATACCGGTTGAACGTATGAAGATAATAAATGCCCGGTTTACTTCTATCAGTAAATAAGTCCATAGTATTCGTTACTTGAGGTTGCCTATCATAACAATCGCTGTCCCTGGCTTGCTGGACCGAATCACACTGTATTGCTATGAAAGTACCTGGGTTTATCAATACGGACACCCATAGGGAGAACGCTCTCATATGGCTGCAAAATAAAAGACAAGGCGCGCTCCAAACGTCTCCCGGTTGATACTCCCCTCCGTTAACAAAGATCGAGACGTGACCTACTGGTGTCGCTATGCCATAACCATCCATATTTGTATGTACTGTAAGGACGAAATCCGCGTCGGATGCGTCTAGTCTTTGATCTGATCCAAGGTGCCTAAAGCACGGTCCTGATGGTTCCAAAGCGGTGATGGATGAAATGTTCTGGCCGGTGAGGTGACGGTAGTGCTTAGCCACGAATCCTGCGGTATGGGTGCCGAGGCTTAAACCCACTAGTTCTAGTTTCTTTGGGTCTAAACCTAGCGTTGTTAGGTTGGCTAGCATCTCAGCTACGTGCTTACCTATTGGGCGAGAGATGCGCGCTACTCTGGAACAAACATCATATAAGTTTATTTGCAGAGTTACATATATTTAACAGTTATTTTAAAAATATATATTTGACGACCACTTTACCCTAGTTGGTAGTGACCCTACCTACGAAACTAGATATAATGGGTTAGAACCCCGGTAAGGGCATTGTGTGATGAGCTCGAATATTTTGTTCCTGAGTCATGGATGTTTTTGAGTATTCATTTATCTATATAAGTATTTATATCGTCGTCTAGTGCCCATAGTAAAAGCTTAACTAAGTTTGGGACTAGGTTGATGTGTGTGAGATTGTCCCCATATACCTATTATTATTATATAATAATACGAGCTAAATAATTATCCAAACTTCCAAATTTTCGCATTTATAATATTTCTAGCTTCCACCCGCGACTTTGTCTTCGTGAATCCGGGATAAAACTGTTGTTTATATTAATCCAGGCTATAAACTATCATCGTGCAAATTTTCATTCAATTCGCTTGAGCGGTTTAAGCGTAATGGGGTAACGAACATCTTAACTTTCGCATTTATTATATTAGTCTGATATATTACATACTAGCTTCCGCCTGCGACTTCGTCTGCGGTGACCCGGGATAAAAACTATTCTACATCTTAATTTAGGCTATAAACTATCTTCGGGCGAAATTTCATGCACAGCGGTTTAGCTGTTTAAGCGTGATTAATTAACAAACATCTAAACTTTCGCATTTATAATATTAGTAGGTTTTGGTGACAATATATATAAATTGTTAGTTTCATATCAAGCAGCGCCATCTGGTGACACTTCTGTCAACAGTTACTTTTGAATATTGGAATGCTTTGTTTTTGTTGTTGTCATGTAAACGGTCCTAAATACAGTTTATTTTGTCTTTTCGGATAGCTACAATCTGGTGGTTTTATTATAGGTTATGAGCCCAGTTGTCCCAGAAAAATGTAGGCTAGTAGAATTAGATTACTAGTTTCAGTGAAAGTATTTTGCGCAATATTCACGAGTGATCTGTGACAGAAATCCGAAGATGTCGGCCAATTATGTAGCTAATGTTCCCAAGCTGTTTGGACGAGAAAATTATAGCAAGTGGGTTTTCGCGGCAGAGAATTTTCTGATCTTAGAGGGCACCCAAAAGTTTATCAGGCGAAAGCCAGAAACTACGGATGCGAAAAGTACAGAAGCTGCAGATGACGAAAAAACCCGTGCGAAATTGAATTTGACAATCGACCCTTCCCTGTACGTCCATGTAAAAGGTGTCAAAACCACATTTGAATTGTGGGAGAAACTCAAAAGCTTATTTGACGACTCGGGTTTCACTAGAAGAATTGCGTTGTTACGTAATTTAATTTCAATAAGATTGAACAATTGTAAATCGATGACAGAATACGTAACAAAGATGGTGGAAAATGGTCAAAAATTAAGTGGTACGGGATTTGACATCAATGATGAGTGGATTGGCTCGCTTTTATTAGCAGGATTGCCAGAGAAATATTCACCAATGATTATGGCAATAGAGCATTCCGGAATCCGCATCACCACGGACGCCATTAAATCTAAGCTTTTAGACATGGAAGAAAAAAATATGAATTTGACCGGAAATGGGAATGGGAATGACATTGAGAGCGCATTCGCGAGTTCGTCAGGCTACCAACATTACAAGAAAAATAAGCCTAGGCATGTCTCTGGTAGACAAGATGTCAGTGAAACGTCAACGTCAAAACAGAAAATTAAGTGTTTTCGATGCAAACAACCCGGCCATTATCGCAATCAGTGCCCGAATAGTGAAAATAACCAGAGTTTTTCGAAGAATAACGCACGAAAACAATCAAATGCGTTCAGTGCGGTTTTTTTGAGCGGCGAGTTCAAGAAAAATGACTACTATATCGATAGTGGATGCAGTATTCATCTGACCGCGAACGAGAGTTGGGTTATGAATCCATGTTATGAGCCGGTTATTAGTGAAATTATCGTGGCCAACAAGAAATGTGTTCCTGTATTGTGCAGCGGTAGCGTTCAGATTGCGACTGTAACGCCAAACGACGAATATGACATAACAGTCGAGGACGTTTTACGCGTACCGAGTTTAACGACAAACTTATTATCAGTAAGCCAACTGATAAAGAAAGGAAACAAAGTAGACTTCACTAACAAGGATTGTAAGATTTACAACAGAAGTGGACAGCTGGTTGCTACGGCTACTTTGACAAAAGGAGTGTATAAATTGATTATGCCAGATACGACAGCTGCCATGGCTGTGTCTGCCGATGTTTGGCATCGTCGCTTAGGACATGTGAATGGTTCTTACATGACCAAAATGAAACATGCAGCAAAAGGTTTCACTGTTGGCGACAGGTAATGTGAGGGCAAGCAGTGCAGATTACCATTCCAAAGTAATGGAAATAGAAGTAAATCACTTCTTGATGTCATACACATGGATATAGCTGGTCCAATGGAAGTTGCATCTATTGGAGGATCGAGATATTACCCGCTTATGGTGGATGATTATAGTCGTATGGCATACATATATTTCTTGAAACAAAAGAGTCAAGCCCTGGATTGTTTCAAAGAGTTTAAAGCTAAAGTTGAGAATGAACTTGACAAGAAGATTAAGACCGTCCGCAGTGATAATGGACTTGAATTTTGCAACAAAGACTTTGATAATTTTCTGAAAGTAAATGGGATAGTTCATCAGAGAACCAATCCTTACACACCAGAAGAGAACGGATTGTGTGAACGCCAGAATCGCACAGTAGTCGAAAAAGCAAGATGCTTGCTGTATGATAGTGGTCTTGGCACAGAGTTCTGGGTTGAAGCCTGCAACTGTGCAGTTTACCTAAGGAATCGAACTGTAGCATCAGGATTGGATGGCAAAACCCCATTTGAGATGTGGACAGGCACCCAGCCAGATTTGAGCCATTTAAGGATATTTGGCAGCACCGTGATGGTCCATATTCCCAAACAAAAAAGACTTAAGTGGGAGAAAAAATCTCAAGAATGTGTCTTATTGGGTTATCCAGAAAATGTAAAAGGATACAGAGTATTCAATCCTGTAACAAAAGCTATATTTACAAGTAGAGATGTCACTGTCATTGAGAAAGAGAATAAGAAATTTTTTTGCCAGATAGAGGTAGAACAAGGAAGAAAATAGAACCTCATACAGAGACAAAAATGGTCGAGGTAGGATGTCAAAGTTCAGTGGGAGATGTGAGTACCAGAACTTTGACATACTCTTCAGATGAGTATGAAGATGCAGATATCACACCTGAGAATGTTCCTACTCCTGAGAGGGTCGGACCAATCCTAAGAGCACCAGAGCAGAGAAAAGTACCTGACAGATATGGTTACTCAAGCCTGTGTATAGATGTTGACAGGATGGATGATGCCAGTGGTCTTTCACTATCAGAAGCTTTGCATGGACCAGAGAAAGAACAATAGAGACAAGCTGTGGCTGAAGAGTTGAATAGCTTTGAAGAGAATGAAGCGTGGAAGCTTGTCAGTGCTCCAAAAGACTGTAGTGTGGTAAAGTGCAAATGGGTACTTAAGAAAAAGTATGATAGCGAAAACAAAGTGCGTTTCCGAGCCAGGTTAGTAGCTAAAGGCTATACACAGAAGTATGGAGTGGACTATGAGGAGACATTTGCACCGGTGGTAAGCCATACAACTCTCAGACTTTTATTTGCTTTATCTGTGCAATTAGGTTTAAATATTTCACATCTGGACGTGACAACTGCTTTCCTGAACGGATATCTTGAGGAAGATATTTACATGGAGAAGCCAGAAGGTTTTCCTTCACCCATAGATAAGGGGCAAGTGCTTAAGTTAAAGCGTGCCATATATGGTCTCAAACAATCCTCAAGGGCCTGGTACAGGAGAGTAGACGACTGCTTAACTGAGTTTGGTTATCCTAGATCTAAACTGGAACCGTGTTTGTATGTTAAAAATGACAATGGTTTGACTGTAGTTGCTCTATATGTCGATGATTTCTTTGTGTTTTCTAATAATGAAAAAGAAACCAAAAGTTTGAAACAGTTACTGTCTTCAAAATTTAAACTGAAGGATCTTGGTCAGGTAAAACAATGCTTAGGCATGACTGTATGCATTGATAAAGAAAATGGTGTTACTTTAGATCAGAAAGATTATATAGACAAGCTGTTGCTTAAGTTTAATATGGAGGACTGTTAGCCTGCTCAGACTCCCATGGAGGAGAGGCTTGTCCTGGAGAAAGGAGAAAGTTGTGACACTGAGTTACCATATCAGCAGCTTGTCGGTAGCCTGATGTATCTAGCTGTTTTGACCCGACCTGATATAGCTTTTAGCGTAGGGTATCTTAGTCAGTTTAACAAATGTTATGGTCGAGAACATTGGGCTCACGCCAAGCGTGTTTTGCGGTATCTTAAGAGGACAAAACATTACTCCCTCAGATACAGTCATGAGCACAATTCGAAACTGACTGGTTTTGTGGATGCTGACTGGGGCAGCAATGTTCTAGACAGGAGGTCCTATACAGGTTTCTTTTTCTGTTTGTCAGGATGTGTGGTTTCATGGTGCAGTAAGAAGCAAAGTAGTATTTCTGAATGTGTAAAAGAAGCCATGTATTTGAGAACATTGCAGCAGGAAATTACTAATGACACACATTGTATCACAATATTCAACGATAACCAGAGTGCTTTGAAATTGGTATCAAATCCTGTGTTTCATAATAAGTCAAAGCATGTGGATATCCGATATCACTTTTGCAGGGAGATAGCAGCTAAGGGTTTGGTAGAAACCAGGTACTTGCCAACAGCTGAAATGCCAGCAGACCTGTTGACTAAAAGCCTTGGTTCTATCAAGCATTGTGGGTTTGTTGAGAAGATGGGCATTTTACCTAAATGAGCAAAATGTTTAGTTATTGTTGTTTTAGTTGTTATGGCTTAAGATGCTTTGCTATAGTGGGAGTGTTAGTTTCATATCAAGCAGCGCCATCTGGTGACACTTCTGTCAACAGTTACTTTTGAATATTGGAATGCTTTGTTTTTGTTGTTGTCATGTAAACGGTCCTGAATACAGTTTACCTATTTTGTCTTTTCGGATAGCTACAATCTGGTGGTTTTATTATATAAATGAATATGGACAATGGGTGTGAGAGTGTCTTCTCCCAAGTAGGTATCTTTAAATCGATTTCCTGATGATTTATCAAGCTCAATAGGGGGTCATACTTCAGCCCAAATAAAAAATTAAAAAGTTAAATTTTTACACTTAGGTAATTAAGATTAACTTGTAAGCAGACATCGTAAACTGCGATCGAAATCCATTGAAATGACGTATGACAACCTGTTAGGGATGGCGATGGTTCTAAATTAATGAACAAAAATATTAATGAACTAAAATATTATATACTAAAATAATACAAATAATAATAACTGAACAGAATCTGAATCTCAGTTTAATGTTATTATAACAGTTAAATGGTAAATTTTTGTATTGTATTTACAATTTTAATCCAAAACTCTCCAAATTTTTCACTTGGGATAGTGAGTAATAATTTTCGCATATTCGATGGCGAAACAACGCAAACAATACAATCAGCATCGCTTTTTTCTGACAAAAAAACTTACTTTATTGATTGTAAACCCGCAAACCGAAGATTTTTATCGAGATCGAAAAATATTACTTCGTTTCTGACAAACAAAATAATTAAAAGAAATATACTGTCGTAAATCTATAGACAATATATTTATCAATTCCAAGAAGTTTTAGTTTAATATCATAGATTACACTTATCAACCTAGACATTGATAAGTGTAATTTAATACTATAATAATATTAATGATAAATAAACACATTCCGCCATATAAATGTATAAGTAGCATAACTGACGATTCGAAAGTGCTAGTTGCTAAGCCTACTCAATAAATAATTTTTGACTTTGACTTGACTGAGTAACAACCCTCAATGGATTTTACTTCAATGGATTTCGATCGCAGTTTACGATGTCTGCTTGTAAGGCAGGCTCAACAAAAAAAAAACTTATATATTTAAGATTAGCAGTTTAAGATTGTGAAATGGGTTTTACGAAAGAAATTATTGAAATTAATCAGTTCATTTTTTTAATATGTATTTGGATAAAATTACCTGTCAATAAAATAGTTAGTCTTTTGACGTTTTCCTCAATTTGTGCCAATAAATGTCCATTTACTCACAAAGAAGATGTGGTGTTATCAGATGTTCAGTCACATTCAAGCGAATATTCTAAGCACACTAACTTCAAATTCGATTCAGAATGAAATAAATTTATACTTACATGGGAAAATGGTTGACACTGAAGTGAAAATAGTCTAATATAAGCACATTGTATCCCAACTCCTTGTATAAAGTGCCAAGTAGTCGCGGGCCAGGGAGGGCAACAGGGTCAAAATAACCAGGCAGATACAAAACAGTCTTATTCTTGAAGTCTATGTTAGGGTTATTGGCTAGTTTCTTAATTCCATAGTAGCTGTATCGAGTCCATTTTGCAGCCAGAACGTTTCCTGGTTCTAGGACGGAGATAGTCAGCTGCTCCAGGGTTTTTGGTTTGATGACGGCTGGTTTCGTTGAACCTGGGCCTGGGAAGTAAATAAAACATTGTTTGATCAAACGAATCAACATATAACATGCTACTATGAATGTCGATGTCGAAAGAAAACCTCTGCCACTAGAAGAACGCTCGCGCACTAAAGAAACGCGATCATGTACATTTTTCAAAACAGTATAAAGCAGACGCAGTAGAAAGCCCCTTTATTCATTTTTCGACCAAATTATTGTTAAGCTAAACGGAGAAACAAATATTCTAAGAAACTGTGTAACACATAGGAAGGTGTTATTTTTGATTTACACAACGTGTAACAAAAATAACGAAACCGTTTAAGGTATATTGGTATTGTGTTCTGATAAGAAAAAACTGAGTTTTTTTGACGCTTTTTTTTGTATGGAACAAACAGGACGCCCCCAGTCGGCCAATGCCAAAAATGGTTACACAGCATAACAGTCGTTATGACAATTGCGAACGCTTTCTTCTAAATAAAAATATGAATTCTGCATATTGACCATAAGGACCCTTTTACAAGTTAAAATGTGGGTGAGGACCTTCTTGGCCAGCTTAACTCACTCAATTAAATTTTCTATAAAAGTTTTCCGTTGTGACACGAAAATTAACCATACAATTCTATACGAAATTTTTGTGTCTCAACGGAACTTTGTTCCCTTCTTCAGTTTTTATGGCTAACTACCTATTAGTCAAGAATTTGGTCCTCAGCCGTATATCTATCGACTCTTAATACTACATCATTGGAAAAATTTAACTACATCAAAGTCCTAGTGCGAGTCGGACACGAAGGACTCTACCATTATCTATAAAACGGCAAATTGCCCTTAAATATATATAAATTTATTATTTTTTGCTATAGCGGCAACAGAAAAATCTGTGAAAGTTTCAACTGTCTAACTATTCCGGTACATGAGATACAGCCTGGTGGTAGACGGATGGACGGACAGCGGAGCCTTAGTGAAGGGGTACCATGTTTACCGTTTGGGTACGGAACCCTAAAAATAACATTCCATATTTCTTAGAGATGTAAGGTCTCCAAACGTTAATATTATAATAATAATCATAGACTCTGATAAATATATGTATATATACAGTCTCTGACGGTCAAAAATGTAATAAAATAATAATCAAATCAACGCTCATTTCAATTCCGCTGAACAGTGGAATGAAGTTACTAGTATTCCTAGCAAACATGAACTTCGATGGTTGATACAACAAAATAAAATAAAAGTCGTCTAGGTCAAGACCTAGTTGAGCAAACTGCGTTTCGGTTTCGCTACAAATGTACCTTTAGTATTTATTATTAATGTATCTAATAAACACACAATTTCATTGTACGAGTATTATTAAATTCACACATAACGTGATCAGTTGTAGGAAACTAACCGCCGTTTTATAAAAAAATACATTAATTTATTTACCTAATGCGTCATTGATTTAGTTTTGTTCTGTAGAAATATAACTATAGTGAATTAATAAACCACTACAAGTTAAACTGGTTATTTCGTAACGTAGAGGTTAAGTTGAGTTTTAACCTCGGTGGATAACAGTTACATGTTGTATAAAATTAATGATTCGGTCAAGCGCGACATGGTTTTGCACGCAAAAAATATTGTTAGGAACATTATAGTACCTTACTTTCCTCGGGCGGTAATAGTACATTGTTTAACGAGGGCCGTAAGTGCCGTAAAATATTTCAAACAAGAGTCTATCAGAAGCTCGCTGCCGAAGGCGGTGGGGTTTTGATGACTCGAGTTTACAAACTGAAGAAGTAGGGTTTTTAAGTTTAAATTTATTTATGAATACGTTTTCAGACATCGTATTTGATGTAATTCCTCTTTGCTTTGTGACTACCGCATGAGTGACAGATACAATTTAAGAAAAAAACCATTACGCCCGTGGGCGAAACATAGGCTATTGTAGCTCTGTATGTCTGCGTCTGCGCATTATGAAGCCCTTTTCGAGAAAGTGTAATGAAAAAAAAATGTCTCAGAACACTGGTATTTGACGCCCGAGCCGAAGGCAAGAGCGATAAAAATGCGATCGGAGGCTTTTTTTATTACCGACCGTGGTAGGTAAAAAAATACGACTTCCTGAAGTCAGATTTTCCGCACATGTGGTAATTGCTGCTTTATGACTATGCAATGACGTAAAATCTATTATGGACAGGTTCTCTTCGTACATATGAAATCAAATCAAGGAATAAGTAGCATTGTGTAGTATATTGATATACATATAAAGGTATATATATTTATTGATAAATGTTTACATTGACAAGTAATTAAAAGTAAATCATATATGTATTTATTAAAAATAAATAAATAAATGATAATTAATTTTCATAAATGAAATATTTTGAAACCTATTCGTTAAAATTAAACAAAATACAAATTATTTATTCTGCAAATAGGCCACAAGGGCACTTTTATATTATAACATACCTTCGTTAGGGTTCCGTTTGGGAATGCGAGTACTTGTGTGTGTTATGAGTTATGAGTGTTATTTACCGTGCATATTAGTGCACGGTAAATAACAAAATTTATACACAAGTAAGACCATAACCAATTAAGTACAATCATAAAGGTCATTGATTTATTTTGTCATTCCAAAAGCGAAATATACTTTCCCAAAAGTGATTCTGAATTTGTAATGCTACGGAACCATAAGATCATTCATTGCGAAGCAGAATAAACTTGACATAGAAAAATGAATTAAGTAATAAAATTTTACTACATTATTCCAAGGTTAAAGTCAACTTGTAACACACGTGGGATAAACTTCATACATTTCAAGTATAAACGCTGGCCCGGGGGATTCCAAATAATTTTAGCAGCGTGTAAAAATACCATACTGGGTGTGGCCTGTAACCAGAGCACAAAATTAAACGGCGGATTATTAGGCGAATCTGCAATTGGTCAGAAATGGTTAATACGAAACAAATACTAGAAAAACAAACCGATTTTTTTATTAACATCATGCGTGGAATCTTATCTTATTTAGATGAGGGCTCTTTCGGATACACTTAGACCCATTGGGATATTTTGTGCATTTGCCCTCTCCTTTATGCCTACTCTCTGGCTCGCTCCATCATAATAGAACCACAAAATGGATGACGCAGCTCAGCGGGAGCACCTTGAATTCCTTTGGTTGCGGCTAGGCGTTACCGAAGTAATTAATAAGGTATAGGCATGAAATTCACACAGTAGGTTACTGGGATGCTACCGATGTTATTTTAAATAAAAAAATCTTGTGAATGTTAAAAAATACTTAAAACAACCTTAGGGCGGGGCGGATAGCACCAACTTACGATTACAGGCCGGTCAACATTAAATATGTCGCTAGCAGCTGTCAATCCTCAGAAAACTGTCATACTTTCCAAACACTCAAATTTTAACGAACACCGCAATCTTACGATGACACTGTTTCTTGTAGCCCCCCTAAGTGTAAGGGAATTAAATTTAAATAAAAAACAAAAATAAAATTCAATATTTTTTAAACACTGGGACTGAGGTATAGGATAACTGAGGATATTCTATGGAGTCACCCTTTAAATGTTTTGCCTCTATTCAGGCCACACCCCGTAGGTATCTATAAAGTAAGCTGAGTTCATTAACATTAGAGCTATTACAGACAGGTTCTTCGTTTATCTAGAATAGGATATCAAAAGAAAATAATGTAATTATATATTCTTTATTGCACCACAACATAGGAAAAACATGTTACAAGAGTACATAATGTTAAATAAAGGTAAATCAGGCGGTCTTATCGCTTTAGAGCGACAAACAACCAGACAACCTTTGGGTAGCAGGAAATTTTGGAGCCTTACCTACAAGCTTTACCTATTTATTTCGATTAAGAGGTATTTTTCAATCATAGAAATTAAAATGCGATGATTTTCAAATGGACCTTGAAATCACATTTGTTGTCTGGTCTTATATGGTCCTATGGATGTCTGATTTGTGGATATATGTAGTAAGTATAATATAAGTAATTATATTCTTTAAAAAAAATACATCCCCACATAAGGTAGAGGGAAGATACCCCAGAAAGAAACCAATTTTATTCTACTGTTTGATTTATACTGCGTGTATTTTTAATATTACCTCAAATTGTAACCAGAGGTGCGTGTTAGGGCTATGAACCAATATTGCAAATTTTTTAAAAGTTAGTTTTAACTACCAAAGCGTAATTAATTTTTGAAAAATTATCGAGCGGCAATGTATTGAGTACACTGT
Organism: Epinotia demarniana; assembly: GCA_945867215.1. Taxonomy (NCBI): domain Eukaryota; kingdom Metazoa; phylum Arthropoda; class Insecta; order Lepidoptera; family Tortricidae; genus Epinotia; species Epinotia demarniana. The sequence continues at coordinate 36,418,514 of OX244261.1, read as the reverse complement.
GACATGATGACACATGGAAAAATCGAGTCTCATAAGACAATTTATTGTGACGTCACGTCAGTAAGACAAAGTAGTGATCCATTGTGTGCTGAATTATTTTATATGGAAAAAATGAAGAAGGTGGTCAAGAAAAAAAAATTGCAATACCGGTTCTTAGCCATATCACCAACCTTTGGTTACAATTTGAGATAATATAAAAAATACACGCTATACTTAAAACCATGCCGAATAACAGTTTAGACTCGCGGGCAATTTCCTATACATACCCCATTATGGACTGACTGCAAATTACTGGGTTATTGGTGTCACTAAATAAATAAATGCGTTGATTTATTATACTGTATTACTTACAAAGAAAAGCAGTGTGGCACAATATAGGTTATTATTTAAAAAATACTTACAGTCGGCGAGAAATCCTGTGGAGATTCCTCTGTCTGACTTGGAATATTCTATGCCATCTGTGGCGACGAATAGCACTGACAAATACGTTAATTTCAACATTTTCTATACCTACGTATGATAACAATTTTCCATGTTTCAATTTATAAATCACTAAAAGACACTAGCTTGTTCTAATTTAATGTTAATTTCATGTCTTTTAGTGTACTTTTTTCTTTGAGGATTCTTGTGTAAATAAATATTTTCTCACACAAAAGCCTTATATATTTTTCCTATTACAAGGTTCACTGTAACTATCCACATTTCGTGTATATTTTTAAATAAGTATTAACGTATAATAATTGGTATTGGACAAATGTACACGTGCGGTCTTCAGAGCCGTCACACGAAGAGTCAAGAACTACTTTGTAACCTTTGCGATTTTTTTTTATAGTTATAATTACGATTCCAAGGCAACTACATACATTTTTAATATACTATTTAATGAACGAGGAGAGACCTTGACCTCGTCACTTACCTTTGACATGTTTTAATGCTTGTCAGTATAAATTTCTGTTACGAATTTTTAACAAAAACACCTGTACTGTAATTAGTCTTCTCCCATATATCTAAATATGTAGTGTTTTCCTTTTCCCTCGATTACGTCATGTTAATTGTAGATACGCTAGATGTACTCGTAGGTACTTAATTAATACTCATTATGTTAATACTTACTATTATTTTGTTCATTGAAAATCCTAATCAATCTAATCATATTGTAATTGAAGTACGATCTGTTGTTAACCGCACTCGCAGTAGGCCAAGATACAGACTCAGCCTAGTTTGGTCACTGACGGACAGCCCGATTTAATGTAATATTTGTTTTTTGTGAAATAAACTAGTTTGTATTTGTATTTTGTATTTGTATTTTTCTAAAAGAAGGATTATACAACAAACCGGTCTCGAAGACAAAAAGCAATCTTCCAGACAACCTTGGTGTGTACACCGGCGTAAATTTGGAATACCAATTACAAGCCTTTGGCAAATAAATCGCAGCGTTCCTAAGATTCCTGGATCGACTTGAGAGATCCCGGCGAGAATTCTCGAAAGAATGTTATCACTTGTCTTTGTGAATAAGACATCCGTAACATTGGCACTCGCATTCTTGTAAAAACTGACATATGTCTTATCGACAGTGATATGTGATAAAATGTCAACCATGCCACGCCTGCTGATGTTCAATCAAACGTGCTTTAATATTATTTTGTGTGTTATAGTATTTATTTGTTTCCGAATTTCTCAGTAGATGGCGCAGTACGCCCCATATCGATACCTGAATCGCACTACCAAGATTTTTACTGGGATAGTGACATGTCGCGAGGGTCTCCTTATGTTTTCATATTAAACTGCACTTTAGATCAGATAGCCTGCGCATTGCCCTGTGTTTTTATCCAGAAAGTGCATTCTCTATACACAGGTGAAAGAATATTAAAAAATATATCTCTAGAGACTATCCCAAAATACAAAGCTAGCATCCTCACAGACTTTTCCACTTTAGCTACCGCTTTGAATTCAGATTTAGTAGTCAGTAATTCAATGCTGTTATTCTGGGACCCGTAAGGCGTAAGTACTTTGTCTTTACCGAACGAATCTTGTCAACACCAAAGCAACGAAATATCTTTCTCCCTCCTTATTTATCCTTCATCAAATTAGCCAAGTTTGCAATAAAATCGATATTTTCAATCGAGCCCGATTCGCATGCAGTGCGCGGAGGATGCTCAGCAGCCAATTTTCCGCAGATTTCCGACGCGGAAGTTTTGGACTTTTCTAATACCCGCGGGTACCGACAACTTTATCGTGTCCGCCAGTTTTCGCGGAGCCCGGCTGATAGTAGGATGACAGTGGTGGTTTACGCTGAATTCGGTAAATACGGAAAATATAAGGTAGTTCCTGAATGAGGTCGTCGTTCAAACGCACCACCTTTTAAACATCAATAGCATACAGGGTATAATTACTTTACAAGAATAAAGAAGCGAAAAACTATGTTTTGTGACCGAGTAAGTAACTTATTTCAAGAGCGCGTGATGTGAACAGACAGAATAATAAAATCTAAATATTCAAATACAGTCAGTAGACGAAAGTAGCAACGCGCACGGAGTGGTCAAAATTATCTTCAAACGTCTTTATTACATTAGAAAAATGGTTATTATTGTTGCTTGCTTGTGTACCAAGAGCACCTCGCCAACGCAGATATTTGCTCCTGACTGTATATTACTTAATTATCTTTAACTTACACGTGCTCATTCATTTCTTGTAGTGGGAAAAACATCTTACTACCTACAAAAAAATGTAGAAACTGCATGGAAATTGCAATAAAGGTATTATTTTTCCAGCTACTCAAAAAACTAATGGATGAACTTTAACAATTGATTAAAGTAATAATTTAATGTAATTCGACGAGACGCATAGAGTCAATTTTGCAGCTTAAGAGGGCGCGCTCAGCGAAATCGGAGTTCTTAGATTGAATATTTACCTATGACAAACTAAAGCGAATGCCAGGAAAATGAACATACAGAAACTACATCATATTTGCTATCTATTTGTCTGAAAAAACCATACAAAACCAAAATTGCCTCGATAGAAAACAATCGCCAAAACATGTCTTATTTTTACCTAATTTCAATTGTGTGCCGTTCCCGTGCATATAATTTACGTAAAAATTTAGTGTATAATATAGCTCTTGATATTGCCTAGTGATTTGACGAGCGGCGTTTTTTTATGTAGTCCCTTTTCAGACTTATTGAGGTATAACGTATTTGGCGTATAGGTCTTTTTTATTTAGCGCGATACTGTTTCTCCCGTCGCGTGTTTCGTGCAGTTTGGTATATCTTCTGTTGCCGTTCGCGGGCGGAGTCAATCGCAATCGCTCCGCTGAGACGAGAGGACTACGTTCTGTGCTCTCACGACAGCACGGTGAACATAATTATTTCAATAATATTGTGACCCAGTATATTCGTCCAGTGAATGAATGTATCATTACATTCCAGTAGATATTTTGGTACATTTTGAAATAATATATTTAAAAGTCGACCTTAACATGTAGACCTTAAAGTTCAAAATACAACCATACTGCTTCTCGACGCCTGGCGACTGGCTTCTTAGAATAATTTGTGCAGTACATGCAAAACTACACGAACATTTTTTCTGTCGAGCGTGTATTTACTTTATGAAAGATTATCACTATCACTACAACATAGTACTCGTATAAAACAAAGTCGCTTCCCGCTGTCTGCCCCTATGAATGCGTAGATCTTTAAAACTACGCAACGGATTTAGATGCAGTTTTTTTTAACAGATTCAAGAGGAAGGTTTATATGTATAATATAATTTAATATACTATCCGAGCGAAGCCAGGGCGGATCGCTAGTTGAGAATAAATCCGGTTAATTTCAAAATCGATGTCCTCTGTCCTCTCGGTCTCTAAATACGAATTCGAAGTCGGAAATAATTCAAAAAATGGTCGCATTAATAATTAATTAAATACTTTTTAGTTTATTGTGATGATGTGACTTGACTTCTCACGTCAAAACTTTAGCGTTTAGCGAATGAATGGTCGCGTTATAAATTTTATTTATTTCAACAGAAAGCACAAATACATCTGGTTTCTTTATTTTACAAGTGGGGAATAAACAGTTTCAAATATTTGTACAAATATCAAAACAATTGTTGAGATTTCCGTAAGTACATATAGTACAGCTGACAGAGTCCATACAAAGAAATCATTTTAGTTTCCTTGAAATAGATTCAGTTTGTTAAATAATTGTATTTTCGACCTGCCTTTACTTTAAATACTTTCTTTTTTGCGATGTAATGTAAGCGTACAGTCAAGTAGCGATCAGCTGTCGATTTTATTAAATCGGTCCTGGGTTTTGAACGTCACTCTCATGATCACCCGACATCTATAAAACGAGTATTACGAGATATAAGGTCAAAAATGAATGATGATGACGAAAAAACGTGTATTTGAATAAAATTTTGAGGATACGTGTATTTTGTTAACCGCTACATAGTTATGTAATGAAATTACAAAAAAAGTTTTTTTTTAGGCGTGCACTCCATACCTCAAACAAAAAAATTGCATGCCCACGTGTGGCACATCAATCGATAGGCCTTCCAAAATAAATATAAGGTTTCTCAGCAAATTTTTTGATTAAGTGAATAGAGTCGGAGATAATCGCCCCGAAAGTCACTAAAATTGTGTCCCCCTCCCCTCTAACTTTTGAACCGTGTATTTCAAAAATATGAAAAAGATCATGAAAATTGTTTTGAACAAGATCGGTTCAAAGGTTTTCGAGATATTTCTAAAAACCGCCTTACTTAAAGAAAAGGATGTAAGTGCCATATGATTTCAGTAAGGATACGACCTTTTCAATAGGCACGGAACCCTTGTTGTGCGTGGTCTGACACGCACTTGGCCGCTTTTTATTATATTAAAAAAAGTGAACACAATTAAGCAGTTTTTCTTTAGTACCTACCAGTATGTTCAAAATTGATAACTAAAGGGCCAGAGCGTCTCCATTGTCTCCAAGCAGGAATCCGAGATCAGAATTGAAAAATTTGGCCGCAACACTGTGGCCTGAAAATCTGACTTTCATAGACATGATCGAAGGTTTCATAATATATAACAGTTTTTTTTATGCTACATATAAATTCACAATTAAATTCACGTATTCAATGACATGACAGGCGACATGTTTCGAACTCTTCGGGAGTTCTTCTTCAGGATGAGTGTTTTCGATGATTGTTTTGAAGAAGAACTCCCGAAGAGTTCGAAACATGTCGCCTGTCGTGACATTTAATACGTGAATTTAACCGTGGTTTTATTAGTAGTATTTTAGACATGTCTCACAAAAGTTTTAATTCGATAATGCCTTTTTTTTGCTTTAGGTTTTTACTAGCCAGTAACCCTTACGTGATTTAGTAAATAAAAAACCGGCCAAGTGCGAGTCAGACTCGCGCACGAAGGGTTCCGTACCATTATCTATAAAACAGTAAAAAAAAAATATTGTATGGGAGCCCCCTTTCAATATTTATTTTATTTTGTTTTTTAGTATTTGTTGTTATAGCGGCAACAGAAATACATCATCTGTGAAAATTTCAACTATCTAGCTATCACGGTTCTTGAGTTACAGCCTGATGACAGACAGACAGACGGGACAGAGAAGTCTTAGTAATAGGATCCCGTTTTTACCTTTTGGGTACGGAACCCTAAAAAACGGAAGGTCATATTTCAGTTATAGCTCTCGAAACTCTGACTTAATAGCGAAAATAATATCTTCAAATATAGGTACAGATTTTGTCTTGCTTCCCACTTTTTATAATAGGGATGATGACTAAATTTTTTTATGATGTCATTTGAACCAGTTTTTGGACAGGAACAAATGTTTGTATTGGAAGAACTACAATTAAAGAACATAAATACCCAAAAATTTGAGACAAAGATTGACCTCGCTGGCGGCAGCGCAAAACGCTTAATACTGAAAGACAGACAGGCGTGACGTCACAGCCGACATTTGTTAATACAAAGTACCTACGTCGTATGGAAAATCAGGTTCTTAAATTGTTGTTTCATTCGCGGAATACTGCGTTTAAGTACATAATTGTTGTACAATTTTGTTTCTATAAAAGCCTAAGGATTCTATTGGTACCTTTAAATTTACTCTTGTACAATAATAAAAAAAAAATCTAAACTTTCAAGGTTCATATCTTTTTACGATTTTAATTATATTTTATTATTTATACTTTATTACGGTAATTTGATGGTTTACTATACATTTAGCATCACTACGTTATCAATTTGAACATGAGTCATCATGCCTATTATTCGTAGGTATTCATCATGTTTCATCTGACTGTCGGGGCATATACTATGCGAGAAGGAGCGGGGCAGCAATAGACGCATCAGCGCGGCAGGTGCGGGACGCGCGGGTGATTTCTGATTTTTTCCTGGCGGTACGCCCCCTCTTAACTAGGTAATGCAAACATAAAAGGGGGAAACATTAAAATTACATTCTTATTCAGCAAAATGAGCAGCATTCGCCAAAAATAGGAAGTTACTCGTAACTAGCTAGCGTTCGGGTGTGAAATTTTATCTGTGTTATGGACATTTTAACTGTAAGTCAAAAAGGAATAGCAAAAAAAATACCATTATTTACTACAAAAACCTATAATGAGCTTTTTATTGAAGACATCATCGCTTGTATTAATCCAGTTTTCATCACCTTTGATTTATTTGTAGACGAGTGCAGTTGACCGAGTTTTGTTGTTAACCTAAAAAACATCTATGGATTTTTTCCCAGATCGATGGATCGAAATAAGATAGAAAAAGATTACAGTGGGCGATTACAGGCTTAAAGTGATGACAATGACGAGCTAGGCAACTTAAAAGAAGCTTGGTGCGAGAGTAAATTTGAGCTCACGACTGCTGTTTGAAAGTAGGTACGCCTAAATCAATAGGCTATGGGTAGTTGGTTAGCCGTTCAAGGGTTATACAGAGATTTAGATTAGCGTTTTTTCTTGTGGGCATAGCCAAACTAGCCAAAGTAAAAGACTATAAAACCAAAATGGTGATTGGACTCATCATCAGCATAAACAGCATCACTTAGCGGCATTTAAAAAAAAATGTATTTCCAAATACAAGTTTCATGATATGGTGTGACGGGCTCATATACTATAACAATTGTAATTACACACTTCTGTGCGTGTGAAAGAGCAATTTATGAAGATTATGTTTCAGTAAAACCAGCAAAAACAGATCAGTTTTAGGTCGTACTACCGAACTTTCCTAATAAATCATAAAAAAACCTTACATTGAAAACTACAAAAAATCGCGGAACATACTGGGGTATTTTCGGGTAACCCTGGATGGGTAAAAAAACAAAAAATTACGTCGTTGGTTGGACCATCCTGTATACTTGACTAGTGGTAGAGCTACCTTTGCCAGCACTTCCTTTTAAGAAATTCTAAAATAAACTTTGCATTATTCAGAGATGTCTTGGCAACCTTAATGTTAAGTTTTCATTTTCTAGTTCGTCAAAAGAGCAAAGGGGAAATGAATCGCTCTTTTAAAATGTTTAAATTAGCCATGCATTAAGAGGTCGTTTTAGTGCGTGAAAGCAGGTAGTGAAATTGTAAGTCATGATCAAATAAATACTAATGGTTTGTAAGTTGTCTAACTCGAGAGTCTAGCTATTCATATATTTTTTTAATTTCTTGTTTTTTTCATGCAAAAATATTTTACTTACTCGCAAAATTTCACGAGAATCGGTTGAAAAATGCGACTTGGACAGGAGCACATCCGGACATTCTACGAACTGCGATACAATTGCGATATAATTGATTGATTAATTGAACGGATTAAAGCCCAAGGCTAAACGCAGATTTTTGTTCGCTTCGCTCGCTCGTTCATAAATATTTTAAACACCCCCGGCGCAAAAAACATTGCTTACAACCGTTGGGGTTTTATAAATATAACGCAGTATGAATACCACGATAACCCGCATTGTAATGTTTGCATGCAATGTCTTGCTTGTGTAAATGGCGCTTTAAACACACAGATATGCTTAAACTTATACGACGCCTCCTATTTGTTGACAATAAAAATTAAAATCATAATCAATTTCAACTCAAACTTGTAAGCAACCTAACTGAAGTAGTTTTTTGGATAAACTTCATAACTGCCTCCACTACTCCAACGTATCTATCTATACATATAATAAAGCTGAAGACGGTCGAAAGTCTGTACATGGAAGATATTCGAAAAAAAGTTTGATGGGGATAAGGGGATAACTTAGAATTGATCAGAACACGATCCAAAAGTTTTTACAATTTTTGTCTGTTTGTCTGTTTATATGTACGCGCATCACGTGAAAACGGCTACATGGATTTTGATGCAAACTTTACAAATCTGTCGAGAAAATTACCGGACAACACATAGGCTATTAAAATTATTAAGATAATGGTGCAACAGGGTTAAAAAATGAGGTTGAACTTTGTATGGGAACTTCTTAAATCTATGAGCTAAAGACTTGAAAATTTACAAGCATATACTTGACTAGAAAGTAAGAAGAACCCCATTCCAACTTTGCAAACCTGAAAAAACCCGGGATGTTTACATCCCGCCGCCTATTTTAATAGGCGGCTAAACACTACATATTAACCAAAACTGATAGATATCTCCACTTATAGTAAGTGTTTGACATAAGACACCTAATTATATTGGAACTTCAGTCACTGACGACGTCGCTGTTTATATTGAATAACCAGCAACCTTGATCTCTGCCTTCCTATATTTGCTATGAAATCAGAGGTCATCTGAAGTTGTTTGAAGGTTGAGTTGAATCAACGTCAAGGGATATATGGGTATACAATTTGGACAGAACGGCATTTCGCGGAGAATTGAGTATCTATGGTATCAATTATTTTTATGTAATATTACCATTATTCTTTGCTTGCCTCCCCGTTTACCTTCGGAATTTTGGCCCTCAAATTTCGCTTGCAAGACACCGGAAGGGTAACCTATCGCAATCACTAAAATTGATTGACCGAATACCGTTTGTCCGAAAACCTTTCATATTATTATGAGTTCTCCGAATATAGAATTCATTACTTTTTTCATTTACCATTTGATGTTATCCAAATGTTTCAGTTGTCCGAAAAACTTTTACCGCTACAGTCATTTGGGCTTTGGCTTGTTACAACTTTTGTTTCACAGCCAATTTTTTACTTATCCATCATTACTTTCCCCATTTCATACGTTTAGCCAAATGTACATTTTGAGGGAAATTCAAAAGTAGTTTTACTGAGACTCTAAGGCAGGTCGGTGTAGGTACGACGACGAGCGAAGTAAAGAGGAGAGTCAGGTGAACTGCGACCCTACAGCCCGCGAGCCGAGCGAGCGTAGCGAGCGTCCTGCGGCAGCGGCCACCGAAGCGCCAGAACCGAACACTTTTTTACTACCTAATGCTTATGTACTGTATAAGTATGGGTCAGGTCGGAAGAAATAACTTCAAACGCCGCCATTTCATGATATGCCTAAAAGTTGGCCAGGCTTATCACGATGTGCCTGATAAACAATACGGTAGATCGATGAGAACAACGCATTCGTCGATATTCCTAGCTTTATACCAGGCACATCGAAAAGTAGTTTCTTTCTTTGCCACTGGTGGCGCTGCGTATGCGATGGTGGCCGTGTTTGTTGGGAGCCAATAATCAGGGCGGACAAAAATGGCTTGTCATAAGCGAACTCTGTCTTAGGTCGGTTAGGTTAGGGTTCACTTGTGCCCCTCAGACCAGAAATAGACACCCCGCGCAGCGGGGTGGCGTCGACTCGCTGGAGATGATCAGTCCGCACTCCTTTTTTTTTCATTTACGTATGCGATATGCCTCGGGATTTCGTGATCTGGCGAATTTTACAATCGCCCGCTGACATATACATTATTTACCATAAATACAGCTTTAGGAGGATAACCTAATGGATTTTGCTAATGTTTTTAATATTGAAAATGCATAAGGTAACAACCATTTTCATAAACAAACATATGAATTAGTAACATATGTGTGCTCCGTATAAACAATAACATTATGTCAAATATAATAAAATACGAACAGATTATCAACCGAATCGTTACGTCGGTATAACGATATTGCGGGTATACCAATAATTGGGAATCATGGATCTTTCAAACAATTACAAAAGCTAAACCATAAAATGACCAGCCGTAAACGTCGCGAACTAAAGTTTCGGACAAACGAAAAAAAAAGCAAACGAAGTTTGTCGAATAGTAAATGCCGAAATGAAAATAGGACAAAAAAATTAAGTGATTCAGATAGGTAACCCACCGGAAGATAATGAGTGTCCTTAGGGGTCATTGTTCACATTGAGAACGTTCTCAGAAGGGTCGCTTTGGGCCTTACATTCCAACGAGTAGCCCTTGCTTGCTTTGCCACTCACCTTCGAAACTTTGGCCAGGATTTTCGCTTGCAAGACACCTGGGGGTAGTAAGTGTACGTGGGGGCTCGCCCTCAAATACAAATACAAATCAGGTTTCACTAGCAAGACACCGAGAGATAATGAGTGTCCGTCCATGGGGGCGCCATTTAGAGCGCTTTCTGAAGGAATGCTTCGAGTCTTTCACTTCAACGAAAAGCACGGCCTTTGGCCTCGCTTGCCTCGCCACTCACCTACGGGATAGTAAGTGTCCGTGAGGGTTCGCTTGCCTCGCCGCTCATCTTCGGTACTTTGGCCACTGTAAAAAGTAATCGTGGGGGCTTGCCTTTGGATTTTCGGCCCTCGAGCTCGCCTAGGTAGCGGTATCAAAAAGCATGCTATAAAGGCCTTTGATTCCCACGATAAGCTCAGCCTACGGCTTCGCAAGGCTCCCCTTTTATTTTTATTATAGGGAATTTAGGCATCACGTTTAGCTTGCAAGACACCCGAAGATATTGATTGGCGTAGGGGCTCGCATTGAGAGTCTTCTTTAAAAGGATGCTGTGGACCTTTCATTCTAACGTAAAGTTCGGCCTTTGGCCTCGCTGCCTCCTGGGGATAGTATAATATACGTGACCTTCAGCCCCCAAGTGCTTTCTTAAGGCTTGATTTGTATCTTTTATTATTACATGCTGTAGACCGCTCTCTGAAGGCTCTCTTTAATTCCCATGAAAAGCTCGGCCTTCGGCCTCTCTTGCCTCACCGCTCGGCACTTTGACCTCAGGTCTCGCTTGCAAGACACCTTAGGATAGTGAGTGTCCGTCGGGCTTGCCCTAGGATCTTCGAACCTGGGGCTCGCATAGGGAGGGATCTCTAAAAGGATCCTTTTGGCATCTAATATATAATATTATTGACGACCAAGTTTATGAGTGTGTTTATTTAGATTCGAAGAGAATTTGAACTAACCGATATGATGCAGAGAGAAAGAAGGATGTAGGTAATGGAAAAATGAACCATCTTCTTCTGTAGCCCCCGACAAAAATAATACAAAACAAAAATGTTTAACTAAATAATTTGTTTTGTCCTAAAAAGGTATAGAATTTGAACTGTTACACGCACAAAATGAAATCTTTAATTTCAGTCAGTAGTATGGTTAAACATAAGAATACACTTTATGCGCGTACGAAGTCGCGGGCAGAAGCTAATACCTGAATATGGCTAAATTGAAGAATACATAACTTTGACTTTGATTGATGAAACGATCTAAGAAGCTTAACTAGACTTAAATACTCCTAATTAGATACGTTTTCCGACTTCCTTTTCAGTATCTCAGTTGAGCAGCATTTGCATCAATTATTATTCAAAGACACGTTCAGTATGAACTCACTAGGATTATTAATTATTCTAAGCTTCATATGCCAAGGACTTCATCGTATTAAAGTTTTGATTGATAAGTTCTATACTTGTAAAGGAGTGGTCGGAGGAATTTCATTTGTAATCCGTTACAAATTCTAGAATGAACTGGTGATGGTCCTGTTAGATTTGAAAATCATCTTAAATTGTATACTTACGAGCAAACTGGAATAACTTAACCTAAAAATAATTCAGCAGTACAGAAGTAGGTACGGGCTGACGTTGAAAGGTAGATTATCATTTATTATCGTTTGAGCGAAATTATAGATATTAAAACTACGTGAAGCAAAACAGGGTTGATTTTCCAGTGAAGAAGAAGCCAAAGTTAGTTTGGAATAAATCTAAATGTATGCCTATAAATGTAGAATAGAATACAATAGTCGTTTATTGCCACACAACATACTAGAAACAGAAACAAAACATAAGAACATACTAAACAGAAAAATTATAACTAAATCTAGTATAGCTGTGCGACTATAGGAGTGAACTTAGCATTTGCTGCGGCACTGACTACGAGTAGATGCACAAAACGCTTTTTTTCAGTTCACCCCTAGTAACAACCAGTTTACGGTTTGGTGGATGCTTAAATTGCTACACAGATTTTAGGTAGGTATACAAGAAACATAAAAGAACGTTAGAAAAGATGAGAAATGGTCTCAATGGGCTTTTAAAGACAGTATACATTACATCTAAACAATGGACAGCTTTACCAAGATACGAAGTTGAAGAATATATTATGTGTATACATGGTGACTAATGAATCTAGATACCATAATACAGTACCTATTTTTATTCAGCTCAGCTGCAACTACACAAAATTCACAGTGTCAAGACGAATACTTATTATTTCATAATTTTAAACGTTCAGATTATAATGGAATATCAAATACACGAGTATTTTTTTTATTTGTGATTCCTCAGCTCTTTAAAGTGCTTATATCGATTCAATAACGATCCTCTGGCGTAGCGTTTCGTAGTCGTCTCCCTCTATCGTACGAGCGAGCCAAGCGAACGAAGTTCTATGCTTCAGTTTGGGCCGAAAATCTGTCCGGCCGGTGTCCAGTGTCGGCCCCGTTGTTTTTCTCTACTGATGGCATTTCTAAACCGATTCTCGTAAAATTTTGGGAGCACGTATTTAGATTTTTAATTATTTATTTTTCGAAAAAAAATATGAGTAAATAAAGGTTTTATTTGATAAAAGGCAGGCTCTCGAGATCTACAGCTCACAGAGCCACTAGTATGAATAAGTACCTGCTTTTTTTGTTATTGCTTATGATATTATTAAATATATAATTAAACATTTGTTTGCAGTATCAGTAAACAGGAAATAATGTTATAATATAAACCATACTTAAAAAATCTTTTTAAAGGCATTCAGACAAAAATATGTACGTGTACGAGTATATGTAAACCATGGCTGAAATGCCTAGATCATATTAATTAAAGCTATGGTTACTTGTAAAGTTTAACAACACAAGGCTTGGCTCGGCGTCGTAAAATAAAGAATGTCGCATTTGCCGTTCTTATAAGAACTATGAGGTTTATTCAGCATCACCAGGCATTTGAACTCCATCCAAACCACCATTTCTCTCTTTAAGCAGATTTGCTCTTACTGAAATTGAGCTCGTCGAATTCGATTCGAGCACTGATACATACCTACATACATACATGTTATAGGGAAGTCCATGGTGATTAATAAAACCAACCAAGTCAATCAATTGCACTATATTTGGCAGACCTTCTTCGTCGAGCGTCAGACCAAGAGTGCCGGGCTGGTCGGTGGGACAGTCTTTTATAGGGCACTGCCAACAACACCTGCATTGACACCTGCACTTTGAGTCGGACGGCCATATTTACAAGTAATAACTAACTTAAGTAGTTAAATTTTATATGAATCAATCTGATTCATTATAATATTTAAATCATCATAAATCTACAATTATACGGTAAAATCAAAAACAAATAATTAACGTTAAAAGGCGCTAGCATACATTTTATCACGCGGTGCCTATTTCTCAGAGGAGTTGGCAGAGATCACGGATTTTCACTTGCTACGATCTTGACAAACCTTTCTTGCTTCTGCATACATGTTCATCGGTTGAGGGTACTCTTGACCTGATCTTTCTTCAGGATTTCTCCGATTTGGTCGGAAAAAGTTCAACGAGGTATTCCCCTTCCAACTGTACCATCAACTTTTCCCTCATACACTCTCTTTGTTAATCTTCTTTCATCCATCCTCTCTACATGCCCATAATCTTAGCATGCCCTTCTCAATTTTCGTCACTACATCTTCAGTCATTGCACATATCTCTCTTATCACACTATTTCTTATTCTATCCCTCAGACTCTACACATACTTCGCAACGCTCTCATTTCCACTGCATTCACTTGACTCTGTTTCTTCTGCCACACCCAACTTTCACAACCATGCATAAGTGAGGGGACTAACACTTCCTTAAGCACAGCCAGACGTGCTTTTTGAGATATTTTTTGGCTGCTCATAAAGGCGTTGGGTGTCCCGTTTACACTATTCCCAGCAATTTCGACTACTGGTTTAGCCGGATAATTTAGCCTGATTCCGGCGTTACACATGCCATATTATACTGGTTAGCATGTTTAAAAAAAACAGTCAACTTGATGCCCTTACAACTGTAAACAGTAGATTGAAAAGCAAACCTTTAACGAGGCCCGAGGGGCTATTCCGACTTTATGACCCGACGACATTTCGCAAAAATCCCAAGCTTATCACAATTTTATTGGCACGCACGAAGATAAGGCGAGCCTCGTAACCGGCCCATCGCGTCTATCAGGCTCGTTATTGAATATCCCTTGTATGAAAATGGATTTTTTGTAAGATTTTTTTGTTGCTTCGGCAAATGTGGATGCTTGAATTTGTAACACAGGCTTTACCTACTTGGTTCGTGTCGTAAAAGTAAGATTCAATTTTTATTCAGGCAGTAAGGTTGAGGTGGAATTGAATTTCAATCGATCAAATCATTGTGTTTGATTGTTATAGTATGTTACTGTTTTTGTAAATTTATATAACAATCATCATCAAATACCACCTGCTCGTATTCCACAATAATTTTGCACAAGAGCAAATCGTACAAGTGATTATTTTTTTCTCATTTATTAACTCGGAAACTTTACGGATAGCTACGGCAGCCTAATGGAGTGGATGCGGCTGTCAAGCGGCGGTTGTGAGTTCAAATCCCGGCTCGTACCAATGAGTATTTCGGAACTTATGTAAGGAATTTTTACCGTTAGCTTTTCGGTGAAGGAAAATATCGTGATTAAACCGGTCTAATCCCAATAAGGTCTAGTTTTCCCTCTGGGTTGCAGTCACGTAAAACTAGTGCCTATGTCAAATGTGGGGATTAGGTGTCAAAGCGGCCCTCGAGCTCCTTCCGGGTCACAACCAGAAATAACGCTAGGAGGAAGATGATGATACTCGGAAACGTTCGAGTGTTTAACATACAAACGGCGTATTATTGAAACTCTACTCAATCTTCAGTTACTATTTCACGATCGACCTCTGCAATAATAAACTTTATTTCACACTCAATATAACATTCTACCACTAGACTGTCAACATTACAAATTGGGAATATTGCACCCACAGTTCCGCTAACAATATTAAGCTACCCTACTAGTTCACTTCCTTCAATAATGCAGGAACCGCGCCCTACATCGCCCTCGCGAGAGAATGACAGTAAAACTTATTTTTGTAGAGGTGACACTTGTATGGTCGTTTATTTGGCATGTGTAATAGTATCAATTTAACGAATTAGTAAGTAAGTATTAGTCACAGACTAAGAAGAAAATATACACGGAACATGACGAACAAGTAAGTGAAGCAAGTTTTCAATCAAGACCAATAATTTTTGCACACGCTCACGGACACATCTAAATAAATAGGTGCTCTTGACAGCATTGCGAAACGAGCTGAAAAGTTTTGTGCAATTTGTTTGTAAGTGTGTGCGTGAGGGTGTGCTAAACTTATTTGGCTTGGTTGAAAATTGGCATCACTAATGTTGGTAATGTAATTGTTCGTAATGGTTTATCTTTTTTCTTGGTCTGAGGAATACCTCAGACCATGAACGGACCTTTGCACTTGTTGTCTCATAGTTGGAACGAACCATCTTTTTCTACTAGAACGCGAGAGCTTTGAAATATAATTTTGAATCGATGTGACGTATCTGAACTACTCAGCTTTATTATATCAATGTAACGTCGCCCTGTCTCCCCGACTGTCAATATACGTTAACTCACCCTCAGTACGCATATTAGCGTCATGGTGATGCATCTAAAATATGCCGAGGTAGGTAGCTTTATTTATGTAAGAGAGGGTGAAACAGGGATTAGGTTAGAAGCGCCATATGGTTTGTGCAATATGGCAAGATATATCGACTGTGAATTGCAGTAGGGTATTTCTTATACACGGTAGATGTATTTGAATTACAAAAACGTGAGACACGTAGGGTTGAGCAAAGTTAATTTATAGCCGATGGCCGTTGGGGCGGAAAGTTCTCAAGTGGCGCCCCGTACCGGTAGGCGCAGCGTGAGTAGACCCCCCCACCGGCTATGATGAACTGGTAAAGGTCCTGAGACTTTGCTGGATTCGGGCGGGACCGATCACTTTGATACTCTTTGGGGGACTTAAAAAAAACATAATGGATATGGTTACCTAGCTTAGCCTTGAAGCTAAAAGTTTCCATTTGTATAAACTCATAATGATAAATTATCAGTGGGCTGCATATTGGTATCGCATTGTAATTTTCGTATAAAAAATGAAACTCTTTCTGCTGTTGAAATGTGTTAAGAGGCCGCAGTAAGCTCGGCCGAATTTCACCTTCCCATACAAACGTAGTTACGCTCTCATTTTAAAACTACGTGTTGGATTGTGACGAAACTTTGCATATACAATGACATGAGGTATATCTATGTCTGTAATTAGTTTATATGGTTACAATTTATAAAACAAAGTAAATACAGCAAAAACTAGTTTTGTATGAAAAACTTAAATTCGCTGTATCTTTTTTATTATGATATCTGAAGCTACGTAAACTAATTTCAGACATAGATATACCTCATTTCATTGAACATGCAAAGTTTCGTTACAATCCAACACGTAGTTTTAAAATGAGAGCGTAACTACGTTTGTATGGAGAATCGAGCTTACTGCGGACTCTTAAATAACTTTTTATATTAAAGTCATCGCCATTCATAATTAATTTAATTTACCAGGAGGCCTGTCGTTAGGTTCAGCATTCTATAAAACTCAAACGAGTCCAATTTAGGCACAATAACAGGAAAGAAAACTAATGTCCTCGGCGCGGACGCTCTCCTTTTGTTCAAGTTTTTGTCGCCAAAATATCTCATATCTCCGAGATATGAAAATGATGAATGACTGAACGACTCTCTGTGGTGTGTGTACGGATTTAGACTCTGAGTGGTGTTTGTTTTTTAACTTGCTGTATTTATTGCGTCGTAGTGGTGAAGACTGTTTTAGTAATAATTTTTAATTGACTCGTAGGTGTTCGTGTGAAAATAAATTGTCCAACTTTATTTATTTATGAAATTGATGTTTTATTATCATAATTTTCAAACTGTTTTACTATTGGAAGTTTCAATAGTCAGGCAACTACGGAACCCTACTCTGCGCGTGGCCCAACACACACTTGGCCGATTTTTTACGTTGTTTTATCTGTGTTCCAATTCGCAGAGTAGGGTTCCGTAGTTGCCTGACTGTATCAGTTACATCTACATCGCGCGCGCCATCTAAATGGTACGGTTGCGTCGGCAGAATTTGTATGAAAGTTGGACTTTCTAAGTACATTTTAAGTTGGTCGACTATAACTCAATAACTGGTTTGCCCACGTAGCCGTTATAGTTTTCCTTTTAAATTCATTATATTACGATTGTTTTTACATCCCCAGTTCAAGGAGACACATGACTCGAACAAAAATAAATATATCTCGTTTTTGAACAAGCTATCCCCACACTATAGGTTCAAGGAGAAAAACAATCCCAACTTTAATACAGGCGCGGTAGCCTTAAAAAAACAAGATTTTAATATACTGTTTTGTCGGCTTGATTTATTTACAGTTCTCTAGTACTAAGAGTTACTGAGCTAAGCCGCAGACGCACAGATGCACAGACGGACCGACGGACATGGCGAAACTATAAGGGTTACTTTTTTATGTGATAGGAGGCAAACGAGCAGACGGATCACCTGATGGTAAGCGATTATTGCCTCCCATGGACACCTGCAACACCAGAGGTGTTGTTACTTGTTGGCTACGGAACCCTAAAAAACACTTGAAAACGTTACGGACGTAATCTGCTTCAGATTTCATACCACGGTCAACAAGCGACATCCCGACATTCGTGGGCTTGGTAAACTAAACCAGTGGCTTCGTTGCGGCATCCATAACCGGTCTAGTTAGAAAGAGACGGATAGTCTATCTCGCCGCGACACAGCGCTCGGGATATTTTTATCATGATGCGTAGCTTGATCTTTGTTTTTATTTATATTTGTCCTTCGTTTGCAAACCCTGGTCCGCCACATGGAGGCAGAAGGTAACCCTGACTATAGAAAATGCTATCATCAATCATTTATCAATTATTTATTTCTTAGAATATGGTAAGCAACTATATAAACAAACACTTTCTTCTGGAATTAGCATGTAGGCAGGATTTTAAAGTCATCTGGCAGTCTAAGGCTATGTATAGCCCTGAAGCACTCTTTTTGGGTAACAAATGCCCTTTGGATATCTGTACTGTTGCCCCAAACGATAAGGCCATAACGTCAACATGAAGCAACATAGCCATGATACGCAGACAGCGCAGCCTCTTTCGATACTATAGATCTAAGCCGTCGCAGTGCAAAAAGGAATCTGTTTAACCTAGAGCATATCCCTTCAATGTGTGCTTTCCAATTCAGATGTTCGTCCACGGTAATACCAAGAAAGATTGTTGAATTAACGTGTTCAACACATGCATTATTGCATTGAACTTTTATGCTAACCGTCGGCGAATTGCGTGTTCTGAACTAAATAATTTTAGTCTTAGTTAAATTTCATTTGAGGCAATTGTCTTCCAACCATGTACTTAATAGTGTTTTGTAGTTTAGTACGAGTAACAGCTTCATTTTCTAAGTCATGATAGTCAGTGGATATTGCTAGATTTTATTATTAATCTAAACTATGTATATACTACATGTTTGACAACCGCTTCAGCCTAGTTGGTAGTGACCCTGCCTACGAAGCAAGAGGTCCTGGGTTCGAATCCCGGTAAGGGCATTTATTTGTGTGATGAGCATGAATATTTGTTCCTGAGTCATGGATGTTTTCTATGTATTTAAGTATTTATTTATCTATATAATTATGTTTATCGTCGTCTAGTACCCATAGTACAAGCTTTGCTTAGTTTGGGACTAGGTCGATTTGTGTCAGGTAGTCCCCAAATATTTATTTATTTTACTACATAATGTTGGATCCAGCGAACGAAACTATAGGATGCGAGTCCCTTACATCTGTCCCCCCCCCCATCCCCGCATAATGGCAATGGCACCCATTCTCTGGGGCCAGTTTGCGGCGCTACTTCTATGGTTTGTAGTTCCCTGTTATTCGCAACGCGCAAATGCGGTTCACCCTGCTGGTCGCCCGTCCCGAAACTAGACATCTACCTACGGTTAGTTACTATGCATCGCGGTATCAAGATATATTTGTGGGCGAGCGTTGGGGTGTGCTTAAAACAAGTTACAGAATAGGGGGGCTGGTGAGTCACCGACCCGTAGCGGTGGTTTGTGTATCAGTCTCGGCATGCGTACGCACACAAGTTTCACTTGTTTCGTAATAAATCCGTTTGCACATATGCGGCAGTGCTGGCGGTTTGATGGATCGGCATAATATGCCATAAAGAGAATACCTTTAATGCTAGTGCCGCCGTAATAATCATTTTTGTGGCTGAAGGGAAGGATTTAGCTGTGGTGTCTAGTAAGCTAGTGTGCAAATAGTGATATTTGAACCGAGTCTATTTATTAACAAAAATATATACATAACACTTATAACTTAGGCGAATGTTGCTCATTGAGCTCATAAGCAACGTATTATTTTAGGTCATATGGATTTTCACACAAATATGTTAATTAGTTGCAAAATATCAAGTACAGTTACATTCTAGTTTAAAAAAAAAGCTAACGGAATATAAATGTTGGTACATCCTTATTTACTGATTCTCTAACTTTCTTCTAAAGGAATGATAGAACAATATTATTATACGTTAGAAACGCTTTTCTTCTTAAAACCCCTGTTACGTCTGCCTACTCCCGATACGTCAAATTCCTACTCTTGGGGGCTGATTTTTCACAAGATCAACTACTTCCTGAAAATGTTCATCCATTTCAGACTTTTATCAATGAAATTCAGACAAATATCAAAATTGTATATCATGGTTTGGAATAATTTTAATTGTTAACTGTCTAGTGCACTGCGTTTCTTTCTTAACATTTTATCTCAAAGACAAATTAGGTATTAAACAATTCAAAGAACTTCAAATCATTAACATCAACGCTTAAATAACCTGAACAGATCCTTCGTTCTTGATATCAGAGTCCGTGTGTAGAACATTTTGAGCTCGCGTAGCTACTTCTATCGCTGACTGCACAATACATCAAAAAGCTTTTATACAATTTAATGAGACAATTAAAAACCATCACATGGCAAAACAAAACAATCTAACGATCATACCAACTCGTTCTTTTGTTTACTGAAACAATGACTTTACACTTCATGGCCGTTATTCGTCAGGATTTCTGTGTTTATGTAACAAAGCGTCTCAATCTGGGCCCGCTGTCAAATGTTGAGGGTTGCCATATTCTACTTAGTGAGTGAGGTGACTGGAACATCAACATGCTTAATATAACAATAGATTTCAAAATGATGAGTCATGTTATTATTATTATTTGGCTCAAGACAATCTTCACTTAGGTGCGATATGTTGGCTTTTAGTTAGGTTTCATCATCATATCAACGGAATATAACAATATAACACTTATTATTATTAAGAGCCTCAAGTGTCCCACTGCTGGGCAAAGGCCTCCCTCTTTTTCTTCCACACATCCCTGTCCTGGGCAGACTCCCACCAGTCTTGGTCAAAGACGTCAAGCTCGTCTCGCCATCTCCTACGTGGTCTACCGAGACGCCGTATTCGGTTCCGTGGGACCCACTTGGTGGTAATTGTAGCCCACAACGCTTCTGGCATGCGGCAGACGTGCCCGGTCCAGTCCCATTTGAGTTTTGCGGCTGTAAAGTTATGCGTGATCATACGTAAAAAAATATATATACGCGTTGACTTGAGAACCTCCTCCGTTTTTCCTCCGTCGGTTAAAAAGGAAAACTATCACAGTTAAGTAGACATAACTAGTTCACGAGTAGTAGACATAACTAGAGTTAACTGGTAAGAAATGCACTTAATTTCGGGTGCATATACATTGTCATTGGAATTTGAACCTTTTACCGTGGACGGTACAGTTGCTTTTTCACGGCACGTTATCTTCAATAGGAAAAACCTTGTCCCAGGTGGTCGCTAACCGAAGGTGGTCGCGTAACCGAAACGACCCTATACATTGATGTGTTATAAAAATAATCATATTTACGATTATTTAAGAGGGTAAGCTATAATAAAAATCCCAAAAGCCCCTTTTAAGTCCGCATTCTATGACAGACGGGCACTACGGAACCCTACCTGCGCGTGGCCCGACACGCACTTGGTCGCTTTTTTATTTACTTAATTTTTTCAATGTTTGTTACCCCAGAACTCCGTCATTGATGAGCCGATTCGTAATTTTTTTTTGTTCGTAAATATTATGTTTCCAGGTGGGTCCCATTTTTTTCAAAAATTCAGTTGGATGATGGAATCCATGAGGAATTGAGGGAACTCCTAAATTTTTCTACTCACGCGTGTAGTGATATTGGTATTTTCTATTATAACTCGTGTATTGTTGTTTATTAAAAAAATAACATTAGAATAATAATAACAAACATAACAAAACTTAACCAACAGGTAAAAAATGGAAATCCGGATATCATAATTTTGGTGTGGTGGAATTGATGATGAAGACCACAGATGAATTATGGAATTCCTCAATTATGCACTTTAAAAGTACAACATCATTATGATAAGATTCCGTTGAAACAGCAACTAATGAAGTGCCAAAGGTGATCCTTGTGAAATCGACGGAAGTCCTCAAATATTATCGGGCCACATACAGCGATTGGGATTTTTTCTCTAATAATCAACGCATTTGCTCTCGGAAATCGGTTCATGACGTAAATTGAACAAGAAATGTGGAAATGTTCTCGTGGCTTGGCGGAGTACTAATTTGAAATCGGTTAAAACTTTGTTTTTAAAATAAATTATTTTAAACCAAGAGTACATTCCAACGTTGAAAACCTGTACCTACGTAACGAAACGAAAACCTACCGTACGTACGCACGCCTATCGTTATTCAATCCCATAAGTCAATCCGAGTCCTCTCGTGAAGATTGTGTGTGCTCTATTGATCCAGGAATTACCGGGGTTTTTATTTAATTGGTTACTTATCATGCTTTTCAACGTCCGATATTTAAACCATGCAAGTGGCCTGTATGTTATTTGGGCCAAATACAATAGGTTAAATACAACCATTTAATCGCTAAAAAGACACCAATTTAGCACACGTTGCGTCAGTCCTCAGGGAACAATACGGCGGATATTATCTCTGCCATTAGTCATGTGTAATCGCTAGTCGAAATAATGGAGTCGCATAAAACCAGGCTCAGTCACAGTTGGGATTTGGACTTTGACACATACTATGTCGTTATATTAACCAACGAACGGAAGGACAAAGCCGATGTTTACATTTAAAATTTTAAACTAAAAAACATTACCTGTAAAATGGACTTTCCGGATGGACATAGTCTATATTTTATCCCGCGGGTTTCCCTACGTTCTTTGCAATACGCAAGGGAAACCGCGCGGTTAGTTATCCATAACAATCCATACTAATTATCTATTCTGTGCTAATATTATAAATGGGCAAGTGTATGTGTGTGTTTGTTTGTCCATCTTTCACGGTAAAACGGAGCGACGAATTGACGTGATTTTTAAGTGGAGATAATTGAAGGGATGGAGAGTGACATAGGATAATTTTTATCCCAGAAATCATCCCCTAAGGGGGTGAAATGGGGGGTAAAAGTTTGTATGGAGCTGCGATATAAACGAGTTCCACGCGGACGGATTCGCGGGCAAAAGCTAGTTACCTATAAAATGGACTTTCGAGATGGACATAGGCTATATTTTATCCCGCGGGTTTCCCTACGTGCTTTGCAATACGCAAGGGAACCCGCGCGGTCAGCTATTTTTGTATAAAAATCACAATAACTTACTGTGACATTAAATTAAATAATCAGCCAGCATTATCCAGTATTATTATTAATTAAGATAACGTTGCATAATTACCGGTTCTCGGATGATCACGCTAACCTTATAACCTAATTATGCGCTTACACACGAAGGACGTGTACGCTAATGGATTGTCATTATCATTATCAATGTTATGTAAACTGAATTAGGTATCTCATTAAGTAATAAATAGACCTCAATTATATTCATCACTTTCCCCTCCCCATGGCATTTTAGACCATATCTGACTGAACTAGGGAACAAAATGTATTAATGTTTGGATATTTGGGTATCATCATGATTTATTGTTTTCTTTGTTCTTCGTCAGCACCCTAAAAGAATTGCTGAATCTTCATTGAAAAACAAAGATTTCATGTACATGACTTGACAAATAAAGATTCTATTCTATTCTATTCTAAAACCAATCTTACATCTAAAATGCAAAAGAAGAAAATATGAATAAAATTCACTAATTATCCAAGAATGTTGCAACAAATCTGAAACTTTGAGGGAACCCAAAGAAGTAAATAAATATAATTCTACCTATACATGATAAACTCACGTTACAATAATTTGTCTATAATAAGTGTGAGGCAAAAGTGAAAATTAAGATACAAGCTTAAACAGATTACTTTTTCTTTATATTCATCAACTGCTTCTAGAGGGTTCTAAAAAGAGACCGTTCAAGGTCAGCACAAGGTTACGTCCACGGCTTACCTGCGATAGTTTGCACAATTTAGCGTATATCGTCGCCGTAGAGCGAAAAGTCACTAAGTCATAAAATGGCCAAAATTGACTTGTATGTGTCATCAAAATCGCATTTTTTTCTCCAAATTTCAATCTTATTGCGGTAGCAATAGCGATCATAGTTTCAATTTTAAAAAGTTAATGAGCTAACTAAAAACTCACTCCGGATTCAATATTTTAGTCGAAAAATACCTAATTCCGTTATACATTTTTAAACTTCTTGTAACTTATTTATGAGCGTAACTAAGTCATTTTAGTTAATTTTTCCCTCAGTATTACTAAACCATTTAACCACGAAGAACCTCATTCAAAAAGTCACTTAACTTACTTAGGTAGTTACTTTTTGAATACCTGGTGTGTCAAAAGCGTGAAAGCGAAAATTAAGTAACTCTATTTAGTTATTTATTATTCATAGTTTTAAGGCAATGTACATCATTTAACCAAAGCGATAATTAATTAAACAGTTTTAATGAGTTCTACCCTACAAAAAAAATACAATACAATAACTATAGTTATTTGTGCAACAAGAGAGCAAAGTTTGTTTTTGCTGCGAGTGCTAATTTTGAGTCCTGAGGAAGCGAAAGATTCTAAAATACGAGCGTAGCGAGTGATTCAAAGTTTGAATCTTGAGCGCAGCGAAGGACTCAAAAGCACGACATGCAAATACTTTGCTCTCGAGTAACACATACAACTTTTCACCGCAGCAGTGAGAACATATTCACATCAAAAAATATATATTATAGTACGTACCTATTCGTCTCAAGATTATTCAGGAAGAAAACTTAATTAGGCATTAGTTACTGCTTGTTTTAACTCAGCGCCGGCGGCGCCGTTATTCAATACTAGAAAGGAGAGACAAAGGCGCGAGAAACCAAAAGATATTTCAGTATTTAAATATACGAGTGTCGCGTGACACTAACACATCACTAAAAACGAACCGTGTTATTGTTAAAATTCACAGATTTTAGATTTTACTGATATCTTTGAGATATTTTTGAAATATTTATCATTATCACAAAGGGAGGGCTATTTCGGTAACCGATATAGCCCTCCGGATCGCTAAACTTAAGTGGCAGTGGGCGGGGCACATAGCACGTAAAACCGATGGCCGTTGGGGCGGAAAGGTTCTCGAGTGGCGACCACGTACCGGAAGGCGCAGCGTGGGTAGGCCCCCGACAAGGTGGACTGATGACCTGGTAAAGGTTGCGGGAGTCCGCTGGATGCGGGTGGCGCGGGATCGGTCATTTTGGCACTCTTTGGGGGAGGCCTATGTCCAGCAGTGGACGTCTTTCGGCTGATATGATGATGATGATGATGATGATGATCACAAAGGGCACACATTAGCATAGGGTATCCTGCTGTTTCGGCAAAATATTTTTCGCCAAATTTCACTTCCCACAAAACTTATGGCAGTAGTTTCATTTCCCAAACGAACAAATAGCACATTTTTGTTTCGCATTTTGTTCATTTGGTCAAAATATCATTTGGCATAATTTTGCTTTGTCAAGTGTTATTAAGACAAAAGTTTATTAAGCAAACACTTTGTTCGGGCGAATATTGTTTTCCAAACAAAACATTTGTTCAAATTTTCATTTCGCACATTAGGTACCAGGGTGGAAAAAGTGGCTTGTCATAAGCGAATTCTGTTTTTGGTCGGTTAGGTTAGGGTTCACTTGTGTCCCTCAGACCAGAAATAGACACCCCGCGCAGCGGGGTGGCGTCGATTCGCTGGAGACTCTCGATGAAAAGGGCGAAACCGACTCGGGGCTTGCTTGCATGCATGCTGCTTATTTGCATTATAATATATTGTTACCTAAGTACCTATAGTACAAAAGAACATAAACTTACCTGTAAATTATTTATTTTTGTTTTTTACAAACTACCCGCTCAGCAAAATTATGTAATGCACTACACAATTAGGATCTAAATCATATGCCATGCAATAATTTGGAAAAAGAATGATATGCTAAATAATACGTTTGACCAAATTAAACTTGACTATGTAAAACTTTGCCAAACAATAATTTGCGAAGTAATATTTTGCCATAGGAGATATTGCCAAGTGATTTAATGCGAAACAATAATTTGACTAGTGTTTTTTTGCCAAATGATCATTTGGGAAACATTTTTTGGGAAGTGACACTTTGGGAAATGATTTTTGCCCATACAATAGAGAACCTTAGCAAAGGTATTACGTATCTCGCGTGCACACCAAAACTAGCCGTACCTACTGTTGTTAAAATACTGCGCCTCCGTCACGTCACTGACTTCACTATATTTCCTAACTAGTTAGATAGAGAATTGATTTATCCTAGTAGTATTTATATTTAAAAACAGTATCAATAACGCAAGAATGACGAATTATATACATAATAAAATCTCAAACAAATTAACCGCGCGCAACTTTTTAAAAGGGGCGTGCCCTGCGCTTGCGTTCGGAAACTGCATCAGTGGTATACGTTCATGGAATTTTAATTGTTTAAACTAGAATTTTTAATAAGCTAGCATAATAAAATTCATGTTTTCCTATTTGTTGTAAAAAACGGAGTTTATTCAGAGATCTTTTATTTAAATATTCATCAATTTAAAATTCCTTTGTATAATTATTTTGGTAATTTAAACTTATTAATTTGATAGTTTTCGAACGTGTTAGTTGTTATCCGCTTTTTTGGGGCTCTACTTTGAAATTCGATGGTCGAACTATGTATCGACCTATATCTGCCATTTTCTTTTCTCGTAATTGAATGAAAGGAACAGTGCTAATAAAGTTCAAATATTCTGAACTTGTAATAGACCCCATACGACGAAATGTCAGTGCTCCGCATCAAAATTAAAAAGTTACTTTGTCTCACGGAGTGAGCAAAATCGCACTTTTGCACACTGTTTACACGCAGCAAAATATGCTTGTTCGAGCTGCTGAGGTGAAAATCATATTTAATTAATTTTACAATAAAGACTGTACTGTACGCCGACGTGACTTGATTGAAATTCGCTCGCAAGTTAGTGACTTTTCACCCAGTGCCGCAGGCCCCCGCACCGATACCGACCACTGCGGGGGCCTAGCTAGGGGGGAGCATATTTTGCGACTCCCCCCGCCGCGTTGACCTGCCAGTCGTTGCGCATGAATTACGTGAAGTTAGTATTGGCTACATAATAATTGCGTGTACCTACCGAGATTATGTATGAAACGCGCTAAGTTAATTTTGGATTTAGTAAAAAAGAAAGATGATTTGGATAACGAGGTAAGTGTTTTTGGTATCAGTTTGTTATTTCATTGTTTTTTTTCATCAAAAACTGTTTATAACATGAAATACTATTTCATAGGTTCAAGTTTAGAAGTACTTAGTATGGGGTAAGCCAAAATGAACAGGATTATGTGGAACGAAACAAGTAAAATTTTGTTATATCGGTGTGATGACTAAAGCTTGTGGGTGTGTGTGTGTGCTCTTCTTCAAGGCTGTTCTTTGCTGTTTGTGCGAATTTTCTTACAATCTCCCCTTCAGTTTCTTAGGGTCGCCTCGACTAAGAAACTGTATGCGTAGGTTATTGTTTCCTTGGGCGGCTTTTACCTCGTTTCAATGCCTTCGGGGTTTGTGTTGTTTGGTTCTGAGGGCGACCTCTACTTCTCAGTGGCTGCACAGGGTTGGGATTCGATTCAGCATCTCCCTTGAAAGCTTCTTAAGCGGACGCGTGATAGATCCCAATCGGATTATCAGGTTGATCAAGATTGGCAAGTTATCTGATAGGGGGCTGGACCAATCCTTTTTGTAATGGCATCAGGCCCCGTCTCTTCTGCAGTCATTCTGGGTATCTTCTGAGTGTACTGTATACACAGGTCATATGCTTGTAGCATTAAGGCCCATCTGGCCAGTCTGCCCGAGGGGGTCTTCAGTGATAGAAGCCATTTTAAAGCGTGGTGATCCGTTTTGATGACAGTTGGTAATCCTTCGATGTAGCCTCTGAATTTCATTACAGCCCATACGACAGCCAACGCTTCCCGTTCAATGGTCGAGTAACTACGATCTGCTGGGATAAGTAAGCGGCTTGCGTATTCTACCGGGTGTTCTTCAGCCCCCTCCTCCTGGACCAGAACTGCTCCGAATGCATAGCTGGTTGCGTCTGTCTTTATCATGGGGAAAAGACATCCGTAAACTGGACTAGCAGAGTTTGCATCTGTTCCTGTTGCATGTCGTCCATTATACTGGATAGTGTAATGGTAAACGAGAATATATCTATGTCCTCCTCTACAGATCTAGCGAAAAGATTCTCGGAGCGGGGGGATAGAGTCACTTCTTGCTCGTGTATAGCCCTCCGTGCGTCACGCATCATAAAGTCAAAACTCGGCGTGAATCCATCGAAGGTCCAATTACGGACAGAAAATATATTATGTCCGTAATTGTGTCATCAATACGAAGCAGACAATATTAAGAGCCATTATCATGTTTTTTGCATCTTGGACGACTGGTTTTCTGTATCTTTGGTCCTAAGACCAAAGACAGTGGAGCCTCACGTGTTGTGAGGCATTTCGGTGCTGGTCGCTCTCAGTGCCCTTCGACTCGTGCTCTATAGAAGTTTTAGAGATGTGCACCTTGGGTTTCTCTTGTACTTCAAACTAGTAATAGGGAAGTAAGAGAAGAGAGTAAGATCCTCTTGATACATCTCATGTATATCTTCAGGTGCATCCGAGTACCACCACGTAAATTGTCCCATGTCCAGGATCATACACGCATCTTGTAGGAATCCGGACCCCAGCAACGTTCAATTCTCTCGTGATTCCGGCAGCACGACAAAAGTTGTTAAGATGTTCCGTTCACAGCGCCTCACCTCTGCTGTTATTTTTAGCACGACTTGACTTTTAGAAACCCCGTCGGCTAATGTCAGCTGCACTGATTCGGTTCTGAATGGATAACCTTCTTCCTTCAACTGACAGTATAGCTGGTAGGACGCTATACTTGATCTGGCACAATTTACGCATAACCGTGTATGTCCTTGACCGATATACATACTACTGGTCTTGACCTAGTGTATTTAGGGTAGTTCACGCTGGCGCTCCAGAAACTAACGTTTTCCTTTTTAAATGGCTGTTGACGTGGTCGTTTGGAGCAGGTAGGGCAGCTGGTGCGTACCACTTCGGGTGCACCACAGCCATAACATGAGAATCGCGCTGCTGATGGTGAAGGCATTTGCGTCTGTGCTACTGAAATAGTCGGCTTACTAGGTTCTGTGGTCGCTCTCTCCTCAAACTTCTTCTTTCGGCAAACGTCGGCGCTGTGACCCGGATTCTTGCAATGGCTATAACGAACTCGCTGCCCCTTGACCGGTTGAGGCCTGTCTTCAAAAAGCTCTTCAGCACTCTGGGCCTTTAAGAACGCATCCAATGACCTGACAGACTCCCTGGCGACCTTCTCCTTCATTCCCTTGTTCAGTGTTCCGTACACCATATCGAGCTGATGGCATTCAGGGTGGCCTGGCGGTTATTGACAGATTGTGTAACCCTGATGTGATGTCACAGAAACAGACGAAGAGGTCGAAGAGTGACTGTGATGCGTAAAGAACGCTATTTTACTAAGACCATGTTAATTTTTACGGATTTTCTGATGATAATTTTAATTTGTTTTGAAACTCTGAAGTTTTTTGTTTTAAAGTTCCTTTTAATTTAATTTGAAGGTCTACTTTATTTGATTTGTAGTCCATTTTAATTTGATTTGTTGTTTATTTTATGTTAAGAAAGTGTTCGCAGAATTTTAAATGATGTGATTTAATTTGTTGATCCTTAAATATTAATCAGAATCCAAAAAATATTATAGTATGTAGTTTTTAAATAACACGTATTTTCACTAAATCATAGCAGTCATAATTCAACTAACTTTACTTAGTTAAATCTAGATGCACTAAAATGTGAGCAAATAATCATTAACTTCGTTCAAAAAATCACTAAGTCATAATTAAGGTGTAATATTTAAGGGCACATAGTTTTTATTTGTATTTTATTGTGAACAGTATAAGGTCGTAACACATTTTCCGTAAATGCAAATTCCATTTTGTTTTATCAAACTTTTATATTTTGCTGTTGGCCGATTCGACTTCATTCAAAACTGAACACTATTCGTAAGTGTATAAAGCCATTAAACACTTTTTGCAATTGCATATTCTGCAATTAAATTTGTAATTTTGTCCACGCGTACTTTACCGTTTTGCTATTGAGAAAATTCGAATAGTTCGAATTTGGACGTTATTCCTAAAGAGAGAAAGCTTTGAAAATCATTTGGCAATGGCAAAAACAAATTTGTATTTTATTTCATCGTCTCCTTTATGAATTTTGCTGAGTTAAGTAAATTCGAATAGTTCGAATTTGGACGTTATTCCTAAAGAGATAAAGCTTTGAAAAATATTTGGCAATTGCAAAAACAGATAGGTATTTTATTTCATCGTCTCCTTCATCCATTTTGATGAGTTAAGTTGAACTATATAGCGTACTACTAATAAGGTTGTTATTAGATATATTGGCACGCAGGGGGACGGAGGGGGAGGAAGGGATTTTTTTTTGCAAAATTAAAATTATTCAAGTTTTTACGTTCTGCCGGCACTCCCGGAGTGCAACCCGGTCTTTTTTTAACAGCCGATATGATACCATAAATTGTACTGGGATAACAGCTGTCAAATATTGGATGTAAGAGCATTTCCACTATAGTTCAATTTGTGTAAGATTGTCCCTCAATGTTTACCTATTTATTTTATTTGTAATACTGAGTCATCACCAAAACATAAGCACGCACAAATTAATCGGATACCGGCAACTGAAAAATCGCGTTCAAATGTTCAAGGAAAACTTATTTTCTGACAGTGCAATTAAGTAATAAAGAGAACTAAAATTTTACAGGTAAGTAGTACTTACACATACATATTTACGTAAAACATCTGTCCTGAATAGAGCTCATTCACCCTGATATTGAATACCTAAAGCAATGCAAGAACTTCGCACACAGCAAACATTTCATTTGTTATTATTAAGTAGACGAGAAATAGCAGGCCGTGTACAAACGACACAAACGTAAATACAATATGACGCCTAATTTAATCCAATCCTGTTTACAACTGGTATAAATTGGGTGTTAATATAGTCGTATATGTTAGAAATAAATCACGTCATCGAAATGACAAATGGCTGCTGAGTGCGGCTTGTTTTAGTTATTTAAGGGCCACTAATAAATCGTATGTCTGCCTAACTTTCGTATAACTCAACAGTTGTCATTATAAAAACGACTTTATAACGCCATTTTAAGATTTAAAATGCATGTCAACGGATTAGCATGATAGGAGTTTTTGAAGATAAGTTGTTAGTGAAATGTTTTGGTTTATTATTTACGAGATGAGGCTTGTGAATTTTTAAGCGATGTTGTCCCGCATATTAACATTTTATATCTTAATATTAAATGTTCTGGTCCTAAGACTGAGTACCTATGTGATATTTTTTGGTATTTTAAATTAAGTTTATAATAAACTTGGTAGTAAGTTATATGCTGAGACTGTTATTAACAGTCGAGTTTGATAATATTTGCACGGAAAAAGTGATCAATAATATGTAAACATGATTTTATAGCTTTCACTTATTTTCACTTAGTTTATTGTTTTTTTTACTAGGTACTTTGATTTGTAGAATATTTTACAATAAGAACTTACTACAAGAAAAAAAGTTTTTTTTAATAATCTTAAGTAACTATAGATAAAAAAAGGTAATAAGTATATGATAATATATATTGTAATTACAATTAAAATTAGAGCTAGCTTAAACATAATTACAAGATAATCATAAACAATAAAAAACATAATTTGCTATAACTAAAAATATTTTATAGTTAAGGGCGTAAGTTTTCTGAAAAGATTTTAAACCTTTGGGGACGTACATATATTAATTTATAAGATATACCTAAGAAACTTAATAAAATGGATTCAGTCTTATTCATTCAAAAACAATAATATACATTCCGCGATATGTTTCGTCAATATTTTATACCTAAAACAATTATATTCTTATACATATTACTAAGAGGTAACTCGTGTGACGTTAAGGACAGACCCGCGCGGGCTTTGTAACTTATAAATAAATGTGTTTCTCATCGACAAATATGTAGGTATGGCATATTTAGTAGCTATTCTAAGCTCACAACATACACAGAAATATTAAGAAGACCGCCAATACCTTGGATAAAGAGAAAAGTATTTATTCACGCAATAATCCTAACACAAAAATACAGTGAAACATTAATGGTCGTATTCATAAACGTACTACAAGCCTGTTTTAATTAAAATGGCTTTAAAATTTGTCTGTCCTTATTTGTCACTTTGACATTTGTGTTCGTAAGAAAGGGACAAAGCACATTTTATTTAGCAGAGGCATTTTAAGTTTTACGAATGGGGGTATATGTATAGCACCATGAATAAGTTATAAAAATAGCCAAAAATAAATTACAATTACAAAACTAATCAAATTGTTATCTCGGGTCAAAAGAAGAAAATCTTCGCTCAAAATAATTTACATCTTCTTAAAGGCCCATTTACACGATACAAGATTCTTGAACAAAAATCCGCAATAATTGTATGCAAGTTTTGCCATTCAATAATTGAATTCAAGAATTGAATCAAAGTGTTTACACATGAGCAATAACCAAAATCTTGAATGAAATTATTGTATACAATTCTTGACAGTAAATTTTCTTGACCGTATCTTGTTTACACCACGGACATTTATTGCACGGCAATATTTGCTTGCAAGTATTGACACGTCTAAACTTTGAGATGAATCAACTATGGCGTATTGAAGCAAGAATTGAACCGATTTGCATTGGCAGATTTTCATTCAATATTGAACGTTCGCTGAGGGTAGCACGATGAGCAAAAATAATTTCAAATTTGGTAGTTCGGAGATAATTAAATTAATAGAAATTTATAGAGGTCACGAATGTCTCTGGGACACAGCCTTAATGCATGGCTTGGTTCAAGAATCAAGTAGATTGTATTTTTTCTGCTTACTAATTTAAAAAACAAAGGGACTTATGATTAAAATTTGAAAAGCAGGACAAATTTTACTGGCGACACATCTGTCAATTAATTCCCTGTGTAATGCAAAAGGGACGCAATTAATAAACCGAGGGCACAAATTACTAGTTTCGTTCCTCGCGTGATTACTAAACACCCGCGTAAACTCAGGGGACAGTTGTGCTAGGGGACTGTAGACTATCGATAATGAAGAATAATAAATGTTCACTTTGTATTAATAAGGTGTCGAATACAAATTATTATTATAATATATGTGTGGTGCCCTCTATACCCAAGTCATGTATGTGAAACACTTGCCTGAATTCTATGGGTATAGCTTCGCTAGGGGCCACAAAGTATTTTAGACCATGCACAATATATGGCTATACATGAGAGTAGAAGGAGGGGACCACCTCCGTCCTCGCTGCCATAAGCATACGTCATATAAGTAGTTACCGTACACGTATACCTGCATATAATATATCCGAGGGTCTGGTCTACTGGCCAATCCAGAGTGACCCACCGTACGGTCGATTACGCCTCCAGCGCAGGTACTGCCTGTCAGTACCTTGGTGCCGTACGCACCAGCTGGACATGGGGGCGTTGCCCCCACGAGGTCCTCCATAAGCCTGCCCCCTAGACCTGGCCCTGTTACTCCAACTCATAATCGACCGTACTACATGCCTTGCCAGTGTGGCTTCAACACACACTCCTGGGAAGCCTGACCGGGCGTTCCCTGTCCTAATCCCTTGTCTTTCAGAGGTACTTACACCTCGAGACTGGACTACGTGAAAACTACATTAACCAGCGACCGTTGGTTAATCCCCTGTTCCACTCTCATGTAGCTTGAAATGTCGATTATAGTACACAAATCATGCATAAGCACTTACCAGGATCCTCTAGTTTACCTCGTGAAGACACACGCGCAGTCTTCCTGTCCTGCGCGTCCCGCCGCCTTCACGATCCAAGCTCATACCTTCTCGCCAGATGGCGCCGACGCCGCCCGTCGCACCACCTGCCGCCATTTCTCCTGTCATCTCACTGTCAGTGTTGCCACATGACAGAATACAAACAGTTACCTGACTCTTTCCGGTCCGAATCGCGCTCGGCGCGACACTCCCAACAGCGAAGAAGGTTACTGCAGCAGGGCGAGTAGGTGTCGCGTCCACTCCAGGATTTTATCCCTGGCACGAATGCCTGCAACTCTCATGCTCCTTCTGTCGCATCTCTCCTCGTGCTGCTCTTCTGGTAGTGGGACTTCACCAGGACCTGCCGCTCCACAGTCAGCAGGCGATTCCATCTCGGTGTCTACTGGGTCACCCAGTACTTCATGTACACTGTCGTCAGGTATGTCCATTTCTGCTGTCTCAGTCACTTCTCTCGCTACCGGCTCCGCCTCAGATGCCTCGTCATCTGCCTCCAAAGGGTAGAGATGACCAATGGAACGCGTCAAGGTTGAATCTGGATTCTTGCAACCCTACACTCTCCGTCGCTGCCCTTAACTAACTCGCCGATTTTGCCAACTTTCCACAAATCTCTGTTGGTCAGGTCAGATTTTATCTGGACAATGTCACCTACTCGTGGCTTCTGGTGAGACATTACTCTTGGCTGCTTAGGTGTATGGTTGTACCTTTCCCTTAGACTCGCTAGATATTGTCCAATGAACATTTTCTTGAACTCCTCTAAAATCTTATGACCTCTTTTCCAGCTCTCTATCAAGTCATGCTTCGTAGTCGTACTGTCGACTGGAACATCAGCGGCAGAGGGTCTCAATGTTAAACACTGTCCCATATTCAGAAAATCTGCTGGACATAAGACATGTTCCACTTCAGTGCCGACTCTCGTCAGCGGTCTAGAATTTAGTACTGCCTCCACCTCTTTTATCACTGTTAATAGTCTCGTATCGTTAAGAAGGTGCTTCTCGAGGGTTCTTTTCAGGCAGTGCTTCACCAGAGCTACAAGACGTTCGTAATACCCTCCGTGCCACGGAGCTAGCTGAGGTATGAACTTCCACTGAATATCGTTCTTTATGCAATACGGGTCTTGCACCACCTCAGAAACCAACCTGAAACACGTGGCGTTGTCCGAGTATAACTTCTGTGGTTTGTTTCTAGCCGCTGCAAATCTTCGTAAGGCTAAGAGACATTCTTCAGCCGACAGGTCCTTCACGATCTCAAGATGCAACGCTCTTACCGTCAAACATGTGAATAACGCTATCCATCTTTTTTCCTTACCACTTGGAGTGCTTACGTAAAGCGGGCCCAGATAGTCGAGCCCGGTGTATGTATAGGGTCTGCTATAATTCACTCGTTCTTGTGGTAACGCCGGTGCAGATGGTAAGCGATATGG
The DNA here is from genome assembly GCA_945867215.1 of Epinotia demarniana. Lineage (NCBI taxonomy): Eukaryota > Metazoa > Arthropoda > Insecta > Lepidoptera > Tortricidae > Epinotia > Epinotia demarniana. Next base: position 36,383,155 of record OX244261.1, on the reverse strand, counting down.
GCCGCCGCCATGTTTGATGCACTGCGAGCATCTCCTTATCACCTTCAGAACCTGAGCCCTTCCTTGGGGTATCCAATATCGTTCCCTTATAATACACAATGTATGTGGAGCTCCTACGTGGTAATTGCTCTCGTGAGTTTGCCTTATAATCTTCTCTGTAAACTCAGAGGTCTTTGGCAGCAGTATTGGATACTTCATGTCATAGCTCCAGGTTGTGTTTGCCATACGTCCCCGGCATCTTAACACACCATCCACGTCAATGAAGAGGTCCAGATTTCTTGCTAAATGTGTTCTCTTCCCTTCTAGCTCTTGCTGGAAGTGTTCTTTTTGCAATGCTTTTATCTCAGCCAGGGTCTTGGCTATACTAACTTGCTGATGATTTCTTCCTCTCTGTATGTGATCGCCAGGATTGTCAAGTTCCATCGGTCCATGAGTAGGATATTCATCGCTCTCTATGGGCACACTTGACTCTTGAATCTCCATAGACTCATCTTCATTGGGGGCAAAGAGATTATCCTCTGGCTCCAGTGATTCCCTCTGACCAAAATCACTATCATTGGGTATCTCCTGAGAGTCCTGAGTTGGCTCACCTGGGTCGTTACCCGGGACCTCCCCAACTGAAAGAAGGTTCTGATGTGCCTCATAAAGTCTGTGTGATGGCCAGTTGGATTCGTCTTCGACCAGGAAATCAGGTCCATTGAACCAAAGTTTCATCTTTTCCTGGAACAACTCTGGACGAGTAGCAATATCAGCAGGGTTAGACTTTGTGTGGACGTAGAGCATTTCGGTGTTCGGGTGGTCACGTTTGATCTCCTTTACTCTATTAGTGACAAACGGTGGAAGCAATTTGTTCGATCTCATCCAACTGAGTACTACCATGCTGTCCGACCACAGATACTCCTTTTCTATGTCAAGCTCAAGGTGTCTCTTTACGTACTTCAGGAGTCTGCTACCAATCAAAAATCCAAGTAGTTCAAGTTTTAGGTATTTTCAAATCATCCTTGTCTTTGGCTTGTGACACGTGTGATTTCGCCATTATAAAGGAAATTGTTTGAGCTTGTCCCTCTCTTATGACTTTTGAGGTATACGACTGCAGCATATGCGTCCTTGGCTGCGTCTGTAAAGCAGTGCAGATGGTATTTCACCCCACTTTCAGAGGTGTCTGATTCTATGTACCGCGGTATCTCAATTTCCTCAATGATCTTCAAGCCTTCCAAAATACTCTTGACAGCCAAGGCTATATCTGGGGTCAGCTCTGTGTCCCATTTATATTTCTTTTCACATATGTTTTGAAAAATAAGCTTCATTGAGAGCATCAGTGGACACACGAATCCGCAAGGGTCGTAGACACGTGCCAAAGCTCGGAGTACCTTCCTCTTCGTATCTACTGGAGGCTCTGTATTGAAGTGGCTCTCCGTCAAGTTTAATTTCAGTTTATCCTCCTGGACTTTCCACATTAGTCCCAATACCTTGACTTGGTCACGGTTGACTGACCTTAGATCTTCCGGTATCATCTCTGGTTGTTTGAAATCCAGTCCCTCATGTTCATGGACACTTGCTTGAATACGGTCCTAGTTTGATCGTAGATCTCATGTGCCTCTTGTAGCGTGTCGGCTCCGGTCACTAGGTTATCCACATAACACTTATCTGCAACAGGCTTCAGCAGAGCTTTATTTGTCTGACATATATGATGCCGAATTGTAGCCTGGAGCAGGAAGGGACTTGCGACAATACCAAAGGCGACTCTACGGAACCTCAGATACAGTAAGTTATCGTCAGTAGCATCTCTGGTGATGTCCTTTATCCATAGGAACCTTGTAACATCGCGATCGTCTTCTTGAAGTGCTACCTGCAGGAACGCCTTTTCTACGTCAGCTAGTATGCCGTACCTCTTCGTGCGAAATTTCAGTAATAACGCTGTCAGATCTTCCAGCATAGAAGGACCGCTGTAAAGGCACTCATTCAGGCTCTTCTGTCCCGATACCTTGGCAGATGCGTCGTAGACAACGCGCCCCCTCTTTCCCCCTTTTTGTTGTATCATATGATGAGCTAAGTAATGAACAGGGTGGTCAACGTCTGTATTGGGCTCTGCCCCAACGACTTCAATAATGCCCAGTTCCAACTGTTCCTTCAAGATAGCGTCATACTCGTTAAGAGACTCTGCATTCAGTCTCCTCAGGACACTCCTCAATCTACCTAACGCCAAGCCGAAGTTCGACGGTAAATCAGGTGGGTACTGGATCCAAGGCCACCTCACCATGTAGCGACCATCTTCATATTTCACCGTCTCATTATAGTGACGAACAGCTTCTTCTTGTCTCGTTGCTTTAGGAGAATCTGTAATCCCGATGTTTTCCAATGACCACAGGAAATTGACATCTATATTCCTGAAGGGTAGGTCGGGCTCGGTGAAATATGGACAACTAGGCACGTGGCATTGGCAGTATGTCACCACAGAGAGAGCATCACTGGGTTCTTCTGGAGTCAGATTCCCAGATAAAACCCATCCAAGGTCAGTGTTTAATAAGTAGCAAGTGGCTGAGACCTTGATCTTATCTCCCCTCAGGATGGAACTGTAGTAGTCGTTCCCGATTAGCAAGTCAACTGATTCTCCTAATGTATCATCGTCAGCCAGTATGTCAACTCCTGGGTGTTGCAATGATGCCACTGGGATCCGGTCTGTAATGCTTGGCACGATGTTTACTGTTAACTTCTTGTTAATGCCACGTTTGGTATGTATGATGACCATTGCGGAAGGACTCGACATCTTCCGTGGCTCTGAAGCTCCAAATGTGAAGATGAGTAGAAGGTCTTCCTTAAGGGCCGAAAGGCCTAGGTTCTTTGCCGCTTCTTGACTCATGTAGCTCCTCTGCGAGCCACTGTCTAAGAGAATCCTTCCTTGTATGGCCTTCTCCGATTTAGGGTTTCGCAGTGTTGCCACTGCGGTCTGCAAAAAAGTAAAACCTGTAGTAGAGGCACACAAAGACTCCACTTGAGGACAGTAGTCTGGCTTCTTACCATTTGCAAGTGTCCTTGGTGTCGGACAGAACATCATCAGGTGGTCTCCTTTGCATCGGAAGCACGATATCTTACGCTTGCAGGCGGCTGTAGCATGACTCCTTCTCAGGCAATGAAGACATCTTCCAGTTACCTGCTTCATACGGGCGTCCACCGTGTCGTACTTCCGACACTCAGCGCTGATATGGCTCTTTCCATTACAGAACAAACACTGTCTCTTCAGCTTCTTTGCTGGTGGTGTATCCATATGCCGAGTTTGTTTCCTTTTGCGTCCTGCGTGACGCACCTCAGTACGGACTTGTAGGGCTTCCGTTGTACTGGTTCCCGGTGATGAAACAAGACCCTGAATCGGAATGAACGCCGCGGACTTTTCCATAGCGTTCACGATGCGGTTGAGGCTTTTCCGGATTGACGCCAGGTCATTGTTTTCACCGGCTGTCAGGTGATGTTCATGGATAACTTTCTCAGGGAATTTTGATAAAACCAATGCCCGTAGATGGTTCCCTCCGGTAGGCTCTCCCAGCTTCTCGAGAACGCGTAAATTGCGCTCGATTCCATCTAAAACACACCTGCAACTGGCACTAGTGTCATCCGCCTTTGGCAGGGTGTTTAGAGCTGTGTAATGAGCATCGATGAGGGTGTCATTGGAGCCGAACCGTTGCTTCAAAGTCTCCAGAGCTACCGAGTAGTTGGCATTCGTAGTGGTTATTCCGGATACTGTTTCTAGAGCCGTCCCTTTAAGGCAGCTTAGCAAGTAGAGGAGTTTTTCTGAGTCCGGCAGTTCTCGGTTGTCAACGTTTGCAGAAAATCTGTCCCAGAATTCGCTCCATTTGAGTTGGTCTCCTGAAAAGGATGGAAGGCCCAGCTCTGGCAACTTAGATTTGGAACTGCCCGCATTTCCATTCTGCTTAGTGTTCATTTGCCAGGCGGTCTCCAATTCCGTATAGGTGTCCTCAGCCTGGAGCTGGTCCTGGGTCATCAAGTTGACATCCGCATCTGGTACCGCGTTTATATACAGGAGCAGATCCTTATCAAAAGCTTCCAGGCACTGCTTCAGCTTTAGCCGGATTCCGGTGAACTCTTCTTGAGAAACGCCTCCTGTTGAGCAGTCGTGTAGAATTCTCCTCGAGTCTGCCGCTACTTGGATAAGTTTCTGGTGTCTCAGCTTCACTCTGCTTAAAAGCCTCGCCATGACGGTGAGTACCGGAGAAACGAGGGCAATTTTTCACGTGTAGTGTAGGTAGACAGGCATGTACTTTGATACACTTTCTCGCAAGTTGAGAAAGATTATCGATCTTTCGATGGGTGCGCTTCCTCTGATGGTACAGCTGAAATGTAAACGAGACGCAACTATCACTGTCTATAATGTTAACCAGCAGAATAAACAATGTTTCGCGAAATCTAAATTCGCCGGCCGGCATGGCGGCCAAATAACTCAGTATTTTCTCACCTGCAATGTTGCTGTAACTCGCTTCGGAAACGCGTCCCAACACTTGATCACAAAATAACTTCAATGGATGATCAATACGTAACGAATTTATCACCACAAGCACTAAATATAAGCTAAAGCAGCTACAACAAATGCACGAAAACTTGCCAAAACTCACAGGATCGAGAATCAATGAGAATCAATAACAAGTCGAAATATGCGGTGTTGTGTTGGTATTGTGTTGCAAATCGGCTAGAACCGTTCCGAATCGTATTGGAATCATATGAACTCGTTACTGCGTCCAATATATCTCGCCATTTCCTCGGCTCCCGACTTAAAACTAGTAGCTCTTCTTACGTGATAATATTATTACTAAATAAACCAACTACCTTACTATTTAGGTAACACTATATTATTTTATATCACATTCACATTCCCTTTATGAATAGTTATGAAAAACAAAAGCGCCAATTCGGACCGAACTTTTTGTCCACAGATGCAAAAGTATCTTGAACGCCGTGAAGTGGGTAAATTTTCTTATAAATAAATAACATGTTAGCCAACCTAACGTGTGTCGATGAGTACTTAAAATAAACATCGTTTTTCGTTCCGCTAAAACACATAACTACGTATAAAGTAATACTACTTAATACGACACACATTATTTAGGATGCATCCTTTCATCCCGAATGCAAAATAAGGTATAATCACAACAATAATACAAAAACAACATCATTTTTCTTTTTGTTTTATTTATTAGTTACAAACTCGCTTGTAAGGCCGTAGTTATGCTGTGGAAGGAATAATTAGATACGTACTTCTTAAGGAAAGTACGCCAACGGGTACTTTGGGCTCGAAAGAATCGGAATTTAATCCAATCTCCCCGACCCCAAAGGCCATAATTTAGTGGGATCTACGTCTGGGAGAGCTGGACACTTTTCCTGGCCTCCCGCAGGGATCCCAGCATCTCCACCATTTTGTGGTGCCCTCTATACCCAAGTCATGTATGTGAAACACTTGCCTGAATTCTATGGGTATAGCTTCGCTAGGGGCCACAAAGTATTTTAGACCATGCACAATATATGGCTATACATGAGAGTAGAAGGAGGGGACCACCTCCGTCCTCGCTGCCATAAGCATACGTCATATAAGTAGTTACCGTACACGTATACCTGCATATAATATATCCGAGGGTCTGGTCTACTGGCCAATCCAGAGTGACCCACCGTACGGTCGATTACGCCTCCAGCGCAGGTACTGCCTGTCAGTACCTTGGTGCCCTACGCACCAGCTGGACATGGGGGCGTTGCCCCCACGAGGTCCTCCATAAGCCTGCCCCCTAGACCTGGCCCTGTTACTCCAACTCATAATCGACCGTACTACATGCCTTGCCAGTGTGGCTTCAACACACACTCCTGGGAAGCCTGACCGGGCGTTCCCTGTCCTAATCCCTTGTCTTTCAGAGGTACTTACACCTCGAGACTGGACTACGTGAAAACTACATTAACCAGCGACCGTTGGTTAATCCCCTGTTCCACTCTCATGTAGCTTGAAATGTCGATTATAGTACACAAATCATGCATAAGCACTTACCAGGATCCTCTAGTTTACCTCATGAAGACACACGCGCAGTCTTCCTGTCCTGCGCGTCCCGCCGCCTTCACGATCCAAGCTCATACCTTCTCGCCAGATGGCGCCGACGCCGCCCGTCGCACCACCTGCCGCCATTTCTCCTGTCATCTCACTGTCAGTGTTGCCACATGACAGAATACAAACAGTTACCTGACTCTTTCCGGTCCGAATCGCGCTCGGCGCGACAATATGTGTATATTAATATTTTTATTATTTATTTGGGGCAATGTTGTTTTTTCTTTTGTATGTTGATTAATGTGCATGAATGTGTTTTAGTTATGAATAAAATGTTATTCCATTCTATTATATTCTCATTATAAGTCAATAGTTTTTGTGTCAAAATATAAAATTAGGACAAAGATTTTTTCTGTAGGTTTTGCGTGGAAAATATAAGGTCGAAAAATAAAAGTATAATTGGTATACTTACACCAGAAAATGAAACATACAAAATACTTTAGGTATTTCAATATGATGGCAATCACACTGGGAAGCATAGGACCAGTATTATATTTGTTATTTGGAGTATGTTTATTTATGAATATCTGATATAGATAATATGGTATCCAGCTACAAAATAAAATGAAAATATTATTTCAAGTTCGAAGTCACCAAAAAGGGCATCTATAGTCTGGTAGGTATACTATAGATACTAGTGGATCTGTTAGCAGTAGAACTCGGGCTACCATCGTTTCTTTTATTTCGTAAAACGTATTTGACAACAAATATCTATCTAATTCTTTAACGTGCTCACTTAATTTCACGAGAATCGGTTGAGGAATACAACCTGTAGTGGAGACGCGCGGACAGCCACAGGACATACACACAGGGCTCTGAAATGTATGCGTTAATATCACGAAATGAAGACAAGAAGTTTCTTGTTCATGGCTCCCTACATTACTTCTTGGCCTATGTATGAAAACCCTAACTAAAAACATTATTGTCCGCTACTCTAACTTTTTAAATTTGCTTACTTATATTAAACTGACAAAGGAAAACTTACATACTGCCAACTACCACTAGACACTGTAAGCAGACTTGCGACATAAAAAAAAAATCTATGGTACTATACTTATGTGTGGTTAAATATTGTGCTTGAGCTCTTTAAAGTTTCGACATATGCACGGAAAGTGCTCTTTTCCGCACTAGTGCGGGAAAGTAGCACCATATGTACTGTAAATTACATTTTGAGGTATATCGACGGTGTAACGTACTCTAGCAATTATTCCCTAAACAATTTATTTTGACGCCTACCAAGGAAAAGGGTTATTAAAGAAATAGCTTTTACGCTCCTTAATTGTTGGTTTTGATACACCGATGTCGAACTGTCGCCTCTTCATGTTGTTGGTTGTAATTAAATTGGAAATGTCATGTAATAATACTCAATTTTATATCCGTTATGCAATACGAATAATCGTAGTATATCCGAGAATAATTAAAATATTTCCTGATGTTGCCTTTTGAATTTCTGTCATATATTTATATAGGTTCCAACTTTTTTGAATATTTCGAACGGTTATAGCGTCAGTATTACGATACTGACGCCATAACTGTTCGAAATATTCAAAGGGTACGCCCTTATTAGTACATGGGGATATTATTTCCCACTTCGTCTGTTGGTATAAAATTGTATGTTTTTTTTATACGGCAGCACTTAATGAAACCCACCATACAGTTTTACACTTCAATTAAGTATAATACTTATTATACTGGCAACACCTTTAACTCTTACTTCATCTGTCAACACACTTCAATGTCTAAGTCATAAGTTGCGGAAAAAAACGTAAACAACAGTGTTTTTCGCCTATGTGTGTCTGGATCCATAAAAAAAAACAGGTAAGAGGGTTTTTATGGCAGTTATGTACAATGAACTGTATTATTTGTTATTAAGCAAAGAAATTACTTACCGTCTGAAACCATTTTTTTGTCCGACTAAATGTCTTTTGATGTTGGAGGGTCCAAGTGGGAACATAATTCCCTTTGTTCACTAACATACTTAAAAAAATCACGTTGCAAACTTCTCATAAATATATATAGTAAGATAAACCTACAACACAATAACGAGTTTTGAAGCCCGTTTCTATACAATAAATGGTCTTTAATAATAATTATTTGTTTGAGTTTAGTACACAACCATTACTTGTTAAAGTATGTTATGTGTGATGGTTTTATAATGACTTTTGTCAGTCACTTTAGTCTGTGGCAGTTTCAATATTTGTTTTTTTTAGAAATTTTATGAACACAAATATAAATGAGGCTTTGCAATTACTTTTCCAATTATAAGATGACGTTACGAAAATTAACGTTTTATTTATACACATATTTATGTACATGCTTAAACGTTGTTTTTTTTAATGAATTTCACTGTTTTATTTATAAAATCGTATTAGAAAATAACAAAAAACAACGAAAACACTTTTAAAAGTATTAAAATAAAGAAAATAATAAAGATTATCTCAACGGTTGGACCGTTTTTTTTTTCAGTACGATCATCGAGCAAGGGGAAATAATTTCCCACCAGAAACACCCCCTTCCACTTACCCTTCCACTTTTAAGTCTTTTAACGTATTTTTTTCTGGATTAAGATACCCAACTTACCCATAAATCGAACTCAAATTTTCATTTCCAAACAAATTATGCTCTGTACTATTAAGAGTTAACTATGGCTTCTATTTTATAAGAAAAAAACAACTCTTCTTTGATTAATTTTTTTTATTAGATCTCTTAGGAGAGGAGAGTTAGGTGTCAAAGCGGACTCCAGGATTCTTTAGGAGCACAACCAGGAATAATGCTAGCAGGATGAAATCTTTTATTTAAAAGTTAAGCCGAGGACAAACCCATTTTAGCTAAAATTATTATAAATTCGTTTGTCTTCTGTCATTTTGACATTTTGTGTTCGTAAGAATGAGACAAAACACATTTTATTTATCATAGGAATTTTAAGTTTTATGAATAAGGGGGTGTGTGTTTTAACCGATCATATCTAAAATTAAAGCAAACTAAGCCGTTTGGACGTTGAGAGTAAGCTACTATCATATGGGACTATAATATGAATGGAATTAAAAAAAATATATTAACATAGTTTTCAAAATCCAGTCACTAGCAACAGTTTTTTAAATGATTAAGTACTTATAAAAAAAACTTCTTTATTCCAAAAGTATAATAGGTGCATACGTATGCGCCGTATACTTTCGTTATTAAAATTTTCATTACAATATTTCCACATGTAAATGTAATTGTTAAGTTTTTAAGTATTTTCTGAACCTTTTCTGCCGTTATACTTCGGGCTTTGTAAATTGAAGGTAAATTACTCCCTTATAGTGTTTCAATCAAATCTTATTCCAAATAGAGGCCTAATCCTCGCCAGCGGCATTCTGTAATACCCAACACGCATGTAATCATGTTACCGTCATAGCTTGACCCCTTTACTTGCGTTATACAACGGGCTATACGCCAGCATTAGTGATTCGTTGGCAAATTGGCATTCCAATTTATAATGGACGGGTGATCACCCTTGTCATTACTAAATTAGTTCTATGAATCGAGAGGTATTAAAATTTTAGCAGTGTAGGGTGATAGTGTGAATTGTCCATGCGTTGGGATTTCATGGGATATTTTTTAGCATGTCTATCTGTCTATGTAGGTTGGGTGGACTGATGACTAGGTCGCGGATGCACGCTTGAAGCCAGTAGCGCAGGACCGGTCATTGTGGCACTCTTTAGGAGAGGGCTATGTCTAGCAGTAGATGTATTTTTGCTGATTTAATGACGATTCGATTATGAGGCTACGATGAGGCACGAAATTATACGTGAGGTTTGACGCAATAAATATTTTTTTGACTATATTGTGACAACAGGAAGTTTCTGGTAACAATAGAAATATTTTTAGTACCTATACCCCGTACTTTCATACTATACGAGTAAAATTTTAAATTAAGGAATTGCTGTACAGGTATGAGTGACGAAACGAAAATAAATGACTGTTTCTGCTTGTGAAGCTGTATGAAAATAAGTTTTTTTCCTGGTAAACTTTATTATTTTATTTATATGTAGGTAAATATCAAAGAGGCACTGACGCACCCACTGTAGGTACCGGATTTTTATGGTAGTAATTTTTTTTTTTTTAATTTCTGTAAATTTAGTCCTGTTCTATCTCGTGATTAATAAAGAACCACATGAACAAGTCCATTTTTATACAGCACTATAATAATTGTTTAACTGAAAAAATATCTCAGGACCATTGTCACGACGGGAAATTATCTCAAAACACAAGTCACCTGGTCACCGCGCCCGCGCTGTAGCTGAGGGGATCTAGAATTATTCTCCACGAGATTTATCGCCACTGTAATGTATTGGAACAAATGCTTTGTTCCGCGATTGAGTTTAATTAAATGTGGAATTTGATTTACCGGCATTGTTGTCCCGAGGTTTGTAGAGGAACAAAATTCTCTTAAATATTGAATTAATTTTCGGGTCCAGGGGACTTTACTTAACATTCCTTGAAGATAATTTATTACCGAATGATTTTAAAAACGCTTGAGTAATTTAAGGCAAAACATCCAAATATTTTACGACGTTGTCAAAATGAACACAGTTGCTACGAAATACGCGTGTAGTTTATATTTGTTATTCTTCTTGCAGATTCTAAGATCAGACACCGCTTCAATCAAATAAGCGCGCGCGAGTGGTTACATAAAAAAGCATAGGTTTTCCACTAATAGGTTTACTCGTCATGAATCTCATTAAAATTACACCTAGTGATTTACTAAAGCCACGTTTTACTATTTGACTTGAAAAACGTAAACTAATAAAAATTACTGCAAAAAATACTTTATTATCTGAAGGATAATTATTGACAAACTATAGTTCATAAATAATATAAGGACGTTCTGCGTTTTCTATCGCATGTATAACGGTGAGTGGTCCGAGGAATTATTCGGATTAATCCCTACCGCTTCTTTTCGCCATCGTCCAACGCGACAACATTACCATCCTCACCAACCACCTAAGTAGGTGGTTGGCAGTCCTCAACTGTGCGCGTCGTCAGAAACTTCCTGCCTCGCACAGCTAACCTGTGGAATGGATTATCGCCTGCGGTATTTCCGGACCGATACGACCTTCAAACCTTCAAGAAAAGGGCGTACTCTCATCTTAAAGGCCGGCAACGCACTCACAACACCTCTGGTGTTGCAGGTACTATGGGTGGCGGTAATCGCTTACCATCAGGTGATCCGTCTGCTCGTTTGCCTCCTATAACATAAAAAAATAACCATTCTATTGCTTCCTGCCTACACTGAGTCAGATTAATATTTTTTTTGTGACAAGTCTCTATTGGAATCAAGAAACATTATCAAAAGTACAAAATTTAAGGAGTGCGCATCGAAATTCGCATGTTGATAAAATTTTACAGTGAAATAGAAATGGCAGTTCTCCTGTAGTTAATGCCATGATACGTGACTACGTTATCTGCTTTCATTTTCCAAATAACGATACGAATTATAATTATGTAGGTATTTAAGTAGGTATTTATTTCATAAGACCGGTTTCGAAGAAATTGTTTAGTAAGATTTGAAACGCTTAGTGAAACACAAAGACCATGTAAATATATCTAACCAATGTTTGTAATACTTCATAATCATATATATGGACATATTTAGTATAAGTGCGATTTGTATCTACCAGATGTTTGACAGACACGTTAAATATGGGTACAGCAGCTGTGATAATTGTACTTACTAAAATAAAAATGTATCGACATTTAGGTATTACATTTTTTTCACGGTTTCATTCGTACCAGTTTTCAAATGTTTGCATTTGTGTAAAAAGACAAAAGAGGGTCATACAGACTTGATATCACAGCATTCTTTTCGTACTAACCGTTGTATGGGAAATACGGCGTTTAAGTAGAGGTACATGGTTGCTATTTTTATTTTGTTGAATATATTTTTTCATTTGTTAATGGCCGATAAAAAAGTACCAAACTCTGTATGATTACAATTACATTTAGCTACTTATACTTTATTTTATAAAATTTAATGCAAAATATATACGGCTGTATACATACTACAAGCCTGTTTTACCTGAAATGGCGTTAAAATTCGATTGTCCTTATCTGTCACTTTGGCATTTGTGTTCGTAAGAAAGGGACAAAGCACATTTTATTTAGCAGAGGCATTAAGTTTTATAAATATGGGGTAATATAATATAATAGGCTATAAAACGCAAAATGTCACTGCAAAATCACACTTAGACCCTACTACTAGAAGTAGAACTTTAAACTAAATTTCATGAGCCCTGCCTACCCCTTCTAGGCACATATGCGTGTATAAGTGCTTTTCTATTTTCACTTCAACATTTGTAACTCGTAACTTATAGTTGCCATTTGTAATATCAAATCTTTGGCATTTATCCAAACTCCTCGTTAATGGTGGTTAAAGCAAAATGCTAAATACGTCAAAATGTGAGTAATGTAAGCTTTCAGTTAGAATTATGCGTAAAACGTCACCACTGCAAGGCCAACAATTTTGTACGTCCATTTGGGTACTAAAATAATTTTCATGCAAGAATATACAGCTAAATCTATCCCTATTTTGCCTGGGGGGTGAACGTTTGTATGGAACTATTGTGCCTTGAGATGATATTTATTGTTTAACATATTATTATTTTGTAGTTTTTTGTTATTTTCTTCTTTTTTTGTGTATCAAATTTTTCATGAAGATTTGTGTTGAGTGATTTTGTATATTTTAAGGCAATAAATATATTTTTCTTTCTTTTCTTCTTTTCTATTTCACTCCTTAAGGGGATGATTTTCCGATTTTTCCCGGGGAAGGCCACAGGACTCAAACTATTTGTATACTTACCTTCATCTAAATCGGTTCAGCGGTATTAGCGTGAAGAGGTGGACAGACAGGTAGACTAGACAGACATCTTTTCGCATTTATAATATTAAATGTATGGATTAGTATAAATGGATCGTTAGTCGTCGGTTTACCATATTGACGACTACCTGGTAGTAGCCTGGGGTCCCGGGTTCGAATCCCTTTAAGGGCAATTATTTAAGTGATGAGCACGAAGCGAATATTGGTTCCTGAGTCAGGGGTAGTATTTATTTTATCTATATATTTAAGTATGTATGACGTCGTTAGTACCACCTGGCAATCAAAATGAATACTGAAAAAAGCGATAACACTACCTTTTGGTAATACGTATTTTATAGTTTCGGAAATAGTCACTAACTGTACACCTGTCAACTTACCTTTTTTCCAACGAGTTAAAGTCTATCAAAGTTCAGCTGATAGTTAGTGAATCTACTTCATTATTATTAATACCCTGTACGTATTCTTTCTGTAGTTTCCTAGCCACCCTTGTCAACCCACGTCATCAGAATAATGAGTCACAATAAAACATGTCAAAGCAGTAGTTTGTTTTAGTTTGTGTGATGCATTGTCATGTTTTTAGGGTTCCGTAGTCAACGTAGTCAAAAAGCTACGGTAGCCCAGTGGTTCAGGCATGCGGCTGTCAAACGGCGGTCGTGGGTTCGAATCCCGGCTCGTACCAATGAGTTTTTCGGAACTTATGTACGGAATATGATTTCATATTTACCGCTAGCTTTTCGGTGAAGGAAAAACATCGTGAGGAAACCTGCATACATCTGCGAAGAAATTCAAAGGTGTATGTGAAGTCCCCAATCCGCACTGGGCCAGCGTGGGGACTACTGCCCGTTCCCTGTCATACATGAGAGGAGGCCAATGCCCAGCAGTGGGACGTATATAGGCTGATGATGTGTGTGATGATGTGAGTCAACAAGGAACCCTTATAGTTTCACCATGTCCGTCTGGCCGTCCGTCCGTCTTCGGCTTAGCTCAGCACCCATTACTACTAGAAAACTGTAATTCGCCACGGGTATATCAATCACGCTGACAAAACAGAAGAAAAAAGTCTTTAAAAAAATGGTTTTCCCCTAAAGTGGGGATGTAATTTTTTTTCTCGTTCAACCCATACCTAATGTAGGTTACCGTTTACGAATTACAAATTCGGCTGACGCAACCATTTAGTTGGATAAGAAAGACAGGAACCCTACACTGCGCGTGGCCCTACTAGCACTTGGCCGATTTGTTTGATGTTTTATTCGAATTGTTACACTACCTTTTTCCTAACATTTTCACTGCCAGAATCCCGCCTGACGGGCGCCTAATTCATCTTCCGTGACTTCGACAAACCACTGGATTTGCTACGAGCGTATCGTGTAGCGCATCCCTACGCTTGTAACGCTGCCCCGTTGTCCGTAGCAGCATTAACTCCATAATAAGTGCTCTGATGGTTGTAACTATAAAGTTATGGTTTAGTTTATTTAACATTTTCGCTACCAAGAATAGCTACACGCTACGCTCGTAGCCTTTCCTGTACGTCTAGCACAACTTGCTGACAAGCCGCTTGTCGCGCGACTGAGCGTCCCCTGTCACACTCGCACCGTGCAAATTAGAAGGAGGAGGGTAGATCCTTCTCGACTCGCGTCGTGGCGCGGCGTCAGTTGTGCTAGCCCCCTGTGGTTTTCCTCGTATGTAGCGGAAAGCGACTGGGGCGTAGGCACCCGCTAGGCTGGTTCTTCGTTGTGAAAGTGTTTATGTGACCGACGTTTTATAAAACTAGCATTGTACTTTTTGACGGTAGACTTCTTTTTTGAATGGATTTATTTAATCCAATTCGGCCAAGTTAAATAATCCCAAATATACCTGTTGTTTATTGATACACGTACATACGATGGTTAGGTGGTCATTAAAATTATGTAACTGACCTATTCTCTTCAGACATGTAACTTTTCGAACGCCCGTTAGGACAAAATTAAACACATGCAAAAAGTGACCTTTAAGGCTTCTACACACCGGTTCCGGCTGCGGGTCGACCCCGCGGGCCCTTTCAAGTTGTAAAACATTGAAATTACACTTCCAACACACATCGAACGCGGGCCCGCGTCGCTAAGTTACAACTCGGGCAGCGATGTGCGGAGGCCTTTAAATAGATATACCTCACTAATTTGATCGACCTTTAGCGACTATACTAGCTATTTGGATGATATATTTGTTTTTTTTATTGGTTTTAAAGTCACTTACATAACAAATCCAACTCGACCACTTAAAAAAGTACCAACTAGGTAATTACACGTACTCGTCAAAGATTATATTACATGAAAACGAAATTTAAGTCCTCTAGTTTTAGTAAATAATGACAACGTAGCTTCAGTACCAGACATGACGCGCTAAGGTATATATTTAATTAACATGATGTTTGAAAGTTCTTAACTTTTTAGGAACTTACCTAATACCATTACCATACCTAAATTGGTCCAACTGAACATTTTATTTTGTTTCACCTGTCCCCATGTCCAATTTTATAACTATCTATCTTCAGTTTGCCTCTCGTACGCTGAAACTACGCGTCATTGCTTTCACTAATAGAAAACATCCAAGACTCAGAAGCAATTAAGTACTTACTAGTATTCATGCTCATAACACAATTTTTTGCTGTAACGGAAATTGAACCTTGGTCCAAATGAAATGACATTTAATAGCCAATTATAACATTCATCATCATATCAGCCGAAAGAGGTCCACTGCTGGACATATGCCTCCCCCAAAGAGAGTCAAAGTGACCGATCCTGCGCCACCCGCAACCAGCGGACTCCCGCGACCTTTACCAGGACATCAGTCCACCGCGTGTTCCGGTACGTGGTGGTCGCCATTCGAGAACCGATATACGCCCCGCCCACTGCATGATAACATTATTATTGATGAAATAAATTTTCTTATACATTTTTCTATGCCTCAAATTGAGTAAATCAAGAGCCAAGCTCACGTCCGAAAATTTAAATGATTTGGAATGGTTGAAATTAAAATACGTAGCCTGAATTAACAGCTTTTACGTCACACCTGGCCATAATGTGAGTTTTACTGCACGCTGCGCGTACGGGAAAACTCGCATTGTGGCCAGATGAAGACGTAAAATTTTGTACGCAACACGGGCGGTAATCCGTAAAGCCCCTGAGCGCATATTTATGGCCCTCACCTTCGGTTCGGGCTACAAACACCTGCGATCTGGGGCATTTACGAATTCACCGCCCTAGTACGTACTATTTTAGCACTGCAGAGAACACCACACCAGCTTGTGCAAATTTCATAATAAAATTAGTCTAGACTCTAGACAACGGTCGTTGATACAATTCCAGTCTCAGATGGCGAGAACATTTTAAATGATTGCAGAATAAATGGAACTGCACCGCTGCGGCACAAAAAGTTCCCAAAGTTATCACAGCTAGTTTATGATACACGCAATTGAAAACCTTAAAACGAACTGAATAAGGTTCTGTTTTGATGAACATGATGAAGTGGTTTACGAGAATGCTCAAGTAGTATATATCTGATTGCTTTTATTATGGCACTGACGCATGACAGCTTCTAGTGTTTACTTATTTATGAGATTTTCTTCTTTTTTTAGTTCTCTTGTTTGCGGAACCTTTGTCAGTTGCAGTTTTTGATACTACCACGGTGGTAGATAAACAAATTATGGTCTGCTTGAAGTTAAGCAGACATCGTAGCCCATGGACGCTTTCAACTCCACAAACATCACAAGAAATGTATCAGAAGTATGTTTTTGTCATTGTAGTGTGTACACTTAATTAAACGTTAAGATATATACGTCACTCTGGGCGGTAAAAGAGATTTATCGCCCACGGGCGAAGCGGGAAATCTCACTTCACACCGTGGAGAAGACGTAAAATTGTGTACGCACCACGGGCGGTAATTCGTAAAGCCCCAGATCGCATATTCACAAACACCTGCGATCTGGGACATTCACAAATGAACCGCCCTAGGACTCGTAACGTACTATTTTGTAACACTCAATTGTCATCTGTCACCTTCATCCGGTGTGTATCACTTCGACTGTAGCAAATGGATTATATTTTGAAATTTTGTTTTCATTTAGTGACATTTAGTTTTGTTAAACCGCAATTTCCAACGATTATTGTTGAAGAATTTTTTATATTGTAAATAATTGTTTGATAAATAAATGTTTTAATTTCATTTGCATTGCTTTGATATGTTAAAGTGCCCTGTTAACCTTTTGCATACTTATACAGTATGGGGCCTGTAACAGGGGCAAATATTTAAAAGGACGCTTCCTTAGAGCATCTGTAGTAACCCCTTGTGTTCAATTAAAAAAAAAATATCGGAGTAATGTGGATCTAAAGTAAAGACCTTCAAGTAATGTATCTTGGCACCACGAGATCATAGCACAGCAGTCAATGCAGATTTCGAGGTAACAACATGAACTGTCATAGTCATAATAGTTTGTACATTTTTGTTTTTAAAAATTATTTATGTGATTTTTTAATATATTTTTGTCCTTATAGTGCTTTTTAAATAAAAAAAACTACCTGTATTACTCCAGAAGGGTAAAAAATACACGTGAACTTACTTTAAAGAAAACCTTTTTTATTTTCAATTTTAAAATTACCTGGAAATAAGTTCTCACACGCCCAAAATAGTCTACCGTTCAAGTTTTTGCCCCTGTTTCAGGCCCCACCTTGTATATTTACAGAGATTTTTTTAAATATGACTTTACAGTTATTAATATTTATTTACATTAATTTCTAACGTTTGACACGGGTTACACTGAACGTGGTATCAGATGACTAACGTCTCAGAAAGTTTTCACGGAGATATGGATACACAAAATTCAACTACCCCACAAAATTTTACAAAAACCCAAAAAAAAAGCAGTAGACTAAAAAAGTTTTAAATTTTTTATCACCGTAGATTTCGTATTCTTTCTGTATGTGTGTTATGTACGGAGTATGCAGTTCACAGGTATTTATGCCAGAGTCGAATGCAGATCCTCGAGGTGTGTAATGTAAACGTAACCGTGTACCAGGCTAGTAAGTTAATATTAAGGAACTTCTTTATTTTTATCAATGTTCCATGACGACGGACTACCCCATCTGATCACTCTTAGCGACAAGGCCATCAAGTGACTGACGGATCATAAAATCAATTTATACCTGTATTTATCCTGTATCTGTTTTCTATAACACGATACACTTAAATAAATGAGTAAATGTTCCATTATCAAAAACTATCAATTACTGCTATGATGACTAAACTATGCACAACCCTAATCCCCGCTTAGGCCGCCCGCACACGCTCACAATGCCACTATTATTATTAAATCTGCGCAACTCTCTGCACCCTCGACAATAAGTACATTGTCTGCGGATTTGAGACTGAATGCATTTTAATGTTAATAGGTTTATGTTTGTTTGGTAATGTATTTAGTGTTTGCGTGATAATAAAGTACCTACAACCTGGTACTTACGTTGAATAGAGAAAGCAGTGTTTTGTTATTTGTATTCAATAAGATGTAGTTTCAATATAAATTATTGCGGTATCTTTTTCGACAATTACCTATTTGTACCGATAAGACCGCATGTTGTGCTGTTACCATTATATATTTAATTTACTCTTGTAAACCCTGACCAATTTTATGTTAGCCCTACGTAGAACCTTGTCATAATGAGATATGAATTCGATCATGGTGACATAAATACGTCGGCTTGTTACGGCAGGGTTCTACGTAGGGCTAATATAAAATTGGTCGGGGTTTAACATGTTTTTCTTATGCTGCGGTGCTATAATACTACATTACGAAACTAGGGCGGTGAATTCGTGAATGCCCTAGATCGCAGGTGTTTGTGGGTTTGGGCCATATATTTGCGCCCTGGGGCTTTACGAATTACCGCCCGTGTTGAGTACAAAATTTTACGTCTTCACCTGGCCACAATGGGAGTTTTCCTGTACGCGCAGCGTGCAGTAAAACTTGCATTATGGCCAGGTGTGACGTACAGAATATTATTATTATGTACCCCTATTTATAAACATAACATTATCGATTAATTAAGCAATAATGAAATAAGCTATTTGTACCTACTGGCAATGGGCCATCGACGCGATGTTTTCATTTACCGAAAAGGTATCGGTAAATATTCTGTACAATAATCATTGGTACGCGCCGGGATTCGAGAACACATTGCTAATATCCCTAAAACAATGGAATAAGATGTCGGTCTATTCTAGAATTGTCTTTTTGTACTCGGATGAGCAGCAGTGCCGGAGATTATCCAACCGGCGACGAAACGGCGTGGCCCCGTTGCATCGTCGTCTCCGGTGTAGGATTCGGCAGATTGCCCCGGAACAGTCGAAACACTACACCCTTCGGCCAGAAGTCAGCACATGCGACGGTCTCCTGCAGCGGCCGCGGCACGCGCACCACAAACGAGCTGAAGTGCATGCACATAGTGGCGCGAACGTAGCTGGAACACCCTCAGCGAGAAGCCGGTCTTCTGACGAACGTACTCCGCCATATCATCAGCCGTGGCGGAGTAATGCAGGCGCGATACATATAGCGCCTTGCTCGGTGTGGTAATATAACGGTCATAATATATCCGCTCACTGTGTATAAGCTTGTTTAGTATAACGTTCATTGCACATTATTAAATAAAGGTATAATGTCAATATATATATTTATAAAAGCTAAGGAATTGATAGATGGAAATAAAACATATTTTTGAAATCAAATACGCCAGTTACAAATAATACCATTGTTAAGAGTATTTTAGTAAGATTTTTAGATAGTAAGTATTTATTGTTTTTTACCTGCGGGCTCGAGCCCCTTTAGTGCCCCCCCCCCCCCCTCCCCCAGCAGTATCTCATGAGATGTACCCGTTACGGTTTATGGTATGATACGGTAGAGTGGGCACTACAGACCCTTAATATAGATAAACAATGAGCACGTTGACACCACTCTCCGCATGCAGCTTCAAAACGTGTGGAACTGAAGCTTACTATTCTATAGAATGAGACGTTATTTTCGGAGTGTGGCGTAAACCTGAGACCACGGCCTTAAACATTAGGTAAACGGCGTCAAAGATATGTTTACACTTTCCTACCTTGTTCCTTGTTAATAAGGTAAAACGTTAAGTTATTATATACTTGACCGTACCACTATCGGGTTTAAACTTTACGAAATCGCCTTTAAGTCGGGCACGGGGCACGAGTCTTAAATCGATCAAGTTCATGAATATTACAAGTATTTATCTTAAAATTTCAAATCGCTCTTCTCTATTGATGCGGTACAAAGTCTCGGGTAGATAATATTTGCATTTAGTGCATAGATGGAAGTGAACAAAGAACGATATTCTTGATTACTTATCTACTTTTCGTTTTTAATATTAATATAAAGCAGTGCATGTTTTAGTCAAATCTTAATTATATACTACAAAAGTTAGGGCACCAGCGAAGTTATTGAACTTTTAATAAAATAACTGTAATTTGTTTCAAGCGAATCGAGATGTACAAACTTCGGAACATTCGTCTTTAATGATAAAGTTTCGGTCTTAATGTTATAAAGAAACATTTCTACTCCGGAAACATTTCCTTTATTTTGAGCACGAAATTCGCTTGCGTTAAGCTCAAGTTGAAATATATTATTTAGATACCGCCACGGAAGCCTAGTGGTTCAGGCATGCGGCTGTGAAGAGGAGGTCGAACCTTCGAATCCGGGCTTGTACTAATAAGTTTTTCGGGTTTATGTACCCGGACAGTTACAGTTAGCTTTACCGGTTAGCTTTTCGGTGAAAGAAAACATCGTGAGGAAAGCGATCTAATCCCAATAAGGTCCAGTTTTCCCTCTAGGTTGGAAGGTCAGATGGCAGTCTTAAAACCAGTGCCTATGCCAAATCTTGGGATTCAAAGCGGAGCATGGGCTACTTCAGGGCATAAACGGGAATAACGCTAGGATGACGAGATATGTGGTTTCCGTACCAGAGTACAATGACCGGTTTCCCGCCTCGTCAGAAACCCACCCACTCTGCATCTTCGGCCCTCTGCCAGTATATCAAGTACTATAGCCATCAGTTTTTCTCCCCTGTGCACCCTTGAGCAGGTTTGATTTTCGGAAACAAAATTATCCTGTATAATAACAATATCCCATCGCTCTCGGGGTTATAAACTAATCACTCCGTGGAACTTTTTTAAATATCGTAGCCCCATACAAATGTTCATGCCCCCATGAAAATTTGTTAATTCGATAAAAGCTACCCTATGTCTTTTCCCGGGAATCAGACTGCCTCTGTAGCAAATTTCATCTAAATCGGTTCAGCGGTTTACACGTGATGAGACAGACATACAGCTATACACACTCTCACATTTACAATATGAGTATGAGTAAGTATATGTTGTACTGATACGCTCAGCATTTTTTTCATGAGAGTAACAAACATCCAAATATTTAAGACATCTCATCTAAATCACCACTTACTCACTATACTGAGAATATCTATTTAATGTCGTGAATATTAGATGCCAAATTTTTCTATTCCCTATATTCGTACCATAAATAAAGATTAGATCATAAATATAAATAAATAAATAAATATTCGGGGACAATCGTACACAAATCGACCTAGTCCCAAACTAAGCAAAGCTTGTACTATGGGTACTAGACGACGATAAACATCCTTATATTTATACATAAGTACTTAAATACATAGAAAACATCCATGACTCAGGAACAAATATTCGTGCTATGCACGATAATATTCTAACCCAGGACCTCTTGCTTCGTAGGCAGGGTCACTACCAACTAGGTTAAAGCGGTCGTCGTCATAAATGTCATAATACATATTTTAAAATATTCCTAATTGGTGAAGGAATTATACAATACTCGTAACTTAATCTCACGTAAACTCAGTGGGCGTAGACGAATGGTTGTTTTGTTTTGTTTGTTGTGGTCATTTTATCACTTATCGTTGTCGATAAGATATCAATAACTCTCGCGCTCGCATACTTGTCGGAACGTGAGAGATGACTTACCTATCCACAGCGATAGGTGATAAAATGTTAACCATGCTCGCCCGCTCTGATGAAGTTGGATGCAAGTACGGCACGGTATAAAATGCAGAATTTGATAATGTCTCAGCGAACAAAGAGCTTAGACATGATGGTATAAAGCTGTCACACGAACTCATATATAATGATACCCTTCCTGCATACATTTTCCACCTTTTCTTATTCATTTATTGGGAAACTAAGTGGTTTACTCTGGGCCCAATTGTATAGACTTTGGTACGAGTACATTGCACATTGCGATGCACTGAGACGACATGAGTCGATCATAATGTCATTCTCCCAATGCTGCGCTGGCTAAAGAAATATTTTTGCAGTAATTGTTTCCACTTTGATATAAATTTTGAAATATACTTATATGTTCCAAAATCATTATCATGTAACATTATAGACACGTACCTTGATAAGCTGATACTTATTAAAAGGTATGCAATTACAATTTCCCAACTGGGCTAGTTACAAATTGCGTAATACCTAATGAATTTGATAGCACGTTTAACAGATCATCGTTGCTCATAATGATAATTTCTCTAATGAGACTTCTTTAATCTGCCACACTCAAACCTATTCAATATTATAAATGTGAAAGTAACTTTCTGCTTGTTACGTTTCCACGCCTGGCCCCTGGTCGGTCTTATCACGCGACAAGTGACAAGATTAGAGCGTCCGTGTTCGTTCAGTCGAACGGTGTCCAGTGTGGGTCGCTGTGTCGTGTCACTTATCGCGTGCTGAAGTATGAAACTAATTTTGAAGAATTTTGGTATAGAGGCAGATAAGATTTGTTAATGATGGATATAGGATATGTTTTGTGTGGCTCCAAGGAAGGGAAATAATAGAGGTAGACTGACTAAAGCTCAGAGAAGCGGGCGGAGTCGCGGGCAAAGCTAGAATAAACTAATTACCAAGACATAATTTGACTGCTTCAAATCAAGTACGTATTTCTAGTTCAGACAGAAATGGTTATTAATTATTTACTTAAATCGAGTCAAAAGTGACGCCTTAATTCATGTAGGTCCATAATTAGCTAGAACACCCAGTTAATTATACAGAAGAAGTTCTGCGAAATGTGTCTACGCCGTACTGATTGGTAACCACTTAGGTAACGTTTCGAACGCGCGTTAAGATAATTTAAATGTTTTTTTTTTCATATATAAAGTGACGTTTAGATATACCAACGTACGCACAATGCCTTACGTGATTGATCGGCTAAAATAAGAAGACACGCAATATTTAGAATTAGAATGAAAATAATATATCTCGACATGTTC
Source organism: Epinotia demarniana (assembly GCA_945867215.1). NCBI lineage: Eukaryota > Metazoa > Arthropoda > Insecta > Lepidoptera > Tortricidae > Epinotia > Epinotia demarniana. Next base: position 36,359,856 of record OX244261.1, on the reverse strand, counting down.
CGATTAGATGCTCGATTCTTAATCATAAGCAAGTGCCTCATCATCATCATCATATCGGCCGCAAAACGTCCGCCGGCATCTTCCCCCAAAGAGTGCCACGATGACCGGTGCTGCGCGACCCTCATGCAGCGGACTTCCGCGACCTTTACCTGGTTCGATGGCCTTTGAGGCGGAAAGGTTCTCGAGTGGCGACCACGTATCGGAAGGCGCAGCGTGGGCCACTCACATGGTAGACTGATGACCCGTTTGATTATAAATATAAGATACGCTCCTTCGAAAAATTTACCTAATTTCTGAACGTACCTCTAGTTTGACAGTACAGTGAACTGTCATATTTTCCAGCCTGTAGGCGGGTTTTTTTTCTAGCATTTACATTGTAAGTGATTACTAATTAGTGTATTTTAAACAGAAAATATTACTTACTCAAATCAAGTTTATTAGTAAGCCCATCATTTATTTTAATAAATATATTTAATTAAACCGATTCTCTCGCTTCATTCGAGATGATTTAACAACTTCCCTATTTAAAAAAAAAAAACATGCGAATCAAGTAGCTATTGAAAATTTATTTTGGGTTAAATAATGGTAATAACAACGTGAGCAATACACATACACACATTTTCAACTCCATTCTCAGTGAAAATGAGCAAAGTACGAACTGCACATTAAAGAGCACGATGCAACAGCACTCACAATGGCGATTTGCAGCAGCTTGCGATGTAAGTGGGATTACCATGATTACCGTACACTGCGGGGCAAATTCACATTCAAATAATGCAATAGGTCTCTCAATTCGCTCTAGCCTTCGTAGCTCTGAATTGGTTGGGTAGCTCGTTTTAGCCCCACCAGCAACACAGCGGACAGCTAGAGGCCGTCAATTCGAGTCTCAGCTTTTAATTAAATTGTTTTATACATATCACACACACGTGACATGGTCTACCATAAGCAAGGTACGATCTAGATCTAGACTAAACGATCGAGCAAAGCGTTCGAACTTGTCCGTTTTAGTTTGGGCATAAATTCTTTCGTATGTCCGGATGTCCAGATGTCCTGCTGCCGGCTGCTCTCCTACCAAACATACAAACTAACAAAGCTACAATCAGACAGAAACTTTCTATTTAAATTAATTTTGTATTAATCATGCAGTAATGCTGAACGAAATTATAATTTTTAGGGTTCCGTAGTCGACAAGGAACCCTTATAGTTTCGCCATGTCCGTCCGTCTGTCTGTATATCTGTCTGTCTGTCTATCTTCGGCTTAGCTCAGTAACCCTTACAACTAGAAAACTGCAATTCGGCGTATTTATTTTTCTCGTTAAACCTATTGTGTGGGGTATCATTGGATAGCTTGTTCAAAAATATTTTGGGTTTTTTAAAACTATTTTTCAACTTAGTTATGCGTTTGTGAGATAATGGGATTTAAAACCCTAATTTTTGTTCGAGTCATGTGTCCCCCCTGCCGGCTAAATGTCTAGTACTGGGGACGTGAAAAAATTCGTGGCAGTAGTACATAATAATTAATTTAAAAGGAAAACTTTCACAGTGAAGTAGACATAACTAGTTAACGAGTAATAGACATAACTAGTTAACTGGTAAGAAATGCACTTAATCGACCCTATACATTGGTGTGTTATAAAAATAATCATATGTAGGTACGATTATTTACGAGGGTAAGCTATAATGAAAACCCCAAAAGCCCCTTTTAAGTCCGCATTCTGTGACAGACGGGCAACTACGGAACCCTACCCTGCGCGTGGCCCGACACGCACTTGGCCGCTTTTTATATTTTTTATAAATCGATTGACTGGTAAATATTTCGCCAGGCCCTTACGGATGCATTATTTTTATTGGGAAAGAAATCAGCACGTACCAAGTGGTTGGCTGCACGATTAAATATCCTCTAAGACTTGTCGCTCAAAGTAAGTGTTTGTGGCACAAAGGAGCCACTGCCATCATTAAATTATATATTAACAGCGAGGGCGCCATATTGAATCCTGAGTGAAGCAAAAGATTCTACAATAGAATCCTGAGCATAACGAGTGATTCATGTGTTAAAGCCCAAGATGGAAATAATTTTGCTACCGAGTATTAAATACTGCTTTTCAAACCCTTTATGAGAGAAAAGTGAAATTCCTCATATAAGGGCAACAATTACTTATTTTGAAAACCAGGATGAGTGAAGAAACTTTTTGATCCACCATTTGAACAATGGCTCTTTTTCGAATAGCAGGTGTGAAAATGGCATTATCACCGGACAGGGAGGGGAGGGGAGACTGTGGCGTAAATAATGAAAGTAATTAAAAATAATCAGAAGGGATGCACTGTACGGTAAGCTACAGAAATAGGCGACGGCTGTACACGGCGCTAGCAAAATACGACCCGCTGCAATAATATGCGGCACCGCGGCCATTTTCATTAGGACCGGCTCGGCTTTTCAAACTGAAATCAGAAATTATACGAATTACCGCATTCCATGTAACATTCGTTTTTTTACGGACAGATTCGTTTACGTTACTTCGTTTATCCAGGATATCAAAGGGAAATAAGTGCTTAGAAAATAGAAATATTGTTTCGTTTCAATATGTCGCATGATGATTAACGCACGGTTTTCTCATCTTATATGGATTTTTCTCATCTCATTGAATCAACATCCCCCATAGCGGTTACCTACCCATAAGAAGTGCCCGTTGACATCACCATCCACCATGACGAAAAACTCGCTTAATGAAGGCCGAGAAGGACAAAGCCAGTAAATGTGCCTTAACACAGGTATAATTTACTTAAAAATAAGCATGTAGCGTTATTTTTTTAAGTATTGGTACCAATTTTGGATAAATAATAGTATTTTATGCAACTGTTGTATAAGTTGGTTTTTAAAGACGCCACGAGCGTTTTGCGACCAAGTTATACACAAATGCATACAATGCTTTTTCTGCGACTAATTTTAAATAAATAGCATTCTTTTTTTCAGGCAGTAAGTTTTTTTCACAAATACGTGTTTAAATAAATCTTAATAAGTTATTAATAACGAATAGTTATCATATTTTATCTTTTAATTTTGAACTGGAAGTTTGGTGGGAGATAAGATATGGCACATTGACACCTCTTATTTATGGTCTGTTTTGTTTTTAATTTCCTTGAACATTCCAAGAACAAGAACCAAACTGAATCCGGATTCTAACCGAATCGGAGCGGTTTATATTTATAAATGATACCAATAATTGGTAAAATATGTATATTAACGCACAAAACATGATCATTTATTTTTATTTTAGCAAGTAAATAATTTATTTTCTACTCTTGTTTGTTGGTAAATAAAAACTTTTTATTTCGAAAAATTTGCTTATGAAGTTGGTACCACTGCAATATAGTGGTTAATTAAAAAAAGTTAGATGATTTGACATCGTGGTAATCTGTGCGTTTATGGAAAATGTATGAACTATAAAAGTACACTATACAGAGCGTTTATGGGCCATAGAGCATAGATTTTATCGACAACTTATTATCGCCTATTAAAGCCTATATAAATGACAGATAACGGAACAGGAGACGAAAAATAATTTTATGATTTATTATTCTTATAATACTAGCTTCCGTCCGCGACTTCGTTTGCTTGGACCCGGAACATAAACTACCTACCCTTTATTTTAATCCAGGCTAAAAACTATCTATGTGCATTTCATCTAAATCGGATTGAGTACCAAACATCAAAACATCTAAACATACATACTCTAAATAAACATCTAAACTTTCGCATTTATAATATTAGTAGTATAGTAGGATTTACTTACGTAGACCTGGCTCGTGATTATATTATTATTATGGAGTTAGCTGGTTCAGAACATTTCTATTACTTACTTCTAGCTAGTTCTGCTATGGGCAATGATGTGATATAAATAAGAGGTAAATAAGTGACACACGAACACTGAGTCAATTGCACCGCACCAATTTGCCTCGGTTTTGCGTCGTCAATGGAAACATTTGCCGGCCATTTTTAAACATGGAATTTCGTCTAAGTACCTCTTTTACACAAATCCGTATGTACCTCTTTTTTATAACGTCATTTGCTATGGGCATTTAATATTCTATACAGGCCTTTTAGGTACAATATTTTCTTGTAATAATGAAAAGCAGGTTTTTATGAACAGATTCCCTGCTTTAAAATCGTTTACTCGCGTAATTTAACTGTCCCTGGACGACCTAGCCTGCTCGTGTGAAAACAGAGAAAATACGGAGAAAACTATTTTTCCCAGACACGAGACCCTTCTAAATATATCTATTGCTCGCCCTCGCGAAATTCATGCTCGAAATTTCATGGAAATCGTAGGAGCAGTTTTGGAGAACGTGATTGCAAACATATATAAATATTGCTCGTTTAATAGTATAGGATTGCAGCAAAAAATATATTTAGGTAAGCGTCCCTGTTGCAGCTGTAGCGTTCAGCTGCTTGAAAGATTTAAGTTCTTACGCCTGAATAAGTTTTTTCTGAGTAAGCGTTCTTCTCATTGTGTACTATTTTTATTTACAGTAGAACTAAACAACAACACTTTTGTATGAAGAACTTATTCAGGCGTAGGAACTTAAATCTTTCAAACAGGTGAACGCTTTCTTTATATAGGGGTACTTATGTGTATTTTGTGTAACGTGTAGCTAGGAATTGAACAATCGAAACGAACGATCGAAATTGATTGTTTATCTGCAGGTCAATCAAGTAACGCATTGTACGTACGTAAGATAGATCTGAATGTCAAATTTTATATGAAACAATAACAGTTAAACTGTCCTAACACGCGTTGGAAATATTACGTGGTTACCCCTCCGCCCGTTTTGAACGCGCGTTATTTAATGTATGTCCAACTGTCATTTTTCCATATAAAAAGTGACATTTAGATCTACCTGAGGTACGTAGAATGCGTTACGTGATCGATCTGCTGAACAATGTAAAACTGGTTTACCTGAAAACTCATGTATTATTTGTAAAATAAGTGAGGGTTTGCTGTCCTTTTGGTCCTGTCAAAATTATTCGATGCTATAAAATTATTGTACTTTCATTTCCTTTGTCACTTTCCATCCCCTAACTATATCCACTTAAACAATCACGTCAATTCGTCGCTTCGTTTTGCCGTGAAAGACGGAAAAACAAAGAAACAAACACACACATACACTTTCCCATTTATAATATTACTATGGATTTCATTACAAAGGTGATTCATTTGGATAAACTGTTTTTCGAGGTTCTGATAGGTTCTTAATTTTACAAAGTTTCAAATCAATACGACTAACGGAAGTCGGTAAAATTATTATATCACAAATCTAATATCACACTAATAAATAAAAATAAATAGCTATCATACAGATAAACGAAACATACTTAACAATTACATACTCCGTAAAAAATCATTTTGAAATAAAGCTTATTATATTGAACCAACTTCCATAACTCACAAAAAACAAGAGCTAATTAGAACCAAGAAACAAAGTCACGTATTACTTTAACATCCCCCACACAGAACTGGAGCTGCTGTCAAATCCTAATACATTAATCCTAAATTATTGGCTCAGCCTGCATTACAACCCGCACCCCATGCAACAGGGGCGAATACAAAATGTCACGAGCTAACCGAAGCGCCCCAACTATGGACAATAAATCAAAATTAAATGTGCGAACACACAAAAACGGGATGCGAGTTACAAGCGACAGCCGGTGCCGGTTGCTTCTACTCGTTAACCAGCTGTATCATTACAAATTAATGGAGCATGATTTAGCGATGCCATTTGCAACAGTTTTGTTTTTTCATTGATTTAAAGAAGTTACTAAATTAGGTAACCTGCTTTATTGAATCATCAGCAGGCGTAATATGGTTGACATATTTTTATCACTTATCTTCCCAGCCATTTTTGTATAACAGTATAAAAACATCCGCCACGTTGTGACAAGTAGGCGAGTGCGAGAGTGACGGAAGTCTTATCCACATCGACAAGTGATAAATTTCCAACAGTGATACGCCCGCTTGAGGCAACGCCGGTCAATACTTTTTTTAAATAAGTGGTTATAACATGTGTACAACTTATTTGCATTGCTATTAAAGACATACTTAAGAGTCCGCAGTAAGCTCGATTCTCCATACAAACGTAGTTACGCTCTCATTTTAAAACTACGAGTAGGATTGTATCGAAACTTTGCATGTTCAATGTAATGAGGTATATCTATGTCTGTAAATAGTTTATGTAGCTTTAGATACCATAATAAAAAAAAATACAGAGAATTTAAGTTTTTCATACAAAACTAGTTTTTGCTGTATTTTGTTTGTTTTATAAACTAGAACCATATAAACTAATTACAGACATAGATATACCTCATGTCATTGTATTTGCAAAGTTTCGTTACAATCCAACACGTAGTTTTAAAATGAGAGCGTAACTACGTTTGTATGGGAAGGTGAAATTCGGCCGAGCTTACTGCGGCCTCTTAAAGATCACAAACCTGTTAAGGAAGAAGCTCGAGGAACTTACTCAAAAAAACTCTTTTGCGTTTAGCGGTCTCTGTAGCCTTTATAAAAGCTGGTAACGCCAATTATATTGCGTATACTTTGCCGTCAGTGAGTCGATTCCGCTACATCTTGTAACTCAGGACTGCCGTGCCGTCTGGCACGCAGAAATTCCATGTCTAATCTAAATTGTTGTAACACGTGCCTCTCCTCTCATCGCACACCGAAACTGCACCGCATTGAGAATTGTTTGCTTGTGAACGGGCTTATCGATATACGTATAGATAGAGTATCAATATCCAATGAATAATCGATAGATTATTTTGCACCACCGTAAAACCTCCCAACTATTCATGGTCCATGGATGTCAAGCAACTATGAGTTTACTTTTTGCTCATGGCTATTATACTATAGGTAGTAGGGAGGTTTAAAGGTAATTTTTTTCTTAAGGACATGTCAATGGCTTTCTTGTGATCGCAGTGAAAAATAAGAATTGAAAATGAAAGTCAGATTCCTACTTGATTGTACAAATCCGTGACGAACTAACTTACGACTCTGTTCGTGCTGTCTAGTACACTGGAATTCCGTGTCTAATCTAAACTGTAGTCACACGTGCCTCGCCATTCATCGCACAGCGAAACTGCACCGCATTGACGATGGAGGTCGTAATTTTTTTTTTTATAAAATAATATAATACGTTTTAACGTAAAAACTTTAAAGATAAATAATCAATACCACGCGAATACGCGATAGATTATTTTATTATGCAAGCTTTGCTTATTTGGCGACTAGATGGATTTGGGTAAAATGATCCCCCAATATTTATGTTTTATTGTACGAAACCACGGCCAGTGATACCCGCATCGAAACTTCCGAAATTTAAAGGTAAAATCCCAATATTATAAATGGGAAAGTGTATGTGTGTGTTTGTTTGTTTGTTTGTCCTTTCACGGCAAAACCGAGCGACGAATTGACGTGATTGTTTAAGTGGATATAGTTAAGGGATGGAAAGTGACATAGGATAATTTTTGGCCCCGAAATCATCCCCTAAGGAGGTGAAATGGGGGGGGGGGGGGGTAAACGTTTGTATGGAGCTGCGATATTTAAACGAGTTCCACGCAGACGGAGTCGCGGGCTGAAGCTAGTAAATAATATTCATAAAAAAGTACAAAGTTCAAGAATTTGAAGAGTTCTATGTTTATGAAGCAGAAACGTCCGCTAACGAAATTTCAAATTTCGATCATAGTGGAAAATTGAAAAATTATTCGCCACGAGCGGGATTTGAACCCACAACCTCTGGAATCCGTCCATCGCTCTCCCAATTGAGCTACCGTGGGCCCGCTAATGGCGACGAATCTTTCAATCCCTTCCACTATCATTGTATTTACACCTTAGGGAGGCCGTACCGTACCGTACGTACCGTAGGTAGATGTCGCTACGATGTGCTAGCGATGGACGGATTCCAGGGGTTGTGGGTTCAAATCCCGCTCGTGGCGAATAATTTTTCAATGTCCCACTATGGTTGAAATTTGAAGAGTTCTTTTTACAAGGAAATGTTTTCATAATTTGGGAAGCTGAACTGTTACCATATAACTACTATTGAATAGCCTCAACTTAGTACCAATAGGTATTAAGTACAATAGGTCCTCACAAACAGTCCAATTCAAGGTGGAATTGTTTACAACATAAGTACATAGTAATCCGGCTTTCCTGTTGACCACAACGTTTGTATATTTCACTAAGTTTTACGTTTTTGATGTCAAACACAAGTTATGTCAATAAAAACAAACATTTCAACATTTACGTGTAAACAAAACGTTATCAAAAAAATATATACATCAATCGGAACATGCCCTTGATTGATCCACACCTCATTTTTAATACACCCTGTATGTCTGCAATCAACGTGACAGCCATGTCCAAACAAGGTCCCCCCCAACAACAACGAGCCAGTACCTATATTACGAGTTAGTTGCACTTGCACTCTGAGCTAGTGTTAGTAACTAAGACGTAGAGATCCAACCCGACCCGTGTGGTGTCGGGTTAGAGTTTCACCACCCCCTTTCTTCCCGTGGGTGTCGTCGAAGTCGACTAAGGGACCAGGGTTGAAGTGTGTTGTGGGCGATGGGCTAGCAACATATCACTACAATACCACAATTTGTCGATATTTTTTACCCATATTTATGCTAAAAGTGGCACTGGAACATATGTTTCATGTGCAGGCGCCCCTTTTGGGAATAAAAGCGTGAATGTATTTATGTATGTATGTATGTACGTAGAGATAAAAATAGCCCCCGGATCTTGTAACTAATACCCTACACTTGTGCAAGGAAATTCTCGTGTCTAATCTAAAATGCCGACACGTGCGGCGTTTTCCTTGAACACTATTTAGTTCTATAGCTGGGTTCTAGGTATTAACATATCAAAAGAAAAATGATAATGTTTGTTCTGAGTGGGGTTCTTGCGCGAAATTATCAGATGGTTAATTTAATAATAATGTTTTGATTCAATAAACATTTGAGTAAAACAGAACACGAACTATAATCATGAAAAATAATAACGTGGCTGTCTTTTTACTCAAATACGCAATCTTTTGGTATTGACCTCTGCTACTGAACTCAGAAGTGAGAGTCAGCTTATACATTGCCAATGAGAAATAAAAACAAAATAGGGGATTATTCATAAATTACGTCATCGTTTTTGACGATTTTTGCCTCCCCCCCATCATCATCCTGTTATTCCTTGAAATGGTCTAATAAAATGAGTATCGTCATGCAATAGCCAGACCCCCTCCCCCCTAATTTGAAATGACGTAATTTATGAATGGCCCCTAGGTACTACTAAGTTTGTAACCACCGGGTAAGACGGCTGTCAATATAGAGTGAGTTGGAACTCCAGCACGAACCACACAGTTTGAAAAAAAATATTATGAACTAAACTATCATTTGATATTTTTGGTGATGGAAAACATGACGTAAGCGGTCTAATCCTAATCAGGTCTGGTTATTTGTCTGGGTTGGAAGGTCAGATTGCAGTCGCTTTTGTTAAACTCTTGGGATTAGGTACCAAAACGAACCCTTTTTTTTAACGTTGGGGAAATGCGTTTACGCATCCCATCCTATCCGGGGAGGTTGGACGGGTATGACGGACTAACCACCAACCACCAACGACATCCGGCTCCGCCTTGTATATGGGGGCGTCGCAGGATCGCTCTTGGCATTCAACTGCGTACAACCAAAACGAACCCTGGGGGCTATTCATAAATTACGCCATTTCAAAATAGGAAGGGAGGGCCTGGCCATTGGATGACGATAGTCATTTTATTAGGCGCGGTCCATTTCAAGGATTAACTGGATGATGATAGGGGGGTTAAGAATCAAAAAAACGATGACGTAATGTTAAGGATGATGGAGGTACTATTAGTAAGTGTGTCTCCATGTTGACTCGGTACAGATACACACCTTTGAATGCTTTGTAGATGTATGCAGATATATTATCGTCTTTTGGTATGTTCACCTTTAATTTGTAATAAATATCGTCTTATCCCACGAAAATCCAAAATGAGTACCAAGAAACTTTTAACACTTTCACTGCCAGGAACCCGCCTACCGGGCGCCTAGGCTGTAGTCGCTTTCTGCTACATACGAGGAAAACCATGGGATCGGCTACGAGCGTAGCGCGTAGCGATTCTAGGCAGTTAATGTGTACGCAACAAAGATACTGATACGTGAGATTAATTCATAGGTATTCTAATCAAATAACAATTATATGATTAGCTATCGTGGCAAAATTCCTCAAACAGAATATCTCAATATCGTTACTAATAAATAATGCATAGGCGTTAGTTATATACAGTCATGTACCAGACCATTAATCTTAATCACGGAATGTATTAAGTATTCAGATCGGTTTACATTATTTTCCAACAAGAGCACTTTAAGGGACAACCACAGTAAAACGGAGGTGAGGTAATCTTCCTGATAACCTTTTTTGCGTTAGGCCCTACACGAATCTGGGGTTCGCTTTAGCACCTATTTCCAAGATTCAGCGTAGGCACTGGTTTAAAATTCTAAATGAATGCAATCAAAAGATATAGCCGTATTAGCTTTAGGTATATTCCCTAGTTTTTTGGAAGGGAATCCAAAACCTACAAGTTCGTTGACCTAGAATCACGGCATCTGTCAGGAAACAAGCTATTACAAATTCAGGAAAACAAATGAATTTGTTACCTACTGTTGTCCTCCTAGCGTTATTCCTGGTTGTGCCCCTAAAGGAGCCCGAGGTCCGCTTTTGACACCTAGACGCAAGATTTGGCATTGGCTTTACTTTTACGAAAGCGCCTACCATCTGACCATCCAACCCAGAGCGAAACCATAACGTTATTGGCATTAGAGCGGTTTTCTCACTATGTTTTCCTTCACCGAAAACCACTGTTAAATATGGAATGGTTACTCGTACATACGTTTTATTAAATAAACTGGTGTAAGTTGGTACCTACGAGCCGGGGTTCGAACCCACAACCTCCTGAAGTTGCGTGCTTACCGCGGCAGTGGTCGCTCGAAAATGATGGTAGGTAAAGTCAATTTCGAATAATCAGATCTGCGGTCCCGCGTAGCTGTGAAAAATTCAAACTTCTAAGTTAACGCAATTAAAAGGTATATATTATTATTTTTAAGCATTCCGCAAGAGTAACTTATTAAGTTAAAAGAAACGGCGTGATACTTCGCCCGATATCGATTCGGCTATAGTCTCGCGACACACGGTGAAGGACATTTGTTCCCTAGTGACTCCCTGGTTTTAAAGGTCAACTCAACAAACGATTGAAGTACTTAGGTCGCACGCAAATAGAGGTAGATTGAGTACTTAAAGAATGCAGTTGTATAGGCAACGAAATCCATGCTAAATAAACTAGAGATTCAACATAGGCTTCTCATAAAAAAGTTGACGGATATATTAAGTTTTTCCTGTAATCCTAATTGTCTCCTATCTTAACCGTATTCCTATGTTTCTTTCACCGGCCCTATAAGTTTCCTATATGTATATTCAAATACTAGGAGCTATGTGGGCTGTAGAACTCAAGAGACTCAATAAAAAAAAACAATGCAGGTATAATATACAGAGTGTAACAAAAATGAAGTGCGAACCGATCAAGGGTGTTCTTATAAGAAACAAGTGCGTGTCGGGCCACGCGCAGTATAGGGTTCCGTAGTTGCCTGTCTGTCTTAGTTACATCGACGCGACGTGCGGTGCGGTTGCGTCGACCGAAATTGTACGAAAATTGGCCTTTCAAAGAACACATTAAGTTCGTCGACTATTACTCGGTAACTACTTATGCCTGCTTGTCCGTGATAGTTTTCCTTTTAAATTCATTATTTGTACTGGTTCTCTATTGTACGGGCAAAAATCATTTCCCAAGAGTGTCACTTCCCAAAAAATGTTTCTCAAATGATCATTTGGCAAAAAAACACTAGTCAAATTATTGTTTCGCATTATATCACTTGGCAATATCTCCTATGGCAAAATATTACTTCGCAAATTATTGTTTGGCAAAGTTTTACATGGTCAAGTTTCATTTGGTCAAACGTATTATTTAGCATAACATTCTTTTTCCAAATTATTGCATGGCATATGATTTAAATCCTAATTGTGTAGTGCATACGAAATCTATTTGAATGAGATTACATAGGGGGTAGTTTGTAAAAAACAAAAGTAAGCGTGATTGGTTTATATACCCACGCCGAATTGCAGTTTTCTAGCTGTAAGGGTTACTGAGCTAAGCCGAAGACGGATAGACAGACGGACGGACATGGCGAAACTATAAGGGTTCCTTGTTGACTACGGAACAGGTCGCTCCAGTCGGCCAACGCATCATACAAATGTAAGGAAAAGAAAAAGCGTAAAATCAAATTTAGTTTATTCTTCAGAACATGAGGCATGTTATGCCTTTGATCGATTCACACCACATTTTTGGTACACCCTGTATAATGATTGAGCCTGCTCACAAAAATTCAAGAGAATCGGTTGAGAAAAAATGTGTTCTGTAGAGGAGAACAGCCGGACAGACGCCGGATATACCAAAGAATTTTGAAAGCTGAAGCAGAGAACTTCGTTCGCTTCGCTCTCTCGTTCAATAATATATACTGTTAAGTTGATAGAACATCCTTTCGAACGCGTGTTAGGATTAGGACATGGATTACGGCGACAAAGACGGTTGATATTTTCAAACACTCGTTTGAAAGGTTACGTAACTAAGTAGTCAGTTGAGTAGGCAACAATAATACTGTCATTTACGGTTGATTGGTAAGTACATCATATTCAACATATTTTTCACGGTTGATGTTTTCAACAGCCGCATAATAAAATGTTGATGTACACGTGTATCGATTTTTCGTAATGCTTTGATTGATAGACTGTAAAATGTTATGTCAACTATAAAACCTCAATAAATAAACGAAGATAAGGACGAAATTAAATATGATAGGTAATTAAAGTCAAAAATACATTTTGTCTAATTTATAGCTTCGACGTGGCCAGTTGACACAGTGGGTATTGTGACACAGTAGCCCCGATTCTTTGTTAAACACACATAGAGCCAAGAAGAACTAAATAATTATACGAAAGAGCAAAGCGAACGAAGTTCTCTCAAGTTCTGCTTCCGCTTGGTCCAAATTTTTTCGTATGTCCGTTTTACCACCTGTTCTCCTAAGGTCACATTTCTCAATAGGTTCGCGTGAAATGTTGTGAGCAGGTTCTATAAAATTATGTTGAATTTTGTGTCGATTCTGATATACGAAATTTAAAAAAAAATACAGGCTCGCTAGCTGTACAGCTCTTACCAATAGTTATTAAAAGTGTTCATAACGTACTTTGACTCAATTAGTGAATTACTGAAATATTGTATGTTGTATAAAATTCAATATTATTAAGTTTACATATAAAATTATAATATTGTTGAGTTAGTGGCAGTAAGCGGGGCACATCGCACGCAGAACCGATGGCCGTTGTGGCTGAAAGGTTCTCGAGTGGTGACCACGTACCGGAAGGCGCGGCTTCGCCCCCGCAAGGCGGACTGATGACCTGGTAAGGGTTGCGAGAGTCCGCTGGATGCGGGTGGCGCAGGACCGGTCACTTTGACACTCTTTGGGGGAGGCCTATGTTCAGCAGTGGACGTCTTTCGGCTGATATGATGACGAGTTAGAAATTCGCATATAATAGTTTTGTTCAACTTTGGTTCTCATAATACGTCCGTACCTGCTGTACGTTCAAGCTGCACGCCAATCGATTAGTATAATTACATAGGTACTAGGATTCGAAACTCATTTCCCTGCGGAACGATTCTGTGAACCCGCCACCACCCCTAGCCACTAAATGAATGCGTTTTACCAGCAATTACTCGACCCTGCTTTGACCTTTTTGTTCTACAAAGCAAGTTCAGAATACTACAAAATACTTGCCAGATTTGAATTGCTTTAGTTACAATCGTCTCCGCAAAGAGAGATTAGTAGCGATGTAAGTGGTCTATGCATGGTTTATTTTGAAAGCGTAAGTACTTATTACGCTGGCTCAGCGACCAGAAGTGCATCTTCGCCTTCGACACCGACACGCCACTGTGCTCTGTCTTGGGGAGCTAGTCGCCAATCATGATCAGCTCTTTGTGGCTGGCGCAGGTCTCTCTGGACTTCGTCTATCCATGGATACCTTGGTCGGTCGATTGGAGGTCGACCATTTGGGTGTCCCAGGTAACTACCTACTAAGAGGGGGTCGAAGTTGCACCACGTCCGTAGGAATTACCCATCGCTACCCTACACGTGACCCCTGGGTGGTGCTAAAAGTGCAACAACCTGGCAACCGTAGTGTCTTTTCCAAGATCTCACGGTTCTAAATACTGATTTGCCATACGATAAATAAATAACCTACTAAGATATTGTTTCTCGTATTTTTGTTATAGCTAAACGATATGCCATGTAATAGCCCCGTGGACTAAAGTATGATCCTTCTCTTCATGCGATCGTTTTCTCAGTGGCATGCTAAAGGGTCGAGGATATACAGGAGGTGAGGCATGGGGATAACGGGGTCGTTATCCTCATGCTCTCGTCGGGTGATAATTGTATTTGGTACCTATTTCTACTCAATAAAATCTTCACGACGGCCGCTATCTGCGCTTCCATGCGGATTGACTCCAGGACCTCAAACTGTTCAGTTTGAGAAATAGTGAGGTGAGTATTCTAATGATTATATCTATCTAAATATTATCATTAGATTTCTACCTCCCAGTTCGCAGTTTCCTTGGGGTCATTAGTCGAGTGGTGTGGCCAGGAAAAACACACGAAACTGTATTTTTCTTCTTCTTATTTCAGAGCAAGGCTCTTGTCGGTGTAGCTCATAGTAGGCCCTAAATCTACTCCGATACCAGGCAACCTCTTTGACGTATCGAGTTAACATAAAATCAATTTTTGAGTTGCTCTATGTAGTTTATTCTAGGTCTTCCTCTTCCACGCTTTCCCTCTATATTTCCTTCAATTGTACTTATTAGTAAACCCATGCATAGCTCTGAAGCGGGGTCCCTTTGTTTCCCATAATAAACTTATTGTTCCGAATTTCGGTAGTCAGAAATTGATATCCATATCATTTATAGACATAAACATCAGTAGTCATAATCTTTGTTAAGTATAACGCTTTGTAGTTCTAACATAAATGACCCATAATATTAAGTATTATAATCACAAAAGTCAGAAATTGATGTCCATAACGATCAAAGGTCTATCGATAATTATTCATAAATATTCTAAGGCATATATTTCAACGTACTAATGATTGCTATTCATATCGTTTTAATGCCTAAAGTGAATTACGTCTAAGAGACCAAATCTATAACATCCAAAGTCATATAGATAATTACTCAGAAACATTTCTAGACATACATTTGAAAGGGGTACTAGGTAGGTAGGGGGTAGGGGGTAGGTAGGGGGGGTAGGGTAGGGGTACTACGCGAAGGGTTTATGACTGTTTCGTAAAGAATACGTTTAAATAAGCATGTTTTTAGAAACTTTTTCTCTGAAATTAAAAATGGCCAAGGTATTGGACTTCTAAGGCAGGTCGGTGTAGGTACGACGACGAGCGAAGCGAGGAGGAGTCTTAGTTGTACCGTGACCCTAAGCGCGCGAGCCGAGCGAGCGAAGCGAGCGTGCTGTGGCAGCGGCCGGCGAAGCGCCAGAACCAACAATGACACAACATTCATCGAAATGTTGACAAGTACATATTTTTCCTAACTTTCGGGTCAAATATTTCCGCCATTTGTGATTTTAGAGAAAAAAGTTTCAAAACAAAACATACTTATTTTAACGTATTCTGACCACTAAACAAAACAGTGAGCGGCATAAATATCTTTCAATTGCATCACTCTTTATTTTTGCCAAAGTACCCACATTAATTATAATTAATGGGTATGTGGGTATGTTCTAAAGCAGTCTGGAAGAACACGTTCAGTAACGTTCGGTAGTAAAAAAACATGTACTTTATTAATTTTCTGGGAGTGTGTTTATGGGCTTTAACATTATGAAGAGTGACACCACCGTGAAATTGAATGATATGACTAACTAATCAGATGACTACCAATCATTATGACTTGCGAAAAAATACCTTACAATAGTTATTACAAACTAGATTATTGCCTGTAACATTATGTAATTGCATACCACCGGGACATTGAACGTTATGGCTAACCAATTTTATGACTAACAATGATGATGTGGCCGACGCGTCGCCTTACGTCGCGTCGCGAGCGACTCTTGTCGCAGAGGGGCGACCCTTGTCGCGGGGCGACGGGCGACTTTATCGCGTCGGCTGAGTGGGTTCGTACGCCTAGAGGCTTCAGGCGTACGCCACTCGCCAGACACCTAACAGACCGTGCGTATATATGGGGCGACCCTGCAACGGCCTTCGATAGCCCGAAGGCCAAGACTCCCTAGCCAAGGGTAGAAGAAAAGAAAACAAGAACTCTGATAATAAAATGAATGTATATTATTGATTGACTTATTAATTAAACTTTCCCTACCACTGCCCTATGTGACTTGTTTACAAGTCCCTG
Organism: Epinotia demarniana; assembly: GCA_945867215.1. Lineage (NCBI taxonomy): Eukaryota > Metazoa > Arthropoda > Insecta > Lepidoptera > Tortricidae > Epinotia > Epinotia demarniana. The sequence goes on along the minus strand of OX244261.1, from coordinate 36,343,281 downwards.
CTTGCCCTATCACTTTCCTACTGATTGCTGATTACTTAGTTGTTGCTTTCTCCAGAGAGCCGACTGAACACAATTTGAACTGAGATCTGACTCGTTCTTATACCAAAATTAGGTTTACAACTCGTCACGATATCCTCGAGCATATTTTCAGCTTCTAATTTTATTATTGACCCAAATCTTACATAATTGATTGGCTATTACGTAATGCCACGCCTATTTTAACTATAATTTTTCGTTATCACAAAATATTTTAAACAAGGTTACTTCTAATGCACTAATCTTTGTTTACCTACGATATCGTGACTCTAACATACGTTTACAAACAATAATAAACCTCGTAAGGTGATTTTCAGGAAAGTTACAGCAAGTGGAACATGGTAATATTTATTTTCAAATCCTTTTTTACTAGGTTTTCTCGCTTTTTATAATATAAAACGTTAATAATACTGATATAAAGTCTCCCTAACAGTTGGAGCTATTTATGACCTACCTAACGACATATAAATCTAGATTCTACTGTAACAGGTTGCAAAATGGTCGCTTTGATTAACCAGAATGATAAGCCGAAATTACGTAATAAAGTTCTTAATCAAAAATTAGTATGGAATAATAACGACCAATCAGCGCCCGGCGGGCGGAGCTTGACGTATGCTCTCTCTACGGTCAGACACTCGGATATACACGATTTCTTAGTGGCTTTCATTATGGTAATGCTTTCTTAATACAGTCTCAAAATGTGATCTTTAAAACATGTTTTGGCCTATATGCCTTAGGTATATACTCGTTATATTCTTTTGGGTGGTAACTAAGACTTTTATTTATTCATTTACATTATATTTATTAACCTTTGCCTATTAATTCCTTTGTTATTAGTTAACATGTTATTATGTACTCAAGGCTATGTAAAATGGGGTAAATAGTGGGATTTCTTTATTTACTTATACAATCTAGGTCATTACAGTCTAGACATTGATTTTGTTACCTCTAAACGTGATCTTGCGGTCCCATCGTTCACAGATGATGACCTGCAAAAATCGGAACTCCAATGTATATTGTTAAATTTTATGACTTTCGACAATATGACTAGAAAAAATTATGGTGGAAAACGTTATGGACTGAAAAAATCGGATCTTAAATTTTATGGTAAACAATAGAGACCCCTCTGAAGCTCAGTGTTGGTACAAAGACCAAGTGTGAAAAGTGTTGGTTTTACGAATAGAGCGGATAAAGCATTAATGACTTCAATGTAGGGGAAATATCAAAATAAACTACATATTTTTAATTAAACCATAGTAGGTATCTAGTTAGGGTGACAATATGTCTACCATTGTTGATTAAAATACTAGGTAAATAGCCCGAAAGGTCAATCCCCAAAGACTTTCATCTTAATTATTTAAAACGTCGACACAAGGTCGAAGTCGATCTACAGAGGACATTTTAATAATAATTTATTTATAATTCAATAAGTGATTCGTCTAACCTTAAACAGGACGTGAAAAAAAGATATGCTTAGTACTGTTTAAGAGAACGAAACCTAGATATTTGAGCATTTCACTTAAGCTTGATTTTTTTAAAGATTTTTTTGTCAACGCTGCAATTGTCCTTAACGCACTAGCTCGCGGTCTCGCCTGTGTCAGCACGACGGAAACACCTGAGAATTAATAAATCTTAAAAAGGGTTAAGGTAATGTTCCTTCCTAATAATGCCTCGTGGACAGGCGGAGTACTTTGCGAGGTCTTCATTTAATCATGGTGGTTTATTTTATTTATTTGGAATGGGACGTGACCCGTCGCTTATTAATATCATCATAAATTCATTCGGCGCGAGAGCCTATGCGGCAACCAGGATGTGCCCAACAAAGCCATACTTTTTAGCCACGTTTTAGAATTTGTAGAGCGTGGCTGGTAGTGGTAGAGTTACGCCGCGTGGAGTTAAGCTTGGCGCTATTTATAATCTGATATCTTTTTAACGCTGAAAGCTAGGGAAGTCTTGGCAATAACTTTACATGTTATATTTTTCGTAGGATTATTTATTTCGGAAGTATTTCTATAATTCGTTAGTTATAAAGGTCTGCAAACTATGTTTGGTATTCTATGTTAAATACATCGATAATTATAACAACATTAAAACAACACAATACAATTACCAACATGTAAGGAGTTCCAGTGCTCCACCATGAGGTATTCCAACCTGTCAAAAATGTTGTTCAGTAGGCTGCTGCAGGCAAAGCTTGTTTTAATTACTTAAATTAACCAGTGTTTTAAATAAGAATTTTCCTTTTTCTATTATAGGTATGTGGTAGCCGCACGAATGTAAAAATTGGTTTACAAAAGTCCATGCCAGCGACAAGATAACATTATTGGATGTGACAATCCTCTCCTTGTTTAACTTAAGAGTCACTCTTGTCGATAGCCACTCTAGTCTGCCATTTCCTTTATTTTCTGATATGGCACGACCTTCACTTTTTCCTTCATGTGCTCGAAATAGTTTATTCTTGGCCTTCCTCTACCTCTCATTGCCTTCCCTTCTATAATATGCATAAAGAAGAGTTGGGGTCTCAGCAGATGTCCTAAGATCATTACTCCTCTTCGGTTTTCGACTTCTGATATTATTGTTCTCTTTTCTTTGATTGGATGTAACAATAAAGAGAGCTTTTTTCTAACTTTTGATTCATCATCTTTTGTGTTGGACATAAGAAGATACGTGCTAGTGTTATTTAACGAGCGAGCAAAGCGAACGAAATTTTCCAATGCAGCTTGGGCTAATATTCTTTCGTATGTCCGGCTGTTCTCCTCTACTTGTAGTATTTCACAACTGAATTTTTGTAAGCAGGTTGATAATGTAGAATTTTATGTCGATATTTTTTTTCGCTTTTTTTTAAAGAACAGGGTCGCAAGCTCACAGAGTAGCGACTAGTATTTATAATGTAGGTATGTATTACAATTGCATACGCAATATTGTGTGCCGGCAAAGATATGTTATATTATAAAAGATCCTATCCCAGCCTCGTGATAGCTCGTCCCCTGGCATTGCGCTTTCAGTTCATAAATTATGGATCCGAGATACAATCTCGATGGGCAAAGCTATTCCACGATGCTATCCTATTCGTAATCTGTTTATTTTCACCTCACAATGCCGCAAGTATATCTTGACCCCGGGATCAGTTACAACAACGTGTAGACCAAGGTCGGATTTAAGCTGGTTATGGTTAGTCTGACGCGAGGTGAAGCGTTGCGAGTAACAGCCCTATTTCGGAATGCAATTTGGACGTATCGAAGCAATATTTGAACCGTCTTGACTTATGCGGTCCCTTTCACGTTAATGGTTTGCCTTTGTGTGAGAGTGACGTGATAGAATTGGAATGAAATTGAAATGTAACATTTCGTCGGAAAATGGAGGCTTTGGATTTTCTGCGTGCGTTGAGGCCGCCGTAGATTGCGTGCTGCCTTCAACGGAAAAAGGATATCTTTTATACATTCTGTCGTGCAAATATAATTATACATCAGTGGCGGAGCGCCCATACTTCAAGCCGATTCCAACCAGCGTGCCTAAACTTGTCTGCTCTCCATCCCCATCGGGAAGCACTGACACTAATGGCGATAAACAGTAGGTATATTTTACCGCAACAGTTTTTAGTGATTTAAAAATACTTAGTTATTGTTTCTGAAACAAAGTATGGTATATTAGTAAACAAACAAGTTATAATTAGTGAAGGGTCTGGTTATTGGACGGTCGAATAATCCGTAGCTATCCACTTCATCTCTGTCTATTTTAACCAAGAGAGAGAGAGAGGGAGAAAGATAAGTAGACACTGATTGTTCGGCCCTACAGTAACCGCTTCCGTAGTATCTTTTAATACGAGCGCGATATCTATTTGAAAAATAGGCCTAATTACAAGGGCAGCTGAAGTTTGCCATGTCGCGCCTAAATGCGGACTGAGTCGATTGTATGTTGTACGTTGAAGCTACTCGGAGCGTCTTTGCCATTAGCGTCTGTGTGGCTCATCAGTTACGCTGTCAGGAATTTTACTAAATCGTTCTTTGCTTCGTTGCCAGTTCAGGTATGTTCATAAGGCCACTTACCCGTTTGGCGATGCGAAGTCCATGCGATGTCAGTAAGCTGTCACCGAGACAGTAGTACACATTGTCACCGTGCATTCAGTGGAAGCTTCCGATTGGCGCGGGATGCGAGGAGGCAAACATAACTACTCCTGGACAAATACGGTTCTGAAAAGTATAAATTTATTATAACGATTATTTTGTTTCTTTCATTTTAAAACGTTATACTCAAGAATCCAACAAACTTTCCTCCTGGTAGTAGGACATTATATAGATTTAAAAGAAGCACGCATTGCCTTTATTTGTGCGATTTCTCTTGAATATTAAAGACCAAATGTAAGATAAACTCTATAAAATTAAGATAAAAGAGTAATAGAAACATTTACTTATAGTTTTTCTCACGTTTCAGAAGCTAGTTGAGTTGCATTTTTTTGTTATCTGGTTGTTGGATTTTGTGTCTACGCAACTATTAAATTCATAATATATCCGTTACTTAGAAATATTCACCTATTATAATTTATGAACTATGCGTAGGACCGCCGTGTCCCAGCGCAATATAATTATACACGATGATTCTTATTTCGTGATCAGGAGTAAATTTTTCTAATTCTGTAATTGATACCACACTCGATTAACTCGAAGTTACCAAAAACAAACGTTCTTTTTTTCTGAATAAAACTGAATAAGGAATCACTTTATGATTCAAAATCATTGTCACCCTAACGGTAGTTTGCAATAATTTGACGTGTGTGTTTGACGTATCTACTTAACTTCAAGAATGTAGGGTGACCAAACATTCAGTGGATATTAGTGTTAACGTTATCATTAGATTTAATTAACTAAACAGTGATTTGATTGCATGAGACTTCATCAATTGAAATCCGTTTTGGCTGTTTATCAATATTTTTCGACTCCTGATCACGGATTAAGAATCATCGTGTATTACAAAGAACCTTTGTACCTACGCAAATGTAATACCTACTGACAGTTAACGGACAACTGAAGGAATCTGGGCTGAAAAAAAACTCCTGGTGAAGTACCAAATAACGCATGTAAACCCAAGAATATGTGGTTCTTTTTAATTAACCCTGAATACCGAGTCAAGTTTGTTTTGGAATCATTGCTTGACGCTTCAGCGTTTTCGCAAATTATCATGGCCGGATTTCGGGCAATATTTACTTTGATTCTTATTACGTTTACTTGCTTTGCGAAAGCTATGCATACGCAAGATACATTGAAGATAATCAGTAATTTTGACAGTTTTTATTTTTGGACTATTATGTCTACGGGACGTACTACTATTAAAGTAACTAACTAGGCAGATATACGTAGTTAGATATTAACGCCTAAGTATAAAAATGTGGGTACGATAATTTTAGAACCACCCAAATACTTTTTACCTAATCAATATCTAACATTGCCGCCTAGATTGTATTCAAAAGTCCTACAAGGTTCATCTCTTTTGAGTCTAAATTGTATTAATTTATCTGTACTGCTTGTATTGAAATTGAAATTGGAACATTTATAACGTGATTATGCTTTGAAGCGTCTAACAAAAACACACCTCGTGATTAAGCTCCTTATTTTATCAAATTTCCATAAACCTATCTCACATATTTCTCTCCAGAAACACGTCAAATATTGGCTTATTAAGTGTCGCGCAGTCAATTCGAATGTCCGTAAGTGTAAAGGAAACTGAGTTCACTTAAGTCGTTTTACATTTACTCTTAAAGTCACGCAAAAGACACGGAATATTCAGATTTACACGCGTCGAAACGAAACGTTGGCGGTGAATTAACATATAAGTGATATGAAGGCAAATTTCAGGAATACGTTAATCATGTGCCGGGAAAAAGTTATATGGCGCCTATATAGTATCTTTATATTGAACACAAAATTGATAGAAGTTCCAAAAAAAGCAGGTATCGAGATACATTTACTGAATTGCAATAACCAAGAGGAATCTATATAAGGTTGACTATTTCACAAAGTTTTGTTTTACCTAGCTAGCTGACATGCTTACTCTTAAAAAAATCGATCTTTATTATTGGCGTCTTGCTCTTTATAAATGCTTTTCCTAAAGTTATACATTGAAAATGCCTGAAACAAATTCGTTTAAATTCATACACTACAAAATTTTCAGTGAGAACTACCAACAATGAATCAACCAGACTTTGACTGAAACATATGACGAAGAAAGCCTGATCCATCATCATTACTCTGTCATTCGTTAGCCACCACCCCACCAATTTATTCAGTAATATTACGAAATTCATACTGCATCGTAATAGAGTTGATGTTTGCGGAAATCCTGATCATAATAACTTTGTGGAAGTTAACTTAATGCATTATCATTTGAAAGCACGTCTTTGAACACGTGGTTAGTGCATTCATTTCCATTTTCGAAAAGACAACTGTCACATCGTTTTGTCGTAAGTTTACAAACTTGAGTAGTAATTATAATATGACGTTTATCTACAAATGTGAATATTCGGTTATCATTGCTTTGATATTAGGAATGCAATCTCGTCATCTCTCGGGATCCCGCCCATATGTTACGAGACTGAGTCTCGTACAATTTATCGAGAATTAGCGAGTTTCGTTCGTGATTTAGCGAGAAAGCGAGATTGAACTTTCCTTATGAAAATCAGCAGATGCAGCAGTTCCAAAAATTGTCTTTGTATTTTGAAATAAAACGGATGTTATAAACCACTACATACAGGTTTTAATTTCATTTCACGTGTTTATAATCATTAAATAGAATTCTTAGCATTTGCATACGTTTTCAGTTCTGAGATCACGCGACTTTGCATTCCCTAGTTGATATGATTTTCATATCACTGACCATGGTCTATAGACTATATATTATGAAAAAAAAAACCCTACGAACCGTGAGCGACATGACCTAAACCGACTTTTTAAGCGGCCGCAGTAAGCTCGGCCGAATTTCACCTTCCCATACAAACGTAGTTACGCTCTCATTTTAAAACTACGTGTTGGATTGTGACGAAACTTTGCATATACAATGACATGAGGTATATCTATGTCTGTAATTAGTTTATATGGTTACAATTTATAAAACAAAGTAAATACAGCAAAAACTAGTTTTGTATGAAAAACTTAAATTCGCTGTATCTTTTTTATTATGGTATCTGAAGCTACGTAAACTAATTTCAGACATAGATATACCTCATTTCATTGAACATGCAAAGTTTCGTTACAATCCAACACGTAGTTTTAAAATGAGAGCGTAACTACGTTTGTATGGAGAATCGAGCTTACTGCGGACTCTTAACGTTTATTACTTAATGGCACTATCCATGGCTGTTAATTGTAAAAAAAAACAAACTGGTTTGTGAAGCGAAGCAGCGGGAATCGAAATCATATTTTTTATGCGTAATAGTCCTTCTCGTGAATTCATTCAATATTTGTTGCTGGAATCTTAAAAATAGAGAGACTTCAGACTTACGTAAACTAGAGCTTACTTAAACTGCACTACAATACAATACAAATACCACACCTCCATAACAAGAGACTGTATACACATAATAATAATAATAATAAATATTTTGGGACTGAATCTTACTCAAATTGACCAAGTCCCAAACTAAGGAAAGCTTGTACTATGGGTACTATACGACGATATACACTTATATAGATAAATAAATACTTAAACGTAGAAAACACAGACTCAGGAACCAATATTCATGCTCATCACACAAATTGCCCTTACCGGGATTCGAACCCGGGACCTCCGGCTTCGTAGGCACGGTCACTACCAACTAGGCTACAGAGTTCGTCATAATCAACAGAAGGAGAGGCAAACAACAAGCGGTCTTATCGCTAGAGAGTTGTCTCAACGCGACAACCTTAGAGTTAGTATTATAAGTAATCTTCAGAAAATATGCCAAACTTTTGTTCCTTATTTCGACTCGGGGCTTTCTTGTAAAGTGAACGATCTAATGAGGTATTTTTTACATTGTAGCGAGTGACGCTTTAAGCAGGAAATATTGTAAAATGCAATAAAGTGAGAAGTTAGTCTCCCCTTACACGAGTGTTCACACTCAATATGTGCGGAATCAAATCTAGTTGGTCTTTTTGTCTCGTAACCACGTATTGTGCTGCTACCAAGAGTTCTCGTTAGCTTGGCGAAGCTACGAATCGAAAAAAAAAACTAAATCTATGCTACTGTTAAAAAGACAGTGCAGTATGTGTTGTGTGTTGTGCATTGTACAAGTTGCGGTTGTTTCGTGGCGTTAACAGCTGGAGAAATGCAGATGCCTTCATAAACTCTGGTTTGAAGCACCATTTAATTATGTATTGCTATAAGCTGGTATTCTTGTCTAGCGTAGGTATATTTAACTAGACTAACGGATTACAATGCTTGTCTTTCATTATGTTATATAATTAATATACTGTGTGTGTAATATAACTAATATTCCTATTTATGCTTTATGAAAATTATAACTTCAGAGTATTATTTTATTTAAACAACATGGTGCTCTCAATATTAAAGTTTTTCCTGAGGAAATTGTTTTTATTTTTTTAATATGTGGTATGTTATACACTAGCAACAGCTTATTGATATCACCAAGATTTTCTTATTAGTCGGTATACTGTCAGTGTTACAAAAAGCAATTGTGTAGTGCAGTAAATATAGCTTGGTAATTTCGTTCGTGACACTCCCATGGTCCGCGCGGGGGGCACGGGACGTTGATGTGTTACTCGCCGCTACACACGATATGATTTACGTAACGAATATGTCTTTGGATATCCCTAACAATATTCTAATTTGTTTATAAGAATATTGTGTAGTTGTGATACCGAGTAACCATTAGGAATAAATGATTAGTTGATTTATGTAAGTGATTTATATCTTTGACGGCCGTTTAGCCGAGTGGGTAGCACTACACTGCCTACGAAGCTGGACGCCCCGGGTTCGAGTTCTGGTAAGGGTAAGTTATTTGTGTGTTGAGCACGAATATTTGGTCATGAGACATGGACGTTTTCTACGTATTTATGCACCTATGTATTTATCTGTATAAGTATATTTATCGTTGCCATTGAAGTTGGATCGTCCTTAGGTTTTTTTTAATGGCTATATACATTATATACAATTTTTTTGGCTTGACGTCCAATAATTTTGCTTATCGGCGGACTAATCCTTGCGAAGCAATCTCGTGTACGTATTGTTACGAGCGGCCGTGCTCATGTACTTACACATGTTGTCGCCAACTGCACCGGCGGCCGACTGACGCTCCTGGGTTACCTATCTGAATCACTATTTTTTTTTGTCCTATTTTCATTTCGGCATTTACTATTCGACTAACTTCGTTTGCCTTTTTTTCGTTTGTCCGACATTTTAGTTCGTGACGTTTACGGCTGGTCATTTTATGGTTTAGCTTTTGTAATTGTTTGACAAATCCATGATTCCCAATTATTGGTATACCCGCAATATCGTTATACCGACGTAACGATTCGGTTTATAATCTGTTCGTATTTTATCAAATCGGCTTTAATATATTTGACATAATATTATTAATTTATTGAATCAGGCGTTACTTTGCGGAAGTCCATGATATATTAGGAGAACAATATTTCTTTGCTATTCCGCTAAAAAACGTGCTGGTCTATTAGTGAAGATAAGATGCAACTATTTGCGTAAAAACATGCAAAAAATTACAGCAAACCACCACCAATAATGACAAGAACCTCGACACGTGTTTCGCCTCTCTACGAGGCATCATCAGGAGATGCTGGCAGGAGATGTTGCTTGCGCCACGTCCACTGAGCAAATGACCCGCCCGTTTTTTTTTTTTTTTTGTTTTTTTTGTTTTTTTTGTTTTTTTTTTTGAACCTGACTGTTGCTATAATAGGACGGACCCAATATAGCGGTCGAACTGCGTGGTTGGAGGGTGGCCTGGGGAAAATCCAGGGGAGGCCTCCGGCACGACCACGCGGGGAACTTTGTACACTGGAATACTCTAAGAGTTTGCGCTCCAGTGAGATTGGTTGAACGGTATCAACCGAATCTGGGGTGTGAGTGGTATCGAACTACTGGGAGTTTTATCGCTGGTTCGCTAAAACCTAGCCTAGCTGAGAAGAGTCCAGCAAGAAACTCAGCTCGGCCCGACTTGCGTCGGACTGACTCTACCCGGTATGCGGCGGTACCGGGACGAAAGCGGACTGTATGTGTCTGTGTTGTCTCGCGGTGGACGTCCCCGCCGGCGGGAACGCTGAAGTGTACGCGATGTGTTGGACGCCGAAAGCGCAGCGTTCCATCTTTCGATGGACGCTGTGATTTCGTCGTCCGGGTCCGTGAGTGTGTGCCTAGGACGCCGGACCGTGCGGCCCCTAATCAGTGAGCGCCGAGTAACGACAGAGGGGGGAGGGATGGGGACGTAGTCAGCAGCCTTCCTAACTAACGGATTCCTATGGTGGGGAGCGTTATCAAAATAACGTCTGGCAGCCTGCTTAAAGAAACCATACATGGTGCTAATCTCCATGTCGTGGTGCAGGCTGAGGTTCGATTGGTACCACGGGGCACCAGTCGCCCTTCGGAGAAAACGATTCTGAATGACATGAAGCGGCTTGAGCGATGACATAGGCACGTGAGCGAATGCTACACTTGCATATGTCATGATTGGACGAACACAAGTCTTGTAGAGTGTCAGCTTATTCCTAAGTGACATTTTACTAAACTTGTTGATCATCGGCCCTAGCCTTCCTAGCACGAACAACGCGCGGTTGCGTACCCTACGGATGTGGCTACGGAAAGTCAGTCTCCTGTCGAGGGTCACTCCAAGATATTTGGCCTCGTTGACCCAGGGGATGGGTCGGTCAAACATCTGGATCGGAGCCACCCGCCTTTCTGTACTAATGCAGTCCGACGGATGAAAGACTATTGCAGTGCTTTTCTCCGGGTTGACTTCGATACGCCAAAGATTAAACCAACGACCTAGGTCGGAGATTGCCTCTTGGAGGTATCGCCGGATAGTAGCGTACTTACAATGAGTCGTAAAGAGCGCGGTGTCATCCGCAAACAACCCCAGTTGCACCTTAGGGTGCCTGGGAATGTCGTTTGTGAATAACGAGTAGAGAGTGGGAGAGAGCACGGAGCCTTGCGGGACTCCGGCCCGGATGGGGTGTGGGTCCGAATACGTTCCCTCCAGTCGGTATCGAAAGCTTCGGTCACTGAGAAAATCTCGTATTGTGAGTACGAGTCTGTCCGGCATTCCGAGCTGGTATAACTTGTATACAAGCCCGTTATGCCAGACCTTGTCGAAGGCTTTCGCTACGTCGAGAAAGATCGCACCGGTCTTGAGCCCCTGGAATCGAGAGAAACCATCCAACACGTGCTCCGTGACGCGGTGCACCTGTTGGACGCATGAGTGTCCGGATCTAAAACCGAACTGCTCATCGATGAGGAGGTTATTCTCAGCCGTAAATCTGAGAATTCTCGTGAGAAGGATCCGCTCATATAGCTTTCCAAGGGAGCTAAGTAAGCTGATCGGCCTGTAAGAGGCAGGCGAGGTCCGGGGTTTGCCGGGCTTCGCTATCCCTATGACCGTTGCACATTTCCACGCGGCTGGAAAGTGAGCATTGGTCAGTGCGGCATTGAAGATGCCGACCAAAAGGAGGAGGAGGGTTTCGGGGAGAAGTTTCAGGATGCGATTGGATAGACCATCCGCACCCGGAGCCTTCCTAATACGGAGACGCCTGACAAGGTCACTGACTTCCTTAACCGACACCGGTAAAATGGGTGAAGTTACGGGGAGACGCGATCTCCTGTCCACCTCGGAATCGACCCTACTAATGTGGGCTTCGTCGGTGTTGAGGAGGTTGGGCGAACATTGGGACTCTAAACTACTCGCAAGGCATTCGGCTTTCTCACTGTCCTCGAACGCGGGGGTTGAGTGATCCGGTCGATCCAAGGGAGGGATGGTCCAACAGGCATCGGATTTGAGAGATCTCACTAGTTTCCAGTAAGCCAGGTGACTAGGCGTTATCTCCCCCATCAGATCCCTGAACGAGTTCTCCCGAAATTCGGCAATTCTCTGTTTGGACTCGTTAGACAAGTCCCTCAGGATTTGCCGATTTTCGGCAGAAGGGTGATTTGAATAGGTACGTATGGCGCGATTTTTCCTTGTCACCAACTCTCTCAGTTCCGTAGGTAGAGGTCGGTTTTGGATGTCCTCCGCCGACAACTCCCTTGAGGCTTCGCTTCGAACAGCGTTGAGGTAGTTGGTGAAAGAATCGATCGCTTGGTCTGTCTGTTCGGTTGTAGTTATATTGTCTGGGATATCTCTAAGCAGGGGGGAGTCCGTCTGTAGGAGACCTGATTGTACCTTGTCCCAGTCCACGAGTGTCCTGGTTCGAGGAGTACTATTGGGGTGAGGGCCTAGTCTCAAGAGGACTGCCCTATGATCCGAGTCTAGTTCGTGTAGCACTTCTATAGAACGCAGAGTTAACGCTACGTTCTTTAGTAGTGCTATGTCGAGTATGTCAGGTCGGTGGTCTACGTTATGAGGGAAGTGAGTCGGCTCTAAGGGAGCGAGGAGATCGAAAGGGAGGCTATCGATCAAAAGGTGATGAAGCCGATTGCCGTTGGGATTGGATGCTACGCATCCCCAGCTGATATGCTTACTATTTAGGTCCCCGGCCACGATGACCGAAGGACCTAGGGAGGCTAAAGAGTTGAGGTCAGTCAGAAGTAAGTCTCGTTGAGGTGAAAGGTAGGTTGACGCAATCGATATCGGGGGGTGCCCCTCCATCGAGATGCGACAGACCGACACTTCCATATTAGTCAGGGGCGGTGGATTGAGACTTATGCAATGTAAGTTACGTTTGTAGAAAATGAGCGTGCCCCCGAATGGCCTACCATCTTGCCTATCATCTCTAATCTGAACGTATCCAGGGACGCGAAAGGCTCTAATGCCGGGACGATAAAAGGTCTCTTGGACCAGAAGTAAATCTACTGAGTGATCGCGAAGGAAGTTCATCACCTGGTCCTTCATACCCCTTAGACCATTGGCATTATAAATGCCAATGGTAATCGAAGCAGGTTTAAGCTTCTGGGATGTACTATCCATACTAATAGGCACCGTTAACCTGGCTGCCGCTTGGTGCGGCGAGATAGCGAGTAGCTGATGCGAATATGTGGGTAGACAGGCCGCTCGCCACCTCCGGTGGGAGTACCTGTACTAACTGCATAAACGCATAGAGTGGGTCCATAGCGGGCCGGCCCGCTTGACTGGCGGCGGGTCCCCATACAGAGGGGCCCGCCTGGGATTGGGGTGCAGAAGGCACCGGGCGGGGACCTACGGCCGCTGAAGGCGGCGGGTTCCTAGGGGCTCCTAACCCTACGGCCGGAAGGGCGGGGAAGTTTTGCGGAGTGCTATGGGGAGCACCCCGGCCCGCGCTTTGCTTGCGCCCAGAGGGAGGCGAGGACTTCGACTTTGCCCCGGTGTCGCGACTCTTTGGGCGGCAAGGGCATCCCCCATAATTGGCAGTATGCCCATGGGGGAGCTTGCGACCCAAACAGTTGCAGCACCGTATGCCGTTCGGGTCCTTGCAGCCTTTTGGGCGCTCGCAATCGCGAGTCGCGTGATCCCCAGCGCACTTGACGCAACGGAGGGGAGAGTGGCAGCCACGGGCGCCGTGGCCAAACCGCTGGCAGTTGTGGCACTGTGAGAGGTGGGTCCTCTTTTTGGGAGTCTCCACTCTCACCGCCATTTTAAGGACCTCCTTAAGGGAGTGGACGGCTTTGCGCTGGTTCGGGTCGGTGACTATTAGTACGATATCGTACTTCCCTACTTGCTTATTGTAGAGGCGATGAACCTCCCTGACGGCGATCCCCTTGCGTTTGAGGTCCGCGGCTACCTCGTCCTCCGGGATATCCTTGTGGATTCCCCGGAGGACGGCCCTGTAGCCTTTCTCCTCGACGGTCAGCCTCCGGTTGTAGGCCATCGACAGCTCGTCGAAGAGACGGGTCAGAGCACGGTAGTCCTCGGGTCCCTGGACCATGATGCGCATCCCTTCCAAGGGCGGTTTCAAAATCTCCGAACCGACCACCCGGATGCCACGCTGACTGGCTATGGCCATGGCAGTGTGGTATCTATGTGTGTCGATCAGGACACATGAATCCGGCTTGTCCGGGTTGCCTACCGGAGTTGGCTTGCTGGGGGCCGAAGACCCGCCGTCCGCTGCCAGAATGGCACTACTGGCCTGAGGGGCCTGCGCAGAGGGCGCCTGGACGGCGGGAGTCCGAAGGGCTTTCTTCGCCGGCGAATCGGCCCTAGGAGACTTCGGCAGCGCACGTTTGCCCTTGCGGCTGCTGCCTACTGTGGTCCAGACTGTCGTGTCCATGGTCATTTCCTCGTTCGAGTAGAGGAGGTCGCGAGTCTGTTCGTCGGTCAGTCTGGTCGTGGAGAGACACCGAAGGAGGGGGTGGGGGGGAGAGCTGGAGCGTGGGACAGTGCGTTCCTCTCGCAAGGAGGGTCGCCTCTGGAGGGAGCGAGAACGCGATTGTCTCACGCTTAAATCCACTTCGGGGGGGGCCTGAAGGGCCGGAGGGTTGGCTGGGGCAGACGCGGCTGCCTTGGCGAGTTTTCTTTTGCCCTTACTGGGCGTTTTGGCCTTAGGGGCCTGGGTAGGGGGCGAAGGGGTCGCTGCTGCCGCCGACGGCGGTGGCGGCGGCGGTCCCATGGTGGCCTTAGGGGCTTGGGCGGCCAGAGTGGCCGTCGGAGTGGCCGGACGGGCCTGGAGTTGCAAGTCGAGACTTGTCGGGGGGGGAGGTTGTATGGGAGCCGCCTGGGCAGAGTCAAAGACCTCGCCGCTGAGAGCCAGCTTGAGCTGTCGGTTCTCAGCAGCGAGGCGATCGATTTCGGCCTGCATTGCCCGCATGACTTCCTCCATCCTCGTGATCCTTTCTTGCAGCTCCATCCTACTTGGTTGGTCGGTCGCCGCTAAGCTTTTCCTACGCCTAATATGAACCGAAATGCTATTCTGATGTCGGTGTGGAGTCTTGTCCACTTGTCCGCCGTGTCAGTGTCAGCTATGTGTCCTAACACGAAGGGAAGAGTCGGACTGTACGAATTACTGGGCTTCGTGGTGGTATCCACCCCACACTGTGACTTAGTTGGCACCGTTAGGATCCGTCACTGTGTAGCCACTGCGAGCGTGGTCTTTCTAAGGGACAGAGACCCGGGTCTGACTTGAGAAAGTCTTAACTAACGGGTAGCCACTGACGTGTCTAGCCCACAGCCCCGAAAGACTGCGACCACTACGAGCGTGGATTTCCAGAGGGGCAGGGACACGCGGGTCGACTGGAGACTTATGAAAGTCTTAACTAACACACCGATGCTTCCACGTGGTAATTGCGATAATCACCGCGCGGGGGAGCGATAAGAGTGAGCAGGTAGTCGGAGAGGATATTCGGGTTACAACAACAATAGGGCAAGAGCGCACCGCTAAAGCACGACCTCACTCGACCGCTGCCGTAACCGGAATGACCCGCCCGGAGCCATCCGCCATATTTATATTCTGTCCCCCCATACTACCGTTCCTGATGGTAGTCTCACGCGCCCTGCTAGGGGCACGGAGAAGCCGGACGCAGCTGGCGCTGCTTTTGGCGGGATCGGGCGCCGTCCGCTACTACGGACGGGGGGCTGGGGGGGGCGTAACGCCCGTCTGGTCCAGGGTGTTGCGGGATCGTCTGTTTCGTCCGTCGGCGAGGTCAAGCCCTGCCGAGTGGGACTCCATTAGGAGAGGCCCGGCGAGCGACCTGCGAGCCGACGGCGCTGCAGGAACGTCCGCGGTCCGGTCCGGTGGGTCTCAGGGGGGGCTAGCCATACAGGTCAGCCAGTTCCCTGAGGATGATGGAGGTAGGGTTCGCTCCCTCCTGCAGGGCGCCGAGGCAGCTCTGCAAGATTTGCACGCACTGCTCTATCTCTCTCTCCCTAATGCCATCTTGGCTTGCCGGTAGGGGGAGGGGAGGTGCGGCGTTGGTGCAGGCGGTGGCGGTCTGGGTGGCGGCGGTGGAGGTCTGGTGTACGATGTTGATGGTTTCAGCGGGGGCGGCGGGTTGCCCTTTGCCTCGTCGGCCCCTCCCTCGGCGGCGGCGGCGCGATGGCGCCGCGTCGTTCGCCCTCGCCATGAGGGAGTTAGGGGCGTTCTCGGCGGCTCGCACGGTTTCCTGCTGGGGCACGACTTGCCCTCGGCGGTTTGTGTGGGGCGCTGTGCCGGTTTTCTTGGCGCGTGCCTCCCGCTGGAAGGCTGGGCACGCTAGGCTGTTGGCTGGATGGGGGCCGCCGCAGTTTGCGCAGGTCCCCTCGTGGTCGCGTGGCCGCTCGCACTGGCCCGCAAAGTGTGTCCCCGCGCAGCGGACACACCTTATCGGGCGGCGGCAGCCGTGCGAGGAGTGACGAAAGGCCTGGCAGCGGTGGCACTGCGCCGGCCCCTTCCTGCCGCGCCATGCTTCCACCGCCACTCCCGTCATCCCCAGTAGTTCCCGGACGCCGTAGATCGCCGGGATGAGGTCGCTGGTCTTGTTGAGCTGCGTATGAGCTGCTGGCCCGCTCCGAGGGCGGGCGGCGTACGCGACACGGGCGCTGCGCGGAGCGCTGGGCTCGCCTTGCCCGCTCCGAGGGCGGGTGGCGGACGCGACACGGGCTTAGGGGGCGCGGTCTGGCGTTGTGGTACGGGCGCGGCCTTTTTGTTGGCCGACGCGGTGGTAGCGGCCGCGTACGTGGGCGTCGCGGGGGCGGTGGTGCGGGGGACTGCGGCCTGCGCGGGCGGCGCGGCGGCGGTCGGTTTTTTGGCGGCCAAAAGGGGGCCGCCTCGGGTGAGCGGGGCGAGCTGGCCGACGATCTCCCGGACGAAGTCTTTCGGCCGGGGGAACGGGGCCTCTCCAGCGCCCTCGCTGGTGGGCGTTCCTGGGGTGCTGGGGGTCGACGCGGCCTTGTAGGCCGCCGCGGACGCTATCAGGGCGCTCCTGAAGGCCTGCTGGATGCGTGGGTCGCGGGCGGCTCTGGACGCGTCGGCTAGGCCGCGGGTGCGGCGGAAGGTCCGGGGGCGCGTAGGTACGCGCTGGGGTGCGGCTCCCGAGGGGAGCGGGGTCGGCGGGGGCATCTCGATGTTTCGTGTGGGTAGTTAGCCCACACGATTTTGCTCTCTACCCTCACCAGGTGAGGGGTAGAGGGCGGTTGGGGGGGCCCTGTCTAGGGCTCCCTAGGGCGCTAGGCGCGCGATCGCGGCAGCGCGGCTGCCCTTACCCGCCTCATTCGCGGCCAGACCCCGGTGAGACCCGCTTGTGGGAGGCCGGGGCTGGTCGGAACTTGACGAGCGGTACAGCGGCGCGGACAGTGTGTTGACGTCGGGTGCGATCCGGGCGCGGGGGAGGGTGTTGCTCCGGCGAAGCGCAGCCAATCCACTACCGTTCATGCGTGTGTTCTTCCATCTCTTTCACGCATGAACGGTAGTATGGGGGGACAGAATATAAATATGGCGGATGGCTCCGGGCGGGTCATTTGCTCAGTGGACGTGGCGCAAGCAACATCACCTGCCAGCATCTCCTGATGATGCCTCGTAGAGAGGCGAAACACGTGTCGAGGTTTTTGTCATTATTGGTGGTGGTTTGCTGTAATTTTTTGCATGTTTTTACGCAAATAGTTGCATCTTATCTTCACTAATAGACCAGCACGTTTTTTAGCGGAATAGCAAAGAAATATTGTTCTCCTAATACATAATATTATTGTTTATACGGAGCACACACATATGTTACTAATTCATAGGTTGTTTATGAAAATGGTTGTTACCTTATGCATTTTCAATATTAAAAACATTAGCAAAAAGTTTAAAATTAAACTTAGGTTATCCTCCTAAAGCTGTATTTATGGTAAACAATGTATATGTCGGCGGGCGATTGTCCCAGTGTCGCCAGTTCACGAAATTCCGACGCATATCGCATACGTAAATGAAGAAAAAATAAGGAGTGCGGACTGATAATCTCCAGCGAGTCGACGGCACCTATGTCACCGGTGTCTATTTCTGGTCTGAGGGGCACAAGTGAACCCTAACCTAACCGACCTAAGACACAGTTCGCTTATGACAAGCCATTTTTGTCCGCCGTGACTATTGGCTGCCAACAAACACGGCCGCCATCGCATACGCAGCGCCACCAGTGGCCAAGAAAGAAACTACTTTTCGATGTGCCTGGTATAGAGCTAGGAATATCGACGAATGCGTTGTTCTCATCGATCTGCCGTATTGTTTATCAGGCACATCGTGATAAGCCTGGCATGTGCACGTTGGAACGCGGCCGATACAAAAACTTAAACTTCGAGCCGCCGAAAATGACATACATTCGCACTATATGTTCCGTTTTATTTGATAACCAAGAGACGTAGTACAACTCTTTGTTTATCTATGTTAGATTTTTTTTTACATATTTGGTGGATAGAATATTGTACATACTGCAACGGCTCCAAGTGAAAAAATTAGATGAATTACGAAGGAGGCCAGCAAGATGTGCGTTAAAAAAAGATATCCTTCGTCTATTCTTCGTAGAACGTCGTGGGTGTTGCTGATAAAATGAAACAAATACGTATACTATAAATTAAGTTGGCCGAATTGCAACTAAGTAATCTGTTCAAAAAGAGACTCTACTATCCAAGGTATACGATACAAATCCAGTGACAGTTTTATAAAATGTTGGCCATCTTAAATAATCTCAACCACACTAAACATTAAAAGTTAGGTGCCTCTGAGGTCCGGGCTCGGAATGCGTATATGATGTAATGAAATTACCACTGTGCGAGTGAAACAGTAGTCGCTGAGTCGCGGGCGACGCGACTTGGGAGCAAGTTAGTCTAGTCGTGCTGGTAAACTTCAAATATAGCGCCGATAGTTATTTTATAATAATTATTCTACGGATGAATTAAAAGTCTTACGTGAGTAACATTCATCATCATCATTACCAGCCTATAATATTTTAATAACAAACTGTACTCAATATTGCCTTCGTTGTCCGCGAATATACCTATTAAATAAAACGATTTAAACGGAAGCCTTTACCAAATAGAGTTTTGACGTCTGATTTGACGTTGAACTTAAAAAAACAAAAAAAAATGGGAAGAGTGACTTTTATACGAGTGTTAAAAAAAAGAAAATGTAAAGAAAATGAATTCTCAAGTGGAGAACAACAAGGGGAGATGAGACACCTCCTTGCTTTGCCTATCTAATAAGTGACATCGAACTAATAGCTTGATTTTGAACAGTGACATTGGTTCACGCAGCGGAGGAGGGAGGCCATTCCAGATTTTTGTGGGCGGTCTTGTGCAGTGGTATCGCAAGTTTAGTACATCGTCTTAAGGTCTTTACCCGCGAGTCAGTCACCCATTTCAATTTCTCAAACAGGTAGCGAGGCTTCTAGAATTCCATTATTTTCCGTGGAACCACAAATGGCATGCAAAATGTAATTTAATTAATTTAACATGAAAACAATACATGTATGTGTTACATGTCCAGATATAATATCACAATCACTAAAATTAAAAATACTCTATCAAAACAATACCTAACCGCACCTAATACGTTCTACACGACAAGCATTTAAAAATAATCAAAAACTTTGCGGTCTTCAAGAAAATTGGCTTTATGCCGAAATGAAAATTTTATGAAAAACAGTTGAGAGTTGTAATTAAGTAATATCTTGTGATGGGATATCATTATAAACAATATATCTTTGCTTCTACGGATGTTGAAATGAACAACCGACTTTAATTTAGGCCCTTAATAGTGTTATTGTCAATGAAGGAAGTTTAGAATCACGGATAATATAATTCCGTTTCCAATTTCTTGATTCGGTAAAATATAATTCAATAGCTTCGTTTGATCTCCGATTTCGCCAAGTGCTTAGATAAAGGGAATTCCTTTCAATTTATGAAATGTACTTATGCTGACTCTTCGAAAACCAATTCGGAATATCGGTATAATATCTGGGCCAGTGGGCCTTTAATTTCATTCCAACCCGATCTATATATGAAGGGTATCATACTTACGCAAACTTGACTATGCGATTTAAGTATACTTATGTCCTTTTAATTACGGCATGAGGCGACCACTTACCGGAATATTTTGAGTTTGAGTTTGAATATAAATGCAAAAACCTCACGTTCACGATTGAAAGCTTATGTCTGACTGTACATAGGCGGCTGATCGCTGTTGATGATGATAAAGTTATCCGAAGATTTGGCGTGTGTTCTTGTTTTACAAAAGTAACTTACATTCTAGGAAGACAATTGGACTTTATTATTACCATACTATTTTCAATAGCCGAGAAATCCTGATTCCCAAAATGTTGCGTAAAAACGCTGCATTTACGAGACAGTTGCGTTTCACAGCACGTCACTGCGATTCCGTATCGTGACCGTTTTTCAAGCAGCTGTGTGGAGTGCTTGCGTCAAATACGGTACGCTTACGCTGCGTCACTGCGTTTCTGTGAAGTATGGTGAACCAACTCTATGGTTTGGTTATCATGGATACACTATTTACAAGTCAGGTTGCGGGAATCCGCTGGATGCGGGTGACTCAGAACCGATCGCTTTGGCACTCTTTGGGGGAGGCCTATGTCCAGGGCCGTTATTTGGCGTGATGGTATCATGTTTTCACGCCTAAGGAGAGAAAATAAAGAACGTCATCCATCAATAGTATTATGAAGACTCATGTTAGGGGACGCTACACAGGGTGATTCGATTATCCGGAGTCCCATGTGACTAGGGGAATTTATTTGCTCTTTACATGTTCCCGAATATGTGTAGTGTGGAGGGCATATTATTTTACGGAAGTATTCGCGGCTGAAATCAGTTTTTTGTGAAATAGGAGCACCTATTTTAGCCGTAATTGCAAGAATCGAAAGTGCTGTTTCGGAACATTACTAGTTATTCTCCGAGTATTATTGCAATCTGATAAAGTGCTCGCACTACTATGTTTTCTAATGTTGCATTTGAATGTTATTCTATGTTTTGTATTGTTGATGACCCCGTGAACTTCATACCGCCATACATAATAAGAAAAAAATTACGTAATTTTTCCCTGTTTTAATACAAAATTAATTATGTGGATCCTTGAGTTTCAAGTCACTTGCATCGTAAATTATTGAATAATATAGTAAGAAACATTAAATTACAATTGGTCCCGTATAGTTGTCGTCCAGTTAACCTTCAAGCAAGTGAGTGGTCCACATTAACTTATCGATAAACAAACTAGAACTTGTAGAAAGAAGGACAACATAGAAATATACGTAAATGTAAGTCACTTGGACCCAGCATTTGTGACGACGTCTGTCTTTCGCTTCTGATGCAATAGTACGAGTACGTAGTGAAAACCTGTAGGTACTCATGGGGAAAATATATGCCTGTCGACTTTAGAGCGTTACGCATGAGTCAACTGAAACTCTTGACATTTTTGTTTTATAACAGTTTTTATTCTATTTCTGACTTCTTGCTATTATGCATTTAACAATTCAATTTGAAACATAAACTTCCATTTCTATTCTATTTGCTGTAATAAATCAATATGATATGATTTCTGACATTAAAAATAGAGATATCTACATTTATTTTGCATGTAGTATGTAGAAAACATTGTTAGGTATAATCAAGATTTTGTACGTCATCAGACAGGGTATAGTACTACATATAATCAGTTATTTACTACCACTGCAATCATATTGACATAATATACAAATAAAAAACTTTGAACTTCAGTTTCATCGAAAAAAATAAAAGCAAATGGCAAAGATTTTCTCCAAAATCATGCGTAGTATTTCCTCTTTGTAGTGGAAAATAAAAATAAAATGTACCGAAACAAGCGCTCACCCATATCAATGTAAGGAATTTCTTTTATGTTCGCAGTACCAAGACCGACCACGTAACCTGAGCTGATACCGAAGTAGTTATTAGATACCTTATAAAATAAAACGAGGTATAGATTGTGAACAATTTCTAGTAATAGAAACAAATTGCGTTTTAGAGGTCGCTCGATTTATGTTTGAAATGTTTTCTCAAAGTATGAAGGATGCGGGTGACGAAGGACCGGTCATTGAAGCACTCTTTGCGGTATAATAGTGTTCGAATACGTTTTTAAAATTCACAAACTTTATGACAAAACTTACGTCAGTTTAATCCAATTTTAGCTTCACGCCTATTTCAGATTTGCACTAAATATATTAGTTGAATACCTTATATTAGCAGAATAAGGACAATTTAAGTTGATTAAATAATTTTGAGTACCTATATACAAAGTGTATCTTTAATTGAACACATTAACTTCATAACAGAATAAATATAAAATGATGTTATTAGGGTGAGGACCAAATTCTTGGCCAGTAGTTAGCGTCGTTAATTGGTAGTAGTTAAAAAGTTCCGTTGTGACACGAAAATTAACCATAGAAAATGTATGGCTAATTTTCGTGTCACAAGGGAACTTTTTAACTACTATCAATTAATTAGGCTAACTACTGGCCAAGAATTTGGTCCTCACTTGTTAGAAGATAATAAAATATAAGGCGCACTATTCCGTGAAATCACCATTACAGATTTAGACGATTAAGTCATTATGAAGTCGAAAGCGACAATCAACAGAATACCACGAGTACCGTACTGCAAAACCAATCCAACTTCAACTTCCACAATCACCTCGAAACCTATTCCCATAATTGGCCAGAAACCGGCCTCCACCAAGTATTTATCGCCCAATAACGACACAAGAAGACGTTGTCCATACTGTGAACAACCCAAAAGCTATATCCGTAGAGATTACCGAATATTTACGCGAACGAATGTTGTTTCCCGGATTTGCCCCCCCTAGTCGTAAAAAGTTAGTGCGGTATTACGCATCTATATTTATTCCTTTGACCGTGAAAAGGCCGTAAACGGAACTGTGACCCGCGGTCTTAGTGGGGAAATTTATTAGAACAAGTTATTTCGTGAATAGGGATGCTTTACGAATGATGAAACAAATGCTACTCGATATATGAGTATAGTTTGTTTCACCAACGAAAATACACTTATTGTGGATTTTTATCATTTTATTTCCTAAATATGAATGGAAAAGATAACCAAGTCACGTCATAGAAATGACTACTAGCTACTGTTTGTACTATTTTTTAATGCGTAATTGTTTCACAACCCCATTTTTTAAGTTAATAATTAAAAATAGATGCTCGTAATGATTTTCATATGTAGTTCTAGAATTTGAAACTCGATGGTTTTAAAGTGATTTTTATTTAAATTAATAAATATTTGCACACATTCTTACACAAAATAGACCTAGTCCCAGACTAAGCAAAGCTTGTACTGGCGATAAACATTCTTAAAGATAAGAAAATGCTTAAATACATAGAAAACAGGTCATAGTCTTGCTCCGCAGGTAGGGTCACTGCCAACTAGGCTAAAGTGGTCAGCCATGTGGACTCGGGCAATTTTCATTCACAAAATTTCATTGTTTAATATAGGTCTACGGTGTCTCTCACCTGTCGTAAAAGGTGACAGACTTCCCCGACAGCTGGGCACTCGATGGTTTTAAAGTGATTTTTATTTAAATTAATAAATATTTATTACCCCTTTTGGGAATGAAGGCGTGTATGTATGTATGTATGTATGTAATAAATATTTGCACACATTCTTACACAAATAGACCTAGTCCCAGACT
Organism: Epinotia demarniana; assembly: GCA_945867215.1. Classification (NCBI taxonomy): domain Eukaryota; kingdom Metazoa; phylum Arthropoda; class Insecta; order Lepidoptera; family Tortricidae; genus Epinotia; species Epinotia demarniana. Next base: position 36,319,510 of record OX244261.1, on the reverse strand, counting down.
AAGCAAAGCTTGTACTGGCGATAAACATTCTTAAAGATAAGAAAATGCTTAAATACATAGAAAACAGGTCATAGTCTTGCTCCGCAGGTAGGGTCACTGCCAACTAGGCTAAAGTGGTCAGCCATGTGGACTCGGGCAATTTTCATTCACAAAATTTCATTGTTTAATATAGGTCTACGGTGTCTAAAAGGTGACAGACTTCCCCGACAGCTGGGCACCTGGTCCGCAAGTTTACTCCACGAACAATAAGGCTAAAGCGGTCGTCATAAACCGGACGACCGGTTAGCCTAGGGGGTAGTGACGCTGCCTACGAAGCTGAAGGTCCTAGGTTCAAATCCCGGTAAGGACAAATATTTGTGTGATGAGCATGAATATTTGTTTCTGAGTCTTGGATATTTTCTATGTATTTAAGTATTTATATCTATTAAATATATCGTCGTCTAGTACCCATAACACAAGCCTTATTGAGCTTACTATGGGGCTAGTGCGATTTGTGTAAGATTGTCCCCTAATATTTATTTATTTATTGTTATTATTATTTATTATAATTATGATTATACATACATGATATATGGCTGCTTTTGTAAAAAGTAACAATTTCAAATGTCGTGCGCAATCCGTCAAGTTTTAGTATACAAATGCAACTACAAGTAGTATTAAGTTTAATGGATATGTCGGCTGTACTCTTTAACTTATTTTTTTTAAGATGAAAAACAAGCGTGTGTTTGGTCCTTGACGTCACAAATACATAAATCAAAAGATTAGTGACGTGACAACCATCATTGAAAAAGTCGAAGCTGGATTTAAGTATTTATTTTCACTCCGTTTCTTACCAAACATACAGAACAATCCACTTGGTACCGACCAAATTCTGTGTTTACCAAATATAGTTAATCATTTTACTAAACAAAAAGTTTAATCCGCTGACGAATAACTTTTAACCAACAATGCTTTACGTTACGAAACCGAAGCAACAGAAGAAATCATGATTGTATTTAGACACCGGTGGCCATGTCTCCCAAGGTTCCCCTCGCATACGTAATCAGAGCTGATAAGGAGCGTGGTACGCTCCCTCCGTCGTTTGCCGCGGGGGCACAACCCTACTCGTAACAAGCTGTATAACTGATTTCTTATAAACTGAAATTAAACGTTGTATGGTGGATTCCTTAGGGTTGTCAATGAGAAATGTTTGCTCGTAATTATGGTGGAATTCATTCATAACATGAAATAACAGTACAATCCAAGTATTGAACGACAACAAGTTATGATGTTAATTCAGTATTCCAAAGATGTATAACGTCTCTGACCGTCCAAATACATTTCATAATTATTCTAATGTTCGTAAATATGTATACGGCTAAGCGTCAAAACAAAAAAAAAAAAAAACGGAACAGTAACGTAATATTGTCAGAGAGGTATATAGGATCAATGACTGTTAGGTAGGATCATTGAATGCTTTTGTTTCAAAAATACGATCTTTAAACAAAACTAGCTAGTCGATCTCTCGACGAAGTTATTTTTGCTTCTTAGCGGAACATGGAGCGAATATCTCAGACATGATCTTACAGCTGCCGTCTTTTTCGAGGAAATCTATTAAGTCGAACTCTATATTTGTAGAATGATCACAAATATCAAAACGCTGGGAGAAATTTTAGTTCACTCGGCGTTTTAAATAACAAGCGTGGTGTCCGGTGGCTTAGTACCCGAGCCCAAACAGTATATTTGAAATAATTTATAGCCCGGAGTCTGCTTTGGCAGCTAATCCCCAGATTAGGCATGGGCACTAGTTTTTATGAAAGTGACTGCCATCGGAGTTTCTTAAACAGAGGGAAAACTAGACCTTAGTGTAATAAGACAGGTTTCCTCACCATGTTTTCCTTTACTGAAAAGCCACTGTTAAATATTAAATAATATTTGGTACAAACGTTTTTTTTCTTCATAAAACCCAGTGGTACGAGCCGGGGTTCAAACCTACGACCTGCCGATTGAAAGTCATGCATGCCTTACCGCACTGCTGCATTGGCTCTTCAAAAGCAACTCTACTATCCATTCCAATGACAGTTTATTAAAACTCGGCCACATTTAATAATCCGAACAATACAATGGCATTGCTTAGGGGTGTTTTTGTACGCGTGAGCGTTTCCATATTCGCTTAACAGCTCGCTTTTTGCGACCTAGGGACAACAACTTGGCGACATTTTGGAGTGAAAAATGTGATCAATTAATTTAAAGACTTCGGTACTTAACTTTTCCTTGGCCCACATTTGATGACGTAGATACGAGAAGTAGGAAATGCAAAATAAAAAAGCAAGACACAGTAACAGTCGCACCGATTTGCTTCGTAAGCTCTACTATTCGTCCGGGTTTTCAACGGAAAACATTGAAAACACTCGAATCCTCAACGTTTTCACCCTCCTACTTTTTCAGTGGAGCCAAGCGTTGCATTTGACGTTTGTCAGCTAGAAACAACAGTCAGGAAGCACTTTGTCAAAAAACTCATCAAACTTCATTGTCATCGAAACAGGGAATTGCTGACTCATTCACAAACATGCTCCACCATGTCGACCAGAATCGACCCCCGTATTATTTCACGTACGATCTCTATAGATTTCGCGAGCTGCCGTCTCGCTCTCCCGCTACGGACAAACACTAGTGCATTACCATTCCTCGGCGCGAGTGGTCGTTCCGTTCCCGAATGATGGAAGATCGCGATTTTTGAATCTCGAACGCGTGCGTGATTTTTAAACCGTTGACGGAACTTTTGGTGGTGTGATTTGTGGGTAGTTTTGAGTTTTAACTGTGGATGATTATAAAGTGTTTTGTGGAAATTTGTGCCGTGATTTGATTAATAAAAAGGTAGGTTTAACAGTACCTAGTTATACATTTAATATTGAAAAACTTAAACTTGTGCATTTTTAATTGCATGAATGTGTTAATATTTACGATTTTTTTAATAAACAACTCTGTCATCTTTTCTCAATTCAAGGGTAGTGCTTTTAAAAAGTATGTTTTAAGTGTGTCTCATTTTAAATTAATGTAGGTACTTAAATAACAAGGTTTGTCGATGTAACTTAATCGATGGTTCCCTTTCGCTTTTACGTAACGTTTGACACGTTTTAATGAAAAGTTTATTTATGTCATAGTGTTCCTAGGATTATCTCAATCTGTATCAACGAGGACGTACACACTTCGTTATATTTTCCTTTACAAAGATAAAGCCGAAAATATTTTTTTTGTATAATAATTAGTGAAACTGCTTACGGAAAGCATAGTTTTAGTAAAGTGGGTGTTATTCAAGTCAGGTGTTACTATTATTTCACGATGGTGGCAAATAAGAAGATATATTTGTTATCAAAACTAACGACTAACGTGAACCAAATCAAGAAATAAAACAAGTGAACAAAAGTTTCGATTAAGACTCGTATTGCTTAGTAGACATAATTATAAAAAATTATAAAGAAAAAACAGTTAAGCAGAAACGTTTGTTGATGATATATAGGTACTTACAATATTTATATATTTGTAAACGCGGACATTTAAATTCAGATTAAGCTATTTAAACTAACATTTAAATCATCGCATTGTTACCATTTACGCTTAATCCCTGAACGGAATAAGATGAAATTTGACGTAGAGATAACTTGAGACCCTTGGACGGATATAGGATGGTTTTTATTTCGGAAATCATGTGGAAGTGCGTTTAGGATAGCGATAATTAAGCTTGCGCCTTACGTAGTTTAATAGCAACTCGCGAGTGTCTTTCTTTCCTTTCATAAAACCAAAACTTAATCGTCACAATTAACTACAATCCGACCTGAACGGTATGACGGCGGTGCTACTCTAACAAATGTCTGTATAGGATCAACTATAACGGTTCTGTGAGCGGCACAACTCGCGGTGTTTTAAAAAATATGAAAAACTGGCTCAACAAATTTTTTTTTGTTCAACACAAATTCCACAAGAATCGGTTGAAAAATGCGACCCTAAGAGGATAACAGCCGGATAGCCGGACAACGGGATATTTGGACATACGAAGAATGTTGGGCCAAACTGAAACGGAGAATTTCATTCGTCTTGCTCGGTCGTTCAATAAATGTAGAGTCATCAATCAGAAATGTTTCACATAAGTAGCTTAGCGACTTCTCAAGCTTAGCCTTAATAATGGAACAGCGGAAAAAGGAACAGAACGATTTGTACAAGATGTCAGACATCGGGCGACACATGATTACTCAATGTCTATGGTCTATGACGGAGCTATATACACCTGAATAGGTTTCAACACTCAGTAGTTTTCCATTGTCACATTAGGAGGTTTAAGGGGTTTATATTTATTTTATCTGACTGCCCCCGAAGGAGGGTTATGATTATCGAGCGTATACTGTATGTGGACAAACAATTCTATTTCACGGGCTACAGTCGAATGGCTTGATGGATTTTGCCTTTTGAGGTGTCGTTGGATTCCTCATAGTCGTGGGAGTGTCATAAGCTGATAGGCTTTATATTGTCTAATCTAATATTATATAATCAATTATTTTAAAAACGTACTCGGGCTTAAAAATCTTTTTATACACTTATTCACAATGTAGTCACAGTGAAGTAACAACTATACCATTTTGACGTACTTTTCTTAATTTCGGCAGAAAGTTATGACGATATAAGTTTACATTTCATTAAATACCCATAATATGCGATTTTATTTTACTGTATTATATACAATCCGGAATAACAGTTGTTAATTACAACGAGACGAGAGAGAGTGAGGAACCAGCAATTGTGTCATGATTTCAACACTGCAAAAGAATTGGGAAAGAGTCTCCCCTGCATTCGCAAGCGTCCATAGCCTACGGTATCTTAGGCAGCTTAGGCTTAGGCTTTTCCATTAGGCAGGTCAAAAAAAGGGCGCAGATTGGCATAATGCTATAAAAATAGGTAGCCTTGAGACCCTACACACAATTATTGCTATTCTAAAGATATGAGTTCATAGCAGACTACACACTGCAGCATCAGGGAGAACTGAAGTCGGATATGAATTTCATACCTTTAGAGTGGAAAAACAACTGCTACGCGCTACGCCGTTACGCTCGCAAAACCATTGATTGTGTTCCCATACTTTTTTAGCCAAGATGTAGAATTTGTAGAGCGTGGCTGGTAGTGGTAGAGTTACGCCGCGTGGAGTAGCAAGCATGGCGCTACTTATGATCTAATATATTTTTAACGCTGAAAGCTTTATGAGTAGAGAGTCTTAGCAATCACTTTACATGTGATGTGGGATAGTTATATACGAATATTGCTCGTTTAATAGTATAGGATTAAGTAGAGATGCTTCAGTTGAAATATGTACGTTATCTTGTTAATTAAAGTGAACATCTTTGCGATCACGCCACAATTTTAAAACACGTGTATCGATAGTGTCAACTTTGCCAACGGTGTGCTAGCGGAGCGTGATCAAACTGATCAAAGGCGTAATACGGAATCACAATTTCGAAACGTCAATCGCTTGTGTGGTATGCATATTTTTTTCTAGGTATCAGCGATAACAGCATTATTAAATAAGGAATTGGTTTCTGCGTAAAGTATTGGTTAAAATGCATATTACTATTTATATTGAAAGAGTGAGCGACGCGAACGAAAATCCCCGATGCAGTTTGGGCCAAAATTATTTCGTTTGCCTGACTGTCCAGCTATTTTCCTTTACAGGTTGATAATAGTAAAGATTTTTTGTCGATTATGTTCTTTTGATTTTTATTGGATTCGCGAGTTCAATGTACAGCTCTTAGAGCCACTATTGTACTAGTGGAAGGGCACCAATATACAGTGTGTGGCCTGTAACAGGGGCAAATATTTAAAAAGACGCTTCCTTAGAGCATCTGAAGTAACCCCTTGTGTCCATTTTTTTTTAATACGTACCTAGTAATATTGATCTAAAGTTATGACCTCAAAGTAATGTATCTTGGCACCACGAGATTGTAGCACAGCAGTCAATGCAGATTTTGAGGAAACATCATGTACTCGTAATAGTTGGTGCATTTTTGTATTTAAAAGATATTTTTATGATTTTTCAAAAAAAAAAATATCTTTTTAGTGTTTTTTTAATAAAAAACCTACCAGTGTCACCCTTGAAGGGTAAACAATAACTACACGTAAACTTGCCTTAAAGAAAAAAGGAAAGAAAAAAAAACTTTATAATTTTCAATTAAAATTACCTGGAAATAAGTGCTAACACGACCAATAGTCTACCGTTTAATTTTTTGCCCCTGTTTCAGGCTACACCCTGTATATTCACTAAAAGTTTCATAAATATAATGTATACTTCAATTAGTTTTATTTATTGTTGCAGAAATAAGGTCTGCCTACATATTTAATCAACTAAATTAAATTAAAACCAAGTTAAATCTAATAATGATTCACGTGTACTTAGGATTCTGGGGGCACCTTTTCATAAGTAATATGTCATCATTATATCAGCCAAAAGACATCCACTGCTGGAAATAGCAAATAATATGACTTGGCGAAGATTGGGTACAAAAGGCGTCATGGCTGTAAAATTCCTACGTCCTTCCCCGGGACTCAAAGTCTCTCTACCTATACCAAATTTCATCTAAATCGGCTCAGCGGTTTAAGTAACACACAAACAGATTAACAGACCGAAACGCTTTCGCTTTTATAATATGGGTAAGGATATTGCAACAAATGCAACATAATCTTTGCCCGCGACTCCATCCGCGTGGATCTCGTATCGTATTTCTAATGTAAGTAAGGATTGGCTGTCGAGCCGAGCCGGCAATATCATAATTTGCCATGACGCCATTATACTTGCCTTTCGTTAAATGTAGTCTATTGTGGCAACTTTTACAGATATTTTTGCGAAACAAAATGGTAATCAATCTTATTATGCGTACGTTTTGGTGAAGTAGGGGTAGTAGTACACAGAAATGTCATCCCGCTCGAATGTGAAGCAGCCCATTTTTACTGGGGAAGTACCTCCGCCTTGCAGAAGACCACAGCCATAATAACACTACTACTTGCTCTGTAGTAGAGTTATATTCCTAGAGGTGAGCAACGTCGCCAGAGCTCCCGAGCGATTGCGTTGAGAGCGAGGGCATTTGTTCCTTCAGCTGTAAACACGGCGAGTTCTCAAACATATCAAGGGTCGGCAACGCCCATGTTACTCCTTTGGAGTTACATGCGTCTTTAGGCTGCGTTGTCCGCTTACCATCAGGCGGGCGGCAACGCAAGGTTTTAAAGTAGCTATTAATTTTGTCTGGGATGCGCACTGTATTGATCAAAATTTACTTGATTGATCTTGTTAGTCTTTGGATAAGTTGTTTCATTTGTTCCAATCCACTTTATAAGTATTAATTTTACAACAATACTAAAGAAATAACACATCAAATATCTGAAGTACATTCCTTTAAGTCAATCTTAATCTTAGTAATGGTGCAAATATGTTGAAAACTCCAAAGACCTATACAGAAACTTTCGTCAGGACTACAAAGTTAACGACACGAGAGTTTAGTCTAGGACAAATGAAACTTCAGAATAACGATACTTACTTTGAGATAATTTAGTAAGGTAACTCTCGCCCAAAGGAATGTCTGGAATCTTACCGTATAATAATCTATGCTTTTATACTTATATTATAAAGAACAAGTCTTTGATATTGTAGATCATTCCGCAAGCGGATATATAAGATTGGGATTGGAAGTAGACGCGGGCGGACAAAGCTGCAGGCTGAAGCTAGACTTTATTAAAATTTAACAAAGTAGTTGTAAGATACGACAACAATCTTCCTTTTTGTGTGTTTAAATAAAACAGCGACATAATTTTACAGTTATATATGTTTCTGAAATTCCGAGAAACTGAAACTCTCTGCTTGCACCATTGTTATGCATTTTTTCTCGTTGTAAATAGCGAAGGGATATTTGAAGAGCCATCAAAGTTGGGAAACTCCATCGTTACAGGATAATGGTTACTCGTTGGGAGACATTATTTCGTCAGATGTCGTGCGACATTTGACGCCTCGTCTCGAATTTGGCCGGTGTTTTAGGGATGTTTTTGTTTTGCAAAAATATCTCTGTAAATGCCTAAGTTTGAACATGTATCTACCGGTTTCATTTTTTTTATTTGTTTTCGGTATGATGTTAATCTGAAAATATCACAATATTGTGCTAAAGGTAATAAGTTAAGGTAAACGACATAGTCCTTGACATTGGACTAGTGTACATATGACATTTTATGTTAAAGATGGTTAAATTCTGTTAGTTCGAATTTAACCATGCTTTGGCGTAAAGTAGGTACCCATGTCATACACTAGTCCAACGTTCAGGATTAGGACGTGTACCTTGTTTGTTTTTTGTTTTAAATGCCTATTCAACATATTTTAAATTGCTGAGCTATAATTGGCTCTATCGTCGTTTACATATTTTATATCCATATATTTGTATCAAAACCGTTCATTTCGCAAATTGTGTAGGTACATACTTCCAAACTCTTACTCAGACGACCGACGACCTTTCTGGATGGTATAAAATGGGATTTACTTGCGTTCTTTGCAATACATGGAAGAAACCGCAGGCAGCTCATTTATAAAGATGTTGCACCTTTCCCCAAGAATGCCTAAGAAATACGTTTAAACAAAAACGTTGTCTATTTTTTTATCGTTATCAAAATCACAGAAGGTTTAATTTACAATTGTGTCGAAACTTTAGGTACATGTCAGTTGCTTCACTGCTGCTTCACAACATGGTCCAGTAATGCTTTCACAGGCAAGGACTTATCGAGAACTTACTAATGAATCACAGTTTTAGAAATAGAAAGAAATCTTTCCACAAATTGCTACGGTTCAATTCACAAGAAGCCAATTTAGTTTGCTGTTCGTTAAAGGTCTGAGTGCAATCACCTTCTTTGAGATATTATTGCTAGATACAATTATTGAATAACCGCTTGTTTAGTAGAAGGACTAGAATCGGGAGGAATATTAAACATTCCTTTCAATTCTATTATTTTTGTGAAGACTTTTTATGCGTGCATTAAATGGTGTCTATAAATTTAATTAAGCTACCTTGAGTCATATTACATTATCAAGTTTTTCGTTTAAGAAAAATCTTATAAATAAATAGAGTTCAAAAAAATATATAAAAATATAAGACGTTTTTTCAACCCAGCGGAGCTCGGTAGCCCAGATATTTAATAATTATACTACTAAAGGTACAGTTGACGTCAAAGACATGCCCAAGGTTACCAGCGGGGTAACGTAACGTAACGTTTCCAACGCACGTTGGGACAGTTTTACTGTCATTTTTTTACAACTTGACATTTGGATCTACCTCACGTACGTAAGCACGCATGGAACTTTTTACAGACTAGTTACTAGTAGAAAAAGTCGTTCTCAATGGTCATTGTATAAAATTCCAAAACACAATTACCGAACTTACGGACTAAACATTCTAATCTATCGTAAAACAGACACTTCAATTTCAAACGCATAATGTAAGAGAAAAGAATAGACCAGGGGCCGTAGACAAGGTGACAATCGACAAGCGCTAACGCCAATAGAAAATAATAAAATGTAAGTATGGGAATGACAGATGCCGATCGACGAGATGCTTTTCGTTAACATCTGTCATTCCCATACATTTTATTAGTTTTCTATTGGCGTTAGCGCTTGTAGATTGTAACCTTGTCTTGGCCCCCAGGGATGTTTGGTAGTAATAAAGTTCTGCACGGGAAATCTATCGCAAAACAAATAAAGAGGCTTTCTACAGTAGCAATGTAAAATTATTATTGTATACTTAATGTTTTGAATAAAATATACCTCGCCTTGTTAATTACCGGTTCTTCTCGAGGCAGAGGTTGTCTTTCCTAACGGTGAGTAGTTTATCGACATTCACAGATGCATGTCAAGTACATTCCTAAATTGAAGAATAACTAATTACCTATGCGTTGCTTGATGTTGAAGGAATATTAGCTAAGTGGCGATTCTTTCAAATACCGCCGATAGAACATTTTATTGAACTTTCAAGACTATAAAAACACTTACTGACGGCGTATATCCATCTGCGTATTACAAAGAACACGAACAAAACCACGGGATAAAATGTAGCCAGAATATACAGAAAATCCGTTATATACATAGGTGGAACCTACAAACCCACAACAGCACAGTCTCTTTCTCTTTATAATGAGTATAAAAGACAAACAGAATGTTCGTTCTAGCTCTTTCTAACGTAAGTACGCTGGAAAGTTCGTCAAACTTCTTTGCGCAAAGAATCCAGGTTGGCAGTTCTTTGAGAACCGATTGGAAAATACATAATAGATTTTACGTCACACCTGGCCATAATGCGAGTTTTACTGCACGCTGCGCGTACAGGAAAACTCGCATTGCGGCCAGATGAAGACGTAAAATTTTGTACTCAACACGGGCGGTAATTCGTAAAGCCCCAGAGCGCATATTTATGGCCCTCACCTTCGGTTCGGGCCACAAACACCTGCGCTCTGGGGCATTCACGAATTCACCGCCCTAGTTACGTAATGTACTATTTTCCTGCCGGTTGGAAAAGGAGTGTAATTGGCAATGTAATTATGATACAGTGGTAATAAAACAGTAGGGTAATTGCTTTACCTTTTGGAAGAGATTTAAGGCGTGTGTATTAACATGTTTATATTTATATAATGATAGTTGATAATATGATTATGTCCTAACGTGCGTTCTAATATTGACGGTAATACCGTCCGCAGACAGCAGATACAATAAAAAATTTGGCTTTGGTATGAATATAATTGAACGAGCGAGCCAAGCAAATGAAGGTTTGATAATTATATAAGTACTGAACTAGATTTTTTCTGTCACTGCAATAATTTTTTTTTATAAACAGACTTACGTGATCTACTGCTCATAGAGCCACCAGACCAGGGCCAGAGTTTATGAATTAGTGTTCAGTTTTTAGGCGTAATTTGGCGCTGGACTTATATTAGTTATGTAAAACGCATATGCTGTACTGACTTGTATGATCGGAACACAATTTATAAGCAGGTTCCTAAAACAATGGCTTGAACTGAATTGAATGATATGAAACGAAATGAAATGAATTTATTTTCAGAATATGGGACACATTAAGCTTTGGAATTGTTTGCAATAAAAAATGGCCCTTTAATTTTGAAAGTTACGGGCACTATAGGAACATTTGCTGCTCAAATAGTGATTTAGACAAAATTGTACCTAATAATTTACTTTAAAAACAAAGTTTTAACCGACTTCAATTTAGTACTCCGCCAAGCCACGAGAACATTTCCTATTTTTTTTACAATATACCACATGAACTGATTTCCGATAGCAAATGCGTTGATTACTATAGAAAAAAAACCGAATTGATGTATGTGGGTTCATCATCAATTGCTCGCCACCAAATTTATGATTCCGGATGTAAATACACGAGTATTAACAGAAAATACCAAAATCACTACACGAGTGCCTAATAATATTGAGGAGTCCCCTCAATTCCTCATGGATCCCATCATCTAACTGTATCTTGAAAAAAATGGGACCCACCTGGAAGTATATACATACGAACAAAAAAAAATTCGAATCGGCTCATCAATGACGGAGTGCTGTGGTAACAACCATTGAAAATCATAAAAAAAAGAAAAAAAATACAGCCGAATTGAGAACCTCCTTTTTTTTGAAGTCGGTTAAAAAGGTGTATACCACACTTGCACTGAATCTGCTTCCGTATGCATTATATTATATTATATAAAGGAAAATTGTATGATTCTGATTTTTGACATCTTCGCAGAGATCCCGATGTGTTTACATTGTTTAGACCATAAAATCACGTCTCCTAAATTACTGATACACACGGGCTTTTTTAACTTAGTCACATTAAAGTCAAATTAAAGCCTTTTTCTTGTCTTGTCCATTGCCCAAAACCGTATCAGACTTGATGAAAAATTGTCTACCGTTAAAAATAGGGCAAAACCGCTGAAAAGCTCGCTCGCTCTGACTCGCATTGCCAATAGAGCTGCGGATAGTTCATCAAAGTCCTTTGTGCAATAAAGAATCCCAGTTAACGATCCCCTTTGAAGACTGAAAGAAACATACATAAAAAAATTCAATGGTAAGAAAAACTACCTTAGAAAGAAACGAATTGAAAGATGAGGAACTGCCAACAGAAAAGTTAAAAGTAAACATACAGTGAAAATAGCTTTTACGTCACACCTGGACATAATGCGAGTTTTACTGCACGCTTCGCGTACGGGAAAACTCGTATTGTGGCCAGATGAAGACGTAAATTTTTTTGTACGCAACACGGGCGGTAATTCGTAAAGCCCCAGAGCGCATATTTATAGCCCTCACCACCAAACACCTGCGATCTGGGGCATTCACGAATTCACCACCCTAGTTACGTAATGTACTATTCTGCACGCCAGCACGTCGTTCATGCAACCCATTATCATCATAGTTGAGTCGTCGTAACGTACGTTCGAAACGTTACGTGATCAGTCCTCATGTGAACTTAAATCTTACGGCAATATCGTAAAGGTTTAGACAGGAAATTACTTTTCTTACGTTGTCGATATTAAGTAGTTGTCGCTAGTCATCCTTCCTCTCCCGGACAATTGTTTTTTTGTTCGAAAATCTATGCTAAATGCTGAGCCACATATGGGTCTGCGGGAGAGGTGCGGGAAACACAGTCTGTGCAGGTTTGCATACATATATTACAGTCTGTTTATAATCTTACTCGCGATTTTATGAACTGCCGACGAATTATGAACTGTTTAAGCCGTTCGCAATTTAACGCCTTATTGATTATTATTAGTGTACCTAGCGGGTTCCCGGCACTAATCTTTTTAAGTAATTTAAGAGATTGTACAAGGCTCTTTGTAAAAAAATATATTTATATTGAAAACGACAAATATAATGAAGTTTAAAAACGGGAAATAACTGTTGAAACTTGTTGTGAAAAATGCACCGCAAGTTTGCTGAACCGCACTGTGTAATTAGTAAAAGATCTGTTTCAAAAAGTTGTTTGGAAAACGGGTACCTACAAAACAGAAGTTTAATTGATCGCCCAAACAAAACATGATTGGACACAGCTGGCGATGGTAGTGTAAAGGGGAAGTATGTTTTTATGTACATGTATTTTAATGAAAGATACTTTCGTCTTTCATTAAAATACATGTTAACAAACGAAGATCACACAAACTAAAAACGTTATTGCAGAACTACGTTTATAATTTCTTTTGTAAGCCCGCTTGCAGCTTCCTGTGACACTCATTCACAAACTCTAGCCATTCACGATAAATTGCTTAGCGATTTTCAAAGAACCTCAGACGTAATGCAACAGAACTTTTTAAGTGGCAGTTCCATTTCATTCGAATTCCAACGTGCAAGAGACGAAACTGGCACGATTGAACGCCATAACTCGATTCGACCGAGTCCCCCCGAGAAGTTTGAAAAACAATGTGTTTTGCATAAGAATGTCTTGAATATGAAAAGCATTTTGAAAGTTTGTTCGGATCTGTATGTTGTAAGCGAAATTAGCCGGTTTTACAGAATGCCGTTAAGTTTAGCATACTTTATAGTCCCTATGGGCGACCGAGTACTAAGGGGTAATCACATAACGCCTTGAACACGCGTTAGATAGATCCAACAGTCATAGTTTTCAAATTTAAAAAAAAGACATTAAGATTTACCTAACGTACGTAAGTTGCGTAACGTGATTGACCTGCTAATCAGATGAAAACTAGATATTGAGAAAATATGTAGAAACCGAATTTCCCCAGACATATATTATATGACCTAGCTAGATCGATTTTTTGCCCCCGTAAACCGCTATAGTCCCATTTAAATGGTTTTTCGAAAACGTTCTTTCAAATATATACGAGTAAGTATATATTTGAAGGAACGTTCTCGAAAATCCAACGCGGCAATGCGGCGAGCGTGTTTCACACCTTTGCACCGGGAGTAACGCGGGGTGGGTTGTTAGAGTAGTTTTAATTTGATTTATTTTATTTATTTTTCTGCCTTGTAACCTATATTTAATTACGAGTATATTAATATACACATATTGCTCGTTTAATAGTATCGATAAGATATAGATAGAAAAATATTTTCTTTAGCGTGATCACACGTGGCCTGAGGGCGTGTTATGTTCGCAAAAAACCTTATACTCATCCACCCTAGTCTGTACCTACATGAAATAAAATCCAAACGGTACCCGCACGGTAGTATTTAAATGGTCGAGCGCAATAAAAAAAAAGCATAAAAGCGAAATTCCCGCGTATAAATTGAAAAAGTCAGTGATCCGAGGCAGAACCACACCACGGTCCAGTGGGCGACCATATCTCATTGAATATACGCTCTTTATAACCTATTGTTATTGGGATTCGCAGTTTGGGAGGTGTACTTTCCAATTTGTAAAAATTTCAGAGCAATGTTCAATGACTTCAGGATTGATGGTCTTCATGATATCTAACGGGTACATATTTCATGTACACTTGTTTAAATATGAATATGTTTGTAAGTAGGTAGTTCAGGTTAAATTCAAGTCTATAGTGTTTATGTCAATGCACCAGTACAGTTTCTGTTTAACCCAATGGTTGACTGGTACATAATAAATATTAAGGGAACCATGCTCATCACACAAATATTTGCCCTTACCGGAATCCGAACTCAGGACCTTCAGCTTCATAGGCAGCGTCACCACCCACTATTAGACTAACCGATCGTCAAAATCGATAATGCCCTCGCATTAAGCCCGCCAATTGTACTTTTTTGAATTTAACCAAAATTTCAAAGACTAAAGTGAATAAATAATAAGGCGTTCTCGGCATTTGCTAGAACGGAGCTGATGCGGTATTCAATTTGTAACATTCCAATAAAAAAAATGTTACAATAATATCGACTACTATTCAACAAATATATTACTATTATTCTGCTCTTCTTTTTTTCTCTCTCTACTATTATAATAATTTCATTCTAAAACTAAAATACATTATATGTGTCAGTGCATCTGGAAAGGTACCTTGTTTCAGGTATTGAGTTATGCATAGTTCCAAAAAGTAGATTAAATTTGCTATCAATACAAAAAAGAACAATGACTGTAGGTGGAACCACTATTTTTATATACATTTTTGAATTTTCGACTTCCGAAATGCACAAGTTGAGAAAATGGCATTTAAAGTTTATAGTGGCAAAAAACACACTTCTACTTCGAAGTTACATAGTGAAGGGTATAATCATAATCTTTGAATGTTAAAGAATTATAATAAAGGTGAATTGTCTAAAAATACATGTTAATTATTCTGATTTCTCAGGTTGAACATGTTCGGGTGGAAGAAACACGAAAGTGTTAATTATACCCAATTCATAAAATAACGAGATTAAAACTGTTAGTTTCTCATAATAGTTACATATTCTATGGCATTTTGGGACAATTGAATGAAAGAAAACTCCATAATCATAAAGAAATTTAATAATTACCGCATTTTTAACAGTTACAAAAAAGATCACTTATAATATTAAAAACCAACAAAATAATTTGTATATTCATGCTATATCACAAGATCAAATGGTATTTAGCGTGGTGTACCACAATGGTATAATAGAAATGGTGTTAAAGCAGTTTTTTTTAACAATAACAAAAAGTTTAGTGACTCGGTCGAAACTTTTGTATGGAAACGTAACTAGGGTACCTTGTCACGACATTTACTAAACTTTAGTAACTTAAACTCGAAGATCACTATTTTAGTACCTATAATGCAAGAAATATCTGTAAAAAAATGTTATTTAGGATAATTATAGCGGAAAGCAATGTATTCTTATTTATAAAAACTTCTGTTTTAGTCGTGTAAGGCATCAAGTTTAGCATTTTACTAAACTGGGCACCTTGTCACGCTAAGTCATTATCTTACATAAAAGGAGTAACTAGAAAAAATAACTCAATTGTGTAAATAACTGCACCTAATTTATGATTTATCAGTCTTTCAATCAATATTACTAATTATATACGTCAAACAACTAAAATCACAGCTCAATTTTTCATTGAATAAAATCGAGATCAACAAATTAATTATTATTAATATAAAAACAACTCATGACGCGACCTTGGTATGGTTTTAGTAGGAGAACCCGATATGGAAATATTGACAAAATTATTCAAAAATTTTAAAGGCTTTTAAGACATGGCGTGACAAGGTACCCTGACTACTAAACTTTATAGTCGGAGAAATATACTAAAAAAACATAATTTTACTGATATTCTTGTACACACGTGTTCCTTAGGATGTAAATAACCCAATTATAACACAAACCCATTTTGGCACTTTTTCACCAGCTTCCACAAAAACTCATGTAACTCGGTAACTAGATTTCGTGACAAGGTACCTACCTTTCCAGATGCACTGACACATATTATATAGTTTTTATATCAGCTTAATAATAATTATTATTATTTATCCCGTTGCCATACGTATAAGTAATTACCATTACGATTCAATAATGACTACCATTAATTATTCAAAAAAAGATTACGTGCAGCCCTTATTCAAACGTCAAATAGGAAAAAAAATGACTGGAGTCACAAGCGTCCATAGGCCACGGTGTCTGTTTACTATCAGATCGTAAGCATGTTTGCCACTCCCGTTTTAATAAATAAAATCTTGCTGAGGCTTCTTTCTAGTTTAATTTGTGTATATAGACTTCTAAGAGTGTCATGAAATTGCCATAACACACGCTACACTACTTATTTTCGTGTCTACAACACTTGTAGACACTAAATAATAGTACATTATTGCAGCGGCCGGGTATTAGCAACTCGTGGATGCGTTGATTTTGTCGGATGAAGCAAAGCTGAATTTTCTCCTAAAATGAGAGGGAATCAAATAATATTTTCAATTAGTAATCTTAAAATAGCGAGTAGGCATGTCAATAACCTATCAAGTTCCCGCCCAACTTATTTTTTTAAAGAATGAATACGGCATGACTCGTAGTGCTAGTTTCAATTAACAGTCACAATTTTAAATGTTTTATCCAATTAAAATTATTAAAGATTAAAAGGGATTACAATCTAAATGCATTTAAGGTCGTTGTGAGTTTTATTTCGATAAATATTTTTACGTCACACTTGGCCATAATGCGAGTTTTACTGCACGCTGCGCGTACGGGAAAACTCGTATTGTGGCCAGGTGAAGACGTAAAATTTTGTACTCAACACGGACGGTAATTCGTAAAGCCCCAGAGCGCATATTTATGGCCCTCACCTTCGTTTCGGGCCACAAACACCTGCGATCTGGGGCATTCACGAATTCACCGCCCTAGTTACGTAATGTACTATTACGTCACACCTGGCCATAATGCGAGTTTTACTGCACGCTGGGCGTACGGGAAAACTCGCATTATGGCCATGTGAAGACGTAAAATTTTGTACTCAACACGGGCGGTAATTCGTATAGCCCCAGAGTGCATATTTATAGCACAAACCCACAAACACCTGCGATCTGGGGCATTCACGAATTCACCGCCCAAGTTACGTAATGTACTAATTATTTCTTCATTTAAAACTATTTGAAATATTTTTAAAAACGTCACTTCGATCGCTTTGATAAGTACGCGTTTTGTCTATGACTATTAAAAAAATGAAAACTCGAGACAACTTAAGGCCTGGCCGCGGCGGACAATAGTAAACTTGTCCGCCGCTGTCAAATTTTCTATTGTCCGCCACCGCAGGCCGCGCCAGTGTGTGACAGGCCTAAGGCCTCTCACAGACTAAAGCGGCTTGGCTGCGGCGGACAATAGTAAACTTGTCCACCGCTGTCAAATTTTCTATTGTCCGCCACCGCAGGCCGCGCCAGTGTGTTGCAGGCCTTAAGCATGTTACAAACGGGCGTAATTTGTCACAGCAACTTGCAAAGTTGGAAAGAGACAGCCATACACTACCAACCAGTCTATCTATAGCAAGTTGTAATGACAAAACTGTTGTAGTGATTTGTCTTAGTCAAAGCATAATAGTTAAAAGGTAAAAAAGTATATAGTAAAAGAATTTCATACATTTTCCTGGCCGCTATAACTGTACAGTAATGACTTTTAACTTTTTAAATTGGCGCTCGTCAGTAACAAGGAACTTCACGTACTACTTTTGCTAAAGTAAAGCGCACATTTCCGAGCATATTGGAGAAAAATAATGAATGATGATATTTTTTTTGAGAAAGGATTAAGAATGTATTCAAATTGCGAAACAAGCAATGCAAGAGGTTAAATAGGTCACAAAGTTATAAGTTCCAGTTTTAAGGATATGTTCTGTACGTTTTCCTCAAAACGCACCTTCATATGAAATGGTTCTCATTTCTTATCTTATCTTATCTAGATGAGGGCCCTTTCGGATGCACTTCGACCCAGTGGGATCTTTTGTGCATTTGCCCTCTCCTTACGTCTACTCCCAACGTCTCTGGTTCTCATTTACTAAGTATGACGCTCGAGGATAGTGACGAAACTATCTGCTAGCGTTTTCTCTGTCTAACAAGCAACATTAAAACCGTTGTAGCTTCGTAATTTTGAGATATTTGAATGAGATTTTCGTCCTTACGCATACTTTTCTGCCTTTCTTTTGAAGTAATAATATTTTTTTATTCTACACCCCTATTTAAAATAAATCGTTTATGGCCTAAATCATTCTGCACACATTTTTTACATCGTTTTAACACTTTTATCACACACCTAACTATAAAGTGGCTGCACCCGCTACCCATGCGGAAAATTCCTTTTCTTGGCCGGGAGAAACCGAAAACTTTCAACTCGCAATGGGCGCTGATAAAGAAAGCCGCAGATAGCATATTTATCACTATCAACCCTGCCTACTGCTTGGCAACAAAAACTTACCAGCGGCATTATTTGTTTTATCACCCTAGGTGACAAGTGTACTTACTATCAATATATCGAAAGAAAACATAAAACGCCTACAAAAAACATTATTTTCCATGTGAAGCGAAATTCGCTCGTTCGGAATAGCGTAAGTACCATAATGTTCCAAGAAATGTCTGTTATATGTATTGAACAAAAGACTACCTACTCTATCTTCGTCAGGGTAAATTGCTTTAACCGCCCCATTAGGCCGTTCACCACACGATTAGCATGCAGCTCGTCTCTTGACTACCTTGACATATTGATGGTGTAAGTTTGTATTGCTGTGTCGTTCCTACCGTAGCAAGTTGTTGCGACAAATTGGTAGGTATCTAGGTATCTAGGTACCCTTAAGCTATCTGCAATGTAGCCTTAAATACAAGTGTGCGTGTAGGTACTCACATGAACATGTTTTGGCAAGTTGTATAGCTGGCTCGCACATGTTAGGTCGATATAGGTACTGTGTGGGTCTCTATTGTTTCCCATAAAATTTAAGATCCGATTTTTTCAGTCCATAACGTTTTCCACCATATTTTTTTATAGTCATATTGTCGAAAGTCATAAAATTTCACAATATACATTGGAGTTCCGATTTTTGCAGGTCATCATTATTGTTAGTCATAAAATTGGTTAGCCATAATGTTCAATGTCCCGGTGGTATGCAATTACATAATGTTACAGGCAATAATCTAGATTGTAATAATTATTGTAAGGTATTTTTTCGCAAGTCATAATGAGTGGTAGTCATCTGATTAGTTATTCATATCATTAAATTTCACGGTGGTGTCACTCTTCATAATGTTAAAGCCCATAAACACACTCCCAGAAAAATAATAAAATACATGTTTTTTTTACTACCGAACGTTACTGAACGCGTTCTTCCAGACTGCTTTATAACATACCCACATCCCCATTAATTATAATTAATCTGGGTACTTTGGCAAAAATAAAGAGTGATGCAATTGAAAGATATTTATGCCGCTCACTGTTTTGTTTAGCGGTCAGAATACGTTATAATAAGTATGTTTTGATTTGAAACTTTTTTCTCTAAAATTAAATAGGCCGAAATATTTGACCCGAAAGTTAGGAAAAATATGTAGGTACTTGTCAACATTTCGATGAATATTGTGTCATTATTGGTTCTGGCGCTTCGCCGGCCGCTGCCGCGGCACGCTCGCTTCGCTCGCTCGGCTTGCGCGCTTAGGGTCACCTTACAACTAACACTCCTCCTCGCTTCGCTCGTCGTCGTACCTACACCGACCTGCCTTAGAAGTCCAATATCTTGGCCATTTTTAATTTCAGAGAAAAAGTTTCTAATAAAACATGCTTATTTAAACGTATTCTTTACGAAACAGTCATAAGCCCTTCGCGCAGTAGTACCTAGTACCCCTTTCAAATGTATGTCTAGAAATGTTTCTGAGTAATTATCTATATGACTTTGGATGTTATAGATTTGGCCTCTTAGACTTAATTCACTTTAGGCATTAAAACGATATGAATCATTAGTACGTTGAAATATATGCCTTAGAATATTTATGAATAATTATCGATAGACCTTTGATCGTTATGGACATCAATTTCTGACTTTTGTGATTATAATACTTAATATTATGGGTCATTAATGTTAGAACTACAAAACGTTATACTTAACAAAGATTATGACTACTGATGTTTATGTCTATAAATTATATGGATTTCAATTTCTGACTATCGAAATTCGGAAAAATAAGTTTATGGGAAACAAAGGGACCCCGTACTGTGTAGAGCTCGGGAACTTAGGGGGAGAAAAAGGATTTTGTCAAAACGCAGGTATCTATCTATCTATATTATTTAAATAAATCGCAATATTTCAAATAAGTTAATAAGACCCAAGCAGCGCTCGGTCGCCCAGGGATTTTTGGAGAAAACAATTTTTCTCAGATATGTGACCTAGCTAGATCGATCTTTCGACCCTACAGGATCTCGTTTCGCCGTTTTGGTAAACTTGATTAAGATAATATCGTTCGTTTATTAGTCGTCATATATCCGCAACGCTCGCTTCAAGTGCGTATAGAAACCGAATCACCTTAGGCACGCACATAATAATTATATAACCCGAAACCTACTTCTTCAACAATCAATTCTAGCCTTAACTAACTAATGGTACAATTTATTTTCTTGTTGCTTTCACACCTAGCAATTTGTAATAACAATTTGCTATAATTGAATTGAATGAGACGGTGTTACATAACCTTTCATTCTAACAGTTGGTGGGACAATCATAGTACCTACACTTAAGTGCAAAATTTGTTATTAGTTTTCTTCCTGTATCACAAATGTATTTTTAACTGGTTTTCCGTTTCTGTATTTACGTATATTCACTATCCGAAATAAAAGTTGCGTTCGGTCTGTTAAGTTGACACTGACAGTGACACTGACACACAGTGTGGCGACGCGTTCACACGTCGCAATCTGCCGTGCCACTCTGAGCTATAACCACGAACTTCGAATGTCGAAGTTCGGATATCTCTATCTCTATCGCACTTGTTTACATTACTGCTTATTTTTTCTTAAGATACCCTTTGTGATGTATTCCTTTAAAATATGTTTAGCGTAGGTATTTGTTTTGCGTTGCCTTCCACGAGGTAACTCATGTAAAGGTTCCGACGGAAGACCAGCGCTGGCCTTCTAGGTTAGCCATGAACCATGAACCATGCTGAGTCGGGGCCTTTTCGTGGACCCTGCTACTTTCACGTTACTGCGTTTTGTTTTATATACCCATTGTTTTGTCCACGAATAAATGTTTTCTTTCAAAAGCCTTGAGTTGCGCCGTGAGTTGTGACCTCCGTTGAACTCTGCACTTTCTTTCGCCAATTTTGCAACATGAGTTCTTGTAATGGGTGTATGAAAACAATAAAACAAACTGATAAGATTGTATGTTGTCGTTGAAACTTAACATTCCATTTTCTGTGCGTTAATCTCACTGCAACAAACTACAAGAAATCCAAATCCAACTGGACATGCAATAACTGCACTCATCAATTGAATAGTAACGGCACACCAACGTCAGGACTGGCAAATACTTCAATCCACCGTAACTATTCCCCGGACAATATGGAGGATATCACCCGTATAATTAGAAATGAGGTAAGGGAAGCCTTGCGCACCGAATTGCCACTCATTTTGCGCAAGCAACTTGAGACAGAACTAACGCCCATTAAGGAACAGCTGATCGCATTACAGGACTCTGTAACATTTATAAGCGACCAATATGACGACCTTCATCATACTATTACCAAATTAACAAATGACGTAAAGTACTTGGAGAGCGAGCGTGAGGAACTTCGCTCAATAATATCCAGCCTGACAAACCGTATAAACGGGATAGAACAAAACATAAGGGACTCTAATGTAGAAATTCAAGGTATACCAGAAGACAAGAATGAGGACCTAGTGCGCACTGTAAAATGCATAGCCGAAAAAGTCTCCTGCGAAATGTTGGATGCAGATATCCTGCATTGCACCCGTGTCGCTAGTCAAAATAAAGAAAGGAATAAGCCCCGCGCAGTCATCGCGAAGCTTCGGAGCACGCGCTGCCGTGACGAACTACTCTCAGCCGTTACGCGCTTCAACAAGACCAAGCCGAGGGACCAAAAGATCAACTCGTCACTACTGGGAGTTGGAGGTGCCGTCGTACCCGTTTACGTGTCTGAGCATCTGTCCCCGACGAATAAAACTCTACATTGGGCCACGAGGAAGAAGGCAACCGAACTCGCTTACAAATATTCATGGGTCCGAAATGGAACTATATTCATGCGTAAAGACTACAATTCGCGTTACCTTGTCATCAAAACCCAACAGACGTTGGATTCTCTCCAGTAAAGTGGAATATAACTAAATAACACTTCCGATATCTATAATGGCTAGTATTCCTAACAGTATCAGCGTTTATTATCAAAATATACGTGGTATGAGATCCAAAATCTTGCATATATATAAGTCAATTCTATGTACCAATTATGATGTCATTTGTTTGTGTGAAACCTGGCTCCATAATTCTATTTCATCGTCAGAATTCATCGATCCGCGTTATATAGTATATAGAAGGGATAGGTCAGCTGACTTTTTCAGTCGGTTTAATGAAACAGGTGGTGGAGGGGTACTTAAAGCTATAAAAAAATATTTGATCTCTGAGCATCTCACTAATTGGCAATCTACTGTCATTGAAGATATATGGATACGTATAAAGCTAAAAAAACATTACCTTAATATATGTGTAGTATATCTACCTTCGTAATTAACCAATGAGGACTTGACTCAAGTATATAACACATATGAATCTAACATTATGTCAAATTCAGATAACCAAAACATAATAATAGGAGACTTCAACACACCTGAATTCACATGTATATCACCTCAGTCTTCCACACCTTCAACCTCTACATTAAATATTAGAAGCACTCTATTGGCAGACTTTGTCTCTGAAGCTGGTCTCGTCCAATTAAATAACATAACCAACCACATTAACCGTATTCTTGATCTGATATTGGTCGAACCAGAGATGTCTTTTAAAATAACTGAAGCGTATGCTATTAGTCGCCCAGATGTTCACCATCCACCTATTGAAATTAAGTTGACTACCGAATCATTACGCTTATTAAAAGAGAACCCTACACCAAAATACCAATTCAGAAAGACAGATTTTGACAAATGCATAGAAGAAATAAATGTAATAAATTGGAGTCAGTACATTCACTTAAACTGTTCTGAATTTGTTAACTTATTCTACAAAGTTATTTGGGATATTATTGACAATTATACTCCTAAGCGAAAGAATAAAAGCACACAATACCCGTCTTGGTTTAGTAGATCTTTAATACACATTTTTAAAGAGAAATATAAATATCACAGGAAATACAAAAAATTGGCAATCCTCGTGATTATGATACATTTAGTCTTCAAAAATGTTTCAACTCTTATATAGATCGCACTGAAGATAATATTAAAACCAACATAAAAGCTTACTGGCAGTATATACAGTCAAAAAATACAAATGACGGAATTCCCAACCAAATGCATTTAGTTGATTCTTGTTCAAGCGACGGTACCGCTATAGCGCACCTATTTGCCAAATATTTCTCCTCAGTTTATTCTAAACCGAATTCTACTTCTTACACTCCTAAATTCCCCAGAGCTAACTACAACCTCTCAACTATAGTCATCCAAGAATCAGAAATTAAATCTGAACTAGTCAATTTAGATGTTAACAAAGGACCAGGCGACGACGGTATACCACCAATATTTTTAAAAAACTGTTCCAAAGCCTTAGTTCTACCATTACACATTTTGTTTAATAAATCTCTTTCAGAGGGAATCTTTCCCAATCAATGGAAGATTGCCAAAATAGTTCCCATCCATAAAGCCGGGGATAAGAAAAATATCATAAATTATAGACCAATCAGCGTCCTCTGTCCTCTGTCTAAAATATTTGAAAGTATTGTACACAAACATATTTATGCACACTTTAAACATATAGCCAGTCCCAAGCAACATGGATTTATGCATCATCGTTCCACCAACAGTAATCTTCTAAGCTACTCTGAATATCTTTGCTCCGTCTTAAATGCGTGAAGCCGGGGTTCCTCCAAAAGAGAAGCCCCCTCGCACCGATGTGGATAAGGAGGGATTCACATTGGTGTCTAGGAAGCGCAAGCCGCGAAAGAGTCAGTGTGGTACAGCAGAGCCAGTTGGTTCGGGCCTGCGGGTTGCCACACCGAGTAAAGCGCTGTACGTGTCGCGCCTGCATTACTCCGCCACGGCTGATGACGTGGTGCAGTATATTCACCAGAAGACGGGCTACTCGCTGAGGGTTTTCCAGCTGCGTTCGCGCCACTACGTGCACTTCAGCTCATTTGTGGTGCGCGTGCCACGGCCGCTGCAGGAGACCATCGCGTGCGCTGGCTTCTGGCCAAAGGGTGTCGTGTTTCGACGGTTCCGGGGCAACCTACCGAACTCTACACCGGACATGACGACGCAACGGAGCCACACTGTTTCGTCACCTAATTAATAATTAGTGTTTAATGTTATATTGTATGTATGTTAGTCTGTAAGGTATTTGTAACTATGGGCCTTAGTTGCCTGAAATAAATGTTTTATTATTATTATTATTAAATAGTCGAACTCAAATTGACTCCGTTTATACAGACTTTGCTAAAGCATTCGACAAGGTTGACCATAATATTCTCTGTATCAAAGCCGAACACATCGGAATACATGGATCTTTACTCCGGTGGTTAAAATGTTATCTTCAAAACCGTTCACAGCTAGTCAATGCTCGTGGTTTTTACTCTCTTCCGTTTCAAGCCAGCTCTGGTGTTCCTCAAGGATCAAATTTGGGTCCACTTCTCTTTCTTATATTCATTAACGACTTACTAGATTC
Organism: Epinotia demarniana; assembly: GCA_945867215.1. Taxonomy (NCBI): domain Eukaryota; kingdom Metazoa; phylum Arthropoda; class Insecta; order Lepidoptera; family Tortricidae; genus Epinotia; species Epinotia demarniana. Next base: position 36,294,194 of record OX244261.1, on the reverse strand, counting down.
TATCAATTGGTACACATTAGCATACGCTGACGATCTAAAGATCTTTAATAAAGTGAGCAATATTGTAGATTGTTATGCAATTCAAAAAGATCTAAATCATTTAAATGAGTGGTGTATAGACAACAACATGGCATTAAATGTGAAAAAATGCAATGTTATCACATTTACGAAAAACAAAAGCCCTGTAATATTTGACTATAGCATTAACGGTATATCTCGGCAGCGTGTAACAGTTATCAGAGATCTCGGAGTCTGGTTTGATTCTAAGCTCTCTCTTACTGCTCACTATAATTTTATTTTAGAAAAATCAAAAAAAATATTAGGATTTATATACAGAACCATAAAACCATTCAAAAATATCCATTGTATTCTGACGATATACAATGCTCTGATTAGAAGTTGTCTTGAATATTGCTCTTCCGTCTGGTCACCATATTACCATATACACATAGACCGTATAGAAGCTACACAAAGAAAATTTCTACGACATTTAGTATACAAATTTAAACTTAAAAAGACGCTAACTACATACGAAAACAGGTTACACCATTATAAACTTGATACTTTGAAGAACAGACGAAGTACGAATGAATTAACGCTCTTGTACAATATTGTGAACAGTAAAATAGACTCAGACCTCATAAGTAACATACAATTTCGGATATATCCTAAACCATGCCGTAACCCCGCTCAGTTTTTAATACCAGTAGCTAGGAATAATGTCTCACAACATAGTCCTCTGGCCCGCATGTGCACTTCGTACAATAGAATATGTAATGATGTAGATATCTTTCACTTAAGTTTTAATAGATTTAAAAGTATTGTAATTAAATTAACACGTAGATACTTGATCTCATTATAATAACCGTACCGTATAATAAAACACTTTACTTTGTTATTTTCTTTAAAAATGGCTATATAATCTATGTTTTGTTACAAATATGACAATTATTAATTGTAATATATGCGAATGAATGTTGTGCTTGGTTATTATTGAAATGTAAATTTTGTATTCTCTATATTTCAACTATGTTACTTAAGGAACTCTGTGGTTTACATTTTGTTACCTTGCCTTAGTAAATAAATAAATAAAAAAACGGGTTAACTTCGTAAAGAATTTACATACAAACTGTACCCGTTTTTGGCGCTTAAGTGCATCACATAATCATACAATTATTGTGTCTGATTTTAGCTACCTGGCATTATTTCAACCTAACATTTCTGGCTACGTACGTAACTGGTACGTTTGAAATCCAATTCCATTCATATAATTGAATATACAAGGTAACATTTGTGCTATACAGAATCCATGTTATTTGATATTTAAATTGATAGCAATGTATTGAAGCTGCGGTAGTTTAGTGATTCAGGCATGCGGCTGTCAAGCGGCGGTCGTGAGTTCGAATCCCGGCTCGTGCCAATGAGTTTTTCAGAACTCATGTCCAGATTATTTGCCGTTGGCTTTTCGGTGAAGAAAATCATCGTGAGGAAACCGGTCTAATCATAACCACAGTGAGGTCTAGTTTTCCCTTAGGGTTATGAGGTCAGATGGCAGTCGCTGTACCTAAATCAAATCTTGGGATTAGATGTCAAAGCGGACCTCGGGCTCATTTAGGGCACTACCGAGAATAACGCTAGGAGGATGATGATAAGGAATGTATTTAATAATCTAAAGCTTTAGTAATTATTGGTATGTATCTATTCGGATCTGTGAATGGGCATAGCTAGAATATACGGTGGAGGTTTCTATAGGAGTCCTATTTATACTACGCCTGCGTGTAATCTAAATCGGCAATTACATTAAATCAGTCGCCATATGCAACGTTCGGTAACCGCAACAGTGCAAAGACAACGGTAGTTGGTCGCATCTCGTGACCGACGACAATCGGCTATGTATGTGACCGCAGTACGCGGACAGACTAATCTGAAGATCACAGTCGCTGGCTGGAGTTCGAAACAAGTCCGCGGACCGCGTTAGGTGACCGAAGCAGTGTAATCGCCGCTCATAACAAACATCCTTTATCACGACCACGATCTACGTGAACGAAGCCACGCCAAGGACTTAAGTTAGTATTAGTATAGTATGTTACCTGATTTGTGTAAATGAGGATTAGTCGATGCTATTCGTTTTGTAATTAATTTATTCGTATGACAAGTCAAAAGTCAGATACGAAATCATAAATTAAACTCCAGGCCGCGTATCATGGTCGGCCGTATCACGCAAGAAGTGACAAGATAGAGCGTCCGTCTCTTTCTAAAGAACGGTGACAGCCAGTTACGGACGCTCTATCTTGTCACTTATCGTGTGATAAGGCCGACGATGATACGCGGTCCGAGCAATCATCCGACTAAAGAACGGAAAAGCGCTGCGGCTCTTCGCTTCTTCAGTTTCATAGTAAATGTATACCTACGAGTAGAAGCCGTATGATTGCGATTCGTTTCGACTCACCTCGGCGAGCCAAGACCAGCCCTTATATTACCCAAACTTTTCCAAGCTAATGACGATCCATTTATAAATTGAGCAAGATCTGGTTACACCAATTTGTCTGCGAAACGTGAGAGACTATTCGAAACCCAGTGATCTGATTTACGTACCTTTAATAGCTGTTACTTCTATAAGGTCGAATTACAAAGTATACGGGAGCACCGTCAACGTCAAAGGAACATTTAGTGCCCTATAGCGGCGAGATAAGGTGCAAAATCGTAAACGTATTTTTTGTGTAGACTGAACCGCCGAAGTGTATGCATGATTAAACTATTGTTTAATCGTGCGTGTATGAGTGATATCAGTCCTTGGTCGTTATTATTCCTATTGTATTTCACGCAAGAATAGAAATGTAAAATAGACAATCATCGGAATGAGCAACGCTGATTTTAGTAGGAAAATTACTCGCGAAGTTTCTTCTTCTTCTTCTTATTTAAAAGCTAAGCTCTTGTCAGTGTAGCTCAAAGTCTTTGACATCTCGATACGACCTAACATCAACTCTCTTTTTGAGTTGCTCTATGTAGTTTATTCTAGGTCTTCCTCTTCCTTGCTATCTTTCCTTTAAGTATATTGATTGTAGAGTTGTCAGGAAAAAATGTATTATATTACATGAAGTTTGTTCGTAGCCGACTACAGACAGCAGCAGGCGACGGGTCGCCGCGATACTACTGGTTTCTATGTATTTCTATGACGGCGAACGAGATTATCCGGTAGAAGACCAAAGTGACTGACATAGTTCAAAAATGTAGCAGACTGAAATGGCAGTCGACTGGTCACATCTGTGGCAGAACCGGTGGTTGACGGAGTAAACAGGTTATCGAATAGAAGCCACGGCTTGGCAAAAGTAGTGTTGGACACCTTCCGGCCAGATGGACGGAATGGCAGCTGGTAGTGACTGGATGGCAAAAGCGGGAGAGCGGATATTTTGGCGAACCCTAAAGAAGGTCTACGTTCCGCAGTGGACTACAATATGCTGATTTTTGTGTGTGACATGTCGCTAGATACAAAAGGTATCTCATAGAAATACGAGTACACTAGACAGCATAAGTGCATGGTCAACTGACAAACTGTTTCCTTTGACGCGCTCGCTAACGCCATCTATGTGCACGACGTGTAATATCATTATAGATGTAAATGTAAACCTCAGAGGATCAGCAAGGTTTCACTAGATGGCGTTGTTAACAAAAATGGAAACAAAAAGTAATTCTTCGTCTTGGATATAATTATAATTATTTTCTTGGGTTATTATTTTTCCTTTATTATATTGTCAAGTAATCTTGCCAACGCAGTATCGGTCGATAATGGCGGTATTATGACGCAATTTGGAATGTGTATTCTATTTATGTGCTACCTTTGTGCATTTATTTTTCTTGCGATGTTTCCGATTCACTACCAGTGAATATCCAAACAATTCCAAAAACAAATCTTTCCCAACATATTTTTGGTTGGGTGCGGGATTTGAACCCATGACTCTCAAGCTAGGTGTCGACCTAGTTACTTGCCTTGTTAGCCACTCGACCATCGGTTCAATTGACTAGGCAGTTGAAATTTATCATAAGTTTAATTTGCTGCTCAGATATTAATCCATTACTACTACGATTAATATAATAATCGATGTGGGTAGACGAATGAATCAAAACTACCATACTTATTCGTTTTTATCACAAAGATGTTACGTGTTCGTTCGTAGGACTACTCAGCTTTGTTATTCATATTTTTTTCTGGATAACATGAATATTAAAACTAGTTTTCGACGTAATATTGATCTAGTTAAAAGGTCGCAAATATTTGCGATATGTAACAAAGCTACAAGCTACAGAAACTGATCTAAACGTAAGTAGTTATTTTACACGTTTGTGATATAATTATTTAGTAACTACTACTGAACTATCATACATTTTTCTGATGATTTATTTTCAAATAATATCGTTACAGCTAAAAAAAGGTTGAGCAAAAGGAAACGTCTCTGCTACACCGACAAAGAACGGCCACCAGCCATTGACAATGGACTATAAAGAAAATGATTTTGAATCGACAAGTCATTACGTCGATTTATTGCACAAGTGTGGAGTTCGTCGTGTCTCCATAACGAGAAGGGTTTATAATTATCATGGGCATGCTGTTAAACCCATACTTACAGAGAAGCAAATAAAACAGCAAATTGTCGCAATTTGGACACTGGACAACTGGATTTTTGTCATGTTTAGTGATGAGAAGTGAGAAGTGTTTAAATCTATTCATAAGGATATATAAGTTCACGTTCAGTGATCACGTAGTGCCTAACGCGGAATCTGGTGGTATATCTAACTGTGAACATGTAGGGTTTGAAGAAAGACAGACCGGGTTATATATAAACAAATGACAAAAGTAAAATATAAGTAGAATATTGTTTTCATCGTGCTTTTTTATCCCTGTAGACACTATTAGTAATAGATGTGTTACGTTAAGGACAATTATCATAATAGAATATAATCATTTTGTTAATTAACGAGATCGAGTGAGATAGATAACCGTAGAAGCCTACCATTATAATCTATGAAATACTAGTATCAATAATAAAAGCCTTAGTGAACTGTAAGATTGTTTCGTAATTTTTTTATTATTTTAAATGGCGGGTTTAATTACTTATTTCAAATCTCACTTAAATAGAAAATGCCAATAAACACCAGAATGCGTTCGCCTGATATATATGTTATCATAACCCGGTCTGAAATTATTAATAAAATTGACAATAGGTATTATTTTTATTGAGGTAAAGCTTCAATCTTTTTCCGATTTTCGGAAATGAAACTTAAGCTATAACCTCGATAACATGTTAAAAAGTGGCTAATTCACTAATACTACTACTGAATAAATATAATTTTAAAATGAAAAGTTCTTTGAGTTATTTAATTGTATTTAATTACTGTTATTTATATTTAAAAAATCTACTTTTGGCTGTGCAAAATAGTGTAAAAAACAGAAATCATAAAAACACTAAAAAGGCAGTCAGCACCGTGTCACTTGCACTTAATAGGCTAATCCACAAGCCCATCCAATCTTGTTGTTGACACTGGTCAGTGGTTTATCACGGGTATACATATTTCAACTGTGAAATATATACCTTTGATAAACGAGTAGGTAGGATGACAGTTCAGTCACACTCAAATACGGTTACAGTAGATTAAACCTTGCTTAACTTGTCAATAATTGTACTCGCATCGCAAGAAAATTTTTTGGTGATTACAGGAGTCAATTATTATCAGTGAATTAAGTTATATTCGTCTATATATCAATATTTTTGGCCCGCAGCGCCATCTAGTTTATTTTGTGCGCAACGCATGCAATCATATCAGCTGTAGATGTCAAACGGTGCAAGCGAAACTAGACCGTAAGGTGTCCTTGCATTAATGCAGCCGATAGTACATAGAAACTAGTCTGTGGTGTCCCGGCGTCACGTCGTCTGCTGCAGCAATCGTCTACGAAATCGTACCTTAATGTAGACTTCTTAGTGCTCATCATTCGCCCAATACTTGACACTTTCAATCTTCGCCTTCATCATATCAGCCGAAAGACGACCATTGCTGGATAGGCCTGCCCCAAACAGTTCCAAAGTGACCGGTTCTGCGCCACCCGCACCCAGCGGACTCCCGCGATCTTATGTCGAAACAATAAAAAATAGTAAAAGGCGTCAACCATTTAACGTTAATGGGACGTTTACCTTTCCTAGGTTCTAAAAAGCTCACTGGAAAGAGGTAGGATTTCGAATTAAGAGTCACACGCTTGAACCACTCCGTCGCCACGATGTATGTAGGTACGCCATTCATGGCCAACGATTCACGTATGGGTGAGAGTGAGGAAAATGCTGCTACTCGCTACGGCATAGAACACGTAGCGTTGCTTCTTCTCAAATGGTGTAAAAATCGCTAATCACGACACATATCATTCGTCAGCGCACTACGGGCACTTCTTGCTACCTTATGGATTCTTAGCTGCTACGGACTACAACACCGCGTTTTAAGCGTAGCGTAAGGGTTGAATGAGTACCGTAGCGCTGTTTTAGTGAGAACCCGCTAGGCGGGTGCTCTGCTCGTAGTCGCTTCCCTCTACATACAGACCTCTACGAAGAACTATGAAGTTGTTGGCAGTATTTAATTTAAAGATTCACTGCCAAGAATCGCACGCGCTACAATCGTAGCCGATCCTGTGGTTTTACTCGTATGTAGCGGAAAGCTACTACGGCGTAGGTGCCGGTTCCTGGCTGTGAAAGTGTTAATAAAAAAAATAAAAATATGATGCTTTATATCTTTACTCAGAAAAGCAAACTTTGTGTTTCATTGAAGTGTACTTAAAAACATGCAAATGAAACCCAATTCAGTTACCGTCCTAAACCAATTATGCTGTTCATTACGCTAAACTTGAACAACAAGTAAGTAAAGTAAGTAAGCATGTTAAGTAGTTGGAAAATCAGATAATGAGATTACGCGTGTCTCACGATTTACGAGTACAAGCGAAGGTATTCAGAGCCGCTCTTTGAGGTGGGGCTCTAGTTATAGCGGTTTGGTTTCTATTAAATATAATCTATGTGAAAGGACTGATAAAAATATAAAAAAAACTATATAAATATTAGGGGACAATCTTACTCAAATCAAACTAGTCCCATAGTAAACTCAATGAGGCTTGTATTATGATTATAAGACGATATAACGTGGCTTTATTTTATACATATAAATACATAGAAAACATTCAAGACTCAAACTCCAGTATTCATGCTCAACACAAATATATTTTTTTACTAGGATTTGAACCCAGGATCGTCACCTTCGTACGCAGCGTCGCTACCCTCTAGGTTAACCGTTCGTCGTACTGGTACGTGCCGGTTGCAATATTTAACTAGAATCATAACATACCCTCATTATATTAGCCCAAACTGTCCCACTGCCCGGCAAATACCTCCCTCTCTTTCTCAACGCATTTTTATCGACATCTAAACTAAACTATTCCTCCCGGAAAACGTCGAGTTTTTCGCCATCTCCGTCTCGGTGTTATTATTAACGCCGCAAAAAAAATCGCAAGCTGTACACGCCTGCACCGAGTCCACACCTCATCTCACTTTTTCTGTAAATATTTAATACTTAATATACTTACCGGGCTCTTTTGACGCTCATGTTAAGCTTAAGTCTAGCTAGCTATGCAATACATTTTATTAATTGTTTAAACAGATTTGGTGTATACTGCATGGTCTCGGTTAGATAAATGTGAAAACGTACTAGAGTTTTAATTTACGATTGTTGCTTGGGTACACATTTCCTAAGCTTTCTAAAATTACATGGACCATTAGGCAGTTTTGGTGGAAAATGTAAGCTTTATATTACAATCATTATAATGTACGTAATTTGTCTCTGTGGATTTCTATCATAAAAATGTATCTTAATGCAAATGGCATATTGATCACCTTTTAATAACTGTATGACTAATAGAGCGCCTCTTTCCATATTTTATTACTAGTAATGTAGATAGGCATCTATCATTCAAATTTCATACCTTAACATGTTCTTGGAATATGTCCTAAAAGAATTCCCACTGAGAATTTTAGTTGTCGTAGATATATACATTAATTAATAATTGTACTTATCTGTTAATTGCTCAAAGGTTAGCTGGAAGAGATCCCTTATAGGGATAAATTCGCCTTTGTAGTTTGATCTATTGTGACATGTATGTTCTATTACGTTACACGTGGCCATAATGCCAGTTTTACCGCACGCTACGCGTACGGTAAAAGTCGCATTGTGGCCTGGTGATGACGTAAAATTGTGTACTCACCACGGGCGGTAATTCGTAAAGCCCCAGATCGCATATTTATGGCCCTCACCTTCGGTCCAGGCCACAAACACCTGCAATCTGGGCCATTCACGAATTAACCGCCCTAGGTACGTAATGTACTATAACGAGTTATTGTGCAGGTACACTAAAGTGATTACATTCATACATACTTATATTATAGTATGCAAGTTTTTTAAATTAGGTAGTGTAGAACTGTTTACTTTTATTACTTGTAATGTAGGTAGGTATTTATTAATTGTGTGGAATCATTCTGTGTGTTTAAATCACTGGTCAATGCTTTCATTTCTAATTAGAATGCTAAATAAATATCGTTCAAAGTCCTTATGTATTTAGATAATGGACGTATTTTGTGTTTACCTGCTTCCAAAGTAACAAATACCTCGGGTATTTAATTTGTTACCGCAGGCATATTTCCAACATAAAAATACATGTAGCCGTTCACAGTGCCTTAACATGTAAGCTTGATATAATTTTTCATAAAAATCTGATTAAATATATGAGTCGCACGTGTCCGTTAGACGAACTTGGTTGGGCGAGTCCCTGGAGGCTAGAAGGGTTTCATGTAAATAGGGTTTTTAAGGACAATATTATGGTAAGTTTCGTGGAGAAAGCTATTTATGCTCCAGATAATGTAAAAGGAGTAAAGTTATGTAATAAACTAGTAAAATGTCTTGTATTTTAAAGGATTTGCGTAATGTCGTTGGCGAATTCTAACTTCTGGAAAATATAATACCGACTGAAGGGTTATGTGTTATGTGTCACGGAACGAGTCGAATTCAACTTTATTTATCAATCTAATTTGACAGAAATCAATCTGTCGTGAAAAATCCTTCGCCAATAAAAGTTATCATACACGTAGTTATCATACATCAGTTTCTCTTCAGTCTTTAATAAATAGTTTTTTCCATCTGTAAAAATCCCAATAGACAATAAAACATGATAATTTAAGTAAAAAAGTGGTACGGCTTCAATTAAATTCTCCGCCCAGCCACATACATAAACATTTCCACATTTCCTCAAAATGATACTTAAATCGCCTAAGGAAGGATCTTATCATGCAAAAAAAGCATTTTCCAAATCGGTTTAGGTATCTTCGAGTAAACGGGGAATATAAATAAAAAATTAAAGATTCCGACGCATTAAGAACCTCCTCCTATTTAAAAGTGGGTTACACATGTGAACCAAGATAGACTTCACATAAAAGTTCAATAACTCTGCTTTTCAGCGATTCGGATTTCTAACTTCTCTGATAACATCTTCCCAAAGGCTCATTGACAAAGTTACTGCAGAAACCTAGTCAGTCTGAAAGTGCTCTGGATTGAAGCGCGACGGTATCGGCAAACTGCACCTGCCTTAGGGCACAGCCAAAGATAAGTGAAAAGTGATGTTAAAGAATATCTTCAATTATGGAAAACGCTCAGCTACCAACGTCACAGTCACAGGACGTGTGCTTTCAAGTAAAACGTTAAGGATAAAAGGCTTGGATAAAATGCGTACTGACAATTCTTTATTCACACGACGGGTTTAGTTTGTGGGGTCGTCGATTCTTGTGGGATGATGTTTGTTTTCTTTATCAAAACGCTTTGCCTATTTTATTGTTGCTTTGAAAGGATCTGTTAAAAGCTTATGATATTTATCAAACAACAAGGGTACGGAAGCATCTGCTATTCGAGTACAATTTATGTCGTCTTTGATGTAAGGTATAAATAAAATTGCACAGTGATGTTAGCCAGATGATAACTCCGTTTCATATTATGGAGTACCCGCAGTAGTATACTCGTACATAATGTCAGACGGTACATCATTTTAAACATCTTAGCAGTGTTTACTTCTACAATGATTATTCATTCAATGATACATTCACGCCTTCATTCTCAAAGGGTATACGCGGAGACTTATGTTCCAGTGCCAATTTTAACACAAATGTGGGTATAAAAGATAGACACAATGGGATATCGCAGTGATAGGTTACTAACCCATTTCCCACAACACACTTCAACCCTGTTCCCATAGTTAGTACGACAGGGACGTTAGTGCGACGGTACGATAAGAAAGGGAGTGGTGCTAATCTAACCCGACACCACACGAGGGCCATTGATCAACGTTACCTGTAAATGTTTATGAACTTTATTTTTTCTTTTAATCAAGATTTACCAACAAATGTTTACACCAGTGCTTATAGTAGTTTACATGATAATGTGTTCACGAGTAGCGTAACATTTACTTAAAGGTAAACTCCACACGTGCGAAACTTGTGAAGATCACTAATCAAATCGGCACGACAGTGCCCCCGCCAAGTCGAGCAAAACAATGAAATCCGCCAGCCGCCAATTTTGATTGGCGAGGACGACTTTCATGACTCAGTCGATCCAAATGATTTAGTGAAACAGATACAGGATATTGTTAAATGTATCACATTTACAAAGATTATCTTAGTCTGCCCGACGTACATATGCGGCAAACCATTTTATAATGCTAGAGTAGAACGTTTCAATTATTTAATACTAGAAGATCTATATAAATATAATACATGCCTCTTTGTTTATGAGCCCAACATAAATCTGTCATTTGATATGTTTTTCAAGAGGTCTGGGCGGGTTAATAATATTGGTATGAAAAATATTATTGAAAACTTGCAATATAATCTTAACTGGATTTCACACAGTGGTACTACTGCGTTGCATACAGGAGCCAACAAGGATGAAAAATGTTTTCGTGACTAAAGGTAATAGCAGCAATGACACGATAACCATCCTCCATCAAAACTTGTGGAACATTAAGGATTTTAAAAACCAGAATAAAAATGAAAGGCAAGTATCTCCAAATGTGAATTGCTTATCTATATTGCACCTAAACATAAATAGGTTAAGAAATAAAGTACTATGCCTCAAAGCTTTTGTACAAACCGAGCTTGAAGAAAGTCCGTCTTTTATTTGTATTACTGAAACATGGTTAATGCGGGAGGAATCAGTTAACATATCAGGCTACAAACCTATAGCAAAGTATAGTAGAACAAGTATTCAAGGAGGTGGTTGTATAATCTTTGCCAGAAATGACATATCTGTAAACTGTAAAATATGTAACGTTGAGCAATATTGTAAAGAAAAAGTATTTGAAGTATGTTGTATATCTGTAGAGTTAGCAAATAGACAACGTATCTACATAAGTACAGTATATAGAAGTCCGAATAGCGAAATTAATAGCTTTTTAAGTAATTTAGAAACATTTTTAAATAATAATAATAAATATAATTCAATCATAGTATGCGGAGATTTCAATATTGATTTGAAGCAGAGAACCAACACAGTGACTGATTTTTTACAAATGTTTCTGGAGCATAATTTAACACCTACAATACATGAATATACTCGGATTACAGAAACATCTAAGACAATAGTTGATAATATATTTTCCTCTGTGGGTGATCATTTTCAATCACATGTAGTTCCTTGTAGTTTTTCTGACCATGATGCTCAATTAGTAATCTTTCCTGAGGAAATTATTACGGGGTCTAAGGATGTTAAATATCAATTTAAACGAAAATATAGTAACGCAGCCTTAAAAAACTTTACTCGAGAGCTAGAGACCCTCTGTTGGGATACAATTTATGAAGTTAAAAGTTGTGAACACAAACTAAAAATATTTTATGATATTATTTATCACTTACTTGATAAGCACTGCCCTAAGAAGAAAATCAAAATATATAGTTATAATAAAACCTGGTTAACACGTGGAATAAAGATATCTTGTAGGAAAAAGCGATTTTTACTAATACGAAAGCGTAAAAACAAAAGTAATATGCAGTTCAATCAATTTTATAATAATTACACACATACATTAAAGAAAACATTGTCAACAGCGAAAGTATTACACGTAAAACGTGCCATCAAAAATGCCAAGTGTAAGAGCAAAGCCATATGGAGAATTGTTAATGAAAATTCAGGGAAAAAGGTAACATCAGATACATTAACAATAAATTTGCAGGAAAACAATGTAATAATCAAGGATCCCAAAACTATTGCCGATGTTTTGAATGATTTTTTTGTGAATATTGGGGAAAGAACAAGAATAGTTGATATGAAAAGTGATGTGCACATGAAGCTTTTACGTAACCATAAAATAAACAATACACATTCAATGTATATGAAACCACTTGATGAAGTGGAGATAATCAAAATAGTCCAATCATTGAAGAATACAAATTCCTGTGGCCCAGACAATATTTGTACTAAAATAGTAAAATCAAACATTCAGATTCTATGTAATCCTTTATGTGATATATTTAATTCATGTTTAGAGAACGAAATTTTTCCCTTTCAATTTAAAAGAGCTAAAGTAATCCCACTGCATAAAAAACATAGCAAGACTGATAAAAATAATTACAGGCCCATATCTCTTTTATCTGTCATATCGAAAATTTTCGAAAAAGCGATTGCTTCTAGGTTGGTGGACCATTTTAATAAAAACAATTATTTCTGTCCTGAGCAGTTTGGATTCAGACAAAATCGCAATGCCATATCAGCAGTTACAGATTTAGTTTTAGAAGTCCTACGAGGTCTTAATCGGAGCCACAAATGTGCTGGGATTTTCTGTGACCTTAGCAAGGCATTCGATTGCGTCAATCATTCTATACTTATTGACAAATTACAATACTATGGAATCAGGGGCTCCGTTTTGAACTTGCTTGCGTCATACCTGACAAATAGAACTCAGTATGTTCAAATACAGAGTATAAATAATTCAGGATGCGTGCAATATGTTGACTCGGAATATACAAAAATTCACTGCGGTGTCCCACAAGGATCGGTATTAGGCCCGTTACTTTTTATAATTTTTATAAATGACCTTCCATATAATATCCCGATTGGCAAAGCTTACCTATATGCAGACGACACTAGTATAATAGTACAAAATAATGACATTTCCTCTCTTAAACATGACATAAGTCTTACTTGGACGCAGTTATTACATTGGTTTAAAAGTAATGGTCTTAAAATGAATATCGATAAAACTAACTACATAACTTTTTGCAGACATACAAACAGCATTCCATATGACCTGCCACTGCCTATAGCAAAAGTGGAAAGTACAAAATTTCTCGGAATTGAACTAGACAACCAGCTGAGATGGTCGAACCAAATAGATGTCCTAAGAAAGAGACTAGCTAGTGCTATCTATGCTTTAAAAAATCTGTCCAATATTCTAAATTCAACAGACCTGAAAGTAGTGTATTTTGCACATTTTGAGAGCATCCTAAGATACGGTCTGCAGGTGTGGGGAAACAGTGTTCTCATAAACACTATATTAATATTGCAAAAGAAAGCCATAAGATGTATCGATAAAGCTAAACCCCTAGAACACTGTCGTCCACTGTTTGTAAGACATAAGATAATGACAGTCATATCATTATATATTTTCTTAATTAGCATATTTATCTATAAGAACAAATCTAACTATCAGTGTAAAAACAATAACAGACTGCATGCTTTAAGGAATAACAGTGACATAGTTTTACCAAATTCTAATAATTATATACTATTTAAAAGAAGCATTGAATACAATGGAATAAAAATCTTTAATTTATTAAGTAATGACATAACACAATGTAATAATTTTAATGAGTTCTCTAAGAAGCTAAAATGTTATTTACTAGAAAGACCCTTTTACTCCTTGAAGGAATATTTCGAGAAGATTTATGGTTAATGTTAATGTTTATGTTAGTTTATAGGTATTTTTAATTTCTATTCTATTTTATCAGATTGTGTATTATAATAATTAGTATTGAAATCATTTTGTTATAAATATTGAACTTCAATGTAATTAAATATTATAATTTAGTGTAAGTTTTGCATGCCATATAGTGGCGGAACATACATACATGTAATTTTACTACCGCCAACATGTCAATTGTACCACCTTTGTGTATGTTTTAGCAAAATAAATGATTATGATTATGATTAATGGCACGGCTGTACTATCCTTTTCTCGAAGCTGTCCAGGCCAATTTCAACCCCCCTATAACTTCTTTGTGGATAAAACTAGAAGCCTGATTTTTTTTAGTATCCAAGCACCTATATTTAAAATTTGAGTCAATTTGAACTAATAGTTTAAGAATTATACTTGTCAATGTTTCTTAATTTTGTCACTCACTCCCTCACTGACTGACTGACTGACCGATCATCAAAACTCTGAGGCACTTTGGGAGGCTGCTGCTGGACAAGCCACCGACAGAGCCGCAGCTGACCTGCACGGGGCTTCATGATACAACATTCGGAATCTCCTCACAAGTTATCGCATGGGGGTCGATTGGTCACGAAAATCTGTTGCTAGTTTGAGATCCACAATTAGTGTTTAGTGTATAAATTAGGAAAAACTAAAATATTTTGCAATTTCGGACTAGGTTTCTAGATATACCTACTGAATTAATAATTATGTTATTCTATATAAATAGAAAGGATTCCAAAGTTACATTTGCAGTGAATGAGACAAAAAATTAAAAAGCAGGAATGTTACTGGGACTGCATTCTTAATTTGTTTGTATAACCCAATAACCTACAAATAAAAGTGAGATCCCATAAAAAAAAAACCTCCATGTAAAAAAAAGGCCAAGTCTCGAAACTCTTCCACCGTAAAAAGTTGTGTGATATTTTATAGAGCCAAGTCATAGGCAACCTTTACTTGCTTGCTAAATGAAATTTTGTGATTTCGCAGTCACACAATGCTACATAGTTTTAGGTATGCGAAAATCCTTAAATGCAGTAAAGTCGTGTCAATGCCAAGTTGCGGAGTTTTACTTAGAAAGCAAATAAAGATTAATAAGAATGCCTGAGACTTGGCTAGCGAAATATCTCACAACTTTTTACGGTGGAAGAGTTTCGATACTTGACCTCTTTTAAACCGACTGCCGAAAAAGAGGTGGGCTATGATTTTTACATGGAATGTTTTTTATGGGATCTAAAATTAACAATGTGTTCATTCTTATTTAGCTGGTACGTATAAGTGTTTATAAGGACATTAAGGTTTATAAATTATATAACATCACGGTTGCCGTTAGCTAGGTACAAATTTTTTAAAACTATGTCAAAAAAACTATCAAAATTTTAAGAACTGTTATATAAAGCGATCGAAATAGATTTTATTGGTTTAGGGTTAAGGTTATTTTCAAGTAAAGGAAATATTCTTTTGTCACATTTCTGTGGGTATTAATATGATAATGTGCTTTTATTTCGTCATTAATACAAGATGATAAAGGTTTCTGACCCTTTAACCGACTTCCGACTTAGTTCCACTATTTGAATTTATTTGCGCGATTCGTACCTCGCGCGTTACTGGGAACACAGAAAAATTCCGATGATTGGTCCGAACCTATATTATTCCGAAATCTCAAAATACCAAACGCCATTTTCGGGTAAATGAAAATTTGGACGCATAAGTATCATTTAATGGAATATATAAATAGGTTAGGTCATGTATGAAATTCGGAAAAATGTGCTTTCACACAGACACTCCGGAATAATGTGGTGTACAATCGACTGCAAAAGTATGTATCTGTAGTTGATGTCAAACATAACATGTATTGAGATATTATTCGATAGTAAAATTAGGAATGATGAAGTCGAACTGTTTTGGATGATAATAAATAAAATGGAATAAAATATCCAAAACTAAAAATGGTGCTGACTCCTGGCTGACTCATTTTCGTTGCTATATAAAATTTTCCGACTCACAGGCATACTAGGCAGCTATTTTAACCATCAATAGATGGTATTGGATGTAACAGTTTATGTTAATTTAAAAATGATAATCTACGCAACGGAACATACATAAGTAGCAATGTATCTACTAAGCACTCTAAATCCCTTAGTTTTTTTTTGTTTACCACTAAAAGTAGGTTGTTTTTTTTATTAAAAAAAATCCAACAATATACATAAATGCTACACTTAAATTTAAGTTTTAAATGTTAAGCGCATGCAACTTTTGGCTAAGATTCTATGTTCAAGATAAGCTTAGTAGTTTTAGCTAGTAAACAGTTCATTATTTTGTTTAAGATGCTTTACTTCCGTTTGAAAACCCATTTTTCGTATCGAATGACTTTGTTATAACTTTTATTAATAATACACAATTTACTTTCGCTTATCAACTTATAACCAACAGACCTTAACCTCAAATAATTCTTGTAAAGATAAAGATTAAATGTTACAGGTACGCTCTTTTCCCGTCCCTTAATTTATTTGGATAGCTGTCTATCGCCTTTTACCTAGGAGAATTATATTATATCCTGAACGTTTTCCCTAGTGTACTTAGAGCTCTTGTATATTGTATTTGATACTACGTAAAGGTAAAAGAAACGGAAGAACAAGAAGCGAATCAATTTTTCTTAGAAACAGACAGAAAATCAGAAGCTGATCAAAAAGCATGATTTGGCAAATTATTGCGCTATGCACACTTAACTTGTAGAAGTTAAGTGTGCATAGCGCAATAAATTGCCAAATATTTCAAATACAAACCCGTTTTACTTTTTAAAGTCCTGCCTGATTTTAATACATTGTAATAATTTAAAATGTTAATTTAAAATCCGTAAATCAGTCGCATGGTTCAGGAGTCTTTGAAAAGAGGAGTGCTTATTTAATGAAAGAGAGTTGAGATACTGAATGGTGATTTAGTAACTATTTATATGTTTATTTATTTTATACGGAACACCAACAGAGTACATAAGAATAGTGAGTTACATTTTAATAGTTATGTGGTATTTAGGGACTTACGTACCCCAATTATAGGTGAACACATCATTCACATTTTAACATGGTTTTTTGTATTAGGTGTTTCCTTATCGCTAAAGTGTAACAAATTTTGATGAAGTATATAAATTATAACAATAAAATTATTAATTTATCAATAAGATGAAGGCACTATCATGTAATTGTAAAAAAAACCTAATAAAAAATAATTACATGGGTATTAATGTATGTCATTATTTTCGATAAGCAATACTATCTTATGGTAACGATGACCCGAGTTGTCATAACGAAACAAATTTACCTAATAGCACTTCAGATCTTTATCAAACTTCGAAAAATATATCGAATTTGCCTCTATTCGGTTCTCTTGTTATACTGACAGACAAGTTAATCAAAGCCTCCCTACGGTCCTGGCCTATCTCGCTCACCCATCTTTAAGAGTGTTACATGAAGCTTTCATAATACGCAAAAATATTTCAGTGTGTCTCGGCCCCTTTGTTGGGCGCCACTTTTTGTACGATTAGGATAATGAAATCTGAATGACTTGAACATTTGCAACAAATAACGTAAGTATTGATAACTTTAAAGTATAATTTAGTACAGAATCGCAAAAACCGAGAAATTAATAGAACACAAATATGAAATGTTTGAAAAAGAAGGAGGGAAAAATGTAATAAGGAGTTTTATTTTTAAATTCAATTAAAATGAAAATTATGTATCTGGCTTCTCGAGTTTTTTAAGTTGTTTTACATTTGCAGCTAATGTAAAGTATTTTTTTTTAAATATGGTTATCATATAACTTATGTGTTTAGAATTGAAATACCTACAATCAGCACTGAATAATAGCTACATTGCCTCCAAACACGCTGTTGACCCACCAAACTTTACAGATTTTTTTTACAATAAAAGATAATTATAATGTTGTTTTGAGACATGCAGGAAAACATAAAATTAGGTATAGTTGAACCACTAAAATGTTAGTTACCGAGGGTCTGTCCATTCTTCACATCGATATAAAATAAAGCCGATGGGATTATTGAACAACACTCCTTTCAAAAAATACTTTTTGCACAGAGTTGTTGTCAATTGTCAATATACTTAAAACACGCTGCAATTTTTATTGTTAGGTGACACATTAAAAATGCTTACCCCAAAGAATGGGGTCCGGAAAAATCTTGCTATCCGCTTTTCGCTGAGCTCATTCTAACATTTTCTCCTAAAACGCGAGTTTAAAGCAGCAATTCCTATTCTCAGCATCTTTTTCGTTTCCTTTTTGCCGGGCGCCGAGCCTGTCAAATATTGGCTGAATTGCTAGGGGCTTTTAGAACTAGCTCGAACCGGACCAAACCAGTTTCCTCACCTTGATAATAGTACGTTTCGGTAATAAGCCCAATCACGTGCGGTGCGGTTTCCTACGTGCCCCGGCGCTAATACTGCAGGAGAGGGGTTAATCTACAAATGCATAGTGATATATGGCTATTGTATTTTGGTGGTTTAACAACGAAGGAGTAAATTAACAGTGTGAAGTGTAATGTAATGCTATTTCTGCATTTACTCTGGCTACAACGTAATACAGATATGTAGCCCAAGTTTGGTTATGTTAGAACGACAGGTTAGCCTAGATAGTGACGCTGCCTACGAAGCTGAAGATCCTGGATTTGAATCCCGGTAGGGGCAAGTATTTGTGTGATGAGCATGAATATTTGTTTCAAAGTCTTGGATTTTTTCTATGTAGGTATTTAAGTATATCTCTCTGTTAAATATATCGTCGTCTAGTACCCATAACACAAGCCTTATTGAGTTTACAGTGATCAATGGAGTTTACAAGTCTATTTTTGTAAGATTGTCCCTTAATATATTTAGTTATTTAGTAGTAGTACGAGTAAATGCGACATTGTTAATACAAATACAAATACAAATTATTTATTCTGCAAATAGGCCACAAGGGCACTTTTACATGTCAAACGGTAGTTTACAATAAAAATAATAATCTTACAATAAAAGATTATAATCTAACACAATAATAATTTAAAATTTGCACATTAACGACTGATATAACAACACACTAAATGTCACAAAGTAAATGAAAACAAAACAAAATACGACCATTACATTCGATTAGAATAAGGTCTGTGCATTAACAGAAAGTTAATGATATTAATTCAGTATTCCAGAGATGTATAAGGTCTCTGAGCGTCCAAATACAATCAATAATTATTCAATGTTCGTAGAGATGTATACGGTCTCTAAGCGTCAAAACAAAACAATAAAAAAAAGGAATATTAATGTAATATTGTCAGTGATGTACATGGTCAATAACAATAAAACGTGTCAAGATCGGAATGATGTCTCTCGTCAATACGATAATAATAAAATAACACTAGTATTTAAGAAGTTGGGTACTATGCCCTTGCAAGCATGAACAGTCCGGACTCCACAAACAGCACCCGATCACGAGTATGACGCATATCTCTCTAATCTCTAATCAATCAGGACTGTGTGAGTTATTTGTTTCACTATATACGTTATTTTATATTTTGAATATATCTAGAGTTTGCTAAACTTTGGTATATAATTATGACTATATTGAGTGGTTAAATGCATAATAATAACCTGTGCTCCAAGAGTTTTTCGTATCATTTTTGGTGACCTCTGGTTCCATTTTTGGTTACTGTAATGATATTAGTTTAAAATTATCACATCACACTTCACACTAATATTATATACGTGAAAATTCGTTGATGTTGTCAGAGACATAATAACCCTTAACCAGGTAGTGATCTCATAGTGACCACTTAGAAAATGATTTTTTTCTGACGAGCAGAAAGATTATAGAAGCCACTAAATGTCATTGACGTATAGTCTATAAACTGACAGATTTCGGAACGCACCCAAAATTTATGTGTCAAAACTATTTTTTTTGACGTTTCACTTGTCAAATTCAAATTACGAAAAAGTGACCGGTTTTGTGTATTGCTCGAAGTAAATAATAGTATTGTGCCGAAAAAAATTACGGTAAGTGCTATGTGATGCTTTATTTTGGTAGTATATAAGATAATGTATGTGTAGTATGCCGTTAATAGTTACAGTAATAGTTTTTTTATGTAAAATGTTTGCTCCTAAAGTTTGTGGTCCCTATATGACCTCTGCCCGTTTCGGTTCAGTACAAGTGGTTTGTATGTGACCACTGCCCGGCAGGGTATATACGAGAAATTTAAGGGTAAGTTCATTACTTACTGTAGTTGAACTATTTAAAAAAAATACTGAAAATTTTCAAACTTTTACGGAGAAATGTTTTGTTTTTAGATGTTGTGTTTTTGTTTTTGAAACTTTATGTTGTAGATTCTATACACTGTACTGTGTGTTGTATTAATCACTATGGAAAATGTTTTTTTTTTAATTTTGAAACAAGGTTTTTTATTTTTGACGCTCTTTTTGCTAAATGGCGCTTAAATATAATAATAAATATCCTTTATTCTTGCTTTTATTGTGATCTTATTTTGCCGATAATTACATGTTAAAAATATGACTTACCCTTAAAACTTCAATGTATAGCCAGCAGGGCAGTGGCCACATACGGACCACGTGGGACTATTGGTTTTTTTTTAAGAAATCATGACACTAAAAAAAGAACAAGAAATTAGTTTATTATTGACGCGATTATCTACCAAAATCAGGATTCAAAAGTAAAAAAATCGTCAGGCCTGTTTAAGGGATAAGGAGCATCCTAAGGAAATTGTATTAATACAACGTAAATTAAAAACTTCAATAGCGCGATGCAGAACATCACCAATTTTCACGCATATAGTACGTAATTCTCCAGTTTTTTGTCGGTGTCTTAACTTCGTCAAACCATATGAAACGTATAAAAAAGTTTGATGGAGGTCAGGTGACCCGCTGACCAAATTTGAGACTAACCGATTGGATAAAGTCGTGTATACGCAACAGCGCCATCTTTTGTTGTCAAGTGGACGTCGCGGGGCGCCGATGAAATTCAGTATAATTTTAGGGGAAAATTCTAGCAAAAACTACTGAACCGATTTTGATGGCACTTTCTTTTATTGTAGTTTAGCTCTCAGAATAGGACATAGCGCGGCCTTTTTTTAGATAATGTTACTTCAGAGGGTGATATAAGGTTCGAAAAATTGTATTGGAATTCATTTACGTTTTGAGATAGAGACTTGAAACTTCGTGAAAAGGTTCTTTAATGAAATACAAGAAAACATATTTCATAATTTTTGCCAGTTCACACCCTAAGGGGTTCAAAAATGGGTCGAAAATTTATTTGAGGAATGAATATTATTATTACCTACGATACTTTACTCTTTATTGTGCTTCACATTATACAAAACACAGTTGGGTACAATTAAACAAAGCACCTAAGTTGAAGCTTGTGTAATCCTGTTGTTTTACCAAATTTATTTTGGTCAAATTTCATTTCCCAAACAAATTTTAGCAACTGTTTTGTTTGCCAATGCAAACTTTGGCACAATTTTAATACGAATATTTTCATTACGTCAAATTTTCATTCAGCAAAATATTATTACGAAAAATTACATTATGGCATGTGGTCTTTTAGCAAATGCTTTAATAAGGCAAAAAAACATTAGACAATCAACATTTCGTCAAGTTGATGTTATGGCAAACTATAAATAGACAAACATGACAATTGTTCGGGTTATGACATTTTACCAAAATACTATTACCTTACTACCTTAAAAACGGCACCGTCCCTTAAATAAAAAAAATGCACGGTTAAGTAGGTCGGTAGGCAAAGGCGTTAAATTAGGTTAGGACAAAGAAAAAAGGGGGGCTCGGGGAGTGAAGCCTCCTAGCAGTAAAAAAACAAACAATCGTAACAATGATATTATTTGGTAGGTTAGGTTAGGGTTAGCTTGTGTCCCTTAGAGCGGAAATAGGCACCCCGCGAAGCGGGGTGACGTCAACACGCTGGCGGTTAGGTTAGAATTGCGACTTCTACACAAATTAATTTTCCCTACCCACATAACAAAAAAAGTTGTTATTTTATTGTGTATCTTATACACCATTGAAATAAATGCAAATAATTTATCATTGAAGAGTTCCTCTGCTGATTAACCGACGGTATAGAAATGGTCAGTTAAATATTGACGATACAAATCATTTGCCATATTTTGTTTTGGTTAAAACAAATTATGCCAACTAACATATTTGACTGAATGAAATTTGGTCAAAGTACCACCAATTGGTAAACGAGATATTGCCTAAACATGAATATGCCAAACGTAAGGTTTGCGTAAGAATTATTTGTCAATTATTAATTTGGCAAACGATTATTTGGCAAATGAAATTCTACGAAAAATGTTTTGGGAAGTGATAATTTGTCAAAATTTTTTTGGTAAAACAAAGGTAACCCGTAATACTTTAACCCTTTTTTTGGCAAATAACAAAAAAAATGTGAGTTCGAGCCCAGTTTACACCTTGTAGAGCCAAAAAAATTATCTGTTACAAAAATACAAAAAGAACATCAAAAATTGTGTATCTTTTAATATACAATGTCAAGAAAAGGATTAAATTAAAATAAGCTACTGGTCACTAGATGGCTTAACATTTTTTTACATTTCCCGCGTTATTTTTGAAGCGAACGTAACCGTTTGAATATAAGACGCATTAAAATAAATAAGCGGATTCATATTGAAAATTGTACATTTATAGAATACTAGCTTCCGCCCGCGACTTCGTTTGCGTGAACCCGGGATAATGCTATCCTATATTTTAATCCAGGCTTTAAACTAACTTCGCATAAAATTCGATCTAAATCGTTTGAGCTGTTTAAAAAAGCGTCATTGAGCGTCCTTGTCGCCGTTCTTTCTACTATGCGTATGTAGCTATGTAGGTGCTAGTCTTATGCAGTGTTAGAGGATCGTCCAAATAAAAATCAAGATATGAATAACTTATCCAAATAGGATTCTTCATTTATTTAGCTAATATCAACTAAAGCTAACATTGTAAAAAATAATTATTTTACGCGACTCATTGTGCAACTGTTATTCAACAGGTTTTGGTTTCGATTTTCTGTACGACAAAAAGTTGTATCGCGCTAAATTCAAACGGCTTTTGTTAAATTGAACAACGTACTTCTATATAACGGAAATGGTAAAAATCGCTACGCAATTCCATATGTAATGGGAAAATTCAAACGAGCGTTGAAATTCATCTTAAAATATTACAATCCATCGCAAATTCAGTACGAACGGAGGAAAGGGAATTTTTGCATCAACGACTATAGAAATTGAATTGGCGAGTCTTTGTGAGCTTTTATTTTCTTCTGTTAGCGATTTCCGAGATACCTAGCTATTCGGAGGTTATCTAACTACGTCAACCGATTCTCTAGATCATTTTACAGCTGAGCAAATGGCGTTCCTTAGTTCAGAAAAAAAACCTTTGTAGAAAAGGCAAACACGGGAAGTAATTTCAAGCTCGACCTTTACGGGGCAGATAATAATATTTTCATTGTTCGTAGGCTGTGGGTCAAAGAAGAACATTGGCTTATGTTTATGCATTAACGTTAACTAATATGGAACTAAAAATAATAAATATCGGAAATATTGAGAAATCTCTCAATAAATAAAACATTCTTTGGCTGTCTGCCAAAGGTCTCTATAATATTATTAATGAGTACCTATGTATGTTTACTACATTTGTAAGAATGATTATTTTAATCCTTGTGTAAAGTTGACATTTTCAGATTTATAAATATAAATAAATAAAACAAATAAATATAAATAAATATAAGGGGACAATCTTACACAAATCGACCTAGTCCCATAGTAAGCTCAGTAAGGCTTGTGTTATGGATACTAGACGACGATATATATACTTAAATACAAAGAAAACATCCATGACTCAGAAACAAATATTCATGCTCATCACACAAATATTTGCCCTTACCGGGATTCGAACCCAGGACCTTCAGCTTCGTAGGCAGCGTCACTACCCACTAGGCTAACCGGTCGTCAATAAATATATTAATAATATTGTGTATTGAATATTGTGACCTAATTGGAAAAAATAAAATATTATACCTGTTTAAAAAGAAATAACGTGTAAAATGTTGTTGTTTATTGTTGTTTTATTAAATCACACTTTCAATAGTGCAATATCGTAAAATCGATAGTCGTGATTATTCGATAACGCATGACTATTATTTTTATGAATTAAAACCTAAACTGTGTTGGTTGTTGTATGTTACAAAAACGTGCTTAAAAATACATTGTTGTTCCTTGACATTTCTCAATGTTCACGTGACGAAAACACTTCGAGTAGGTACCAAGATCCTTTCGCTTTTAAAGTGGATGCGGGTGGCACAGGACCGGTTATTGTGGCACTGTTTGGGGGCGGCCTATGTCTAGCAGAGGACTAGGCTGATATGATGATGACCTTTTAAAGTTGATAGATTATCGAGTCCAATTCTGACCGAGAGCTCTCGAATAAATAAGGACCAATTAATGCAATTAGAACTGCTCGCTTCGACAATTATTTCAACTAATTGGGACACTCGAACCGTAAATTGATTCATTTTGGTCTCTTCACGTGGGTATCTACAGCCAAATTGCTAAAATTGCAATGCCACTAATAGAACGAGCGAGCCAAGCGAACGAAGTTTGGCCCTAAAATTGTTCGTATGTCCGTATGTCTTGCTTTCTGCTGTTCTCCGTTACAGTCGCAACTGATTCTCGTAACATGTTGTGAGCTGGTTTGTTAAATATACCATTTTTTTGTAGAGTCACTTATTCGAGATTTTTATTTTATGATTTAATAATGCTCGCGATTACACTACTCGCTGAGTATACTAGTATAATGTACTTATGCTCCTGCAATTGAGCATAATAACACCAGCAATTGTATGCAACACAATCAGATGCGTACATTAAATTTTGAATAAGTACAGCTATTTTGAAATTCAAAACTCATAATATTTTTCACATCAATGGATTGAATGTTCTTCTCAGTAGTTATTTGTTACAATAGCTTCACTTATCGATCAATACTGTTCTATATCTACTAGGCGTTTGTATTTGCTTAGTTAGGAATTTACATACGTATTATCTTATATTTTCGCATGATATTATGTGGTAGCGTGAAAGCCATGGTATTTTCTTTGTCAGCCAATTATTATATTGCCTGTATTTTAACGTATCCCTGTGTAACCCTCTCCGTTTGATCACGTATTTGAAATTGTGATTGCATTCTTTGCTTATGCATTTTTGACTTTAACAAATAAGTAAAACTCGCAGTGATTTAAAATGCACTGACAATTCAATAGTCTAGATATCAAAAGGAACAGTCTATGGCTTCCACAAATCAAACCATGTTGCTATGTGTTTTTCTTCTTCACGTTGCACAACAACTCAACTGTCATTTTCACACACTAAAAGTAGCATTTTAATTCCTTGATCGACCTGCAGACGTAAGCGTTTTTATACTCGCCTGACAGCGCGCGTCTCGTGCCGCCGACCGCGCCGCCTGTTCATTTAAATAACAGGGTCTAAAGTATCTGCAAATTCGTTAATCCAATGCCATTCCTAAGAGAAAAAATTACCAACAGCTAGATTCTTCAGTCAAAAGCACATTTCTAAGCGTGCCCGCGAATGATGTTGAATGGTCGGAGTCCATTTCAATGTACTCGTGAATATAAATGTGACATCATTTTCGAGACAAGCTTGAAAGTCGCCGTCGCGGATTTTTTATACTACGCCGGTGGAAAACAAGCATACTGGCAGCCTGATGGTAAGCAAATGGCATCGCCTATGGACGCTTACGACACCAGTAAAATCACAAGCGTGCTGCCGAATTGAAGTTAAATTTATAGGGGTGTAGATACCAAATAAAATAACCAATAATGTTGAATTTTCGCGAAAAAGAATTATAGTTATTTGTTATACAAGGGTGCAAAGTTGTATTTTAACCGCGAGTGTTGAGTTGAAACACGAGCTAGCGAATGGATTCTAGGGTTGAACCACGAGCTAGCGAACGGATTCTATGGTTGAACCACGAGCGAAGCGAGTGGTTCGAAAATAGAATCCTGAGCGAATCGAGTGGTTCAAAAGTAGAATCCTGAGCGTAGCGAGTGTTGAAATACACGAGACGTCAAAATAACTGCAGCCGTGTGTAACACAAATCTTTTCACCTCACTAAAGCGAGGAAAATAATACATAAGAAAAACAACTGTAATAGTATGTAAAATCAGCCTTTATTTTAACTAGTAGGTACACAAATTGGCAGGACATCTTATGTACACTGTACAGTCAGCAAAACTATTAGCTAACTATTAACAAACATGTATGCAAGGGTGCTAAACTAATAGACTTGCTGACTGTACCCAAGTACATATAATATTTGTAATATTTACATACCAACATGTAAAGTAAGTAAAAGCTGTTTTTAAACCCCAGGTACTAAAACCACAGTACAATATGTACAGTCGCCATCAGATATATCGGATCGACCAAGGCGCTCACAAATATCTGAACACGTCTCTATTGTCAAGGCATTAGAGACGTGTTCAGATATTTGTGAGCACCTTGGCAGCTCCGATATATCTGATGGCGACTGTACTAGTTACTACCTCATAAGCCCTAGAAGTGTAATATTACAAAACCATATAGATTGGGCACTAGTGGGCCCATTGAACTGTCATTAGTACCTGGGATATAAAAATAGAGCATGTAGTTATCAATAAAGTTTAGTAATTAACACTAGGAAAGCGGCCAGTTTATGCAAAGTTAAAGCAGAATGTATGGTTTCAGATTTTTGTATGGTTTTACAGTTTTAGGTAATTTAAGTATACCTACAAGTATTTTCTGAATATATTTACCATTATTGGGTGGTAATAAATACATATAGAATAAATGTACTTAAAATACCTAAAACTGTGAAAAACCCTACAAAAATCTAAAACCACAAATTATGTTTTAATTTTGCATATTAGTGTAGTGGCTCCAGCCAAGAAATGTGATAATTGTTTTTGCAATTACAATGAAAGTATCTGTCTCTCTCTCACTCTTCCATATTAGTATGATAGAGCCAGATAGTTTTGCTGCCGCAGCCCAA
Organism: Epinotia demarniana; assembly: GCA_945867215.1. NCBI lineage: Eukaryota > Metazoa > Arthropoda > Insecta > Lepidoptera > Tortricidae > Epinotia > Epinotia demarniana. Next base: position 36,267,056 of record OX244261.1, on the reverse strand, counting down.
ATAATTGTCATCTTGGCTAGGCCCCCTGAAACATATACTCAGTTACAAATTGTATGTATGTTATAAGTTTTACTTATTTTGTTAGGTATTATATTACCCATATAATGATACAAAAGACTTGGAAAGACATTCGTAACTATAATATACATACTATAATGCACACCTTTTTCAGTAAGTGGAATTAAATGGTTTTAACAATTGAAAGTTACATTACAATTAGAAAAGTTAATAATCATATTTTTTTTGGGAACTGAGATGGTGTTATTGGTAACTTGGGTGCTATTATTTGCAAAATTGTTATCATTTTCTTTATTTTCTGCTGTAAATGTAGGAGAGGGAGCAGTAGGAATGCTAGCAGCAGCACTTTCAAACTGGGTATCCTTGTTATTTGATGGACAAGTCCATGGATCTTCAATATAACTTGGTTGTGCATCTTTTGAAGTTGATGGACGGTTCAATGGATTTGTGGATGACTTGTTAAGTGTAATACTGCTCACAATTCCCTTACATATTTTTGCCTTGTTTTCAATAGAGTCCTCTAGATAGCCTTCTGCAACTGTGTTTGACTTCCAGCCACCATGGCGCTTAAGGGTAGTCAAATCAGCACCCGAGTCCACCAACAGAGTTGCAGAGGTCCTTCTGAAGCAATGGCCTGTGTATAGTTCTGGTGATGGTAGCTTGAGGAATGTGGCAATATCATGTGGCAAGCTTCCCATTTTGTTTGGCCCCATGGGTTGTCGAACACACTTTCCCTTGCGGTAAGATAGAAAGAATCTATCAGTTGCGGTATTAGAAGGCCTTAGGTTTTGGTACTTTTTTATAATTTCCACATATTCATTTTGGACCACAAAGTTTCTCTCAATATATGTTTTAGTGTCTGGCAATTTGAATAATAATAATCTATCAGAATGTTGTTCAACATTGTTAGTCGTGAGATATGTAAGTTCCTGTGTCCTGCATGCACCACTTATTCCTACCCTCATCGTAGGAATAAGTGGTGCATGCACGACCACCTGAAATATTAAAAGGATATGTTTTAAAGTAAGTATGTCTTAAAACAAGATAGCACAAGGCTTGGTCAACATTTTTCTGTCTTTATTCTAAGAGCAATTAAAGGAAACAAAGCATTTAACTTACTTTTACCGCTAGATAATCCATGTCAGGCGCTTCATTTAAAAATCTTTGAACGTCTGAAGCCGTAAAAATCTTCGACTTTTTTGGTTGGACCGGCTGATGTTTTTTTTAGGAATGCCATTAGCTTTGGATATGTCTCAATATGCACATTCATCTTTATTTTAAGAGTTGATTTTAGCATTGAAAATGTACTCCAAAGCGTACTGGGCATTTTTGAATTGGCTAGTTCAAGGAAATATGATAGTAACACCGTTTCGGAGACCATATTAGCTCCTTTTCTATGCCTCCATTCATTGAAGAAATCGAATGCTTTGAGGTACTTTAGCCGCGATTTTTCGGGTAACAAATGAAGTTCTGCCGTTTGTACGGCTTGCCGCAATTCTGCTGGCGTCAATTGCAATTGCTCTTCGTCATCTGAGTTTGAGTCACTCATATTCACGCCAAATTCACACGGAAAAGTCGAGAATTTGCGTACAATTATTAATTTGCACAAAACAAAACACTGACGACAGAAAAGTTTTGAATTTGAAGAATGGGTTCCCATCAAGAAAAAAAATCTATTCGGCTGCGTTCCGTTTCATGAGTTTTGTATTTCACTGTTACTTGTGGTGCGTTCAGAGTAATTAAAATGGATGAATCCAAATAAAACTTCTTGTAAGATGAAAATGTTTGCGCTATATGTTTTTAATTGAATACAATTCAATATAACATTATTTTTGCGTCCACACCACCTGATTTTATGAGACAATTTAATCAGTTGGGTGAATATTGTCCTGCCAGGACTGGCCTTTAACATGTTATTAAGTTTAAAAAAGTAGCTGATGACAACGTGACAACACGTTCGGATTTCAAATATTCTTTGCACTCTTGTGAATAAAATGAAGTTTTGCTATCTATTTTTAAAGAATAAAAAAGAGCTTTCCTAGTTAGTGTGGTGAAAAACATATTGTCACATGGAGAAAAAAGTAAAGCATTCAACAATACAAATACAATACAAACATTCTTTATTGCTTACCAGACATAGTAAAAAATAAAAAAGAGGTAAGTTAAACATAAACAATGGTAGACAACAGGCGGTCTTATCGCTAAAAAGCGATCTCTTCCAGACAACCTTTGGGTGGTGGAGACGATGCAAGAAAAGATAAGATTTGAGTAGGTGAAAACAGAAAATAAGAACAACTTAACTATAAGAAAGACTATACACTTACATAAATACATATATATATATAAACCTACATACACATACAACAACTAAATGTCATAGAAACAGTATCACTTACAGCCGAAAACAAACAGCACACACCAAGTAGGAATGACTAGTTACGGAAGAGATAAATAGTAATCCTTAAGTCGAGTTTTAAAAATGGGAAGAGACTTAGCACGTTTAATCTCAATAGGCAAAGAATTCCACAATCGAACAGCTCGAAAAGTAAAAGAATTGTTGTAAAATTTAGAGTTTGATTGAGGAACCCTCAGAAGCAACATCTGAGCACACCTTGCAGAAGAAAGAAATTTTCACACCACATGCTCGACAATGCCGAATTATAGGTCATGTAAACCCTACCGAAAGCAAGACATTAAATCCCTTGGTATTAGCCGGGTTATAATGTTGTACTGAATTTCATTATAACCCGCTGGTTAATAATATGATTTCACTTTTCATAATTCTTATTACTATATGCATAAAGTTTAATTTTGCTAAACACAATTTGTCCTAGGCCATGGCCTACTTGATTTGACAAAATAAATGAAGTTTGCCTCCGTGTGAACCCCGGTCCGGAGGAGCGCGGTGTTCGAAATTCGAATTTCGAATCTAGGACCACGGCTTGTGCTTTCGAATTTGGAACGTCGCGCGCCTTCATTTGTTCACGCGTGACGAACAAATCGAGTTCTTGTAGGTGCCTATAGAAGATTTAATTTCAAAAATAATATTGAAAATGTCGAGTGATGAAAGGGTTTTGACTCCTGAGTTTATCAAATTAGACAACTCAACCTCAATAAACGTACCAAATAAAAACATTACCTTATCTTTCCATAATTGGACTAACGTGTCTAATGTTACTATGTACTTTTAATTTGCTAAATAAACATTATTTATCTACTGAGCCTGTTTTTTTGTCTCGCATAAGGTGTGAAAAGTAGAGTATACACCTCGGGGATAAGACTGTTTTAGTCTTGGGCGGTTGAACCCCTCACTGCACTCAGGACTCAGTCTTAATTCCCTCGCTTCGCTCAGGAATTAACTTATTTAACTCCCTCGCTACGCTCAGCAGTTAAATTATGAGTCCTTCGTTACGTTCGGGATTCAATTCGCTCCCGTGACATAAAACAGTGCTTTATCCCCTTGGTGTATAATCTACTATTAAAGCGTTCCTATTGCATTCAATAATCACAGAGTCCAAAAGTTTTAAGAGGGGCTATCCCTTTTCCGCAAAACGCACCTTCATATGAAACGATTGTTATTTACTCTACACTATATTACGAGCGCTTTCTCTCTCTAACATGCAATATTAAAACGGTGGAAGCCTCGTAATTCTTTGAGATATCTGAATGGGATTTTCGTCAATAGGCAAACTTTTTGCCTTTCTTATTGATTAATAATACATTTCGAGTCTACACACGTATTGTGTTTACATACAACTAGATACAAACGCAGGTCCCACGCTCTTATCAACCGCAACCTCGGGAGCTCTGGCGATCTTACTCACCACCAGGATCACAACAAAAACCCACAAAACAAGTAGTGGTGCCATGACAGCTCCAACTTTCTGTAAAGCTGATAATTTTACAAGTGTCATGGATAGCCTTTCGCTTCAACATCGTACCATAACAATTGCATTTACGTCTAAATATACACGCGAATAACCATGGCAGTCAGATGGCAGACGCTGCGTAAAACTAGTGACTATGCCAAATCTTGGTATTAGGTTTCAAAGGCGACCCCCCCGGGCTCCTTTAGGGCAGAACCGATGGCATGCGAAGAAACAAAAATTTTTGAAGTGAAAACTTCTTTAGCGGCCCTGTGCACATTTTGGGAAGGGGAAAAATTGTTATACTCGCCACAGGTGTAGGAGCGTAGGAGGCCACGTGACCGAAAGATTTAGTGTTGCCACTTGCCGGAATACAAAAAGCGGGAGATGCGCTTCAAAACGCGGATTTTTAATGAAAATGCGGATTTGCGGAATACGTTTATAGGTTTTTTTTTTATGTAAGACGTATGGGGCTTGGGGGTGGAGGCAAGGAGGGGGAGGTGGGGAAGGCAACGACAGGTTTTCACTTCTACCGGCACTCGCAGAGTGTAACCCGGTCTTTTTTTTATATGTGTCACTGTGTACTTTTCTAAATGTCTACAAAATAAACTAGCTAGACTCGTTTTGCCAGTGAATTTCCAATCTTTCTCATGTGCTCCACGTTTTATGGATTTGTAAACCCCTTGGGTAGCCTCTTCCAGTAAACAATTCGATTAGGTTTCCGGCGTTGTACCGGCACCGTTAGGTCGCCGAAGCTTGGGTTACGTTGAATTGCATCCGTATGCTGCCTAGAACATAATGCAATACCTGCATTTCGAATGCCTAGCGAAGTCAAAGACGATTCTCGATGCACCTTAATGGTGCTCAAACGGTTGGACTCGACTGAGACGTTCTAAACGTTTGTTTACCTACAATTCTAATCAAAGTTATTGTTTGTGTTTTTAGGCTTCGTTTCCTACTCCAATTGGTACCTATTGTAAATAATAATATTAATAAGATCGTGATAGCTCGATCGAAACGCCAGGCAGTGTTCGTCGACATCACCATCGCCCATGACGAGAACCTCTGGAAGACCGAGAAGGACAAAGCAAGCAAGTACGTAGACCTGGCTCACGGGATAACCGCCATGTGGGATGTGGATTCGACGATAGTCGATTCGGCGAACGGTTTAATAGCGAAGAGTCTCGACCATCAACTCAAGAGACTCTCGCTAGATGGCTGGATCAAGGGTCAGATACAGAAGGCGGTTCTCCCTGGATACTGTGCGAATAGTCAGGAGGTTCCTGTCTCTGACGCCCTGACCACCGGCAGCGTAGGCCCCGCCTCGCTGCCAGCGGTACCCTAGGGTTAGGTTTTGATAACGGTTTTATGATTAGATTAGATTAGATTCATTTATTTCATTTTGAAAATTTACATGTCATTTGTTTTGCATTAAATAGCATGAATTCACAAAAAGATCATCAGAGTGTATAAGAATAACCATAATATAAATGAAAGTCAAAATCAAAATATGTACATTGCAAAAATGAAAGTCAAAATAATAATAAGAAACAGTTGAAAATAATATTAAACTGGTACAAATGTCAAATTATGAATAAAAGCTAGGGCATCCTAGACATAAATAGTCAAAAATAATAATAGACAAAGATTTTAAACAATATTCATAACAAAATAATAATGTCATTTTAAAACTAAGACATGTCAGATACACATAAAAATTACAATGTCGGTTCGTTGTATTCCTTTACGGAATACAACGATTTTGAAACTAAAAATTCCCTAAGTCAGCGTTCAAATATGTCGTTTGAGGTCTCGTTTTTAATTGTGGCGGGTAGGCGCTCCTACATCGACGGGCCTATTACGCGCGGGCTCCTGTCGAGCAGCGCAAGTCGCCGCGACACAGGTTGTAATCGCCCTGTATTTTTTGTATTGTATAGTTTTATATTTTAATTTTTATATTATTATTGTAAAAACATAGCCTAAGAAAAACTATAAATAACTATATAAACTTTTACGTGCTGGGTACAGGATTTCCTCTCATAGATGAAAGGGAATGGACAGTAGTCCTCTCGCTGGCCAGTTTGGGGTCTACGCATACACCTTTGAATTTGTTAGGAGATGTATGTAGGTTTCCTCATGATGTTTTTCGTTCATCGAAAAGCTAAAGGTATGTAGCAAATAATAATCCATACGTAAGTTCCAAAATAGTCATTGGTACGAGCTAAGATCCGAACCCACGACACCGTTTGGCAGCCGTAAGTAGCTTCTTAGTATTTAGTATTGAAATATATAACGCAGTATTTTCACAAAGCAAAACACGAACAACGTTAACATTTCTCAACATCCAAAATGTAAGTAAAACACGAGCATGAATGCTTTATAACCTTGTACATAAAAAATATCTATTTGTGCGTGTACCATTCGTGAAATGGCACGAAATACCCGCAGCCGTCATCTTTGCCCCGTATGAATAAAACATCGGCATATTTCAGCTTCGGCGGTTTTTCACCGACCTTGGTTACTGATTTAAGTTTTGGTCCGGGACTTACGGGGGCGGAAAATTAAATCGTGGCCAACGTGACTTTTTAAGGAATCTGTTATGAACTGTTTTTCTAAAGACAGACATTTTTCTACTGAAAAGCCTGATCATTTTATGAACCGATCTACGCTTCGATTACATTCTGTTTTAATTCTGTTTTCTTTTCTTGGACACGTCCATTTTTGCTCATTAAACTCGCGCTAAAAGAACAGTTGCTGTTCTATTTATAAAATAAGAATGAATTATAAGACTTGTTTAACTTTACTCGTTCTGGTGCTTGGAAACGGGTGTGGATTCAAATCAATGTTCCTCAATGAGAACCCCAGATCCCCAGAAACACATTTTATAGTAACACTGGTCAAATATGCCGCTTATTATTGATCAAGCGCCTCAGTGTAGCCAGTGGCTAGTCAAATAAAATTGTAACACTTGGTTTTGATTGTAAAGTATACAAATAAACAAACAATTGAAGAGTGAGGCCAACGTTGTTTACATATTAGATACTCAATTCGTTAATAATCTACTGTTTTTAGCGCTAGGTAACAAATGAGTAATTTAGTATTAAAAAAAACTGAAAACAAAGTAACATGCTAAAAACAGAGGAAGAAAGGGCTTATTAGAAACGCCTGAGTTGTAGAGAGAATTAATTGAGTTATTTGAAAAGCACGGCGTCGGATTTCATAAAGATGTCGATATCGTTAAGGCTCCTCCACATTTGTGCGCGATTCACGAGCGTGAATCGCGGTGCGTATCGAGTCGTGCGTGAGCTCTTCCTTGGCTCCACATTCGCAGTGTTGTGGTAGATAGCTACATAGGTGTATAAAATGTTCTGCTTGGCATGCGTCTAGGTGCCGCGTGACTTATGTAACTTAACTGCATGGCCTTACCGATCAGTTTATAGCCCAATCGTTAAGCCGTCCTTCGCCTGGTTATTGAATAGTGTATTGCTGAAGAAAAGTATCGATTAAGGCTCTCTAAATAGACCGTCTTTAAGTAAATTATATGTGCTAGACGGCCTTGCATTTTTACAGACACCATTAAAGTCATATCGTGGTTGCTATAAAGAGGTCATTATTTTTACAAACTTGCTATTAAGAACGATTGCCACTACAGGCCTTCATGTCATTCTACTTTTTTTCAAACACTTTGTTAACTTAACATTGATTGGCAATCCATACTTAATATTATAAATAGGAAAGTTTATGTGTGTGTTTGTTTGTCCTTCTTTCACGGCTAAACGAAGCGACGAGTTTTATCCCCGAAATCAGCCCCTAAGGGGGTGAAATGGGGATTAAAAGTTTATATGGAGCTGCAATATAAACGAGTTCCACGCGGACGGAGTCGTGGGCAGAAGCTAATAAATAATATTATTATTTGTGTTTTTCCCTTATCTCGGGAACCCACAGGCCTGGACTTGGCTAGACCTTTGGAAGCGCAGGGGCTCTTTTAGGCAATACCTTGATTTGACTCGATTTGCGAAAACCACATCCACTTGACAGAGACACGCTGATGCCTTCCGCGTACGAGAAAAAGTGATGAAAAACTATTCGAGAATGATTTTTATGATAAAATATCGGTAAATACTTAACTTTATGCAGTTTTATTTTCATTAAGAGGGAAGAATACCTCGCACTCGCCCATACAAAAAGGGAAAATGTGTTTTTCGCTTATACATAACTATTTTTCAATCTTATCCATTTTTTAGTACGTTATTGATACAGTTAAAGACTTAGGTCATATAGGTTTTTCTTTTTGGCAAAATTTGCAATTAATTCAAACTTATAGGCAACTCTTTTTTTAAGCGAAAACTATAAACCTAGAATAGGTATATATATTAATAAAGCCCTTCAGAAGTTGTTCGATTCATGGCACGGCATGGAACAGAGGGGTGGTGGTGCTGTTATCCAAAAAGGGTGACACCTTGCTGAAGAAGTACAGACTCATCGCATTTCTGAGCTGTGTCTATAAGCTATTTAAATTAAACTGTTAACCTCACCGGCTCCAAAAGGCTTGCTTTAGCGCTCAACATCTGCGCCGAAAAGTCCATTATATCCGCTAGCGTGGAAAGATTTTTTGAATTTGGAACGTGACGGTCAATCGCGATATCCAAAAATTTTCTATACAGAAAGAGCTAGGTGCGTTCAGAAACTGATGGTGTTAAACCAATAATTAATTGTATTTTTTTTATAAAATTAAATTAATAATACTTATTCTCTCTTAAATATTAATATTTAGACTGACTTATAAAGATAAAAGACGAATAAATAATTTACAATGTAGTTTTATTTTTCAAAACATTTCGCTTCTTCTAAATTTGGAACGAACCATTTGAAAAGTTAATTTAAGAAAAACCTCATATAAGTACCTACAATTACGTATACCTAGGACAGACTGTCCAATTAGGTAGGTCGAACTTCGAAAAAGAGGTCAATCGTCGAATTCGACTCGGCTGGGTAGCCGGCTTTTCGTCCAATATTCCGCAGTTTTTCAAGACGAGAGTCTGTGACCAGTGTGTGTTGCCAGTGATGACAAATGGCACTGAAACGTGGTCGCTTAAATGGGCCTTATATGAAGGCTCTAATTCACTCAAAGAGTAATGGAGGGGGGCTATGTTGGAAGATTATCTGCGTGATCGCATCAGAAATAGCCTCATTCCGCAGCAGAACCAAGGTAACCGATATAGCTCCCTGAATCTAGTGGTTTTAGCGAAGTTTAGAAACTTAAGTGGCAATGGGCGGGGCACAAAGCACGTAGAACCGATAGCCGTTAGGGCGGAAAGGTTCTCGAGTGGCGACCACGTACCGGAAGGCGCGGCGTGGGTAGGCCCCCACAAGGTGGACAGACGACCTGGTGAAGGTCGCGGGAGTCCGCTGGATGCGGGTGGCGCAGGACCGGTCACTTTTGCACTCTTTGGAGGAGGCTTATGTCCTGCAATGGACAAACTTATTGCGTTTTTATCTATTCCTCTGATTTTATGATTTGTTAAATAAGTATTTAGGCAATTACACGAACTCACTCAAAGCCTGAGATACAGGATTTTCCTAGTTCAGGCTCAAGTATTATGTATGCTCCATATAGGTAAGACTTTTAATGCAAATTGTTATAATCATGTTTTTATTAATAAAGATTATGTTATGTTTAAGTTATGTTACAAAATGAGTTTCCTTGAAATTACATGACAGTTTACATCATGACATGATTTTTATAATGCAATATAGAATGGGGTATAAAGAGATACAAGTACCTATGCTACACTGGAAACAAAAATATGAGAAATCAACCCTGTCCTTAATATTTTCTCCTCGTACGTGTTTTTGCAAACGTTATGATTTTAACGTTAGAAATTACCGTCGATAAGTTTGTGATCTTAAGAATCCTTTTACGTAAAAAAATATTTATACCAACTCTCATCCAGTTCAAATTTTATATCGTGACATTGGAATTGAGTGTCTGAATATTTCATAATGACACTCATGTTTAATATTACTGACGACAAATCGTACATAATAACGCCTTTGATAATATTCTTACTTGGAAAATGTAGGTAGGTGTTTCCGCTTGATATCGGCGAAGGAATTCTTATTTTAGTAATATTATTTCCTCGATCTGCTTTACATCGAAAAGGATATATATTTATATAGTAGAGCGACTTTATTTTTCCAAAAAATATTGGCTTATTATAAAATTTCGAGCACAGTTGCCTATGCCTAAACACAGATGGGGCCTAGACAATCAATATGTATTCACAGCTGCAAAGAAGAACGAAATTTCATGCCAATAATTCAATCACTGTAATTCCAAAAATCACTCCTTTCTGTTAAAAACAAAAGCAATTTTCGTTGGGTTGAAAAACGGACACTATTATTCGTCCAGCATCAGCAGCAAATGTCAGTTATATCAGATATAGGTACTTAAGCGTGTTGGGAAGAAAATGCAATTGTTATGCAGCGCTTGAACGAATATTGAAGTTCGTGTTTCTCTTTTGCTCGAGTACATACATCATCATCTCTTTAAGAGCTAGGCTCTTGTCGGTGGAGTAACCGCCATTGATTTTTGTCCTCTGTTAGCCTCTTCACGTCTTCATATGACTCGACAGCCACTTTGTCTTTTATTTGGCTGGTGTAAGTATGTCTGGGCCTTCCTCTTCCTCTCCTTCCTTCGATCTTGCCCTCCAAGATGTTCAAAAAGAAGCTGTCTTGCCGTATCAGATGTCCGATAATTTGGCTCTTCTATTTTTAATTGTTTTTAGCAAGCATCGGCTCTCTCCTACCATCGTCAAAACCTCTTCGTTCGAGTACATACAGACGAGTATATTACAAGTGGTTTAGAAACGGTATCTCCGTTTCTATATTGCTATGAGCTTCGACTTAGGATTTTAGCGATTCTAAACTCTATAAGAGTGTATTTTATTTAAATAAAACCTTAAATAATCTGTTTTTTTGTCCATCAAAACATAGTAGAAATTCTATTTTCTGTCGCCTAAAATACACTGTATTTTTAGGACCAAACATAAAAAGAATGTAAAAGATGCAGTAACTCCCGACTGTCGGTCTTGAATCCGTGTCATTCCTGCATTGAGGGCAAAACTTGTGGCAAACGACCCAGTTTCCACACTGTTTGTACGTTCATTAAAATTTTACGTATCACTTTACGTTTTAGTGCCAGGGCTTAAGTTTCATCAATATGTCGAAAAGTTTACCTGCTTCAGTTAATCTATTTTTGAATACAATTACTCGACCTTGGTGTTAGTTTTAAATGATTGGATTTGATTTAGTTAATAGTCAGGTACTTTGAGAATATGTTTGGCAGTTATCAAATCAAAATAACTTTTCTAAACTAGATCTAATATTTTAAAGTTGAATAACGTCTTTAAACGTCAAAATTATATCTGAAAAACGAATACCTCTACCTTCACATGTGGCTCCTATTTACGAACTACCAATTTGTCTCTAAAATTATCACATGACAATATAAATTTGATGTACATTGCTGGGTGGACAAGTTGACGTAGTCGCTGACCAGCATCGTAACTAGTACAGTCACCAGCATAACAACGTGCGCGTAAATATCTGACACCACTTTATTTCTAGGGATGTTAGGACGCGTCAAATATTTTCGCTGCCTTTGTTATGACAGATACTAATGCTACTACGACGACTGTACGTCTTATTGTCAGTCAGGTGACAATTGTCAAGTTGGTGCATTAGGAGCCTGTTCACGAGTCCGGTAATGTTTTTAGAACAATTTGGTATAGATCTACTTAACGTACGTACAATGCGTTATGCTATTGATATGCGGGAAGAAAAAATATGAACTGATCCGATGACATCAAAAAATAGGTGAATGGATGGAATGGATGGAAGGACATCAAGGACTAACCAAGATTAGGAAATACATTGCAAAGGTGGCCAGCCACCGATGCACAATAGGGCATGGCATATAAAAATATTCTTATATGTATAACTGAATGATGTAGTGTTTGAAGGCTAAAGGTTTGAGTGTTAAGACGGGTATTCGAAGGGAATTATGCTGGGCTTTACAAAAAACCGTTTCTTTTTACTCGCGGTTCAACACAAACGCAATTAATGCAATACATCAATATACATTTGTTATCCTTCACAACCTTTATTTTCATACAGAAGCATTAACTATTTCGATTCGCAATTGTACAAATACAGTGGAATATTGTTGTATAATAAATATCGATATTGATCATTTTCACAAATTATTGGTCAGTCACGAAACGTTACTAAAATATGAATATTTTTTAGCAAAGCTATGTAAATAATTATTACCTAAGGTAAAGGTAAAGTGCTTTTCTGATCTAAATCTCCAAATGATTATGGTGACTCTGTATTTATTTATCATCTTAAGTTATTTTTAAAATAAGGGTACAAAAGTAAAAAAATAAATACAACTAATACAAAATATAAACACATTATAATAAAACCATGAAGTGTATGTGCCAGTTTTCGACTAGTTTACCTCCGATGATTGACACTCTTCGTGGTTTTTTTATCCTATAAATATATGACATACATTTAACGTAGAAATGCTTATGTGAGACACTAATACTGCGCCGAGGACGGGTGCTTTAATTTAATTTAATTTATTTTATAGTCTCATTACAACATGTGTCATTTTGTTAACATAATGTATTTTATTGAACCTGCAGGTCTTTATACTTTATGTATGCGGGTAAACTACTTGTACTACATATATTATGTTTTTCTTTGCGACTCTTGTGTTCTAAACTAAAAGCAAATAATTAAAATATATTTCTTTCTTTCCAGAATGCTCCCAAGCCCCGCAACTCGCGTCAACAGATAGCAGCCGCATCAACATGACCATCAACTTGAGTGGGGAAAAACAAATGTGACATTACAAATAAATCGTGCCAAAACAATGTTTTGCTGCAAAGAACTGAAACTACTCTACGCGACTATTGTTCTGCTGCTTGAAGCTGAGTTGCTAGTGAACACGGGTGCTATGGAGTCGAAACGGTCTTCCATTTTGGCGCAAAACGCCGACGAATTGAAATCTTTGGAGCTTTGCATTAGTAGGAATCAACAGAGGTTGGGTAGTGTTTTTGGGAATTATACGAGACATCACAAAAAGGGCAAGTAATTGTTTACTTAGTAATTCGTTACAAAATTTACCAGCATACTGTAAAAAATCATAAAATTACGTCATTTTGTGCAGGATTTGATTACATTGCCCAGAAACATAATTAAATTCCTTCAAATCTACTACCAGTGCGTTATAACCATTATACAATTTAATTGTTAAACATTGTTACATTAAAATCTACCAGTATGTTGCCATTAAAGTGAAACATTCCATCAATAGTAGGTACGTACCTAAATTTACTCTTGGTGAAAACACATGTATTTCTACGGCAAAACAGTTTTAATTGAGTACCTACGTTCTACTTGTTAATGTATTGTTATAATAAATAATAAATCAGCCTATATACGTCCCACTGCTGGCCACAGGCCTCCTCTCATGGGTGACAGGAAATGGGCAGTAATCCGCACGCTGCCCCAGTGCGGGTTGGGTACTTCACATACACCTTTTAATAATATGTTTGGAAAGTCTTACACAAATCGACGTAATCCCCAACTAAGCAATGCTTGTACTATGGGTACTAGACGACGATACACATACCTTACTTATATAGATAAATAAATGCTTAAATACATAGGTATAAAACATCCACGACTCATGAACAAGTATTCGTGCTCAAGAAAGAAAAGAAAAGAGATAAGATAGGAAATATGCATTTTATTCACAAATACACTATAAACATTAAAAATAAACATCAAACGAGCGACGGTATTAATGTTACTGCAGAGCTAAACGTTTGATTACATCCGTATCTCATAATACGCAATGCAGTACTTTTGTCGTACAGCGTTCAAATAACGACTGCGGTAGAATTGATGTTTCTGAACATTATGGTTTTACAGAAACATGACGTATTTTATAACATCAGTTTATAGTGTAATTGAAGTTACTTTTTATGTTAAAACACTGTGGTTTCTTGAATACTTAGAATTTATAAGTATTTAAATTAACCAATCAGCTAATTTTCCAATGGTACCTATTTGTTAGGCGGTCCGCGGGAGTCCGCTGGAAGCGGGTGGTGCAGAACTGGTCACTTTGGCACTCTCAGGGGGAGGCCTATGTCCAGCAGTGGACGTCTTTCAGCTGATATGATGATGATGATGATTTGTCAGGAACGCCTGAGAAAACGTAATTACTTAAAAGTGAGGAAAAGGTCAAACTGAACATTTGTTCATAAGTGTCCGTCAAATCACTTTTAGTAAAAAAGCTACTGATATTTGTTTGTCCACATCTACTTTGATTAAGTGTATTCAATATAATGTCAATAAAGGGTCAACATTATATTTTAATTAACAGATGCGTGTTAAGTTTTATGAATAACAGCATTATTATTTAAAACCAAAAACACGAAAGCAACATACATATTAAACAGAGTAATACTATGGTATCAGCTTGAGATATCACAATCCTTTACCGTTGTTGTGTTTTACTTGTTAAATAACTGGAAAACAGGTCATTTGTAATAGTAATAATAATCGTCTATTTATAGAGTTTATTACTTAACGACTTATTTTATTTTATGTTATAATATTATAAATATTATACCTAACATTTGTTTATGTAGCCATTTTCTTCCATTTGACAATTATTTGTATTTTCATAATACATTTGATATGCAATGAGGCGAGTTTAATTTTATTGTATTGCAAACATGACCACATCAATGAATCCGAATCACAATAGTATTATTATTCATTCATTCTGTTACACATGACTTGGCTTTTGTACTGTACAAGGAAAACTAGCTGGACAGTTTCTTAAAAATATAATTTGTTCAATAAGGCATCTTTCTTCATACCAGTAATGTCTATGCAAAATTGCCTCGTAATTACGAAATTGTATATTTAGAATAAAATACCGAGCTACAAAAACAGCACAAAGTGACAATAATGCAATAAAACATATTTCAACAGGTCACAGAAGAAGAACAACCACCACAACCCAAACAACTGTGATTTACACGACGGCAGTGGACAGCGAGGATGACCCGACCGACCCGTTTGCCACAACCGAAACACTCACAACCTCCCATCCCAAACTACCAAAACCTCTAAGGCTATCGTCATATAAAGATTACGGTGTACATATAGATAAAAATGCAATTGAAGATGAATTAAGTGAGATATTAGAAGGTTATAAACACAATGAACAATTTACAGACCTAGATGAAACATCATTATCAAAATCTTTAAGTAAAGTTAAGAAAATGTACAGAGATTCAGCGGGATCTGCCGCTAATAAGTTAAGTGGGAAGAACGGAAAAACGGGTATTTTTTTGACTGACAATTGTACAACCGTTATAGCGCAAATAGGAACCACAGCTGTATTACATTGTGAAGTTAGCGATATCACAGAAAACACGGTAAGTAACATTTCATTCAAATTTTGTCTATGTAATGTTATTTGAGTAATTCTAGTGTTCAGCATCTTTGTTTCAATAGTAGTCTTTTCCTTTATTGGTATTTTATTGAGAGTGTCAAGCACTAGGAAGTCTACCTTTATCTTATTTGCAAAAACGATGATGCTTAAAATCCTTCCCAATTTCTGTCCAGGGGCCGTAGACAAGGTAACAATCTTCAAGCGCTAACGCAAATAGAAAATGATAAAATTTATGAGAATGACAGATGCCGACGAAACACTTTTCGTTAACATCTGTCATTCCCATACATTTTATTAGTTTTCTATTGGCATTAGCGCTTGGCGATTGTAACCTTGTCTAGGCCCCCTGTTCTGTGCTAGTAACGCAAAAGAGAGAAACTAGGTATCAGTATTTTTTTTAAACACAGGTTTATTAAATCTATATAATTAACTATAAATGCAATTCTAGGAAAGCTGTCGCTGGAAACTAAACAATCTCTTACATTTCGAATTACTATTAATAATTCACATTATAATTTCGACGGTGGTTATGGAGTAACTAAAACACAATTACTTTTGATCTCTACATGCATTTGACCTTTTCATAAAGTTATTTCAAAATTTTGGTGCGATAAATTATTAAAACCACAATTGAATTTCACCAAGACAGTTACTATTTAATTGCGGGAATCAAAAAACAATCAAAGTATACCAGTTAGGTAATCTCGACCAAATAATGGTGACTTATTGATGTAGCATGAAAGTTTGGGTTTAATTACCTTCGTTGTTTGATCTTGAATAAAATAGATTTATCAAATGAAAGTTAGTGTTAAAGGTTAAACACAGGGCTAAGTTTTAAATATTAAAGTACGAAACCTCAATATCTTGGAAATCAAATGGCATCAGTATACTGGAAAGTTACGATTTATTGTGAAATATATTGAGATGAAAATTTGCTGAGTGCGTGAATGTTAATTTAAATGCGTACAAATTTTTTTGCATACTTTTTTGATTGATTTTGTTATTTTATTTTAAGAAAAATTTGTAAGTATAATTCACCAAAATCTCAATTTCAGGTGACGTGGATAAGAAAAAAAGACTATTCCCTGTTATCAGTGGGTCTAGTCACATACAGCGCCGACAACCGATTCTTTTCTGCCCACGGCCGACATGTTAAGGTAAGCCTGTAATGCGGGAAACAAAGATAAGTGGAGGGATTCGGGCAATAAATAGTCCTAAGATACGCCGAGAACGACGGTAATGAAATTGGTTCGAGTATCGTTTGGTTGTTTAATGTATTGCTTTATGCAGTGTTGGTCACATTGTTTTAAAATTCATTCAGAACTGTATACGTATTTTTAAGTGCTATTAGTGTGAGAGGTATATACAAAATTATGACAGTAAGCCGAGCAGATACGGCACAGCAGAGATTGGCAGATCTTGAAGTTAATAATCTTTTACTTAAATACCGTTGGAAATGTATGGAAAAATGACGGTTGTGTTGTCCTAACGTACATACATACACTCCAAAAGTTACGTGTTATAACGTCAATGAATGTTTATCATTATACGCCACGACGTCCTATTCAATCGTTCTTGTCCATTCACAAAAACGTTGTCACTATGTACATGTGCTACTAAATTATTTATGTAACCACGAAATAGCAGGAGTTGTTAATTGAAAACAAGGTGATTTACACTCTGTTGATTTGGTTTGTTATCATTAGGCGTACGTCAATAACCCTTGATTGTTTGTTACTATTCAATATTTCGAGATCAAATAACAACGTTCATAATTTAACTCAATTATTGTATATTGAGGTTAGGCTTTCATTGTTATATATTGAGGTTAGAAGCTATTACAAGATAGAGTTACTGAATGCATGAATCGAAGCGTAGTTACGCCTGTGCGTAAACGCGGCCTTAAAACTTCGGGTTTATGAGTATAATGTAGGTCTGACTTAAATGACGGCTGGTCTTACAGGGAAAGTGGAGAGTAACAGATCGCGCGGCAGGTCACCTATGCGCTGTACTGTCTGGCTATTGTGTTACTTGTCTTAACCTCATCTCTGCGATTTGTAGTAACTAATCGTAATCAGAGTTCTAGTTTTGTTAGGCGTGAAACGTGAGATGACACGCATAAGCGTGTTCCGCACAAAAGCCCTGACCTAGTGAAATTCACATTAGAAAACTGCGCCCGACAGTCCGCTAACAGGGAAAGATAGCTGTGTCCGCCTGTATCGCCTACGTGCGTGCCTAACGCGTTACCAAGACCGCTCTGCCAAGAACAAAACGACAGATAAGGAGATGACTTAAGAATGTCGATATTCATCTTCTATCCGTATATAAAATGTAAATAGTTTTAGGTATCTTGGACATAAACCGACAGACAAACTAAAAGATGATGACCATCTGAAGAGACAACGGCGGGCCATTGCTATAAAGCAATATGTTGGCACGTCGGTTCGCTCACTGCTCTGACCAGGTCAAAATTACTCTGGGGCTTATTGCCAGGCGTTCTACACTAGTCACCTGTGATGCCATTACACGAAGCGGTCGTTTAACAGACTCAGAGTACAGTACAACAACAACGCGTTTCGTGTGATGTTTCATGTTACGACTGCCGTGATGGTGTAGCGCATCTGGGATGTTCGCCGTGAACAGAGTGGATGACTTTTACGCAATTATGCGTAAAAGGCACTGGTCCTTTGTCAGGAGAGTGAGTCAATCGACGAACAGTATTGTTAAGATAATGTTCACGGCATGCTACCTTACAGGTCTCCACCCACCGAAAGCGTGTCGTGCCCGGCGTGTGTGCTGCGCGGCACCCGCGCTAGTTGTAAAGCATTGAAACTACACTTCAAACACACATCGAACGCGGTCCGAACGAGGGCCCGCGCGGGCCCGCGGCGCTTAAGTTACAACTCGGCAGCGCGGCCGCGTGACGTGCGCGCCACGTGTGAAGCGCGTGCCCGCGCTACACACGCGTTGTTAACGCGTCGCTGACGCGGCGGGCCCGCCAGGCTTACGGTGTGAATATAATGTTTCAACCGCGCCCGACGCGCGCCGCGCACGACACGCGTTCGGTGGGTGGAGGCCTTACGAGTCCGAGTAACTTTTAATTAAAAGTTTTGATTGTATTGTATTTTATTTTGTAACGGAATAAACAACAATTATATTTATTTAAAAAAGAGCTAAGTACTTTCAATCAGAATAAAGCTTGCAAAAATGTCAACAAAAACTACACTAAACTGATGAAAGCGCTGCTTTAACTGAAAATGTTACAACTCGTTACCTTAATTAATGCAATACATACTACTTAATTAAGTAGTGTGAATTGCATAAATTAAGGTAATGAAATGAGAAGTGTATTTTTAATGAAAACACTAGTTTGATGATGTGTTATAAATATACTTTGATACGCAAATGAACTTTTTTGAGTTTGTTAATCATGCTTATTGAAAAAAAAACATGCACACAAAAGTCGCATGGTAGTTTTATTATTTATTCAGACGATTCTATAATTATTAGATAAAAAAAACTAAAAAAACGAGTAATAATACCCCTCGTTTGTGTTGGTTATTTTGTCAAATAACCAAAACAAGTAAACTTAAACGGAATGAGGGTTAAGTATATAATATTTCAGGTAATTACACGAACTTGACAAGTCCCCTGACAAGTCAGCTGAAGTTGTCACGTCTTTCGTCAATATTATGAAGATACAAATAATAATAGCCCTAATTTAGAAGTCCGGAAATTTCGCCAACATTGTACTGTCTTTGATATAAGAGATGTATTAAATTCCCTTACCTGTCCTTTTCTTATCAACTAAAACCGTGTTACCTGGTAACAAATTCTATTTATCACGACCGGGCGTCTTTGTTCTATAAATAATACTTTCATTTCATTTCGTTTTCATGAGAGTATTATTTTCTCAGTAAGGGTTCGGACAAATTCTTTTCCTTATTCAAGTTCAAGCGATGCTCAATTTTGTGTTGGTAAAATAAATTAAACCCATAGGCCACTACTTTATTACACCCTTCCCGTAACTTGAACGCCCTTCTAACAGCTTATCTCTTTTTATATACTGCCATAATCGAGTAATACAAAACGGGAGTTCCAGAGCGTATTTAATATGCTTGCAAAAATCCATGGCAAAAATTGCCAACAATATTGGACATTGTATCTCGCACAAACCAAATGTGACTCTATTAGGATGATAACAGAGTGGGAAAACGGATACACGTTTAATAGTACCTTCAGTTATTGGACGCGGAACACGTTTGCAAAGATCATTTCATATTTTAATAGTGGAGGCGATTGCATGAATACAGAATTTTTGGTTGCGCCTGGGAATATAGAGAACATAATAAATGAATCTGTCTCATATGAACATAATAAAACACAAAGTACACCTACTTATTTTTATTTAATGTTTAATTTCCGGTGTAGAAATACGCCATCTGTATAGAAGTACAATTATTTGACAGGACTATTTTTTTGTAGGCATCAGGAGTAATACCCGATTACTTTATTATTATTGTGAAAATAATATTTCTGTAGTGTGATATGATGTTTTCAATGTGATTCCATTTGTTTGTAGGACTGGGCATTGCATATACGGTTCTCGACTTCCGCTGACGGAGGTTACTATGAGTGCCAAGTGCCTACGCATCCACCTACAAGTATCTTCTTCAAACTTGTTCTCGTTGGTAAGTTTGCATATTTCACAGTGGGTAGTTTAAAATGAGTGCAATCTTACTTTCGTTGTTGCATATTCCTTTTCTATAGCGAATTCACTTCTCTTTCCTAGGCACAAATAAAAGTTAAAGCCATTGTCTTTGATTGTTAAGTGTAACTGCTATGCTATGTAACTTTCGTTTTGTTTTATTGCAACAATAGAGTCACTATTTCAGTATAGTATTTATTAAACATGGACTTTATATTAATTTTATTATTAAATAAAATAATCACTTCAATTCAATACTCGTGCTCTCTCCATTTATTAGTGTGTTTCATATGGGTGTGTGCCTCTCTACTGATTACTATATATTGGATTTGAATTTGATCTTCTATGAATTTTCAATTACTAGTCATTTATTTAATGTTTAAGTTCGAGTACAAAGCTAATTAATGATTAAAGTTGAATTCGGTTTCACAATATATTTGAAACAAATATAACATGCAGTATCGATATTTCTATGCTTTTAACATTAAGTTAATTTACAGCTGCCTACGCGGAAATAATGGGGGAGTCAGAGAAGATCATCCACGAAGGATCAATGCTGAGGTTGGTGTGTGTGGTGCGTCGCTCCACCGAACCGCCATCTTACGTCTTCTGGTACTTCGAGAACCGGATGATCAATTACGATCTGAGTAAGTTTCTCTACTTCTTTTGTCTTCATCATTGGCGTTTAAACATCCTGCTGATACTAATAAATGCGAAAGTTTTAATGTTTAGATGTTTGTTAGTCAGTCACTCTGAAACGGTTTAACCGATTTGTAGGAAAAGGACAAAGATAGTTTATAGCTTTTATTAAAATATAGGTTAGTTTATTCACGGGTCCGCGCTGAAGAAGTCGTGGGCCGAGGGCGGAAGATAGGCCATAATAAAGTTTTTGACAATTATGTGCAGTTTAGGAGTTCCTGTATACTTTGTGTCTCCATTATCAAATCAGCTGATTGGTTGAAGTTGTGAAACATTACAATGGTGCGTATTTTGTATGTCCTTGTCCATGTATCCTGTCCTATCATATCGTCCTGTTTATGGGCCCTCCCCAAAATAATTATATAAAATAATTACCGTCATCCAATAATCAGACCCCCCCTATTTTTAAATTACGTAATATATGGCTCCTGATTTGTATTCCACGTAACAGATTTCGAACGAAAATATAAAGTTAATTTTTATTACACTAGTATTGATCAATGTAAACATACGACAGTATGGGACAACAATTCCATTTACAATTTCGTTTCACAGTAATGAAATACAAAACTATGTCGACTCTCAAGTTACTGCTAGATCGCTACACTCACCTAATTTAATAATTTAGCATACATTAATTCAATCTCAAAGCCATTATTGTTCCCCGGTATTAATTAAATCTATAACTGAGTCCCGAACTAATTAATTACCATAAAGTATTGATTAATATTGTTCTACAGGGCAGGCAAGGAAGTTCGTATAAGGAGCCATTTATATTTTGTAAAGATCTATAGTTCATATTTCATGGCATACTAACATAATATTAACGGGATTCCCTTGTTTAACTTAATCACGTTTTGTCTTTCTAGAAACATTCTAGACTAGTAATTTTCTATAAAAATGTTTAAATACTTCATATAAATTTTACTATTTATGTTTAATAAATTACTCTAAGTAATTAGCTTAAGATAATGTTTCTACCTGACGATTTGAAAGTGCTTGTTACTGGGCTGTACTGGGCCTACTTGAATAAATATAATATTGAGTTTTTAGTTTTATGAGTTTTGAATCTGATTTCAGTTTGTCTAACAACTTACTTGGTATAATGCATTCTTGGTCTAAAGCCATTTTGTACAATTTCAGTTGCCATAAGGCATCAAATATAATGACCACCAAAAAATGCTTTGATACCCTAAGCTCTTTTAGCAAAAAAATATACTGAACCCCAAAAATAATAATTCTACCATTACAATAGTACTAGCTATTTTAGTAACGACTGCACTTTAAATTGTATTCGAACACCAAATTTACTAAATGATCACCTAACCTTTGCGACCAAATTAATACAATACTTCTACCTAAATAACCCACTATGATTGCCATAAAATATATGAATGTTACCTAATAAAGTATCATCATCATATCAGCCGAAAGACGTCCACTGCTGGACATAGGCCTCCCCCAAAGAGTGCCAAAGTGACCGATCCCGCGCCACCCGCATTAAGCGGACTCCCGCAACCTTTACCAGGTCATCAGGCCACCTTGTCGGGGTAAATAAAGTATAATGATGCCAAATTTACAAGTGCTACCAAAACCCGAATCAGTGCACCCTACTTCCACGTGGTCTTGTCTGTCCTACCCCTAGAGTGTATATAAAAGCCCGCGGAGCCAGAAGCTCGCGAAGGAGGTCCTGAGTTGAACGGGATGCACGAGGCCCAAGCGAAGCGAGTGGGGGAAGGTGGCGGGCGAAGCGAGCCGGCGACCTCCCGAGCGGGCGTAGGTCGAGTGCGCACGTGAAATGAAGGGCCGACGAAGCGAGTTTCTGGCGGGAGCCCGGGCGGACGGCGGGACACTGAGTCCCAGAAACGAAAGCGGGGCTCCGTCGAATTACGGAAATGATTTAACTATTTTTGATTTAGCAATGATTTATTAGGATAGCATTTTCTTTCATAGGATGGTAAGAAGTTATTATTTGCGTTATTATTTCACATTTATAGGAGATACAATTTTGGTGATCATTTACTATTTTTGGGTTAGCAATGATTTATTAGGATAGCATTTTCTTTAATAGGATAGTAAGATGTTATAATTTGGGTTATTATTTCACATTAATAGGAGGTAAAATGTTTGTGATCATTAAACCATTTTTGGATTAGCAATGCTTTATTAGGATAGCATTTTCTTTAATAGGATAGTAAGATGTTATAATTTGGGTTACTATTTCATATTAAAATGCAGATAAAATTTTGGTGATCATTTAGTATTCTTGGCAGTAAAAAGTATTTTTCTGGCGTTATATTGTACTATACCTGGTGGTCCGTTAAACATATGCCTTTTCATAATAATTGTTTGTTCCAAATACGTTTTCCCTAAACGGCGATTGTCATAACGCTTGTTTTCCCATATATTATTTTAACTAATCATCACATTGCCGATTTAAGTTTATAATCAGATTTTTTTGTCTAGTACTGAATCAATTATTTACTTGTTTAAAAGTACTAATTGCGCAAAAGACGTTGAACCATTTGTTATACTACTTAACTAATTGCCTAATCTCGGTCCGAGATATTGTATTTTATACGTATTGGAGACACAGGTAACGGAGGTCGAATGGGAGCACTCCAATATCCACGTGGTCTTGTCTACCCTACCCCTAGAGTGTGTAGAAAGAGTCGAAGGCGCGTGCGCGTTTGTCACACGTGGGCGAAAGCGCTGCTCTCCCCGCAGGGCCGGAGCTAAGGCGGAGTCCTGTCACTGTCCAACTAAGTACAATGAATTTTCTGTTTACCCTTTGTTACTCCTTGACCCGTCGTCTGCTGCTGCTGCCTGAGCTCAGGTTTCAATTTGTACTTTAAGGCAGGTCAGTGAAGGTACGATGACGAGCGAAGCGAGGAGGAGTGTTGGGTAGAACCGCGTCCCTGCCCCGCCATAAACGATTTTTTTAAGAATTAACTTAGCGTTTAGCTTGTATTAAAAACCTTCATTGGTTTCTGGCGACAGTCCGAGCGGAGGGCGGGGAGTGATTACACAAAATTAAATTATGCTAAATGTCTGTTAGCTAAAATGTAATTAAGGCAGTCAAACAGTATACAAAATAGGATTATGCTACAAACTAAAAATTTGGTAATTCAGTAATGAAGGTTTTGAATAAAAGCTTTCACTAAGTATATTCTTAAAAAAAAACGTTTCTGGCGCTTCGCCGGCCGGTGTTGGGGCACGCTCGCATCGCTCGCTCGACTCGCGCGCTGAGGGTCACAGTTCTACCTAACACTCCTCGCTTTGCTCGTCGTCGTACCTACACTGACCTGCCTTAAGAAATGTTTAAGAAATAGGTACAGTTGAGTTCTCCAATGTCTATACAGATAACCTTTCAAATATCTACACATGTGTCTCATGTCAGTAACAACAAAGTATCTGTGTACATATTTTTGAAAGGTTGTCTTTTTAGATATTCGGTGTTTCGCTCACCGCAGCTGGACTGAAATTAGGCAATGGATGGTAAACCGTCTTTTGTACTTTTTAACAAGTGAATATTATAATGATTCAGCATTAGACAAAAAATCTAAGTAAAAACGTTTTCCGGCAGTGTGATGATTACTTAAGAATCGACAAATTGATTTCTAGATAAAATAATATTCGGCAAAACAAAAGTTATGAAAATGAGTTAAACGTATTTCGAACAAACAATTATTATGAAAAATTAAATTATACAAATTAACTTAAGACAAAAAATGCATTACACTAACAGTTGTTACACAAATTGAAATTAGACAAAACGTAATGAGGCCAAACAAGGGAATCCCATTAATTACACCAGATAACATTTCTTTCTTAACAATATGAAGGAATTAACTTAATAATTACCAACTTAAAATTCATCATCATCATCATATCACATAGGCCTCCCCCAAAGAGTGCCAAAGTGACCGGTCCTGCGTCACCCGCATCCAGTGGACTCCCACAACCTTTACCAGGTCATCAGTCCACCTTGTGGGGGGCCTACCTACGCCGCGCCTTCCGGTACGCGGTCGCCACTCGAGAACCTTTCCGCCCCAACCATCGGTTCTACGTGCTATGTGCCCTGCCCACTGCCACTTAAGTTTAGCGATTCGGAGGGCTATATCGGTT
The DNA here is from genome assembly GCA_945867215.1 of Epinotia demarniana. Classification (NCBI taxonomy): domain Eukaryota; kingdom Metazoa; phylum Arthropoda; class Insecta; order Lepidoptera; family Tortricidae; genus Epinotia; species Epinotia demarniana. The sequence goes on along the minus strand of OX244261.1, from coordinate 36,242,092 downwards.
ACCTTGGTTCTGCTGCGGATAGCCTCATTTCTGATGCGATCACGCAGAGAAACTCCCAACATGGCCCTCTCCATTGCCGCAACTTAAAATTACATTAAACAAAAGAAGCAGCAACACCAGTCGGTGGTGCTGCTATAGTGGCCGCAAGTGGACACCACGCAGCTTTATGCTATTACATTAAGGCGCCGTAGGTTCATGGTCTTCTCTCCCTCTCACTGAGCATGAGCGTGAGCGAGATGGAAGTGCGTGCTCGGAAGCGCGGAAATCATGTTTTTTAATTTAAATTTTTTGGCCGTTTAAATAAATAAAAAAGTAAAAACTGATTTCCCTCAAACATGATATTGCCGATTTTTAGAAGCCATTTTAGTATTTTTAGCTTTTGTTCGTAATTTGTAACAAATATTTTAAGTGTATTTTAGACCCTTTGAGACCTATATTCGTGATTTTTTTATATCGAGCGAAAAATGCTTAATCATGTTTCTAAACACTGATTTCCCTGCAGGAAAGCCTCAAGATTACTATTCGTTTTTTTAAACCATATTAGAAAGAAAGAAAGAAAGAAAGAAAGAAAACATTTATTCGTGGACAAAACAATGGGTATAAAAAACAAAACACAGTAACTTAAAAGTAGCAGGGTCCACGAAAAGGCCCCGACTCAGCATGGTGCTAACCTAGAAGGCCAGCGCTGGTCTTCCGTCGGAACCTTATTATTATAAACAGACGCATTATATTGTTTCAAAAACACTGTTCGCTTAACTTCGCTGAACCTACGGCGCCTTAAACAAGATCACAGCGCTGGTCTGCCATTGTGCTTCTATAACTATATGCCAGTAACTACTGATCAGGAAGGACACGCTGCACGATCACTGACTAGCTCTTCTTGGCTTTTGGCGCCAACTCTAGACTGAATTTGATTAATTAATGATACAATTGAAACACAAAACAATCCGTAGTTTTGATTTCAGCAGGCAATTCTTAAGACAAAATGTACATTGACCTACGAAATTTTCAGACTGGTTTTCATTGTAGAAATTAGAAATGTATTTTCCTAGTTTGGCTCTTATTAAAGGTCCGATAGAGTATAAAACTGAATGGCGTCCTTGAAAAATTGGAGTACATGTATTTTCCTAGTTTGGCTCTTATTAAAGGTCCGATAGAGTATAAAACTGAATGGCGTCCTTGAAAAATTGGAGTACATGTATTTTCCTAGTTTGGCTCTTATTAAAGGTCCGATAGAGTACAAAACTGAATGGCGTCCTTGAGAAATTGGAGTACCGATTTAATTGATATAGGGTGAATATAGCCACGATTATATTGAAGAACAAATAACCAAAGTAGAACATAACAATTAATTGTAACTCGTAGATATTGTTAGAGTTGTAATTTAAGCCTCTGCCTATTACAAATGTATTTTTTTGTCAAAATCTGGGTAGAGAACTTAAAATCTTAATTTAGATCTGAATCGAATTTCTTTTCTAGTATAATATGATTTATTGTCTAAACTATATAGGTACATGGTGTATTGTTTGAACGCAGATCTATAACCCTAACCAAGATTATGTACTTAGGTATAATCTATGTATTTTTCCGTTGGACGCAACCGACTGATGGCGACTGAAAAGAGAAATAAATTTAATTCAATTTTATTCAATCGCTAATGTACTTTTTTCAAGTCGCTGCAACTAAAAGCTCGCTAATGCGAAACACGATAAAAAGCTTCACACCAAAAAGCTCGTTTAAAATGTCGCCAAAGCTTCGTACCATTTAATAAAATAAAAATAGCTTCCGTTACCTGGAAAGCTTTTAATAGTTATCGGCACTTTAGGTTTGTCGAAAAAATATTGCTTTGTAAAATACAAAAATGTAGAATCATGTTTTAATGTCAATAATTGTCAGGCGGTGGTGATACTGGGTTTGGTCTAGTTTTTTTCTGTTTTCTCTGACATTCTTTCAATACTTTCTTTGAAACTGTAAAAGATGTCTCTAAGTAATATTTTAGGATTTAATTGAGACATCATTTTTGTAATTTTTGACGTCGGGCTCCTTAAAGATAAATATAACTCATTTTAGGGTTCGATTCAAATGACATTACTCACATAACTAATAGAATAAATTGTGTGCACCTGACTTTACATGCATTTCATAAAACTCTTTTCGTTAGGTAGATTACAAATAAATATCAAATATTATTTTCGTGAACATGACACACCCACACACAAATATAACGTGCGTCTCGGTAGTAAACGTGAAAGTGAGTAATTTTCTTTAATTGCCTGAACGCTCGCTTGCTAATTGAGCCAATTACTTGTATAGATATGAATATTTGATTCTGTCATTTTTAAACATAATCTTTTTTACTGGAATAAAGTATTCGTTCGTTAAATTATTTTTTTAAGGTGATGTTGCTTTTTGCGGAATGTCATAACGTTTGGGTCTCATAATCAGATTCAGACTAAGTTACAGCTGTAGCAGATGTGTACAGATGTGTACAGAATTGTTATTATTTGTAAATAATGAAAATTAATTATTTAATGTCAGATTCATAATATATTGTGCTATGGAATAAAGAAGCGAAAGCAAACATAATATAAGTATGTATAAAAGCGTCAAGCTTTTAAGATAGTAATTTTCTTGTTGTCATAGTCATTTGAAAGAAACTTTTGTAAACTATACATTGTTTTTTCAAGTAATAGTTGTTTTACATGGTAGCGAAATGACTTGTCGTTCGTTATGGTTTTAAGATTTGAGGGTAGTCGATTAAAAAGTCTTTGTCCAATTAACTTCGGAAGTTTTGTGCCTATTTTAAGTCTGGACGAGGTAATTTTTAAATTATTAACATTTCTCATAGGCCTGGAACAATTTTCTCCTCTCCTTTTAAATTCATTTGGATTATGGTTAACATACATCAAAACTTCCAAACTACCCCACACTGGGGCGGTTTTTTCGAGGCGGCTGTAAGGTCAGCCAAGACTCACCTAAAACGTGGTGTCGGAGACACCCCCCTCACCTATGAAGAACTGACGACAATCTTTACTAAAATTGAGGCAGTCCTCAACTCGCGTCCGTTGTACCCCTTGTCGTCGGATCCTAACGACCTCGAAGTCCTGACACCAGGCCATCTCATTATTGGAGAGCCTTTAACAGCGATTCCCGAATACCCGTTACGCGATATTAAATCTAATAAACTCACCCGATTTCAACTTGTACAACAGATGCTTCAACACTTTTTGGTCACGATGGCAAACCCAATATTTATCGACGTTGCAAACAAGGCCTAAATGGGCAGCCTATACTGAGCCTCCCCCAGTGGGTGATTTGGTCCTTCTGAGAGAGGATAATGTCCCTCCGTTGGAATGGCGACGCGCTCGCCTCATATCAGTGCTTCCCGGTAAAGATGGCGTCGTGCGTGTAGTACAAGTTAGAACAGCTACGGGTGTTCTGACAAGACCTACCAATCGGATTATTAGAATACCATTGGAGAATCCCTTAAAGTAACTTGAGTTTGTTTTTTTTGTTTATTTCTTTTTTATTTTCGTAAACATTGTCATGTTTAGGGCGGGGATATGTTCAATAAATAATCTTGCATCCCCTCCATTCCCGGGCGCATCGCGCTTAGCTATGATGACAATGACAGTTAGTTGACCATTTGCTTCCATGGGAGAAGAGCGTCGTATGTTCGATTTGCCTGTGCCAACATATATCCCGACGCGTGTGAGCTCGTCTGTGTACCTGTGGGTCCTGAACCCTGGACTATTGTCTGGACTGCGCATATATCTATGGTATGTAAGCAAATGACCTAAAGACACCTAGTTTCTCAGTGTTAATTCCCATTTTCTACAACGCTCATAGTCAGTACTATTGCCCCAGAGTATTATCCCTTACGAAAGTTGAGAGTGTATCTACGCGTAATACATCTCTTTTAAGCATATTTCTGACACAAGTGGTCTTAATTGTCTTAGAGCATATATGCCTCTTGCAATATTGGATCAATATGAAAGCCAAGCAGTTTCACGCTTCGTTTGTTTTGTATTTTGACACCATTTGACATTGTTATATCACTCGATGAGGCTGCGTTTCGTTTCAAATATCATGATATTTTTTTTCTCAGCATTTAATTTCAGGCCATTTATTGCGATCCACTTAATATTCTTACCACATTTTATTTTTTTTCTATTAACAGTGCTTTTATATTTGCATTGACTAGAACTGTAGTATCATCCGCATATAGGATCATCTCACCATCTAGATCAAGACTGGCCAGGTCATTAAGAAATATAGAGAAGAAGCTGTAACCTAGTGCAGATCCTTGAGGGACACCTATTTTTTGTAGCCTGCGTTACGGATCGGTGTCGTTTCCCGTCTCAGTTAATTAAACAACTTCTTCATCTTAAAATATCCTATATTCGAAAGAGAGCTGTGTATTTTGGGATAAAAAATAGGAAATAATCTTAACATCTAGATTATTCGTAAGATAATCCACTAAAACTTAAATACCCGCCTCCATTCAAGTGTTCTAATGTAATTCGACGACCAGTTAGCCAGTGGTTAGTGACGCTGCTTACGTAGCCGAAGGTCCTGGGTTCGAATCCTGTTAAGGACAAATATTTGTGTGATGAGAATCAATATTAGTTTCTGAGACTTGGATATTTTGTATGTTTTTAAGCGTAACTATCTATTAAATTTATCGTTGTCTAGTACACATGGGCGTTTTCAAATAAAGTTGTCAGTTGAAAAAAGTCATGTCCCATCACTTTCATTGTCAATTAGACGCAAGATGTACACATTGGTTTATTTTATATTAAATAACATATAAGAGCACATTATTTACTTCGTAATAGCTTTAAAAAAATAGAAAACTATGTAAAATTTGAAATAAGAATTAAATATGTTAAAAAAGTAGTCGTGTTTTGACGTGTCCCATACATACCTTGACAAATACGGAGTAAATAATGAATACCTTATTATGGGACTAGGTCGATTTGTGTAAGATTGTCCCCTAATACTTTGTATTAGGTTATTATTTTAATTATGAACCTAAGCGTTTTGAGCTAACTTTGCAGTAAAGGAGACTTGATCAAACATGATTTTGTCAGGAAGAAGACAAACAAATCCAAATGAGTGGCTGACAAATTATTCTGTTCCAATATAATTAATTATACTTAACTTTAATGCTAAATAATGAGTCATCCTTTGATAATGGACAATTGAAAATGTGTGACTAACGTCCTCATTTGGGTCGATTTAGCGCTATTACGTTGGATTCACTATTATACGTGATCCTATCGTAACGGTATAATAATCCAATTAAATTGCATTTGGTTTCCACACGAATTGGCTTTATGAATTGCACAGTATATTGTCACACATTATAAGTATTCAGGTTATCAAAAATTATTTTATATAACCACATGTATCAAATTGGCGTACGGCCCGCGTGATAGTAAGCGGTCAGCGTAGCCTTTGGACGCTTGCAACTCCTGGGGCAGGAGGAAATTGTTAATGACTATGGAAGGTACTTACCGGTAAAAAAATCTTTAGAATTTACACCGTTGCAATTGATTCGTCTTAACGTATTGCATTTGTATTGATCAATATTGTTAATTGACCTGCAACAGCAGAAAGCGCCTGAAAAATTTATTGCATAAAGGAAAACTTAAGGTAAGGTAAAGTAAAAATGGCTTTTAAGTTTGTATGAAATAAAACCCTCTGTTACACAGAGGGTAAGGAGTAATAAAATAACACGAAAATCTTAGATTCATAATATGTATTGCGGATTAAAAATAAGTGCTCTTTTCAAAAGTCTGTACCAGAGTTATCGTAGTCATTTCCCGAGTTTCGTAGATTTGATAATCATTGCAAGGAAAGATTTGTTATGGACGGTCTGAGATGTAAGTTACAGGGTTATTCTTTAATATCAAAGTTAAGCTCTGTTTACCCCATCGCAACAATCAGGCAAACCAGACGAAGACAAGGCTTAGTAAACTTCGATTGCGAGGCATCTGGTCCAGGCACCTGTCGAAGTATATTACTGAAATCATTAGAGACTTCAATTGAAACTATCGTGAATCACGTTAAAACTATCATTAGTATTAAGGTAGCATTAGGGTACTCATAACTTAAAAGTACGAGTACGTTACTTTGAAACGTATGAAGTTCATCAGAAATCCTACATCTCGTTATTATGAGAAGAATAGGAACTCAACTTAATAGGTTCTTAAGTTTCAAACAAAAGATTCTTAAGTTTCGAATCACATTCGCATTTCAGTGTTTGATACCTGACCAGACCTTTAAATACCGCTAATTTCGCATAGCGCTATCGTTTATATCGTTATTATTCAAAGACCGTTATACTCTAAGCGATATTTTACGCGCTGTATAGTGGTTTCCATTATAACGTTATAAATCTATACCAAAAGTAATAAGTTTAACGATACTTGCTTATTTTCACCCATTCGACAACGCGACTTGTAGGTATTTTAAAACGATATTACGAGTATAACGTTATTCTACCTTATTTTATAATGTTATGATATTCATTTTGTTATGATATTTATAGTATGGGCATACTGATTTTGTTATAACGAAAAGTTCAACACGAACGAAATATAACGTTACGATATCGTTTTTTTTTTCACAAAATTTAAAAGATTGTACCTGGCTGTTGCTTTGATATGACGAACCCAATAAAATAGTCAAATTGCGTGGTTGGAGAGTAGCCTGGGAAAAAATCCGGGGGAAACCTCGCAGCACACGATGCTGGAAGGATGATGATTAAAAACCTCGATTGTTATAATTTGTTCCTTGTTTCAGACGGAGTGAGCGTCCACAACGGACGTCAGACGAGTGAGCTGGTGATCGGCAAAGCGGAGCCACGGCATGCAGGGAACTATACCTGCGTGCCCGCCAACGCTAAAGCAGCGTCAGTCACCGTTCATGTTGTACAGAGTAAGTCTTCTTTCGCGCCTTGGGTTGTCTTATTATTTATTTTATCTACGCACATATCATTAGTGCTCTAAAATGCGTTCAGAAACCGTAGGAAATGACCAGCATTACTTCAAATGATTTTACTATGAGAACTTTCTTGTCTGTGGTAGTAGGTAAAATCTGTACTGTAATGTCATTACAGTACAGATTTTTGATAAATTTGTATCGTTATGAGTTTAAATTTGGAACAGCTGTCAAAACTCAAGTGGGTCTCTATTTTAGTATCCATAGATATTAAAACAGTTATCGATACGAAACCTCAATTCAGTACGTTTTTTAATACAAACCGTACGACATTTGATCTCGAGTGATATGAGTATAGGGACTTCATTCGTTTGTCTATGATTTAAAAAAAACATTCGCCACGACGGATGATCGAATTGCCGCCATTGCTGTTGTCATTTTATTGTTGGTTTTTTTGCTGTTACTTACTACTACTTATGATATGTGTGTAGATAAAGTAGTGTATGCAACTGTACATAATTAGGCCTTAAAACACTCGTGTGATCCTTTTATGAAACTCGCTGGCGCTCGTTTCATAAAACCACACTCGTATTTTAAGGATCATTATCATTATGGATCAGTCGCATAAACTACTAAAGTATATTAATGTGTGGACAACCTAAGCCACTTCTTCATTTGGCTGTATGGTATCAGTAAACTGTTAGTGTCAACTGTCAATCGCGTCAGTACAGATTTTTTACTGCGCGTCATTGTAATGACACGATGCGGGCGGCTTGAGCAAAGCGAGGTGGTACGAATGCAGCGCTGCACACGTATACAGGGTGACATTTTAATCAGTGTCCAAATTTTTTGTAGGCATTTGGTATCACTAATAGACTCCATTTAAAAAAAAAAAACTGGTAGGTATATTTTAAATTATAAATTGTCTATCCCAAAAAAATTATCCGTAAAACGTGGTTACTGGCCATTAAGTACCTCGCGGAGCAGGGCGGGGCCGGGGGAAGGGAGGCGTGCTGTGCGCAAACCTTACTACCAGCTGAGGTGCCCGTACGGTAAGGTTTTTTTGGATAACTTTAAGCTGCAATTACTAATTTTTTTTGTACTGAATGATATGAAACAAAAAAAACGTATTTGATAATTTTGCTGAAAAATCTTATACTTGAATTTGGACACTGATTAAAATGTCACCCTGTATAATACTGATAGTATACCAACAGTTACGATATTAGTAAGCGCTCGGTAAATTAAAAAATATCAGGCAAAGATTCCGAACCACCAAATGTCCCAGCCACAACTGGTAACACACACATGTGTTAGCAAAATACAAACGCAGAGACAAGTAAGGTTAACTAACAGTCATTGTGACTCAACATATCGTATACTAATTTTATGATACATCGAAGTTACACGCACACTCGTTTTTTCACGTTGGTGCGACGCTTGTGGCGCGACGTCATACATCACACTCACAAGAGTTTTCCTCTTTAATCGCAATTCGACATTGTTACTTGTACAAACATAGCGCCAACAATTTTTAATTACTTGAAACGTTTTGTTAAAACGCTTCTCTAAGTTAAACTAATTTCCCGTTTAAATGCAAATTATTGTTTTCTTGCGAGGAAAAAACGGAGACTCAAAGCTGGGTCGAAATTAATTTATTTTCAAAGACAACAAACTAAATTGCTTATTCAACGAACGCTGCAATATTGGATTGTTGATCAGATTGAAAATGAAATTAGTCATTTTTCTCATTTTGAAAATGCCACTGGGTTTGATTATGCGTTTTATTAAAGGGTCATTTTAACATCGCGTCAAATAATAGCTACTCTTTACAACTTAAAATGTAAGATAGATAAATTAAGATGTGAGATATTTCATTGAGATTCTATTCAAAGACCGTTTGAAATACAGTTTATCATATTTTGTCGAAATAATGATACACAATTTAAAGGGAAAGATAATTTTGATCTCATTGTTTCGCATCAATGTTTATTTAGGCGAGGTACACCCAGACACGTCGTATTTTCAATTCCATTTTGTATAGGGCAAACCTTAAGTTCGGAACTTCAATTAATCGTTGTGGATTTAACTTAGTAGTTCGTAACAAAATATTTTTCTATTGACGGCCGAACTTCACTTAACGAAGAATTCGTTTTCCTTAGTGGAAGGCCTGAGTGGACGCCCCGCTCAGAGCGGGGCGTGCAGCGTCCATATGAAACAAATGCAATTTATATGGACGCTCGACGCCCCGCTCCGAGCGGGGCGTCCACTCAGGCCTTACACTTATACATTCATTACTGTTAATAAGAAATGATTGAACTTACCATGTAAGCAAGTGGATACACCGATTAACTATGACGTTCTCCCATTAGTTTGCTTTCGATAGGCCGCATACAATAAATAATACGTCGATAACAATAAATAATATTATTCAGAAACTAGCTTCTGCCCGCGACTTCGTACGCATATAAATTATAGTTTTCATGGTACTTATTCTTATGTTTAATCATACTACATACTGAAAATAAAGATTTAATTTCCATAGATTGTGCGTAACAGTTCAAATTCTCTTCGAATCTAAATAAACACCCTCATAAAGTTAGTCGTCAATAATATTATATAGATGCCCAGAGTATCCTTTTAAAGGGTGCTCCCTATGCGAGCTCCAGGTCCGAAGACCCTAGGGCGAGCCCGACGGACATTCACTATCCTAAGGTGTCTTGCAAGCGGGACCTGAGGCCAAAGTGCCGAGCGGTGAGGCAAGAGAGGCCGAAGGCCGAGCTTTTAATTGGAATTAAAGGCCTAAAGCAATCCTTCAGAGAGCGGTCTCAATGCGAGCTCGAGGGCCTGACGCCCGATCCTCCACGGATAATCGTTATCTCCGAGTAACTTGCAAGCGACACCTGAGGACCGAAGTTCTGGAGATAAACGGGGAGGCAAGCGGAGCCGAAGGCTGAGTTTTTCTTAGGAATGACAGCCCCTAAGCATGCTTATAGAGAGCGGTCGCCATGTGAGCTCGGGGGCTGAAGGCCCGTGGGTCTGATGGCCCCCACGGACAATAACTATCCCCAGATGTCTTCGTATCCGGAGTATCCGGAGACCAAAGTCCAGAAGGTGAGCGGCCAGGCAACTTTTCGTAACAGTGAAAGATCCAAATCAAGCCTTAAGAAAGCACTTGGGGGCTAAAGGCCACTTATATTATGCTATCCCCAATGGCACACAGCATCCCTTTAAAGAGCGCTCTGAATGCGAACCCCTACGCCACTTTTGGTGTCTTGCAAGCGAAATCTGAGGCCCAAATTCCCGAAGATAAACGGGGAGCCAAGCGAAGACGAAACCTGAGTTTTTCTTAAGAATGAAAGGCCTACAGCATGCTTTTAGAGATCGCTACCTAGGCGCGCTCAAGGGCCGGATTATACGCCGGGCACGGTTTCTTACAATGTCTAGGTGTCTTTGCAAGCGAAACCTGTAGTCAAAGTACCGAAGATGAGCGGCGAGGCAAGCAAGCCCTCACGGATACTAACTATCCCATAGTTGAGTGGCAAGGTGAAGGGCTAAGTAAGTCCCGTAGATGAGTGGCTAGGAAACCGAGGCTAAAGGCTGTGCTTTACGTTGAAGTGAAAGACTCTAAGCATTCCTTCAGAAAGCGCTCTCAATGCACCCCCATGGACGGACATTCATTATGTCCCGGTGTCTTGCAAGTTAAACCTGATAGCGAGCCCCCACGTACACTTACTATTCCCAGGTGTCTTGCAAGCGAAATTCCAGGCCAAAATTCCGAAGGTGAGAGGCGAAGCAAGCAAAGTTTTTTCGTTGGAATGTAAGGCCCAAAACAACCCTTCTGAGAACGGTCTCAATGCTAGCAATGACCCCCAAGGACACTCATTATCTCCCGGTGTCTTGCAAGTGAAACTTGATCACCAAAATCTCGAAGGTAAACGGGGAGGCAAGCGAAGAAGAAGCGAAACGAAGGCTGAGGTTTTCGTAGGAATGAAAGGCCCAAAATATCCCTTTAGAGGGCGCTCCTTATGATGCGCATATTTTAGAAAGTCACGGGAGTTTTCTACATTCAAAATATTGATACCATAGATACTAAATTCTCCGCGGAATGCCGTTTTGTCCAAATTGTATAGGTTCCCACATCCCTTGAAGTTGGTGAACTATGATAACTCGATATAAGTATTCAACTCAACCTTCAAACAACTTTAGCTGACCTCTGATTTCATAGCAAAAATAGGAAGGCAGAGATCAAGGTTGCTGGTTTTTCAATATTAACAGCGACTTCGTCAGTGACTGAAGTTCCAATATAATTAGGACTTATGTATAACAATTACTATCGGTGGAGTTATCAACAAGGTTTGGTTAATCTGTAGTGTTTAGCCGCCTTTCACTATTTTACAGCCCAGGTTTTTTCACGTTTAATCTACATTTTACTAAAAGTTTGAATGGGGTTCTTTTTATTTTCTAGTCAAGTAGCTCATAGATTTATATAGTTCTCATACAAAGTTCAACCCCATTTTTTAACAGCTTTGCACCATTATCTTAATCATTTTTATAGCCTATATGTTGGCCGGGAATTTTCTAGACAGATTAGTAAAGTTTAAATCAAAATCAGTTCAACCGTTTTCAATTGATGCGTGTAAGTACAAATAAACAGACAAACAGACCAACATTCTTAAAACTTTTGGATCGTGTTTGGTTATCGATTCTAAGTATCCCCAGCAAACTTTTTTAAATTATCTTCCATGTAGAGAGTTTCGACTGTCTTCAGATTTATTATTTGTATAGTTAAATAAGGCACTTCTAGAGCAGATTATACATATATATATGATAAGTCACTCACTAGAAATGTCTCGAATAAATAAATTCAAGATATTGCTATGTAATTATTCATTTTCCTTTGGTATTATTTCAACTAGGTGTTACTTAGTTTGTGTTTGATGAATCTGCTAGCTGAAGTTCAGCTCATTTATATTAAATTTAAGTATCCAAATATCTTTGATGTACCATTTTGTATTAATTAAAGTTATTAAAGGTCTTTAAAAGTATGCAATAAAATTATCAAAGGGGGAGAGGCGAAAAAAAACAGGTTTTTCAATTTTAAAGTATATTATAACTTGGGTAATTTTTTTATCTGAAGTAATTTTTTCGAACCGCGTGACTACTGTTTTCTTGAAAAATCCTATAAAAATTGTTCAAAGTTCACAAAAGCCCCTCCATTAAGTTCGAGTTATTATGAAGATGTAACAAATGTTTTTTTCTTGAAGTAGTTTATAAATAACAGTATCCAAATCCTATTTGTCTTTCTTTTTCATGTCTTATATGTACAATATACCCATTCTAAAACGTGGGCAGACATAAGATGCTTATTATTTCGTTGAACGGGTCGCCATCTTCCCTAACATATATGGTTGAAGGAGGCGATGGCTCTGAGATATGATACGTTATACTCGTGATGGGGTTTTGTTTGTGAAGTCTGGACTGATCATGCTTGCAAGGGCATAGTACTTATTTACTCATATACTGGTATTATTATTATTATTATCGTATTGACGAGAGACATCACTCTGATCTTGACACGTTTTATTGTTATTGACCCTGTTCATCTCTGACAATATTACATTATTAATGTTCCTTTTTTGTTGTTTTGATGCTTAGAGACCGTATAGGTACATTTATATAAGAACATTTGAATAATTATTAATTGTACTTGAACGCTAAGATACCTTATTCATCTCTGGAATACTGAATTAAATAATATCATTAACTTCTTGTTAATGCTGACTTTATATCGAATGTAATGGTCATATTTTGCAGTTTTGTATTCATTTAGTGACATTTAGTTTGTGAACCATTTATATATTTTAAATGATTAGGTATATCCCTTCAGCTGTGGTAATCCCTCTGTGGGCTTCATATTTTTTCCTGCAGGTCGGTGGACCCCCCTCGGAGGGGCACAATGGCTTTGCTTACTTTCTTAGAAATAAAACCGACATTTGTGTATCGATCTCGCTTTAATCCATTGAAACGCACAGCCAATGAAGCGAGACAGCTAGCAAGCGAAAACTTCAATGGCCAATGGAGGAAAAAATAAATTTGATCAACAGTCTAAAATAGTCAGTGGCGCGTTTGACACGGTCGGTGTTCGCGAGTGAAAATAAGTGGGTTTAGTGCTGAATTTTAGTGCCAGCAGGACAGTTTTTGTGGACATGTAAGTAATCTTTAGAATTACATAAAAACAAGTGTTATTTGAATGGGTTAGCTGTAATAAACCCGTGACTAACACAACATACCTACTCATGGTTAAAATTAGACAACACGTTTTATAGCGCTTTTCTAATAATTTAATACTACTATTAGCTATTAGAATTACCGTTAGTTATCACACATTTGTTTGAAATTAACTTAAATGGATTAGCAATGGTCCGAAAGCAAATAAATCGATTGAAATTGGTAACGATCATAACAAACCCCTCAGAGGGGGGCCCAACAGACCGGGAATTTCCCTCCGAGGGATGCCAACATGATACCTCGTGACGTCACAACGATCCGCACTCTATACTAATTATGACCTTGATTTACATTGTTTTTAGAACATGTTTTGACGGGATTTTAGTTTAACCGATGGTTATATTAGAATTAAAACTAAAAGAATACTTAATGGGGATATTAAAAAACCTAATTGGTCTGCTTCAAAACATATAGTTGCTATGATAATTTCAGTCGTTTGGAAGAGGTTATTTTGTATGAAAGTAGACATACTTTTTTCATTTTACTCTCACATAAAACCTACTGCACTTACAACAAAAAAAGCTACGGTTGCACCTAGTTGATGACCTAAATTTATTGCTTTGGCATAAATTTGATTACATACAGTATAAAACACTTCAGATATAAACATGTAAATCGATGCCCACACGAGCAACTTCTGAGTGTAGGCATTATTTTGGTAGAATATTTAAAATGTTCTAGTGTAAAAAAAATACTCATAAGCCTGCCATTTTATGTTTTTCGAATAAGTATAACACTATTTTCTTCAAATTTAGCCCATTATATACCCCAAAAAAACAATTTATTATGTTAAAAATAACCAAAATATGTCGTAAACTTTGGTGACCTGGTAACAAGGTCAGCTAGATAGCCTTAATACGACTTTAATGTAACGATGATATATCGTTGCAGTTAGATAATTTAATATTGATTGAGTTTCATACAAAATCCTGGCTGTGATTATGTAAAAAACTATAAAAAGTTTAATTTTACCAAATCTCTACCCCACAAACCTTGTCGGTGGAGCGCCCCTCAGAGGGTGCCACAGATGTGGGTAAGCGGCCATATTTTTTCGCCACAGCTGAAGGGGTATGATTTAATAAATATTTGGGGACAAACTTACACAAATCAATCTAGTCCCAAACTTAGCAAAGCTTGTAGTATGGGTACTAGACGACGATATACATACTTATCAGTGTTGGGTTTAATGCATTACATTTGTAATTAAATTACAATTTGAATTACATTTAATTCAATTACGAGTAATTCAATTACACGTGTAATTGAATTACATTGCAATTACGAGTAATGCATTACACTTGTAATTGAATTACAAATTGAATTACATTTAATGCATTACACGTGCAATTGCATTACATTGCAATTTTAAGATTAATAAAATCTTGTAAAAACTAAAAATTAGTAGCTCTGTGAGCTGTAGACCTCGTGAGTTTTCAAAATCTCAGAAAAAAAATCAACTCATAGTTCCGGCATTTTTTCTTTCGGAAAACTGCTCACAAAGTTGTCGAGAATTGGTTGAGAAAGGCGACCTGTGGGCGAGAATAACCGGAAATCTGGACAAACGCACATACGAAAGCATTTTTCCCCGAGTTGAAACGGAGACGGTTTACTCACTCGGTCAATACTGAAAAATATTTTATTAAATAAAAGTAATTTGTAATGTTACGAAGTAATGCATTACAAATTAAAATTACAAAATGTAATTTGTAATTGAATTACAAAATTTAATTTGTAATTGAATTACAAATTACATTTTGTAATTTGTAATGCAATAATTGAAATTACATTTTGTAATTGTAATTTGTAATTTGTAATTCAATTACTTTTTGCCCCACACTGATACTTATACAGATAAATAAATACTTATATACACATAAAACATCCATGACTCAGGAAAAAATGTTCATGCTCAACACACAAATAAATGCCCTTACCGTGATTTGACCCCGGGACCTCCAGCTTCGTAGGCAGGGTCACTACCAACTAGGCTACACACAGAGGTCATCGTTATTATTATTATTTTAGTACCGTTGGACATGTAAATGTGCCGTTGTGGCCTATTTGTAAAATAAATAATTGATTTTCATTTTATACTTTAGATGTTTTATCAATTTCCTCGAAATTCGCCTTTTGTTGCTTTTCAGATTACTTTCAGACGATATTCAATTTCGATTTACCTCGGCACTGGTTAAGCTCTAATATGCTATTTTCTGAAATCGAAAAAAAATACCGTACTTCTTCGACACATGTGGTTTAAATGCGAATACAGTCTGACAATTTAGTTTCTAATAGCAGTTTATTATTAGATAAATAGAACGGTATTTAAATTTTCATAATACTGTGGATTCTGGTTAATTGGGACCTGGGCAATTAAGAAACCTCTATAATTGCAACAAATGGCCGGTACCGGTCCCTTATATGCAACAAAAGACCTCTGCCGTTGAAATTTCGGAATCTCTATAATTGACGGTTAGATTTTAAACGTTTCCCTTAATGTGACCTTGACACAATGTCATGAGGCATCGCATACCTCCATAATTGAAATAACGTTAAATAATTTTTTGCTATTTCGCTGTTTTGTTCTGGGTGCACGTCATATCTGAACCACTACTCGTGAACATTCTCTCAACGATCTCTTTTATGTACTGACGAAATGAAAAGGTAAGGGAGTGCAATAACCGCATGAATGGATGTTTTTTCACCGGCGAGAAAAGACAAAGCGATAAATCATTTGACAGGGATGAGATAGTAATTTGTTTTATCGCTGACAGTCATCTCGGCTATCACGCGACGGCGCGCGAGTCCACTCCGGTTCTGAAAAATCTCTGGACTATCGTTGCGAAATACGTCCAGGAGTGCGATTTTTGAAGTGACTAAAATTATCACCGATGACTTTTATGTCACCATATTTCTACAGCCGTATTTTTGAAAGTCACATGCTGTTTACCAACATGCAGAAATTTTAAAATGTAAGTCAGAGACAATCTTCCCGTTACGTTCCTTTTTACGCAGATGTTGTCCTGTCCTTAACACCGGTTTTTATTTTCTCATACTATAACTTAAAACAGATTCAAACGTAAAACGTAGCGTATGTGTCAGTGTCATGTAACCGAAAATTAAAGTTTTGGAAAATTCTTGGCAGATGTCACATACGTCAACTGTCAAACAATCGCATGGTGATTTCAATTACGAGTGGGTAGGGGCACTCGTAAATCGATATCATAGGTATGAGAAATGTAAGTCACCGATGAGTTTCAAAAATACGAACTTTCGGAAATCACTCACGTCGGTGAGAATTAGTCACTTGGTGAGATTCAAAAATCCATCCCCAGGTCGTCCCGTCATCTCCATCTTACAAACTTTACTTAGAACCAGAATTATCAGTATTAATTAAGAAACTTAATGGTCTTTTTTTATCGTTTGCAAGCCTGCCGGTAAGAAAAACATTAATGAAAGGAGTTAAAAACTTTCCAAGATGGAACTACTTAAGTACGCTCTTAACTTGATGACACTAAATCTGCGTAGGATTTCAGTCAACCAGTCAGTCTTTATAAAAGTATGATGATAAATCCACATTTGGTATCATTTACCGAGAGCTTACTAGATACTGTTACCCTGAGAGGTGTTCACGTAAGTTTTCAAACGCACGTTAGGGCATCTCAACTGTCATTTTCCCATACAAAAAGTGACATTTAGATGTAGGTACAGTCAGCATCAAAAGTAGCTGCGCAAACGGAGACGTCAAAATTTATTAAAAGGGAATAACAACTTCTGAAGCTGTACATGACGCGCGTACGTACAGATGCCGTCAAACTTCTTGAACATGCGGGACGAAGTGGGGGGGCAGCTCGCAGGTATAATTCGCCTTTGCGCAGGCAAGGTCAAATATTCAAGAAGTTTGACGGCATCTGTACAGTCGAGGACAAAGAGATGTATATGTTGCAGGGAAATTGTCAAAACAGAGATTTGATCAAATCTCTAAGGGATATGATCAAATCACGCAGGATGTTAAAATGGCCAATTCATTTTATCATTTACCTGATACAAATCAGTAATTTGATCAAATCTCTGAATCTGTTTAGTGAAATGACGAAATCGGACAAAAAAGGCAACTCGTTTTTTCATTTCACTAGACTTGTTTAGTGATTTGATAAAATCCCTGAAACGCGTCAGTGAGTTGACGAAACTAACGCGATAAAGATTTTTCCGCTCTTTTATAAAAAAAATAACCACGAAGACGGTGGCGGGAGCAGAGCTCCCGCCACCATCTTCTAACCTATCCGCCATCCGAGTCTAAGTCCCAGAACCGTTTAAATGACTAATGATTTAGGAGCCAATATCTGCGAGTTAGTTTCGTCAATTCACTGACGCGTTTCAGGGATTTATCAAATCACTAAACAAATCTAGTGAAATGAAAAAACGAGTTGCCTTTTTTGTCCGATTTCGTCATTTCACTAAACAGATTCAGAGATTTGATCAAATGACTGATTTGTATCAGGTAAATGATAAAATGGATTCTCCATTTTAACATCCTGCGTGATTTGATCATATCCCTTAGGGATTTGTTCAAATCTCTGTTTTGACCATTTCACTGCGACATATACACTTTTGGACCTAATCGAATGCGGTCGCCTACAATTTGTAGGCGACCGCATTCGATTAGGTGTGTATTCGAATACGTCTCTTTGTCCTCGACTGTACAATGTGTAACGTGATCGACCTGCTTGCTGGTGTTTTTGTTGGTATACTATCAGCAGTAGGGTCATCTCGCCGGTTAGCGACCACCTAATTTCATGTGCTGGTTGGCGACCCCTTAGCTGAGTTGGTGAACTGAAAGGATATTTTATCAGTTTTTTAGTAGATATCTATTCTAAAACAACAAAAAAATTCATTTACAACTAATTGTCTCAATAGGGTCTGTAGAATTGATGTTATCTTCAATAGAATAAACCGTCTCATTCAGGTGGTCGCTAACCGAAGGTGGTCGCGTAACCAGCGTAATGACCCTATTATACGCGGAGACTACGCGGTACGCATACATCATTAATAAACTTAGAGCATTAAACCAACTGGAGCGGCCATTGACAGGCGTTCCCCTCTGCCAAAAATATATGACCAGTGGTCATACACATTGCATGGACTGACGTTTATCTGACGTAGCTATTTTCTCGTTACGTATACATTTGACGTTCCCCTCCCCCGCAAAAATCGGCAGACTTTTTATGTATAGAAAATGACTCATGGCCGCTCCTGTTGGTTTAATGCTCTAAGTTAATAAATGAAATAAATAAAATAAATTAATCGGTCATTGTGGCAATCTTTTTTCACCTAATTGGTGTATGGTCAGCAGAGAATGTCTTTCGGCTGATATGATGATGGTTTACCGGTCGCTTCTTTTAAAATGACCCGTTGTAATTTTTTGATTGATAAGCAGAAAACGTAGTTCTTAGGCAGCTATGCACACATTTACATTATATTACCGCGCACTTTCATCTGCTCGCTCACACAAACACAACACACTCACACGCAGTCTTAACCTCAATAAATTATAATATGTTTTATGCATACACCTACACATTAGAGCTTTAGCGTAAAATGGTATTTTTTTATTTGTTTTGGTTTTTATGTTGAGTTTTGTATAAAGATTTTGTTTTTTTTTTTATTATGATCGACTATTTTCTCAGTGCCATCTAGTCCAAAATTCACTGTCAATCAGCGTCACGGAATTTGTCCTCTGGCTAGCTCCGTGATATTAAGCTGAGTTTAGAACCTGAGCCCTATAGTGTGCCCTATAATTTAAAATAGAGTGTATCAAGAGAAGTTTTGATACACTTCTTTATGTCCAGTGATTGCACTAATGAATCCATATCTTTCTTTCTTTATCGCTACCCCTCTGCATTTTTTAATTATTTTTCTCTTATACTCGTTTGGAAATTGTTCCACTCTGTACTCATGAACACCGGCGCACCCCGACGGGACACGCCGGGAGAACCCCTATGCATCGTATCGCCCGTTTCTTCTTGGTGACAGTTGACACTGACAGGATGACGCTTACTGATACGGCATCGACCCTGCACCGCTAAGAGCCTAAGCACATGGCGTTTTTAAACGCACTGCCGACGCGCATTTGTTTCGATATACACGTGATGTGATTGAAACGCGCGTCGACGGTGCGTTCAAAAACGCGGTGTGCTTAGGTCCCAAATATGGCAAAAAGCAAAACTAAAAAGTAGGAATGTTACGGAGGTTCGGCTTCGGCTCCAATATACCGAAACTTTCGGCTGAATTCACACCTCCGGCTTCGACTCCGGTTTCGTCTAATTTGAAGCTAACATCTCCGGCTCCGGCTTCGGTTTCGTCTAATTTTAAACGGAGGTTTTAACGGAGCCGAAAGTCAGCGGCCTCGGCGCGCGGCGTGTGCCTAGGTAGGAGTACAATACAAACAGGTTTTGAGTTGTCTCCCCGGGAATCGCCCCACCCTGTTTTACGACGGTTGTTTACTCATTCGTTTATTGTTTTGGTTCACTATAAATTAAGTTCACATTAGTATCCCTCCACCTCCACCTTCACCTCCGGCTCCGGTTTCGGATTCGGTTTCGCTTTTGGGTTCGCTTTCGGTTTCGTTAAAACAAATTTAAAAACTCCGGTTTCGACTTTGGTTCCGATAAAACCACCTACATAACATCCCTATTAAAAAGAATACGAGCAACAGCTGTATATAAGTCGTAAGAAATGTTCACCGCCTGCTAAATAACTGGATGATAAATGTGTGACATTAGTGCAATGGCCGCCATCTGTAATACTGGCGCAGTACTAATGACGTGCTTAATAGTGAGCTATAACAGACTCAGTTGCTATGTGAAGGTCGACAGTGATTTCAACTTTATATACCTACAGTTTGTTGTGGGGTTAGCACCACCCTTTTCTCCTGTGGGTGTGTTGTGTAGATATGTACTAAGGGAACAGGGTTGAAGTGTGTTATGGGCGATGAGATTGCAACCTATCACTGCTATTTCACATGTTATCGATCATTTATATCCCCATGTATGCTAAAATTGGCACTGGAACATAAGTTTAACGTGTAAATGTTCCCTTCTAGGAATTAAGGCGTGAATGTATGTATGTAAAGCCAGACAAGTTCCTATTTTGCCCTCGCTATGTTGCGGATTTTCAATGGAACTAATTTATTTTAATGGCAATGTTTTTTTACAACCGACGTTGGAAGTTGAAAATCATTCACCGATGTAAACAAAACGAAAATAATTCTGCATATTTCAGAATAATAATCGATTTTGCAATCAAAATGCCCAAAAAAGTTCACCCAGATGCAAAAAAAAAACATTTTAAATACATAAGAATGGTTGTGGCAGATTGTGAGCGACGTCCGCTCTCGGCGGCGTCGGCTGGGCGAGTGAGCGCGCGCGCTACCGGCCGCGGCAATGCTCGCCCCTCACAGTCACCTAAGAATGACCTAGTGCCGAGACACAAGTCGGCGACGGACGAGCTCCGCCCCTATGTGCTCGGACAGTGCGTCGACCACGCTCCGTGACACAAGTCGGCGACGGACGAGCTCCGCCCCTATGTGTACGGACAGCGCGTACTACCACTCGGCGCCCGAATGGTGTGTTTGGGCTTCGCCCGTGTCCTCAGACACTTTGGGTAATCGATGTTACCAAAATAAAAGAAGGAATAACGAGAAATAGACTTTTTATTTACTTTTCCCTAACTGCCCTATCACTGCCCTAAGTGACTTGATTTCAAGTCCCTAACTTCCTATTACTTTGTAGTTTTTCTTCTTCTTGTTGTGACTTCCAGGAGGCTCCGTTTGACACTGATTTGCTCCGGGCCGTACCTGCTATTTATACCTGCTAGTGGGTGAGCAAGACGTGCTGAGTGAGACAATAAAGATTACGCCCACTTTGACTTGACTAATTTACATTGCAAGATGTTATTGGAATGTTATACATTTAAATGGGCGGAAGACTAAGCTGATTTACAAAGTTCTAATATGGCTTGAGATCTTATAAGTACAGTAGGGTTCGTAAATATTTTCTTATCTGAATAATCGTACATGGAAATCGGGCAAACCGTAATTCGGTCCCTTTCTTAACACTTATTCTTCATTTGCGCTGAACCTACTGAGTTTACTTATTTGTAAGTTTAAACATTTAATAGAACTTTTAATAAGCTTTCTAACAATATATAAATCATTCTGATACGATGAGCCGTTGTAAAGGTATAAATGTAAACATATTAAATACAAAGTGAAAATGCGCCGTACTAAGTTCTAATTCAGGCTCGGTGGCCGCGGCTCTCGTTACGGTCATGTTGGCGCGATACACCCCTCCCCTCCATGGCGGCCAGTCCGCGCTGCGCTCGCGCATAGGCAACATCTCCTCTCTCTTTCTAATACAATTTGTACTGGGATTTTACTTTAATGTTTACAATATCAAATGAATGCTATGAGAGGGTGTTTTATGTAAATAATTGCTATGGGGAATCTAACTACTGGGTTCTTTATTTACTCTAAACAATCTAAGTCTTTATAAATAATCACATATTTCTCTTACGTATAATCTTCGTATGACGCGATGCGTAGCTCTGCCGTCGCGTGTTGATGTTGTCGTCCATACAGATATAGGACGAAGGATTCAGCAGCTTTCCAATTGTAATGAACTGTTTAGCTTGGTATTAAATATGGGCATGTATTTAACGCGGCGACAAATTAATCTGATTTAGGGATTTATAAAAAAATAAAGGAGGTAGCAAAAATAATAAGTTGGCGACTAATTGCGGAGACTAGTATAAAGTAAAAAGTAGCAGCTAAGTAATCAATTTCGGCTTTGTTTCAATATAAACTAGCATCGAGTTATTGTTTTGGCGACTGAATTAACTGAATTGAGCGGAAACATGACAGCGGATAAAAAGTTGAAAATGGCCTACTCTAATTGTTCAATGGATTGCATATAAAATAAATCAAGGTCATAAAAAAAACAAGTTTTCTGCTCTTTTATAAAAAAAATAACCTCGAAGACGAAAGCGGCAGCAAAGCTGCCGCTTCCGTCTTCTAACCTATCCGTGATCCGAGTCGGTTAGTCGCCAAGTCATTATTTATAGTACCTCGCCTATGATTTCAGTAATCTTGTTTAATATTTCTGCTACCTTAAAGTAGCTGCCATTATTTGAATTTTAGAATATCCTTAGTTTAAAGCTCATTTAATATAAATGATTGCCAAAATATTTAATCGCTGACAAGTTATTATTTTAGTTGCAAATAGTTTGCTGCTCTTTAATTTTTCTGTCGCCACGAAAATAATACGCCTTAAATATGCAACATATTAATTAACACAAGCTCCTATAATCGAATAACCGACCGAAAGATTTATAATCGAGGTTGGTTGTCCGGAAAGTGACTCAACAACTGACGAAAGTGAAGATCGGGGCCAGAATCTGATAAATATATGGATATCGAAAAGTTAAAATCAGATTTTGACGGATATTATTCATATTTAATTGACAACATTTCATATTTTCATGTAGGCCATTTTATGATTTAGTTCGCTAGAAAATGTTTTTTTAAGCGACACGTGTTTTTTTATTTCTCCCTTAATTGTAATTTTCATTCAAAACTATCAAATTGAAAAGTAGCGAATTCCAGAAGGTTGTAAGTAAATTATTACGTCAATACTACGCTCTGTATGGCAGTTTGGACACTTTTCATATGGCAGCCATAATACTGACGTCACACACGGTGAAAACCACTTTAATACGTTTTCGCGATTTTCTTAAAAGCGAGCAGGAAAAAAACACAGAAAACTACTTTATTACGTTCAGATAACATAATTACCGAAATGATTTTCGATTTAGGCGTCATTACATATTTTGAACAATTGTCAATTATCAACTAGACATGCTCTCTCGATTACCTGAAAATATAGTTTCACAATCTACAAGTACATAATTGTATATCTCAATCGTTCTTGCAAGATGCCAATACACAATGTCCCGACTATTCATGACGTACACGTATTATTGCCATAATGTAAGCTGTTTGTAGAGACAATATATCAGGGCTAAATAGGAACTTGTCAGGCTTCACTGACAATATTTTAGGAATTAATGTATATAGCTGTTTTTTTTGTTTACGTATTGTATACAAAAACTATACAAATATTATTTTTTGCTCTCCAGACAGTAGATAATTTATTTTGTAGCTGACCTAAATTCCCTGTAGATAAAACATATCCAGTGAAAAAAAATAACTTTTCAGGTATCATTTGAGTGTGTATTTGAGCATTTTAATCATGACTTACTTTTGATGATGACAAACGACCAAAATGCGAAATTGAACTAGCAATTGTTCATTTTCTTTAAAACAATGCTTAATGTTACGTTACACAAACTCAACCGCAACTGTTATTTATATAGAAAGTAAATTATACTGGAGGCTTTATTTGTTCATTTTTTTCGTTCACAGGCGAGACCCCTGCGGCCATGCAGCACGGTAACAATTTTACCGCTCCGACCATTACCTTACACACACTCGTGAACGGGTTTATTTATTTATTAGCACTAAAACTATTGTTAACACAAATACCTTTAGAATATGGATAGCCCTAGAAGTGTTAAATATAGTTTTGTTACACCTTTTCCATAGTTGGAGAAGAAAAGTAGTTCATATTTTAAAGAAACGTATAAAATCGCTCAAATGCTGTATTTGTATATTGTAAGCCTTTTTTACTTGTTTAATGGGTACCAATCATTAATCGGAAAACCAGCACACGGCACTAATGAAGATTATTGCACTGTTTATTTAGTTTTAAACTGTGACTTGATACTCCTGAATAAACTGGAACAAATGATAAAGCCATATTAATATAGGTTATACGATAAAGAAATTTTGTTAACTATTTTCAATCTACATTACGCATAAAAACTGTTAACTTTTCACTGCTGCTGGTTTCAGTGCAAATTGTTCAAATTGAACAAACACACTAAAGCCAAATGAAATATTAAATGAGCGCTAACTTTGAACTGCTTTTCTTTTTCACTACACCTTCACTGTTTGTATTAAATAATTATGCTCTGGTGTTAAATATGTATGGTGTTTTTTCAGCAAAAAATTATGTCTATTTCTTAGTTATGGGCGTGATCTCTTAGTAAAATCTTGTAATTTTATATTTCACACAAAGTGTTATGCCGGGATGAAAGTATTTTACTGTTGTGATTGTAGTTCAAATCTAGAAAACATGTGTACCTATATTTGATGTTAATTTATGACTTTGTAAAGCAATATTTAATGTGTTATTAATAATGAAAAAAAAAACCAACGTTTATTTAATCAAACAATCTTTGAATATTTTTTTTTAATTATTAATTTCAAAAAACGATTTTTATCAAAAAACTGAACTAGCTGAAAAACATCAAAATATTTTTTCAATTTCTATCACGTATCTATCGCAATTGATAAATAAAAGTATACCAGTTGAGTACAATATTATAATGTTACTTGTAAATACATTGTGAAATAATACTAACAATAAGTATGTAAGAGAAATGTAATTATTGTCACTTGGATTTAAGAATAAATAATAATTTTGAATTCAACGTGCCAATCTTGGTTGTTTTATTTTTAAACAAGATTTGTCCGCAACCTCACCTTAACAAAACTCACTGCCGAAATCCCATAAATTAAATAAATGAATTTTGTTCTGCAAGTAGGCCTCACCCCAATGGCAGTTTTACAAGTCGAATTCTATCAGTGTTTTCGAAAAAGCAGAAGTCAAGAAGAAACGCTGTAACAAACCAAAACTGACCTTAATACAATGAAAATGGTTACCTACCTTCTTAAAGTAAGTAAACCTGAAAAATAATGCAAAAATCCATTCCATTGTTCCAGAAGGAAACATGTTAAAATAATAGTAATACTCGACCCCAGAAAGAGAGATGTTTTTCGATGTACCTATGTACATCAATCAATCAATCAATCAATCAAATATTTTTTATTGCCGCAAAGACTTATACTAAATAATGACATATGTATGTAGACAAGAAAATTCTATTTCACAGGCTGCATACCATAAGGCTTGATTGATTATGGCATATGAGTTGTCGTTGGATTCCTCATAGACGACAGAGGAACACGCATACTAAAAAAAAACCGTTGAGGGTTTTTTACATCGTTTGATTAAATCACGCTCACCCAAAAAAGCCGCTTTTACCTTACTCTTACGTTAGGTAGATCTCAAGGCCTCCACCCACCGGACGCGTGTCGTGCGCGGCGCGTGTGCTGCGCGGCACACGCGCAAGTTGTAAAGCATTGAAACTACAATTCAAACACACATCGAACGCGTTTCGAAGGCGCGCCCGCGCGGCGCTAAAGATACAACTCGGCAGCGCGGCCGCGTGTCGTGCGCTGCTAAGTATGATAGAGATAGTAAGATACATATTAAATGTGTTGGTAGTGAGAGAGATATGACGCGCGGGCCCACGCGCAGCACAAGCGCAGCACACGCGCAGCACACGCGCAGTACACGCGCAGCACACGCGCAGCACACGCGCAGCACACGCGCAGCATACGCGCAGCACACGCGCAGCACACGCGCAACACATGCGCAGCACACGCGCAGCACACGCGCAGCACACGCGCAGCACAAGCGCAGCACACGCGCAGCAGCCGCGCTGCACACGCGCGTCACACGCGCGGCAGCGTGATGGATATAGTAAGATACATATTAAATGTGTTGGTAGTGAGAGAGATATGACGCCCGGTACACGCGCTGCACGCGCGCAGCACCCGCGCGGCACACGTGCAGCAGCCGCGCTGCACACGCGTTGCTATACGCCGCCCGCTTCCGGTGTGAATATACCGCTTGATACGCGCCCGACACGCGCAGCACACGCGCGGCACACGCGTCCGGTGGGTGGAGGCCTTTAGTTTAATTTTTAGGGATCCGTAGTCAACAAGGAACCCTTATAGTTTCGCCATGTCCATCTGTCCGTCTGCGGTATAGCTCCGTGACTCTTACTACTAGAAAGCTTAATATAGCAATGTAATTATAGTAAAATAACATTTTGAAAAACATTGTACTTTTTTGGTAAATCCATGGCATGTTCAAAAATATTATGGGTTTTTGAATACCATTCATCGTATACTGAATTCATCGTATATAAAAGGAAAACTATCACGGATAAGTAGACATAATTAGTTAAGGCGGTGCATTGGAAATTATAGCGTGCTTTGAAATGCTGTTCTGACTAGATTAAGAAACAATAAGGTCTGATTTTCAGATATGTTATTCTTGACGATATGATTGTTCCTCTGATTTGAATGATTCATGATTGCTTAAAATTTCCTCTACAGATAAAAAATCCAAAATATTTCTCTATTTCCTTTATTTTTCTGTATTATCGGTCATTGGGTCTGTATTTTCCTTTTTTACTCAGCCTACTCAGACGATACACTATTTTACGACACAATCAAGTTAAAACTATAGTATTTTATCTCATCTAAAATCTCAATTTATAATTTTTTTATTAAATTTTCTCTAAGTTGGGTGTTTATCGAAATTTCTCCAAAACAGCGATTCCCGAAGAGACATCTCTTTTTCTCGAGGGCGGAAGGCATCAGCGTGTTTCTGTCTAGGGGGCGTTTATGAATCAAATCAAGACATCCCCTTAATGAGTAATAGTCGACCAACTTAAAACTGTACTTGGAAAGGCCGACTTCGTACGAGTTCGGGCAACGACAAAGGCAGACTGGTAACAACGGAACCCTACACGCCATTAACCGGTTTTTTATTTGAGAAAATGATAGTTGAGTTCTACTAATGATCATTCAAACAGTTAGGTACATAACCTCACTATTTTATTCGAAACAAGCTGTTGTTGAAAATTCACAATTTCATTCAAGCGTAACGCACACTGTACATCCCAATCTTCACATGTGTACGCAATCTCTCTTGAACGCTGTACGTATGTCGACGACAGAAGTGACATCCTTTGTTTTAGGATGCCATTCATCAACAGGACAATCCACGGTCGGTATTCACAAATCGAAAATCCGTCTCATGTGAACCAGTATAAGTAAGACCTCCGAATGCACTTATTTGTAACGAGTCTCTGGATCCAGATATGCTTCGGGTGAGCGGTGAAGTGAGCTGATACACGTTGTGTATAGTAAAGCAGACGACAAAGTGTTAGCGCGTACACGGCATGAAGGATAGTTATGACTTATAAGGACCAAACACTAATTGTCTGCCGTATTAATTAAACACCTTTAACGGGAACTTTACAAAGAAGAAGTTATGAAGTTGATGTTTTTTAATATTTTTGTTTACTTCGATATTGAGTTGTGTGATGTTCAGTAAAATCATAGAATACCAAGGATAAAAAAAAATTGGGTTGCACTAAATTACGATTACAGACCGATCACGTTAAGTCTGGCGCAGGCAGCTGTTTTTCCGTAGAAACTTACCAAAGAATTTAATGAACACAGCTTAGTATATTACAGATGAGACGTTGTAACCCACCTTAACAGGTTCGTCACTCGTGACTTGTGGTATCTGAGGTGTCATTGTTATGTCGTGACGCGACCTAACGATATTGGTTTGATACAAAGAGAAACAATACAATGGAGCGACTCACAGACACATTCACACATGTGCGACAAGGATAAAAGCATGCACTATAACACAAGTGGGAACGAGATACAATTTCAAATTTACTGTCCCTAAGCGCGAATAGGCTTTTCAGGGTTCCGCAGTCAATAAGGAATTATAGTTTCGCCTTGTCCGTTTGGCCGTCCGTCTGTCCGTCCGTCCGTCCGTCCGTCTTCGGCTTAGCTCAGCAACCATTACTACTAGAAAACTGTAATTCAGCATGTGTATATATATCAATCACGCCGACAAAACAGAAGAATAAAAGGGTGTATCTCCCCTACACCTAAAGTGGAGATGCAATTTGTTATCGTTGAATAGCTTCTTCAAAAATATTTTTGGTTTTTAACACGATCTCTCAAATAAGTGATTCGTTTGCGAGATTTTTGTTCGAGACATGTGCCCCCTGCTGGCTTAATGGCTGCTACTGAGAATGTGGAAAAAATGGTTCCCCTCCGTTAGCCCTAATAATTTCATACCTAATTTTACTAGCCCTAATTTCATGAACCCTAAAATCACAAACCCGAATTTTCATTGTTTCTAATTATTCACTAGCCCTAATTTCAGTATCCCGAATTTTCATAATATCTAATATCTCATGACCGAATTCTCACTAAAACTAATTTTATTTGACCGATTTCTTCCTAGGCCTAATATTGCAATGCCTAATAATGACTACACCTTATTATCAATGTCTCTAAAATCACTAACCCGAATCTTCATTTTACCTAAATATTTTAGCCCTAATGTCATTATCCCGAATTGTCAGTAATGCTAATTTTATTTCACTGTTTTTTTATCTTATAATGTCGGTTCTGGCGCTTCGCCGGCCGCTGCCGCGGCACGCTCGCTTCACTTGCTCGGCTCGCGCGCAGTAGAGTCGCAGTTCACCTAACATTCCTTCTCGCTTCGCTTGTCGTCGTACCTACACTGACCTGCCTTAGGGTAGAATAGGTGGGTAATCCGATGTCTATCTAGCTCACTCTTATTAGACAGAGAAGTATCATGCGAGAAAAAATGAGAGAGCTCTTGTGCCGTCTTGTGATAGCCGTACATCAAGTCGACGCCACCCCGCTGCGCGGGGTGTCTATTGCTGGTCTGAGGGACACAAGTGAACCCTAACCTAACCGACCTAAGATAGAGTTCGCTTATGACATGCCATTTTCGTCCGCCCTGATAATGCACGATCCAATAATCCACGTCCACGAAAACTGGACACGGATTATCGGGACGTACATTATTTGGCCGTGCATTATTGGCTCCCATTTTGACGAGATTAGGACGTCTATCATAGGGCTCCGCGGTAAAAAGTAGCCTGTTCATCAGGGATGCATTAATTAGTACTAGTCAAACATTAGAGCAAAAGTTAATAGGTCAAGTGATAGTTAGGTGTGACGAAATTAGGTGTAGTGAACATTAAACATAGTGATCATTAGGCACGTTAATCATTAGGCTTAGTAGTCATTAGGAAAAATGATTATTAGTTTCCAATATATTAGCACACTTGATGTTTAGTATTAGGAATGATTAGGAGGTTTGAAATTAGGCGCAGCAAATAATTATGCCATATAAAATTAGTAATCCGAATATTAGGGCTAATGAAAATTATATCGAACGTTGTTAGGTGTAATGAAATTAGCACTAACGATATTAGTTTAAGTGGGGGTGACCCGGAAAAAATCGTGGCAGTAGTACATATAATGACATTGAAAGGAAAACTATCACGGCTAAGTAGGCATAACTAGATACCGAGTAATAGTCGACCAACTTAAAATGTGCTTAGAAAGGCTAACTTTCGTACAAATTCGGCCGACGCTACCATTTAGTAACTAAGAAAGACAGGCAACTACGGAACCTTACACTGCGCGTGGCCCGACACTCACTTGACAGATTTTTTTATTTGTCACCACCTTTCAAAATATTTTACTGATCTGTCGTCAAAGTATACAGACAGGAGATGTCCAGGATGTATTAGTCTTCTGATCCTTTTCAATTTCATCACATTAATAATATACCTCTGTCCCTTTTGGGCATTCGCTAGAACTCCGTCTATTAAATCCTTTATCTACGGCTTCATACTTTATTAGGCCTCCACCCACCGGACGCGTGTGCTGCTGCGCGGCGCGTGTGCTGCGCGGCACACGCGCAAGTTGTAAAGCATTGAAACTACACTTCAAACACACATCGAACGCGGCACACGCGCAGCACCCGCGCAGCTGCAGCGCAGCACCCGCGCGGCACACGCGCAGCACCCACGCAGCTGCAGCGCAGCACACGCGCAAGTTGTAAAGCATTGAAACTACACTTCAAACACACATCGAACGCGGCACACGCGCAGCACCCGCGCAGCACCCGCGCAGCTGCAGCGCAGCACACGCGCAGCACACGCGCAGCACACGCGCAGCACACGCGCAGCACACGCGCAGCACGCGCGCAGCACACGCGCAGCACGCGCGCAGCACACGCGCAGCACGCGCGCAGCACACGCGCAGCACGCGCGCAGCACACGCGCAGCACACGCGCAGCACACGCGCAGCACACGCGCAGCACACGCGCAGCACACGCGCAGCACACGCGCAGCACACGCGTCCGGTGGGTGGAGGCCTTTAGATGGTTACGTTGCGACGACGTGACGGCTCCTTTTCTGTCAGGCGTCAGAGGACATCAGCAAGCATCACGTCGACAGATAAGATGGCGTGCGCGCTGTCTCGCGTCGTAATAGCCTATCTGTGTGTTTCTAAGTGTTCTAATTAGAAAAAGACGGATAGTCTATCTCGCGGCGAGACAGCTATCGCGCCATCTTGTGATATCCGAGCAGATAAGTATGAATCTAGTTTATGGTCCGTTATTGATCGTTAGTCTTAGTATCAGGTATTAATATTAATAGTGTAAAATGTAATAAAACGAACAAATAAGAAATCCACAACGCAGGCTTCGTCTTAAACACAGGAAGCGTCTGTAACACACTTCGTCAAAAAACCCACAAAAACAATCAGCCACAGGCATCGTCAAAAGCATACAAATAATATAAGCAGCAACAAGCTTTGTCAAAGTCAACCCTTTCAGGTTGGTGCATTTTACGGATCCCCGCGACGGCATGTCCCAAAAGTGCCTAATATGCTGCAGCCCTGGGATCTCGTTTTAGTTAGGTGTGAGGCACACATTTGCAGATCTCGACATCATCATCATCCTTAGCCTGTAGTCGTCCACTGTTGAACATAAGCTTTTCCTAATTGGTGCCACCATACCCGATCGTCAGCCATCCAACCGCTCCCCGTCAATCTTTGCAGGGCTGTTATTCGCTACGCCCTAAAGCGGCTCACCCCGCCGATCACCCGTCACGCTACTAGACCTCTACCTAAACTTGGTTACTACGCATCGCGATGTCACAATATATTTGTGGGTGAGCGTTGAGGTGAGCTTAAAACAAGTTACAGAATAGGGGGCTGGTCACCGGTCCACCAGGCGGGTGGTCGCCCCACGGGGCAGCAGGGTTTGCAGATATAACCATCTATATTGTCATCATCGGGATGCCAATAACTTGGGTGTATATAATTTTAAGTTCACGTTTGTAACGCTCGTGCTAACGTTGTAGCTTAAAACTCGGTAACTCAATTCATTCATGGAAAATTTGGTAATGATGTTGAGGTTGTAAATCAAATTATAACCATACCAGCTCTGCCCGTGACTTTTCAGAAGGGAACTCGTTTATATCGTATGAAAACTGTACTTGTATGCCAGGGAAGGCCCCGGGACATAAATTATCTCTAAATTTCATCGATTTGAGCATGAAGAGGTAACAGACAGACAGCCATACACACTTTCAACTTTATAATATTAAGTATAGATATCAGATTAAGGCGTTTTGATTTCAAACATCAAATAATTAATGAACTGATTTTACATGGGATTAGTCGTTTCCTGGAACAAAATACAGTAATTATACTTTTAGGAATGAACTTATTATTATTTTTCACGAGTTGCGATAATTGCGATGGAACTAGGTGTTGATACAGAATAAGTACACAAGGTTCACTGTGCAACAAAACCTTTGTTTGACGGATAGAAATCTCAAATAATGGCATCTCGCTCAACCACGTAGCAAGTGCTCTTTCATGTCGTTAGGGTCATCACGCTTCATCGTCGTTCAGAACTATTCCCTACGAAGGAAAGCAATATTAAAAAATATTTTTTTTTCTTACGAAAGGGTGGTTCGCTTTTGTTCACATAATTTTTTAAGTCCTAATATTGTAACTCCAATAACGTTTTTCATACAATTTTATGAAAACTATCCAATATGAGTTCCGATTATTGTTATAGTTTAGGAACAAAAAAGGTATGACGAAACAAAATTATAAAGGGTGATGATTATGAGTACAAATAGTTACTTTAACAAAGAATAGGACAAATAATTTTATGAGCTCCAATTTGGAGCTCATAAAATTATTTGTCCTATTCTATCGATTTTAATGAATGAATTAAAATTCATTCATTAAAATCGGTTCAGTATCTTAAACGCTACGGTGGAACACAAAGTGCGTTCAACGTAAATACAAACTTCTAAAATCATTTCCCTTCCTTCCGGCTATGCTGTAGACGGGCCAAATCACTTCATTAAAATGTTTTCCGTGTTCGACCTATGACAAATCATTATTTGTACTGTATTTAAAAATACACCAAGCGATGTTTGCTCTACAACGAGCATTTTATTTCCATTGGAGCGGTAACATACAGTAATTGACCTCATGATTGACATAAAAGTTAATATGGCGATACCGTAAATTTTTCCATAACGTTCGTTCGGGGCATTGCAGAGTTCAGCACAAATGGGACAAATTTTAACGAGTTTTTGATTCCGATACGATAATTACTTCGATTTCGTTGTGCAGGTGTCGTCATTACGCGTGACGAAAAGCTTCATTGCTGTGGCCATTGATATAAAATTAATCGATGAATGAGTTTGGTTGTTAATTACAGGTGTTTCCAAATATTTGGGGCCAAATATCGCCGGAAGGATAATAATATGGTGGAAACAGATGTGTGCGAACTCGGAGCTGGCGCGAGCTGGCAAGCCATGGCTTAGTATAAAGCAAGGCGCTCTTGTGTAGGAGGCCAAGACTCGTTTTGGGTCGCCGTGCAAGCATAATCTAATCCCATATATTTTTACTCACACTTGTTCGCGGTAATATAACTCTCTTCCCAGATTCTCTCTCTTTAGGTCACCAAACTAAGCTATCAAATTATGATTATGTTTGCATTTTTGTAAAGTTTATTGCGTTACATATATATAGACCACGTGAACGCTATTCAATGTCACTCTGATCATAAAACAACAGTGACATAAGTAATCGTTTTCCAATAATTACTTATTAAACGACAACATCAAACGCTACGCTAGACTCAAAAGTATGGCCCTGTAAAAGCGGTCTCAAACATTGATTTATACGCGTAAGTATAGGCTACCTTTGTACGTCTGTCGGGAGCAGAAGTGACACTTCCCTTCGTTCTGCGGTACTTTGATGCCCTTATTACTATCTGTGTGTGACACCAAAAGGTTTCGCTTTGAGTTTTCACTTTTAATAGTCCTTCATTAAGCGGTGGTTTTTGTTTTATCTTCTTTACTTGTTTAAATAGCCGGTGGTTTTTAAATTAGAAATAAACGAAGTTATTTAAACGAGCATTTTTATTCTTCTGTTTTTGCGGTTAGTGAACGTTATATTTAGAATAGAAATAGGTGAAGCCAAAGATATTTATTAGAAGTCCTATGCAAATAGTGCTAGTTTTCATTGGTCTTGAGTATACTTTAGATGCTACGTACGACAAAAAATGTTGAAATTGTCATTGCAATATTAAAATTTGTGTGAAGAACGTCATCATCAGAGGTCCCTGCCATATTGGTGGCATTTTGGAACTGCCATAGTTCTTATTTATCAATGTATAGGTATTGATAAAAATGCTTAAATTCAAAAAGATGTAAGCATCGTATTATAAAGTAGTATATTTTTGTACAGATGTAGAAACTTGTATATATTTTTTCGTGTATAACTACAATGTTACTACTGCTGCTCAAACATACCACCCAAATTCCGGGCTCTGGTCATTAACTATCCAAGTGTTACTGTTATAGGTGTAGTGTAGACTCATCCTAAGACTAATATACTTATAATGTGAAAAACATAATAGCTATAGAACACAAAATCCAAATATTAAAGGCCGTCGGACTGTCGTCGTTGTTGTTGTTTTTTAGGGTTCCGTAGTCAACAAGGAACCCTTATACTTTCGCCATGTCCGTCCGTCTGTCTGTCCGTCTTCGGCTTAGCTCAGTAACCCTTACTAACTAGCAAACTGCAATTCGGCGTGGGTATATAAACCAATCACGCCGACAAAACAGTAGAATAAAATCCTGAAAAAAATTTTTTTTAGATTAGTTACCTCACCTACGTGTAAATTGGTGATGTATTTTTTTTACTCGTTCAACAAAATTTTTGTTCGAGCGTTGGCTACTACTGGGGATGCAAAAAAATCGTGGTTGTAGTACATATAATTAATTTAAAAGGAAAACTATCACGGACAAGTAGGCATAAGTAGTTACCGAGTAATAGTCGACCAACTTAATACAATACAATAGAATACAAATATTCTTTATTGCTCACCAGACATAGTAAACAGTAGAAACAATAGTGCTTATCAATGTGTTCTTGGAAAGGCCAATTTTCGTAAAAATTCGGTCGACGCAACCGCACCCGCACGTCGATGTAACTAAGACAGACAAGCAACTACGGAACCCTACACTGCGCGTGGCCGCTTTTTTTAATGCTTTTCATTTATAACATTCACATTCACATAGAAAATCACGAGAGAGACAATCGAGTGAATTCCGTAAGAAGAACACCAATTCAAGTGGTTAAGTTCACGGGCCAAACTCAACGCGCCCGTATTTTCCAAACTCGCACAAGGAAAAGTCCAGAGGTCCTTTTGGCAAGTGGAGTTGCAAAAGTCCTTGTTACTTCGAGGATGTACTTTGCCCGTGTTTTCAACCGGAAGCGTTGGGAGCCATGGCAATACTTGCAACGTATTCTTTTATATTAGTTTCGACTTTAACGAGACGTTTTAGCAGCCCGACTGATGGTAACCGATAGTAAGTATTATGGTATACAGTAGCCAAATTATATAGATGCGATCTACTGGATATCAGGCCGGCTAATTAACTGATATAGTGCCTCTTACTTTGCTAACGACATCTACCTAATTTAATGTGTCTGATTATGCATGAAATAAATAAGTATGAATATGAATATGGTTACACCAATCACTAAATTAATTTCTCAACTGTATCCTCTGTTTCCTAAACTGTATCGTTTCTCTGAATATTCACTTCGGCAAAAAGCTGGTCTACTAGAAGATGCCAAGGATTTAGATTTTTTATTATTTTAGGAAAGTGTGCCAACAACCACAGTTTCAACTTAACTTTCACATCGCAGTTTGTTCCTCTTCATGATATGCAAATAAGCCCTTCAAGATTTTTATCATTGTTCTCCTGTTAGTACTAGTGCCACTGTTGTCTGATACCAGCGGTTTCCTTATTTAATGGCGGAAATTACTCGCAATGTCACAAAACGGACACAGGACATAGCAGCTTGTATAGAAAAGCCTCTCCTACAAGAATTCTTACTATTTCCTGGTAACCCCTCTTTGACGGCCATTCCGCTATCCCCTTAACCCCGTGCCATTCAGCTTGCCTTACCGTATTTCAATTAAATACGTTTAGTTGAATAGACCCCCTGGAATTGCGGGACATTGATAACGCTGCACATAATTTATTGGCAGGCAGTTCATGTGAAATTCATTATTTGGAATCAATAGCTGCACTTTGGGTTATGGAGTTCGGACACCGATTGCACAATGAATGTACGGTTTATAGGATTACCATAAATACCGTCGGCGTCGGCAGATCGTTATACCTTGTAGTCAATTTTGTTTTCCTAATTTGTCACTCGAGTAAACGAATTTGATACAAAGTTAAGCTAGCAGTATTATTTGTGGATCAAAGTCAAGATTTATGTTTATTTCTGCGGCTAGTAGGTAGGTATGTACCTACCTAAAGTACGCACCAGTTATAAACGACATTCAATATGTCAAATTCAATACATTGGCGGTTCAGCTCATCCATACTTATATTATAAATGCGAAAGTGTGTGTGTTTGTTCGTTTGTTTTTTTGTTTGATTAGTCCGTCTTTCACGGAAAAACGAAGCAACGAATCGACATGATTTTTTAAGTGGAGATAGTTAAAGGGATGAAGAGTGACAAAGGATAGATTTTATCCCTGAAATCATCCCCTAAGGGGGTGAAATGGGGGGGTAAAAGTTTATATGGAGCTGCGATATAAACGAGTTCCACGCGGACGGAGTCGCGGGCTGAAGGCATAAAATGCAGTTGTAAAGAAGTTAGCTTAACTCGAACTTAAAGGGCTCGTATCTTTGCGACATTTTTTACTCTCTGAAGTTTACTCGGTGTTGTAAATCATTCGTCCAGAGAGGTGATCTCGTAACTTTTTGAACGCACGTTCAGTGCCGAACAGCAAGTGAACCTGACAATGGACCGACGGGAGTAGCGTACTCGTAATAAAAAATAGGCCTTTTTACAGCAGTGGGCTAGTACACATTGAATAGGCAGTTAGATACCCCTGTCAAATGTAGGTTGCATACAGAAAGGTCGCCCCTCTGTCTTAACACTTTCGCTACCAATAATTGCTATGCGCTACGCTCGTAGCTGATCCCGCCGCCGATAGCCGGTTTTCCTCGTGTGTAGCGGAAAGTGCCTACCGCTAGGCGAGTTCTTGGTTGCGAAACTGTTGAAGAATATAATATCCAAAAGTCGTGAACGCTCTGTAGTTACGTGATCGACCTGCTGCTCTACACTGCTTATAGGCCTCTACCCACCGGACGCGTGTGCTGCGCGTGTCGGGCGCGTTTGAAGCGGTATATTTACACCGGAAGCGGGCGGCGTGTAGCAACGCGTGTGCAACGCAGCTGCCGCGCCGCTGCCGCGCGGGTGCTGCGCGTGTGCTGCGCTGCAGCTGCGCGGGTGCTGCGCGGGTGCTGCGCGGGTGCCGCGCGGGTGCTGCGCGTGTGCTGCGCGGGTGCTGCGCGAATGCTGCGCGGGTGCTGCGCGTGTGCCGCGCGGGTGCTGCGCGGGTGCTGCGCGTGTGCCGCGCGTGTGCCGCGTTCGATGTGTGTTTGAAGTGTAGTTTCAATGCTTTACAACTTGCGCGTGTGCCGCGCAGCACACGCGCCGCGCACGACACGCGTCCGGTGGGTGGAGGCCTTGAGTACATAGAGTACTCCCAAAGCGTTCGATGTCACTTTACAATAATAGCGTTTAAAACAAACCCGAACATTACTTGACTTCTGTTTTACTTTCCTTCACTATGCCAGTTTATTTATCTTCGTGCGGTGCCCCCATGGGAAGCAACTTGTTCGATATCGACAAAGTTTACTCTGACTTTGTTAGTACAAAGGTTTAAGAGTTGTTCCAATACACTCACGCAAGCCAAATTGTACTTATAGAGAACTTATGGGGGAGGTAGCAAGTTATTTGGAATACATTTCTGTCAAAAATGCCGTTTTCGGCACAAGCTTTTATTGCTGACTGTACTTTATAACTTTACGACACAGTCATCAATTTATTTTTGAAATAACTATAATGAGCCCAAACACGTTGGGGTTATCTTGTGTAACGTAGACTCTACAGTGACTCTTTGGCTACTATCCGTCTCCATCATTATACCATAATGTTACACTGTTGTCACACGTGTCCATAATTTCAACGCGATAAAAATCGGGATATTGGTCAAGTGTGACTTACAAGATTTGACCCCAACAAATATAGTAGGTTAAAAAAGGCTTGAAAAGAATAACCGTTTTTATATGCCTTGTGTAGAAAATAAGACAGTAAAATTAGCAAGGAGGAACGATGGGAGGTAGACGAGATTGCTGAATGGTGGCAAGGTCATCAAATTGATTAACGGTAGACCACCAGCTCGATGCTCAAGCCCTGCATCGATTTAAAATACCTGAGATCGCCTGGGACCCCGATCAATTTTTGGGACATTTTATTTGACAAAATCGTTGGTGTCGGAAGACCATGGACCAAGGGTCTCTACTGCAAGTGCCGCAAATACGTAATTATCCTTTAAGAAAGCGTATTTGCGGCACTTGAACTAAATTATGTAGCAATGGGCAATCTTATTGCTATAAAGCGATCTCTTCCAGACAACCTATGGGTAGCAGGAAATGACGAATAGATAATCGGAAATTGTAGAGCAATAATAAAGCAATCGAAGTAAGATACTTGCATAACACATGCATCAAAACTAATCGAGTGACGTAAGACAAAGAACCGACGGGAGTAGCGTAATCGCATTTAGGCCTATTCACAGCAGTGAGCTAGTGTACAGGTTGAATAGATAGTTAGATAAACCTGTTAAATGTAAAGAAATGCCGCTCTCGTTTCTAAAAACCCTGTCTCCGGTTAGGTTTCACCTAGTGCGTCTTACGGAAATATATCCAGCCCAATTCTTGAGCACACTATGGTGGTTTTAGAACCTACGTCAGCTATGCGTGTTTTAGAGCGTCTCCAGTTAAAAAAAGCTAATTGTCTCTGTTAGTTGTAGAATAATTCTAAGGAAAACTATGAAAGGCAGCGTTCCTGGTCACTTTGAAATATTTATATAAAGTCTAGAAACTTTGCGGAAATCGCGAATCGTCCGGTTACCAAAGTAATGGCAGCTTTGTCGCGCAACGCATGAGCATTGCACTTCAGCGACAAAATCACGCATGCATTTTGTTTAATATGTCACGAATTACAAAGTAACTCAGACCATAAGTTCAAAAATATGATCACCTTTCGGATCGTCAATAATCTAGAAATAAAATATAAATTTAAAATTAGGTACAAAAAAATACATCATATAGTCAACCTAATTGGTAATCTCAGAATACTAATTAATCGTATATTGAAGATTTTCGTAGACAAAAATTTTCAGCCGCCTCTTAAATTTTCGTATGTTTCACTTTTTTCATATTGGGGTAGTCGCTCATAATATATGGGACCTATAACACGCGGATTTTTTCCTGCAAGTGGCATGCGACGTGAGACTATTCTTAGCCCCATTGAGCGAATCGCCATGTTCAAAACATCAACTCTCGAAAATGTCGAAGAATTACGAGACTAGCATAGCTACTGACCAAAACATTTAAATGACAAAACTGCAGTGCGCCGCTTCATTATGTCATTATGTATTTGTATTTATGTTCGGCCTAAATAGCACCCAAACGATCGTCAAAACTTCTAATGGTATTCATAATGGGAGTTGTTATCGATATTTCCATAACAATTGCCTGGCGTTAGTACGGACCGCTTCCTATCACAGTGATATTTTAAATGCGAAAGTTCGTACGTGGAGTATATGTGGTCAGAGAGAAAATTGAAGTAAATACAACAGATATTAAAAAAGCTTCAATAGCACGATGCAGATTATCACCAATTTCCACGCAAATTCTAGCCGTAGTAGATCATTCTTTAGATTTTTGTCGACGTCTAAACTCCATCAATCGATATGAAACGTGTAAAGAAATTTGATGGAGTTAAGGTGATCCGCGGAACAAAATTGAAAATAATTGATTGGATATTTGGATATCGTGTTTATATAACAGCGCCGTCTTTTGTTGTCCAGTTGACGCCGCGTGGTGGCGATGACAACCAGTAGGTTGAACCTATATTGTTCGTGGCAAATTCAAAAACCAGTTCAAACCCCAGTGATGAAATAGTTATTTGTGTCACAAGGGAGCAAAATAGTATATTTACGGCGAGGGCGGTGTATTGAATCCTGAACGTAGCGAGGGACCCTACAATAGAATCCTGAGCGTAGCGAGGGATTCTAACGTAGGATCCTGAGCGTAGTGAGGGATTCAAGTGTTTACGCCCGAGACGAAAATAATTTTGCTACCGAGTGACACACTATTTTTCACGCCGACTATGAAGAAATTTAAAAAAGCTATTGTTAAAATATATCTAAATTATCTTAATTTATATTACAAATTTTTAAATATTACGAAATATTTATAAATTTTTATACAACATTGTTATAGTTAAAACTTGAAATATGTTCGTTTTGAATCGACTACGATGAAATTACAATCGATTATTTTATTAACATCTGTGTTCAATTGGCACATTGCGTACAAATGTTCCAATGCCAATGTATAAATTAAAAAAGTAGCTTGAACAGAAAAGTAGCGTTTTGGTCCCTCTCGTCGTGGAGCAAAACTTACTTTTCCGAATGAAAGGTGTGAAAAGGTATTTTGTTCCTTTGCATTAGTTTATTTTGTCAGTTATTTGTTTTATCTTTTAGAGAAATCATTTTTTCGTAGAAAAACTCGGCTCAGGTAAAAACAAAGCTTAAAGTGTTAAGAACAATATCGACGGTTGTGGATTTGGATGTTTTTATGAAAGAAAGAAAGAAAGATACATTTATTCGTTATGCAGTCTTATCTTTTTTAGTTTATGCCGATTTTACTCCAACACGACCCCTACCTGGGCTCAAATTAGTTACAATATAGACTGATAAAATTTTCAGTTTTGTACGGAAATATTATATGACATTATGCATATATTTAAATGTCTCATCATTCATATTTTAAGAATCTTCGTGCTAAATTTCATCCAAATCGGTTCAGCCGTTTTAGCGTCATTGAGTAACAAACATCCGAACCTCCATTATAATCTTTATCTCTGTATCATATCGTTTAAAGATTGGATCGTTGAATGTCGATCCAATTTTTAAACGATATGATACAGAGATAAAGATTACAATGGCAAAATAAACCATCTTTGTCTGTAGCCCCCGACAGGACTCGAACCTGCGATCCCACTATTAACTTTACGATGCATGATCCAAACTTTCGCATTTATAATATTTAGTAAGATTCCGTATCTTTACTTTATATTTCAGCACAATTCTGCTACCGTAGCGAAAATCGTGAATAAACCTTATTCATCACAAGAACAAAAAAATGCTATTGCGACAGATTTTGAAGGGTATTTAAACCGAAAATCGTTTCATGGATGTTTACGAATAACATCTTACGTTTGTATGTTTGGATCTAAGAGGGTAACTCAGTGACGCCAAATAATTCTACGGTTTCAAATCTAGACGTTACCTACCTTGTAAATGTTGTACTTACTATCAAATGAATAAAATTAACTTTCTTGATAACTTCCTTTTGCTACAATAGAAGGTACCCCACAAGGTACAGGGCAAGCTTTTGCTTTTGCTCAAAAGCAAGAAC
This sequence comes from Epinotia demarniana, assembly GCA_945867215.1. NCBI lineage: Eukaryota > Metazoa > Arthropoda > Insecta > Lepidoptera > Tortricidae > Epinotia > Epinotia demarniana. The sequence goes on along the minus strand of OX244261.1, from coordinate 36,200,845 downwards.
AGCGATCAATGTTTCAGCTTGGGCAAAATTTATTCGTATATCCGGATCTCCAGCTGCTCACAGGTTATATCTCTCATCCGATTCTCGTCAAATTTTGTGTGCAGGTTCACTAATTATAAAGGTGTTTTTTATCCATTCAATTTTGTTTTTCTTTAATACAGTCTTGCGAGTTGTATCGCTCACAGAGAAACTAGTTCGTTTGTCATATGTTTACCAAACGCAAGTTTTAATATAGTTTCAGATTAGGCAAAAATTCATCCGTATATCCAGCTGTATTCCTTTAAAGGTCGCTTTCTCAAGTGACTGCCTAAAACATTGTGAACAGGTTCTATAATTATATTGTTTTTTTATCGAATTATTATTAGTACTATGCCCTTGTTTATAAATGCAAAAAACGCCCAAGCCACGAAGACGTTCCACTAATATCAACCCTATGTGCAAAAACAAAACACATTCTACAAGCAATACCCAATGAGAAGGTAAAGAGCGCGTCTCAGTGTATTCACTTCTGAAAGAAGCGAATAAATGGCTGGCAATGATTTTTATTTTATTTATGTTGGCACTCTAAAGAATCGAGGCGATCGACTGAAATAAGATGATGTATACAATGTCATATTTTTAAATAACATAGTTTCCCTACGCCTCTATGACCTTCATAAATGCTTATACCTTCAGGATCAGGCTTAGAACTCGCGTCAAGTAACGGCTTAAGCCAATTGTCTGAGTCGGTTCATTGAATGCTTTAACCGTATTCAAAGTTATGTACGCACACACTTGTATTTGAACCTACCATTTCAAGGTCACTTGCTAATAAAACTGAATTTACTGCAGTAAGTTTTGATGGTTGTCTCTTTTTACAATCTCAAGTAAGTGAAGGGTAGGACAAATGAATTCGCTTAAACGAAACTGAATCCCTAATTAGACATTAATAAAAAAAACAAACAAATGATTTTTATTGAGTGAAGTTTCATTAACAATAAATATAAAATTAAGTTAAAGTGCATGATTAATAATGAGCATCATTGCGATTAAACTTACACAAATCCTGCTTGTGTAAGTTTAACTGCTAAATGTTAATCGACGATAGAATTAGTGAAACGTAATCGTGCCCGTCAATGGCCAAACATTAATGCCGCGAGTGAAAAAGAGAAATATACAGTGGCTCCAAAATATTGTCCTGCTTAAATATATGACACCAAACCACATAATGGGCTTTTTATAAAAAAGTAGGTATATAAATTAGACAATACATTTGCGGCTGACGTCTCCCGCTAAGTATAGCAGTACTTGTGTGACGCTCCGCTCTTCGTCTTCAAACTTAGAAATACTGTGTAGTAGATACAATTACTCAAAAAAAAAAACCAGGGACAACTCGTGGGGGACTTTTTGACTAGACTTAGGCTAGTAGCTTAAGTTATTATTACTTTGCTTGTTATTGTGTTTTTACGAGGATTATTACTCAAATCAATTTATTTTAATCTCATTAAGTTTATTGCGAGTGTGTGCGTGTAGTTTGGTTCTTTACAGTTTCTAAATTGCATCAAGAAAAATAATGAAAGCCTTATTTTAAACAATAACTTGATATCTTATCAAAATTATTTTTATTTCCCCCCATGCGATGTTGGGTTAGAATGTTAGCACCACCCCTTTCTGGTGGGTGTCGTAAGAGTCGACTACGGGAACAGGGTTGAAGTGTGTTGTGGGCGATGGGCTAGCCACCTGTCACTGCGATATTTGCGTGTCGATCTTTAATACCAACATGTATGCTAAAAGTGGTACTGGAACACACGATTCATATGCTCTGCCTACCCCTTTTTGGGGTAAAGGCGTGAATATATGTATGTATGTATAATATTTATTTGTTCGTTCAGTCTAATCCCGTCACTGTGCAAATAGTGTGAAAAAAACGGTATTGACGATGCTCACGCGCTTAAAATTTGTTTGCTGGCTGTAAACACATTATTAGGATTTTAGAAACCTTTTCTGAATTTTTATCATCATACCACACAAAACACACATTTTGTACTATGTTTGGTATGCCTGTTTTGCAATCAATACGTCTATATTGATTAAACACTATGTGATGTGAAGGTAGTCTAAGCCACATTATGCTGCGGCTTCATGATCTGAAATCATGACGGTGACGTGGTTGGTGAAGATATCGAGGAAGACGAACGGTATGGACACGTTGACGCTGAGCGTGCGCCACAACACGCAGCGGAAGCGCCGCGTGCGCAGATACACTAGCGAGTCCTGCAATTCTTCGCGGAACTCCTCTTCTGCGGCAAAAATATTGATTGAAATTATTGTAGGCACAAAAGCTTTTCTCCCTTGCGTAGACGTGTCAACTGGTACTGGATTCTGAGTGAAGGGAAAAATCTAGTACATAATCCTGAGCGTAGCAAGGAATTATAAAGTAGGAACTTGAGCGTAACGAGGGTTTCAAGTTTTTATGCCCAAGACGGAAATAATTCTCCTGCCAAGTGACACATACTGCTCTTTTCACACTTTCTATAAAGAAAATTGAAACCCTCATTCGAGGGCAAAAGTGTTTCTTTTCTTCTGAAAAAGCAGGTGTTAAAATATATTTTTCAGCGTTTGTCAATTAAATGCCGAAATTGTTTATTTTTTCATCATTTTATTATAATGTCATGCATTAAGATGTTGTAAATTTTGATATTCTTAAGTCAGACCATGGTGCCTAAAAAGGACATAAGTGGTATCTAATTTCCGTCAAATCATTCTCCTATTATTGATTGACATTCGGATTTCTTTGCGATTATCTTGAAAGGTGTTACATCAGTGCCCCTAACGGAAAAATATTTGTAGAACTCAGTGACCGGGCGCCGGCTGAACTCGGTGCGGTGTACGTACAGTGAATCATCCGTACTCGGAAGAAGATATTAATTTCACAATAACTCCATACTCATCTCAAAGACATCCTTATTATCATTTGCATCGCTTTGAGAATGTATAAATCTCTATTTTTGGCAGAAATTTGGATAGCCATGCAAACCTAGGTACGTAATCCAAAAAACTTACTCGTGCAAGTTAAGAGCTGATCAGCTAAATTAGTCCTGATCTTATCAATTTCCTCAGCACACAGCTCGGCTAGCATCGGTGCCACCACGCTTATGATGCCGGTGACCAAAATCTGAATGGTGTATCCAGAGTCGATCGGCATCTGAGTCAATATTAGTTATAAATTTAATTCATAGGTTATTTTATTAATTGTGTTTTCCAACAATTTGATTATGTATAATGTTTTATTATGTGTCTTGTCACTATACCATTAAATTTTGGACTGTTGGTTCGCCTAAACTAGAATATGTTCCAACAAAAAAAACCTCGTAAGCTTCGAAGATTTAGAAACAGTGTTAGAGTGACAATAATATCGTGAGCTCCTGGAATCAGTAGTTTAACCACAAAAAAGGGACAGACGAACAACGAATAGGACAAGAGAGAACGCTACCATTAAAGTATGATATACGAGCCACGAGAGAGAGAGAGAGAGAGAGAGCGAGAAAGAGAGAGATATACCTATTAAAGAAATTAAATGTATCAAAAATTTAAATAGAGAAAAGCAACAAAATGTTGACTGATAAAATAAAGTTATCCAAAATAATACTAACCGTTTTTTTCTCGATCAAGTCGTTTTAAATCATGTAGAAAAAAATCATGGAATCTCAAAAGTCACCAACAAACTTTATAGCAATCTGTAACAAAACAACCTAAATCATTATTATCACAAGCGTAGGTAGATCTGACTGGTTCCCCTCGGAACCACGGGGTAATGAGTAAGTAACGACCTATGTTAATGTTGACTGTTTTTTATGGTATATATTTTGGTCACATATTGCTCAAGACCGCGATGAATGGAAAAAGAGGGGGAGGCCTTTGCTCAGCAGTGGGACATATAGGGCTCGATATAATTATAATAATATATTCTCACATGTTTTTGAATAATAATTAACATGTGACTTCTACAGTCGTTGCTCGACCAAACGTGTTCAGAAGTTAGTCTTTCTAACCACAAAGCAGAACTTACCATACATTTTAAGACATCGAACTTCTCTATGACGTTGTACAGATTCTTGTAAACATATACCGTTTTTTTTATCTTCGATAATTTGATCCGTGCAGCTTCCTTCTCCTTCACTTCTTGTAAAGATTTCTCAGTACAATTTTGACTTAGGCGGGCATTCGACGGGTTAACTACATAAATCATTACTAAAATTGCTACTGAAAAACCAAAAAAGAATTATTTTTTTACTTACGTTAATGTGCTGCTTCCGCCCAGAAACGCCGCCATTTTCAAACCAACCGCGTGGCCAACTGATGCAACAAATGCAGTCTTTAGGCTATTGGAGCGCGGCGCTAGTGTCTGCTTATATCGATTGATCGATATTACGATTACAGTACATATGGTGCTACTTTCCCGCACTAGTGCGGAAAAGAGCACTTTCCGCGCATATGTCGAAACTTTAAAGAGCCATATGTATAGTAAAACGTTATAAGATACACGTGCGAATAGGAATTCGCAACTCGTGTCGATTTAAAACGGGTGCGCCAAAGTTCATATTTTGCAACTTCGATTATTGGATTTCCGATTTTTTTTCTCATACAATTTTATCTCATAATGATAACTAATCATAATTATTTGTACTAATAACTATCGTAACTCCGAATTATCTATATTCATAATGTTATTCAACATAAGTATCTCTGTTACTACTATCTTTGTTTATATACTTTTATATCATAACGATTTTTAGCAATATAGTTTAATATCATATTTATTTCTACACATACTGGTAGTTATTGCTGAATCTTGTATTAATAGATTCAGATTCAGATTCAGATTCATTTATTGCTTATTGAAAATTTACATTATATTTAACAAATTTTCTTTGTATATAAATAAAATGAATTCACAGAAAGCTCGTCAGGTATACATATACAATAAGTTACAATAATTTCATTTCTAACAATAATAATTAACAAGGACAGACAGAAATACTAATTTAAAACAATATTAATCGTAGTAATGTCAAAATTTTTAATAAAATGTCAGAACTAGAAAAATAAAAAATAAACGCATAACTAGGGTCTCCTAGCATAATGTCGAGATGTCAAAACATATCAATTTTATGACAGATAAATTATTATAAATACATATATGTCAAAACGTACAAGAAATATAAAAACGGAAATTACAGCAATGATAAAAACACCAAAAATAATTTATCTCTAAGGCGTCCAAGATTTGATAAAGTCAAAGAAAAGCAAATAATAATAATAAAAAATATTAATTTTAAATAGCATCAAAAATATACTGTCTAATATTGTTTTTGTTCGGTGAATTCCTTTACTGAATACAGCGACTTTGACAGTAAAAAGTCTTTTAATCGGTGTCCAAAACCATCATCCGTTGATTCATTTCTGAGACTGGCGGGTAGTCTTTCGTAAAAAGCAGGGCCTATTACGCGCGGCGCGGTGACTTGACGAGGAGCGCGAGGCGCCGCGGCACGAGCTGTAATCGCCCCGTCTGACGGGTGATTCTGCCGGGCATATTCACTTTTTAAAATAGGTTAATAATATTTTAACGTGTGAACATTATTAGGTACTTCATATACGTAAAGTGAATAATGGGTCAACATATTGTATTGGTTAAAAAGCTGTTTACATGAGTGCCTCGGAGTTACACCTGCCAGTATACGCAAGGCTCTTTCTGCAACTTAAATACTCGGTCCGACTCTGTTGAGTTTCCCCATAAGATAATACCGTATGACATCAGAGAAAAGAAATACGAATAATAAATTTGGAGCAATGCATCACTGGAAACAACTGGCTTGAGTTTACGCAGGTTGTTTACGTGCTCTTTCCATTTAAGCGTGGTGTCAATGGTAAACCCGAGGAACTTGCATGAGTCACAGCGCGGTATTGGACTTTGTGTTTGCGGGATGTTTATTATTTTTCCAGCTGAAAACAACAAAACATTTGACTTCGTGACGTTGAGGATGAGGCCGTTTGCCGAGAACCACTCGTGAAGTTGGTCGCTCACGTATTACTTACTCTTTGTTCAAGCTGTGAGTACGTATCAGCTTTTACTACAACGGTGGTATCATCAGTGAACAGGACCATCATACCTTCAGTAACAGACGTAGGGAGGTCATTTATAAAGGCAAGAAATAGGGTATTTCCCAGCGCAGAACCTTGTGGAATTCCGAGGTCTAGCCTACCTGCCTTAGATCTGATGGTTTTACCCTTTATTTTGACCTCAACAGTCTGGTGTCGGTTTTCTAAAAACGATGTAAACAATTTGTGGGCATCATTCGTGATTCCGTACTGTTTAATTTTTTCCAGAAGTAACTCATGATTTATTACATCGAATGCTTTCGATAAATCGCAGAAACCCCTGCTGCCTTATCTCTGGCATCCAACGACGTTGTTATGCAATCATATATCTCGTATGCAGCTGTCGTGGTGGATCTGTTTTTTCTATAAGCAAACTTTTTGTCAGTCAGTAAGTCATTTGTCTCGAGATGGTGCATTAGAGTATTTGAAATAATAGATTCCACTAATTTTGATATGTTAGGTACAATTGTGATAGGTCTGTAGTTATCTACAGCACTTTTATAAAGACTTACTCTGAGATCAACTAATGCCAAGATAGTGGTGTATAAGTTAGTAGTAGGCAGTAGGGAACACAGGAAACCGACTCGGATCGCGGATAGGTTAGAGACGGGAGCGCTTTCGTCTTCAAGGTTGTTTTCTTTTTATAAAAGAGCGGAAACTAAAATAACTCAATAAACACAACAATCAAATAGGACTAACAAAATTACAATATCAGTCCAATATGAAGGAAACTGATAAATATGAAGAAACATTTTATGAAAACTGTTCGTTAAGAGTTCCAATGATAGTTACAGTTACAAATTAAGGAACATAAAACATAGGAAGAAAAAAAATATGAAGAGTGACTATGATTACAAAGCGGTTAAACTAGAAAAAATCGACACATCAAGTTTATATGAGCCAATGTGGACCCATTTAATACACTCTCTACGCTCGTGTTTTAATTTATCACCACTCGTTGGGAATTTCCTTTTTTCGGCACATGTATCGTAAATAACTATTGCGCGTCAGTTGCATGATTGTATTTAGTAGGCCAGAAATGGATACAAACTATATTTTTAAGGCTAACAAACGCGGTGACCTACTGTCGTTTTCTCCCAATCATTTATGTTTGCCGAGTAGATTTATTTTATTAGTTTGGCAACTAATTTATGGCTAAAGACCGCTACTCACGACACGACTTTACGGCCGCTGAAGTGAAATGTTGAAACTTTTTATGACTTAATCGCTGAAGGGGAGATTTTATCGTAGGGACAGGTTAACTTTAAACCTAATTTTATTAAGTTAATTATATCGTAGTAAGAATCAGCTTGAGCTAAATGACTTGTAAAAAGTTGATATAATTTACCATTTGACAGAATTCTCGAAAAACTGTCGTAAGTAATATTAAATCATAATCAAAATCAAATACGTGTTCTGCAAAAGGCCTCAATGGCAAATATATAAGTTACGAAAAGTTTCCATACTTGAACGAGCGGGCAGTGAACTAAGTCCTCCGTTTCACCTTGGGTCCAAATTATTTCGTATGTCGGGATGTCCGGATGTTATCCTTCACAGTCACAGCTCTCATTTCTAAACCTATTCTTATGAAATTTTGTGAGCAGATACGATAGTTTCATAAATTTAGTGTCGATGTAACCCATTTTTTTTCTGGCTAATGAATGATATAGCTGATAAAGCCACTAGTTATATAATACAAATTAATGTGTATATATAATACTGAAATATATTCATTCTTATTTTTACGTATACATTATAATGAAAAATTGCACAAAATGTAACGTTGAAATGAATAGTATTTTATGCGATCGTTACATAATGAATGCTTTTTCAGTCGAGTACCAAGTAAAGCAAATAATTAAGTAAGCAAGTAAGTAATTAAGGTACGAGACTTAAAAAGCTGACTTTCTCATGACGGCGGCCTATTGGTCTAAAACATTTTAGTTCACTAAAGGTGCCATGTGATTGGTCGAATTCATTTTAGTTGTCTACTGTTGTATAATGTTGAGTTGGGCCCTCCAATAGTAAAAAGTATGTGATTTTAGTTTGGTGTACGAAGTCTTAACTCAAACATTAAAGCCGACGAGTATAAAAAGGTAGTTTGTGATTCATTTCGTAAAATTATGTCTAAGTGAATATTTATGTATAATTAATTCATTTACTATGAGGCTCATAACAAGGCTCAAAGGCAATGGAGAGGGCCATGTTCGGAGTTTCTCTGCGTGATCGCATCAGAAATGAGGCTATCCGCAGCAAAACCTCGGTAACCGATATATTAGCCCTCCGAATCGCTGAACTTAAGTGGCAGTGGGCGGGGCACATAGCACGTAGAACCAATGGCCGTTGGGGCGGAGAGGTTCTCGAGTGGCGACCACGTACCGGAAGGCGCGGCGTGGGTAGGCCCCCCACAAGGTGGACTGATGACCTGGTAAAGGTTGCGGGAGTCCGCTGGGTGTGTTGGCGCAGGTCCGGTCACTTATGCACTCTTTGGGGGAGGCCTATGTCCAGCAGTCTTTCGCTGATATGATGAATTTAAAAATTTAAATGCTTGTTATGATTTGCAACGATCACGCTTTATAGGCCGTTAAATATGGCGCTTGCCAGCTATCGTCTCATATAAAACCAGTCGAAATTAATGTTAATGGACTTGAATTATGGCTGGTATCCTTCGAAACAACTGAGTCAAGGCCCGGTTTTATACATATGCGTTAGACCAAATGACACCATGAACTTAAAGTATCTATATCAGGACTTTGTTGACACTATTGACCTGTATAAAGTCGGAGTTAAAGTTACTCCAATAATCTGTTAGGCTTAACAATCATCTTGTACTTTAGAAAATAAATAAATTCGATATAAAAAAACCACTAAAAATAAGAAGTAAAAAAATAATGTAAAGAAAAGACCGGGTTGCACTCCGGGAGTGCCGGTAGAAGTGAAAACTTGGATATTAAAGATAGCAACAAAAAAAAACTACCCGCAACCCCCCTCCCCCTTTCACAAGCTTGTTATGATTATGATTTCACATCACGACACTGATGGTTGCTTATTGAACGAACGAGTGAGGCGAACAACGTCGAAAGAATACTCACACCCTGAAACGTAAATGTTCGCCTTCGGCACGGTTTTAGAGAAATTTCCTCCCTCAAACGCTCCGGTGTTGTAGAATAAGCTTCCTGCCGAGGTTTCCCCGAGGGACAATAGTATGGTGTTCTTCATAAAGGAGTGTATAAATTCTTAAAGGGTCGGCAACGCACATGGTAAACAACCCGTGGAGTTACAAGCGTCCATAGGGTACGGCTGTTGCAAACAAGCTTTTGCCTGCCGCCTGATAGTAAGTGATTACTAAGCTAAACTTGTTTGCCACCTATACAAAAAAAAGTTCTCTGTTTGAGCTTGAGCTAAAATTCTAGCGTCCGGCTGTCTCGCTGTTCGTACCGCCGCCACCGCCTCTGGAAGTCTTGGCCAAACCCTTAAGGCCTCCACCCACCGGACGCGTGTGCTGCGCGTTTGCTGCGCGTGTGCTGCGTGTGTGCTGCGCGTGCTGCGCTTGTGCTGCGCGTGTGCTGCGCGTGTCGGGCGCGGTTGAAGCGGTATATTCACACCGGAAGCGGGCGGCGTGTAGCAACGCGTGTGCAGCGCGGCTGCCGCGCCGCTGCCGCGCGGGTGCTGCGCGTGTGCCGCGCGGGTGCTGCGCTGCAGCTACGCGGGTGCTGCGCGTGTGCCGCGCGTGTGCCGCGTTCGATGTGTGTCGGGCGCGTTTGAAGAGGTATATTCACACCGGATGCGGGCGGCGTGTAGCAACGCGTGTGCCGCGCGGGTACTGTGCGGGTGCTGCGCGGGTGCTGCGCGTGTGCCGCTCGGGTGCCGCGCGTGTGCCGCGTTCGACGTGTGTTTGAAGTGTAGTCTCAATGCTTTACAACTTGCGCGTGTGCCGCGCAGCACACGCGCCGCGCACGACACGCGTCCGGTGGGTGGAGGCCTTTAGATCAAAGGTAACTTCATTTTGATGTATCGTGCGTTATTATAAAATGAACCGATTTTCTCAGGATTTTTCTTTTCTATTAATAAAGCTTGTAGTTAACATTTATTATTTCTCAGTAATCAAGAAACATAAAATGAATCTTGTATTTAGTTTTTACATCGGTATTTCATTAGTTCTTCGATTTAAGTATAAATATTACAAAATATTTAAAGGAGCTATATTATTTTTATACATAAACATTGAAAAAAAAATATGATTGAACGTGATTAGAAAAAAAGTAAGACTTCAGAACAGTAATTCTGGCGAATTACTGATTAATATCCACAATGATCATTACCACATTTACTTTCCACAATACAAAATGAAATGTATATAGAAAATAAAACAACCGAACTGAGGTACTCCTTTTTGTTCAGTCTGTTAAAAAGAACAAGAAACGGAATCGTTGAAATGAATGAAACGGCAACGGAACTGGCGTTGGCAAAATTGTCCTAACCCAGATTTAGGGACCAACTTTCTCATCTCCGACTTTCGCACGAACTTTTACTTAACGAGCGTTTACTGCAGTACACGTGCTGGCAGTAATCCAATTCATGCTCGTAAAAATTAAGCCGATGAAGTTAGATAATTTAGGCCTGGTTGCTAAGGACCTGTGCAGACTGCGTTCCCCTATTACCATCCGCTAGGTAGTGGGGGAACGCAAAGTGACGGGGTGCGTAAAAAATGCACAGTCTGCATAGGCCTTAAGACTGTCGCCTCCTGCTGCTAACTGTACCTGACTGATACGTGCGCTCCACTCGAAACGCTCACTGCAGGAAGAGGCGCGCGAGGCCGTACGGGCCGCGTGTGTGTCGGCGCTGACCGCTCAGCGTTATTCGAAAACGCTCCCTCAACATCATACATAGTAGCCTGTCAGCGATGACGGTCATCGTGACACTAAAACCAGCCTAAGTGTTGTATTTTTTTACAAGTTACTTATTAAAACAGTGGTAAGGTCTTACGGGCCTTTACAAAACCAAGCGTTATGGTACGAGCTGGGGTTCGAACCCGCGACCTGCAGATTAAAAACTCGCGTGGCTTATAGCTCGGCTACAGTGATTCTGCTGAACCCACTGTTTCGTTAACATTAATAATAATAAGCCCGCGGGGGCAGCTTGTGGTAAGCTGACGGTGTGTGGCGACACCGCGGACCCCTAACCTCTAGAGAGCCCGACTGATCCAGCCCTCGCCTCTGTGCTTACTTTAACCAGCCGGTCAGAGTGGAGTCGCAAGAGTGGAACCTATGCTCCAGGTTGGAAGTTTAAAATGTCATAAAGCCGGCGGCCCTTGAACGGATTACCGGGATCTGGCGCACCGCAGACTCATCTCTTGACAATCTTACAGCCGCTCAGACGTGTTGCTCCATTGTCGACTGTTTGTGGGGCCCACTTAACGAGTTGGCGAGTCACCGCCTGCCTTTTCGCAATTTTGAGACTTATTGTCACGGCAGGGTGTCTGCTAGTCTCCTCCCATAACCTATTTTCCAGACCACCCACCATTCAACCCAATAACCCATGACCTTAGTGTCCATCGCAGCACAGTGTTGCACTGCAATAATCTTTGCACTCGGAGATGGTATCCGCCATGTGTATCCCTTTCCGCTTAAGATAAATTTTGTTTAAAAGGGCCTCTGCGCCTGTTGGCTTTGGCTCCACGCATGCCTCCCAAAAGTCCGAGTAAAAACATACAATAATAATAATAAGACGTAGGGATGTGACGGTCCCATCGCCCACCAGATTTCTGGTGCAATCAGCCAACGTAAGGCAGCTTGTGGCGGGCTGTTAGGGAGTAGCGACCCTACGTACCTGAGTAGTCCTGGGGGTGTCCTGTGGTCAGGTTGAGCCGACCGGGTGGATGGTTGGACAGGCCCCCTGCCTCTGGCTTGCCTTTACTGGCCGTTCAGAGTGGAGTCGCAAGAGCTGTTGCTCGAGGGTAGATGTGGACACCTAAGTGGCGAGTTGGCTATATGTTTAAAGTCCAGTGCCACCTCTCTACCCCCCAGCTCTCTGACCAGTGTTGCCCTTAGGCCATTTTTAATGTCGCTATTAATGGAGGCCTATCTAGCAGTTAGCGAGTCACCGTCTGCCAGAGTATAAAGTGAGACAGTTTTATTAGGCAGGCGTCCGATGTTTCATCCAATAGCCCAGCCACTAGTTCATCATTTTAACCCAATAACCCGTTTCATTTAGATTCCATCAACCGTAAATAGACGCTTTACACCCCAGTGGGTGCTGTCTCTGTGTGCGTCCCGTGACACGAGCAGGGACAGCATCCGCTCGGTGTACTCCTTGCATTTTATTAAATTATCAAAAGGGCCTGTACGTGTTAGCTCAGTTGGTACTTTGTAGGTACTTAGCTCCACGCACGCCTCTCAAAGGTCCGGGACATCATTGTCCCGTGAGCGGGAAAGACGCACATAATAATAAATCAGCCTATATACGTCCCACTGCTGGCCACAGGCCTCCTCCTGAGAGACAGGAACCTCTTGACTACCCGCGCAGTATCCAGGAGCACCGCCTTCTGTATCTGACCCTTGATCCAGCCATCTAGCTAAAGTCTCTTGAGGTGATGGTCGAGACTCTTCGCTATTAAACCGTTCGCCGAAACGACTATCGGGACGATGATCTTCGAATCAACATCCCACATCGCGGTTACCTCGTGAGCCAGGTACTTGCTAGTTTTGTCCTTCTCGGCCTTCAAGAGGTTAAGATATAAATCAGCCTATATACGTCCTACTGCTGGGCACAGGCTTCCTCCTCATGGATGAGAGAGAACGGTCAGTAACGCTAGCCCGTGCGGATGGAGGATTTCAGATACACCTTTGAATTTCGTCGCACATATATGCAGGTTTCCTCACGATTTTTTTCTTGTCCGAAAACCTAATGGTAAATATCAAATTCAATTCCGTACATAAGTTACATATTGTTTTGTTAAAGATAAAAATTCATAGCCGCTGTTTAGATAAATATTGTACGTTTTTGGTTTCTAACGTTTCCTGATTTGTATTCAGCCCAACGTCTTCGAATTACGGTACTGCGTGTATAACATTGTTACCGCCCACCACTAGACACGATGTATTTTACTGGCTGTGATACGACTTTCGCACCGGCCTTCTAACTTGTGATCTCTAAGATATAAATGATTATGTAACGGGTTCAAGTGCTACGGGGTAACTCTTGATTGGGCTTTGTCTTACCCACGTTGATAAGTGATAAAATTGCAGCCATGTTATTATGCTACACCCGCAGAAAGCTGAAAAGGGTCTTCGAGACTGATCAATTTCAAAAAAAAAAAACGTTTGGAAATACTTAAAACAATTCACGTGGAAGGGGTCAACCCGTCTGCGGTCAAATGACACTAATATTATATGCGAAAGTTTCGATGTTTGTTACTCAATGAAGTTAAAACGGCTTTACTGATTAGCATGAAATTTCGCACGTAGATAGTTTATAGTCTGGATTAAAGTATAAGATCGATTCGAAGACGAAGAAGTCTTTAATAAAAAAGTAGAATCTCCTTATTCAGCTGATCCTTTCGGGTCGAGCCGAGAACGCGTCACTATCACACAAATAAAAGCTAAGGCTGTTATTTTTTACGCGCTCATACGCCTCACTCCACCTGTCACGCCTAATAAAACTGGACCTTTACCTACTTAGTTGCAATCGCAGCGGCAAGTTATATTTGTCGGCGACGGGTGAGGGGGTGTTAAAAGAAGTTACAGAATAGTGAGGCTGAGCGGCTAGGTAACGCGAAACGCTAGCTTCGTTCTATCTACAGGGACCCACTGTCCAGGGGACAGTATCTACTGAACCGATTTGGATGAATTTTAGCTAAGAACCATCTCGATCACGGCAGCTTTCGGGAAAAAAAAACCTTATTAAAATCGGTCCATTCGTTTAGTAGCTAAGAGGCCACAGATAACACCCCTCTTTTTGCGTCGATGGTTAAAAATAAAATACAATAGGGAGAAACACACGAACGACGTTTGCGGTATACGCTCTGTATAGTAGCAGCCGCCCGCAAAGACTAGTTCAATAAAATTTACTGAGAGGGACTGTGGGTTGGCATACTTCAATTTAGATTTGATGCTCTGTATATTTAAACACCTTGATTAGCGTAAACTCGTTAAAAACTGAGCTCCAGTATATCATGAATGTATTTCACTACAGTAATAGAGTGAGTTCATTTGGATTTATATTGGAACCTAATTGCTAGTCTCCTACACCCAAGAAGTAAATAATCTTCGATAGAATCACTTGGTGTTCACTTTAGTACATACATCATGTAGTAATTTTATAACAACAAAATTTTAAGTCCCAATGTTATAAAAATAATCTACTGTCATGTGACTTTGTGCTGTTTTCTGAAAAATAGATTGTCTTGTTGAAGGTTATTACGTTTGGCATCTAGGGTTCAAGGCATTGTCTGTTTCAGCAAGTCTGAAATGTTATCCATGGGTCTACTTCACTGGCATTACGATCATTTGGAATCTGTTTTGCATTTGTAAAATGATTCACAAACTTTTTTACGCATTAGACCTTGTTCAAATTACAATAACTCGTGGGTTTGCGACACTTTGAGTATTGCAATAAAGATATAATTATAAACGATTTGACTTGACATGGGTGTCATATCGACTGAACTGGCTCGTGGTTCCAGTTACCTTACTGACAGGAGGGAATATGGAAGGGGGGCTCCCTAGAATATCATTTTTAGGGCTCCGTACCCAAAGGGTAGAAACGGTTCGCCCTATTACTAAGACGTCGCTGTCCGTCTGTCTGTCTGTCACCAGGCTGTTACTCAAGAACCGTGATAGCTAGACAATTGAAATTTTCACAGATTATGTATTTCTGTTGCCGCTATAACAACAAATAATAAAAACAAAATAAATAAATATTGAAGGGGGGCTCCCATACAACAAACTTTTTTTTAACTGTTTTTATAGATAATGGTACGGAACCCTTTGTGCGCGAGTCTGCCTCCTCTTTCACGCCACCATTATTCTGAATTTGAACTAAGTACAGAGATAAAACTAAGAAAAATCCAATGACGTTTCGAAGACTTGAAATTTGAATCTGAAATGCCCTACTGTTAACTTGTTTTATTTATGGTGGCCACTTTACTTTTCTGTATATCGCTATCCACTACTCGTTGAGACAGTTCTAACGATTCCAAACTCAAAGGGGTTACGTCTGTTATGTCCCGATTTCACATGGCCACCTTCAGTCTACGTTATCAGATCAGCTCAATAGAACTATAATATTTAATGGTCATCCAAAAAGTTGAAGATATCTGCTTCAAAACTGAGTTGCAAGATTCCACCTGAACAAACGTAGTTACATACATTGCAAGTTAAGTTAAACCTTGTAAAATCGTATCCAAATAAGCTTTTAAAAAGGTCTGCTGGTTAATTAAATTTACTGGTACTACTATTGTTAATTACCAGACTGTGATCTTAATGGCTTTGTTACGTGTAAAAGCGAGCACGTGCAAATAAAAAAAACTGATTTCAACTTGGTACGTATACAAGAATATACTCAGCTCAGGGACGCATTGTAATATCTGCGTGACATAAATTGGGTACCTATTCTCTCGTATTCTTGTTGATGTCGCTTCATTCGACATATAACAAAATTGTGTGCCTAGTTTTTGCGTGTACAGCAACAAAAGAAATACGCTATATAAAAGACAAAAAATTATGAATACTTTTTCTTCAATCAAGTTTTTATTGCCGACTGTTTTTGTCGACGATCAGGAAGATACTAACGAGACATAAAGTTACTGGTTCACCATCACCATCATATCTGTCGATACACGGCATCCCCAAAGAGTGCTTACATTGGGCCACCTGCATCCTGCGACTCCCGCGACCATTACCAGGTCATCAGTCCACCTTGTGCGGAGTTTACCCACGCTACGCCTGCTGGTAGGTCATCCAAGAATCTTAGGTTAATCATAATGTAATGCTTATAAGTTGTGTGACCCAAACGATACTAAAGTTAGGTTGTACCAAACAGTCCATTACAGTAAGCGATGTTCGATGTTCGTTAGAATCTAAAGGTAGTGAACGTTCGACATTTTTTTATGGAATGACAGCTAGTAGCCAGCACTATATTTAACGTTGTTCGGGCTATAATGGAATCTTAAGGCTGCTTTCACGTGCACACCAGCGCCACTGGTAAATAATTGTGATTATTTAAATTTAACGATAGATATTTAAAAAAGGAGGCTGCTACGCACTGTATTTTGTATTTCAGTACCTTGTGAATACATCAAACTAGGTAGTTATTATGTTCCTGGAATCGTTGATCTCTGAACTCAAAAGAAAAACGGCCGTTTTAACTTTGGACGCATAGATTGACGAATTCGGCAACATAAAAACTAGTTTGATGTATTCACAAGGTACTTCAATACAAAATACAGTGCATAGCAGCCTCCTTTTTTAAATATCTATCGTTAAATTTAAATAATCACAATTATTGACCAGTGGCGCTAGTGTGCACGTGAAAGCAGTCTTAAGTTGCTTTGCTACAACCCGTCCGTATCACGGCAACTGAAATAAATCGTCTCAAAATAATCAGTGAGGTAAATTCGAAACGTATTGAAATGAAGGTTTAATAAAATGTTATACTGTTTTAGATTATCAGTGACTTAAAAGTTGATATTTACTAGCAAACTTCTAGACGGTAATTAGCTTGATAATATTGGATTACCGTAACAGTCTAATGAAATAGCAGAGGCAGCAGGGCCGATTTTTCAATTCCCAGATAAAACTATTTGTCGGATAAATGTTAGCTCTGTCCTTTTCTTTCATATGACTTAAGAAAAAGTTGGTGATAATTTTAACTAACGGGTAACTTTATCTAGAGATTGGAAAATCGGTTCTAAGAATAAAAAAACGGTCAATGCGAGTCTGACTCGCGCACCGAGGGTTCCGTACAAACTAAAAACTAACTCAAGGTAAAGTAAATGTCCCAATATTTGTTAAATTAGGTACTTATTTTAACCCAACACAACATAATTCAATTTCAAACAACGTATAACTTTTACACCAAGACCATCAAACTACCAAGACAATTGAATCGCGATCTTTTTTTGACCTGCTATTGAAAAATATCCGTCCCAACCCCATTAATTCTAGAAAAATCTTAACAGCGCAAATGGGGTCAGTGCTATCTATCGGCCCCATTTGGTACTAATGTGCAAGGGCAATCAGCTTAGTATGTATGTTGGTCTTTTAGCGATTATTGTTTGACACGTGAACCGATTTCGATTATTATTGTTTTATTAGAAAGAGAGTATTTTTATTGTAGTCTTATGGGAATTTTAAAACAAAAAATATGCTAGATAAAGAAAAAAAAATACTTTTCTAGTAATATGTATGTTTATCTTATTCACAAGTAATTATTTCAAATTTTTTGCTTGGATAACTTCGGAAATAAGGGAGGGCGAATGGTATTTTTTTTTATATTCTCCTTCATAGATCGAAATTTAACCAATGTAGAAAAAAAACTGTTTTGGTCAAAAAGTGCAATTCAAGCCCTTTCAAATGATACCCTAATAGTTTTTTTTTTGCCCCCACCTTAAATTCGTAATTTTTCATAGAAAATTTAAATGTACTTACATTTAATTATACTATACATAAACATACTTATAATTATAAATAAACTGCAAAAATCCGATCCTTTCGAAATGTGCTGTACGATTTTGCCACTACAAACCGGACGTTAGGCTGCTTCTATAAGTAAGCTGTCAGTGTCTGTGTCAACTGGCAGTCGAGTCAGTACCTGCGCACTTACATTTAGATGATTGCTTTCTAACTGGCGCGGAATGCGCGTAAGCGGGGCGAGATTAATACAGTACTGCAAGCGCAGTTGCCTTGCTTCCGCGCATAATATTGCTAATGTGCAAATGAATGGGTAGACCGCTTCTTCTCGCTCCGCCGTCTGCGCGCCGTTATCGTTATCGGGGGTAGGAACCCCCGCAGCCGCGCACCGTGCCGGCGAGGACTGTATAAAGCGGTCTACCTATAATACCGGGAATGTACCAAAAAGTGTGGAAACCCTTTTCATATCATAAGTATGTTATTTACATATTTTTTGCGTATGTTCGTCTTACTTTTTCCAGAAAAAGACAGTTTTAATGTCATACACCAAAGGCAAATTACATAGCTTTTGTATAGATGGATGATCCTTAGTAAATAAAGAATACTCGTAATAACGTAAGAAAATACACTATTGTTGTACTAACATATAAATCAATAGGTCAAGCACGTGGCAACCCTTTTAGGAATTGGTTTGGGATTCAAATAAAATGTTCAGTAATTTTAGATAATATTTCAATGCAATATTATTTAATTTTATATCACTTGGAAGCCAATACGTCCGATTCCTAGCACAGCTTGAGCAGAAAGAAAAAACAATATGGCGGGCTGGTTAATTTATAAGCTACTACAGTGATAGTCAATTGACTGTTTATTAATTTTTGCATCTGATAATTTAAATAATTCAACACGCCCCCTCAAAAAATTAATCACAGCCCTAAACAGAACATAATTAACTTCCAAGTGTTTGCTGGGAAAAATACAATCATTTAACATTGGTTCAACATTTGTTGCACGGATTAGGAAAACCCAGAAAAAACCTAATCAAACCAATTCATTTTCTTGTTATGATATTATGCTGATTAAACATGTACATATGTAATTAATTAATTTTACTAATTTTTCATAAGTAAGCTTAGTGCTAATCATACATGTACATAATCGGATGATCACTCATCATTTACACTTTTTATTTGATTGCAAACTCATTTATTATATTTTATTTATATATGTAGTAAAACATGTTAATAATCACACAATTTTAGATTACATATAAATACACACTATAAATCATTTCAAACCCATGTTTCCTCTCATATACTGAAAGGCGACCTGAGGTAACGGCTTGGTCAAGGCGTCTGCCAGCTGCTGACCTGTGGGAATGTAACTTAATTTGATTACTTTGTTTTCAATCTGTTCCCTTGAGAAATGATATTTTATGTCAATGTGTTTAGTCCGCTTATGGTTAACCGGGTTATTGGCTATACATATGCACCCCCTATTATCTTCATAGATGACAATAGGTTGTTCTATTTTTAAATCAATGCTCTTTGCCAATGACCTGAGCCATAGCGCCTCCCTCACAGCCTCAAACAATGCCATGTACTCTGCCTCGGTCGAAGAGGCGGCCACAGACGACTGTTTCTTAGTATTCCAGGTTATGGTGCAATGATCAAATAATTTGAATAAATACCCGGTTGTACTTTTCCTATCATTTGTGTCATTTCCACCCCAATCCGAATCTACATAACCAGAGAGAATATCATTGTTATTACATTGCCTGTAATGTAATTTTAATGAAATGGTACCTTTCAAATACCTTAGTACTCTTTTAAGGCACTGCCACAGTTCTTTGTTATTTTTGTTTGTGTACCTGCTCAGTATATTAATGCTTGTACTTAAATCTGGCCTAGTGCATAACATAATTGTACATCAAACATCCTATAACATTCCTACATGGGGCATCGTAGTGTTCGTCAGAATTCAGTGCTTCATAATTTAATTTATTTTCCAAGGGTGTACTTACTTGGTTACATTCGTGCATATTAAATTTACTTAACACGGTGTTTATGTATGCACTTTGGTCAAAAGTTATTACACCATTGGATCTTGTAACTTTTATGCCAAGGAAGAATTTAATGTCTTTTAGATCCGTCATTTTAAATTTACTCATTAGATAATTTTTAAATGTATTCATTGTTTCGATTTCAGCACATATGACCACTAAATCGTCCACATACAACACTACATATATGTTTTTACGAACGTCACCTTTATCTGGCAAATAAATGCACCTGTCAACTGACGAATTTACGAAGCCATTTTCTTTTAGCGACCGTTCAAATACTTCAAACCAGCACCTAGCTGCTTGCTTAAGTCCATACAATGATGTATTCAATTTACAAACATGATTGTCTTTTCCAACCACACCATCAGGAATTGACATGAATATATCTTCCTTTAACTCACCATTCAAAAAGGCGGTTTTGACATCCATATGATGAATCAATAAATCAAATTGGTTAGCAAAGGCAATCATGAACCGGAAGCTATCTATTCTGGCTACTGGTGCAAACGTTTCAAAGAAATCTGTTAGATATTCTTGACTAAATCCGCTCGCCACAAGACGCGCTTTGTATTTGAATGGCCTGCCGTTTTCGTCATTTTTGATTGTGAATATCCATTTACGATCAACAATGTTATGACCTTTAGGCCTTGGTACTAGTGTCCACGTTTCATTTGTGGCAAGAGAATTTAATTCGTCCCTAATTGCAGCTTCCCACTTAACTCTGTCGGGTCGGGACTTAATTTCATTAAAAGAGTTTGGGACTCCACACAAAAATGACTGAGCACTTAATAAGTAATCATCGTCAAAATCTTTGTAAAATATAGGGGAACGACCTTTGAGCATATCACACCGTCTAAGTTCAGTATCTACTTCTGTGCGTTCTGTGTCATTTAATCGCGATGACATATCGTTCGTTAAGTCAAGTTTGGATGAATCATGGTTCATTTTACGAATTTTATTAGGGCAGTGGTGGTCATCAGATTTATCTGTATCTGATTTGTTACGGTCAGATATTCGAGACTTTATAGGTACTGATTTAGATATATCAATATATCAGTTTCGTTATGAGAATTTACAATATTCTCTTCAGGCGCTGAAGGCCTGGACTGCACAAAATTAGTCTCGTCCACAATCACGTCTCTGACTACAACAAACTTTTCGGTTATCGGGTTCCAAACTTTATAGCCGTTTGGTACATAACCCACAAGTATGCCCTTCCATGATTTATCATCGAATTTGGCCTTCATTGTTTTATTATGGACATAAACTGTCGAACCGAATACTTTTAAATACTTTAATAGGGGTTTTTGGTCATGCCACATTTTGAATGGTGTTTTTGAAAATTAGAGAGCTTTAGTTGGCGTTATATTTATCAAGTAAACAGCTGTTGAAATTGCTTCGCCCCAGAAGTATTTGTCTAGTTTAGCGCCGTTTATCATAGAACGGGCTTTCTCTGTAATAGTTCTCACCATTCTCTCAGAAACACCATTAAGTTGTGGAGTTCGAGGAACTGTTAGATGATAAGTGATCCCCTTTTCGACACAATAAGCTTTCATTTCAGTGGATAAGTACTCACCACCGTTATCACAATATAAATTTACTAGTTTTGTATTGAATTGTGCTTCACTCTTTGCTACAAAATCTTTGAAAGCCTCAAAAACATCTGACTTGTATGTTAATAGATACGTAACACAGTAATGCGTAAACTGGTCGACGAATAGCACGAAATAGTTCTTATTGTCAACGGTTGGAGGAGTGATAGGCCCACAGACATCGGAATGTACTATAAACAATGGCCGTTTTATATGACTTTTATCTTTTTCTAGATTAAATGGCAATCTACTCTGTTTCCCATTTATGCACGCCTCACACAGGTCATCTTTAGGCGTTATGTTTTTAATTTGATTTATGTCGTCAAACATATTATTATTTTTTATTTCTAGAAATTTATTTTTACTAATGTGGCCTAAACGTTGATGCCACAACGTATAGTCACTTGTCATTTGGCTATTTTCGCATACTTGGGAAACAGGGTTACATACGTTCACAGTAGCATCAAAATCTAAAGCAATCAGATTATTAGTTGACCTACCTCGCATGATGACTGTACCATCTTTACATATCTGGGCACCATGGTGATCAAAAATAACTGTCAAGCCAGCGTGTTGCATTTTGGAGACCGACAGTAGGTTATACGGGACATCTGGACAGAAAAGCACGTCTTCCAAAACTCCTTGAATACCCATATTGCTAGTGACGCGCAGAGTTCCCTTTTTGGTAGCTGAAATAAATTGATTATTTTTAGCGACTGAAATTTTTAAAGGAATATTTAAGTTTGTAATCTCCGAGAACAAATCTTCTCGGTTCACGATGTGGTCCGAGGCTCCTGAGTCCAGGAGAAAGGTGATTTTGTTTTCTTGTTCGTCAAGTTGGTATTCTCCGGTCATAAACGCAAATCCTGAGTAGTCGGCTTCCCCTTTTTTGTCATTGTGAGTTATTTCAACCGCTTGCACTGTTCTTGTTCTTTCGGTATTTTTCTGCTCGCTCTGCATTCGTTTGTAATAATAACAGTCCCTTTTTAAATGGCCTTTACGTCCACAAAAATGACATTTCATGAAAGTTGTCTTCTGTCCTCGGTTATCCTTCTTGTATTTACTATTAAATTGAGATGGATGTTCAAATTTCCGTTTTCGGAAGGTCGTAGGGGCCCTTTGAACTTGCAAAATCTTCGCACTTGTATCAGTTGATTCATTTTTAAGTTTCACTTCATGGTCCAATAATCTGGTTTTTACAAACGCCAGTGTCAGACTATCTTCCGTTAACGTTTCAATCGCAGTTACGACACCATCATAACTTGAGGGTAGGGTAAGAAACAAGTTGGCTACTTTATCAGTTTCTTCCAATTTTGCGCCCGCAGCGAGTAATTCATCAATCAATTCATCAAAGTTCGCGAAATGTTTAATCAGGGGTACCTCAGCTTTTAATTTCGAGGTTAATAATTTTTTTCGTAAAGCAAACTGTGTAGCGACACTCTTCCGCTCGTATAGCGCATCCAAGCTATCAAAAATATCTTTGGCTGAACTTTCCTCTTTTGCAAAACCGAGATACGAGTCGGATAAGTACTCTATGATTATGCTTTTAGCTATCCGATTTTTCGTTTCCCAGCCATTTGTTCGTAATAATGGATCTTGATCTACGACGGTAATCACGTCCAGTTCGCTTAATAACGCACGCATTCGGAACTTCCACACGTTATATTTTTCCCCGTTGAATGGTTTTATATTTCGTTTTATTTTTGAATTGTCCATTTTTACTAACGGTTGATTTTAAATTTCCTCTTTTAATTTAACACTATTTTAACTTAAAAACTCTGGGCCCATAACCTTTAGGAATTGGTTTGGGATTCAAATAAAATGTTCAGTAATTTTAGATAATATTTCAATGCTATATTATTTAATTTTATATCACTTGGAAGCCAATACGTCCGATTCCTAGCACAGCTTGAGCAGAAAGAAAAAACAATATGGCGGGCTGGTTAATTATTAAGCTACTACAGTGATAGTCAATTGACTGTTTATTAATTTTTGCATCTGATAATTTAAATAATTCAACAACCCTATCTCTATAAGTCTACGCCTCCAAAAGAGCACGTTGCATGCGATAGGAAGAGATGGTCATACTTAGGCACGTTTGGCGTACCTAAACAGGGAATTCGTCAGCAGAGAACCTTCTGTACGCAGTACTATTCTATTACATATTGTGGGTTTATCGTCAAATTGTCGACACTCACGTCGTCGAATTTCACTTCAAAGTCAACGTTTCATGCATTTTCATTTCGTTGACAATTCAGTTCGTGGAATGGTCATTACAAGTAATTTTAAATCGTGTATTTTTACTTGTCGGATGATTCATTCAATAGTCGAATTATGTCATGGAAAACGTTTCGTGATTTATTGTTTCAAGTTTTATTTAACATACAAATAATTAGAAGGATTATTATTTAAAATTTAAAAAGTTGGCATACACAGTTATCTCCGGTAATTATTTTATCCTTACCTAAACCTTACCTAACCGCCAGCGTGTCGACGTCATCCCGCTTCGCGGGGTGCCTATTTCCGCTCTAAGGAACACAACTGAACCCTAACTTAACTTTCTTATACTTAATACAATTGTTACGATTGTTGGTTTTTAGGGTTCCGTATCTCAAAAGGAAAAAACGGAACCCTTATAAGTCCGTCCGTCCGTCTGTCAAGACCCATATTCTCAGGAACGCGTGGAGGTATCAAGCTGAAATTTATACCAAATACTCATGTCAACTATCCCTTAGAGCTGTGTAAAAATCAAAACCTACAAGGTTCTTCCCGTGAATTCAGAATCTTGAAATTTGGCACGAAGCTGCGTCCTATAGCATAGATATAGGAAAAATTGCGAAAACCGTAAAATTTTGTACGGAAGCCTCGGTGCGCGAGGCCGACTCGCACTTGGCCAGTATTTACTGCATTTTACTAGCTGCCCTTATCTAGTTAAATCCCTGTAATCCGTTGTTGTTTGTTTTTGTGATGTTGTAATTTATACTACTTGAAACGTCTTCGATGAAATAAAATTCGATGAAAAGTCGACAAAACAAGGGGCACCCCATATTGTGTTTATTATTAAATAATGTGTGAGAAGTTCAATCAGTAACCTTACGTTAAATTGTGTACAATAAGCCATACCAACCCGGCCTGCCAAGTCAGGAACCGTCATAGTCTTAAAAGCCAAATCCACCGTGCACAACAAACAGGTATCCACAAAATTGTCATGTAGGAAGATTGCCGGCCCCGACACGCAACGGCGACATTAACCCCGCATTACGGTCGCAAATAGTTCTGTACCGTTCTAAGCAATCTAGATAAAGATAATGCTTTGTAAAGCTTGCGTTGGTTTGCAAATAATTAGGCGTCTAATCTTCATCATAACGTGATGGTTGGGTCCGAGGGTCAAAAGGCGATTAAATTAGATGAATTTATTACATTTTGAAAATTTACTTCATTGTAAAATTTAAATCTTCTAAACTCACAAAAAGATCGTCAGAGTGTATAAGAATACAAAACAAATAATAGTCAGTCGGAACAGGGCAAGTTATACAAACTGCGAATGCGTGAGCTTTAGGACATACTAGCGTAACTGGTGACCGAAGAGCCGGAGGTTTTCTCGCGCAACGCATCAGCATTGCAATTCAGCGAGGAAATGCGGCCAGCATCCTCAGTACAATGCTTCGTCCGTCCATCTGTCTGTCCGTCTGTCACCATGTTATATCTGATGAACCGTAATAGTTAGACAGTTGAAATTTTCACTGATGTATTTCTGTTCCCGCTATAACAACAAATATTTAAAAAAGGAATAAAATAAATATTTAAGGGGGTCCCATACAAAAAACGTGATTTTTGCCGTTTTTATAGATACCTAATGATACAAAACCCTTTGTGCGCGAGTCCAACTCGCACTTGGCCGGTTTTTAGATTTAACTTAGTTTTAATTTAATTTAGTTAATGTTATTTCTCGTCTTGTATTTACTTTAGAAAATAAATAACTATTTCACAGGTATATTAATACTTATATGTTACGTATATGTATACTCGGGATGTTAAAACTTTTTTATAAAATTGTAAAATGCAATAAGTTGTATGTGAATAAAATGCTCTTAAAAATCACCTTTGATCTAAAGAAGATCGAATTATAATCAGATTTTATGAACAGAACTTGAGTTCTTGTTGCGTTGAAACATTTTTTTGTATTGTATCTAATGAAGACACTGTGATTTACGAATAATGCAAATTAACATTTTTTTGTAGGTGCATTGCAGTGTTCTACAGCAAAATATAATATTAACCTATGCTAATATTATTAAATATTTAATTTTGTTTTTTTTTTATGAACCAAAGTAACAAAACCACCCTGTCTGTAATCCAAAACGCTCTCAGAAGCAGCCGAATATCATCAAACGCTGCTGTTACACACTGATCATCGTATCTCATTAGATTTTTCAAACCGAAAGCAACCTTGTCACGTTCAACCTAAGGTTTGTTTTTCTAAAAAACAGCTGAGCGAGAATCGAGTTTAAGGAATGCAATGGAAATGTAAAACTCGATATTGACTTTAATCAATTTAAGCGGCTCAATCTGCAAAAAGCTACCTCTCGTCAGCAGAATACATCCGCAAAGAATAAAGTAAAAGGATTAACTTGTTATGGCGGGTTATAGATGCATTCGATTTGTTAGTATAATCAGAGTTAAAAACACTCTCTATTATAGTGCAGTAACGCAAGAAAACGCGCAAAATGTAAACGGGACTTTAATTCGCTTATAATTACATATTTATATATACTTAAGTACTTATTTGAGCTCACTGAACGTTACGTTTTGGTAATGTGATACGGCACGACAACTTCATTAAACCATCTTTGAAGGAAAGGTACGAACGAGTACAACGAAGGAGAGGCAGGGGAAGACCAAATAAAGGAAAAAGCTGGTGACGTGTCCTATCAGCAAATCAAAGGGCTGGCGTACGACAGGAAGCAATGGAAAATACTCCACCAACAAGGGGACCCCTACAATTATAATGATGCACTATTTGGGTGTGTCACATGGTATTTTCACTCTTTTTTTTTATTTGGCAATGTTTGGTTTTAACTGCTCGGAATCATTAGCCAAGGTCCGTCGTGATAAACAAAAAAAAGCATTTTTTTTTGTTTCACTAGATATGTGACGTTTGTTTTATACGTTTTGTACGAATCATCACAACTTTACAAGGGGTACAGATGCCGTCAAACTTCTTGAACATTTGACCTTGCCTGCGCAAAGGCGAATTGTACCTGCGAGCTGCCCCCCCACTTCGTCCCGCATGTTCAAGAAGTTTGACGGCATCTGTAAATAAATTTCATCCGCGATGTTTTATCACATACAGGGTCAATCGGGTACACTCTCTGTTTAAACTAATGATATTCTTTGGATATTTTTAAATCTACGTAAAGATTTAAAAAGATAGTAAAGGCAATATCTATATAGTCGCGCTGTTTTTCTCATGTAAGTAGATACAGATCGCATGTATTTTTTAATACCATGTCGGCAGCAATTGAGCGTCCATCTCGGCTCATTATCAAATTATTACCGCCTTCCATTGAAGGCGGTAATAATTTGTAGCCTAAACTATACAGAGGTAGTACGACGCTCGCAATTCCTTAACTTCTTTAACTAACATGGTTAGACTACTGATTTAAGCCATGAATAATAACTACTGTGACTGAGAGGCTGTCCGAAACAAAATCATAAACTACGACACCGGTATAGAAGCATATTGGAAACTAATTCTTGGCAGTGAACATGCAAATATTTATCAGAGCCTACAAGGTTTTGGAGACGCTCCAAAGTTAAACGATAAGGAAGCGATTGCCAGACGAGTTTTCACATTACAACCTTGCAAGACGATAACAACAAATAATTCGTATAAGATCTGCGTTTAAAAATGCATCGTCGTTCTGGGGAATACTGTAGGATAAGTATCCCGCAGCAAACGTAAGCTACATGGAATATTTTTATTCCGTTTTAAATTTCAAAATAAATGAAGAATAAAAAACGACTTCCACGTCCGGCCAGAAGTTTTCCCTGCAACTTGATTCCGTTTGCAGACTGTTGAATGTAAACACATTTTATTTAAATGAAACGTAAATTCGGAAATGCATAATGTTCACTCATATTATGGAACTAAAGAGGTACGAGTCAAATATTATTATTTATTTCCAATTGATATCAGTCAACAACTCTTAGGTTGAAATAAAATTAGTTAGCAAATGATGGATAAAATAACAATTAAAATTTAAATTTACAACAATTACTTATAATGATTCATTATAAAAATTAAGGACAATAATCATAACAGAGCTACGGTAGCCCAGTGGTTCAGGCATGCGGCTGTCAAACGGCGGTCGTGGGTTCGAATCCCGGCTCGTACCCATGAGTTTTTCGGAATTTATGTACGGAATATGATTTCATATTTACCGTTAGCTTTTCGGTGAAGGAAAAACATCGTGAGGAAACCTGCATACATCTGCGAAGAAATTCAAAGGTGTATGTGAAGTCCCCAAGCCGCACTGGGCCAGCGTGGGGACTACTACCCATTCCCTCTCATGCATGAGAGGAGGCCTGTGCCCAGCAGTGGGACGTATATAGGCTGATGATGTGAATAACTCTAATGTGTTTCGGATAAGCATGATAAATAAGAAACTATTGAAAAGAAACAAATGCCTGAAAAAAAAATTGCTTGTGTCTTTATATTACCTTAACAATACTCCATTACCCACACCTATCACACGCCTTATTAAAGCCGATGGAACACCGTAAATCGTATTCAATCGTAAAGGCAGAGTAAGCCTGAAAAAACGAAACCTTTCCGTGTCAGTGCAAACAAATTGTCAATAAAGGTTTACGATACCTGCTGGGGCTGTATTGGAGTCACACAATTATCACATTGAGCGCCTCCCAGGCTCTCCGGGTACATATCGGTGAGTAAATATGTACTCAATGAGTAAGATGAAGAAGTGATAAAAAGGTTGCCGACCGCTGGTAACGAGTGTACACATTTATTTTATGAATCGATTGATTACATATCTCTGATGAAAGGATACATTTTGTGAAAGAAGTTTATATATAAACTTGCTGTGTGTTTGGATAAATGAATAGTTATTAAAAGGTTGTCGAGCGCTGGTGGTGTTATGAGTGAGGAAAGGCATTTCAATCATTATCGGTGTTTGTTATAAATTATTTAATAAAATATCGCTGAATACCAATGAAATTTACTACCCATCTTAAAATACTCTTATAAAATATTTGAATGTATATGAGATAAAATTCTGTGTCTCCTTAATTAATCTTTCATTAATAATCATCGAGAAAAAATATCACAGGTAAAATTTTGTTTGTAGTGTAATTATAAAACGACTTATGCATTATATGAAGCATACAAGTATGAGATACCAGAATACATCTTGCTTTTCCTCTCTATTTATTACATCTGCTTTTCCTCATCGGCGATGTGAAAAGCCGTTACGTTCAAAATTCTACTTTAGCTGCCTACGCTCAGGATTCTATTGTAGAATCTTACGCTTCCCTCAAAAATCAACGACACCGCCCTCGCCGTAAATATGTCATTTTGATCCCTTGAGACACAATCTACTCCCTGACTGGGATTCGAACCCAGATAAAAACCACCAGCTTTGCAAGCAGCACTTACAAACTTAGCTACCAAGGTGTCTTAATTCTGCTACGTTTAACAGGAAAGGGCTACAAGGCTGTATAATTGAGGTATTGTTGTTACGCCCAACACTTTCTAAAAACGCGACTGGTAGTGTCAAAATTAGTTTTCTGGTAATCAGTGGTTCTCAACCCGTGGTCTGCAGGCTACAGGTGGATCCAGCGTGTCCTACACACGGAATCATACAAAAATGTAAGGTTTTTTTCTTGTCGGCTTGTTAATTAACTTTTTTGACTGTCGAGGTACTATTCAAAGTAATGGCAAATATCTGTTTAAAAACGAATAAGATATACGTTAGTTATAGTTAAAGCTATGACGTGTAGTTTCAGTGACCGAGAGGCAACCGAATTTCAAAATACCGTTGCAACGGGATTTTGAAATTCGGTTGCCTCTACTAAACCTCACAACGCGTTGTGAGGTTTAGTATCCGCTTTGACACCACATTTTAATCGACAACATCAATTTAATTTATACATGCCTGAATAAATAAATAAATATTAGCGGTCCATCTTACAAAAACGATCTAGCCATAGGTAAGCTCAATAAGGCTTTGTGTTATGGGTACTAGACGAATGTTTCATAGATATTAGTCTTATAAACCTAGATAGAAAACATCCAAGACTCGGAAAGCAGTTTTCATGGTCAGTACACAAATATTTGCCCTTCCCGGGATTCGAACCTAGGATCTTTAGTTTCGTAATAGGCAGTGTCATTACCCACTTGGATAACTGGTCGTTGTCGTTTGAGTGTAGGTCTTCAATATATATATACCTATTTATTAATTTCAAAAATGAAGATTACAAAAATTACAATGCTCATAATTAAAATCAAAATGTTCTTTATCAAAAGGTTTGGAGCCACTGACCGTGGACGGAAACTCCGTGTTATTACACGCACTCTATTTTATTATCCTGGCGCGCTCCAGAAATGTCGCCGGCCTGAGCGATACGCTTTTATCTCGATGAGAACAGGATGCATGTTTAAATGATGAAATTAGTCAAGTAAAACCATCTTAAAAACTGACCGGATGATTTTCTTTCTACCCACTTACTTGTGGCTTTTACGTTCAACAAACCTAGTGTAGGTAAAACGCTGTGAAAGTTAGTTTGTCTTTATTAGTTTCTTTCGCATTTGTGTTTGAGTGAAATGAAATGCAATGTTATTTTATTTGCTAGAGACGCCAGCACAATATTAGATGGAACAGTGCTTTAGTCGTCATTTTCTTCATCATCATCTCGCCATGATAAGAACTTGCAAAATATTTTTTTCATATGAAAGAGACAATACCAACTTTGGTTAGGTCTACGACGATCCTTTGCTGATATAAGGATCTCAGGAACAAAAAACATTCGTGCTCATCACACAAATAAATGCCCTTACCGGGATTTGAACGCGGGAATGAAGTGTCGATATTTACTGTTGACTGCACCTACCTACTATTATTCAAATCATCGCAAGATCAATTTAATCTCATCTTAAAACTAAGACCACAGCTGTTCGATGGATACCCGAATTCTCGGCCGAAAAAAGAGAAAAAAAGGGTTTTTATAAACGTTCAATATGTCGGGGAGGGCCAAATATCGACATTAGGTGACGGGGTAAAAGGGTTGCTTCGCACTAACCCACATTTGTTGAGGGTAACAAATATCTTCAGTTTGGAGAATATCTCACTTAGCTATATTATGTGGAAATAACTTGATATTGAATTAGGTGTATTTACGTACTGACAGTGTTTTTGAATTTTTTAATTTAATTTAATAAACACACTTTTGTTCCGGGCTCGCAGTTGGTGGGCTGAATCTGTATGCTGCATTTAATAATTTACAGATAATTTACTGATATCACCCAAATTTCTGCATTCGTATAACAAGAATTGTTATTTTCCGTCACACCTGGTTACCGCACGCAGCGCCTACGGGAAAACTCGCATTGTGGCCAGGTGAAGACGTAAAATTTTGTACTCAACACGGGCGGTAATTCGTAAAGTCCCAGAGCGCATATTTATGGCCCTCACCTTCGGTTCGGGCCACAAACACCTGCGATCTGGGGCATTCACGGATTCACCGCCCTAGTTACGTAATGTACTACACAACAGTTACCCGTAACAGTAGCATAAATATTCGCCATCCCCGTATGTTCCAGCAAAACGCTGGGGAGCGTGCACCTCTGCGCCGGCGCCGCTTGTGTAATGTCTACAACAAGTACCTGGTCTCTGTTGATATTTTTAATACTTCCTTAGGTCAGCACAAAAAACAAGTTAGTGAGATTATGCGAGATGAGGAATAGCGATACGAGTTGAGAAAAACAATGTCCCTACATAATGATTAACTTTGATTATAGGTAGTAGTTTGACGAGATTTTGTATTTGTTTCTAGTAGGGAGAGGCATGGTTTTTTTGTTATTAAACATAGTATTTGGTTGGAGTTACTTTCACGGCTTTAGATTACTTAGCTATTTATTTCTATGCGCTGTACCTACACTCAGTTTTATTCTATTCTTTAATTGTATTTTATGTAGTACATTCATTAGCAATGTAAGTCCTAGTGAGAACTGTTTAGGACTTAGATGCATGTCCTTAGTAGGTATATAAAGAATACTGTATTATTTCTTTTGTACATCTATGTGTGTTTGTTCTCCAAATAAATAATTTAAAAAATTATTAGCGTTAGAATTCAATTATCAATGGCAATTGCCGAAACAAAATACTCCAAGAATGTCCTATAATCCATGTACATTATACGATATTCTATAACAAGCAATACCTCTTACTTTTCAATTAAAATTGTAACATTTCTATCGCAAAGTAAATTCCAGTCAGGGTATTTTAGAACCCTGATTAAGATCTCTGGAAGCGCCCGTATACGCCAATGGCGAGGCAGCGTGCAGAGCCTGGCAATTAATGACCTACATTTATCTCCTAGAAAATGTAGCCATAAAAGTAATTTATACCGCGGAAAGATCTCCAGTTTTGTTTTCAAGACACAACTTGTAAGACGCGCAAAATGAACACGACTGGACTATAATCCTAAACAATGTATGTAAAAGTTCACTGTCTGAACTGATAACGCTACACTGCTTTGAAATTATTGAGACCTATTGGTAATGATGAATTGACATAGCACGTGGAACCGATGGCCGTTGGAGCGGAAAGGTTCTCGAGTGGCGACCACGTACCGGAAGCCTGGTAAAGGTCGCGGGAGTCCGCTTATGGGTCTCAATCTCAATATAATCCGTTGCATTGCATTACACCGCTGATAATAAAAACTTGTAAAACCAATACTGTATGTGGGAATTTATTTTTGGATAAGAAACTAAAGACCTAAATCGATTATTCATTGAGAGTCTAGCAACTTTCCGTGAACCAAGTGCATAGCAAGTTTTCTTAAAGTTTGCGAATCTCTTGAAGGCACAAGTTTTGACACCAAATTCGCTCTTCTATAACATAATTCTACAATCAATTTCGAGTCCGTTTGATAAGTTTGAGACTACGTTTTATAAGAATTCGTTCATTTCTGTGGCTGCAGTTTTGATTTTAATCAAAACTTTTAACTCAAGACGGTATGTGCATTGGAATTGAAAGAAACAGCTGTCAAAATATCTAACCAAGATTTGCTTATATTCGACAGATATTAAATTACTACGGAGGGTTATACAGGTAAACGAACGATTAGTGTTTCAACATAAAAATGCAAAAGCTGTGGTTCGAAACACCAATACCCAGTGTGTGTGTAGTCTACAACGAGCGAGCAAGGCGGATTTCTCCATTTCAGCTTGGGTAAAAAGGTTGTATGTCCGGCTGTCCGGCTGTTCCTCTCTACAGGTCGCATTTCTCAACCGATTCTGGTTTAGTTTTGTGTGCGGGTTCGATTCTTTTTAACCTATTTGATGTCTTAAGTTGGGCTTGTGAGTTCTAGAGCTAACAGTGCAACTGGTATAAGTGCAAAATTTCATCCAAATCGGTTGAGTTGTTTAATCGTGATTCAGTAACATGCATTCAAACATCTTAACATCCAAACTTTCGTTTTTATAATATTAGTAGAAAGTAGAATTATGTAGGTATATGCGGACATAGTTTTAAGAGATTATCTGGGGGTACGGTAGTGCTCCCGCCAAGTCGAGCAAAACAGCGGCACGGCCGTACCATCCTTTTCTCGAAGCAGTAAAGGCCATTTTTGACCCCCTTATAACTTCGTTGCGGATAAAACTAGAAACTTTAATTTTCAGTAACCAGGCAGGCATTGTATTAAACACAGTATAATTCAATTTTCATTCAATTTTAACCAGTAGTTTAAGAATTACTGTCTGATTGACCGATCATCAAAACTCTAAGGCACTTGTTGCAGGCATAGAAGCTCATTAAGAATACGATTCGTGTTTAGTGTATAAAATATAACAATAATCCAGTTAAGTCCAGGCCCTGGGTCCGCCTAAATAAGTCCAGGTCCAGTTTTCTAGATACACCAGCTGCATAAATATTTATTTGCAGTTAATGGGACAAAAAACGAAAAAGCATGAATGGAATAATATTGTTATGTAAGGACTTTTTTCATCGCCCAAAGTTGCTAGAAGCTTCCAACCTGAAAAATGAATTTAACCATAACATTTCTTCCCATCCATGTACCCTAAGTACATAATTGATGTCCCAGCCAACCTTGAAAGACGCCATTACCTTACATTTAGTCCATTAAAGACATGTCACGTCTACACTAATTATTCATTCTATTTTACATATTTGAGGTTAGCGCGCGAACTATAAATCATGCTTTGTTGATGCCGACAAAAGAAGTCATTTTAGGTCTAAAAGTGCCCTATTGAAGGAGCCCGCCCTATATAATATTTGCGTACCTGCTTAGAAAGGGCGGTCGAGGCAAACGCGGGTGTTTTGTTGAGTTAGTCTTGGGCTGCGCAGTATGGTTATTGCGTTAGTTTTTAATTTAGAAACAAGACTATTTAACTTAAAAAATATTGATACACAACGAAGGACGAATATAGAACTTATAAAATTTGTTTTCGCTCGAGCAGCAAAATCAAAATAATCCAGTCCGACATGACTCTCTACCAATTCACTTTTTTTTTACTTTGTTGAAAGAAATAAGAAAGAAAATTAGTTTGTTTCGCAAGAATACAGGATACAACATACAATAAATTTTAAGAGGAATGCCTACGTGCGATTTTCCCATACAGACTCTCTCGACTGTTTCCTCTCTGGTTTTTGAACATAGAGCAATGATTTTTTCAAATAAGGTCAATATCATTAATATCTATGCCGCTATGTTTTGCTTTTTTGGATATTTTTGTTTTAAAGAAACTTGCGGCGCCTTGAAAATCGCAAAAACGGCTTAATTGAATTGGCTGCCAAAAAACACGCAGTACACAAATAAAATATGACAACAAATATCATAAAAATCCAAACATAGAGGCGTAGATTATTTCTTCTTCTTACAGTTCCCAAATTTTAAAATGATTGGTTGCGTTTTGAAGGAGGAAACAGTCAAGACGAAACCTCGATTTTTGAGTTTTTTGCGTGAGATTTTTATTCCGAGCTGCAGTTGTCCTTATCACACGAATTGGAGCTCCCGCCCGCAGCAGCGCGACAGAAACATTGCGTCAAAAATTCGAGATTTGAAAAGTTGCTCAGCTAGGCATTGCTCTTAACATTTCGTGAAATGCGAAAAAGGAGTCCACTCAGCACAATGTCGAGCCACAGATGATGACTGGACGCTGATATTATGTGGATCCTTGAGTTTCACGTCACAGAACTGCACTTCCATTGACATCCACTTGTTGTGTGAATAGAGATGTTTAAGATGATCAAAATCCCGATGAGTCATTTGTCATACAGCATCAAAATTCTGCGCAGTATATGGTTATCATTTTATCACTTATCGAGTTATCGTCGTGGTTGAAACTTGAAATCTTCGTCACTCTTGTACGCCCAATACTTTTTAGAACGTGGAGTACGTAATGTACGTATTACCCACAGAGATTAACTGATAAAATGGTATCCATACTACGCCTGATATTATAAAATTCCGAATGTGTTCACAGTAGCAGTAGTTTTTCAGTGGTATAAAATACAGTTAATTTACGGCTCTGCACAATTAATATTAACGGGGCCTCAACCTTTCCGAGCGTTCGAGATCATTGAACTTAAATGGAAAAGGTCGGTTGGCAGGTAACTAAATTATTCTGTACACTTTAACCTCATGAAGGGATGTAAAACAGTAATATATAAAACAAACGTATATTTGGGCTAAAATCACACATCCTTATTGAATCTAAGGTTAGCCCTTTACAAGTGAAACAACGTGATTTGCTAAGTCAAAATGAACTTGGAAATTATTTTCATTTGCACGATCGTATTGAGGCGGATGTAACGGGCTAAAAGCAAACATTTATTAGTTTTGCTTTGTGAAGAAACCCCTTTTGGGAAGTAGATTAATGATAAGATACAGTGGACTGGAAATAGCCACTTGTGTCAGTAGAAAAGTAAATGAAAACCAACAAAACATTTGCTTTTCAAGAATATCTCATGTAAAAATCTGCATTAGCCAAATACTGTCAGACTGGTTCTTACACACTTATCTTATACGTTAGGTTAACGAAGATTTTTATAATATCTACTTTTTTACTTTGAAAAGCTTTATGGCGTCACGGTTTAACATTCAAATAGGTCACTATTTCAAGCTACGGTAGCCTAGCGGTTCAGATGCGGCTGTCAAACGGCGGTCGTGGGTTTGAATCCCGGCTCGTACCCATGAGTTTTTCGGAACTAATGTACGGAATATCATTTGATATTTACCGTTAGCTTTTCGGTGAAGGAATAACATCGTGAGAAAACCTGCATACATCCACAAAGAAATTCAAAGGTGTATGTAAAGTCCCCAACCCGCATTGGGCTAACGTTGGGACTACTGCCCGTACCCTCACATCCATGAGAGGAGGCCTGTGCCCAGCAGTGGGACGTATAAGTATAGGCTGATTTATTCATCATCCTCCTAGCGTTATTCCCGGAAATGCCCCGAAAGGAGCCGGGGGTCCGCTTTGACACCTAATCCCAAGATTAGGCACTAGTTTTACGAAAGCGGCTGCCATCTGATCTTCCAACCCAGAGAGACAACTAGACCTTATTGGGATTAGACCAGTTTCCTCACGATGTTTTCCTTCACGGAAAAGTTAACGGTAAATAATCCGTACATAAGTTCCGAAAAACTCATTGGTACGAGCCGGGATTCGAACCCACGACCGCCGTTTGACAGCCGCATGCCTGAACCACTAGGCTACCGCAGCTCTCAGGCTCTATAGGCTGATTAATTATTATTATTTATTAAATATATACAAGGCAATTACAACGACAATTCGCTCCTTGAAAAACATAGTGTCATTAAGAGAAAAACGTGTTTTTTGAGTACAGGGTCTCAAAGTTTTAAAAATCTTGAACCGTCTAATACTGCCGTGTTCGTGATAAAAATAACATTGATTTGTTAGTTTTTGTTAGATTTATGACTAAGCTTGTTACCTATAACAGTGATTTGTGGTATTTTTATTTAACTATTATGATAATCGAATTTAAAGAAAATTATAATGTCATTTTTCCATTAATTTTTGCTTAATGTCACATAAGGTTCCCTTAATTTGATTTAATTCTGGAAAAATGACACTATATGCCGTTATTTAAAAGAGCTTACCGTTTATTTTAATGAAAAATCGCTAATTAAACATTTTTATATTAGTGTTAATCAACGTTTATCAAATTAAATTACTTCTACTCTCAAAAACTAACAAATTAGGCTTATATTCTCTCAAAACAATAAAAACATTACAAAAGTAAATCAACAAAAACAACTTTCAGTCTTCAAAATATCAAGATAACCTTTTCTTACAAAACCCTTCACGTACCCGAGCGTAAAAACAGTAACATCTCTCTACAACAAATCAAAAATAATAAACATACGCCGAACATGCCCCTCTTCTCTTCAGAATCATCATCTTTCGTTGACCCTCCGTCTGACCCTTCCGCTTGTTTGTCTCCAAGCCACCGCCAAAGACATTTTAGCAACTCTGCTCTCATTCCCAAAAGGGTCTGCGTCCCGCTTAGACACATTAATAACATCGCGCCAACAATCAAAACTATATCCAAAGACTGTCTGCACCTTCTCGGTGCAGCAATCTTCATTAAAGCCATCCCTCCTCTTTAGAGTAAATCTATTTCAAAATTTAGTGACCATTCAGACCGCCTCCTCAAAATTAGCAGTCATTCTGCTCTGTTTATTTTAAAATTTTGTTTACTGGTTCCAAAATTCACTTACTTGCTCCGTTGTTGTCCCATTTGGAAATAACCCCCCCCCCCACCATCTACTTCGACCTATCGACCTACTTTTAAAATCCCAAATTGAATCTATTTTGAATATCTGATTTAGCGAGCAGGCGTGGACCCAAGCCACCTTACCGATAAGATAATATATGGTAGCTTGGGTACCCGTAACATTTCAAGTGTTGCTCTTGCGGCATTCTTGCCCTCAATTCATAGCACCTCCGATCTCGCACGTAAAATTCTTCTAGCATCTCCGGCTGCAAACTGCGAGATTGCGTGCCTGGTTGAAGCCTCGCATGCCTGGGTAGCTGGACCGTATCATTTTCTTCCGTCCCGACCTAAGATACAAAGGCCCCGGGATGCTATGGCATCAGTTTCCATCGTAAACTCACTTCTAGACATCGTGACATGCAGGGACCGAGCGAGGCTTCTCGCATCATCTAGGCCAGAGTCAGGTCACTGGCTCCACGCCTATCCTTCGCCCAACACCGGCACCTTTATCGACTCAGAGACGTTTTGCATAGCCGCCGGTCTCCGGCTTGGAGTTGCTCTCTGTGCCGACCACAGCTGTGCTTCTTGTGGGTTTTATGTAGATAACCTTGGCCACCACAGGCTCGCCTGCTCTTCGGGCGCCGGCCGCCTGTCTCGTCATTCCGCCCTTAACGACATTCTGATAAGGGCGCTCGTCAGTGCCGGCGTTCCCGCCGCTCTGGAGCCCCAAATAGGCGGAACGATGGCAAGCACCCTGACGCGATGTCGTTGATTCCCTGGAAGTTGGGCCGTGTGTTGGTGTGGGACGCCACTTGCACCGATACACTAGCTGCGTTCTACCTCCCATCGACCACAACGTCGACGACGTCAAAAGGTAGCCAAGTAGAACCTTCTCGGCTCTTCACTTCACGGCGCCCAATACGAATGCATCGCTTTTGGCGTCGAGACCCTTGTTTTATGGGGTAGGGGCGCACAGATACTCCACAAGGAGCTTGGCAAACGGCTGAGGGAGGCAACAGGCGACCCTAGCTCGCGCGGGCAGCTTTCTCGCGCAGAGAATTGCAATCGCAATCCAGCGTGGGAACGCTGCTTTCGTGTGCATGTCCCCATCATAATACCTATCAGAAATAAAATTGAAACAAAATATGGATATTAGTAAACGTTTTCAAACTCGCTATTTTCGAGAAGTTACGTCTCCTTTATAAGAACACTTTCAACTAATAATATTATGTAAGTTTTTGTAAAAATTACGACGGAAAAATGATATTAAATGCAATGTGTCTAGTAGGTAATCAATTTTCAACTGTTTTGTAAGAGTATTAATCACACACAGTGACATGCAATAGGTGAAGTAAATTAATCAAACAGTTTTAAGCGGCCTATATTAGTAGTAATGGCATTAAGCTCAAAACAGCAGTTTTCACTTCATTAAAGTCAGTGTAGTTATAGCAAATTAAGCTAGCAAAATTGACACTAAATAGATAATGAGGATTGATCTGAATAAACTCCTTTCGGCTTATTAAAACCACAATGTCATTCAAAGAAAAAATACAGTATGGCTTTATTTTTAACCTGCATTAAGTCTTAGAGTTTTAAACAATATCGTCATTACAGATATACCGTCATTTTACTTAGTTCAAAAAGTTTAAAAGTGCTAAAGTAGAAGTGTCATTAAAGCGAAAAGTACACTATTGCTTTAAATTGAGTCCCGATATTGATACCACATTATAAGTACAAAGTGACATTGTACGGACAGATACAATATTCCGTAAGAAAATTGTCGTACTTACCATTTCATCTCACGGAACTCCGTCACTAAGCAAAAAATGACAACCTTCTTCAAAGAATCGACTGTATTTCGATCTACATCCCGGGAACTAATGCGAATATGACATTGTTCCAATAAGGCACGCGCCTATCCCCACTATTTGCCATAACGACATTACCGACCTCTGTCGCTTCTAAAAGAACTAGAGCGATAGGTATTGCATGCGTTACGATTAAACGAGCTAGATAGCGTTGCTAACTCGAAAACGTCATCTTTTGCGTAGTGACACTATGTTTTTCAAGGAGCGAATTGAAAACAAACACCAAGAATGTGTGTTTGTTATTCGAGCAACTAAACTGTTTCATTCCGCTCAGAATGAACTTTCAATATTAAAATCTATTCAAATGTGGGATTCGAGCTCCAAAGTCGCCAACAATGGCAAAGGTGAATGCTAAAATTATGAGGTTTGTTGTTATTCGTAAATTGTTTCCGATTTTCGAGGAAATTGCCGCCAACTTCGCAAAATCTGAGTTGTACAGAGATTAATGCGGAGAGTTTGCGCGCTCGCGTCTTGTATGGTACAAGTCATAAGCAATACAAGGTTAAGGAAATATTTTAAGAATAGGTCTGCACACATCATTTACTATTGCAGTATTTTTCTGCCTGTAGGTCGCGACCCCCGGAGGGTCGCTAAGCTTCTTGAAGGGAGTGGTAAGAACTGTGCAACGTAAAAAAATAGGGATCTCATAAATATAAGTAAAAAAAAAAACATTACGTAAGAATGACACAGGGTGGGGGGGCGCAGTATATTTTTTATATATATTTGTGGCTTGTTACGTGAACATTGTGTAAGGATCAGCGACAGCATCGTAGTTGCTGTAACCCCACTACGACGCTATAAATTCACCAACCCGGTCTAAAATCTCCAACCATGTTCTGCCTTAGTTTTATTTGTCATCGTGTGGCCATTGCTGGTCAACAGCTTGACGGTCACTGGGTATGTATATTGTAGTCTTTGGTCACTGGCGTAAACCAAATCAACCATGTAACCATCGAAATAAATGAATGATGAAATAAATGAATTTTACTCTGCAAGTAGGCCGCAATGGCACTTTTACAAATCAACATTCTAATTCATCCAAGTGTTTTTGAAAAATATGACCACCGTTAAGTAGAAACGAGGAAAAAAACTCAAGAGTTAGAAATTATTAATCAAAAATAAAACTTATTACAATGATAGTAGGTACTTAACCTAGGTACTTAAAATTAGTAAACCTGAGTGTGAATACAAAAAAAGAGATACAACTGTTGAGTTAGAGGCCAAAATCCAATTCGATATCGAGCTGGTTACTTCGTATCTACGTATGGCAGGTACATCTAAATGTAAATTGAGTATGAAAAAATTACAGTTAATCTCTCCTAACGTTATCGCTAATTATCCCTCTGATACAATCAAGCGTATGGTTTCTA
Organism: Epinotia demarniana; assembly: GCA_945867215.1. Lineage (NCBI taxonomy): Eukaryota > Metazoa > Arthropoda > Insecta > Lepidoptera > Tortricidae > Epinotia > Epinotia demarniana. The sequence goes on along the minus strand of OX244261.1, from coordinate 36,160,181 downwards.
CGAGAACGTTGCACGTTAAAATGAAAGTTGAGGCAAGAATAAATAACGTCTTCCACCTTTGACTGACGACACAATCCGGGTCAGAAGTTGGGCCGAGTGAGTAAAAAGTGCTCGCTCGCTGCATGATAGGATATTTGATTTATCTCTACCCGGACAGCGCATAACTTTAGATTAATTAACCCTTCGCTATACCCGTCCTGTTTTTGACGTATGTTTAGTAATGTTTCGTAAAAAAAGCGGTGGATTTCTGACTGTTTTTAGGCTCCTGTAGCCTTAGTCTTATTAACGCGGTCGGTATATACACAGGGACACAGCGTTCGTTCGGTTACTTTACAAAAAGTTATATGGTTACTATACCTTTACCTTTACCCAACCCCTTTCGAGCTTGGCATGGTCGGCTATACATCACTTGAGACCCGCAGGAATCTCTATCTACCTAATCAAATATTTCTTACATAAAATACTTCCTAATAGCTAATAAGGGGGCTGGTTAAGAGGCTGACAAGACCAAATGTAGTTGAAATTGATGTTATTTAAACAGCTTTTTAAGAAAAACCATTTGTTCTAGCACATCGAAAAAAATATACATACGTTAATATTCATCATATTTCAAAGATTGTGGACCGACACGATACATAATTGGACGAAATCGGCTCGATAGAAAATAATTGAAAACATTGGTCTTAAAATCATCATTAAACGGTTCTGTCTTTATTTTTTTGATGTATGGGTCTGCAATTAGAAACATAAAGTCAAGATATTCATACCTAAACCACTAACCAGTCATATTTCACACATAATCCCACTTTTTTTTATTGAAATATTTAATAATTTGTATCTTCTAAGACCCTGCCGCCTTGTAACTCTCGCTCTCGTTTACTCCGATACAAATAAGCATAAGGACATTTTGGTGTTGACAGCGACTTAACAATCCCCAACTCCTACCTTTGGTAGCACTCGGGTTCCCGTCCATCAGAGAAACTTCTACGTCCGCAGCGTTGGGATCTCTTCGCGTTCCCCACTGCCAGAGCTCGTGCGCTTGCACTTCGTCACTGCAATGTGCTATTAAACAGCATTCAAGACAGCTTAGGCAACCTTTTCTTGACCCCCGAACCTAAATTTCTATCCTCCTCATACTTGGAAACAGTTCTTAGTAATTCTATAACCCCCTAATTATGTGTCAACCTGATTAGGTATAAGCACAGATTATAATAATATAATAGTTCTAGTATTAGTAATTAATTATTAAGTTTTATGACTATCCTATGTGACTATTTAATGTTTGACTAATGTAACCTGACTACTGTGACTATTTGTAATCGGATTATAGGTACCTAAGTATTTTAATATTGTATGCGATCGAGTCACAACTCGAATCGAAGTAGCACGTAATTTTAAGCTTTTAGTGCTGATAATGGTGAACAATAAATAAATGAACAGCTATATATTACAGTACTGGCTCTAATGTGTTAAAGAACTCACAAGCCTCTCATTTTTCAAACTGAATCGACATAGGGTAAAACGTTAGTGACTGGCCGCTTTGCTACCTGGCTTGCTTAGAATATTTATTGTGATCACCTGTAAAGTGCTATCGACCATATTATTCTTTTAGGGGAAGTAGTGAATGTTGAAAATAATGATAATATGTTTACTAGAGGCGATATTATTTATTTCTTAAAATATTTAATTGTTTTATTGGTAATTACGTTTAAGGGGCTCCATACAAGAATCGTTCATTTTTGTCGATGTTTATGTCGATATTTCTCCGTTAATACTAAGGACACAATTAAGGAATTAATGCAAAACTGATCTTTGATCCTTTGTTTTGGTTTTCAAGAGCGTAAATAAGAACAGAAAAATTATCTTTTTTTTTATGATTTTTTTAAGCACAGCCCAACGCAGCACAACTTTTTGATATTCGAACTTAAATAGAGTACTTATTCATATGAAATCTACATGTTACTGTTCCTCGTTGTCGTCTCTATCTTTTGTCGAGAGATATCAATTTTAAAGTTATTATTAAAAAAAATAGAACCTAAAAACTAACTTTCGCGTCGTACGTATTGAGCGAGTGCCTGCGCGGGCGACGGGAGCGGGGATTCAGTGTGGATTCGAGAGCGGTACGAGTCGGACGCACGCCGAATTTCACGCTGCGCTGCTTATTCCTAAAATTTCTGCTTGTATTGTTTGTGTTTGATTGGTGTGATAAATATTTATTGCGACATAGACGCTTCTATAAAACTAGTGATAGTGAGGTGCGGACGCCAATTTGTTATTTAGTTCTAAGTGCGATATGGACGCTGATTTGTTTTTAGTTATTACGTGCGAAATGGACGCTTTATTTGTTATATTTGTGTAGTATAATCGTGTTAGTAATTATTAAACTTTTACGTACGTAGGTAATTGTGGCGTGTCGTGCGTATAATATTTCGTTTTACAATGGGAAGAATAAAAAAATGTAAGCAGCAAATTCAACTCAAAATAAAGGAAATGAACAAAGCGTAAGTACATTACCATTTTTTAGTTTACCTGTTTATTAGTCTCAAATAATAACGTAAAATATATGAACTGGGTAATGTAAATGATTTCACATTTCGAATGATTTATTAATGTTTGCATAGCGTCGTGGCTTCTACCCTTGACTAGGGATATAGTGGGCCCGAGTTCGTTCCTCTCGACTGGCAAACTTTTTGTGTTTTTTTATCATTCATTATATCGTCAAAAACCAAGATATTTACTGTTTTACTATAATTTATGACAAATAAATTGTTTAAGTTAATTTTAATTGTAAATCGCACATTCTGATGGACGGAAATATTTGGCTATAAATACCTATAAAAGATAGATGCGCGACTTGTTGACTTGTACCAGACCGGCTGATTTTTGTTCCGCCAGCGACCCGAGCATAGTAGGTATTTATAAAAAAAATGCGCCGAGAGTTCCATAGGCCGTTCGTTACGCCGACGATACCTATTCAATGAGTTTATTTATATTAGGTACAGTCAAGTTCTCCAATATCTAAACAGACAACCTTTCGAAAATACCTATACTTATTTTTTTGTGTCCTAGTGTTATTCCCGGTGGTACCCTGAAGCCTCAAAATAGAGCGATCTATCTAATGGACCCTCGTTATATATGATACTTATACATACCTAATCCTTTATGATTTTTCATTAGGTTTTGTAAGTAAGTATTGAAATCAAAATCTATTGATTTTACGTCGGCAATAAGCTAATAATCCCAAAGTAGTAATAATGTAGTAGTATAGCCTAGTATTTTCATTGAAAAGCTCTCAGCTGTTTTGTCTTTGTAAGCGTGGTGGCCACTAATCTAAATATTGAACGCAAAACGAGTACGAACGCATAGATGAATATACAGGGTGACTCCAAATTCGTGTTACAAAATAGCAAAGTTTGAATCTATCCGTGATTCTGAGCAACTTTTACTATGGAACCAACTTTGGATTACCTATGCAAAAAAAAAAACACCTGTTCATCAACACATTTTCGTCAGTCTAAAATGTCTAAAAGTTAGATTTTTTTGGCATAATAGCAATGGCATAACACAAAGTTGGTCCCATAGTAGATAATAATATAGCATTTTTTTATACTTTAAGAAAAATATGTCTTTGGTGAAATTAAATAGCGTACATAACATTTTTAGGGTTCCGTAGCCAAATGGCAAAAATCGGAACCCTTATAGATTCGTCATGTCTGTCTGTCTGTCTGTCTGTCTGTCTGTCTGTCCGTCAGTATGTCACAGGCATTTTACTCGAAAACCATAAGGTGTATTTGAATAAAACATTGAAGATAGGGTGTATTTTGTTAACCGCTACATAGTTTTGTAATGAAATTATTAAAAAAGATTTTTTTTAGGGGTGCACCCCAAACATAAAACTGAAAGTCAAAAATTATTTTTTCATTGCAAGCCCACTTGTGGTTCATCAATCGACAGGCCTTTCAAAACAAATATAAGGTTTCTAAGCAATTTTTTGGATTAAGTGAATAGAGTCGGAGATAATCGCCCCGAAAGTCACTAAAATTGTCCCCCCCCCCCTCTAATTTTTGAACCGTGTATTTTAAAAATATTAAAAAAATCATGCTCATAGGGCTTACAAAATTCTTTCAGCGAAATTTGTTTTGAACAAGATCGGTTCAAAGGTTTTCGAGATATTTATAAAAAACTGCCTTCCTTAAAGAAAAGGACGTAAGTGCCATAAGTTTTCAGTAACGATATGACCTTTTAGTTTGTACGGAACCCTCGGGCGCGAGTCAGACTCGCACTTGACCGGTTTTATTTATGAATGTAAATATGGATGTTATTTTTTTTAGCGTTTTGGAGGAATCTATGGAAGTTGATCATGATGCTAGTGATTCACACATTGAAATGATCTCGCAAGAAGATGACAATGATGTAGAACATTTTGAGGTAAGTGTATGTTAATAAATACTAGTGTCCGTCCGAAGTTTCGGTTTCGGCCTAAAAAATGAGTTAAATAAATGCGGAAGTTTACTTACGATTTTAGAATTCGTCTTAGTTGCGTGTATGTAACAAAACAACTAATAATGATAGTAGGTACTTACGTAATTTCATTGTTTAATGTTTTGTTTGATACAATTTTTTTCTGATAATTAAACGGTTGTAAAGAAGCTTTTGTGATAAATTGAGCCCATAGCCCACTTAGCCCGCGCCCATACGGTCAACTCAGCCCGCGGGCTAAGTGGGCTATGGCCTCAGTTGACCACGAAGGCGTAAAGAGGTCACATTTGTGAGTAAATTAATAAGTTTTTTTAAGAAATTGAATGTTTTGTTACAGTTTGAGGTGTCACCAGAAAACACGTCCATACCCAAAAGAAAATACTAAGTTTGGTTACCATTTTACGATCCCAAAAATCGTCATCTCTTTTTTATTTTCTTTACTTTTAGCGTCTCGCGATTGTTAGATCAGACAGCAAATATACAACTTTGTCGGTTTGTGATGTGTAATAATTGTCCCTGGACTTGGTTGGTACTTAATACCAATTATGATTGTTATTTACTTCTAGTGCACCAGTCTTCCAAATTTTTCAGAAGGGTACCTTCTTTTCTTCAATAGCTTTGTATTTGCCTATTTTATATGCAGTAATAGGACACTTTACTTCAACAATTGTGTCATCGCCGCATAAACCATCTGGTGTTGCCCCTAGGTAAGGCAGGTTTTTGACAATAAAAAGGCCGCATGGCTCAATCACAATGTTGAGTTGCTTTGATAATTGTTTCATCATCATCAGCATCCCCTTCGTTATCTCTTCCATGACTTATGGAGGATACGTGACCCAGCTGTGCTGGCACAGCTGGTGTCCGGTCTCATTTTTATTATCTTTCCAAAGTTAGTGGCAGTCAGAAGCGACCTTCGTAGGTCCAACCACTCACTTGACTAACTTTGAAGAAGTTTTTTTTAGATTATACCCCTTTCTTCGTCCGTTTTATTTAGGTTCTGCATGTGTAAAGCTTTTAGCTTTTCAAATTAAAAAATCCAAAAGAAAGTTATTTTCTAGAGAAAATAAACTGAAAGATAGTGACTACGGTGACAGTTGTCACAAACCGGATATGGATAACGATCAATTCGAGAGACTAAAAGCTTTACACTTGCAGAGTCTAAATAAAACGGACGAAGAAAGGGATCTGATCCAAAAAAAAACTATTCTTCAAAGTCAATCCAGTGAGTGGTTGGAGCTAAGACGGTCGCTTCTAACTGCCTCTAACTTTGGCAAGATCATAAAAATGAGACCGGACACCAGCTGTGCCAGCACAGTTAAACAACTATTCTATAAAGTTGATCTGGGTCACGTATCCTCCATAAGTCATGGAAGAGATAACGAAGGGGATGCTTTGAAACAATTATCAAAGCAACTGAACATTGTGATCGAGCTATGTGGCCTTTTTATTGACAAAAATCTGCCTTACCTGGGGGCAACACCAGATGGTTTATGCGGCGATGACACAATTGTTGAAGTAAAGTGTCCTATTACTGCACCTAACATAGGCATAGACAAAGCTATTGAAGAAAAGAAGGTACCCTTCTGGAAAATTTGTAAGAATGGTGCACTAGAAGTAAATTACAATCATAATTGGTATTACCAAGTCCAGGGACAACTACACATCACAAACCGACAAAGTTGTATATTTGCTGTCTGGTCTCACAATCGCGAGCCGCTAAAAGTAGAGAAAATAAAAAAAGATGACGATTTTTGGGATCGTAAAATGGTCACCAAACTTAGTAAAAGTAGTACATGTCATGCATTCTTCCAGAGTTGATCGATCCACGAAATCCCTGAAACATGCCCTTACGGGATCCTCAACAGATCCTTGAAGCCATTAAAAAGAAAAAGGAAAAAATATTAAAAAAAGAAAAAACCTCTGGCCCTATCTAGGTCTAGCAAAACAGCGGCACGGCCGTAACATCTTTTTTCGAAGCAGTTCAGGCCATTTTCGTCCACCCAAAAACTTCGTTGTGGATAAAACTAGAAGCCTGAATTTTCAGTAACCAAGCAGGCATTGTATAAACACGGTATATTTCAAATTTCATTCAATTTGAACCAATAGTTGAATTATAACTAGTCAAAGTTTCTTAAATTTGTCACTTACTAGTCACTCACTCACTGACTGACTGACTAGACTAAACTTTGTGGCAGTGGGCGTGGCACATTGAAAGAAAGAAATAAAGAAAATATATTTATTTAACAAATAAGAAATAAAAGACACAAGAAATTAGATACATAATTGCACGTAGAACCGATGGCCGTTGGGGCGGAAAGGTTCTCGAGTGGCGACTACGTACCGAAAGGCGCGGCGTGGGTTGGCCCTCCACAAAGGGGGTGCGGGTGGCGCAGGACCGGTCACATAGGCACTCTTTGGGGGAGGCCTTTGTCCAGTCTTTCGGCTTATATGATGATACGATATGGTAAAAATCATCGGAAGGACTAGCGATCAATTGTTAGCAGTGCGGAATTTAACCGTCGAACTACCAGTCACCCTGTATAATCTAAGTACCTATACCAGAACTTCTTGCTACTACGTAAATTTTTAGTGATTTACTGTCGTTCGGTAAAAATTTAAAATCGTCAACAAATAACCGTTTTGAAATTGGACTAAAAGTATATTTAGTGTAAATGGTAATTGTGCCTAAATAATATATTTAACTTTTTTTTTTCCATTTTGTGGTTTTTCGAATTGATGGAAGTTTAGGTCATTTCGACATTTTTAACCAATAATTTCCGGTTGTCAATTTTCCATTTGTGGTGAATGACGGTAAATCTTTTTAGTGATGTAAGTACCTAATTCTGTTGACTTTTTACTAGAATCCAACCCCCTCCTCATTCCTGGTATAAATCCTGTACAGAAACATGCATGCGGTATATACCGCAAACTATAGGTATTAATCTCATCTCATTTCATCTAAAAAGACATGAGGCACACCTAATTGTCGTCTATTTGATATCATAAATAAAAATAAAAAATATATTTGTTTGTTTTATTTTTAACCTGTTCTCTCGCAGTGAAGGGTCAAGGTAAAAATCGATTATAGTTTTGAAATAAATATTATTATCACTACCAAATATATTAGCTACTACTAAACATAATACTTATTATACCTACCCTACGTGTAAATAAGTGCATTTGAAAAACTGTATGCAGTTTTTCAATTGTATAAGCATACAGATATACATATCTACATGCTCATACAATATTTAATTATTTAACCAAACTATGTTTTATTAGAAATTCTACATAATACAAAAAAAATTTCAAAAGGTAATACCTAACTGGGGATCGAACTCGATATCTCATGCATGGTAGCAGAGTCACTTGCCACAGCGCTAATTTTTGGGCCGCTTGTGGCGCCATCTGTTATAACAGTAGTCGATACGGATCGAATAAGCTTGTGTTACTGATTCGCCTTAAGATCACGAGGTGGCGCTGTTACCCGCCTTCGACGTAAGTACAATGTATTGTGCGGGGGGAAGCGGGGAGCCGATCGCTGAAGGTCGTTGGGACGTAGGAGCCCCTTAACCCAGTTATAAGGCAGTATTTTCAAAAACAGCCATTGTTTTTTCAATACTTGGCCAAATAAAACATGATAAAAGCTTCTTAACATAAAATTAACTAAATAATGAACTCTTTAGGAATGAATCCTCAATTTTCACTATCCGATGAGGAACTTGCCCGGTGAAGATAATAACAAATAAGTATTACATAAATATGGTCCAAGCACAAGTATTTTGTTTTTATGAAACAGGGGAACACATTCTTCATGGAAGTATTTACTACATCTTAAACAAAGAAGTTCACTGACATTGCCGACAATATTAAGTTCACAAGTTTCACATTTGTCTCTTTTGTGCACAACTTCTGAAGATATTGATGGTTGATCAACATTAAAATTGTGTGCATCAAGTTATCAGTAAGTATCGGCTTTTATAATACTTTTAATTTCATCTGCAACTCTGTTTTTTATTAATTTTAATATAATTTGTTTTTCTTTTTTATTTTCACTTATTTAGGTTTGGTTTCGATTACTTTACTTAGGACATCTTTAGTTACTCACATATTACTACGAAGCAAAGGGTGAAATGTCTACTTTTATAAAACTAAGGAAGCGATGACTTTCTCAATGGAAAAAAAGTTTTCTCGGGATTTCAAAGTTTTGTAATAACCAGCCAGCTAATTCATCAAAGGTACAGGCAACAAACCAGTTTCAACAATTTACCGATCATATTTTTATAGCCTTTAAGTAACTGGCATACGTGGCTAGTATTAAAAATAGTGTCGAATTACATTTCAGAAATTAGCCAAGTAAATAAATTACAGAATTTGAAATTATTATGCAAAATAATATTATAAAAAATATTCCCTTACCTTTTATGATCACATTTACCTATACTGACATAACATCATTAGTCAAATTTATTATAGAATTTCTTAATTTGAAATGAATGTCATTTTATTATGAACTCTTACTTTAATCGTTGTACATAATAGTTGAGTAATACTTGTGATAACTGCTGTTATCTGGTGATTTATTTTAAGTGTGTAGATATATTATAGAATTCAAAATGTAATTATTTTAGTATAACGTGGACAATTACTGGAGGGTGGCCAATTACTGGCGGTTTACCCTACACTTTATTTTTAAACCTGCTCACAATATTTCAGGACAATCGGTTGAAAAATGCGACCTGTTGTAGAGGAGGACAGACGCTGGACATACGAAATAATTTTGGCCCAAGCTGAAACAGACAAGTTCGTTAGCTTCGCTGGCTCATTCAATTATCTTCTGAATTGAGACGAAGATTCCCGTATTAATGGATAGTTGTATTTTTATTAGCCCTTTTAAAATTGTTTTATGTGATTGTACTTTTTCTTTTGTTTTTCATTTATTTTCGTTTCATATTTTAAGGTGATGGCAATAAAGACATTCTTATTATTATTTTTCAAACCACAAGGAAGATAATTATTTAAAGCAGCTTGTGACTGAAACCAGTAAAAGTAAAAAAAACACAGAATAGTTGTTAGCTTATTGACTGTTAAATTTCCTGTATGATGGCCACAACACAACAAAAAAGCCTGTCTCGTAACAGAATTACATATTTTACGCCTTCACAGGGCCACACAACCAAGGCGGAGCAGTATCATGAAAAAAATATAGTCTTGTACCTCCATAAAATCCATTTTAATGATGATGTAATTTGAAAGCGGAGTAGTTCTGGAGCTAACCCCTTACATACAAACTAACAAAGCAACCTCACAGACTTTCGCCATTAGGATATACTACGCGGAATACAAAAGTTCACGTCAAGCAATCAGTCCATGAGGCCTAAAAATTAAATAGTCCGCGTAGTTCGATAACAGGAAAAATAAGTTCATGTGGTCCTATTAGTGGGACCACGTGACAGAACTGGCAGGAGGGAGTACAATATTATGATTCAAAGTGATTTAATTTCCTTGCCTGATTAGTAATTGACAGCAATTTAAACTGTTAGGACGTAGTAAATCCACGTGCCAGACGCCCAAGGAAATCAGGCTAGAGATCAATTCGTCAACCTAGTAAGGTTGTGGGTTTTTTATCAGCGGATATAAATCTTAAATTTAGGCATTGAAAAAAATAACCCGATTGAAGTATAAATGCAAAATTCGCTAAGGAACCAACCTTAGGATGGACGGAAAAGAAAATCTTAATTGAATTAGGTAATTATTATAACGCAAAATACTTGTGGCCGATGAAACACACTAATGATGGTGGAAATCAGTAACCTGCTAAGCAATTCATTAATTAAAATAGGACATTATTCAGAATACTTGGGATTTTATTTGTTCTAAAGAACAATTAATTGATTACTAAGAAATCCGGTTCGCCCTCTGACATTAAAAATTGTAAGTAAACCGAATGCAGGATTGGCCGCGCCGAAAATGCAGGATTAGCCGGTTGCTGATAACCTAAAAACTACATTAATATTTTAGTATTTCTACACAGACAGCGCAACGAAAATAGACAAAGATATTGTGAAAGGTGGTAGTGGCAGTGAAAGTGTATGATTTGACAGAACGAATACACAGAAACAATAAACCGTTATCGAATTTAGGCCAAGGAAGGAATCGAACAGCCTCTGATTTACTGGAACAGTATGCTTAACATGGACTAAACCGGTAAGTATTCATACAATTTTTTGCAGTGATAACCAATTAATTAAAAATTCATCCATGATTGCATGTGGGTTAAGAAGCTCAATTATTAAATGATTCGATTAGAACATAAAAATATAAAATAATAATATCGCTTACCGAAATTGAATACCGTTATTTTTGAATAAATAGAATACCGGTATACGGTTCTGATCCGCACCGCGTACGTTGTTCCAGAAATACAAAAATGTTGAAAATATAGTGAAAGAGGAAACACCAAAACGCTCAGATAAGGGCTAGACGTGACCTACATGAAAGTGAAGCGTAATGCCTCATGAAGCAAACGAGCCAGCGTATCTCGGCCATCGTCAGCCGTTATCCTGACGTCAAACGATGATTAAGGCTGCTCATTTAATTCCGCTATCTCACACAAACGCGCCCGGAGGAGATTGCACGAGGTGACTTGTCTTAGGGTGCTCGATGTACATGACGTTTTAGTTACGTTTGATGTACTTACATACCAGTTTTTTTACACTTTTTTTATTTCTCATAATCCTCATCATCCTCCTAGCATTATTCCCGGTAATGTCCCTTAACGAGGCCGGGGTCCGCTTTGATACCTAATCCCAAGATTTGGCATAGGCACTAGTTTTTACGAAAGCGACTGCCATCTGAAATTCGTTCCTTTTTTATTTCTATAAACTGATAATTGACAAAAACTATTGAAACAAGTCGAAAAAGGATCGGCTGAGAAATGAGACCTGTATAGTAGAGCAGTTGGTCAGACGCCTGACGTACGAAATAATGCGCCCAATATGAAGCAAAAAACTTCATTCGACAAACATGAAGTTTACAACAATATTTATAACATAAATAAATAGTCAAAATATATTGTCTCAGAAACTTATCATGGAATTCTGCAAAGCGATGATTGATACAATCAATGAAATACGTCAACTCACACCTGTACTGATTCCCACAAGGTATAGTCGAGTTCTCCAATATATTCATATTTTTTATTTATAAAAGTACAACAGTTTACAAGTCAATTTGTTACATTATTAGTAGGTCTATACATACAACCATTCAAAAATATAAATACATGTGTCTTATGTCATTTTCTGTACATATAATAAAGCTGAAGACGGTCGAACATCTGTACGTGGATCATTTTCGAAAAAAAGTTTGCTGGGGATACTTAGAATCGATAACAGAAGACGATCCATAGTTTTTAGAATTTTTGTCTGTTTTTTGTGTTTATTCGTACGCGCATCACGTGAAAACTGCTGAACGGATTTTGATACAAACTTTACTAATCTGTCGAAAAAAATCCCGAACATACAGGCTATAAAAATATTAAGATAATGGTGCAAAGGGGTTAACAAATGGGGTTGAACTTTGTATGGGAACTTCTTAAATCTATGAGCTAAAGACTTGAAAACTGACAAGCGTATACTTGACTTGAAAGTTAAAAGAACCCCATTCAAACTTTTAGCAAAATATTAATAAAACGTGAAAAAACCCGGGATGTAAAATAGTGGTAGTCTTTCGGCTCCGTTGGTCGCCACTCACCTAAGGGACTTATTTCGCCCCTCGCCTCGCCACTCAACTACGGGATAGTAAGTGTCCGTGATGGCTCGTTTGCCTCGCCGCTCATCTTCGGTCCTAGTAGTAGGGCTCACTAAAGGGATGCTGTGGGCCTTTAATTCCAATGAAAAGTTCGGCCTTCGGCCTCTCTTGCCTCACCGCTCGACAATTTGGCCTCAGGTCTCGCTTGCCAGACACTTTAGGATAGCGATTGTCCGCCAGGCTCGCCCTAGGGTCTTCGGACCTGGGGCTGGAGCGCTCTCTAAAAGGATACTTTAGGCATCTATATAATATTATTGACGACCAATTGGGTGTATGTTTAGATTCGAAGACGATTTGAACTGTTACACGCAAAATCTACGGAAATGAAATCTTTATTAATGAGTAATAAAGATTTCATTTCCATAGATTGATTGAATATATTAGTGAACAAATGTACTTACAAACTGTCAATCTTCACTGACGAGCGGATCTTGTTATCAACAAATAATTAATGTATATTAATAATTAGTAATGTACCTAACTATTGTTCTCATGGAAGTGATGTAATGTCTTATATGAGAATAAATGTCTTCTCAGTTAAACTAAGAATATTATAAGTACGAGTACCATGTAAACCATAATTTATGCGCGTACGAAGTCGCGGGCAGAAGCAAGTTAACAATAAAGTGTCTGTAAAAATTTTTTTGAAAGGTTGACTGTGTAAATATTGGAGAACTCGATTCGACGTATAGGCAAAGCTAAAAGATTCAAAGTCACCGAAAATGAATGCAGTGCTATGCTGGGAGCTTCTCCATCTCATAAGAAGCGAAGCTATCCGTACAGAACCCAGGCCGCTAGCACAGATTATATAATAGTTCTACGAACAGATACTCAAGAAATGAAATGAAATGAAATGAAATGAAATGAAAAAATGAAATGAAATGAAATATATTATTAATAACAATTGTTACAAGTCGAGAATATTGAGCGTTCAATAGTCTGAATAAAAATGCCAATACCTACAGCTTTAAGTGCCTACGAAATTTAACAATGGAGCGACCTTGACCGCGCGGGTCGTTGCCCGCATGCGCCGGCCAATCGACGCTAGGGTTGACACCGCTTAGAAATGTTTTGTAATTAATAGTTGAGTGAAATAAAAACGGTTTACTTTTTAAATTATTTTACAAAACAAATTTCTATTATAATGTGTAAGTACACTATGGTGCCCTGCATACATCTGCGAAGAAATTCAAAGGTGTATGTGAAGTCCCCAATCCGCACAGGGCCAGCGTGGGGACTACTGCCCGTTCCCTCTCATACATGAGAGGAGGCCTGTGCCCAGCAGTGGGACGTATATAGGCTGATAATGATGATGATGACACTATGGTGAAGCAATTGTCCCATTTTTACCCTCTGGGTACGGAACCCTAAAAAGTAAATAGGTATATATAAATATCCGGGGTTACTTGAGATACTGCCAGTATCTGAACTGCATAGTCACTTACATACATACATACAAGCATATCAACGCAGCTTGTTAAATACAATTGAAGCCATGTTACCTATCGCTCACCCTGTCTATGGTTACGACATACGACAGTTTGAATGTAGGTACCACCACATATTACAAAACGAAACCTTTTGTGTAGGTATGTAACTTAATTTAAATATATCTGGACGACAGTACGAAATAAAGTTTGTTAGGTACCTAACCTTCTATCTTCGTTATTTATAGCGCAAGTATATGAATAACGTAATATTTTAAAAGTAGCATTACAAACATGAAAGTAGACACTAGGCATAATTAGTTTTAATGTATTGTGTTAAAATATTCTGATTACGTGTTTCATCCTCGCGAGTGAATTCCAGCCCTTCCAAAAAGTCATAAGTCCCTATAGCAATGACGATGTATGCGCCCTTTTTTAAGCTGCAGTGCGAATCTTACTAAGTAAACTATTATGCCAATTGCTGTTATACAGGGATAAACATAAACATTAAATCTACGAAAACAACTAAATAATTTGGACATCATGGCAGTGGCGGAGTAAACTTGTCTACAAATTAATTACGTATTTGAAATAGGTATTAAAGATTCAATGTTCCGTACTTAGGTAACTATATAAAGTAAACAGGTAGGTAAGTTACTAATCTGTCATTGTCAGTCGGCAGAGAAAAAAGGATAAATGTCTATTTGATTTACGGTTGTCACACCCCACAACGCTGCAGTGAACCGAATTTATTCGCAACGAAGTCATTTTCAATACCTAACTGTGCGCATAAGCAGCGTCCGGCCGTGAGCCCGTGTGCGAACCAACTGGCTGAATGAACCGACCTCGGTTTCCAAAGTGGAGGTTTTTGTGTAGTGAATAAATGTCTTCTTTCTTTCTTTCTTTCTTTTAGGTATATATCTTAGTTCCCACGGTACAGTTAGGTAGCACTGCCACAAGGCAGAATCGCTAAGCTCAAGTGTTAGTGGGCGCCCGCGCCGCCCCATCATTGCATGATGGGGCGGCTAGGTTCTCGAATGGCATTCACGTGCCTGCAGGCGCAGGGTGGGTAGACCCCAAGGTGGACTTAGTGAAGGTCGCGGGAGTCCACTGGATACGGGTGGCGATGAAATAGGATTTTCATTGCCACCAATGACTTCACAGAAGCTGGAGAAAATGTGATATTGTAGTGATGTAGCAACCTATCACAGCCACAACAAAATTGAATCTTTATTTTTATTCACGAAGTCTACTCTTACAACCACCGATGGGAAGAAAAAATGAACCAACTTGTCCTCCATTTTATTGTTTTGGAATTGCGGCCAAACAAAAAAGATTTGATTAATTAATTTTAATATTTTAATTTGTATGACCATCTGGCATAAGGAAAGAGAAAAAATGCTTAAGGCGCGTCATAACGATATTTTTTTGACAGATTTATTAAAATCTTGGATTGAAGGTTGGAACATCTTAATTAAAATAATTGTTTTAATAAGTTAACAGCCAAGCTTTTCAATTTCAGCGCCTGTTTAATAGAAAATAAATTCTCTCTCAGAAAAAATAACGTATCTTTTAGGTTTGATTTTAATTACTTTAAAATACTTTGATTAGGGAATCACCTAATTATATTAATAATCAAATTGTTGGGAAATGCTGAATGTTTTAGCACCTTACTTTAAATCTGTGTATCTAGACGATTACGATAATAACTAGGTTATTTTATTTTTTTACCTAGACCTCAATAATTAATATTATGTTATAAAGCCTATCGCCCAATGCTGAGCCAAAGCCGGAGAGGAGGGATCCTCTTTTTCTAGTCATCACAGTCTTGAGCAATATCTGGCCAGTGCGTTAAAAAGGAGTCCTGCCCCCCAACCCCCCTATTCTGTAATTTGTTTTAAGCTCACCTGAACGCTCACCCACAAATATATCTTGACACCGCGATTCGTAGTAACTAAGCGTTAGTTAGGGTAGGGGTCTAGTTTCGTGACGGGTGACCGGCGGGGTGAGCCGCATTAGCGTGAAGCAAATAACAGCCCACGTTATCCGTTAGCCCACTTTCATCTTACTTATTTTTCGATGTATCCACGTGGACAAGAGTACATACCTTTCTTTAGTCATTCACCAATCAGTCATAAATAATTGTAGTCGTGCAACATAAAATAGTTACTGCTCGATATAGAATTATACAGTCCTCCTTATCGTATCCGACGACGGTGACCCTTACAATTTTCTCTGATGAGCACGTATATGGCTCGCAAAGCCGAACTTGGTCTTAAATTTTCGGTCACATTGTGTGCAGTATAGCTGGCCTTGGTCATTGTAAGTATATGTATAGGATGGTCTGGGTCGCGTCTTCCGTAAATGGCGCTTTTGGTCCAGGTGTTCAAGTCGAGCTACTTCAAAAGAAGCTACACTTTTTCTGACTTTATTACGCTATTCCGGTCTCATAGATATGCGACCTCCTCCGAGCCCTCAGCAGGTACATCGCAGGCATTGAGATGATGTTTTAATACGTCCTTGTAGCACAGAAACTGCCCTCCACGATTACGCTTTTCATCCTTGAGCTCGGAGTAGAAGACAGATTTTGGGAGTCTGCAGTTTGTCATGCGGCTAACGTGACCACTCCACCTCAACTGGCTTTTCATCAGTATGACCTCCATTCCGGGCATGTTACATTTACGTAAGACGTCCATGTTGGTCACACGATCCTGCCACCGACTGCGGAGAATGCATCGATAGCAACACATGTGGAAGGTGTCAAGCTTTCTGATATCTTCCTTGTACATGCACCAGCACTCAGCAGCATATGTGAGTATTGGGATCACCATAGCCTTGTAGACAGAAAGCTTGGTTTCAAGTTTCAGTTTTCAGGTCGTGCGATTTCCAAACACGTTGGTTCAGTTTGCCAAAGGTGGCAGCAGCTTTGGCTATGCGTAGTGAGATCTCTGAGCATAGGCGATTATCACTTCGGATTTGGCTGCTCAAGTACTTAAAGCTGGTCATTTCTTTTAGCACTGAACTGCCCAAAGTAATTTGTGCTGTGTCAGCACTGCAACCTCGTATATACCAGGTATAGATTCAAACATTTATTAGTGACAAATAATACACAGGTTGTCTGCTAGACGTCGCTCTTTTGCTGCCTCTGCCTCCTCACCTGTTATTTTACTTCTGTATTTTTGCTTTCCCCTTTGTAACTGCTGTTTTAATAAGAGGTGTGCAGTGCTATTAGGTACCTTCATTTTATTTTATTGAAGTGTAAAAAAGACTGATTCAGTCTTTAGTACAGAAAACTCTCGTAAGTTACTGACCCCCCGTGACCCGTTTGATTACATATGCTTTTGGATATAACAGCACGTCTATCTTGAGACGGCCGCTATATACTCTCGATTTATGTCGCACTATACCTCTCTTTCTAAGTGTTTCTAATAAGAGAGAGACGGATAGTGCGATAAAAATCAAGAGAACTCGCGCGCCGTCCCGTGATGATTTCCAATATTTTAACCACAAATCGATTCTGAATGTTTTAAATTCTAAACCAGTTCCATTTGAATTTTTTTTTTAAGTAATTATTGTACCTAACCCAATTTGACCGGCCAGTTAGCTGCCGCAACCTAGTTGCGTGATTGGCAATCAATAAAATATTTTTTGAAGAGTTTTTAATTAAATAGTTAGTCAGATAAACCATTTTGTTACAATAAAGCGTTAGTTTCCGTCAGTGTTTCATTCAGCGGAATACTACAATATTTGTTTGTGGGGTCCATATTGGCTCTAAATAAATTCTTGGTCCAATTTTAAGTACACTAACGCTTTGTATTCATAATATTTTCTGTCCTTTTTTGTTCAGAAATTTATGTAAATATCATCGGAACTCATAATGGTGTCTTCTTAAAAAATCTTTATTTAATTATAAATTATTAGTAATAAGATACATTATTATTATACATAATAAGAGACATGAACTCATGACTTTGTTTCTCATAATAGTTTCCTCCATAACAGACAAATTTACAGCATAATTCATAATTTTTCTAGTAGGTACTAATTATTATTTTATAAAATGCATTTGTATTAACGAAACTTCAAAACACCAGTGTATCCTTCAATCAGGTTAAGTGGCTAGTAGCGACAGGCCATGTATGCCTTGGGGCCTGGACAAGAGTACAATCGACAAGCGCTAACGCCAATAGAAAATAATAAAATGTTGGGAATGACAGATGCCGACGATTCCCCCCCCCCCCCTCGGGGAATTTTATGCACACTAAAAAAATCAAATTCAGCTACTGTTTAATGGTATTTGCAGAACAATTTTACTGAAGTTATATCAAAATAGTATATCTAACAATTCCTTAATTCAACATCATTTTAGGAACATCGTTTATTCCTAATAAAACCCAATTTACTCAGTCACGTTTTTTTTTTTTTTTTCCACACTTACAACTATTTTTACAGGTACTTAAACCTAAGACAATAGTGTAACTATTAAAATATTTACCTTAACAAAATTATTCTAAGTTATGGCGCCTATAACATAATGTGAACAATGTGGACTTAGTGAATTCAGTCAGAGAACACCAAAACAAATCAATGTTCTCGGCTACAATGTTAAGGGTCCGCACCGCGCGCGTCAGTGGCGCCTTGCCGAGCAGGTTGGTGCGCCCGCGCCGCTCGGCCCGCAGCCGCGGCCGGCGCCGCCGCCACACGTACCCGTCGGGCACGTACATGCTCACACAGCTCAACACGACACTGTTGTAGGCTTTTCCCCTAAGCAACCAGAACAGGTATGTCGCCAGACACAGCTCTCTACGGACCTGCAACTTGTTGTACCCTACCATGCCCAGGACAAACAACGTGGGATACATAAGAGGGTACAATGGATATACTCCATATTGCCGCAAATACAAAAAACGAATAAATTTATTTTGTATGCGTTCGACCATTAACTGGTACTTCGCCTCATGCGGAGCCCATATGACCGCGTTACATTCGAGGCTGCTGCGGACGAGAGCATTATATAAGGCCGCAACAGCTCCCATGTTCGTAAAGCTATGAGATCTACGCAGTACAAAACCAAGCATCCTGTAAGCTTTTTTACAAATATATTTAATATGATCACGAAATCTCAAATCAGATGTAAAGTTTAAACCTAAATCTTTAACTACTGTCACTCTTTTTAACTTTTTGTCTTGGATATTGTAGTCGTGATATATAGGGGCGTGCGCACGAGAAAAAGTAATAGTAACGCACTTGGACGAGTTAAAATATAACTTGTTACTTTCACTCCATAAAACTACCCTGTCTATATCGCTCTGGAATCTGGCGCAATCTGCAGCACTGTTTATGGGTAAAAATAATTTTTAATCATCCGCAAAGAGTAAGCATCCTGCATGTCTGATAATCTGGGGCAAGTCATTTACCATAATAATAAATTCTAAAGGGCTAAGATTACTTCCTTGACTCACTCCAGACCTCACAAAATAAGGACCAGACCTGTACCCCGCGTACTCTACATACTGACGCCTGCCAGTCATATAACTCGCAAAGAATTTTAATAAGTGAGGGGTGAAACCGACGCCAGCCAACTTCCGTAGCAGGATGTCGTTATCGACGACGTCGAACGCTTTTTGAAAATCAAAATAGGCGGCGTCAACCTGCCCCCCACTGTCCACCACTGGCATAATCTGGGACACGTAACTAAGCAAATTTGTAGTTGTACTACAACCCGGCCGAAACCCGTGCTGCGCGTCCGAAAGCTGGCTCTGTAACTGCCTATACATAATATTTTGTAGCGCTGACTCAAAAGCTTTAGCGGGCGTTGACAACACTGCCACTGGCCTATATCCTTCAACCCCTTGGCTTCCTCCCCCTTTCGGAACCGGGACTACACGAGTTGTTTTCCATAACTCCGGGAACACTTCATCACGTAAACAAGTGTTATAAATATGTAGAAGCGGCTGACCTAACACAAACCGGCAGGCAGCAGTTATGTAATTAAGTACACAAAAAAATAATCAAATGCTAACTTAACATGCACTAATCACTGGCATGCTAAGTGGTAACTCAGTTAAGAAACAATACTTAAGAGGGTCAGACTTTACCAAAGGGGTTTTTGGGACTTAACATTTTTTTTAGAAAATGTGTCAGATCATTTCAAGAAGCGTCTATGACAATTATTTTAACCTTACCTAAACCTAACCTAACCGCCAGCGTGTCGACATCCCCCCGCTTTGCGGGGTGCCTATTTTCGCTCTAACGGACAGAAGCTAACCATAACCTAACCACACCTCGCCCTCGACCTGCCAAAATCGGCCTCCCTTTGCTACAGTTCAGTACCAACCAAGCACCAACATGTTTTTCAGTAAAACAGCATTCTGTTTTCTGGTATGCATTCAGTTAATTAGTGGAATTACCTAGTGTGCTGAAAAATTATGCAGATGTGCATTTAAAAATATGCCTTAAAAAAGTATTGATTTCCACTCGTCGTGGTTCTAAAAAATCTCTGGCCAATCGTTGCGAAATATGTCTTAGGTGCCGCCATCTCCGTCCGGGCCTGAAACGTCGTCGCCTCACATTAGGCACATTGCTCCAAGCATAACATTAAAAAAAAATGACATTAAATATTTGATTCGATTGATTTAGGTTTTCAACTTGATCAACGGTCAAAAAAGTTACGATATTGAGTATTTTTTCTACTATAGTGGGGTGTGCTGCTTTAATGACCTGTATTGGAAAATTAATGTCTTCATAACTGATATCGATTGTATGACCATTAAGACGTAGTTAATGGAGAATTGACACCCTTAACGACATAATGACCTACAAATAAGTTCTGTTTTGATTTCAGCTGTATGTCTAGCTGTGTGCTAAACTTATGGGGCTTGGTTGAAAAACAGTTGGCTTCAATAGACTATTCGTAACGCTCCGTCTGTATATTTTCTAGGTCTGAGGTAAATTGGTGATGTATTTTTTTCTCGTTAAACCTATAGTGTGCGGCATCGTTGGATAGCTTGTTCAAAAATATTACGGGTTTTATATAACTGTTTTTCAACACAGTTATGCGTTGGCACTCTTTGGGGGAGGCCTATGTCCAGCAGTGGACGTCTATCGGCTGATATGATGATGATGATGATGCGTTTGCGAGATAATGGGATATAAAGCCCTAATTTTAATTTTTGTCGTCCCCCCCCCCCCCCCACGTCCCCACAATGGTATACTAAACAGTATACTACAAGTACGAATTGATTTAAAGATGGAGCCAAAAGGTGTTGATACTAGTTTAGTATTTTGTGTGACTTTAAAGCTCAATGTACTTAGTGCTTTTTTACTGGTTTTACTCCTCATTTGCTTGAGGGGTATGCACCGCCCAACTACCGCAGGCATTAACGTGTGTGTCACGTTGGAGTCATGTGAAATTCCTTTTCTAATAATACTACTAAATAAATGTTAACTGTGAGTTAATTTAGAGTTACTCTCAATTAACTCACAGTTAACTTTTTATTACCTGGTTTTATTTTGCGATTTCATTTTGTCCCATGGGAAATTTGTTCAGTAGTGTACTTGTCTTATTCTCTTCTAATCATTCCGGATCATGAACCCGAAATCAACCAGTATACTTCGTCCGTTTAAAAATATATAAACAGATGTTCGTTGTTTACAGATGCTTCGTTATTATTATTAATTTTTACAATTTATTAACTTATTATCATTTTTTACTGTACCTATCTTACATTCTTTGTTTGTATTTTTTTTAACAAAAAACCATTCATTTGCAAGTCACATGCAGGCTGGATACACTGGACTTCAAAATATTGTACACCTATAGAACTGTATTCAGTAAAAAACAATGTATTTGTTTGTTCATTCGAGGCTGAAGATTGTTCACTCAAATCTTTTTAGAAAATACAGCTAGCTCCCACCCGGCTACCAATTATTATATATTTGTGCGTTGCCAATAAAATAAATACCCAAATCAGTTGACAAACTGAAAGCCAATGTTTATTTTATTCCAATTAAGTTCAGAAATAGAGACAAACTACGTCAAAATAAAACAGTTAAGGTAAATCAAGAAGTTCCGTCATCGGTCAGACGGGAGTTAGTAATGAAAAAACTTCAGTAACACAAGCCACTAGACAAAGTTAAGGCTATTCAGAAGTCGAGAACTGGGTTCTAGTTTGTCTATTGCCCTGGAGCCAATTATGTGGGCAGTTCTTTCATAGGGATCCTCGCAATGTAAAATAGCGTTTGCTAACACTATTTAAGAACGCACAGTTTTGCAAGGTACATCCATTTAGGGACTAAAGGTATTATAGTATTTTTACTAGTCATCATTATCCTCCTAGCGTTATTCCCAGTTGCGCCCTAAAGGAGCCCGGGGGCTCTTTGTAGTTTTACGAAAGCGACTGCCATCCTGACCTTCTAACCCAGAGGGAAAACAAGACCTAATTGGGGAAATAGATCGGTTTTCTCACGATGTTTTCTTTCATCAAAAAGCTAACGGTAAATATTCCGTACTACATAGAGCTCCTAATAACTCATTGGTATGAGCCGGGATTCGAACCAACGACTGCCGCTTGCAAGCCGCATGCCTGAACCACTATGCTACCGTAGCTTTTTAGTATTTTACAAGTATTTATATATTAATTTCATCCAGAACAGAGTATGTTTACATACAAACATACGTAACGATGTATGAATCAATTGGTGTTGTGTTAACTAATGAATAAGGAAAAAAGATGAGCTAAAGAAAGAGAGGAGCTACGAGTTGGATTTGAACCAGCGACCTTCTCGCATACACGACCAGTCCCGCACTAACTGGCTTCCATTTTGGGAATGGGCTTTTGACGTGCTGTTATGTGATTACAATCGCATTGATTGGTGCGCTCTTTTTTGTTCACATTCGGGCAAAAACGAAAGCAAAGTAGGTAATGATTTCAACCTCCCTTTCATAAGCCAGTTCCACGTTTGACACCCTACTAAGTAGTAGTTGGAGGCATGGTGGTAGCTCTTAAAATAGTAGCAGTTATTAGCACTGGAGCATTTACTAATTAATAAATTCATTTAAGTCGCCAGCCACATGGTGTGCATGACTGTGTCATGCCAACTATATTGCGATTTATAACTAATAAAAGAATTGAGTAGGTATACCTATTACGGTCGCTTGACTTCAATCCGTATCCATACTAATATTATAAATGGGAAAGTGTATGTGTTTGTTTGTTTCTTTGTCCGTCTTTCACGGCAAGACGGAGCGACGAATTGACGTGATTTTTTAAGTGGAGATAGTTGGCGGGGTGAAATGAAGGTCTTTAAAGTTTGTATGGAGCTGCGATATAAACGAGTTCCACGCGGACGGAGTCGCGGGCAGAAGCTAGTACCTATATAATAACTGTCCCTACGCCATCAGTTAACACCAAGCAACAAATATCACGTATCGTTTCCTTAAAGAGTAGAAATGGAAGCAATGAAAAGTTCATGGCAATATCACTGACACACGATTCTAACAATAAAAGTTTTCAATATTGCCAATCCATTACCATAAAAGCAATACCATAAAACAACACCATTAAACCCGCCTATAAATTCACCACGAAAGCTATAATTAATATGCATATGGTTGCTCAGTAACCGCAGCAGGAAAGGTTATCAAGAAAAGAAAAATGAGCCCATCACGTCCCAAGACCCATTATGACTAATTGATGGTGCAACTTTGTAGAACTTCATCCATTATGGCGAGGTCTCCCTGACAAGACCCCTCGATCGTTATTAAAGATAAACCAGCCTAATTTGACACGCTTCACCCTTTTAACAGCAATAAATATACGAGGGAAAATATCCTCTCCATGGAATTCGAAGGCCTTGGAAAACTGGGTTTCGAAATTTGTTCGAGTGTTAAAATCTATTAAAGTTACAAACACGATGCGATGAATGTAATTTTGGCATAATGTATGTGGCTTGATAAGAAGATGTTGAGGACGCTCGTCTAGTTTTTTCTAAAAATATTTAAATAATACAAAATCAGCGCAACGACGCAGCGAAGGGCTTTTGGCGTTGGGACCATATTTATTCAACTTTTTATTTTTATGTGACGATCATAATATCAAGTCGTGTAAATTGACCAAGGGTAATTTACATTGTATTAATCATAGACCATGCGCATTGCTTCTGTCCCAACGCGCGTGCACACAATCGACGCAATAAGACCTACGGACATCAAACATACAAGTGTGTGGGTGCGTGCGTGCGTGCGTGCGTGCGTTTGTGTGTGTGTGCGTGCGTGAGTGTGTCTGTTACAGTGTGTTGTCCTGTACATCAAGGAGTTAATTAAAATAGTCCTGATAAACTTGCACGAACAAGTTTTGACGATGGAATAGTCTAGAAGAATCTGTTTTTCTTAATTTGGTTTATGAATAGGTTAGATTCCTCGCACGCGGTGTCCGGTAATGTTTTCATATGGTTTTCATCAATCATTCATTCATTATTTCAAGGATTATATTTGCTTATAGGTTTATATTCTATTGGCCGATAAAAAATACATGTAGGTATGCTTATTATTTTCTTAAACTTTAAAGTCTCATATAGGTACAATATCGTTTTGTTTACAATATTATATTTTGTAATTTATACTTAAGTGTAATAATTTGATGAGTTAAGGTACCATCAATATCTCAAACTACGTTATAAATTTTAACATAAGAAAAATACACAATAATAGGGAAGATGAAATATTTTCAATTTTGCTTTCATTTGAAAGAATCGCTCGTATAATATAGACCATGAAAGTATTAAAAAAATTAAATACTATTATTTACACTCCAAAATTCCTGTAACAAACTGAAAATTGAAACTTTCGCGCCTAAACGGACTCCTGTGACGTCACTGACTGATGTGTGTCACTAGCCATAATTGTTTGTCCGTGGTTCGTCGTTATTATATTATTTATATATATATAATTTTGGTCACTAAATATTATAGCTGCATCTTCTCTATTTAATTGTAGTATACTTCGTTAGGCACTGCAGTTCCAAGACTCTTCGGTACTAATTTGGAATTTTCCCGCACTAGCTCGGAAACCGTAACTTATTTGTAAATTAGATGGCACGGGATGAAATTTCATTCGAATCCCGAGGGTTGCTGGTTAATCTCGCCATGCGGGATAGGGAACATAATTAACTGAGGTAAGCCACAGATTACTGACGTAGAGGTGACACCACTTGGCCTGGTATAGGCATTTATACTCACGCGGAAATTACAATTCAGTCTTAAGTGACAGCTTGTGGCATAGCCCGTATGGTTACATCGATTATACAAATAGGAAATCATTCGTAAAGAAACTACAATAGCATCATTTTGCCAATGCGGCACCTCCTTTGTAAACCACTTGAAAAAGTTCAAGGGCTTATACTCGTAGTTTACTCCCTTTCACCCATCATCCCTTTCATAAACAGAATCACTAATTTCATTGAAAATCATTAACTATACTGTAATCGCGGATTCAGTCGCCCGTATCCGTTTTTGGTTAAAACAAAGAGAAAAAAACATCAATGATAATATCAAATTGTATTTTTTTTTAATGTGTTAAGGAGTTGTGTTAAGTTTCTGTCAAAAATTTCATTTTTGGTACAAGCTTTTGTTGCCGACTGTACTTTTCTGTATACCATCATCAACTACTCATTGAGACGACCAAACTCAACGGGGTTACGTCGGTTAAGTACTGAATTCCCATGGACAGTATAGCCAACTTTTGTCTCCATCATCAAATCAGCTCGATGGTACCATAATAACAAATTGTCATTCAAACTATACTCATACCCAACATTTCAGCTCAATCGGTCATCGGGAAGTGGGTCAAATTTAACTTGCAAGATTAGTCCCATACATACATACAAACTAACAGGGCAAGTTAATATAAAGCTTGTAAAAATGTGAAGCGGTTTTGTGAACGGTGTTGCCACACTTAGATGTCAACAAGTTAACCGTTTTTTATGCGCTATTATTTTAGAACGCAAAAATCAGCACATTGCTTCATAAACCTCTTTCATACCCATTGAAATTGATAAGGCCTGCAACACACTGGCGCGACCTGCGGTGGTGGACAATAGTAAACTTGTCCACCGCTGTCAGATTTACAAAACGAATTTACTTCACCTTTATCTGTCATTTTGACATGTATTGCCCTAAGAATGGGATTTGGCTGAATCCTACATCTGGAATAGCAGAAGTTACGGTTTATTCAGAAGAAGTAAATTTTTTGTGGGTAGTTCCTACGAAACTGAAGGTCCTAAGTTCAAATTCCAAGAAGGGCAAATAATTGTAATGATAAACTATGAATATTTATTTCCATGTCGTGGTTTCGTACATGTGTAATTACCTATTTTGTCTACATAATTATCTCGTCGTCTAGTACCCATAACACTAGGCTCATTGAGCTTAAAATGAGGCTAGTTCAATTTGTGTAAAATTGACCCCTAATATTAATATATTCATATATGCCCCAGCAACTAATGTTAAAAACTACAATGGGATATATCAGCTCAAGGAAGGGCTAGACATTCTGGACAATCGTGCATGGAAGGATAATGGCGGAAGTACATATACGCACAAAATTCAATCCGCATGTTAACCCGGGCCTCTACTTGACTCTCTGCACAGTCCCTAATCTCGGGTCCATATACGCACGGCGGAGTATTATAAAAACGTCCTGATGACCTAATTGGATGTGAGGTAAGAGGGTCTGACTTCTATAACTTTTGTTGTTCAAGAATGTTCGACAGTGAATAGCCTTTAGAAAGTAACCTTTATTTGATGTAATCGTTACGGGGAAGAATGTTATTTTTGCGGTACTATGAAAATGCGTAATATTATTACTGGAAATATGTAATGGCTAGCCGCTCACTTGTTTTCATATTTTTAAAAAGGTAGCCTAAACTACTTCTAATTTTTCATTATCAAGGCAGCCCATACTACAGTTGCCACCATCAGTTTAGAAGGCTGCGAAATTGGCAACTGTGATTGCCACAAGCAAGTGAGTGGCTATTGGAAAAGACAATGTGTTGTCGTCCATCAAGCAAGCAAACGATTCTAAAGTACCAGTTATTAAAAAGTAAAAAGTAAAATGCGATTGTCGTATATACGGCTAACGAATATAGTATAGAATAGAATAGAATAACATTAACACAATGTAACAATATTACAGCATTTTAGCTACAAGGCCACAATTAGTATATTACGTACCTAGGGCGGTGAATTCGTGAATGCCCCAGATCGCAGGTGTTTGTGGCCCGAGGTGAAGGTGAGGGCAATAAATATAGATAGATAGATAGATCATTTAATGAAAAAAATATAAAAGTTTTTACATGTCAGTATTACTATTTCCATTTTATACTTATATATATGCACTCTGAGGCTTTACGAATTACCGCCCGTGGTGAGTATTACATTTTACGTCTTCATCTGGCCACAATGCGAGTTTTCCCGTACGTGCAGCGTGCAGTAAAACTCGCATTATGGCCAGGTGTGCCGTAAACGGTTTTACCGCCCTGGGTGAGAAATGATTTATTTCACACATACTATTCAGAAAAGATTATTATTGTTGCCCTCAAAGAGATTTAAATTTTCCTCATTCAAGGTGTATAAAGCAGCAGGTGTATGTCACTTGGTAGCAAAATTATTTCCGTCTTTAGCGTCAACACTTGAATCACTCGTTACGCTCATCATTTTGCTCAGGACTCTGTAGTAGAATTTTCGCTTCATTCAGGATTCAATATACCGCCCTCGCCGTAATATATTACTTTGTTCCCTTGACACACAATCTACTATTAATCACTACTACGTCACATACCTTTTCACGGCATAATACTGCCTACCACACTTCACACCCGTCGACCACAGTAGTATAAATAACCACATGCATCCAAGACCGATACACTATGGCATGCAATGTGTGTTCTCAGCCACTAACCTGGCATGTTGGCGGCTTCCCCAGATAAGCTTTAATTATGAGCATTGCTTGGCCTATATACCGCAGACATAAATCTAAGTACAGCACCCAAGTGCACCCACCTCGCGTACAATAATTATTTACGATACAAGTGACGAAAATAGGAAATTCGAACGAGTTGCGAATTACCTATTCGCACGTTTATCGTTTTACTGCACATATTGCTCTTCAAAGTATCGACATATGCACGGAAAGTGCTCTTTTCGCACTAGTGCGGGAAAGTATGTACTGTAAAGCATATTATATGGCGGGTCCCCTGGAAGTTGGAATTTTGGCCCAAGCTGAAAGCATAGAACTTCGTTCGAACTGCTCGCTCGTTTGAAAATTTTGGGTGAATACTACTACTAAAAGAGCTACGGTAGCCGAGTCGTTCAGGCATGCGGCTGTCAAGCGACGGTCGTGGGTTCGAATCCCGGCTGATGCCAATGAGTTTTTCGGAACTGATGAATGATGTTTGCCGTTAATTTTCGATGAAGGAAACCATCGTGAGGAAACCGTTCTAATCCCAATAAGGTCTAGTTTTTCCTCTGGGTGGAAGGTCAGATGGCAGTCGCTTTCGTAAAACTAGTGCCTATGCCAAATCTTGGGATTAGGTGTCAAAGCGGACCCATGGCTCCTTTAGGGATACTACCGGGAATAACGCTAGGATGATGATCTATTGTCCAAAAGCAGAGATGTGCTCGAAGATATGCTTTCATATTTGACGCCATGCATGCTTGACACCTAGGGTGTCAAATACATCCATTACTATTACTATAAATGGGAAAGTGTGTGTGTTTTTGTTTGTTTGTCCGTCTTTCACAGCAAAACGGAGCGACGAACTGACGTTATTTTTTAAGTGGAAATAGTTGAAGGGATTGAGTGACATAGGATAGTTTTTATCCCCGAAATCATCCCCTAAGGGGGTAAAATGGAGGGGTAAAAGTTTGTATGGAGCTGCGATATATAAACGAGTTTCACGCGGACGGAGTCGCGGGCAGAAGCTAGTTAAAATACAGCTCCGCACAACTCTAACGGACATTAACCCTTAATCTTATTATAGGAACGGTTGAACCTGCATGGAACATGTTCTTTGAAGTGTTTTCTTTTTAAAATGATATTTGAACGTAGTCCTTTGGGGATCAAACGTGTTTTCGTTTCACAGCATTCATTCGTGTCGCATTTCTAACCGTGTCCAGTCTAGCATGAAACTAGGCTTCTGAGCCGTGTATAACATAAAATAGCATATTAAGGAAGACTATGGTACATCGTGCCAAGGCGCTAGGCGGATCTCGGTAACCGAATCGATTCTATTATAACTTGGTTCCTGGGTGACTGGAGTTCTGCTCGGGTGAAAATAGAGATATTACGTAGGAAACGAATTTTGGCAGACATGCTAGCTAGATCGATTTTTCGCCCCCGTTAGCCCCGTTAGTTCATTGAAATTGTTAGAGCAGTTATTGAGAACGTGATTTCAAATATAGTATAATATATATTTATATACTTACAAATATTGCTCGTTTAATAGTATTGGATATTATACTAAGTAGCTGTCAAAGTAGGAAAAAAACACAGACAAACCCACAGGACAAAACATTGCCTATTTCAATTCAGAAAATCCGTTCTACACGCAGGTGAAAGAATTTTTGAAATCGGATAAGCGGTTCCGGATATTACCCATTACATACAAACTTACAACGCTACAGTCTCACAGACTTTTATTTATTGTAATGTTAGTTGATATATAGTATGTTTTTTGATATATAGAAATTACAGAAAATTATTTTAGTTATGGCAATAATTTTCGTAATACTTAATTTATTTTTCGTACTTATAGTGAATTTAACTCCTTGGTGTCTAAATTGGCTAATACGATAAATATTATGAAATTTAAAATACATAGCTGGCCTAAATGTTTAGTAAGGTTCCAATTCTTAGATTATGAGAATTTTAAGCATGAAGACTTTTGATCGTAATTTTCGTATTCCTTAACGCATATCAAGTCTCCGTTCACTAAAATCTTTTTCCATCTAACCCAGACAAACGTCAAAGTCCGAAACAATCTAAAGGTGTGTGTGTACAGATTATGCGCGCGATATGTTCGCGTGAACATTGGCTCGCGCGGCAAATGTTCGATGGAATTTAGGTAGACCGCGGCGGCTGCGCGAGGCAAGCGATCCAGCTCGATCAGGGCGCCAATTATTTCGTTCGTTGCAACACAACCGTCCAAACAGCGCGAGGAAACCCCGTCTCCATTGCGCGCGGCCGCCGCGCGATCCAATATTCGAGTGATTGCCGCGCATAATCTGTACTCGCCTATAGCTTTAAAGGTAATGAATGAGGTCAGTTTCAAGTACTGTTTTCAAACCGTGTAGTGTATTGCAAGCATTGAATTATTTACCAAGTTGTACGAATAAATTCTAAAGTGAGTTGTTTCTAATATGACTAGAATTTCATTAATTATCTTTTGTGTTCGAAGCCAAGCTCCTGACTCCAAATTGAAGGTTTATTCAAGATTTAGAAAGCGTAAAATTAGCTCAAATATTCGTCTGTCATCATAAATAAAATGTTTTAGCAAATATTTAAAAGCATTTGCTTGCTATCTTTACTGCTCTGAGTTAGAGTCTAAGATGTATCAACTAATTTAAAATAATGTTTATTTCATTCATCTTTTCGGTTCGATATAAATCAAATCACAGAATTAAGTTTTCGTAACGCAAGCTTTTTTACCAGAGGGTCTTTGCTCAGTAATGGGATAAAGGACTCGATATAATAATAATAAACTTTTTGAACAAGCCGCTCTTCTAAGTGAGATATTTCATAAAAGAAACATATATATATATATATATATATATATATATATGTATACCTAACACGAATAGAATTTGACTAATAAAGTAGAAGCTACCAATAGTCCATGTAGATTTATGATCCATTTTTGAATACTTGGTAGACAATAAATTAGTCAGAAATTAAACGAAAATGTTACTTAATCAAGTGGGTTCAGTTTATGTCAGCTAGCTTGGTAATCGCATGTGTTTAAACGTGCACTAGAAAATAACAGTTGATAATTATGTTCTAAGGCACGTTCGATCAGTTACACAACCCCCTTACTGAGTCTTCGTTAGAATTTCAGCGTCTTTATAATGTATTACAGCGGGCGTTCGATGCTTTATACGACCGAAGCATAAAGTACATGTGACAAAACACGATCGTGGCAAAATGCGTATGGGGATAAACATCCGATGGGGCAAAATGCGTTCGGGGCAGCCATCTAACAAACCGACACCGTTTGATAGAACGAGACTGACGCTCTATCTGGTCACTTATCGTGTGATAAGGCCGACCATGATACGGGATATGTTGTGGATAAGATATTCGTCAACCTCAACCTCGACAGTGAAAGCGTATACTCATCACGGACGGTAATGAAAAAAACCTCACATCACATATTTATGGAACACCTGCGATCTGAGACATCTTTATATTACCGCCCTAGATAAGTAATGTGGTTTACCATTGAATTGCCGACAAACATTTCATCGAATATTATTTCAAAGACAACGTTTCAAGTATTTTCATTTCATCGACAGGTCATCCCGCCGGGAACTCGATACTAGGTTATTTGAACCGAGGTCTTTTAATTGGTAGTTGACTTATTTCAATCAAATTCATGTCATGGCTTTTCATTTCGAGTTTTTTCTATACAATTTTTTTTACTTGTAATAATATTTATTCCGCATAAAATTATTTCAATTGGTAATATTCGTAATCGAAACTAAACGCAATCACGTCAGTCGGCTCACTCTGCGAGATTATAGATATGTGGGTAGTTTAAGTCTTATATTATCTCTACAGACTTATGTCTTGTTGATTTTTGTTTTTTTTTTTATTATTTTAATCAGTAAATAGATCCTGCTTCTGCATTAGGGTGTGTTTTTTTGTAATAAACGATTTACACCAATTTTTCCTAGTTTTATTATACATACATATTATACATTTCATCGTTTGTCATGATGATCAGAGCTCGCGTGCCGTCTTGTTATAGCCGTGCAGCGAGTCGACGCCACCCCGCTGCGTGGGGTGTCTATTTCTGGTCTGAGGGACACAAGTGAACCCTAACCTAACCGACCTAAAACAGATTTCGCTTATGACTAGCCATTTTTGTCCGCCCTGATATTTTTTTGTTATAAACGATTTACACCAATGATTCTTAGTTTTATTATACATACATACATACATATTATACATATTTGTATGTCACACAATGAACTAGGTACTTACATAATTTGAATAATGTATAAATGTGAAGTAGGACATATAAAATTGTATTAAAGTAATACGTCGAAGAAATGAATTGCAATGTTATGTAGTTGTGCCAATTAAGATAATTTGAAACAAATCAGCGATTAAGTAGTATTCGTTGAATAGTATTTCTACGTAGTAAGATTAATTTAAATGAATAGTAGTTGAAATACAATAACGCCAAACAATATTACTAGTACTAAAGTTTCGATGAATCGTTATCGATGAAATAATATTCGATGAAAAGATTTGTCGACAAAACAAGGGTACACCAAGTAATGTACTATTGAAGATCAGGTTATCTTTCTCCATAGGTCATTATTCATGGTAGAATCACTTGACTTTTCTTCTAACCATTTTTTGTCAACAATATTTCATTTTTTTGCTCGCATTTCACACCCTTTGCTCGATCGAAAATCAGTCATTTCCTACAAGGTCAGAATTGTAATTAATTTGCTGTGCCCGTTCACGGCTGGTACCCGGCTCGTCTACACCTTTATGTTTCCGCTCGCTGGGAGAAAAACTTGCACTGGAAGGGCCTTCTTTTACCAAAATATACAGAGTGTAAATTTGATACCAGCGAATATTTTGATGACAACTAGTGTTGATCCTAAGAAACTTTTGTTAACCGACTGCTTTTTTTTGCATACAAAATAAACGTCATGTAGTGACATGACGATTCTTGGTTTGTATGTGTGTACTAACTACTTTTTAACTTTTTATGCTACAGTCTGACCTCTTAGAAGCAGTTATATATATATATATTTTTGACTACTTCCTGTCTTTATTAATATTAATAGTAATTATCAGTTTTAATCTTTTTAGTTTTCAATAAAATATTTTTTCTTATTATAATATCAAACTTATGACATAAGTAATTCAATTAAAAATGTCTAGATTGTCTATGAATCACACTTCATGTATGTATATTTTATCGTCATTTCCAATCTCTAGTCCTATGATCATTTGATATATGACGTCATTAATATTTGTTTTTAAGCAGTAACGCTGCTAAAGAAAATTATAAATTTTTAAATGAAAGGAAAAATTGAAAAATTTAATGCTCCGAGCCGGATTCGAACCGGCGACCACAGGCATTCATGGCCCGTCGCTACTACCAACTGAGCTATCGGAACAATCTGGTTCGGGCACCAAATCCTTCAATTAGTTCCTTCATATAACGCCTCCGATTAGCGATTGTTCCGATAGCTCAGTTGGTAGTAGCGACGGGCCATGAATGCCTGTGGTCGCCGGTTCGAATCCGGCTCGGAGCATTAAATTTTTCAATTTTTCCTTTCATTTAAAAATTTATATGACGTCATGTTTGTTTTCATCACACTTGCTCGAAAAGGGCTTCATAATGCGCAGACATAGGTACTGAGCTAAAATGGCCTATGTTACGCCCAAGGGCGTAATGGTTTTATATTGTATAGCTGTCACTCATACGGCAGTTACAAAACAAAGAGGTTCTTATATCAAATACGATATCTGAAAACGTATCCATACTTCCATAGTAAGTAATATTATAAATCCATACTTCTATACTTAATATTATAAACGGGAAAGTGTATGTGTGTTTGTTTGTTTGTTTGTCCGTCTTTCACGACAAAACGGACCGACGAATTGACGTGATTACTCGTATTTAAGCGGAAATAGTTGAAGGAACGGAGAGTGACATAGTATATTTTTATCCCCGAAATCATCCATCAGTGAATTGGGGAGTTAAGTGTTTGTATGGAGCTGCGATATAAACGAGTTCCACGCGGACGGAGTCGCGGGCAGTAGCTAGTTTATAAATACATTTAAACTTACAAACACTACTAAAACATGTTTAACAAAATTATTTCCAGATTTATTATGTAGTTATATTTAGTGTCTATTTATTATGTAGTTATAATTAGTGTCTATGTAAAATGTTATCAAGCTTTTTCAAATCGTGGCTGTATACCGAAGAGTCTTTGCCATAACGTCAAATTCAACAAAATGGACAACTGACATGTTGCAGTTTTTATTACGATTTGCATTTTTTTAAAATTCATCTAAAAATGTATTTGTTTCCTCCCAAATGTGATGAAAACCATTGTGTAACACGGGCGTAAATATTGCACTTACGCCCCTCGTTAAACAATGTACTATTATTTATACACGATAGGACAAGTAATAATGAATAGACTTTACTATTGTTTATTATTTTTCTATTATGTACCAAGCATACATATTTTTAGTAAGGAATAAAGATTACTAGTATGGTATTGTAATGATTTCTTTAAAGGCTCTTCCAGACTACACAACCCTTTGTTCCACCTCCGCAACCCTAGGTGTTTTACTATGAAAAATATATTAACAATAGCCAGCGTGCAACTTGATTTATGCTCCGCCTTTTATCAGTGTTGGCATTATTCGAGCACATTAATGAAAATTCTGAAGAGATAAATCGTCAGAGGCGCGAAATTTAATTTCAGTTCACACCTTTATTGTTGATGAAATAATACAATATCGATAAACATTGAGCGTAATTTTATAAGGTTATGTCCGATCCTGAACGAAAGTTAAAGCAATGATTCATGAACGAAGGTCGGTGCTTTAAAAATAAAATGGGGGAAAACATTGAACAAAACTGATTTTACATAGTATTTAGGTTTTCATTTAGAAGGTTGAGAGAGTTAATTATTCCAAAAGGTACTTATTTAAATTCAAATTGTTTCACTTGTATTATCCATGGACAATAACGAATGCTACAGTAGCCCAGTGGTTTAGGCATGCGGCTGTCAAACGGCGGTTGTGGGTTCGAATCCCGGCTCGTACCAATGAGTTTTTCGGAACTTACGTACGGAATATGATTTCATATTTACCGTTAGCTTTTCGGTGAAGGAAAAACATCGTGAGGAAACCTGCATACATCTGCGAAGAAATTCAAAGGTGTATGTGAAATCCCCAATCCGCACTGGGCCAGCGTGGGGACTACTGCCCGTTCCCTCTCATACATGAGAGGAGGCCTGTGCCCAGCAGTGGGACGTATATAGGCTGATGATGTGTGTGTAATGTGAATAACGAATGGCTGTCATAAACAAAATCAAGGATGAACGGCTTAACCTGCTTTCTAAAGCACATGAGCGCTCAATGGCCACTCCACGCGCCCAACGTTGCTTCACCCGCGCAATCGGTGCGATCGTGCGGGCACCGCAAAACCATGAGGCCTTTTGTATGCGTTATTTTTCGTTATTTGATAGGACTTTGGATATAAACTCGACGTCAAAGATTTATGTTTACTTTTTTCGCCTTATCACACAGGAATAAGGAGAAAAAAGAAAAACATACTTATTTTGTGACGACCGCTTTAGCCAGTTAGTAGTGACCCTGCCTACGAAGCAATAGGTCCTGGGTTCGAATTCCGGTAGGGGCATTTATTTGTGTGATGAGCACGAATATGTGTTCCTGAGTCAAGGATATTTTCTATGTATACATAATACCTACATACATACATTGACGCCTTGATTCCCAAAAGGGGTAGGCAGAGCACATGAAACTTATGTTCCAGCGCCACTTTTAGCATAGATGTGGGTATAAAAGATCGACAAAATGTTATATTGCAGTGATAGTTTGCTAGCCCATCGCCCACAACACACTTCAACCCTCTTCTTCTACGTGTTTAAGTATTTATTTATCAGTATATATGTATGTTTATCGTCGTCTAGTACCCATAGTACAAGCTTTGCTTAGTTTGGGACTAGGTCGATTTGTGTAGGATTGTCCCCTAATATATATATACGAGGGCTGATTGATAAGTTTCCGAAACAAACAGGAAAATAAAGAGATATTGGAATGAAACTATTTTATTTTTCAACATACGTTCCTCCTAGCTCTACGCACTTAGACCAACGCTTCTCCAATGCCATTATTCCATTTTCATAGAAGCTTCTGTCAAGACGCTCAAAATAGCCGTTAACGGCGTCAATGACTTCAGAGTTGGCCGAAAATTTTTGCCCCCCTAGGCATTTCTTCAAATTCGGGAACAAATGGAAGTCGCATGGAGCCAAGTCAGGAGAATAGGGCAGGTGTGACAGTATTTCGAGGCTCAACTCTTGAATTTTTGTCATTGCAACTCTTGCCGTGTGAACCGGTGCATTATCGTGGTGGAACAAGATTTTTTTCCTAATTAAGTGGGGTCTTTCTTGTTTGACCACTTCGCTCAGCTTTTGCAACAAATTTGCATAATATTAGCCGTTTATAGTTCTTCCCTTTTCAAGGTAATCCACGTAAATTTCATTTCTAGCATACCAAAATGCGGTTGTCATCACTTTACCAGCGGACAAGGTAATCTTTGCCTTCTTTGGTGCGGGTTCATAACTTCTTGTCCACTGCTTAGACTGCTTCTTAGTTTCCGGCGTGTAGTGGTGGATCCACGTCTCATCGACCGTTATGAAACGACGAACAAATTCCTTGGGATTCCGTCTAAAGACTTCCAAACACTCCTTTGAAATATTCACTCGGTGTTTCATTTGCTGGTCATTCAAAAGCCGCGGCACCCATCCGGCACATAGCTTTTTCATACACAAATGCTCATGCAGGATATTAAAAACACGTTCCGACGAAACATTTACCATCTCTGCTATCTCCCGAAGTTTTAATCGACGGTCCCCCAAAACAATATTTTTATTTTATTAATGATTTCGGGGGTAGTTACCTCATTTGGTCTTCCACTACGGGGAGCGTCATTGCAGCTCTGTCGTCCTCGTTTGAAATCTACCACCCAAGTGTGGATAGTGCTCAACGATGGCGAAGAACCCCCTAACACACTATCCAGTTTTGTTTTAATTTGAGTTGCCGTTTTTCCTTATAAAACATAGAACTTTATAACAGCTCGAACCACCGTTTTCTCGATTTTTATGAAAATGAACGACTTTTCACTTCAAACCGGTATATTTTTTTAAATAGACGACCATAATAATGTGCAATTTCATTTATTGAAATCGTAAAAGATTGCAAATTACGTTTCTAGCAAAACTTTTTCTTTCATTATTATTTTTAATTATGGTTTCGGATTCTTTTCAACCAGCCCTCGTATATATTTTCACGCCACTGCTAGGAAATGTGACAAAAGATGGTAATTCAGGCTAAAAAACTGTGGTTAAACGGGTGTCGCACGGTGCAGACACTAAATAAAAAAAAACCAAAACTGACCCCGTATCATGGTCGGCCTTATAAGTGACAGTTATAAGTGACAAGATAGAGCGTCAGTCTCGTTCTACCGAACGGTGTTAGCCACTGAAGTACGCTCTACATATCTTGTCACTTATCGCGTGGTAAGGCCGACCATGATACGGGGCCTAAAGAATGTTCTTGAAAAAGGATTAAGAATGTAGTAAAATAGAGAAAAAAAACAACGCAAGAGATTAAATAATCACAAAGTTATAAGTGTCCAAAGTTTTAAGAAGAAGTATGTTCTGTACCTTGTCCCCAAAACTCACCTTTATACGAGTGTCCTTTACTATGACGCTCGAGCATCGTGACGCCACGATCTGCTAGTATTTCTCTCTTTAATAAGCAACATTAGCTTCGTATTGATGCGCCGGTGGTATAAACTTCAAACTTGATTTTCCATGCTTTAGAAGCGTTTTCAGCGGGCTAAAAAGTGATTTCAGTCCGTTTCAGGACATCCTCTATCAGATGGCGCAATAACCTGAAAACCCGTTTATAGGCGTTTTCAGGACCCCTTATGGGCCTTTGAAGTACACTTCAGTATATGGCGAAATTTCTCGAAGGAGTGAAAGAGACAGCACTATTAGAGAGAGACATCTAGGTTGAGAAGGTTCGAGAAGTGTGTGAAAGAGACAACTAGAAAGAGACAGCATATTCGGGTCGAACGAGCATCGAACAATCTAGACGCTCTGGAACATTCACGAACCGAGGGGTCGCCGTTCCTAGAATTGGACCTTGGACCGATTATTCAAGATTTCTCCGGAATGTTCTAGTGCGAAGGTCTCCGCATATATAAGCCGCGCGCCAACGCAGCGGAGTTAGTTTGGAATAAAACTGCGAACATTGCGAATCTCAAAGCGAAGCGAGTGAAAAGTGCGTCAAAGTGAAGTTATTTATTAAGTAAGCCTTAATTGCTAATTTTGTAATAAAGTTTGCATTCCTTTTAATCAGTGATCAATTAGTGTATTTTCTATCATGTTACCCACCCCGTGGACGTAAAAGTATTTTTTTGAGATATTTTAATGGGATTTTCTTCATTAGGCATGTTTGTTATTTTGAAGTTATAATAAATTTTGAGGAACCCCTATTCAAACTGTCTGAAAATGCTGTTGTAGGTAGTCCAGTTGGAACGACTCAACGAAATCACAGGGCACCGCGAGACCGCGCCGGGGCGCGCTGCGACCGCGACCTTAATTTTCATTTATAATTATTTGCAATTTCCTCGCAGTGGGCGTGAGAATTCTTATGTAATGTCCTAAAAGTACAATAGGATGGACTCATCTCATTCGAGGACCACAGTTTTGGGTCCGACCTTGAACCCAGCACTAGTCCATCTATTGCCTATTTTCTAGTCTCTACAAAAATTTATAATCTTAGACGTATATAACTACAGAAAAATAATAGTTACGCAACAATTTGGAAGCTTCTGGTTTATCATTTGTAGTTTGGTTATTACGAGTAAATTACCTTTATAATTGAGAGTAAGTAAACAATATTAAACGAGATACAACCACGGTCACACGATTTTGTACCTTATTACAATGAGATATGTTGCAAATTCTTATTTGTTCGTGGATTCTACACTTCATTTTGCGGTCTACAATATTGGGTTGTAATCTGTTTGTGGGATGGACCCTCGATCGATATTCAATCAAATGTGTTTTAGTTAAGCTTTCTACTTATAATCAAAATGACGTTAAATCAGAGATCTGTTCCACATAACGTATTTACTTTAGATCGGTATCGTATTTATGTCAAGGCTTTGTTTCCACGTGCGTCAAACCTAGTGTGAGCACGAAAAAAAAACTAAATTAAATTAAATTAAATGGAAGGCCTACACCTACTTCCAAATGGTTCATAATTCTGGATGCGGGTGGCACAGGACCGGTTACTGTGGCACTCTTTGGGGGAGGCCTGTGCCCATTATATCAACGAAAACAAATAGGTTTACTTATTTGTTGTCTGACACCTTTTAGCGACGTTCCTTTTCGCTAATGGTTTAATGGAACGAAATTGCTTATTTTTCTGTTTAAAGTTTGGGTCTCAATTTACGGATTGGTGAAGATTCTTAGTCTGAGGATAATGAAGACTTAAAGGGATCACAACCTCTTTCTCTTTATGCGTTCTCTTTTCTTTTGTTTAGTTCCGTAATTTAGAATGTCCACTTTCCAACATTTTCTTTGCGAGATCTTGACAGGGCCCTATAAGTAAAACGTACAGATACGATATGCTAAAAAAAATAGACTCGTGCGCCTGTTTTTTTTTAACTTCGAAAAGTGACCCGATAAAAAAGTGCCTATAAAATAATTATCGTAAATACTCACAAACTTTCACATGTAGAGGGAACCAGCCGGATAAACGGACGTAAAAAAAGATTTTTAAAGCTTAGGTACTCCAATTTTCCGGTTTTACTGAGTCAGGATTTTAATTAAGACAGTCCTATGGAATAAAAGTCAAAATATTTTATTACCTGAAAGTGTTGCTCAAATTAAATTGTTTTAAATTAACTTATAAATTTTAAATGAAAGGAAATAAAAATTGAAAAATTTAGATGCTCCGATTCGAACCGGCGACCACAGGCATTCATGGCCCGTCGCTACTAACCAACTGAGCTATCGGAACAATCCGGTTCGGGCACCAAATCCTTCAATCAGTTCCTTCATACAACGCCTTAGGGAGGCGTGTATGAAGTGGGCGTGTGTGCGTGTGTTTTTCCTTTCATTTAAAATTTATAATTTTCGTTAGCAGCGTTACTGCTTAAAAACAAAAAATAATTTAAATTAACTTTTTTATTACAAAAATTCTTAGTAACCTTCACTGTTTTTTCTGTAATAGTGTTAACGTGCAGGATAAATAAATATTGATACTTATCAAATTCCTGACGCGCTGCAGGATAGGCGGTCAACTTTTTTCGATATATTGAAAATTGAATACGAATAGATATGTCAGGGCGAGCCCTTAACAATGATATAGAAAGTTCCGAGCAGGGCTTCTTTCAGCCATCCCAAAACGACCATAGAATCCGTCCAAGCACATATGTTGATACTCTTCCTTGATAAACACGACGGCCCCGCTGCTGACTCTGCTCTCCGCATATGACCTAGACCTTCATACTCTTTGATGAATTGCTTGTACTGCTCGCCTAGTTGTTGCTTCCTTTGGCGTTTGGCCTTAGGCCTTGAAAACCCGAGTTTCTGCTCGAACCCCGTCTCCATAGGTACTCCCAACACATAGGCGCGATTTTATATATGGCTCGTTGTCCTTTGATAAAAAATCCTCGCAATACTGTTCTTGCGGGGTCATGACGTTAGATACTGTAGTGACATCCTCTAACTCCCAATATTGCAAGTGTCGAAATAGTAGGCACTCACTTTGTACTCGTACTGATAGAATTAGATACGCTACCCGTTTTTAAAATATCCATCG
The DNA here is from genome assembly GCA_945867215.1 of Epinotia demarniana. Classification (NCBI taxonomy): domain Eukaryota; kingdom Metazoa; phylum Arthropoda; class Insecta; order Lepidoptera; family Tortricidae; genus Epinotia; species Epinotia demarniana. The sequence continues at coordinate 36,119,558 of OX244261.1, read as the reverse complement.
CTATTTTAAAATAGCATTTCATAGTATATACTATAAAAAACAAGGCAATATTGTCAGTTTTCGAGTGAAAGTCAAAAATCGCTACGCACCGTAACGCGTTGGGAATGTTTGCGGACACACCAGGTTGACAGTTTATCCTATATGATGAGAAACATGCATTATCGCTTCAAAAAAACAATAAAGTAGGTAGTTCCAATAATGTTTGCTTACGTTAAGCTTCACTTTTTTTTTCATGATAAAAAATGACATTACAGATTTGCATACATGTCAAAAAAATAAGAATTTTTATCACGATCGTCAAAAACAGAGAAAAATAAAATATAATATTAAGACAATGTCAACAAATGTCAGAACACAATAACAAGGAAATAGAAAAAACAAATCAAAAGCAAAAGAACACAAATATATCAACCTCTAGGTATCGTCATTCTTTACAATATTTAGTGCACCAGAAAATACGTGACACAATACATTTAATGTCAAATCATATTCGTACAAATTTAAAAAGGTGATAATAATAATAATTTATTATGTCAAGTCAAGACTCATATTATATTCTTTTCATTCATTCTCCTAGCGTTATTCCCGGTTGTGCCCCTAAAGGAGCCCAGGGTCCGCTTTGACACCTAATCCCAAGATTTGGCATAGGCACTAGTTTTACGAAAGCGACTGCCATCTGACCTTCCAACCCAGAGGGAAAACTAGACCTTATTGGGATTAGACCGGTTTCCTCACGATGTTTTCCTTCACCGAAAAGCTAACGGTAAATATTCCGTACATAAGTTCCGAAAAACTCATTGGTACGAGCCGGGATTCGAACGCACGACCACCGCTTGACAGCCGCATGCCTGAACCACTAGGCTACCGTAGCTACTCTATTCTAGTCTAGTAGCTATTATATTCTTTGACTGAGTATAATGCGCGGAGGGTTTCCCAGCTGCGTTCGCGCCACTACGTGCACTTCAGTGTGCGTGCCGCGGCCGATGCGTGTGCTGACCACTGGCCAAATTCGCATTCTACACCGGACTTGACGATGCAATGGAGCCACGCTGTTTCTTCGCCTGGATAATTCGTTTTTTTAAAGCTATAATTGTATTGTATGTTTCATCCTTTTCGGACCTGGCCAATACAATTTGTGGGTTTGATTTTAAGTTATTGTCAAATCAAAAACATACATTCAATATGTTAAATTTTACATTAGCACAGCCCCGTTTATATCTGGTCTGAAAGGAGTAAGTTAGGGTATGTTAGGTCTGTGTTGATATGGGCCTTTGATGTCTGAAATAAATGGTATAATTATTATAAGTAAATACAAGATACGGTTGGGAAAGTTCTTCGCCAATGGGACACATAATTTGGGATCAAAAGGACACTACGATTGATATTAGGTAAACGGGCCATATCCTTTAACAGTTGGGTGGCAATTGACTTAAATAGGATACTTTTTCCCGAATAGGATTCCGTTTCGTTAGTAACTACTTACTTTAATGACAGTTAATGATTGTAAAAAGAGACGTGTTGCTTGGCGATAGGGTTCGTAATTGGTTGAACAAGGAGATGATAAATATAAGGGAAATGAATTATTGTTTCTGTATTTAAGGTATTTTGGGAAATACAGCTGGCTGATGTTTTATCGATGGCCACGAATGATGGCGATGAGTTTATAGATCAAAAGTTATCGTTGAGGCGGTATAAAAAAGTTACGTATCAAGTTAGGTCCCCACCGAAAATCAGCGCCTCATCTTGCAGTGTGTTGCCGTGGCTTTATCTGTTTTTTCTTTAGGTATTTTCTTTTGGGTTCTTTTTTTTATTGTGTAATTTGAGACGTTGATTAAATGAATTTTATTTCTTTATTTCTATTTAATGTCGATTTTATTCATCATTATCGTCTTTATACAGGGTGACATTTTAATCAGTGTCGAAATTGCTGCTTAAAGTTATCCCAAAAAAACCTTACCGCGCGGGCACCTCAGCGGGTAGTAAGGTTTGCGCACGGCACGCCTCCGCTCCTTCGGCCCCGCCCTGCTCCGCGCGGTACTGAATGCCCAGTAACCACGCTGTACGGATAATTCTTTTGGGATAGACAATTTATAATTTAATAAATACCTACCAGTTTTTTTTTCATTTTTGAGTTTGAGTTGGGTCTATTAGTGATACCAAATGCCAACAAAAAATTTGGACACTAGTTGAAATGTCACCCTGTATGACAAATGAAAAAAGTCCATATATTCAAATTATTTTTTTCTACATCAGTCACACAACCGCAACCGGGTCCAGAATAATATAACGGATTCTGAAACTCCGCAGACTAAATTATGTAAATGAATATTTACTCTTTTGTTAAGTAGAATACTTACATCATATTAAACTTACCCTACTATTATGGAATTATAATATACTCGCAATCTAATTCAGAACGTCTATCGTGATACCAACAAAAAAGGTTGAAAAACGACAAGAATACGAAAAGTAAACATACAATTATTCTAAGCTTTTAAAAGTTCTAATCATATGCGAATAGTTAAACGTATTTCTGTTATCCTGAAAAATAACAAAAAAAAATGATATATAATTAAAATAATAGTAATTAATAACCAGTGATCGGAATAGGCAGAGTATAAATACCTAAACTTAGTAGAACAGAGACAAAAAGTGGAGACTTCCTTACGACTATATTTTTTGCGTGACTAAAGTCCCGGGAACTTACTAAGTAACTAATATTGTTATAAATGGGATAAAAAACAATGTATTTCGTGTTCAATAGAATCAATAGGCACAAAATAAAACAACCAATATTTAAAAAAAAAAAAACATTTAATCAGTAACTTAAACTTTTTAACAATATATTGGCTGGTGCCTCTTTTTAAGTATGAATAATACCTGTATTAAGAGCTACCGCTCCTCCACTGTGGTAACTAATAACATATAGATAAGAAATGACATGTTGAGAAATCTTAAACTAACAAAGGATAAAATATATGATTTGTGTATACTTAATATTTGGTATCCCTTTGCAAGTTTACACGTGTTGGTTTACGTACACTACAGTAACATAACATTGGCTAAGTGACCCCATTATCAAGGTTCAAGACCGTAAATTTGAGTCTTTTATTTTCTAACTCTTTTGATTATAATTGAAAAATAATACATCATCTTACCTTGAAACTTGGTACTCTTGCAGTATTTCGTGGTGTTTTCAATATCCAGTAATCGTCAAATCCAATCAAAGCAAAGTCAGTGTCCGAGTTCAGGCCAGGTAATCAGGTAGATATAGCAGATGAAATTCCAGTAAACAAGCTAACGCCAAATATCATAATATAAACACGTCTGTACTCGACAAATTATTAATGCGTAAAAAGGGTAGCAGGTAGCAGCAACAAGTGATAACGTATACTCTGCTTTCTCTTTTACACAATGACAATAGGAACCAGGGTGTGGACCCTTTGACCGCTTTTACTTTCGTTTCAAAATGTGACGTACACACCAGCATCTTGAAAGCTAAATTGCGAATATGTAACTTATCTGACAGTAAGAAAATTGTTTTGACAGTGTCGGCTATAACCACTTTAAAGGTTGTTGGCGTGGTAGGCACGACGGCACACGACCGATTTATGGTTTTTTTGGCGTTCAAAGGGTTAAAGACAAAATGTGAACGAGGGTAAAAGAGACAGATCAATTTTAAAAATATAATAAAATAAACGTAATGGTGATTTTCATGTAAAGTAAAAAAAATGTAGGTAGTGTTGCTGTTACTACTGAATTATTGATACATCCGGGATTAAATTATGGGAGTTACTTTTATATTACTATAATTTTTAATCCGGGAAGTCCCGGAAAAATGTTATCGCAAGGAAGTCTCCAGTTCAAGACTTTGTTCTACTAAGTTTAGGTATTTATACTTATTCCGATCACTGTTAATAACGCCCATACCAAACGAGATACAGCTCTACTAGAAGCTGATCTGAATATTTTTTTTTTATAAAAGACATTAGAGAAGTTTAAACAGTTTTTATGAGGACTTCTTAATTTGGTTGGTTTTTTTTAAACTGTGAAGTTAGCGGCCAAAAGTTGGCGGCCAATGTTGGCAGCGTATTAGCCGCCAACTTTTGGCCGCTAACTTCACACCGGTTCGTCTTTTTATGAAATTAATAGTTCAACCAAAAAGTGTACTTTGTAGCCCTTATTTTTGACAATATTATATGTCAACAAGTTACCGGTGTGTGACACACTTTGGGGGAAGCCTATGTCCAGCAGTGGACATCTTTGGCTGATATTATGATGATTATTAGGTATTATATTATATTTTAATAAGACTGCACTATGCTCTAAATGTTCATTTACTTTGCATCAATTTCGAATGTGTTTGTCTTGTTGGCCCTATGGTTGACTGGTAGAAAATTCCATTTGAAATTTAGAATGTGAACTGCCTTGGGCGGCTACAGTCAATAATCACAGTCCATTTGAACCTCCACAGAAATCTCTGTTTCCACCGTAATCCATACCGGTCGAAGCAACTCCAGCTAACATCTAAATATCAGTTTCCAAGGCAAATGAATCCAATCCCAAGTTGTTCAAGTCATGACATATCGTATACGGTAATATATGAAGTCGAGTAATATCATCCGCTGAGTTCGGTGTAGTTCAAATTATCCCCAGGGAAATCTAACGTGAATCGAACTTGCTACATATACAGAAAAATAACACGCTCCGAAAGATATTTAGTATCAGATGAAGAAAAGCTGGATTGAAATCCTTGCAGTCTTAACAACAAATGATTTAAAAAGAAGTGTGTCGCTCAAGTAATATATGCATCCCAGTATATTTAATTTAAAGCCATGTGTAACAATGCAATAACATAAGGTTCAATTTCAAGCTGGCCCAGTAGTAGGAGTAAATTCAGTAAAGTAGTATGTTGACAATTTGTAATAATGTAATGTACCTACTTTGGAAAACAGTTGAAATAAAAGGCATGTAAGGAAGTAAGTGAAATTTTAAATGTAAATGAATACAAGTATTAATTTAAATTTTAAATTTCATAGGGCATGTAAGGGCATATTTTATAATTGTAGTGATTCATATCGAATCTTAATAACACCATACAAAAGTTAATAACCCAGTACCCAGGTTGTAGGAAAGAGACAGTGCCATTATTCATCTGAGAGAGTAGGACAGGAGATGTGACGAATAAAGATACTTCCAAGATGTCGTTGTTTCAATAGTTAGCCCTATCAACTACATGTTTTAGTTTAAGCCGGCATGAATTTATTCCAGAATTTTTAAGTAGGCGGCCAACTTTTTTTTCGGTGATGTCACTGCCATGTGTGTAATAATTGTATGCATTATATAAAAAATTACACGTAAGAAAATTAAAATTACATATGGGGACAATCTTACATAAAACGAACTAGCCGAATCTCAATAAGATATTCGGAAACGATTCATGCTCGTCTAACAAATACTTCCCCTTACTGGGATTTGAACCTAAGATTGTCAGCTTCGTAGCAGGGTCGCTACCCACAAGACTAAGCCGATAGTCTATAAATAAACTCCTTATAAATATCAAAACATTCGCAAATTAATTAATTGTATCAGACAAAATAACACCATGACAAGTGTTTTATAATTTCAACCACGGAGTCTAGTTTTTTAGGGTTCCGTGATCAACAAGAAACCCTTATAGTTTCGCCATGTCCGTCCGTCTGTCTGTCTGTTCGTCTTCGGCTTAGCTCAGTAACCCTTACAACTAGAAAACTGCAATTCGGCGTGGGTATATAAACCAATCACGCCGACAAAACATTTTTTTTCTCGTTAAACTTATAGTGTGGGGTATTGTTGGATAGCTTGTTCAAAAATATTATGGGTTTTCAAAAACTATTTTTCAACTCAGTTATGCGTTTGCGAGATAAAAAAGATTAAAGCTCTAATTTTTGATTCGAGTCATGTGTCGTCCCCTGCCGGCTAAATGGCTACTACTGGGGACATGAAAAAATTAGTGGCAGTAGTATACATATCACAGTTAAGAAGACGTAACTAGTTAACGAGTAGTAGACATAACTAGTTAACTGGTAAGAAATGCACTTAATTTCGGGTGCATATACATTGTCATTGGAATTTGAACCTTTTACCGTGGACGGTAGAGTTGCTTTTTCACGACACGTTATCTTCAATAGAAAAAAACCTTGTCCTTCAGGTTGTCGCTAACCGAAGGTGGTCGCGTAACCGGCGAAACGACCCTATACATTGGTGTGTTATAAAAATAATAATATTTACGATTATTTACGAGGGTAAGCTAGAATAAAAACCCCAAAAGCCCCTTTTAAGTCCGCATTCTGTGACTGACGGGCAACTACGGAACCCAACCCTGCGCGTGGCCCGACACGCACTTGGCCGCTTTTCTTTACTAGTGTGTACATTTGTGTACGCATACACCATTCCGATATGCCATTCGGCATAGCTGCTGTATTACCTTGCCCTCAAACCATCGCAGGATCATTTTGATGTCGTTTATGTCGATGACGACTTGGCCGCCATTTAACCTATATAGTGACACTAGTGACCCGGGCTATGAAAGTGCTGGTTTTGGGTACGAAATTCGACTGTAATTTTATTGAAGTAGCGAGCTAAGCGAACAAAGTTCACCGGTTCAGCTTGGATATAAAAATATTACGTATGACCGGCGTCTGTCCGGTTGTTCTCCTTATAGGTCGTATTTCTCAACCGATTCTCGTGAAATTTTGTTAGCGAGTTCAATAATTACTATAATAGTTAGTCGGTTCACTTTTTCCTACTACCTACTAAAGAAGTTACTACACAAAATTAGGTGTGCGGCGACACTTGCCACTCAAAATGTGTGCATGTGACGTGAGCATTAAGCACACACTTATAAAATTAACTACCCGTTATAAGTAGAACATTGTCACTCCACTCCACGTACTTATGCTAAAGTAGGTCAGATTCACGCGAAGACGCGTCTTAAGGAAACAAGGCAAACAAATTGTTTTAGCCGTGCTGATCGTTTGATGTGTAATGAGGCACGGTGGAGATGGCGTGACGTACCGTAGCACATATATTGGAGTAACAAGCTGTTTACACGTTACTATTTTCAACCAGTTTTTTAAAACGTTTGTCGATTTGCATACTATCGATCCTTACTCCATACTTGTACAGATTTGGTAGGGCAGTAAGGTAACGGCGCCTATTACCGGGGGTATCAATTTCGGCTACCACTACCGCGGCATTTCAAAGTACGCATTTTAAAGGCAAACCGTTCGATTTACAATAAAACATTCTGTACACAAATGAAGCCTAATTTAGTTGACTAAAGGTCCTGTTTACGCAAATGTGTGTGAATAAAATAACAAGCTCGCAATTCGTCAGTTTCCGCGACGGCGCCGTAGGAAGAGGTTGTGTCATACAAACGCGTGGCGTCACTGGTAAGTATACCCGAATCTTATTTACTATTTCACGTAATATGTATAACAATTAAACTAATGCTATGGATTTTAAATGGTTATTTATAGTTTTCGGCACGACTCGTGGGTACTCATAATATATTTTTTGGCCTGGAAATGCATTTCAAATGAAATATAAAATACAGCGGTGATAGACGCCATTTCTAGTAGGGTAAACTAATACCGTGGCATACCACGGTAATAGTTAAGTCGGCGATTTGCTTCTTTGTGCTTTATCTTTTTTATATGTCATCGATTATAAAATCTCTTAGAGATCTCATTAGAGATCTAGATCAGATACAATTGTATCCTAAAGTTTTTATGGATCGGAATTAGATTTTACAAAATTCCAAAATTAAGTCTATTACCGATGGTAAGATCCCATAACACTCGGTAATAGTAACTATGGGAATCTTTTACCGACCCATTCTTTATTTGTTTGGGTCGGTAATAGGTTACAAAGAAGTATCTATTACCGAGTGACATTTTAGTCTTCTCTTAAAATAAATCACATCTAGGGTTCCGTTCGTACAGTTTCATATGATAAAATTTAAAGATATGTGGTGGACGGAAATAACCGAGCAAAATTTGTAAATTAAATAAAGTCTTAAAACATTTGGAACCCGGAAACGTTTAGCCTATTAGATTGCTCAGTATTGTACTTACTAGGTTTTTTATAATACCCTGTATAGTGTATTTTCGAGTTCTTTATTTATTTATTCTTTGAATACAAAATACCGAATCCATACTTCATGTAACGTAACAGTGATTTAATAAAAGGTAGGCTTACCTGCTATGTATGCAAGTACCTAGTAGTTATTCTTATAACCAGTGGACGTAATTTTTTTGATTTATGTTTCATTTTTATTTATTTTTATATAGTACTGAACCAAAGTCACGAATATTATTTTAACCCTCGATATTGGGTTCTGAATTGTGTATCAGGTTACTATTACCGATGGTAGAAAATTATACCCTCGGTAATAAAAGCTTCATTCGCGGTAATAGAATCACATACCATCCATTACCACGGTAATAGAAGATTCTCCGTTAGTGGTTCCAATAATTATTTTATCAAATATTATAAATTAAAATTGGTTCAAAAAGTTACGACTCTGAAAGTTCAATAAACACTCTTCAATAAAAAAAAATCTAGGACGTTAAGGAGCTTTCATACCCTAAATTTTTTATAATAATTTGAAAACTACCTCACGTACCACGGTAATAGGCGCCGTTACCTTACCTCAGAAGTCCAAACACCACAAGATACATGTTTTTGCACTTGACTGAACAACAATTTGTGCTATAAACTAAATTTATTTACGCACATATAATTAGTGCTCTAATATGCGTTCAGAAACCGTAGGAAAAGACCAGCATTATTACAACCGATTTTACTATGAGAACTTTCTTGTCTGTGGTAGTAGGTAAAATCTGTACTATAATATAATGTTATTACAGTACAGATTTTTGTATCGTTATAACTTATAAGTTTAAATTTGGAACAGCTGTCAAAACTCAAGCGGGGTCTCTATTCTAGTATCCATAGACATAAAATCATTTATGGATACGAAACGTCAATTCAGTATGTTTTTTTAATATCAACAGCATGACATTTGATCTCGAGTGATATGAGTATAGGGACTTCATTCGTTTGTCTATGATTAAAAAAAACTATTCGTCATGACGAATTGCCGCTATTACTGTTGTAATTTTTTGTCGGTTTTTTGCTGTTACTTACCTACTTATGATATGTGTGTAGATAAAGTAGTGTATGCAACTGTACATAATTAGGTCTTAAAACACTCGTGTGATCCTATTATGAAACTCGCTGACTCTCGTTTCATAAAACCACATTTCTAATTTAAGGCCTCTCATTATGGATCAGTCGTAGCATAAACTACTATTATATTACCTAGGCAATCGATGATCTTATTTCTTGGATGAGTCAGAAAAATCAATAAGCAAACTTAGACTTTACGACTGTTTACACAATTTTAGTGAATAATTGAAAGTTTGAAGTATCGTTTAAAAAAAACCTTTTTCATCAAATTATTTATACGTAGGTATGGGCCACTAACCAAAGTAAAACTTTTATAATACTAAAATAATATTCAAAACACGTCCGTACAATTAGAAGCCATTGTTTAAATACTTTTTTAATACAGTTGCTCAAAAAGTGGTACTTTTTGTGGCTGCGTAGCGTACGAGAAGCTCAATTTCTCGAACTAGTGCTTTTTACTTTTTAGTTCCAAACTATACTTTCGAAACGCAGTAATTTTATATTAGATTTTTTACCCGATGGCGCTGATTCCAATAGTATGTTGTCACTGTCAGTGTCATTTGTAAAGTATGGGTTCGTTCAAAAATAACTTCGAAGCAAGCATATTTTATCGCAATGATATATTAATTTATTATTTTTCGCAATTGTATTAAAAAACGTCGTTTACAACACGTGTGAAATGTCTTTTACCACTCGTACCGAGTCTTGCCACTCGCTTTCAGCTCGTGGCAAGATACCTCGGTACTAGTGGTAAAAAGACATTCTTTTCACCCTAGTTGTAAAATGTACTATTGTGTGGTTTCAAAGCAGTACTTACACGAGTTTTTTAGTGTGTGTGTAGTGTACATGTCGTGCCTAGGTATTTCGTCACTACTGTGGTCATAAAGTCACTTTCCGGGAGGAAAGCAGCGAACGAAAGAACCATAGAAGTCAAAATGGCCGAACAGAATGGGTGCCCTTGCCATAAAGCGGTCTCATACCCGAGGTTTCAAAACAATGCCAGGCAGCCGTTTAGTTCGAAGTTCGAACATACGCGTACCGGGTTTTAGGCACTGTTTGGGTAGCAATTTGTAAGGAGCTCGCTTTCAGGTTTTTTTGGTGGCTGGAGGAAAGCGATCACGAAATAGACGTATGATGTAAAGTGCCTCACGACGATCATGTGGGTACATGAATCTTGGCTTCCCTTCGGGAGTGAATGTGTCGGCAAAGTGCTTTAACGAACGGGCCGTCAATAATTTGTGAATATCTTCTCAAGGAGCATGAGAAGTATTTATGCATTCGAGTGTGCACTTTATATGAGTGGTTCCATTAGCAAATGACGTTTTCCTTTGGTTTGAGTTAATTTAAGCAAGCGTAACGGTATTTATGCTTCAGTTTCAATGGTCTTACCCTACGGTTTTCTTTGAGTGAATATGATTTTTCTTTGGTCATCTCGAGTAAGTATGGCACTATCAAGATTTTAATGAGTTGAACTGAGCGGGATGTTTTGGGTTTTGGTAGGGTTATTATACTCCTAGGTACAGAAGAGATTATTATTTTTTCATCACACTTGCTCGTCAACGGCGTTTTTACTTGCGTGCGTACAGAACAGTTATAGCCGTTTTACCTCCCACGGGATGTTAAGTTTAGTTTTAAAATATAGAACCCACTCATACTTCACTTCGGACTGAGGATGTTTCCAATCAGCCAAGGTGTATTTCATATCTTCAAAAGTTTGCTACAACCAACTTTTAATATGTATAAAACATATCTTTATATTAAATTTGACTGCAATTTAATGTTTAATATGTAGTTAAGTGTCTATGTAAAACGTTTTAAGTGTTTTTAAATCGTGGCTGTATACCGAAGGGTCTTTGCCATACGCGCCTCACGTCAAATTCAACAAAATGGACGACTGACATGTTGCAGTTTTTATTATGATTTGCATTAATTTCTTCTAAAATTTATTTGTTTCCTCGCAAATGTGATGAAAAACATTGTGTATTGTTATAGAATATTGCAAACTCGAGTCATAAAAAGCCCTCCGTCTTCGGCGTCGGGCTTCTGATAGACTCTTGTTCGCAATATTCCACTTACGCCCCTCGTTAAACAATGTACTATAATTAGAGCTGCTAAATAGAAGACACTACGCGTGTTCGTTTTTCAAACAAAATGCGATGCATTCCGAGCATAGTAATAAATAAGTAAGTAATAAATATTTGCGGACAATCTACCACAAATTGACCTACTCCCAAACTAAGCAAAGCTTGTACTATGGGTACTAGACGCTAGACGCTATACATACGTATTTAGATAAATAAATAGACAGACTAAGGAACAAATACTCATGCTCATGACACAAATAAATGCCCTTACCGGGATTCAAACCCTGTACCTCTTGCTTCGTAGGCAGGGTCACTACCAACTAGGCTAAAGCAGTCGTCAAATAATAATCATAACACAATTTCAAATATACATTTGATACATTTAAATTACAATGATTTATTAGAAAAATTAAGGACAATAATCATAACATAATAAAATAATTTATTAGTATATTTACCGCGTAACACACTTTGTCATGGTAGGTCCTTGGAGAAACTTATCAACACTGTAGCATGCTTGCTGTTCAAGGAATGCCTTAAATTTTTTGTTGAATATCACTGTCAACTGACTTTATTTCAAGTGGGATCTTATTATAAGATACCCCTATGACACTCGGCGACTTTCGGAGCTTTACAAGTCATTTTACTGGAGTGATTAACAAAGGTTGCCTACGACTCTCAGCTCCTCGCCTACAGTTTGTATTGTATTTAGACAGATTACATCTGACGTGTCTACATGCGGACGATATATAAACTGCAGGGAGCGTCAGTATTTTATATTTCCTAAAAAGTTCCCTTGCCGGATGATCGAAAGGTTTCCCGGCAATTATTCTTATTGCTCGCTTTTGTAACTTAAATGCCCTTTCGCGACGAGCAGACAGATCCCATATTTCAATTCAATTCAAATTATTTATTTCAGACCATGTCCATAGTGTTAGTATACATTAACTTATCCTAAGTTAGTTATATATAATTATTATAAGATCTTATATATAGAGCCTCTCGCCTCCATATGCACCGAGTCCCAGTGTTTCCACAAAGCGCAGGAAGGAGACTCCAGCACCAGGCGCACGAGGCTGCTGGAGCTGTCACACACGCGGCGCATCAGGGAGGCAGTTCTGTTGCGTATTATCGCACTGAAGCAATCAGTACGTGCCTCCGCAAACATACTCGAGGCGCTACAGAAGCGGGGCAACCCCAACAGCATCCTGAACCCGTTATTATATTGGATGCGCAGGGCATTGAACGCCTTCTTAGAATAATTTTGTCCACAGGCTGCACGTGTAAAAGGTCTGAAAAAATGCCTTAAACAGCATTATTATCACAACGTGCAAACCTGCAAGACAACATGTTACACCGTACTGCCAATGCCCTGCGCTCCCTTTCTATGTCCGCGTCATCGTGGAGATTGTCGGTCACCCAATGTTCAAGGTACTTAAAGCGAGTCACTCTTGGGACAGGAGAACCATAGATCGACACCTTCAATTAAAATAGAGATGAAATATCCATAGTACGCAAGTTTTAAGTTATTTTCGGTCAGGCTTGGGGCGAGTCTGGACAAGGCAAAACACGCTGACGAACTTATTACACAGGTAATCTATGTGGGACGACCAGATCAGCCCCGAGTCTATTACAAACCCTAGATATTTAGTGTGTTCTACCTAAGGGACAGAGTACTATTTGTCTCTTTCGTAGTGTTTTAATTAGAAAGGGACGGATAGTCGATCTCGCTCACACAGCTCGCGCGCCGTCTGTTTTGTATTAAATTTGTCACGTGTACATTGTGATACGAAGGGCGTATTTAGCCCAAGAAGCGGAGATAAAGATGTCCCCACCGTCCTTAACACATTCACTTCCAGGAATCGCTACGCGCTACGCTCGTAGCCGATCCCGTGGTTTCCTCGTATGTAGCGGAAAGTGGCTACGCCGTAGGCGCTACCCGCTAGGCGGATTCGTGGCAGTGAAATAGTTGCTACAGTTTCTGCTTGTTTTTCAATATTCCTTTATTTAAATGTAAGCTTCCTCATACTTGGAAGTTGGTTAAAAAGCAAAATAAATGGACGTATAGAGTAACACGTTCGCCTAGAGATTAGGTAAACAATTATACACAGAGCCCGCGCCATTTTCAATTAGACCAAATCGTTTGTTTTTGTACAAATACAGAAAACAATTACCAGACGTAATTGTAATCCCACCTTTTAGTACCCTGGGACAAGGCCCACACTATCCCATTAACTTAATAAGATAAAGTTAAATATTTAGATTCGTTAGGTAACGATGATAATTTCTGTAAGAGTCTTTTAACCATATTATTCTACTTAAGTATTTGAACATCTTGAGAAAACCGGTCTATTCCCAATAAGGTTTAGTTTTTCCCGTGGGTTGGAGTCAGATGGCACTCCCTTTGTTAAGCTAGTGCCTATGCCAAATTTTGGGATTAGGTGTCAAAGCGGACCCCGGGCTCCTTCAGGGGTATAACCGGGAAACATACTAGGATACCACTTATTTGAATAAGACAGCTGGTCCATATTACAACTAATAATAACAAATAAATATTAGTGGACAATCTTACACAAATCGACTTAGTCCCAAACTAAGCCAAGCTTCTACTACATATGTGTACTAGACGTCGATAAACATACTTATATATACAAATAAATAGGTACTTAAACACATAGAACACATCCAAGACTCGGGAACAAATATTCGTGTTCTTCACACAAATATGTATTTGCCCTTACCGGGAGTCGGACCCCGGACCTCTTGCTTCGTAGGCAGGGTCCATCCACCGCGGGGGCAAACTGGGTAGCACTAACCAAACAAATACATATTAATTATATAATGTAAACATAAATCTCAAAAACACAACTTTTAAGTTCCTCCCTAAATGCATCATTTCCCAAAAGCACCCGTGCGTGGGAAATGGAATCCTTTATTTCATTGAACTAAATTGAACAATGACAATCAATGACACGCCGATAGCCGTATTGAGTAATGTTATCATCATGAAAATTAGAAATACCCAGTTTGAAATTTGACTCTTGGTGATAGTTCCTGCGATTGTAACTGACGGAAATGCCACAATCCGTAATGACGTTTATCAAATACCAGACGCACTCCCGTCTTTGTTCGCGTATTGTAAGGAACGCAGGCAAACCTACGGGATACAAGAACACTCGGGATAAAATTATGTATCACACAAAAAAAAAAAAAGAATTCAAATCGGTCCCTCCGTTAGGGAGCTACGCTACGCTCAGAAACGCTTATTAATGAATTCTCCTTCTTCTGATATTCTTTGAAAATAATATTTGTTCAATATAAATTGCTTAATATAGATAATATTATTATTTGAACCTAATGACTATTGCTGTCACATTCCATGACGATACGACTTTAAGGTTTGTTTTAAGTGAAGTTTCGAGTGTTGTTTGTGATTTTATGATTTTTTCACTCTAAACGTAAACAAACAAGGTTCAAAATTTACATACGATAATAATGATCAATTCACACAACAGCCATGTTCATGCCTAAAAGGAGACAGATATACTTAAACTTCTTCTCAAAACTAGCTTAGTGTACGTGGGAAACTCAAAAATCTGCACCTTTTCTTCAGATTTTTTAACAAAAACAATACTTTTAGTAGGCTTTATAGGGATTATTTACCACAATTATACAGTAAACGAGTTATTTTACCATTTTTACAAACAAACATTATACTTTAAAACAATATTTGCTAGAAAAAAGTACTCCAAAGTATTCAATTTGGAAAATACCTTACACGTTAAACTTATAACACCCCTCTTTTTGCGTCGGGGGTTAATAATATACCTAGCCCATTAACCATTCAGAAAGTCCATTCTAGACGCAGGTTAAAGATTTTTTGAAATGAGATAGGTTAGGGGAGATTACCCAAAACACACAATAGGTACATCTAAACTTATAAAGCACTTAATACTTACCGAAAATTTTAAACGCATGGGGAGTTTTTGAAATCGGGGTCTAGTGGTTCCGGAAATTACCCAATACACATACAAATTTGCAATCTCACAGAGTTTTCCCCCTCAGATTACCTATTAGTATAGATTATATTATACTAGCTTCTGCCCGCTACTTCGTCCGCGTGGAACTCGTTTATATCGCAGCTCCATACAAACTTTTATCACTCCATTTCACCTTCTTAAGGGATGATTTCGGGGATAAAAACTCTCCTGTGTCACTCCGTCACTTCAACTATTTCCAGTTAAATCACGTCAATTCGTCGCCCCGTTTTGCCGTGAAAGACGGACAAACAAATACACACATACACTTTCCCATTTATAATATTAGACGAGTATGGATAATATTTAAATATATTACTTGTACGTAATATTTACCGTTAGTTTTTCGGCGGAAGAAAACATCGTGAGGAAACCGGTTTAGTCCCAATAAGGTCTAGTTTTCCCTCTGGGTTGGAAGGTCAGATGGCAGTCGCTATCGTAACACTAGGGCCTATACCAATTCTAGGGATTAGTTGTCAAAGCGGACCCCGGGCTTTTTAGGGCACATCCGGGAATAACGGTAGGAAGATAATATTATATTCCGAATGGAAATCGGGGCTGCATCGTCCCGTATGGCAAAGCGATTATTGAGCCCCGCGAACGCTTGCTACGTGCGCTAAGCTGTTGCACGTAGCAGTGATTTCTTGCTTTATAGCGAAAACTAAGACGGTACTACACACACGTCATGTAGATCCAAATGTCACTTTTCGTATGTGAAAATGACACTTGAGTTGTCCTCACATGCATACGAGAAGTTACGTGATCACCTCTCAGGTTGTAAGATGGATTGGTAACCGCAAAAAATGGATAATTATCATAGACACCGATAAACTTTCAATTAATACACATATGAAAAAATATTGTGTTAAGTTGAATTTTTGAGGACGAGACAGACAGTCGAGAGGCGAAACTTGATTTTATCCTTTTTTGTATGGACGAAGCGAGTTCAGTATCCGCTTAAAGCTCAAAGAGCGCATCTGAATATGTATGTATTCTCCGACAAAACCATGAAGACAGTAACACCGCGCATTTGCAGAAACCCTGATGCTCCAAAATGTAAAATTTTCCGCTTAATTTGGCTGACGTAAGAACACTCTACCCATTAAGACGTTCTGGAAACAATTTGGCAGAGTCGAGGCTTGGTTCTTACCGATTTACCAACAATATTATACCGTTCGAAAAACAATTGAACGACCTTAAACGTAAGGGTATAAAGTCGTATTTACACTGATAAGGAAGTGAGTCTGAATTCTGGTTAAGTTTAAATGCAAAACGAGGGCAATGAGTTCAGTATTCACCGCGTATTTAACTGCTCTGTGTTAGTGTATGTGGGAAATCTTTTAGGACGTGTAATTTTGGTTGCAGACAAATGCAACGTGTTGTGGGGGTTTATAAGTGTTGACAAAGTGCTTCGATTCAGGGCTTTTGGCAAAACGCCTTTCGATAATAATTATGTGCTTTTTACATGTCGACTTAAAGTTTTTAATTTTCAATGTGTATATTCTTAAAATAAATAGTGTGTATTCTTGGTAGAACTGCATTGCATGTTGAACGAGGGCGCGAAATGGACGAAGTTCTCTGCTTCAGCGTAGGCCAAAATTCGTTCGTATGTCCATTTACATTTGCACCCACAGTGGTGCAATCATGTACCTATCGGTTTATCCATATAAAAAAATGAAATATAGATCTATCTAACGTACGTACAATACATTACGTGATCGATCTGCTAGTTACGTTTCAACCGATTCTCGAGTTTTGTGAGGATGCTCAATAGTTATATAAACAAAAGACCGGGTTGCACTCCGGGAGAAAACTTAAATACTTTGACATTTCAAATCGATGAATACCGTAGCGACAGAAGTAAACTATTTAACTTGCAAATTAGCGCGTGAGAACTTATTGTGTGTCGGCCGAACGGGTAAGTGCCGCGTATTGCATGGCGTTTGCGCCCTTTTTCTCGATAGCTCGAATGGCGCAGCCAGTCTCGTACTACGGCATCGTTCCCCCCCCAACACTCGTCCCGAATCTCTCACCTAAACGGTCACGTGACCTATCGAAAGTCGAAATCTGTGGCGAGTTGAACAATTTATCCCCATCCCAGAAAGTGCACAGCGCGCCGCTAAAGCAGAAAAAGCCAGTTTGGTAGTTCTACAGCTCACAGAGCCATTACTTTTATGTTTCCATTGTATTAAACACTAGCTTTTCCTGATTTAAATATCTTGTTCATTAACGAGATAAATTAAATAATAGGCCATAAGTAAAAATTATATACAGTAGCGGGCAAACATACCTATTTGATACATCCTTACTTCCCTCGAAACAGAATCGTGTCAGATATTTATGCGCGCTGTATTGTGGCATAATATTAAAGCCGCTGACTGAACTAAAGTCAATAGTCTAGAGAATAAGCACTCAAACGCAAGTTTGACACGAAAATCCAAATAACGAACAGAACTTTAAACAAGCATGTTCAAACTTCTGAACCAATCCTTCCTTAATCTTTTCGGCAACCAACTTAGCTCTAGCTCCAAAATCGCGTGTTTTCCATACCTAAAGCCTTAATAATATAACTTTTGCGATGGTTTGGTCTGTGGAGATTGCTTTTCAGAATTTGAAACGGGACGCTATCTCGGACTGGCATTCATTTGTTTGCGTGGTCGAATAATTTCGATGCAATTGTCGGCGACGGTGAAATATTAAAGTTTAGACATACTGGAATTGCGTTCTGAGTTTTCACGTTTTTAACTCCGACGTTGCCGACGCTAACGTTGATGAAGAACGCGATGTCATAAATTAAAGATGTGTATCTGTCGTGTATCGGTATATCTTTTCGTGTGTCCGTGGTAGATACCATAATATAACTCCCTCAAGCAGACCCTAAACGGGCCGATATCGGCCGGACTGCATGCCGGTCGACGCTTGATTCCGCCCGTGTCGTAAGCACGGCGGCCGACCAAATCAAGGTCACTCTATATTAGATTATCTGCGACCTTGTTTGGCCGTCCGCCGATGTCAGCCCGTGTAGCCTTAACAGATAAACCGATTTGAGTGCAGTTGTTAGCGCAAGTCTTGTCGAGACGGTTCTTAGCTATGCTATGTCCGTGTCCGTCGTAACGGGGCTACTTTATAGTACATAGCTTTTTTTTTCTAGGTCTATTCTTTTGCATGGAAAAAGAGATGTCTCTTACACGGCGTGGTTTATACGAATCGAGGGATCCCCTTAAAACAATGAGCACTTTCCATCTTGTAAGGCTTTCCAGTCACGTTGTTCATTGATGAATTTTTAATAACCTTTAATAATAACAAATAATTATGACTAGAAGTATATTATAATCATGAGTAATATAACCACAAAGCCGTGTGTATCGCAAGGCTTTCGCGGTAATCGCGGTAACAGTTGCTAGTTCTTTGCTGCCGTGACCATTCACCATTATAACTTGATTCCCATATTGCTCCGTCGCTATTTAGATCAAACGTCGAATATGATGACAGCACGTAATAGTAGACATTATGATTGCGTAACAGTATACATTTATATTGTGTTACATGTACGTTTGTAATAGCGTGGCAATAGCGCTTTAACTGAACTCAGTGATGTTGTTTAGTGGGGCCCACATTCTTGGCCATCGCTAGTCGGTAGTTAGCCATACAAATGGAAAAAGTGAACCAAGTTCCGTTGTGACACAAAAATAAGATGTAGACAGAGGAGCGTAGCGAGGCCGGATAGGGATGTAAGGTTGACAATTCCTTTTCCCGCCGAGGTATAGTGTAGGTGGGTAGGAGATTATGATAGATTGGTCTTTCAGTTAACTTTTACCCCCAACTTAAATGCAACTAATATTATAGATTTTGAAAAACGACCAAATAATAAAAGGGGAATTTGCTACTTTCATACCTGGTCTCCTTTCCCAGTGCTTTTCTCAAATATCATCAGCATCATTACAGGCCTCCCCCAAAGATTGCCACAGTGGCCGACCAATGAATTTTAAAATAAAAAAGTCCAACTTTTGACGTCGTTTCGCGAACTGATACAGAAACAAAAGAAGATCGCTTTGCAGGCCCATACCTCCCATTACGTATGAAATTCCACTATGGATCTCTTGTGTCGCTGCAGCGATACGTGATACTTCGCAGCCTATTATAAAGAACACGATGTCAATATTCCATTGCATTTTTGTTAAAAGTCATTAAAATATTACACATTTATGACACTGAAATCGAAAAAGCAGAGTATAATTTTCTTTGTAAAATAAGTGTAGGTACTTTTAATAACATTTTCGAATAAAAGTATTATTTTGGATACTACAACACAAAACAGGGCAAAATGAGCACAATATTAAAATGAATTTATATTTTACTCTTAACCCAATCAAGGTGTGTAAACATTGAGTACGTTTATTAATAATGAGCATGATAAGCTGTGTACAGAAATCAAACATTTATGTTGACTTTATGGCCAATAACTGGCCTCCATTTTGCACTTAACAAGGTGCTGTCAGGTGTAGACACGAAATACTAATTTCGAAACAGGATTAAAAATATTGTAAAATTCAAAAAATAAATAGATTAAATAATCACAAAGTTTTAAGTGTTTAAAGTTTTAATGAGGTATTATTTTACGAACACGCGCACAACGCACCTTCATAAGAAACGATTGTTATTCATGACGCTCGGGGTCTTGACGTCACAATCCCCGCGCGTTTTCTCTCTCTAACTGGCCTTATTAAAATGGGTGTAACTTCGTATTTTTTTAAATATCCGAATGGGATTTTCGTCACTAAGTATATTTTTTTGCCTTCTTTATTTTGGATTAATAATAAAATTTTCGGTTCCGCCGGTCCTTCGTCCGCATATACTCGTTAATAATACGCCTTTACAAAGCTAATACTAAGTAATGATATATTATGTTTGACGTCAATCTTTTTTTTATGTTATAGGAGGCAAACGAGCAGACGGATCACCTGATGGTAAGCGATTACCGCCGCCCATGGACACCTGCAACACCAGAGGTGTTGTGAGTGCGTTGCCGGCCTTTAAGGATGGAGCTCTGGGAACCTTACTCACCATCAGGAACACAACACTACATTTCCTACGGAATAGGCAGCAGTGCTATTATGGCTGTGGTCTTATGTAAGGCGGAGGTACTCCCCCAGTCGGGCTGCTCCAGATTCAAGCGTGATGACATTACGCTGTGCCCTACCTCTCTAAAAAAATCTATTTGTGCATTGACCTGAATATCTGTAAAATGCCATGTACGAGTATAATGAGCACGTAATCATTGTCTGCATATGTTACTAATCTAGTTATCATATGAGAACCGCACAATATGTTTTTCGAACTTATAGTAGATCGCGAAACGTCTGGTTGACGTAACTAGTGACCGAAGAGCTGGCGGCTTTCTCGCGCAACGCATCAGCATTTGTTGCAATTCAGCGAGGAAATGCCGCCAGCATCCTCGGTACAATGCCTCAAGGGCCTTTTTTTAGATTTAACTTAGCATTAATTTAATTTAGTTAATGTTATAGTTATCATCTTGTATATACCTATTTTAGAAAATAGTTAAAATATGTTTACACGATATAGACATTAAGTCTATGTAATAGTAGATTGTTTTTCTCAAGGGAGTAAAATTATTGTGGTAAATTGATTCCTGGGTGAAGCGAAAGATTCCAGAATATAATTCAGGGCGTAACGAGGGATTCTAAAGTAGAATATTGAGTGAGAACGAGGGGTTTAAGTGTTTACGCCCAAGACGGAAACACTTTTTTGTCCTAAGGTGGGCTGGCGTAATCGCTGCGTTGCAGTCCCCGACTACTGCAGCTGATTACGAACGTTTTGTCATTTAGTATGCCTGTTGATTATGGTTACTAAAAAATCTTTAATATGATCTTAATTGACATAAGTAACTAATGTAATTATTATACTGCGTGGAACGTAACGATGGACTTTCCCGCAATAGGAGGATAGTTTAGGCGTTAGTGCTTACAATTTTCCAAATAAACTATGTTAATATTTCTGATCGTTTCCAAATTAGAGTTCATCAAACTTTTGTGCAAAAATATGCATGTTATAACTCTAACGGAGAATAAGATCAATGCCGTCACTGGTTAACAACTGTCACCGGAAAGTCAAATTTTGCTTGAACCCAGAATAAGTAGCAAAGAGATGGCCAATTATAGAGAAGCAAGTCTAACATGGTAAACATGAACACTTACGAAGATGAACTAGGGTTGGCGCTATCGTTAAAGTGTTTCTTTTTCTTTATTATGTCATTCTACTGCCCTTATTAGTCAAAATATTTCTTTATAGTTCATGGAAAACATTCACCCGGTATGCATTTGTATTTGTTTGACATGGTACCTATTGTTTCATATTTTATTAATAAATGAGTATCAGTTTACCTATGTATGCGAAATATGAGGTTTCGCACTGAAGCAGCTTCAATTAGCGCGCTTCCATAGAATGTTGTTCTCCCCTTACACTGCAACAACTACCAAAAACTTGCACATGGCACATGGCTAACTTTATAATATATATAGGTAAGGTTGGGTTAGAGCTGGTCGCCGTAATAACCGGTTAAAAATATTTTATACATTCCAATTCAAATAGGATAAGAAAGATAGACTTCTAATAGAGCCTTGGGTAACAGTATTGAAGTCGCGCACTATTTTTGCACTATGCACATTCAGTTGAAACCTCAACCTTTGACAGCGAATTCCTTAGTTTATTAAATGAATGATGGGACTTATAAGTAGCGTTTTAACATTGAAAATTTTATTTAAATCGCTTCGGTACGCTTCGCTTACGGGCTACCGTATAGCCCCCAATTTCAGCAAAAGTGAGACATCGCTCTGGTCTCGTGAGTTTTGGGGCTACGTAGATGGTTGAGATGTCAAAATGCCCCTTGGCAAGGATTACAATATGTAAAAAATATAGCTTTTTGTAAAATCGCAAAAATGACGAAAAATTACGCATTTTTTTGGGGTCTTTTCGTACAAACTCGGCAATATCTTGAAAAAGAAAAGCAATATCAAAAAAATGAAAAAAAGCCCTCGGGGTATTGAGTCGCCCTACATTATTAATTAAAAAAAAATATACTATCTCTTACGGTCTAGGCAGGAAGGTGCCCTTTGCGTGGCGCAATTTCAGGGCGCGCGCTCGTTTTGTAAGGCAAATTTTACTGGCAACTGGACTAATTTCTTTCTTTCCAAGCATCCCTACCCATTCGTTACGGTGGGCTAGGTTTACGCAAAATTTCCAGTATTTCTGTACCGGCGTTTTTGTCCTCCGTTCACAGCTCGGCAAATCTTATAGGTAAAATCTTAGGGGCGTTTCCTGTAAACGATGAGACTGCTGGCTTGACGGAGGCCAAAAACGCCTGGTCTTTTGCCTGCCCGGGTAAGGATCCCCCTCAAAATTTAAAATCACAAAGGGCCTGGGACGACATATAGTAAAAATGACATACGACTCTCTCCTAGATCGCAGTACAGGTTCCGATCGCGCCAGGATCTTGGCTGTGGGGACCAGAGAAGCAGGCTCCTGGTTACACGCCTTTCCGTCGGTGCATACTGGGACTTTCTTAGAACCCCACTGCGGCTTGGAGTCCGGGTATGTGCTCCACATACGTGTCCCAGCGGCAGTGACGTCATCGCGCTAGGACATCACGGTCTTTCGTGCCAAAAGAGTGCGGGCCGCTTTTCAAGACACGCCGCACTCAACGACATTCTACGCCGCTCTCTTGCCAGCGTCAATGTGCCGGCCCTGTTAGAGCCACCCGACATTCTCAGGGACGACGGCAAGAGACCGGATGGAATGTCTTTGATTCCGTGGAAGATCGGTCGGGTGCTGGTGTGGGACGCCACCTGCGTCGACACATTGGCCCCATCCCATCTCCACGGAACGTCCTCCAGAGCCGGTGCGGCTGCAGAGGCTGCAGAAAAGGTAAAAACTAACAAATATAGGAGTCTCGGCGCCGAATACTACTTTGTTCCATTCGGCGTCGAGATCCTTGGTCCGTGGGGTCCCAGCGCCCTCAATCTTTTCAAAGAAATATCAAAAAAATTAGACACCACCGGGAACCGAAGAGATGGCGGCTTCCTCGCTCAACGCATAAGTATTGAAATTGGGGGGAAATGCCACCAGCATCTTCGGCACCATGCCGCGGGGAGACCATTTATTTTAGTTATAGTCTGGACTTTTAGGTATTTAAAAGAATGTAAACAAACAAAACCACGTGACTTGGTCATTCAGCCAATAAGATTGCTGTGAATAGCAACCTTTTGTATCTATGGTATTATCTTAATATTCTTATTGGTTGAATGACCAAGTCACGTGTTTTTGTTTGTTTACATTCTTTTAAATACCTAAAAGTCCAGACTATAAGTATAAGTAGTATTGTTAGTTACTATTATGTAGTATTTTTGAGTTTGAGTTTAAAAAATCCTGTTATTTTGAAATAAATACAAGTTCATTTCTTCGGTATGTTCCACTTACTGATATTTGAGGTTTCTGTTTTAATTTGAGATTATAATATACGTCGACGCGTGAACAATATTTAAAAAAATACTGAAATACGTAATATACTGTAATACTTATGTGTTATCTATACGGACATTGGTCTCTCTAACATTCCTTTAGTATTATACTTCGGCAAAAAACTAAAGGAATGTTAGAGACCATCATAAGTGTGGTGTTCTGGACAAATAAGTAGTTTGTTTCAATTGGTTCTTTATGCCGACGGATACACTTGATACGATTGTGAAGCGAGCGGTAGAGATTCATAAATTGCATGATAATTGTTAAGGTCTCAAAAGGATATTAGTCATAAATCAATAGTAAGTATATTGGTAAAATAGGTTGAGACCATGAAAAAGATGGGACTTTATTGTTCATAGGGTCGCTTACGAACAATATTAGGTAAAAATAATGTCTTTGAAAACGATGGCATAGAGGCAAATATTTTCTTCATAACGCAATCGACAGTGAGTAAATTTTGTTTTGTTGAATTCATTAAATTCGTTTTCAATGTATCAGAAGGTCGTGAAAGGCACGAGATCTGTGATTTTTAGGGTTCCGTACCAAAAATGGTAACAAAGGAACCCTTATGGTGCGACTCTGTCCGTCTGTCTGTCTGTCACAAAGTGAAATATCTCACGAACTACTCAAGCTATCAACTTGAAACTTGGAATGGTTATAAATGAGAGTTATCCGCGTGCATGGAAAATGAAAAATTTAAATATACATTTAATTTTTCTGTTAAAACTTACGAATATGAGGAGGGGGCAAAAAAAAATTCAACTATAGGGCCATGTGGGGTATCATTCGAAAGGGCTTGAGTTGCACTCTTGAGTTGCACTTGAAGCAGTTTTTCTTTTTTTTTCTACACTCGGAAAATTTTGATCTATGAAGGAGAATGTAAAAAAATGTATTTGTAATGTATTTTCCGTATCTAGCATATTTTTTGTTTTATTTTCAAAAATCATTTCCTAGTTAGATTTGCAATTTAATCAACTTCATAAGTTTTTTTTGTTTTGAAATTCCTATAAAACTATAAAAAGAAGTACTCTCTATCAAATAAAACAATAATTATCGAGATCAGTTCACGTGATAAACAATAATCGCTAAAAGACCAACATACACACTAAGCCGATTGCCTTTGCACGTTAGTACCAAATGGGGCCGATAGATGGCGCTGACCCCATTCGCGCTGTTAAGATTTTCTAGAATTAATGGGGTTGGGATTGGGACGCGTCTATTTATTATCAATAGCAGGTCAAACAAAGATCGCGATTCAATTGTCTTGGTGTAAAAGTTGCTCGTTGTTTGAAATTGAATTCTATTGTGTTGAGTTAAAATAAGTAATTAAACAAATATATTGGGACTTTTACTTTACCTTGAGTTAATTGTTAGTTTGCACGGAACCGTCGGTGCGCGAGTCAGACTCGCACTTGACCGGTTTTTTTTGTTAACACATTCCAACAAATCGTTCTCAAAGAATGAACTTGTACCCAATGGTATTTCATAATAAATATCCACTGAAGCGTTGTTTTCACGATACCGCCTGAAGAAACTGGCAAGCTAAAAAAAACTCGGAAATGCAGGAAAATTTAAAGTTGTTTCAAAGAAATGGAATGTTTAATGAATATTTCAATAGAATTCCCGCTTTCCAGAATGGTAATCCCTGTAGAGAGGAATTTAGTTTTAATACAACGAATTTAATACAATCAGGATTCCTCGAAACCATGCTGAAGGGAATTAAGCGCTACATTGGTATGTAATTATTATATATTTAAATTACATTCCTGGACCAAAAAAAGAACAATTCAATTCTGATGTTTGTTCGTTAGTAAAAAAACTGATTCAATACATAATCATATTTATAATATTTAGTTTAGTTGTATTTAGTTTCATATGTGTCTTGTTTGTGTGTGTCTGGCACTCCCTCCCTAAGGGAAGTTTTTTTAGGAACTGCGGGTCAAAAAAAATGTTTTGCGCTCTAGTATGTGTGTGCCAGACGGCTAAACTGTACGTCGATTTGCGGTTTTTTTAAGCGTAGGGCTACCACTATTTCCACAGGCAAGGACTTAGTAAAGCGGTCTATCTATAAGAGAACACTTGTTAATTCACCGGTGTCTGTGCATCTGCTCTCACCTGGTCGATAACGTAACCTATTATACGTGCGTTAGGTCGATCTAAATGTCACTTTTGTATGTGAAAATTACAGTTAAGTTGTCCTAACGTAAGTTCGAAAAGTTACGTGATCACCCTTCTGAGCCATGATTTCGATAGGTACCTACTTACATATAGACAAGCCACGGTACAAACAAAGTTAAGAACCTAAATATCTGATAAGGAATAGTAGATTGTGCTTAAAATAAACTTTTTGCCTTGTGTTTAATGGGAGCATAATACATTTTTACGGCGAGAGCTGTGTATTTTGAGCATAGCAATGCAATCAAGTGTTTATTGTGTTAATTTTTCTACCGAGTGACACATACCTATTGCCTTTCACTTCTTCTACGAGGAAAAATCAAATCCCTGGCAACAATGATGCTTTTCTGAGTAGCAGGATTAGGAAAGAAAATTACAACTTTGATATGAGGACAACAAAAATTTATCTTTCCTGAATAGCAGGTAAGAAGATGTAATTTACACTTAGCTATGGGTGGAAAGTGTACAGTGCAGTGTCTCAAGACGAAAGTCTTTGACCAGTGTGTGTTGCCAGTGATGACATATGGCACTGAAACGTGGTCGCTTACTATGGGCCTCATAAGAAGGCTCAGAGTCACCTAAAGGGCAATGGAGAGGGCCATCTTAGGAGTTTCTCTGCGTGATCGCATCAGAAATGAGGCTATCCGCAGCAGAACCAAGGTAACCGATATAGCCCTCCGGATCGCTAAACTTAAGTGGCAGTGGACAATAGCACGTAGAACCGATGGCCGTTGGGGCGGAAAGGTTCGAGAACCCCTGGTCTCGGACCTCGAGAGTGGCGACCACGTACCGGAAGGCGCAGCGTGGGTAGGCCCCCGACAAGGTGGACTGATGACCTGGTAAAGTTTGCGGGAGTCCGCTGGATGCGGGTGGCGCAGGATCGGTCACTTTGGCACTCTTTGGGGGAGGCCTATGTCCAGCGGTGGACGTCTTTTGGCTGAAATGATGACGATGATGATGGGTGGAAAACCAGGCCTAACCCGGAATATGAGCTCTTTTGTACAAAAAACCTCTCATTATACAAAAAAAGCGAATTCAGATTCCATTCCCGTGTCTCAATCGGAATTGAAGTCTTTCAAACAGTAATAAGGTGAAATTCTGAATTCAAAAGTAGAAAATGGCGAACGAAACTCAAATGCGCTAAGTCTATTATGAGAAAAAATTTAAAAACCTGAACGTTTCTGGAACGTTTCCCGGCAAAAAAGCGAAGTTAGTGCTTTGTCGTCGACTTATTTTTCAAATCACGATAAAGGGTTGGCCCAATTACTACTAATGGATGCCAAGTTTGAGAAGCTTTGGCTGTTTGACGGGCGGCGTAATTTATGGGCTATCGAGAGACCTTTTTTATTTTGGTGGATTATAAGCTGATTTGGTTTTGGGTTAATGTTCAATTATTTTTGATGTTTTTTTCTTCATAATAAGACTTTCGTATGAACAGTAACTATTTAATTAGAGATACATAACAGTTTTCATTGTAATGTATCTGTAATCAGTTATTTAAGCCTGTCAGGAAATTGGGTATTGTATTTTCATAATGCAATACGAACCAGTTTTTTTTAAATAGTGACCTCAAAATGGCTCATACTGATTGAAAATGCATTATGACTTCACTGAGATATATCTAAATATTGAAAGGCCAAAAATAATGAATGGCATACGATTAAATAAATAAATCAAAATATTATATTCAAAAAAATGTTCAAAATCTACACTGTATAGGTACACACAAACAAGACACATATGAAACTAAATACAACTAAACTAAATATTATAAATATGATTATGTATTGAATCAGTTTTTTTACTAACGAACAAACATCAGAATTGAATTGTTCTTTTTTTGGTCCAGGAATGTAATTTAAATATATAATAATTACATACCAATGTAGCGCTTAATTCCCTTCAGCATGGTTTCGAGGAATCCTGATTGTATTAAATTCGTTGTATTAAAACTAAATTCCTCTCTACAGGGATTACCATTCTGGAAAGCGGGAATTCTATTGAAATATTCATTAAACATTCCATTTCTTTGAAACAACTTTAAATTTTCCTGCATTTCCGAGTTTTTTTTAGCTTGCCAGTTTCTTCAGGCGGTATCGTGAAAACAACGCTTCAGTGGATATTTATTATGAAATACCATTGGGTACAAGTTCATTCTTTGAGAACGATTTGTTGGAATGTGTTAACAAAAAAAACCGGTCAAGTGCGAGTCTGACTCGCGCACCGACGGTTCCGTGCAAACTAACAATTAACTCAAGGTAAAGTAAAAGTCCCAATATATTTGTTTAATTACTTATTTTAACTCAACACAATAGAATTCAATTTCAAACAACGAGCAACTTTTACACCAAGACAATTGAATCGCGATCTTTGTTTGAACTGCTATTGATAATAAATAGACGCGTCCCAATCCCAACCCCATTAATTCTAGAAAATCTTAACAGCGCGAATGGGGTCAGCGCCATCTATCGGCCCCATTTGGTACTAACGTGCAAAGGCAATCGGCTTAGTGTGTATGTTGGTCTTTTAGCGATTATTGTTTATCACGTGAACTGATCTCGATAATTATTGTTTTATTTGATAGAGAGTACTTCTATTTATAGTTTTATAGGAATTTCAAAACAAAAAAAACTTATAAAGTTGATTAAATTGCAAATCTAACTAGGAAATGATTTTTGAAAATAAAACAAAAAATATGCTAGATACGGAAAATACATTACAAATACATTTTTTTACATTCTCCTTCATAGATCAAAATTTTCCGAGTGTAGAAAAAAAAAGAAAAACTGCTTCAAGTGCAACTCAAGAGTGCAACTCAAGCCCTTTCGAATGATACCCCACATGGCCCTATAGTTGAATTTTTTTTTGCCCCCTCCTCATATTCGTAAGTTTTTACAGAAAAATTAAATGTATATTTAAATTTTTCATTTTCCATGCACGCGGATAACTCTCATTTATAACCATTCCAAGTTTCAAGTTGATAGCTTGAGTAGTTCGTGAGATATTTCACTTTGTGACAGACAGACAGACGGACAGAGTCGCACCATAAGGGTTCCTTTGTTACCATTTTTGGTACGGAACCCTAAAAATCACAGATCTCGTGCCTTTCACGACCTTCTGATACATTGAAAACGAATTTAATGAATTCAACAAAACAAAATTTACTCACTGTCGATTGCGTTATGAAGAAAATATTTGCCTCTATGCCATCGTTTTCAAAGACATTATTTTTACCTAATATTGTTCGTAAGCGACCCTATGAACAATAAAGTCCCATCTTTTTCATGGTCTCAACCTATTTTACCAATATACTTACTATTGATTTATGACTAATATCCTTTTGAGACCTTAACAATTATCATGCAATTTATGAATCTCTACCGCTCGCTTCACAATCGTATCAAGTGTATCCGTCGGCATAAAGAACCAATTGAAACAAACTACTTATTTGTCCAGAACACCACACTTATGATGGTCTCTAACATTCCTTTAGTTTTTTGCCGAAGTATAATACTAAAGGAATGTTAGAGAGACCAATGTCCGTATAGATAACACATAAGTATTACAGTATATTACGTATTTCAGTATTTTTTTAAATATTGTTCACGCGTCGACGTATATTATAATCACAAATTAAAACAGAAACCTCAAATATCAGTAAGTGGAACATACCGAAGAAATGAACTTGTATTTATTTCAAAATAACAGGATTTTTTAAACTCAAACTCAAAAATACTACATAATAGTAACTAACAATACTACTTATACTTATAGTCTGGACTTTTAGGTATTTAAAAGAATGTAAACAAACAAAAACACGTGACTTGGTCATTCAACCAATAAGAATATTAAGATAATACCATAGGAGGCACAATACACAGGCTGTTAGAGGGTTTCCATCTCAGTTTCGCCGACTGAACTAATTGCAGCTTAACTAGGGATACATACTTACTTCTGAACTAAGGTATGGTTCTAGAAGTAAGCAGAATAAGGACTGTGGGGTAGTGTTAGAACTAGATTCACGCGTTATGGGACAATAGGCTTGTAACTATGACTACTACAATAAAATATACTTCCAATATTTGGTTTTAGGAAGCTAAAAATAGGACACTATTCCATTAGGTTTAAATTATTAGTGCGAGTTACTGAAGTGATATTTGTGTAGTGTAAGCAAGTAGCGTCAAGGTTCCGTGGAATACATGTGAAATATCATAAATGTGCAACAATTATTGAACGTCATAGAAAGGTAACGGTTCTATTCATGACATTGGGATATCAGGATTGTTTCAGAAAGATGAAATGATTTTGGGATCGATGACAGGCGAAGCAGTTCAAAATTCAATTAAAGTATCTTAATGACATGAGTAGATATTTCATATTTAGGGCAATTTATTGTTGTGAGTGGACTCTCTTCATTTAAGGTACGGTTTAGGACAAATATTTCACATGTAAGGTACGGTTTGCATTAGCATTACCTAAATAGCCATCGGTATAGAATGGTCTATTACTGCAAATACCAACTAAGTGACTTTTTGCCGAAGTGCCTTTTATTATACCAAAAGGAATATGTTTTCATTATCTACAGACTGGTAAAACCCCTGTTTCGCTACGACGCCGCGTTCAGGAGATAGCTAAAGTATAAAGCGACATAATTACTAATTTTGCGGCATTTAAACAGGCAAAACTCGATATGTGTATGATAATACGCTTATTTTTGTTTTTAACTTCAGATAAAAACTGTTATAGGCATATAGTGTTTTTTTGCATTAACATTTTATTGAACATGACCCAATATATATTCTCTGGAAATATGTTCTATTTATACTTAATTGTTTTTAGCATACACATGTATATACTAACTTATATTTTTTAACGCCAGGAAATATAGATCAAATATCGTTATCACGTTTTTCCAGAACATTTTTATAGTCATTAACGACAATATCTTACTGTCATAATATTGTACGGCACCTTAATTGGTTTTACCCGTACAGTTTTACTCCAACTAAACACTAAGTTGTACAGGAAGAAACGACTAAGTGCGCATACGAGCTTCGCGCCGCAGCTACTTAAATCTTCTGGAAAATATATATAAATATATATATAAATCTTTCGTCCAATATTCCGCAGTGTCTCAAGACAAAAGTCTTTGACCAGTGTGTGTTGCCATTGATGACATATGGCACTGAAACGTGGTCGCTTACTATGGGCCTCATAAGAAGGCTCAAAGTCACCCAAATGGCAATAGAGAGGGCCATGTTGGGAGTTTCTCTGCGTGACCGCATCAGAAATGAGGCTATCCGCAGCAGAACCAAGGTGACCGATATAGCCCTCCGAATCGCTAAACTTAAGTGGCAGTGGGCAGGGCACATATCACGTAGAATCGATGGCCGTTGGGGCGGAAAGGTTCTCGAGTGGCAACCGCGTACCGGAAGGCGCGGCGTAGGTAGGCTCCCCACTAGGTGGACTGATGACCTGGTAAAGGTTGCGGGAGTCCACTGGATGCGGGTGGCGCAGGACCGGTCACTTTTGCACTCTTTGTGGGAGGCCTATGTCCAGCAGTGGATGTCTTTCGGCTGATATGAATTATATAATTACTAGAAATACATTTAAACCAGATTTAAATATATTTAAAGACATGGTTTGAGCTATTGATTTAAATTATTAGAAGTTAAGAGACCTTAAACTATATACTTAAATATTTCCTACAGGTAAAACCACTTATGTCGTTGGCAATTTTCATTAAATTTGATAATAACTTGAAAATTAATTACATTTTTTTTCCATTTTGTGTCTTATTTGCATCGTTTATCTAAAATAAAGCTCAATCTATCGGAAACCCTGGCGTATAATGATTTTTCTGAGTCAAATCAACTAAACATATTTCTACAGGTAAAACCAGATAAGTATACGACTTTCTTATTAATATCGTGAAATTACCCGTAATAAAATATATTTTTTTAATGTTTCATTATTAATTACAGTACAAGATAAGATAAACTATATAATTTAATAAATACAGACTATATTTTACCATATTAATACATAAAAAAATACATCAGAATGTTAAAATGCGATTATCTCAAGACTACTTTTTTGCAGATAGTCGGTGTTTGCAGTAATAGGACGATATTGTCCATATAAGTTGTAGATACAACAATTATTAACACTTAAAGATGTCTGTCGAGTTTGTTTCGGTGTTTCTTCTCTAGACAGACCGCTAGGTTGGAAACGCTGGTAGATTCATTCTCAGAGTCTTAAACCCTTAAGTAACTAGGTAGGTAACTTGATTAGGCTGTCCATTCCCTATCCAATCGAGAGGAACAGTATGTGTGAGCAAAGGAATTGCCATACAAACCGTCGTTTAGAACTTTGTTCAAAATACAAGTACCTAGGATAGATATCTAGTTCATTATAGGGTTAAATAAATAATCCAATTTTTATAAATTGTAAATACTGTTCCCTTGATCAACCGGACGGATAATAGGTGGTAGGGGATTTTCTACCCAAAAATAAAAAATATTTGTAGTCATAATTTCACTAAATAATTGAAGAATATTTATAATCATAAAATAGTATTTACAATCATAATTTAACTAATAATTGTCGAATAATAATAATAAGATAACTACAGCGGACGAATTAATCTTCCAAACCTTAGGACTTCAGTATAATTAAAAATAGGAGATTAGTAGCCGAAAGCAGCGTTTAGTTAGGTTCATTTATTGCGCGGAATAGGCTGGCGTTAGTTATATTAATGAGGAGTCCAAAACCTGTCAAGCTTTCATAAAAGGACAAGGGTTATTACGGTGCACAACACTTCAGGGTTCTACCACTAGATGATCACATATGGCCAAATCTTCAGGTATTCGTAATAAAAGCACGCAACAAAAGTAGGTTTATTAAGTAAGTAAATAGGGGGCAAGCTACAATAGGGGTTAGTGTTAGAGCCTATGATAACTTGATTAGCTTTTTGCGGGAGTTCTTCAGTAGGCTTTAGAGTTTTCATGTCGGGTAGCTTTATTTAGGGTTTCACCATGACCAGGACGATAGCTAAGTTGTTGCAATCTGGTGCGCGATGACCAGGACGATAGTTAGTTTATTACAACACGCGCAGCACACGCGCGGCACACGCGCGGCACACGCGCGGCACACGCGCGGCACACGCGCGGCACACGCGCGGCAGACGCGCGGCACACGCGTTGGCAACGCGTCGCAGCCGCGTAGCCCCGCGTTGCTATACGCCGTGCGCTTGCGGTGTGAATATACCGATTCAACCGCGCCCGACGCGCGCCGCGCACGTCACGCGCCGCGCACGACACGCGTCTGGTGGGTGGAGGCCTTTAGGCTTGTGTTATGGGTACTAGAAGACGATATATTCAAGTATATATCAATTCTAGAATACATAGAAAACATCATGACTGAGGAAAAGATACCAGGATTTAAACCTAGGACTTTCGTAGGCAGGGTAATTCAACTAGACTAAAAGGTCGTCAAAACATGACGGTAAAAATAAGACGGCACTTTTGCATTTTCGTTATAGTGCCAAACAAACGCTCGAAAACCGTAACTAAGAATTGGAATACATAATCGAGAACCCCATTTAATAACAAGATAATTTTATTGACCCCCTATTATATTTTGAGTTCCATATATCCGATATCCTATATATAGTTATATACATATAGCGGACCCCGGGCTCCTTTAGGGGCATTATCAGGAATAACGCTAGGAGGATGATGATATCCGCCTCTAGATGTCATTGTGGCACTCTTTGGGGGAGGCCAATGTCCAGCATTGGACGTCTTTGGGCTGATATGATGATGATGATATCCACCTCTGATGTCATAAAACCAACCAACAGCCGAAAATATTTAACAATGACATTCAACCATGAAACTACCACACTCGCCAATTTTATTGCTGTCCTGATAAATGTTGTTTCGTATTTCAATTGAATGACAGAAAATCCCACCAATTTCATCCTAAAAATGTATAGGAATAAATCACAGAAATACCAAATATTAAATAAATCATTGTCCGCATACTGGCTCATAAATTCGGCCGATATCAACAAGTGGATCACAACAAACGAAAGGACAAACTGTTAGCAGAATTGCTCCAGGCAAAGTTTGGACAAGATTGGCAAAGTTGTCAAATTGGGTTGGTCCTTAGCGGGGATTAGATAAAAACAGATAATCCACTTGTATAGCTCAGACCGAACTGAGTTAGCGAGTTGGTGAACAAGAAATGCTGACTGAGAATTGTTAACAGATTCGTTATTCCATTTAATTTATTCAGCCAATAAAATGCAAGATCACGGTATATTACAGCTATTCACTGAAACTTAATTAAAAAAAATATTACAGTAAAAAAACCGACCAAGTGCGAGTCGGACTCGCGCACGAAGGGTACCTCCAAAAATGGCAAAAAATCACGTTATGCTTCTTAAATATTTATTTTATTCTGTATTCTTAGTTTGTCAAATTGGAGAAGTCTTAACAAAATGCCAGGTCAAAAGTATCCTAAACCGACGAGCATGTATGAGAAATATTATGAAAGTGAGTGAAGCGAAAGTGGTTTGCCAGGATCATAGCAAATGGAGATCCGTGATCTCTGCCTACCCCTTTGGGAAAGAGGCGTGATTATATGTATGTTTTTACTTTGTTGTTATAGCGGCAACATACATACATCATCTGTGAAAATTTTGGGTTACTAATGATTTACCAAAAAGAAATTGCCAAAATTTCAGTTCCCAAAAAATGTTTCCCAAAATTTCATTCGCCAAATAAAGATTTGCCAATATTATTTTTCCCAAAAAAATGTTACGCAAACGTTTTATTTAGTTTAAGAATGTTAAGGCAATGAATCGCTTACCAACTGGTGTTTTGACCAATTTTCATTAAGTCAAGTGTTTTAGTTGGCAAAACATATTTTACCCAAATAAAATTAAGGCAAATGATTTATATCGACGATATAATGCGATTTTACGATATAATGCTTATTTCATATACAAGTCATATTGCATAAAAATTTCATATCTTTCTTTTATAGGGGCCGTAGTTGTAACCTAACGTAACCTAAACGCCATAAAATTCGGTTCTGGCGCGTCGCCGGCCGCTACCGCGGCACGCTCGCTTCGCTCGCTCGGCTCGCGCGCTGTAGGGTCGCAGTTCAACCTAACACTCCTCCTCGCTTCGCTCGTCGTCGTACCTAACTGGGCTCTGCCTTAGACCTATATAATTACCCTATTCATTGAATAAATATTGTTATGGCTATAGATCGTTAGGGCTAATGCCCATTAGGACTACACCACTTAGGATAAATGACGCGGTCGCGGTCTACCTAACACGCTCCTCCTCGCTGCGCTCGTCGTCGCACCTAACTGTACTCCGCCATATACGAGTTCTTTATTAACCTATAGTTCTGGTGGCAGTTAAAGTTACTTTACACAAAAACTCCAATTTTTGTCCTTATAATATTTTGTCATAACAAGTAATTTGACTAAATGTTTATTGTGTAAAGTTTTTTTGCCTTAATAAAACATTTAGCAAATGACCAAATGCTTAAATGCTATTTTTCCAACTAATATTCTGCTTAAAGAAAATTTGACCAAATGAAAATATGCGTATTGTAAGTTTGCCAAAGATAGCATTGACAAATAAAACATTTGCTAAAATTTGTTTGGGTAATGAAATTTGACCAAAATCTTTCTGAGAAAACGGCAGGATCCCGAAAATTTTAACTGACTAATTATCACGTTTCATGTGATGCAGCCTGGTGACAGATGGACAGGCTGACAGACAGACAGACGGACAGACAGCGGAGTCTTAGTATTGGGGTCCCGTTTTACACTTTGGGTACGGAACCCTACAAAGATAAACATGCGCCGTTTGTTCTTCAATAAATTAAATAAGTACCAATTTTATTCCTCTTGTCAAGTTAAGAAATAGTGGTTTTCTCGAGGGCTCAAATATGCTTTATATACTTATTAACCTAATCCTAGCGATCCAAACAAAACACGACTGTC
Source organism: Epinotia demarniana (assembly GCA_945867215.1). Lineage (NCBI taxonomy): Eukaryota > Metazoa > Arthropoda > Insecta > Lepidoptera > Tortricidae > Epinotia > Epinotia demarniana. The sequence continues at coordinate 36,083,463 of OX244261.1, read as the reverse complement.
GTTGACAAAAACGCAATAAAAAGTCGCACAGATACACCCCCCCCCACTCGATGTGATAAGATGTTTTTTCTTCAGCTCATACAATTATGGGACTCCGCCATTTTTTATTGTGATGTCATATATCCTATGTCACCTGGGTTGGCGTAAGGATTCTAACGATACCTCACACCAAATCGGTTCAGGCATTGAGTAATTTCGGCGGAATAAAGAATCTCACATAATTACTTACATATTATTATCCCCTGAAAACATTAGGTATGTACTTATCCTTTTCATTGGGCAGTCATTTAAAAATAATGGCTCCTCATTATTGTAAACTTCTTTTCCAACATTACCTAGTTATAAAGAATATCTCATCATCTTTTCAGCTGAAAGAAGTCCACTGCTGCACATAGGCCTCCCCCCAAAATATCCCCTCGCCCTTCGAATCGCTTTACTTAAGTGGCAGTGGGCGGGGCAAATTGCACGCAGAACCAGCGGTCGTTGGGGCGGAAAGGTTCTCGAGTGGCCACCACGTACCGGAACTAAGAAGGCGCAGCGTAGGTAGATGACCTGATAAATAATACCATGTCAAGGCTTTTGTTAAGAGACGAAGTAATCTAACGGAACTCATTAGGTTGTGCCAGGCTTATTTATAGGTACCTACACTAATCGATACACAATTTCCTGGGCTGTCATAGGTGCTACGATGGATTCATGGAATCACTCAATGTAATAAGCCATATACAATTTATTCGATCCCGGCAAATCAAATTAATACTTATTTGTTAGATAAGTAATGTGACCATGTGATTTATAATATGCGTGTGATTTATATATTATATAAACTGCTTATTTATTCAAATAAAAAAACCAGCAAAGTGCATGTTGAGCAACGCGCAGTGTAGGGTTCCGTAGTTGCCTGTCTGTCTTTGTTACATCGACATGCGTGCGTCAACTAAATGGTGCGGTTGCGTCGGCCGAATTTGTACGAAAGTTGGTCACCTATTACTCGGAAATTAGTTACCTATGCGTGATAGTTTTCGTTTAAAATTTAATACCATACTGTCTGTATTCGTTTTTATTTTTCTTCCTGTATCACAAATGTATTTTTAACTGGTTTTCCGTTTCTGTATTTAAGTATATTCACTTCACTATCCGAAATAAAAGTTGCGTTCGGTCTGTCTTGTTGACAGTGACAGTGACACTGACACACAGTTTGGCGACGCGATCACACGCTGCAATCTGCAGTTACATTACTGCTTATTTTTTACTTAAGATACCTCTGTATCCCTTATACATGTTTAGCGTAGGAATTTGTTTTGTGTTGCCTTCCAGGAGGTGTCTCATGTAAAGGTTCCGACGGAAGACCAGCGCTAGCCTTTTAGGTTAGCACCATGCTGAGTCGGGGCCTTTTCGTGGACCTGTTACTTGTACGTTACTGTGTTTTGTTTTTTATACCCATTGTTTTGTCCACGAATAAATGTTTTCTTTCTTTCTTTCTTTCTAATAAATGTAATAATTTTATAACTCTAAGAGTGTTGTCTAGTTGATATAATGTACTACAGTCTACTGAACACATTTCTAGAAACTAATGACAGTGACGCAGCATTCCCAGGATTCCCAACAGTATTTCCATGACACATTCTGTCACGGCTTACAACGCGTCGCAAATTGTTTGCAAGCACTGTTGCTCGCATTATCTGTCAGTGTCAGACACAATGCATAGGTGGAGAGACCACCGAAAACGTTAACAGGTCATAAAATATTATTTATGTATTATTTTCTTGAAAGATCTCAATGTTCATGGTTTTTTTCGTGGTTCTAATTAGGTTGACTTCTAGTCTTTGTGCTCTATGTTAATATTGTTAATACTATTTTACCTATATTGCCTTCCCCGGGCCGGGGGTATGCGTAAAGCATTTTCACATCGACAAAAAAAAAAGGTACCTCCTGCGGACGCGAGTAACAGTTGTCCCCCCCTTGTCAAGTGAGTGAGTAACTCGACTGTTAGAAGTTCTTAAGCCGCCCGAAGGCCTCTAACTCGGCTTAACGACGACTGTCTTAGACAGCAACCGGGATCAACTGCTTAGCGTGCCTTTCAAAGCACGGCAGCGCTTATATTAACCACTCAAACAAGGCGGTCACCCATCCAAAGATTTGACCGCTCCATCTTTGCTTGATCTGCGTTATCGTTTCCGACTCGCAGGCGCCGCTGGGCTATCAGCGCTTCTTCAGTAATAAATTATTGAACGAGCCAGCCAAGCGAACGACTGTCTCTTTTTCAGCTAAGGTCCAACATTTTTTCATACAGCCTTGGCCAAAAGTACTGAGACCCCCTTTTTATAATAGCTCCAAAAATCATTTCTTTCTGAATGTAATCAAACAATTTTATTGAATTTCAATCTTTAATATATGTAAGTAAACAATACGAGGACATAAATTACTAATGTTTCAGTTACTTAAGTACGAAATAAGTGCACCAAAAATTCGACCAAAAAACGAAATGACATTTTAAATTTTCTTTGGAATCATATAACTCCCCGCAAACCTACTCTTTTTAAAATAATTGACAATATTTCATTAAAAAGGTGTTTATACTCCGTTGGCCAAAAGTATTGAGCACCCCCATTTTTATCATAGAAAACGGAATTATAAAGCTAGGCGACAAAATGAGATGAAATGCAGCCAGCACTCAGTCTACGCTCCTCTATAGATGTAAACTTGCTCTCAAGTGACACTGTGTCTCTGTAACGCTGGCTGTAATTAATTGTTAACAGCATACCATGAAATACTTGCGTAGATCCATGTTCTCAGGAAGCTAACCAGTGATTTTAGGGCGGGCACAAACATTTGCTTAAACTTGTACCAGCAAGTCAATTTAACCCTTATAAGGCGGATGTTGCTCATAGGCGTCCATCATTAAATTAGAATTTTCGTATTCTCAAACAGAGAAGATATGCACGATGTTGGTTTTTGAAGCGCTAAGGTTCTTAAATAAGCCGAAAAACTAAAATTAACATCCTTATTCTTTAACTGTTTATTAATAATTAACATAATAGTAAAAAACAATGTTTTAAGCTTTTTTCATCTTTAAAGCTACGGTTTCTAAATTACGAAGGTATCATGTCACGGTTGTTTTGATTTGTCTACAATCTGAACGTAACGTAGCTTTATCTGAAATATTTATAGGTTCTGAATGTTCTGATGCTCAGACCAAGAAAAAAGACAGACGGAGCGTTACGAAGAGTCAAGTGAAGCTAAACCACATACAAACAAAACCAAGCTACTTCAAGTTTAGCACACGCTCACGCACACATATACAAGCAAAATTGCACAAAACTCTTCAGCACGTGTCGCAATGCTGTCAAGATCATTTATTTCGAGTTTTGTGCGATTTCATTCGTTTAGCGTGTGCTAAACTTATGGGGCTTGGTTGAAATCCGGTTGGCTTCACTAGACTGTTCGTAACGCTCCGTCTGTATATTTTCTTGGTCTGAGGTTCTGATGCAATATATTCTCATTCAAATGTCGCAAATTGGTCCGTACGTGGGCGAAGTCCAAAAAGATTTTTGAGGGTTACCGCTCTTATTCTGTTTATCTTTTTACATATTAATAAAATCTAAAGCTTCGTGAGTTCTGGCCTTGTTAGCTTCGCGTGACTACGCGAAGATAACATGGCAGAACCATAAGGGTCAAAGGTGTAAGACCACTTTATTGGCTGACTAGCCAAGAAAGTGGTCTTACACTTTAGACCCTTATGCTTTAATAATATTATTATAGGCATTCTGAACTGAGCCTGAGAACATAAGAAAGCCTGCGTCTTGAAGGTTATGTTACTACGAGTACTTACAAGCCTCCTAAGGCGTAGTAAGAGGGAGCTAATTGAAAAAAACCGGCCAAGAGCGTGTCGGGCCACGCTCAGTGTAGGGTTCCGTAGTTTTCCGTCTGTCACAGTAAGTTAAGCGTAAAAAATGGGTTATTTGTTACATTGAGTTGACATATTAAGTACAGAACCCTTAAACCCTGCAAGCAATACTTAGCGAACAATTTTATTATTAGACAAGGAACGACCAAAGACAACTAAGACAATTCGAAGACGACAAATTTTCGACCTAATGTATGGGCGCACCTGCTCCGACCCCATTAAATGAGTAAAAATCTTAACACCGCCATGTACGATATGAGCGTTCAGCGTACAACGACATCTATCGGCAAATTAAGTAAACTATTGCGCGCGAGCTTAAAGCATGGAAGATGATTTCTATGGGATAATTATTTATTGCTTAAACCGATTTTGACCGTTTTTTGCTTTATTTGAAAGCACGTCATTTCATTGTGATTTTGTAGAAATTACAGGTACAATAAACACCTGCTTATACGGTTAAATTACAAATTTAGTTCAGAAATTATAATGTATATTTTTTCAAAAACTATTCAACCTATCAAGTTTAAAATAATTTTCCTACAAAGTTTTTATAAAGTTCTACTTTTGATATTTTTTTCATATTTTTAAAACTTATGGTTCAAAAGTTAGAGGGGGGGACATATATTTTTTACTTCGGGAGCTATTATCTCCGAAAATATTAACATTACCAAAAAATGATTGTAATAAACCCCTATTCATTTTTAAATACCTATTTAACAACATATCACACGTTAAGGTTGAAATGAAAAAAAAAATCACTCCCCACTTTACGTATAGGGGAGGTACCCTAATAAAACATTTTTTTCCACTTTTTATTTTACCACTTTGTCGGCGTGATTGATATACATATTAGTACTAAATTTCAGCTTTCTAGTGCTAACGGTTACTGAGATTATCCGCGGACGGACGGACAGACATTGCAAAACTATAAGGGTTCCTAGTCGACTACGGAACCCTAAAAATGGGTTACGGACGAGGACGAGAAAGAAGCGACGGGCTGCATTTAATTTTTTAGGGTTCCGTACCCAAAGGGTAAAACGGGACCCTATTACTAAGACTTCGCTGTCTGTCCGTCCGTCTGTCTGTCACCAGGCTGTATCTCAAGAACCGCAATAGCAGTTGAAATTTTCACAAATTATGTATTTCTGTTGCCGCCATGACAAAAAATACTAAAAACAATATGAAATAAATATTTAAGGCGGGCTTTCATACAACAAACGTGATTTTTTTGCCGTTTTTATAGATAATGGCACGGAACCCTACGTGCGCCAGTCCGACTGGCACTTGGCCGGTTTTTTTCCATTGTTTTTAAATTAAAAAATAATAGAGTTGCAAAGTAGCATAGCATATTTTTGGCATACCTACTGTGCGTAATGTTACTTGACCGTTTCAAGCAGTGGAAAATATGCGCACGCAAGCATACGACAGGAGAGGATTATACTATGAAAGAGTTAAAATCTCTATTATACGGTGCAATGCAATTAAGGCACAGGCCTTAATTGCGTTGTGACTAAAAATAAAGTGACTTGTTTTAAAGGGTACGTCTACAAGCTTTTAATTCGTTGCACCTGTCCCGGTGCCTGTAACGAAATCTTGCAAGTTAAAAGGCATTGGGTAACCTTAGTATGAAAAAAAATGTTCTTTTGTTTTTGCAGCGGCCAAGGATGTTTTTTTTTAATAATCGTTTAGAGGACCTCTTAATATGCATAGATGTATGAAATTAAACGCGTTTAACAATATCGGAGCCGAGATATTTAAGTTTGAAGTTTAGTTTACAGCTTTTCAATATGACCTGTGAAAATATATATTGCAAATATCTCGGCTTCGATGCATTTTAGTGTATTACATTTCATAACAAAATATATTTGTTTTGAGTAGATCTTATTATAATCTACCACTTTTACGAGTGGCCGCTTATCTAAAAAAAAATGACAACAGTTTTACCCAAACCCCTTTGACCCACTTCCCGGTGACCGATTGAGCTGTTGGGTATAATTGTAGTTTGGATGACAATTCAATATTGTGATACCATCGAGCTGATCTGATTATGAGACACGAGGTGGCCTTGGGAATTCAGTACTTAACCAACACATATTGCCGTTGAGTTGGGCTCGTTAGAATCTTGTCAATGAGTAGTTGATGACGGTATAGTTGACAGTATAGTAGTACAGTTGACAATAAAATTCTGTACCAACAATTTATTTGACACAAACTTATTTTAATTTCAATTGTTTTTTTATATTTACTTCTGGATGGGCGATTGTTATTTAAATCGTATTTCACTTTCATAAACTATATTCTACGGAGAGTGGACCAAAATAAATAAAATGTGACAAAATTGCTAAATGTCACCCTTTTATACTTTCATAAGAAGTTGAAAATGAAGTTTTTTCCTGAAACTTATTAGGTGCGTGCGTATTTTACCTTTGCCTCCAAATAGCTAATCAGAAAGCAATTGACGTCCCGAGCCTATAAAATATACAGGGTGACATTTTAATCAGTATCCAAATTCAAGTATAAGATTCTTCAGCAAAATTATATAATACGTTTTTTTTGTTTCATATCATTCAGTACAAAAAAAATAGTAATTGCTGCTTAAAGTTATCCCAAGAAACCTTACCGCGCGGGCACCTCGCGGGTAGTAAGGTTTGCGCACGGCACGCCTCCCCTCCCTCGGCCTCGCCCCAACCACGCTGTACGGGTAATTCTTTTGGGATACACAATTTATAATTTAAAAAATACCTACCAGGTTTTTTTTCAAAAATGGAGTCTATTAGTGATACCAAATGCCTCCAATAAATTTGGACACTGATTAAAATGTCCTCCTGTATAACCTGTGTATATAAAGTATTAATAGAAAAAGTCAAGCATATAACACCAATTTCCGTAGAGCCGGTACGTGGGCATCATCGTACGTGACTAGACGCAATAAAAATCTAGCTACTGACAACAAACACATTTTGATATACAGCTCATTAAGCCAAAAACAACCTTATCTCTAGGAGATACGACCTAAGTGGCAGAAAAAGTAGCATTGCCAAGTGGTATTGCGATGATGACGTTGCAAAAAGTTTTGAATTCTGTGATGATGTGTTAGGGTCGAATTTTGCTTAGCAGCAGGGGACTCTCGTGATAGTTATATATGTAAGCGAAAAAAAAAATTGGGGCACCAAAAGCTTTGAATGAACTGGAAATGGGTTATTGTTGGATATTTTTTATTATGTCATTTCATTTTGCGATAAAGATTAGACTGGTATCATTTCAACCAAAATGATCCGATTTACGTCTACAGCCACCCCAATCGGTACACATAATGAGTTTTTTTTCCATTATAGATCGTAGATCGTATCGAATTGTAGATCGTAGAAGAAGAACGTTGTGAATATCTATGCCAATAAAATATACATGTAAAGTAATCACGATGTAATTATTAACTAAAACATCATCATCATCATCATATCAGCCGAAAGACGTCCACTGCTGGACATAGGCCTCCCCCAAAGAGTGCCAAAGTGACCGATCCCGCGCCACCCGCATCCAGCGGACTCCCGCAACCTTTACCAGGTCATCAGTCCACCTTGTCGGGGGCCTACCCACGCTGCGCCTTCCGGTACGTGGTCGCCACTCGAGAACCTTTCCGCCCCAACGGCCATCGGTTCTACGTGCTATGCGCCCCGCCCACTGCCACTTAAGTTTAGAGATCCGGAGGGCTATATCGGTTACCTTGGTTCTGCTGCGGATAGCCTCATTTCTGATGCGGTCACGCAGAGAACTCGAACATTTTAAAGTAATGATAAATTTCTGCCAATATTGTTTCTGTCTAATATATTGATTGTACTCTTCAGTATACCATCATCAACAACTCATTCATTGTAAGGAGCCTAAATTCAATGGGGCTACACCGGTTAAGGCTCCGCTTCGGTGTGGCGCCGCGCGAAGTTTAGATTTTTAGCGCTACTCACACGATCGAGGCGCGCTCACCGCACACGCACACATGTACGTATGTATGCACAGTGGGGCGTCGGACTTTGACTCGCCAACAAAATTGTAACTTTGGATTATGTAACCAAATATAAAAATTGTTACGTCAAATGTAGGTATTTCATCTTAACCCGTCGAGCGTGTTAAGATGAAATACCTACATTTGACTGTATTACTAGCATACATGTGTGTTACTAACTAAATTGGGCGCATAGCGCGCTAGTATCACCGTGTGTTACTAACGGCTGCGCTCTCATTGGTCTCGGTTTTATCGACTTGCCATCATAAAATAAACCTGGGTAGCTTATGCATTATACCAACATAAGAAAAAGTTTTGGCCAAATTATCGGTAAAGTCACGACACAGGAAAAAAAAATCATATATTAAAAAAATATTATATATATATATAAATATATATTTATATATATATATATATATATATATGTATATAAATATAATATTTTTTTGCAATAAGGCGTTAATGTGACACAAAGTGTGTGAAGTTTTTGTGGTTTTTAAATGAAAAGATAAGTGTTTCCTATTAAAATGATATATCAAATTACTGAGATTAGAATAATGTGTTTTAAGCTTTCGTTGTACTCGTAACAATTTCGAAAGAGATGTAGGTGATAAATGCCTTCAAAGTTTAGAGTCAAAATAGCGCGCGGGCGCATTTTGTCCGATAATGTAAATAAATAATTATTATGAGGTAAATAGTGCATAACATAGTGAAGTGATCATTTTATCCGACGCATGGTTTAATAGCGTTCACAATAGTGCAATATCTCAAATCCTTGCGCTCTTGGGGTATTCGGCCTATAGAAAGCCGCACGTTCGAAAGGTAACAATAACTACCTACTAACTGCTGCCCACGACCATGTTTGACACGTTTTTCCTGTAAGTCAGGTGTGAATATTTTCCCGCGGTTAAATGTCGTTAATATTTTAGCACATTTGTTATAAGTCAAAGACAAACTCCACAGGGATCGCATCTTTCAAAATAAGATAATTAACATTACTAACTTAATTTATTCTAAAAAGATTTAATTTAATTAACCTGTGAACATGACATATTGGTCCTTTGCAATATCGATATTGAAATATCGGAAAACTCATGTCGGGATTCCGGGATTTCGGGATCCCGGGATCTCGGTTTGCATGCCCTACTAGGCATCAACATCAACGGCGTGTACATCGCGTACCTTCGGTTTGTTGACGATATAGTAGTCTTCGCTGAGACCATGGACCATGGTCTCAGCGAAGCCTGCTAGCCTCTGAACTTTGGACTGGTGCAGCCTGCTAGCCTTCACCTGTCCAGAGTTTCGAAAAAGTCCTCCAGTGCAGTGGTGAACAGTTTTGGAGAAATAACATCTCCTTGCCTGACACCCCGCTGCAACAGAAGAGGTTTCGAGTTCTGGTCCTGGAATCGAAGTGACATAGTGGCGTTCTCGTACAAATACTTCAGCACTTCGCATAATTCGATATAGCGATAGTCAATTTGGCACCGCTGAACAAGGCCCAGGTTTCAATCAAATCGAAGGCTTTCTCGTAGTCCACAAACACTAGGCAGGGGGGCAGGTTATACTCCTCGATCTTCTGTATAACCTGACGGAGCGTGAGGATGTGGTCTACGGTATTAAAGCCTCTTGGGAAACAAGCTTGTTCGGGAAGCTGGAAGTCATATAGCCTAGAAGTGAGATGGGTCTGTAGTTCTTCGACGTGGCAGTGGGCAGGGCACATAGCACGTAGCACCGATGGCCGTTGGGGCGGAAAGGTTCTCGAGTGGCGAAAGCGACGTTAAAAAAGAAAAAGGCGTAAAGGTTGCTGGGGTCGGCTGGATTCGGGTGGCGCAGGACCGGTCACTTTGGCACTCTTTGGGGGAGGCATTTGTCTAGCAGTGGACGTCTTTCAGCTGATATGATGATGATGAGTTAAATATCGAATTCACTTACAAAATTTCACGAGAATCGGTTGAGAGATGCGACCTACAGAGGGGACAGCCAGACAACCGAACAACCGGACATACGAAAGCATTTTTACCCTATAGTTAAATATCGAACTCACTAACAAAATTTCACGAGAACCTGTTGAGAGATTGCGACCTATAGAGTGGACAGCCGGACAACTGGACATACGAAAGCATTTTTGCCCCATGGTTAAATATGGAACTCGCTCACAGAATTTAACGAGAATCTGTTAAGCCTTTTTTATGATCAAATCAAACGTAAGAAACAGAAATACATGTACAAAATGCGGAAAATATAAGCATGTTGTTTAGTTTTACGTTACTCAAATGTTTGTCGCAGCAGCGGCTTGCACCGCTTGCACTACGCACTGATAATGCTTCTAATTAGTTCACTCAGCAGCATGAATGCATTTCTACCGACATCACTTATTTTTTATTTAGTACTTATTTATAACGAAAAGGTTAATTTTAATAACATCCAGTACCATGTTTACCTAATTTACATCAAGTATATTTAAGGGATTGTATTATGATCACAACATAATGTAATATAGTATTCGGTTATCACTTAGAATTAACTTAGGCTGCAAATAAACACTATTGAATAGCAACATGTATGCAACAAATGCGAGTTTTTCTAAGCAAGCATATAAATGTAATTCTTTGTTGTACCTACATTGTACAATTACTACTGATTTAGTGTAAATAATAAATAGTGTTAACGCTTTTATGGGCGTATTAAAAAGTTTAAAATGAGCGTATTAGCTCACTAAACTGGTTGTGTATTATGTTTTTGCTATCTAGGACCCAAATGTACACTAGATAAGTATGTAACTCTTGTACTTGTTGTTATTAATAAAGACATTTTAAAAACAAACAAACTTAAAATGTTAATCAATGAACATAAGAATAATTTTCTTTTGAACCACTGTGCACTCATTTTGTGTAAGTACACGGTTCGATCGCGATCTGTCAATGCGGCGAAAGGCGACGTGTTCTTGCGCCGGAGGTGCGCGGCCGACTGAACGCCGCCGCCGCGAGCGGTCGCACTCTTAGTGCACCGGCCGCTCCAAACTAATTTGTATGAAGATTTTGAGCCTACAATTTAGGTAACTTTGTGATTTTTTTACACATAAGTACATATTTATTAAGAGATGAAGATTGCAAGGACTTTTCTATAGTTTGAATTTTATTATTTGATACAATTCATTTAATAATTAATTCTTGATACTTACCGCTCAGCTGTTAAAATGCGGGAGAGCGATTTACACGTTTTTAGTGATTTTCTGTTTTTTTTTTACACTTATGCATAAGCACTATCTTAAATTCGAACATTTCAAGAAGAAGTCACATTCATTGGCTAGCGGTGTAAATTTTTTCAAGGTTGTCGAACATCTTTTACTATATAATTCTATTACATTTCCGACCCTCGATTGCCGAAGCCGACCCTTAAATACCGAATTCCCATGGCCACCTTCTGTCTCCATCAGCAGATAGGCTTGACCATAATATAGAATTGGCATCCAAACTATACAAATACCCAAAACTTCAGCTCAATTGGATAACCGCAAGTTACTGAAAAATTTATTGCATATTTTGACGGACAACTTACATACTTAGAATAGAATAGAATAGAATAGAATTCATTTATTGCATAAGTATAGGTGTTAATAGTAAGGTTACATGGATTTTAGTAGAATCACCATAATTTGCCTGTCAGGCGTACAATATCATCATATAAATATGATATGATATGATATGATAATATGATCTTATGTTCATTTACATACAATACAATACGATTAGGTCAAGTTAATGGGAAGCTTCTAAAAAGACCAAACAACACTTAAAATATATTATACTGAATATAAATTACTATTTTGCGAGTAGGTAGGTACTTATGACATTCTTTAACATTATTACTAATATTAATTTCGAAAATAATAATCTGGGGGCACGGTAGTGCCCCCGCCAAGACGAGCCAAGCGAAGCGCAACGCAAGGGCACTGCCTACCTTTTTAACCGACGAACAAAACGGATTATATGACCACGCATAACTTTTTAGACAGTAGTCTGATTTTGATAATTCTTATTTTATTAGAAAGGGTAATACCTCGAAGTTGGTCCCACATAAATTTTAAATAATAGTACATTGCGTAAAACTAGGGCGGTGAATTCGTGAATGCCCCAGATCGCAGGTGTTTGTGGCCCGAACCGAAGGTGAGGGCCATAAATATGCGCTCTGGGGCTTTACGAATTACCGCCCGTGTTGAGTACAAAATTTTACGTCTTCACCTGGCCACAATGTGAGTTTTCCCGTACGCGCAGCGTGCAGTAAAACTCGCATTATGGCCAGGTGTGACGTAAAAATTATAACCTTAAGGGTAGGAAAACAGGGGATGATTGATTGTTCACTTACTGATTGAAATGTATGGGCACATATTATGCAGAGTAATCACAAATATTGCATGTAAGTAACTAAGTAATTTAGATAATAATTAACTAAAATAAGCCACAGAAAATTGAAAAATAAAAACTTTTTAACAAAAAAATTTTACTGCCAAAAAAACTGAAAAGCAAAAAATAATTACCTTACTTATTTAGTTTATGAACTAAGTTCTTAAATGAAAGTAAGTCATTTTTTTGAACCCTCGTAACTTGGGTTTGGATTATATCTTACCCAATTGACTACCATTTACTAAAAAGTCCTAAAGTGTCTAGCTAAACAAAACTCGTTCCCTAAATTACAGAAAAGTAATTTGACTAAAATTAAACACAGGCCATGGCAGGAGATTATCCGTAGATTGATAGGCTGTTAGGCTAAAATAAATAGATTAACAATCCATCGGGACGCTTAATCGCGCGGAACCAACGGGTTAGGTCGGGTGCTTTGGGAGAATAAGGCTTGTTCACGGAAAAAAGTTGCCACAGTTGTATAATTCAGGTTTTCAAAGTGAAATTTTTTTTTTTAATAATTTAATTGTAAAGAAGGACTCTTTCCTTACGTTATGAGTGGCATTATAGATGTTTATGTCAGATGCTATCCATTTCTGGGCTTACTTTTGAAATTTCTGGATTTTAGTCTTAGATTTTGTAGTCTACTTTGGGCAGCCGAAGAGAACGCAAGTCGGGCCTAGCTGAGTTTCTTGCTGGACTCTTCTCAGCTAGGCTAGGTTTTAGCGAACCAGCGATAAAACTCCCAGTAGTTCGATACCACTTACACCCCAGATTCGGTTGATACCGTTCAACCAATCTCACTGGAGCGCAAACTCTCAGAGTATTCCAGTGTTCAAACTTCCCCGCGTGGTCTTCCCCTGGTTTTTCCCCAGGCCACCCTCCAACCACGCAGTTGGACCACTATATTGGGTCCGTTCCGTCCTATTATAGCAACCTTGTAACCTTGTCTTAGGCCCCAGAATAGGTACCTTACAATTTAAGTTAACACGGTTCTGTCTAGAGAGTCTTATCTAACTTCTATCCGGGTCGAATATTTACAAGTATTCTTTGCACATCTAGGTACATGTGGGCATTTTCTAAAATGGTGTGCCCAATTATCGTGAGTTGTTGAGCGGGGATTGACTCGGTGTCGGCTTTGTGACGGCAATGAAGCGTTTAGTTTCTATAAAAAAAAAGTTTTGAATTTATAAATGATATGCATTAACACGTTATTTAAATGTGAAACAATTTCATTTTCACATAATTCGTATGCTTAATTGTCGTCACAATACTGACACTGGGTAAGTTTCTCACCAAAGATCGCCTGACCCATTTTATTTTAGTCACACATTTAAAATTCGCGATCGTTAATTGCTATCATAAATAAATATCTCCAGTCTTATCCAAAAGCACTTAGAATACAAACCCTGTTCAATAAAATTGCTATTAATGGCTTTTTTAATAGATTGAACAGTAAAAGAGTTTTATAAGTCTCGGTTTGGTTGCTTAGGAATCTCATAACCTTAGATTTATTGCAGGAAAGCCATAAACATTGAGAAGTTAAATTTTTGTTTGTGACCTTTTTCATAATGATGGCGATAAAATTAATGTAGTTCTTGGGTCCATTTCACCAAGCAGGTCTTGATAAAGATATACATAGACGATAAAGCCATTACACACCTAGCAATTTTTCACAACAACTTGCCACTACCAGTAACTCCGTGAGCTGCAGAACTTGCCAGCCTATCACCTTAAAATAATTTAGAAATGTTTCCTGTAGAGAACATCCGGACATACGAAATAATTTCGCCCCAAGCTGAAAAGGAGAACTTCATTGGCTTCGCTCGCTCAGTCAATTAAAATGTAAGGCATGTGTTGCTGTCTCATTCCAACTAGAGCAAAATGGTGTGACAATTTGCATCGTTTGTTGCTTTATTGGTCTAAGTGTTGCCAGTTCAGAATTGTCAATTTGTACCTTCGTGACTCATGTTGTACGTCATTGATTTGACTTTAAAGCCGGTTTACATACTATTATTTCCTTCAACTCATTGCTAAAACTAATAAGTACTTACTGTCACTATATTGCATTCTTATTTATGGTCATGTACTTTACGTAAAGTACGTAGGATGTCGCAACTTAGAGGAAAAAATGTCGGCGTGAGTGACACTTTTCGCTTTGATAAAAACAACTGTAAATAGGCGACAAGGGCACTTTTTCTTGTCATGATATCATGATATGTAACCCTTTAGCTATATACCGGGTGGAAAGGCACGACGATCCCTTCCGCAAAAGGGGGATTGTTTAGACTGAGTACAGTATTTCCTCTAAAGAAACTAGGCTCATATTCATAACCGTTTTGAAATTATAGGCAGTTAACTTTTAATGCAAAATACTGCAAGTGACAACCCTCATTAGGGTCAGTAACATTTTAACAATTACACAAGGGTCAGTGACCTTTATCAATACGTGTAAACAATTATTAGTACTTAGTAATAGTAGGGTTGTCACTAAGAGAGAACATTAATTAATTTTAATATTTTTACTAATTGATCGTAAAAAAAATCTAAACATTACGAATCGATTCTCCATCACTCAAACTAACCCCTCTTTGCGGAAAGGATCGTCGTGCCTTTCCACCCGGTATATCTGCTGACACTTAGTAAAATGCTGCGCAAGAAAAAACGCACCAAGGCACATTGTATACAGTTGTATATACTTTTTTGACAGTCTATAAACCGTAAGCTCCTTATGTTATTGTATATTTTTTGGTGGGTCTCGTTTTTTCTTCAATGCCAGTTCAATGTTAATACGGTACCACAATTACCAGAGGATGTTCCTCCCGCAAGCGCACGGCTGTGCTATTCCCGAGGGACTGTAGGTACTATTAGGTTCTTCAAAAACGGAATGTGAGTCGTACAAGTTTAAAAAAAATCGGCAACGCGTATGAGAGTCTTTTCGAGTAGTACTCTTACGGCTACAGAAAGCTATAATATTGCCAGCAGACCTGGGCTGTTATTATTTACGACATTTTTAACATTGTAATTATATAAACTTACAAAAAACAATTATAACAAATAGATGTGCATGCCTACTTTCATAAGGTATTGACGTTATATGGACATTATGTACCATTTACCATACCATCTTTATACGTACATAATGTTAAGCAAATAAACAAATTTCATTTCATTTCATTACGTGCTCATGCGTCTCACTCCACCCGTCACGCCTAACGCAACTAGGCCTCTACTTACGCTTAGTTACTACGAATCGCGGCCTCAAGATATATTTGTAAGTGAGCGTTGAAGTGAGCTTAAAACAAGGTACAGAATAGTGGGGCTGTTTGCATCAACGTGGTTTAAAAAAGTGTACCATCTTCTAACCATTTATTCCCTAAGGCTTAATCACCACACCCGGTCAATGGTTTGATTGGTAGTGAATGGTATTAGCCAGTCTTGTTAAAATTGAAACTCGTCTGTCAACATGACTAGGTCTGAATAAATACGCCCGACAAAATGTCAATAAGTGTTTGAAGTATTTCCGTGTCCTATTTAGAGTTCCCGTCGTTTTTCACCCAGTTTTTATTTGAGGTTACGAAATGGTGCAAGTCAACCCCGGAGGCTGATAAAAATACTTGATTCCTTAAAACCCCTAAAACTACCCCGTTAATTGGGGATTATTCTTTTTTACTTTATTTATGTAATAAAGTTTAAAAAAAACGATATGTATATCTCAAGTGGTATATTAGAAAACTGGTTGTGACCAACGGAGAGACAAAAAAATTACATGCTACCAAGTAGTCTGGCCCGGCTTCGAAAATACAAAAGAAAATTCAGACAACCTTTTTAAGGAAAACATATTAGGCACTTTAATCTTAACTGTACACGTAACGTTTAGATTTTTAATTGATTGACATTAGAAAAAACTACGATTTACCATGTAATAAAACAGGATATTTAAATAAGTGTTAGAAACCAGGTCGTGACTGCCCAAGTGGTGTATCCATTGTATTCTGTATGTGAGTATATGGTTATATAATATATTTGACATGGTTAATTTCATTTAAATTGTTTTACAATTTGATAATGTTTACAGATTTTATTTCGACGATCATTACGAGATATCAATATCAATTATTAATATTTGTGTTCTAAGCAGTAACGCTGCTAAAATGAAATGTATGCCTGTGGTCGCCGGTTCGAATCCGGCTCGGAGCATAAAATTTTTAAATTTATCCTTTCATTTAAAAAAATTATAATATCAATTATATTCTTTATTTTGACTTTATGATTAATCATTTTGTATTATATGTCAATAATAATGTTGTAATTGTACCTGTGACATTTCATTAAATTGATATTTACCATTTGACGATCATTAAATAAATTCGTGTAAATTAGCTTAAAGTTAACTTATAATGTTAATATATTTTATGAAATAAAGAAATCTTAATCAATATAGTTTGGTCCATTGAAAATGTCGAAAAGGACTTGAAAATAACAATTACACTTACAGGCATCTATTCTTCATACCATTTGTATACCTTCTGGTAAGGCACAGTGATACATATTTACCAATCTGTGACCAATCTGTAACACCTAATTGTAACCTATGTCATACAAATAAATATTTTAAGTTTTAATTAATTGATTACTTATTATCTTCAAGTAGGGTTGTAAAACAAAGGTATTCGGCCCCTAATGAGGCATACCGTACTAGTCAAGCTCTTGAAGTGTGAAAATAAAAATCGCTAGCCGCTATTTAATTGCAGTCCGAGTTTTATTCGAGCTAAAAACTCCCCAAGCGAGGTTCCCAGCGTTTTCACGTAATGTTTTCTTTCAGCGAAAGGCGTTTGATTAATGTTTCTTCGGAATGTTCCGCCGTAATAATATTGAAGGTACGTTTAATTATGAAAGAATGGGAATATAACTCAGGGAACAGATATATATAGTATATTTAACGGCGCGCGATTAATAATTTTCGAGGAATTGTATTGGAATTCAATTAATCGAGTAATCGTGAATAGTGTTGAGAAGTTGATTATTTCTTTAAGCGGGTAGTTGTCGAAATTGTTTACATCAAGTTGATTTATTTTAAGAGCGGGTAACCCCGAATGGAGTTGTAAGTGTCATGGCGGCGAGGGATGTCATTCGTTGACAGCGCCCCGCCCGTGATGGTCGCTTGTAAGCCCATTGGCTCTTTAATGGAGATTTATTATTGCAATACTGTTATCTTTGTATTGTTTGTGAATTTAATTAAATAGTATAGTGATTGAGTTATATTGTGTGACTTTTATTTCGCGAATACCTGCACATGCATGGTCACACGGTCCGTAATGTCGGATCCGCCGTCACACATGCCTGTCCGGCCTCCTTATACTCCTACATATACATATATTTTTTTTCCAAATAATATTTATTTTCTAATGTATATACATGATAACTCATTACCCTCCTAGCGTTATTCCCGGTTGCAGCCCTAAAGAAGCTCGGGGTCCGCTTTGACACCTAATCCCATGTTTCGGCGTAGGCACTAGTTTTACGAAAGTGACTGCCATCTGACCTTCCAACCCAGAGGGAAAACTAGACTTTATTGGGATTAGACCGGTTTCCTCACGATGTTTTCCTTAACCGAAAAGCTAACACACGATGTGATTTGGCGGCAAGTTGTGCTGGCCCCCCATTTTGCGCGGGCTTGTGCTAGCCGGTCAATATGTCGAGACAAATTGACCTCGAACCACGGTTCTCTTAGATATTTCAGATCCACAATCAATAAGCTTTAGTGGCAGAGTACCGCAACCACTTTGCTCTTAAATCGAATGTACGTCGATTCAATTTCGTGGTGAATTAGAGGAGCTAGCTTTAGGGCCGACAGTCACGCGACGTACACTCCCTCTTATATATATATAAGTATCCATACTAAGATTAGTATCCATGTATATGAAAAGATATGCATACTAATACTAGAAAAGAGAAAGTGTATATCTGTCTGTTACCTCTTCAAGCATAAACCGCTAAACCGATTTAGATGAAATTTGGTATAGAGACTGTTCGAGACCCGGTAAAGGATATAATAAAAAGTTTTTATCTGGGAAATCATCCTCTAAAGGGATTAAATGAGGCATGAAAGTTTGTATGGAGGTACGATATAAACTAGTTTCACGCGGACAGAGTTGCGGGCAGTAGATAGTTCTAAGTAAAAATCTCAAATATTGTCTTATTTAAATATCGTTAGTGGCAAACAAACGCCTGACTGACGTCTAATCCAAGGCAACAATGTTTTCGTTTTTTACTTTATGACTATGTAGGATGTTAAAAATGTATGCCTACACATCTTTTTATAGTCGATTGTACCAACGTAAACTCGATCTGTCTTAGGGTGGGTTGCATCAAACCGTCTGTAAGCTGTAATATTTAATTTCTGTTTTTATTGTTTCATGGAATCACTATAGGTCTTCTAGGTATAATATGTCGCCTAAGGGGTTACCTATCATAAAGTCGAAAATTGTAATGTCGATTATTAATACCCCGAAAACGTTTCCCATTTTATTAATTAGCCTAAATTTTGTTTGCCCGAAAGTACGTTTCCCTGTTCATTACTTTCCCCCCTTCTCAGTTCGCTGCAATTTTATTTCGCTTATGATTCGAATCAACACTTGTAAAAATTCCGAAGTATCATTTGCCAACTACTTTTTGTGGCGTAAAGTATTTTGAACGAAATATTATTTTCCCCCATATCAAACAATCGAAATTGATTGTTTCGAATAAACACTTATTAAAATCCCGAAGTATTATTTGCCAACTACTTTTTGTGGCGTAAAGTATTCAGACCGAGATATTATTTTCCCCTTATATCAAAATACCGAAATTAACTGAAGTATGGACAAATCATCAATACGTTGATTTATTTTGCGTAGGAGTCAATATAATTTTCTTGACCCATAATGTGGGTAAGTAAATAAATTGTAATTATTTATGATCACGGCACTGATATGCCAAGTGTTTATCGATTGTAATGAGTAAGAAGTTTATATCGCAGTGTTCGTTTATACAAAATGGCACATAAATATGGTGAGCTATTTAAATCTAACAAGGGAGGGTTAAAATTGTTTCACGGCGTTGTGTTTGTTTGTTGTATAATATTAAACTTATAGTTTTATTAATCTATATTCAATACTTTCTTACTTTCCTAGCAAATGTTTGTTTCCGCAAGGGTCGCCGTTCTAACCTAACCTAACCCACTTTTCTAGCGAAAGTTTTTCCCGGGTGAATATTTTTTGCTTTGATTTACTGACTTCCCCGCCCCGACCTATTTGTCATGTATCTTTTTAAGCTATCACGTTTCACCAGCAAGTCGACGGAGCCCCGCTTCGCGGGGCCCCTATTTCCGCTCTAAGGGACATAAGGTAACTAACGAACCTATCCAAGTAAACTAGCCTTTGGGTGACCGTTTTATTATTAATGCGGGGGGTCCGCCCCCCCCCGTCCCCCCTTTTTTGACTTTCCGTTATATGCCTGGCCATATTATCGAAAAGGTAACTTCCTATATATTGGTATAATAACCAACCTAACCTAAGACACTTTTCTAATAAAGGGCACTATGTAATGTTTAACAGATCTGTATGTTTTATGAAGATTATTCACTGTAAAATTATATAAGGGAAAATGACATTTCAATTACACGTAGCATCGGCATAGCATCGAAGGTAACCTATTGAAGTTTCGAAAATTCCTTATCCTATTTTCACTTGTCCGAGAATCGTTCTTCTGGTTATTAATATAAGGGAAAATGACATTTCGATTTGGCGTAGCATCCGATTTACGAAAAGGTGGTTACTAAATCGATAGTCAAATAATAAAATTGGCAACCGTTGTTCTGGTTACTGATAAAAGGTAAAATGACATTTCGATTTCGCGTAGCATCGGATTTATGAAAAGGTGATTAACAAATCGGTTGTCAAATAATAAATTTGGCAACCGTTCTTCTGGTTATCGAATTTCGGGAAAATGTAGATGTGGGATAGGAAACTAGAGACATTTCAAAAAATATGGTAAGCAATGTATATGGATTATAAACATTCGAGCAACCGTTTTCGGACAAGTGAAAATCGGACAAAGGATTTTCGAAACTTCGATAGGTTACCCGCCTAAGGCGTTGTAAGAAGGAAAAACGAAGAAGGTAAGAAGGTGATTGAAAGATTTAGTGGCCGACGTGGCCGATAAAGATTGTTCTATAACGTGCTATTGAAATAATAAATTTAAAGTAAAGGATACATTTCAAAATTCGCTACTGCGACCGCCGCGACGAGCCATCAATGCCTGTGGTCACCGGTTCAAAACCGGCTAAGATAATTAAATTTTGAAATTTTTCCTTCACTTTAAATTTATAATTTGGTTAGCAAGTTACTGCTGCAGCATGTATTTGCTACGCTTTGCTGACCACAAACATGGGCACAAATCGTATTGTTTCTGCTCATATTAGCACATACCACATACGAGCGTTTGCAATGAAATGACATTACGGTTGTGACGGCTTTGGTAGAAATGTGTCACGCTAGTTAATGGAATTGCTAATAACGTTTTTATAAAGCTGAGCTATAGACAAATAAACATTGTCGGGTGTACGCATCTTGACTTTGTACAGGGTGGGCCGAAAGGGTGTTGGCAGTTTGAAAATTAAATAAAAAAAATACGAAACGTACAATATTTTCATTAATAGCTTTAAAAAATACAGATCCTGGAAATTGTATGACTCAAAAAGAATGTTGTCCAGTTGACGTCCCTCCGTTGCTTGACTCTTGAAGGTGGAGTTGCAGGTTTTGGCCAGTAATTTGTTTGCGAGATATTGGGCTTTAAAGCCCTTATTTTTGTTCGAGTCATGTGTCCCCTCCCCCTGCCGGCTAAATGACTACTGGGCATGTGAAAAAATTCGTGGTAGTTGTACATATAATGAATTTAAAAGAAAAACTATCAAGAACAACTAGGCATACGTAGTTACCGAGTAATAGTCGACCAACTTAATGTGTACTTGGAAAGGGTGACTTTCGTACAAATTCGGCCGACACAACCGCACCGCACGTCGATGTAACTAAGACAGACAGGCAACTTCGGAACCCTACACTGTGCGTGGCCCAACACGCTCGTGGCCGGTTTTTTTTATAATAAAATACATGTTTGGTGGTGCACAATCGACGTGAATAAAACTGCAGTTCTTGAAACGTGCACTATTAATTTATTGCGCTAAGCTATCGTACAATAGAAATTCACTTAACTAGTCCTGTTTATTACTAACTTAACAATTCTCTCTTTACATCATTCTCTCACTCCTTTCTCTTGTCTCTTTCTGGGGTTGCCAGAGCTATCTCCTTTTGTTTTTCACAGAGCTATTGATTTGGATACGTGGAAAATTCACCACACCACCCCCCCACGGAGACAAACAAGCCACTAAAATAAAAATTAAATAAATTTAAAACATAGTTAACATGTAACATTCATACATGTAAAACTTATTTAAAGTGTTTATTTCTATAAGACAACAATTGAAATTATAATTGTAAATTATATAGCATTAATTATGCTCAACACATCTTCAGCCCTATAAATCAAAAAAAATCTTGTGCTTTATAGTTCTACCTGCTCTAGTGATTATAGGAGCAGGCTGGCTATCGCCAGGGTCGGTAACCGGAGGCAGAACAGGAAAAACAGGTGGTTCAGCAACTGGCTTAAGTGATATACGAATAGAAAATCGGTAATGCCGTGTTCCAGGAGTCCCCGTGGCACATAAAAGCCGCCTTTAATTAGCGATGCATACGTTCTACCATTCCATTTCCTTGAGGATGGTAAGCTGTTATCCGGACACGTTTCGTACCGCAAACGTCCATGACACGATGGAATAATGTGGACTCAAACTGCCGTCCTTGGTCAGTCGTCACAGTAGAGGGCACCCCATATCGGGATATCCACTCCCGCGTGAAGGTTTCCGCTACTTCTTCCGCCGTTATACCGACCATAGGCCATGCCTCAAGCCACCGCGTAAATCTGTCGACGGCTGTCAGGCAGAACTGAAAGCCTATGATATCGAGATGTACGTGCCGGAAACGAAGGGATGGACTTGTGAACTTCTGTAACGGTGCCTTCACATGTCTGGTAACTCTGCTGCGTTGGCAGTCGAGGCAAGTTCCAGCCCATTGACGGCAATCCTTCCTTATATTAGGCCAAACGAAACGATCAGCCATCAAGCGAGCCGAAGTTCGTACACCCGGATGACTGAGGTTGTGGATTTTCTCAAAATACTTCCGACGGTACGTGTCGGTTAGGAAAGGTCGAGGTTTTCCCGTCGACACATCGCAGAGGATTGTCACGTTCGTGCCGGGTAATTTAACCTTTTCTATTTTTAAAGAGGAATTCGATTGCAATTTTTGCAGCTCTTCATCTGTAGCCTGGGCCTCCGCCAATGCCTCGTAGTCGTCTTCGATTCGAATCATCTCAACTCGAGACATCGTGTCCGCTACAACATTCTCTTTTCCCTGGACATGAACTATGTCTGTTGTAAATTGTGAAATAAAAGAAAGATGGTTAAGTCGTACTGGAGGTAATTTCTCCCGACGTTGAGAGAAGGCATAGATCAGAAGGTTGCTAATGGGCGTACAATAGAAATTCACTTAACTAGTCCTGTTTATTACTAACTTAACAATTCTCTCTCTTTACATCATTCTCTCACTCCTTTCTCTTGTCTCTTACTGGGGTTGCCAGAGCTATCTCCTTTTGTTTTTCACAGAGCTATTGATTTGGATACGTGGCAAATTCGCCACACATGCTCCCATATTAGTTCCATTGTTACCAAAATCGGTTGTTGGCGGTAAAAATAAGTAACGGCGCGCGACGTTTGATTTTTTTCCTACCCGTTATTGTTTGGTAAGGTTTATAAAAGTTATAGTTTTTCAAATTTGCATTAAATTGTTTATAAGTTCGTGTTTTTTAATTATAAAAAAAACTAGCGGTTCAATATTCACGTCAATGTAAATAAAAAAATATATTATTGTATTACTGTATTTTTTCTTGATTACTTAACTAATTGCATATTTTTTTATATCCGAAATGAATTCTACGTTATCGATTTATCGGAAATTGATACCAAAAACGACCTATTAGCTAGGCATGGTTGGTTAGAATTTTTAGAATGAAGCCGGCCCCAGAGGGGGAGGGGGCTCCCGAGGGCTACCGATCTTAATTGGCTTATTTTTACACAAGGAATAACTGTACCAAGCTTCATACTTGTACCCACTATGATGGGTTAACAAAATAGTGGGTAAGCCTCGGTCGCACCGCATTGGAGAAAATAAATTATGTCTTAAATAAATGAATAAAGGTGACTAAAAATGTGGCTAGCATCCTAAACAAACACAGATGAAAGGTTGTATGCCCCTGAACACGATCCGTGCACTACGATTGTCGGCTCGCAGACGGACCGCCTCTTAAGAACGCGTTTACCCCAACCATTATCAGGCTATATATTCTTCGGCTGATGGGCTATGCTATGAATGTATGCCATACGACGATATTAAATCCAAAATCCAAGTCAAAATTACTCTGTTCGGGGCTTATTGCCAGGCGTTCTACACTAGTCATCTGTGGTATCATTACACGAAACGGTCGTTCAACAGACTCAGAGTACAGTACAACAACGCGTTTCGTGCGATGCTACGGCTGCCGTGGCGGTGTTGTGCGTCTGGGATGTTCGCCGTGAACAGAGTGGATGACTTTTACGCAATTATACGTAAAAGACACTGGTCCTTTGTCGGGAGAGTGAGCGAATCGACCAACAGTATTGTCAAGGTAGTGTACACGGCATGCTACCTTACGAGTAAGGTGTCTACGCCTCGTCTATAAAACTGTTGCCTGTAATTTTATTTTTTTTATTTTAACTTTTAATTTTAATTTGTCATTGTAAATTTAATGGGTTGATACCTAAATAAAGAACAATTTTATTTATTTATTTTATTTATTAAATAAACCTCGTTAAGGATTCGATCCTTCAGCGATACTCCCAGCATAGCCATCTCCATAGCTTGCTGAGAGACTTTCAAATTGTGAATCAGTTGATTCACGAATTGAATCAATTACAATCACGGGTAGGACGCATTTATCACAGCATCCTTAAAATGCAGCATCGGCGTAAACTACATCTGGTCTGTTTACTTTTCGGTGTAACTAAGAACGAGGCTCCTAAGTATCTCTTCGAAAAGTTGTGCAGCTCCAGGTTGCATGGTGCATGGCGGTGTGGGATACAGTTGCTGACACCCCGACACGCATCGGCGGCTTTCCGTGGTAGTTTTCGGTATACGTAGCAACTAAATGCTGGTATGTCATCCCTCCTCCGTTGCGAGACCTAGGAAATGTGCTCAGCTTTAGAATTAAACTCAAAACGTTTATATTCAACCACCTAAAAAGCAAGGAAACTTGCAGGCTAGACACGAGCTGCATTTAGGAACTCGAATGATAACGTTGTCTTACCTCTGTGTTATGTCCCTCTAGTTTTAATGTTTGTATTGTGCTGCTTTCAGTTTGGCTTTGTCTTTGTACTAATTTTCTTGAAATATTTGTTTTGTTTCTCCATAATTATATGGCCTGTCAAATCGGCATTGCATTGCGCCCGCGTTACATGTCTGTCTTGTTTGACGTTTTAGTTGCCTAGAGCATCCGGCTGTCATAATGGCGCTAGTTGGTCGGTTGGCGCGGTTAGTTGCGTTCGGAATTTTTATTACTTGTATTGTTTTTGTTATATATTACTATTCGTTGGATTTTTATTTCTCAGTAAGAGCTGCTGATAATTTATGTCTTCTACGGGCTAAAACCAAGTAGATGACATTTGACTACGATGTGTATTTAATTAAAGTTATCATTTATAGTCAGTTTTAGTCTAAGTCCGTTCGGTCATCGTCAACTTGCAGAAACTTTCGCACGATTCTGCATGTACTCAGTATTGCGGCTTTCTGCATCTGCATGTAAGTATTTCGTTTCAGATCGATGAGTTTCAGATTGTGATGGAGGTGTTTAGGAATAACGCCAGTGGTTGACAGAACAATGGGAACGATGTATACTTTTTCCTGGTTCCAGATCCTGGTGACTTCATCTTTAAGGTCGGTATATTTGTGTATTTTTTCTGCTTTTGTTTTTTATGGGTTTTGGGGACGGCAATATCAATAAGTGATTTTGTTTACTTTCTCTGTCAGGGTAATGTCTGGTCGGTTAAAATGAATAGTTCTATCAGTGAGAATGGCGCGGTCAAAATACAGTTTATGGGTGTTGTTTTCCAATACGGAACTAGGACTAATATTTGTAGTGTGGGATACTATTGTACGGTATAAAGCTATTTTAACTGCTAGATTTTGATCTTGATGAATGATATTTGCTACTTGATTGTGACGGTGCTTGTAGTCTGTTTGTGCAAGGTTAGGGCATGCTCCAGTGATGTGTTGTATTGTTTCATAATTCATAATTTTATTGCGATAATAATCATGTTTTACATAAGGTCTTCTTACAAAGGGCATTTAACAGCTAATGTTCAAATGAACCCTGTTAGGGTATAAGCAATGTACTTACTTAACTAAAACTAAATACTAAAACAGTTAACATTAAAACATTTTCCATTTTAACTAGGTTACAAAGTAATTGGTGCAATTTCATGTCGACAATAAAATAATTCAATTAATATAATAATAATAAAAA
Source organism: Epinotia demarniana (assembly GCA_945867215.1). Classification (NCBI taxonomy): domain Eukaryota; kingdom Metazoa; phylum Arthropoda; class Insecta; order Lepidoptera; family Tortricidae; genus Epinotia; species Epinotia demarniana. The sequence continues at coordinate 36,057,446 of OX244261.1, read as the reverse complement.
ATCCATTTATATGTTATAATTAATTAATAAAAATCTTAACTTATTCGTAGTTTATGAATTGGGTAAGTATGTAAGAGAATATGGTTTATATTTTATTAATATTTAAATTTAATTTGATAAGGTTTTTTCATTTAAAAATTCATCGAAAGAGTAATAGCACCTTTTAATTAACAGATCCTTAAGTTCTCGTTTGTATAATTCGTATTTGGTTACGTTTTTTATTTTTTCTGGTATTTTATTTGCTATTAATATGCATCGGTAATACGAACCATTTCTGAAAATTGCTAGTGTTGAAGTTGGTAATTCTAGCTGGTTTATTTTATTTCGTCTGTGCGATTTTATTACTTTTCGCTTAAATAAATTCATGTTCTTCCTGCTGCTTCCAGAATATATAAATAGAGGGTAACGTAAGGATTTCAAGTTTAATGAAATGCGGACGACAACTATCTGGTACCCGGGTATTTGTTAGAAACATCAGTGCTGGCTCCCCATAATATTACACCGTATTGGAGCCATGCATGGGCGAAGACATACTTAATAGGCTGATAACGCGGTTTTCTGATTTGTATAGCCTTGAGCTTTCTGGGTGGCTGCGGCATTTACGGCATCTATCATCTGCGAGGTTAGGGTCTTTAATAATGTGTTTCCTGTAGTTTTTGGTGTTAATCACTTGGTCTTGAATTGCAATGATGAAGCCCTCCGTTTCTGGAAACAATGATCCTAGTTTTAGCCATTTATTTGAAGCTATGGGGTCAACATGTTCCTGTGAGAGATCGTGCGGGTGTCTACCATGTAAAACCTTTTTCTTCCACTGTTCTAATCTCATGGCTTCAGAGTCAGCCAGGCATTTGAAAAATATTCACAAAAGTGTTTTTAAGCTCCGCCATTTTGCAACAGTTTTATTTGTTTGGGGAATTACATAAAACTAATCGTAAATGCGTGTTTTATCAAACTAACTTGTAATTTCTGGTTGAAATATCTATTTTTTGTATTTCAGATGAAAGATTATGTAGGTACCTTAAACTGAATATTAGGCGTTACTGTTATAAATAAATAAATAATAAAACCTTCATACTTTTATATTGAACAAGTTAAGTATTTTGTTTGTTTGTTAATAAAGTTAACAGTTTATTTGCATAACTCGAGATTTAGTTTTTCTGTTTGTCACGGCTTTTGATTTTTTGTTATTTGCAATGCTAACGTATAAGCATTGAATAATATAAAAATAATTTTATGATTAAAATTTATATTACTCAAGTACCTAAAATTAATGTGACTAATAAAAAAAATAGCTAAGATTGTTTTCTGAATAAAACTAATAATTTTGTAACAGCAATCAAAAGTAAGGGGGTGTGATGAAGAAATTATGTGACTATAGACCTCAATTTTTTATAAAAGTTACACATGTAACTCATACATTTATATCATTAAAACATCACCCAAAAGCCCAATGTACATCCAAATGAACTAAAGATATGGAGTTTAAATTCGGTTAAACCATTTATTTTTACATATATATACCCAGAAAAAAAGTTGAAAAATCCTGATTAAGTTTTTCATCATAAAAATGTATTGGCACATACGTTGCACACTGGGCGTTTAGATAATCTCGCGTTTTTTTTCTTGGGCGGCACGAGGTTATACAGATAAATACATAGGTACATGAATGGGTAAGGCCGCCGACATTGTTAGTTTTGGTCTGAACAAAACTTTCCGGTTCGTTTTCTCCACATGTGTAAGCACTACCGCCGTTATTGTTAGTTCATTCTATAAAGCATTTATTGAGCTTGTTTCCCCATTTCGCCCAGTGCATAAAAGTTGTTGTTTCTATAAAATACTTGCATTTATGTTCACCAAACCCCCCTAATTTTGGTCGAAAATGCCGTGTCGCTTTTTTCCGAGTACTTTTAAACTATGAATTATTTTCATATTTGAACATTTACAAAAAAACGTTTAAATACGTTTGAAAGATTAGACCCATTACTTTCTGTTAGTACAAGAACGGTGTTTAAATACTTTGATTTGCGTATTTTATAGATCTTAAGATTAGTGGGCAGAGTTTTGGCTTTCGTGACACAAAATTTTGTGTTATGCATAATTACCCCTAAATATTAACAGAAAACTGGGGAAATACGTATTTTGGCACGGCAACACCTTGAGGTCTCAATCAATACTTAAAAAAAGAAACTGTCATTTTTAGTTTGTCTATGAGAACCGTTTAAGGTGAGTGGCATATTTTCGTCAAAATTTGTGTTTATGTATATCTCTAGTAAGTAAGCGTTTCAGAAGTTCACTTTAGTATGGTTGTTTTCGTTCATGTTTAAAGCTTACATGAAACATGTACAATTGCGTCTAGTTTAACTGAATTTGGTTTTATAACCTAAAACGTTTGTAAAAAACTGCTTTTGTGTTATATATATGGCGCTTTTGTGTTACTTTTGTGTTAACCATAACACTAATTTTGTGTTCAGTAACACAAAACAAGTGTAAAGAGTCATGCAGATTGAGAATACTGTAATAGTAAAGAAAAACATTTTATTATTATCGTAAGATTAATTCGAATTGTTACTTAAATTTGAATAGTCTAACTAAACGTATTACTCTTGCAGTAATGGTCGTCGGGTGACAACCAAAACTCACTATTGAGTGCATTTGCAGAAAAAAACAAATATCAAGTGTGTTAACGTAGTAGGTCGAGTTTTCATGTTTTGTTCGATGCGTTTTCCGATATTTTTATTTACTTGTATAAAAGATTCCGGTCGACATTTTGCCCTATAGAAAAATTTCCGAGCGCCTTTTTTCCCTATAGACGTATGTCTTGGTATATTTTTTTTCTTGTATAAAAATTTCCGAACGCTTATTTTTCCAGTAATTTATTTAACTAAACTATTTTTTTCTGAACTCTAATTTTCCTATACGCAATATTTCTATACATGTTATTCAAATTACATATAAATAAAGTCTAATAGAACGGCAAGGAGAGCAACTTTATTAAAAAATAAATATCCGTAAAGTCGGTTCTAGCGCTTCACCGGCCGCTGCCGCGGCACGCTCGCTTCGCTCACTCGGCTCGCGCGCTGTAGGGTCACAGTGCACCTAACACTCCTCGCTTCGCTCGTCGTCGTACCTACACCGACCCCTATTTTGCATACGAAATTATCCGCATGGTAAAATAAATTAACGGAAAAATAATTTTTTATACAAGGAAATTAATATATCAGGAAATACATCTAAAAGGAAAGAAGGCGACTGGTTTTTTTTATACAAGAAAATAAAAATATCGGAAAATCCGTCTAACAAACCGTTTTCATGTACTTACCTAGTACTTCTTATTAGATAGTTTAGGTTATCACCGGACGATGTAGAACCAGTGATGCCGCATTCGATCAAACTTGAATTAGGTCTTAAGGTGTAATTCCGTGAATCGCGGCTATCGCAGCCGCGCGCGATCGATCGCCTGCGACTGACACGCGCGACGACGATTGGGGTATAATAAAAAGGTGGACGATTTTAGGACTTGAATTTTTTTTAAAAGTATTTTAAATTTTCTTTTCTTATTGTAAAAAATACGTAAAAATAAGCATGTTTTATTCTTTAAACTTTTTCTCTCAGATCGATATTTACCGAGATATTTGGGTTCAAATGTCAATCTTTGCCGGTATGTTAGAAGATCGCCGCCGAAAGAAAAGGTAATTATCTTTTCTGTATAAAAAAGCAGATCATCATAAAAAATACTGATTTAGTCAAATACCGATCGATCACGTATCTAAAATGTTGTCATTATAAATATATTAAAATACGTAATTAAAAGAATTTTTTCCTTACTCTGTATTTTAATACTAGTATGAAACAATCTTTACAAAAAAATGTGTTACTTTTGTGTTGCATTTGTGTTATGGTATCACAAAAGTGACTGTGTTATTTTTGTGTTATAAGTAACAATCTCAACGACCTTACCCAAATGCTTAGAAAACATCCATGTCTCATGATCAAATATTCGTGCTCAACATACAAATAACTGACCCTTACCAGAATTCGAACCCGGGACGTCCAGTTTCGTAGGCAGTGTAGTGCTACCCACTAGGCTAAACGGCCGTCAAAAATATAAATTAAGTACTTACATAAATCAACTAATCAATTATTCCTTATGGTTACTCGGTATCACAACTACACAATATTCTTATAAAAAATTAGAATATTGTTAGGGATATCCACAGACATATTCGTTACGTAAATCATATCGTGTGTAGCGGCGAATAACACGTCAACGTCCCTGCCCCCCACGCGGACCATGGGAGTGTCATGAACGAATTTGCCAAGCTATACCTAGAGGCCGGGAAAATAAGGATTCCGGCCAAGTAGATATAGACGGACTGTTTTCACGCCGCATGTATAGTGCTTTGCTGAAACATGCAATAATCAATACATATAATAAAATTTTAACTGATTGCTGTCTGTACATGGCAAATATATTAAAAAACTTTTATAAGCCTTCATAAAAGCAAGAGCCCATAAAATCGATTTTTGAATTTTTTGTCTGTTTGTCTGTTTTTCTGTTTGTCTGTGCGTTTGTGCACGCTAATCTCAAAAACAGCTTAACCGATTTGGATGCGGTTTTCAGTAGTATATTATGCTAAGCTTTCCTTAACATTTAGTGTTTATTTTATTCAAATCGGTTAATAAATAAAAAAGTTATGTCAATTTAAGTCACGTAGTATAAGTATCGTATAAACTGGTAATACTCATACTGATCTACATGTATAGACTTATACTATACGTTATATATTCTTATAATATTGAATAATAGGTAAAACAAATACTGAGCTGAATTAGCTGAAATTTACAGCTTCTGCCCGCGACTTCGTACGCTTATACATTATAGCCAGTGACGGTTCGGTCTTTTTTAAAAACAAAATTTAGTGGTTTATTTTTATTCTGATTGGTTTATGTTTTTTTGTTGTTTATGAAGGAACTGTATTACAATGCCTCGAAAAAGATATTATATTTGCAATAAAATCACAGGTCATCTAAAGTTGTTTCATAGGTTGAGTTGAATACTTTTATCTCGAATTATCATAGTTCACCAACGTCAAAGGATGTGGGTATAAAAGGACAAAACGGTATACCGCAAAGAATTGAGTTTTATTTTTTGTATAATACTACCGTGACTTTTTGAAATATTATTGGGTCTTTCATTTCTACGAAAACCTCAGCCTTCGCTTCGCTTCTTCTTCGCTTGCCTCCCTGTTTACCTTCAGGATTTCGGCCCTCAAATGCGCGCACTGACATATGCCTGTACGTTGCATTTCTGCGACAAAATAATCGCACGACAAAAAATCGTAGTGTGGGCCTTACACAATCGATCAGAAGGTTGACTCAACGCGTAAGGCAAACGAAACTATTGCAATTCAATCCATTCACTCCAATAAACCCCTAGTGCACTGCAGTCACGCGTTAGCCGGGTTTAGCATAATGTTGTACATTAGTTCTCGGCTCAGTCCGCAGTAATCGTGAGTTTGAATTGAAATTCCATTATTGTGTCCGTGCGTTACAAACGCAAAGGCAATGGGTACGTGCCGAAAATATAAAATGACATTTCAAAATAATTGTTGTGTGTTTTTTTTTGCGCACACTAGCACCAGCTAAGGAAACACGATTGTGATATAATTAGGTGGTTTAACATAAACTTTTAACGTTAAATCGTTCAAGACAAAATCTTCGAAATCATATCAATCCAGTTCATTTTCAAGCGTGTCGCCACCGTCATTGCATATCTGAACTGGCGCATTAGTACGAAAATATTTAATTCCAGTAAAAGCCACAGTGCATGAAGCTTCCCTGGTCTTTGGCGTCACAGAGACAATTTTATAGCTCTTGTTAAGAGATCGTGAGAGTCGTATTCATACTCATGTAAGTACTCATTCTATACACATGAAGAGGTGTGATGTGAGTGGTTCTAAATATGCAGTAGAACAAGATTGATGAAACTTTGCGAAGGCGAGTATTAGCTTAAAGGATGTAATTGAGCTCTCAAGATAGCGTTAGACGACTAGCTTTTTACTCACTGCTCTTCCAAAACATTCATATTCATATATATATTCGTATTCATATTCATTTATTATTAAAAACGTGTTTTACAGAAAAATGGCTTAATACTAAAATATTATATTAAGGGATACATTTTTGCAAGAGCCTGAACTAGGATAACCTGTGTTTCAGGCGGTAGGGAAGATCAGTATATTTTAAACAAACGTGCAAACCAAAAAAATCTACTTTTAAATACATTACAAAACTTGATAACTATACAAAGTATTTATTTTATTTACATATATCAGGATTCATTTTAGAACAATAAATAGGTTATCTATGTCTTCGTACGACATTTTTTGAAGGGCATCTTGGAGAGTTTTCTTACATTTAGTATAAATGAGCGAGTATAGATCTAACTTGGCATTTAACCTGTTGTGAAGGAACGGACCCAAGAAAACGTAAAATCTTCCATATATGATTTGGGCTGCTCTTTATATGATTTGGGTTGCTACTAATATGATTTGGGCTTCCCTAATATGATTTGGGCTGCTCCAAATATGATTCGGGTAGCTACACATATGGTTTGGGCTGCTCCAAACATGATTTGGGCTGCTACACATATAATTTGGGCTGCCCAGTTATGATTTGGGCTGCTCCTTATATGATCTGGGCCGCCCATGTATGATTTGGGCTGATCCAAATATGATTCGGGCTGCTACACATATGGTTTGGGCTGTTCCTTATATGATTTGGGCCGCCTATATCTAATTTGGGCTACTCCACATACGATTCGGGCTGCTACACATAAGATTTGTGTTGCTGCTAATCTGTATTGGCGGCCTTCCATATATCTATATTTGATTTGGGCTGCTCTAAAGATGATTTGCGCTGCTACACATATAATTTGGGCCGCCCAGATATGATTTGGGCTGATCCAAATATGATTCGGGCTGCTACACTTATGGTTTGGGCTGCTCCTAATATGATTTGGGCCACCCATATAAGATTTGGGCTGCTCCAAATATGATTCGGGCTGCTACACATATGATTTGGGCTGATCCAAATATGATTCGGGCTGCTCCTTATATGATTTGGGCCACCCATATATGATTTGGGCTGCTACATATATGATTTGGGCTCCTTCAAAATGTCTTGGGCTGCTTCTTATATTATTTGGGTCGCTCCTTATATGATTTGGGCCACTCAAATATGATTTGGGCTGCTCCAAATATGATTCGGGCTGCTACACGTATGATTTGGGCTGCTTCAAATATGATTTGGGCTGCTCTTAATATGATTTGGGCCGCCCATATATGTTTTGGGCTGCTCCAAATATGATTCGGGTTGCTACACATATGATTTGGGCTGCCCAGATATGATTTGGGTTGCTGCTAAATCTGATTTGGGCCTTCCATATATGATTTGGGCTGCTCCAAATATGATTCGGGCTTCTACACGTATGATTTGGGCCACACTTATATGATTTGGGCTGCTTTTTATATGATTTGGGCCGCCCATATATTTTCCTACGAAGCTGAAGGTCCTGGGTTCGAATCCCGGTAAGGGCAAATGTTTGTGTGATGAGCATGAATATTTGTTTCTGAGTCATGGATGTTTTCTACGTATTTAAGTATTTGTATCTATTATATATATCGTCGTCTAGTACCCATAACACAAGCCTTATTGAGCTTACTATGGGACTAGCTCGATTTGTGTAAGATTGTCCCCTTATATTTATTTTATTATTATTATTTATATATAATTTGGGCTACTCCAAATACGATTCGGGCTGCTACACATATGATTTGGGTTGCTGCTTATCTGATTTGAGCATTCCAGATATGATTTGGGCTGATCCTAATATGATCTGGGCCGCCCATTAATGATTTGGGCTGATAAACATGGGCGGGGAATGTGCTGTTAATATGTGCACACATTGTCATGTGTAAAACATGTGCAAACGGGTGCAACAATGTGTAAAATTGACATGTGCAAACAGTGCAAAAATGTGCGGGAATGTGCACACATGTGTAACCTTGTACTGGGATGGATTGGGACAGACTAGGACGGACTGGGACGGGCTGGAACAGATCGTGACACACAATGTTAGACGTGTTAAACATGTGCAAACGTGTGCAAACATGGGCGGGGAATGTGCTGTTAATATGTGCAAACATTTTCATGTGTAAAAGATGTGTAAACGGGTGCAATCATGTGTAAAATTGACATGTGCAAACAGTGCAAAAATGTGCGGGAATGTGCAAACATGTGTAACCTTGTACTGGGATTAGTGTCCGACCGAAATTTCGGTTTCGGTTTCGGTTTCGGCCAGTTTCGGCCAAAAAATCAAGTTTCGGCCCGAGTTTCGGTTTCGGCCAAAAACGGCCGAACCCTTCGGCCGCGCCGAAACTTACAACATCGTACTTCGGGTCACGCTCGGCACGGCTGGCAATATGGCGTCGCTCGCCTGACTCCGCCGGCAACTACCTAAATCAGTGCGCTTTGCTCGTGTAGACGTGTCAATACGTGTTGTGTTTGTTCCGCGAATAATGGGTAGTTTGATCAAGTATTTTAGTTTGTTTTTGTTGTGAATTCGTCATGTCATAGTTAATATTTAACGCTTTATTTTAATAGTTTGCTAACCTATTGACGAATATATTTAATTTTAAAGGTGTAAGTGCCAAGGTTAAGTACCTGCTTCATTCAAGTTTAAAATTCATCTTAGTTGCGTGTAATGTAATGGTGCGAGTAGGTATTTTGACGATTTACGAGTAACGTACGCTTAGGGTTAGTGTTGGGCTTCTGAGTTTGGTTGTACACATACTTAATAGTAAACGCGATTAATCCGTTAAAATAAATTGTTTTAATTCGAGGCTAACTGATTGTGATATTTGTGAGTATAATTAAAATGTAAGTAACTGAAAATAAATAAACATAATATATGAGCATCACATTTTAATAATAAATTTGTTTTATTTTATACCACCATTAAAAAATCGCTAACTTTGTGTTACAAATAATGTATTTTTCACTTTATAGGATAGTTAAATTTTCAAACAGAATCTCTGTAACTGTGCTGAAATTTCATTGTGATAAATCTTTGAAAGTAGAAACCTGTAATTATAGGTCGGCGAGATATTAATTTTAGAAAAAAACGGGCTTACTAACATTTTTTCGACTTTTTAAGGACTTTTTTTTTATAAAAGGTTCGGTTTCGGTTTCGGTTTCGGCCGAAACTACAATGAAACCGAACCTTTCGGCAAAATAACATGTTTCGGTCGGTCACTAACTGGGATGGATTGGGACAGACTGAGACGGACTGGGACGGGCTGGAATAGATCGTGACACACAATGATAGACGTGTTAAACATGTGCAAACGTGTGCAAACATGGGAATGTGCATACATGTGTTAACATGTGCGGACATTGCAAATATGTGTTTCATATGTAAACATGTACAAAGTGGTGCAAACATGTGTAAAATTGACATGTGCAAACATTGCAAAAATGTGCGGTGAAATCCCTCACAGAGCAGGACGACCAGTTTATGAACACTCTGTCGTTCAGAATTAAGGCCTTTCGTATGTATGTTTTCGTACGTTTAAAGAGTCTTCCTTTGAGTCAGTGCTTATTACGATTTGTCGTTCCATTTTTTACGCACTCCTCTCACGTGTAGTTTCATCTCGTCGGGCTGGATAATTTTTTGAACGAGAGATTTTGTCTCCTCGCTCGATTTCAACTTGTCAGTCGGGTAAATGGTGACTGAGCTGACGTTAGAGGGCTTTGCGTATCTCGCCGCGTTCTTCTTGAGGGCGTCTGCAAAGGAGACAGGTCCTGAGGTGGTGTTGGCGGATGACTCTATCTGCTCCTTTAGTTCTTGGATACGCAGCGCAAGGTCCTTCTTTTCCAGGTAAATTTGCTGGGAATTACCGGCTTGGATCGCAGTGTTTTTTAAGGACTGGTATTCGACGGCCACTTGTGCTGAGTAGTGGCCCACTTTGCGGCAGATAGTGTTTATTGTGATCTTCTGCTCAGAATTAAGTTTTCCCTCGGTAGAGATATTGCATATCTCCTGAAGGAAATGAAATAAAAGGTAAAGGTATGTACATAATAACAAATTCAAAAAAATCCCCCGACGCATTTCTGTGGTTTTGTAATTACATACACACCTACCTTTCAACCGTTTTTGAAAACTATGATTATTGTAGTGTTCACTTAATTGGCACGTTCCATAGGTATGACGGTGTGTTATATTTAATAATTTTCCAGTTTTGCCTTTATAGAATAACTAATTACTACTAATCCCATTTAAAAATCTCTTTCACCAGTATATAGGGGATGACCGTAGGCTTGATTAAATACCGTGGCCCTGTCTGGCTCTACGCGGTCAGAGACGCACGGCCAACTTGCATATGAATATAGTTATTTGTGTTGTGATACTAGGTCATTATGCGAAATACGCGACCACTTAAGGGGAAACTATTATTATTATATTATAAACTTTTATTATAAACGGTCAGCCGTATGCATTTTTTTAGTAGGTATCTACTTAGTTATAAATGTATAATATGATAAGAAAACTATAAAATATCCTCTCAGATCACTAACTCGTCTCGCAAAAGGTAGCAAAACCAGCACACTAAATTAGGTGTTTACTAACCTGCGCAAATGGCCCTACTGCCTCAGTAACAGAACATGAGTAAAGCGATTCTATAAATATACCTAAGAACATGCATCTCAGTACAGAATAGATAATAGTACAAGTACAGAAGGGACACTTCATTGATCTTTACAAATGGCGCTTTTTTCTCAGCCAAAATATTAAGATTTATGGCCCTCTGACGACAACGTCGACGTTCATCGCTACAAGTACATGCCGGTTACTCAACGTTGGCATCGTTCGGCATGTACTGCGGAGTGTCCACCGCCTGATCTCAGTCCTAAATAGTTCTCACTAGGACTTATTTGTGAACATACTCTTATGAAAATGCCCTTGAGGACTCGGGATACGGGATACGCACACTGTCTATTTGTATCGGAGTAAACGAGAGCGAGTGTTACTGGGCGGCCAGGTCTTCGGACATAATACTAAATAAATATTTAAATTAAAAAGGGTGGATTATTTGTGAACTATGACGCGTTAGCGGTTTAGGTATAAATATGTTGACTTCATGTTTTTAATTGCAGATCCGTGTACATCAAAAAAAATAAAGACAGAACCGTTGATGATTTTAAGACCAATCTTTCCAATTATGTTCTACTCGTGTCAAGCCGATTTCGTCCAATTATGTAGGTATCGAGTCCGTCCACGGCCGTTGAAATACGATGAATATTAACATTTTATTGAAGTGCAAACATAGGTTTCAAAAAAAAACTGCCTCAATAACATCAATTTCAATAAAATTACGTCTAGTCAGCCTCTTAATAAAAGGACAATGTAACTAGCATTGCCCCCTAATATTTCTTTTGTATACCCCGTAGTTCATAAACCACCGCTTCTAACGTCACGACAACTTATATTGACGTAAAAATGGTGCATTGTAAATAAATAAGAGCGCCCGCATACGTGCAGTCGCGCGACTCGTGTTCCTTAATAATTCAGTCGAGGTCCTGCGGCACAAAGATAGTTGGAGCTGTAAAAGTAAAAATACGTTAGCTTAAGCGTTACAAAATGTATCTTTTTGAGGTGACAAACTTTGAACCATCGCTTTTCATTCCAAAGCGTGGATGAAAAGCGAAGGTTGAAAGTTGGTCGCACGTACCTACTAGGATAGCGTAGACTATTCTTAGCCTTTTACCGATACGAAGGCTCCCAATATTTTATTTATTGTATGGCAAATCAGTACATTTGAGATCTCCGAAAAGACAGTACGGTTGCCAGGTTGTTGCACTTCCTATGACGACCGCTTTAGCCGAGTGCGTAATAAGAATAAGGTATAGCCTTCAGCGTCATGTCATAGTAAACGGCAATCGTTTCATATGAAGGTTCGTTTTGCTCTTAAAATTTGGACACTTATAACTTTGCGACTATTTAACCTCCTGCGTTGTTTTTGAAGTGAAAACTTCTTTAGCGTCGCTGTGCACTTTTTGTGATGGGGAAAAATTTTTATACTCGCAACAGGTCACGTGACCGTAAGATGTCACGTGACCGTAAGATTCGACAGATTGACAATTCGTAAGACGGACACGCGACCCGATCGAAAAACAGATACGTCTTTTTTTTTCTTCATTTGACTGGATTCTTAATCCTTTTTCAAGAAAATACATCATTACCTATTTATTTAATTTATTTAGTGTCTGTAGCATATAAAATCACTCGCCTAACTGTCTATTTTAGAATTGAAAAAATCTACGATAGGTAATATTTTGCAAAGCATAAGTGTCTATTTCATTAACATTAATGTGCTATTTTCACACAAATGATTACTTGATATTTGACGACCGCTTTAGCCTAGTTGGTAGTGACCCTGCCTACGAAGCAAGAGGTCCTGGGTTCGAATCCCGGTAAAAGCAAAAATTTGTGTGATGAGCATGAATATTTGTTTCTGAGTCATGGATGGTTTCTATATATATAATAGATATAAATACTTATTATATCTATTATATATATCGTCGTCTAGTACCCATAACACAAGCCTTACTGAGCTTACTATGGGACTAGGTCGATTTGTGTAAGATTGTCCCCTTATATATAAATAAAATAAAAAAATGTTTTTTTAAAGCAGCGCCATATTAAGGTGAGGCATCTTGAGGAAGGGTGTAGAATGGGGCTTCGAATTTCGTAGTTTATTACGCGAAAACTACATAAAATGTGACAGTTTCTTCTTTTAATGATATTTGAAGATATTTTCTACTGCACATGAGGCCCAAAACACGATTTGATTCATTTGCCTCGATGGATTAGGATCGCAAAGTCAGGTCTGAATTTGCGTTTTGCGGTAGGTCGAGTTGACTAATAACCTGTACCATTTTTTTCCTAGACAATATTCAGTATTTATTTTTGTATCCTTTTATTCCTTATTATATATGTGACAAGCAAGTGGGCTCATTTTATTTTTAATAATCGTGAATTAGTGAAATTAAGCACATAAATATTAAATCACGCTGACATCGGGTGAGCGTAAGTCATTTCGCTTGAATTTTAGTAGGCAGATGGCCGTGCGGCCTCGGACTGGAAGGACGTCTGTAGCAATTTTTTCATTTTGACAATTGTATACTTCGCTAATTTAATACCAGCCATTTGATAATAATACATTTTTAGGGAGAATTCATACGATGTCGTGTGGTTGGATAAACGTTCCAAATAGTTTATTTGGCACATTTACAATTTGTGCTAATATCCCGCTAATGTCCCAACCATTACAACCCGATTATTCCTCTTGCAGACCATTCTTAATGAAAAAAGTTCAAATACGTTTCTTTAGTACGTGGAGTATTTTTTTAATTCGCTGGTCACATCGTCTAGTAAGGTGTATGTGTGTGTTAGGGTTAGTGATTTGTACATACAATGCATGACCCAACAATTTGGTTGATGAAATTAACCTACAAATTCCGACAGTAAACAAATATTCCGATTCAACGTTCAATAGCCGTACTATTTTATGTTAATGATTTATAATAGTCTATGAAGGTCATGGATAAATAAATAATAATAACTTTGATATTTCCATACATAATTGTCATGCTAATAATATTTCATTTAATGTCCACTTATGTTGGACTAGTAGGTACCTACAGTGATCTTTATTGTTAACACTTTTACCTCAAGTTTATATATAAGTTATCATAAAGTTATTCCAATGCAAATAATAATAATGTATTATATTTTTCAATAATAATATATCATTTGCAATTAAGTTTTAAGGAATCACATTTATAAAGAAAGTGTATTGGTGCTGCCATGCCTGTTCTTTGTTCTGTTGCTACAAAAAGGGAGGGAGCCCAGTTTACAGGGACATTCAGTTGGAGACTAGCATCGAGTGAACAGCAGGTATGATGGCACTTCCATTAATTTATTGTATTATACTTGAATATTTTATTTTTGAAATTATTTTATCGTGGTGGTTTAAATATGGAGTAATATTTAATAATAAACTGATATTTGTGTTATTACTTTTTTAGTGTTGAGGGATATTTAAACCAATGGATATTTAATGGCTTTCTCTGCTTGCTTTTTTAATACGTATATACCTGGTTTACTTGATTAATAATATTTCTTGGAGGATTACCTCAAAACCGTGTTTAAGTGTTGACTTTAATATATTTTGATTGGTTACAATATCATGGTTACTCCTTATTGGTATTTTATCATTACTGTTAGGAACCAGGTATGTACAATACCAAAACAAAAATGATTATAGCGTGTACCTACCTTTTAGACTACAAGTAACCTGATTAAATAAAATAATGGATTTCTAGTTGGTTTTCTTCATTTCATAAAAAGTGACCCTAATAAGGATTACCGAGTTTATTTAGTACCTTTTGTATATTACCCCTTAACCTTTATAGATTAGTTCATTATCTGACACTAATAGCTGTGATCTTTCTTTATTTACTTTTTATGATCTTCAATATGATTTCAAGGTTAATTAATTATATTAGCCAACTAGTAATTGACTGTTCCTTATTTATTTAATAACTTTCAATTTAAGAAGGATTTCCGAGTACATTCTACGTGGTGTTCAAGTAGGTTTGACCATAATAGAATAGCTTGCCATTGTGCTACCTTCTGTTATACCAAAAAAGTTAAGTACCGGAACATTTCTTATTGATACTTTGATTTTAGCATTTCTTGAGTGTTATCTCAATTTATACACTTATATATTAATTTATCATGTGCGTATTTATCATACCATCATCTGTCATATAGGAAGATTTGACTTGGATTTGACATTTGTTTGTCATTTAGGTTTTCTTAGGCAGCACATATATAATTTTCATCAATAAAATAATGATAAATAACTACAATGAGCATCGAATCGTGTACGAACTATAACGCTTATGATAATATATTGTGATCCCTCCATAATAATGACGCCGTCCAGTGAAATCCCCTGCAGTGTTAACAAATTGAATGTGGAAAGACAGTGTCAGAATATTGATACTCTACTCGTAATTTGCAAGAATGATGCAATTGCGTTTATTGTGGTCAAATCAAGACGAAATAGTGTCACCCGATTGAATACTGTTCTTCAAGATACATCCTAACTACACTTCAACTCCCAAGTTTTTAACACATTCATTGCCAAGAATCTCTACGTGCTACGCTGGTTGCCGATCCCGTGGTCTTCCCCGTATGTAGCGGAAAGTCACTAAGCGTGTTCATGGCAGACCTGAGTGAGAGTGAACAAGATGAAGTATCAAATAATTGTAATAAATAAATGCGCCTAAACAGTGAAGTATTCCATGGCACATAATAATATACATCTGCATAATTTGGTTGCCTATCTTCATTTAGTAACCAGAAAAATAAAATAATTCAAGTTGAATGATTTCATTGTATGTTATACTTTTATATTATTATTGTGGTATAAAACATACACCTACTATTGAAGTAATTGTTTCATGTTTTTTACCTAGGGCTAAGGAATTCACTAGACCAGACATATTTATATTATGCTGCTTTTATACTCTGCTTGCTCGTCAGTCAAGTGTGAGTCAGACTCATTCACGAGGGTTCCGTGCCGTACTCGCAAGATATTTAGGGATGGGATGCCTACCCCGCAAGCTCAACGGCCGTTTTTATGGTTGCCAATGAGAATACAATTATGTAAGATCTAAATCAATGGAATTTGCTAACTATGATTGATTTAGATCTTAGCTAAAATCGACTTCAGAGTTATTTTTACAGTTTGGCACCGTATTCCTTTGTGATAAGGCGAAAAAATAAATGTTATACTTATAGTTTTCTCTATTTTCACCCGAGCAGAGCTCGGTCATTTAGGTACTTATGCATATCCATACAAATATCATAAATGGGAAAGTGTGTGTGCTTGTTTGTTTGTTTGTTTCTTCTCGAAATTAGTTGTCCCGATCACTGTGCCGTGTCTACCATCTAACTAAATAATACCATAATACCATTCATGGCCAATGACGACACATATGCGTCAGACCGCCGTAGTCGCTTTCCGCTACATACGGGGAAAACCACGGGCTCGGCTACGGTAGCGATTCTTGGCCCTGAATGGGTACTAACTATACTAACTAGCACTTATTGGTGAGCAAAATGATTTTATAAGCCAAAAATCTGCATAATATACTTATATTTTTTTCATCACACTTGCTCGTCAACGGCGTTTTTACTTGCGTGCGTACAGAGCAGTTATAGCCGTTTTACCTCCCACGGGATGTTAAGTTTAGTTTTAAAATATAGAACCCACTCATACTTCCCTTCGGACTGAGGATGTTTCCAATCAGCCAAGGTTTATTTCATATTGTTACGTCCACGGGGTGGGTAACGTGATAGAAAATACACGAACTGATCACTAATTAAAAGAAATGCAAACTTTATTACAAAATAACTAATTAACAAGACTTACTTAATAAATCACTTCACTATGGCACACTTTTCACTCGCTTCGCTTTGAGATTCGCACTGTTCGCCGTTTAATTCAAAACTCAAACTCCACTGCGTTGGCATGCGGCTTATATACCCGGAGACCTTTGCACTAGAACACTCCGGAGAAATCTTGAATAATCGGTCCAAGGTCCAATTCTAGGAACGGCGACCCCTCGGCGGTTCGTGAATGTTCCAGAGCGTCCAGATTGTTCGATGCTCGTTCGACCCGAATATGCTGTCCCTTTCTAGTTGTCTCTCTCTAATAGTGCTGTCTCTTTCATTCCTTCGAGAAATTTCGCCATATACTGAACTGACGGACGTCTTGCACGGTAAAACGGAGCGATGAATTGACGTGATTTTTTAAGTGGAGATAGTTGAAGGGACGGAGAGTGACATAGGATACTTTTTATTCCCGAAATCATCCCCTAAGGGGGTGAAATGAGGGGGTAAAAGTTTGTATGGAGCTGCGTATAAACGAATTCCACGCGAACGGAGTCGCGGGCAGAAGCTAGTAGTACATATAAATGGCATATAATTTGTAATCTTATACCTAGAAAAGAAAGACGTATAAAATACATTACTTACAAGCATGAATCTCAATCAAGGGGCCATCCAGGAAGCACGGCAGTCAGTACAATAACCAAAGAATTTATGTAGGTACAGTCTGACTGTCAGTATCAAAAGTAGCTGCGCAATTGACGTCTTTAAAAGCTTTTATATATTTTTTGGTACCACGTTGTTGGCAAACAAGCATACGGTTTGCCTGATGGTAAGCAGATATCGAAGCATATGGACGCTTGCTAGTTGCTACTAAAGAGGATCACCAGCGTGTTGCCAACCTTTTATTGATTCAAAGATTTTGAGGATTCTTAGTGTTAGTTTGAATTAACTTACAGATTCCACGATTCCTCACGAGTTGACGATATATTGTTGCTTACCAGATATTATTATTTTGTAGATATCGTATCAAAATCAGCAAAGTTCATTGGATGTGGCAATGGGGAGCCCCAAAGAGTATTTATGATCATCGTGAATGTACTGATGACTTCCTTTTACTCAGAAAAAAATACTTTTATTATGTTTTTAGTTTCTAACCAATGACTGCCTATACGTAAATTGCTTATGTAAATTAGATAAGACTAGATCTAATCTAAGCTAGATAAGATTATTTGTATTTATTTTTTACACATTAAAAATTACAATATCAATTTGCATAAAATGTCAAGATTTCGAGAACTTCTAACATGTTCCTAATTTTTAATAATAAAAGCTTAATAAGTTAACTGCGAATACAAAATATTATATTATTCTACCTCCCGAAAAAGATCGTCATTCATTACACTCATTAACATAATAGAATAATTATAATAATAGTTAATTTCATAACATTGATAAATATTATGTTAACAATAATAAATGTCAATAAATGTGTTGCGTTCCGTGGGTCACGTACGGTGCTGTCTAAAAATCAGCGCTGTAGGTGTCTGTCTGACACCTCAGCATAATGCTGAGACAGCGACCGATTCACTGCCGCGAAGACACCTTCTTCTTTCTTTCTTTCAATTGGACATTTTACGCTCGAAGTTGTAGACGATTATATATACCTAGGACAAACTGTACAGTTAGGCACGTCCAACTTTAAGAAAGAATTCAATCATAGAATCCAACTCGGCTGGTCAGCGTTCAGGCAGCTTCTCCTCGCACATACATATATTTTATGCCGGCTGTACACTCTCTTGGACCCGAACAAGCCGGCTTTGTGAAAGGTAAAGGAACCCGGGAGCAAATCCTGACAGTACGCCAGATCATCGAAAAAGCCAGAGAGTTTAACAAGCCCACTTATATTTGCTTTGTTGATTTTTCAAAGGCGTTTGACTCTGTGAAATGGCCGAAACTTTGGAAAACTCTACTGGAGATGGGTACACCAACGCACCTTGTGCACCTCTTAAGGCGCCTCTACGAGGATGGGACTGCGTCAGTGAGAACAGACGAGACGCTTTCAAGCCACTTCCACCCTAGCGCGGGAGTACGTCAGGGATGCATTATTTCTCCGCTTCTGTTCAACACCTACACAGAGCTCATAATGAGAATTACCCTTGAAGACTGGACGGACGGTGTCGCAATTGGTGGCCTGAGGATCTCGAACCTACGCTACGCAGATGATACCACCCTTTTCGCAAGCAGTATGCGAGATATGGAAGACCTGCTGCATAAAATGGAAAGCGTCAGCTTGGAGTTTGGCCTTAAGATCAATCGCAGTAAGACGAAGATGATGATTGTGGATCGTGCCAACAACAACTTGCCCGAAGTCGCGAAAATAGCGAATTGTGATGTGGTCCAATCATACGTCTATCTGGGAGCGCTGGTATCCAACAGTGGCGGATGCGTGGACGAAATAAAGCGACGTATGGCGATTGCGAGGTCTTCTATGGACAGGCTCAAGAAAATATGGAAGAACCGCAACATCACCAAAGCCACAAAGACCCGGCTGGTAAGAGCGCTTGTGTTCCCCATATTCCTTTACGCTGCAGAGACATGGACGCTTCGGGAAAACGAGAAAAAGAGGATAGATGCTCTTGAGATGTGGTGCTGGAGAAAAATGCTTGGGATATCGTGGACAGAGTTCCGTACCAATGACTCCATCCTCCAAGAACTAGGCATCAAGCAGCGCCTATCTTCATTAGTCCAGGCTCGTATCCTCACCTTCTTTGGACACGTATCTCGACGCGGCCGTATGTCCATCGAGCGACTGGTGGTGCAGGGCAGAGTAGAGGGCACCCGAATGCGTGGCAGATCACCAATGAGATGGACAGACCAAATCAAGGCAGCACTGGATGACCCCCTGTACCAATGCACCAAAAAAGCAGCCCTCAGAGACGAATGGCGACGAATTGTGAGGCGGGTTACTCGACCGAAATGACGACCACGACCGCTCTGTCAAGAGTGCTACGACTGAGAAGAGAAGAGTACACTCTCGGCCGAGACCTCTCGCCGAGAGTCTCGGGGAAGAAGTTCTCGACGAGAGCACACCATGTACACTCTTGTTGCGTCATTTGAACCGCGGAACAGCCCTTTGACTCGGCCGCAAAAACCGACACGCGACCGAGATGTACCGAGGCGAGACCCGAGCGGGCGAGACAAGGCGAGAGCTTCAAGTACACTCTCGTTCTCGGTCTTTCTCTGGGTGTCTCGCCGAGAGTGTACAGCCGGCATTATGTTTTATCCAATACTCTGCAGTGTCTACTACTACTTGACTAGAGCCTTTAATCTGTATGCGGTATAACACAGAAACGTTTTCGCTTACTATGGTCCTCATAAGTAGCCTCAAAGTCACCCTAACAGCAATGGAGAGGGTTATAGTGGGAGTTTCTCTGGGTGATCGCATCAGAAATTAAGCTATTCGCAGCAGCACTACGGTAACCTAAAAAACCCTCTGAATCAGTAAACTTAAGTGGCTGTTGGGGTGGAAAGGTTCTCGAGTGACGACAACGTACCGCAAGACGCAGCGTGGGTCTTATACGTCTTGCCTTGCCTTGTGGATTTGCGATTGTTTTATATTTGTAATAACTGCCCATACTATACATCATTTTATCATTCAATCTTTACATTTTCATTCCAAAGATCCCTTTTTTTAAACTTACTTTAAGTAACTTTTTTACGTTTTGACACAAAAAAATACCTGTGTACATATTTAGCCCTTTCACGGTCAGGCAAAATAGTAGTTTTCTGAAACATCTAGTACACAATGAAACATTTCATTGCATGTTTGTGAAAAAAAATATTTTGGCCTGGTATTGGTTTACGGGTATACCAAATACATTGGTGTTACAATTTCGTAATAATACTTACAACAGCAGTAGAAGCCGAATGTATAATTATATTTTAGGACGGTATTTTATACTTAGTATTTGCATATTATTGATAGTCTATATACTACTACTATACTGTTCGACTATTCGACACCATAAACCTAAAAAGGAAAATAAGGATTATACCTAATATTAATAACCTTAAATAAATTCAGACTGACGTGATCGCTTAGTGACCCCTCTATTGGGATGAGTTCCATTTTGGAATTAAATTAAATTTTCAAATTTAGGTATCCATCCAGGCTCAAGCGCCCCCTCAAAAAGCCAGCTCGATCTGAGTCCCTACCAAAATCTAGCCTCAGCGAGGTTAAACATTTTCAAGCAATGTTAATAACTGAATTGCTTATTTTCATGAAATTTTGCGCCTTAGCGAGAACCGAATAGAGTTGCTATAACATTGCCAATCTAACGTACTATTGCATTATCAATAGTACATATTTCATAATACTTAACCAAAATGTACCTAAGAAACATACGCAGAATACGAAAATGTCTACAAGTCTCTCTCTCTCTGACATTTTTCAATATGTACTGAATAAAGTTACAATGTCACGAAAGAAAAAAAAACCGAGGTCAGTGACCTATCACAGTAGAGTGAGATAGTGTGCGTGAAATGTAGTGGTGTGTGTTTCTGGGGAGAATTACGATAATGTTGCGCCGCCTAGTGCTATTTTAGTGTCGCGTATGTAGCTTCATTCAACTTGTCTCGCCTTAAGTATTAACCATAATTGTGACCACACATCCCAGTAAAGTTCGATACGTAAACAAGTGTTCCGTTGGAACAATTTTGTTACGAAACCCTGAAAGGAAGTAGAATGTTACAAAACTAGCAATTAGCGTCTTTAAATGTGAAGTTGGCGACGAACCAATGTGAGCCAAGATGGCGTTTTGACAGAATTAATCTCGCATAGTGCCTTTATCTTGCTAAATTAATTTAAAAGGGCAAAGGTTGAATAAAAAGACTTGCGAATCGCTGAGAAGCCATGCCAGGGCATGCATTAACGGTTTACTTTCTCCGTCTTTACTGGTGCACATACGAGTACAAAATGTTCCCACTTTAGATGGGGCCGCTATAAGCCGGTAGCACTGTCCGAATTAAACGTAGATGTGAACTGAACTGAAAATCTCTTGTAATTGTTTGTTAGCGAATGTAATGCATATTGAACACTTTATATTGTAATGTAAAAAGAGTGACAGATAGGTTATAAACGCTTCAAAAGTGGCACAGTAAAACTAAATCGATTGTACCAACTTGCATCAGTTTCGCGTCCTCAATGGAAACGTATGCTGTCAGATTTGGTGGTTTATAAAGTAATATCTTAGCCGGATTCACGTTTGTATGACGCGACGTGTCGTGACGCGACCGACCGATTTCAGTTTCATGCTTTTATTAGAAGCTTTTATTTCACTTGACCTCTACGTTTGATTGTTAGTATGGGACAAATCTTGGAACTGAATTTTGAACGTGATTTCGCGTCCTCGAGTTATTTGTTTTTTTTTTTTGCTAGAACACAACTGTAGTTAAATGCTGATACCAAAATGTTACTTTATTTATGAAGGATAATATTATACTGTTGCTGGTTTTTGGATTCAGTGCATTTGTAATTTCATAATTCTTATCTCGGATGGCGAAGACGCGAAATCGCGTCCCATGTATGTGTAATCGTAATGCCGAGGACGTGATTTCGCGTCCTTGAAATGGGTTAACCTAATGCCGTGGACGCGAACTCGCGTCCATGAAATGTAAACGTAATGCCGCGGACGCGAATTCGCGTCCATGAAATGTTAACGTATTGCCGCGGACGCGAAAACGTAATGCCGCGGACGCGAATTCGCGTCGTCGCGTGGAAGGCGGCGGCACTGCGTGATGAGTAAAAATATGAGGCTTCGGCAATGAATGGGTTAACCTCAACTTATTGAGCTGAAATTTTGGGTATAAGTATAGGTTGGATGGCTATTCAATATTATGGTACCATCAAGCTGGATGAATGATGGAGACAGAAAGAGGCCATGGGAATTCAGTACTTAACCGACGTATCCTAGTTGAGTTTGGGATCGTAAGAATTGTCTCAGTTAGTACTGGTAAAGTACAGTTAGCAGTAAAAGCTTGGAACAAAAATCAGTTTTTTTGACAGAAACATAATTATAACGGTTACATTCACATTCATCTGATGCGCTCCTACATAACGGCTCCTGTACTGACAGCTGTCACACAGCAGAGCACCACGTCAGGTTGGTATGAATCTGGCTTTAGAATTATCTTACTTACCACCCGAAAGCATTACATACAGAGTTTTGTCAGCGGGCGCTTGCAAATTGGAAGTCCCAGATGATTCGAGCAAGATGGCATTCCACTGTGCCTTGCTTCCCCAAGTAAATAGAAGTTATTCATGCTTGCAATTATTATCTTAAATAACTTGTATGAATAGCAAAGCTCCACTTGTCACTAAACATCATTATAATGAATGACTCCATTCAGCCAGATCCTCCACAAAAAACCTCACAAAATCGTCGATTAAACTTCCCTGCGCTTAATGGCCTTAAATGATTGATGATTTGTTTCTCTAGGAAACTGAATGATAAGATCGCCTAAAGCCCTGCATTGATTGCAACAAATTTAACTAAGCGGCGATCAATCTTCTATACCAGACTTGTCATTTTTTTTTGTCCACGCCTTGAAAGGATTAAGGTTTTGTTAAATGAAAAATAATTAGTTGTTTGTGTTCCTGAAGATATTTTCGCATTCAAATAACATCGTTACCCACCTATTCTCGCTTATTATTAATGCGTATGTGTATTTTTATTTTGCCATTGAGGAGGTCCACTTTTTGATTCCATCATAAGTTCACTTGATGTTACCAAATTATTGTATTGTTACTATAAGTGCGCAGTTCTAAATCGGTGTGAAAAGAGTGGGTGAAAATCAAGATCTTTTCAAAAAAAGTTAATAATCTCTTATCTCTTCTCTACGTATAATTAATGTGAAAGTTCGTTGAGGTTGTCAGTGAGACGTAATAAGAAGAGCTTGAAGGAAATTATATTTATACAACATACATTAAAAACTTTAATAGCACGATGCAGAACTTTACCAATTTCCACGCATTTAGAAGGTTTCGTCGGTGTCTGAACTCCAACCAACCATATTAAACGTATAAAAAAGTTTGATAGAGTAACGGTGACCCACAGGCCAAATTTGAGAATATTTGGATAAAGTGGTCTTAATTTACGCAACAGCGCCATCTATCTGTTTATTAATACGACAGCCCAACGAAAAGGAGTGTTATGTTTTCTGTTTGTCTGTTTCTGTCCGGGTATCACGGGAAAACTGTCTAATGGATTAATATGCAACTTTCACTAAAACGTTCAATGGACCTTCGGCCACGCAATATGCTATAAAAATTATAAAGATAAGGGTGCAAAGGGGTTAGAAAATGGGGTTGAATTCAGTGAGTATGTTTTTGTATATAAATAGTTTTTTTTTATGTAGAGTAGATACTCACACGTTTATTTTATTCTGTCAAATCTTCTGTCAAGTCCCCAAAAACGTTATTACTCAAAATATCTACAAGAAAGAGATAGAAACTGACACGAATTTCTAGAGAGGCCGCCAGAAAACGAGTGGCAAGATCTCAGGAATCCGAAGAAGCTTCCCGGGCATCTAGATTCCTTGAAAATAAAGATAGGGAACCACGTCTCGGCCACGATCGTGAACGCCGTTCGTTGTCGCGAGCTTCCGAGACTATTACGGAACGTGAAACATGATTAACAGCGGATTCTCGCGCTTCTGAAACATTTACACAACAAGAAGACCGCTTGACCTATCAGAGAAGTCAAGCTGTCTACAGCTCGATAAACACTGTCTTAGATGAGGGAACTGCCACGACATACCCGGTAGAATTTTTAAACTCTTTAAGCGCATCAGGGTTACCAGCGCACACTTTGACCCTGACGATAGGAGTCCCTATTATGCTGCTTCGGAACCTATCTCCACCGAAGTTGTGTAATGATAATGACACCCGCCTGAAGGTAGTGAGACTGCAGCGGAATCTCATCGAGGCTCAGATCCTTACGGGCTGCGGTGCTGCGGAAGCTGTATTTATACCGCGCATTCCACGGATACCGAAAAACTTCCCGTTCCAGTTCAAGCGATTGCAGTTTCCAGTGAGCGTGTGCTTCGCCATGACCATAAAGAAGTCGCAGGGGCAGACTCTCCGCGCAGTCGGCGTCGACCTGCGCACGGACTGCTTCTCTCAAGGGCAGCTGTACGTCGCGTGCTCGCGAGTCACCAGCTGCGAAGAACTGTTTGTGCTGATGCCCACTGGGGAAACTAAAAATATTGTATATATTAAATTGAAGTTTTGTAATTATATTGATATCAATGTAGTTACATTAACTATGTACATTGATGCGAAAATAATTGTAATATTTCTTTATCGGCATTATGATGACCTTTGTGTCCTTCGAGAGATACAAGGCCGATATGAAGCACGGCGACTGGGCGAAGATCAGCCGCAGAGGGATAACACTCGCGCTATTCGGTCACGATAAGGCAATATTCCAGAAAAGGAGACAGATCACGCCATCTGGGTAAGGTGGGCTGTACGCGGACAAAAAATTCGGGGGTTGGGTACATAACATAGGTGTAAATAACGTGTTAATAGTTTACATTAATGTAATTAATATTTAATATTTTTATTCTATAATTTTTTTCATGCTCCACTTAGGTGTCATGTCTGTGTAGCACTTACGGCCTATGCACCGTAGACGCGCGTTTGTATCGAATCACGTGTAAAGAAATCGACACAAACGCTTAAAAAACGCGGTGTGTATAGATTCTAATGTATAAGTAATAATGAAAAAAAAAAACAGTCAACGCGAACGAAGTCGCGGGCAGAAGCTATTCATTATTTAAAAAAACCGGCCAAGTGCGAGTCGGACTCGCGCACCGAGGGTTCCGTACAAACAAGCAAAAGTTGTAGTATGTTTATTACTAAATGATAAATGAAAATGGAATCCGTAACATTACAATGTGGAAAGCTGGGGGAGCATAAAATTAAACAGGGTCACTTTATCAATTTAGTAATCATCCTTTAGGCTTTGATTTCCTTGCGAGTAGTTGCGAACGCCACAATAAGTGGATTACTTAAAAAAAATGCTGTTTCTTTTTATAGTGTTGATATAAAACTGAGTTCACGGGAAAGTACCTTTAGGTTTTGATACCCTTGAGATTATCTATAATACTTATATAATAATATAAATCAGCCTATATACGTCCCCTTGCTGGGCACAGGCCTTCTCCAATGGATGAGAGGGAACGGGCAGTAGTCCCCATGCTGGCCTAGTGCGGGTTGGGGACTTCACATACAACTTTTTCAGTTTTAAATTATGCAACTTATATTGCTATTTCTTATGATTGTGTAGACATAAAACTTTTATTTTGCTACAGCTGAAAGGTATTTGATATGAATTTCAATTTAATACCTCTACGCGTTTACAAGGAAAAAGGTAGTAAGTTTAAAATTTAAAAAAAGGTTTTTTTGTATGATTTTACTGAAAATGTCTACTTTTCGTAATTTTTGTTTTGTCTGTGCTATATGTAGTTTCTGCGTGCCAAGTTTCAAGGTTCTGTGTTAACGGGAAGTACCCTTTAGGTTTTGAGTTTGTTGCGAGTACTCAATTTCAAAATATGCGACTTAAATTGCTCTTTCTTTTGATGGCGTTGACATAAAAGTTTGGTTTTGCTACATCTGAAATGTCCTATAGTCCTGAGTATTTGACATGAATTTCAATTTAATACCTCCACACGTTTACGAGGAAAAAGGTATTAAGTTGAAAAAATTAAAAACTTTTTTTTGTATGATTTTACTAAAAATGTCTACTTTTCGTAATTTTTACTTTGTCTGTGCTATATGACGTTGCTTCGTGCCGAATTTCAAGTTTCTGAGTTCACGGGAAGTACCCCGTAGGTTTTGCGAGTGTCGAAAAATTCTAAAATTTGCAGCATAAACGACTGTATCTTTTGATTGGGTTGAGTTTTAAGTTTGATTTTTTCACAGGTTAAAGGGATAATAGACCTGAGTATTTGATATAAATTTTAGCTTGATACCTCCACGCGTTCCTGAGAAAAATGGTCTTGACAGACAGACAGACAGACAGACGGACAACAAAGTGATCCTATAAGGGTTCCGTTTTTTTCTTTTGAGGTACGGAACCCTAAAAATATACAATTTAAACAGAAACGTCTGTTGAGGATTATAAGATATTTATGTTTTTAAAAACGGTGTTTTCAATTTAGATTAAGCATTTTAAACTAACGATCTCATCGCACCTTTCACAGGAATTTAGATGAAATTTTCCGTAGGTACAGATAATTTGAGACCCTTGGAAGGATATAGGGAAGTTTTTTATCTGGGAAATAATCCCTTAAGATAATCATATTTCTAAGGCGATAACAAGTTGCGTCAACGATGTCGCGAGCAACAGCTAGTAGTTACATAAAGGTGGCGTGTAGTCGTATGCTACTGTAAAAATACTGCAAGGCGTTTTGATAAGATTGTGATTCTTTGACTGATACAGTAAACTCAATTTTATTAGATTTATTATCTGCTTTTATATTCATTCCTGAACGTTAATTCTAATACCTCGTTAACCAATATTGTAATGGTAAAATAAGAGTTGACCAAAATAACAGCAGAAAATTCATGCCCACAAATTAACACTGCCATAACTCGTAGTCATATTATGGCAACTTCAACAATGCTCAAAGCATCTTTAAACCTAGTTTAAACTACTGGACTGTTATAACAGTCCAAGTTAAGTGTTAGTTAACTATAGTTTAGCAAGTTCACGCCGGCCGCCAAGCGTCTTAAGATGCTCCCTGTTTAGGCACTGAATTATTCAGCAGTGGACACGATCAGCTGAATTCTGGATTCCCATCTAAAAGCTGAATATGGATCGCTCCAGGAATTCAAGCCACTTGGAGTTAACTTAAGGGAGAATGTATATGTTTTTAAGAAGTTATGAGAGATATTAGTGTAAAGAGGTGTTCAAAATTAGATTCGCCAAGATTGTAGCCCCATCTGGCCGACTAAATATAATCGTACAACTGACTGAAAAATCATGTGCGCGCGCAAACCATTTATTCGTTACCAGGCCGATGTCGATTGATCATGTAGACAGTAGCGCCGCGCTACAAAAGTCAAAAAAACTTAATTTGTTGCAACTTAATTTGGTCGGAGGCGATGTCCTTCATTATGGAAGTGGGAAGAAGGATTAAGGAAAGGGGGTCCGATGCTCGCGCGGCTTGCTTCCTGGCGCAAAGATTATCCATCGCCATCCAACGTGGGAACGCTG
Organism: Epinotia demarniana; assembly: GCA_945867215.1. Classification (NCBI taxonomy): domain Eukaryota; kingdom Metazoa; phylum Arthropoda; class Insecta; order Lepidoptera; family Tortricidae; genus Epinotia; species Epinotia demarniana. The sequence goes on along the minus strand of OX244261.1, from coordinate 36,029,636 downwards.
CAAGTGTGATGGGCACCTTTGCGCCCGGAGCAAGTCACGGGGGCCTATTTGACTAAGCTAAGGCTGTGCTTAAGTTTGTTATTAGTATTTTTATTATTATTATTTAATTGCGAATTTTTAATTATTTTATTTCTTGCATCAGTTGGCCTCGCGGCGGTTTTGAAAATGGCGGCGTGTCTCGGCGGGAGCAGCACGTTACATAAGTATTTTTACGTCACACCTGGCCATAATGCGACTTTTACTGCACGCTGCGCGTACGGGAAAACTCTCATTGTGGCCAGATGAAGACGTAAAATTTTGTACTCAACACGGGCGGTAATTCGTAAAGCCCCAGAGCGCATATTTATGGCCCTCACCTTCGGTTCGGGCCACAAACACCTGCGATCTGGGGCATTCACGAATTCACCGCCCTAGTTACGTAATGTACTATTTAGATTCTATTTTGGTTTCTCAGTAGCGATTTGATTATTGATTTATGTGGTAAAAGAATACAACTAAAATAAATAACACATAATTAGTTGTCAATCATAAATCTCAGATTGTTTATGACCTCGTAAAAACTAGTTGCAAGATCGTGTATATTCGGCCATTAGATGTAATTGTACATTTCGTAACTAGGGCGGTGAATTCGTGAATGCCCCAGATTGCAGGGGTTTGTGGCCCGAACCGAAGGTGAGGGCCATAAATATGCGCTCTGGGGCTTTACGAATTACCGCCCGTGTAGAGTACAAAATTTTACGTCTTCATCTGGCCACAATGCGAGTTTTCCCGTACGCGCAGCGTGCAGTAAAACTCGCATTATGGCCAGGTGTGACGTAATAGTACATTGTGATACAAGTGAGGTAGGTTGATAATTACATCAGAGGCGAAATTGTTCACGCGAACCGCAGGTGAGCGTGATAAGGAAGCCGAGGATGTAATTATCAAAGCTCACGCGTATCATACGACGTTTTTCAACACATTTTGCAAGGAAAAAATCATTTTCATAAGATGAAAATGTTATTGGCCTGCCAAATTATTTACTTTACATTAAGCAAATCATTAAGATGACAACAGTTTTACTCACAATTGCACATCGCCAAGAATTTCCAGTGGCGTCCATTCTATATTTCACTTTTCTAGTCACCACGAGTTTGATAATAAACACGCATAAACAAAACAAATTTTACAAATATTTGTGAAATAAATAACCTTTCAAAATATAACCTATATTGGCACCCAACAGTTTTTTTTTCGTGAAGTTTGCGCAGTGTGGGCACAGAAATCTCTAAACAGCCAATACAAAATAAAATTATATTTTCATTTTAATATGTTATCTGTATTTAATTCATGTAAAATGTTATGAAAAGTGAATAGTTTTACTAAATTAAACGTTTCCATATCATATACAAAAAGAAATAGTCAATTAATTAACAAAAAGGATTTAATTTGTTTAGTCGAGTAAGAATCCATTTGCCGAAAATTAAAAAAAAAGCTGTACATTTTGTACAACCTGGTCAATTTAAGAATGCACCGTGTTCATGCATATATCTTGCTGCAAGGTGCCAACGTGACTTAATCGGGATATAACCATAACACACAAGTGTTGTAAAGTTATAAAACACGCGTTTTTAATATCCAGGATTATGAGCCTAAAAGCGACACAATAAGAGGTACCTTACGAGCAATTGTGTTGAAAAATATATTTGCACGAGAATGTATATTTGGACCCTTGGCATAAATTAAAATCACTTACGGTATCAGCACTTTTATTATATAACTTTATTGCAAAAATAAGAAGTACAATTGGCGGGCTGAATGCCTTAAGGCATTCTCTACCAGTCAACCACAGGGCTAAACAGAAAAGCTTACAGGTGCAGGCAGCTGACCAAGAAAAACACAAATGAAAAGGACATGTAGCTAATGAAATACATAGATAGATACTGATTTTTTTGCGATATTTTAGAAAATGGCGAGTGCCGCATGATTTTCAGTTTAAGGTAACCCGCGGAAGATTACTTGATACTCGGGAAAACAGGTAAGTCAAAGTCAAGTCAACACAAGTGAAGTGGTAATTTTTGCATTCACAAACATAACTACATAACCCTTATCATAAAAATATACCCAATATACCCAACCATGTAGTGTGAGAATCCTTTAAGACTAAAAGGAGTGATGATAATTTTTCTAGGCTGTGCCCTAGCAGTGAAATTAAGGCGTGGGAAAATGGCAGATTTTAGTATCATAATTGATTCCCGGCATCGTTTTCCTTTCTATCAATTACAGCAAATATTGAATGTAATACAATTTAATAAGGTTAGTTCTTAAATATATACAAATTATATGTTCAAAAAACCATTACATTCCGATTCGTTGGGCGGTCGCGTTCGCGTTTCATTTAAATTGTTACTATTTTGCTGACGCAGAGTTTGCCTATACTAGCTGTCTAGGTGTTGAACAGAATATTTTATTAAACATATCAGGTAAGCCTAACGAATAGGTCAGTTAAGGGTTTATTCGACTCAAATCTCATTGTTATTCGAACCAGGGTGGCTGTCAATATTTTCCCATATAAATTCATGTATTCACGCCACCAACGGGCAATTTTCAGACGATGTTACCATGTAAATGAGTGCTAGGGCAACTGATGCTACTGGATTGCTAATATGTGTGTGGAAAAACTACACAATTTCTGGCATTGGGAAATGTACTGATCGATTCATGTTATAGAACGGTGACTAAATCGCCAGTCAATTGATTTAGGCTACTAAAACTTATAATCAGTACAAGACTTAGTGAATCTAAACAAACTTTAAACATATATGGCATTTGGAAAATTGGTTAGCAGACAATCGATTAATGAATGATTTCAATCATTACTCCTGAGAGGGCAATATTTTGGACTCTTAAAGCCGTTTTTTATAATAATGGCTACAAAGAGACGGGCAGACAGGTGCCGATTCCGTTTTCCATTTTACCAATTTTGGTACCAAAAACCAGACTAACATCTAGACATTCGCCATCCTCCCACAAACATCTACGCATATTCCCAAAAAGTAATATTAATGAATATGTGGATGTTTATAAATTGGAACCTTCGGAAATTGATATCGTCGAGGTGCTAAATTAAATATGTTTTGTGGATTTATTCATGGCTCTTCTGTTTGTTTTATAATCCGTGGATAACCGAAAACCAATATAGATTGGAAGAAAATAATTTAGGAAAATTGGGTGCGTTTCAGACAAGGACCAAATAAAACATATCTGCTGCCTGATGTTAAGCAGACACCGTAGCTTATGGGCGCTTGCGACTTCAGAGAAGATGACACACAAGCGATTTGCCGACTGTTTATTCATATGAGGATTTGTTGTGTTGCTCTAGCGGGTCCCTCACTCTCAACAGAACACATCCTCGGAAGCGAGCGCCGACATTCTTACTCAAGACCATGACAATGCAACATACCTACAGAGCAAGTAGTGGCGTTGTTATGGCTTCGAGTCGATCTTCTGTAAGGTAAAGCCTAGTTGGGCTGCTCCAAATATGAGCGAGACGACATTTTACTGTGGAAGAGGTCACAGTGAAATGTCGTTCGTCGTTTTCACTCTTGACAGACATCATTTCAGGTATTCGCCGCCATTCCTCTCTCATTCCGCCTTCCTTACTTGAATGATGCATATACTGCAGCCTTAATCTGGTCTGTCCATTTCATAGGTGACCTGCTTCTGGCCTGATGTCGCACTTATGGAAATTTACGATATACATTGGTCTATGACTCTTAAATTTTCCCATTCGCTTCACCAATTCCGGATTTCCCACAACGCGCTTGCCTTGCTCGCCACAAGTTGCGTCAACGTTGTGCCGTTGTATTGAGAGTGGCAGCCATCTTTGTAATTCATGGTTTAAACTGCTTTGTAGGTATATAGAATACCATTAGCAAGAAATAAAAGCGTAATTTACTATTTTACATAAGCAAACTTTAACAAATTGTAGAACAAGAACACTGTAAAGAAGTCTGACGTTGAAGTTTGTGAGAATAAAGCGAGTTTTATGAACTTGCTTAACTCTGTAACTTATCTCACACCTTTCGTCTCAAATTATGAAGTAATTATTGTTCAATTTGCTACTGAATTGTTTTAGAAAGTTTAGATATAACTCTCAGAAGGTTTAAAGGTTTGGTTTTTAATAAGTAAATACTTATACCTTAAGACAATGATAAAGCTGTGGATAAAGTTAGAATGATATTTTAGAAACATGTTAGTATTTGAAAATTGATGTCTTCTACTTCTTCTACCTAGCGTTGTCCCGGCCTTTGCCAGGGTCCGCTTTCCCACTCGCTTTCCTCCACTATGCTCGATCCTGGACGTCTTTCTTTGTGAGCCAGTTTTCGCTCATGTCAGCCTTCACGACATCCAGCCATCGCTTCTTATGTCTAAATAGAACTGAAATATTAAAAAAACTGCAATATTTACTATAAGCCATTGAAGAGTTCTATCTTCTGGCTTCATCAACAGATCAAGTTGGTGCTACCGATATATTATTCTTACCTTTTATTAGTTATAGGTGTCTAGGTTTCAAACTTGTTTATTTTACATTTATTTTTCCTATAAATGTTTCAAATTCATAGGAGTGGTTATGGATTTAAAAACTTTACAAGAAGCTGGGTCGGTAGTTATTATTCCTATTACGTAATTACTTTTTATTGGAAAAAAGTATGTAAAAATGTACTTACGTTTTGATTATATACGTTATTTATTTAAACTTTATTGCGCAATACAAGATAAAGTACAAATGGTGTACTCAATGCCAGGCATCCTCTACCAGTCAACCATTGGGCAAAACAGAAACATTTGGTGCAGGCATTTAGACGTGCACGTTAATAGAAGGCTCGTAAAAAACCTGCAATATTGCTTGAAACCAGCAGGCCTTTGTTAGCTTAAGAGTCCGCAGTAAGCTCGATTCTCCATACAAACGTAGTTACGCTCTCATTTTAAAACTACGTGTTGGATTGTAACGAGACTTTGCATGTTCAATGAAATGAGGTATATCTATGTCTGAAATGAGTTTACGTAGCTTCAGATACCATAGTAAAAAAGATACAGCGAATTTACGTTTTTCATAGAAAAGTAGTTTTTGCTGTATTTACTTTTTTTTATAAATTGGAACCATATAAACTAATTACAGACGTAGATATACCTCATGTCATTGTATATGCAAAGTTTCGTCACAATCCAACACGTAGTTTTAAAATGAGAGCGTAACTACGTTTGTATGGGAAGGTGAAATTCGGCCGAGGTTACTGCGGCCTCTTAATTAAATAAATAAATTTTAGAACACTTGAAAATACGGGCATCAGTCTTTATAATAAGTACCTAGAGCAATTTAGGGAGTAGTACAAACTAGGGAGCCATGGGAAATAGGCACGTCTTTAGCCTAGCAGTGGGACACTTACAATAAAAATACTATTTCAGGTACCTAGGTACCCAGTCCATGCTACAAAAGAAATGCAAAACATTGCACATTCAAAACAAAGCCGCCATTTTTCTTTCATAACAATAAACCATTCTTGTGAAAAGTTATTCACCATTCAACGTCAGATTACTTTTCAATATTTCCCTGTTAATTTAAGTTTTCAACCAAGATTTCCCAGCGGGGTGTAAGCACCAGTTATTTACATTTAATTTCGCCTTGCTTGTACTGTAATTAATAAAATTATTGTGTTGAAACTCGTTCTTTTGAATTATTGATATACTTTAGATCAGTTTTTAACGACTTAACAACGGTAATAAGCAAAAAAACTAAGATTTTTGAGGAAATAATCTTACGTTTCCACAGACTTGAATTGTTCAGACATTTGCTCTGTGCACGTTGAAGTGAGCGTCTGTGAGAAAGACGTTTTCAATCATACCATTTAAGGCCTCCACCCCCCGGACGCGTGTCGTGCGCGGCGCGTATGCTGCGCGGCACACGCGCAAGTTGTAAAGCATTGAAACTACACTTCAAACACACATCAAACGCGGCACACGCGCGGCACACGCGCAGCACCCGCGCAGCACCCGCGCGGCACACGCGCAGCACCCGTGTAGGACCCGCGCGGCACAAGCGCAGCACCCGCGCAGCTGCATTGCAGCACCCGCGCGGCACACGCGCAGCACCCGCGCGGCACACGCGTTGCTACACGCCGCCCGCTTCCGGTGTGAATATACCGCTTCAAACGCGCCCGACACACATCGAACGCGGCACACGCGCGGCATCGGCGCGGCAGCCGCGCTGCACACGCGTTGCTACACGCCGCCCGCTTCCGGTGTGAAAATACCGCTTCAAACGCGCCCGACACGCGCAGCACACGCGTCCGGTGGGTGGAGGCCTTTATGGTCAATAATGCTTAAACGGCTAACCGATTCGGATGAAATTTTTCGCAAAGACAGGATCCTGGGACGCATACGAAGTCGCGGGCGGAAGCTGGTAGTTCATAAAGATTTGAACGAATCCGGCCTGAGTGTAATATCTGTAAAAGTTTAAATGTAACATGTGAAATCAAAAGATTCTTCACCCATTGCCCCAGCGTTTTTTTTTTACAAAAATTACCTATTTAACTCCTACGATTAAGAGGAATCCAACGACATCTCATATTATGTCATGCAACATATTACTGTAGCCCGTGATATAGAATTTACTTGACAACGACATTACGACAATTACACAAAACCTATAATTGAAGGAAAGTTAGAAGGAAGGACAGGCAGGGGAAGACCAACGCGTGTGTTTATGGATAAAGACACGCCATAAGTGTAATGTCGTACCATAACATAACAGTGGCAAGGGCAAGAACAGAATGGCGAGTACTCCACCGACAAGAGCCCGGCTCTTGGTTCATGATGATGTTGATATATGAATAGGTACATGCATACATACTGTTTACATACATACGCTCGAAGAACGTAACCCTCCTTCGAAGGCAGACGGGTAAAAAGAAAGTTTTTCATCAAACAAATATTTTATAAAAATCGGTTTGTTATCGATATGAAAATTATAAATATCTCAGGTGCTGCAGATGTGTTTTTTTTTTTTTTTTTATTATGGCAACCGTCATAGGACATTTCTGCCAGCATCACGTCAGAAAAATGAACTAGAGGAAGGGGAGACAAGAAAACGATTTGACCAGATTTTGTTGATGGATACGAATAGGTACATAGTACATACTAAGATAAATAATTTTATAGCCTGGTAGGAAGAGTTAAAGTTTCAATTTATTGAGAGAGAGGAAATTTGAAATCAGCCGAAAAACAGCAGGATTCGGAAACAGAAGGGACACTACGTGGGTAGGCAAGGGGATTTTCTGATAAATGAGGCCAGCGTATAGGCCAGAATGGTCCAGACGGGGGCAACTCAAAATCAAGTGATTTAAGCTGCCCTCGTCTAGACCACACTCACAAAGGGAAGAGTCCCGAATACGGAGCCACCTCAAATGAACATGGGTACAGCAATGGTTCAGCCTCGTGCGAATAATTGTCGAAGTTGCTTGTTTACTAAGAAGAATTTTTGAAAACCAGACTTTCAGGGGTAAAACAGGTTGAACTTTAGCATAGGTTGCGCCCGTCCGTCTGCTGCTAGACCGCCACCGGGCGTTCCACTTTTTCCTTAAAAACTGCTGAGGGAGGGAAAGAAGGTCATGGCAGCAGATTCTAAAAGGGACTTTATCGCCGCAAGCGACTGCTTGTTTGGCAATGAAGTCCGCCTTTTCGTTTCCATAAATACCCGAGTGGCTCGGTATCCAGGCCAAGACGACCTCAGAGCCTCTGGAACTGCATTGATTAACCACTTCTTTAATCTTCAGGGTTAAGGGATTATGGAGTTTAGAAGTAAACGGGTTAGCTAAAATAGCTTCTAGAGCACTGCGAGAGTCAGAAAAGACAATGGAACGACGTAAACCGGCTAAAATAATGTATTCCAAGCTTTTTAGGATACCAAGGCACTCTCCAGAGAAAACCGAAGATTCCGGAGGGCACTTTGCTTTTTGGACGATCCGATACTGCGAGTGATAGGTACCTACCCCTACACAGCCCATGGGGGATAACTTCGAGGCATCAGAGTAAAGAGTGTGCCACCCAGCCCAGTCCTTTGCCAGAAGACCGCGAGAATATTCCCTTGCAGAGATATCGCCTTTCATAACATCAAAATCTAGAATAACACGGGGTTGGAGAATAGTTACAAAGTAGGGGAATTCAAACATAGGAAGATTCGGGGAGTGAAAAGTTGGGTCTTTAATACCTTTGAACCTGCGGAAACTAGTTACTAGACAGGGAGGAGACTTATTAGTCCAATAAGGAGACTTGTTAAAATAATCGTCCAAGAGCACGATTTTAGGGGAGATGGGATGGATAGAATATTGGAAAGTACGAAACAGATAGCGGTCAGACAGATACTGACGGCGAAGGTCAAGCGGAGGATCCATTCATTCCACCTGAAGGGCGTTAATAGGGCTACTTTTCATTGCTCCAGCAATAATACGCAACGCTTTAGATTGTACTCGATCAAGACGCTGCAAACCTTCTGCAGAGGCAGGCTCCAACAAAAAGGTTCCGTAATCCAGGACGCTTCTAACGATGGCATTGTAGACAATTTTTAGGGCAAAAGGGTGAGCACCCCACCACACTCCAGCCAAACACCTGAGGATGTTAAGGTTCTTTTCACACTTATCTCTAACGTATTCGCAGTGCGCGAGACCAGATAGTTTAGAATCCAACACTAAGCCTAGGAATTTAAAATGCTGCTTTAAGGGGATTACTTGGTCTTTTAACGTAACAGAGACATTTGGGATAGAATGTTTCCTAGAAAAGATTACAATGTTACTTTTAGAGGGAGACAGCTCAAAACCATGATGCCCTAGCCAGCCCTCTAATGAGATCAAAGATCGGGAAACTTGGTCCGCCGCCTTCAAAATATTAGTATCGGAAGAGTACAACAAAATATCATCAGCATACTGGAGGATGCTTGTTGAGTGACCTTTAGCAGACTCTAAATCAGCAGAATAGATATTGAAGAGCAGGGGACTAAGAACGGACCCTTGCGGCAGCCCTTTCCAAATTCGCCTAGACGGAGATATTGTCTTATCATTACCCCAGAATGTGATGTGTCGTTCAGAAAGTAACTTAAGTGTGAGGCACGACAGTCTGGAAGGTATCTTAAGTCGACAAAGCTTTTCCCAGAGAATCGGAAGCTGGACATTGTCGTAGGCAGCTTTAACGTCCAGGAAAGCAGCAACAACAGATTTCTTCAGGGAGAAGGCTATGCGGATATCCGAGGTAAATATTCCAAGACTGTCCATCGTACTTTTCCCTTTCCGGAAGCCAAATTGAGAGTCAGACAATAAATTGCGGCTTTCAACAAACCATTCAATCCTGTTTTTTAAAAGATGTTCTAAAATTTTTAGGAGAGTGGAAGAGAGGGCGATCGGACGGTAAGAACAAGGATCAGAAGGGTTTTTATTAGGCTTAAGGATTGGGATAATTAATTGAGCTTTCCAGACTTGCGGGACAGTACCAGAGATGAAAATGTTATTGAGGAGAGCCAAGAAGTAAGAAAGAAAGGAATCATTAGCGTTAGAGATGAAAGAATAGGGAATACCGTCAATGCCCGGGGCAGAGTCCGTGACAGAGCCAAGGACCAGTTTTAGTTCCACCATCGTGAACGGAGAATCGAGGGGATCAGAAGAAGAAGAACAATAACCAGTATCAACTTCTAACCTACTAGGGGCATACTGCGGAGCGAGAGAATCCATGAACGAATCGGCCCAGTCTCCACCCAAAGGATGAGACCTAGCAAAACCCTGTTTGCTACCTCTAAATCTCCTTATACTCCTCCAGAGAAAACGAGCAGGAGTAGAAGGAGACAAAGAGGAGCAAAAGGACTTCCAGCCATCCCGTTTCTTTGATTGGAGAAGGCGTTTGGATTCCGCTATTGATTTACTTAAATTAATAAATTTTGCTTGGCAAATGTCAAAGCGGTACTCGTTTTCTGCCCACTTCCTATTTTTAACGGCCAGAGTACATTGTGAGTCCCACCAGGGAGGGGAAGGAATTTTCCCGGAAACGGCATTTTTAACAGGGAACACCTTCTCAGCACAAAGATTTACTGCTCTTGAGAACTCCTTCGCACAATTATCAATATCACTCGGTGTTAAAGGAGGTAACAGAGAGACCGACTCGCTCATTACCTTCCTGAACTCCGCCCAGTCGGCATTAAGTAAATTAAATTTTAGGAGAGGGGGATTAGGAGTGGATTTTACTTGGTAGAGGAGAGGGAATTCAATCAATATAGGGAAGTGATCGCTGCCAAAAGAAGAGTCAAGTGTACTCCAGGTGACCTGAGATGCCAGGCAAGGGGAGCATAGCGAGAGGTCAACCACACTAGACACCTCGTTAGGCCTCGAGCGCCTAGTAGGGGAGCCCGTGTTGAGTATGCAAAGGTTAAGGGGATGCATTAGCTCCAGCCACACTTCACCTAAAGGATCCGTTTTCCCAGAGCCCCATACACGGTGATGGCAATTAAAATCGCCCAGGATGAAAATAGGGAGGGGCAGAGATTCCAAAATAGAGGAGAGCTGAAAAAGAATGGGTTTAGTTGCATTAGCAATATAAAGGGAGACAAAGGTGTAGTTATTCACACGGGCAGCTACGATGTGAAAGTTCTCAGAGGATGGAACCATAATTTTACTAAAAGAGAGACCTTCTTTAACAAGCAACGCACAACCAGCATACCCATCTACTCTGACATCCTGTAAACAGGTAAAACCTGGAAAACGGAGGTTATAATCTGGTTTAAGCCAGATTTCTGAGAGGGCAATGATAAAAGGACTGAATTTGTTAGTTAAGTAAATTAAATCAGATTTTTTATTTAGGATGCTCCTACAGTTCCATTGCAGAATTGACTGCGCCATTATTAAGGGAATTGAAAAGAGAGGAAAGAAGAGGGGCAACGAGGGACAACAGATCATTATTGGGGCCAGAGAACACTTTAGACAGTACTGAGAAAAGTCTGATAAGAATCGCCATCACATCTTCGGATGCAGCAGATGCATGCGGATTATTCAGCGCGGTTCCGTTGGCAAACTGAGGAGAAGGCTCATTGGTAAGGCCCATATGAGCCCTTCTGTCGTAGCCAGCACGTGGAGGGGGAGGAGAACGGACTTTAGAGAAAACTGTCTTTCTGAAGGAACTGCCTTTACTTCCCGGAGACGCAGAAGCTACTACATTCGCGAATGACTTCCCAAAGATTGGTTGGAGCTTATCAGCTTCCGCATATGAGATATTGTTTTCCGCCATCGCCTTTTTAATGTTACATTGGCGGATAAATTCCGGACAGGACTTGCTTTTAGCCGAGTGACCCTCCTCGCCTTTGCAGTTAATACACTTGAGAATTTCCACATTACACGTGTCACCAAAATGCTCTCCGGCACAACGAAAGCAGCGGGGAGTCGAACGGCATTTGTCCTTGGTGTGTCCGAACCTGCAGCACTGGAAACATTGCACAGTGGGGAAAGTGTACACTTCAACTTTTAGGGCATTATAGCAGGCAAACACTCTCGGAGGGAGCACTTGCCCATCGAAAGTTAACACAACAGTCTCGGAAGGAATCCACTTGTACGAGCCATCTGTCAAGTTGGTTTTTTTTAAATTCAGCCGTCTGGCCTTGGTTACCCGGCCACACCCTTCTGGAACTTTCACATAAGATATAATATCCTCCAGGGTCCAGCTGGCTGGGATGCCCCTGACCAGACCCATCCTGGTAACGTTAAAGGAGGGAATAGAAGCCTTTAGCTTCTTATTAACCACGGTTGGAGAAAGTAGGAACTCATTAGCGTCCGTGAAAGAGTGGAAGCTTACCGATACTCTGTTCCGGCCTAAGCCTTTAACCGAACCGTCAATCACGTTAGGGAATTCTCGGTGATGGAGGTGGAGGAATTGCCCAAAGGAGACCGGATGCAAAGTGGCACCTAGAGCCTGACTGTCGTATTGAACATGGACTATGTAAGGGCCGGGATCACCGCGTTTATAACTGGTTCGTTCCGTCGACTGCAGTGATGATGATAGCCGAGGAGTAGAAGCTGGCAGGGAAGGCATCGAAGCCTGTAAATGAGCCGGAGGAGTATTCTGATCCGTATGTGTAAGAGAGGCAGCCTGAGATGAATGGACTCCTGGGGCTGACGCCTGGCCCAACTCCAACACAGAGTCCTGAGAGTCTGGTTTCGTGTCAGGTAAAATTGAAAAAGAATTACTTAGCCTGATATCGCTGGCAACCACCATTGACTTGTCCGTAGTGTCCGTTGAGGAAGAGCAAGACCGTAACGAGCGCGAGCGGGAGCTCGACCGGGACCGAGAATTAATATTTAAATCCGAACCCTTGCGTTCCATCTTGTCCGTTCTGCAACGTCGAGCAACGAGATCGCGGTCTCCAGACTGCTTGAGAGTTATATAAGCGCCGGGAGATGGAGGAACTGGAGAAGTCCAATTTGACCCCCCCGGGTCCCCAGGGGAGTGATCCCCCATAAATAAACCTAATGGGTGACTCCTATAAACAAGTCACCCAGACCTAAACCTATAAATCACTATATATATATAACGAAAACTTAGGTCAATTCTGGTCAAATCTACGAAGTTCCAAGCAAATAAACCGATAATTAGAAACAATTTGGAAAAAACCGTTCTTGACGTTCCGCTGACGGATTCCTCTTTTTTCCAGATGTGTTTCGTTGACAGATTGTTTAGAAAATCAAACCAAAATTGTACAATAACTTATGTGTGCAGTATGTACATAATAAAACGATTGTCTATGACTATGACATCACAGTGAAAGTTAATTCACGAAGGTCGTGTGTTTACGTCACTTAAGACGGTTGCTGATAATGATATGATATATTACAATGTTTCAATGTCTAGTTCGACTTAACATAAAGGCAAGCAGCCAACTATATTGATAAAAGCATTGGCCTCGTATCAACTTTATCCTCGTACTACGGATTCAGATGAGTAATTGTGTAACTTTTAAAACGGACGTCAAGACAACTTAACTGTAATTTTCCCATAAAAAAGGCCATTTCAGTCTATCTAATGTATACGTACAGTACAAAATGGTACGCATTCGACCAGCTGGTTATAAAAAATCTTTATGACAAATCTTTATCGATTTAGCCGTTTTAGTGTGATTAATTACCGATCATTTCACCAAACGATAATTTTTCCGAATCTGTGCTTTTACGAAATTGCAATAAAATGTAATTTCATACTATTAATAAATACAGTAAGAGGCATTTAAATTGAAATACGAAAACAGAATTGTAGCTCAGATAGGCCATCTTTATTTTGTATGAGTATTTTGTAATTACACCTCTCAACTTGATACCTTATTGGAATATACATGTATATAATACATTAAACACTTAAGGCACTGTGCGCGTAAGTCTAGATGCATGTTTTTGTATGGGAAAATGACAGTAGAGTTGTCCTAACGCTCGGTCTAAAAGTTACGCGTTTACCTCTCATTGAACGCGCGTGAAGACAATATAACTGTAATATTTCCATATAAAAAGGCGTTACGTGATTGAACTGCTGATCTACATACCTAAAACTTACATTTGTATAAAGCTAAATTAAAATATAATTCGCCTTTTTTATTTTCTTTCAAAACGTCTGTCAATAAAAGATAAATTCTGATCAGAACACTAAGAAAACATTGGCGTTCCTAAGAATATAAAGACTTGGTTCGGGGCACCGCAAAAGTTAGCTGTTCCGTTTTGTTTCGCATTTCATCATTTCGCTCGGAATATCTATAAAAATGTCGAGGAAAATTGGAAGTTGCTAAGCAAAATGTCACTGTGAGATAAGACCCGCTTCAAATACTCATACTATAATTAACTTCCTTATTTCTTGGGTTCGACGAAAGTCGTGAAAATGATTTTCTATAAAAATATATGTTTTTAGAGGTGTTTTAAGAAGGGGAAACTGTAGCTTGGATAGTGTTGTTCTAGATTGCCATGCAAATCGTGCACTACTACAAATAAAAGATACTAACAAAGTAAGTAAACATAAAAGTGTGATGATGCATTTACACGGTTCATCTCACAACTTTCATTCATACCCGGTTATGCGATCACGTGTTCAATCCACTACGTTATCGTATGCTCACGGTGCCGAAGCTTCTGCCCAGTTCCGTAAAAGAAAGGATTAGAAGGAAGGAAATGGTTCGAATGCACGACCTCGTGGATCTTTAACGTACCTACCTACTTACTTTTTTTATGAACACCATGTCATCTTATCAATACCCGTCACCGTATGTTAACATAAAAAATGCGCAATGAAATTTTTATTAGCGAACAAATGACGCGTATATTTTTTACTACTATATATCACTTATTTGGTTCCAGCAAAAAATTTACGACGCACATTTTCGTCGAAAAGAATTTGGGTGATATACTTCAAATATATTGTTTTGTTTGGGTTTACTGCGCGTTTTATTGTTATGACGGGTTAATGTTTGAAGACACAAGGTCTTTAGAGGTTATTGTCAAGTATGATGGCTGTGAATTAACGACAATAGTGGACTGTAAATGAGGACGAGAAATATGGGGGTCGCGGGAGAAACAAGAATATTGGTATTTGAAGAGTCTAAATGTTTGACGTGTGCTAAAATTAGTAATAGAACAGTGGTTCGTCGGTTATACCTGGTCTGTTGGGCTGTGGAACACAGGATCTTCGGCGTCGCAAGCAGAGCACCGTCGGTTGAAGTCTCCAGTTCACCTGAACCAAGCTTACTTTTAACTCTTACCTCCGGTGTCAGCTACTTAGCCTCAGATTACGTCCAAAAGCCTTCGGCAGCCTCCAAACTCACTTCACTGATGATACACAAACTACTAATAACGCTACAGCTAGTGGTGACCTTAAATTTTACTATTGCGACGGCAGCTACGAAAAGGGTTGTTCTCTGTTCGGAATTCGAAAGCTAACAGACCGATTAACGGTTAGGAGTAGGGGTAATAGTGTGACCAACACAACAGCTAAAACGTCGTCCAATAATTGTGTGTTGCCACAATATAATTAAAATATACCCTAAAATTAACAATAACAAAACTGAACATTCCGCCCACCAAAATACACTAGTATTTTGCTTAGACGAAACGAACGAAAATACACAAAACAAGAATAGGGACGATAACAACGATATATTATTGAACGGGCAGAGGGCACAACTTGACCACTGGCCGCTTGTACAGTCCAGTGGACGTCCGCACCGTGACAACACGGCAGATTCCGTCAGACCCCGGGTGTGTATCGACAATGCGACCTAGAGGCCACTTCATAGGACCAGTCTGCTCATTGAGAATGAGCACGAGCGCACCCTTCACAATGCTGGGCTGCTTGTCATGCCACTTCATGCGCTGCTGGAGGGTATGCATATATTCCTTCGACCATTTGCTCCAGAAGTCTTGGTGCATTTTTTGTAGGAGCTTCCAACGCTGGACAACACTGACTTTGGTGTCAGCCAAGTCTTCGTCTGGCACAACCGACAAAGGCTCCATGGTCAGGAAATGATCAGGAGTCAGGACCGACAGGTCGTTGGGATCAGCACTGAGAGGGGTGAGTGGTCTCGAATTTAGAAGAGCTTCGACCTGCGTCAAGACTGTAGAGAACTCTTCGTAAGTTAGTCTTTGCGAGCCGATAACACGCGACAAGTGAGTCTTTACAGCCTTGATTCCAGCCTCTGCCAGACCTGAGAAGTGTGGACTACCCGGGGGGTTAAATTCAAATTTAATTTGATGGTGCTGCTCGGCAGCGTCCTTCAGGAGGCACTGTAAAATGTTGTTAGCGCCAACGAAATTTTTGCCTTGGTCAGAGACTAGGCGGCTACAACGACCACGACGCGCGACAAAACGCCGGAGAGCGGCTATATACGCCTCCGAAGACAGTTCGGTCACAAGCTCGGTGTGGACAGCTTTGGTCGAGGTACAAACGAAGACGCAGGTGTAACCCTTGTAAGTTTTGTTACCTCGGCCGCGCCCAAGAGATATGTCGAAAGGCCCGCCAAAGTCGACGGCGGCACTCGAAAACGATTTTAGTTGGCTTATCCGATACGACGGTAAGTCACCCATGAACGGGGCAGGAGCACCCAGTGGCCGAGAACGAAAGCACTTCACACACTTGGACGTCACTGAATGGATGGCCCGCTTCGGAGACAGCACCCAGAAATGCTGTGACAGCAAGTTATGCAATGTTTGCACGCCGGGGTGCATAAACCGACGATGGTACTCATCTATGAGCAAAAAGGTCAGACGATCATCACGAGGTAAAAGCAGGGGATGTTTTACATCAAACTCGAGAGAAGCTCGTGATAGGCGTCCGCCCACCCTCAAATGACCCGCATCATCGACGAACGGAGCCAATTTCCTAAGACCTTTAGGTAGAGAGTTCGAAAGGTTGTTTTTAATTTTCTCAATTTCTTGAGAGAAGTGGCGCTCTTGAACGAAACGAACGAGAAACATAAGCGCTTGTTTTATCTCGAGGGGTGTCAGAGGACCGATGCACAGTTTACTGGGAGTCTTTCGGTTCTTGGCGTTGTGCGTGAATCGGAAACAATATGCCAGGACTCGTTGGAGAGTCGTTAATGACGAAAATTGGTCAAGCAGTTTCACGACAAGTGGTTCTTCGACAGCCGTCACAAGAACAGTCACCCTGTGTTCCTCTTGAAGGATATCAGCGTCGATCGACAACGTTGATCTTGGCCAATCAGCTTTGTCCAAGACAAGCCATGAAGGACCTTCCCACCAACTGATCTGATTGACCAAGTCGTTAGGCAGGAGACCTCGAGACCCACAATCCGCGGGATTGTCAGCCGTCCTCACATGTCGCCAGCAATCGGGAGGGATTGTGTCCTGAATGTGGCTTACGCGGTTAGCCACGAAGGTCTTCCACCTGGAAGGGCAAGACTTGATCCACGCCAACGCAACACTGGAGTCGGACCACGCGAAGATTTGATCTATCACCTGGAAAGGCCTCAACGCATCTACGACAGACGCCACCAAATCTGCGAGCAAAACCGCTGCCAATAACTCCAAACGCGGCACCGAGAGTTTGCGAAGAGGTGCCACCTTCGACTTGGCACAGACCAACTGGACACTGCAAGCTCCATTGTCCTCCAA
This sequence comes from Epinotia demarniana, assembly GCA_945867215.1. Taxonomy (NCBI): domain Eukaryota; kingdom Metazoa; phylum Arthropoda; class Insecta; order Lepidoptera; family Tortricidae; genus Epinotia; species Epinotia demarniana. The sequence goes on along the minus strand of OX244261.1, from coordinate 36,012,468 downwards.
GGTTCGCAAGTATATTACTGCGCAGAAACCACGTTCTGAAGCGTCACAGAATCCGTGCAGCTCGAGCGTAGTGAACTCTCGGACCATGCGACGAGGGACCAAGACCGAGCTTAGGGAAGGCAGCTGAACCTTAAAAGCTTGCCATTCGATTGCGATAGTATCTGGTGCCTCGTCATCCCACGCGGTTCCTGAAACCCAGAGCAGCTGCATAAGGTATTTCGCAAAGAACGTGACGGGAGAGAGAAGGCCCAGCGGATCGAAGATTCGAGCAATCTCCGAGAGAATGGTTCGCTTGGTACAACGACGACCCTCAACAACCACTTTAAAGGTAAAATAGTCCGTCCGAGGCAACCACGACAGACCAAGAATCTTAAGAGAGACGTCACCAATGGAGTTGAACTCCCGAAAGTCCTCAGAGTACAAATCAGTCGATGGTATGTCGACAAAGAAGTCTTGACAGTTTGACGTCCACTTCCGCAGATGGAAACCACCCGACGCTAGTATTGCGGATAGTTCCGCCCGAAGACCACGAGCTTGCTCGACAGATGGAGCACCAGACACAACATCGTCAACGTAAATGTCGCGATCCAAAACTCCTGAACCTGAGGGACACTTGGATGCGGATTCCCTTGCCAACTGAGCAATGGTACGCAGAGCCTGGTAAGGAGCCGAGGAAACCCCATATGTGACAGTGAGCAGCCGGTAGTCACTGACAGGTTCATTGACAGAAGGCCGCCACAGAATGCGCTGGTATTCTGCATCTTCAGGAGTCACCAAAATCTGCCGGTACATTTGCTTCACATCTGCTGTAAACACGACCATATGCCAACGAAAACGAAGGAGCAGGTGGAAGATGTTGTTTTGCAGCTTTTGTCCTGGCAACAGAGTGTCGTTCAGCGAGGTACCTTGACCGTCCCGGGCACTAGCATCAAACACGACGCGTAGAGGCGTGCTAGTCCACAACGGTCTCAATACTCCATGATGGGGAATATAGAAGAAGTGTCCCTCGTCAACTTCTGGAGGATCACATCTTTCGAGATGGCGACAATTTTCATAGTCTTCCATGAAGGCTATGTAATTTTTCAAAAATTCGGAGTTACTCTGCAACTTCCTTTCCAACGACGAAAACCTTTTGAGAGCAATAGCTCTAGAGCCCGAAAAAGTAGGTTTATTGGACAGATCAGCGAAGGGTAGAGGCACGACAAATCTACCCTCCTCTGTGCGACGAAAATTATCGACAAAATAGTTTTCGCACAGTTGATCCTCCTTCGACAATACGACGGTATTCGGAGAGTTGACATTTTCCAACTCCCAGAATCTCTTAATTGAGTCGTCTAACGAAAATGAATCCGCAACCACATGGCAGCTGTCACGACGAAGACGAGAACGACAAATGTCCGTGGCGCAACCACCCATCAAAATCCAACCGAAAATAGTGTTGACGGCAGTTGGTTGGCCTGGGTCACCATGGATCAACCCTGGACGCAACGAAGATGCGAAAATGTCGACACTCAAGAGCATGTCGACAGGTCCTGGTATGTGTAGACTCGGGTCAGCTAAGTCCAGGTCCTTAATATGTTGCCACGACGAAATATCCAAAGGCTCGGATGGCATGTCCGAACATATTGTAGGCAATATGTAAGCCTCGAACGAAAAGGTGTTTTTTGATCCACCATTACTAGGTGAAAGGACACACGATAGGGTGCCGGCAGGTTCAGCAACTGCCTGGCCTATGCCATTAACAGCATGTCTCCCCTGCTTGACGCTAAGACCAAGTCGCTTAGCACAGCGTTCCGTTACAAAACTGCATCCAGCCGCACAATCCAACAAAACCCTCACCGGAACGAGATTATCATGGGCATCCTTGACTATAACCCTGGCTGTCGAAAATAATGTAGAAGAAATAGTCTTACTTGCTACCATGGCCGAGGGATTGGAGATGTCCACAGAATTTTGAATGTTCCCTGAATCTGTCACCGGAACATGTACATTTGTGTTATTAAAATGTAATAATGTGTTGTGTGAAAACTTACACTGTTCACACCGCTGCCTAGATTTGCAAGACTTCACTGAGTGCGAACCAGACAGACACAATATACACAACTTGTTCTCCTTCACACATTTGAAACGGGTGTTCGGGTCAAATTTTAAAAAAATTGGACAAGATGTGAGACCATGAGCCTCCCTACACAATACACATGGTGGGATAGACACCGATAATACTGTCTTAGGCTTGTTCACACCCCTGCTGGTACTCGGTTGAGATATGTTGACACTTGGCACATTAAAACCAGCAGCATCTAAGGCCCTAAACCGTTTCTCAATAAAACTTTGCAGCCGATTAAAATCTGGAACATCATCTGAATTGTGTTCCAGTTCAAACTGTTCCTTAGTGTTCCTATCTAATTTGGACCACAACAGTTGGAACAACATAAAATTCTTGTCCGGTAAATTAAAACTATTTAGAATCGCAAGATTTTCTTTGAATGTCCTATTAACACGTTCAAGATCGCTTGCTCGAGAAGATTTAACCGACTCACATGCAACAAGTTTCTCATAGTAAGTGGTAGCGATAAGTCGAGTCTTATTGTACTGTTTATATAGTGCCTCATAAGCTACCTTATAGTTTTCGTTGGTCACTGGATAATTTTTAATTACATTATATGCTTCTCCTTGCAAACTAGATAGCAAATAATGCAATTTTTCCACTGGAGCCAAATCTGTTCGCTTATGTACCAACGAGTTGAATAATTGAATAAAAGTAATCCAATTTTCGATTCTAGAATCGAATGCAGGAATGTTTATTTTAGGCAACTTTGGCAGAACGGTTTGCATTTGTTGCATAGCACTAACCTTAGGCTTAGTAACGGAACTCATCCGAGCTTTAACCTCGCGCAGCTTTGAATCGAACATCGCTGTATGGCTGAAAATGTCTCTATGCTCACCTCGCGGAGCACTCGTGATGATCTTCACTTGCGTCTCGTGAAAACTTTGCGCAATTGCACCGATTTCTTCTTCTTCAACTAATCCTATGTCAGTGTCCGATAGCATAAAAATACATTACAGACGCATAATTGCGTAATCCCGAGCCACTAACAACGGGTCTGCGCACTCTTCCGGCAACTGACTTTTACCACCAACCATTTTAATTAAATCACTTAACAAAACAATGTTCGAACACGAAAACTATTTAAAAAACGCACACCGGTATATTCAACAACAAATAATTTGACCAATGTCAATTTGACAAATGACAGCTGACTGATGCAACTTTCAATGTTGCCAGTAGAAGTGTCACTTAAACGAATGAAATGAACGAATAACTTTAAGGGGACCACTAGATTTTACCAATATTTTTGCTTACCCTAAATTACTTTCACAAAAGTTACCCTCAATTATTTTATAAGTTCGAACGAAAACAAAGACCCGAACTTTCAACAAGTGACTTGCGAAACGACAAAACCAAAGGTCACTTATCAAAATATTCGGCTCGAAGGGCCAAAATGTGAATTAACGACAATAGTGGACTGTAAATGAGGACGAGAAATATGGGGGTCGCGGGAGAAACAAGAATATTGATATTTGAAGAGTCTAAATGTTTGACGTGTGCTAAAATTAGTAATAGAACAGTGGTTCGTCGGTTATACCTGGTCTGTTGGGCTGTGGAACACAGGATCTTCGGCGTCGCAAGCAGAGCACCGTCGGTTGAAGTCTCCAGTTCACCTGAACCAAGCTTACTTTTAACTCTTACCTCCGGTGTCAGCTACTTAGCCTCAGATTACGTCCAAAAGCCTTCGGCAGCCTCCAAACTCACTTCACTGATGATACACAAACTACTAATAACGCTACAGCTAGTGGTGACCTTAAATTTTACTATTGCGACGGCAGCTACGAAAAGGGTTGTTCTCTGTTCGGAATTCGAAAGCTAACAGACCGATTAACGGTTAGGAGTAGGGGTAATAGTGTGACCAACACAACAGCTAAAACGTCGTCCAATAATTGTGTGTTGCCACAATATAATTAAAATATACCCTAAAATTAACAATAACAAAACTGAACAATGGCTGTAGGTAAAGGTTTTTGACTCTCAAATGCTGGCAATGAATGTCATTAAAATGTGTCAACTGTGAAATCAACTGAATTTGAAATTTCGTGAGTTTTCGTACTCGGAATCATGTTTTGATTCTGATTTAGAAAAAGACAGCCGAGAACTTCTCATCCAAATTGGCCCACATAGTAGAAAAATAAATTAGGGAGAAATCAAGAGTTTTTACAAGCTTCATATTAACTTACCCTGTTAGTATGCTTGAGACAAATCTTGCAAGTTAAATTTGACCCACTTCCCGGTGACCGATTGAGCTGGAATTTTGGGTATAAGTATAGTTTGGACGACAATTCAATATTATGGTACCATCGAGCTGATCTGATGATGGAGACATAAGGTGGCCATGGGAATTCAGTACTTATCAGACTTAACAGGGCGAGTTGCAGTGCGTTTTTAAAATCGCAAAGGAGTAATAACCGTGTGTGCGCGGTCCAGTACGCGCACAGCGGTGACATATCCGCACATTTTGCCCCAACTCATGTTAAGAACAAACGTTGAAAATGGACTATCAAACCACGAACAACTGAAACACAGGATGTAGAAAATTCGTGCGGCTCCGCACCGCAACCAATCTGCAGCAAACCACAGATTTTAAACCGCATACGGATTATTTTCCGTAGTGCGCGCAGTTCAAAGAGGTTCCATACTACACAGATTTTGCGGAAAATAAACGCACGGCAAAATTCGCAGTGCGCGCGTAGCCTTAGAAAGAGACGTGCGACAAAAATCGAGAGCTCGCGCGCCGTCTTGTGATAGCCGTGCAGTATCGTGACAAATACTCAGCGTGTAATCTTGCCGAAACTTAAATAGACTTTATGGCTGAACGCGAGAACAGCGCTATGCCATGCAATTAAAAAAAGGAAGAGGAAGACTTTTGAGGTTTGACGTTATTTTGTTGATAATTGTTGATACATTTTTTGAAATTACGCCTCAATACGAATTTAGCGCATATAAGTTTCCCAGAATCGATTATTTTATATGCTTTAGAATTTAATATGCGTTTTGTGAAGGCCTATCACAACACCGGATCGAAATTATTACCTTTGGATAGTTATGGCTAGCACGCCATTTTGACGTCACTGACAGTTGACAGATATCATATGGCGGCTACGATTTCAAGCAGAAGAAATTAATAATTTACATACATACGTACATGCATTCACGCCTTTATTCCCAAAAGGGGTAGGCAGAGCACATGAAACGTATGTTCCAGCGCCACTTATAGCATAAATGTGGGTATAAAATATCGACAAAATGTGATATTGCAGTGATAGGTTGCTAGCCCACAACACAATTCAACCCTGGTCCCTTAGTCGACTTTTACGGCACCCACGGGAAGGAAATTAATAATTTAATACGATCAAATGATTCCGAAAATTAATTAACTGTCGCAGTTGGATAAAAACTATCCTAAACGGAAGCTAAAATAATAATGTACTTATGAAAAAATGTACATGTTTTTCCGTTCATGGGAAGCCGAGATCATTTGGGACACAAAAATCCTTAGTTTGATACTGGCTGATTCTTTTTTAATTGAGAGATTTATTTAAAGTGAGAGATTGATCTTTTATTTATTGGATAACTTGCGACAGTGCATTCATCCTTACTTGTCTTATTTGGTAAACAACATTCTAACCTCAAAATGCATCTTTTTAGGATAGAATAGCAATTTTGTAAGTATTAGATCATGCCGAGACGACTTTTCGGGCATCACTTCACGATTTTTTGTCAAGCAACGCTTTTTTTACGTTAAAATAGCTGCTATAGTCTAAAAAGATACATTTTGAGGTTAGAATGTTGTTTACCAAATAAGACAAGTAAGGATATATGTATGCACTGTAGATGAAAAACTCGGGGGCCAATTCTTGAGATCTTCGGTTCCTCTTCTAGTTATAGACTTCCAGATAGCTTGATTTGAACGCCGAACGTCTGCGCAGTGCTGTCTAGCCAGCACTGTAGAGCTTACGTAGACAACCTCTACAGTGCAGTCAGCATCAAAGTAGCTGCGCAGTTGACGTCTTCAAAAGCTCTTATTCCCTTTTAATAAAGACTTTTGACGTCTTCGTCTTCAAACTTTTGATGCTGAATGTACCTAAGTCAAAGTTCTTTAATGTATGCTATAAGTGGGAGATCAATTATGAATGTTGTTTAATATCATTAAGTTATAATACTAGAGTAGACATTACCTAGCATAAGTTGGCGCACGTCAACATACTCTCATGAGAGCATGTTGGTTTAGTCTGTGGCGGGCAGTGATGGTGGTCGTTTCGAGTGCAATTTTGACTCAAATCTTTGAAAAATGCCATCTTTTGCATTGCGCTATTGCACCAACTTCATCGGAAAATTCACAGATATTTTAAATAACATGATTCTTTCTGTAATTTTTAAGATACGCGCCGATGATGGCGGCCATTATTTCAAAGATTAAAATTATATAAGTTAAAATTTCCTAAGTTTTTTTTGCCTTATTATTAAAACATTAAAGGCCATGGCAGGGTAAGAGAACATCCTGTGCCTTAATAGCTTTTCCGCTTGTTTTTTTTTCTGATGATAGGTCACGACGTTAGTAAGTGCTATACTAAATTTCAGCATTCTCCTCTTCTTATTTTTGGACAAAAAAAAATAAGAAAAATTAATTTTCATGAATATACCTGCTTTAATGGAACGAATAATTTCGTGCTTCATACATATAATACGCATAAATAAGACACATAATATGTCGTTCCACACGTATGACATTCCATATACAAAATTAAAAATAGATGTGATGACATTTTCCAAAAATATTTTCTTTCCTTATGATTGCAATTTTATTTATTTATAACATATATTTAATTCAAGCTTCTAGCATTGGTGCATCGTAATAAAATTATCTGCACGTTTACATATTCTTTGATTTCCAAGATGGCCTGATTGGAAGACGTCAAGAAAAAAATTCTGGGTTGCCAGTCTATACGTAGTAATAGCAAGTCAATGTTTAATATGTTTAATATTAATGTGTGTTCTATTTTCTGTTGGTGATCCTAATAAACAAACAAATAAATAAAAGAGTGGTCATGATTAGAAATAAGATAAGCCCCAATATTCCAAATACTTACTGACGATAAAGTAAATAATTTTGATTGAAAACACTGTGTGACACACTTATCCGGTCGTCCGTTTGAATAAAGTTACCACTCAGGACCTACTTGATACACTTATGATACAATCATTGCAGTTCATTAATATTCTTTACTCCATTCTTAGGATTGTTGTAGGGTTGTTACATAGCGTTTTTTCTTCAAAATATTTACCCCATCTTTTATAAAATTAAACGCCTTGGGATAAATTTTTTGATTCGTATCTGTTATATATGTATGCACCGGATATTTACGAAATTTTGTTATTAGTATACTACTGACCCAAGCCCGCTAAAGTAGACCGACGAGAGCCCGCTTGATGCGGGTGGCGCAGGATCGGTCATGGTGACACTCTTTGGAGAACCTATGTCAAGCAGAAGTATGTAGCAGTATTTTGGCCTAATAATGTATAACCTAGCTCTAAAAGGTCTATCCGGCTAGATTTTTCGGTGGTAATATGATCAATTTTTTCCATTCACTGGTTGTGATACAGCTCGGTGCGCGTAAAAAGATGACATTGCATTATGCGGTGCGGAATTGGTCTGCGGTGTTTTCTACATTAATCTTACTAATGACGTCAAAATTTCCTTACCCGTCTGTATAATGTCGGTATTGCTGCAAATACCATGGATTGCGAGGCGAACCAATCAGTCGATACTCTCGGAGCCCAAAGTAGACATGTGAATATGACTGTCCACAGTCTGTGAGCCACGCTTTTTGAGCAACTTTGGGACTGCGCATAATGAGCAGGGGTGACGAATGTTTGGAACGAATAATAGTTATGGGAAATACTGAACCCAAAAGATCACGTGGCCTGCTACACCTGCAAAATAAACTGATCTTAAAATTCTAACATGTTGATGCGATGAACCGGAATCGATGGAGTGTGCACATTCGTGCTCGATCGAAAATCACCAACCACGATCATCAGTCACGACTAAGAAGTACTTTCAGTATTATATTGCGCGGAAACGAGAGAGTACGAATGCAGCATTCGTACTGCCCCGCATCCGCGCTCGTGTGTGATGTTTCACCTTTGGGTCTCTGGGTAATTAAATAAAACGACTCTTTAGGCTGGTAGCTTAGGTGAGTCGTGACCTCGAACCACGGCAGATCGATTACAAGTGGCAAGCGCTGTCAGCTCGGCCGATCACGAATCCCTCGCTTGTATTTATTTGTGGTGCGCATACACTACACCGTGCCACACAATAAGCAATAGTTTATACATAAGCGCGTAGTAAAGAATCTAAAGGTACTGACTCGACTGATAGCTAAAAAATTACTGAAACCATACGGCAGCTGGCATTACATTGCTAACATAAACTGAATTTGCTATCCATCGTTTTTGGCAGTTAGCTGCAGTAATAATTAACAGTCAGTTCAAAGTAATCTGAATCTGACGAAGTCGGAACCACCGTACCGTGAACGCACACTGGCTCCGAACTCCACTCAGACACGAATTGAAACTTTGCCCTAATTTATTCCGAACGATCGAAATTCTACACCTTATCTCATGTAAGGTTTCTCCGCTTTCAATTATACGGTATTTGACAAAAATCTAATCGGCCTCTTTTTATGAAACGTTAAAAACGCTGCGATAACATGGAATTTGTAATTACTTGCGTGTGACGTCATAATCAAACACCGTCCTTATTGCTAGTTTTTATGATTTTAAAAATCTTAAAATAGCATACTTAAAATGGTAGAGAATATACTTTCATTTTTTACAACGTCTCCATAAGGAGATTCCTACTTATAAAACATCTATATCATGGAGGCAACTGGATTCACTAACCCGTTCAACGGACCAATACGGAAACAATTCAGTAAAAACTACATTATAAAATACATTCGATTAAAATATTCTGAAATGAATTAGAATCAAGTTGAATTGGACGAAATAAGACCGACCCGCGGGAGGGAATTTAGAAAGTTGCTAAAACAAAGATAAATCTGAATTGACTGGGGAGATTAATGTAGAAACTTTATGATGGAGTCGGCATTGCCGCTGCGTGTCAATTTTCACCAATACTTGGATGATTTTTTACAGGAAAGTTGAGAACGCTCATTCATTCGGACGATGACGAAAGGTTTCCATTATCCGAGCATCAGGTTTTCATTTGTTTAATGCGATGCTGAGGTTTCCAGGGGGAAAAAGATCGATTTTGTTTTATGGAGAAAATAGATTCTAATGCCCCAAAACGAGATTCATAACAGCGGGCCGATTTTTGACTTTCAAGTGCCCTCCTGAGATGCTAAACTACATAGAGCTGTTTGTAACATGATAAATTGGAATCAGATTTATAACTCCCACGTAAACTGGTTTAGCGCGCCAAAACTATTCATATTATCTTTTATCTTAAATATATAAAAGAAGAAGCTGACTGACTGACTGACTGACTGACTGACTGACTGACTGACTGACATATCAACGCACAGCCCAAACCGCTGGGTTTACGGATTCCAAATTTGGCACGTAGGTTCCTTATAAGGTGTAGAGGAGCACTAAGAAAGGATTTTTCAAAACTCACCCCCTAAGGGGGTAAAACGGGGGTCCAAAGTTTGTATGGGGAAGCATTATTTTTGAACTAGAGACTTAAAACTTTGTAGGAAGATTACTTATTAAGATACAAAAAAAGCACTTTCAGCGTTTTACAAAATTCCACCCCTAAAGGGGTAAAATAGGGGTGCAAAGTTTGTATTCAAAACTACTGGGACTACAAACTTGAAATTTACACCAGAACTTCCTTTTATGACGTAGGCAAGGGATAAGACGGGATTTTTGGAAAATCTATCCCTAAGGGTGTTAAATAGGGGTGCAATGTTTGTATGGGGTAAACATTATTTATTGAACTAGAGAATTGAAACTTTGTAGGAAGATTACTTATTAGGATACAAAAAAACATCTTCAGCGTTTTATAAAATTCCACCCCTAAGGTGATTAAATAGGGGTGCAAATTTTGTATTCAAAACTACTGGGACTAGGAATTTGAAAATTACACCAGAACTTCTTTTTATGACGTAGGCAGGGGACAGAACAAGATTTTTGGAAATGCTATCCCTAAGGGGGTGAAATGGGGGTCCAAAGTTTGTATGGGGAACATTATTTATTGAACTGGAGACTTAAAACTTTGTAGAAAGATTACTTATTGATACCAAAAAAGTACTTTCGGCGTTTTATTAAATTCTACCCCTAAGGGGGTTAAATAGGGGTGCAAAGTTTGATTCAAAACCACTGTGTCTAGAAACTTGAAATTTACACCAGATTTTCCTTTTCTGACATAGGCAAGGCATAAGATGGGATTTTTGGAAATTCTATCCCTAAGAGTGTTAAAAGGGGGTGCAAAGTTTGTATAGGAGAAACATATTTTTTTGGAGTAGAGACTTGAAACTTTGTAGGGATATTACTTTTTAAGATACAAAAAAGTTCTCCCAGCGTTTTAGAAAATTCTACCCCTAAGGGGGTCAAATAGGGGTGCAATGTTTGTATGGGGGAAGAATTATTTTTTGAACTAGAGACTTTAAACTTTGTAGGAAGATTACTTATTAAAATAAAAAAAAAGGACTTTCAGCGTTTTACAAAATTCCACCCCTAAAGGGGTTAAATAGGGGTGCAAAGTTTGTAATCAAAACTACTGGGACTACAAACTTGAAATTTACACCAGACCTTCCTTTTATAACTTAGGCAAGGGATAAGACGGGACTTTTAGAAATCTTATCCCAAAGTGGGTTAAAAAGGGGTGCAAAGTTTGTATGGGAGAAATATGGTTTTTTGTAATAGAGACTTGAAACTTTGTAGGGATATTACTTATAAAGATACAAAAAAAGTTCTTTCAGCGTTTTAGAAAATTCTACCCCTAAGGGGGTTTTTTAGGGGTGCAATGATTGTATGAGGGAAACATTATTTATGGAACTAGAGACTTGAAACTTAGTAGGAATTTTACTTATGAAGATACAAAAAAAGTGTTTTCAGCGTTTTATAAAATTCCACCGCTAAGGGGGTAAAATAGGGGTGCAAAGTTCGTATTCAAAGCTACTTGGACTAGAAACTTGAAATTTACTCCAGAACTTCATTTTATGACGTAGGCAAGGGATAAGACGGGATTTTTGGAAATTCTATCCCTAAGGGGGTTAAGTAGGGGTGCAAAGTTTGTATGGGAGAAACATATTTTTTTGTACTAGAGACTTGAAACTTTGTAGGAATATTATTATTAAGATACAAAAAAGTTCTTTCAGCGTTTTATAAAATTCTTCCCCTAAGGGGGTTAAATAGGGATGCAATGTTTGTGAGGGGGAAAAGACTATTTATTGAACTAGAGACTTGAGAATTTGTAGGAAGATAACTTATTAGGATACAAAAAAAGTAATTTCAGCGATTTATAAAATTCCACCCCTATGGGGGCTAAATGAGGATTCAAATTTTGTATAAGGGAAACTTATTTTTAGCTAAAAAAACATAAAAAATCATAATTTATTGATAAAACATAAGTAGATCAGTTTTACTATAGACTAAAAGCTTACAATTAGAGGCGAGTAGCACGTGCCTGAGCTAGGATACCCTGTGATTCAGGCAAGAAAGAACTAACAATTAAAATCAACTTATTCATAATATAATACAATACAATAGCATTCTTATTGACTAGTACAACATATTTAGAAAGTTATTTAACTTAGGCGCTAACTATAAAGATAGAATAATATTATTTTAAAACGATAAATAACTTCTCTGTGTCATCATAGGACATATTTTGTAGGGCTTCTCGTAGCGTTGTTTTACATTTCATGTAGTTTAAGGGACATAAACCTAGCCGCGCATTAAGTCTATTGTAAAGAAGTGGACCTAGGAAAATAAAAAATCTAGAAGAGAAAGCGTGTCGTTTTTGCGTATATTTAGGACAAACAAAATCTTTACGCCTTTTACTGGCATGATCAGTGTTGTAAGGGGTTTCAGTGTGCTGTTTTAGAACTGTGTGCAATATAAACAATTGTCGAACTGTTAGAACTTCAGATGATTTATACAGAAGGTTTGTGGGGAATTGATAGGGGCGGAAAGTAGAAACCTTAAGTATTGCTCTCTGGGCTCTTTCTAGGTTTAGTAATGTGGTTTTAGCCAAACCACCCCATGAAGTGATGCAGTAAGTTAATACAGATTGACATAACGCATAGTAAACTTGTTTGATTAAGTGCGAGTCTGCAATCGTACGTAATTTTTTGAAAATAAATATTAACTTACGAACTCTAGTGCACAACGTGGAAGCGTTGTGCACTAGAGTTCATGAGGTCGGAACGAGAGGGACTCATCAATTATGATTCCTAAATACTTTATTTTGCTTGTGGTAGCAATACCCGGACATGCACACTGGTTATTTGTGGGATCTTTACAATTGTGAGCATAGAGGTTAGGGTTAGTCCGAACTAGTTTCGATTTGCGCATGGAGAATTTAATAACAATAGTTTTTTCCGAGTTCAGGGTTAGTAGGTGATGTAGAAGCCAGCTACTTACAATATTAAAGCCTCGCTGTGCATATTCATAAACTTGCTCTACTGAGTTTGCAGAAAAAAGTAGGACAGTGTCATCAGCGTATGAAATTATTTTTCCAGTGTCGATTTTAAGATTGCAAAGATCATTTATATAAATTAAAAACAGCGTTGGACCTACAATACTTCCCTGTGGGACCCCAAAAGAGGCATTATTAAGGTCAGAGCTCATGATATTGTCTATTTTTGTGCATTGCGTGCGGCCATCTAAGTAGTCTGCAAATAACTTGAGCTGCGTACCTCTAATTCCTAATAATTCAAGCTTGTGAAGCAGGATGGGAACGGAGACGGTATCGAAGGCTTTGGCAAGGTCTAGGAAGATTCCCAATGTCTGATTACCTTTGTCTAGTTCTTGCACTACGTAGTCGGTCAATTCGTGTACGGCGTCGGCAGTTGATAGTTTCGACCTAAATCCAAACTGACTTGTAGACAAAATACCGTGGCTCTCTAAATATTGGACAAGCCTATTATTGATGATTTTTTCTAATATTTTTGACGTCGAAGGTAGAATAGAGATAGGTCTATAATTTGACACCTGGTCTTTACTACCAGATTTGTGTACAGGAACTACAATAGCTTTTTTCAGACATTTAGGGAATATACCTTCCGAAAGGAATTTTTGAAAAATGAAAGTAAGGGGAGGAACCAGGATGTGTCTGAATTACTACGTACTTAAAACTTTGTGGACAGATTACTTATTCATTTACAAATAAAGTGTTTTCAGCGTTTTGGAAATAATTACACCTAAAGGGGTTAAAAAGGAGGTCCAAAGTTTGTATGGCGAAAAAAGATTAGTTAGACAATTTGATTCGAGAATTCACAGGATAATTCCTAACGATAAATGAGTAAACAAGTGTTTCCGGTTTTTTGAGAATTCAACCCCTAGAAGGAGACGTGGTGACAAAATCTGAAAATCAACATCGGCATCTATTGTTTCTATGGTTTATCGGGTCGCTGATTAGGAAAACAACAACGATTTTACATTCCAACGTGGCGTCTAAATATCAATATGGGCGTTGTTATTACGGTTTTTTGGGACGTTAATAACGAAAATCACATAGATTTTGAAATGTAATGATGTGGACATGAAAATGAAAATATTTGTGCCAAATTGCAATTCAATCGGTCCAGTTTTTTCCGTAGCAAATCGGTTGTAACAGACGGACTGACAGACAGCCACACGTGATCCTATAAATAAGGGTTGTATTTTTGCTTTTGAGGTATGGAACGAGACTCGCGTTATATAGGGTTATAGGTTTTAAAGTTTGTATTTGGTGCCATCTCGATCGTCAGCAATCGGTACCTAAGCGAGTGCGGGCGGCGCGGCGGGACGGGAGGGTAGGAGACATTGGGAAAGTGCCGGCATCCGTAATAAGTACATTCAAGGTGCTGCACGAAGATCTGCTTACTTTTTATAAGTTAAGCATTTTGGCCGCCGTTAAATTAAAACAAATTTTTGGGTATTTATGTTAAATACTGGTTCGAAAAGCATTGAAAAAAAATCTTAGGAAACAAGCCTATAGCAATGTCCAGGCCACAAATTTGACTTGACATTCGTGGAGATATTTTGGTATTTCAACATTATCATGAACATAAAGTAGCTTTTATTCCAGAGGACAGATTCTCATTAATCATGATTGTAAATTTAATAACAGAAATACGTACATACATATATATATTCACGCCTTTATTCCCAAAAGGGGCAGACAGAGCACATTAACTTTATGTTTCAGCGCCACTTTTAGCATAAATGTGGGTATAAAAGATCGACAAAAAGTGATATTGCTTAGGTTGTTAGCCCATCACCCACAACACACTTCAACCCTGCTCTCTTAATCGACTTTTACGATACACACGGGAAGAAAGAGGGTGGTGAAATTCTAACCCGCCACCACACGGGCATAAAAATAATAGTAAATAAAAATTAATTTACCATAATGGGTTCTGACGAAGGGTTAGTCGTAGGGGAAGTTAGTAGTAGTAGGTTAGTAGGCGGCGTAGCAATTCAACAATTATTGGAAAATTACTTTTACTACGCGGGCGAAGCCGCGGGCAAAAGCTAGTTATAAATAAATATGGTAAATATAAGGTTCATCAAGTAAAACGTTGAACAAACCTATTTACCGTTCTTAGCTTAAATGCCGTTAAAATTCGTTTGTTTGTCTGATATTGAAATCAGAAAGGGACAAAACATTTTGACCACTAGTGAACACGGCCACTAGTGAAATATTTTATATCTCACATCAATTTCAGACAGCATATTTATCACGAGTAATTTTAATAAACTAGCGAGACACATAGAGGATCTCAATACATTTATAACATTAGGGCATAGCCTTAATAAAATATTTCAAAGCTTGTCATTAACTTCTTTTTTTATCACTCCGTAAAATATCTACTCTAATCAAGAAACATTGTCACATTAATCAACACACCTAACAATATATTGAAACAACTTTGTACGTCTACGTAAATCGGAAATTGTTACGTTCGTGCGCACCAAGGCGCTTTCGTTGTGTATTGATACTAAGTACACTCAGATCAATAATATACACTATAATAAAGGGACAAAACATTACTCCACACTTTATTTCGTTATGTAGCATTTAATTCAAATAACGTTTTTCATTCTGTTATATTAATCGTCAATATTTAAAAGTGTTGCGCTAGTCTCGAAAAAGGTCGTCAGTCAAATACTATTATCTACTAGCATCCTATAAGGGAGATACTTCCCCAGTTAAGGTTGACGCAGGTTCAAATTAAGGCGATAAAGTATTTCGCAGCGCCTTTTACTTCTACAAAGTATGAGAATCGGAAAGTAACCTTTTTACCATAACGACTACATAAGACCTAAACGATTTGGTTACTTACAAACGTTAGTATCAAGAACAAACTATTGAACTAACTCATAACAACTTCCTGCGTTATATAATCCAAGTTAATATTGACTTTCTCTCATAACGTTTAAAGTCCAAATTGGCTTGATCTAATCAAATTCAGCTATACAAGATTAATTAGGGTGTCAACACATGAGTTCCTCAAAGACTGACTTGGAGTTTAGGGCAGAAGTTGTGACGCTATGAAACGTCTGAAACTTATGACAGAAATTTTGAAGAAGTCTAATTATTTGGGTCCACGTAAGTCGCATTATTAGCTATCGGTACGCGAATAAGTTGAGTTCTCCTAATCCATACAATAAATGGTTACGTAGCAAAATGTCTAAAATCAAATGTCATAAGTTCGTTATGCATTCTGTCAAAATACATAAAATCACATTGCATATCGTACGAAATGTATAACATCATTTATCGTAAGTTTAAAATATATTCGGTCAAAATTCATCACGTTTATAATCTATAGGTACCGCTGACTATGAATAAGGTTCAAAATGCATAAAGTCAAATTATACTAGGTGACGTTTTAATCAGTGTCCAAATTCAAGTCTAAGATTCTTCAGCAATAATTTAAAATACTTACGTGTTTTTGTTTCATATCATTCAGCGCAATTTTTTTTAGTAATTACTTCTGGGATAAATTTATATCCCAAAAAGAACCCTAACCGCGCGGGTACCTCAGCGGGTAGTAAGGTTTGCGCACGGCACGCCTCCCCTCCCCCGGCACCGCCCCGCTCTGCGCGGTACTGAATGCCCAGTAACCAGTAACCACGCGTCGACACAGGCAGGCCAGTCAAGACCCGCAGCTACAGCCCATCAGGCTGCTGCAAGCGAACTATGCCAAAAAAAAAAGCTGTACGGATAATTCATTTGGGATACAGAATTTATAATTAAAAAAAATACTTACCAGTTTTTTTTTCAAAAATGGTGTCTATCAGTGATACTAAATGCCTACAAAAAATTTGGAGACTGATTAAAATGTCACCCTGTATAACGTAGGAATATTATAAAATCTTTTATCGTATTAGTTTCAGAGAGACTCTAAGGCAGGTACGACAGGCAGGTGTAGGTACGACAAGGAGCGGAACGAGGAGGCGTGTTGGGTGTACTGCGATCTTACAGCGCACGAACCGAGTGAGCGAAGCGAGCGCGCTGGCGAAGCGCCAGAACCAAAAATATTTTATTTCACTTCCTCATATTAGATAATCCCCTTTTGTACTTACCTAAGTATATATAAGTTAAAAAATCGGTTCTGGCGCTTCGCCAGCCGCTACCGCGGCACGCTCGCTTCGCTCGCTCGGATCGCGCGCTGTATAATCGCAGTAAACCTAACACTCCTCCTCGCTTCGCTCGTCGTCGTACCGAACCGAGCCCTGCCTTAGGGTAGGATAACACTAAAAAAATTATGTGTGTATCCATGTTGTATGTATCTCGAACTTTATAGATAACAAAAATTATTCATATGGACTTTCTACATTCTGGACATGTGTATCAATTCTATGTCGAATCATCATATTATTCATTTTGTACTTCGGTATTATATTATTTCGATCAACCGTGTTGTATGTATTTCGAACGTTATAGATAACGAACGTTATTCATTTAGGCTTTCGACATTCTAGACATACTTATTGTATGTGTTTGAAACTTATGACATTTGATTTTAGACATTTTGCTACGTAACCCAATAAATACGCAACATGTGACATTGGGATTTATGAACTTGTAAGTGTTTGTAAATTAGTTCAATTAATATCGATGTAAATTCTTCAAAAGGTCGAGTTTATACAATTGACCAATAAAATCTTCATTGGCGACCCATTCCCGAACGAAGAAGTGTTTCAGTTTAAAATGTTTTGTGGGCTTATGATACTGGGTTGTGTCCGAGATAAACGGCTGACTTATTGTCTAACTTCAAGACTGGTTTCTCTATCTTGGTCAGATCACTGAGCGATCTTTTCAGCCATAAGATTTCCTGTGCTGATTCATCGTCTATTGTCTCCGCTTTAGTTGAAGATATCGACACTGTTGGTTGTATCTCGCTTCTCCAGCTAATAGCGGCACCAGATAATAAGCACACTATCCTGGGATAACATCTGGATGTTGATCCAGTTGTCTGGTCTTCTCCATAATCAGCCTCGCTGTAGCAGTCGAAGTGTGACGGTGAGTCCTTTGAGAATGTCAGGCCCTTATCGACCGCTTTAGACTAGTTGGTAGTGACGGTGCCTACGAAGCAAGAGGTCCTGGGTTCGATTCCCGGTAAGGGCATTTATTTATGAGCACGAATATATCTTCCCGATTCATGAATGTTTTCTATGTATTTAAGTATTTATTTATATATATAAGTATGTTTATCATCGTCTAGTACCCATAGTACAGTCGCCATCAGATATATCGGAGCGGCCAAAGTGCTCACACATATCTGAACTCTAATGCCTTGACAATAGAGACGTGTTCAGATATTAGTGAGCACTTTTGCCGCTCCGATATATCTGATGGCGACTGTACAGAAAAAATATATAAAAAAATGAACTGCTTATTTTTAGCAGATTGTTGTCCAAGGATTGAATACCAGGAAATGAAATGAAAGCCAAAAACTTAAATATTTTTGTAAATCAGTCAGATCCTTTATAGTCTAAGAGCTAGCAACCAAATCGGTCATGTGGCTTCAGCTGTATTGAAACTCCGTTAGCTACTTCCCTGAACAACCTTTTCCGATAATCTTCGTGTTGGCAGGCCGCGGGCGGTGGGTGCGGGCCCGGAAAAGGTTGTTCAGGGAAGTAGCTAACGGAGTTTGAAACTACACACAGCTGAAGCCACATGACCGATTTGGTCGCTAGCTCTCCGTCTATTATAGAACCCATTTTAAAAGCGTTTGAGTGTGGACCACTTGAGCGGGAACTGTTGACAGATTTTAATAATGTTAGTGTGTGGACCATTTCCTGGACGGGCTTTTGAAGTTGTAAAGTATATCGAAACAATAATTTTAATTGTTGTTGGATGAAAAATAATATTATTAATTAAGTGCATTTTATTTTTATTTATTGCTAATTTGGTCAGTTTAATAAATTACTCTAAGAAATTAGCTTAACATTACATACACATTGAAAATCATAGTAATTACCTACATAAAATGTGTATGATAATTTATCATACACATTTTACATGAATAATAGTTATATTATAAAGTTAAAATAACAATTTTATTTATGTAAACTATACATTAATAAAGAATGTAACCATAATAATTATCAACAAGTTTCAAAATCAACACAATTATATGGATGTGGCAGTTTAGGTTTTTGCCATTGTAATTTAATAAATGACTTTAGGACGCTGTTGAATATTTTTTAAGTGTTGGTAGTTCAATGTAACGCTTCAGGTTACATCAGCAATTATAGACATTCGATAATGAATTTTTTAACAATATTTAAAAAAATAACACGTGATTGTCAACAAGTTTCAAAATGAGTACAATTTTCTGAAACCGTGGCTGTACAGGTTTCTTGCCATTGCTTTTTTATTCGTTTTCAGCCCTAGGGGCGACATGCCTTACTTTCGACCAGCTGTTTAGATAAACAGTAGCCTACTTTCAGAGTCAAAATTCATTCATTACTTATGCCAGGCAGCAGTGGGCCAATAACGCCTTATTACAACGGAGGAAAGTGCAAAAGTGAACATTTAAATAAACGTAGATCTTACAACATGCATTAATGCCAGAAACCCGCTTAGCGGGCTTCTACGCCGTAGGGGCTCCGCTACATGCGGGAAAAACCACGGGAGAGCTAAGTAGCGCTACGCTCGTAGTATGGGTTTCCTCGTGTGTTGTAGCGGAAAGCGACGAGAGGGCTAGGTGGTTTCGGCGAAAGTGTTAACAGGAGCTGGTTATACCAACTGCAACACA
The DNA here is from genome assembly GCA_945867215.1 of Epinotia demarniana. Taxonomy (NCBI): domain Eukaryota; kingdom Metazoa; phylum Arthropoda; class Insecta; order Lepidoptera; family Tortricidae; genus Epinotia; species Epinotia demarniana. Next base: position 35,992,908 of record OX244261.1, on the reverse strand, counting down.
CTTACAATCACAACCTATGTAGGTTACGTAGGTCTTCAAAATTGAATTTATATTGCCGTATTTTCCCACTTAAAAACGTACTAATGAGGAATATTAATTACAAATCATGAAAAAAAGCAATTCATATTTATTGCCTCACAATTAGTGCCCACAATGAGGTATTTCTTGGTAAATTCACAATTTAGAACTCGTTCTAGCAACTGTTACTAAATTAACTTGAGAGGATTTGAATTGTTTTTTTCTAATTTTAGATCATTTTAGTAGTTCTTTTTTGTCATGGCAACTTGTTTATTTACAATTTTCTTTATATCACGTAAGTTTTTTATTAACTTAAACGACATATTTAATTAAGGTCTTTACGACATTACAAATATATACTACCGTAGGAAATAGATAATACAAATAATTATTTCTATATTTTGAATATTTATTAGGTAGGTACACAATTATTTCTTGCAAAGTATCATGATTCCCGCTGTATTGTTGTCACCGTTTTACCCCAAATGCTAATCCCAAACGTGAGTAACAAAAGCAAATAAGGGTAGTATGAACACATTCTCACTATTATCTTTTCCGACGCAAGATGTCCCCTGTCCCGCGGCAGTCATAATTTCAACCCGCATACGAAATTCCATAATGAAAATGGTGCGCCTGTAACACCTTTCTAAAGCAGCAGCTTTACTTTCCTTCTTAACGGGATACAAATAAGGTTGAGCATGGAATGGAGATATACTCGTACCCATTCTACTTTGTCTTTACACCTGCATAAATGATACCCAATTTTTAACAACGACCAGTATGGTTAAAGTCGTAAAATGTGGCATAACGGTCATTATGTTTGGAGTTTGGACCTGGGAAGGGTCAGGAAAGGGTCAAATTGCAATAAGGTTAGAATTCTTGACATACGAACAGTTACATTGCAGACTTTATTTCGGTTGTCACGCCGGTTGCTTTATGTAACTGGTTGGAAGATATTTAAGTGTTCCGCAATTTAAGGTGGTTCGACGTCCATACAAAACGCCTTTTGACTTTCGCAGGCCAACGGCGTGATATTTTACGAAACTTATGTAACAATCTATACATGTAATAAAGCTGAAGACCGTTGAAAGTCTGTACATGGAAGATATTCGAAAAAAAGTTTTCTGGGGATACTTAGAATCGATAACAGAACACGATCCGAAAGTTTTTAGAATTTTTGTCTGTTTGTCTGTTTATTTGTAAGCGTATCACGTGAAAACGGCTGAACGGATTTTGATGCAAACTATACTACTATATCGAGAAAATTCCCGGACAACACATAGGCTAAAAATATTGAGATAATGGTGCAAAGGAGTTATAAAATGGAGATGAACTTTGTATGGGAACTTCTTAAATCTAAGAGCCTTGAAAACTGACAAGCATATACTTGACTAGAAAATAGGAAGAACCCCATTCAAACGCTGCCACCTGGGGATAGTATTATATAAGTAGCCTTCAGCCCCCAAGTGCTTTCTTAAGGCTTGATTTGGATTTTTGATTAATGCGAAAAGTTGCCTGGCCGCCTTCTGGATTTTGGTCTTTGGATACTCCGGATACGAAGACACCTGGAGATAGTTACTTTCCGTGGGGGCCCACCCACGGGCCTTCAGCCCCCGAGCTCACATAGCGACCGCTCTCTAAAACCATGCTTAGGGGTGTCATTCCTACGAAAAACTCAGCCTTTGGCTCCGCTTGCCTCTCCGTTTACCTCCAGAACTTCGGTCCTCAGGTTTCGCTTGCAAGTTACTCGGAGATAACGAGTATCCGAGGGGGATCGGGCCTTAGGCCCTGGAGCTCGCATTGAGACCCCTCTCTTAAAGATTGCTTTAGGCCTTTAATTCCAATGAAAAGCTTGGCCTTCGGCCTCTCTTGCCTCACCGCTCGGCACTTTGGCCTCAGGTCTCGCTTGCAAGACACCTTAGGATAGTGAGTGTCCGTCGGGCTCGCCCTAAGGTCTTCGGACCTGGGGCTCTCACAGGGAGCGCTCTCTAAAATGATACTTGAGGCATCTTTGAGACCTAATATTATTGACGACCAAGTTCATGAGGGTGTTATTTAGATTCGAAGAGAATTTGAACTGTTACTCGCACAATGTATTAAATCAGAAATCAGAAAATTCATTTGCTTCAGATAAAGTCCGAGGGTTGTTAAAAATAATGCGCACAGTGTATCTAGCCTGCGGTACTGTGTAGGTGTGCACATCATTAAATAATATATTTAATGTCACAACTACATAATTTATATGAAATCATATGTCAAATGTGTCAAATGCCCATGTAGTACCAACTCTCATTACAATCAGACACTTTACGCTCGAAGTTGTAGACGATTATGTATACCTAGGACAGACTATCCAGTTAGGTAGGTCCAACTTCGAGACAGAGGTCAATCGTCGAATCCGACTCGGTTGGGCAGCATTCGTTTCTCTGCTTGATCACGTCAGAAATGAGGCTATCCGCAGCAGAACCAAGGTAGTGGGCGGGACACAAAGCACGTAGAAACAATGGCCGTTGGGGCGAAAAGGTTCTCGAGTGGCGACCACGTACCAGAAGGCGCGGCATGGGTAGGCCCCCCACAAGGTGGACTGATGACCTGGTAAAGGTTGCTGGAGTCCGCTGGATGCGGGTGGCGCAAGACCGGTCAGTTTGGCACTCTTTGGGGGAATCCTATGTCCAGCAGTGGACATCTTTCAGCTGATATGATGATGATGATGATGACTGTTACCACAATGACCCTACGCTCGAGATCCGAGAACTCACGGACAGCAATTTTCTGAGATATTTGAATGGGATTTTCGTCGTTAGGCATAGGTATGATTTTGTCTCGTTTCTCTTTGAGTACTAATAAAATTTGAGTCCACAATACTTTTTGTTGCATTATGTCAAAAAAAAATGACGTATTGTAATGTGTGTAGAATTGGATGGAGTCTTCCCTAGCCTTCGTGGCCTATTTGTTCTAATATAATAGTACATTACTGCAGAGGCCGTGAAGTAAGGGATTGCTGGACGAGCTTGGGGTAGACGGCCGAGTCGTAGATGAGGCCGGATAAAACGAGTCCAGCAATCCCTGTTCCGGCCGAGGATTGTATAGTGTTTTTCTCAATCGATGCGAGGAAATATCAAAATTAAAATAAATACAAGGTAGTCAACTAAATAAAAGTTTGTTGAAATTACAATCGGAACGATAGTTCAGAAAAGATTGTGTAATTTGGCGCTTTTTTATTTTTTAAACATGCCATTTCAACAAGCCGTTCGAGCACCATGTTTAACCGCACATATGTATAGTACCATAGATTTTGTTTTTTTTTATGTCGCAAGTATGCTTACAGAGTCTACAGTACAGGTTGGTTGGCAGTATTTAATTTGTCCTTTGTCAGTTTAATATATTAGTAAGCAAATTTAAAAAGTTAGAGTAGCGGACAATAATGTTTTTAGTTAGGGTTTTCATACATTACTTCTTGGCCCAAGGCCAAGAAGTAATGTAGGGAGCCATAAACAAGAAACTTCTTGTCTTCATTTCGTGATATTAACGCATACATTTCAGAGCATGTTTGAGAAAATGAATTTTACGAGTTAAAAGCTTTCAGAAGCTTGAGAACTGCTAGAATTATAACCGCACTTGAATAACCTAATCCCGAATTCCCGATCATTTATAGTTTTCCTTGGATTGGAAGATCAGATTAATGTCGCCATCGCAAAAATCAGTAGTCAGTACTGGTGGTCCCTAGGCGCCTTCAACTTGCAAACAAGATTACGCAAAGTTGGGAATGGGAAATAATAGTTTTATAGTGACATTTACTGTGTCGGTTCGTATCTCGCTTATCACTTGCTTGTGTCAACCACAGTTAATAGCCGAATTGACGGACCCCTAAACTGATGGTCGCAACTTTGGTTGCAAATCGAAGTATGGGCTGCTTTGATAATAAAAAATAAGAAGCAATTAAGGCTACCTTTTTTAAAATCCGAAATGCACCTTTTTTTCAATAAGTGAGCGGAAATGTTGTCTTTTTAACAACTTAGTTACTGCATTTTGTGGTAAAAAGTCTTTAAATCTTGAATTGACGATACTGAGGCGTAGCGAGGAATCGCCGCCATTAAATAAGCAAATTTTTGTTTTCAATCAACATCAGTGAGTACTGATAGTAGAACGATGATAAAAACTCGGAGGGCTTGTGTTCATATATCCTTCCTTATCCAAGAATCCTACAAAATTTCCATCGGGAAGTAAATATATAACAATAAATGACACATCCATTATGTTTTTTGTGTGATTTATTTATTATTCTTGAAGAGCTCCTGTAAATTAACCAAAACAAAAATTATCTATTAATATTTTTCCTCTTTTTTCAGGAATTGGTTAAAAATATTTTTTTTGTCGAATATTTTGGTGGATTTTGTGTCTACGTAATTACTAAAATGATAAAATATCAGATACACACAAAAAAGCTGCTGTTATGAATCAATTCCAAATTTCCACTTTTTTCCATAAAGGGTAGAGCACTCCTTTCCGGCATTTCCGTATATGCTGTATTTGAATGACAACTAGCCAGACCATTAATGGGCTAACCCTTGGAATGGTTACGGGTTCGATTTCCGAGTGAAAACGATTTTTTATCTCAATAGGGGTTGTGTCATAATGGGGTCACGTATATGATTGAATTAACTTGCTATTCACACTTCCACTACGTAGCTTGCTACATATTGCACCTTGCTGATTGAAATCCATTTTCTGCCAAGTGTAGCTATGCACAAAGTCTTAGGTGCTTTTTAAAGGCTTCCAACTTGGTCGTTAATAATATTATATAGATGCCTAAAGTATCCTTTTAGAGAGCGCTGCCTATGCGAGACCCAGGTTCGAAGACCCTAGGGCAAGTCCAACGGACACTCGCTATCCTTAGATGTCTTGCAAGCGAGACCTGAGGCCAAAGTGCCGAGCGGTGAGGCAAGAGAGGCCGAAAGCCGAGCATTTCATTGGAATTTAAGGCCTAAAGCAATCTTTCAGAGAGCGGTCTCAATGCGAGCTCGAGGGCATGAGGCCCGATCGCTCACGGATACTCGTTACCTCCGAGTAACTTGCAAGTGAAACCTGAGGACCGAAGTTCTGGAGGTAAACGGGGAGCCAAGCGGAGTTTTTCGTAGGAATGACAGCCCCTAAGCATGCTTTTAGAGAGCGGTCGCTATGTGAGCTCGGGGGCTGAAGGCCCGTGGGTGAACCCCCACGGACACTTACTATCCTCAAGTGTCTTCGTAACTGGAGTATCCGGAGACCAAAGTCCAGAAGGTGAGCGGCCAGGCAACTTTTCGTAACAATGAAAGAGCCAAATCAAGCCTTAAGAAAGCACTTATACTATACTATCCCCAGGTGGCAGCGAGGCCAAAGGCCGGGCTTTACGTTGAAATGAAAGGCCCACAGCATCCCTTTAGTGAGCGCTTTCAATGCGAGCCCCTACGCCACTCATTATCTTCGGGTGTCTTGCAAGCGAAACCTGAGGCCCAAATTTCCGCAGATAAAAGGTGAGCCAAGCGAAGCCCAAGGCTGAGCTTTTCGTAGGAATTAAAGGCCTATAGCATGCTTGTAGAGATTGCTACCTAGGCGAGCTAGAGGGCCGAAAACCCGAAGGCAAGCCCCTACGGTTACTTGCAATCTCTAAGTGTCTTTGCAAGCGAAGCTTGTAGCCAAAGTACCCAAGATGAACAGTGAGGCCAGCGAGCCCTCACGGACACTTACTAACCCGTAGTTGAGTGGCGAGGCGAAGGGCGAAGTAAGTCCCGTAGGTAAAAGACTACCACTATTTTACATCCCGGGCTTTTCACGTCTTACCTTTGCTTTGCTAAAAGTTTGAATGGGGTTTTTAGTAATTTTTATAGCCTTTATGTTGGCCGGGAAATTTTTCGACAGATTAGCAAAGTTTGCATCAAAATCCGTTCTGCAGTTTTCTCGTTATGCGCGTACAAATAAACAGACAAACAGACAAAAATTCTAAAAACTATTGGATCGTGTTCTGTTAATCGATCTAGACACGTGGCAGCGTGTCAAGCCAAGGTCAAGCAAAGGACAGTTCCTAGCCAGTGCTTACCAGCACCGAGTGTAATATTACACGAACCACTTGGTGCCACTTTTGACCCTTCTATAACTCCTCTTTAACGTAAACACATAAAACTACGTGTGTTTAATTATATCCATAAGGAAATCTAGAAGCCCAAATTTTATGAAGCTAGCTCAAACGGTTACAAAGATATGAGGTCAAAAAGTCGTAAATTTTACCACTGACTGACTGACGGACATATAGTACCTAAAACCTAACCTACTTCCAGATGACCTAGAAGTTAAAATTCTAACGTTTTATGGAATGAGGTACCCATAAACGTGCACACCCACATATATCATAATTTACAATACGGGCATTTTCATTAAGTCCAAAAACCTTACATTTGAATCACGCCTGTCAGTTTTATGACAAAACGTATGCGTTTATCATCTATTTCCTCTTCGTAGCAACCGAGGAAATCTTTGCCAATGCAAAAACACGTTCAAAACCCTAACTACAATAGTGAATCACAGCATCGACATAGATACGAACGCCTGCGCTACCCAACTGGTCAAGTGCGTTAAACCTATTATCTCAGCTATGGTATCTAAAGCTTGTATACTAAACGTAATCGCTACAAAGTCGTACAGAAGTTTCGGCGAGAAAACTGTCCATACAAACAGGTGGTCCACTGTCCATATAAACACTGTGGCTACCGCAGCGTATACGGCTACAGCGTATACCCGCTGGAGCGCGAATATGTTCGTCGCTCGCCATACCTGTCTGTAACAAAAGTTGGTGTGAGATGTTATCAAACAATCTTTATTCAAGTAGACGTAGTGACAAGCCCTTTCAAATCGTCAGTTAGAAACATAATCTTAAGCTAATTTCTTAGAGCAATTTATTAAACATTAAAAAATATATATATATAGCGAGAATAATAATAACATCTATACTAATATTACTAAATACTCAATCATTTATTGTAACAACTTGCGTCCTTGCCAATAAAGTACTCACTCTTTCCAACTGCCAAGCGTCAGCTCATTCACACGCCGAATGATAATCAACCTTATTACATTTATTAAAGTCTTTATTGACTTTATTTACAGCCATACTGGTTTCATCTACTTTAAAGGATAGGTACAGTTTGATATCATCGGCATATATATATTGATAATTGCAGTACGGTAATTGTATACGGTCAATTATATCGGCAAAATATGAACACAATAGCGTGGGGTCCAAGATCGAGCCTTGAGGTAGGTACTCCCCTAGTAACTGGTAATTTGCTTGAAACTTAAGCTCCAACTGTATCTTCATTACAAATTTTGTCATACTGCGTACGACCACTGAGGTAGCTGTGAAACCATTTCAAAGAAAGACTGTCAATACCACATAAAGCTAATTTAGAGAGGAGGAGGGAAGTATCAATAGTGTCGAAAGCACGGGAGATGTCAAGCAGGCCTAGTACTGTTGCCTCATCTGCGTCTTGATCAGCTAGAACATTATCTACCACATCTAAAAGAGCAGTCACAGTGCTGTGGAACTTCCTAAAACCGGATTGCTTTTTAGGCAGGATGTTATTTCCCTCAAGGTACTGTGTCATTCGCATGCAGATAACTTTTTCCATTATTTTTGATATAACCGGAAGGATACTAATAGGACGAAAATCTTTGTATTAATTGGGATTTGGAATTTTAGGAATAGGGTATATAACTTTTTTTTTCTCTGATCAGGGAATATGCCTGTTTCTATAGAATTGTTAACTATTGCCGCAGTTGACGTCAGTGTTACTTATAAAGATAGGGAAATCATATTTATGTTAAGGCCGTCGTCACCTTGCATATTGGTTGTAATGGATTTTATTATATTGAACACCAATGATTCACTAACAGGTCTGAGTTTAAAAACATTTGTGTCAAATTGATCTAATTCATAGTATGTCAGAAGGGATATGCTCCTTTCATTATTGCTAGGAAGATTCAAAAAGTTCTCATTTATTTTGTCAGGGTAACTTACATGTGTAGGCAATTAAGAACCAGTTTTCTTAAAAAATTACAACATTTTGTTTGATGTTTTTCAACAGTTTACGAGGATTCTTTATACAATGCATATTGCTATTGAAATACGTAGCTTTTCCCGAAATTTTGGGATATTAACTATGCTTTTTAAATCTTTGTAGTAATTTTTATGTGGATCAAGTTTAATTAGCCTACTCCTAAAGTGCGCTTCACGTAAGTTCATCATCTCCCTAATATTATAAGTGATCCAGGGATACGAACCTTCTCTTACATATAATCGCTTGACAGGAGCGTGAACGTCAAACAACATAAGTAGGTCCTTATAGAGAAGTAGGTCCTGGTATTAAGAGCGTCAACCATTTCATTCACGTTTCAGGACAAGTTTCCAAACGAGATAGAGTTCGGAGGCGAGGCTTATATCGAGTCTGTAATTTTTTGTTTCTCTTTACTTTATCCTAAAACGAAATCGTCAGAAACAATTTACCATTGAACCTGGTCTAAATTTCCCGAGGATCAGATGACATATGCGTCCCGTAGACTGGATGCTTTTTTTTAGCCCAAGCTAAAACGGAGAACTATTCATGCTAAAGCATTGGTGTAAGGTAAATATATTATCAATAGAGAAGCAGAGAAGAACCTAGTTCTAGTTGAAATTTATCAGTAAAATATGCTGAAATTGATCTATTCAAGCTTAATCTTGTTAAAAGGGAGCAAATTTTTTCGAGCATGTTCTTGTAGCTAATTTTGCAGCTGACCACATAGCCCAAACTTTTTAATCATTTTCCCAATCACAGTGACCGCAGTGCAATGTTATTAAACGACCAAATTACCTGCAGTTATTACCAACCCGTTTAATTAGCAAGTTGTTGTAGGATTATCTGACACTGAAAATTCGTGTTCCAATTTGATATCAACGTGTAAAACACTTCCAATTGGGCTGGCACATTTTTGATAGAGCGACCAATACGATTCGAATCTTCTCTCAAATTCTCAACATCGCGTTCAAGTTAGGCGTTGGCCTACGGTGGTGATCGCAGCGGTGGTCGATACAAAAAGCATTGGGTAACCTTGTATAAGAAAAAATGTCGTTTTTATTTTTCGCTGCGGCCAAGGATGTTTTTTCAATAATCGCTTAGAGGACCTCTTCATACGCTTGATATATACAATGGAACGCGTTAACAATATCGGAGCCGAAATATTTAAGTTTGAAGTTTTGTTTATAATTTTTCAATATGACCTGTGAAAATATATATTGCAAATATCTCGGCTCCAATGCATTTTAGTGTATTACATTTATTAACAAAATATGTTTGTTTTGACTAGATCTATCATAATCTAAAACTTTTACGAATGGCCGCGCATCTAAAAGAATGGCAACATTTTTTTACCCAAAAGAAAGACGTCCACTACTGGACATAGGCCTCAAAGAGTGCCAAAGTGACCGGTCCTGCGCCACCCGCATCCAGCGGTCAAGACATAGGCCCAAACCGAAGGTTTATTCATAAATACTTGTAAAATATTTTTTGAACTCGGGGTGAAATTGAATCTTAAGATATTCAAAGCTATTAATAGAATAAATATTAGGGGACAGTCTGTAAACCCAAATAAGGCTTGAGTACGAATATATAATATATTTAATAGATATAAACACTTGGAAGTTTTCTATGTACATAACACATAGAAAACTTCCAAGACTCAGAAACAAGTATTCATGCTTATCACACAAGTATTTGCCCTCACCGGGATTCGCACCCAGGACCTTCAGCTTAGTAGGCAGCGTCATTATCCAATAGGCTATTACCCGGTCGTTACTAATGTCACCATACTGAATAATTAGACGTTTTTAGCACTTTTCTTCACCTCCGGGAACACGCAATTGGCACCATTTCATTCTTTCTTCAACGCATGGACTACGGATGTGACGTCACTCATCAATATAACAATTAGGAATGATAAGTGCTTCGAGTGCCCGCAAGTATATCTACCAGCGTGTGGAAGCAACAATAAGACATTTACAAATGAATGTTTCATAACATGCCTCAACTTCAGAAACCGTAACAATCTAAATTTTAAAAACGTTACTAAGTATCGAATGGGACCTTGTGATGTGTTTGGAGGCGATATTGCCGCATTCTAATATCACTTGCTTATGATTATAGATAAATTAAATGATTAACCTCCTTGACGATGTAGTTTCATTGTGGTTACCATGTGGTTTCATCATAAGATTCATAAATAACACCGAAAAATCGACCACTCCATAGGTCCTGCTTACGTGCCGAGCCGTTTAAATAAACTACCAATAATTTTTGTTTTCGAATATTTATTTGTTCCATTAGCTTTGTTTCCCACTTTTAATTTTTCATAGCCTATTTTAACATTTTCGGAATTGGACAAAAAATGGAAACATTCACCAGAAACTGACAGAATTAGCTAGGTGTGTATGAACATACTACTGCCCGTCTAGCGGGTCCAACCGGCATCTGAGCAAACATTACGATTGCCCGCTAGGCGGATCCTTGGTTGCGAACTTGTTAATTAATATACGCAAGTATCGACAAACGGATTGTTTTCTAGTAGCGTTTTTCCCTATCAGAGAACTTTGCTAGACGATTTAGTTCATATCCCTGCGTGTTGATAGACTGATTGTTTTCCAGGTATACTTTTTTTTCAATCACACGCATAATGCCATATGCGCAAAACGAGACATATCCAAAACCGTTTTTACCTGACCATAACCAGAACCCTACATATTCTACTCCAAGGCAGGTCGGTGTAGGTACGACGACGAGCGAAGCGAGGAGGAGTTTTAGGTGACTTGCGACCCTAAAGCGCGCAAGCGAATAAAAATATCCGTAAAGTCGGTCCTGGCGCTTCGTCGGCCGCTACCGCGCATTTCGGAATGAGAACTGGTTCTACAGGTAAAATAATTACACGAGGATGATACGGACTAGGAGACAAAATGCGTCTAGCAACAAAAAACGAATAGAAATTAATGCGCCCGAAGAAATAACCCACTGGTAACACAATCGTATAGAAAAAAGACCAGGTTGCACTCCCGGAGTGCCGGCAGAAGTGAAAACTTCAATATTGACGTCGTTGTGCATTTTTTAGATTTTTTGCAATGGTTAGGGAATAATTTTGCATGAATTGCTTTAATTATCAGTAAAAGTAACTAGTATTATTTATGTGGTAAAAAACATATTCATTTAATGCGTTATCGTACAAAAACATGACAATTTATATTAAATTAAAAATTTAACACTTAAAAACTGTTACAATTATTTAACATTAAAAAGTTTATCTCTCAGAAAAATCAACTTCCATCCATACATCTGACGTCTTACGAATCTGACGGTTACGTGACCAGACGCGATTTTAGGAGTCCGTATCGGCCCGGCAAAAGTTCGATTGTAGGTATATTACCCGTCTCCCGAGCGCGCCAGCGCAGGTGTCGTGGCGGGGGTCGAGCCAGTAGGCTAGGTCGGCGTAGAAAAGTTTTGATACTTTAACCGTATTATCTGACATTTTCGTTTCTTAATATTTATGTTTGTGTATTTTTATTTGTGTGATGAGCATGAATATTTGTTTCTGAGTCTTGGATATTCTATTAAATATATCGTCGTCTAGTACCTGTAACACAAGCCTTATTGAGCTTACTATGGGGCTAGCTCGAGTTGTGGTAAGATTGTCCTCTAATATTTATTTATATGTGTTGTATATGTATTTATATGTGTTGTATGTGTCAACAAAAAAAAATCATATATTTTATGTGTGAACATGATTCGGAGCATCAAAATTATGCGCAAATAATATTCGGAATATTGAAATTCAGCGTAATCGAACTATGCGAATCTCGATTCTGCTAAAACAGTTTATTAAGTGTAAGAACTAACGTACATTAAAGTCAAAGTTGTTTCTTCTTTAATTATGAAATATTACATGCACCTATGAATGTTGAAACGAACCCAACTACGTTGTTTACGTTCATATTTATGTATATAGTAAACTAGTTGTCAATATTGGTTTTTCAGGTAGGACATGGCGAATTACATCAAAGTAATACAAATAAAAGGAGACCTTATTATCTAGGCTATAGAGATCAAAATTCAATAATAAAGAAATAAACAAATACCCAATATATGGAAGATTATTGACAATAACTTGATGAGGAGCATAATTATTGTTACTGGATAATTAAATAAATTATTTAACAACACAAATTTGTTTTATTTACTAGAGAATTCAATTATATAAATTATTATTATACATACAAATCAAAACTAAAGACTTTAAAAACCTATATAAAGTTGAACAAATAATTGGGAGAGTATGTTTTTAGGAAACAAATCTTGTTTATGCAAACATTCTTTAATCGTGTCACACAAGCTAGAAGCGAGAGAGAAGGGAAAAGAGAGAGAAAGCAAATAGAATGTAGGAGGCTGGAGCAAGAGGCGAGAAGGGTTCAACGAACTGGAAAAACTGGAAAAACAGGAAAAACTTTCTCATGATTATTGTTTTGGAAAAGGTTCCTTTTTCAAAATAGAAGGCGGGAAATTTGAACGGTTATATAAGGAATTGGGCTCAGGTGTTGGGGGTCATTCAATTTCGGAATTTTGTTGGAAATAGGTCGAATCGCTGCCGGTTAGATTCTCATTTCTTTAGTATATCGGGTCGGGAGTGAAACTATAGTGTTCAGGATAACAGAGATATCTTACAGTGTTAATCGTTTATAATCCCGGGGTTAGATTCAGGGGTATTTGCGAGTATTGCGGACGGTTGAGGAAGCCGAGATTTCAGTTTTCGTGCGCGCAGAACGGAATCGTTGTGGGGATAAGCCCTCAAATGTTATTTTGTGAATAGTGTTATTTTAAAAGTGAAGTGTGTGTGATATCAAGGGTGTTAGCGAGTTGCTGGAAGTTAGTGCATGAGCTGCGGAAGGAGTTTGTTGCTGGAAGTTGGAGCTCGAATGATACAGCAGCCGGGAGCACTGGATTTGAATGTGAATAGAGAAGGCGATGTTTTGGTGAGTTCTTTGCTTTTAACTTAAGTCCTGGAAGGTTACTTATTGTTGAATTGTGGTGACTTGAAGTAAGAGTCTGATTTTAGTTTTCATTTAAATATAACAAAGATAATTAGAATGATGTGTAGTTTAAACTGAGGATACTGGTTCGATTCCGGTTACTCAGATACCAGGCATGACATTTAACGATTAGAATCACATTTAACTTCTGTTTTTAGCAGATTATTCATTTGCATAGTTAATAGAAGGACATACAAATAGAATCAACACTGTTATTTTTACTAATCTTATTTCTGTGTATACACACCTCAAGCCAGAGCAAAGCGAGCTCTCAAGAGCATTATAATTATAGTTTTCGGATTTTCATACATATTAGTTTCGGGTTCTTTAGTTTCTCAAGATTGCTTTGCGTAAGTAACTCTGTCAACAAAGCTGGGGTGTATTTCAGGAGTGTATCTTTGTGTCGAAGTGTTATTCAGTCAGATAGACATAGGTATCTTGACGAATGTCAGATCTAGGGCAGTTTAGCATACTAAATTCAGCCAGATTGGCATAGAACTTATTTTATGGAGGAGATGGGCGGTAGCTGCCTAGGTAAGTGGATTTTTAATATTGTGCTTTAACGGACTGAAGTCACTAAGAAACAAAGTAAAGATATCTTTCTCAGTGTTTTAAAGTCATAACAGAAGTCCTTTGAAGCTTACATAAACTTGTTTTGCTCGAACCTGAGAGATTTTTTGGTTGAATTAACTTTAAAATAAAGGCAGAGCTGGTTTGTCTAATGGTTATTTGTAAAATGTATGTGTTGCGTTCATATAGAGTTTACTTCTACGGTTTAGTGATTTATGTTGTGTTTTTCCCTTTAGAAATAGGTGTCTCATATATGAATGCATTGGGTGTCTTTTACCATGTTTTTAGGAGATATGTGTATTTTCATGTCTGGTCTTTCAGGAACGATAATAGCAACATATTCAATGGCTAATTTATGCGAATATTAGAGATAATTTTACAAACTTTTTGTGTGCAAAATTTGTGTTTATTTTCAGGAATTATTGTGTTCTGAAATTTTATGTGTAATGTTTACAGGAATTTTAACCGATAATTTTACCAAAGATTTTAACCCTATAATTTTCTTCACCGGATAAATAAATAAATTGTAGAATAACAGGTATGGAATAATATCCATATTTTAGAAAATCTATTAACAGCATTCGTTTGAATTTACCCACTAACTAAAGAGTCTCACTCTATTATATGATCCTAAGAATCAGCTTTTCAGCTTATACATTTTATTTATAAATTATAACCTTATGTATTTATTTTATAATATTTCGATTGCAATATAGTGATGGGGATTCTCTTTACATGCAGAGTTTCGACTAAGAGATAACTCTCACTAATTTTGTTTGATATACAAATTCAATAATTTGCCTAATTAATTATAAAAGATTTAATAAATAGAGATTGATAAGAAGTGACATGAATGTTCAACATCTATATCTATGACTCAAAGATAACGGGAAGGGAGTGAATAATTAATTGTTAACGAATTCTTAGTGAATAATTCTATTGTGTTATATAAAATGAAGAAGGACATATTACATATTATAGCCTTCTAAAACTATGTATTAATTGATAATCAACTAAATATTAATACAGCTTAATTCCAGAGTAAAATCAAAAGAACTGTAATTACCATAATGAGCATAGGCGGTCATTAAGACCGTAGGATTGTGATCAATCAGGTGGATTGCTTTAGTAATATAAAGTCAATTAAAATTAATTTATCTTATGAGTTGGAAACTTATCAAATGAGACAAGTCTTGTATGAAGTGTTTTCTTTTAAAAATAACAAGAAGTATTAATATTCTGATATTGTGTACCTAAGTGTCTTATATACTAGTTAGCGAAACGCGAAGCTAGGAAATAGTTCTGTTATACTTGGAATGCAGACTATTTCACATATTGGAACGCTTGAGTAACAATCTAGTAAATAGGCTTTAACGTCAATAAGGCTCTTTATGAAGAGTGAAGACTGAAGGGTAGAGACTAATCTCTGATGATGAGTAAAGGAACTCTAAAGAAAAGTACATTTGCTTGTTAAGACAAGATGACCATTTATAAGGTCCAAGTTAAGTAAAAGATGGCCAAAGAACGGCTCAATTCCCATCAGTTGATCACAATTAGGTTTGTTCATACCCCAACCTGGCCTATGGAGGAACATGGTGTGCAAAAGGAGATGCTCTACATACCATAAAACAAGAGCCGACCTTTTTACATAATGTTTTGATGTAACATTTAAAGAAAATCATTCCTAGAGTGTATAATTATTGTTTAGCGACAACGCTAAATACTGTGCATAATTACTGCCAGAATTTCCCTGTAGTATATAATTTCATATATAGGGAATGAGATATAAGGTTATCATGTTCCGCTTGAGGCGGATGAACAAGTGAAGTCTGTATTTATAGAGTACAACTACAGAGCTCATGGGTCGGGGATTTTATTTCAAAAAACAAAAATAATTATTTAAGTTACTTATTTATACCACAAATCAATGCTCTTTTTTATTCATAAATATATTGAGAATCCGTTACCATAAATCCTTACATAATTTTATTAGTTTTAGGAGAATTTCCACATAGCTTAAGCTTAGTATTATTTATATTAAACTTCAGTAGAATTTCCACAATCATTAAAGAAGCTGAGTTATTATGGGCAATGTGGGTTCCTGACCATTTACTAGACGATCACAATTCTTTTCTTTAAGGCCATTACAGTATAAAGTAGATACATTAGGTTATACCTCTGGGGAGAAAGTTTTGTAAGGGCTTTGCTGGGTAGTCAAATGGGGTTTCTGGCTTTTAGATAGGTTTTGCTTGTAAGAGAGGGTTTCTTCAGGGGGGGAGTCGTTTCAATGTCGATAAACGTCCACCGGTTCTGAAAGACAACCTCTGCCAAGAAAAAGGAGGCGAGGTATGTTTTTTTTCGTAACAGATCACATTCTGCTGGCAATATACAACAAACACATAAGGCCTGCCACACACTGGCGCGGCCTGGCCGCGCCGGACAAATATTAAACTTGTCCGCCGCTGTCAAAACTATTGTCCGCCACCGCAGGCCGCGCCAGTGTGTTGCAGGCCTTAGACTATGAGCGGTCTCCGTACTTACACATCTTTAAGCTTCTTTGCAGATTTTCACTATTCAATCCTCCTTCAATGTTGCATCGTTGCACGTCGCTACTTTTAAATATTAAAATTGCAAAAGTCAATAAAACCAATACGTTTGCAGCGTTGCATGAAAGCTAAATCTGCTCCCACATATTTAAATATTCCGACATTTCAATTCCTCGAGCGGAAACCATGTGGTCGGTTGAAGAAAAATTCTCACTCAAAACGAGAAAATCCAATTTCGTTGCGACATGACATCTCTAACATCGTGGCGGGTGCTTCGCAGGCTTCACGACTTGGGTCAAACTTTGTAATATTACGAGTATAGTGCTTTTTTGAGGATGTTTTGATTATTGTAAAAAAAAATGAAAAGTTTGACTAGAACTTATGGCCAGTTTCCGTTTAGAAATTTTCCTAATAGCCCAAAGCACTTTATTTTCATTAGTATGGAAAAAATGGAAATTTGGAAATAATTCATAACATCAGCTTTTTTGTGTGTAACTGATATATTATCATCTTAGTAATTACGTAGACTCAAAATCCACCAAAATATTAGTCATCAAAAAAATCTATATTTAACCAATTCCTGAAAAAAGAGGAAAAATATTAATAGATTTATTAATTTTTGTTTTCGTTAATTTACAGGAGCTCTTCATGAATAATAAATAAATCATACAAAAAACATAATGGATGTGTCATTTATTTATATATATTTACTTTCCCACGGAGATTTTGGTGGATTCTTGGATAAGGCATCTTAGAATAACATTTTAAAATTAAACTAACAAAAAAACGCTGTTATAAATTAATGTTTGAAAAAAAAAACGCATTTTCCTGGGGTATAAAGGCATCATTTAATTTTGTAAGCATAATCCATACTAATATTATAAATGGGTATATATATCTATGTGTGTGTGTGTGAGCGACGAATTGACGTGATTTTTTAAGTGGAGATAGTTGAGGGGATAAAGGTTGACAAAGGATAGTTTTTTTCCCCGAAATCATCCCCTAAGGGGGTGAAATTGGGGGAGTAAAAGTTTGTATGGAGCTGCGATATAAACGAGTTCCAGGCGGACGGAGTCGCGGGCAGAAGCTAGTACAATATAAATATTCTTTATTGGTCATCAGAAAAAGTACATAATAGAAAACAATAAAACCGGCCAAGAGCGTATCGGGCCACGCTCAGTACTTATTTAATTCGATCACGATAAATTTGCGACCTAATGTGTTGTGATAAGTTGTGTTAGCTTTATGTTAAAGTTATTATCATTTTTAAAATCGAAGAGTATAGAAATGTCTTCTGCAAACAACGTACACTTGGCGTCTATTTCTTTTGGATGGTCGTTTATGTACAATAAAAAAAGAACACAACCCAGTACACTTCCCTGTGGTATTGAGCCTTTTAATTCTGCGAAGTTGGAACGGACTATCTGCAATTCGTTACTTGATGGATTAAGGTACTCGATCTGAACAAGCTGTGTTCGCTTATCCAAGTAAGATTTGAACCTGTTATAAGCTATGCCCCTTATCCCTGATCCACACAATTTACTTAGCATAATTTGATGGGAGACTTTATCGTATGCTTTGGTAAGGTCTAGGAGTAATCCGACCGCGCGACGTTTATTATTTATAGTGTCCAGAATTTCCTGTGTGTAATTGCTAACGGCGAGGGCAGTAGACGTATTCTTTCGAAAACCATATTGATTTTCGCCCAGCAATCGATTTTTTTCCAGGAAATTATACACACGGTTACACATAGCCTTTTCGAATACTTTTGAAAGGGAGGGAAGGAGTCCTATGGGTCGATAGTTGTTAATGTCGTGAGTATTACCTTTTTTGTGGATGGGTTTTATAATAGTTAATTTAAGCTGTTGGGGGGAATACTCCTTCATTAAACGACTGATTGATTAGCATGCACATAGTGGTGGTGCCAGTTCAGTGGCACAAAACCTAACCAAACTTGAAGGGATATCATCAACTCCCGTGCTGTGCGTGTTCTTGAGACTGCGTATAATTTTGAACACCTCTAGCTCAGAGACTGGGTACAAGTAGAGAGAATTAGTAAGAGTAGTACGTATTGGACGGCCGCGCGGGGTGGGGTAGTCACAGTGTTACCATCGTGAGACTCTTGACAAGCATGAACAGAGGCAAAAAACTGATTAAAAGGATTGGCTATGTGGTCAGGATTTTGTGTGGTAACATTTTGCGGCATGATTACTATTTTTTTTTGCATGAACGTTATTTTTCAAACGGTTTATTTTTTCCACATTGTTGCAGTTTTATTATTGGACTTATTTATTTCATGGATTTAATTTAATCTTTTTGCCTTTATGACCGTTTTTTTTAAAGTGTTCGTATATTGCTCATAGTACATTTTAAGTACGGTGTTCTTTGTTTTACAAGCGTGTATTTTTAACAACCATTTATGCACACCTGATAGTTTTAGGCCCCTAGTGAGCCAAGTTTTCTTCGTTTTACTTTTTAAAGTCAAACGCTGAACGGGGATTTTTTCATTTAATATATTATTTAGGTTTCCAGCTAAAATATTGTTATTTTCATTTACATTTAGGTTGCAAGAAAGTACGTGGCTCCAATCAATTTTGACTAACTCGTTTTTAAATGCCATTTTGTTGCGCATGTTGTGTATTCTAAATTTTAAATGAAAGGAAAAATTTAAAAATTTAAATAATAATAATTTAAATAGTTAAAAATAATAATTATAATAAAAAAATTAAGTTGTGTATTCTTTTATAAATTATGCAAGGCTGATTTAATATATTCATACAATTTTCATGATGGTTTTCAAACTTACAAATAATACTTTTGTGATCTGATAGGCCGTAGTCTGTAATGGTAGTTTCATAAGACTTATTGTTAGTAAAAACGAGATTAATACAACTGGACGTATTCAATGTTACCCGCTTTGGTTCTTTGACTATTTCAACCAGGATGATGGCCAACATAAGGTCTCATAGACGGCGAGAGAGTTTAGATTTATTACTATATATTTATTTTGCTCTTTATGTTTAACATTTTCCAATATATTTGCTATGCAACTGAAAAATGTTTCTATGTTTCTATCAGGATTATAAACAGAAATAAGTACAGTGCTTTCAATACTACAGCATTCTGATATACATTCAGTAGAAATGTTGTTAATGTCGTCCCTTACTAGGTAATCTATACCGGTTTTCACGAAAATACATGTCCCTCCTCCACTGTGTTGACTTCGGCTGAAGCTTGTAGCCAACTCGTATCCCGGGATATTGACTAGGTTGATCTGCGATGGCGCCATCCAGGTTTCCGTCAAGCATAGTGCGTGATAGCGATAGTTCTCCAGAAAGCTCTCTAATATATGTATTTTGTTATATAAACTCTGCATATTTTGGAATAATATTGTAAAGTATGGGCATTTGTTATTGGCGAAAAGTATTCGTACTAGGGTCATTTATTGTTTGGGGGCTTTTAGTCAGGTTCTGACTCATTTGTGGGAACTTAGAAAAGGGATTGCAGCGTTGACGAGTTTACTGTGCGAGATCTTCTTGGGTGCAGTTCATAGTTGCAAGAATGTTGTGAGCCAGTTTTCACCAATACCTGCAAAAAATCGGTTACAGTGGTCAAGTGATTCTGTTACTGAGCCTTTAGTTTGAGTGAGCTCGGTCGGCTTGTGTGCGGTTTTCTTCGTATATGTTATATTTCTGACAGTGTTCCACAGTCCTTTGGGAATCTATGAAAATGAAATCTTTATTTTCAGAATGTAGTATGGTTAATCATAAGAATACCAAGTTAACCATAAGTTATGCGCGTACGAAGTCGTGGGCAGAAGCTAGTGTATATAATAAGGCAAATAATTTGTATCGACTGTTTCAGCAACCAAGCATGATTTTTCAAGGAGCGCAAAAACTCTTTGCAAATTGTACTTAAATAATATGTAAGTATTAGATAGTAAATAGTGTTCGGCAGTGGCGCTTCGCCAGCCGCGGCACGCTCGCTTCGCTCGCTCGGCTTGCGCGCTATAGGTTCGCTCGTCATCGTACCGACACGACACCGACCTGCCTTAGAGTCGACCAAAAAGTGTACATCAGAAGAAATTTATATCAAATGTGCATAATATGAAATCAAAGAAAAATTATATTTTATGAAAATGTAGATGTAAATTTTGAATACTATTGTGAGATATTGTTATGGTTGGAATGCTGGTCAATGCTGCGGTATTAATATGTATATCGGAGTTTTGCTGGATTATATATATTAATGTTGTTTCTGGTACAGTAGTTGGAGGAATATTGCGTTGGGTTTCAGTTTGAGGCGTAAAATCTTTATTATAGCTTCATGCGAACAGGGAAATGTGAGAGCAAGTAAAAAAGTACTTTACTTCAATGACAACTTGCGGCGCCGCCATTGTAAAAAAAACCGGTCAAGTACGAGTCTGACTCACGCACCGAGGGTACCGTACAAACTAACAATTAAGTCAAGGTAAAGTAAATGTCCCAATATTTGTTATATTACTTATTTTAACCCAACACAATAGAATTCAATTTCAAACAACGAATAACTTTTACATCAAGACAACTGAATCGCGATATTTTTTTGACCAGCTATTGAAATATGACCCGTCCCAATCCCAACCCCATTAACTCTAGAAAAATCTTAACAGCGCGAATGGGATCAGCGCCATCTATCGGCCCCATTTGGTACTAACGTGCAAGGGCAATCAGCTTAGTATGTATGTTGGTCTTTTAGCGATTTTTGTTTATCACGTGAACCGATTTCTATTATTTTTGTTTTATTTGAAAGAGAGTATTTCTATTATAGTCTAGGAATTTCTAAACGAAAAATTACTTAAAGTGTTGATTAAATTGCAAAATAAACTAGGAAATGATTTTTGTAAATGAAACAAAAAATATACTAGATACAGAAAAAAAAAATACTTTTTCAGTAATATTTATGTTTATCCTAATCACAAGTAATTATTTCAAATTTTTCGCTTGGATAACTTCAGAGATAATTTTTTTACGGGTTCCTACATAGATCAAAAACTTACCAATGTAGAAAAAAATTAAAAACTGTTTCAAAAAGTGCAACTCAAGTGTTTAATACAAAACATATAGTGTAAACCTAGCTTAATTAGTATTTAATATGGCAAGTTTGCTTTTAGTTGCTAAACATTATTTTTATATGGCAACTCTCTTCTCTTTCCGATTCGCAACGGCGAAGCACGTTCCGCGGCACAAATTATTGTAAATTCATTATTAAGGTGAATAAACTCTCATTTAAATAAATTCTACGCATTTTGATATAGGTTATATAGGTTATAGGTATACGCGGGCTGGGTTTCCGCAACTCGACGTCATATTTGCGCCTATTTTGCGTGTGGGTTGGCACTACTGTTATTCGTGCCAGCCCAGTTCCACCAGGAAGCCTAGCAGACCCTTTATGTTGCCGACGGCCTCCGGTAGAGACCCCGGTGTTCCGAGGTGCTTTGCCCGGTGTACTGCCACCCCAGAGCACGTCAGGATGACGTGGGCGGCTGTCTCTTCCTCTTCCATGCAGGCTCTGCAGAGAGGACTGTCTGTAATACCTAAGGTGAAAAGGTGTTTGTTTAATAGTGCATGGCCAGTTATGGCGCCTGTCAAGAGACGGAGTGCCGGCCTCTTTAGCTGTTTTAGCTTCCTTGACAATCCGGGAATGATTGTCGGCAGGGCCTCCCTGGTTTGCCTGCAGGTGCCTAGGGTGTTCCACATTTTTTGGTGTTCTACCTTGGTGTTTAGTCGCAGTGTGCTCCGCAGCAATGCAGGGGGTAGAGGGATCGTGGGTTCCGGTCCTATGGCTTCTGATTCTGAGCCTTCTCTGGCCAGTGCATCCGCTGCGTCGTTACCGCGTGAGTTGCTGTGCCCTTTGATCCATTGCAAGGTTATGTCGCAGTTAGTACATACCTCTGATAGAATTTTGTGGCACTCGTGTATCAGCCCAGACGTTGTTGTGTGACCTTGCAGGGCTTGTAGTACAGATCGACTGTCGGAAAGTATGCGGATGGGATATCCTCTTACCTCCCTGGAAGCGATTGCATGAGCGGCCATTATAATACCCATACACTCTGCCTGGAAGACTGAGTTATGGATACCTAATGGTGTCGAGATTCGTATGTTTAGGTCCTCCGAGAACACTCCCGATCCGGTGCCTGACCTTGTCTTGGACCCATCCGTGAATATTCTTAACTCCCTGGGGTTAAGTCCTTCCTGGGGGGTTTCGTATAGTTCGATTTTGTACTTCTTGTCGAAGACGAACTGTTTTGGGATGATGTCGATTGTTGCCTCTATGAGGGGTTCCCTACCTACAGCCTCGTAGAGTATCTCGGTGTGTGGAACCCTGGGCGGTCTCCAGAGATGCTGTTTTTTTAGCCGTATGGCTGACGCCAGGGCTTCTTGCCTGATGAAGAGGTGTAGCGGCGGAATGTCCATGATAGCTTCCAGGGCTGCAGTCGGTGTGGTCCTCATGCAGCCACTGGCCGCCATGCAGGCCAGTCTCTGGAGGCGTTGTAGTTTAGCTTCGACCGTGGTTAGTATGGTGCGAGGCCACCACACTACGGCTCCGTAGCTTACTATTGGTCGAATTATCGCTTGGTAGAGCCATAGAGTGATCCTGGGGTTTAGTCCCCAAGTCCTACCTACCATTCTGGGGCATTGCCAGAACGCGACTGTAGCTTTTTGGATTTTTTTGTCGAGGTGGCTGCTCCAGTTGAGTTTGGCATCTAGTATTACACCCAAATACTTTACCTCTGCTGACAGTTGGAGCTCTGTATTGAACAGTCTGGGTAAGCGGTAGGTCCCCAGATTCCGTTTGTAGGTGAACATTACCAGCTCCGTCTTCCTTGGGTTGACTGTAAGTTCATTGTCGTTGCACCAGCGTTCCACTATGGCGAGTGCGGAACGGGTGACGTCGCACACTGTACCTGCGTGGATGCCACTTGTGAGTATAGCTATGTCGTCAGCATACCCGATGGTGTAGTGATGACTGTTGTTTAGCTTGGTGATTAAATCGTTAACCACCATGTTCCAAAGTAGTGGCGAGAGGACGCCTCCCTGGGGGCACCCCTTCGCTACCCTTGCCTGCTTTGTTTGGTCTTCCCCGAGCCTGATGACTCTTAGACTCAACATGTTGTTTATCCATTTCGTCATAACCTCACTCACTCCGTGTCTTACCAGTGCTGCGGTTATGCTGGTGAATTTAGTCTTATCGAAGGCTCCCTCGATGTCGATGAAGGTGCCTAGACACATTGACTTGTTTTTGATCGCGGCTTCAGCCTGGGTAACCACCGCATGAAGCGCAGATTCTGTTGATTTACCTGAACTGTAGGCATGTTGGTTCTGATGCAGAGGCACCCGCACTAGCGCTCTCTCCCTCAGATGTCTGTCACATAGCCTTTCCAGCGTCTTCAACAGGAAGGAGGTAAGGCTTATTGGTCTAAAGGATTTGGGGTCCGTGTAATCTCCTTTACCTGGTTTCGGTATGAAGATAACTTTGACTTCTCTCCATTGTCTAGGCACAAACGTATGTGCTAGACAGGCGCCCAGGACGATGGTGAGTCTGTGCGTCAGCAGTGCCCCACCCCATTTTAACAGGGCGGGGAAGATCCCATCTGGCCCTGGTGATTTGTAAGAGTCAAAGCTGTCGATGGCCCATTGTGTTCTTTGTGTGGTTATTACCTCGCTGGCCAGTCTCCACCCCTCCTCTGTGGGGGTGGTTACCTCATCCAGTTGCCTAGTTGGACTTGATATCACGCAGTCCGGGAAATGCGTTTGAACCAGGACGCGCTCTGTTTCCTCTGGCGAGTTGGTGAGGGTGTCATCAGGTTTACGTAGGGATCCTAGAGTTAAGGCTGTATTGCTGGAGAGAACCTTCCTTACCCTGTTGGCCTGTGTAGTGGACTCAATGTCGGTACAGAAGTTACGCCATGAGCTTGTGCTCCTGTATCTGAGCCGCCTTTTATACCTGGACTTGGTGACCTTATATTCGTCCCAGTCCTGGTCTGCCATAGTGTTCATTGCCCTGTTGAGTTGCTTCCTCATTTTTTTCCTGAGTCTCTCCATCTCAGGTCCCCACCAGTTGGCCTTGTTCCCTTTGCCTGTTGGTGGCGTTGACAGAGGGCAAGTCTGCTGGTAACAGTCTATGATGGTATCCGTAAGGATTCCTACCTGTTTGTCTATTTCTGCGACGCCTGTTATTTTCGGAGGAACCTCGGTACGTGTAAGTGCCTGCCCTATTATCTGTGCGTACTGGGCTCGGTTCGTTTTCCTTGGGTTCCTCCTGGGTGTTGCCGCGAGTGTATTTACCTGTAAGTCGAATCGAATCCATCTATGGTCTGAGCATGAGAGTTCACTCGATACATGCCAGTTTGAGATGTGCTTCGATGCTTCTTCGGTTGCTAGTGTCAAGTCAATGATTGTTTTGCTACGTCTGTTCACAAACGTTGGAATTGAACCTGTATTGATTATGCTTAGGTTTGTAGTAAATAGGTATTCGACAAGTTTCTTACCTCTGTCGTTCCCTGTAGTCATGCCCCAGAGGACGTGGTGTGCGTTCGAGTCGGTGCCTGTGATGAGCTCGAGTCCCGTCTCTTCGCAGTAGCTGACCAGCCTCGTCATGTCGTGTGGCGGTGGGTCGTCGGCCTCCGGCATGTAAACCGAGGCCATTACCACCTCCTGTAGTGTGGAGCCCTGTACTCCTCGCACCATTATGGCGCACAGGTCTCTGGAACAGAAACCTGTTAGAGGATGTGCTTGTATATTCTTTGTGGTGTAGATGCAGGCCCGGGGGGTTTCCGGTCCTGTGTGTACTATCAACTTACCTTCTGTGCTGCGGAGACCGCAGACAGTGCCTTTCCTGATCCACGGCTCCTGGATCAGTACTATGGCTGTAGTGTTAGCCTCCACCCACTTGCGTATCTGAGCCGTTGCGGTTTGGCTGTGGTGGAGGTTGGCTTGGAGGAGGTTACAAGTCGGAGAGGAAGGGGACAGCGAGATCTTCGTCGGTCTCCTCCGTCGACATCTCCTCCGTCGACGTCTCCCTCCCCGCCTTGTCCTCTTCCCTACGGATGGCCAGCTTCCTTAGCTCCTCTGCGCATCCCTCCTCGTTTTCCGAGTGGTCGCGAAGAAGAAGTTCTTCTTCGTCCGTCTCGGGAGCGGGGTCGGTCTGCGCTGGAACCTGGGAAACTGGTTCCGCGACTACCTCAGCGACTACCGTCGCCGTGGCTGTCGCCGTAGGGGGGGTGTCATGGTTGGCGCCATCCTTTGAGTAGGTGGATTTGGCAGGGGGGTTTTCCCCGAACTTGCCACGGGGCCCCTCGAACTTGACGTACACCGAACCCAGCATGAAGCTGAGTCGGCGTCCGTGGTCCATCAGGGGCCCCACCACCGTCTCTGGGACGCTGAGTGTGGCAAACGTTTCTGTCGCCTGTATCTCGAACTGGTTGACCAGCCACCTGTCTATGTCTGCCCATCTGTTCTGGTAGCGCAGCATGCGTGCCACCACATTCGGGCTCTCGTGGTGCCCCGGGAGCAAGATACCAACGCGCACGCGCTTCGGTAGCTCGTCCGGGCGCTTCACCACAAGCTTTTGCCCATCGGAAAGGGTGATGGCGGCTACACTGCGCTTTAACCACTCGAGAGTGGCCTTGTCCTCACACCACAGCTTCAGGGAACCGTTTGTTAACACCGGTTTGCCCCGAAACTGTGGACCGTTGGCCTGGCTGTTCCCAGGTTGCATTGCTTCCTTTATCAGGAGATCCTGCATCTGGTGCTGTATCTCCTCGGATTGCTGCGGGCTCAGGTGTTCCGCTGTGGCAGTGGTGACGGCCACTAGCAGATCTGCCTTCACGGCCTCCGCGTACGCAATCCGGGGCGTTTCGCCATGATACTCGGTCCTCTGCTTTTTTGACTCGCCCCTTGGAGAGATCGTCTCGTCGAGCCGAGCCCTTTTGGAAGAGGGCCGAGCCTCCTGGCTACTCCCCCCTTTGGTTGCCCTCGTGTTTTCTTTCCCCCTGCTCCCCTTCGGGACGGTACGGTCTGCTACTGGGGGTCCAGCGGCTGCCTGCGCCGATCCTTCCTGGGGGGCACCCTGGCTAAGCAGGGGTGCCGGGGCTGTATTACTTCGGACGCCAAGACGTTCTTCTCTCGCCTTGCGCCGTTGTTTTTTATTTTTCTTGTGGTACCCTGCCGTACTTGGGGGTTGGGTCGGTTGGGGTACCGGCCGCTTGGCGCGTTTCGCCTTCCCATAATGTACTGGCAGGGACCACCCAGCATTCAGCCGTGCTATGGCTGGGTCCGGATCAGGTTCCACTGTGGCTGTAAGCTCCGGGTTGTTGGGTTTCTCCTGCTCCGGATCTACCTCCTTGGTGGCACCCTGTGTAAGGGGCGGGGTACGGCCTGTAGCCTGTACCGGGCCCTTGTTGTGTTCCGGGTGCTTGGTGGGCTGCCCGGCCGCCGGTTTCCCAGCGGCCTTCCTGCGCCATGCACCCTTGCCTCTCCTGTTCTTCGGTACTGTGTAAACAGCGCCGTTGCCAGGTTGTTGGTTTGCCTTGAAGGCATGAGATGTAGAGGGAGGTACTGGTGTGCCAGCGCCTTTACCTTGTTGACTTTTTTTGTTGTTTGCGGTGTCAGGTACAGCGGATGCTGCGCCGTCTACCGCGTGGTTGGGATTTTGGGATCTTGTAGTATCCATGTTTTGGTGTAGTTTGTTTTCATCTCTCGAGCTTCCCACCCTCCGTGGAGCCCGCACCTTTGGGGATGTCCGTTAGGACACCAGGACTACCCGAGAGGTATAGATAGGGTGAGGTGTTGCTCATGCGCGACATCAGGTGCTGCAGACGGGTGGCTGGGACAGACGATCCCATCTGCCCCAGTTGTTCCACCAGCCCTCGCTCCGTCAGCATGGCCGAGCCCCAGTGTTCTCCCAGAGAACACCCTCCCCCTATCTCGCCTGCGGACCGTACCACCTCGACCGTACGGGACGCGTGTCCATTTCCCTGTGGTGGCTAGTCACAGGGCTACCGTCTCACCTGAAATCAGGTCCGAAGAGGGCGTTTTGCGTCCCAGGAGTATCTAATCCCGACTCCTGGTCGGCTCAACCCACCAGGCTTCCGCCATCCTGGTTTTCGGCGCTCAACTGCGCAGGACTAGCGCAGGTAGGTGAGAGTAGTCCACCGAGGTCACCTACACCCTCGGCAGAACCGTGGAAATAAATTTCCGAGGAGGGGAGTTTGGAGGGGGGTCTGGGGAAGTGTGAGGGGCTTGTTGGGGTGTGGCAGGAGAGGAAAGGAGAGTTTGGGAACACGGGATAGGGGTTTAAGGATTACCCGAAAGGTGGGAAGCTCCAGCCGGGTAAAGCCCTTCTTACTTAGCTACTGGCAATCTGGGGTAGATGGTGGGAGTGCAGCGCCCTTGATCGCCAGCATTACCAGGGTGCACGGTCCACTCCATTAGGAAGCAGACTCACCGCTGACCTGCGGCGGCAGAGTCAACGGCGACGTGGACGTGTAAGACGGACTTAGGTGAGTGTGTTTTGCAACTCAGCGCTGCACACCTGAGTGCGCACACACCCACCCCTTGCACCCCAAACATTTTGATTTATACATGCGTAAGTGGTCCTTCGAGAAAAGTGAATCAGTGCAAATTTATCGTAATTATAACGAAAAGTGTTCGCAAGAAGTACGTGTGCGTGCTGGGCGGCCGTCTATACCTGCCGTAATTTCGTCGTGTTTTAATGCCTAGGCTGGCATTGCTGGCCCGCAATTTCATTCTAATCCATATTAGAACGAAGAACAACCACGGATTTCGAAAGGGGAGCATCATCAAACCGCAAGTAGTGAAAATCATTACTCATATTGATCGAGTTTCTCGATCACCGCCATTTACCATTTTAAATCGGCGAAGTGAAGTTTGTCAAGTTGCTATCTTGTCTATGCGCGGCCATTTTGCGCTGGCCTGTTGAAAACTTCGCGCCAACAAGGTTGACGTCTGTCAATAATCTGACGTCTGTTAATGTGACAATTGACATTTCTACGAGCAAGTGTTTTCCAAGTGTTTACAACTGTTATCACTCTTATTTTCGAACTAATTAACCGGCAAAATGAGTGAAGAAGAAAAATTGAAAAAGTTACGCGTTATGCGGCGTCAGTGTAAGGGCACTATTACCCGAATTGACAATTTCGTGAGTGATCCTATAAGTCTTGCGTCCGCGAGCCTAGATATCCTAGAAGCCCGCAAGGAGAAGTTAGTCTCCACTTTGAAAGACTATGAAAAAGTCCAGATGGACATACTAAGCATCGACGAAAAGGACGGTGAACAGGTGGGTGATATTGAAGACAAATATTACTCAGTGCTAGCAAAAATTAACTGTGCTTTAAAAAACCTTCACACGAAAACTAAATCTGAGTGTCACAATGCGTCAACTTGCAAATTACCAGTTATTGACATCCCTTTCTATGACGGTCGTGATTTTACCAAATTTAAGCCATTCTTTGATCTGTTTATGGCTGTCATTGACCAAAATAGTTCACTTTCTGATGTTCAAAAGTTGTTTTACTTAAGAAAGTATTTACAAGATGATGCATTGGCTGTAATAGTTAACTTACCATTAGAAAACAAATCTTACAATGAAGCTATTAGCTTATTAAAGAAACGCTTTGACAACAAGGCAAGATTGATTGCCAATCATATTGGTGTGTTGTTAGATATACCTACAATGCAAAAGGGTACAGCGGCCTCGATAAGGACCTTTGTTTCCCAAATCAACCAGCAAATGTATGCTTTAAAAAATTTAGATGAGCCCGTCGATAAATGGGACATGCTTTTAATTTCTATACTGACCAGAAAACTGGATCAGATAACAAACCGGGCCTATCAGTTGGATAGGGACTCGGACAACATGCCTTCCATAGCTAACTTTATTGACTATTTAGAAAAGCGTGCTATAACGCTAGAAGATAGTTCACAAAACAAAAGCACCTACTATGATAGTGCTTATAAGAGTAAGGGTATTTGCTATGAAAATACTTATAAATTTACACCCAAAGTATCAAATGTGGTATCAAGGTCGCTGCCACCCTGTAGATACTGTTCAAATAAAGACCATCAAATATACAACTGTCATATTTTTAAAATGTTGTCAGCGTTGCAAAGACAGTCCTTTGTCAATGATAAAAATATGTGTAATACATGTCTTAACAATCATGATGGCAAGTGCAAGTTCACTTTTAAATGCAAGTTATGTAAACAGGGTCACAACACATTGCTGCACCAAGAGTGTAGTGGTGTCAAAGTGAACCAAGCATGGAATAAGGATGACGGTCAGCATCCAACAGCTTCTGGAGGTGAGTCTCAAACTGCTGTAACTAAATGTGTAAAGAATGTGTCTAGTGGTGTTTTGCTGCCCACAATAAAGCTAAAAATAGTAAATAAATGTAACAATGAAGAGGTGGTGTGCAGGGGGCTACTGGACACTGGCTCGCAGGCTTCTTTTGTGACTTCCAATGTAGTTGCCAAGCTTGGCTTGAACGCTATAGTTCAGCCAAATAATGTTGTTGGATTTGGTAACACACCAAATAAAATAAATGAATATGTAAACTTGACTGTCGCATCCTGTACCAACAATGTCAAATTAAATTTAAAATGCCATGTAATTGATACAATCACTTGCAAGCTGCCACAAAGATGTATAAATCTAGACAACTTTCATCTGCCAAAAGACATATATTTGGCTGATGACTCATTCTATGTGCCAGATGAAATTTCTCTGCTGCTTGGTGCCGATATCTATTTCAATATTTTGTTACAGGGTTGTATAAAAACTGAAAATGGACCTGTACTCCAAAATACTATATTTGGGTACATAATAGCAGGCAATATTCCTGAAAAAGGTACTGAAGAAACATTTGATACTGTAAATAACTTTGTAATATCAAACAATGAAAAATTAGAAAATGTAATGGAGCAATTTTGGCTCGCAGAAAAGCTTCCTGAAGCAACAAGGCCCATCAATGATGAGTTTGTAAGGGCTGAAAAAATATTTCAGGAGTCTATGTGTATTAAAAACAACAAATTTCATGTTGATATGCCCCTGAAACATTCAATGGAGGATTTGAACCTCGGAGACTCATTCTCTGTTGCTTATAATAGATTTATAATGTTAGAAAAAAGGCTACACAAGGACCCCGTGCTCTTAGAGCAATATAAAAAATTCATAGAGCAGTATGTAGAGCTAGGACATGCCAAGGTGGTTGATGTTGAGGGTTATGATCTGAATGGTCCTGTGTTCTTTTTAGCTCATCACCCGGTGATCCGCGAAGCTAGCCGGAGCACCCCTCTACGGACAGTTTTTGATGGGAGTATGCGATCTAGAAATGGAACATCGCTTAATGAAGTCATGCTGAACGGGCCAGTCATGCAGAGTGAGCTTTTTGACATTTTAATTTTATTCAGGACTTATCCTTATATTCTAACATGTGACATTCAGAAAATGTTTCGCAATATTTTCATAAATGAACATCAACGATGTTTACAAAACATTTTATGGCGCAATTCGCCCACAGACCCCATCAACTGCTTGCAGCTTCAGACTGTAACAAACGGATTGCGAGCTTCAAGTTTTTTAGCAACCCGATGCTTGAATGAATTAGCAAATAAATATAAAGAAGGTTTTCCATTGGCTTCTCAAGCCATTTTACAAAACACATTTGTAGATGACGTGCTGACTGGAGCTGACAATGTAGATACACTCCAGGAACTGAAATCTGAAATAGTAGAGCTTCTCAAACTGGGAGGTTTCACATTACACAAATGGTGCTCCAATCATGCTCCACGTTTGAATGACATTCCAGTCGAGCACAGACAGTTTGACAGTGTAGACATAGGTCAAAATGATGCTGTTAAAACATTAGGTCTCTTGCTACAGGTTAACTCTGATAAATTAAGCTTCTCCTGTCCTATGGTAGAGGAGGTAGAGCAATTAAACACAAAAAGAAAGATTCTTAGCTATATAGGAAAAATGTTTGACCCACTTGGTTTAATTGGCCCTGTAATTGTTGTTGCCAAGCTTTTTATGCAGGAGCTTTGGTCATTGCGTAATTTGGATTGGGACTCTATAGTTCCTAACGAACAGTTTCTATACTGGTCTAAGTTTATAAATAATTTGAAACAAATGGGTCGAATTAAAATAGATAGATGTATAAATGATAAGTTGGTATCTCATGTAGAGCTAGTAGGATATGCCGATGCATCTCTTAAAGCTTTTGGAAGCTGTCTCTACTTACGACTTATCATGAAAAATGGTACCGCTAAGGTTAACTTATTATGTTCAAAGTCTCGTGTTGCATCACTAAATAAATCGCACACGATTCCACAGCTGGAGCTTAACAGCGCTCTTCTTTTGGCGCAGTTAGCAGATAGAGTCAGTAAAATTTTAAAGGATAGACTTCCTCATAAGGTATTTCTATATAGTGACTCGCAGATTGTATTGTCATGGATCAAATCACAGGCAGCAAAGAGACTGTCTACATAAAAAATAGAGTCAAGCAAATTGTAGAGTTGACCAAAGAGTCAAAATGGTATTATGTTAGGTCAAATCGTAATCCCGCTGATCTTCTTTCTAGAGGGGTTGAGCCGCAGAGGCTGCAAGAGAGTCAGCTCTGGTGGCACGGCTCACCTGATCTTAATGATATAAATTATGTACATACCAATTCTGAAGAATTTAATTTTAACGAATGTGTGACACAAGTAGAGTCAACTAGTGAATTGGGTGCACCTACAGACGATATCGATGAAATTTTGTGCAATACTACAAATCTAGAATCTCAAGATTTATTAAAAAGATATTCAAGTATTCATAAGTTACAAAAAGTAATTGGTTTTATCTACAGATTTTATAACAACTGCTTGAACAAAGATCATAAAATAACCAGCAGTGACTTGACTCCGAGGGAGCTACGTGACTCTATGCTGAAAATCGTGCGTTGTGCTCAAGCGGAGCATTTTGTAAAAGAGTTAGCATTGCTCTCTAAAAATAAACCTGTAACTATAGGTGATCAATTAGTATTCTTAGATAAAATAGGTGTAATCAGAGCTGTAGGGAGGTTAGATAAAGCTGATAACTTATCATACGACAAACGGCATCCGGCCATACTTCCCAAGAACTCGTTCATCATTCACCTCGCTATAGAAAGAGAGCATATTAGGCT
This sequence comes from Epinotia demarniana, assembly GCA_945867215.1. Lineage (NCBI taxonomy): Eukaryota > Metazoa > Arthropoda > Insecta > Lepidoptera > Tortricidae > Epinotia > Epinotia demarniana. Next base: position 35,960,414 of record OX244261.1, on the reverse strand, counting down.
AATGCATGCAGGAGCCAGATTAGTCTTAGGTTCTCTATCTCAAAGATACCATCTCGTAAATGGAATACGGGAGGTAAAAAAAGTGATACAAAAATGTGTAAAATGTGTACGCATGAAAGCTGAAGCAGCAAAGCAGTTGATGGGAGATTTACCTAAAGAAAGGATCATTCAAAGTAGAGTATTTCAGCATGTCGGTTTAGATTTTTGTGGCCCGTTTAACATGAAGGTTGGTCGCATTAGGAACCCCGTTATAACCAAAGGATACATTGCACTTTTTGTTTGCTTTGCTGTGAAAGCGATACACTTGGGAGTCGTTTCAGATCTCACAACTGAAACCTTCTTGGCATGTCTAAATCGTTTTATTTCTAGACGTGGCATGCCCACAAACATTTTTTGTGACAATTCTCAAACCTCCAAAGGTGCATGTAATACATTAAAAGATATATATAACCTACATTCCTCCAAAAATTGTAGAGACGCTATAAATCAATTTTGCTCTCACAATTATATAAAATTCAACTGGATTCCAAGTTATTCTCCAACGTTTGGAGGAATATGGGAGAGTGGTGTTAAAAGTGTTAAACACCACTTCAAAAGAGTAGTAGGTAATCTGTGTTTAACCTACGAACAATTTAATACAGTAATTGTACAAATAGAGGGCATACTAAACAGTAGGCCTATACTGTCACATATATCAAATGAAAGTAATTATATTACGCCTGGCCACTTTCTTATTGGCACAGCTTTGACGAGTTATCCTGAAATTGATCTCACTGAAATACCCCCTCCCCATCCCCCTTCCCCTTCCCCATTTTCCCTTTTGGAAAATGTGTACTAAACTTAAACAGGACTTTTGGAAGACATGGTCTAACGATTATTTGACACAACTTCAAAGCCGTCCCAAATGGAAGTACCAGAAACCTAATTTAAAGGAAGGTGACCTAGTTATTGTAAAAAGTATGAACACCTCTCCGTTAAATTGGCCGATGGCTCGCATTGTCAAGACTTTTCCTGGCAATGATGGAAATGTAAGGGTAGCTGATGTCACGATGAATAATAAGATCTATCGTAGAGCTATAACTAAACTATGTCCTTTACCTGTAATGTAACTTAACGTAGAGTTTGTTAAATTAACGTTATTTAAACTTTGCTTTTAGGCAGCTCACCCAATATTAATTTAAAATAGTTGTGTTAATTTGCCCGGCCCCAACTATGTTTAATACAAAACATATAGTGTAAACCTAGCTTAATTAGTATTTAATATGGCAAGTTTGCTTTTAGTTGCTAAACATTATTTTTATATGGCAACTCTCTTCTCTTTCCGATTCGCAACGGCGAAGCACGTTCCGCGGCATAAATTATTGTAAATTCATTATTAAGGTGAATAAACTCTCATTTTAATAAATTCTACGCATTTTGATTTATACATGCTTTTTCATACCCCACTTGCCCCAAAATGAACAGTTTTATCTCAATAATACACTTCAATACATTCTGCCCGTCTACATCCAGATGCCGCCGATGCATTTTCAGAATGCCAACAATATCAGCAAGTCATAAAACATCTATTTAATTAAAATAATCAGGATTGTGTTTTTCATTTTGATTATAACTTCTATGAAATTGGCAATGGAAATAATAATTCTTTGTTTGTTATTGAAAATGGTTCTAAATACACGTAAGTTAGTAATATGGGATGTAAATGAGAAAGTGCGCTCAGATTTAAGTTTGTTGTATTGGCCTATCTTTTTTTTTTCGTGTTTGTTTGTCGCAATAATTTCATAGGTCCGTAAAATTTTCAGTATTTTTAATGTTTCTACTATCAATTTCCTGCTTTGGACAAATGCCATTTCGACCAAGACGAACAACCCCAAGTTTTAAAACAAGCACTCTACCACTAGGGTTCAAATACTATAACAAGGCTGCGGTAGCCCAGTGGCAAATGGAGTTCTTTAAACAACCAATAGATGAAGCTTCTCTGCTGCCACCCATAGAAAAAATAAATGATTGTAACGAATGCCCTCGGATCCACCTTCCTATATGCACCACCGATTTGAAGACGTTCCAAAATTTGTGCTGGATGAATTGCTATAAAAATCTTACCGGTAAGTTTGCAATCTATGAGCCTCACTAGTAGGCTCGAAGTCACCCAAAGAGCAATGGCGAGGACTATGCTCGGAGTTTCTCTGCGTGTTCACATCAAGAATGATGCTATCCGTAGCAGAACCAGGTAACAGATACAACCCTCCGAATCGCTAAACGTAAGTGGCAGTGGGCGGGACACGTTGAATGTCGGACCAATGGTGGTCGTTGGGGTGGAAATGTGTTGAGTGGTGACCACGTACAAGGAGGCGCAACATGGGTAGACCCACAAGGTGGACTGATGACCTGGTAAAGGTCGCGGGAGTCCGATGGATGCGGGTGGCGCAGAATCATTAATTAAGGCGCCAGCAGTGAACGTCTTTCGGCTGATATGATGCCGTTTATGATGATAACGTTTGTAATCTAAGGACCTATTACTATAAATACACAATACAGCCTCATTGAACTCTTCAGCAAATAGGCTGTTTTGATTAGCAAAATTCCATTAAGGTGGTTCGCTTTCCATACAAAACGTTAATAGACCTTCTAACGGCGTGATATTTAAAAAAAATAATGTGACGATCATATTACTAGAATATAAACTAGAAGAATTTGAGAAATTAGGTAAGGACTTGATATTTTGATAGGTAGGGTAGAACCGTAAAAACGCTATAAGGAAGTTAACCTGTGTGGTTAAAGAGATGCTAATAATGTTTTTATTACTATTATTTTAGGTAACGATGCCAAATTACTTCACATGGGAAAGTGCTTCGACTGGAAGGATGATTACGACCAATGAAAAATAAATGCAATTATTTATGATCTAGGAGCAGATTCCAACATCGAGACAGGCGTGTACAAAACAGGCCCGGAGTTTAAAACTAGATTGTCGTCAAACCGTATCACAATTTAATTATACCTAATTCGGTCCGTGGTCCAAGTGCGCTTAAGTTATTTGCGAAAATCGCGAAACGTCTGGTTGATGTAACTGGTAACTCAATAGCTGGCGGCTTTCTAGTCCAACGCATTAGTCTTACAATTCAGCGAGGCAATCACTTTAAAACTTTTCTTTCCTTTATTTGACGAGCTATGATCGAACATTTAAGACCATCATCACCTTCATTTTCATCCCGTAATCGCTCACTGCTGAGCATAGGCCTCTCTTCGAGTACGCCACCCGTCCCTATCCTGAGCTAATCTTATCCAGAAGTGACCCGCAATGTTCTTATATCGTCCACTCATCGAGCTGGTAGACGGCCGACGCTCCTTTTACCTAGAAGTGGCCACCACTCTGACACCTTTTTGGTGCCAGACAGAATGATGGTACCTATTTAAGACCTAACTACAACGAGACAAAATAAAACCGTTACAAATATAATTCATAAAACTAATGGTTGACACAAAAACTAATATAAAAAGAACACCTACGATCAACTTTTCTTAGAATGCAAAATATTACCAGTACATAAAAAAAATATGTTGTTGTTGGCTGTGGAACAATAGGGAATATGCATGTGATTCAGAAATGGACAAAAAAAATCATGAGTAATCTTTATTGCTTTATAAATATACTCAAATGACTATTTTTACAAATGATCATGTTCTTATTAACAAATATAATTATTAAAAAAGTAGTATTTTTCAAATTCCCTCGAAAATTTCCAAAACGCAACGCTATTGGCGGAGTGAAATATGACGTCACCGTGCACTCGGCGTCAACTGTTAACAGGTCGTTTGTATGATTTGGGAAAGTTATTCGCATTGTTTTGCCGCTGTTTATGATAAGGGATCAGTGTTTTTTTGGGAATTATTAACTGAAAGCAGTGACTCCTTGTGAAAAACGACTAGCCACAATGACTTGAAGCGGTTTTGTCATGGCAGCACAGTCGGATAATCTGCCTAAACTTGATGTGTTCATGATGACTAAGTACGTACCTCGTACAAGTCGTACACCTCGTAGGTGTCTTTCTTAAATAAGTGGAATAAAAAACGAGTACATATTGCAGTGATAAATAAAAAAATAAACACTTACAACAATACGAACGCGATTTATTTGTCATTATCTTCCAGAACACTTTATAACATTTAATAAAAACCGAACCCGTGATCCAGGCAGTATGTCCAGGACCGAAACTTAAACCACTTAAGGAGGTCACAAGGGGAACTCGTCTACGTTTGAAAAGAACGTACCGCGCTTTTACGGCACAAAAAGAACAACTCTTTGACCAGGACGCGTGAAATTAAAATGGTTGTATGATAAGGTAATGTAGTGAGTGTGGAATGTATGATGGCGATTGTATGATTGCCAAATAAGAATGCCAGAAGGGTCTAGTACAGTGGCGTGCTGATGCCTTAGGGAATTTTGATTGAGAATCACTAAAGTGAGCAGACGCGTGGGGAAGCAGGTGAAGCAGGTGAAGTCCTTATCCAATACAGGCTTGTACCTATTACAACAAAGGCGTTAAGAACGCCAGGTTCACCCCAAAAAGAGGGTTCTAGAAATCTGATTTAGAAAAACCACGTAGTCTACTTAACAACCGCCGTCTATCCGCGTATCGCTCCGGTGTAGTAAGCGCTTATTCCCAGGGCCGTTTTTCGTCACGTCCGACGGATGTGGTTCCGCTCCCGGTGGCGAGACAAAGAAGACGCGCTCCAGTGTGCCCCTTAGCAAGGAACTCCACCACTACACGTTCGTTGACGGTGGTATTGGGGCTCGTCTCGTAATCCGAAACCCGCGGCTATAAAAAGATTTGATGTTAAGTTTTACAATAGGTAACACTAAAACCACTACGAGCTGTCACCAAATATAAACACCAATACATACCCAGCTCGCTTGCAGCGTCTGGCCTTCAATCCAATAAAAATAATGGTGGAAACGATAGTCCACTTCTTAGTACGGTGGCAAAATCACAAAAAGTCGTCTCCTTCACGATTTTCGTGGACATCTCTTCTATATACCTAAAACTGGTATGGATGTGTTCCTTGTTGTCTCTAGAGTACGAATCTACCGGTTTTAGTTGAAATAGAGGGGGACGGACATAGCTGTGACGCACCGATTAACTATCACCACGCTTGACTCTGCTAGCGATCGCTGGCGTCACATCGCGCCTTTAGAAAATCTTTTTTTTTTTCTGAGTAATTATACAATTCAGACGGTCATGATACGCACTTTAAGCAGTAAAATGAAGGCCACCTTAGGAACTTTGTAGCCCGAGCCGAAGGCGAGGCGAGTACTCTGAAGCGTACATTTCCAACCCCCATACACAATGTTACGTCTTCTTTTGGCTGTCAAGTGACATTGTTATTGCCAATTTACGTCCGGGTGATGTAAAATTAGTCGAATTCCTAGCATTACATTGAAAAAAAAAAACACCTAAAGCAGGCAGCTTTATTAGATAAAATTGGGCAAATTATATTTATTGATAAATAATAATTACACTTACACTTCACATTATGTTGAAATGCAATAGAAAATTCACACTTTTTTTTTATTTAAGTGTACTTTGCTGGACTTTACTACTCAATTATTCGTCTCCAAAATTATGTTGATTGTAGCATGATTCTTTTCCAGCATGAAATACCCCTACCATACATTTTTGGCTATTTGCTGCACAACCACACCTCGCTGTTCGGCAGCCCGTTTTGCATTGACAAGTTATGAGGTCCAAATGTCTAGTGGTTATCGGAGATTTCATGCTTGTGATTGGTATAAGGGTATTGCCATTTATTTTCCAGCCGGAATCTTCGGGTGACGGTAAGTGTTGCATGGGGCTATCTGCAGTTTTCCAAATCAAAGGTTGATAATTTGCTCGGTAAAGATGGTGTTTCAGAGCTTCATGAGTAGGTGGTAGTTTATCTAGGCTCTTAATAGTTGGAAAAACTGCAGCCCTCAGATCATCAATGCCATCGATGGTTTGAAGTGTAGGCTTTTTATCGCAATAAATGGCGATCACAAACTTTTCTCCATTCTTTAAGGTGGTATCTGTTAGTTCACCGCCTGATCCAAAATTTTCTAAAAGTGTGTTGAACTGGTTAAACACTTTCCACCCAGACTTTTTGGAAAAACCAGATAATGCGCTTGAGGTATCACAACCTATTATTGCGTGAAACGCTAGTAAATTATCCTTTTCGGGTCCCATCGTCTGCACAATGTCGTGAACAGGAACATACTTTGGCTTTTGGGTTGTGCCAAATTGTACCCAAACTTTCGGTGGTAGTTGGTTAAAGAAGTGTATTAATAGTAACAGTACATCAGTGTCCCTACTGTTTACTATAAGTGTGTTGAACCCCATCTTAGAAGTATCTATTCCATGTATCACGAATCGTGTGTCGGCTTCTTCATGATTGCACATTAAGTGGTGAACATCTCTGTTTTTATTTGTCTTCACGCTTAACACGTCCGTAAAGCCACCCGCAGTCAACAACTCAAAATCACCTTCAAGATTAGCGGCTTGCCTTGTTATTGATTTAGATATGAAATTTGCAAGATTGGCCTTCTTGTTTGGATGGTGAATGAAACGATCCCATTTTTTGGTAACGGTGTACTAGAATCGGCTATTTTGAATTCGACAGGAGTAATTGACTGTTTCCTTTTTTCTCTCGTGCCAGATTTTATTGATTTTTCATTGTATCGATCGAAAAGTACATGCACACTTTGACATCCATCTTTTTGAAGTGAGACATAACGCTCTTTAAATATATCGCTGCAAGCTCACCAAAAGTTTTTGCATGTTTTGGTTTGCCAATTGCTTGTACTAACGCTTGACCGTCAAGTAGCGCTGCCCTTTTTGATGTCTGGTCTGAAACTAGCGACTCGCATGTCCTGTTTTTTCAATGAGTATGTTAGCCAAAACAGATTTCCCAATTTGTCTCAGTTGCCCTTCTTGTTCGAATAGAGAAGGAGGCGGATCACGGAGTTCATGTTGTAAAATTTGTTTGAAATCAATATCTCGACCACTTTTCACAGCAGTAAACATTTGCTTAATTAAAGAGTTTGCATTTATTGATACATTTTGTTTGGTAAATTGCGTTGTGACATTCAATTTATATAAATCTTGAAAAGTTTTCGACTTATTTTTTTTTAGCGGACTGTTGAAGTCTACTGTTTTATCAATTAAGCGCTGATTTAAAAATTCTTCAGCAAGTTGTATGCCCCTTTGATTTGCACTCAGTAAATCTGTGGCAATGGCGTCAGAGGCAGTTTCACCAGTGAAAATGTTTACTAATTTATAATTTTCTTTTTCGAACAATTTTGCTTTTTGAAACATTTCTACTATTTTTTTGTATCAGATTCATCCCTTTGCATAGGTACCGAATCTCTTCAAATTGTCGTCATATTCATCACTTTACTCAAGTTGAAACATTTTTCTTGACATAATATATCTGATAATTTGCAATCTAATGTTGAATGTTAGACACCAACGATCTCGAGCGGTGTCATTTCTGGTTATACCGATCAAACCTCCTGCTATTGTATGAATTTTATTTACATGTTCGAGAGCTAATTCTGGTGACTTTTGGTTAAAAGTCGTTTTTGTTTGTTTAACAACAAAGTTGCCTTTAGAGAATTCATCGTATACGTCTGTAGCAGTTTCTAGTAACGATTTCATGTCCGTTAAATATACTGTGCCCCATCGCGCGTAGTTAGTGTGGTCATAAACAAAAAGCCACGGGATCATTTGCGACACCGCCTCGATATGTAATATCCAATCACCTTCTCTTTCAGCACGAATAAATTTCAGGACGAGGCCTGCCAAGTCTAAGTAGGTACGCCAATATTGATAAAGTGAGTTTTCTTTCTTAATTGTATCAAATTCGTCTAGAAGATCAAATATATCATCGACTTTTGATTCAATGCCCTGCCATTTTACCAAAAGGTCCGAAGTTGGGTCAAAAGAGTCAATTTCTGTTTTAACCAGATCTAGACAATCTAAAGACGCTTTGTTAGTTTCAGAAGCCCAAATTTTCAATTTGGGCGATAGGAGTCGCCATAAGGCATCACACGTCAAGTTGATGGATCTTATGGCGCGATTTTTTTTTTTATTTTTTTATTTAGAACACAAACAGTCATAGTAAACATGTTACATGTGTTGTACACAATGTACAAAAACTGACAGGTGATACAAACAGACCTGGAGGTTCATAAAACACAATATTAATAAAACCAAAAAGGAAGGTAAGAATAACGAAGTAAATAAGAATACATAACTATAAAAATACAGTCAAGGAACAATGAAGACGGGCCGTTTTGTAGTATTAGCCACACAAACAGACCCATCCCCAATGCCCCTGAGTAATACAACAATGTAGAAATATAATGTTTAGGAATTACTAAATTTACAAAAAGAGTTTACGTCGCACTAGCATTTTTAGACTAGACAAGGAATTATTAAAAGGATCAATGTCGTACAAATTCTTATTATAGAAACTGGGGACTCGTCTGAAAAAGGTATGTCTAGCATAGTTATTGCGAGAAAAACTCACATGGAATAAGGATCTAGGTCGTAAGGGGAGATGGGGACAACCAAATGTCACTAATTTTAGGAGATCAGGACTGTTGATTTTACCTCTAAGAATTTTAAACAGAAACATAATATCTAAGTAGTTTCTACGATTAAGGAGAGAAGGGCCACAAAAGTGCTTGGCCGCTAAAGCTGAGTTCTCAAAGTATGTACCTGTTCTGTAAGCTAAAGATTTTAAGAAAATGTTTTGTATCCTCTCCAAACGGTCAATGTGAACTTTGTACTGAGGTGATCAAACTATGCTACCAAATTCGAGGATACTTCTAACTAGAGAATAAAATAATAACTTATAGATATTTGGCCGTTTGAAAGGCTGCCCAGTACGAAGAATCATCCCTAGCTTTCTATAAGCACGTTTACATAAATTATCTATATGCAAATTATAGTTTAATTGAGAGTCCATGGTAACTCCCAAGTCCCTGACGGAATGATACCCGTGCTATAGTATTACCGGAAAAAGTGTAGTTGAAAGTTATCGGATATAGTTTACGGCTAAAACTGATAATGAAACATTTTTCAGTGTTTAGGAACAAATGATTATCTGTGCAATATTGAAAGAAATTATTAAGGTCTTGTTGTAATGAAAGGCAGTCAGCCTTCGACGATATAACCCTAAAAATTTTAGTGTCGTCGGCGTAGACGAGATAAGTGTAGTTGAAAGTTATCGGATATAGTTTACGGCTAAAACTGATAATGAAACATTTTTCAGTGTTTAGGAACAAATGATTATCTGTGCAATATTGAAAGAAATTATTAAGGTCTTGTTGTAATGAAAGGCAGTCAGCCTTCGACGATATAGCCCTAAAAATTTTAGTGTCGTCGGCGTAGACGAGATGTTCAGCACTCCGGAAGCAAGTCGCCACATCATTAACGTACAAGATAAATAGTAATGGACCCAAATGTGAGCCTTGGGGTACTCCAGAGGGTATTGAGAGAAAGCATGATGTGTATCCCTTCAAGGCTACTGCCTGACTTCGATTAGATAGGTATGATTTTATCCACCTCAGAAGGTCACCATGTATACCGAGTTCGAGTAATTTCTTGAATAAGTGATTATGGTTAATTTTATCAAAACATTTCGAGAAATCGGTATACACGGCATCCACCTGGCAGCCAGAAGATAACCTATCAATAATAAAATGGACGTAGTTTAAGGAAAAGGATCCAATCCACAAAATTACCAAAACATGAGTTAAGTATACCAGAGAGGTGCCTGAGGCGTATATTTTCATCTAGCAAAAAGACGCCCAGGTTGCACAGTGTTTTCATATTTTAATCAACATGAGATACCATCCCACATGTATGACGGGGTAAAATAGATATCCTTTAATAAAAATCCATAACACGTGGAACCGTATAGTGATATTCGATCAGTTACGTAATTGATTCGCATTTATTTTAACAAAATAAATCCAACCTGCTTGACCATTTTTAAGAAAATGCAATTTACACGTTGTCACTTTTAATATTTTGAACGAAACAGATCCAATCCATTTGGATTCTTTTTGAGAAACTATATTTAGTTTGGTAAATCTTTAAGATATACAACAAAATAGATTCAACTCACTTGGATCAGTTTTGTTGAGTTGTTGTGAATCCTGCTTCGGTGTCGTAGTAAACAACAGAAACGATCCTATATAAATATATTTTTGTAAAGCAGACTTTTTAAATTATTTTAGTTTAATTTTTAGTCATTAAAAGAAGTTTCCACTATAAAACAGCCTTTATTTCGGTTTTTGTCGTCGGTATTGTTTTGGATCATTATACGTAAATGTTTTATCGAAATATAGCTAAATGAATAAACAATTCAAACTGCTTGAATCTTTTTTTTTGTTTAAATGTCACTTTAACTTTAACTGAGCAAAAAAAACAAAAACTACACATTTATTTTTACAAATAACTTTTTGTTTTCAGATAATATGCTTGACTCTCCATTAGCACCAGTCTATTCGCCACTGACACCGTTATTAATTAAGAATATGCAACGTAATGTAACTCAAAGTAAGTACCTTTTACAAAATATAGCTTAATATAAAATAGTATTGTTATCTTACGGTAATATTTTTTGAATATTGTAGTTAGACAAGAAAACTCTTCGCCGCTGCGCCCTATGTCACCTGATACTCTAAGCCTGCTTGAAACCTTCAATGCATTCGATGAAAATCTAGAGAAGACCTATGAAGATGACAGTATAACACAAACCGAAAAAATCAACAACTCTTCAAATTATAAAACAGATGGATCAATATGGAACAATATTGTGACAGATTTTAGCAGTGACACAGATTCTGATTATGTACCAGATAGCGAAGATGATTCAAATTCCGGAAATAATTCAGCCAGTTCTCAGCAAACTATGGGAAATAATTATAATATTGAGGCTTTAGATGAAAATGCAGAGTTCACATATGACGATCCAAATGACAAAACCCTGAATAACCACGAAGATGAAAATGAAATAGTTTCTATAAACATGTCACTCAACACCGATAATTTCAATAACAGGGGACAAGTTCTATCTGACCATGAACAAGCACCTGATGAGAACGTAGATAATATTAATGAGCAGTCTGAAAGAATCGACACAACGGCACCTACCGCAGGACGACCAAAAAGAGGACGTAAACGGAAATATCACGAACACACGTTAGCTGAGACAAAGCACAGAAAATACAACAACTTACCATATAACTCTAAAAAGAAATTCGTCGCGTCAAAGCAATTCATTGACTATGATTGTAAATGCATTAAAGTGTGTCCAAATAAGGTTTCAAAATAATTGAGGCTAAAAGAATTTAATACATTCGTAACATTAGGATCTTATGAAGCTCAACTGTTATATAAAGTAAGTTGTGTGAAAGAAACTACGAAAACACGGGCCTATACCATGTTAAAAGGAAACAAGACAGGGAAAAAGAAGCCAAAAGCCTTTACTAGATAATATAAAATTTGTGACATCCAAGTTTGCAGAAACATGTTTATAAAAACTTTTCAAGTTACACCTAAAAAGATTGATCTGGCTTTAAAAAAGAAACGAAATGGTGGTTCTTTAAAAAATCACAGGGGCCAAACACGTGGAGGCTGGAACAAAACACCCGATCGAGATGTTGCATTCATAAAAAATATAATCGATTCTATACCGAAGTATGAATCCCATTACAGGCGAGAGCAAATTAACGGAGTAAAGTACTTGCAACCTGGAACAACCCTTCAAGTTATCTATGATTTGTATTTATCGAAGTTGAACCGTGTATTTGGGGAAGATAAAAAGCCGGTGTCGTTTTCAACCCTGAAACGCATATTTTATGCCAATTATAATTTGCGCCTCAAAAGTCTTAAAAAAGATACGTGTAACAGATGTGATAAATTGACAAACCAGATAAAAAATACTGCTGTGACTGAAAAACAAGATAAACTAATAGAGGAAAAAGAAAAACACTTAAAACGTGCAGAAGATTTAAGACACCGAATGAACGAAGAGTTGAGAAAAGCAAAAACTGATGAGACTTTTGAGTGCCTGACTTTTGATTTAGAAAAAACTCTTCCTCTGCCGAGAATACCAACCAATATTGTATTTTATAAAAGACAGTTATAGTTGTACAATTGTGGTATTCATGCTGGCATTGCATAGGAAAACATTCCAACCACTTCGAATGCGCATCAACCAGAGGGTAAGAACATAGTACTGCAATGGATCCCATCTGACGTGGGTATATAAGCGGAAATGAAACGTGGTGACGGCGTCGATCGCTATGGCTCAACTGGCCTACGGACGGCCTTGACCAACGACATAACGGCACAGTGCTGTCACGGTTGCAAAATTTTGAATTAGTATACGGGTGTCTAAGAGTCTCCCCACACCTATCGACGCGGAATCGGCGTTAGCCGATCAAAATACTCTATATATCCACGCAATAAGAGCAAAAAAGACGTCGACCGGCTCGACGTCCATCGACGGGATAGCAAACAAAGCACGAGGATTGTGGTACAAACCACTCCGCGAAAGCAGACTCCACTTCGATAGGTATGGGCGGACCCTAAGTCACGATAAACTTTTAAGTTTTTTTCGTCTAGTCTGTTACTTAGTAGCAAACCGGGTTATTTCGAGATACCGATTTGTTTAAGATAAGCATGTCTATGTGACAAGGTCCTTAAATAAACAAAAAAAACTATTAAGTATTAGAATTTCATCGCATAACATCCCGGCCACGACATTCCGCGAATAGCGGCGCAGCAAGCGTTTTAAGTGTTCATTGCGTGGTCGAGACTTGCAACGCCCTGTAGTTAGTTGGGACCACACGCAATGAATTAGAAAAATCGCTAATGGTCGTACCACTTGCAGTAAAAAAACTGCACGGAACCGCGCACACTTTCTCTGTCACACTGTTTCTTATGTAAGGGTAACTAATTAGCAACAAAATGTTTTATAATTAGCTTAAGAAGTAGCCACGTGTCGAGTTACAGTAATTAGAGGGATTAATGCAATAATGCTTAGTAATTAAGAAAATGAAACACTTATACCTAATTACCATTTCCATTTTAGTACAGTACCCACTGAATACCACTGAGTATCACATAAAATATTTTCCGGGAAAATATTGACGATTGTAATTTCTTTTGATACGCTGTAACACCATGGCTAATAAATGTATGTAAAAATCCATATTAAGTGCATTCCAATTCGTTTTTAATAAACCCTTTCGTGAATGACGCTATACTTATTATAGTGATTAAAATAGTGCTACAAAGTACATCTTCGGTGAAAGAGTAAATTTTTAGTAGGTTTTAATAAAAAAAAGTGCGAATCGGACCCCACCGAAGGTTGAGAACACAATCAGAAATGTACCTATCGTTTTCAGATTTTTCTCTGTACCTACTTATAGTATACTATATACTTAAATACTTATACATAAGACGATATTAATACTTGACAAATTTCATAGTTCTAGGTCAACGGAAAGTAGGTACCCTATAAGTTTTGATTGCTTTGAGAGTGCCGAAGATATGGCCTTTTATGCCGTTTATTACGGCATAATAGGCCACATCTTTTTTTACGTTAACTTATAAGTTTGATTTTTTTGAGAGCTTAAAGGGACTGTCCCATCGAGTTGAAATATAAACCATATACCGTCTACGCATATGGTTTATATTTCAACTCGATACTCCACGCGTTCCTGACATAAAGGGTTAAGACCCTTTCGTCCGTCCGTCTGTCTGTCTGTTTGGTAAGCCAAACAGACAGACAGACGGACAACAAAGTGAACCTATAAGAGTTCCGTTATTTCCTTTTGGGGTAGGTACGGTACCTTAAAAAGACATCCCGTAACTAAACGGTTGGAAAACTCCTAACTGTCATAGACAACAACAGCTATCAACGATTAGCCGTGCCTTCCAAAGCAAACAAAAGGGTTTACGCGGTCTGCTATCTGTTACGTTACGTGGCGTTGCGTCGGATGTTTAGAGTGTTATTCTGGTTATAGAAAACCATACAATTTGATTCGAGTCAACACGCGTTAATCGCGTCGCGTGGTGATTTAATAATGTGTGGCGGGCTTTAGTCGACCTACGAGTCGGCCGAGATTGCGTTATCTTGCAGATTTATTATTATCAGGTACATTTCTGATTGTGTTGTACACTTTGTTGCTAAATGTTATGCGTTATGATTTTTTCAGGGCGACATGTTCCTCTTCCACCTTTCATATCCAACGTTCCAATGCCACTGAGCTCAGAGTGTATATAGGTTCCTCGGATTTATCTTAGACTACAACCTGACCTGGAAGTGCCATGTTGACAAACTGTGCGATTGATTGAGTAGTGCCGTCTTCGCGTTGCGAAAATGGAGACCCCTCATATCGCAAGATAAACTGATCTTAATGATAAGATCAGTTTATTTTGCAATGATTCACTCGCTAATGTCGTACGGTACGCTTATGTGGGGTAATTCGACAGATGCAAATCGAGTTTTAATACTGCAGAAACGCGCCCTACGAACGATGGCTGGAGTGAAAACAAGACATTCATGCAGGGGTATCTTCGTTAAGAACCATATTATGACGCACTACTCACTTTACTTATTCGAAGTCTTAATATTTGTCAGAAGCAACTTACCGACATTTTCGAAAGTGGAAGTTTTGGACAAGGCGATTCGCTCAACGGGGCACTTAAGAACAGTCACCCGTCGCATGGCACTTGCAGAGAAAAACCCGCGAGTCATACACATAATGTCACGCACGACATATTATGAGCGACTACCCCCAGAACTAAGAAACAAAACATCTGACTTAAATTTTAAAGTCGACTGAGAAACTTTTTACAGAAAAATCCGTTATATTCCATAAAGGAGTATTATGACATTACCATTTAGATTTATTTATTAACCGGTATTTATTATTGACATCTGTTGTATTGGACCTAACATTATTAATTTGTTTTGATTGTGTATTTTATTCCAACATTATAGACGACCCATATAAAGGCGACCTTAATTTTTTAATTTACTGACATGTTTATTTAGAAAGTGGTTGACATGTATCCTTTACTATTTCCTAATCGTATAATGTGATCTTGATTTTGTTGAAAAACCGACGATCACAGCATAGAATCCTAAAAAAATACTTTGTGTAATTTTAAGTGCAGCTTTATGTTATGAAATAAATGAATCTGAATCTGAATCTATCCACTGGCATCGCTATCAGTTTTTCTTGAGTTTCGTAGACAAATTAGTGCAATGTGTGTAGTATAATTATATTTACTTTTAGATTAGTAGAACAAAAACACTTTCTTAACGTCTGTGGTGACTTCTTCAATAGATATAGTGATCGGTATGTAAAAGGTATACGATAATATAAACATAGCCGGCGGCAGTTGTTACTTTACCACCAGGGTGACTTATTTTTGGTTTCAGACTGGTTGATATTATATTTTATCACCATACTTTGCAAGGATGCATTATTTCAAGGTACAACAATGATAGGTATTGACAAATTACGAGAAATAGATTTAATGTTTGTTAACAATACCATTAAGCCTTACCCTCCACAACTGAAAGAATTTAGAGGGACAACCTTGCTGTATCTACAAGCAACACTGCGTAGCATGAATTTAACGGTACGTCGATTCTAAATATAAACTGATATATCATTTCTTTTTCACTTTTCATACTTGTAAAGTCCGTCTTTATTTTCCATGCATAATATAGTTTCTTCCCATAGAACCATTTTTGGTAACATTCGGTAACAGTGTTCACAATTTGTGTCGACACTGGTAACATTCTTGGTCACAATGTGGTCGCGGTTCTGTCGCGTCGACCAAAAGTGGGGAAGTTCCGACACATTTTAATGGTTACATTTAAGTATCCCAGTTACCACACAAAGTCCACGCCGTGTGTCGTGATTGCTCATCACTCATTCATTTGATTTCGTTCTTTTGATTCATGGCATTGTCTTGACATCTATTGGTTTCTGTTTTAATTCCCTTAATTTAATAATAAAAACAAAATTACGAAGACGGAGAGAGTGAATTTAAGTTTTTACAAATAACTTAAGTGGGAATTAAGTTTCTTCCTGTAGTTTTGGAAAATAGATAGTTTTTAACAAGGCGCCTTCGAAACTGAAAGATAATTAAAATAATTACGTGAAAATGCTACTGGGGTTTTTTTTGAGAAAAAATAACAATCAGATATATTTGATAGCGTAATAGTAGTTTATGCGACTGATCCATAATGAGAGGCCTTAAATTACGAGTGTCGTGTTATGAAACGAGCGTCAGCGAGTTTCATAATAGTATCACACGAGTGTTTTAGGGCCTAATTATGTACAGTTGCATACACTACTTTATCTACACACATATCATAAGTAGTAGTAAGCAACAGCAAAAAACCAAGAATAAAATGACAACACAGCAATGGCGGCAATTCGATCATCCGTTATGACGAATGTTTTTTTTAAAATCATAGACAAACGAATGAAGTCCCTATACTGATATCACTTGACATCAAATTTGGTGCGGTTTGTATTAAAAAACGTACTGAATTGTCGTTTCGTATCGATAACTGTTTTAATACCTATGGATACTAGAATAGAGACCCACTTGAGTTTTGACAGCTGTTCCAAATTTAAACTCATAACGATACAAATTTATCAAAAATCTGTACTGTAATGACATTATAGTACAGATTTTACCTACTACCACAGACAAGAAAGTTCTCATAGTAAAATCGGTTGTAGTAATGCTGGTCATTTCCTACGGTTTCTGAACGCATTTTAGAGCACTTATGATATGTGCGTAGATAAAGGATTGTTACATTTGTTACATTTTCAAATGCTATTGGTACTATTAACTTTCAGCTGGTCAATATAAAGAAATTCAGGAATTTTAAATATTATTTTAACGGGGATTCATCTTCATGAAAAATCTTTCCAATTGTTCCAATACTGTGTCGACATTGTGTCGACTAGTTTTGATATTAAAATGGAGGCGATGTTCTTATTTAGTGACATAGGGTTCTCAAACTTTCTTATATATCAAGGATGCAATTTTTTTTGGTCATCACATCACCAAAGAAGGAGATGCTCCAACTGTTGTTGTGACAGCGGCTGGGTGAATAATTACCAAACTATACGGGCCAAAGACGAATAAAATGTATTAAAAAAAAAACTGTTTATTTTCAGAAAAAAGAATAGTGTTTACAGAACTTAGTTAAAGTAATCTTTACATTTAAAGATTTTGCTTAACTAAGGAGTGCGATAATATTAAGTGCTTATCTATGTTATGTTAGTCTAGATCTAAACATTTTCAACATTTATATTATATTATTTATTATTATAGTTATATTTAAGCTATATTAATGTGCCGTATTAATGAGTGCCTTCTTCGTGATATTTTTGATACTTTCAGGTTTCCCTTTCATGTCGTCTATGACATGTCTAGGGAAGCCGTCCAGTATATAAGGTATGTAAGAGGTCCATACCCGCTTGCCATATTCATTCTTGTTCTTTGGTATTTTAAAATAGGGCTCGTTGGGTAAATTTCTAAGGTTGGACGGTCTATTCTAACCATCTAGTCTCTCTATATTATCTTTGTATTCTAGTATCATAGCCAGTTTTACCTTATCAAACACATTTAAGACTGCAGTACTGTAATAACTGTGTATAGTTGTGTCTATATTTATGCTTAATTTTCAGTGGGACTATAGCTTTTAGGAGTCTTAGTATGAAGTAGAGACCTTAAGATCTTGAGAAGTAATGAAAATACTGTTTGTTTGCCAGTATGTTAACCAAGAATGTTTTGTCCCAAAAGATGCTAGATGTTTACACAACATCTAACATCCACTAACACCTAGCATCTTTTGGGACAAAACATTCTTGGTCTTCTCTTCTTAATATTAACAAATAAACCATATAAAGCATTATGCGGTATCTGATATTGTAGTGCCCATTGCTGAAGCTTACCCTTGAACACTAAACGGTTATTCTCATTTGCTTCGGAATTCTTCTGAAAATATCGAATCATGGGATTCCGAATACTTATTATGAATCTCAGTCTCCGAGTTATGTTCCGAGATTTTACTGAGTTGTCGATAATATGCTGAGGAATGGCAAATGGGTCTTGTTTTTTTATTCGTTTTTAGGGTTCCGTAGTCAACAAGGAACCCTTATAGTTATAGTTAGTTTCGCCATATCCGTCTGGCCGTCCGTCCGTCCGTGTGTCCATTCGTCTTCGGCTTAGCTCAGTAGCCATTACTACTAGAAAACTGCAATTCGGCGTGGGTATATAAACCAATCACGAAGACAAATTAGTAACATGAAATCCCGAAAAAAAAATTTTTAGGGTACAGCCATGTGAATTGGTGATGTATTTTTTTTCTCGTGTAACCTATATCGTGGGGTATCGTTGGATAGCTTGTTCAAAAATATTATGGGTTTTCTCCAACTATTTTTCAACTTAGTTATGCGTTTGCGAGATAATGGGATTTTAAGCCCTAATTTTTATTCGAGTCATGTATCCCCTGCCGCCTAATTGGCTACTACTGTGCTCATCACACAAATAAATGCCCTTACCGGGATTCGAACCTAGGCAGCCTTGCTTCGTAGGCAGGAATCAAAAGTCCAAACTAATCCGCCAGAAAAAAAAACCGCCGGGAGCTGAGTTATCACTGGCTACCGGGCGATTTGGGCTCAAGTGGATGTGAATATCATTCGTACCAAATGGCATTGCTTTACTCCAAAATGTCATACTGTTTCCCATAAGAAAACGGGCAATACTTATACGTATGTGTTTTTCGCGTGCTATTCGCTACGAGGGTAGCGCAGGGAATGCAAACCGGTTAACCGAAAATCCGGTTAGCCGGAACTTTTTGATCTCGATTAATAACCGGTTTTGGAGACTATAAACGAGTTTTTAACCGAAATGAGAAATATTTATAAAATGCCTGAAGTTGATTCATTATAGTTATATTATTTTAATTGAGTCTCATTGATTTTTAGTAAGTAAATAATAAATAAAAAAACAAAGAGAGTGTATGAGGGAAATGTCGATAGAAAGTTGGGAGGGGACGACCTCGACGAACTTTTTCTGACTAAATCTGAGAAATCATAAAGAAAGGTCAGGTCAAGAGTATTCAGTCGACGGCAGGCTAGGTGAAAAACCGGACATTAGCTGTTCACAGACACTGACTGAAACACAAGTCATCAGCAGACATAATATCAGTAATCAGTGCATACGAGACCTTGGTGCGAGCCTTCAGTCGAGCCAGGTAGTAAAAGGTGGATTCATTTCAATATTTGGGGAGCACTGTAACATCCAAGTGTGACCTTGATGCCGAGATCAATAGCAGGGTCATAGCTGCAGCTGCGGCATTCGGCAAGCTGTGTTCCAAGGTCTTCTGCACACATGACCTGAAGCTGGCAACTAAAATTTCAGTGACATAGCAAATGTGCCGTCAAACCTCCTGCCAAACTCCTCTGAGACGTGGTGTGTGTACCGCCACCACATACGCAATCTGGATCGTTTTCACCTCAAATGCCTGCGATCCATCATGAAGATTAGATGGTCCGACAGAGTGCGAAACACCTGCGACGAGCCCATGTTGGTGGTATTCAGGCCTATCTAATGCGTCAGCAGCTCCGGTGGCGCGGTCACGTGTCTCGTATAGTGGAGGTGAGAGTGACTTGGCGAAACGCATCTTCTACTCTGAAATGGAGGAAGGCAAGCGAAAGCAAGGCGGGCAACTCCTCCGGTACAAGGATGTCCAAAAGCGACATATGAAGAGATGCAGCATTGAGCCCTCTCAACTGAAGTGTCTGGCGGCATATCGGTCAGAATGACGCAGGATGGTGAACAGTTAACGAGTTCGAGGATCAGCGCAAAGTTGAACTTGATAATAAACGTGACCAGTTAAAGGTCCGCCCACCTGCTCCCATAGCATACAACTATCAGAACGGCTTACGTGCCCTGCAATGTGCACGAAACTTCGCCGCAAGGCTAGGCTACATAATTACGATAAGCCATCTTCGAGTGCACTAGCGCCAAAACGCTGGATAGGAGTAGAAGTATTCGCGATGGTCTTTTCGCAAACCAAACAAAAATCTCTGATTGCTGGAGACTTCAATGCGCTTCTCTCCAACTGGTCTTCTAAAACAGATAATAGAGGCGTCCAGGTATTCGAGTCTGCCATAGAAAACGCTTGTGTGTCTCTCAACGACGGTAGCCCAACTCGAATAAGCCTAGCGAATGGAATACAAAAGACCGCACCCGATGTGGCATTTTATTCGGTGGATATCGCGCTAAGGTTTGATTAGAAAGTCATGAATGAAAGCCTGGGAAGTGACCATTATGAAGACAACAGGAATCATATTTTCCAAGAACATCAGACGTCGTCGAATATTCAAACAGGCTGATTGGTCCAGATATAAAAACAGAATAAAATATAAACTATCAGGGTTTAATTTAGCAAATGATCATCAAGTGGCATATGACAGTTTTATAGCTATGGTGGATGAAGCAGCGGACCAATTTATACCATTCACTAAAATATCTTCTGCCCCTCAAAACCCCAGTAGGTTTTCTCCTGAACCATATTGGACACAGGATCTGTCAAGATGTATGGCAGAACGACGACTAGCTTTAGCACAGTTCAGGAAAAACCCTATACCAAGTAACCTGGAATTCCTTCAGAGCAAGGTGAGCATAGTAGCTAGAACGGCAATTCAACGTCAGCAACAGAAGTCTTGGCAAAAGTTTTGTGATGATATATACGGTGACCTCGTCAAGAGACATGTGGACGAGAATGAGATGGATCAAAGGCCACAAATCAGCCAGAACATGCGCAGACAAGAGCAAGTTAGAAGCTTTCTCTAATTAAGTCATACCTCAGTGGCAGGACACAAATTACTGAAGTCAGCAAACTATGCATTTAGTCAAACACCGAAATCTCCTTTTCTTCCGACACAAGGGATATCTTTTATGGAGTGCCACAGGGGAGCGTCCCCCTAGTTAGGCCCCCTGTTGTTTCTCATATATATAAATGATATGCCGAAAATTATAGATCATCCTATGATTATCTTCGCTGACGATAGTACCGTTGTGATATCTGGAGAAAACGTAGGTTCGTACGAGACTGAAATCAATAGGACATTAAGTATAATTATAGAATGGCTGACTAGGAATAACTTGAAAATTAATCTTGATAAAACAAAGCTAATGTAACATTAAAAAGTACTGAAAATAATAAATGTTATCAGGAAACTGCTAAAAAAACCGGTGTGCGTTTCTCTGACTATTATAATTTTAGGTATTTCTATGTAACGTGATACTTATTCAAAATGTACCTTAAAACTGCTCGAAATCATGTGTGCATTCCTATAACTATTTATGATTTGAGGTATTTTTATGGAACTTGGTACTTATTCAGATCTCACTTCTTTTATAGGCGAAGCATTCCCATAGTATCGAACTTGGCAGCCTTTCACATTTATGTTTTTGATGGGATTTCATTTATTTTTGTTAGGTGTAGGTTCTTTATTATTATTTTATCACTTTTTGTTTAGGAAATGTCTCATTCCACTTAGGTATGTACTTTATACTATACCCTTTATACTAAGCGTCTAATTCTTGTTTCTATGCTTGCGTGGCACTGTCTGGATCCCTTTATTGTAAATGGAACAGTTTTATTGTTCTTGTCTTTAAGACAAACATATATTGTCTTAAATTGGTATGTATCTAAATTTAAATAAGTCTTATCTCATTTCCACTCCATACCTACTTATAGTAGAACAAAATTACACATTCGTTGTTTTCGAAACTGACTCACACTTGGCCGTTTGTAGATTTTTACTTTATTTCGACCTAAAGACAAACCTTCGAGCCAAATTTCAGGTCGGTACGACCATTTGAAGATAGACCCATTTAGTTCATTATGACTTCATAGTAGAACAAAGTTACACCTTCGCTATTTTTAAAACTGACTCACACTTGGCCGTTTTCAGATTTTTTCCTTTACTTTGACCTTAAGACCTATCTCCATGCCAAATTTCAAGTCAGTAAGACAATTGGAAGTGGTCTAGGTTTTTGATGAGTGAGTCAGTGAGTCAGTGAGTGTATAGTAAAAATAGCGATTTTCTGACGTCAATATCTCAAGAACTGCTATAGGTAGAATAATGAAATATTGTATTCTAGACAATTAAGGGGATGTCAACAGACACTCGAAATTTCATATGCGTAGATAAAATATGTTTTGAGTTATAGGGTGGTCGAAATTGGCCCGAAATGGTTCGTGTAATATAACCCACGGCCGGTGTGTCGCTTTTTTTGCTCGAACTTGGCGGACACACTGCCGTGTGTCTCGATACTATTAATATTTCGTCTGAGAAAAAATATTGCTATTCAATGATTGTAAGCGGAACCTTAATTATCGCCAACGTAAATAAAGTTCTACCATTTTAAGTGAAGATTTCCGAGATAAAAACTATCCTTTATGCTTCCCAGGGTCTCAAATTGTGTGTACGAAAAATGACAACTAAATATTATACAAATAAGTAATCCGTCCACAAAGTTTCAAGTTTCTATCACAAAAGGAAAAGTTTCCCTCATACAAACTTTGCATCTAGGGATGCAAAGGTTTAACCCTCTTCGGGGTGGAATTTTTTAACATGCTGACTGTCATTTTTTTGTATTCTAATATGTAATCTTTTTAGAAAGTTTCAAGTTTCTAGCTCAAAAAATAAAGTTCCGTCCATGCAAATTTTGCACTCCTATTTCACCCCTTTAAGGATGGAATTTTCTTAAACGCAGAAAGTGCTTTTATTGTATTCTAATAAGTCATCTTTCTACAAAGTTTCAAGTATCTACTTCAAAAAATAATGTTTCCCTCATACAAATATTGCACCCCTATTTAACCCCCTTAGAGGTGGAATTTTCTAAAACGCTGAAAACCTTTTCTTTCTTTGTTTTTTAATAAGTAATTTTCCTACAAAGTTTCAAGTTTCTAGTTCATAAAATAATGTTTTCCCCATACAAACTTTGCCCCCAATTTAACCCCCTTTGGGATGGAATTTCCAAAAATCCCGTCTTATCCATTGCCTACGTTATAAAAGGAAGTTCTGATGTAAATTTCAAGTTTCCTGTCTTAGTAGTTTCGGCTGTGCGGTGATGAATCAGTCTGGAATTCTTCTTTTATATATATAGATAGATTGCCGTAGACCCGGCGAACGTGTCTTTAAAAAATATATGAAAAAAAACCCTGGAACTGAATCAACACAAAACGTTAATAATTTTATTTAAAACATTATACAATTAATTAACCTGCCCACAAAGTTTCACGAGAATCGATTAAGAAACACATTCAAGATATTTAATGCCAGTTTTCCTTACTTATTTTTTGTATTTTTTTTCTTTGTGTTTACTGTGTGAAAACTAAGGTCAGACGTGCCTGTGCTAAACACTACCCTAATACCTAGCACCTTCAATCTTAATTCATAGCCATATGAACAACAGAATGTTAATGAATTGATTTAAAGTGTGAACCATTAAGAGTATTACGAGTATATACTTAATTTTCGTTATCCTAATTCTAATTTTATTTACAGATGCCTTGCAAGGAATGCCCTAGGGTATACCTTCCCATCTGCACAAAAGATGGGAAATCACATAAAACTTACCAGAACAGATGCCTGTTCTTGTGCGAAAAAACTGTTACTGCGGTAGAAATAAGAAGAGGAATCTGCATTTACTGGTAGAATAAACGAGATTATAAACGAGGTGTTTCCCTTATTCAATACACGGTTAACTCGTCGCATGCTAAAACGCGGATCACGATACAGGTACCTACAAAAGAACCCCAACGGAATCATTCTGCCTCAACTCCAGCTCAGCTACCACCTCACCCACCCGCCGCCGTCAACCTAATGCAAGCCCATAACGGCGCAGGCTCCGCACCGCCGAGGTAGATGCACGACGACGGCTAGGTAACGCCGCGTACGCAACGAGGCATCCACAAGCTGACAGCCTTTTTACGTTTGATGTATACCTCAACCGCACGTTGCATGCGTGGTCCTCACGTAGGGGACTAGTGACACATGCACTGTTCATGTAAGCGCAATGACGGCGAGTATGCCGTCGCGCGTCGTGTGCACTGCAGCACGGAGTTTCATTTAAATAATACTGAACCGCTCGGGACGGTGCAGTTCCAGTAGCCTAGGCGATAAGTGCGCGTTAACCTAAATTCGTATAAAGACGAACAAAGTTGGACGAGGTTGGTCCTATAGTAAAGTTCATATAACTTAGGGCCGGTTGCACCAGCTTACATTTACAGACCGCGGTCAATCTATACATATGTATAATAAAGCTGAAGACGGTCGAAAGTCTGTACATGGAAGATATTCGAAAAAAAAGTTTGCGGGGGATACAAAGAACCGGTAACAGTACACAATTCAAAAGTTTTTAGAATTTTTGTCTGTTTATTTGTACGCACATCACGTGAAAACGGCTGAACGGATTTTGATGCAAACTTTATTAAATACAAAATAACAAATAAACGAGTATTGACGAAAATAATGAAAGTTGGCTTGTTCATGTAAGCAAAATAAGCCCCTATACTATACAGGGTGACTGCTAAGTGGTGAATAGAAATATTTTTTTCTTATTCTGTAGCTTTCATTTAAACACTTTTACTTAACAATATGTGAATATCTATTGCGTGCGTGTAACCGGGTCGTTATCGCCGTGCACTTTTCACCGAATGGTCGCAACGGAAGACCAGCGCTGGCTACGCTAGCAACAATGCTGAGTTGCGGCCGTTTCGTGACACTAATAATATTGATGTTTTATTTGATTTTTTTTTGTTTGTTTAGTTATGTATATGTGTCACGAATAAACTATTTCTATTTCTATTTCTATTTCTATTCTATTACTTTTTTTCTTCATAGTAAAATCAATAATTAGTTTACAACTTACCAGATCTTGTTGTCACCCTACTACAGTACACTCTAAGTACAGTTAGCTGCAGAGGAATGTGACACATCTGCATACTAAGTTTCTACGTTCACGTTTATCTGCGGCTGACTGTACTTTTAGTACTTATCATGTAGAATAGGGTGACCACACGGTTGGATATTTTTATAAAATGAAATTAATTAACGTTTATGTATTACAGTTCAATTGTTTGCTTTAGACCTAATGCACTGAACTTGCCTTGGAACGCTGCGTTAGATAGAGGTAAAACAGTTGTCAAGCTAAAAAAACCACTACCTAGCGCGTTCCTGGTTTAAGTTAATTTTAATATCAAAAACGATTGTTGTTGCGGTTGATTGCTATGGTAAGTGTAATTATTACGTTTAATCTTTATTTTCTACGTATTACATTGTTTGTTACGTGTGTTTTTATTGCTTCTTCGATGTCAATAAAAACATAACCTTCAAAATGGCAAGGTGGGAAAGAGGAACGGCTATACCAGGTTAAGAGAAACATATGTTCCTCTTTTCCGGTTTCAGGGGTAACAAACATTTTTAAAATCAGCAAAAAATATAGCATATAATTTAATAAATAGAGCAAAGACTTGTTGCTTAAGACTGAATGTAAAGTAAAAGAGATTTATTTTTATGTTTTAGACCTAAGCTAGACTGATTTTGAAATTCGGTAAGTATAGTTTACATTTCACTACGAATGTTATTGTTTGTGACAGTATT
Source organism: Epinotia demarniana (assembly GCA_945867215.1). Taxonomy (NCBI): domain Eukaryota; kingdom Metazoa; phylum Arthropoda; class Insecta; order Lepidoptera; family Tortricidae; genus Epinotia; species Epinotia demarniana. Next base: position 35,934,631 of record OX244261.1, on the reverse strand, counting down.
TTTGTTGTGATACATTGTTGCTTACTATTACGCGTATAGACCAAAGTGAGAAAAGTTCAAAAGTGTTAGAAGTTTGTTTTGTTTCTTTGGAGTTGATTTTTTAAATTGTAATTAAAGAAATTTATTAAAACCTGATCTGTTTTTAGCATACATTTCTATTTTTAGTACATTCATTTAATAGCACAAAAAGTTTAGCACCTCTGACCTTACCTATATGTTCCTGTTTCCCCAAATTTCGATTTTGTTTGCTGTCATCCTAAAGAAGACCTTATTTTAAACGAGGGTAGGTTCAATTCCTTTTACTAATTTTTTTTTTTAATGCTATAATAAACACTTAAAAACATGAGTTATTACTTAAACGTATCGAGTGTTCCTCTAACCCCAAATCTCGGGAAAGAGGAACATTTATGAGACCTAGCTTTGTTGCTAAATTGTTCCGTAATTTCACGAAGAATCTAGTTCTGTGTCAAAAAAAATGTAAGTATATTTTAAAAACGAAGATTTGTTTCTATTAATATCGAAGTAAATGTATAATTTTGATAGCTAAACTCCAAAATATGCACTTTTTTCTATACAGAATGAGAGGTGCGTCCAGAAACTGATGATGTTAATCCAATAATAAATTGTTATTATTTTGATAAAATAAAATTAATAATACTTATTCTTTCTTAATTAAGTAGGTACAAACGAAATATTAATATTAAGACTGACTTATATGGATAAAATACGAAGAAATATTTCTAAAATGTCGTTTTATTTTTCAAAAAATTCCGCTTCTTCCAAATTTGGAACGCACCTTGAAAAGTTAATTTTTAAAAGTTAATTTAAGAAAAAACTCATATACTTACATTTAAATTTGTTTTGTTCTAAAGCCACAAACAGTAAAACCAAAATAATGGTGGTTATTTATAGATTTTAGGGCAGAAGATATACATTGAATGAATTTTGATGCCTGCTAAGTTAGCGGAAAAAGTGAAATAAGCGTATACCTAGTTAGTAGCGTAGCCTTAGTTGAAACCGTGAGTACCCAACAATACTTTGACTTTTTTAGTGTAGGTAAGCGTGAGGTTATTTAAAGATGCAAAAATATTTATCTTACATTTAATAATTATAAAATGCTAGATCCTGATGAGATGTAAACAAACCTTTATTGAAAATGAGTAGGTATAAGGTCCAAATTTCTTCCATTACATTTACTTACCTACAATTTTCCTCGCGGTGGTGAGGTGAAAAGTTGTGTGTTTCGCTCGGCAGCAAAATTGTTTGGCGTCTCGTGCCTTGAAAGCCTCGCTATGCTCAGGATTGTACTTTTGAACCATTCGCTTCGCTCATGGTTCAATTGCCAGCTCGGCTAGCAGGCTAGCTTGTCGCTAGCTCGGCTTTCAATACAAGCACTTGCGCCAAACAACAACTTTGCAGCCTTGCATAACAAATAACTATTAGATGTTATATGTATTGCAAGAAAAGGTATTTTCTGGGTATTTATCGCGGGGGGGGGGGGGGGGGAAGTCAGGGTCTGTTCTTGGTGGGAATTGCTGCATGTGAGAGCAACGTTACCAAAATGCCAAGAAACCATCTGCTGTGTAAGTGGCGGAACACCGAGAAAAAGCAGAGCCCTGGCCAGTCCGAGTCACCCACGTCCCCGCCGTGCCTCCTGGGTACTGCTGCAACCGCGCCGCCGCGCGGCCGCCAACCCGAGTTGCAGCTGAGCTGAGGGTGCAGGGCGAAAGGCGAATCTTCTGCGCCTCAAAACAGAATCTACTCACCAGGGAGGACACCCGAGACAAAACCGAGCATGCTCACAGGCTCTGAGGTGGCAGCCCCACCAGTGGGCTAGGGTATAGTGGGCCAATCCCTCGCTTACCCGAACCTTACATAGATTAAAGAAACCGGAATAGTGCAAAACCGGACCGATCAAAATACGACGACCTTTGAAGCTCAAGACCGAACGGGATGGCGGCGCACTGTGGACGCCCTCTGCCCCATCTAGGGGACACAGGAAAATAAGTCAAGTAAGTCATCTATTAAAAGGACATTATTTTTTGGGTTTGTCCTGCCTCACTTTCGTGTCATAGATTCAGTAACTCTTTTAGTTGACTATAAATTATACTTTAGTTACAGAAATGAACACGCGAACTGGAAAAATGATCCAAAATCTGCTCATTATAGCCTCATTTCTGATACGATCGCGCAGAGAAACTCCCAGCATAGCCCTCTTCATTGCCCTTTGGGTGACCCCGAGAGCTTACAGCTAGAACTACAAAACCGTAGTACGTGGATGCGGGACAAATGTCTCCCGTACAATATTTATAAAATAAGTGGTATTTAATCGGTTTGGGACACTAGTCCTGTGGAAAATTACGGTGCATTGTGCGTTCGAGCGCTGGTAGCGAAGGAATTGGCCAGCTCGTGACTTCGGGCAGGGCAGCTCCTCGTGCTCGGCTTGAGCCTTCGGCTCCACGGGGACTCCGGCATCAGGCTTTCGACTTTTGACACGACCTCTTGAACCCCCTGACTGTAATTGACTGCACACCAACAGAACGTCGGCACCTTCGGTGAGTTCTAGTTTGGTTATTTTACATAGATCGTATATAAGTGGTTTTATGCCAGTAACGCGAGGCCCCAAAAAACGCCTCCGGGCGTTTAGAACAATCTCTAATCTGAACGTATCCAGGGACGCAAAAGGCTCTAATGCCGGGACTATAAAAGGTTTCTTGGACCAGGAGTAAATCTACCGAGTGATCGCGAAGGAATTTCATCATCTGGTCCTTCATACCTCTCAAGCCATCTCATCAGTAATCTAAGCAGGTTTAAGCTTCTGGGATGTACTATCCATACTAATAGTCACCGTGAACCTGGCTGCCGCTTGTCGCGGCGAGATAATTGTGTCGCTGTTGCGAGTATGCGGGTAGACAGGCCGCTCGCCACCTCCGGTTGGAGTACCTGCACTAACTGCATAAGCGCATAGGCGATCCATAGCGGGCCGGCCCACTTGACTGGTGGCGGGGGCGGGTCCCCATACAGGGGGGCCCGCCTGGGGTTGGGGCGCAGAAGGCACCAGACGGGGGCCTACGGCCGCAGAAGGCGGCGGGTTCCTAGGGGCTCCTAACCCTACGGCCGGAAGGGCGGGGAAGTTTTGCGGAGTGCTATGGGGAGCACCCCTGCCCGCGCTTTGCTTGCGCCCCGAGGGAGGTGAGAACTTCGACTTTGCCCCGGTGTCACGACTCTATGGGTGGCAAGGGCATTCCCCATAATTGGCAATATGCCCAGGGGGAGCGACCCAAGCAGTTGCAGCACCGTATGCCGTTCGGGTCCTTAGATCCCTTTGGGCGCTCGCAATCGCGAGTCGCGTGATCCCCAGCGCACTTGACGAAACGGGGGGGAGAGTGGCAGCCACGGGCGCCGTGGCCAAACTGCTGGCAGTTGTGGCACTGTGAGAGTTGGGTCCTCTTTTTAGGAGTCTCCACTCTCACAGTCATCTTAAGGACCTCCTTAAGGGAGTGGACGGCGTTCCTCTCGCAAGGAGGGTCGCTCTTGGAGGGAGCGAGAACGCGATTGCCTCACTGACGCTTGTACCCGCTGCGGGGGGGGGGAGGGGGGCGAAGGGCCGGAGGGTTGGCTGAGGCAGACGCGGCTGCCTTTACGGATTTCTTCTTGCCCTTAATGGGCACTGGGTCGGGGGCGAAGGGACCGCAACTGCCGCCGGCGGCGGTGGCGGTGGCGGTCCCATGGTGGCCTTAGGGGCCTGGGCGGCCAGAGTGGCCGTCGGAGTGGCCGGACGGACCTGGAGTTGCGAGTCAGGGTTTGCTGGGGTAGGAGGTCGTATGGGAGCCGCCTGGGCAGAGTAAATGACCTTGCGGTTGAGAGCCCGCTTGAGCTGTTGCTTCTCAGCAGCGAGGCGATCGATTACGGCCTGCATTGCCCGCATGGCTTACTCCATCCTCCCGATCCTTTCTTGCAGCTCCATCCTACTTGGTTGGTCGGTCGCCGCTAAACTTTTCCTACGCCAAATGTGAACCGAAATGCTATCCTGATGCCAGTGTCCAGTCTTGTCCACTTGTCCGCCGTGTCAGTGTCAGCTATGTGACCTATCACGAAGGGAAGAGTCGGACTGTACGAATTACTGGGCTTCGTGGTGGTGTCCACCCCACACTGTGACTTAGTTGGAACCGTTAGGATCCGTCACTGTGCAGCCACTGCGAGCGTGGTCTTTCTAAGGGACTGAGACTCGGGTCTGACTTAAGAAAGTCTTAACTAACGGGTAGCCACTGAAGGTGTCTGGCCCAGGCCACAGCCCCGAAAGACTGCAACCACTACGAGCGTGGATTTCCAGAGGGGCAGGGATACGCGGGTCGACTGGAGACTTAAGAAAGTCTTAACTAACACACCCGATGCTTCCACGTGGTAATGGCGATAATCACCTCGCGGGGGAGCGATAAGAGCGAGCAGGTAGTCGGAGATGATATTCGGGTTACAACAACAATAGGGCGAGAGCGCACCGCTAAGCACGACCTCACTCGACCACTGCCGTAATCGGAATCAGGATCAATGACTAATCGAATTGAACAACGTTTACGCGCGCGATTATATAGTGGTTTTTAAAAAATGGGTTAAATTTACTGGGTAACCCATAAACTTAAAAATCACGTAACATTAAAGAAGTACTGTAGTTTTATAATAAAACGTTTTATTTCCAAAACATCATGAAATATGTGAATAAAAAAATATTTAAACTGAATTAGACATTTTGTAGTATGCTTTTTTTTATAGCAAAAGCCTATTTTTTAGAACTAGTGCGATTGCTTTGTACTAAAAGACTATGTATCCTACTGTAAAAGGCAAACATCAATACATTATTGAAAGTTTAAAATGGAAATATTCTACCTAAAGGATAGCTCTGACGCGTTTTTTTGGAAAACACTCCGACGAAAACCTGCATGTTTTAAATAACCGTATATATAATAAGAATTATAACGTTGTTATGGTCTAGAATAAGAGTTTATCTATAGAAAAGAGTAGTATACTTTAAACGAAAATATGGCCTTTGAAAAAGCCTTACGTTAGCTAAAATAGGAACTTTTTGTTTGTACGCTCTTAATAGGCAATTTTAAGGTCGATTATCAATATTTCTCCTATTTCAATTTGACCTTTAGGAAAACCCTTCGTAGTTCGTTTGACTGATATGATATTTATTTCACAAGACTTTTATAAAGTCTTGAGACACGTAAAAGAGACATATAAACCATAACTATAACATGCCATTATCGGTATGAATTTTTACTTTAGTAAAAATACTATGTTTCTTTTACAAAACTAAGAGTATTTTATATGCATCACAAAGAACATAAATAGAAGTAGTTATCATAAATCATAAGTTAAATAATTCTTATAGCATTTTCGCCAGATTTTTACGTAATTTATGTAGATAAGTTTTTTTATCTACACACATATCATAAGTTCTCTACAATATGTTTACCAGCGATAAGCAAATAGACTATATTAGGAAATCTGTATCTGTGGGTGCATCGTAATTTTTACTTTACGATATCGGCAACCAATAGTTTAATTACATTTAAATTTGGAACAGCTGTCAAAACTCAAGTAGGTCTATTCTAGTATCTATAAATATTAAAACAGTTATCGATACGAAATGTCAATTCAGTACGTTTTTTAATACAAACCGTACGACATTTGATCTCGAGTGATATGAGTAAAGGGACTTCATTCGTTTGTCTATGATTTAAAAAAAAAACATTCGTCATGAGGGATGATCGAATTGCCGCCATTGCTGTTGTCATTTTTATTGTTGGTTTTTTGCTGTTACTTACTACTACTTATGATATGTGTGTAGATAAAGTAGTGTATGCAACTGTACATAATTAGGCCTTAAAACACTCGTATGATCCTATTATGAAACTCGCTGACGCTCGTTTCATAAAACCACACTCGTATTTTAAGGCCTCTCATTATGGATCAGTCGCATAAACTACTAATAATTTAGTACCGTCGCGGTATTAAATGTAGGTGGATTATTAATTAATATTTAGTCAAATTACCCAATCTAAGTCAATTTCCATGGAGCGAAACCGTATCGCTCTCAGCCTAATAAAAGTGAAATTAAAATTGCATAACTGTAATTGAAAATACCAGATTCGAGGGACATATTTTAACCGCAGAATTTAAACTCAATGCTTATAAGTAAGTCTCTTGTATTACAGACAAGTTAAACAAGTAAAGTGAAGACAATTTTGTTGATCTGAGTGTTATGATTATGACTATCATATCAGGTAAAACAAATTCTTGTATGAAAAATTGAGACAATAATGCGAATGTTTCAATCCATTCATACTATAATTTCGTGCTCCTGGAGAATGTAGAACAAAATTAAGTTTAAAAAAAAAATGTTTTTACAAAATGTTATTCATTTGAAATGTATAAAAACTGTACCTACTTAAGTATGCTGTTCAGGTCAAATATTGTTATCGTGAACCAATAGAGCCGTTTTATCATACCCCTTTAGTTTGGACCATAGCAATGCAATATTATGACAGCATAAAACTCAAGGTGGCTATAATTATGAACTAGGTCAAGGGGCGGACCCTCCGCGATTTACGTTCATCGCTACAAGTTCATGCCGGTGCCCCAACGTTGGGTAACCGGCATGTACTTGTAGCGATGAACCTCAATGACACAAAATAAATTAACCGTTCGTGTTAATTTATTTATTTAGCTGCTTTATTTTTTGCTTTATTTTTTTTGCGGTTTTATTCGTTTAGGCTCATTAGAGTTTTAAAATTATCCAGAACCGTCATATATTTTTGTAGATGATGCCTCTGCGAAAATGTACAGCCGACAAAAAATTGAGATACATATTTATGAAAAGTAAAATAAAATAGAAAAACTAAATCCGTTATCGCCGTAAACTCTCACATTGTTTCGCTTCTGTTTAGTGTCCTTTTTAACCCTGCAATTCCCCGCTATCTCAAAGAGCGTTTTAGTTATTTTAACTCTGTTATATCTTTAAACAATTTGCTATTAACTGTGCCTTCGTCATCTTCCAAATTTTACAGTAGTTCGTTTACCTTTAAGGCAAACAAACGAACAACGAGCGTGTGACGCGCGTGTGCAGCGCGGCTGCTGCGCGGGTGCTGCGCGTGTGCTGCGCGTGTGCTGCGCGTGTGCCGCGCGGGCCCGCGCGTCATATCTCTCTCACTACCAACATATTTAATATGTATCTTACTACCTCTATCATACTTAGCAGCGCGACGCGCACGACACGCGGCCGCGCTGCCGAAATGTATCTTTAGCGCCGCGCGGGCCCGCGCGGGCCCGCCTTCGGAACGCATTCGATGTGTGTTTGAATTGTAGTTTCAATGCTTTACAACTTGCGCGTGTGCCGCGCAGCACACGCGCCGCGAACGACACGCGTCCGGTGGGCCTTTAACCCTGATTGTCTTACTATTGTTATTTTTTGGCTGACTGTTTATGTATAATGTATATTTATTTGTGATTTTTGTATATATGTATGATTGTGTATGTATGTTTATATGTATATAGAGCTATTAATGTACGTGTATTTATAATAAACTAGCTTTTGCCCGCGACTTCGTCCGCGAAGAACTTGAGAAAAAATATTTCAATTTTTTTTTAGGCGTGACCTTAATTACTTATCGCTGTCCTAAACAAACTACTACCATTTTCAGGGATGATTTTCGAGATAAAAACTATCCTAAATCCTTCCAAGGGTCTCAAATTATCTCTATGCCTATGTTCATGTAATTCCGTTCTGGGTTTAGGCGTAAAAGGTTTAAATTGCTAAAATGCTTAATTTAAATGACAGTTTTTTTTAAAATATACACTCATTTGTAACTACTTAAATTGTTTGTTTTTCATAATGTATTGAAGGTTTTTTCTTATGTCTACTAAGCTACATTACCTACTGTTTTTTTTTGCCAAAATCCGTTTAGTAGTTTCAATTACGTTTGTCCGGGGTGCCTGTAAAGTTTTGAAAGTAAAATTATCATACGGCAAAAGACGTAGAGATTTCCATCTCTATCCCCAGTTTCCATTTAACGGTGATATAGAAAATATATTATTTTGATTAGCCAAAATAAACTTCTCAAAATAAATAAAATGATCCGCAGTTTTAATCTAACATTACCTTTTTTTCGGTTTGTGAGCAAAACCTAACCTAACCTAACCTACTTTTCTGGTAGCTGTTCGGTTCTGTAAGGGTCGCAGTTCTAACTTAACCTACTTTTCTGCTAGCAGTAGGATTATGTATTCTGAATTAATGGCTTACAAATACCAATTAATATATTTGTCTGACCGAAGTACTACCTTACTTCAAAAAATACTTGTTCCCCATACTTTCAACCCCTTGAACCTCCAACCTTAAAGGAAGAGTATAAAAACGCAGTACTTAATTCGTTTTCTAGTCCTTGACCGAACTGACAATACCCTTATTTTAAAATTGTCTTGCTCCCCGTATAAATTTCCAACTCTTTTCTGCCCCTTTTGGGCATATTATATATATATAGAAAATATTGGTATTTTCTTGTCTTCAAGGAAACAGTCTAAAACCGAAGTAACGAATCTCTTACTTTAAAAATGTCTTGCTCATCATAAAGACTTATAACCCCTTAAGGAATTTATTTACAAAAAAAACACTGAAATCAGTTTTCCAGTTTTCAAACAAACAGTTTAAAACCGATGTGGCAAATCTCTTACTTTAAAAATGTCTTGGTCTCTATACAAACTATGAACCCCCTTTTAATTCTCTTAGGAGATAAATAAATAAATACCGGGCAAGTGCGAGTCCGACTCGCGCACTAAGGGTTCCGTGCCATTATCTATAAAAACAGCACAAAAAAAACATATTTTGTATGGGAGACCCCTTAAACATTTATTTTATTTTATTTTTAGTATTTGTTGTTGTAGCGGCAACAGAAATAGGTACATAATTTGTGAAATTTCAACTATAGCTATCGCGGTTCTTGAGATACAGCCTAGAAAAAAACAAAAACGTTTGTTGTATGGGAGCCCGCCTTAAGTATTTATTTTATTTTGTTTTTAGTATTATTTGTCATAGCGACAACAGAAATACATAAATTGTGAAAAATTCAACTGTCTAAGTATCGCGATTCTTGAGATACAGCCTGAAAAAAACGTTTCAATTCAATATATATTTTATTTTGTGGGTGGTGGCGTCTGGTGACAGACAGACGGACAGACAGCGAAGTCTTAGTAATAGGGTCCCGTTTTTACTCTTTGGGCAAGGAACCCTAGAAAATGCAGTAATTGGTTTTGCATTCTTTAAACATACAGGCTACAAATCTCTTGCTTAAAAATTTTCTTGCTCTCAATACAAACTTTTCACCCTTTGGGGTGAATTTTCCCAACACGCTTAAAGCTCTTTTTTGTATTCAAATAAGTAATCTGTCCACAAAGTTTCAAGTTTCAAGCTCAAAAGGAAAAGTTTCCCTCATACAAACTTTGCACCCCTATTTAACCCCCTTAGGGGTAGAATTTTCTAAAACGCTGAAAGTGCTTTTTTGTAATTTAATAAGTAATCTTTCTACAAAGTTTCAAGTCTCTAGTTCGAAAAATAACGTTTCCCCCATACAAACATTGCACCCCTACTTAACCTCCTTAGGGGTAGAATTTTCTAAAACGCTGAAAGTGCTTTTTTGTAATTGAATAAGTAATCTTTCTACAAAGTTTCAAGTCTCTAGTTGTAAAAATAATGTTTCCCCCATACAAACATTGCACCCCTGGTTATCCCGCTTAGGGGTGGGTTTTTTCAATACCCTGAAATTACTTCTCTCGTATTGTAATAAGCAGTCCATACACAGAGTTTCAAGACTCTCACTTAAAATAGGTAATAACAGGTTTGTACGGAACCCTCGGTGCGCGAGTCCGTCTCGCATTTTGTCGGTTTTTTTGTATTCAAATAAGTAATCTGTCCACAAAGTTTCAAGTATCTAGCTCAAAAGGAAAAGTTTCCCTCATACAATCTTTGCACCCCTATTTAACCCCTTTAAACCCCTTTGGGGTGGAATTATTTAAAACGCTGAAATGTTTTTTTAGGTATTCTAATAAGTAATCTTTCTACAAAGTTTCAAGTTCATAGCTCAAAAGAGAAAGTTCCCTTCATACAATCTTTGCACCCCTATTTAACCCCTCTAGGTGTAGAATTTTCGCAAACGCTGAAAGTGCTTTTTTGTATCTTAATGATTAACCTTTCTACAAAGTTTCAAGTCTCTAGTTCCTAAAATAATATTTTCCCCATACAAACATTGCACCCCTATTTAACCCACTTAGGGGTAGAATTTTCTAATATGCTGAAAGCTTTTTTTTTGTATCTTAATAAGTAATCTTTCTACAAAGTTTCAAGTCTTTCAATTAAAATTTTACTCCATCCCCATACAAACTTTCAACCCCCTTTTTACCCCCTTAAGGGTGGAATTTTCAAAAATCCGTTCTTAGTGGGTACTTTCGTTATATAACCTACCTGTTGTGAAAAAATCAGCTTTCTAGGTTCAACGGTTTGGGCTGTGCGTTGATTTAAGTGAGTGAGTGAGTCAGTCAGTCAGGACTTTCACGTTTATATATTTAGATATTTTGATTTTTGGCTAAATATAATCTCTGCACCACCTACTACATAATCTAGTTTTATCTCTTTCTCCAATACCCAAAGGTTGTGTGGAAGAGATCGCTCTTTAGCGATAAGATCGCCTGTTGTCTACCTCTACCTACATGTTATTGTATTTTTTCTCTTTATAACTGCTTTGTTTGTGTGAGGTGTGTAATGAAGAGTATTTGTATTGTATTGTATTGTAAAGTGACAAATTAAAATGAAATAAAAACCGGTAAAGTGCGAGTTGGACTCGCGCACCGAGTTCAGTACAAACTTAGGTTTGTGCTTAGGTTCTGCTCTTAGGAGCAGTAAGGGCATTTATTTGTGTGATTAGCACGAATGTTTGTTCCTGAGTCATGGATGTTTTCTATGTATTTATCTATATAAGTATGTTTATCGTCGTCTAGCACCCATAGTACAAGCTATGCTTAGTTTGGTGCTAGTTTGATTTGTGTGTGTGTCCGCAAATATTTATTTTATTTATTTTAAATGATAAATGAAAATGGAATCCGTAACATTACAATGTGAAAAGCTGGGGGAGCATAAATTTAAACAGGGTCACTTTATCAATTTAGTAATCATCCTTGAGGCTTTGATTCCTTTGCGAGTAGTTGCGAACGCCAAAATATATGCGATTGATATTGCGATGATATAAAACTGAGTTCACGGGAAAGTATCTTTAGGTTTTGATACCCTTGAGATTACCTATAATATAAAATAATATAAATCAGCCTATATACGTCCCACTGCTGGGCACAGGCCTCCTCCGGCTGAGATGAGAGGGAACGAGCAGTAGTCCCCACGCTGGCCCAGTGCGGGTTGGGGACTTCACATACACCTTTTTCAGTTTCAAAATATGCGACTTAAATTGTTATTTCTTTTGATTGCGTTGACATAAAAGTTTGGTTTTGCTACATCTGAAAGGTCCTATAGCCCTGAGTATCTGACATGAATTTAAATTTAATACCTCAAGGCATTTACGAGGAAAAGGTGGTAAGTTTAAAATTTAAAAAAAAGTATTTTGTATGATTTTACTAAAAATGTCTACTTTTCGTAATTTTTCCTTTGTCTGTGCTATATGACGTTACTTCGTGCCAAATTTCAAGTTTCTGAGTTCACGGGAAGTACCCCGTAGGTTTTGCGAGTGTCGAAAAACTCTAAAATTTGCAGCATAAACGACTGTATCTTTTGATTGGGTTGACTTTTAATTTTGATTTTTTCACAGGTCAAAGGGACAATAGACCTGAAAATTTGATATAAATTTTAGCTTGATACCTCCACGCGTTCCTGAGAAAAATGGACTTGACAGACAGACAGACAGACAGACGGACAACAAAGTGATCCTATAAGGGTTCCGTTTTTACCTTTTGAGGTATGGAACCCAAAAAACAACGAAAAGAAAATGTTAATTGAAAAAACTAAAAGAAAACAAGCAAACACGCAGGTGACAGCTTTTACGTTTTAGAAATACACAATGTCAACAAAAAACAAAGACTGTAATGTAAACGAAAACAAACCTTTCAAAGTAAACAAAAACAATTCAAAATAAAAAAATAAATTACTAATGTATTTTGGAATCGCAATATGCTACCATACATGCCCTTAATCAGTTCACGCCCCATTTTTGATACATTCAGTATAACGAATTCCATCTTTTGTGTTTCTATTAAATTTCAGCTCTTGTTATAGTTTTCGTGGGAATTCAAGAATGTTGTGCTCAAATCTCTCCAAACTTACGGCCAATGACTCCAAGTAAGTCTGTTCTATTCCCTATTTATGTAAAAAAGTCGATAATATTTGTTTGGCAGAAAAATATGTTCAGCAGTAAAGCTTCCGAGCGAGTTGGTCTAAGAATGAACATGGATAACACGAGGATCATGTCAAATGCCCATGTAGTACCAACTCCCATTACAATCGGACACTTTACGCTCGAAGTTGTATACGTAGGACAGACTATCCAGTTAGGTAGGTCCAACTTCGAGAAAGGGGTCAATCGTCGAATCCGATTCGGCTGGGCAGCGTTCGGGAAGCTCCACATCTTTTCGTCCAATATTCCGCAGTCTCAAGACGAGAGTCTTTGACCAATGTGTGTTGCCAGTGATGGCATATGGCACTGATACGTGGTCGCTTACTATGGGTCTCATAAGAAGGCTCAAAGTCACCCAAAGGGCAATGGAGAGGACTATGTTGTTTCTCTGCGTGATAGCATCAGAAATGAGGCAATGGGAGGGGCACATAGCACGTAGAACCGACGGCCATTGGGGCGTACCAGAAGGCTCGGCGTGGGTAGACCCCCCACAAGGTGGACTGGTGACCTGGTAAAGGTCGCGGCAGTGCGCTGAATGTGGGTGGCGCAGAACCGGTCACTCCGGTCATGATGATGATGATGAAGTGTCCCACTGCTGCTCTTTTGCTTTTACGGGGAAGTTTTCTACAGTGAAGAAAAACTCGGTTATTGACCGAGATTCGATTCGAGTTCGAGTTTAAGCGAATAAAAACCGATATTCGATTTTCGGTCATAGTTGCAATCCCTTAAAGTTACGAGCAAATGTGTTGAATAGATATATTAACACTTTCACTGCCAGGACCTATACGCTTTCCGCTATATACCTACGTTGAAAACCACAGGATCGGCTACGAGCCTAGCGCGGAGCGATTCTTGCCAGGAAATGTGTTAAGGGGATACCTCAATTCGAGTCAACCACGTTGTCGCGTTCAGTCCCCAGGATGTGGTGATTGGTATCAAATAAACTCTGAACGTCAGCAAAAAGAAGAATAAAATATTTATTTAAAATGAAAACTAGGTCGAGGGCGTGGGTGCTATAGCCCGTCTGGTTTTACGCCGTAGTTCGGTACTCCCCTCGGGCGACGGCGGCTGCTAGGTCCCAGGGTTCTGGAGCAGCGGACAGTGGAGCCGGTGAAGTGGCTCGGGAGCGCCGGGCAGCTGCGTGGTGGTTTTCCCCACAAAAAGGCCGCAGGGACGGCGCGCTAAAACGCGGCCGAGTTTTAAACTGTAAGTCGCACCCTGTGAATAAACGTTCACGGTTAAAATTCATCCAGACTCCTCCGCTTGATAATGAACCCGTGAAGACTTGCGCCTAGGTACGAGGAGAAGCCGTAAGCAGTTGGTGAAGGTGTTCACTATCAGAACGGAGTTAAAATTATACAATAAGCAGCGGGATGACTCGCGGTATTTTAAGAAAAATAAAAAAAGGTATTCGGATAAAACGTTACGCAAAGCGGTGAAATCTAATAGCTGGCTTGTTTCAAGATGGTGTATAAATATTTAAGCACTATTAAGCGGCGGCGTTATAAAACTATTTATTACTCTTCCGTGCACTACTACGGTCATATTTACAATTAAACGATTGGAAATCAAAACGCAAGCGCCGTACAATAACGCAATTAAAGCACAGATGTTTTTAATGAAGTTATTCTAACACTTTGATGCACTAGGTTTTAAAATAAGCACTAACTTAAAGCTAAACACTGCTGGATTAAAACACTTGTTCAACACTTACCCTATTGGGGTGCGAGATAACACTTGTAACTAATGAAGGACTTATTACATTTATTTTATTATTTTACATTTATAAATTTTGCCAGCGCGCACGAAGACACAAAGAAACGTTTGTGAACGCAGCCGGTACATGTATGGTCTCTTTCAAAGCGTAGCTCGTAATGCCACCGCGATGCAGCCGCGAGCCGTCTCGAACATTCCTTATCGCCCGGCGGTAACAGCGCGCGCACAAGTGTTAAACATGATGTGTTTATTTGTTATTTATTTTAATTATTTTATTGTGGTGTTATTTATTATGTTATTAAGGATGTGTGTTAGTATGGGATGTAAATACTTATATTAAGTAGTTCTATAGTTAAGTTTATAATATATGTGTTTATTTTAGAATAGGTTTATCAATTTAAGATGTGTTTTAATCGTAATAATAGAACATGTAACATGTAACGTTACAACGCTTCCTTGACAGAGACATGTTTACGCCTTCCGCGCACGAGAAAAAATAACATTCTTCGGGAATGGCTTTTTTGGAAAAAATACACTAAAATATCTAACTTAATGAAGTTTTATTTACATTTCATTAACTGAAATTTTAGAGAAGATAAAATTCTCTATCTCTAAAATCTTCTATTAACTTGATTCTGTCATAAACTAGTGTATTGTTTGAGTAGGTTGAGAAAAAAAAGGAAAATAAAGACCGAAAGAAGAGATTTAGGCACTCTTGTATCGAGTGACTCGAATAAATCAGATTAACAATCAGTCAAGAATCATATATCTGAAAATAAGACCTTATTGTTTCTTAATCTAGTCGGAACGGCGTTTCAAATCACTCGATAATTTCCAGTTCACCCCCTTAATATTGTACTTAATGAGATGAGGTTTCTTAATTAGTATTATTTATTTTATTATTTTCAGTACCAACAGACTTTCAGTGGTGTAAAAAAGGCGAATGCTTACAAAGCGAAACGGATTATGAAAATTTCTATGACATAAATGAATTAAGGACTCCGGTGAAAAACGGAACGTACGAGATACACTTAGGTCTATGGGCTACCAACAAGATGTTTATTATTCTATCGCCTATGGACAAAACACCCGCCGTAGGAGACGCATATTATGAGATTGGTAGGTTGACGTTTTTTTTAAATGCATTAATATTGTTTTTTATACTCGTCGACCTTAATGTTTGAATTAAGACTTCGTACACCAAACTTAAATCAAATACTTTTTACTATGGAGCTCCCAACTCAACATTTCATAACTGTTGAGACAACTAAAATAAAATTGACCAATCACGTGGCGCCTTTACTGAACTATAATGTATTTGACCAATAGGACGCCGTCATGTGAAAGTCGAAAGGTCAATAGACATCAACGCACAAAAAAGAAAAGCCGTTAGTTGCACTTCGTTTTCAATAGATACCAAGTTTGTTTAATTAGTTTAGTTGACTCGTAGAAAAAATATTGTAAACAATAGTTTATATAATTAGCTTATTAAGTCTCGTACCTTAATTAGGCCACTCAGCAAGCTTCGTGGCCTACACGCGGTACTCGACTGAAAAAGCGTACAATAAGTATATAACTATTGCATAAAATACTATTTTTTTGCATTAATATTATTAATTTTAATCATTCAGCTGAGTGACCGCTAGCCGCCATGTTATGAAGATAGGTACGAACTCGAACCGGGTGAATGAGCTTCAAACCGCGCGCCATACAAGATTTTTCAAACTTAATTACTTTTCTTTACTAACTAGCGAACCGCCCCGGCTTCGCACGGGAACTATATTATACAATATAAACCGCATCAACATCTGTTGCGTAGTTTTAAAGATCTGAGCATGCATAAGGACAGACAGCGGGAAGCGACTTTGTTTTATACTAAGTAGTGAAAACATACGCATTTTTTTTTCTGGTATGATAAATACGTTTTTTAAGTGGGTTACGATACGGTGTTACGATAATTAAAGTGGGCTTACAGTGTGGAAATATAAGTCATGCATAAGTAAGAGACATTCCTTTATTTTTAAAAAGGAACAAAAATGCATTCAAATATTTTCGAAAACTCGCTTACCTCGCCCGGGAGTCGATCCAACTAAAATTCAGAAATCAAACACTTGCTATTATTACACTAATCAATGTGATTATTATTATATCGAGCCCATTATGTCCCAATGCTGAGCAAAGGCCTCCCCCCTCCTTACGAATCCGGAGGTTTCAGGTGTTTCATGTGGTTGGCGTCCAGAGTTGGATTTGGCTGGAACTGTCGCTCCATACTGTCTGCGAACAGGTCTGCTCTCTCCTCGGCTTTATAGCGAAGCACTCCTTGCTCATCTCTGAGTGGGCACTATCATAGGGGGCATATGGCAGTGGGAGTCTGCCCTAGCTGCTTGTATAGCCGGTGGATAGACGGCGTGTGCTCGTCCATGCTCGCGATATGGGTGGGTGAGTTCAGCCTTGACACGTTCTATGAGGCTGTTTAGCTCTCTCTTCACCGTGGGATATCTGGTGTGTTGCCGTCTTCTCCTCGTCTGGCTCTTTCTGGCTATACGTGACTGTATCGCCGCGGGGAGGGGTTTGCACCTTTCTCCCGCGGCGATGGTGCGTGAAGATGATTCGAGCGCCAACTGGATGTCCTTGGTGATGGCTGATGTGGCTGCTTCCACCTCTTCAGCGGTGGTGATCGTCCCATCCCTGCTGGTTTGTCTCGTTCCGCTGATACACGAGATAGCCGCTCATCTTGATTTGGGTTTTTGCTAGTGTTTCGCTGACCAGCAGGATGTCTACGTCCTGTTGGTCAGCGTCAGCAGGGCTATCTTGCCGGTCAACGATTGGGCGTTCCAATAAACCACCCTCAGCTTACGGTTGAATGTGCTGGGTAGTGAGGGTGGTCTTGAGGGCCTTCTGCACCGCTTCTGGGCCCTGTTGTGCTGCTGCTGTTAGCAGTGCCGCTATCATTGTAGCCAAGTCTTGGCCGCCAGTCTGGGGACTCCCTGCTGCTGGAGCGGTGGCTGAGGATGGAGGGGCCACATTTGAGGCCTGTGTGGCCTTCTTGTTCTTCTTGGGTTTCGGTTTCTTCTTGGCTGGCGGGGGGTTCAGTGCTTGTGCGCCCCTTTGGTGGGGGGCGTTGGCCGGCGCCATAAGTGTGGCAGGCGCCGACTCCTCCACCGTGGGCTTTTGCACCGAAGCCCTCGTCTCTGGTCCTGGGCGGTGGGGGACGGTGTGCGCCAGTGTCCCCGCCTTTGTGATCCGGGCCTCCTTCCGGAACGCCGGGCACTTCGTATCATTTGCGGTGTGCTGCGCACTGCAATTGGCGCAGGTCGCTGGCTCTTCCCTGGGTCTCGGGCACTCCTTCGCTGCATGGGGGCCCGCGCAGCGCACGCACTTCTGCGGGCAGTGGCAGCCTTGGGAGTGATGCCTGAATCCCTGGCAGCGGTGGCATTGCGCGGGGCCCTTCTTGCCTCGCCAGGCTTCAATTGCCACATCCGGCACGTTCCGCGTGGCAGCCTCACGCGGAACGTGCCGTGGCCTCCGTTTTAAAGCAAAAAAGGTATTGTTCAATAATTTGTCAAAAATAAATTATGGTAATTTAAACCTACAAAATTAATGTTTTAAATCAAGCAATAACTGGGTATCATTTTTGTATCAGAATAACGTTAAGGTAATGCAGGGATTTTGAGAAATTACGTCTTGATTTTGAGAGTTTTCGGTACAAAATGTAATTCGTTTTAGATTCTTTTTCTCAGCACATGAGGCACAAAAAAATATTGTGTCTTGTTAAGATTGGACTACGTACTTATAAAGTAACTGAATTCTTAATTTATGGATACTATTTAATTTAATTGACTAATTATCGCTCCTAGAAACGAGATTTTGTTAACATGCCGATGAAGAAAAATCATTACTAAATCAGTAAAACGATTATCAAAAAAATCGTATTGCTTATATTCTAAAAGAGAAATCAAACTATCTTTACGAACTAGTTGTTATTAAAAAAAAACGATTGGAAGACTATGTAATTTTGATAATAAAAACTTATAGTTAAGTACGCGTTTTTTTTTTGTAATACGGCTCTTAAGCAATCAATAAGTAATACTTAGCGAACTATACAAGCAAGACAAGCAATACTTAGCGAACAATTTTATTATAAGACAACGAACGACCAAAGAAAATTCTAAGACAATTCGAGCACGACATATTTTCGACCTGTATGGGCGCACCTGCTCCGACCCCATTAAATCAGGAAAATTCTTAACACAGCCATGTACGATATGATCGTTCCGCGTACAGCGAAATCCATCGGCAAATTAAGTAAACTATTGCGCACGAGCTTGTATCGAAGATGATTTTTATGGGATAATTCTTTATTGCATGAACCGATTTTCACCGTTTTGGCTTTTATTTGAAAGCACGTCATTTCATTGTGAATTTGTGGATGCCTGCTTATACGGTTAAATTATAAACTAAGTTCAAAAAATATTTTGTAATTTTTTTCAAAATAATTTTCCTAGATAGTTTTTATAAAGTTCTACTTTTAAGATTGTATTAATTTTTCTATAACTTATGGTTCAAAAGTTAGAGGGGGGACACATTTTTTTAACTTCTGGAGCGATTATCTCCGAAAATATTAACATTATTCAAAAATGATTTCACTAAACCCCAATTTATTTTTAAATACCTATTCAACAATATTTCACACGTTAGGGTTGAAATGAAAAATAAAATGACTCCCCACTTTACGTATAAGGGAGGTACCCTAATAAAAGTGTTTTTTCTACTTTTTATTTAACCCATTTCTCAATGTGATTGATATGTTACATATTAGTATCAAATTTCAGATTTGTAGTGCTAACGGTTACAGACGGGCGGACAGACATGGCGAAACTATAAGGGTTCCTAGTCGACTACGGAACTCTAAAAACCAGCAACCTTGATCTCTGCCTTCCTATATTCGCTATGAAATCAGAAGTCATCTAAAGTTTTTTGAAGGTTGAGTTGAATAATTATCTCGAATTATCATAGTTCACCAACGTCAAGGGATGGGGGTATACAATTTGGACAAAACGGCATTCCGCGGAGAATTGAGTATCTATGGTATCATTTTTTTAATGTAGAAAACTCCCGTGTGCATAATAAGGAAGGAATTCCCATGCGCAAATATGCGCATCATAAGGAGCTAAAGGGATATTATGGGCCTTTCATTCCTACGAAAAGCTCAGCCTTCACTTCGCTTCTTCTTCGCTTGCCTCCCCTTTTACCTTCGGGATTTTGGTCCTCAAGTTTCGCTTGCAAGTCACCGGAAGGTAATGAGTGTCCTTAGGGGTCACTGCTCGCATTGAGACCATACTTCGCCCTTCGCCCAGCCACTCGACTACGGGATAGCAATTTTCCGTGAGGGCTCGCTTGCCTCGCCGCCAAAAGCGTTCTAGGCTTAGAGTATATATGTAGGTACAGAGGCGACGTAGGTGTCGCCACAATGAGGGACGGCAACAAAGTAGATGATTCCCGTGGGGTGGCCATGTAAGTAAAAATTACCCCATCGCTTCCATATGCTTATTTTAAATAATGCGCTTTTATTGTAAGTACTTTTTACTGAAGCTTTACACATTCACTGCCTAGCAGGCGCTCTGTTCACAAGTACTAGTAATATTCATCTTAATAACATGAAATATTATTCTAGTAACAGAGCATGTAGGTAATTAATAGTCCTTGTGCAAGTGGCTTACCTGTTTCTTATCAGCACAGTTATCACGGGACGGCCCGCGAGCTGTATTGCAGTGAGGTAGACTGTCCGTCTCTTTCTAAGCGTTCTAACTAGAAAGAGTCTTAACTCGCCGCGACACAACTCGCGGGTCGTCCCGTGATACCGCCACCGCAGGCCGCGCCAGTGAGATACAGGTTTAAGGCGGAAATACAATTGACACTAAGGACCGAATTGAGACACAACCATATAAAAAAAAAACATTTAGTATTCAAATTATTATTTATTACAGATTGATAGTATAGGATGTCGCGACAAAATGTTTTGAGCACATGTGGCTGTATTTTGTTGGCTGCGTAACTCAAATACTGCGCGTACGCACGTCCTCCTCTAGTGGAAACCTAGAAAATAAAACATATTATTCGACATTCATTTTTAAACTTTTTCAATTCCTTTTTTTTTCATCGGCTTTTAGAAAATTATGATTCTTTCTAAACCTTCGATCGTCTTTCCTTATTACTAGCTGTCCACGCGTCTCCTGGGTGGAGACCCGCGCATAAGAAAGAACCCAGGCGGAGGCGCAGATGCAGGATTAAATAAAGCCAGGTGAAAGATTTTACGTCACACCTGGCCATAATGCGAGTATTACTGCACGCTGCGCGTACGGGAAAACTCGCATTGTGGCCAGGTGAAGACGTAAAATTTTGTACGCAACACGGGCGGTAATTCGTAAAGCCCCAGAGCGCATATTTATGGCCCTCACCTTCGGTTCGGGCCACAAACACCTGCGATCTGGGGCATTTACGAATTCGTTACGACTTAGTTACGTAATGTACTATTATGAAATCGGATGAATAGTTCCGAAGATTACTCGCTACATAAAAGCTTTACCTCTTTATTATGAGTACAGAGTAAATTTAAGTATATATAAGAATAGATCCCATTATATACGAATGTTATGTAATAACAAGTACGAGAATTTTGTTAAAGTATTAATTACCCGAGAAATCGGGTATTTTGAACTTGTATTGGCTGGTATCCCTAAAATGATGGCAAAGAAGCTAAATCGAGAAGACATTCTTACACCTCTCGCGGCTTACCATAAACAACCTACGTAATTTGGGCGGATAATGTGTCAACAAATGTTTTCTTGTACAATGTAAACAATGATTTTATTTCTATTGTAATCGTCTAATCTTACGAGGTTTTGAGCGTAATGTAATTTTACCATGCTATTTTTACGTATTGCGTATATACAAAAGTGAATGATCTTCTACTTACGTGTGAACAGCCAATAACGCAACAAATTACCATTTTCTTGGCACAGAGGGAACACCAGACACCTTATCGTGCGTAAATTACTTTGAGGACACTATTTTATTCACAATAAAATTAAAGATTTCGGATTCTTATGTAGCAACGCGCGAGCATTGACAGCATTGTATGCCACAACCGTTGTGCCAAATAGAAAAAAAGTGGAACTATGACAAGGACAACGAATGATATATCTCTTCGTGTCACACTTATTACGATTTGTATGGCACCGTCTCGCTCACTCGTGCTATTATTATTACCATAGCCTGTCCCGATTAATCATAGGTCCATGGTTCTAGGCCATATCGAGCCCGGGTGTAATCATTACCGTAGCGCCCTCTAACGTATAGCTCGGCCTTTGGCCTCGCTGCCACCTGGGGATAGTATAATATAAGTACCGTTTAGCCCCCAAGTGCTTTCTTAAGGCTTGATTTGGATATTTCATTGTTACGAAAAGTAGCCTGGCCGCTAACCTTCTGGACTTTGGTCTACGGATACTCCGGATACGAACACACCTGGGGATAGTTGTCTGTGGGGGCTCACCCACGGGCCCTCAGTCCCCGAGCTCACATAGCGACCGCTCTCTAAAAGCATGCTTAGGGGCTGTCATTCCTACGAAAAACTCAGTCTTTGGCTCCGCTTGCCTCCCCGTTTACCTCCAGAACTTCGTCCCCAGGTTTCGCTTGCAAGTTTCTCGGAGATAACGAGTATCCTAGGGAGATCGAGCCTTAGGCCCTCGAGCTCGCATTGATACCGCTCTCTGAAAGATTGCTTTAGGCCTTTAATTCCAATGAAAAGCTCTCTTGCCTCACCGCTCGGCACTTTGGCCTCAGGTCTCGCTTGCAAGACACCTTAGAATAGTGAGTGTCCGTCGGGCTCGCCCTAAGGTGTTCGGACCTGGGGCTCGCATAGGGAGCGCTCTCTAAAAGGATACTTTGGGCATCTATATAATATTATTGACGACCAAGTTTATGAGAGTGTTATTAAAATTCAAAGAGAATCTGAACTGTTACACGCACAATCTATGAAATAAGAAATCAGAAAATTTATTTGCAAATCATTAAATAATATATTTAATGTCACAACTACATAACTTATACGAAATTAAATGTCAAATGTAATGAAAAATTTTGAATAGTACAATAATACTCGGAAAGCTGCGAAAAACAAGGTTCTTTTCTTCAGCGATAACGACAGAAATAAGGTTCTACAAATAATAGAAGGCCAAGAAAAACTAAGGCATTTCGAGTATTGTCACCACATATTGCCTAGCAACGGGCTACAGGACCTCCTAAGCGCTGCGAGCGTTCAGGCAAAATAACTTACAAAAAAGGACTATTGTATCTTCCTAATAGGAGAACGGGACTTCTGCAACGAACAAGACTACTTTAAACTGGTAAAACACACAGGAAGGGAACACCCTAAAGAGCTAAGTTATACGAACTTTATTATTGTTTGTCCAACATATATATGTGGCGATTTGTTGTTTAATACTTTTAACACACTTTTGTATTACGACATTCTGAAGTGGGAATACTCAACTTTCTATGATCCTAACTTAAATCTAACCTATGAAATGTTTTCATCATGGAATGGTAAACTCAAAAACAGTGGTATGAGAAATATTATTGTAAGTTTGCAATACCACATCACTGATGTAGAAAAAACTAATGAATTATCGTTTTTTCGTCTCTCATCAGGAAGTAAGATAAGTTAAACACTTTCCAAATATGAATAATGCACTACTTGATAACTACGTGAAAGTAGATTACACTTACCTAAACCTTTTTCACCAGAACCTCTGCGGTGTTAGCAACAAAAAACAGGAGCTCGAGTTATATCTTGAGGGTCTGGATGTTGAGTATGATTTTATCGGCATCACCGAACACTTTCTTAACAAAACTACACCTCCCTTATTCAACATAAATGATCATACTTTAATGTGTTATAATACCAGACCTAATAAAATAAGAGGTGGTAGCTTGATTATCGGGAAAACTAATACACTTGTCGAAAATCTGCCAATAGGTAAAAAACTATATAAATGTGAAAGTTTCGAACTATGTGGTATTAAAGATATGTCATCGAATATCGGTGTATGCTGCTGCTACAGAAGCCCGGTCGATAAAAATTTTGACACGTTTTTGGATCAATTAGAAAAGTTTATGGAGCACTTTTCGACAAAAAATGTTTATTTATGGGAGACTTTAATGTAAACATCCTTAGTGATACGAATAAGACAACTGAATTTCTCTCGCTCATTAAGCGTTATAATTTTAGGCACCTTATTAACGTACCTACCTTTCGGCGGGACTCGTGTTCTTCGTGTTTGGATAACATACTGACCAACCTTTCGGAGGACTGCGTGGTCGAAACAGAAGTGGATCACAATGGTTTAGGTGACGGGCATGCAGGAGTCTTGTGCCGTCTGAAGGTGGAGAGCACGGGTAGCGCGATGAGGGAGCAAGTACTGTACAGGGAAAGACGAACCCTTTCTGAGGAAAATAAGATTACCTTTATAACTAAACTATTGGAACATGACTGGTATGCACTCGGAGTGGACCAATTTATTCACAGCTTCACCACGGTATTCACTCATTCCTTTATTAAACGGAAGAAGAAAATAAACTTAGGAAAAGAAAATAAAATAAAGTGGATAACCAAAGGCCTGAGAGTTTCGAGCAGGATGAAAAGATTTTTGCTTAGTGGAAACATAAATAATACAGACATATCTATTGCCGACTATAGAAGAAAGTATATCTGCATGTATAGGAAAATAATAACCGCAGCAAAAAGAAATTGCATCACACAACAAATAAAAAATGCCGCTAATATATCCAAAACTGTGTGGACGGTGGTAAACAAGCATAGGAATAAGTTACCCATTACCTGCCGCCAAAGGTTGTTACTTAAAGAGGACAACAAAGTTATAAGCGATCCTCACGATGTAGTAGAAATTTTATCTTGTGTATTTGACAAAGAAATGAGTAGTAAGGGGCAGTTCCTTGACCCCAACTTATCTATAAACATATTAGTAAATAATAATCAGAGACAAAATAATGATATAACTTTCAGTGACACAAATGCCCAAGAAATCATTAAAATTGTAAAAAATATGAAAATGAAGAGATCTGTTGGTCATGACGACATTTCCTTATCCATAATAAAAGAAAATCTGGAAATACTCGCGGGACCGCTAGAATATTTCTTTAATAAATGCCTCTCCCAAGGGGTATGTCCTGACCATTTTAAAATCGCCAGAATAATTCCGATCCACAAAAAGGGGCCAAAAACGGACCCAACAAATTATCGTTCAATATCGGTACCATGTCTAAGATCCTCGAGAAAATAATTCTAAAAAGCCTAATGACGCACTTGTACTCGAACGCAGTCTTGACCGAAACGCAATACGCATACCAAAAATCCAAAGGCACCACTCAAGCAATCGATAGGCTAATAAATGTAGTCGTAAATAAACTTATTAAAAGCTTAAAGTAGCTGCAATCCTTTTGGATCTAAGCTCCGCATTCGACATGGTCGACCATGACATTCTCATGACGAAACTGGAGTTCTATGGCATTAGAGGCCAGGCTTTAAATCTTATAAAATCTTACTTTCACACTAGAACGCAGTTTGTGGAAATCACGGATGTAGAGGGTAACTGTGAGAATGTCATCAAATCTAAAACGGTCAAAGTAACGCGAGGGGTTCCACAAGGTTCTATCCTGGGCCCAGTCTTCTTTGTGCTTTACACAAATGACCTGATACAATTCGTGAGCAAAGAAATACCGGATATAAGCCTAATCGTTTTTGCAAACGATACAAATGCAGTTGTAAGTGCAAGTTCACTTGAGGCTCTGAACAAAAAGGCTAATCGAGCTTTGGAATTGTTTAACTGGTGGTTCAGGTGTAATAACCTGAAGGTGAACCCAAGTAAAACCTGCGCCATGCTCTTGAGGTCTACTGTCAGGCAAAGGGACCATTTGAGTATATCGTTCTGTAGTGATAAAATAGAAAACGTGAGCAGCGTAAAGTTTCTCGATATTCACATAGACGATCTACTCACATGGAAAAATTAACTAGTAAGCATAGAGAACTCCATCAGCTCGGCTTATTACGTCTTGCGTAACTTAAGGAACATAGTGGGGCAATGTTATCTCAAGATGATATATCATGCACTGATAGAATCAAAACTTCGCTATAGTGTCAAGTGTTAGGGATATAGCTATGGGTATAACATAAATAAAGCCTTTGTTATCTAAAAACGAGCAGTGAGAACGATAGTGCGCATTCCACACTGAGTCCTGCAGGGAACACTTTATAAAGTTAAAGATACTGACTGTCCCGTGTCTGTACATTCTTTTGCTCCTCACTGACCTGGTCAATAGACTCAACGAGCACGAGACTGCTGAAGAGAGAGAGATACGCGTGAGTACAAGAAGGAAATACCTACACTGTAAACTGCAGCCTAAACTTAAAATAGCCAATCACTGTGCAGAATTTCGGAGTGTACAGCTCTACAACAAGCTTCCCGGCGAGTGGAGAAATATCACTAGTCTTAATCTCTTTAAAAACAAATTAAAAAAATTGCTGTTGAAAGAGTGCTTTTATTCTATAGAAGAGTTTACGACCTACTTTAGTAATCTGTCAACGTAATTAATTAAAATAAACATGCCTGATAATGTTCTGCTGTAGGTAATGTGTTACACTGTAAAATTGTCAGGTTAAGAGACTTTAGTAAGTTGTTCATGAATAAAAACAAAAAAAAAAACTTATTTCTCGTGTGAAGAAATAAAAAAAAACTTCAACTAAATTTTGTTTTGCCAATATTTTGCCAACTCTATTGCACGAGGTTTTAGCTTTCATAAGGTCTTCCTCAGTGGCCGAAGGCGGCCACAGGGGGCACTGCCTCAAGTGCTGAGTCGTCTGAACGATGCCACATTCGCAGAGTACGTTGCTATTTCCTGGTCTGATTCCCCTCAATAATAATTTAAATATGGAAATGAAATGTTTATTTTCGGTATGAAGTATGGTTAAACATAAGAATACCATGTAAACCATAATTTATGCGCGAACGAAGTCGCGGGCAGAAGCTAGTCCTGAATAAAACTATCCTATCGATTTGTGTAATAAAAGAGCGAGTGTTTGTTTTTTTTTATCGACCGAGCGAGCGAAGTGAGCGAAGCGTCTATGCTTCAGCTTGGACGAAAAATCGTTTTTACTCATGTCCGGATGTTTGGATTTCCAGCTTTTCTCGCCTAGAGCTCACATCTCAACCGATTCTCATGAAATTTTGTGAGTAGGTTCGGTAAGTATACAGATTTTTTGTCGTCAGTTTTTGGAAATTTTGAAAAATGGCGGAGATATGGGTTGAAAACGTAAAAAAATACAAGAAAGGGGTCAGCGTTGACGACTGACTTGGTACAAATTTTATGTTCCGTCCATTGTATCTTGAACTCCGATTTCGATGCCTTAGAGCCCAGTCGAACTAACTTTTTGGAAAAAGTCGTTGCAATTAGTACCTAAGTGCGTAAAATCTGAGGTTGAAATTCCATCGGCAAAAAAAATGTAATTAGTACGAGTGTGAACTAAGGCATCGTATAATGATGGTTTCCTATGTTCGAATTTCAAATAAATAATCTCTAAGGGTGAGTTGCACCAAACCGTCTGTATCGTCAGCGGTGTTGGTTAAAATCTGAATGTATAAATGGAACGTTTGACAAGTTTCTATGGACTGACAGCTGCCAGCGTCATATTCCGTCATGTTATGTATGTATGTATGTATGTATGTATGTAAGCACTTTATTGTACACAATAACAGGTTAAAGAATATACTTACATGTCACACAATAGTTCAAAGTACAAAGGCGAACTTATCCCTATAAGGGATCTATTCCAGCTAACCTTTGAACAATTGAGAGGAAAGTAGGTAGAACGAGATAGGCAAACTTATACCGTGTACAAAAACACAGAGAAAATGAAAACAAACCTAATAAGTACTAATTCTAGACAAATAAAAACATGCCAATACATATATAAATATTAAATATAATACACACTATCATAAGTAATATACATATCGCAAATATACAATAAATAAATAAATACTATATTCAACCAGTTCACAAGTCATTGGAAAGCCATAATTTCTTCAAATTCATCTTAAGTGACGCAACAGAGCGCGACTGTCTCAGTGACAAAGGCAACTCATTCCACAACTTAACAGCGCGCCCGGTAAAAGATCTAGAGTATGTTCGCGTCTTTTTAGACGGTACAGCAAGTGTAAGGATAGAACTCGACCGCAAGCGATGGCTACTGCCGTCTGCCATATGACTAAACCGCTCAGAAAGACAAGGAGGGGAAGTAAGGCTGAATAGTGTGTTGAAAAGTAATGACAGGATATGCACATCCCTGCGCCGGCGAATCGGTAACCATCGAAGCTTAGAACGGAATTCAGAGATATGATCATACTTGCGTAGACCAAATATATATCTGATACATACAATTTGTAGGCGCTCCAGCTTATCAAGTAGCTCCTCGTTGAGGTCCAGAAACGCAATATCGCCATAGTCTAGAAGAGGAAACAAAAGAGATTGATTAAGGGTCAACTTGGTACGAAGTGGAAGGAAATTCTGGAGACGCCTTAGGAAGTGAAGGGATCTAAACATCCTCTGACTCACCTCAGCTATATGGGGTGACAAAGAAAGCGTCTGGTCCATGGTGATACCCAGATTCCTGACAGTAGAGGAAAGATGAATAGAAATTCCATCAAAAAATATGTCAGGCACCACCACCTCTGAGAGCTTATATACATAGTAAGGACTACCAATAACAATCGCTTGCGATTTCTTCGCATTAATTTGTAAACCAAACTTACACGCCCAGCAGCGTATAGATTCAAGGTTTCTATTGACATCCGAAATTAATGAGGAGATATCATCTACAGTAGCCGCTGCATAAATCTGCAGGTCATCTGCGTAAAGGTGATATGATGTCGTTAGGGATTTGGTGATACTATTTATAAAAACAGAGAACAATAATGGAGAAAGCACACCTCCCTGAGGAACGCCAGCGGAGAGTTCACACCACTCGGACATCTTGTCATCGAACAAAACGCGCTTTCGCCTGCCAAAGAGGTAGCTGCAAAACCAGGATAAGGGAGTTTCAGAAATGTTAAGAGAACGGAGAATACCCAGCAGAATATCAAAATCTACCGTATTAAAAGCACTGCTAAAATCAAGAAGAACCAGGACAGTAAGCTTTTTGAATTCAATATTGAGACGAAAGTCATCGGTGACGTTAACTAAAGCGGTGACCGTGCTATACCCGGGGCGGAATCCGAATTGGAATGAATTAAACAAGAAATTTCTGTCAAGATGTGAAAGGAGACGACGAATAACATAATGTTCAATGATCTTTGACAAAACTGGGAGTATAGAAATAGGGCGGTATTGAGTGTACTTCCACGATGCCGGAAAGGTTCCAGTGGACAAGGAGAAATTTATAATATCTGAAAGGGTAGGAACAATAAAATCCACCACGAGCATAAGCATATCCGCCGCTGACGCTGAGACTATCGTCACCGATGGCTTTCTTCTCAGTAGATTTGAGAAGGGCAAGCGTCTTCTGCGGTGAAATCAAGCCAAATTCAAAGGGAGATAAGTCGGGGTGTGTAATACTGACAAGAAGTGAAATAGTGGATTGTTTAATGGATGGGTCAAGAATAACCGGCGACGCACTGAAATGTTTGTTAATAGCGTCAATGTCAAGAGTATTGGAAGAACATTGCTGAGTTTTGCCGACCCCAAGAGACTTCAAAATTTTCCACAACTTAGAGGGGGGACTCCTCTCTAAGTTGTGGAAACTCTATTGATTTGTGGATATGGAGGCGTTTTGCTTCCCTACAGACTTTGTTGCAGCGGTTACGGATGGAAACATATCTCTGGCGATTTTCGACCGAAGGAACCAGCCGGAACTTATTACGAGCTCGATCGCGCTTGGTCATGAACTGTTTGATCTCCGGCATGAGCCACGGCGCAGGAAAGTGTTTAACTCGCGTTGGTTTCAAAGGAGCATGCTGATCAAAAATCGCAAGCAATATGTCATTGAAAGCTCCTACTTTCAAGTTAACATCGTCATGGCGACCTACACGACTCCAATCAGCATGTGAAATGTCATCGCAGAGCGCTTCCAGATTTACATCGCGGAGATTTCGACGCATGATTATCTTCTGTCTCTTCTTCGGGGGACGAATGTTAAAAGAGGCGTAGATCAAGTCGTGATTGGAGAAACCTGCAGCATTGAATTGCCCGTGGAGGGATACCAAATTTGGAGAACTAGTAAGAATGAGATCTAAAAGAGAAGGAGGGCCGTTATGAGGAAAATGCGTAGCACCAAGTGGCAACACGCTTAGATTTATAGAAGTTGCAAGAAAATGGAGCTTAGAGGAACGATGGTCATTTTTAAGGAGACAGGTATTAAAGTCACCCATAATAATATTGTGATCAAACTGACGCCTAATATTGACTAAAACATTTTCGAGGGAATCAAAATAATTAATTTGAGATGAAGGCTATAAAAAACGCCACGAAGGACTTTGGAGTGATGTAAAGTCACGTCTAAGAAAAGATACTCGGAAGAGTTCGAGTAGACTGATGGCGACTGAGCAACTACTTGATAAGCGAAATTGCTTTTTATACATATAAATGGCAACACCGCCGCCCCGAACAGTTCCCGAACCGCTATCGCTAGCGCCAATCCTGTCATTACGAACCAAAATATACCCAGGCAAGGGATATAAAGTTGAAGGAAGAGAGGGCTTTAGCCATGACTCGGAGATAAGAATTGCGTGTATATTGTTATTGGAGCTGAACGATGCAAGCAATTCAGTGTCACTCTGCGCATTTATATGAACGTGACATTGACAAGTATGACAAGTGACGCACGATATTTCTAATGAATATTTTGAGGTGTATCGGGTAAAAAACAGAAGAAAAATGATCTGGATTGGAATTTGGAATAAGAACAGCACTAAATATGGGCACCACGCCGCACTGCCACGCCAGCGCCAGTTCGGGAAGGGTTTTTGAGTCAACGCGGCTGCGCAGGAGGTACTCCAGCACCTGGCACCCTCGGAGCCCCCGCTGACCCCGCACCCGCCCCCGCCGCGGGACCGTCCTCCACCGTAGCCGCAGGCGCAGGCAACGACCGCAGTTCTACCATCGACGTTATTTTCTGGCGCACTCCATCGCTGCACTGCACCACAATCCGCCCGTCGCTTGTTCAGCTGTCTCTGACGCCATACAGCCTGCGAGACTCCACGAAAACAGCATGCCGGGTAGAAGTGAGGAACTCAGAGAGAGTTCTACCAGAGCCCTTGAGCAGTTTCTTCGAGGTCCAAACTGCGTTCCGAGCCCTGTGACAGCTGAACTTAAGTAGCACAGGCCGCGGCTTAGAAGGCATAGGGGTCTTACCAAGGCGGTAGCAGGTCATCATGGAATGCGCCGAGACACCCTCCACTTTGAGGTCCTGCTTGATGATGTCCATCACTGTGTCTGTGATGTCTTCACCTGCAACCTCCGGAACACCATGCAGCAGCAGAATTCCAGCTCGAGAACGGGTTTCCATCTCCTCCAAAGTCTTCAAAACAAAGCCCATTTGTTTCTGGAGTGTCTCGACGGCCTTCCACAGCAGAGTTTTGAAAGTGCTGTAGCCGC
Source organism: Epinotia demarniana (assembly GCA_945867215.1). Lineage (NCBI taxonomy): Eukaryota > Metazoa > Arthropoda > Insecta > Lepidoptera > Tortricidae > Epinotia > Epinotia demarniana. Next base: position 35,903,744 of record OX244261.1, on the reverse strand, counting down.
CCGCCAACAAATCTCCTCCCAGGGTGGCCACGGTACTCTTAAAAGCGGCCATTTGGGAAGTAACATGGCCTTCATATCATCCATGCTCTTTTGTAGCTGTACTAGGTGGCCCATTGTGTGCAGAAAGGCGTGTCCACTGAAAGCGACCTTCGAACTCCTGTTGTTATGTCAAAAAAAAGTGATTAACAGAAGTAAATATTAGCAGAGGGCAGCAATGAGGCAGTTAGTATCACATGGAAGTGGTTTCTACATGCAGAAAATGTAAAATATTATTTTTATTTTTTATTTAAAATACAGCTCTACTATTTTGACTTGTTGTTTGCTTGACTACCCACACGAAAAAAAAAGGTGTAATTTGTCATGTTCCGTTTTTAAATTTCGAATAATATGTCAAAACTGGAAAGTTTGTATTATTTGGATTTATCTAGGTAAATGATTTTCGCTTTTCTAGAAAGACTTTGGTGCTTAGTGGTTGGAATATTTAAAATATTCAGGGAACAGAGGCAAATCGTTATTTGGTGAATTATCTGCTTAGCACACTTGCAGCGTCCCATCTAAGGCACACAATTAAATCAGCTGGTTCGGTGGCTGAAAATGCCACCAAGCTCAAACACACAAAGTACCTACTCTGCCTTGGAGACGACTTATGATTTCGTTCCGGTTGCTGTGGAGACAGCTGGGCCCTGGGGCAGTGAGGCTCTCGGGCTGTGCAAGGAGTTCGGCAGACGATTAAGGGAGAGGGGTCTTGACCCCCGCTTTGGGTAATGGCTCGTCAACAGGTCTCCATTGCTGTTCAGCGAGGCAATGCCGCTAGCATTTTGGAGACCTTTGGTTTTACTTTTTATTCATATTTTAATTTAATCATTCCGACTTGTTTTGTAATTCCTATACCTACCAGCATAATTTTCAAATATTTCATAGCAAAACGAGGGATACTTGGTCAATTTCCTAACGTTTTCCGCCAACCCCAGCAGCAATGTATCGGGATGGTTGTTGCAGCGGTAATTTACGGCAGCGTCATTACGCTGGTTACGCGACCACCTTCGGTTAGCGACCACCAGAAGGAGAAGGTTTTTTCTATTGAAGATAATATCAATTCTCCAGACTCTATTGAGACAATTAGTTTGTACATGCATTTTTTTGGTGTTTTAGAGTATATATCTACTAAAAACCGAGAAAATATCCTTTCAGTTCACCAACTCAGCTAAGTGGTCGCCAACCGGCACATGAAATTAGGTGGTCACTAACCGGCGAAACGACCCTACGTCTCGTGGCATTGTTTTTGATCATTTTGATGTGGATGGTTTACTTACATCTGACGACACCTATTATAGGTCATATCTACTAAAGATGCAGGGCACGAATGGACATGAACAGCTATGTTCCGACAATTTATGTAGCAAAATATGATTTGGCATATGAAATTACCAAATCCTATGGAGATGGTACATTACAGAATGAGGGTTTGATGGCCTTACGAGAGGCCTTTACCGACGCAGATGGAGGTTTACTTTTACTACTCAAGGGATGACGATGGGCATCTGGAAACGAGACGGGGAGTATTTTCTCTTCGATTCCCATGGTGTACCTATCCACCTAATCGTGCACCACCCGCTGATCGCCCTTTGGTAGTAATGGTCAGATTTGATTACTACAATGGCCCAACCATAATGGGATCAGTGCCTATCGCCGCTGTCACGAGAACTTGGCGTTCCAAGGACTTCACATGTTCTAGAACTCAGTTTCCGCTTATATTAGTATGGGCAGTCACCATTCATAAGTCGACGGCTTGACGTTAGCAAGGGTAGTGGTTGACCTTGGGTCTAGAGATCTTGCTGTGGGTAACATATGAGCAATGTTGCACTTTCACGAGTTCAAAGACTGACAGACTTAATTCTGGAACCCTATAATTTTGATCGTTTAAGAGATGTTAGAGAGAGAATCAGGGCCATGAAACTTCTTTTTCTACGAGTTGAAGAGGAAAAAAGACTAACCAGATTGGCGGAACAAACCGATCGCGAGGTAGACCCCTCACAGAGCCACTATACTCTGATCATTAATTGGGCAGAAAAAATGTAAACATAGTTATGTCACTGTCAAAGTGGCATGTCAGGGGTTCTGAAAAAACGGGTCGGTCATGCAATATTATTTTAAGTTTACTTTAACAGCAAAATTGAAAATAAACATGATAAATATTTATTAATATTTATATGGCGATCGAACCACCTTATTTCCGTCCACGGACCCCTAGGAAATCAAGCACAAATCCAAGGATTAATAGTAAAAAACAAGCAAGACTTTTTGTGGCATTTATTTATTGTTGTGAAATGGTCTATGGGTGAGACTACTGCGAACCCCCGTACATAACTATAGGCACTCGCGGACCCCAGGGGTCCCACTGCCCACAGGTTTAGAAACACTGGTATTTATAGTGGATAAAGGCGACATATCCGTTTAAGACATTCACTGCCAGTAACGCACATAATGCGCTCACGTTTATATGAGTTTTTCCTGGAGGCCTGGCCAGCAGTGAATGGGTTAAAGATTTATATTTCGACTTAATATATTTAGAGATCTAAAGTAGAAATCTAAATATATACTTAAATTTGTGTGATGCATGTGAAATAAAATGACATGATATAGTTTATAGCATTTATTTTACTCATCATCGGTAACATCGCTGCCACTGTCAGTTTCATCACCTGACACATTAATTATAAATCTTTGAGTAACTTCATCGATAAGATGGTCAAGCCCTAACCTTTTTTCTTCTTCTTTCTTTACGTGGTTGATGACGTCTACCCAATTTTGAGGACTTACATTATCTACGCCTTGTATAAATAATTGTTTCACGTCACCAATTTTGAATTTTTATTATTTCTTGCGACATACCCTTTTACCTGTGCCCATATGAGCTCAATGGGATTGAGCTCGCAGTGGTAAGGGGGTAGCCGCAAGATTGACATGCCTTTTGCGGCTGCCATGTCATCAATTACCCTGGTTTCATAAATGTCTTTAACACTTGCTACAAATTTTAGCAATGTCGCTATTGCCATATGACTCCCATACATAATATTTTTGCTACGCAACCACTTTTAGATATCAGCCTTCTTAGTTTTTGTATTTGGTACTTTATTTGCTTTACGGGAGTGAAATGGAGCATTCTCTATAACAATCACTGAATTCGGCTTAACTTTCGTCAAAATGTTCGTAAACCACTCTTCAAAACATGCAGCATTCATCTCCTGGTGATAATCTTCAGTGCCTTTTTTTGCCTCAAATATTAAAAGTCCATCTTGAACGAATCCCTCTTCTATACCGACTTCCTCTTCCTCTTCCTCTTCTTTGACGACCGCCTTAGCCTAGTTGGTAGTGACCCTGCCTACGAAGCAAGAGGTCCTGGGTTCGAATCCCGGTAAGGGCAAAAATTTGTGTGATGAGCATGAATATTTGTTTCTGAGTCATGGATATTTTCTATATATGTAAGTATTTACGTCTATTATGTATATCGTCGTCTATTACCCATAACACAAGCCTTACTGAGCTTACTATGCGACTAGGACGATTTGTGTAAGATTGTCCCCTTATACTTATATACTTACTTATATACCTATGTATCTAATTATAAGGCGTTTCCTCTTGCCTGTTGGAGACTTAAGGCCAGTTGTTAGGCCCTCCAGAAACGCTTGTCGGGGGTTCAAAATTGTTTCATCAACCCAAGTTTTTGCTAATGTGTGTCCTGCAAACATTAAAATACCTTCCTTAGTATTTACCACTAATAATTATAAACAGCATGCATTTTCTCACACATATTTATAATCAGCAACAAGTAAAATTAAATAAGATAAAAAGTGAAATTTATTGCATGATTTTTGGTACAGATATGGTAAACTAATAGTAAATAAATGTACATATAGTATTCTTATTTCTTCCTCATATGAAAAGTAAATGTATGTACCTTCATTAACCCATGTTTCATCTTGGTAATATATGTATCTCCCCTCTCTTCTATAATCTTTTATTTTCTGTAAACGTGTTTGTATACGTTTAATATCATATTTTTTTCTGACTCTGTTAAACGGCCAAGACGTGGGCTTTTTTTTCACTGGAGACAAAGTATCCATTGACCGAGAGGTACTCGGACCGGGGTCCATCTTGCTACCACAGCACAATGAACCACCACAAAGGACAAATAACAATATGTAAAGAACTTAACAACAGTAATAACGTAACAACAACGAAAAACGTAACAACAATGAAAACTTAACAGAAACTGGAAAGCAATCACAGGAAGAGCACTCAAACGTTCGTAACAGATGTTAGAAGCCGAGTGAGGTGAGTGACAGGACAGGCGTCAAATCAAATAAAAATCCAGCTACCGATATTATTTGCCATTCGCATAAGTCCTGCCACACACTGGCGCGGCCTGCGGTGGCGGACAATAGTAAATTTGACAGCGGCGGACAAGTTTACTATTGGCCGCGCCAGTGTGATGCAGGCTTTGAGAAAAAAAATTAGTAAGCAACCCAAAGATGCACAACCCCGGTGTATCATAGCAGTGATACCAGCGCTAAAAATATATTCTACACATAAAAACGGTATTATCATTTAAAATAATTATGAGCGAGGATTTTTGTAAATATAAACATAAAAGTTATCAAAATGAATACGCTTTTTGTGATGAGGGTATATATTATTGAAATTGGACGTATGCTTCGTTTAACTGCGAAAATTATAAATCTCCTCATTGCTGCAAATGGTTGTTGTTAACGGCAACACCAGTGTTTACATTTTTTCTGCCCAATTAATGATCAGAGTATAGTTTTAGTTGTTTCGAGTCCATGGCGAGGCAAGCGAGTATTCGAAAATCTTTGAATGCAGTTTTGTTTCTTTTTTTACCGACGAAAAAAACGGAGGAGTAAAATGAGCCAACCAGGTTCCCGATCGATGTCATCATCGTCGTTCGTGGTTGGTGGCGACTAGTGTGTCCTAAATATTTGAACTGGTATACCCTTTCTAAGGCAACCAAGTTGAGTCGGATGAGTGGTATTTCAGATGGTATCTTTGAAATAACACCAAAAAACATGTACTGACATTTAAAATGTTATGTTTTAGTACATGTGTGCGTCTGTAGTCCTCACATACTTTAAGCAACCTTCTGATGCCACAGACTGACGCACTCAGCAGCACCATGTCGTCGGCATAGCTCAAGTTTTTTACATTAACTCTGTTAACATGACAGTCTGCATGCATGCTACTGAAAGCGAAAATCAGATCAATATATAAAGGTTGAATATTGAAGATGAGCTCAACCCTCCCTGTCTCACCTCATACCTTAACCCATATGACCCAGATTAGGCCTCTCACAGACTGGCGCGGCCTGGCCGCGGCGGACAATAGTAAACTTGTCCGCCGCTGTCAAATTTACTATCGTCCGCCACCGCAGGCCCCGCCAGTGTGTTGCAGGCCTAACACTCCCGCCCACTTCATGTTGTTGATCTAACTATAAGATCGGGAGGCAAGTTGATTTTCTAGGAAAGCAAATCAAACGCCTTTGACAGGTCGAGGTAACGTGGATAGACTGGAGTGTTCCTATCGCCATAATGTGCGACAGCTTGCTTAAGGCACAGGAGGGAACTTGCTATAGTAATACAAGCAGAACACCACAGATTACAGAGAAAGGCAGATAGGCCCTAATAAATTGAACGTTTTGTATACATCCGATCTCTTCTCACTTACGTACTGAATGACGAGTAAGAAAGGGATAGAACCATGTTATATGACAGGTCTTCATACGTCATTGTCTCCGCTCTCTCGCTCGCTCGAGATTTAGTGTAACGAAAGATATTTTGTAACAAGATATCGACATCGATATTTACTTTTCACATATTCGTCATCTGCACCAGTAGTAAATAAATTGTATCTCCATACTTTTGTATTGAGATACAACTTAACACTATGTATAAAATACATGTATACAAAATGTCATTTACCACAGTTAAAACAAAAACCATTGGCGCCTTGACTAAACTACCTACTTATTCCTGTTTCTGAGCCACAACTCCCTACGTGAGGAGTAGACAGCTACTTGATTGGGACTTCAAAATAAGTATTAAAATGTAATCAAGTAGTATTTAACAACTATAATAATAATCGATATAGTTTCAGTTATCTACTGAAATGAACAACACAAAAGTTAATGTGGTAGGTGTACGGAAGTAGCAAAATAAACCTCCAGCTCACTCACGTCTGTATTTCCAGTCTCTGCATCTCAAACTTGCCAAACGTCTCGCTTACATATAATTCACACCGATATAATGTCGATGAATATGAACTTTAAAACAGTAACAACACTATAAGTGTCAATTTGACGTTGACATCTCGGAAAACTTGTTTACTATTTTGACACCGTGATGGACAGTTTTTGGAGACAAGTCGTCAATAGACTTAAAATACCATACTATTCGTCGCATTCTAACTCACGTCAGCTGACCATAAGAAGTGACAGAGACAACTATATGAAACATCGCTTTGCTTTATACTGCGCGTCTGTATTAGTCTGTGCAGAACACAGATGGCATCATATATTACGTCCCTTGCTTCACCCCTACACATATATTAAACAATCGTCTGTAACCGTACCATTAACTCTTTTTTTCAGAACTAACAGTTTATAACGATACCTTGGATTCAGAAGACTTGGTTTCAAGAATGTGGAACGGTCTAGAGACTGACGCCGGCCATATCGATTATTTTTTTAACCGTTCCTTCACTTGGAGTCTCACACCCATAGAATTCCGACCATTCTTTCTAAGGGTTACCGAAGAAGGTGATTATGTTTGTTAATGGCTATTTTAACCGACTTCAAAAACGGTGGAGATTTTCAATTCGTCAGAATTTCATTTCATAAATAAGTTTCCCGATTACTCAAACACGCCTGGATTTGTCTTTTTTGTTTCAATGAAAGTGTATCGGTCCCTGATTGGCCCATAGTCAGATTAGGATCTGATGATGAGATCCTGGAGAAATCGATGAAACTTTTCCAATTTTATAAGCACATTCGAAGCGATTTGGGTACTGATTTCAAGTCGGTTTAAACTTTTTTAAGTATTTTTTTTTTCACAACGACGGTGGCAAACAAGCGTACGGCTCGCCTGATGGTAAGCGGACACCGCGGGCTATAGATGCATGTAACTCCAAAGGAGTAACATGGGCGTTGCCGACCCTTGATATGTTTAAGGATATACCGTGTTGACAGCTGAAGGAACAAACGCCCTCGCTCTCAACACAACGCATCCTCGGGAGCTTTGGCGAACTTGCTCACCTCCAGGAACACAACACTACTACAGAGCAAGTAGTAGTGTTATCATGACTGTGGTCTTCTGCAAGGCAGATACTTCCCCAGTTGGGCTGCTCCAAATTCCAGCGGGATGACATTTCGCTGTGCCCTACCTCACATAAAATAATAATAATAAAGTGTAGTTTTCTGGCAATAAACACCCATATCGAATAGCACATCAAATCCATACTATTATTATTATTATAAATGGGAAAGTGTGTGTGTTTGTTTGTTTGTCCGTCTTTCATGGCAAAACGGAGCGACGAACTGACGTGATTTTTAAGTGGAGATAGATGAAGGGATGGAAAGTGACATAGGTTACTTTTTGTCTCTTTCTAGTTAGAAGTTTTTTTAATGAAATAGGTAATATTTAAATGCTTGATTAGATTGTGATATAATACGAAAATAGAAGTACTAGGCAGGTTAGTATCTTCGAACTCATTCCATTAGTTCAGTGGAGAAAAAAAAAACTTGTTGAACTAGGCTAGTTTTCACTCTTAAGCTCCCAAGAAGCAAATACACTCATTAGACCGTGGCAACGCGAAGAAAACACTATTCAAAATATTAACAGGAATCCTCTGACCTGAGTCAACTTTAGTCTCTTGGTAATACGACTAGGCGGGCGCCGGTTATTGAGACTAGATGTCTCTCGTGATCACACTTCTGATATGTTGGCTCATCCCTCGAGCCAACGTCTTGAGGTCTTCGGTACCGTATTTCATATAAACAACTGTATCTTACTACAAAAACAACGATAACATCACTTATCCAAACAAGACAGCTAACCTCTGAAAACTTTTTTATAGGTAAAATATATGTAGTATAAACGCACCAAAAGCGCGTTTAAGCGTTTTACTATTGCTAATGTTGGTACTCTGTAAAACGATTGGATTAACAAGTTACTATATAATAACAAACGTGTATAGCAGCCCTTGTGTTGGTACACATGAATGAAGTATACACTTTCGTATGGAAAAAAGCTAACACAAGATTAACATCGGATAAAACCTCCGTTTGGTCATATCTGAACTCAGTATGGCATGGCATGTGATGAAGAGTCATCACTTATTCAAGTACTGTTCTCTCGGATCCATTGCATGACAATTAACAACGTTAAAACAATTAATTTTATTTATTTATTATATTTAATTGTACTCTTTGGGTCACTTCGGCTGATATTGATGATGATGATGATGATGATATATTAACAAAAGATAAAGAAAAACGTATTCGTATACATTTCTCTTGTGGCGGCATGCGATGACGTAGTATGTGTAACGTCAGCAAATATGTATACGGAGCACGGGAACGGACCCGGTCGGTTCCCGTGCTTTTTTGTGTGATTATCAATAAACTTGGTACGAATATATTCAGTTTGATTTATGTCAGTTCTCCACCCGAACGTTAGCCGTCAATACTTACAGTGGTGACCTCAGACTTTTAAACGGACATTGGTAGTATTTGAGTGGCATAGTGAACATGAACACACCAAGTAGCTAGCAACGCAACCCGCCTGATCCCGTGCCCTTCTGATTAATTATTTTGTGTGATTATCAATAAACTTAGTACGAATATATTCAGTTTGATTTATCTCAGTTCTCCACCCGAACGTTACCCGTCAATACTTATACCCTGCAAAACTGTATTACTTATCAGTTTGTGTGCAGGTATCTCTATTATACTTAGTTTTATTATTTTTAATTTCTTATTGACATTATTATTGACTTTACTATTTTACATTATATTATTAGTATTACCTTATGCACTATACTGACATGTGATATTATCAATATTGCGAATAAATGATTATGATTATGATTACTTACAGTTTGTATATAAATACGTTTTGAATTATTTGTTATACTTAAGTACTGACATTTTATGTGTGAGTACCCTATTCTAACGCTTGCAAGTCGTTATGCAGAGGGCCCTTTATTAAGAAGTATGTGTATATATTTCAGGTAACAGGAATACAATAGAATTTGGAGCTGATGACAAAATCATAATGCGCCTTGTAGATAACCGACCTCGAATGCGAAGTCTCAATTACACCGGTTTTTCGTCCGGAGGAGGCTCAGGCTTTCATGGCATAGCCAAAGTATTTTTTGCCTGTTCACATACAAATATAACGAAACTCCGTAAGTAAAAAAAACTACCTTCACAACAACGATAGAGTTCCGCTTTCACATAAATAGGTTGTATTGCAAAACGTGTGCCAAACTAGGGTTGGCTAGAAACCTTAACAACACATTTTGGGCAAATTGACAGTTACATTGCCCACGGTGTTTTACTCGTATTAACCCCCGACGCAAAAAGAGGGGTGTTATAAGTTTTTCATCACACTTGCTCGTCATTGGAGTTATTACTTGCGAGCGTACAGATCAGTTATAGCTGTTTTACCTCCCACGGGCTGTTAAGTTTAGTTTTAAAATATAGAACCCACTCATACTTCACTTCGGACTGAGGATGTTTGCAATCAGCCAAGGTGTATTTCATATCTTCAAAAGTTTGCTACTGTGGTAAATGAATGCCATAAAGAAAGACTATAACTGGCATAGCCATCAATCATACTAACATACGTAACCATGTATCTATTTGCTGAATAAAGCCTATTATTTCGGGTATTGTCTGATTATTATCTCAATTTATTCAGCAAATTAAGTATGGATAAATATTTACGCCCCGAGCGGTTCGACGCGGATCCGTTGTCAAACACAGACAGTACGATAAGTTGGTCTCATTCGAAAGAAACCTTTCAAAGTTCTCTGGCTTCGATAGCGCCGTCCGACAAAAAGTGCAGTAATGAAATGAAATATCAATTGCTGGTCAATCATCTTTCACCAAACGTGTACTGCTACATACAAGACGTGAAAATTTACGAGGACGCCATTACAAAACTAGACACTATCTTTGTAAAACCAGCCAACGAAGTTTATTCTAGATTTAGACTGGCCAAAAGGAAACAGCAACCTGGCGAAAACATAGACAGGTACATTCAAGAACTTAAATTAAGCAAAGACTGTGCTTTCAGGTCGGTGTCCGCCGATTTAAATGAAAGCGAGTATGTCAGAGACGCATTTATAGCCGGCTTATCTACAGCCGCATTTCGGCAGAGACTTTTAGAAAATACCTCTATGAGCCTAGACGATGCTCACCGACAGGCGCGCTCACTTGAAACGGCCCAAATTAACAATGAATACTTTGAACAACCGACTACCAGCACGTTCATTAATGCAACCGCTGCACCTAAACCAGCTTCGCAGTACGACACCTGCTACTTTTGTGGATCAAAAAGACATTTGCGCCGAGCATGCCCGGCCTTCAACGCCACCTGTCTAACATGCGGTAAAAAGGGCCATTTTGCGAAGGTATGCAAAAGTAAATCTCAACAGCAAAACGTCTCTGTTGCCTGCTGCAACGAAACAAAAGATTTCGTTCGTGGCCGCGCTGAGACATGATAGTGAAGCGGGTGTGGCATCCGGAACGCATCTTAGTAAAGCAACCATCGCTATCACCATTAGTGGTTATATCAGTGCTAAAGCTCTCATTGACACGGGCAGCTCCGCAAGTTTCATTAACAGTCGGCTCGACGAGAAATACAAACTAAACAAGATTGCTTGTAAACAAAACGTTACTATGGCAGCCACACACATGGTCTCCGCTGTAGATGGATTTTGTGTGTTAAATATTGATATATTGGGACAAAATCTCGAGGCAAAATTTTTAGTACTACAAGGGCTATGCGCTGACGTCATCATTGGGCATGACATTTTGAAGAAACATAATGCACTCGAAATGTACTTTGGCGGTCCACTCGCGCCATTGAAACTCTATTCTCTACCACGAGCGAATATTGAGCTCATCAGTCTCTTCCCGAACCTTTTGCCCGACTGCAAACCAGTAGCCATCAAGTCAAGAAAACACTCACCAGATGATGCTACTTTCATCAGCGCAGAGATCAAGAAACTCCTGGACGACAACATTATCGAGCCGAGCCAATCACCTTGGCGAGCTCAGGTTCTAGTGACGTCAACTGAGAACCACAAGAGACGAATGTGTATCGATTATTCTCTCACAATCAACAAGTACACTCAATTGGATGCATATCCCTTACCCAGTATTGAGGACATCGTCACAAAGGTATCCAAGTATAGAGTGTTTAGCAAGATCGATTTACGGAGTGCCTATCATCAGATACCTATACTGGAACATGAAAAACCTTACACGGCTTTTGAAGCTGATGGCGACTTATATCAGTTCTGTTCCATCCCATTTGGGGTTACGAACGGGGTTGCAGCCTTCCAACGAGCTATCAATACGATCCTGGCTAAAGAAGAAACTCAAGGGATTTATGCTTACCTCGACGATATTACTGTATGCGGACGCGATCAAGATGACCACAACGAGAAATTGAAACACTTCCTAGATGTCGCTACCCGCTACAACCTGACCTTGAAATTAGACAAAAGTGAATTTTCGAAGAAAGAAATTAACATCCTGGGCTATAACATTCATGACGGCGTTATAAAGCCTGACCCCGATCGACTACGCCCACTTTCAGAACTCCCCATTCCAGAGAATACGGCATCGCTAAGACGAACTCTAGGCCTCTTTGCACATTATTCAAAATGGGTCCCTAACTTTTCAAAGAAAATCCATCCACTTGTTGCGCATGAATCCTTTCCTTTGTCACTGGACGCCACGAACGCCTTTCAAAAAATTAAAAAAGAAATAGCAAACTCGACTCTGCACGCAATAGGCATGATGACACATTTTGAAAAACTGTTCTATAATGTTAAGAAACATTAATTATGTACAACGAATAAGATTTTTCACGAGAATATAACAGTTAAGTAGGAAAAAAATGCATTTTAGTTTTTAAATTTCAAATTAGCGCTAAAACGCTTGTCAGTGTCATGGCGTCCCGAGTGACGTCACGTATGTATAAAAAGAACGCAGACCTTTGACGTTTGCTACCTAGATCACTCAATTGCTCATTGAATGAACATAAATTTACAAGTCTTGCGCGGCCGTGCGAGCGAGAAAGCGGGACAATAACGTATGAAGATCTGACAGATAACATGGTTCTATCCCTGTCTTACTATTCGTTCAGTACGTAAGTTTTCTCTGTAATCTGTGCTAATGGCCGCTATGGGTATTTGTTTATACACACGTGACGTCATGCGCTCTGATTGGTGTTTAACATATCATGGCGGGCGTCCGTATTTTTCAGTTAAATTTTATCAAAATAAATAATAATCCCATACTTAATAAAAAAATACGAGCAATTTTCGAATTCTATGATTAAAAGTGCACTAAGAAAATACCATATTTTAGTGATTTTCAATTACTGTCATCATGCCTATTGATGACAAGATTCCATTTACCGTAGAAACGGATGCATCAGACTATGCTATCGCTGGAACCTTATCGCAGGAAGGTAGACCAATCGCTTTTTTTTCACGGACACTTTCACCATGTGAGCGAAATTATCCTGCGGTTGAAAAAGAAGCAACGGCCATAGTCGAATCAATTATGAAATGGCGTCAGTTTCTTTGTGGAAGAGTCTTCCGACTCATAACGGATCAGAAGTCGGTAGCATATAATTATGTTCGACCAGACTCACTCATTCAAGATAAAGAATGACAAAATACAACGATGGAGGTTGGACCTGGGTATATTTAAATATGACATCGTGTACTATCTCGTGCAAATGTGACAGCTTCATCCACGACAAAAAATGACCTGCGGACACTTCATGACAACCTCTGTCACCCAGGAGTGACTAGGATGAGTCATGGGTGCGAAATAAAAACCTACCATACTCAATTGAGGAAGTTAAACAAATGACTTCTACGTGTCGCATATGTTCCGAATTGAAACCCCGATTCCACAAAAATTGTGGAGCCCTCATTAAAGCAACCTCGCCGTTCGAAAGACTTTCTATCGATTTTAAAGGGCCATTACCAACGGAAGGCTCTAAAAACCGTTATATTTTAACTATAATCGCTAAATACTCACGCTTTCCATTTGCGTACCTTTGCCCAGATCTTACTTCAGAAACGGTCAAAGCGAAGTTAACTGAATTATTTGCAACGTTTGGAATGCCGACCTACATACACAGTGATCGTGGGACAACCTTCCTATCTGATGATTTAAAACAATTTTTGCGTGAGAAATCAATAGCTACAAGTTATACAACACCCTACAACCCTCGTGGAAATGGCCAAACAGAAAGGTACAATGGGATCATCTGGAAGACCATAGAATTGGCCCTGAAGACACAGAATTTACCTACAACCAAGTGGGAGCACGTGCTGACGGGTGCCCTCCATGCTATTCGTTCTCTGCTATGCACGGCGACGGACTGTACCCCCCACGAGCGAATGTTTCTACACCCGAGGCGTTCAGCAACTGGCCAATCCTTGCCCTCATGGCTAAGCAGTCCTGGGCGAATCTTGCTAAGAAATCATCATAGAAGGAGCAAATATGACCCGATTGTGGAAGAAGTGGAGCTGCTTGAGGCAAACCCACAACATTCCCGAATCCGTTTCTCAAATGGGAGGGAATCTGTTGTGTCTAACCGGCATCTAGCTCCCGGTGGTAGCAGTCTCCCAGAAATAGATGATGAAGATGAAGAAGAATGGGAGGAGGCCCAAGAGCAACCGAGCACGAACGTAAGACAAGATGAGCCGGAACCGGAGAGCCCTCAACTACGCCGCTCCGCCAGGCAGCACCGTCCCCCTCCTGCCCTGGACGACTTCGTCTGTAATACGACGCCGGGGAGAATGTGGTGAATGAATGCCATAAAGAAAGACTATAACTGACATAGCCGTCAATCATACTAACATACGTAACCATGTATCTATTTGCTGAATAAAGCCTATTATTTCGGGCATTGTCTGATTATTATCTCAGCTACAATCAACTTTTAATATGTATATAACATATCTCTATTTTAAATTTGACTGCAATTTAATGTTTAGTATTTATTACAAATTTATTTTACATCACACCTGGCCATAATGCGAGTTTTACTGCACGCTGCGCGTACGGGAAAACTCCCATTGTGGCCAGGTGAACACGTAAAATTTTGTAGGGGCGGTAATTCGTAAAGCCCCAGAGCGCATATTTATGGCCCTCACCTTCGGTTCGGGCCAAAAACATCTGCGATCTGGGGCATTTACGAATTCACCGCCCTAGTTACGTAATGTAATATTGCACTATATATTTGTAATTCTCGTATTTGCATACTCCTCACAAAGTTCTGATAGCATATCAGTAGTAGTTAGGTATATTTTAGCAATTATGCACTTGTTTGCATGTAACTCTAGAATAGGTAGTCTACAGTATATATAGGCATAGCATAGAACAATATTAATGTAAACATAAAATGAGCGCAGTCTCGCCAACAAACTGTTCTGACAGTTTTGCGGGTAATTTAATATATGTTAATGCTATGTACTTCTTTTCGAAATAAAAAATAATAATATATATATATAAAAAAACACACTTGCTCGAATGTATAATGTTTTTAAGTATTTTTAAATCGTGGCTGTATACCGAAGGGTCTTTGCCATACGCGCCTCACGTCAAATTCATAAAATTATGGTTTAATTTAACCGCTTATTATCATCAAGCTATAGGTTCCTTGGAAAATATGCACAAACATCTAGCAGCTTTTATGAGAGTTCACTGTGATGAACACCCGGATACATGGGGTCACTGGTTACCGTTCTAGTGTTTCGCATATAATACAACAGTAAACACAGCCACTAAGTATTTCCCATTTGAATTGGTTTTCGGAGAGAAATGTAACATTCCTAGTAATATGAGAATTTGACAAACACTGTAGAACCGCTATATAATTCAGATGACTATGCTTTAGAACTAAAATACAGATTACAGCTAGCCGCTAGAGAAAATTTGTTAAGAACTAAAGAATTACGTAATATAATATGATAAGTTAGGTAACCCTATGATTTATAAAAAGGATGATCTGGTCTGAGTAAAGATAGAAACAGGGAAAAAGTTTGTTAACCTTTTCAAGGTCCTTTTACTGTAATTAAGAAAGATGGAGTAAATGTTAAGATAGATATAGACGGTAAGATCGATCTTGTCCATAAAAATAGAAATAAGCTTTTTCTTAAGTAATAATGTTTAAATTACTTGGTATGAAATTAAACTAGTTTTTCGTGAATAATGTTCATTTATAAAAAAAAAAAATATATACTTTCATTCCCCCCACCCCCGCACCCCCTAGGTGAGGTGTGCATGTATGTGTAGTAGATACATATAGCATGTAAGTGCACTATGTACTGTTAGCGAGTAAGTTTTAGTTGCATTACAGTCGTGTATACAAGAGTACATCTTTTCAATCAACACCCCTCTATACCTCATTATGTTTAATAAACTACCACTAATATAATGTTATAATAATGCTAATGTTGCCAAAACAAATATCGTAATAAATACAGAAGCAAAGTTCTCTGACATGGACGTCAGAGAATTTTGCTGCGTTAAATTTAGGAACACTGTTGTTTTGTCTTGTGTTTGTGTCTGATTTTAATCCGGCTCAGATGAAAAATCCCTTGCATTTGTTTTTTTTATTGCAGTACCACCGAAACGTGTTTTGCTAAAGATGAATAAGTTAGATCCAAGAGATATGTACAACTGTGATCCGTGTGACCAGTGTCCGTCACACTACTTCCCTGTATGCGCCTCGAACAAGAAAACATATCGGAACGAGTGCTTAATGAGATGTCGAGTGTTTGGTCCAAATATAAAAGTACTACACAGAGGAACGTGCATGCATTGGGACTCGTAGCCTCAATGATCAACTACACCAAGTTGAAAAGTACCTTCAATCTTGCACACGCACGATTGAAGGTGTCAATTAGTAATAAAGGCAATATTAAAATTAAGGTGTTTAATATCAAATTTACCCTATGTTCCCTAATGATCCCTAATTTCGATAATTATCCGTAAGTTTTTCATAACCGGCTACTCCGCGGCTCACAAAACAAACAAATACGTACCGTACGTACGTACATAGGAACGTAATAAAAAAAATAATCGACTTCTAAGATATAAGATACTATATATATATATATATATATGAATTTATATAATACTAGCTTTTGCCCGCGGCTTCGCTCGCATTAAATTCGGGGTAACACGGTTCCCCTTTTCTGATTTAGAACACAGAAGAGAACTCGGAACACAATATTATTTTAATACGCTACTGTAGACTATATTATATGGCTTTCCATTTGGGGATCGAATGTAAAGACACACGCGAACATGCTATATACAATTGTCCATGGGAGAAGCACGGCTTTTCCAAGTTCACCCCACCACCTTTAATGTCTGTCCTTGCCTTTGTTAATGGTCATAGCGAAACTAAGCTTAACGGGAAATTGTAGCCTTTAAACTGGAACGGGAGATCTGTGGGAATTATTGGGATTCGTGGGATCATTACATTTGCACCCTTTCCAACGCCGGTAAAGATAGTGGCGCTAATGATATTGCGGCCAAGTTGTGTGACACGAAGTCTCGTCCCATTACATAATCTCGGGGCATCCAAATTTCGCATAAGGATGAGTGGGACGCCTAGTTTTAATTAAAGCTTATGTGAGGGTACACCTGACAGCTCAAGCGAATTCAGAAACTCTACGGGATATGATGTGCTCTGTTCTGTATCCAAAACTGTGTCTACTGATAAATACTCTGTTCTATCTCCTGGTACTTTACTCAAAATGTCTGAATTTATTTTGTTGACAACATCATTTTTTGGTGCTAAAATTGCTCTTTCACATAAATATTGATTTTCGTGTATATTGTTTTGTAAATCTGGGTAAACACTTGCACCTAATTCTGAATTACTGTGTACTAATTGACAAAAATCTCCCGTCAGTGTCACACAGCCCTCGGCATCAGTTTCTAACCGACCATCTCCTATTTTCAATAGTGTTTCGGCATAGTTGCCAGCATTTGTGTCATCATATAGTTGCACTCTCATATTTGTAGTCAAACTGAACTTTCTTACGGTGGCCCATAGAGTGAACGACTTGAGACATGCTTTAATTTCGTCTGCAGGTGTCCCCTTCTGAATGACTAGTAACGTTTGGCGGAAATCACCAGCCAATAAAACCACCATCCCTCCCATAACATCGGTGCTGTTGCGCAAATCCTGGAGCGTTTGATTTAGTGCTTCTACCGCTTTTTTGTGCGCCATAGTACTTTCAGCCCACACTAAGAGTTTGCACCGACGTAGCAAAGCACCCCTTGTGCTATTTTTACTAAAATTACAGATTGTTTTAATTAAATTACCTTATTATTCGTTTGTGTCATAGAACCTGTACTAATTTTGCGGAGAGTCCCACACAAATTTCCATCCCCTATTTTTGGGGCTGAGGGAAGATTTCCAAGATAAAATAAGGCAGGTATTTTTCGTTTGTTAACAGAGACACTGTGTACCATTTTTTAGCTTGCTACCTTGAAAACTGTGAAAAGTCCCATATAAAATTTTACCCCCTCTTTTAAAGAGTTGAGGGCAGATTTAAAAAAAAATGATGCACAATTTTTTTGTTTGTCACAAACCAACTTTCAGCTTTCTACCTTGAAAATTACGGAAAACTCCATATAAACTTCCATCCCCCATTTTAGGGAAGTGGGGGTTAGAAAGAGATAAAAAGTACCCTATGTCACTCTCCATCCTTTCAACTATCTCCACTTAAAAAAATACTTGAACTTGTTTCTCCGTTTTGCGGTTTAAGACGGACAAACAAACACACTTTCATATTTATAATATTAGTATGGATATGGATAGTTCTTTTTGATTACATTCAAAATTTTAGCATATCATCTGTGAGAAACAAATCAATTTGATTTCACCTCAATTGTAGCTACCGACTAGTAGATGTTGATTTTTAAACTGTATTCTTTTTTTGTCTCTGAGATTTAAAAAACACTTAGGCGAGAAACAATTAACAAAACAAACATCTTGAATCTGAATCTTAAAGCCTAGAATGGCATGCCTCCATTTGTATCACTCAGGTTTTTGGACCAAAATTTTACCCCCGATTACATCCCTTTGAGGGATGATTTCGAGGTAAAAACTATCCTATATATTTAAACCAGGCTATAAACTATATTCGTGCAAAATTTCATTCAAATCGGTTCAGCCGTTTAAGCGTGATTGAGTAACATACATCCAAACATCCAAACATCCAAATATCCAAACATCTAAACTTTCGCATTTATAATATTAGTAGGATCTATACTTGCTACAGTGTACGAAATTTGGGACTGGTCATTTGGCACATCGCGACACCCGTGTAACGTAAATTTGC
This sequence comes from Epinotia demarniana, assembly GCA_945867215.1. Taxonomy (NCBI): domain Eukaryota; kingdom Metazoa; phylum Arthropoda; class Insecta; order Lepidoptera; family Tortricidae; genus Epinotia; species Epinotia demarniana. Next base: position 35,885,051 of record OX244261.1, on the reverse strand, counting down.
ACTGCCCATCGAAATAAAATAAAATAGTTTCAATAGCTTACGAAATCTTTTTAGCTCGTATATAATGATTGGAATATTTTTCACGGCTTATTTGTGCACAAATTAGCATTGAAAATTCGGTATGCGAACAATTACGTCCTACGACTTTTTTTTTTAATTGAGTGTTACACTGCTTCAATCAATTGTAGTCTGTCAATTTACAAATAAATCGGTAATATGAATCAAATAATAGTGAATAGGAAAATAACAATGTATTGTTAAATTACTGTCACGATAATACGAAATAAAATCACATCGATTCACGAATCGATCGAAACCGACATATTTGATTGTGCAAAATAATCTGTTTGAAAATATGGCATTGATTTCTGAACGGCTATCATGAGACGGCACGCGAGCTCTCTCGATCTTTCTTGCACTATCCGTCTCTCTCATATCAGAACCATTAGAACAAGATAAATCTAGAGTATGTCGCGGCAGTCTCATGATAGACGTTCGTTCGTTCGTTCGACGTTCTTTAACGCAATATTGACAAGAAAACACGACAAATCGTCGGTGCGAATTAAAAAATCGCTAAGTATGTATTTTTACGCTACTTTACAGGAGAAGAAAAAAACTGTTGCGCATTTTTCTTATATCAGAAGTATTTTTTTTTATAATTGGCATAAGGATTTTACTTGTCATGGTGGTTGAAAAAGTTATGTTTCATTTGTTATATTTCACAATCTCAGCAGAAAACTAAAATCCAGCCACATAGCGATTTGAATTTGGTTCATTTTAAATTGCTTTGTGTCTTCCCTATACATGACGAGTTTTTGCCATTGGTATGTAGTGTATAGGATGATACATAGCGAGTTTTGAATAAGTGAATACCGGTAATGTATTCAATTTTATTTACAAGGTCGAATTATTTTGTATTTAAATTGTATATCCTGTCAATAAGTCAATATTCTTCTAATAACATAAATCGTACGTCCGTAAGATGGTACTGATAGTGACTTAAACATAAATTATATGTATAAATTCTACAATAGTCAGGTAAAATTAAGTTTGTCTAGGATGGGACATTAATATGATAGATTCTTGTTTTAAATAATAAACAAGTTTTTAATTATATCAAAACTATATTAATTTGTATGAAACGCAAAGCGTCCATTATAGTGACAAGTAGGTATTCGTTCGAACGATGATGTCGTATTTTTTTTTGACAGCCTTGTGTGACGTCGCTGCATGCGTTCGGAAATTAAACCGCTCAGTTTTGCGTAAACATACTCCCCGCCCTTGAAAGCTTGTGAAGCTTTCAAGATTCTGCGGCATCTGGCTATGGGAGTAGGCAGATGCGATTGATGGCTCCACGAACAATGCCTCGAGCTGTGGAGATGTCGGCTACCCTTGGGATGCCATCTTGACCTGGGAAGAGTTTTTGAATTCTACCGAGACGCCCATTCAGCGGCGGTGTGTGATCCTCCTTCAGCAAGACGAGATCGTTCGGTTGAAGGTTCTTGCATTTGAGCTTCCACTTCGTCCGTTGCTGCAGTTCAGGCACGTACTCGGAACTCCAGCGCTTCCAAAAGTGCTGACGGATGTGCTTGAGCCGCTGAAATCTGTCGAGGCGATCGGTATTGCTGTCCAACAAACACGGCGAAGGCAGCGCAGTTAGAGGCCTGCCAATTAAAAAGTGGCCCGGTGTAAGCGGAGCGAAATCTTGGGGTCAATGAGCTCAAAGGACAAAGGGGACGGCTGTTAAGGATAGCCTAGATCTGACAGAATATGGAAGATAATTCTTCGAATGTCAAATGAGTATTGCCAAGAATTCGATTAATAAGGAATTTAGTGGGCTTAACGCCAGCCTCCCACAGTCCACCATAAGTTAGGAGCGTATGCTGGAGAGAAGCGAAATTCAATTCCTCTTGTTGGAAGCAAAGTCGACGATATTATCCATATTCGTGTTTATAAATTCGGTGATTTCTTTTGCGGCAGCAACAAAATTTCGGAGGTTGAAAGCATCCTTCGATAGTTGGCTTACTGCCTCAAGATGGACACATTTATATCGAAATCAAATAAAAATACTGTTGCGCCGGTGGTATAAACTTCAAACTTGATTTTCCATGCTTTAGAAGCGTTTTCAGCCCGCTGAAAACTGATTTCAGGCCGTTTCAGAGGTGGCTCTTCCACATACTAGAAGATTGAAAATTCACCCTAGTTGCCGTTGTTTTCAGGCGCCTGAAACATGTTTTCAGTCCGTTTCTCCAGCTCACAGCTCACAGCCTCTCATCAGATGGCGCAATAAACTGAAAACCCGTTTTCAGGCGTTTTCAGGACCCCTTATGGGCCTTTGAAGTACACTTCAGTATATGGCGAAATTTCTCGAAGGAATGAAAGAGATAGCACTATTAGAAAGAGACATCTATATTGAGAAGATTCGAGAAATGTGTGAAAGAGACAGCACTATTAGAGAGAGACATCTAGGTTGAGAAGGTTCGAGAAGTGTGTGAAAGAGACAACTAGAAAGGGACAGCATATTCGGGAATGTTCCAGTCATCGAGTCAAAACGAGCATCGAACAATCTAGACGCTCTGGAACATTCACGAACCGAGGGGTCGCCGTTCCTAGAATTGGACCTTGGACCGATTATTCAAGATTTCTCCGGAATGTTCTAGTGCAAAGGTCTCCGGGTATATAAGCCGCATGCCAACGCAGTGGAGTTTGAGTTTGGAATTAAACTGCGAACAGTGCGAATCTCAAAGCGAAGCTAGTGAAGTGATTTATTAAGTAAGACTTGTTAATTAGTAATTTTGTAATAAAGTTTGCATTCCTTTTAATTAGTGATCAATTCGTGTATTTTCTATCACGTTACCTACCCCGTGGACTTAACATTTGGTGTCAGAAGTGGGATAGAAAATGTCGACTACATCACGTGAGAACGAGCAGAAGGGAGTGCAGACCCGGAGCCGAGTTGCAGCAGGACACCGACAGCGACTCACCGACCCCATATAAGCAAGAGATGGACGTCAATGCCATCTTAGTTCTCTTAAAAGAGCAAGCTCGTCAACAACAGGAACAGGCCCGAAAAATCGAAGAGGGGCTGCGCAAACAGGAAGAAAAGCTAGAAGAGGGGCTGCGCAAACAGGAAGAAAAGCAAGAAGAGGGGCTGCGCAAATAGGAAGAAAAGCAAGAAGAACAATCGAGACTGCTTCGAGAGGTACATGAGACCGCGACTGAGTGGAAGCGCGAGATGTGTGAGGTCCGGGAGAAACTGATTGACTTTGAAACTGGACTTCATGGTGTTAGAGAAACCATTGGGACAGTTAAGGAGGAAGTTGACACCTACAAGAATCGCCTCCAGAAGCTCGAATTAAAAGTGGCCAGTGGTACGGGTACCTGTGCAGTCGAGGTGCCTGTATCGGGAGGTGGACGATTCAAGGTACCTCCCTTCGATGGTACATCGTCGTGGACAGCTTATAAGCGGCAATTCGAGTCAGTCTCTAAGGCTAACGGTTGGAGTAAAGAGCAGGCCAGGACAGCCCTAACCTTAGCGTTACGTGACGAGGCTCTCACTATATTAGAAGCCTTAGGAGAAGAGGAAACTTACGACCGGCTTCTAGAGGCGTTGGAAGCCCGTTACGGTGACAAGCACCTGGAGCACGTGTACCGAGCTCAGTTAAAGGACAGGACGCAGGGGCGTAGCGAGACCTTGCAGCAGTGGGCCCAATAAATTGAGAAGTTGCTCAGAAAGGCGTACCAACGTACATCCGCCTCCTTTGTGGACACCACGTTAGTGCAGGCCTTCGTTGACGGAATACGGGATTTGGAGGTACGGGCTGCAGTGCGATTAGGGCACCATGGGAGCCTGAAGGATGCGTTGGCTCATGCCCTGGAAGTAGAAGCTGTGCGCCAGGACCCGTCAAGGCCTTATAGGGTACGTGAAGTATCTCTTAGGGAACCGATTGCTCCACATCGTGAGTTTGGGCCACGATGTTACCCTTGTGGAGAACGTGGCCACATCCAGACCAGTTGCCCGAAAAGGGGCAGGAGAACGAGATCTGACTCCGGTGGCAAGGGCAACAGGTACTGTGGCATCCGGGCCAAAACAGGGAAACGAGTTAAAGCCGGGACTAAGGGACGAGTGCTGGCTGGTGATCGGAATGTCCCAGTTATGATCTCACAGGCTAATGACGGGAATAGTCAGAGAAAGGTTGTTAAAGGAGAAATTGGTGGAGTACCATGTCACCTTACCATCGACCACCGTAGTGGGAAATCACATGGAAACGCAGACGTCCTTTCTTGAAGACCTTGTCCCGACGACTGTAAGCATTGTCTTAGACAAGAGGCCAAGGAATTTTTAAGGATGCTGAGAACTGACACAGTCAGCGAAGAGTGGAGTGATGAAGTCATGCAACTAGCTCAGCAAGAGGATCCTGATGTAAAGCCGATTTTTGACTGGATTAATGCAGGTATACCCAAACCAAGATGGTGTGAAGTAGCTCCGATGAGTTCGGTAACGAAAAGCTATTGGGCACAATGGGACAGCTTGATTATGCATAATGGCGTACTATGCAGGAAATGGGAATCGGCGAATGGGAAGGATGCTCATCTACAAGTAGTCGTTCCAAGGAAAAGAGTGAAAGATATTTTGGGAAGTTTCCACGACGGTTCTTCTGGTGGACACCTAGGAGTGAAAAGAACCTTAATGAAAATCCGACAACGGTTTAATTGGATTCACTGCCGTGAAGATGTCGAAAACTGGTGCAAGAAGTGCGTTAACTGTTCAGCAGTTAAAGGTCCGCACACCCGTAGTAGAGGAGCGCTTAAACTGTACAATGTTGGATCACCATGGGAGTGTTTAATCTACCTACTTTAAACCGTAATTAAGTTATATGTAGTACATTTTAGTAGCAGCTATTGGCGCCTAGCGAATACGATATGGTTATCTTTCTACTTTAATGAACGTATCCACTTTGTGTCTAAAACAGATAAGGTCAACTCGGCGAAGACCGTCTGTCGGCTTAGGTCGTATAGCAAGAATTACAGCAAATTCTGCATAGCTACGAGGATGGCAACACAATTTACGAAATGATAAAACCGTTCTAGTTCTTATAAATTTACACATATGGCGCTACATCTAGCATAAAGAGAGAAACCGGCCTTTTAAGTTTAGTTCGGTTCGCAACTAGCATTCGAAGCATACCACGTCGACGTAAAAAAAAGTTTTAAGTGTTTGAACTGAAGTATTTGTTAGATCTATGCATGTAAGTTTATTCTTTGTTAAGGCATATTTATGAATATTATATTACAATAACGTTAAACTCGTATTCCACGCAGATATTTCTGGTGAAAAAAACTCAGCTAAGAATGTAGTAGTGGCGAAGACCGTCTTAATTTTGAAGGATAACATCGTTATGTGCCGATCTTTGCAGTTTTTAGAAATCGTTAACCTTTTCCGTCTATTCTTTTAAAATGTCAAAAAAAATGGGATTTTTTAAAAGTTTTATTTTTGTTAACGTTGCATGGAGCGTTGACTGACTGGGCGACCTGCTCCATACAAACGTAATAAATAGACCACGTCAAAAAAAAATGCTATTTTTTTCACATTCTACTCTCGATTCTGAACAAACTGTTTTTCAGGTTTTGCGTTACCTATTTTAGTAACACGTTGTATTATGAAATCTGTTCAACTAAATAATATAAATAGATATATACTTAGTAGTAAACTCAAAATGTGACAAGAAAGGTCTGGGGCAAATAGATAGCTTATAGAAGTAGTCGCCCTTCAAAGTTTCCGGTTTTTTGGGTGAGTATTAGTCAGAAGAAAAGAAAGAAAGAAGACATTTATTCACTACACAAAAGACACACAGAGGCAAAAAAAATACAATACAATTGATACATAATGTGTGTCTTCGCGGTAGTGAATCGGCCGCTGTCTCAGCATTTTGCCGAGGTGTCAGACAGACACCTACAGCGCTGATTTTCAGACAGCACCGTACGTGACCCACAGAACGAAACACAACATACTACCGATACAAACGTATATTCTTACACATTATAAATAAATAGTCAACAAAATAAATTTGTTATATATGTAACGCCAATTAAAACGAAAGGGTTGGCATGTTTAAAGAAAAGAAAAATAGCGAAAAATAAAATCAGTGTTAGTGCATAAAATGTTCAGCAGACCAGCAGCATTCAAGTAGGGAGTGATATGGGAGCGGGGTGGGACTCGGAAACGGAAACGAATGCATGCGTTTTGCACTCGTTGTATGAGCTTTTTCGTACGACCAGTAATGCAGCCAGCATAGACAACATCACAATAGTTTAAACTTGACAATATCAGCGATTCACAAAGGTTAACACGCAAATCAACACTTAAGTATTCGCGAACATTGTAAAGAACTTTAAGGCGGTAGAAGCAGTTAGTTAGTCAAATTTTAGTACGTGGTTCTCAAAGCGCAGCTTGCCGTCCATGAGGAGGCCAAGGTTAGTTGCTTCTACCACCCTCTCTATTGGTTCGCCCATGATAGCAACCTTACTGGTAGTCAAAGTCTCTAGGTTACTGATGGTACTACGGATTCGACTTGTTCGGATTAAGGACTAGGCAGTTCTTTTCCGACCAAGTAGAAATACGTAGTTGACTCATCCGATTTGATTTGATGAAAATATTCGACCTGTGTAATATGTATTAGTACATTACTGCAGAATCCAGTAAGTAAGCCTTCCTGGCCAAGCATGAGTTAACCGGACCGAACCGCAGGTTAGATCCGGTTATATACAAGGCCAGGATGGCTTTCTTACTAGTTGATGCTTGTATAATGCTTTTCTCAAAAATGAAAGGAAGCTTAACAACAAATTCGTTTCATGAATATTGAAGGTTACATTCATATTAGGGCAATTACTGACAGATATTGTGATCGATTTACCGAAAGCATAGAATACACACCCCATAAACTTGTCGGCTGCATTGTGTGGCGAATAAAGCTGAAATATGCCAAGAATACATATTCAGACCAACTGTTGGCTTGTTTTTCTGCCTTCCACTTCATAAATTTTTCATAAGTTTTCATATATCGATTTTGGAGAAAGTAAATTGTTTTTTGCTAATTCGCCCTCAGCTTTTAATTCAGGAGGAGTGCCATCTATTTCCGAATCAGATTCGCTTCAACTCAAATGTTCACGCGGTAAATTAAAACACAATTGTGGCAATTGAATGTGAAATCCCGCCAGTCGGTGTTTTTTTTTTCACTGAAAAGTTTGCGTTTAGTTTCGAACATTGTTCTATTTTTACATCACATGAATCTTTTAGTAAAAAATGTAATAAGAATGTTAAAAAAGAAATGTTAATAAGAAACTCCATGTTAATTTTAGAATGTTATGGAAAGTTTTAATCCAACATGATTTATAAACTGAAATTACTAAATACAAACATAAAATCCCACACTGTACTTCTAAAACATTTTTAAGTACAAAACGCAACGTGCATACTTCTTCTGCGTCGCGTTTAGTGTCACAGACTATAAAATGGCTGTTTAAGGCTCCAAAAATATATCTATCCCATAAAATGTCAAACTAAAAACAGAGATAGATATATATTTGGAGCCTCCCTCCTATAACCATGCTAAAATGGCTAAACTCTAATCTGTGTCTGGTATGTACTCGTACTATGTTTTTTTTTAAGCTGGCTTCCATCGATATTATTCAAGTGTTTGATCTTCATTGGCTTGACATATTTCAATATAATTACTAAACTAAATGTTCCCTGATTTGTACAACTCAAATAATAGTGATGTAGTGTCCGGAGTATCGGTGCAAATTTCACAGAGGGAAATGAAGTCGCCTATGTATTTTTATGATTACACGAATAACAATTAATTTTGCATAATACTTCCTGTAAATTATCTTGCGATAGTTGCGAGCATTACCAAGCTTTGTGAGATAATAATAATTATGTTTTTTTATCAAAATATTAGTCACTATTTCTATTGAAATGAAATGACAAGACTAAGACGTGCCATAAATATTATTTTTTAGGCCATTGATCAACAACTTTTTTTGTAAAGAAGGAAAGTTGCATATGGTAAAAAAAAAACGATTAATGTTGACATCAGTCATCATCAATCTGTCTAGTTGGAAATCCGAGCGACAATTACTTTTATTAGATGCACATGCCTGCTTGGGCTTGTATTTTGACAGAGGGGAAATGATACTAATGGCTACTCCCTTCCGTGTTGCTCGAAGGTATGAGGAAATTATTTTTTTGTGATAGAACTCCATCCGAGATAGAAATCTTTATTTCTATCTCGGATGGAGTTCCATCTCACTAATATAATTGTCGATAAGTACATACACTAGGCATGGTACCACTCTAGTAATTTTTGCAATCGCCCCGTGAAAAAAGACAAACGCGAGTAACGCGATACATTGCTGTGACATTACGGTAGTTTCTTAATCTGCGGCTTTGGCTAGCAAGCCATGTCAACCATATATGACGTTTCTATCTTACTAACGGAGTAATGGTGAATGTCATAATCGATTGCGTATTAATTTAAAAAAAACCGGTCAAGTGCGAGTCTGACTCGCGCTCCGAGGGTTCCGTACAAACTAAGAATTAACTCAAGGTAAAGTAAATGTCCCAATATTTGTTAAATTACTTATTTTAACCCAACACAATAGAATTCAATTTCAAACAACGAGTAACTTTTACACCAAGACAATTGACCCGCGATCTTTTTTTGACCTGCTATTGAAAATAAATATACGCGTCCCAATCCCAACCTCATTAATTCTAGAAAAATCTTAACAGCGCGAATGGGGTCAGCGCCATCTATCGGCCCCATTTGGTACTAACGTGCAAGGGCAATCGGCTTAGTATGTTTGTTGGTCTTTTAGCGATTATTGTTTAACACGTGAACCGATCTCTATTATTTTCGTTTTATTTGAAAGAGAGTATTTCTATTATAGTCTTATAGGAATTTCAAAACGAAATAATACTTATAAAGTTGAATTATGATTTTTGTAAATAAAACAAAAAATATGCTAGATACAGAAACAAAAATACTTTTCCAGTAATATTTATGTTTATCTAAATCATAAGTAATCATTTCAAATTGTTCGCTTTGATAACTTCGGAGATAAGCGGAGGGGGGGGGAATGGTTTTTTTTACATTTTCCTTCATAGATCAAAAATTTACCAATGTAAAAAAATAAGAAAAAGTGATTCAAAAATTGCAACTCAAGCCCTTTCATATGATACCCCACTTGACCTAGTCTTGATTTTTTTTGCCCCCTGCTCAAAATCTAAACAAAACAAAAAATACGCTAGATACAGAAAAAGTGATACTTTTCCAGTAATATTTATGTTTATCTTAATCACAAGTATTTATTTTAAATTTTTCGCTTTGATAACTTCGGAGATAAGGGGGGGAATGGTATTTTTTTTACATTTTCCTTCATAAATCGAAATTTTACCAATGTAGAAAAAAAAACTGCTTCGAAAAATGCTACTCAAGCCCTTTCAAATGATACCCCACTTGACCTGATAGTTGAATATTTTTTTTTGCCCCCTCCTCAAATTCGTAATTTTTCATAGTAAATTTGAATGTGTATTTAAATTTTTCATTTTTCATGCACGCGGATAACTCTCTTTTATAATAATTCCAAATTTCAAATTGATAGCTTAAGTAGTTCGTGAGATATTTCACTTTGTGACAGACAGACAGACGGACGGAGTCGTACCATACCATAAGGGTTCCTTTTTTACCATTTTTGGTACGGAACCCTAAAAACTGTCATTTCAGTACTAACCGGTCATAGTTAATCACTCCCGGAGGAAACTTTTGGTCTTTGCTTGCCTTTCGGCACGAAAAAAAAAATTGCGCAGCACGATACGTTTTTATTTTTAATACGGCAAAAATCGTCACCGACAGTCAAATGCCAACTGATCTGCGTTTCAACTGCGATTGACAGTTACATGATTGTCTTATCATATACCCGGCTACGCGTACCCCGCCCACTACCATTTCTGTAGTATTTACTATTTCTATGATGGGAACCTTAACAGTTCCTGTCCGGAACTACCAGTTCCGAGGCAGGGCGTGCACTCGGGCTCTCTCTTGTGCTGCCTCGTCCTCTGCCGCCCTGGCACGGTCAACTGACCCACCTATCCGAGAAACCAGTGAGCCAATAAGTACAGGACGGGAGTGTGGGGCTGTTGCAGTCAGGATGAGGAGCGAGGGAAGAAAACCTGACCGAATACTAGCATCGTGCCCAGTGAAAGGAAGCATGGACATATTATAATTATGTAAATATGTATAGAAGGGTAAACGACTGCGATTAAGATATGCTGCGATGCCATCTGAGCTTTTTGCTGTTATTGTGTCGTTGTTTTCTTAGCCTTTGTTTGCCGTTCTCCTTAGGTTTGAATTCGTTTGTTGCTTTGGAATTATCGAAGTCCTTGGTGCGTTTGGATATCATGTCCCAAAATGTTCGCAGCTTGTATTTTACAGTAAGTATCCATGTGGGTGAATGACTTGCTGCTTGACAGGAATATACGTGACACTATTACTTTCCATTTTATCACTTCACCCTAAATATTGTCTCAGTGTTAAGCTTGCACCAGTAGGTAACTACCCAGTCACCTGGAGCCTGTTTCACGAAGCCATAAGTTACAAATTACAAGCGGAAGTCTCATTCTATCGAGCGGTATTGAAAAGAGACTTCGTGAAACGAGCCCCTGGCCTATTAAATTCACCGATACCACTGTTTTTTAACTATGCACTAGACACAGACACAAGATTGAACAAGAACATGAACATATAGGCACCACACCCAGCCAGGAAGCAAGCCTGGCCGGCCACAATCAAGCGGCTATGCAGCCATTATTGGAAAAGAGGAGAGGAAGGCTACTTCGTAGAAAGTGTTCTCGGCGATCAGTTCTAGGTTCAGGCGATCATTCTACCTGTTCGTCTTATTCGCAGTCAGTTTCTTCCATTGCGTCGATTTCTTGTGCAGTGTTGTTAAAGGTATCTTTAGTTGTTTGTTTTGTGGTTGTATTGTCATGTTGTCATTAGGTTTAAAATAAGACTCGCTACAACGACCCCTTGAATTTTCCAGTATCGTAACGTATCCATGTGCGGACTTGCTGCTTGACAAGAGTATACGTGATATAGACACTATTACTTTAAATTTTGTCACTACACACTAAGCATTGTCTTGACCGATACCACTGTTTTTTAACTGTAGGCACAGACACAACATTAATTATTTGCATAAACTTAACCAAGATATTAACACTGCTCACTGCACAACAAAATAGAGTTTAACAAACACTCACTGAGAGAGTTGACTCGCAGCCAGTATTTAATTTGCCTGTTTTCGTGGCTAGGCGATCCTCCTAGGAAGAAGTCTTCGTCATTTTTTCGCAAGGTTCTTCTGAGGCTTGCATACTAATTCAAGGTTTTTTTTTCCTCGCGTATGCTCTTCATATTTTTGCATCCAGTTTAATTGGAGTTTGGTTTTCTTTTCGTTCTGGTGGTTCTGGTGTTTTATTTATTACAAGCTTATGATGATGATGTCTGTTTCCTAGCATTTTTATCCTCTATGTTTTTAATGTCGCTCGCCTATTCAAACCCATCTGGCGTGGCGTGGGTGTTGGTGGATGATTAAAACACTTTAAAATATTAAATGAAAGTTTAATTAGTTTGATTTTATCGTTTTAAATACAGAGCTGTACCGTTTGGTACGAGAATTGGATGAGAAGAGACAGATGACAAATGGTGTCAGAGTGACCGGAATGTAATGTAACATTATCATTCATGACCCATTCGGTGTCACTCGTTCAAAAATATATTATAATGGTTTCGTTCAGAAACATAATCCCAGAAGGGCTAATAGTGATTAATGAATTCTACACATCCCAATTAAAATAGTATTATCTTTACATTAAGTTTAACAAGAGAGATACTTGAGATATGATGTATTTATTGTTAGCTTTTTATTCTTTGAATACTAATACAATGTAATAAAACGCAAGTTAATTATGTTCAAATTAAATACAATGTAATTATATGCATTTAATGCAGTTGACTAACATTTTACTTTTCAATGGTAATTTTATTTTAGCTATAATAATTTAAATAATAGTTGAGATCAAACATTCAGTCATATCTAGTTAATATACTTTAATTTTTTACAGTTAACATTTCTATGGGCAGAACACATATTTTATTTAATGCTCTTGTTGTAATTCTCCCGTTGAGAAGCTTTAAATCTATTACCCGTATTTTTTTGTCATACAAAGACGCATACATAACCTTTCGTTAGAATACTAATTCTTAATGTGGATTGTTTGATGTTGAACGGTCCACAGTAGTCAATTCCGACAATTTCAAACACCTTGGCTTCGCTTACTCTATCGCAGGGCAAGGATCCCATAAGCTGTGAGGCAGCTTGAGTTTTGAATCTATAACATGTAATACATTTTCCAATAATTTTTGCAACTTCCTTATTACAATTTATAATCCAATATTTTTGAGAAAGACTGCTAATAGTATCTCTCAAGGGGGCGTTTCGGAGCAGCGCCGCGCGAAGTTTAGGTTTTTAGCGCTACTCACACAACGATCGAGGCTCGCGCACCGCACACGCACACATCCACGTATACACAGTGGGGCGTCGGACTTGCCAACAAAATTGTAACTTTGGATTTCGTTACCAAATATAAAAATTGTGATGTCAAATATAGGTAATTCATCTTAATAACAATAACTACCTACTAACTGCTGCCCACGTCCATGTTTGCGTACTTCTTAGTACTCATTTTGGCCTGTATTTTATTTCCCACTGAGTTGAGAGTCGGTATTTTTTCTGTCCTGATGGAAGACTTCCTGTAATGTTTCGAATTGCGGAGATAAATAGTTACCGAGACATATTTTATTAAAGTTGCGCAGTTTACATCATAATTTCATCGAAAACAATTAAATCAATCAATCAATTTAATCTTTAATTTTCATCAAAGACGACATATTTGACATTCATTGGCGCGTGACTTTTTTTTTATATCATGGCTTTTACTCCTTGCTGTTTTGGCAAGGTGGATTTGGCAATATCAGATTATGTTTTTTGACATATTTACACACAAGGAGAATGTTTATATTTTTAATTTTTAGAAAATTATGGACTGCACAGATAATCACTTGAAATTTACGAACGTTATGAAATAACCCTCCTCTTCTTCGGCAGTTGGGTAAAACGAGAGGGAAAGTGGATGACAGAGTGTTAATCATGCCAACGCTTACGCGTATTACGAAACATGAGATTTGGCCATTTTTAGGGTTCCGTACCCAAAGGGTAAAAACGGTACCTACCATATTTCTAAGGCTCCGCTGTCTGTCTGTCTGTCTGTCCGTCTGTCACCAGGTTGCATCTCATGCACCGTGATAGTTAAACAATTGAGTTAAAATATTCACAGATGATGTATTCTGTTGCCGCTATAATCGCTAAACTTAAGTAGCAGTGGGCGGGGCACATAGCACTTGGCACCGATGGCCGTTGGGGCGACCACGTACCGGAAGGCGCAGCGTGACTGAGACTGATGACCTGGTAAATGTTGCTGGAGTCCGCTGAATGCGGGTGGCGCAGGACCGGTCACTTTGGCACTCTTTGGGGGCCTATGTCTAACAATGGACGTCCTTCGGCTGATATGATGATGATGAGTTAAATATCGCACTCACAAAATTTCACGAGGATCCGTTGATAGATACGACCTACAGAGGGGACAGCCGGACAGCCGGACAATCGGACATACGAAATCATTTTTGCCCTATAGTTAAATATCGAACTCACTCACAAAATTTCACGAGGACCCGTTGATAGATACGACCTACAGAGGGGACAGCCGGACAGCCGGACAATCGGACATACGAAATCATTTTTGCCTTATAGTTAAATATCGAACTCACAAAATTTCACGAGGGTCGGTTGATAGATACGACTTAATGAGGGGACAGCCGGACAGCCGGACAACCGGACGTACGAAAGCATTTTTGCCCTATAGTTAAATATCGAACTCACTCACAAAATTTCACGAGAATCTGTTCAGAGACGCGACCTATAGAGGTGACACCCATATAGTATAATTAGCTAATTACTATTTATTTTGCTAATTACTACCCAAGCCTTTTTTGTGATCAAACCAAACATAAGAAACAAAAATACATGTACAAAACTAGGAAAATATAAGCATGTTGTTTAGTCTGTTATTTAAATATGTTAATCAATGGACATAAGAATAATTTTCTTTTGAACCACTGTGCACTCATTTTGTGTAAGTACACGGTTCGACAGCGATCTGTCAATGCGGCGCCAAGAGACGTGTCTCGCTCCGGAGGCTCGCGGCCGACTGAACGTCGCCGCCGCGACCGGTCGCACTCGTAGTTCACCTGCCGCTCCATACTAATTTGTATGAAGATTTTGAGCGTAAAAATTGGGCATCTTTGTGATACTTTTACACGAAATAAGTACATATTTGAAATGAAGATTGCAAGGACTTAACGATAGTTTTAACTTTATTATTTGATAAAATTTATTTAATAATTCTTGATACTTACGGCTCAGTTGGTACAATACGGGAGTGCGTTTTACACGTATTTGGTGATTTTCAGATTTTTTTTACAATTACCCATCAGCATTATCTTGAATTCGAATGATTCAGAAAGAAGTAACACTCATTGGCTAGCTGTGTAATTTTTTTCAACGTTGTGGAACATCGTTTACTATATAATTCTCTTACATTCCCGACCCTCAATTTCCCCCTGCCGACCCTTAATCCTCCATGCAGCAACAACATGTGCTCATATTTAATTATTATGCTAGTTAAAAAACACTTTTTTGGTAGGATTATAGGATGCTTTTGAGCATAAGGAATTGTTGCATTTTGCAGACTCTCTGATACTCTCAAAACATTGTATGCATCTAAGAATGGGGCTAAGTTTTTTAACATGAGTTTTAACAGGTAGGCTGTTTTTGATACAATATCCCAACTAGCACACTAGCGTTAAAATAACCCTTATATCATTCTTATATCGGTTCCAGCCAAGTATTAAGGTGTTAAGAATGCTTGTAAGAAAGGTGTTAGAGCATGCTCTAACACCTATATAACCACGAAAGAGGCCCACGTCTTACAGGTTAAGGTGTTAGAAAGCCTTTAGAGCAGTATTATCTGACACCCATAGTGTTAACCAACGCTCTACAAACACCGTAGTAATGCTTAAGGTGTTAGCTGAGAGTGTTGTAACACTCTTGCGCTTACCCAGTTTCAAGTGAGCATATATTTACTCTTTTCTTCAATATAAAATTATGAGACAAATATAGTCTACTGACAAAATGGCGAAGATTATTAATATACGTGACAGGAGTCGTACTAATTGAAAGTGTATTAAATTGGATATGTATGTGAAATTAAGTGAAAACAATCTGCCCTTGTGAATTTACGGTAAGTGTATACCATGTTTCCCATCTCAATTTTAACTTAAACCTTTTTTTCTAATAAAACTTATGAAGAATAAAATAGACAACTAAAGTTTTTATCATTTTCTATTCTTGTTTCTTGTCCAATGGCATGTTGAATGAAGTGGCATCCATAGAATGGCAAGAGTAACATAAATAGTGAAGTATTTTATTCAAATATTGAATAACCTAATCAATTTGTAGGTTAGACTTCACCAAAACAATGGTGAACTTACATTAAAGCTTTAGGCGTCAGTTAAGTCATCTATAACGCTTTTTGAGTTACAAAACCCTTAGTCAAGAATATTGTGCAGGCTTTACCTTTATAACGGTGTCGTTCAACACTTCTAGTATCTTGTGTTACAACACCCTTGACCAACTCTCTTATAATGTCTCTGCCTGCACCTTAAAGCAGATATAACACCTAAAGCTTTATAAGACACTCCACTGCAACAACTAAAAAGCAATAAGAGTTAAGGAGCGTCAGCGAGCACTCTTGTAAAGGTTTAAGCGTTACAAACAGGTTAAAGCTTTAACATCTTAAGTATAATTGATTTGAGTAACACTCTTATAACTCTTAAACCTTTTTAGCAGCGTTCAATAAAGCTCTAGTAACACTTAAGGAGTTTTTTTTTCTTAACTCCTCTATAACACTATTAGTTCCAACTGGGATAAATATAACTCACTTATAAAGGTTAAGGTTATAATAAAACCCTTAGCTGACACCAAAATGTTAGTTGGGATATTTCTTGTTTGAAATATTTATGTTGCAATATTGATATAATTTTATATTTAGATTGTTGCATTTCACACGCAGTTAAATGGCCTGTCATTTTATTATCTTTACTTGTACAGTTATTATAAAGTCTTAGTATCCATGCAATCTACTCTTTGCAATTTAGTCCATGATGAATACTTTGTAAACATTTTAGGCTCTTTTGGTTCTGGTGCAGCAATCAAACATGCGTACTCTTTGTCAATATTGTCTAAGTAGTCTGAGGTATTGAGAACTTGTGACGGTTGAGGATGGTAATTATCATCCAAAAAATCAGATGAGCCGTGCCACCACAGTTGGTTCTTAGAGAGGTCGAGAGGGTCACATCCCCTAGACAGACAGTCTGCTGGATTGTTTGCTCCACTGATATGACACTATGTACATTCTGATGTTATTTCTTTTATTAATTTTGCTAAAATCAGTGCAGAATGAAGCTCAAGTTTTGGTACAGTCAACTCATTTCGAATTGGTGCGACTCTGGATTTGCTACATAATAGCCTCATTGAAACATTGCCATTGTAGATACATCGTATATACAAACATGCACCATATGACTTAAGCGAGGCATCACTGAAGCCCACAATCTCTACATGCCCTTTGTTCGGAATGACATTTCTTTGTACCTTCATACCTGGCATGTTCAATATGTATGTATGTAGCCATTAATGGTGAACAATCCAAGCAATTTTTTGCAACATCAGGTGTCCCACAAGGATCATCATAATGGACCTATTATTGTTTATAATTTTTATTAACAGCATAGTGAGCTGCTGTGTAAACTCCGAGCCATATCTCTACGCTGACGACCTTAAAATTATCAGACCTATTAAAAATTCATCCGATCGTATTCTCCTTCAGGACGACTTGGACAGGTTGAGTAATTGGTGCTCCCAGAATAGAATGACGCTGAATGCCAAGAAATGCTTTTACATCTCTTTTACTCGTAATAAAACCATTGTGCCCACTTGTTACACTATCGGAGGCACGCAACTTGAAAAGGTTGATACAATCCGTGACCTGAGAGTAACAATATATACTAAGTTAAATTTCAATGCCCATTACATAAACATCATTAAAAAAGCGTCTCGTATGTTAGGTTTTCTATTAAGAAACGCTGGTCAGTTTAGGAGTGCACGTACTAAAGTATTGCTCTATAACACATTAGTAAGAAGTAACCTAGAGTACTGCTCCCAGGTTTGGACACCTTACTACCAGGTGCATACAAATCGAATTGAGAAGGTACAGAGACGCTTTTTGACACATTTAGGATATACCACTTCCAAAAGCCGTCAACTCACATCATATAGTAAACGACTGAAATTCTTTCGATTTGTTTCACTAAGCAGCAGGAGAAAAGTGCTAGATTTAATGTTCCTTTACAAATTGGTTAATAGTAGGGGGCTGGATTGCCCAGACTTATTAAGTAAAATCAAAATAACTGCTCCTTCTAAGCTACCTCGTTCTGGTTTGTATAAACTGTTTGGCATTCCATTTGGGAAAACAAATTTAGGTCGTGATTCTGCCCTTTTGAGAATGGCAAAACTATACAATCATATCCCAGGATCTGCAGGAGTTGCCATATTTAACGATAAAATTGAACAGTTTAAAGGGAAAGTGATGAAATATGTCGGCTCACTGGATATCCCAAAGTAGGCAGTCACAGTACCTATCACATATCATAAAAAAAAAATACTTAATAAAATATTTGTGAAAATATTTGTATATAAGTAGTTCATCATTGTAATCGATTATTTAACATCATTCTAGCTATCAATTACAAGCATTAGTTAATGTACCGTATCGGTTAATTGTAATTAATTAATCATAATTTAATTAGTTTGCTGCATGTTTACTATTGTTCACAGGTACAAGACACTTATATAAGTTGTGGTTACCTATAATTAGATAAGCATCAGTCATGATTATTATATAGATTTAAGAGCATGTAAGATGTATTATCTGTTGGTAATCCTTACTAAAAAAAATTAAAATAAAAATAAATATGTTGTTGTAAAACTTACACCATCGTTTTAAGAATTCATCTGGTATAGGAGAGTCCCACAACAGGTTTTCTTTCCAAAGGTCCTGTAGAAATTGCTTCGCTTTGACAATTACTGGCCCTACCAGACCCAAGGGATCAAAGAAGGAACCTATGAAGCTGAGTATGGAGCGCTTATTCCATTTTTGGACCTGTTTGTTAGGGTAGCTGATTTTGAACTCATAGTGGTGGGTGTCAAACACCACACCTAAAGCTTTTAGATCAGTTTTCATGCAGAGCTCATGGTGGTCTGCATATTGGTTTTCAGATGGGATGCTGGCCAGCAGTTGAGGTTCGTTTGCGGCCCATTTGTGCAAATGCATATGGGCATATGACAGCAGAGTAATTAATTGATCTCTTACCTCTAAGGCATCTGTGATGGAATCGGCTCCGAAGAGAGCATCATCAACATACATTGCTGTGCGTATCACCCCTGCTGCTTTTGGAAGCTCTGCCTCATACCTGGTTGCCAGCTCCTCCAAGCATCTTGTTGCCAGAAAACTTGAACTTCGGAGTCCATAGATCACTGTCTGCAATTGGATAACTATTAGTTCGTGGTTATCATTTCGCCATAAAATATTTTGTAAATGGTGAAACGGTCAGCTAAAGACTTAGGTACAGCTCTACCGGCCAGGTACACTGTGCCTCTAGTAGCCATACGTTCAAAATAAAATTTGGTTTTGCAAGTCATGCTCGAGCCCATGCACGTAATGTTTCCCGACTTTAGAATAATTTTCTCAGGATTTCGCCGTCGATAGATACGTGAGTACATCATTTCATTTATGAGTGAACAAAGTTGTAAAAGAGGCCATACAGCGTAATAAGGGCTCTAAAGTATTCTCGAGAGATCTGTCTATAGGGCAGAGCCAGCTCGCGAAGTTAAAAACTGAAGATGGTAGAATCGTTTCCTCTAAACCTGAGATTCTGGGTGAGATAGAGCGCTTTTACGGACAGCTATACACATCAACGCGCAGACCCGAAGTTAGTCAGGCGGAAGACCCTAGAGCTAGACTAACCCGACACTATACCGACGACATCCCGGACATCAGCCTGTACGAGATTGTAATGGCTCTTAAACAGCTCAAGAACAACAAAGCACCCGGTGAAGACGGAATAACAGCCGAACTTCTGAAGGCGGGTGGAAAACCGGTCCTTACGGCCCTTCAGAAGTTGTTCGATTCCGTCTTACTGGAAGGGAGAACTCCAAAGGCATGGAACGGAGGTGTGGTGGTGCTGTTCTTCAAAAAGGGTGACAACACTCTGCTGAAGAACTACAGACCCATATCACTTCTGAGCCATGTCTATAAGCTGTTTTCGAGGGTCATTACAAACCGTCTCGTACGCAGGTTAGATGACTTCCAGCCTCCTGAACAAGCCGGTTTCCGAAGAGGCTTTAGTACCGTAGACCACATCCACACGCTTCGTCAGGTTATACAGAAGACCGAGGAGTATAACCTGCCTCTCTGCTCAGCGTTCGTGGACTACGAAAAAGCCTTCGATTCGATAGAAACCTGGGCTGTACTACAGTCTCTCCAGCGGTGCCAAGTTGATTATCGCTATATCGAAGTGCTGAAGTGTTTGTACGAGAACGCCACTATGTCAGTCCGACTCCAGGACCAGAACTCGAAACCTATTCCGCTGCAGCGGGGAGTCAGGCAAGGAGATGTTATTTCTCCAAAACTGTTCACCGCTGCACTGGAGGACGTTTTCAAGACTCTGGACTGGAGAAGGCTAGGCATCAACATCAACGGCGAGTACATCACTCACCTTCGGTTTGCTGACGATATAGTAGTCTTGGCTGAGACCATGGAGGACTTAAGTACGATGCTCGATGACCTTAGTAAAGCATCCGAGCGAGTTGGTCTAAGAATGAACATGGATAAGACGAAGATCATGTCAAATGCCCATGTAGTACCAACTCCCATTACAATCGGACACTTTACGCTCGAAGTTGTAGACGATTATGTATACCTAGGACAGACGATCCAGTTAGGTAGGTCCAACTTCGAGAAGGAGGTCAATCGTCGAATCCGACTCGGCTGGGCAGCGTTCGGGAAGCTACGGCAAATCTCTTCGTCCAATATTCCGCAGTGTCTCAAGACGAAAGTCTTTGACCAGTGTGTTGCCAGTGATGACATATGGCACTGAAACGTGGTCGCTTACTATGGGCCTCATAAGAAGGCTCAAAGTCACCCAAAGGGCAATGGAGAGGGCCATGTTGGGAGTTTCGCTGCGTGACCGCATCAGAAATGAGGCTATCCGCAGCAGAACCAAGGTAACCGATATAGCCCTCCGGATCGCTAAACTTAAGTGGCAGTGGGCGGGGCACATAGCACGTAGAACCGATGGCCGTTGGGGCGGAAAGGTTCTCGAGTGGCGACCACGTACCGGAAGGCGCAGCGTGGGTAGGCCCCCGACAAGGTGGACTGATGACCTGGTAAAGGTTGCGGGAGTCCGCTGGATGCGGGTGGCGCGGGATCGGTCACTTTGGCACTCTTTGGGGGAGGCCTATGTCCAGCAGTGGACGTCTTTCGGCTGATATGATGATGATGATGATGATGAAAATTGTAAAAACTTACTCACTGTTGTGAGTAACACAACCCGTCATTGAACTCTATGGTAAAACGTACAATCAATGAAATTGGTCATGTTCAATGATCACAGAACAAATATACTTTTAAGTATCCTATCATTTGACAAAACGATCATTAGAAAAACAAAGAAGGACAAAATTGCGTTTCATAAATTCGTCATTTTATTTAACAAAATAACGCATTATAAATTTACTTGTGAATTGTTTGACAAGTACATCATTAAACAAGATACTTATTATAATAAAAAAACATAACTTACTGACTTTTTGTACAGGTTCACATTAAGTAGGCAGAGTCTGGCTAACGAAATGCTAATGAGCCTAGAAAAAGTATGTTTTTTTTTAAAACGGCATGTTTCAGAACCATGTATGACGCGAATAAATAAATATAGGTACTTTTACGAGTTGAAAAGGTAGGTACATATTTGCACTCAAGGGTCATGATCTAATAATTATTTCTTCAAAATGTTGGTATTTCTGTGTAATTGGATGTATTGAATACAAGTAAATAAAATAAAATACGTTGAATATTTTTTTTAAGAAGCGAGTAATTTCGAAAACACTTGGGTTAGTTCAGAATAAGAAATATTACAAAAATGCTTTTTATACAAAGGCACCCATTTCTTTTTTGTTCTAATTTATTTATTTAAACTATTGCATAAAACGAAAAAAGTACAAACGGCGAACTTAATGCCTCAAGGCATTGTCTACTGGTCAACCATAGGACCAAACAGAGACATTCAAACGGTGGGTGCAAGAGAAATACTAAAAAAACAAAAACAAAATTCATGTAGCTATACAAATGCGAAAGTTGATTATTAATACAAATATAAACATAAATATAATAATATTATATACACATACTTACAAATATATATTTATAATTTAGTCTTTTTAAATATCTCATTAACTCATGTTGTTTTATTATAATTTCAATTATTTTTTGAAATTACCCCATGCGTGACAGGATTCATATCTGTTTGAAGACTGATCACGACGCAGTACCTTGGCGCCGCAAAAATACACGACGCGGCGACACATAAATCCACGGTGCGGCATATTGGATTCTCACGATGACGCGCCGTGAGATTTCTACGGCACCGCAACCTGGGGTTTACGTCGTGAGCCGCGCCGTTTTGCGGCGACGATGCCGTGCCGAGGACATGTGACCGGGCCTTAAGATTATTAACTGACGGTGTTCACAATCTAACGGTGACATAATACATACCTACTCTGTGCGTATCACACTGAACGAAAACAATGTCGTAAGATAAAACATAGCTTATGCCCATCCCAAAGGTCTATTCTGTATAGTCAGGGGTAGTTGATATACTTACGTACATAAATAAGGACGTAAATATATGTACAGGACTCTATTGTCAATGTGATAAAGGTGTCCCCCCCGACTTACCTAGTCACAGTATAGAAGACAGTATATAAACTTCGAACAAAGGTACTTTGCCGAACTCAACTTAATAGGCAAAAAGAGAAGTTAGTTCGGTCTAGAAAAAGAATCCGCACTATACTAAGAAACACGTGTTAAACTTGCAACGCCCCTCGTTTTTGTTAAATAGGATTTACGTTTGCTAATTAAAATGTTGAAAACGTGTTGAAAAAAAGTTTGTATTCTGAGAATACGTTTTACTTACTTCAATTTCAATGGACTTTTTCTAGAATAGTATTCTTATCTTTTGTTACGAGACTTTTATAGGCAACGTCACCATTCAGTGAAGTACGTTCGCGTGCAATATTTTCATAAAATTTCCTCCTCCGCTATTCGTCAATGTTTTCTTTTATTTCTATGGAAATTATGTTATTATTCTATTTCAGAATTGGAATAAATTACCTGAATAATGTTCCCGTTTATTGAAAGATCATTTGAATATTCAGAACATGTTTTTTAGACAAAAAACACAAAAGGTGACGTCTATTTAATGTTAATTTGCATTCACTATCTACATACCAGCCAATTTTACGGTGTTGCCTTGACAAAGTCTTCTTTTATTATATAATAAACTTTAATAGAACGCAAATGCTACCTTTGAAATTACTCAAGATAAAGCAAGCACGATTATGAATGATATCTCCATTACTCCAGTTCAAAGGACAACTTCGCGGATTCACAATACAACAAAAGAACTGGGATATCGCATTGTCCGCTTTACGGACTACCCAATACCAAAAACACCTCCCTACAGTCTTATTCCAAAGCGTTAGGGTTTTTTTTTGTACAAACAACATTTATTTGCGCAGGGAAGCCAGCTAGATCACTGGTAAAAATTATTCTGCGAGAATAGACAGAGTACGGTCACCCTAAAAATGTATGGAGGTACATAGTTAATGCAGTTGGCTCGCCAGATATCTACAACATTTGGTAAATGCGTAGAATTTTCGGGCTCGATATGCAATCCGACAAGTGGACTTTCATGTAAAGTTCAGAACTGAGCGACCTGGAGTGCGATTTTTGAATCTCACTGGTGATATCAAAGTCACCGGTGACTAAAATTATCACCGATGACTTTTATGTCACCATTTTCCTAAAGCCGTATTTTTAAAAGTCACACGCTGTTTACCAACATGCAAAAATTTTACAATGTCAGTCAGAGACAATCTTCCCGTTACGTTCCTTTTTACGCTCATGTTGTCCTTGATACCGATTTTTATTTTCTCATACTATAACTTAAAACAGATTCAAACGTAAAACGTAGCGTATGTGTCAGTGTCATGTAACCGAAAATTAAAGTTGGTTTTGAATAATTCTTGGCAGATGTCACATACGTCAACTGTCAAAAACAATCGCATGGTGATTTCAATTACGAGTGGGTAGGGGCACTCGTAAATCGATATCATAGGTATGACAAATGTAAGTCACCGATGAGTTTCAAAAATACGAACTTTCGGAAATCACTCACATCGGTGAGAATTAGTCACTTGGTGAGATTCAAAAATCCATCCCCTGTTCACTCGAAATACAAACACACGTACGAGAGGACACAACTTTAAATTGTCAGCAAATAAAAGTAAAACAAACATCGGCAAAAACTTAATCTCAAATCGAATAGGTAATGCATGGAACAAATTACCCTTAGAAGTAGTGAACGCTAGAAGTGTTAACCAGTTTAAAAACAGACTCGACAAACTATCTAAAGGAGTGTGAACCTGATCTTAGGTGAACTATGATTTAGACGTATCAGCGTCAGCTGCCTGTCTAAAATATGATAATAATAATAGTAATAAAGAGTTTCGTCGAGCCAAGTCCATGTATAAGCGAGCGAGCGTGAACAGTAGGATGTCAAAAATACTGGAGAGTTTATGTGGAAGTAGCTGCAAAGAAACGCGAGCCCCTCTACAAACTGGTGTGGCTGACTGTTTGTTTGGTGTGGTGTTTGAGCGCCGCGCCATTCGATGCGGGCCCAAGTCGCTGATCGCTGCGCATACTCTCGATTCTTCTCGTTCTATACCTCTTGTTCTAAGTGCTCTAATATGAAAGTGACGGATAGTGCGACAAAAATCCAGCGAGCTCGCGCGCCGTCGCGTGATAGCCGTGCAGACCTGTCAAAGAAAAGTGGAGAGAGAGTTACTGGGGAGAATGACGATAACGTTGCGCCGCCCAGCGGATATTTTGTGTCGTGTGTATGTGTAATGCTTCATTCGAGTAAGAAAGCCTTGGCTATCTGTGCTATAATTTCTGCATTTAGTAATAGGATGCAATGTGTTGCAACTGCATTTAACTCTTAGCTGTCACAAAAATAACTCCAAATCAGCACAGGGTCAGCAACGCTTGATATTCTTTTGGAGCAGCAAGCGTCCATTGCCTACGGGTGCCCTCTTACCATAAGGCAGGCTAGAAGGTATGCTAGTTTGAAAAAGAAGACTAACTGCAGCTTGTGAAAAAACACGGCCTTAAGTATGACGTTTAAAAAGCGTGAACCAAACTAGATGCTCCTGGGCGAGTGCACGCTGATGTCCGCTAGTGGTGTGACAAGTCTTATGAGAATTGATAGTATACAACGCAGTGGAACGCGCACGTCTGCGTCTGCATCAACACGGCTACCACGCGACGGCGCGCGAGCTCTGTCGATTTTTCTCGCACTGTACGTCTCTCTCTTATTAGAACACTTAACAAGAGGTATAGTGCGATAAAAATCGAGAGTATGTCGCGGCCGTCCCATGATAGACGCGTTGGTGCGCAGGCATTGTGCGCAGATGTAGTTGTGGCTTCGTTGCGTCGACAAGTCCGGTGTAGAATTCGGTAGAAGATGAAAAGGTGGGAAAGTGAGTAAAGGTGATTCGGGTGTAGATTAAGAGCGACTCGACCGGTAAACCGAATGCTGCTGGTTTGAATCCAGGCCCCGTATCATGGCCTAATCACGCGATAAGTGATGAGAAAGAGCTATAGTCTCAGGTGTCAGCCAGTGACGGACGGACGCGAAAGGGCCAGCTCGAAGCAACGAATTCTTACCTGTAGTTTACAATTTTCGAAAAAGATGTCTGACGTAAACACAATCTGAAGCGACATAAGTTAACATAACAACTATAAACAACGTCAAATGCATGCGAGGCGCGCGGAACCGAATACTTTCCCGCTCGCACAGCAACTACCTATCTCGCTCGGCGGACCGATCGAGCCGAGCGCACCCGAACGCAGCGAGCGGAGCGTATATAAACCGCCGCGGCCGCCAGTTGATCTTTCATTAGCTAGCGGACTAGCTTGAGAGACGGCCTATGCTATCCTCAGGTAACCAGCAAATGGGTACGGGTTGAGAACGCCGATGTGATCCAACCTTAAGCTCATATTAATGGTCTACTTTGAGAACTGCCTGCTATCCTCAAGTGACACCGATTATTGGGGACGGAGTGAGAGCGCCGATGTGATCCACCCTTTACTCACACATGTATGCCTATACTTAGCTAGGTTATATAAGTACCATAAGTTCTTTATTGTTTCGTAAGTTTACTGAATATACCGTTTTGGTTATCCTACTTGGCGTCTCATTCCATCCTACAAATTGGCGCCCAACGTAAAATACGTCTAATGTAAATGACGAATAAAACAGGACCATAGTCAAGAAGAATCACCAACATCACACCAGATGGTGGTTCAGCTCACTACTGAACAATTTCAAGAACTGTTGAGTCGAATACCAGCACAATCGAAAACAAATAAAAATTTTGCCCGCTGCACTCTTCGTTACAACGGTGAACGCGACCATAACAAAGTCGATGAATTTATTACGGGTATTACAATTTATAAACAAATTGAGGGTATATCGGACGAAGATGCACTAGCCGGACTTCCATTGTTATTGAAGGATACTGCGAGTACATGGTGGTTGGGAATTCATTCGGAAATTAAAAATTGGACATCAGCACTAAGTGCGATACGCTCTGCGTTTGCTCCGAAGTTACAACCTTACGAAGTATATCTGCAGTTATTCCAAGACCAACAAGGACAACGTGAATCCATTGATACATTCCTGTGTAGAAAAAGAGCATTGCTTGGAATGTTGCCTACAAAGCGCCACAAGGAAGAGGAACAGTTAGATTTTTTGTACGGGTTACTCAAAATGGATGTCAAGAAGAAAATCGCCCGTACCGAAATAAAGACTTTTTCGGACTTAATCGATAAAGCGCGACATTTTGAAGCTCTTGAGAATAAACCACAGCCTGCAACCTCAGACACGGTTACCTTAGCTGAAACAGCTACGTCTCCGAACCGTCCGAAGAAAATTATTGCGCGATGTGTCTTGCCGAAGGAAGGGACACACAATGGAGGTATGTAGGTTACGGCTGGCCAAAACAAATACGCCAGAAGAAGCAGTAACATCTACCGTGGAGAAGCCAGTAATTACTTGCTACGGATGCGGCGCTCCGGGGGTGTTTCGTAGCAATTGCAGCACATATAAAGCCAAAGACAGTCCACCTCAAGCCTATCAATTTTACTCATATGGCCAGACTATTCAAACTGTGGCAAAGATCGCAACAATTCAAATAAAGTTCGACGCAATGCTGAGTCACGCACATATTGACACGGCGGCTCGCACTAGTATTGCGGGATCCAAACTTTATGAACTCATGACGCAGGCAGGAGTACGGCTGCTCCAAAGTAAAAACAAGTATCTCGTTTTTTTCGAAAAAAATTTTTTTTAGTTTTTCTTATATCTTAACCTAAGCCGCATATTTTCATATTTTTGAGTTATTTTTAAGTGGCATAGTTTTTCAGTTATTTGCGAAAAACGAATTCAAGCAAGTCACGACGACGTCAAGAACCATGCTATACTCAAGTATGTTGAACCTAACTACGTTGAAATCAAGTAAATGCTATCGGTGTTACTTGTTTCTTCCTTGGTCGTGGCACATACTCGTTTTCATCTTTGCCCTATTAATAAATTACAACAAATTATCGGAACTTACTTGAATTTAACATGGTTAGATAGACAACTTACGTGTTTTCACCATGGTCAACGTAATGTTGGTAAGGCATTATTTGGTTAATTTGTTTAACTGAAAATGTGAAGATACCCTACTATGTACGATTTAAACCGTATTTAAAGGGACAACCATTAATATTGCTCGTTTCAAAGTGGATTGTTTGGTTAGAATCGTCACGGTTCGTATTAATTTAGTGCAGTTTTAATTGATGTGTCTCGGCGGCAAAATGAAAATAAATAGTCGAGGAAGACAGTTGGTCGTTTTGTTGATAATAGTGACGAGACAAGTGACACTGATGAGCAAAGACAGGCTAAAAGAATAAAAATGAGAAAGAGAGTCGCTAAGAACTTTATTCTATGGGCAGATACCTGCAATGCGCCAAATAAGAACTGGACTTTGTTTACTTATTTGGTGGTGATCGTTAACTTGCATGACATTGATTCAATCACCATTAAATACCTTACCAAAGGTCATACGCACATGTCTGCAGACGGTGTTCATGGGAATATAGAGACATACTTAAATAAATCAAAAAAAGTGTATGACTTTCAAGATTACAAGCAATGTCTCAAAAAAAGCCGCAAAAATAACGAGGTCATTGAAGTTCAAAGTGAGGACAAATACAAATGGGAGAAAAAAAGAAAGAGACATTTGCGGACTTCAAAATCTTTTTGCTATAAAACTTCGTGGAAGTAAAGTTTTTGAAAAATAAAAAAAACTTTACAAGAAATCGTTTGACGATGAGGCCTCCTGTTACGCTGTATTTTATTCAAAAAAGGTTTAAAGTTGTCCCAAGACAAAACTCGGTACCACGTGGAGTTCGATCGTCAAAAAAACCAGAAATTATTTCTAAATTAGAACCGTTAATGCCAATCAGTCGACAAGCATTTTCGCATGCTTTACCACAGAGTGACAATGTTGTTGATCTTATTCGTGACGAAGCATTGATGCAAGATGTTTAACATTAAATTACTGTACATAATGATTAATAAATACATATTTAGCTAAAATACAAGTTGTTTTATAATGACCTTCTTTTGCCAATGCATTATGCATTTAACTAAATCTACAGTAGTAGGTATTTGCTTTGATGTATTATTCTACAAACAATACTTATCTAAAAACAAGTAAGTACAGTTACTTGGTTTCACCAAGTGATTGATATGTCTGTTTTTGTCAAATCACCAGGCAGAAAAAAATTCTCGGTTGCCATTCCTAAACGGATATAGTTACATCAATAAAAAAATAATATGTTATAAAGTCAATACTCACGAACCCCTGAACAAATTTTTATTTCGATACGTTAATTACTTACCGAGAAAATAACCTTGAAAGTTAAAATCAATTTTTTGGCTCTCTTGTAAAATTTGCTAAAACCTACCTACTTGTTTTTACTTTGGAGCAGCCGAGTAGTGGGTACTCGCTCCACATCACAGATTAGCCTTGCTGATGGCACAATTAAATCGCTGGAGCTGGTGTCTGTGAGCGTAGACATCACTATGGGTCACAGAACATTGCCCATCGATTTCACTGTGATACCGGGGAATAATGTCCGCACTCTACTAGGAATGGATTTCCTGGAAGCAAATGGAATAATGCTCGACTTGGGACAAAGGGTATGGTATTTTACCGAGGAGCCGGACCGATTACGATTATACGATTTTCTCCGGGTACAAATAGATCCAATGAACACCGCCGTAAGGAATATTGACTTCGAAAAGCCTGATAAGAACACCGAGGAACCAATATCCGATTTCCTAAAATGGGCATCAAATTTAAAGATGTTGTCACCGATACCCGACACGCCGCCAGGGTTAAGCTCACGTTAAGCGAAGCCAACTGAATGGAAGCTTATCAAGCTAGACACTCCGCCTCCGCTTGTTCGTCCTCGCGAGCCACGTGGGATTGAGGATACTCAGCCGGAAGATCCGCGTGTTACTTATATCCCAATAAATCTTACTAATAGATATTTCCTTACAATCTCATGAAGCTACATACCTATCACATTCAGAAAAAGAACAATTTAACAAGCTTTCACATGAGTATCAAGATATTTTTAATGAAGAAGGTGATCCTACACCTCTTGTCGAACATAAAATAGAAACAGGTAGTCATAGGCCAATAGCTCAAAAACCATACAGGCTGTCGCCTATAAGACAACAGCAATTAGGAAGTTAGGGAAGTTAGATGAAATGTTGAAAAATAACATAATTGAGGAATGTGAAAGCCCATGGGCAGCCCCAGTAGTATTGGTACCTAAAGGTGACTCCGACATCAGAGTATGTATAGACTACAGGAAATTGAATGCTATCACAACACCTGATTGATATCCATTACCTCGCATAGATGATTTGCTACAGCAAGCCAAAGCAATGCCCTACATGACAACCATAGACTTACAGTCAGGTTATTGGCAAATTAAAATTGATGAAAATGACCAAAATAAATCATGTTTCGTTTGCATATTTGGTACATTTCGCTTCAAAAGAATGGCATTCGGATTAAGGAATGCGCCAAGCACATTCCAAAGGCTGATGGATAGATTTTGCCGAGAGCTAAAAGCAGAATCAGTGTTCTCGTATTTGGATGATTTAATTTGTCGATCTCCAAACTTCCAGCAACACCTTGAAGATCTGCGAGAAATATTTACAAGATTGAGATATTACAAGTTGCGAGCAAATAGAAACAAATGTAAGTTTGCCTGCGCACGAATTAAATACTTAGGACACGTAATCACACCTGAAGGTATAATGACAGACCCTGATAAAATCAATGCAATCAGTGGATTACCAGCACCTAAAACCCAGAAACAATTGATTTCATTCCTGCAAACAGCTTCGTGGTATGGCCGGTTCATCCATAACTTTGCAGAAGTGGCCAGGCCGTTAACAAATCTAACAAAGAAAAATATAATTTGGAAATGGGATGAACCTCGACAAACTGCATTTAATACCTTAAAGAAGGCACTAAATACAGCACCAGTACTAAAGCAACTAGAAATGCCATACGTTATTAAAACTGACGCCAGTAATTACGCTATAGGAGCAGCCTTAGTGCAGGGGGAGGGCGAAAAAGAGCACCCCATTGAGTATGCTAGTAGGCTACTTACACCAGCTGAACGCAATTACACAGTCACAGAGAAGGAGGCCCTGGCAATTGTATGGGCAGTAAACAAGTTTAGAGGTTACATAGAGGGCACAAAATTCCTGACAGTTACAGACCATCAACCATTGAAGTGGTTACTAAATTTAAAATCACCTACTGGACGCCTTGCGAGATGGGCCCTACAATTACAACCCTATGAATTAGAAATACAATATACTCCAGGAAAGACTAATGTTTTAGCAGATACTCTTTCACGTCCACCTTGTGACGATCACGTCGAACCATGCGAAATCTGTCGTATCGAAGTGGACCTACCAAGGCTAGAAGAAAAGAATATTCGAGATGAACAAATAAAAGATGAAAATATCCGTCAGATCATAGAATCTCTCGAGACTAACGAAGGTTCCGAAAATAATATTCAGTCATTAAAAAGAGGCTATCTTATGCATAAAAGAGTGCTTTACCGTTTTACCCCAGACCAAGAAGATGACAATGCCAAATTAGTTGTACCTCGTCATGAAGTACCTAATGTACTTAAACAATTTCATGATACACAAACAAGTGGTCACTATGGAATAGACAGAACTACTAAACGAATAGAAGTCAATTTTTTTTGGAAAGGTCTAAGGAAATACGTCAAAAGCTGCTTAGAATGCCAAAGATACAAACCATCTAATCAGAAACCAGCTGGACTATTTCAATCAACAGCAAATAATCAGCGATTTGAGGTTTTGTCCATAGATTTGTTTGGTCCACTACCAAAAGGCCCGAGGGACGAAAAATGGATATTCATCGTTGAAGATACCGCATCACGATGGGTAGAATTATTTGCACTCAGTGAAGCAACAGCACAGAAATGTGCAATGACATTATTAAATGAAGTATTTTTACGTTACGGATTACCACGTAAAATCACTAGCGACAATGGAACACAGTTTATATCAGCAATTATGCAACAGTTGACCTTCTGTTTGAATATTCAGCAGATACTAAGTCCTGTTTACCATCCAGAACCAAATGTGGTCGAAAGAAAAAATAGAGATTTAAAAACTCAAATAAGTATCATGGTCAAAGACAAGCATAACAGATGGCCTGAAACTTTACCTGCAATACGATTCGCCATGAACTCATCTTTCAACCAAAGCACAGGCTTTACAGCCGCTTATCTCACATATGGACGAGAGATGAGGACACCATTCGAAGTCACACATAACTTGAGTGAAATCGTGGAAGCTGAAAATTTCCTACCCGAAATCACACCACAGTTAAAGAATTTAGCAAGAAATTTACACATAGCAAAAGAAAATATTGAAATAATGCAAGACAATAATAGGGCTATGTCAAACCAGAAACGACGACCTGATCCTGGTTATCAAAAGGGGGACCTGGTCCTGGTAGAAACCCATCCTATAAGTCGCCAAGAAAGGGGATTCTCTGCTAAGCTTGCACCTCGCAGAGATGGTCCATATGTAATTAAAGGAAAAGTTGGAAGTTCAACATATGAAATTGCAACGTTGAACGAACCTGAGAAAACGATTAGCAAATATCACACATCTGCCATTACTCGTTTCGAAAAACGCGAGGATCATAACCCAGAGCCAATCCTACCAATTAGACGAAGAGGCCGACCTAAGAAACAGAATCAAGTTCAAAATGCTGGTACTCTTACGGGACGGCAACGAGCACCAGAGGGGGAGGATGAAGCGACATAAGTTAACATAACAACTATAAACAACGTCAAATGCATGCGAGGCGCGCGGAACCGAATACTTTCCCGCTCGCACAGCAACTACCTATCTCGCTCGGCGGACCGATCGAGCCGAGCGCACCCGAACGCAGCGAGCGGAGCGTATATAAACCGCCGCGGCCGCCAGTTGATCTTTCATTAGCTAGCGGACTAGCTTGAGAGACGGCCTATGCTATCCTCAGGTAACCAGCAAATGGGTACGGGTTGAGAACGCCGATGTGATCCAACCTTAAGCTCATATTAATGGTCTACTTTGAGCTGCTATCCTCAAGTGACACCGATTATTGGGGACGGGGTGAGAGCGCCGATGTGATCCACCCTTTACTCACACATGTATGCCTATACTTAGCTAGGTTATATAAGTACCATAAGTTCTTTATTGTTTCGTAAGTTTACTGAATATACCGTTTTGGTTATCCTACTTGGCGTCTCATTCCATCCTACAAATCTAAATTTATTGCGCGGGCAATTTATTTCTGGGCTATTTATTACGCGACAGCTGAGATGGGATTCGATAATATGTAAATCATCCCATCTTCAGCGTGACACTTGTCAAATTGAGTACAATTTTCACTTCTAAAGTCTATTCATGAAGTTTGTTAGCCGTAATATGACAGTTATAGACGTCAAGTAAATTGTAATTGAACTGACGCTTTGAAATGGAAAAACGAGCCTGAAATAGAAGTTTATGCGACTGATCATAAGGCCTTAATATAGGAGTCTGGTTTTATGAAACGAGCGTCAGCAAGTTTCATAATAGGATCACACGAGTGTTTTAAGGCCTAATTATGCACAGTTGCATACACTACCTTTATCTACAAACATATCATAAGTAGTAGTAAGTAACAGCAAAAAAAAACTGGTCAAGTCCGAGTCTGACTCGCGCACCGAGGGTTCCGTACAAACTAATAATTAACTCAAGGTAAAGTAAATGTCCCAATATTTGTTCAATTACTTATTTTAACCCAACATATTTAACATAACAGAATTCAATTTCAAACGACGAATAACTTTTACACCAAAACAATTGAATCGCGATCTTTTTTGACCTGCTATTGAAATACCCCCGTCCCAACCCCATTGATTCTAGAAAAATCTTAACAACGTGAATGGGGTCCAATGAGAGTTATCTCATTTACATGCGGAGACCTTCGCACTAGAACATTCCGGAGAAATCTTTAATAATCGGTCCAAGGTCCAATTCTAGGAACGGCGACCCCTCAGTTCGTGAATCTTCCAGAGCGTCTAGATTGTTCGATGCTCGTTCGACCCGACGACTGGGACATTCCCTATATACTATCCCTTTCTAGTTGTATCTTTCACACACTTCTCGAACCTTCTCAATCTAGATGTCTCTCTCTAATAGTGCTGTCTCTTTCACACACTTCTCGAACCTTCTCAATCTAGATGTCTCTCTCTAATAGTGCTGTCTCTTTCACTCCTTCGAGAAATTTCGCCGTATACTAAAGTGTACTTCAAAGGCCCATAAGGGGTCCTGAAAACGCCTAAAAACGGGTTTTCAGGTTATTGCGCCATCTGATAGAGGCTGTCCTGAAACGGACTGAAAACATGTTTATGTGCATGTTTATCAGAAAGCACCCATTAAATTTCAAGGCTATAACTACGACATCAAAGCGAGGTAAATATAGGACTAAACTTATATTGCCAAGGACAAATCTTGCATTAGTCAGAAACAATGTACATGGAATGGCAATACGAATATTTAACTGTCTAACTGATAATATCAAGGAACTGCCGCTAAATTTATTTAAGAGGAATTTGTTTAACTATTTACTAGAACATAGATTTTATTATGTTGATGAATTAATTTATAAAAATAAGCGTAACTGTAATTTATAAAAATGATATATGTGCAAGTTTTTGAGGTAGTTACTAGGTATTTAATTATTAAAAAATGTTATTATTATTTGATTTTAGATGTTATGAATATTTGAGTATTAGGTTATTTTATTGTATAAATTTAAATTAATCTACACACTCGTGACATATGTAATTAAGGCGCATTTGACTTTTAAATATTTGTACACCAGTTTATGGTAAAATAAGGAGGACATACAAAAATTTAAAATCTAATTATACCCTTATTTATGCAAATAAATATATGATTGATTGATTGACAATCGTATATATCCAGTGTTGCCCTAACATCTGACATAAATATTCCTCTTGAATCACACTATCTATTTAAATGTACTGTAGTGATATAGATTTTTATGCATTATATTTTTAATAGTTCCTTGACTTTGAAGATAGTACATTTCAAGAGAAGTAAAGGCCTCCAACCACCGGATGCGTGTCGTGCGCGGCGCGTGTGCTGCGCGGCACACGCGCAAGTTGTAAAGCATTGAAACTACACTTCAAACACACATCGAACGCGATTCGAACGCGGGCCCGCGGCGCTAAATTTACAACTCGGCAGCGCGGCCGCGTGTCGTGCGCGTCGCGTGAGCTGCGCGGGCCCGCGCTGCTGAGTGTGATAAAGATAGCGAGCCGGGCGGGCCTGAGCTACACACGCGTTGCTAACGCGTCGCCAAGCGTGATAGAGATAGTGAGATATATATTAAATGTATTGGTAGTGAGAGAGAAATGACGCGCGGGCCTGCGCTGCTGCTTCGCCGCAGCCGCGCGGCACACGCGCGGCACACGCGCAGCACACGCGCAGCACACGCGCAGCACACGCGCAGCACACGCGCAGCACACGCGCAGCACACGCGCAGCACACGCGCAGCACACGCCCAGCACACGCGCAGCACACGCGCAGCACACGCGCATCGCACGCGCAGCACACGCGCTGCAGACGCGCGGCACACGCGTGGGGGGCGGGGAGTGCTTGTCGGCGTCTGTACATCGGCGTGGTGCAGTCCATGGCACTCTATGGGGCGCCTATATGGGCGGACGCTCTGGGCGTTCGAAATGTGGCCCAATTCCGACGTCCGCAGCGGGCTATAGCGCTCAGAGCTGCAAGGGCTTACTGCACGGTGTCATACGCCGGCGCCTGCTTGCTGGCTCGTAGCCCACCCTGGGATCTAGAGGCTAAGCTACATGCCAGGGTTTACTGGCGGTTGATAGAGGCGAGGAGGGCGGAAAACTGGCAGCATGGGCGGAGCCTCGCGCTGCCCTATCTGTAAGCTATTGGTGGGGACCTCGCAATGCCCACTTTGGTCAGTCGGATGGTCGGCAGTGAGGAAGCATGGGCAGCAGTGGCCTCCTTTAGCGTCACCGTCTTGACGCAAAAGGGGGCACCTGAGCGGACGCGCGAGGACGACACCGACTCGGCCCCGCAGCGCTGCAGGAGGCCAGGCAGGCGGCGAAGGGCTTTCGCAGGCCGCATGCTGCCGCCATAACGGGGACCTGCGGGTGATAGGTCGGGAGTTCCATCACTCGCCTAGTAGAGGTCCCGAGCAGGAAGGCCCCCATGGTGTTCTGGGGTGCCAACTGCGGAGTGGATAGGGCACCATACCCTGCCACCATATGTGGGCCCTCAAAGGCAACACTGACAGAGTTCCGGATGTGTGCAACAGCGTTCCCGGGGCTCTGCCTAAATGTGAGCGGCGGATCACCCCAGGGGTTTTAGTCCGTGCGAGTAGAACATACCTGGGTAAAAAAAAAAGGGTTCACTTGTGTCCCTCAGACCAGAAATAGACACCCCGCGCAGCGGGGCGGCGTCGACTCGCAGCATGGCTATTAAACACACACAAAAATATAGCACAAACTACAATAGGCCGTACAAAGTTAGGAAAAATATTCATTAGGATTAACGAGCATAAGGCTTACTGATAATTATGATACATGACTATTATAGCACATAACGTTAGGATGAATAATCAATATGGCAAGTGACGTTAGAAAATATAACATTATGGGGAAAAAATCATCCATACGATGTTAGGAAAACTAAAGATAGGGTATATGAGTCTTAGGACAAATGATCATTATGACATAAAACTTTAGGGAATGCAAAAATAGGTTAAAAAAAAACGTTAGGAATTCATATATAGATCCATGTAAACGTACTTACATCTACACCAATATTATAAAGAGGAAAGATTTGATTCTTTGTTTGTTTGTTTGTTTTTATTGAATAGGCTCCGAAAGTACTGGACCGATTTGAAAATAGAAGCCGACATTATCCCTGATGAACATAGGCTACTTTTTACCGCGGGAAAATGCTTCATTCCTACAGGAAAACGGGTAATAGGACAATGGGTACCTAGTAAGAATTTTCCTTCCGTACTTATCTTTTTCACATAACTTCTAAACGGCTGAGCCGATTCGGTTGAAATTTTATTTGGGTATTTCTATGGTTTCCAACACGGCTATCACGCGACGGCTCGCGAGCTCTCTCGATTTTTCTCGCACTATCCGTCTCTCTCTTATTAGAACACTTCGAACAAGAGGTATATAGTGCGAGAAAAATCGAGAGTATAATAATAATAATAATAAATTTTATTCATAAAACCTTATTGCTAATATTAACAATGTGCTTGCGTATTAAGACATAGTACATACAATATTACATGCGTCTGAACTAGGATGATCCTTAGAACGACTGCAAAAAATGTCTTATTTTTCTAAACTAGCCGTGCGAAGCCGGGCAGCTATGTTGAATAAATTATTTGTGAGTGTTGTATGTGTATTCTGCAGTGTAAAGGCCTCCACCCACCGGACGCGTGTCGTGCGCGGCACGTGACGTGCGCGGCGCGCGTCGGGCGCGGTTGAATCGGTATATTCACACCGCAAGCGGGCGGCGTATAGCAACGCGGGGGACGCGGCTGCGACCCCCTAGGTTGGGTAGGATCCTTTCTAATGCTCCAGCTGTGGCCATCAGTTTCGGAGCCAAGCGGCGGAAGTGCTCCTCAAACTTCCAACCACTGTCGAGAACGAGTCCCAGGTATTTCATCGTTGACTCGATTGTGATGGAAGTACCGCCAACAGATATTTGTGTGCCTGGTAGAGGAGCGTTTCTAGGCCCGTGAAAAGACAGAGCCTCCGATTTGTGTATCGCTACCTTCAGCCCCAAAGCACGTATGCGATGGACCACCTGAGCCACCCCGGTAGTTGCTAGATATGCAGCCTCCCTGTGGTTTCTACCGCGGGCTAGTACGAGTGGGTCATCGGCGTAGCAGGTGAGACTGACTCCTCGCGTATTGACTCCACGCAACACCCAGTCATATCCGATGTTCCACAGGAGTGGGGCGAGAACTGAACCCTGTGGAACACCGCACGACATCCTTCGCCTACCCCATCCATCCTTTACTGGGAAGGCTACCATTCTTCCCGTGAAATAAGCCGCCACCACCCGCTGCAGGTAAGCAGGCACATTATGGTAATGCAGCGCCGCGAAGACTGTTTCCCAGGGCAGGGTATTAAATGCATTACAGATGTCTAGTGACACCGCCATTACCACCCCGCGTTCGCCCACAGCTTCCTCCGTGGTGTGTCGCACTCCTGCGATCGCGTTCAGCATTGAGCGGAGCGGGCGAAAGCCATACTGGCAGTCGCTCAGGCCCGGCTGCATGCTTTTGATGAGGCGAGCAGCAAGCACACGCTAAAAAAGCTTACTGGTCTCGTCAAGCAGGACGATAGGGCGGTATGCCGACGGCTGATCAGGTGGGCGCCCATCTTTTCGGAGGAGCACCAATTTGCCTGTTTTCCACCTGTCGGGAAACCGCCCCTGAGTCAAGAGTCCCAAGAGAGGAGTGAACAGAGATCTGACTCTCTCCTCCATCTCACTGAGAGCAATTGCCAGTAGGCGTCCCGGAATGCCGTCTAGTCCGGGGGCTGTCTTCTTTGAGCGAAGTTTAAGGACAGCAGCATCGAACTCGGCTTCTGTCACCGGGGGCACTTCCGTCACGGGATCCCGTGCCGAGCCGTTGATGTCATCACTGGCGATACAAATTCACCTCTCTCGGGGAAGAGAGTGCCTACGATCTGTTCAACCAGCTCCGGCTGGAGGCTGCTCGTCAACAGCGGTGCCCAGGGTCGGAGGTTCTGCCTCACGACCCGGTATAGCCTGCCCCATGGATCCCTGTCTAGAGTCCCCAACCAGTCCTCCCAAGCTGGCTCTTTAGCCTGCGCTATGGTGGTTTGCAGGTTTTTGCAAGCCGCCCTGTAGGTGTCGTACAGGACAGCTTCTTCGGCGTGATCCCGTATCCGCCGTCTTCTGCATCGCATGTACCGGCGGCGTGTGGCCACACAAGCGTTCCGCAGCTGGCGGAATTCTGGACGCCACCAGTACACGCGACGATTCGGCACGAGAGCTTTCACCCTGGGCATAGACGCGTCGCTAACTCGAGTTAGAGCGGCGCCAAGGCGCTCAGCCTCTAGCTCAACCTGGGTATTTTCCTCCAGGGCAGAACCAGGGTATGTCCCCCACGACTCAACAATAGCCGCTTTTTTGGCGAGCTCCCTGTCAAGTTTACTCAGCACCCACCGTGGACTGTCCCCCAGCAGCGGATCGGTTTTCCGTCATTATGTTGTTACGGTGGGAGACATCAAACCTGATGTATCGGTGGTCCGATAGTGTCTCCACACCAGTTGTCACCCTACAATTTTGCACGCGGTGGGCCAGGGTGTTGGAGGAGAATGTGACGTCCACAATTGACTCACCCTGTCGCCTTACACATGTGCTCTCCGATCCAGTGTTAAGGACAGTCAACCCAAGGGAGATTGCCCACTCTATTTGCGCGTCTCCCCGTACATTTGTCACGGGAGATCCCCATGCCGTAGACTTGGCATTAAAATCCTCGGCGACTAGCACAGGGGTGGGGGATACCTGCCCAACCAGAGCTCCGAGTTCCGCAAGCATCTGTTCGAAATCAGCGAGGCTTCGATTGGGCGAAAAGTATACCCCGAAGACGGCTATTCCTTGCACTATGGCGAGGGCAAAACCCCGACCCTTTGCAGTGCTTTCAACTGTGGTACCAAGCGATGTTACAACCGCTACCGTCTTTTCTAGGTCGGAGACCCAGTCGCCCCGGTTCGGAATGAGGTAGGGTTCCGAGACGACAGCCATCTTAATTTGCCACTCTGCCATGGTTTGAGCTAGGAGATCCTGGGCTCTGGCACAGTGATTGATATTCGCCTGTATACATGTAAGAGCCATATTATTGGGTGGTATCCTCCGTAACGTTTCCTTGTGAAAGCGGGGTACCAGGCCACTCGTCGTTTCCCTGCCTCCTGATTTATTGTTTCGGGCCATCGCACTCAAACAGCCTTTTGCACCAATTGAGTGCGCTGCTGACTTGCCAGCCGCGGTGCATACAGCGCAGCTTGGTTCAGCGGAGCAGTCCATCTTTTTGTGGCCTTGTGGCGTGATAGCAGATACTGATGCGGTCTACCCCCCTGTCACATTTTGCCCCTTCGTAGCCTAGTTCTAGGCATCCAAGACCCACCCAACCTTCAGTAGACCGACTTCCACCAGCTTCTTCGCCGCAGTCACTGGACAGCTCAGCCAGAGTGACATATTGCCATATTGCCCTCGGGAAATTATGCCACATTTGATGGTGGTATTAGGGCAGCCCCCTTCACCTGCGACCGCCATCACAACCTCTTCGGCGGTCACTGAGTCATCCAGACCCGTGATTCTTACTTCGGCACATTTTATGGGCCGCTGGACATGGACCACATCGCCGTCGAGCACCTCTCGAAGCTTTTCAGCAAGCGCATCCGCCGCCTTATCAGAATCTTTTGTGCCCGGGGGAATCTCTAACATCCAAGCGCCAGTCATTGTAGTTCGAAATTGAACTTCCGAAAGTCCAACCACCTCCAGTTTTATGCGCCTTTTTGCCATAGCCAGGACAGACTCATACTTGACTCCTTTTTTTACTGCTTCCGGCTTCAGAGTTAATCTAATCGCCGCCGTTCGTTTCGGTTGAAGTTTTCGCTTGCGCGGGATCGCCGATTTCGGCACGTTTGCTCTAGCCGTTTTTTCCCCCGCAGCTGCCCCGTTGACCCTTTTGTTGGTCTTCCGGGACGCAACGTTTTTATTAGAATTACCAACTGGCACCGGCGCCAGCGGTGTGGATGTGGATGCGGGCAATGATGCCAGTAGAGCATAACTAGAAGCAGCTGCCTCTTTAGCAGCCAGGCTAGGTTTCTTTTTGCGCTTTTGTTTACTCCTGGCACCATTAACATCGGGGTTAGAAACAGGCGCTGGACTCGCCACCATGTCGCATGCGGGTGCTGCGTCTGTGACGCTCAATTCTTGAGGAGGCGGTCCAGCAGCCGTATTTTGATTCTCTCGCCGGTCAGCGGCTAGCGAAGGCCGCCTTCTGGGTTCCGGTAGCAGCCGACATTCAATGCTTTCCAGGCGGGCATTAAACATTGTACCGAACTGCTCACGGTTAGCGCGCGACACCTCTTCAATGAGTTTCCGCATTTCTGGCTCTGTCGCCGCAGCAGGCAGGCCGCGCATTTGTGCTACCTCCTTTCTCAGCTCCGCCAGCTGCCACGATAGCTTTGTATTTGCCGACTCCAGGCGGGCAACTTCCTCAGTCACAGTACGAGACCTCATCTCCGTGAAGTTCTTCCTCACTGTGGCTATCACTCCCTTCAGGACTTTCACATAGGTGCCCTTCAGATTCCCTGACTTATCAACTACTTTTGTTGCAATTTCCAGGGCTTCCTCAACTTCAGCAGCAAGGGTGGCTGATGAAAACAAAGTTCGCTTGTGTGAGTTGTTTGATAGCCGTGCAGCGAGTCGACGACACCCCGCTGCGCGGGGTGTCTATTTCTGATCTGAGGGGCACAAGTGAACCCTAACCTAACCGACCTAAAACAGAGTTCACTTATCACAAGCCATTTTTGTCCGCCTTGATAATGCACGACCCAATAATTCGCGTCCACAAAAAGTGGACACGGGTACATTATTTGACAAATGAGTTTAAGGGCAATCATTATATTATGAATAAATATTGTTATGGCTATTGATCGTTAGGGCTAATGCCCATTAGGACAACAACACTAAGCATAAATGACATGAGGTGAAACGTTATTAGGGATTTCGACGAATATGCAAAATAACATTAGAGATATTAATAATTATGGTAAAAATGAT
The DNA here is from genome assembly GCA_945867215.1 of Epinotia demarniana. NCBI lineage: Eukaryota > Metazoa > Arthropoda > Insecta > Lepidoptera > Tortricidae > Epinotia > Epinotia demarniana. The sequence continues at coordinate 35,843,790 of OX244261.1, read as the reverse complement.
TCGGGCACATGAGGTTTCGGGCAATTATTACATTATGGAAAATGATTATTATGGCAATTGATCGTAAGAGCTAATGCCCATTAGGACAAAACAGTAGGGGCAAGAGATTTTAGGACAAACGATGTTAGGGATCGCGAGGTAGAACCCGTTTATATGTATGTTAATACTTTATTTTATTTTACAGTTTTTTTGTAATAAATTGTTAATAACACAAATAACTGTATATTGTAAGACATTGGTAAAAATACAGACAAAATACAATAGAAAGGAAAAGTCTGTGAGATTGTAAGTTTGTATTGTCGGGGTAATCTCGTACTCAAGACACCTGTGTGAGGTGCGCAATAAATAATATTTGTATTGTATTTTTGATGCTCCGTAAGTCCATTGTAAAGACTGGTGTAATAAATTTTAAATTGGCTGAGTAGTTGCATAGATTACCCCTTTATACAAACTAACAAACTCGCAAACATACTCTTTATAATTGTAGAGTAGGCTGGTTAGAAAGTAATTCTTGTGTCAGTCGGAAGCTGCCTAGAATATAGCTGAGCTGGTAAACCCTACTTCGGAGTCTTATTTACCGTCCCCGGGCTATTAGCATATATTATTTATAGATCACGACATCATCTTATTATGTATGAAAAATCAATAGGTAGCCACAATATGGCCAGGGCTGTTATTCGGAACGTGCTCGCTGAGGCGGCCTCACCCTAGACCTAAACTAGACCTCTGATTATGCCTAGTTACTACGAATTACGGCGTCAAGATATGTTTGTGAGGGAACGGTGAGGTAAGCTTAAAACAAGTTACAGAATAGCGCGGCAGCAGTGTACTGCAAAGCCCGAAAAGTTTGACCACTATAACATAGGTACATAATTTATTACATCTAAATAAAATCCTGCATCACAGCGCAAGTGCTGGTCCAATTAGCACAATACCAAGTAAAATAAGACGTTTGACAGCCACCGATACCATAAACAATGAGCGCAAACCTCGAAGCAATATCCTCGCAGACTGAATCCGACCACATTTAATTACGGGCAACACGGACACAACTGGAAATAACAATGAAAATTGAAAATCCATGGGTTGACTCGTTGCTAGTGGCGGTTGGGATAAGGCACGGGCGTTTCGACTTTGCACTACGAAAGGGTTAAAGGCCTCCACACAAAGAACGGGGGTAGTGCGCGGTGCGGGTCGGGCGCGGCGCGGGTCGGGCGCGGCGCGGATCGGGCGCGGCGCGGGTCGTGCGCGGCGTTGTGCGGAGGCCTTAAGTCATGTCGTGAGTTTGTGTATGCTTCTCTACTAACCGCTCAAAGTCCTTTTAAAAGGTCAGTTGTTGAAAATGAAAATGTATTCCATTTAAATGTGTTTCAAATTTCACTGTTTGCTTTTGCGTGCCAGGCGGTTAGAGGTAGGTTGTTAAGAAAAATCTAATGCGGGGAGTAGGTAAAAACAACTGCCAGGAACTCTATACTAGACTCCTAGATGTCTAGTTTGGCAATACGAGTACGAAATTAAAATGAACTTTTACAACTAGGATTTATATCCTTGCTGCACTGAATAGTTCATTAATTATTATATATTTATATATATATATACTAGCTTTTGCCCGCGGTGGCCGCGGCTTCGCCTGCGTACTAAGCGTAATTTTTAACCGTTCACAAAAGCAGGTTTTCTGTTTGACTCGTATGTTGGTATGTACATATGTTTGTTTGTCCGCGATTATCTCGCGTTTGGCTGAACCGATTTAGATGCGGTTTTCGGAAAAAAAAATGTTACATTCTGAAGGTTTCAGAATGTAACATTTTTTTTTATACGTCATTTTGGTGAAGGCGGTCCCCTTATTTTGTTTTAATATAATGCAAAATCAAAACAACCCTACTTAATTGACTTCGGCAGTTTCATGTATGTTTTTAATTTGATTAAAATGATGAATTTCACGTTGTTCCATTCTTTTAAAATAATGTGTTACTAAAGAAGATTTATTATTTTTTAGCAATTCTTTCCATTGAAATTGTAAAAGTAGGGGTGATTTTTTTTCACATTTAAGTCGGTTCGATTCCCAGACGTAATTTTTCGAAAAACTTTGAATGCAGAATTACTAACTAACAAAAATAACATAGAGTCTTCTTGGAGCAAAATACCCTATCAACGATATTTAAGGTACTTCCCCTTCATGTCTTATATTTTTGGGACGCCCTGTATACTATTTTTGTATCTTAATAAGTAATATTCCTACATAGTTTCAAGTCTCTAGTAAAAAAAAGAATGATGCTACCATACAAACTTTGCACCCCTATTTAACCCCCTTAGGGATAGAATTTCCAAAAATCCCGTCTTGTCCTTTGCCTGCGTCATAAAAGGAAGTTCTGGTGTAAATTTCAAGTTTGTAGTCCCAGAAGTTTTGAATACAAACTTTGCACCCCTATTTAACCCCCTTCGGGGTGTAAATTTATAAAACGCTGAAAGTACTTTTTTTGTATCTTAATAAGTAATCTTTCTAAAAAGTTTCAAGTCTCTAGTTCAAAAAATAATGCTTCCCCCATACAAACTTTGGACCCTCATTTTACCCCCTTAGGGAATAAATTTTGAAAAATCCTTTCTTAGTGCTCCCCTATACCTTATTAGGAACCTACGTGCGAAATTTGGAATCTCTAGAACCAGTGGTTTGGGCTTTGCGTTGATATGTCATTCAGTCAGTTTCTTCTTTTATACAGCGTGTATATTTGATATAACCGCAAACTTTAGGGGGTCTTAGTATAGGCACTAATAAATATATTTATCGTAAAATTGGGTGTCCCTTGTTTTGTCGACAAACTTTTCATCGAATTTTACTTCATCGAAAACGTTTCAAGTAACATTTAGTTAACGAATTATTGTTTGGTGTAATTTTATTTCATGACCAGATCATTCCAATTTTTATCATTTCATGGAATAATTGTTCAGGGAATATTATTTGGCAAATGATTTATTTTGTATAATTTTTAAATGGCAGAATAACAAAACAACGAATTTCATTTGTTCGAAATTTTATTGCAACATTACAAAAACAAACAATAACTGATTACAGGGGTACAACTAGACAAGTATAGGCAGAAATAGGGGGCACGGGGGGCCAAGCCCCCCGCAGTAAAAAAACATACAACGGCAACAATAATTGTATTATAAGTAGGTTAGGTTAGGGTTCACTTGTGTCCCTCAGAGCGGAAATAGGCACCCCGCGAAGCGGGGTGACGTCGACACGCTGGCGGTTTGGTAACGTTTAGGTTAGGTTAAAATAATTGCCATAGATAACTGTGTATCAGGGAACCGCCCACCCCTTCCCAGAAAAAAGCCTTTGAACGGGTTAGTCGTTCGTTTAATAGCCCAACTCACATGCTGTCCTTTATTGATTGTAAACTCATTTATTTTACTTAGCCGTATGAAGGGCTTCCCCCTTACGGGGCGCTACCGCTACTGATAAAAAACCCTTTCGAAAGGCTTTTTTAAGCGCTTTTTAAAGGGTTGAAGCGCTTAATCGTATTGAAAGCGCTTTAAAAGCCAAATGAATGGGTATTGATGAGCATCGGCTTTGGTAAGCAAAGCATTACGAAAAACCCTTTCAAAAACCCTCGAAGGGGATACCGGGCGGGTCCCTGCTGTGTATGTTAACTATTTTAATTTTAAATAATACTCCTTGTAATAATTTGTATGTTAATTAAAAATACTTGAAATAATAAATCACAAAACGTTTTCCACGAAATAATTCATCTATTTAATGAAACATCCGACAAGTAAAAATACACGATTTAAAATTAATTGTAGTGACCATTCCACGAACTGAATTGTCGACGAAGTGAAAATACATGAAACGTTGACTTTGAAGTGAAATTCGACGAAGTGAGTGTCGACAATTTCATGTGTCATCAGGTCACAGTGTACGCAATACATTGCCGTTCGATAAAATTTCAACAATTCATTACCCTATGGTAGTTAAGACTAACTTAATTTTTTCTTGCAATATCGGTCCATAGCCCTAACACGTACCTCTGGTTACAATTTGAGGTATTATAAAATATACACACTGTATATTTAGAATATACGAGTACATATATATATTTCCTTCTGAGAACAAAACCTGCATTTCAGTATTTGGACTAAAACCGAAATCGCATGCTTTCAGGAGAATTTTAAAATAAGAAATTTAAGGCATCGTTTTATGACTTTGACCGCATCGTTAAGCCTTAGAGGGTTGCATCACAGAGATCAGTCGAGTAACCGCATTTGGTTCGTTACGTAATAACTCCGTGTTACACAACGGACGGAACCTAAAGTCGGTTATGACAACTATCTTACCCTGTATTATGCCAATTGCTTGTGTACGTCATACCGAAGTTCACTTCAAATTCCAAATCTGTATCTATCTTCTATATATATATGTCACCACATGTCCCCCTTTTTCAATAGATTCCGTTGTTGATTTTCAGATATTGTCACCACAAAAGCTGAAAATCAACATCGGAATCTATTGTTTCTATGGTTTATCGGGTCGCTGATTACGAAAACAACAACGATTTTACATTCCAACGTGGCGTCTAAATATCAATATGGGCGTGGTTTTTTTGGACGTTAATTACGAAAATCGCATAGATTTTGAAATATAATGTTGTGGACATGAAAATTCATGACCGTATTTGTGCCAAATTGCAGTTTTTTGTGATCAATCGGTCCAGTTTTTTCGTAGCAAATCGGTTGTAACAGACGGACTGATAGACAGCCACACGTGATCTTATAAATAAGGGTTCTATTTTTGCTTTTGAGGTATGGAACGAGACCCGCGTTGTATAGGTTATAGGTTTTAAAGTTTGTAATTGGTGCCATCTCGATCTTCTTCTTTTTTGGACCTGGTTCATACCGCAGCAGCCTGAAGGGCTGTGGCTGCTAATCTTGGCTGGCTTGTGGGTAGTCTCCACTATGGGGCTACCCGACTGCCCAATAAACCCTCTCGATCGTCATCAATCGGTACCTAGGCGAGTGCGGGCGGCGCGGCGGGACGGGAGGGTAGGAGACTTTGGGAAAGTGCCTGCATCCGTAATAAGTACATTCAAGGTGCTGCACGAAAATCTGCTTACTTTTTATAAGTTAAGTTAAGCATTTTGGCCGCCGCAAAGTTAAATCAAATTTTTGGGTATTTGTGTTCTTTAATTGTTGTTGCTCCCATACAAACTGTTGTTCCTCTCCAAATACCTACTGGTTCGAATGGCATCAAAAAAAAACTTAGGAAAGAAGCCTATAGCAATGTCCAGACCGACTTGAAATTCGTGGAGTTATTTGGTATTTCAAATATCATGAACATAAACTAGCTTTTATTCCAGAGGACAGATTCTCATTAATCATGATTGTAAATTTAATAACAAAAATACGTACATACATACATACATTCACGTCTTTATTCCCAAAAGTAGGTAGGCAGAGCATATGCACTTTATGTTCCAGCGCTACTTTTATAAATGTGTATATAAAAGAACAACAAAATGTGATATTGCATAGGTTGTTAGCCCATCACCCAGAACACACTTCAACCCTGCTCCCTTAGTCCACTTTTACGACACCCACGGGAAAGTGGTGAAATTGTATTTTTTTCTATTTAATTCCCGACACCACACGGGCATAAAAATAATAGTAAATAAAAAATAATTTACCATAATGGGTTATGACGAAGGGGAAGTGAGTAGTAGTAGGCCGTTGCCGGCGTAGCAATTCAACAATTATTGGAAAATTACTTTTTACACTTACTACGCGGGCGAAGCCTCGGGCAAAAGCTAGCTGACTGACTGACTCATCAACGCACAGCCGGCACTACTAATGTTAGAGAGTTGATTTTTGCACAGTATTTTAACATTGAAAATGTTATTTAAATCGCTTCAGTATAGCTCCCAATTTCAGCTAAAGTGAGAAATCGCCCTGGTCACGCGAGGTTTACGGCTACGTGGATCATTGAGATGTCAAAAGATGCCCCTTGGCAAGGACTACAAAATGTAGAAAAAAAATTAACAAAAAAAAACTAACTTTTCGTAAAATCGCATAATTGTCGAAAAATTACCCATTTTTTGAGGTCTTTTCGTACAAAATCGGCAATATCTTGAAAACGAAAAGCGATATCGAAAAAATGAAAAAAAGCCCTCGGGGTAATGAGTTTGCCTACATTATGAAAAAAAAACCTTTATATATCTCTTACGGTCTCGGCAGGAATCGAACTCGCGTTATTGCCAGGTGTGACGTAAAGGATATTTTTGTTGATTTCCCGGCGACATTTATATACGTTTGTTGAATGTCTGTATTTGACTCTTAGAAGGAAGTGAATGTGCAGATATTCTTATAATCGAATTCTTAAATATAGTTATGTTATCAAATATTGTATTTTTTTTTATTCTTTCATTAAATATTAAATTATAATTAAAATGAAAATATATTTATTCATAAATATCACAAACAAATTATAACCTTTCCCCCTTTATATCATTGCGTTTTTTTTAACATTGAACATGTTATTTAAATCGCTTCAGTATAGCACCCAATTTCAGCGAAAGTGAGACATCGCTCTGGTCTCCTGAGTTTTAGGGCTACGTAGATGATTGAGATGTCAAATGATGCCCGGCAAGGATTACATAATGTAATTAAAAAAAATAGCTTTTTGTAAAATCGCAAAAATGACGAAAAATTACGCATTTTTTTAGGGTCTTTTCGTACAAACTCGGTAATATCTTGAAAACGAAAAGCGAAATCGAAAAAATGAAAAAAAAGCCCTGGGGGTATTGAGTTGGCCTACATTATGAACAAAAAAAATCACTATCTCTTACAGTCTAGGCAGGAAGGTCATTTTTTTTCATGGCGCTACTCGTTTTGTACTGCAATAAGAGTGTCAGTCGTGTCATTGAGTTGTTAAGTTGTCATTGGAGTGTTTACTTGAGGTTTCTGTATTTTTTGCGATTTTAATTTATAATATGTATGTATATTTATTTAAAAATGTACAATTTGTAATATTAATTTGAGTATCTTTGAAAATAATTCTTATAGTAGTGTTTATTTGAGGTTTCTGTAGTAAATGTGATTAATTTACATTACGGCAGAGACCAGTAAGGAAGCCATACTGACCGAGTATGAATACGCTACAATACGAGACCAGTATGGCTATTACGGTCGAAAGAAGTATAATTCTTTAGTCAAAAATTAAACAAGTAAATAAGTTAAAAATATATTTAAGAAACATTAACGGTATTCATATCTATGCGTGCATTTGTTAAAGGATAGTTTTGTTGATTTCTCGGGGATATTTGTTATTTGTTGAATGTCTGAATTTGACTCTTAGGAGGAAGTGAATGCACAGACATTCTTTATAATCTAATTATTAAATAAAGTTATGTTATCTAATACTGGCAGCATTTATTTACGTTCATCGCTGCTGAATATTTGTGATTTCTTTCCTTTGTAGGCATCGGATTGTCTCTTTAACCATGTAATTAAATTTATATAGTTCTTTGTTTTAACGTTCGCTTTGTTGAGTATATCGACTGCTTTATTTGGCGTGGATGGTTGAAACAAGCCAGAATCGCATTCTCAATCATTAGCTTAATTTTCTTTCTTCCACTTAATGAATAACTCGTAATGTTTGGTCCTGATCTAATCCTCCCCTAAGAGGGTTAAATAGGGGTGCAAAATTTGTATGGGGGAAACTTTTTTTTTAGCATGAAACTTTGTAGAAAGATTACTCAATGTGTACAGAATATTGAATGTTAAACCTTAGTGTAAATCGAATATTGAATAATAATGCTTACTAACTTAAATAAAAACATCCTGAGGAAACCTGGATACATCTGCGAAGAAATTCTAAGGTGTATGTGAAGTCCCCAACCCGCACTGGGTCAGCGTGGGGACTACTGCCCGTTCTTTCTCATCCATGAGAGGAGGCCCGTGCCCAGCCGTGGGACGTATACAAGCTGATTTAGAATGTTACTTAAAATAAAAAATCTTCAGTTAACGCAATATTATGGTGCCTTAGAAGATTTTCGGCATGATGTGTGTAATCTACGATGCAACACTAACGACATTTTTTACTTCCACTTTTACGGTAAGGTGTCAAAAACAATATGTGTCATTTTATTATTAATTAGTCGTTAGTTTAGTTAATTTTTCGCTTACTCAATTTCCTACCGCTGACGTTAATAAAACAGTGTGTCATCATTAGTCGCTAAGTTTTTTTTATACTTCCCCATAAAAAAGGAACCCGTATCAATAAATGAGTCGCTATATGGAGATTTCAAAGCTGCAGTAGTAACTTCGTCGGTGGCTCATTTCCTTCGTAGCAAACTTCGTGAGGCACAAACTCTGGCAGAGAAACTTAGGGTCAGTTCCAATTCATAATTCCTCAGTAGATAACTCTGTTGAGTAAGTGAGGTTGAGAGCAGATAATATTTATGGGCGTTTGTTTGGAATGATATCTCGCTCTCTCTCTGTTTAGATCAGCCCAACTGTGACAGTACCTCCACTATACAGAAGACGGCAGCCATTATATATAAGCTTACCCCTAACACCACCGCTCCAAGCATACATTTTTTACTTATTACATAATTCCGAGAACCATGTTCCGCTGAAGGAGTTGTTTTTTCTAATCTATAAAAAGGTTTGTATTGATCAAATATCATCCTTTCCAAATTATCGTTAAGCGGAAAATAGCGTTCGGCATTTCGAATTTTCGGAAAAACTAACGATTTTTTCGCACAAATGACTGTTCAGAATTTATCCGTGTTCCCGTAAATACTATTCAGATGACGTTGAGATAAATAAGGATGGTGGGGTGGATATTTGCTGCCATGTTTAAAAAAAACAGGATCCGAATTGACCAGCGGGCGTAGCTTGTTTGGCATTTTATCACTTATCGCTGTGGATACGACAACCGTCACGTTCTGACATGTATGTCACTGCGTGAGTGACGGATCCCTTATGCACAGCGTGCAGAGCCATAAGTGATAGAATATTTCAACCATCTTAGGCGCGCAGGTCAGGAGAGCCGTACCTGGCTTCCTAATGCATCTACATGCACTGCGATACTCTGCATCATCATCAGACTACTCTGATGATGCAGCGAGTGACAGTTACAGGTACGTGTCCCACGAATATATTTTTCAATAATAGATGGTAGCGAATTGGTTCGCCATCTTGGATTTCTAACTACTGACTTACACTAAAATGCTCTGCTAAGCTATGTTTCCAATGGTTTTAGAAAAGTGACACCTAACTTAGTACCAAAGTGCATGGAAACCTCTCCGGAAGATGCCCAGACAAAGGATGGATTTATTGCTGGACGGTCTGTCGGGCCTGCTGTGTCTGCATACGACCTGATCAGCTGACGTTCAGAGTCATTCTGAACTCGCACAGTCATATCCATACCCAACCTTGCACATTCCGTCAGTTGAAAACTAAGTTCGCTTATACGATGTGGCACTAAAGTCAACGTCAAGCCGAAAATGAGTGACAGGATTTATTACATGACTTGTTTTTTTTTATAACTGTTATTACTTGGGTTGTCATACGACGTTTCCGGCTTGACGTTGACTTTTGGGACATCTGTTATGTACATTAAATAAAAAATCGGCCAAGTGCGAGTCGGAACACATTAATTAGTGTTCCGTACATTCAGTTATTTTAAATGATTCATACTTTATCTCCTGATCATTCATTTTCCAGTACATAGGTACGAAAAACGAGTCATTTAAATATTTTATTAGGTCCTTGCCTTTTTTTAGGTGTCGGGTTCAAAATTTTCGCAGCAAGGTCTCAAACTTGAATGGTATTTAAGGCAACAATACAATTCACCGCTACAGCCCGGTATTCCAATTTTAAATCAAATAAAGATCCTCGTACTTTGATGCTATTTTGTTTCTAGATTTTAACCAAATAGAGTCAACAATATGTAGAACTGTTTAAATATAGAACACCAAAAGCTGCTTGTAGGTAGTGGGGAAATCTGAAGCCATTAATAAGCATAGTATTATTTGTGTGTTTTAGTAACCCAAACAAAACCGCATATATATATATAAGAAGATTCATTATGAGATTTTTTTAGTTCTCAACTGAATCGTTTAATTACAATATCCAAAGTATTATATCAGCCGAAAGACGTCCACTTCAGGACATATGCCTCCCCCAAAGAGTGCCACAATGACCAGTTCTGCGCCACCCGCATCCAGCGGACTCCCGTGACCTTTACCAGGCCCCGTATCATGGTCTGCCTTATCACGCGATAAGTGACAAGATAGAGCGTCCGTCACTGGCTGACACCGTTCGATAGAACGAGACGACGCTCTTATCGCGTCACTTATTGCGTGATAAGGCCGACCACGATACGGGGCCAGGTCATCGGTCCACCTTGTAGAGGGTCTACCCACGCTGCGCCTTCCGGTACGTGGTCGCCACTCGAGAACCTTTCCGCCCCAATGGCCATCATCGGTTCTACGTGCAATGTGCCCCGCCCACTGCCACTTATTGTTGTGTGTTGTGTAAGGGCTAGTTACTTACTTTACTTTACTGTGTTGTGTGAATAACTTTTAATTTGTCGAATCCGCGAGCGATAACCTTAGACCAAGAAAAAAGAAAAACCTAGTGAAGCCGGTTTTCAACCAAGCCAAATAAGTTAAGCACAAACTCACGCGCACTTATACCTACAAACAAAAAAATTGCACAAAACTGAATTTGGTGGGAACACTAAATAATGTGATAACTTTGACGCCTCTATTTGATTTTTTAACCTTTGGTCTATGTATCAGCTTTAAATACGGAACACTAAAACAAACATTCATGAAAGTACGGAGTGCTTTATTTGAATTGGTATAGATTATGACAAATCTTATTTTTTCTAGATGCAAATTAATCGTCGGATTCAAACGGAAATATAAACTATTCACAATCTATCTCTAAACTACCACACACCTCTAGTATATATTGACTCCCAGATCCGCAACAACTACACCATATCGAAGGTCAGACTTTAACTGGATCGTGGGTAATTTTTGAAAACACCAGACCTGCGTTGTCTAATTACTTGACATCGGGTATTTTCGGTTTCGGTCGGAACAAATCGGAAACAGGAAACAACACGAATTACAATGCTGTGTTTTCATTATATCAATATTCATTTATCAGACTGCGAAGTGCAATATACGTCACCAGGCACGGCTATACTGAAGAACCAGCGTAAAATGAGACGCTATACCGATTTTATTTGCTTTAATTTGTAAATATAATTTAAACTATTAAAGCTAGTAACATGTTGATAATTTTCCCGCCATCTACACACAATTTCCATTATGCATGTGTATATCCAAGTCTTAGTTGGCTATAGTTTTTGAAATAGAGCTGGGGACAGCACTGTATGAAAAAAAGTTACTTTGGTTTAATTTTACACTAGTAAGAGCTATCGTAAAAAGAACTCAAAATTTGTATACCATCTCAAAATTTTACGAGCTTTCGAATACATTCCACACGATACCTTACAATCCAAAAAAAATTGCGAAACCCCTTATTACCCCTCAAACTGTCCCCTCTATTGGGGTTTACACCATTTTGACGTTATTTATGTAATAAGGCCATACATTTCTATATTTATACCAAATTTCAGCTTACTATGTCAAACGGTCTTTGAGAAAACTGGCTGTAACAGATGGACAGCCTCCGAGTGATCGCATAAGTGTTCCGTTGGACCAATTTTGGTACGGAACACTAAACACGCTTTATTAATCTATTATTACCAATACAGTTAATCCAGTAACTAGAGGCAAACTACGTTCACGAACGTTTGGTCCTATCATCCGACTTGCGCCAAAAGTTGATACACTTTCCTCGGTAGCGTATTTCATGATTTGTGTCATTCCCAAGGGCGCAATACATTACACAAGTGTTATAATACCACTCGCCGTTCGTCATGCATACCGGATCGTATATTTTCGGGCAAACCGTACAGTTCGCTATATAGTGGTCATTACTGCTAAAAGCAGGAGTGTTACGCACGCACTTTCCTTCGTATGCGACCTTAACAATGTCGCTGTTCACTGAACATTCCATGAAGCACTTGTTCACGTAAGTCTTGCCATTAGTCCCACATACGGGCTGGCCGCGCTCGTCACATCTTCCGCAGCTCGTCATGGCTCTATCTGTAGTTGGCCTAGTGATGTTACTATGTTTCGTAGAAGAGTGTTCTGGTCTGCAAATGCCTTCGTAAAGTATGTTGATGGAACTGTTGTCGCCAACTTCACAAGCCATGAAGCAGGGGTTATGGTACCAATTACCGTTAGAGGCGCATATTGGTTTGAACAATCTAGGACACATCGTGCAGTTTTTTAATCCTTTCATAGAAAACTGATCTGGATTTGCTGATTCTGGTGTTTGTGGTCTGAAAAATAAAGGTTTGCATATAAGCCTATATTGCATAGGTAGTAAGGTAGCCTAGTGGTTAAGGCATGCGGCTGTGAAGCGGCGGTCGTAGATTCGAATCCCGGCTCGTACCAATGAGTTTTTCGGAACGTATGTGTGGAATATTTACCGTTAGCTTTTCGGTGAAGGAAAACATCGTGAGGAAACCGGTCTAGCCCCTATTGGTTCTTATTAGCTCTAGTTTTCTCCCTGGGTTGGAAGATCGGATGGCAGTTGCTTTCGTAAAACTAGTGCCTATGCTAAATCCTGGTATTAGGACGAAGCTGAGCCCGGGCTCCTATAGAGCATAACCGGGAATGACGCTGGGAGGGTGTAAACTGTAAGGTAACAGGTGTATATAGGCTAAATTCAACAATATTTATGAATAATGTTATTAGAAATGCAGAAAATTCTGATACTAATAGAATTAAGCTACCTCTTGAGAAGCTATCCCTGTCAAGCTGGTCTGAATTGGCAGACAATAAGGTGTAGATATTCGTAATGCTTGAGATACGCCTGATATACAAACTTACAAAACTAAACCCCAACAAAGCTACGTTCTAACAAACATAACATATTTTTAACTATTTACAGATTAATAAAACGATTTGGTGGTGGCTCAAACAATTTAATCAAAGAAAAATACGATCATTCCTTAAATGCATTAAAAATGAACTGGAATCTACGACATAGAACGTTTGGTAACAATCGAGAGCACGTCCGTTCACTCCGAGAGTCGCAACAGAACTGCCCTTCCTCGTGGTATGCCGGCAGCGATAGAAGTAGTCATCCCCACCATCCCCACTTTTGCCAACATCACGCCACCGCTCGGCCCTGGCACACTCGCCCGATGCACTCGCTCGGTCTAGGCCCGATGACGTCATCTGGCCGCTAACAATATTTTAATTCAAAGTGCATTCATATCAGCCCAACGCATTTATAACAATCTTCCTGTAGAAATAAAAAACCTGGAAGGATGCCTTCAAGAGGCGTTTAAAAACCTCTCATACATAAGTTTTTCGACAACCTAAACGAATATTATACGTATGTATAATGTAGTCGTTTTATAAATTGTACCTCGGTTAAGATTTATAAAATTGTATGCCCGAAAAGGGTAAAAACTGTTGGAACTCAGAACATGCATCTGTTTACCTTTGTATGTCTACACGGTTTTTGTACAGTACATTTATCTATTTCAATTTATATACTCAGCATAGATGGTACGATTTTTTCAGAAATAATGTTCAGCTATCTATTTAATTCTGTAACAGTTTGGTGAGACCTATGTATATGCCACATTATTCACATGTCGATCGGTCATAAACTAACATTTCGCATTCTGATTTGACATTGGGTTCCACAGGGTCGTTCTGACACGTTAAGGCGCCCGGGACAGCAGCGATATGCGGTATTTGTACTTTGCCGCAAGCTTACTGATGTCGCGTGATGCTTACATGTCGATATAGTATATTGTACAAGATTGTTAAATAAGCGTTACCGTGCAATAATGTCGGTTCTGCCTAAACGACATTTTTGGACCAACTACCTACTAAGTACTAATATACCAAGTCTAGACACAAATGTCGTATGTGGCAGTTCCGACAAATTATGCTTCAACTATTCCGGTTGAAAAAGTAACGAACAAGATTTGTCTTTTTTCTTAAAAATAGCTTTACTGTACTGTACAGCCAAAATAGCCATACTGTATTCGTTTTTAGTTTTCTTCCTGTATCACAAATGTATTTTTAACTTGTTTTCCGTTTCTGTATTTACGTATAGTCACTTCACTATCCGAAATAAAAGTTGCGTTCGGTCTGTCAAGTTGACAGTGACAGTGACACTGACAACCAGTTTGGCGACGCGTTCACACGCTGCAATCTGCCGTTACTATGTATTCCTTATATATGTTTAGCGTAGGTATTTGTTTTGTGTTGCCTTCCAGGAGGTAACTCATGTAAAGGTTCCGACGGAAGACCAGCGCTGGCCTTTTAGGTTAGCACCATGCTGAGTCGGGGCCTTTTCGTGGACCTGCTACTTGTACTGTTACTGTGTGTGTGTGTGTGTTTTTTTTTTATACCCATTGTTTTGTCCACGAATAAATGTTTTCTTTCTTTCTTTCTTTAAAAGTGAATATGTCTCTACTCAACGGCTAATAATAAATGAACTTATAATAAGCAAGTATTCGTTTGAAAATTATATTCTATTAGTTAACAATTTCTTCCATACATTTTTTTTTCTAATACTTTTATGCTTCTCCTGTAAAGTCACTGATCCACTCTTTTGATTGGGACCACCGATACACTTGCGCAGCCCCACCGGAAACGGTGCGCGGAAGCGTGGCACTGCGCTTGCTGTATTCATCCGTACCTCCTGACTTTCGCGCATCCCATGCCAGTTAGGAAACGTGGTATTTTACTACTTTCTTATGTTGCTAAATATCTAAAAAAAACCGGTCAAGTGCGAGTCTGACTCGCGCACCGAGGGTTCCGTACAAACTAACAATTAATTAAAGGTAAAGTAAATGTAGGCAAAGGGCAATGGAGAGGGCCATGTTGGGAGTTTCTCTGCGTGATCGCATCAGAAATGAGGCAATTTCGTGCCTGATGCACTCTCCAGGCTCATGAAACTTGAAGCTGTGAGTTCGGTGAACAGCGACCTCGTTCCCGACGAATGGTTTGATAGGACGCTGAACGGTTGTAAAACTTTCCCGGCTAACTTCCCGAACTTTTGTATCAGGGAGGGAAAGTTATTTAGACTGTCCAAAAGCAAATATTATAACCTGCTACGGGAGTTCGATTGGAAGGAGGTAGTGCGCAAGGGTGACCGCAAGAGAGTGTTACAAGCGAACCATTGCAAACCAACCGCGGCACATCTAGGAGTTTTTAAGACTCACAGGCGGCTGTCGTTGACATACTTTTGGCCAGGAATGTATAAGGACGTAGTTGACTTTGTGAAAGCCTGCGATGTTTGTGCAGCTTATAAACATTCACAAAAACTTACTCCTGGCCTTATGGGACAACCAAAAGTATGTCATCGACCTATGCAAGTAGTCAGTATAGATTTAGTTGGTCCTCTTCCGCGCTCACGAGCAGGTTACACATTTTTATTTGTGGTTACTTGTTGCTTCTCAAAATACACACTGCTTTTCCCACTTCGTCGCGCAACCAGTGCATTGGTGGCGAAGCATTTTGAGCATCATGTCATTTTGGAGCATGGTGTTCCTGAAACCGTAATTACTGACAACGGAGTTCAGTTTACGGGGTCGGACTTGAAGCAGTTAATGAAGCGTTATAACGTACCTAACGTATTTTATGGACCTCGTTACACTCCGCAAATTAATCTTGTTGAACGATTTAACCGCACGGTTTTGACCGCAGTAGCTTCGTACGTAGAGGAAAATCACCGGACATGGGACGAAAAAACTGCACCAGATTCGCTTTGCAATAAATAGCGCAGTCATGAGTCCACAGGGTTTTCCCTTTCTTTTTAGTACATGCTAGGGAACCAATCATAAATGGTGCGTTCTATAAAGACGTTGATCAAGATTATACCGCAGCTATTCCTAGGGAGGAATATGCTGGCGAGTTTGGTTGCTTGAAAGATATCTTCCAACAAGTAAGGTTACGTTTGTTGAAAGCACATGAAAGTAATGCCAAGCACTATAATTTACGGCGACGTTCAGCGAAATTTTCAGTGGGAGATGTGGTGTGGAAGCGCACTTACGTACAGAGCGACGCTCTGAAGTTTAAAATGGCGAAACTCGTGTAATCCTAGCGCACACTCTCCGAAATGTATCCCGTAGAACACCGATAAGCAGGCTACTTTTCTACGGTGTTCCAGTCTTTGCATTTTAGCCTCAGTTAAATCTGGGTCACCAATGAGTTTCTTGGCACGCCCATCAATCGAATCCAAGGTGGCTAGCTGATATTTAGCGGATCCATCCCAGAGGTGGCAACAGTACTCCATACACGACCGGACCTGTGCTTTGTAAAGCTGAAGAAGCTGCCTGGGTGCGAAGTACCGCCTCACCTTAGAGAGGATGCAAGTTTTTTTGCGAGATTCAATGTAGAGCCCAAAGTTTATATTGGATTTGATGTCCATGCCAAGGAGCTGCAGATGGTCTGAAATTGGTACGGATACACCTCGGAAAGTTGAAGTCAAGTTGAACGGACTCCATTTGGTGGAGAACAAACACGCCTGCGTCTTGGTTGCGTTGAACTTGACTAGATTAGCATCGCCCCAGTCAGAGACTGCTCTAAGAGTCAAATCCAAACGGTCAACCATATCCTGCAGACAAGATTGGATTTCATCATTGCTGGCCTTTGCACCGGACAGATATCTGACTGCAACTGTGCTATCATCGGCATGCCCAAAGGTTCCGGGCATTAACATGTCGTTGATATGCACTAGGAATGAGGTTGCAGACAGAACAGATCCCTGAGGAACACCGGCACCTAAAGCCCATTGATCCGATGTGTAGCCTTCTAAGACCACACGGAACGATCGTCCGTTCAAGAAATCAGCTATCCAGTTACAAAGGCCAGCTGGTAGCCCATAAGCTGGAAGCTTGCTCACTAGGCTAGCATGCCAGACAGACGAAAAAGACAGACAAGACAGGCGCATCTCATCCCAGTCTGTTAACCTGTATCTCCACACCCATCTTTCACCACTAGGGCCCCGATCAGGTGGGGAATATGTAGATACAGACTTCACCAGACAATGGTCGGAGGTTCCTAAAGGGGCTGTTACCGACACTGAGTATTGGTCTGGGTTAGTAGTTAGCAGTAGGTCTAAGCAGTTGGCTGAATGAGAGTCAACATCAGGTACCCTGGTAGCACAGTTAACAAGCTGGGAGAGATCAAGTGTTAAAGCTAAGTTGCGTGCCTCTCTTCCTTGGTGGTGCGCGCTAAAGTCCCCCAATATGACCAGTTCAGTCGTAGGATACCTTTGTCGAGCCTCATCGGCTGCCTCACTGAGGTAGCTGAACAGCTTTCACGTTTCCTGGTCACCACTGTGTGAACGAAATATACAAGCGTAGACAATTTGAGCTACGCCGGTATCCACCCACGCCCACATGACAGAAAAACTGGACTGTTCAAGGTTTTTGAGACGCTTTACACAGATGTCATCACGAGCATACATACACACTCCGGCACGGGGAAGAAACTTGTACTCAAGAGTATATCCAGAGTAGGTGAGGTATGCCGCGTCCCCTGGACACCTGATTTGCGTCACGGTGAGGAACAACAGCTGCGGCTGGTCAGTTTTCGGGTGGTAGTGAACTGCATCGATATTGGAGTGCAAACCTCGAATGTTACATAGGTGCACTTGCATCCGCTGTTTACTCTTATTTTTCTTCGTTTTTTTGCCATATTTTTGTAGTTTGAAGGGGAAGAGAGTGAAAAGCCGAGAGAGCGCAAGTTGAATGAGGCGTCTCAGCCTTGAAATCCAAACATAGGCTTTTTATATGCCACACGAGGAGGAAGCTGGCTTGGAGACAGGGGACGCCCGAACCCCCTTGAAATGGCCACTTGGCCCTCCCATCCGGTCGCCAACCGGCAAAGTAGCCATTCCGGGATTTTTCGCTAGTTGGCGCGGCAGCCTTTCACGGGTGGCTCTCCCGCTACTTGGGCCCCCAACTACCTGCGGTCGGCCAGCGGAACACCGTGCTTCGGATCCCGCTAGCCTCCAGAACCAGATGCTCGCGAACGGCACATAGCAGCCGTGACACGAAAATATACAGACGAGAAGCAACTACTTTGACACGGCCTCTCGGAATGGCAATCCTCAGACTTCGCTCCAGAATATGGCGGACCATTATGGCGCAGCGGTTTAGTCAGAGGGGTGGTACCTAACCACGGCCAAAGCCTCCCACCAGTAACGATTGTCACTCGTTTAGCACCGCCCAGGGGCCACTTGTAGGGTCTCGAGGGTAAACCTACGGAAGCGAGTGACGTTAACCCCCATTTGGTACTAACGTGCAAGGGCAATCAGCTTAGTATGTATGTTGGTGTTTTAGCGATTATTGTTTATCACGAGAACCGATCTCGATTATTATTTTTTTATTTGAAAAAGAGTACTTCTATTATAGTCTTAAAGGAATTTCGTAACCTAAAAACTTATAAAGTTGATTAAATTGCAAACTTAACTAGAAAATTATTTTTGAAAATTAACAAAAAATACGCTTGATACAGAAAAAGTTATACTTTTCCAGTAATATTTACGGTTATCTTGATCACAAGTAATAATTTCAAATTTTTCACTTGGATAACTTCGGAGATAAAAGGGGAAGGGGGGAATGGTATTTATTTTTACATTTTCTTTCCTAGATCGAAATTTTACCAATGTAGAAAAAAAAGAAAAACGGTTTCAAAAAGTGCAACTCAATCCCTTTCCAATAATACCCCACTTGATCTTATTGTTGACAGCTCGATAAACGCCCGGCCGGGAGGGATGGCATTTTTTTAGTGTCTGTATGTGATGAAGAATAAGCATGCCAATTTTCAAGCGGATGCCTGCCAATTTTTTTTTTTTTTTGCTCGCTTACTCGGCTCCGGTCACACTTAATGGCATAAAAAAATAATTATATAAACAGCATACACACTTGGTTAAAGCGTTTCAATCGGTTGCCTCGCGACATTTTTTTTTACCACTCCCTCCTATTTCCCAACCAGTCACAGTTGGCTCAATTCGGGTTGCACAGGGAGGTTCCACAACACTTCGGGAGCTCAAATACCGCGAGTCATCCGGTTGCCTCTCCGACATAGAATTACGCGTCATTGCTCTGAATATACGGGAGTTGCTACTTTTTCATCTATTGTTTATGCGTACCCACTTGTTTTACAACCGTAGTTATATACTTGAACATAATAAACTGCAAAATGTACAGTCATGTGCAAAAATACGTATCGATAACATCCTCTCTTCAATAAGTACCAAAACCTTAATCCGCTGAAATAAGAGTTATGGGTCATATTTACGAGTAAGTTGTATGCACAGTTGTATTTTTACACTTGACTGTACGTCGGTAATGCTTGGTTTAAGTACTTTTTGTCATTTAAACTAAAACAAAATTTACTTAATCAAATTGGAATATGTAAGTCTCTGCTCGACCGCCGCTGCCCACAAACCCAATTTCCTGTTTTAAGACCATGCAATATTCGACCTTAATTTACGATAATAAGCTTCAACGCTGTAATTACATATATTAACTCCTTTTAATCCAATACGCTCCGAATTCTGCTTAATAAGGTTTTGCGACCGGCTTTAACACGTGTGTAATCTCAGTGCCTTTTAACCAGGTTATTTGTAATTGTCTTTATGTCGCGTGAACGCATATTAGGATTAATGCCCGATAAAGCATAACTAACAGTGCGTACTGTTAGTTTGTTAGATTAATTTTAGTTTGTTAGGTAAGAAAAATGTGAAAAATTATAACCAGCGTGGTTAGCACAAGACGGCACCCGAGCTCTCTCGAGCTCTCTTGAGCGTAGTGTTGTTATCGGAATCGGTATCTGAAAATGTTAATTAAGATCATTATGTACGTTATAAAAGCTAATTAAGCATTACGATTGAAATTGCCTATACCCATTTCGTTAACAATAAATTACGGCGGTTTTACAAAATGTACTGTGTCTGCTGATGATGACATAGATATGTCGCAGTGGAATAGTTTAATCCACCGTTTTACATAACAGCCAGCTGCTTTGTAATACGGCGGGTTGACGATCAGGCGAATTGAATATCGCTGAATGAAAATCGGTTTGAATGTGTTCGGCGCCAATCGTTATTCAATACGACCAGCGGTAAGGTTATGTGAAACAGTGGGTCATTAGTGGCCGCTTTGGAAATTTTTGTTCCCATTTTTAATACTCGCGGCGCTATCTGACATAACAACAACAATGGCGTCAGCGAGTTTCAGAGGTTATAATGCAAAATAAAGCGTCAAAAACGGCTACGTATTCTGGTGTTTGGCGGAATGCAACACAATATTAGCGGGATTGTCATTACGGAACATTCTACAATATAGTAGCAATCCGCCGTATTATTTACAGTACAGCTAGCGGTATTACATTATAGCGGCAATCCGCCGAACACATTCCAGCGGATTTTCATACAGCGGTATTCAATCCGCCTGATCGTCATCCAGCCGTATTACAAAACAGCGCTGTTTTGTGAAATAGCTAGCTGTTATGTACAGTGATCGTAACTTTTGTACCATTTTAGGTGCAGCGTAGTTTTGTTAACGGAAATGGTATAGACAATATCAATCAAATATGTTAATTAAGGTCAATATGAACGTTATTAACGCTAATTAAGCATTAGAATTGAAATTATTTATACAAATTCCGTTAACAACACTACACTGCATCAAAAATGCTATAAAAGTTACGATCACTGGTTATGACGGATTATACACTTAAGCCTGCGACATATACATGAACTCTGATGTCAAAATATAGTCACCTAAAGGGTAATCGAGCGGGCTATGCTGGGAATTTCTCTGCGTGATCGCATCAGAAATGAGGTTATCCGCAGCAGAACTAAGGTCACCGATATAACCCTATGAATCGCTAAACTTAAATTGCAGTGGGCTATTAGGCACATAGCCATGCAACCGATAGCCGTTCAGGCGAAAAGGTTCTCAAGTGGCGACCACATACCGGAAGACGCAGCGTGGGGCGTGGGTAGACTAACAAGGTGGACTGACCTGGTAAAAGAGGACCAGTCACTCTGGCACTCTATGGGTGAGGTCTATGTTCAGCAGTGGACGTCTTTAGGCTTATTTGATGATGAACTCTAATGCCTTTTACATGCGTCTAAGACACTTCCGCGTGTGTCGGCGCGGGCTCAGTGCGGTATCAGTAAGTCATCACCTGTTAGTTTCACTAACTGCACTTACACTCACCGATTAGAGCGAGAAGGTATGTCTCCACTCCACCAGTTAGTCCACTGCGTTTAGCTAGGTCTAAATGCCGCTTTAGACTGTTTACTGCACGTTTTTCTATATTTAAATGCGTGCTTCCTGAGGGGTAATCACGTACTCGTAAAGTTTTGTACGCGTGCAAGGTTGATCCAACTATTTTCCATTATATAAATCGACACTGACACTGATGATTGGCACAGTGTGCGCGAGTAGGGAGCCGAGACGCATACACTCAATATAAATAATACGATTTTTTTATACCGCAAGCATACCGACAAGTAAAGAAATCAGCACGGCTATCGCAGGACGGCCCGTGAGCTGTATCGCAGCTAGATTTTGTTAAATCGTAGCTAAGAACCATCTTACTCACGTCAGGTTTTGGAAAAAAACGCATTGAAATCGGTCCATTTGTTTAGGACCTACGATGCCACAGACATACACACAGACACGCCAAACTTACAACACCCCTCTTTTAAAGGGGTGAAAAATACCGCATACCGATCTCGCCCTGTCACATGTAGAACCGAACCTTACCTACTCACTGTACCGTCTAACCTCGGATACAGTTCCTTGAATCAGTTTGTTAGAATATTCTATTAGAACACGGTACCGCATCGACCTAAATAATGGGGATACAAGTGGAGCGGCAATTATAGGGTCGCGTTACTTGTTCCGTAGACTTTACTTCAAGTTACATTAGTTTAAAATTCCGAGGTCATAAGCACACTGCCATAAATCATAAATCATTTATTTGCTTAGAAAACATGGTATACATGGGTTGATAGTAAAATTATTTTAGTCTCACATGTTTTGTCATATCTAGATGACATGCAAATTTGTTTTTTGGTAGTAACATTTGAGAAAAAATATACAGTGAATACAGAGAAAAAATACAAGAATATACAAATCACTATGTCAAAGTTATCATTGCTAAATTTAATTATAAGTTTACAAGCTTACAATTAATAGCTGGGACGAATTTCTTTCCGCTTCAAAAACTCGTCAATAGAATAGAAACATTCGTTCTGTAGCCAAGAGAGTCAATTTATTTAGAAGTTCTGTAAGAGACAGGCTTTTAAATTCTCTTGGAAGGGCATTAAATATTCGAATAGCCATCGGATAACAACTATTATGAAATAATTTGGTTTTGACTTTAGGTAGGCACAGGTTATCCGGGTACCGGCTATTAAATTTGCAAACGTCTCTATTTCTAATAAATAAATCTTGATGGGATTTTATAAAAACACACATTTCGTATATGTATATTGATGGTACAGTTAGTAATTTTAAACTCTTGAATAAAGGTTTACAAGATACATACTATCGGACATCACAGATGCCGCGGATGCATTGTTTCTGTGCGATAAAAACTCTCTTAACATGTACCGAATTTCCCCATATTAAAATTCCATATCTAAGTATAAAGCATACATAGCATACGTGATAAGCCTGGATTGCAGTTTGTTTATTCGTTACCTTTCTTAAGCGCCATAGAGCGTATGCAAACCGGTATTCTGCCACGTACCTTTTCGACATGTGACTTCCAGCTGCACTTATCATCCAATAATATTCCTAAAAATGGGACCTGATTGTTTTCTGCAAGAGTCTTGTCGTCGTGTTTGATACATAAATCTTGTTTCTTGCCATTAATATTATGGAATTGAACATAAGTCGTTTTATTAATGTTTACATTCAAATTTTCATTACTTAACCAATGTATTACTTTAAAAATTGTATTATTTATGTCATTATTATGTTCATTATTACTTAAATTATTATTGAATGGTATTATAATTGAAATGTCATCAGCAAATAGGGTACAGTCGTGATCAGATATGTCAGGTAAGTCATTAATATATATTAGGAAAAGTAAAGGCCCAAGACGCTTCCCTGTGGAACTCCCACTCTGTTGAGCCTGCATTTAGACCTGACTGAATACAGTTCCATGTTAACTGACAAAGAAGTGACTTCAACTTGCTGAGTTCTACCAGAAAGATAATAAGCCAGTCGTGGGTTTTTCCACGAAGACAAGACATAACCACCATAGTTTGCATTTAGAAAGGAGTAAGCTATGCTCAACAAAGTCAAAGGCCTTGCTCATATCGAAGAAGACCGCAGTACACGGTACTCTTTTATCCACATGTTGTAATATTTTATGTACTAAATTGAAAGTTGCCAACGTTGTGGATTTTCCCTTTTGAAAACCGTATTGCTCCGTTTTAGAAAAATTATTTTTGTTAATAAAGCTAACAAAACGGGTGTGCATAACTTTTTCAAAAACTTTAGATATAACAGATAGTAAAGCAATAGGTCTATAGTTCAGAATGTCATGCATATCCCCTTTGTTCTGTCGAATGGCAGGAGCAAGATGGGGCATAAGACCCAAAATTGCTATGTGGCTTTACACAGCGGTAGTGAGGCCGGTTATCACATACGCCTCCGCGGTCTGGTGTAACAAAGCCAACCAAAAGACAGCCATCACAAAGTTAAGCAGTTTACAGCGTACAGCTTGCTTAACAGCAACAGGAGCTTTATGCTCAACACCGGGGGCAGCCTTGGATGCACTGCTCGACCTAACGCCACTCCACCTGCACGTGCATAAGGAGGCGAAACAGTGCATCTACAGGATATGCACACTAACAAGGCCAAAATGGCGCTCTCAGGCGCTTATCAAACTGGAGGCCCTTGTTTTCGATAACAAAAAACTAAACATGCCCACCGACGATACCTATGTGGAATGCGAATTTACAAAACGGTATACAGTGGAAATACCTCCAAGAGACAAATGGTTAAATGACCAAATGGACTTCAAGGAGGGAAGCCACGTTTGGTATACAGATGGATCCAAAAAAGGTGATGATGTTGGATGCGGTATCTATGGTGAGAGGCCAAAGCTCAAAGCTAGCGTCAGCATGGGGAAAGAGGCCTCAATCTATCAGGCTGAACTCTTCACAATAAACAAATGCGTGGAGATCAATCTCGATAGAAACCTAAGAAACCAACACATCTACATCAACTCAGACAGCCAAGCTGCTCTGCTGGCACTAGAATCCCTAGAGTCCTACTCTAAACTAGTCCAGAACTGTAAAAACAACTTAAACGCCCTGGCTAATACCAACAAAGTTATACTTAGATGGGTACCAGGACATTCCGACATAGTAGGAAATGAAAAAGCTGATGAACTTGCAAGGAAGGGCGCAGACATAACCCTGGTCGGCCCAGAACCGTTCTGTGGCATCACAAAACGGAAAGCTTATTCCCTACTAAATAACACAGAAAAATCAGAGGCAATAAAGCTGTGGAAGTTCGCCAAAGGACAAAAACATGCTAAAGCCTTAATCAAAGGGTACAATAATAAACTGTCCAAAGAGCTACTACAACTGAAAAGGTACAAAACCTGCGCAGTGACGAGAATTCTGACAGGACATGGCAAATTGAACAAGCACCTGGTTCAAATGGGTATGAAACAGGACGCAACTTGCAGGTTCTGCCAGGAGACAGAGGAAACAGCAATGCATATCCTATGCTCCTGCGGAACACTCATGCACAAAAGAAGTATCTACCTAGGGCGGCACATCGTGCACCCGGAAGAGGTACAACATATCACCGCCCAAAGAATCTGGAATTTCCTAGAGGCAACGGGACTTGATGGTGAAATCTAAACAAAGGGCTGTCACAATAGATCACTCGCTGGTCGAAGCGGCATACAAAGGCCCACAATACTACAATAATAATAATCCCCTTTGTTGTGCAAAGGTTTTATTACCGATATTTTTAATTGCTCAGGGAATATGCCAAGTTCAAGTGATTGTCTGACCAGGTGAGTCAGTACAAGTGTAATCAATTTGGCCGAGTATTTAAATATTTTAGTAGGTATTTGGTCAAAACCTACAGAGTTCGTATTTCGTAAGGACATTATATGTTTATAAACTTCATCTTCGCTCACTGGTTTTATGAAGATGCTAGGAATTATCGAATCTATTGGATAAGGATAGGGCTCGACTCCTCCCTTATAATGACTGGTCGAGTCAATAAAATTGTCATTGAATTTATCCGCAATCAACTTAGGGTCGATGATAATTGAGTCATTTACTTTAATATGGCCAAGTGTTTGGTCTAGAATTGACTTAAATTTTTGACCAGTATCATTTTTGATTAGATTCCAAGTGGATTTGCATTTGTTTTGACTCTTTTCTATCACTTTAGAATTGTTACTTAGGTTGTTCGTTCATTAGTATATTCGGATCAAATCTTGCGAGACTAATTTTACTATTATTCCGGAGTCCAATCGAGTTGAAATGATGTACAACTAAATATGTAGAGGTAAGTTACATGACAATGCAAGACTATGGAACCATAAAGCTGGTCTCCTGATGGAGAAAAAAGGTGGCCAGGGGAACTCCTCAATTACACAAGATAAGCCCCTCGCACAGTCAGAATTTAGTTGAGAGGGTTCATTTAGCCCAGGTTCAATTTGCACAGTCGCAACAGTCACAAAATTTTAGAAATAAATAAACAAATATTAAGGGACAATCTTACACAAATCGACCTAGTCCCATTGTATCCTCAATAAAGCTTGTGTCATGGGTACTAGACGACGATATATTTAATAGAGAGAGATACTGAAATACATAGAAAACTTCCAAGACTCTGAAACAAATAATCATGCTCATCACACAAATATTTGCCCCTACCGGGATTCAAACCCAGGACCAGGACCAGGACCTTCAGCTTCGTAGGCGTTACTACCCACTAGGCTAACCGGGCGTCAATAAACACATATTTTTCATGCGTCGTTTTTCGTACGGTCGTAGAAATATACTTATTTTTTCTTGACTTACCTAACTGATCTACAAAATAAGTACTGACCAGTTCTTTGTGGAACTGCTCGCGTGGAAATGAGGTTTGTCAGAAGAGACGAATTCATGAGAATAATGGTTCCATATTTAGTTACTTTGGTTACCTACTGTATTCAGTGTATTCGCTTTTAGAAAAGTGACGCCTTTTGTTTACGGTCACATAATACGAATTATCTTTATACGAGTACTATGTACTGATAATAAAGAGTTAAAAATATTTGGGGAATGTAAGTTTGTTTGTGATATGTACGCATGCATGTGTGCGTGCGCACCTGATACATGAGTCAGTAATAAACCAGCATTGCATCGGTACACTCGCGTTTCATTACTAAGTACCACCCTAACCGCATACATCTCAGTTTGTCGTTTGTAAGCGATATTTAAAATGGATGGCTTGGACTCTTAACACTTCCCGTGTAGTGTCGGGGTGGAATAACACAACCTCTGTATTCCCATATGTGTTGTAAGAGGTGAGTACAGGATAGGATTGAAGTGCGTTGTGGACGTTGTGCTAGCAACCCGTCACTACTATATCACATTCTTGCCATCTCTAAAACAAAATTAATTTAGTATGGAGTGGCGCATGGTTACTGACGATTTATCGATATAATTGGAGACGTTGGTGCCGTTTGAAACCCTGAGTTTTCTATGTAAATGTCGTTACCCGCTTTCCTGATGTTATTTTAAGAGGGAATTGATTGAAAAAAAAAATACTGTCATTCAGCACAAATGGATCATTGACAACTCGAAATTATTGGTTGAATCTAAATTATATCAATTTGAAAATCCTCGACATGGACAATGGTGCAACCTGAATAATGCTCAAATTAAGTTACGTCCTAAAAGTATAATATACGTACTTGATATACTTAGGTCGAAAGAAATACGTCCGGTGTTGCGTGCATTGAAAAATTTGACTGGTAAAAGTAATTATACTTACAGGCATGTTTAAACAGGAGTAAACGCTACTACTAATTGTATGTGTGTTGTTTATCTTCTTGTTGTTAATTTTCAATTTAATAAAAAAAAACATAATTATGACCTATCGGACATAAGTACATCAACATCATATACAAGACAGTCGATTATCATACGTTTTATTTGTATTAATTTAAATTAAACAATATTCACTACACTTAGTCAATTTTAGAAATTTATATTATGATCGTTAGTTATGTAAGTTGGGATCATACTGGACATAATATGGTTATGGATTCATATTGATGAAGAAAAGTATAGACACAATTACCTTTTCGCCAAATTCACTTTTAATGGTTAGCATTAGGTTTGGTTCAATTTCAAAATGGTCATTCCGTGTGACAATTTTACTCTTGTGCCGCATTCGGGACTTACTGTCATTACAGTAAATCAAAAATTTGGTGATGCGACAGATTGTTCCGATAGCTCAGATGGTTAGTGGTGACGGGCCCCCTTCTTGCCTATAAGCTCTGTATGTTCATTCCACAGCCGGAGTGTTCGTAATCATCATCATCTCAGCGGAGAGACGTCCACTGCTCCCCCAACGAGTGCCACAATGACCGATCCTACGCCTCCGGCATCCAGCGGACTCCCGCGACCTTTACCAATTCATCAGTCCACCTACCTTAGCTGCTGTGTTCGTAAAATACAGTGTCAATTATACACTCAAAGAGCTCTATGCCCTGATTTACCAAGCAAATCAGTGCACATAAGTTATGCAGCAGCACGGTACCGCGAACATGTCCTCGTCAGGCTGATTAAACAAATGATGCATTTCTCACTAACCGCACTCCAGTGAGAGCTATTTGGCATGACGTATAAAGATAAAATCATTTATTTGTTCAACATAGGTTACAGGATGTTACAGAATAATGGTCAGTTTCACTATGTGGCGCCGTACCGCTTACAAATTGTTGAGCATGCATGACAATGTCACTTTCATTTATATATTCATTTATGGTATAATAACATTAATAACTTCTATGAGCTAGCACCTTTTACAAGGCTTTTTTAAATATATGTAGTTGAACTATTGAAATTAAACACTTTGGTAATTTATTAAATATCTTCGGAGACATTCCAACTACATTTTTTGGAATAACATTGTTTTGGGTATCATTGGGTTTTTGTACGAAATTGGTATCGGTTTCAGGGACCCCCCGGTATCCCCTTCGACGGTTTTTGAAAGGGTTTTTCGTAATACTTTGCATACCAAAGCCGATGCTCCTCAAAACCCATTAATTTGGCTATTAAAGCGCTCCAATACGGGTTCCCCTTCAACGGGTTTTTGAAAAGATTAGCTTACCAAAGCTGAACGCCGCGGTGCCCCGTAGTTACATCACGGGAAGAGGGTTGCGACGTCTGGTGCCTGGCTTCAATAGCCTCGGACTAAGTGAGCTGACCTAGTGGGGTCGCTAGTCCGAACCGCGGAAGTGGGTCGACGCGCCCACAAATTAGCATGTGTGGCCGTCGACTGTTTACTGCAGCAGCGGAGGCACGGTGCGAGCGTGACGGGAGCTCAGTTGTCGTCGCGCTCACACACAAGCGGGATCCACAGGCGGAAATAAAACTCCGATACTCTTGAGAAAGCTTGATGGCACGGCTGGTTGGTTGGAGCGAGATGGGTATATGTTGCTCTAGTGATAGTCGAGCTTGTTATGAGAACATTTTGCTTATACTCCACCTCATATATGAACCTTCCAACATTACCATAAAGTGAAACATCTTTATTTCAAATGAGCAATCATTTCTTTACACAAATTCGTCTTAGGTTTTAGCGTTTGCATTCCAGTACCGTCTTAATCTTGGTAAACCTAGGTCTTAAATTATGTTAATCTTGTACAGAATTACTTAGTGCATAATTGTTAATAGGCTAAATGAATACATTGCAAATAGTTTAGGCGAAATACCTATCTAAACACTGAACATTTGTAGTTTTATATAAATTAATACTTTTGATTCCTTTGTTATATCTAACAGAGGTCGTAAGCACTATTCTCAGTTATTTCATTAGATTAATATCCCACTGTAGATTATAGATGTAGTAAAATTTACTGTATTAAGCTTAAGGCTTGTCTAATATTTATGAATTATGAGCATAGTGCAAGCGAAAACTACCATAATATGAGCTATGCAAAGGAAATGATTATAATACATGCTTCTAATTAGCTTAAAGAGCTTTACCTAGCGTGGCATAATGCCGCTTATGCAGATTTATTACAGAAAAAAGG
The DNA here is from genome assembly GCA_945867215.1 of Epinotia demarniana. NCBI lineage: Eukaryota > Metazoa > Arthropoda > Insecta > Lepidoptera > Tortricidae > Epinotia > Epinotia demarniana. The sequence continues at coordinate 35,814,352 of OX244261.1, read as the reverse complement.
AGGCAAGTTATTAACTTTACTATCAAGCTTGTATGTAAACAACTCATGTATCTAGAATATAATTATGGTTACAAATAATGCAATTATATGTAGATTCTACTGAATATAAAGAAAAGCTTGCTAGAAGCTAGTGAAAACTCTTACGGTTAAGACTTATGCTAAATCCTTAACTACGTTCGGCGCATTGCCGTTTTAAGCAGAATTAATTACGGATAAGCAAAGGTTGTTTTGTGATTCTACTGTCGAATGTAAATTAAGTAAATTTAGAAAATATGGAAACAACCTTGTATGAAAACTAAATGAACCCAGCTTTGGTTATGTGACTGAAAGCTTTGCAAAGCGCACTCTGAAAGCTTTGCAGCCACCGGCTTTTCAGGCGGCCAGGCCAAAGTCACAATCAATGAGGAATATTTGAATCATGAGGCACACCTACCAAAGGTGTGACCTCTATAAATGGTACAACTTGGTTTACCTATTTATTTGGAGCTTAAAGCTCTTAACGGAGGCTCTTACCTACACGTTATTGTCAAGTCCGGGTATATTTGGATGGTTAGTAAACTAAACCAATCCGCTCATATAAGATGTTAACTGTAGGAGAAAGTATCTTGACATAAGTCTGAAACCTATGAACCAAAGAGAGCTGTTAAGATGGTAAAATAAAGAGTCAAAGCTATGTATTTGTCTTACAGACGGCTGCCTTGAACAGTCTCCCCCTAATACGTAAGCACAAGAAATATGCTAACCAAGGTAGCTTAATCGAACAAATATGAGTATAAATTTGTCAATCCAAATTTCATTCTCACCTTTACAATACATGCGTGTACATCAATTTTCAGGTACTACTGAAGCGCGCGCTGCAGTCATATTTACGTATCGATTAAAAACAAAAATAAAATATCGCGCGCCGCGCTTACTACTTATCTTTCGTATTGTAGGTGGATCGAAATACTTCCATTCAAATCTACCCACCATACATTTTATGATTAGAACGAGACGCAAGATAACAAGCGCCTGCTCGCTCAGTGCTCTTTTTAAATGTAGGTGGATTGAAACAGTCCCATTCACATCTACCCACCACATGTTTTATGATTAAAACGAGATGCATAATATCGAGCGCCTGCTTGCTCAATACGCTTTTTTCTTATCTGGGCGGATCGAAATGTTTCCATTCACATTTACCCACTACATGTGTTTTATAATAGTAGATGGGAATAAGACTACGAAATTTACAAATTAATGACTGTCTTGAACAATCTCCCCCCAGTACGCAAGTACAAAGAACTAATCAAGACTAGTCGAATCTATCAGTACGAGTCTCGAGGTCGGGCGACGGATGAGTCCAGCTGATTTTCTTACCTCTGTGACACGTACCTTGCCATCAGGTCCAGGATAAACTTTCTCTATACGCCCTCGGGGCCAAATACCTCTGGGCAAAGTGTTGTCCGCTATTAAAACAATATCGCCGGGTTTTAAGTTTGGCGAGTCGGAGGCCCGCTTGCGTGGTAACAAAGTTGGTTTATATTCTATGAGCCACTTCTTCCAGAATCTCTCAGCGAGCTACTGAACTTCTTGCCAGCTATTTTTAAGAGGTTTTTTATCGCTGAAACTACCGAAAGGCATCATACCGTTAGACCTATGTATGAGGAAATGATTTGGCGTGAGTTGCTCCTCTGAAAGGTTGGCGTTTATGGGTGTCAATGGTCTGGAGTTTACTATGTGTTCCGCTTCTAATAAAAGTGTATGGAGCGTATCCTCAGATGGAACCTTGTCCTTAAGGGTTGAATATAAGGCACTCTTTACTCCCTTGACCATGTCCTCCCAAGCGCCGCCCAAGGATGGTGCGCCTGGCGGTATCTTTTTCCAGACAATGCGCTTATTTACGATAAAGTCGCTAAACTCAACGCTATCCATTGCCTCTTTTATTTCACGTTCAGCTCCAATGTAATTGGTAGCATTGTCACTGTAAATGATGGTGGGCGTACCTCTTCTAGCCATCATGCGTCTAAGGGTTTGAATCATAGAGCTAGCTGAGAGAGAATTGGCTAACTCTATGTGCACTGCCCGCGTAGTTAGGCAAGTGTACAAAGCGCCACATCGCTTCTCTACGCGACGCCCAATTGTGACCTTTAATGGCCCAAAAAAATCAGTAGCTATGGCGGTAAACGCGGGTTGGTGTTGCATAAAGCGTTCTTGTGGTAAATCTCCCTGCTGATGCATAGCGGGTTTACCTTTTCTTATTTTGCACCACTGACACCTTGCGTATATATTACGTAGTGTCACGTGAATGGGTATTCCTAGATGGTACCTACCACGGAGCAAATAAAAAATTATAAGATTTCACAAAATATATTAAATAACGTATAGGGGTGGTTCGGTTGCCTAGGCTGGGCTGTGGCTAGGCGCCAGGTCTGTTTGAGGGGTGGTCGGTCCTTCTGGTTACCCTCACTCCCCTCGCAGTGCGCAGCTGGACGGCGGGAGACGGCGGGTGGCCCGAGGCGGGCGCGCTGGAAGCGGTGGTGCGACGGGAGCTCCCCTAAGTCGCAGCTAGGTGCCGGGAGAGCTTCACGCGCCAGGGGTCTCCATCTTGTTTACTCCCTGGGGGAGCATCTGCCTCGGTCTTCAAGGGTAAAGGTAGCTCCCAATTCTGGGAACTACACTTTCACCGTGTTACATTAGAAATATAATTTAATAAAATTCGACACGTCCGCACAGTAGCGGTGATAAGGTCGGCCAAAGCGGCGCGCGTTACTCGTGGCGAGTCGAGATGCGAAATGAACGAGGGCTGCGCTCGCGACACCGGAGCCGCGCCGGCTCGCGGGGGCAAGGGGGGCCGCTTCGAGATAAAGAACATCTACTGATTCTGTATACGAGGACAGTTTGTTTGTCTGTTGGAGATTTTATATAGGTTTGTTAGATTAGGTACGCAACGAGGTAACTAAGGAATGAGCCCAGGCTTGTTTAGTAAGGTTCTAAAATTCTGGTAAGATGTTTAAGTATGTAATGAAAGTTAACGTTATACGTTACAGTAGATAGCTTCGCAAACCGATAATGTGATATTTCTGTTGTAACTCATTAATCACGGTATGATGATTTCCATGATTAAATTGCTCATGATAGTGATGCACAAGCAATCGAGTTATGTGATTTTTAATATCTAATATTATCGGTTGCCTCTGATTGTTAGCAACATTGATCTTATATCTGCCATCGAGTGTTAACAGCCCGTCTGTTGACAGCTTTACTGCCAGCCGATACAACTTTGATGACTTTGGTACAGCTTCATTACCACGCAAGCGAGTGAGTTCCTCGGTAAAGTCTTCTTCCTGACATCTACTTAATAACAGATGCTCTGCTATCAGCAGGTGTTTAGGCATCATGTCATTACCTAACGTACTCTTTACTTGCCTAGAGGTAAAAATTTCAACAGCCACCAACAAACGACTGAGAGCGCGCTGCAATCTGACGAAACGTGAAAAACGCTGCGGATCTGGCAGGTGAGCGAACCTATCCTTGGTGACATTGCCGGCGGTGGCAGTATTAACCGGTTTACGTTCTTCACCGGTGTTAGACGTAGCCTGTACTATCGTTTTAATTTTAGGCCACTTATCTGGAGACTCTAAAATAAACTGAGGGCCTCTAAACCACCGGTGGTTTATATCGAAATCTGACTTTATACCGCGTGTCGCAATGTCCGCAACATTTTCACTGGTCGGTACCCAGTGCCAATCGGATGGTCTCGTAAAAGTCTCTATTTCGGCTAAGCGATGTGCTACGAACGGTTTAAATGTCTTAGGATCCGAGTTTATCCAAGCAAGTACGGTTCGAGAATCAGTCCAGTAGTAGGACTGGCAGATTTCGTAGTCCGTTTCACGCCGGACCGCGTCTGCCAGTCTGCAAGCTAAGACGGTTGATTGTAATTCAAGTCTAGGTATCGAAATACACTTTAAAGGTGTTGCCCTAGCTTTACTACTGACCAGATTTGATGTTTTATTGCCGTCAAAGTCGGTAACTACAATGTATATCGCAGTTGCAAAAGCTTTCTCGCTCGAATCGCTAAAGGCGTGCAGATAAGCTGGTCCTTTCGATCTAGGTATATGCCTAGGTATAGCAAGATCTTGTAATAAGTCCAGACTATCCAACCACTCGCGCCATGCAGATGTTCTGGTATCGCTTCGTCCCACTGGCAAGACGCTCTCCATAAATCTTGAATTAGCATTTTGCCTAAAATCGTTACTGGTGTCGCCATGCCAGTCGGATCGAAAACGCTAAACACTGCGCTTGTGACCTGTCGTTTCGTAGGTACCCTAAGTCCCTTGACTACGTCTATAGGTGTATTGCGTAGATTCAAGTTGAAACCTAAGCTGTCATTTTGGTGGTTCCACAAAAGTCCTAAGGTACGCTCGTGGTCCGATTTTCCTAATATCGTGGTAGAGTCCTTAGACACATCCTTAACGTTGCACACAGCTCTAGGTTCATTAGATGCCCAGCCACATAGCGTGAACGAGGCCTTCTTGAACACCTTGTCCATGTCGCTAATGGTTTTCTGCACCTGCTCTACCGTGTCAAATGCGCCCAAAAAATCGTCTACATAGAAGTTACGTTCCGTGAGTCTAGCTACTTCAGGATACGTATCGCGATATTCGTTTGCGTTTTTATTCTTAACATAAATAGCCGTAGCAGGACTCGACGCACTACCAAAAATCAAAGACGTCATTCTAAAAGTCTGTGGAGGCGAGTCCCTGCTTTCCCCGCGCCATAAAAATCGTAAACTATCGCGATCCGCTTCTATGACTTTAACCTGAACGAACATTTGCTTTATGTCCGAAATTACCGCTATACGGCCCTCACGAAATCTTATCAAAACTCCGAAAAGCGATTGAATTAAATCGGGACCAGGTAAAATCGCGTCATTTAGTGCTTTACCGCTTGTTCTACAAGCAGCATCAAAAACGACTCTACGTTTTCCTTTTTGGGGGTGAATAACATTAAAATGCGGGAGATAAAAGGCGCGCGGTGCGTCCGTGATAGAGCCAACTCTTTCAGCGAAACCTTGTTCTATAAGATCATCCATCTGCCTATTATATTCAGCCTTAAGTTCCGGGTCTCTATCTAGTTTTTCTCTAACGTGTATAAGCGTCGCAACGCGTGAGCTTTATTATCGGGTAGAGTCTCATCATCAGTTTTCCACAATAAACCTGCTTCAAACCTATCCTCGTTAGGTATACGCTTACACGTAGATTCTAGCATCTTAACAGCTCTATCTTCTGGATCGTTAATTTGTTTACGCGGCTCTATACCCAATGACTCTATACTAAAGTGCTCGCGTATCAAAGCTAGAGCTGGATCTTGATTATCGCAAGTAGGTTTAATGTGATTAACTGCCCCTAACAATTTACGAGGAAGATCGTTAACTCCATGAAGCACCCAACCGAGGTGCGTCAGGGATGCGCAGGGTAAAGCTCTACCTGCTTCACATACTTGCCTACATCAAATGCCATGAGTCTTGACCTATAAGTATAGTGGGTTGTGCTGACTCGTAACACAACTCATCTTCTAAATGCCGTAAATGAGCACATTTACGAACGACCGACCTATCTACAGCTTGCGACGCAAGGTTCAACTTATCTATCGTATGCGCGGTAAAATCATGAAACTCTCTACTAGAGGTACCTCTAATTCTAAGTTTTACTCGCGAAGAATCTTTGTCTATCATCTCGTGACCACCTACTCCTTCGAAGGAGAGGGTTTCCCGTTTACCGGGATGCGAAACTTGCAAAGCTATATCCTTCTGGATTAACGATAGCGTCGCGCCTTCGTCCATCAAAGCGTATGTAGAGATGGTACCTTTTGAACCCTTTAGCTCTACCAGAATTATTTTTAAATACGCTTGAGACTGGTTCGAGTAGTTAACCGAACTAACTTGCTCTTTAGTCGCTACGGTCTTTTCTTTACGCTCTAAGTTCTTTTTCCTGCCATGCAATAAAGCATGGTGGGATGCCTCGCATTCACCCTTCCCACATGGGTTATATTTGCATTTATTTTATGAGGATTTATGCAGGTCACCTAAACACCGGAAACAGAGCTTATAGCGTTTTAAAACGTCCCATCTATCGTTAACGCTCAGCTTAATAAAGTCAGCACAACTTGCTACAGGATGATTGCCTGCGCAAACTGCACACTTACTTTTCTGACTGTTATTAGCAGAGACGTTATTCCTATTTTCCTGTGGTTTAAACTTCCTATCATTATTACGCCTAGACTTGAAACCGCCTCGCGTTGTGCGCTTGTTTGCCGTTGCAACATAATGTTGCTCCGAATCGGCTTCACTATCAGAATCATTTGATATAGGTAGAGTTTTCCTATCCTGCCTATGTGACGCAGAGGCGCGAGAGTCGTGACTTGATACGGAATTGTCATCGTAGAAATCACTACCTCCCTCATCGTCGGACGACACCGAGCTCTCCCTATACCTATGCCGTGAATTAATGTTATTCACCCTACGTGAGCGCACACCCGACTTGATCTTGGATTGTTCATACGCGAACATACAGTTAAAGTTCTCACTCAAGTCCTTCAAAAATCTTGACAATGATAAGAGTTCCGGCACATCATTAGCGTTGCTCTTGTACCTATACCACTCAAATCTAACTATATTATTCATTTTTTCTACTATACGGCTAACTAACTCAGGAGCGTATAGGTACTGTGGTTTATTCAGGGCTTTAATAGAGGCTACTACATTACACAAACGATTGCTGAATTCAGAAACGTTCCGACTATCATCGCTCATTCGCGGCTTACGCTTGACATTCTGAATTTCAGACAAAATAATTACGTCTGGCTTGCCGAAAGCTCTATCTAAAGCGGCGATTACTTCGTAAGGATTACTTTATGTGTGTAACATAGACCTTACTGACTCACGTGCCTGTCCCTTGACTGCCATCCGAAGGCGTCCCATATTAGCTATGTCGGAGAACGAACTCTCCGTATCTAAATAAACACGTTTAAATGCAATCCAATCCGAGGGATTGCCGTCAAAAAGGGGCAAGTCACCTATATATTTGCCCGAGGTGAATTGCTGTGGCGTAGGTGAAACGTGGTTGTCAGTCCTATTCATACTGATGGCTTGCACTATAGCGTCGCGTAGAACGCTAATTTCCCCAGCCGCATTGTTTGGGCTGTGGTTCCTATCTATACCCTCGGTTTCTTGGGGTCTATGCTGTGGTGGCCTACTGCTACCTGGCTGTCCCAGAGTGGGAGAGGCGTTAGCTACGTTTCTACCATGCGTGGCTTCGTTGGGCAAACAAAAAGGGTTGGGCGGCGGCGCTCTTATAACCGAATGTTGGCTTTCAGCTAACAACAATTCGTACCTAGAAGTGGCATAAGCGACGGCTGCCCTGGCTTGCTCCAACTGCGACGCGCGGAGTTCCGACTCCGCACGTAGTCTAACTAACCTATTCTCTTCAGCTCTTACGGCGTCATAATCAGTGGCGTCAATGACCCTAGGTGGCGTTTGTGCCCGCTCACCTTGTACTGAACCGGTTCTCGAACCACTACGCGGATTTACAACTTGATCGACAACGCCCGCGTGAACTACGTTGCCTACATTCGCGCCTAAACTGTTGGCGTCTAAAATATTTGCGCCCAAAGGGTTGGCGTCTTGTAGGTTCGCGCCTAAACTGTTGGCGTCTAAAATTTTACCGTTATTGGCTAGAACGGGGTTCTCATGCTCGCCTAAAGTCGGTTCACTCGCCCTAACCGGAATATCGCCTAACCTGCTAGATCCTGCCTGCGGCGAAACCGTAATAGTTGTCAGATCCGCAGTGTTGGTTCCATGGCTCCACGTGTGGGTATCGGACGTCGTGGTCTCATATGAAGACGTACCACTAGTGCCTTTGGAATCCTCACCGCTGACTGACTCCCTCTGGTCCGTTTCCAGCTGATCCAGTCTACTCCTCGACCTCGTTACTCGACCCTCCCCCTTACCTGTCATCCTAACCTTACCCCCCTAACACTAACAGTCCCTACCTGCCTAGCACTAACAGGCCCTATCTGCTCGCTCGGCGTACTACCGTATTGATGCCGATTGAGAATGGGAACGTAGGGAGGAAGGAGGTGATAGGTACCGTCTGGCAGAGGACCACTGTGCGATATAGGTGCTCGGGACGTGGTGGAACGCCACGCCCTTCAGCTTGCCAACCTGTGGCCAAACACCGCAAAGTATCAATACCAGCAAACGGCCGAGTTATAAAGACGCTCTGAAAAGAGCGCTGCAGTAACCACTCGGTATACCGCACTAAAACGTGTTATGAGCTCTGGTTGACACCGTTAGGCCAGAGCCACGCCACCTACCAGATTACAACGGGGATTGACATATACCCGGTTCTGATAGGATTTGCTGATGCTCGATGACCACGACGACTTGACGCTTCGATTTCGAAGTCTTCCTCGCTGGTGTGTCTTCCTCGCTGGTACGCCTTTTCTTGCTTCTTTATCCCTTTTGAGGGCTTTTCGGTCTTGAGGCTTCGTTATCCCTATTGAGGGCTTTTAGGTCTTGAGGCTTCTTTATTCGTTAACCCTGTTGAGGGCTCTTCGTGCTTGAGCCTTCGTATTCCCTATTGAGGGCTCTTCTTGCTTCTGCTTTCTTTCTTCATTAACCCTGTTGAGGGCTTTTCTTGCTTGAGAGTTCTTTGTTCTTATTTCCTGGCAGCTTCTTCGTACGGCGCAGATTGTTCGAAGTTCACTTTCTTTAAGGCCAATCTGTCGCAATAGCGACACAGCAGTTCCGATAGATGGCGCCGGGCAACAGCTTGATTGTTAGAAAGGAATCTTCTTTAAGGCCAATCTGTTCGCGCTGAACTGTTTGCTTCAAATGGCAGCTTCTCGTACGATGCTTGAAGATTGTAAGAGGATGTCTTCTTTAAAAGGGCCAATCTAATGCTTGATTGATAGAAGAATCTTCTTTAAAGCCAAATCTTCTGCTTGAACTGCTTGCTTCGTCAGGGATCCGGCTCGAAGGACCATTGAACGCCGCGGTGCCCCGTAGTTACATCACGGGAAGAGGGTTGCGACGTCTGGTGCCTGGCTTCAATAGACTAAGTGAGCTGACCTAGTGGGGTCGCTAGTCCGAACCGCGGAAGTGGGTCGACGCGCCCACAAATTAGCATGTGTGGCCGTCGACTGTTTACTGCAGCAGCGGAGGCACGGTGCGAGCGTGACGGGAGCTCAGTTGTCGTCGCGCTCACACACAAGCGGGATCCACAGGCGGAAATAAAACTCCGATACTCTTGAGAAAGCTTGATGGCACGGCTGGTTGGTTGGAGCGAGATGGGTATATGTTGCTCTAGTGATAGTCGAGCTTGTTACGAGAACATTTTGCTTATACTCCACCTCATATATAAACCTTCCAACATTACCATAAAGTGAAACATCTTTATTTCAAATAAACAATCATTTCTTTACACAAATTCGTCTTAGGTTTTAGCGTTTGCATTCCAGTACCGTCTTAATCTAGGTAAACCTAGGTCTTAAATTATGTTAATCTTGTACAGAATTACTTAGTGCATAAATGTTAATAGGCTAAATGAATACATTGCAAATAGTTTAGGCGAAATACCTATCTAAACACTGAACATTTGTAGTTTTATATAAATTAATACTTTTGATTCCTTTGTTATATCTAACAGAGGTCGTAAGCACTATTCTCAGTTATTTCATTAGATTAATATCCCACTGTAGATTATAGATGTAGTAAAATTTACTGTATTAAGCTTAAGGCTTGTCTAATATTTATGAATTATGAGCATAGTGCAAGCGAAAACTACCATAATATGAGCTATGCAAAGGAAATGATTATAATACATGCTTCTAATTAGCTTAAAGAGCTTTACCTAGCGTGGCATAATGCCGCTTATGCAGATTTATTACAGAAAAAAGGAGGCAAGTTATTAACTTTACTATCAAGCTTGTATGTAAACAACTCATGTATCTAGAATATAATTATGGTTACAAATAATGCAATTATATGTAGATTCTACTGAATATAAAGAAAAGCTTGCTAGAAGCTAGTGAAAACTCTTACGGTTAAGACTTATGCTAAATCCTTAACTACGTTCGGCGCATTGCCGTTTTAAGCAGAATTAATTACGGATAAGCAAAGGTTGTTTTGTGATTCTACTGTCGAATGTAAATTAAGTAAATTTAGAAAATATGGAAACAACCTTGTATGAAAACTAAATGAACCCAGCTTTGGTTATGTGACTGAAAGCTTTGCAAAGCGCACTCTGAAAGCTTTGCAGCCACCGGCTTTTCAGGCGGCCAGGCCAAAGTCACAATCAATGAGGAATATTTGAATCATGAGGCACACCTACCAAAGGTGTGACCTCTATAAATGGTACAACTTGGTTTACCTATTTATTTGGAGCTTAAAGCTCTTAACGGAGGCTCTTACCTACACGTTATTGTCAAGTCCGGGTATATTTGGATGGTTAGTAAACTAAACCAATCCGCTCATATAAGATGTTAACTGTTGGAGAAAGTATCTTGACATAAGTCTGAAACCTATGAACCAAAGAGAGCTGTTAAGATGGTAAAATAAAGAGTCAAAGCTATGTATTTGTCTTACAGACGGCTGCCTTGAACAGTCTCCCCCTAATACGTAAGCACAAGAAATATGCTAACCAAGGTAGCTTAATCGAACAAATATGAGTATAAATTTGTCAATCCAAATTTCGTTCTCACCTTTACAATACATGCGTGTACATCAATTTTCAGGTACTACTGAAGCGCGCGCTGCAGTCATATTTACGTATCGATTAAAAACAAAAATAAAATATCGCGCGCCGCGCTTACTACTTATTTTGCGTATTGTAGGTGGATCGAAATACTCCCATTCAAATCTACCCACCATACATTTTATGATTAGAACGAGACGCAAGATAACAAGCGTTTTTAAATGTAGGTGGATTGAAACAGTCCCATTCACATCTACCCACCACATGTTTTATGATTAAAACGAGATGCATAATATCGAGCGCCTGCTTGCTCAATACGCTTTTTTCTTATGTGGGCGGATCGAAATGTTTCCATTCACATTTACCCACTACATGTGTTTTATAATAGTAGATGGGTAAGACTACGAAATTTACAAATTAATGACTGTCTTGAACAAAAGCCGATGCTCTTCAGTACCCATTCATTTGGCTTTTAAAGCACAATGAATGGGTATTCAACACGAGGAAGCGCTTCAACCCTTTAAAAAGCGCTTAAAAAAGCCTTTCTAAAGGGTTTTTCTATCAGTACCGGTAGCGCCCCGTAAGGGAAACCCCTTCATACGGCACGGCTAAGTTAAATGAATGAGTTTTCAATCAATAAAGGACAGCAAGTGATTTGGGCTATTAAACGAACGACTAACCCGTTCAAAGGCTTTTTTCTGAGAAGGGGTGCCGGCGGGTCCCTGATCGGTTTTTCGTTTGGATCATTTTTTTTGTGGTTATTGCCTATTGTTGCATGGAAAAAATCTTTAAAACTGTGATTTAATCCACTACACCGGTCATATGTTGGTTGAGCAAAGCAAAAATTGTATTGGCTATGGTCAAAGTTGAAGTCTTCCTTGCATATAGAACATTTTTGATTGCATGAAATGATTTAAGAGTCCAATCAAAACTTAGGGTTTACAGCCTTTAACATAATAGATGGGAGGCTAAAGCCTATATCCTAAATCTCTATTTTATTTATTTACTTTAAAAAAATATTGTATAGAAGATAGACAGAAAGCCAGATTTTAATAAACATAATTATGTTTATTAGCTTTATTGCTACATATTGTCTCACACAAGGCCTATGCCAACATTGAACATAGCGAGTCTAAAAAAACCGGTCAAGTGCGAGTCTGACTCGCGCACCGAGGGTTCCGTACAAACTAACAATTAACTGAAGGTAAAGTAAATGTCCCAATATTTGTTAAATTACTTATTTTAACCCAACACAACATAATTCAATTTCAAACAACGAATAACTTTTACACCACGACAATTGAATCGCGATCTTTTTTTGAGCTGCTATTGAAATATACCCGTCCCAACAACATTTATTCTAGAAAAATCTTAACAGCGTGAATGGGGTCAGCGCCATCTATCGGCCCCATTTGGTACTAACGTGCAAGGGCTTAGTGTGTATGTTGGTCTTTTAGCGATTATTGTTTATCGCGTGAACCAATCTCGATTATTATTGTTTAATTTGAAAGAGAGTATTTGTATAGGTATTAGTCTTATAGGAATTTCAAAAAAAAAACTTCTAATAAAGTTGATTAAATTGCAAACTTAACTAGGAAATGATTTTTGTAAATAAAACAAAAAATATGCCAGATACAGAGAAAAAAATACTTTTCCAGTAATATTTATGTTCATCTCAATCACAAGTAATAATTTCAAATTTTTCGCTTTGATTACTTCGGAGATACGGAGGGGGGGGGGGCGAATGGTATTTTTTTTACATTTTCTCTCATAAATCAAATTTTTACATATGTAGAAAAAAATAAAAACCGCTTGAAAAAGTGCAACTCAAACCCTTTCAAATGATACCCCACTTGACCTAATATTTGATTTTTTTTTTGTCCCCTCCTCGTTTTCGTAATTTTTCATGGAAAATTAATATACAGGGTTATTTTTCGACCTCTGGCCAAATTTTACTAGGTGCTACGAGAAGTCGAGTAATAATTATTTGTGAATCAATAATCGATTATAATTCGATATTCAGGATATGATAGCCATTTTTCTAAATTCTAACATTGTAAACGCATTTGGTCACCCTACAAGTGTTTAGAGCATGTAACGTAAGGCGCTGAACACACGGCGCTGATTAGAGTTGCACTGAGACACGACGTATCATGTGTGTTGTGCGTTTGACCGCCTATGTCAAATTTTCTTTTAACTCGGCTGCACGACGGTCTTAAAACCCTGTTCACGGGCTTAAAGATTGTCGTAATGAAAATAGTTTTTTAGGCGTACCCTTCGAATCCCGTGGCTTTCAGACGGCGGGTTTTATTACTTCTGTCAAAATTCGGGAGCCACCGGGTATCGAAAGGTAAAATAAAATAATCATCTCATGTACAACAGTTATTTATTTATTTACACATACTTTAGCAATTGCTCAAAGTGCAGTCCATTCCTTTCGATGCGCAAACGTCCACGTTTTCGAAGACTGTTTTCCAAATCTAAAACCTCACTCCTTTTCACCTCATTGATGGCTTTACGTATTTTATTTTTGAGGTCTTCGTGACTACGTGCCTCTTCAACGTACACAAGTCGTTTCACTTCACCCCACAACAAAAAAATCCATAGGCGTTATGTCCGGCCATGGAACTGGACCCCCACGTCCTATCCAGTTAGGACCATACCCATAGTTCAAAAAAATCCTCACTACATTGGCATAATGAGGCGGTGCTCCGTCATGCTGATACATTAAATTGTTCGCCAGCGCCAGCGGAACATCATCTATCATATCCTCAATCACGCCACGCAACATGTCTAGGTAGGTACCACCAGTTAATCGCCCCTCAATAAAGTATGGCCCAATAATTTTACTCCTTATGATTCCTGCCCACACATTGACAATAAAACGTTCTTGGTGGTAATTCCCGGATCACATGTGGGTTGTCAAACGCCCAGAAATGTTTATTATGTACATTGTACAGACCGACACGAGTGAACAAGGCCTCATCTGTCCACAAAATGTTTTTGTCCAGGTTTTGTAAAAGCCACTCGCAGAAGTTCTTGCGCGGCACACCGTCAACGTCGCGCAGGCTTTGCACGGATTGAAAGTGATAAGGATGTAATCCAGCATTATTAAGAACCTTCCAGACATAAAACTGGCTGCGACATTTGTACTGTGGCGAGGCCTTCGCTCGAAATATTCGAGAATAGCATCTTCTATGCCTTGGCTTAACGGCGTCTTCCCCCTCCGATTAAATGTCTTGGCACTGGGAACTGGCCGTAGTCTAGTAAACGTTGGTTTGCAGCAACGATGGTATCCCGATGGGGAACTCTTAAGTTTCTTAGTCCCTGTCTCTGCAACCGCGGGACACTTTGTTCTCTGTACAGGGACATGGCAGCCCTAGCACTTTCGCCACTTAAAAAATATCACCGTACCATTTCACAGTACTCGCGGTTTGAATATTCGTATGCACGCGATTGTGCCATTTTTATTTACTTTCGCAGAATTTATAAAAAACGTATTTTATGAAATGTTTATTTATTTGGTCGCCAAGACCACCGATACTTATCAAAAGAAAAAAAGTTAAATTGCAATAAAAAGGAGACAGGAAGGAGCCCGTAACAAACAAGTAGAGTGACCAAGTTTGTTATTTCCGATGAACATTTTTTTTTCGAAATTTTCAAAAAAATAATGGTCTTTTTTTCTTCAAAATCTATTGTTCTGGTGTTCTAGAATGATGTGGCTGAATATGGCTATGGGTCCAAAATAACCCGGTATATATTTAAATTTTTCATTTTCCATGCACGTGGATAACTTTCATTTAAAACTATTCCAAATTTCAAATTGATAGCTTAAGTAGTTCGTGATATATTTAAATTTGTGACAGTTATACAGAAGGACAGACAGACGGACGGAGTCGCACCATAAGGGTTCCTTTTTACCTTTTTGGTACGGAACCCTAAAAAGCAGAAAAATGATTTTACATGGCACGCGGTGTATCGCTCATAGCTTAATCGGGCTTCTGATAGAATCATCCTCCACCATCCTCCACCCATTAACGACACACTGCTGAGCACAAGGCTCCTCCCATACATGACAAGGAATGGGAAGTAGTTCCCTCGTTGGTCTGCAGGTTGGGGACCTCACATATACTTTGAATTTTTTTACTTATTTTTATATTTATTGTTTTCCTTACCCTTGTCGTAAGCTAAGTTTGACGCTTGTTGTGAGCTGGTCCTTAAACACCAGAGCAAAAACCGTACCTGAAAATAAATTGAAACATATCCATAAAATTTAAACTCAAAGGTTATTTACTCTTTCACTGCCAGGAACCCGCAGAGCGGGCGCCTGCTCTATAGCCGCTTTCCGCTACTTAGCGGGAAAACCACGGGATCAGCTACAAGTGTAGCGCGTAGCGACTCCTGGCAGTAAATGTGTCAATAACAACTTCCCGCCCATTACGTGTAAACTGGAAACAAGGATTTCAGTTAAATAATCAATTTTTGTATATCCTCATAGCAAATTTAAGAGTTATCCTTTTGTCGGTGAAGTATTTTCCATATTTCTCTTTCGTACGCCAGCCCTTTGATTTGTTGATACTATGATGACACGACACCAGCTTTTTCCTTTGTTTGGTCCATACGAGTATAACTGCACCGTGCCTTCTCTGCCGCTCCTTCCTTCCATGATGGCTTTTAAGAAGTATCCTCTTCTATTATATTGTTTATTTACTTAAATAAACTTGTATCCAAATAATATAAAAATAAAACTTTGTGAGTTTAGGAATAGTTTTATAAGTTTGTAGGTAGGGGGTAATCACTGTAACCACTCATCCAATGTTAACACTTACCTATTTCCCGAAGGTACATTCAGTACACAAGTGAAACAATCTTTGAAATCGGACAAATAGTTCCAAAGATGGCCATTACAATAACCTTCACGTAAAGTAAAAATTGAGAATTTGCAATTTCAAATACCTCGAAACATATCATCGTACCACGAAAATAGTTTTGATATTTGCATTTAACATGGAAATGGCTTCGTTGCGCCACTATAAGTACGGACGGCTGGCTCGGAAACCATTTCAAATTACCTTCCAGTGGGATGGTATACCCAGATCACTCTACGAGAACGCAATTATGACTTTTGGCAGTTTCGGAGGCATCTTTTGAGCGAGAACAAATGCAACAGAAATGGCTACCTATGATTGGAAGAACTTAAGTGTAAATATGTACCTGGGTCATACTCAAATAAAGGTTCGCGTCTTTCCTGTGGACACTATAAAAGTTAAGGGCTACGAAGCCTAATTTTGGTTTGGACTCTTAATCCGCATAAACAGCGTTTCCTCTTTTATATTACTATTCAATAAAAACCTTATTTATATGCACGTGAGCTCTTAATTATTGACCACAGGAGAGACGAATTTCGTTTATACACTGGGTTCACCCGAACACACTGTAAAAGCAAAATTCGTCTCTCCTGTGGTCAATAATTAAGAGCTCACCTGCATATAAATCAGGTTTTTATCGAATGGTGATACATAAAAGGAGACGCTGTTTATGCGGATTAAGAGTCCAAACCAAAATTAGGCTTCGTAGCCCTTAACTTTTATAGTGTCCACAGGAAAGACGCGAACCTTTATTTGAGTATGACCCACCTACTTTACATATCTAGTTTTAATTTTGTTAAGTAATAAGAAACATTGGATTTAGAGCCAGAAAACGCGCAAACACAGTTTTAATTCGTAACTAATGTAATACGTAACAAAAAATTGTGAAATGATTAAATTATTAACAGAACGCGAAAAATACAACACTTACAAACAAAAAACGAAAGTCGCTCCATTACACTTATTTCACTGTCTGCCTTTATGAGTGCACGAATGGGAATCAGAATTTAATTGGTATCAATAATCAACCCCGAGCGACGGAATTGATTATGTTCACGCTCATAATTAGTATTTGTTTTTTTAATGCACTAAATAAACTTACAAGAAATATGCGAAAAATAACGTACAACTTCAAAACAGTTTAATGGCCAAATGTATAGAATGCCTACGTTTTATTGTGTTTTTATGCGCTAACTCTTGAGTGAATGCTATAAAACTGTTATACAGCATTGATTGCATAGTCGCCAAACAAAACGGAAATCTAGAGAGCTATTATATTACGTCTATACTTTTGGATCCTGCCGTTTTACCGAATTTATTTTGGTCAAATTTCATTTCCCAAACAAATTTTAGCAACTATTTTGTTTGCCAATGCAAACTAGGGCACAATTTGATACGAATATTTCCATTACGTCAAATTTTCATTCAGCAAAATATTATTACGAAAAATTAAATTGTGGCATTTGGTTTTTTAGCAAATGCATTAATAAGGCAAAAAAACATTAGACAATAAACATCTAGTCAAGTTAATGTTATGGCAAACTATAAATAAACAAAAATCACATTTGTTTGGGTTATGACGTTTTACCAAAACACTATTAATGAAACAGCACGGTCCCTTAAATAAATAATGCACGGTTAGGTAGGTCGGTAAGCAAGGGCGTTAAGTTAGATAAGGGCAGCCAAAAACGGGGGGCTCGGAAGGCGAAGCCCTCCGCAGAAAAAAAAATCGCAACAAATGTATTATTTGCTAGGTTAGGGTTAGCTTGTGTTCCTTAGAGCGGAAATAGGCACCCCGCGAAGGGGGGTGACGTCGACACGCTGGCGGTCAGGTTAGAATTGCGCCCTCTACATAAGTTAATTTATATTCTCTACCCACATAACAAAAAAGTTGTTACTTTATCGTGTATCTTATACACCATTGAAATGAAGATGCAAATGATCTGTCATTGAAAAGTTCCTCTACTGATTAACCGACGGAATAGAAATGGTAAATTAAATATTGACAATTCAAATTACTTGCCTTATTTTGTTTTGGAACATAGCATGCCAACTAACATATTTGACTGAATGAGGTCAAAGTACCAGTTGGTAAACGAGATATTGCCTAAACATGAATACGCCAAACATTAGGTTTGTGTAAGAATTATTTACAGGTAACATGGGGGGTGTGTTACTGATGCGCGGAGCTCCGCGCATGCCGCTCAGCTCGCCGCTTACACATATGCGTGACAGTTGTGCAGACTATTTTCAAACACTAAGATAAAAACACACGAATTATGCCTTATTGCGCTGTTTTAGAGTGTAAAAACGATAACCGCTTCAAAAATATCCCCCACGGTGGCATTTCGTACCATCGTTAAGTAGTATTTATTTTATTTTCATTTTTTTTGGTTATTACATTCCGCACGCCATACTTAAGCTAGGCGCAAAATCAATATGTACTTTATGTGATTACAATAAGGTCGATTTCTATCGGCTTCAAATAATGGCATAGTTCTAGAACATTCGCTACTCACTCGTCCCTTGAACTCACAAAAATAGTGCGTGGGTGTTGTCGTTAAAGTTATATATAGTCGTATGTGATTGAGTTGAAATGTGATTTTGTTTGTGAAGTGCATGAGAAAACAAAAAATCCATACTTCCATACTAAAAATATAAATGCGAAAGTGTGTCTGTCTGTCTGTTACCTCTTCACGCTTAAACCGCTGAACCGATTTGGATGAAATTTGGTATACAGATAGTTTGAGTACTGGGGAAGCACAAAGGATAGTTGTTATCCCGGAAATAATCCCCTAAGGGTTGGAATGGGGGTGAAAAATTATCTGGAGCTACGCTATATAACCGAGTTCCATGCGGACGGAGTCGCGGGTAGAAGCTAGTATGTTATATTTTTGTAACTTGAAGTTTCGTATAAAATTCAGTTACTTTTATTTTATGGCGCTGGCGAATTTATTGGATTTATGTTCATCTATTTTTACGAACTCCATAAGAGATTTTGAAAGCCGTGATTGTGCGCGATCTAAATGGCGCATACATCATTTGCTTAAATTAAGACAAAACATATCAAGAAGGCAATTGTTTAGCAAATACATTTTATTTCAGGGTCAATAATGTTAATTTGTGTTATTTAAATTGGATCACGGAATATCTATTTCCTTGCCATGCCCCCTTATTACCACAAAGCCACACCTACGCTATATCAAATACAAAATTATCGATAATCATCATTAGTGATTTGAAAACTAAGCATGTTTAATATCCTACATTTATCAATTTTAAAGCAAACACATAATCGTCATAACAATCATTATAATCCTGCATATAAGGATAATTAGTTAATTTTTATCGATATAATTTTATGGACTCAATGAGCACATCTCTAGTGCAAGAATGAAAATCAAAGCGCACCAAGCGTCGAGCGGCCGAACTAAATTGTGATTAAGGTGCGTCACAGTTCGGCTATACGACGCTAGGTGGCAGCGCTTTCTTTCCAATTTTAAATGTTATATCCAAACGTAGTAAGTATCAAACCTGTTCAATAAAATGTGGAACCAAGTCCTTAAGACATAAGGTTCAATATATGTTTAATTACGTGTGGTTTTTTATTATATTTTTATAAAACGCATCGGCCAATCGTGTTCAAGATTCCTTTGTAGTGAACTATTTGTAAGTGTGCGTACTGGCGACACCGGTTCTGATAGTAATCGACGCGTATGGTACTTCCACTAGTTTATTATATTCCTTGAGCACGGCCGCTCTTAACGAAACGCACACGAGATTGCTACGCAACGATGAGTCCGCCGATAGGCAAAGTTATGGGACCGTCAAGCTAAACAAATTCTATATAATGTATATAGCCATTTAAAAAAAAACTTAAGGAAGATCCAACTTCAATGGCGACGATAAATACTTATACAGATAAACACATAGGTACATAAATACGTAGATAACATCCATGTGTCATGATCAAATATTCGTGCTCAACACACAAATAACTTACCCTTACTGGAATTTGAACCCAGGACGTCCAACTTCGTAGGCAGTGTAGTGCCACCCACTAGGCTATACGGCCGTCAAAAATATAAATTATTTACATAAATCATCTAATCATTTATTCCTCATGGTTACTCGGTATCACAACTACTTAGACAATATTCTTATAAACAAATTAGAATATTGTTAGGGATATCCGCAGACATATTCGTTACGTAAATCATATCTTATGTAGCGGTGAGTATGACATCAACGTCCCCTGCCCCCCACGCGGACCATGAGAGTGTCACGAACGAAATTGCCAAGCTATAGTGTTACAATATGTATAAGATATACAGATTATCCAACGGTATACATGCACCATCAGAAGTATTTTTCAATTCGTTTATCGCCTATTATATTCATCAACAAATTTTTAGATACCTATTTATTTTTTACTGGACACAACCTCTTTTCACACTAGAATGTCTCAAAAAGATTGAGAAGATAAAACTATTTACATCTGGGTGAATTACAAAAAAATAAATACTCATACATTTTATATGGGAAACTTTCGTTACACAATGGTGAAAAGTTAAAGCATAGATTAGACTAAAGCCCTTCCTTAACTATATTTTTTTAGCAATTCACCCATCTATCAATCATCAATCTTACAATTGAAGGCATTTCAAATTCACTCTCAAGCATTATGCGTCGGTGATGTCTATTGATACTCCTAACCTAAGGACCTACGCTCATCCTTCAACCACTGATCTCATTATTCGTTTATCCTCATCATTTACTCGGTTTAGTAAGCGTGCATTAATCACTGGGACATCTCAATTACCGAAAGCGTCATCAATCAGATCATTCAAATTTTTGCTATCAGTTAAGGTGACAATACCTAACCACGTAGCGGATTTTGAGATTGTAAGAGCTTTTATTAGTTATTATTTTGTGTAGATTGTAAGAGCTTTTATTAGCTATTATTTTCCTATATTGGCAAAGATCGTGGCTTCGTCCGCCTGTTAGTAAAACTAACTAATTTGCGGCTCTAAAAGTTGTAACTACAAAACTGAATAAAAAGAACCGCCTCACCGTTATATTGCGAACAACGTCAGTTTATAATCTAACTCGCGATATTATAAAATGTCGGAAAATTGTGAACTGTCAAAACAGTTGATAATTGAACGCATTATTTTTCGTTAGTTTATGAACTATCAATGTCAAATCGTCAAATTGTGAACTGAGATCAAATCGGCATTTAGCGGATTTGAGAGTTCTCAATTGTTTGACAGATTAAAATATCGCGAGTAAGATTACAGTCTTCATAATCTGGCGGTAACATATAGCCCAAAAAAAAAAAAATTGAGCCCACTCACAATATTCGAGAATCGGGTGGAAATGAGACCTGTAGAGGAGAAGCTTGTTTTTCACCATTTGTCAAAATTAGGGTAATAATGACTGTAGGTATTAAATCAAAACACACACAAATCATTCGAATAGATAGATCAAAATACACAAGATAAAAGTTCTCAAAGGTTTGAACTTATATCTTCTCGGGCTGGAATTTAATATATTGAGGAGGGAATTGTTAAATATCCCAAATAATGACCTTTACCTATTAGTCTAACTGTATTAACAAACCCTTTAAAACAACTATGGCATGAAAATAATAATTGATTACATCCAAGTACATTGTAATTTAGTAACAATTTAGTTAACTCCAATATGGCACGCTATAGCACGAGAAGCAATTTTAAAGTGAAGTTAATTTATCTCAACACTTTACCTTGTTAAAATATCGTCTCAACTCTTAACAACTTCCATAGATTATATCTTCATGCAGCTATGAATAAAGCGCCCACCATTTATCTCAATCCATTGAGTTGGAGTCTACTGAAGCTTGATTGATCGAGACAGAGAGGGGGCGATTTATAATAAAAACGGTACAGGATTTTGGTAACAACGGTGACATTTTGTCGAGTACGCTAGCAAACTTGTTAAAAGTATGTATATAGTATAGTCTTTTTTTTACAATTATTCACTTTTTAGCTAAAATACATTACATTTTCGTGCAAAATAACAATTTCGACGACATCTTTAATTGGGTCTACTCGCAAAGGGGTAGGTACAGCAAATAGACGTAAAACCACACGTAAAACTAAACTTATGTCTGAAGCGAACTACTCTGTAGACGAATTTTTCAACGACGTGCCCTTTTGAAATGGTTCATAATCCCAAGATATGGAATCTAACAATACGAATTTAACCTACCATTTGTCATATAATTATAAGTACTTACTGTAAACAGCTAAAGCAACAGATACATTTTCAATAATATTTGTACCCAGTCCACATCTTATACCTAACTAGACGTGCCCGCGGCTCCACCCTCGGGAATTAATTATATTAATGTATTTGTCACAATTGTATTATGTTCATGAGCCCTGCTTAGCAATAATTGCCATGCATACTAAAGAAAATACGCCCGTTTTGGAAAATAAGTAAACGGATTTTTAGTAAACAAAATATAGATAAATTTAAACAACATTTAGGAAAAATAAATTGGCAAGAGTTGTTAAAAAGTCACAAAGACGTTAATTATAATTATAATATGTTCATAAATAAACTTAAAAATATGCTTGATATTAGTATTCCGCTGCAACAATTAAAATTATATACAAAAAAGAAAAAATGGTTGTCAAAGGGTTTAAGGGTTTCCTGCAAAAATAAAAGACTGTTACGATTATTGAGAAATCAATGCAATCATCCAGTCATCATGAAGCATTACAAACACTACGAAAAAACATTAAAAAATGCAATAATAAAATCTAAAAAGCTTCAATACATTAAAGAAATGCAAAACTCCGATAATAAAACTAAATCAATGTGGAAGATCATAAAAGAACGCACAAATAAATCGGCGAAAAAACCGGTACGTAACCTACAAATTAAAATCCATAACAATCTTACGTATTGTCCTAAACAGATAGCGAATGCATTCAATGAGTTTTTTGCAGCGGTGGGGCGCATAGAACCGTCGGCCCCCGCACCGCCCGGCCGACCGGTTATGGAATCTCCCGTAAACAGTTTCTACCTTCGACCAGTAGAAATAAATGAAATTCGATCTATTTTAAAGAACCTAAAAAGTAAACACAGCTGTGGAATAGACGAATTACCGCCTATATTGCTAAAACAATGCGCTGATGAACTCGCGATTCCTTTTTGTTTCCTTATAAATCAGTCTTTTTCACTTGGAGTATTTCCGGATCTCTTAAAAACGGCCAAAATTAAACCAATTCATAAAAAAGATAGTACGGCAGAATGTAATAACTACAGACCAATCGCGCTATTACCCTCATCGTCAAAAATATTCGAAACCGCTATGAGTAAACGATTATATGATTACTGCGAAAAAAACTTAATCTTAAATGATAGCCAAAACGGTTTTCGGAAAAATCGTTCAACGGTTCTAGCTATGTACAAGTATATGCAGCATGCTATTGACGTCATAAACAATAAACAATACGCGATCGGAATTCTGCTCGATATGACGAAAGCGTACGACCGTGTTCAGTATAATATCTTATTACAAAAATTATATGGGATAGGTGTTAGGGGTATTCCGCATAATTGGTTTAGATCGTACCTTGAAAACCGTCAGCAATGCATAGAAATACAAAACTATGATCAAAATAATGGCGAAATAAATTACACACACTCGGATTTAAAATTCATGAAACATTCCATACCTCAAGGAAGCTCGATAGGATGTCTCCTGTTTTTAATATATATCAACGACCTTCCTAAAACTATACAGCAGACGTGTACTTTATTTGCCGACGATATCTCGATCCTCACTTCGTGTACAGGTGACAATAATATAACACAAGACTTAAGCACATTATTAGCAAACGTAGTTGACTGGCTATCAGATCACAATTTGGAAGTAAATTTTTCAAAAACAAAAATCTTACAGTTCAGGCCTTATCAAAAGGCCCCCCTTAATATTGATTTCACCTTCAACAATATAAAACTAGAATGTGTAGATACCGCTCCCCTTCTAGGGTTCGAAGTTGATTGTAATATTAATTGGAAAGCGCATGTAGCCAAAATAAAAACGAAATTGTCGCAGTTCACGTATGCCTTACGCGAATTAAAAAAAGCATGTGACCTCAACTCCGCCTTAACTGCTTACTATTCCTATGGCCATGCTTGGCTTACCTATGGTGTCATTCTATGGGGGAATAGCACAGATGTGGAAAGCCTATTTATATTACAAAAAAAATGTCTTCGAATCTTGGCTAACATATATATACCGGAAAGTTGTAAGACCCACTTCATCGATCTAAAAATACTTACTTTAACATCAATATACATTTTGGAAATATGCAAGTTTGTAAAAAAATACCCTCAATTTTATACCAAACAGTCAGACATACCTCGACGTTACGCTAGCAGGTTTCAAAATAAGCTGGTGCAGGTTATCCCCTCAAAACTAAAACTACACTCAAAAAGTCCTAACTCAATGGCAATAAAAATATTCAACAAACTTAGTAACGAAATAAGAAACACCAAGTCCGATAATGAATTCTTTAAAAAACTAAAAGATCACCTCATTAAAAAAGCCTACTATACATTAAACGAATTTTTTCACGACCAATAATTGCAATTAATACCTAAAGTATACCTATTAGATAATAAAAAATACTTATATCATCTTGTACAAAAAACTCGTTCCCCTCTTGAATAAACTATTTGCTGTGCCCTTCAGGGTGTCATGTTGTACACAATCCTATGCTAAGTATAGGTTAAGATACAATGTGATATGCAATAAATATTATGAGTATGAGTATGAGTAATATACCACAGTATACAGGTATTTTCATATACATTTATTAAAATGTCAACATGAAACTCAGTAATACACACAGGCCTCCTCTCATGGATGAGAGGGAACGGGCAGTAGTCCCCACGCTGGCCCAGTGCGGGTTGGGGACATTTGTGAGGAAACCTGCAAACATTCACGAAGAAATTCAAAGGTGTATGTGAAGTCCCCAACCCGCACTGGGCCAGCGTGGGGACTACTGCCCGTTCCGTCTTATCCCTGAGAGGAGGCCTGTGCCCAGCAGTGGGACGTATATAGGCTGATTTATTTATTATTATTATTTGAAATAGTGACACAAAGTTTCATAATTTTCAGCACTTAGTAAATTTTTAACCAAAAAGATGTCCTTAAAACACCTATTTTAAATGATTATAACGAATAGAACACATCAAAACTTTTTTCTACAGAAGTTATTTTCTGCCCTTTTATAAAAAAAATAACCACGAAGACAACGTCGGGAGCGGAGATTTAGGGGGTCAGGTCCCACCGATCAGAGCACTTGGTTTGTTCCACACAATATAACAAACGATAATAAAATAAATAAATAAAAATAAAAAAGCCTTTATTTCTACTACCACTTATACTATAAACTATTATACTTTAAAACAAAAACTCTAGGTAGAAGTCGCCTCTGCGGCGTAGGCCTCCCCCATTTCCTTTCTCTGGCCTTCCGCATCCAGTCTGAGCCGATCCATTGGCAGAAAATATCGCGCCAACTTTTCTTTGGCCGTCCACGTTTCCTCTTTTCGCCTCTCGGTATCCACTTGGTTAGTCTCTTCGTCCACCTACTTTGTTCCATTCTACAAATATGTCCTGCCCAGTTCCATCTGCATGATCTTATCCGGTATACAACGTAAGGTATTCGTCCACGTATTTTAGTTTTCCGCCCTGTATGATTATGTCGTGAGGAGGTCCGTTGGTCATAATTTGTGATTTTGAGGTATTCATGTAGTCCTATTTTTTGGCTCTCCTTAATTAAGTCGTTTACCATTTTCTCTAGGTCGTATGCGTTGTGGGAGAATACTACAATATCATCCGCAAAGCGTAGGTGGCTTAGGTATTCGCCGTCTATTTTAACTCCTTTCTCGTCCCAATTTAATTATAGAAATATAGACTCCAATACTGCAGCAAATATTTAAGGTGAGGGTCACCTTGCCGGACTCCTTTCTCACCGCGAAGTTCTTCTCCCTCTCTTTCTTGCCTTATTTTTGCCCGGCTTTTTGACTACAAATTAGAAAGCAAGCTAACATAATAACAAAGGATAAATAATAATCAAAGTAGTTAGTTAAGTAACAGTAGGTAACACTAACAGTGACATGACACATGACAGCTGTTGCAGAGGGGCTACCGTTCTATTTCATTTAAAATTCTCTAACCGGAATTTCAAAGTTCAGTTTTAATAATTTTTATTCATAAACAGTATGTTTTTTAGCTGAATCAATTGTATAACAATTATACTAACGTGTAAATGTAGTCTCAGATATTATCAAATTACGTAAAATGGAGAGACCGATCGCGATCCGACCGAACGCCACAGCCGAACATTTCCGAACCATTCCGAACAATATGGCGACGCTTCAAATTGAGAATGTTATCGAGATTTAATTACGTGATTGTAGAAAAAATATCCAACAGAACCGGAAGCCTTTATGCTCTTGTTCTAAGTTAATATCTGGAGAATGGATACGTAAATTTATTTCTCGTGTTCGTTGCTTTGTTTTTAAGAAACGTGACGCAAAATATCGTGTTTTTTGCAAGGCGCTATCTCGCTCGTTCCTTCATGTTTGATCCCGTTCTGATTTTCCGATTTTATATAATAGATATTATATGTATACGGATGATGTATTTTGTTATATATGACTGTCTTAATAATACAAATAATAATGTTAACATGTAAAACTATGTTTAATAAAGGACTAAATGAAATGAAATGAAATGAAAATAATCAAAATTTTCTTATTTTGTAGTCAGATCATAATGTAACACCACTGAAAGCAGCATCGATTGACACCATTAAAATGAATGATAATTATATCACGCAAATGTGGCAGGTTCTAGGCTTCCATACGGGGCCAGTATTCAATCCACTGGTTCTGACAGAAGGAGACGCGTCTTAAATTTCATGTCTCTGTCAGTCTGATTTTGAAAGAGAGAGACATAAAAGGTATAATGTCCGTAACATCCGTTGGTTCTCACTATATTTCGTTGCACACGCACAGTATATGAATGAATGATGAATATGGAGCAAGGAACTTTAATAGACCTCCCGCTTGGCAAACAAGACGCCTGTATGTCGGTATTTGAAGAAATGTGAAGGAAAAGTGAACGCCGCGTTGATACTGACGATATTTCCTCGCAGTTTCATACTTAAGATTGATGACCTTTGTAATGTGTTTATTTAATTTTATATTAACTTCACCTTGTCTTGTTTACCTTTCGTCACTTTACTTGCAAGTATTAAACCGTTAATGTAACCAAGTTTGAGAAAATAATGGATTCACTTTGAGAAGTGAGACTCAGATTGACCAAAAGAATCTATACACGCTGCAGCGTGTCAAGCGGAGTTCAAGCAAAGGAACTGGCTAGCCAGCGCCGAGTGATATATTTATATTACACGAACCACTTGGTGCCACTTTTGACCCTTCTATAACTCAAAACCTCTTTAGCGTAGACACATAAAACTACTTGTGTTTAATTATATTCATAAGGACATCTAGAAGCCCAAATTTCATGAAGCTAGCTCAAACGGTTATAAAGATATGAAGGTCAAATAGTCGTAAACTTTAGTACTGACTGACTGACTGACATATATGTAGTACCTAAAACCTACCCTACTTCCAGATGACCTAGAAGGATGAAATTTGGACTCCAGCTCGGTAATTGTGTGTAAGCGTAGGAAAAAATCTAAAAATAAAAAAAAAGTTAAAAAATAGGGGGGTCCCCATACATTTTTTTTATTTATTTATATGTAGCGTTGGAACCGTTACAAGCAGATATTTGAAACTATCCCAATATAAGTATTTGCTATATAACAGATATATAAAAATAAATTTGAGTCAAAAAATAAGTGGTGTCCCCATACAAAAAACTTGTAATACGCGCTAAACAACCGGCCAACGGTGTGTCGTCGGCGGCGCGGGGCACCACTAATTATACACTGCCTAGTTTTCTTTCCAAAAAGTAATGATATCCCTCCAAACCATCAATGTAAAAAAGGAGAGCCAAGTTCAGTACAAAAATTATGCTTGGTTGTGGTATTAAACTCAATTTCTTTGCTTTATTGGATACCTCAATTGCTGTTATTTAAAAATGTGAGATCTTAAAGTAGGTTAGATTTGACTTGGCCAGTTTATATCAGAATTAATATGTATACTTACACATATATAAATGTTGAATAACTTTATAAAATGACTGATGTAATGAAAACTGGCCAAGTCAAATGTAACCTACTTTAACACGTTACCTGTGTACCTAGGAACCATAAATTGAGTCCTCACGTGCAACATGTTTTTTGTCAAAAGGTTCATAGCCAGTGTGTGCATGCAAATAAAAAAGATCTAGCTCACACGTGTAAATTTTGGCAATGCTTTAAGTTTGTATGGGGTCGTGCATCATTAATGGTGCATGCACGTATCATATGTACCCTAAAATGCTACACATATGATGCATGCACAGGGAACGTGTTAAGATCTCACATTTTTAAATAACAGCAATTGTTATAGGTAGCCAATAAAGCAAAGAAATAGAGTTTAATACTTGTTCATAATGCTTTTTTGTTCCTATAAATACATATTTGGATTTTGCATAGTACTTGGCACTCATTTGGATCTCCATTTTTTTTGCCCGAGCATAATTTTTGTATTGAACTTGGCTCTCCTTTTTACATTTATGTTTTTGGTGGGATATTATACACAATTTAATATTATGAATCATGACTGTCTGTTTGTTTCAGTAATAACCAATTTTATTTATTTATTTTATTTTATTTATCAACATTACATTTGAACTATAATTAATATCTGCCAAACTGCATAGCAGTTTGTCGGCAGAAAACCTAGTTTCCCTCCACCACGTAAGATTAATAGGTACCTATAGTACCTATAGTAAACAATAAGTACATGACGCAATATTCATTTCCACCTTCATCAGAGAATAAGTAATAAATACCTACAACGCTTCATATTTAAGTCCCACTCACAACATTACAATTCTACGGACAAATTTACCTTCGTCTTTTTTTGTTTATTCAGGATATAATAGTACATTGCTTAACGAGGGTCGTAAGTGGAACATTGCGAACAAGAGTCTATCAGGGCGGCGGGCCTCCGATGACTCGAGCTCGCAATGTTCCTACGCCCGTGCTATACCTACACAATGTTTTTCATCAAATTTGCGAGGAACCAAATACATTTTAAATGAAGTGAATACAAATCGTACTTAATAAAAACTGCAACTGTCAGTTGTCCATTTTGTTTTCTGATCAAATGATCAGATTGATCAGTTAGGTAATATTCTGTTCAAAACTGTCCAGTAGCAATTTTTTCAACCTTTTTTTGTACACAATTTTCGACACGTCTTGGCAGGATCCCATCAGGTCAGGAAAACCATTTATGATAGTAGGTATCAAGTACCTTCTGGTGCGCTTTCCGTAATAGTTACATTCCCTAGGCACTACCAGCTTTCTTAGATACACTTCCTTGGTAACGCTTCGCGTACGGCGTGCGTGATTCAACGGTTTTTTATAATCATTGCGTCTATACTGTTCTAGGGCCATTAGTAGCGAGCATTTTTGCTGCACAGAGAGTATATTACACTTCAAGAACAGTTTATCGTAATTGTGACTGCACACTTGTTTGTCAGATATTTATCATCATTGTCCTATTTATCAGATACTTTAAGAATCTTACCTGTATGTTTTTAATCTGATTAACGTATGTCGGGAAAGTGCGGCCATAGCTACTCAAACCATAAGACAATATCGAGTCAACAAGGGCATGATATAAGGTGTAAAGAGTTGATCTGTTTACTACTTTACGTAAGTGATAAAATTTTCCCAGTACTGACTTAAGTTTACAACATAAGTTATTGATGTGCATTTTCCACGACATGTGACAATCCACAGTCAGTCCCAGGTACTTGTAACTATCGACAAACGCTATCTCACTACAGGTACACTCTCGCCCTCCCCTGTGCAAGCAATCATATTCATGCCCGACTATGTTTAATTCTACCTGCCTCTCTTTACAGTATGGGGAGCGTATGTACATACATTTAGTCTTATTTAGATTTATGAGAATTCCATTGTCGTGAGCCCATTTAATTACATTGTCTAAATCACTCTGCACCTTATCCTGCACAACTTTCAGATCTCTGTCGGCGTACAACATACAGGTGTCATCAGCATACATGTACACATTACACTCTCGTACCACATTACACATACTGTTGACATGCATGATGTAGCCCACCGGTCCGTACACGGAGCCGGTGGGTACGCCGTAGTGCACGGGTGCACAGTCGCCGGCATGGCCTCGCACGACAGTGCGCAGTGCGCGGTCCGCCAGGTAGGCGCGGAGCCACGCGAGCAGGGGGCCGCGCACTCCGCACTCGTGCATGGCCTGCGCGAGCTGCGAGTGGTCCAGGGTGTCAAACGCCTTCTTAAAGTCAATAAAAACCGCCACAATCTGTTTTTTCTTATTCAGACATTCATTTATGTAATCCGTAAACTCCGCGAGAGCGGTTGCAGTGCTACGCCCGCGTCTGAAACCGTGCTGTTCGTTCGATAAAATGGCATGTTTTTCTAGAAATTCCGTTATTTGTCGGACTATGACTTCTTCTGTAATTTTGTTTATCACAGATAGAATCGCGATTGGTCTATAATTTGAATAATCTAAGTGACATCCCTGCTTGAAGATAGGTCTAATAAGAGCTATTTTTAAGTCATTCGGATATACACCTTGTTTTACACACATATTTATAAAGGATGCAATGATCGGACTAAGCTGCGTTTTAAGGCGTTTGACATCCGCACCAGGTGACTTCTCGCACGATAATCTGTCAATAACTCGCTCCACCTCATTAGCATTAGTATTTACGTATCGAAGCGTTACCATGGATTCACTTATGTTAATAACAGCGCCATCTATGATTCTTTCCTGGAATCACTAGATGGCTTGACTTGGCTAGGTACTAGAAGCATAGCCAAACTAGTAGTAGTTTATGATTAAGTCGTCAGAGGGCGCTATATTTAAAACGCTCGATGATTTTACATTTAGGATTTATATATATTGTGGCACTTTGCAAATAGACGAGATACGAACGACACGTTGTTTTACTCTGGAACCTGAAAACCGCACCTGAAGCCATCCACATTCCTTCATGGTGACCCAGAACGGAGAAGATTCTCTCATCTGAAGGCGCAAGGAGTGCGTGCAATCGAGACGCACTACAACGAATTACCGAATAACGGCTGAGCTGAGCGGCCATTACCTACACATCGACATCGAGCCTGTGGGGCAAGGTGTGGTTTCAAAAACCGCAGATGACTGGTGTATTTCCAAAAATATACCTCTTCACATCACCAGATATATACAGGCAACAAGATTGTTACCATATTTTCGTGCAAAGTCCAGCGATTACGACGATTCAACTTGCTACGAGATCAACTCGCGACGTGGAAAAGTCGATACCTATTGTGGGTTGAAAGGGAATCGAAGGAAGAAGAAGGGAAAGGCTTACAGTAAGGGCTCTGTTATCAAGTAAGTGGCTGGCAAATATCATGTATCATTTTGGGCAAAATATTCGAAATTCCTCCACTTTGCGCAAATAAATTACTACCAAAACTAAGTTGTACGATCCCGTTGTTACTATTTTCAAATTAAAATGAGCAGTTCGGGCGATGAATCTGACGCAACAGTAATGGGATGTGCAGATTTAAAAGATTTAATTAAAAGGAGAGGTGTAGCAAAGGGAAAGCTAACCTTATTCACGAAGTTTCTAGCAAAGGTTAGGCCAGATTCATTTACCGCTGAGCACATAATAGATATTGAATTGCGATGTTCTAGAATGTCAAGTGTTTTCAAAGAGTTTGAGAAGGTCCAAGACAAAATTGAAACGTTAGCCACAGATCTCGAAGTTCATTTACAGGAACGTGAGACCTTTGAGGACACTTATTTCCACTGTGTATCATTGTGCAAAAGTTATCTGAGACAGGTTACCAGTTCGAGCGAGTCGTCTGGAGTGCCCAGCGCTAATGCTCGCGAGGTCAACGTGACACGTGAGCATGACTCTATTAAGTACCCAGACATTTCTTTGCCGTCATTCAATGGCGATTTGACCAACTGGATTGAATTTCGAGATACATTCGATGCTCTTGTGAATCAAACGAACCTAAAACCTATACAGAAGTTCAAATACCTAAAAAGTTGTCTTTCAAACAGCGCATTAGAAGTTGTCAGCTCATTAGAGTATGCCGAAGAGAGTCACTCAATAGCCTGGCAACTACTGTGCGAGAGATTTAACAGCCCGAAGACACTCGTATACAGTCACTTGAGAGCTTTGTTATATATAGACAATATCCCATCTACAGCGACAGCCCTTCGGTCGTTAAACGATAACATTTCGAAACATGTTCGAATCCTAAAAGGATTAAATATACCTACTGAGGGTTGGGATTAGCTAATAGTTTTCCTCCTCAGCTCAAAACTCGATAAACCATTGCAAAATAAATGGGAGGAGAAAATTAATTGTCGTGAATTGCCTACATTACAGGAGTTCAAACAATTCCTGCGGTCTCAAGCGGACCTCAAGGAGGCAGTGAACCACAACGAGCCCGCGAGGTTCGAGCATCGCGAGCTTCCGCCGAGGAAGGCGATGGTAACCACGTGCCCTCCTTCCCAGATCAACAGTAAGGTAACCTCTAAAGTTAATACCTACCGTAACCAATGCCCAAACTGCAAAGAAACACATTTTATTAACCAATGTCCAAAGTTCTTGGCTCTGAATGCAGCGACACGCATTCGTGTAGTGAAACGCCTAGGTCTTTGTTTCAATTGTCTCGCATCCAATCATATTTTACCTAAGTGCCGTGCGTCTAACTGTAGAACGTGTAAGGGCAAACACCATACACTTTTACACATTGCGCAAGCTGAGGGAGTCGAATCTGCCCTGCAGCGGCCAACGACCTTGCATACCGAACCGACACCGACTGTTGAATCGAAATCAGTCAATTTAATTACTAACCAACGACAATCGAATGTCATATCCGATAATGACGCGCGAACACCGATACCTACACAAAACAAATGCATCATTTTGTCAACAGCACAAGTGAAAGTCTTAGATAAAGATAACCAACCTATTATGTTACGGGCGCTTCTCGATTCGGGATCGCAATCCAATTTTGTAACCGAAAATGCTTATCGTAAGCTAAATATTCCAAGACAGAACGTCGATTTAGAAGTATTAGGGTTCAATGAAAATGTAACAAAAATAAGTCAATTGTGTAACCTAACAATCCAATCGAAGGACGAGTCCTTCTCAACCAACCTATCATGCTTTATTGTACCCAATATATGTAATTTACCTACGCATACACCGAAAGTTAAATGTTTCAATATCCCGCAACGATTTAACTTAGCCGATGAATTGTTTTACCAAGGCGGGGACATTGACCTCATACTGGGCGCTGAACAATTCTATCAGCTGCTCTGTATAGGTCAGCATAGACTGGGCGATGGCCTGCCGATCCTTCAAAGGACGCGGCTGGGGTGGGTAGTCTCCGGCGCGTATATAGCAAATACTCCTAAAAGGGTCAGATGTAACCTTATTCAAACTAAGGCGCCACAGACGTTCTGGAACTCCGAAGAGGGTTTTCAGTCAACCAAGGTACCACATGATGAGTACATCGAGTGCGAAGAGATTTAATGAGCACACACGGACTTCTGATGGTAACTTCGTGGTGAATATTCCTCTAAAGGAGTCTGTAACGTGTTTGGGCCATTCTCGATCTATGGTGTACAAAAGATTTAAGACATTAGAATCAAAATTTGCTCGAGATCCTGTTTATAAAAGTCAATATGTTCAATTTATGAGGGAATTCAAGAAGGCAGGACATATGGTTCAAGCTACAAACACTGATCACTACAATCATGTACCTCACCACGCTATCTTGACCCCTCAAAAAATAACTACCCCTCTTAGGGTAGTGGTAGATGCCTCATTTCGAACGGGCACCGGTAAGTCGCTTAACGATATACAATACAAGGGTACAATAAATCAAGATGACTTGGTCAACATATTATTAAGATTTCGAAAAAATAGATATGTAGTTAATGCTGATATCGAAAAAATGTACCGAATGATTTATATTAACCCTAACCAACGAAACTTACAATGTATACTATGGCGAGAAAACCCTAACGAACCCTTACGTACCTACACCCTCACAACATTATCCTTCGGTTTAAAATGCGACTATGTAGCGACTCGATGTCTACAACAACTTGCACAGGAAAACCGGGAGCAGTTTCCGGAAGCAGCCCAAGCCATAACCAACTCCATGTACATGGATGACCTACTCCACGGAGGCGACGACGAGCAGCAGGTTGCCGAAATCGCTGCACACATCGACCGAATTCTGCGCAGTGCGAACTTCGTTCTACGAAAGTGGAAAACTAACTCACCGAACATATTACGAAATATACCTACTAATACCGAACACACTAACACTTGCCAATCGACATCGCCAACAGCGCTAGGGCCCGACACACACAAGGTTTTAGGGCTTGCATGGTGTAGTACAAGTGACACCTTAAGATACCTATTTAAAGATGAACCAATGCCAATTCCATTAACTAAACGAAAGATTTTATCCCACGCGTCAACCATATTTGACCCATTAGGACTTTTAAATCCAACTTTAATAATTGCAAAACAAATAATTCAACGACTATGGAAACAAAAGATCGACTGGGATCAAACTCTGCCTATTCATATTGCAAATGAATGGGAAGTATTTTATAAAAAGTTGTTTACGCTCAACTCGTTAATTATACCTAGACATGCGCTCGTCGGTGATTACGTAACACTGCAACTGCATGGATTCGCGGACAGTTCCTTGACCGCATATGGGGCGGCAATTTATTTGCGAACCATAGACAAACACGGGCATATAATAACTCGTTTACTATGTTCGAAAACCAGAATAGCGCGAAACGAAACTATACCGAAACTTGAATTGAGATATTGTTTACTACTTGCACAGTTATATACAAAAGTAAACAACGCATTACAGTGTACATGTACAAACACATGTTTCTATTCCGACTCGAATGTCGCTTTAGCGTGGGTGAAATCGCAACAGCCAAGCAAGCTTGATTGTTTTATAAGAAACCGAGTAGTAGAAATACAAAGTTTAACCAATGTTAATGATTGGCACTGGGTCAGCACGACTGATAATCCCGCGGATCTTTTAACCCGTGGGCTGCCTGCAGACAAGTTAGCGGGCTGTAATCTCTGGTGGCAGGGTCCTCACTGGTTAAATAAACGAATTGACGAGTGGCCCTCTCACAAAACCTCATTACCACAATTTTCTGCAAATTGCGAGTCGACCGGGACTCATTGTAACGTTGCTACAAATGTTCAACCGAACCTGTTTATGACAGAGTTGTTTAAAAAATGGTCAAAACTAGCAAAACTGATTAATTGTGTTGCAGTTATGCTTAGGTTTTATAACAATTGTCTAAACCGAGATAACAGAACGAGCGGACCTTTTTCCGTCGATGAATTAAAATCAGCGCTAAATAAACTAATCCAAGTTGCACAAATAGAAGTTTACCCAATCGAATACCAATTACTTCAAAATAACAAACCAATTCCGAAATCGTCAAACTTATTATGCTTAAATCCGTTTATGGAAAATGGAGTGTTAAGGGTAGGTGGACGGTTAGGACGGTCAGAGTATAGTCACGATAAAAAACATCCGATTATTTTACCGCCAAAACACGAATTATCCAAATTAATTATGCGCGACGAGCATGTGAACCTTTTGCACGCCGGCCCCCAGCTGTTGCTTTCGTCAGTACGAGAGCGCTTTTGGCCAATTAACGGTAAAGGTCTAGCCAATAAAATAGTAGAAAAATGTATAACCTGCTTCAGATCCAAACCTAAGGTACATGTGCCTATTATGGGCCATCTGCCCCCCGCGAGAGTTACCCCCTCACCCCCCTTTGTGTTTACAGCTTTGGATTGTGGAGGACCTTACACGATCAGGGACAGGAGGGGACGTGGGTACAAAACCGATAAATGCTATATTGCAATTTTTAATTGTATGACTACAAAGGCAGTTCATATAGAATTAATTACAGGCCTACAAACTTCAGCATTCCTTTCGGCGTTCCGACGATTTATCGCTCGACGAGGCAAACCGAAAGAAATGCTGACGGACAATGCTACGACATATCACGGGGCTTGTAACGAGTTAACGGAACTTTATAATTTTTTAAATGACAGCTCTAATGATATGACAACTTTTTGCTCGAATGAAGGTATACAATGGAAGTTTCTACCACCTTATACTCCACACATGGGTGGACTTCACGAATCCTCCATTAAAAGGTGCAAATTTCATTTAAAACGGGTACTAGGTCA
The DNA here is from genome assembly GCA_945867215.1 of Epinotia demarniana. Lineage (NCBI taxonomy): Eukaryota > Metazoa > Arthropoda > Insecta > Lepidoptera > Tortricidae > Epinotia > Epinotia demarniana. The sequence continues at coordinate 35,778,236 of OX244261.1, read as the reverse complement.
AGCACTCTTAACCTACGAGGAATTCATCACTGTACTTGTTCAAATTGAAGGAATTTTGAATTCTCGACCATTATGCTCAATTCCTAATTCAAATACCGATGATATCACTTACCTATCGCCAGCTCACTTTTTGATTAGTAGAACACCCTCTACATTGCCCGATTACGATTACAAAGATGTACCCTTACACCAACTCACACATTACCAACAGTTGCAGCAGCTCCAGCAAGATTTCTGGCACCGATGGTCAAGAGATTATATAGGACTGTTGCAGGAACGCACAAAATGGAGGTGTTCCAAAGGTCAAGGTCTTCGCGCCGGCGCTGTGGTCCTGCTGAGGGAGGAGCGTCTCCCGCCCTGCCTGTGGCGGATGGGACGCATCGTCAGCTGCTGTCCGGGCGAGGATGGCGTCGCGAGGGTCGCGGCGATCCAGACATCAAGAGGAATCGTCAAACGGGCGTTCAATAACATATGTCCGTTACCTATCAATTATATAGACTCATAATACCTAACTAAACATAAGTACCCAAGTTCGAAAAACTTGAAACTATTATATTACGTAGATATCAAAACCTAATTAAATACTAATGTTACTTAAGATAAATTTAGATAACCTATTTCAATAAAGATTTGTTACCAGTTGTTTCAATCATAAAACCAGAAGGTAAACAAATTGCCGGGTGCATACAATACCTATTAGTATTAACTTCAATAACAACATAAAAATCTCTTTACCACCTACCTACATATTATTATGTTTAACTGATTTAGATCAATGCACCAAGCAATTTGAATTACCTTACTATAGCCTTTCCATTGAGAAAATGATTAGCCATTCGTACAATTTACTTACCTATTATTTTTATAACTTCGACGAGGATAATCATTCAATGAAAGGGCTACGTCACTTGAATCTGCTACGCAGAACGAGAAAGATGTATGTGCAATCTGGAATTAACACGCTTACGCCCTTCCCCAAACGGCATCGATTGTCATCGATCTGCTTAGGCGGCAGCATGTTAATAACAGCGCCATCTATGATTCTTTCCTGGAATCACTAGATGGCTTGACTTGGCTAGGTACTAGAAGCATAGCCAAACTAGTAGTAGTTTATGATTAAGTCGTCAGAGGGCGCTATATTTAAAACGTTCGATGACATTTAGGATTTGTATATATTGTGGCACTTTGCAAATAGACGAGATACGAACGACACGTTGTTTTACTCTGGAACCTGAAGACCGCACCTGAAGCCATCCACATTCCTTCAACTTACATAGTTTGATCTTAGCAAGAATTTCTCATTACAGTAATGTTTTATGTTTTGAACTTCCTCTGTAAATGTTTTTGAAAAAGCATTGCAAATATTTTGAATACTATCCGTTTTACCTAAGTATTTCATAATGACATCGTCTAAAGTAGCTTGACTCTTTCCTAACCAGCTATTAATGTTTCCCCATATTTTTCGACTGTCATGTTTACATTGCTCTAACTCAAATTTTCTAAATTTATTTCTTGCTTTATGTATATAACTATTTACTTTATTTCTCAACTTAGTATATTGTAATCTATAGTTCATATTCTTAGGATTCGACTTCCATATCCTGAGAAGTTCGTCTCGTCTATTTATCATTTTATTTAAATCTTTAGTGATCCATGGTTGCGCAACACGTTTATTATTATGAGTTGGACTTGTAATTTTTGATGCGTCATATATATCTTTAAATACACTAGCCAAAGTTGAATAAAGTAATAAAGGACATCTTATCATAGCTATTTCGTTCCAGTTCACCGCTTCCAATTTTTCACATACCGATCTATTGTCAATTTTCGTTATTTTGTTATTTCTCTGTAGTTTGCCCTGCTCACTATTATCACCATAAGGCGTACGCAGTCCTATGAGGTAATGGTCGGAGATATCGCAAACCAATAGGTACGCAGCAGGTTGCACTGTTGACGCTGACGCAGGCCGCGCGCCGCAGTTGCCCGAGCGCAGCCACATATGGTCGATGCATGACGTCACGAGTCGCCCGTCCACTATCTGCTCCCGGGTGTTATCCGTAATCGCGCATTCCATACCGCACTCTGCCATTGCTGTTGTGTACTTCGTTACCGTTGTCTTTGAAATGTCGTTCAGGTTGATATTCATGTCTCCCATAACTATTACGTCACACTCTGATGGTATACTTTTAACGATATTTTGCAACTGGACAACAAAGTTTAGTTTAAGGTTTGGGGGTCTATAAACTGCTACTATATGCGATAAATTTTTGCCACTTAGCTTAAGCTGCGCATGGAGTATTTCCGCATAGTCGCTGTCCTCTACACCGGCCGTAAGAAGTAGGTCGCTCCTAGCGTATAGCAATACTCCCCCGCCACGCCTAGTCACTCTAGTTGTCCAGTGCATGTCATAGCCAGGTATAGTATATAAAGGTAGCTCATCCTCTTTCACGTTTATTTCGCTCAAAAATATTAAGCCTACATTCTTCATGCCATTGTTCAAAGTGACTAGTAACTGATTAAAGTTCTTTCTCAGGGAGCGAATATTTAAGTGCACTATGTGTAATTCTTGTTTGTGACTAGCGATATCTTGTGTCCATTCATCCGAGTCCGTGTACTTCGTATATTCAATATCAGAGGTAATACTTGATAGGGGGTCCAACTTGGTATTTTGTTGCAACTATTTAGAGAAAGTTATTATTATTATTATTATTTAATATAGGTGAGTTGCAAATACTTCAGCAAGCAACTAGTTATGCAATCACTCCAGCTGCGATTTCAACGTATATATATCGCTTTCCGAGCGAATGTTGTGTACTTTTTTCTCACCTTCGTCTTTCCTTACGAGTATTCTCCCATCCACGACCCATACATATTTAAAACCTGGTTTGAGCTCCGTTCTTGCTCGCCACAGAAGATGCCTCGTAGTTTTGGTGAGGTCCTCGTTGATATATATAGGAGCCTCGTTCTCGTCTTGGTAAACATCCGCGTTCTTGATCCGGTTCCTGCGCTGGCTCAGCCACTGGTCGCGAGCCGCTCTAGTTGCGAGAGTTACGAGTACCCGCGGTATCTTGTTTTTGTCACTCACTGGTCCTAACCGGCGTACTTCTAGGATATTTTCGGTGCTTAAGTTAAGTTTTTCGGCCATTATTTCGACTACTTTCTTAGTATCTTCTCCCTCTAACTTCTCCAGGCCACTTACCAGTATATTTTTGTCCTTGTCTTTGGCTTCCAGGACCGAAACTCTTTGCTCTAGTGCTGTAACACAATTTTCTAAATATCCGTTCCTTTGCTCCAATGCTGTTATCTTTTTATCAGATCTCTCCTTTAGTTCTAGCAGCTCCTGGTATTTTACGGCATATATTTCTACCGTTCCAATTAGCCCGTTTAGAGATGTTTGCATGCCATATATTATATCCAGCTTTTTATTTAGCTCCTCAAGCACAGTTTCCGTGTTATTAGCTGGTGCAGCTGGGACTGGAAGAACTTTAGGGCTCTTTGGACGCTTCGAGCACTCCTCACAGACACCGTTTTCCATCGCAGGGGCTCGAGCACATTTTTTATGAAACACTCCGTCACATAATCCTTTACATTTCACTGCCTCGTCCTTGATAGACATAAAAAGCTTACACTTCTTACACTGTAACATTATGATACTCAATCCACGTTTCGCGATTAAGTATAGGTACGTATTTCTTTGATCACACGTCCCAGCGCGGGGGGGGTCGCGCGGCGACTGACATTGGCCTTCCCGTCGAATTCGAAATATTTTAGGGTTAGTGGTGAAAACGAATTTAATACTTTGTTACAAAAACGAACATTAGCCCAACATTTTTCAACGGAGCTTAGAATCCCAATTATTTCAGGCCAGAATTTATTAAAACAAATACCTCGCTAACAAAAAGGCCCCTTAGATAAATTATGTAATGCCAGTGAAATTTTTGGTGCTCATAAATTAGATGTTTGGTTTAATATAGGTACGCACAAAGTTGTAAACTTAAAACTTTACCTGGCTAAATTCAGCTTTTCATGTCTTATTGAGCCAACCACTTTTACCTACCTATAGTTGGTAGTACCTCTCCCTACTCAGCTGCTGGTTTCGTATCCTGTAAGGGTAAATATGTTTGTGTGTACCCGTGCTCTACACAACACCAAAAACCTTGCACAAAGAATCGATGGCCATTGGGGCGAAAAGATTCTCCAGTGGCAACCACGTACCGGAATGCGCAGCGTGGGTGGGTGGACTGATGACCTGGTCAAGGTCGCGGGAGTCCGCTAGATGCGGGTGGCGCAGGACCGGTCATTGTGGCACAGCAGTGGACGTCTTTCGGCTGATATGATGATGATGATAAAATCTTCATTAGCACAAGTACATGTAGGTTGTGCTCAAGTATTTATTTTGAGTCTTGCATGTTTTCTATGTATACAGGATGTTTCGACCAAACACTCTATATAAGATCTACACTTTAGTTTTGTTTACGTAAGTATAGATATAACTATTCATTATACAAGCCCTACTTACTTAACTTACCGTAGAAGATTCACGTGTAAGATTTTCCCCGATATTTATAATTTATTTACTTATAATACTCGTATATAAAGACATGAAAGAAAAAGCGATATCTTAAAGACGGACTGTATAGATTAACTAATAGAACGAATAAGTAGCCTCACCTTTGTAACCTTGTCTCTTCGAAATGTATCTAAGAGCGTCGAAGGTGTTTAAACAAACAGACCATAAGGCACTTTTGTTAGTTAAGAAAATATAGGAGCTGACATTTTATCGAGATATGCGCCTCAGAGTGAATTATTTGAGGAAGATAAAATGCGAGTACCGGAGATTCACTACACCAAATCAAGAGAAAATAGGCAATTGCTCAACAAATTGAACCAAATGACAAATTTTTAAAGTAATGATCCTGAAATCCATGATATAACAACAGTTGGAAAATTATGATAACTCAGAAAAGGAAGAAAGGATAATTCAGAGACGTACATTTGGAAACGGGATAGTTTATTTTAAGCCTAATGACTAATTTGAGAAGGTTATTAATTTTTCGGGAGCTTTGAGACATGAAATAATCACTCAAATCCATTTGGAAATGAGGCATCAGGGAGCGTTTAAGGTGAGTATATTAAAGATCGGTTTTTTTTGGAGAGGTTTGACTCTCTAGTCAACTCTAGTCAGCGTCGTGTTTGAATTACGTAGAGACGTAAAACAAATAATTAAAACCCATTTCAACTTCGTATGGCAGTTCAAACACGAGGTTAAAGGGGCACGGGTAAACGAATGTTTTTGCAGTCCAGTCGAGTAAACCTATAATTTCGCGTAAACTCGGGCAAGTTGTCTTGTTTATAGTAAACAGAATCGCAGGTGCGTGATGTGGCATGGATTTGTTTCGAAACTGAAGCAGATCCCTTCGTCTTCTTATTTGACACTTAGACAAGCGAGCCTGCATTTAGTGACAGAATGTTCAGGTTGAATTTCATTAAAATTAAATCTTATTATCAATTGTATCGTGCTCACACATGTAGCTATGTGTATGTACGTAAGTCATCAAAGCAATTCGCGTGATTTAAATTGAATAGTGCGGTTGTTTATTCATAATATTTATCAGCCAGTTACTTTGCGCGAACGTTCAAAATAAACAAAAAATACAGTGTTTGACACTTAAATCTGCAAAAAAGAAAATTGTAGGCAAATTGTTAATTTCACTCGACAGCCATAACTGTACCTGTTATTGTATTGTTTCTCTTTCTAACTACTTTGTTTGTGTCAGGTGTGCAATAAAGAGTACATGTTTGTATCATTTATTAACAATGACAATATACAAACTAAACTACTTATGAAAACACATAACTTGAATATAAAACGAAAGCTAACTACAATTAAAATAACTAATACTAAAAAATTTGTGCCCTTGGTAGGGTTCCCATCACGCAAGTGTTTGTACTCGTATTGTATTGTACCTACCTATTTTAAATGTGCATTCAACTAAAAATTCCAATTATTTGCGGGTTCGTTAATGGCTAGGCGCTATTTTTACTCCTTAAATCTTCCCTACATCTATTTTAATATTATAATTATAAACAAATTGTGAGAATGTAAGTTTGAAGGTTTATAAGTTTGTATATTTTGGGCAATCTCCGGAACAGCTTATATGCGGTTTGCCTTCGTTCTTTGCAATATGCCGGCAACTAGTGTAATGTTATAAAGTTTGTTTGTGTAGCTTTATGAGTTTCACATCTTATTTAAGGGGCTCCCATACGCCAATGACTTTCGCTCTGAATCTCTTAGTTTTTTAATGTTTTTGTAGCTTATTATATTAACAACAACGGCTGCAAGCAATATAGAAAGAAAGAAAGAAGAAAGATACATTTATTCACAAACACACAGGACACACATATTAAACAATAGAATAAACAAAAACAGATAAATCATGAAACAAGTGTGTCTCTGCGGCAGTGAACCGGACACTGGCTCAGCATTATGCTGAGGTGTCAGACACCTGCAGCGCTGATTTTCAGCCAGCACCGTCGGTGACTCACAGAAACGTCATACAAAAATAATAATTAATTAAACTACCTACTCGTACATTATTGGGGACACAGGTGAAAGAGAAATAAACATAAATACAAAGTGAGATAATACAAGTACACACTACCTAGATGCAGTTGCAATAGAATATTAATATTTATAGTACACATTAAAAACAAAAACTAGATAAAAAATGAACAACTGGCATATTTATTAGTGTCACAGTGCTGGGGATTAGGATTTGGATTTCTGGAGCGTCAACAAATAGCCTTTAAGCATACGCTTAAAGGTGTATCTGCAAAGCGCCCCTTGGATAGGAGGAGGGATATCATTCCAGCACTTAGACGCCGCATACTTGAAACTACCTCTGAACGCAGCGGTTCGGTGCATAGGTATAATGGCCATTGCCTTAAACCTGTGCGCACTTTTGGACCATACCAGTTTATGAAAAAGGTAGGTGAGTTCTTGTTGACTAGTTGTCTAGTTGACTCAAGAGATATGTTATCTGTGGGCAGTCAGTGTGAGGCTCTCTGTGTAAAGTAACTTGGATTTAAATAAAAACAAATTATCAAGAATCGTGGTGTTATTTAATAAATATAACATTACTACATTGGCGACGAGACTAGTGAAAACACGGGTGCAGTATAAAACATTCGAAGGGTGTGTTGACTACACTTTACGTGCATTGCACAATGCAAATTTGAGGTTATGGATGAAAAAACTTCACAACTAATTCAAGAGGGGAAAACCGGTTGGATTAATGAGAAGAGCAAAGAACAACTAGTGGCAATAAGTACAAGTTTGGAAATACAATTGCCGCATCAGTGCACTTTGGACGAAATAAGAGTATTCCTCCGTAATCACATCCAAGCAAATCGTGTCTGTAAGCCGAAACAAACAAACATGGCGGGTCTAGCCACGTTAGACAATTTTGCGGGAGGCAATTTTAACAGCTATCTGCAACAATTTGACTGCTACATACTAATTAATAACATTCCAGAGGAAAAAAAACTTCCACTTTTAATTACAAAATTAAATCCACCAACATACGAAAAATTAACACATTTGTGTGCACCTAAAACTCCAATATCACTCACGTATACCGAGGTAGTAGCCAAATTGCAAGATTACTTTCATCCCAAGAAAAATGTCAGTATTTTAAGAGCTCAGTTCAAAGATAGGAAGCAACAGACCGGGGAATCTATTAAAGAATATTTGTTGGCGCTGAGAGGCTTGGGAAAGGACTGTGGTTTCACCAACCTAGAGGAAGAACTCAAGGAACGGCTTCTTAATGGAGTGATTAATGAGACAATTCGTTATGAACTACTAAAAGTGGGAGATACTTCTTTTGAAAACATTCAGAAGACAGCGGAAACAGCAGAGATGGCATTTCAAGTATGTAAACAAAGGGGAAACCCGGTTGATGTGTTTAAAGTGCAGAAGCAGGAAATGCCTCCAGCTAGAAACAATAACAAGTGTTTTTGTTGTGGCAAAATGGGCCACAGAAAGAACCAGATTTTCTTTAATGAGACCTAGACATGTAGCTGATAATTTAATTAAATACCGGGAGACAATGGAAAGCAATAGCACGGGGAATAGAACTATAAATTTTTGTGTGGGGGAAAAAGTCATGATACGCGATTACAGAAAAAACAAAAAAAAAATGGATTCTAGGAAAGGTAGTGGATGTATTAACGCCAGGAGTTAGTTATTTAGTAGAATTAGATGGTAGCGTCACTAAGAGACACGCCAACCAATTGATAAAGTGTTCCCAATTGTTATGAGGGAAACCTTTGTTTCGCATAGTCTTAAGGGGGGAAGAGTGTGGTAACTCCGTTGACTCAAGAGATATGTTATCTGTGGGCAGTCAGTGTGAGGCTCTCTGTGTAAAGTAACTTGGATTTAAATAAAAACAAATTATCAAGAATCGTGGTGTTATTTAATAAATATAACATTACTACAGTGAGGGTTTCGTGATTTACCACCCCGAACAACAGAGTGGGCAGGTGCAGGCGCCGGCGTGCAGGCATGTTAAGCAAGTTAGCGGCGTTCAAGTATGGAGTGATGTGGGATCGGGGAGGGACTCTGAAACAAAAACGAGCACATGCGTTCTGCACTCGTTATATGAGCCTCTTGGAACGACCAGTAATGCACCCATTATACACGACATCACAATAGTTTAACCTAGATAATATAAGTGATTCACATAGGTCAACACGCAAATCGACACTAAGGTAATCTCGTATATTATATAGATATTTAAGACGATAAAAGCAGTTACTCACAACATTAACGGTCTTATTCATAAAAAGTTAAATCAGTGCTATAGCGAGCCTATAGCACTGTTTCGCAAAAACGTGATTCATAAACGTCAGTTAACGCAGATCGGTCCGTCAAGCCCATTTTAACAACTCGCTAACTTAGCGAACGGTGGACCCTTCTTTAAACCTGTTTTATCTGCATTTTAAGGAAAAAATGGCCGCCAAATTGAAAACAGCTGATGTTGACGGCAGGTATTCGAGCAAGCTCGCAATACGATTTTGAATGTTTTTATGTTATAGAAGCTGATTTTGTCAATTTATAATGATGTAACCAGATAAATAAATGAGATTTTACATTTAAAAAGTTATAGATTCGATTAAAATTGTAATTCCTGCACGAAGAATAGCGGGAACACCATGCACGCGCATTTCAAGTTCTAAAGTTATCAGTGACATTGGGTAAATGTGAATAAACTTATCGTGTGTGGTCGTCATGTCGTATTAAGTAATGAACGTATAGGTATAATGTAATTAATTGTGCGCCTACTGAGAGCGGACCTACAAAAGACCAGAGACGTGGTGGCCTGCCACCAAAAGAATGGCAGCCATGCAGCGCAATATTTCATCAACCGAAAGGGATTTAATTCCTTGGAATGCCCAGGAGGTAGGTTAATAAATAAAACTGCCACTTAACTCGCAAGCAGAGGTTACGCGGGGCGGTGCAGCGCAGGTCGGTGGCGTTACCTATCCCTCGTAAGGTTCGACCTTGTATGAAAGAGTACCTAACATGCCGTCCATCCTCCGCTCTGCCACTGCCGCTGTTCATAGTAGGTTACGTATCATCCACAAGGACGCACCCCAGCATCTCATTGCAAACTAGTTTGTCCTTAGCGACCTTAGCGTAGTATGTATGTATGTATGTATGTAAGTACTGATTTTTTTGGGCCATTAAAGGTCACAATTGGGCGTCGCGTAGAGAAGCGATGGGGCGCTTTGTACACTTGCCTAACTACGCGGGCAGTGCACATAGAGTTAGCCAATTCTCTCTCAGCTAGCTCTATGATTCAAACCCTTAGACGCATGATGGCTAGAAGAGGTACGCCCACCATCATTTACAGTGACAATGCTACCAATTACATTGGAGCTGAACGTGAAATAAAAGAGGCAATGGATAGCGTTGAGTTTAGCGACTTTATCGTAAATAAGCGCATTGTCTGGAAAAAGATACCGCCAGGCGCACCATCCATGGGCGGCGCTTGGGAGGACATGGTCAAGGGAGTAAAGAGTGCCTTATATTCAACCCTTAAGGACAAGGTTCCATCTGAGGATACGCTCCATACACTTTTATTAGAAGCGGAACACATAGTAAACTCCAGACCATTGACACCCATAAACGCCAACCTTTCAGAGGAGCAACTCACGCCAAATCATTTCCTCATACATAGGTCTAACGGTATGATGCCTTTCGGTAGTTTCAGCGATAAAAAATCTCTTAAAAATAGCTGGCAAGAAGTTCAGTAGCTCGCTGAGAGATTCTGGAAGAAGTGGCTCATAGAATATAAACCAACTTTGTTACCACGCAAGCGGGCCTCCGACTCGCCAAACTTAAAACCCGGCGATATTGTTTTAATAGCGGACAACACTTTGCCCAGAGGTATTTGGCCCCGAGGGCGTATAGAGAAAGTTTATCCTGGACCTGATGGCAAGGTACGTGTCACAGAGGTAAGAAAATCAGCTGGACTCATCCGTCGCCCGACCTCGAGACTCGTACTGATAGATTCGACTAGTCTTGATTAGTTCTTTGTACTTGCGTACTGGGGGGAGATTGTTCAAGACAGTCATTAATTTGTAAATTTCGTAGTCTTATTCCCATCTACTATTATAAAACACATGTAGTGGGTAAATGTGAATGGAAACATTTCGATCCGCCCACATAAGAAAAAAGCGTATTGAGCAAGCAGGCGCTCGATATTATGCATCTCGTTTTAATCATAAAACATGTGGTGGGTAGATGTGAATGGGACTGTTTCAATCCACCTACATTTAAAAAGAGCACTGAGCGAGCAGGCGCTTGTTATCTTGCGTCTCGTTCTAATCATAAAATGTATGGTGGGTAGATTTGAATGGGAGTATTTCGATCCACCTACAATACGAAAGATAAGTAGTAAGCGCGGCGCGCGATATTTTATTTTTGTTTTTAATCGATACGTAAATATGACTGCAGCGCGCGCTTCAGTAGTACCTGAAAATTGATGTACACGCATGTATTGTAAAGGTGAGAATGAAATTTGGATTGACAAATTTATACTCATATTTGTTCGATTAAGCTACCTTGGTTAGCATATTTCTTGTGCTTACGTATTAGGGGGAGACTGTTCAAGGCAGCCGTCTGTAAGACAAATACATAGCTTTGACTCTTTATTTTACCATCTTAACAGCTCTCTTTGGTTCATAGGTTTCAGACTTATGTCAAGATACTTTCTCCTACAGTTAACATCTTATATGAGCGGATTGGTTTAGTTTACTAACCATCCAAATATACCCGGACTTGACAATAACGTGTAGGTAAGAGCCTCCGTTAAGAGCTTTAAGCTCCAAATAAATAGGTAAACCAAGTTGTACCATTTATAGAGGTCACACCTTTGGTAGGTGTGCCTCATGATTCAAATATTCCTCATTGATTGTGACTTTGGCCTGGCCGGAAGTGGGGCGTGTCCTCGTGGATTCAACGATCTATAGATACATAGATTGGTACCTACTCGGTTTTACACTGTGGGTTCTGTTCTTACCATCAGGTGGGTCATATGCTTGCTTGTGTGGCATTGTCGTTGTACCTTTTTTGGGGGGGAGTATCCACCAGAGCATAGCGCACAGCTCTGGTGGATACTCACCTTCTGTCTGTAGTGGCTGGATAGGGTGGATACCCTAACCTATAGGTATGACAGTGGCAAGCTCACCCGTTAAGCGAGTTCCTGGCAGTGAAAGTTTTAATAATATAACCATACCTTATTCCAGATAGGATTTAGTACAGTCAGGGGTATTAATATACTTACTCACATAAATATCTGTACTCACCTTTGTCATTATCAATAAAGCCTGTACAGATATTACGAGTATGTATGTATATTAATACCCCTAACTTTACAAGGAAAATAGGTTGACTGAATTATGTTGTTGTACAGTACAATTGTCAAAAGATTAATGATTACAAATTAAACACAATTTGCTTACTGCATATTTTATTTAATACAAACTAATATATAAAGCAGTACTCTTCAAACCGCTGGATGCAGATTGAAGAAGAAATGACTCTTTTATTTCATTCTCCACTTTGATCTTGTGTAGTTCTAATCGGCACTAATTTCAGCACATTGCGCACCCACAGAACTGAAATTAAAAACAAAACAATATTAAATATAAATAGCATAGGAAGGCTGTTTATTATTTTAAACTTATATTATATTGTAATAAATAAATACCTCTCTTTCTTCTAGATGGCACTCGGCGGGCTCTCCGGGCTTGTGGCTCGGGCACTTCAGCCTCAAAAGCAGGAATTGTTTCAATCTGAAAAAATAAAACATTATGTTCAACTATATTTTAATGTTCATACATTTTAGTTTTATTTTTAGCTAGTATATGTATATAACCAATCCCTGTGAACCACCTGCATGTTTAATAAAGAAACTGAGCAGAGTTCTAGTTTATAAGATGACCGGCTCATGAATAAATTGTGTACCTCTTATAGTTTACATAAAAACATTACCTCATATTATAGCGTTTTGTTTGGATTTAGAGAGAATGTTTCTTATCTTATCTTATCTAGATGAGGGCCCTTTCGGATGCACTTCGACCCAGTGGGATCTTTTGTGCATTTGCCCTCTCCTTACGTCTACTCCCAACTTCGCTCCATCATTTCCACATAGCGGATGATGCAGCTCAGCGGAAGTGCCTTGAATTCCTTTGGTTGCGGATAGCCGTTACCAAAGTAATTCATTCTTTGTCTGGCAAGGGCATGACATTCACACAGTAAGTGTTCCATAGTCTCATCCTCCTCGCCACACATTCTACAGTCTAAGCTGTCTGATAGTCCCATCTTGGCCAAGAGATCCTTGACCCCGAAGTGACCTGTGAACACCCCAGATATGATTCTGAGCTGCTTCCTACTGGATTTCCAGAGTTTGTTAGTCCAGCCCGAGTCCACTCCTTCTATGAAGAGCTTTGTGTGCCTTAAGCCCGCCTCATTCCTCCACTCGTATTGGTGTTTGGTTTTGGCGTAGGCTTTAAAGGCCGAAATTATGGTTCCCTGCGAGAGTCCCACAAATGGTTCTGGACCTACAAAGTGATTTGTAGACCCCCCTCTAGCAAGCTCATCCGCTCTTTCGTTGCCAATGAAGCCCTCGTGCCCTGGAATCCAAACCAGTTGCACCTTATTGTGCTTTCCAAGCTTGTTCAGTGCCTGGACGCCATTATAGACTAGTCTAGATTCCACTTTCGGCGCCGTAAGTGCCTTAAGCGCCGCTTGACTGTCACTGAGTATATAGATGGTCTGCCCTCTGGTTTGTCTGTCTATATTCTCCTGTGCACAGGCAATTATGGCGTATGTCTCCGCCTGGAAGACGGTTGCCAAGTTACCCATGCTTACACTACTACTGTAGTCATTCGCATAAATGCCTGCTCCCGTACCAGATCCCATTTTTGATCCGTCCGTGTACCATATACTGTCTTCGATACCAGACCACGGTGGTTCTAGACCTTTGGCCCATTCAGCCCTGGATGGAACTTTTGTTGTGTAGTTCCTATGGAATACAAACTTGGGTAGCATTTTGTCGCTTCCCATGCTTGTTATTCTGTCTAAGAAACCATCAGTCTCCATGTTTGTGTGCTTAGTCTTTGGCTTACTGTCGCTCCACAGTTCAAGGGTTCTTAATCTGTAGAGCGATTTGCGTGCCTCTGACTTAATCACCAAGTGAAGTGGCGGTAGGTCCAGTAGGACTTCTAGCGCCGCTGTGGGCGTGGTGCGAAACGCCCCTGTTATAGCCATGCATGCCGATCTCTGTACCTTCATCAGACCATCTCTGCATGTGCTCTTTAAAGTCCTTGGCCACCATACCAGGGTACCGTACAATAATATGGGCCTCACCATCATAGTGTAGATCCATCTAAGTACCTTTGGGTTCAAACCCCATGCTTTTCCATACGCTGATCTACACATTCCAAATACCCTCAGTGCCTTTGTAATGGTAAGATCTGTATGCTTCTTCCAATTCAGTTCTTTATCTAGTGTGACACCTAGATATTTCACATCATTAGACAGTTCTAGTACCCTCCCGTACAGTTTTAGCTGCTGTACGCCTCGAAGGGTCCTTTTCCTAGTAAAGGGTATTACTACAGTTTTGCCTGGATTAATGGATAATTGGTGTCGGTTGCACCATCTCTCCACTGTCTGCAGTGCCTTGTTCATGATTTCCGATACCGTACCTGGAAACTTCCCATTAACCAGTATCACTAAATCATCAGCATATCCTACCGTGTGGATGGGACCTTTATTGAGTTCTACCAGGAGTGAGTTCACCACCAGACTCCAAAGAGTTGGTGAGAGTACCCCACCCTGTGGACATCCCTTTGTGGCCGTGGCCATTATCTCATCCCCCAAGAGTGATGACTTTATTAGTCTGCCATTTAGCATATTGCCTATCCATTTACATATGGTGGGCTCTACACCATGATTAACAGCTGCTTCGCTGATAGCTTTATACGTGGTACGATCGAACGCTCCTTCCACGTCTAAGAAAGCTGCAAGACATAGTTCTTTATTCTCTATAGCCTGTTCAGCCCTGGTTGTCACCAGGTGAAGTGCGGTTTCCGTTGACTTCCCTGGCTGGTATGCACATTGTAGTTCGTGCAGCGGATGCCTTCTTAATGGGCCATCCCTTATGTGTCTATCTACCAGTTTCTCCAGTGTTTTGAGGAAAAACGACGATAAACTTATCGGCCTATACGATTTGGCTTCACTGTAATCCGCCTTACCCGGTTTGGGTAGATAGGTTACTTTTACCATCCTCCACACACGCGGTACGTGTGCGAAGGCCAGGCACGCCCTGTACAATCTGCTAAGATGTGGGATTAGTACATTAGCGCCTTCTTGTAGTAGAATGGGGTAGATGCCGTCTGGCCCCGGGGCTTTGTATGGTTGGAATGTTGAAAGTGCCCACTTTATCTTTTTATGATCTACTACCTTTTTGGACGTGTCCCAATTGTGTCTCGTTGTACTTGTGGTCTGTTCCAACACACTAATTGCTCCATCGTCTGTTACGCTGTCGTGTATTACTGAGCCTGGGAAGTGCATTTTACACATTACCTTAAGGGTCTCCAGCCCCGTTTTCGTCATTCTACCGTCATTGTCCCTGATGAATGTGAGCGGGGCCGACTTTGTGGTTGCTAGTGCCTTTGTTAGTCTCATACCTTCTGGTATTGACTCAATCTGATCGCAGTGGTTCCTCCACGCTCTCCTCTTGGCTTTCCTCACAGCCTTGCTGAGTTCTGTGAGTTTTTGTGCATAGTACCCAAAGTCATTAGATGCCTTTGCGTCATTGAATATTGCCCTAGTTTCCCTCCTGAGCTTTACTATCTCTGGGGTCCACCATGGTAACTTTTTAGCCAGGGTTTTCTTCTCCGGGCAGTTATTAGTGAAGGCCTTGTATACAGCTTGTACTATTTTGTCCGCTTCGAATTCTATGTCTATAATAGAGTTTAGCTTGCCTTTTGGGTCTCCTAAGTCTACTTTTAGATCCCTTCTAAAGCCCGACCAGTCCGTGTACCTAGGATTCCGTTTACGTACCGTATTAATTTTTATCTTAGTTTGGTACCTGAAGCAGATGTATCTGTGGTCCGAAAGGGATATGTCATCAGATACGTGCCATGAGTTGATTTTGTTACTAGTGTTATTAGTAGCCAACGTTATATCAATCACCTCCCCCCGCCTAGAATTGACGAAGGTAGGTTCATTGCCTTTATTCAGTACTTGTAAAGAGGAGCTTACCAGGAAATCCAGTACCTTCTCTCCTCTCCTATTGACATCCGAGCTGCCCCAGATGACATGGTGAGCGTTCGCGTCGCAGCCGATTATCAGGTTGGTGTTCGCCCGGCTGCCGTATGCAACAAGATCCCGCAGCTGTTGTGTGATGGGATCCGTCGCCTCGTAGGGGAGGTAGGCTGATGATAGAATGAGCTCCTTACCCTCTCCCTTTTTTTGGATCATCACCGTGGTGAGATCCCTGCAACAGAAAGCATGTAAAGGCATAGCATTGATGCCATTTTTGACATATATACATGTCCTCATATCATTGTTGTTATCTGGACACAGGTGAACGATTGTTCCCCCCGTTCCACCTAAACCTCTTATTTCACCTTTATATATATATGGTTCCCCTTTATATATATATGGTGGCCCCTCCTCCTTGGCTGCCTCAGCCTCCTTGCCAATGGCAGTTGGCACCTCTCCCTCTGGAGGTGTGCCCTCTTCGGCCTCCCCAGGCTGCGGCCCCCCCGCGCCCTCCCCTGGCGTCTGACCCCCCACGCCCTTCCCCGCACAAGTGCCGTCCTCAGCCCCCTCAAGCGCCCTCTCCTCCACGTCCTCAAGGAGCTTGAAGGAGCTCAGGGACACCCGTGTGTAGGTGGTAGCCCGCTGCCTTGATAACGTCGGCCGACACCCGGTCCATCAGTATGATGCGCCTGGTGTTCGCGTCCGACGTCAAGGTGTCTACCACCTTCCACTCCTCCGTGTGTAGCGCAGGATTGTACCTCTGCAGCACACGGAGAAGCAACTTCACGTCATGGCCGCCAACTATCTTCGTTTTCCATGCCATCTTGACTGGTTTCGGAAGATCCTTGGCGTCCATGACCTTCAGGCGCAAGCCAGCAATCTCCTCGCTTCCGATTGCTGCCTTGAGCCATGTGACGGACTCCCTCCCTTGGCAATTGACGTGGAGAGCGCCCGCTACCACCAACCAGAAGCGTCAACCAGAAGCTCCAAAATGAGCCCCTGGATGGCGCCCAGATGCCCTAACCCGATCTTCTCGGCCGGAAAGGCCTCTGGGACGATGGCCATCCTCTCGCTTGCAGCCACTTCAGCGAACGAGGCTGTGACTTTCGTTCGCTTGGAGTCGCTGACAAGCAGAGGAGAGTCACCACTGGCTCCCAGTTGCCTCTTCTTTTGCACCACCCCTGACCCCGAAGTGGGTGCATCCTGGGGGTTGCCCTCGCTCAGTGTCTGAGCTCTCGCCTTGGCGTTGTCTCGCCTCTTCTGCCTTCTGCTACCTGCGACTCCTCCACCGGACCACGCATCCGCACCCTGGGGTACGGACACGCTATCAACGGCGCCCGGCTCGTCAGCAGCAGGGTTCAGAAGAGGACCGGCCGGCTGGTTGCATATGGCCACAGTTCCGCTGGCCTCCCCTCCGGCACCTGCGCCAGCCGGTCTCCTTACGGGGACCTGCTGGGCGTGTCCGCTTTTCGACCCGAGGGGAAAAGATCGGACGGTGCCTCCGGTTTGGACCGCTCCACCATGGCCTCTGCCTGTATATGCGCTTCGCGCCTTCTGCGTCCATTTGCATTTGCATTTGTTTGTTTGTTTTTGCATTTGTTTAGCATTTGCGCTGTGCGCCTTGGCCTCATCCCTTGCGGGTCCGGCTTTCCCTACTTCCTTCGTCATTGGTTTGAATTGATCCATGTGACCTTTTCTGTTTGTTTCGTCGGATTGGCTCCCCACCCACCACGGAGCCCACACCCTGGGGATGCGTTAACGCATCAGGGCTACCAATCCGATATAGCGCCCCAAAAGTATGTTGTCTGTGAGTCCGCACGGTGCCGAGTTGCTCGTCATCTCCTCAGACGACTCACAACCCGTGCTCCACCGACTACAGGCCTCATACCCCAGGACACTCGCCCGTGGCCATCAGACTGGACACGACAGCCAATTGATCATGGCTGGCTAGACCATGACCGCCCGTGTGAGGTGAATCCTGAGCCGAAGAAGAGTGTTGTCTCCCAGCAGTACTATCCCGACCACTGGTCGACTCAGTCCCCAGGACCTCCCTCTCCACCCGTACGGGTCCCCGCGCACGGCACAAACACGCGGATGGCATTTTACCGCTAACCATCCTTCTTTGTGGATGGAAAGCCCGCTGCGACATGCCATGTCATCGCTTACGGCTGATTAGATGGGATAAACGGGATAGGATGGGTTGGGATATAAAGTATGGGCTCAACTGATTGTTTCCGTTCTGCCTGTTTCCAACGGTAGAACCAGGCAGTTAACAGGCGGTAACCTCGTGAAGGATCCCAACCAGTTTTGCCTCGAGGATCTTAGCAACTGTGAGCTCCCCCCGAGGCCATCTACCATGTTAACCGCCGGACAGGCTGCTACCATAGAGACAGACCCAACGCAAGTAGCGACCGGTCGCAAATTTCCCTTGTTCCTGGACCTGCCTCCGCCCGAGAGAGAATGTTTACTTGTTGATGAAAACCGGGCTCCATGTATATTGTAGCACAGGTTCAACTTTTCAGTTAATAGGTAATAATAACAGCACTAAACAGCAAACATCACATCGTCGTGAAAGTTTCTTAACAACAATCAATTCACATTTTAGTTGTTGGAGTCAGTTTTCGTTTGTTTGACATTAATGAAACGTTTGAAAAAAGCACATACCGCAGAGCGGGTGATTTCTTGATACGCTCGAATACAGCAACATTCGCACGTCATCCATACAATTCATATAGGTATAACAAAAAGATATATCAGGTAATTACCTGGATAACCGTGTCCTAATCGACTTCGATGACGTCGACGACCAACTTCTCCGGCAACCAGGCACTCATGTCGTTGGATTCAGTGGAGTCCTGTCGAGATGGCGGGCCATCGTTTTACGGCCAGCTTCAAGGAGCCACTGACTGTTTAACGGAGCAATAGTCCGGGGTGCGGCAGTCCGCATAATATTATTATTCTTTAACTAACATCCGTATCAAAATCTGAGGAAAAATGCATAAATTGTAAAATAAGCATTAGGTAATTAACTTCATATTTAATGCCAAATTTGAGTAAATAAGTTTTCTTTCTTACCTTGTCTTCCAGCGTCACGTATTCACATGGTTTTTAGTAGTTTTCATGTTATTTACGTGCTTCGTGGAGTATAATAACCTACAATTTTGCCGGTATTAAAGCTGTCAAACTTTTTTTTAAATCGAAAATCACATATTTTGGTCTATGATTTCCCAGAACGGCAACATAACATTTCTAATCTGTCAAATAACGGCCCACTAGTTAGCGAAGGCTTAGTGGAGGTTTATAAATCATACTTTTTAACAAACGTCAATTAGGCTTAGCGAACGTTTTAACTAAAACGTTGATCAGTGGTGTTTTAAGGTTTTTTTATGAATAAGACCGTAAGTATGTGGTTCTCAAAGCGTAAATTCCCGTCCATAAGAAGACCGAGGTTGGTTGCTTCTACCACCCGTTCTATTGGTTTGCCCATGATATAGTATCCCGTATTTACTTCAAAGTTCATTGTTTTCGAGACATTTGCCATCAAAGTTGAACAATTTTAGGCCAAAAAACTGGTTTTCTGGCCATAACTTTTGTGTTAATTAGTTTAAAATGAAAACCCTATAAATGTTTTTAGATTCGTCATAGCCAATTCCAAATATGTTGATTTCGTATAAGTATGTTAGATCTTTCACGTCAATAGAGATACGAAATAAGTGTTTTTTACACAATGTTTAAAAAAATCATATAAAACTAAGTATTCATTTCTTTCAAAATCCGGTAGACAAAAATGGAGATACAAGATTGAAGAACCCATAGCCGTTTGAATTATAATTCTATCTGTAGTGCAAAAGTAGGATAAACGATTCAAAACTTGTCGAAAATCTATGAATACCTCGGGTAGCCCCTTAAGCTCGTGTCGGTGTAGCTCAGAGTAGGCCCTCCATACACTCCGATCCCAGGCAACCCCTCTGACATCTCGATTTTTGAGTTGCTCTATGTAGTTTATTCTCTTCTTTGCTTCCCCCTTTTATGAGTTTGTTTGTAGTAAATACTTAACTGATTTCTTTATTCGCTCATAAATTTTTCCCCAGACGTAGGCTATAATTTTATACAGAGGCTTGGCTTGCATTCTTTTTTACACGCGGGCGGAGCCGCGCGGGCAGATATAGTCGAACAAAAAAAAAGGTACCAAAATTTCGATTAACGAATGCTACTAAAAAATTAAACTTACTCTGTTCTTTACATCTCATTGTAATATTTTGCCTATCTCTATTTACACTCATTTTTTAAAAACATAGCTTAAGGTAAGTCGTAAAGCGATAGGTTATTCCAAACAACACTGACGTCTTATAAAATATCTCAAACGCCAAGCAGCCTTAACTTGGTACGTGACTGTCATATACTTTCTCGTACCAACGAGCTACAGCCATACTTGCTCAAGTTGCGAGATGTCTATCAATTTTCAAGTATCCTCAAGTTATTTCCTTCACGGTTATCTATATTCAGTTAGCGGGAATTCGCTTTAAGCTACGTCCGGGGGATCCGGAGCTGAGCTACTTCAAAATTTACCAATAACTACTTGGTAATATTTTCAGAACTCCGTCCGTATTCTGAGACCGCTGGAGAAAAGCGCGAGTTGAACGCTTAAGAGTTCTATAGGTCGACGATTTAACCGAGTAAAGCGCGGCTGTACGTATCGCGCCTCCATCACACCGCCACGGTTGATGAAGTGGATGGGTACGTTCGTCAGAAGGCTAGCTACACGTTGAGGGTGCTCCAGCTACGTTCGCGCCACTACGTGCACTTGAGTTCGTTTGTGGTGGGCGTGCCGCGGCCGCTGCAGGAGACCATCGCGAATGCTGACTTGTGGCCGAAGGCTGTTCTGTTTCGGCGGTTCCGGGCAACCTACCGAGCTCTAAATCGGAGTTGACGACGCAGCGGAGCCACACCGTTATGTCGCCTAAATTATGTCTTTATAATATTAGTTTTTATAACTGTATGTATTGTCTGCGACTAGATCAATCTGTGTAAGATTGCCCCTCAATATTTATTAACCTATTTATTTTAATTGTATGCCTGTCCAGATATTGTGTTCAACTAGCTTGACCGTACAATAGCTAGGTATATTTTCAAATGTATATACCTACTCCGCTACGCTACTAAATGTATACCTACTGCTGTAGCATTAATATTACTAAGGTCTGAGATGAAATGCGAGATCAAAAATGTAAACAAACAACTGTCAATTTCAAAGTGACATTCCAGGGGTATAAAATCTTGTTTGTCCAATGTATTCACCAAATATAAATAAATGCATGATTTTAACTGGCAGATACAGCTATAGGACGAAAGACTTACGGATATCTATAATATTTTGACAGGAATAAAACACTTAATATATTTTTTTATTCACTTGACGACGTAATGGAATCAGAATCAGAATTTACATTTACGAGTATAATAAACCTATCGTTGACATTGTCAATCAGGTGGTCGAGACACCTGTAATTGTTTTGATTATTAACCAAATGTTTAAAACTTCTCACCATTACCAACAGCATAAATTCAAACTCCACATATTTTATTTAAACAACGGCAATACGTAATTAAAAAATATATTTTGGCATTTTAATTTAGTAAAATATTTTTGACTATTCATACGGTTATTGAAGTCTGAATAATATGATAATATTTATGAGTATTTCAATGATTTTAGACTAACCAATGCTTGCGTATATTTTTTATGGTGGCAACCCATCTGTTTACATTTTTGATCTTGAATATCATCTCAGACCTTTTTATACTTTTAAAAATGTGAGGTATCGTCATTATCCTTATTAACTGGAATATAAATAAAACATTTCCAATGGTAAAATAGAAAAATATTAAATGTAAAATGTAACTAGCTACATTTCAAATATACGTATTGTATTTATACCTTTAGTTACATAATTATGCGAAACGGTGACTTTAAAAATGAAATAGCTCATTTTACCAATATAATACAGTACTAGCTTCTGTCCGCGACTTTTTCCGCGTGGAACTCGTTATTATCGGAGCTCCATACTTTCACCTCCCATTTCAACCACTTAGGAGATGATTTCCGGGATTAAAACCATCTCCATAATAAATTTCATAACGGTTAATCGGGTTAGCGTGACAAGGGTGGTCGCAGACACAAAGACAGAAATAGTTACATTCGCATTTATAGTAATAATTGATATGGCAGTATGAATGATGTATTCTGTGTTATTGTAAAATCCATCCCAATCTATCTTCCATAATGTACTAGGCACATTTGTTATTTGGAAGAAACGGTCCGAATAAGGCCACCAGACGGGCCATCGCAGCGGTTGCAAAGTTGCCGAAACTGTGCCGTTGTTTTCATGCTTTTTTTATTAGTTAAGTCGACGTTGGAACACGGCCAGACAGCCAACTTTCAGTATGGACGGCGACAACATGGAGTTCCGAGATAGCGATGTAAGAACGATATTGTGCATATTCTATTCTGGTAAAAATGTCTGAAATGTTGGTTTGTGGCATTCTAAGAGTTTGCAGAGAGGGGCCGATTGCAAACACGCTGGTCGGACATAGTAAAAAAACCAGTCAAGTGCAAGTCGGACTCGCGCTCGAAGGGTTCCGTACCATTATCTAAAAAAACCGGCCAAGTGTGTGTCGGACTCGCGCACGAAGGGTTCCGTACCATTATATATAAAACAGTTTTAAAAAAGTTTGTTGTATTGGAGCCCTCCTTAAGTATTTATTTTATTTTGTTTTTATTACTTGTCGTTATAGCGGCAACAGAAATACAGAATCTGTGAAAATTTCAACTGTCTAGCTATCACGGTTCTTGAGTTACAGCCTGGTGACAGACAGACAGACGGACAGGGAACTCTTAGTAATAGCAAAAACAAAAAAAAACGAAAAGTTAAATATACGTTTGTTGTACTGTCTAGCTATGGCGGTTCTTTTGATACAGCCTGAAAAAAAAGTTTTATTTTATGGGCTCCTTAAATATTTATTTTATTTTGTTTTTAGTATTTGTTGTTATAGCGGGATCAGAAATATATCATATGTGAAAATTTCATTTGTCTAGCTATCGCGATTCTTGAGATACAGCCTGGTGACAGACAGAGGGACGGACGGACAGCGAAGCCTAGTAATAGGGTCCCGTTTCTACCCTTCGGGTACGGAACCCTAAAAACGAAAACCAGCCTAGTCCAGTGCTGAGAAATGTCTCAAACCGCTTGAAGTGGCGCGTTATAGCTTAAGGCCTCTAAACATCGAACGCGGGTCGTGCACGGCGCGGGGCGGGCGGGCGCGGCGCGGGTTGTTTTAATCAAATCGGTTAATAAATAAAAAAGTTGTCCATTTAAGTCACGTAGTAAAAGTATAGTTATATCTATTGGGGGTAATCCTATTACTCAATACGCAACGGCAACAGCAACGCGACGGAAAGAAACTATGATCCAGCAGAACTGGCCGAAACTTTACGGTCTGATCTGATGTCTCGAAGTTAACTGAAGAACAGCATTTAATATTTGATCGTGTCTGTCGCAGTGTAGACAGTGCTTTGGGAGAAACGTTTTTTGTAGATGCTCCCGGGGGAACGGGAAAAACATTTATTTTCAAAGTGATTTTGGCGAAAGTACGAAGTCAAGGTAAAATTGCGCTTGTTGTCGGCTCATCAGGTATACGCAGCTACTTTGTTGCCTGGAGATAAAACTGTCCATACAATGTTTAAAATTCCGATCGTAAATGTAAACTTTAGACCGCACAAGAGAGCCCTATTTGTAATGTTTCTAGAAACAGCGATAAGGCGAATGTTTTACGTGATTGTAATCTTATAATATGGGATGAATGCACAATAGCGAAACGTAAAGCCGTTAAAGCAGTAGATAGAACATTACGTGATATAAAGCAAAGTGACCAACCCATGAGTGGTGTAACAGTCCCTTTTTTGTGGCGATTTTCGACAGACTGTGCCTGTTATACCACGTGGCACAAGAGCTGACGAAGTTAGAGCCTGTCTAAAGAGTTCTATACTATGGCGCTAAATACATTATCTTTAGGGTACCTCCCCTACATGTAAATTGGTGATGTTTTTTTTTCTCGTTAAACCTATGGGTGTGGGGTACCGTTGGATAGCTTGTTCAAAAAAAATATGGGTTTTCTATGTGGTGCTAATTATTGAAGAAATATTAATAATGGCCAGGGGGCCAGGGTACTCCGAAGAAGCTGGTCGCTATTTTGTAGGTATTCTATATTCAAGTATTTTGTATTCAAAGTAAAGGTACCTTTTCGATTATCATGCGAATCTCCTTGTTCTATCCTGAGTTCCTAATTGTGCGTAGGTGATAAGCTATTGTTATAAATTATAAATCGTGATATGCAATGGTTTCGATATTGGCAACCTCACGTTTCTATCATCTACCTAATGTAGGTAAGTATGCGTAAGTCAGCATCAAAAGTCAAACGAAGACGTCAAAAGTCTTTATTAAAAGGGAATAAGAGCCTTTGAAAACTTCAATTCCGCAGCTACTTTTGATGCTGACACATGCAAAGTCCTTCGAATTGATATAGTTCTAATGTTCACATCTGTAGTGTACCTACTGTGTTTATTATATCTGTAGCTTGCCCACAATTTATCTGCTTTGTCCAAAGGTTGACTGGTAGAGAATTCTTACAGCATTAAGCCCGCCTAATATAAGTTGTTCTTTAGTAGAATAAAGATTAAATAAATATAAATTAATAATGATCCGTTATGAATTTATGACCTCCCGTTTGGGTTAAGAAATCTGTCGAATCCTCATATCCCTCGAACTATTTGAGAGCTCGGAGAGTTCAGCAAGACTTATTTCTATATCAAATAACTTTTCCAGCAACTTAAGAAACATCTCAGGTATATTGCCAGTGGGGATATTCCCGGTAATGGGAATACTGGCAACAGCACCTCCCTACCCGCGACATTATTATCACGGTCTCTGCTTACAAATTTCGAAAAGTCTTTCGCCATCTTTACTTATATAAATGGACGCATCGCCCGTGAAAAGCGAAGGCAGGGACAATTTATCACGGACATAACTCAGGGGATTTTACCCAGGGGCGGTTTTTTTTACAAAGGAATCTGCCGCCCCTGAAATCTTGTTTGGGCCGATTGTTGTCGTATCTAAGAAGAATGGGGCCTTATTCTTTCACTTACTGTTAAGTGAAGATAGGCTCTATAGTGGCTCAGTCTAAGTATACTTATGTATAAAATCCGTTGGTGAGTTACTGAGGAATGCAACAACAGTGTGTTGTAAGCTTTACAATTAAATAGGCGTAAATCCATGTGATAATATAATGAGGTATATGTGTGTCCGTTGCTCTCCACCTGGACTGTGATGTGTGTCATCAACATGTCTGCATCTGCGGTACCATGGTTGGTGCTGACGGACATCACGCATTGAGTTGCCGCCGATGTACCGGTAGGCAGAGAGCTCTAAGGTCGGCAGGTGTTCCGTCCGTGCTGGAGCCGCTGGGGCTTAGCCGCACTGATGGGAAGCGGCCAGATGGCCTCACTTTGGTGCCGTGGGAAAGGGGGCGGTGTTTGGTGTGGGATGCTACATGTGTCAAGCACATTCGCCGCCACCCATATCAGTCGCACTACGCGCGTTGCCGGAGCTGCTGCGGCGGTGAAGCGGCAAAAATATGTTCCGTTGGGACCGGGATATATTTTTGTCCGTTTGGCGGTGGAAACAGCGGGGTGTTGGGGGGCGGACGCTAAACGGTTTGTTCGCGACATAGGCCGTCGACTCAGACAACAAGGGGAGGATCCCCGCTCTGAGTCGTTCCTCGTGCAAAAGCTTTCCATGGCTATCCTGCGTGGAAATGCCGCCAGCATTATGGGGACGTTTGCGCCAGGAACGACAGGGGGATATTAAAATTAGATTTAGGTAATTTGTGGTTTGTGTATTATTGTGTTTCTAGTAATAAAATATGTAACATATATAAAAAAAAGATAACAAAATTAGGTATATGATTTCGCTTAATTTTGGGAATGCATCTGTGAATTTCTGTTGAAATATCTTGGTTCAATTCGATTCCATGAAACACAAGGTGTAGGAAGTAAAAAAAATTGCCAAACGGCAATCTCGCTAAGCGGTAATACGGCTCACCCCGCCGGTCACCCGTCACGAAACTAGACCTCTACCGACGCTTAGTTACTACGCATTGCGGTGTCATGATATATTTGTGGGTGAGCGGTTGAGGTGAGCTTAAAACCAACAGAATAGGGGGGCTGAACGGTACCAGCATGGTAAACACGTAATTTTTAGAAAGCGCGTTGGGGCATAACTTTTTTTTTAATGTGATATATTCGCTTACTCTCATTCGAAAATTTACGGAATTAACACAAATAATTATTCTCAATACACCTTACTGAGAACAGCTTGAACGCCGCGCCGCGCCGGCCCACAATCTGCGAACCCGATACATTCGCCGTGCTGTTTCCGTTGGCCGGTAAACGATGACATCCCACTTCCCAGTCATCCAACAAAATTTTATACGAAACAGAATGTCAGTAATTAAATGTCGAAAGAAATTGATTGCTTTAAGAATAAGAAAAGGTAATTTTACAAAAAAAACTTTATTGCTCATTAGGTACATCGTGACCCCGAGGAAGTTAAGAAAGCGGTAGATAAAATGAAAAACAGGAAAGCTCTAGGCCCAGACGAGATTCCAGCAGACCTGTGGAAACGCCTTGGCCCTGTAGGTATAGCTTGGCTAACTAAGCTATTCAACATCATAATGCAGACTGAACGCATCCCAGAGTCATGGCGCCAGAGCTATTTACTACCGTTTTATAAGCAGAAGGGTTATGTGGCACTGTGTGAAAAATACCGAGGTATAAAATTGACCTCGCACACACTTAAGATCTGGGAACGACTTATAAACAAACGCCTCTCGAGCCTCGCTGAGATATCCGAGAACCAGTTTGGCTTTACCCCATCCAAATCTACCACCGATGCTATACAAGCGATCAGGATAGTCATGGAAAAACACCGAAAGAATCAGAAAGACCTACATCTGGCATTTATAGATCTCGAAAAAGCCTTCGATCGAGTACCGCGCAGGCTAGTTTGGCAGGCTCTTTGGGCCCAAAAGATCCCAGAGTACTACATAAGGCTGGTGCAAGACATGTACCATAACGCCAGTCCGACGCCTGGCTGGCTTAACCGACGCATTCGAAGTCAGAGTAGACGTCCATCAGGGATCAGCTTTAAGCCCCCTACTGTTCAAAATTGTCATTGACCATCTCACCAAGGCTATACCTTCGCCATTGCCGTGGACCATGCTATATGCCGACGACATTGATCTGGCTGCTAACACTGTACAAGAGCTGCAAGAACTGCTAAACACCAGGGCAAACGCCCTTGAAAGGTACGGCCTGCGAGTAAGTAGGAGTAAGACTGAGTACCTAAAATGTCCTTTCAGTGGAGTACACACGCCAGAAGCATTGTCTATTGGGACAACACCTATCCCGACAGTCGACAAATTCAAATACCTAGGCTCAATGCTCACAAAGGATGCTAACATTGACGCAGATGTGGTACATAGGATTAGCGTCGCTTGGCAAAAGTGGAGGTCACTTACAGGAGTGCTGTGTGACCCCCGCATTCCCGTTAAGGTTAAAGGGAAAGTGTATAAAACAGCAGTTCGTCCAGCGCTACTGTATGGGTCCGAGTGTTGGACAATAAAACGGGTGCACGAGCAGAAAGTTCATGTCAATGAAATGAAGATGCTGAGGTGGGCGGGAGGTGTAACCCGACTTGATAAAGTTCGCAACGAACATATCCGTGGTACATTCAAAGTTGCACCAATCGTGGAGAAAATCACCGAGAACCGCTTAAGATGGTACGGCCACGTAAGAAGACGCAGCAATGAACATGTGGTCCAAATCGCGTTAAACCTGCCGGATTTGAAGAGAGGCAGAGGCCGCCCGCCATCGACCTGGTGGTCTAATATAAAAAGAGACCTCAAACAAGCCCATTTGCCAGAAGCGACAACCCAAGACAGAGTGTCTTGGAGCAAACGTGTGAGGAGGCCCGACCCCAAATAATGGGAACAGGGATGGAAGAAGAAGGTACATCGTGCTTTTTCGGTGAAAGAAAAACATGGAGAGGAAACCTGCATACATCTGCGAAGGAAAATACGTGACTTTGACCATATAAATGCAATTTTGAAGGAAGTGCTTGAATGGTTTACGGCAAATAATCTACTTCTAAATGCAAAGAAAACGAAATGTGTCAAGTTCACTTTGCCAAATGTAAGGCAGGTTGAGACAGCTATAATGTTAAATGGAGAGAAGCTAGACCTTGTCGAAAACACGCTTTTTCTGGGGCTCACCTTAGACTGTAACTTACAATGGGCACCCCACATTTCTGCTTTGGCAAATAGGCTCAGCTCTGCCGCGTATGCTGTAAGAAGAATCAGGCAATTCACAGACGTGGAGACGGCTCGCCTAGTTTACTTCAGTTATTTCCACAGTATCATGTCATATGGCTTATTGATCTGGGGGAAAGCAGCTGATATAGAAACTATCTTTGTCCTTCAAAAGAGAGCGATCCGATCGATTTATAACATTGGCTCTCGAGACTCGCTGAGAGAACGTTTTAAGGACATAGGTATCCTCACAGTAGCTTCACAGTACATACTGGACGTGATTATGTATACGCACAAAAATATAAAGTACTTCAAGAAGCAGTCTGATGTCCATAGTAGAAATACACGAAACAGACATAAATTAGCTGTCCCAATATTTCGTTTGAAGAAAGTTAATAAATCGTTCCTGGGTAACTGTATAAGGTTTTACAACAAAGTACCCAAAGACATATGGGATCTTCCTTATTATTCATTTAAAAAATATATAAAACATGCTCTTTTGAAGAGAGGATACTACAAGATCGAAGAATATATGGAAGACAAAGAAACTTGGAAAATCCTTCAGTCTCAAAAGCCGTCGTAACTTTGTTAGTCGTGTACTGGAGACTCGCGTGTTGCTTGCGGACGCCGCTGTTACTGGCTGTCTCAATTAATGTCAATTTTGTTTGGCCTTTTATTGTAATTTTTTTTTTTTTTTTTTTTGATTTTGACATATTGGTTACGTGCACTATTATTATGTATACCATAGCATTAGTTTAATCCAAAACAATAATTATTTGACCAGGGACTCTTTATATCTTACTTATTTTATTTTATTTGATGCTGGAGACTTTACATCTCCATTATTATTATTGTATTTCATTTTGACGCTGGAGACATTACATCTCCTTATTATTAAGATTATTGTGATATAATGGAACCGGAGACTCTATACATCTCTCGGGAATTATGTGCCCTCATGTAATGTTAATTAATTTATTGAATTTGTAAGCTCAGACATGCGAAAGAGCCCTTGAGGCCTACTTGCAGAATAAATATTTGAATTTTGAATTTTGAATTTTTGAAGAAATTCAAAGGTGTATGTGAAGTCCTCAATCCGCACTGGGCCAGCGTGGGGACTACTGCCCGTTCCCTCTCATACATGAGAGGAGGCCTGTGCCCAGCAGTGGGACGTATATAGGCTGATTATGTGTGATGTGACATCGTGCTTAGGTTACGTGAATTGATTAAATGCGGCTGAACTAGGGCTATTGTGTATCTCAGTAAAAAAAACATAATTTTATTGACAACATTTCATATTTTCATGTAGGCCATTTTATTTAGTTTGCTAGACAGTGTTTTTTTAAGCGACACGTGTTTTTTTATTTCTCCAAAATTTTAATTTTCATACAGAACTATCATAATGAAAAGTAGCGAATTCCAGAAGGTCATAAGTAAATTATGACGTCAGTACTACGGTTCTGTATGGTAGTTTGCACACCTTTCACATGACAGACGTAATATTGACGTCACACACGGTGAAAACCACTTATTTATATACGTTGTCGCGATTTTCTTAAAAGCGGGCAGGAGAAAAAAACAGAGAAGTACTTTATTACGTTCAGGTAACATAATTACCGAAATGGTTTTCGATTTAGGCGTCATTACATATTTTGAAATGTTGTCAGCAAAAACTTTGGTCGGATACGGTGCGTACTCGCTTCGATAATACTATAAGATTTATAGCTGCTTTATAAGGATGACTTACAGTCTAAGTTACAGTTATAAAGCAGCGCCAGGTAAATATAATTTTTTAAGTAAGTATAGTATATTGGTTTGTTTCTTCCTATTCCTTACATAGTAATAAAAAATAAAAATAATAACATTTATTTCACGCATAATGAAGAAATAGAATGTATCGTCTTTGCTTTGACAAGCTGAATCGATGAATACCAAAGGACCAAAGTCATGCAAGCTCCTTTACTGCTTGGTCACACATTTATCTTTTCGCGTTTTATCTTTCACGTTTTTCATTATTTTCATTTCTTGCTATATTTCTAATTATAATTTTCACACTCCATAGCTTCATATAAAAGGCTCGATCGGTATCGGTAAAATTAATGAAGGTTAGATTACCTCTTAAACAACCTAAAACGGTATTTAATTACCAGTTAAAAAGAAAGGCTGGATGCGGATAATTATCGCGATAATAGATGAATATTTAAAGTGGACGAACTGCGGATTAACTGAAAGTGCTCGGAAAACTTTGGCCCTTTGGGCATAATGGCGACGATTTGTCACAGGATTCTGAAGGTAATCGGTAACAAGATCGTCGACAACGAGCTACCTTACAGTTTTATAAAGTGGGCTGTCCTAAGAAAGAATCAGGGGGAATTGATTGATAGTTTTTGCGAATTCTTATGGCAGGTTTATAGCGTTTAAAATCATGA
The DNA here is from genome assembly GCA_945867215.1 of Epinotia demarniana. Lineage (NCBI taxonomy): Eukaryota > Metazoa > Arthropoda > Insecta > Lepidoptera > Tortricidae > Epinotia > Epinotia demarniana. The sequence goes on along the minus strand of OX244261.1, from coordinate 35,747,546 downwards.
CTTGCGTGATGAATTGACGTACTTTCGTAAGACAATTCATCACGCAAGTCAAAAATACACGCATATTATCCAATGTTGTCATATAAAAAGAGGTAGATATGTTGTCCATCTATACGAACTATCTATCTATCTACGTATCTATATAAATAAGCCTTTTATCCTGAACTCCGTATTGAATGTATTATATTTAACAAACGCCGCATATACGCAGTTAATTTTGTGTTACCTCATATCCCTTTACAACCGAGACATTGTTATTTGCCAAGTCAAAAATGAACTTTAATGACAATTGACAATCGAGTCGGGTGTGAAGGGCTATACTAGTTTATCGCCTGTGAGTGCGACCACTGATACAGGAATAGTGAAATTACCTTTTACACAGAACGGGTAAAAAAATATCTTCTGTCAATGACACACAGACTTTGACCTGGAAACCTTCTTTCACTTTATATGTCATGTTAAAATTACACACACACACTGTATTTCAAAGGCTAGTAAGCGTTAAAATGGCACGGGCAGATGTCTTCCCATATAAATTTTTTAAACTTCTCACATTATCAGATTTTAACCAACGCTATTTACTATTACTAACGGTTTCTAACAAATGACCCTAAATGGAAAGGGGTCTCGTTACTTTAACAATTTGGATTAACATTAATTTAAATACCAAGTCACGAGTTGAGGGTATAAGTATTTGTTCAGGCACTAAAATTTCATGACCTATTTCTGAAGTTTCGTCTGACCTGATCGGCTTGTTACCGAGATTGTTAGTCCAGAAATAATGTTGAGTTTATTTTTAACGTTTAATTTTCAGACTTTCATTTGCTTTGCCAATGTTTTTACGAAGAACGAATAGCTTCCGAGATATAAGCGAAAAACCGAAATATGGGACCTTCAAACCCCTCCCACCCCCCCGGCGCAAGGGTTGAGGGACAGATTATGCAACGTGTTAATAAAATAACGCAAAACATGAAAACGGTTTGTTCCGAATAGGGAGTAGAATGTAAAAAAGAATAGAAAAAAAATGACTCGATTTTTGTAAGGAGAAGGTCGTTCCAGTCGGCCAACTCTCCATCATCATCCTCCTAGCGTTATTCCAGGTAATGCCCCTAAAGGAGCCCGGGGTCCGCTTTGACACCTAATCCCAGGATTTGGCATAGGCACTAGTTTTACGAAAGCGACTGCCATCTGACCTTCCAACCCAGAGGGAAAACTAGACCTGAAATTGGGATTAGACCGGTTTCCTCACGATGTTTTCCTTCACCGAAAAGCTAACGGTAAATATGTACATAAGTTCCGAAAAACTCATTGGTACGAGCCGGGATTCGAACCCACGACCGCCGCTTGACAGCCGCATGCCTCAACCACTAGGCTATAATTTACATTTTGCTACCTTGTCTAAATAAATAAATAAACCCTTAACAGTGGTCTCCTTTTTCAAAAAACGCTGGTAGAATTTTGACTAGTAAAAGTGCCATTATGGCCTATACTTGCAAAATAAATAAAAATAATTATTTCATTTATAATGATTACGCATCATGTCTCCTGAAGCGAGTTACACATGTATAGGACTCATTGTCTTCGCCCCGTTACTAAATTTAAGATGACATGAGGATCCGAAAGAGGGTTCGAAAGGATAATTATCATGATAATAACAGATGGATATTTATCGATTGACAATAACAAAAAAAAATGCGCTCGTGAAAGTGAACTGTATTCGAACGCACTTGGGTCTATCCGAACGCGCGAAGTGTCAACGTGACAAGCGCGCCGTGGGGATTCTCGTTACAAGAAGAATTCAGTTCGGTTTATAAGTTGAGCGAATTCGAGTGTCATTGGTTCTTATACTGGTGATAATTATCTTGATAATTTCGAACTCTGGTCCATAGTGAACTCTGGCGATCATTCCATACGGCCAACACTCCATACAAAAGTAAAAAAAAATTGTCAATTTTTTAATTTTTTTCACTTTCTATTGTCAATTCGGAACAAACTATTTTCAGGTTTTGCGTTATTTTATTAACACGTATAACAGTTACGGGCGGAGACTTTTGATATGTTTACCTCCTAACTACTCCAAACAAAGTTACGGAGTCAAAAATTTTGTTTCAAGCATTTCCCTCTATACCTATTTATTTATTTATTTACTAAGGCAAGGTAACAAAATGTAAACTACAGAGTTCCTTAAGTAACATAGTTGAAATATAGAGAATACAAAATTTACATTTCAATAATAACCAAGCACAACATTCATTCGCATATATTACGATTAATAATTGTCATATTTGTAACAAACCATAGATTATATAGCCATTTTTAAAGAAAATAACAAATTAAATTGTTTTATTATACGGTACGGTTATTATAATGAGATCAAGTATCTACTATACTACGTGTTAATTTAATTACAATACTTTTAAATCTATTAAAACTTAAGTGAAAGATATCTACATCATTACATATTCTATTAAGTTTAGGATAATATCCGGAATTGTATGTTACTTATGAAGTCTGAGTCTATTTTACTGTTCACAATATTGTACAAGAGCGTTAATTCATTCGTACTTCGTCTGTTCTTCAAAGTATCAAGTTTATAATGGTGTAACCTGTTTTCGTATGTAGTTAGTGTCTTTTTAAGTTTAAATTTGAATACTAAATGTCGTAGAAATTTTCTTTGTGTAGCGTCTATACGGTCTACGTGTATATGGTAATATGGTGACCAGACGGAAGAGCAATATTCAAGACAACTTCTAATCAGAGCATTGTATATCGTCAGAATACAATGGATATTTTTGAATGGTTTTATGGTTCTGTATATAAATCCTAATATTTTTTTGGATTTTTCTAAAATAAAATTATAGTGAGCAGTAAAAGAGAGCTTAGAATCAAACCAGACTCCGAGATCCCTGATAACTGTTACACGCTGCAGAGATATACCGTTAATGCTATAGTCAAATATTACAGGGCTTTTTTTTTCGTAAATGTGATAACATTGCATTTTTTCACATTTAATGCCATGTTGTTGTCATACACCACTCATTTAAATGATTTAGATCTTTTTGAATTGCATAACAATCTACAATATTGCTCACTTTATTAAAGATCTTTAGATCGTCAGCGTATGCTAATGTGTTACAATTGATAGAGTCTAGTAAGTCGTGAATATAAGAAAGAGAAGTGAACCCAAATTTGATCCTTGAGGAACACCAGAGCTGGCTTGAAACGGAATATAACTATACTTTTCCTTGCCTGGCCATGAATGTTTTTATGTGTAAAAAATGTTATGAAATCTTAAAAACCGGTCACTTCCTTTATTGAATTGACAATGTTGTTACGCAATCATTCTGACAATTTCGCTTGAAAAAAAGTTTGTCTTCAATTTAATTATACTTACTTTATTTTCTAAATTTCAATATGAAAGAATGTAATCATTTTATTGGTATGGAAGGTTTTAATTAATAATCTCTTCCAATTAAAATACCTCCGCAGCATTATGCCAAGCACGTCTTTGAAAGTCCTTTATATTAACAAAATACTTCCTTAATATAAAAGGCAATGATCAAAGGAAACTTTATGAAAATATCAATTAAAAAGTTCGCATCTGGAAGGACCCTCGTGATCATAATGCGCTTTACTTTTATTCCGTAAATTTAATTCAAAAGTCCTATCCTATTATACTATTGAAGACTATTTGACAGATAATAACCTCAAATAAACGTGTAAGATTTTTTTAATAGTTTAGGAATTTTATGGACGTCCAGCTGTGGACGTCTTTCGGCTGATATGATGTGCTAATGAGCACAATTTTATCGTTATCATATATAGTAATTGTACTACTTACCATCGTAAGTAGTACAATTCTGGTAATTAATGTCCCCCACGCTTGCGAGACTTAAAAAGTTAACCGGGGGTAATAGGCGGCCGCCTTACCATACTCTCAGATAAATCGTACCAATTCAACATAGATTGCTGTAAGTCCTACCTTTCAAATTAATTGGAGAGTCTAGCGCGCCTCGGGAAGAGCAATCTACCGCTGTATCAAAATATCCAACAGGTTTCATTGAAAGTCGATCTTTTAGTTCAGAAATTGCGTCGTTTCAAGGACTCATTAAGCACCTTTTCATCCACCTCATCTTAAAATATCGCCAGAGACTGGACGATGGTAAAAAAAAAAAAGAAAAGATAATTACATCATGTCACACAATCACAATCATGATTTTCCCGTTGTGTGACCAAATACCTGCGTACTCCATTAACAGTACGCTACGCGTGCTTATTTTTTTTATACGAGATTTTACTTCATTGCCACGGTTCGTAAGTAAGTATGCCAATTGTCTAAGTACATAGACTGAAACCAGGCCATCCTACATCCTACACCTCAATCTGTACAGTTTTTTAAGATCAATAAATAAATAAATAAACACATTCAATGACCAGGACCAGCAACGAGTATACTTACTGCACACAAATGTGACCGAACATTTAAACCTACTCGTAAGTTCGGCTTTGCGAGCTATATAGGTACTCCTAAACTTGCTCATCAGACAAAATTTTAAGGGTCGCCTCGTCTGATACGACAAGGAAGACTACACAGTAGGTATACAGGGTGAAACCTAAACGTACGCAGATTTTTTTGGTTTTTATCGCCGTATTTTAAGGCTGCATTAACTCTTAAAGCAAACAATTAACATTTATTGATAATAATTTTAAATAGCAAAAATACCAACGTTATAGGCTTCATATTCAACAAGACTTGGTCTGCAGTTTAAAGTGACAGTTTAACGCAGCAATGAGGGTGGCCATGAGACTCAGTAAATTAAGTAATAATAATAACGAACTAACAAACAACGTTTACATTTTTTGCCTGTTGTCATATCCACAAGTTTAAACTAAAGTTAAACAGTTAGAAACACATATTTCTGTTCACGACTTATAGGATTCACCTTTTATAGTGTATAGGTACTTAGACAATTTACAACCCATTTTTCAGCCTGACTCTTATGCTTTTTTTTCTACGAGATAACCCAATCACCGGGGGTTGAATGGTGAAACTCCGCGGTGCCCTTCATCTGCGCTCTCATGCAGGGGACTCCAGGATCTCATGCTGAACGCACTGGAGCCCCCTCGCGCCTCGCCACATTTTGGCTCGTCCTAGGGCAATGAGATGTTGTCGCCTTCCCTGGAATTCCTAAGAGAGTACCCCAGTCCCAGCCAGAACACTGCGACCGTTACGTGGCCGCCACTCGAGAACCTTTCCCCCCCAACGGACATCGGTCACCCACTGCCACTTAAGCTTAGCGATTCGGAGGGCTATATCGGTTACCTTGGTTTTGCTGCGGATAGCCTCATTTCTGATTTGATCACGCAGAAAAACTCCCTGCTTAGCACTCTCCATTGCCCTTTGGGTGACTTTGAGCCTTCTTATGAGGCTCATAGTAAGCGACCACGTTTCCGCGCCATACGTCATCACTGGCAACACACAACACTCATACCATGTTTAATGTTTAATTTTTAGTTGTTAGCCACTCCTCCAAGAAAGTTAGATAAATACTTACTATATAACTTTGAAATTCGGACTAAATAGGCCATCTATTAAATAGGCTACTTGCCAAAGCGTTTCACCTACTTTTTTTTTCAGTACAATCAGTAAATAAAGTAAAGTCCTTTCTTGGAGCAGTTTAGCCGGAGTTTAGCGGCAAGTGTGACAGGCTACAACTACTCATATGTACCAATTTTAATTACCAAGTCCAGTCCCTATATGGTTATCATGTCACAAGCAGGGGCGGCTTTACCTATAGTGCAGGGGGTGCGTTGCACACGAGCGCACGGTCCTAGGGGGCGCCACTCGCCTCGACTCGGGCGCTAGCGCGCGCTAGGGGAGGTGCTAAAGGGCGGTACGGTAATAAACTGCACCCGGGCGCGACATGGGCTAGAGACGCCTCTATTCTATTCACAAGCTTCTTTAAACGTATTGAATATTTAGAGCCCCGGGATCTGTTTTCAGATATCACAGGCTGTTGACACAAATCTGAAGCAAGTTGGCTGTGTTTTTGGGAACGGAAATTGATTTAGCAATGACAGGTGGCCATGATCCTAAAAGGTTTGCTTTAGAATGGGACAAGGGAAATATTGGTGCCTGTGTAGGCTAACAAGGCCATGAGCACGACTTTCGTCGAACGAATTTGGCCTTTATTGAAAAGCTATTAAGGTGCAACGTCACTGACGAATTCCATACAATTTTCGTTCGGACTAGACGTCTAATCTATCGATGTCAGGAACTTGAAATTGTGATATTTAGATAATATATGACCCTCTTCTCCCGCAGTTTGAATAAATACACGCAAAAACCAGTAATATTCAAAATATAGCCATTTGAAATTCATAAAATTTTACTCCGAGCCTTGTATGTGTGCGTGAGTTAGACACTGTCCGTGTAAATGACATGGCCGCGTCACATGACAGCACGTTGCCCAAAACCTTCACTAGATGTCTTTAATATCAAACAAGATTAGTTAGATAGCGGAGTGAATAGTAGTAATTATACTCACCAGACGGTGACACCATCGTACAAACACATTTTAGTTTTTGGTGAAAGAGATAGCATTCATTTTATCTTGCTACGCTGCTCATTTCGGTAATGACGTAAGAGCAATGTCATTTGTTTTTGATAAATATAATATAAACAATGTATGAATTTCAATGCTTTGCTCTTTAGCCGTGATAGACCTACCTAAAGTCCACGGAACGATAATTATGCATGGGTCTGTACATTTTGCGTCTTATTAGAAAGGAGTAAGATCCAATATTGAAACGTAATCTGTGCTACAGAACGTATACATATTATAGGTTTTGATCAAATTGACATACATACATACATACATAAATACATTCACGCCTTTATTCCCAAAAGGGGTAGGCAGCGCACCTGAAACGTATGTTTCAGCCTCAGTTTTAGCATTAATGTGGGTATAAAATATCGACAAAATGTGATATTGTAGTGATAGGTTGCTAGCCCATCGCCCACATCACACTTCAACCCTGCTCCCTTAGTCGACTTTTACGACACCCACGGGAAGAAAAGGGTGTTGTTGATCAAATGAACCGTTTGAATTTCCAACTTGCAGATTATAAGCAAGTTTCGATTGAGTGAATGTTACGTAATATAGCATTAAATATAACAGACAATTATTAGGAGTGTACCTGATAAATTTAAACATTCGCTTTTGTCGGCTGCACATCGATTGACATTAAAATACCTACTGCAACCTATTTAGGAATCGACTGCTCAAATAGAATATTAGATTACCCCCAACTTGTAAATTAACTAAGTCACAATTTTTCTTCTTTACAATGTTGTGAGGGTAGAATTATACACTCGTAGGCATTCTTCGGTGCAGGAACTGATGCCAGTTACGACCGGTGGTTAGGCAAAGTGGTTAGGCGACAACATAACAGTGCCGCAACCAGTTAGAAATATCCATTACCGGTATTTTTTTAAAGCCTAGTGATATCTTTTTAATACCAGTTTCAAACCGGTATTATTTCGATATTTACTTAGATATTTTTTTGTTCTGAAGCGGGCCGACCTTGCCCTCCACGCCGAAGTCGAAGTATCGGTTACTTTTGTAACTTTTATGAAACCGTATTTACGGTACCGAAAAAAATGACATAAAATATAAAGCTGCAGCCAGCTATGTCCCGAAGAAAACCCATATATTTAATTAATTTTGTTATTATTAACATACTACATATAGGGAATGCAAACCACCATCATGGAATCCCGAAATACCGGAATCCCCTACCGATTTTCCCAATATTCTAATACCAGAATTTAAAAGGACCAATGTCGAAATAAGTACTACATTACCGGTATTATTATTATTTTTATCCTGCTAGTATTGTAAATGAGAAAATTTAGATGCTTATATGTATAAATGTTTGAATGTTTAGATGTTTGGATGTTCGTAACTCAATCACGCCTAAACTGGGCAACCTACCTATTTGCCTGCCTAACCTCTTAAGGCCCATGGGCCTACTCATAGGACTTATTGTGTCGAAGGCATTTAAATTATATTCAACTGGAATAGAGCTGAATTTGTTTTGTTTCGGGCACTTTTCAAAATAAACGAAAGTCAACTCTATTTCCAACCCAACGCGATGGCAATTACAGTGCCATTTTGTAATATATGCTGAGCCTTAGGAGGAGCTTAGATTAAAATATAGAACAATTTTTTTATCCCGGGTTCATGCAGACGAAACCGTGAGTGGAATCTAGTTTTTAATAAAAAAAAATGAAATTGTCATGCATTTGTAAAAAAAGGGAAAGCATAATCTAGTGTAGTTCAATTTATTTGTTAGTTATTGTCTGTCCTACGTAATTTTTCTACTGAAGAATAATCGCTTTTCCACTCTATTGATGCTGGTGGTAGGAGCACTATTTGAACTCTTAGAAGGTAAAATAGAATGAGTAACTTCTATGAATGAACGTAGAACACCGTAAATGGGGAATGTAGAAAAAAAAAATATTTATTGATTTTTTTTCTGGTAAGTTCGTTCTTTTTTTCTCAAAAAAAAAATAGTTTTTAGGGTTGTTAACTGATAACATAAACGTTACCTGACATAAAACTTTACTAAACCTTTGGTTGTAAACATGAATGTTAAAAAAATATTATGCATTTACTCTTACTACTATTGGTTCAGGGAGGGCACTAATTTTATTGTATAGACAGTTTCCAAATTCACAATAACTCCCTGAACAGATAAAAGCAGTGGTGGTGGTGGTGGTGGAGCAGTGGAGAGATGAGTGTTTAATTTTATATTAGGTAATATACCAATAGTTATGTATTTTTTGACAAAAAAATAAGCTGTAAAACATCCAATAATGTAAATCCAAGTAATGCAGGAGATGAAACAAAATTTTGGGAATACTTTTTAAAAAACTTATTATAATTGTAAATTAAATTGTTACAATTTAGTGTTATGTATTTGGTGAAAACACAAATGTATTGTTTACACTTTTAATTTCAGGCTTATTTTACCTTTATAGTGCGTTTTTTTAGCATTAGAAAGAAGGATAAAGCAAAAAGCACGAGGTCTTTTATATAAGACACATACAGCTGTCAAAGTATCTCAAACCGCCATTAAAAAAGACTAAGATCATTGTTGTCGACCCTAAAATGATACAAGTGTTTTTATTATTTATATCTAAATAATACTTACAACAATATATTTATTTTGAATGTATTAATTATTTAACTTTGTAATTTAAAATTTCGTTATTCAGTTCTCGAAAGGTTGCTTAAATAAAAAACCTAAAGAAGAAGAGATTTATCGAAATTGTCAAAATTGACAATCGTATCACGTTCTTTTTCTTGTTTTCTTGCTAATCAACAAATTATTAAATTCTGATCACGAGATTATTAAACGAGTATCTATTTTTTAATTAATATTAAGGTTTTATTTTTCGCTGTGTGTGTGCGGACTGCGATGAAGCTACCAGAGGCAGGCCCAAGTGGCTTGCAAAAAAGACCGACTCGTTCTCTCCCGAACGTATGGCCTTCAACAAAAGCAAAGAGACAGAAACAAAGTACATTAACAACAAACGAGAAACGTTGGTGTTCAACATTTTCAAGTTGGTGTGTGAACTTTTCAGCAAGAATGAATTATCGTGTAACAAACCATGTCTGTTCAATATTTATCCCAAGCAGAAAAGGTTGACGACGACTTCTTCTTCGTTTAGCGTATTTCTAATCCTAAAAAAACGCACTATAATGTGCAACCAAATGTTCATAGGTATTATTATCGAGGCCCCGGTAATACCGGTATTGAGGTCCACAATCACATCACAATTCATATCACAATTCAATACTACCAGCATTGAGGATCATCTGATATTGAAGGTATATATCTATTTCGTTTCTGACGATTATAATAATGACTTCATGTACATTGGCATAATAAATAATATATCAGTTTATATTACGTTCCGCTGCTGGGCACAGACCTCATCTCATGGACGAGAATAAAATGAAAAAAATAACGGTATCATAATTATACCGGTTTGAAAAAGGAATTATACAAGTTTCAGTACAATTAAAAATAAATACCGGTAACCGATATGTATTTCTACACGGTTCTGGATCCCGGACCGTTACGTTGGCGGCGCGGCTAACCTTTACAATATAACGCTATTGTAATGGAATACCGATTCCATACCGGTATAACCGTAACCGAAATCAGTCTATGATCGTAAGTAAGCCTTTAAAAACAAAATTGTTGGCCAATTGTTAAAAACTGAATCGATAACAATATCCATATACTTAATTGGAACGAGCGATCGAGACGAACGAAGATTTTCATTTCAGCTAGGCAATATTATTCCAGATTTCCAGATTCGCGTTTAAAAGATCTTTACGCAAGTTGTTTGCTAGCAGAGCCGTAAATTCTTAGTGTTTCTGTTCTCTATTTTCGTCTGTATATAAGTCTGTATTGAATGAAAGTATTTATATGTATTTTATTTATTTATTGTCTATTGTCGTTATTTATTATGTATGTATAACCACTGTGTGTATAAACACACAACCAAATTGTGGGCGGTGCAACTACAGATATAAATCTGTAGTTGCACCGCCCACAATTTGTCTGCTTTGCCCAAATGTTGACTGGTAGAGAATGCTTACGGCTTTAAGTCCACCTTTTGTACGATAAGTTGTTCTTTTGTTCAATAAAGATTAAATAAATAAATAAATATTCTTTCGTATGTCCGGCTGTCTAGACTTCTATATATGTCGTAGGTAGCTATTTCTCAACCGATTCTCCGGAAATTTTGTGAGCTGATTTGAAGATTATGCAGTGACAATCAATCCGAAACTGTCACGGAAATTTGCTCTAAGGAGTCACCCAGACTGATTTTAGAAAGAATAAAAACTGCATTTAACTTAGTGCACAGTCAAATCTGTCTAAAAATCCATGTTCGTTTTTTTGCGTATAAAATGTACCAAAGTATACTTACTATGCCTAAGCATGGCTATGTCCCCCCAGTAAGTTCAGTCATCCATCACCAGTGAATTATTTTTTATAATCGGATAAGTGGTTTCGGAGGTTATACCGTACATACAAACATAGGTACAAAAAAATAACACTTTGCAATAATCGTTCCGGTAACATAGTGCTTCAGGCATGCGACTGTCAAACGGCGGTCGTGGGTTCTACAGATAAGTTTTATCTCATATTTACCTAAACAAGACATTCAATAATTTTGTAAGCAAATGCCCATAACCCAACCATTGAAGATTAGTAATGAATGAGTGAAAGCATCATAAACGTATAGAAACGTAAACGCGTGATAAAGCTGAATTCGATTTTTGAATGTTGACGTTCATCGAAAACAGTACCATATTGTCAAATGATATATTTCTCTCTTTCTAACGCGGTCTACGTCCAGATTCGAGAAACTGGCCACTAAGAGTTTTGATATACAAACTCGCCTGTTATTCACAAAGCTTACTAAATTCGTCCGTCCGGTAACGCAAAATTGTTACCAACTTTGAGGTCATTATTTTAGACGTGAGTCACGGGCGAATACAAAACATTTTGTGAATAATACGTAGCCTCTCTGATTGTAATTATGTAGTACCGCAACTGCGGGTGAATATGGATATAACAAATCAAAGTACTAATATACTTACTAAGTATAGGTACCTTATTCCTTACAATGTTAGATTTTTGTAAGGAAAAATACCTCTTTTATCTTCCTTTATAAATATTGTACTTATTAGTGTTATTTCGATTATTTAATGTTTCAAATAGAACAATGTAAATGTTTTTGTTTATCATTATGGTTTTCATGACGCGAATGACTTGAAGATTTACGCACGATTTTTCTCATATGGAATAGGGTATATGTAGAATAGATAAAGGTCGTACTTTGATTTTTCAACAGTAAACCTACTCATGAATCATGATTTTCTAATTAAATGAAAGGCGTAACATCTTTTAAATGATATACCTATCCAAAATAGTATTTATGTAGTATGTAACATGTAAGAATAGGTCTGCCATAAATATAGTAGGGTTTTTTTTGTGGATCATCTAGATACAATCATGCTTATCAAGAAATTATAAACATGTTTAAGTTATGAAATATATTTTTGCACATTATAAGTAAATCTTAGTTAGTTGAGACGGCCATATTGGTTTAGAAATCCAAATAGAAAAACAAAAAAGAAGTATGTCCGTCGGGATTTGAACCCGGTTCAAGGATGGCGTTACAGACAGATTTAAGCAAAAGAGACGAGCACTGCGCTACCGCATGACATTAAGTAATGAGTAAAAAAGTCAGCTTCATTCATATTGTAGTCTAGAGTGCCTGCGACAAGTACATTTAGTTTCACTATTTCCTAATAGAGGCGATACTATAGATTTAGTTTTGCGCCCTCTAGTTTGATTTATGCAAGATGTTTGACAATGACTGACTCCGAAGTGACATTTAGCTACGTTAGTCTGCGTAAATTCACGGAAAAGCACTTTTATGCATATTTTCGGACTACATTTTAAAAATAAACACTGTTTGGTGCAGATTGATTGCGATTCATACGTAGCAAGCTCTTCGGCTTCCGCAGTTTGAAACACATGTTGGTACTCGTCACGGTTTTGCGTAAAACGATGAGCAACCATCGAAATTATATATCGCGACATCTGTTAGCAACAGCTCGACAGGAACCAGTGACGTTGAACCTTAAGATGATTTTTCCCGTTGTGTGTACGAGAGATTCGACCTCATGGATGCAGGGTCTTTCCTAATGGTAATTATATCGAATTCATGACAGGTGTCACAAGTAGAATGCCTGATAATGTTTAAACATGGATGAATAACCAAAATGATTTCCTATTACGCGGCGTATCAATTCTAGCGAACATTATTGAGGTTTTGGTACATCACCTACGTTTCATCGATATTACAGTACGATTACTGTTAGTTAACCACTGACAGATAGTTTACCTTCATTTAATTTTCAACTTGAATGTCATACAAATAAAGTAATTTTCAGAATACTGTTGCCCACGTCTACAGATTTAGAAATAACTACTCAATTTGTATGATGTTAAAGTTGAAAATTAAATGAAGGCAAACTATCTATCAGTGGTAAACCCCAAATAATTCTAGTGTACCTTTGTTTGTATTCAATTAAATAATGACAAGCTACGGTAGCCCAGTGGTTCAGGCATGCGGCTGTCAAACGGCGGTCGTGGGTTCGAATCCCGGCTCGTACCAATGAGTTTTTCGGAACTTATGTACGGAATATGATTTCATATTTACCGTTAGCTTTTCGGTGAAGGAAAAACATCGTGAGGAAACCTGCATACATCTGCGAAGAAATTCAAAGGTGTATGTGAAGTCCCCAATCCGCACTGGGCCAGCGTGGGGACTACTGCCCGTTCCCTCTCATACATGAGAGGAGGCCTGTACCCAGCAGTGGGACGTATATAGGCTGATGATGTGTGTGTGTGTGTGTGAAATAATGACAAAAGTTTGTACACGCTTGAGTAGGTACTTTATTCGAGTTAGGGCCAAAGAAGACTGCGTTTTTTGCACGCGCCGTCGACGCGCGTTCCCCTACTACAATCTAAGGTAGTCTCTTACAATCTAAGGTCGACGGCGGGTGAAAAAAAGACATGTTTTTAGGGTTCCGTAGCCAAATGGCAAAAAACGGAACCCTTATGGGTTCGTCATGTCTGTCTGTCTGTCTGTCGGTCCGTATGTCACAGGCATTTTACTCGAAAACTATAAGGGGTATTTGAATATTTTTTTAGGATAGGTGGATTTTGTTAGACGTTACATGGTTTTGTAATTGAATGGTTTAATTTTTTTTTTTAGGGGTGCGCTCCATACATAAAACTGAGTCATTTCTTTTTCTTTGCAGGCCCACGTGTGCCACTTCAATCGATAGGCCTATCAAAATAAATATAAGGTTTTTCAGCATTTTTTTTTTATTAAGTGAATAGAGTCGGAGATAATCGCCCCGAAAGTCACTAAAATTGTGTCCCTCCCCCTCTAATTTTTGAACCGTGTATTTTAAAAATATGAAACAAATCATGGGCATAGAGTTTATTAAATTCTTTCACCGAAAATTGTTTTGAACAAGATCGGTTCAGAGGTTTTCGAGATATTTTTATTTTTTTTGACGACCGCTTTAGCCTAGTTGGTAGTGACCCTGCCTACGAAGCAAGAGGTCCTGGGTTCGAATCCCGGTAAGGGCAAAAATATGTGTGATGAGCATGAATATTTGTTTCTGAGTCATGGATATGTATGTATTTAAGTATTTATATCTATTATATATATCGTCGTCTAGTACCCATAACACAAGCCTTACTGAGCTTACTATGGGACTAGGTTGATTTGTGTATGATTGTCCCCCTTATATATTTATATATATATATATATATATTTATATATTTATTTCTAAAAAACTGCGTTCCTTAAAGAAAAGGACGTAAGTGTCATAAGAGTTCAGTATCGATACGACCTTTTTAATAGGCACGGAACCCTTCGTTGTGCGTGGTCCGACACGCACTTGGCCGCTTTTACTTTAATGTCACTGAAAATAGGCATTCACTGGTAAAATTAAATTATACCCACTATCAAATGAGTCTTGTCTTGTTGATAGCAATGATAACGCTCTAACGTAGGTACAGTCAAATTCAAAGACGTGTTTTCACTTTTGCACTTTAAATATGAAGAAATGGATGACCCAAGCCAGAGCCCAAAATAGCTCAATCATTCATATTAAATTGTCATTGTGTCGCGCCTGGGGAACAAGACGACACGTTCCTTCAAGAAAGCATACCCAAAGATTTGGTAAAATAGTCGCATTTCCATTATTTTCGTTATTTTTTAAATATCCCTACCTTGTATTCTGTAACACACAATCAGATATGTTTTCTTGTAGGACAACGTATTATGTTTTACTTTTTCTTTGTGTGCATATTCAGGTTTACTTATTGTAAATAACTCATGTACTATCATTGTATCTGCGGGTGGCACAGGACCGGTCACTGTGGCACTTTTTGGGGGAGCCTATGCCCAGCAGTGGACGTCTTTCGGCTGATATGTTGATGATGATGACTATCATTGTAATAAAATATTTTTGGTTAAAAAACTGACTGAATGTGCATTAGAACATTCATTCATTCATTTCATTAAATAGGTGAAACATGTAAATAAGACGTTGACTGTACCTAAAACCTTGAGAGTAAAAGCTAAGGAAAATTATTTAATAGATCTAACACGTTTGTCAATTGTTTGTCGCAGAATGATGGCCTTCGTTTCAATTCAGCATGTTTCTAATAATATTTAGATTGGTTTTTAATCGTACATTCATTGGCTAGTGTACACCCAGCTTTACCAACCCTAAAATTTTCACACAGAGCACACATCTCTGACGTCATAAAACACTCAACAGTTTTATATTTGCCCCCCAAGTGAATTAATCAGAACATGTTTCGGAGGAAAGTGCCGGGAAGTGCCAGTATTAGGCTCCCCGACATAGTGCAGGGACCAGATTCCGGTTTAATTCTTACAAATTGTGGAGAAGACAAGCCGTTTCGCCGTCCGCATTGCGGCAGTGTGCATTAAGCCAGCGGTGCTTGATTATTTCCAGTTACAATTACTGATTTAAAAAGAGACTTAATGGTATGCAATTAATTATACACATATTATTTAATTGTGAATTTGATTTATTTTGTATTTATTGACTATTTTTTAATTAATTGTTTAATGTAATTGACAATGTATGATTAATTATAGTAGAATACAAATGTCCTTACTTCTTGTATCTGAAGTATTTATATTGGAAGTATCCGACATTTAAATTATTAATCGAAATGTGAGATCTTCTATTTGAAAGTAAAACGCAATCTCAGTGCAGTCAACGCAATTTCAACATTGTCTGCACACGAAGATGACGGAATGAATTATCTGAAAAGGTTTTTTTGAGAATGTTACCAATATAGATTTTCTTTCAAGCTGTCCATGTCATGTTGATTGGAAATTATTAGATATATATGTCGGAGTGGAGCCATCTATCGGAAGGCTATAACAACACCAACCAATACTATGCGCTAGTAGCATCTATATTGAGGTATGGCGTAATTTTCTGGGGGAATTGTACTGATAGGGAGAATGTCTTGATATATCAAAAAAGATGTATACGAGCAATGTTTGGCCTGAAACCATTGGACAGCAGCAAGCCGTACTTTATTAAATTTAACATTTTGACATTTCCTTCAATTTACATTTATGAAATAGCCGTATTTGCTCATAGTAACCCCGATCTATTTCAGCGAGTGAATAGTGCAAACAGTTGCCTAAGAGCACGGGACAACAGTAAACTAAGGACACAACTCTCAAACACAGCTTTATTCAGGAAAAGTGTGTTTGGCCTAGAATTTATAATAAGATACCAAAGGGAATTAGAGACAGTACGATTTTAAAGTTTAAGAAAGAATTATTGACATTATTATTGGATAAGGGTTACTATAGCATAAATGAATTTCTAATTGACAGTAGTTTTTAATGTAACATATTTAATTTTGACATGCATGTTTTATTTTGACTTTGATGTATTATTTTTTTATGCAATTTTAAATTCAATTTAGAATTTGTACGCCGCAAGGCAAAACGTGGACGGAAATATTTTTAAATTTAAGATCTGAATGTAAATTACCCATGTTTAACAAATAAATAATCTTTATCTTTATCTTTACAAACCACCGCCACCTGGCCAACGTGCCACGTTGCACGTTGGCGTCCTACGAACCTTGATTGATTCGATTACTAGAATTGTACTAGGAAACGTCGGGTTCTTGCCCTGGTGGAATCAGAGATAGCGTTGCGTACCGGTGCGTGTTGTGACTTGACACTGACAGTTCACGAAGATGGCGGCAACAGGCCGGCCAGGCGGCCATTAAGGTGGAGGGGAGGCAGTCGAACCGAGCGGTCGTGACGTGAAGCCATCCCTGGGATGACCACGTTTCCTTTGTTCTCAAATTGAATCCATTTAAATTGAGCCAATCACGTGTGATTTTTATGTGAAGTGAATACTGACACTTATAATCGACCTACTTCTATCCGGACGTGTTCTTATTTCATCACCCCCGTGCACGTCTACCCTCAATAATGAACGATAATGAAAATAATTGTTCCGATGACAGTGTTAGTGCGGAAAAGTGTTCTGGTGATCCTCCGAAGAGCCCCCTCCACCTCCGTCATACATAAATACTTTCAATTCCAGAAGTCTGCCTGGCGGCTGCCTTACGCCGCAGGCCCTTTCAGCTACTTACGAGTAGCGAGAGAACCACGAAATTAGCTACGACCGCAGCGCGTAGTTAATATTTGCAATGTATGCGTTCATAAGAACTGCTTTATTGTATGATGATATATAGCGCGGAGACCGCATGTTGCTACCTGTTATACTTTTTTTATACAACGACGATGGCAACAAGCGTACGGCCCGCCTGATGGTAAGCGGACACCGCAGCCTATAGACGCATGCAACTCCAAAGGAGCAACATGGGCGTTGCCGACCTTTGATATGTTTGAGGACTTTGACTTGCTTGCATCTTATATTGTTCTGCGTTTGTTTGTTTTGGTGTAATAAAGAATATTATCATTCTATATTTTTTCAACAAACAAATATTTTTTAACAACAATGCCGTGCTAGAGAAACGCACACGCCCGACAGTGCGACTGAAGAAGGATTTATTGTTCCACTCGAATTGTGCCAGTTAAGAATTGTTCGACGCCAATATTGACATTAGACTTGACAGTGAATTGTTTTCAATAAACATAAATTTTATAATAAAAACTTAAATAGATGTTTACAAATATTTTAAACTTGTTTTTGCTTACAACATTTATACTTATACATGTAAAACTATGTTTCACACCTGCTAATCAGAAAAGATTTGTTTCTTTCCAATAAGCGATCAAAGTTGTATCTATTTTTCTAACCTGTTTTTGCTATTCAGAATAAAACCAATGTTGTCCTCAAATGAAGAATTTTAATATTATTCATAATCACCATCCTGGGCGTTAAAACTAGAGTCCCTCGTTACGCTCAAGATTCTACTTTGTATCCCTCGCTTCATTTAGTATTCAACTACTGCCCTCGCCGTAAATGTAATATAATTTTCCTCCTACTACATATGAATTATATGAAGATCGGGGTCCTAGCAGGCGGGAATCCAATAATATTAAACTTCCCCGTGTGGTGTCGGGTTAGAATTTCACCACCCCCTTTCTTCCCGTGGGTGTCGTAAAAGTCGACTAAGAGTTGAAGTGTGTTGTGGGCGATGGGCTAGCAACCTATCACTGCAATATCACATTTTGTCGATCTGTTATACCCAAATTTATGCTAAAAGTGGCGCTGGAACATACATTTCATGTGCTCTGCCTACCCCTTTTGGGAATAAAGGCGTGAATGTATGTATGTATGTATGTACGACATAGATGAAAAAAAAAACAAAAAATAAAGTATTACAAACCAACTCACCTTGTTGTTCATCTGTCTGTTTATCAGGACCTTTTATTTTGGAAACGTGTTAAGGTCAAATGTTGAAACTAAAACCATATACTTAGGTGAAAATACCAAACATCTAAGTTAACGTAACAAAAGATACGTCCGTTGAATGCCGTAAAACATAATTCCCATTTTTGTGCACAATTTGACAGCCGTGGATGTTATCATATTCATTATCATCATGTCAGCCGAAAGACTGATAGTCATAGAGGCTTCTCTTAAATAGTACCAGGTGTCCGGTTACGCCACGCGCGTTCAGCCGACCTTTACTAGGTCATCAGTCCACCATGCGAGAGGTTGACCCACGCCACAGATTATATGATAGTTCTACCCACGCTAATTCTTCCAGTGCGTGGTTGCCACTCGAGAACATTTCCCGCCCAACGGGAACTTAAAGCCCGCTCCTCATTCTCGACATAACTAACGTCTATGTTCGTATCGACGGTGGAAATTTCAAATGTCGTAAAGGACATTTTGTCGTAAGTACACTAAATAAACCATTGGAATCAGTATATTTTTTTCTATCCGTCTGTAGAATCGGTCTCTCGATACGACTCCTAATAAAAAAGTTATGAGATGGTTAAGTTTGTCGTAACTGCTTCGTATTTAAAATACTGTGTTGTATCGGACAAATATACTTTCTTGTCGTCTCGTGGTCTTAAGCGCAAGGTCGTATGTCTCAATAATTTTGAAATTCCTATGTTGTAAGGCACTAAAAAGAAATGACATTCCCATTGATCTCAATCTTAAAATACAAAAGAATTCACTTGTGATACTCGTGTAGAAAGTTCCTTTTAGTTATAAAGGTCATACAGATTTCAAATAAACGTCATTCCTGTGAGCAATGCAAAGCAAAATACAAATCATTAATATATATTAAAATCTGTATGACGCGTATAATTATAATGTTATTTAGATGTGTGTACTTGTTACCAATAATGTACATGTAACAAAGAAATACACCTGTTTCTGACTTGATGCAGAACACTAGGTGTTTAGTTAAGCATTTGATTATCTTGATTGTGATTTTGAATAGCTTATAATAGCACTGCAGCTGCTGCTTGAAACCCACTCTCGAGGCGCTCTAAGAAGGTCAATAAATACATCCGAAAATCTCGAACGCCTCGTGAATACTACTTTTGTAGTGCTGTTATATAAATGTAAGATGTAGCTTATAGCACAAATTTGTTTTATTACGTTTCGTTATGTTTAATTGTTTCCACACATTTATTTGGAAAAATAAAAACATTAATCAGACTTATAACATTTTTATACTTTCCCGCATCCGAAAAGCTTAGTAATCAATAAATTTAGTAGTAAAATCTTTATTTTCATACAGTTAACTACGTACTTACGTCACTTACCTCGAAACTTTAATGACTTTACAACAAGAAATTCGTAGTAGACGTTAGTATTAACGCAGTTACGACATAAAATTGTAATTTAGTTGGAAGGCGAAAGAGATTTTGTCACATAAATATTGTTTTCTCAGACGCGTAACACACATTTTCTTCATATTTTTTGTCGTAAGGGACACTATTTTCTAAACTACTGCATTTATTGCTATGCGACTAATAGGTTAGTGTAGATGACGTTATTTGAAAAGTATACATCTAAGATTCATCTTTATAGGATGAGTAGTTTCAAAGTTATATTTTTTTTTAAATGGAATTTTGTTTTTTGGCTCCCCTCAAAAGTAAGCATTTGTCCCTTACGACATTTGAAATTTCCACCGTCGGTATTGTTTTGCGTATATTCGTGTAGTCTCCGTTTTGTGTCGGTGAAATGGCCAAACATCAAAGAGGTCTCGTGGAGTTTCGTTTTTGCCCGAAACTTCTTCTCCACATTCTCGATAAAACTACACGAGATTTGCCGAATAAGAGAGTGTGGTCCGACGGCAACCGTAGGAAGCGTCCATCTTGTATGAAAGTCCAATTACAACTGCGCAAGGCGAGAATGTAGAGGGCTCTCGGTTTCACCCGGTCTCAGCAAATATTCCGGCGAAACCAGTTTCGTGTAGTTTTGTCGAGAATGTGGAGCGGGCTTAAGTTTAGCGATTCGGAGGACTATATCGGTTACCTTGGTTCTGCTGCGATTAGCCTCGTTCCTGATGCGATCACCTTTTGGGTGACTTTGAGCTTTCTTATGAGACCCATAGTAAGCGACCACGTTTCAGTGTCATATGTATTTACTTTACTGGCAACACACATTGGTCAAATACGTGAAACAGAATGCTGCATATTGGATGCAATAATGAAACACTGATTGATGATTCTATTTACTAAGTATCAAAAATACATAAATGGGGGTGTAGGCCCTAAAAAATAATCTATAATGTCGTATTTTCTCGAAAAAGGATTTAAAATGTTGTCAAATGGAGAAAAAAGAGCTGAAATATAATCACAAAGTTATAAGTGTCCAAAGTTTTAAGAACGGGTATGTTCTGTCACTTTTCCGCAAAACGCAACTTCATATGAAACGATTCTCAATTTAGTCATTTACCATAGTAAATACATATATATTTGTATGACTCATGCCAATTCACGGTCAGTTCTAGAGTTAAGACTGAAATGTAATTTATGAACAAGAACGTAGAATAACCTGGACAGGCTATGGTAATAATAATACCACGTGCGAGCGAGCTGGTAGCATACAAATCTCGATAAGTGTGACAGAAAGGGAAATATCATTCAGTGTCCTTGTCATAGTTCCACTATTTTTGTTGGGCACAACTGATTTAGTATGAAGTTGTGCCCAACAAACCGTTACCCGTCCAAATTTAGTAGGTTGTTTATGGCAAGTCATTAGCCATTTTAGGACCGGTTCTTAATTTAGCTGCATAAGAGCTTTTCCGTCCCTCACTGTGGCAACATGTACAGCCCGTCCATAGTATTCTAGGTTCATGTCTATGAACTATTCTTTAAAGTTAACTTGTTCTGTGTTGTTACTACTTATAAGTTATTAGACTTTTGTAATGCTACCCGCAGTATGCTACCTATATAATTGTTTTACCTAACTAATCATACTCGTAGTGGCACTATTTATTTTTAAAGCTTAGTATTATGTATCTTGCGATTCTCACTGTTCTACTTTGTTTTAGTATAGATTCTCATTAAGTGAAATGTATAATCTCTTTTGAGAAATACAGTTCTTTAAACGGAAAAAATAACACCTATTGTTCTCTTTAATTAAAGTGATCAAAATATGGAAACGAGACGGCCTAACACCTGGCACTAAAGTTTTATTCGCTCGCAAGGTATACCAAAGATATGTACACGTTTTACGCCTTATTACAAAGATATAAGGTGGAAATTAGTAAACATGTATATTTATTTACCCTTTGGTTGGCCTCATCGGACCTGCCATGCCGGTGTTTTCAATTAACACAATACAAATATTTGCTTAGAAATGACCCGCCATTAAACTAGGAAAGGATAGAGAACCTTATAATTATAAGTTATTTTTGAAATAATTCTTAATTTCTCACTTAGGGCAGTAATAGTCCTAGCAGTACGCAAAAATATGCTGCAAATGGTGTTAAAAGCATGAAAATCGGAGCGATTGATCTTTAGACCATACGATTTAATTTGACCCGTAGCACGAGAAAAAAAAACAAAAGAGGAGAGGATTTATAACGTCATCTTTTTTTGTATGGGAAATAGTTATTTGTGCAACAACAGAGCAGTTTGTTTTTGCTTCGAGTGCTAATTTTGAGTCCTGAGGAAGTGAAAGATTCTAAAATTGAATCACGAACGTAGCGAGTGATTCAAAGTTTGAGTCTTGAGCGCAGCGAAGGACTCAAAAGCACGAGATGTAAATACTTTGCTCTCGAGTAACACATACAACTTTTCACCTCAGCAGTGAAAACATATTCACATCAAAAAATATATCATAGTATCACGTAACTATTCGTCTCAAGATTATTAAGGAAGAAAACTTAATTAGGCGTTATTTAACTACTTGTTTTAACTCCTCAGCGCCGGCCGCGCCGTTATTCAATACTAGTTAGCAAGGCGAGACACGGCGCGAGAAACCAAAGGATATTTCAGTATCTAAGTATAATACGAGTGTCGCGTGACACTAACAGATACTATAGTATTTTATGCAACTGTTGTATAAGTAGGGTCTTAAAACGCGAGTGTCGTGAGTTGCGATGCAAGCCTTGGCGAGCATCGCAATTAAAGACGCCACGACCGTTTTAAGACCAAGTTATACACCGTTGCATACAATAATTTTCTACTACTAATTTTAAATAAATAGCATTTGACTTTTCAGGCAGTAAGTTTTCCGTTAGTTCTATTCTTACTCACGCAATTTCTTCAGTGGTGCAGTCGTTTTCTAACGTACACATTTTTCATTACTTAACACGAATCAAATCTTAAGAAGTTATTAATAACGAATAGTTATCTTTTTTTTATATAAATATTTTATTATTTATTTGTTTTTTAATAATATAGTTTCTCCATACTATATTAATGACCCATAATATTAAGTGCTATAATCACAAAAGTCAGAAAATGATGTCCATAACGATCAAAGGTCTATCGATATTGTTCATAAATATTCTAAGGCATATATTTCAACGTACCGGTTGTTATTCATATCGTTTTAATGCCTAAAGTGAATTACGTCTAAGAGTCCAAATCTATAACATCCATAGTCATATAGATAATTACTCAGAAACATTTCCAGATATACATTTGAAAGGGGTACTAGGTACTTACTTTGCAGTGGGTGGCACTGTTTCGTTAAATAAGCATGTTTTGTTAGAAACTGTTTTCTCTAAAATTAAAAATGCTAATATATTGGACCTCTAAGGCAGGTTGGTGTAGGTACGACGACGAACGAAGCGAGGAGGAGTGTAGTGGTGTACCACGACCCTAAGTGCGTGAGCCGAGAGAGCGAAGCGAGCGTGCCGCGGTAGCGGCCGGCGAAGCGCCAGAACCAATAATGACACAACATCCATCGAAATTTTTACAACTACCTACAGATTTATCCCAACTTGCAGGTCAAATATCTCAGCCATTTTTGGTTTTAGAGAAAAAAGTTTAAAACAACATACTTATTTCAACGTATTCTGATCACTCAACAAAACAGTGAGCGGCATGACGGCAAAATACTTTTCAATCGCATCTCTCCATACCCTTTTTTTTTATTTTTGCCGAAGTACCCACATTCATTATAAAGCAGCCTGGATGAATGCGTTCAGTAAAATTCGGTAGTTAAAATCTTATGTTCTTTAGTATTTTTCTGGGAGTGTATTTATAGGCTTTAACATTATGAAGTGTGACACCACCATGACATTGAATGATATCACTAACTAATTAGATGACTACCAATCATTATGACTTGCGAAAAAAGACCTTACAACAATGATTACAAACTAAATTATGCCTTTAACATTATGTAATCATAATCATAATCATTTATTGCACCATGGTAAAATACAAGTTGGTACAGTACGTATATAAGCCTCTCATGGACCCAGGCGGGTGTAGCAATTTAATTTAATTACTTCTTATAATATATTACATAGGCACTACTAATTGTTATTCAATTACACAAGTAGGCCCACTGTATAAAATGGGAATTAACACTGAGAAACTAGGTGTCTTTAGGTCATTTGCTTACATACCACAGATAGATGCGCAGTCCAGGGTTCAGGAGTCACAGCCAGTCACAGGCACACACACGAGCTCACACGCGAGATAGACTTGGTATGTGACGTCACAGGTGGAGCGACATACGCCTTATTTTAATGCAAGCAAAGGGTCATCTGTCGGTCATTGTCAATAGGTAAGCGCGGTGCGCCCGGGATATGTAGGGGATGCAAGATTGTTTATTGAACATACCCCCGCCCTAAACATGACAATGTTTACGAAAAAAAAAAGGAAAATAAAAAAATAAAAAACAAATAAAAAAAACAAAGTTACTTTAAGGGATTCTTAGGGTAATCTAATAATCCGATTGGTAGGTCTTGTCAGAACACCCGTAGCCGTCCTAACTTGTACTACACGCACGACGCCATCTTTCCCGGGAACCACTGATATGATGCGAGCGCGTCGCCATTCCAATGGAGGGACATTATCCTCTCTCAGGAGGACCAAATCACCCACTGAGGGAGGCTCAGTATAGGCTGCCCATTTAGGCCTTGTTTGCAACGTCGATAAATATTGAGTTTGCCATCGTGACCAAAAGTGTTGTAGCATCTGTTGTACAAGTTGAAATCGAGTGAGTTTATTCGTTTTAATATCGTGCAACGGGTATTCGGGAATCGCAGTTAAAGGCTCTCCAATAATGAGATGGCCTGGTGTCAGGACTTCAAGGTCGTTAGGATCCTATGATAAGGGGCACAACGGACGCGAGTTGAGGACTGCCTCAATTTTAGTAAAGACTGTCGTCAATTCTTCATAGGTGAGGGGAGTGTCTCCGATAACACGTTTTAGGTGAGTCTTGGCTGACTTTACAGCCGCCTCGAAAAGACCGCCCCAGTGTGGGGTAGTAGGAGGATCAAAAATCCAAGTGATATTTCGCTTTGCCATTTCCGAGCCTAGAGTATACTTATTTAAGTTAAGGAAATTATGGACTTCTAAAAGGTGGTTATCCGCACCCACGTAATTACGTCCACAGTCCGACCGAATAAGCGAAGGGGTGCCACGACGAGAGGCAAAACGAGTAAGGGCGGCGAGGAACGCTTCTGTAGTGAGGTCTGACACTACCTCCAGGTGGACCGCCTTGGTCGCCAGGCACACAAAGACGCAGAGGTAGGTTTTAACTAGTTACCGGTTTCGAACAGCTTGAATTTAAGGGGAATACAACCACGAGCTGGTAGAGAAGGAATGTTTCCAATGCCTCTTAGTAACACTGGGGACAAAGGGGGTGACAAACGCATATTTAATTTGGTAACCGCAAGATCACAAGTAACTAGGCAACCTTGAACACCAGTATCGCACAACGCCCGTGCTTCAACATAATATCCGCTAGATGTTTTAACCTGAATGACGGCGGTAGGGAGTAAAACCAAGTCTGAATTTATAACGGTTGGAGCACGGGTAGGGTCAGAAATAGGGGGGCAGTCTAGTTATTGTGGGCTGTCATGATGGGAGCAACGCGAGGAATATGGTGACAAGTCTCGTTTATCTCTACTGGTGGAGGGAGTAGGGGGGCGCTCGTGGCGCTCACTGCGACGAGGAGGCGGGGAAGGGTACAGGTTGGGTGAGCGATTCGAAGCACGGTGCCATGTCCGAGATGAAGACGGCGGGGGAGATCCTCGGGGTGAGGCTGGCGGACTGGATCGAGGTGAGGACCGGTTCACATTATAATAGCGGGAGCGGGAACCCCCGCCCGTGCGAGAATGCGGGGAGGTCGGCCGAGCTGGTTCCGGAGAGCTTCGAAAAGACACTGATCGAGTCTCTGGTTTAACACGAGAGGAGTAAACCGGGTTCCGCGGGTCATTGAAACATAGGAGGGTATGATGCGTCGGGCGCCTACAGGTTCCACAGCGATAATCGCGCATGCAAGATGCAATGGTGTGTTTATCTAAACATCTATAACACAGGCCATTCATTTTCACAAAGATTGAACGATCGCGTGGGTTCATATCTAGGAAATCTTTGCACTCGCGTAGATAATGGGACTGGCTAGAACACATAGGACATTTTTGTTCACGCATGTCGGTCTCAGCAACTAAGAACTGACGTGGGGTTCTGACTACTGGTGGTGGGGGCTTTGCTTGAGAGGACGGTGCGTCTACTAAAGAGGTATTTCCGACATTGTCGTGATGACGACATTCCTCTTCGAGGAAATCAATCAGCTTATCAAAAGTAGGGAGGTCCCTAAAACCATCGCCGTGACGACGCTCAAATCGCGATCGTAAATCCGTGGGAAGTTTCGCGAAACAAATGTGTACAAGGATATATGACCAATGTTTTACCGGTAATTCAAGTCGCTCTAAACAACGATATGCAGTAAGGAGGGGGTTAAGAAAAGAAACTCGTAGACCAGTCAACCGGGGACTGATATCAGGCAGGGACATAATCTGTGCGATGTATGTATCGGCAAGTACTCGCGTATTGTGGTATCTCCGTTTGAGAAGATCACGAGCTACACTATAATTGCCGGCTTCAACTTTTAAATGTTGTACTAAACGTTTCGGTTCGTCAGACAACGCACTCATTAAATAGTGCATTTTATGGGTGGAAAGCAAATCACTTCGGGCATCAACAACACTGTCAAATTGGTCTATAAAACTAATCCAAGCGTCCGGACGTCCGTTAAAGCGCGGAATCGGAAGATCTGGCAACCGTTGGGAACGAGGGAGGTCAAGGTCACCCACTGCTGTTGCGCGGTCGGGCACTGAACGCATTGGGGTACTGGCAGAGATAGGTGCGACTATTTCATTGCGCCTAACTTTAATATCTAAGATCTGATCGCGCACCGACTTAATAATATCTTGCACATAGGCATATTCCTCCACATCTATAGCCCGATCCAAGCCGCCCAAGAGAATGGCACTAGCATCACGACATTCCTTATACTGATCCTCGACTTCGCTAAATAAAACTATCAGCCGGGCACGGTCTGTCGAGTTAAGCCGTTGATAGGCGTTCGAAATCCATTCACTGGTCAGTCTTAAAGTGCCGATTGATTTTCTATACTCCGCGGTTTCCGTAAATAAGGTTGCCCGCATAGTATCATTATCTCCGTTCTCACTCATTTCAACTTGTATAGGCAACCGTTAGCAACAAGGAAAACAAGAAAAATATATATGAACAGTAATATCTACACTCAATTTCAATCGTATACGCTTACAAACAAGGCCCAATTTGGAAGCACGTTCGTTTAGTACACCACGAGGTGCAGAGGTACTTACGCAGAACTATGCAAAAGGGTTTAGGAAACACAATTAGAACAAATAAATTCTTTTCCAAACTACAAATTAATGGTTATGTGATATTTAATACGTAATGCGTTATTTCGGCCATTCAAGCTAATTTAGACCGTCCAGGTAAATAGATAAAGCACAAATTACGATAAACCGGCTCGGATGTCTGTCACCTGGTAAACAACTTTAATTTTTAATGGTTAAATCTTTAGGTAATAAAACTATGAGGGTTTAATTAAACTACGGCGCAAATACAATTGGGGGATGCTTAAGTCTTGTTTACGAGAAGGTTAAACTTAAAATAGTTATTTCAACAGAGGCTATGAAACCACGCTCTGCTACCAAATGTATAAAATGGGAATTAACACTGAGAAACTAGGTGTCTTTAGGTCATTTGCTTACATACCACAGATAGATGCGCAGTCCAGGGTTCAGGAGTCACAGCCAGTCACAGGCACACACACGAGCTCACACGCGAGATAGACTTGGTATGTGACGTCACAGGTGGAGCGACATACGCCTTATTTTAATGCAAGCAAAGGGTCATCTGTCGGTCATTGTCAATAGGTAAGCGCGGTGCGCCCGGGATATGGAGGGGATGCAAGATTGTTTATTGAACACCCACTAATTATCATACTTTGAGTAAGTAACTAAAAGATTACTACCTTTAATTTTTACATTTTATCCTAGTACCTAATTGGTATCGTCAAGAAAATCCTCCACAGTGTAATACGCTTTATTCTCTAGGAATGACTGCAACTTTTTTGCAAATACTGTATCTCTTTTCTCTGCTTTGATATGGTTTGGAAGGTGGTTGTAATATTTTACTGCTGCGTATTGCATACCACCTCACCGGGACATTGAATGTTATAGCTAACCAATTTTATTACTAACAATAATGATGAACTGCAAAAATCAGAACTCCAATTTATATTGTTAAATTTTATGACTTTCGACAATAGGACTAGATTTTTTTTTGATGAAAAACGTTATGGACTGAAAAATTTTGGGAAACTATTTTGAAAATATTTACATTTAGTATTTTTTTAAGATAACTGCGATAAGATCACAATTAGTTGAAACATGTATGAACAGTTCAATTTTAGACACTGAGGATTATAAATACTATAATGCGAGGATTGTATTAAACACGTAAGTAACATTATACAAATAATAATAATAGTACATTGTTGTAAATTGCAATATGTGCATAAAACAAGTCATTTTATCCAAGACGATTTTTGTTGCGAGTAATTTTTTATTGGAAAATCCTCTATTGGTACTTGGTTATTACGACATTACCATTGTTGTTAATTGCTGGCGTGGGTCCATATAAAGTCGAGGATGTACATTACTGCAGCGGCCGGGCAATCCACGAATTGCCGTTCCCGCCAAGGCAGATATAGTGCTTTTCTCCAAAAATGTGAGGAAATCAAATAATATTTTCAATAATCTTAAAATATCGAGTATGTCAATAACCTATCAAGGTCCCGCCCAACTTATTTTTTTAAAGTATGTATACTCATAGTGCCAGCTTCAATTGGCATACATACGAATTTTAAAAATTCGTATGTATGCCAATTGAAGCTGGCACTATGAGTCATGCCGTATACATACTTTACACAAATCGACCTAGTCCCAAACTAAGCAAAGCTTGTACTTAGAGCCTATAGGGCGACGTGCGGTCACCACGCATATATGTTCTAGCACTGATAACCCCCCGCTGCCCCGCGCCATATTGTCAGTTGCGACCAGGTACGCGATCTATACGTGCGTCAAAAAACCAACAAATTAAAATTGTTTTTGCGCTGAAAAAATGAGTTATTGCTGTGTGAAGTGGTGTGGGAAAACTCCCGAACGTCTAATTTTACAACCGATAAGTTAAGGTAAGTTAAATTTATCATATAAATGTAAATTTCATTCTGTCACGCGGAGTTCATTTTACACTGGTCTATAAGAAGTAGTGAAGTATGCATGTCCCTTTTCATCAAATGGAAATGGCAATTTACTGTTCCTTTCTCACGAAAGCACGTGACACTCTAGTGATGGGCTAGTGAATGCTTTCGAATTTTACCGATTCAGATTCATTTAATGAAACACGATTGTTTAATATGAAATTTCACTAAATATTATATGTATATGCATTGTCAAAATTATTTTGTTAGAAATCATAGATAATGTATACGATGT
The DNA here is from genome assembly GCA_945867215.1 of Epinotia demarniana. Classification (NCBI taxonomy): domain Eukaryota; kingdom Metazoa; phylum Arthropoda; class Insecta; order Lepidoptera; family Tortricidae; genus Epinotia; species Epinotia demarniana. The sequence continues at coordinate 35,717,894 of OX244261.1, read as the reverse complement.
ACTAAAGAGGTTTAAACTGCACCAAGAAGGCAGCGTGGCGGACTGCAACCATCTTAAAAGCTCTACGAGGGAGACGTAGTAAATTACTATCTCGCGCTATTTTATAGCTTCCATAGACTTCTTCTCTGGAAGCTATAAAATAGAGCGAACTTCCTAATAAACGGAATATATCATTGTAGTACATACAGCACGTCTATCATGCGGCCGCGACATACTCCCGATTTTTCTCGCACTTCTTGTTTTAAGTGTTCTAATAAGAAAGAGACGGATAGTGCGAGAAAATTCGAGAAAGCTCGCCGTCGCATGATAGCCGTGCTGGATTTTTTTTGTTGGTTTAAGTAGTTTTATTTTATTTATTGGGTAATTTAGAGTATTGTAGAATAATGCGAGTATGTAGTGTCGAAGTTTAGCTATTGCTAAAAAAGTAGAATGAATTAGAATTTAATGATGAATACATTGGTCGAGAGCAATTAGGTTAGGACTAGTGTTACGAGATGGACCTCATGCTGGACTTCGACGACGTGTGAGGAATCTTGGAGGTGGTTAGTGATGGAGCCATGGCATTTGGGTTTTTTCGAATCGTCTTCGAGAGCAATGAGGTTAGGACTAGTGTTACGAGATGGACCTCATGCTGGACTTCGACGACGTATGAGGGATCTTGGAGGTGGTTAGTGATGGAGCCATGGCATTTGGGTTTTTTCGAATCGTCTTCGAGAGCAATTAGGTTAGGACTAGTGTTACGAGATGGACCTCATGCTGGACTTCGACGACGTGTGAGAGATCTTGGAGGTGGTTAGTAATGGAGCCATGGCATTTGGGTTTTTTCTAATAGTGATGAGGATTCACATCATCACATAAAATCAACCAAATAATTTTATCACATTGAATAAATATATTATGTTCTTTTTGATGGCATCGTTTTTATTTGTCTTCCTTACCAAGCTATACCAATCTTAAAATATCATACATCAGCCTAGCTAGCACATTCGCATTCGTCCTTTCCTAGTAAATATATAAATACGAACGGAACGAAGGCTTCTTGTCCTACATAAACACGATAATGCAGTAAATCGTCGGGGATAGTGCAATACAGCGTAACTAGCACTAGTAAATACTGCGTATCTACTCGACATACAAATTGCAAATCCGCGTAACTAGCACTAGTATATACTGCGTATCTACTCATCACCCAACTTTACAGGAAGAGCTTAAAACGTTTTATCTTTATTATTTTGGAAGATATTAATTATGTTTCTACACAGAACATATTGAATTACGAGTTCTACAAGATAGTGAATCTAATTTTATGAAATCATAACGAATTAGGTATTTACGTCATTTACGCGGTTTTGATTTAGCCACTTAAGCTATGAAGTGGAAACAAATTCAGTATGTTCCGCGGTATTGCAAGAAAACACATGAAGTTTATAGAAAAAAAAAATCAACAAAGCATGGTATGTGTCTCAAAATGTAGTATGTTTTTGTAATTAGTAATATGGCTGATAGAAAATAATAAAAAATAACCTTGTTTTCAACTCTACAAAAAAATATTTCAAAAAATGTAATCAACTTCAAACATATGGTTGATAATTATTTATTAAAATGTTGTGAAGCTACCTGATTCCCGAGTAACATAGGGTATATTATACAGGGTGAAATATTATACAGGTTTAAAAATCGTGCGAAGCCGGGACGGGCACGGGCAGCTCGTCGTATATTAATTAGGAAGAAAAAACAGGGTTTCCCAGTTTCGGAAAAACCAACGTATTATATTTGATACAATGCCAAGTTCCCGACAAACTAGTTGCATGGCTTCAGAAAAAAAAACTTCTGTATTATCAATACAACTGGAGTTGAATTTTCCTAATCAGGCACTTTAATCGATTTAAACGTACTTATGAGTTCCAGTAAATTCCAACAATACAGCACTCTTTGGTTTTAAATAATCTTGAATTATTACGATTTTACCAGATTACCTACTTAGTTAAAGAATCACATTGTGAAAAGAATCGCACACACAGGAATAACATTTTATACCTAACACTCAGTAGGCAGCCACCACTTATTATAAACCAAATAGTACATACTTACAATCATAAACCTTCAAAATGAAAATAAGATCTATAAACTTGTTGACTGTTGTCACGTTAAGATATCTACAGCCCTAATTAAGCAATAGTTTGTTATTTATCTTTTTTTACAAAAAAGGGTAGGGTACGTACTGGAAAAAAAATTGCAATTATACGAAATATTGCCTTAACTGAAATCGTTACTAACTAATTTATATTTAAATTATGTAATCAATTCAAAAGAAACACTTGCCCAAAGTTTTTGTGTTGTTTTTAGTACATGACACTTGTTTTCACCACAATAACACAATCGCAACAGCCTACCGTAGTCATCTGATCGCAGATACGCGGAATCGTCACTTGAGAGTGATTGAATCGCGGTATTGTTATTAAGCCATAACTAGCTTGTTATTGGTCAAATGCAACGGGTGTTTGACTAGTATATTCTAATCGAGTTTTTACTTTCGTTGGCGGGAAATCTCAATTTGGCTACATTTGTTAGATACGCGGTATTAACCAATGTCAGTTACGCGGATTTGCCCTAGGAGGGTTGTGCAGATACGCAGTTTTTACTAGTGCTAGTTACGCGGTATTGCACTATCCCCGACGAAATGTTGTAAAATAGGTACCTAGAAATAATTATTTTATATGACTATACTCGATATGATTAACATACTTTTTTATGTTACGTGGTGATCTAAATAATCGATGAACGAAACATGATTATAATATAATAGTGACAGCCGTTCAAAATTGTAACCTTGGCAACAGGTACCTACGCCGTGTAAAATATTCTACCTACTTACAATTATTTGCGGCACCGCTAAAAACCGTTAACGACCAACGCACCCCATCACTACGCTTCGGGCGCCATGACGTGACCAAGCGCGCTATTTTCGAAACAGCCAATCGCAGCGCCGTTACCGACCTCCCCGCAACCCGCACTTGCCGCCAACTGTGGTGACCTTTGCATAGAACTAAATCGCTTATAGGCTCTATCTATAGGAGGTTATCTGTGATGGGTACTAAACGACGATTAAACATACTTATATAGATAAATAAATACTTAAATACATAGAAAACGTCCATGACTCAGGAACAATATCCGTGCTCATCACACGAATAAATGCCCTTACCGGGATTCGAAACCAGGACCTCTTGCTTCGTAGGCAGGTTCACTACCAACTAGGCTAAAGCGGTCGTCGAAATTATCTTTTGACATGTAACACCAGTCACTTCTCGCCGTTTTAGCCATGCAGCGGCTATTCGGTGTTGAATGTTGCATTCTATGTTCCCTGAATTGTGCATCATACTACCCAGATATTTGTATTGATCGCACATGGTGAGTAATTGCCCGTCGATGGGAATCGGATTATCATTGCCGGGATCTGGCGGGGACATTAATTGGGTCTTTGCAACATTCAACACTATCCCACCGGCCTGTAACTGGTGCTTCCATGACAAAATCGCTTCCTGTAACGAAATACGAGTCTCAGTACAAATAGTAACATCTTCAGCGTATATAAATGAACACGCTGCTGAAAGTTGTGCCGCCTCGGTGAGTGAGACCAAGAACAAGCAAAACAGAATAGGGCTCAGTACTGAGCCTTGGGGAACACCTTCTGTGACCGCTATCGGGTTTGTTTCACCCACCACCGTACGTACCATTAACGCACAACTTACGAGGCGCAACTGACTCCCAAATTGCTAGATAAAACGCAGTAGCAGCCACGACGAGTACAGTGACGAAAATCAAATTCATTGAAAATACCATCTAAAGCGTCCTTTAGATGGTATTTTGTGGGTTTATAGCTTATAATATCACCACTTAAGAGTCCGCAGTAAGCTCGATTCTCCATACAAACGTAGTTACGCTCTCATTTAAAAACTACGTGTTGGATTGTAACGAAACTCTGCATGTTCAATGAAATGAGGTATATCTATGTCTGTAATTAGTTTATGTAGCTTCAGATACCATAATAAAAAAAATACAGTGAATTTAAGTTTTTCATACAAAACTAGTTTTTGCTGTATTTCGTTTGTTTTATAAATTGGAACCATATAAACTAATTACAGACATAGATATACCTCATGTCATTGTATATGCAAAGTTTCGTCACAATCCAACCCGTAGTTTTAAAATGAGAGCGTAACTACGTTTGTATGGGAAGGTGAAATTCGGCCGAGCTTACTGCGGCCGCTTAATATGGAGTCAATAAATCATTTACTGTGTTTTAGATGGCAATATGAGTAATATTTAAATAGGGGTATACCAACTTAAGTAAGGTAACCTTCCTGTTCACTGCGTTTTAGTTAGTAATTATGTCTAAAAATAAATGATATTCGAAATACAGTACGAAGAATTTAGATCATAAATGTGATATTATATATTTTAGCTAGCATTTCTACCAAAAAGTTGTACCGTTCATACAGGCTAAAACACCTTCTAAATAACGTTTCTACTGCGTTTTAATTAGTATTGGTTCAATACTCGTAGCCGTAGACCTTTTTACTGCGGTTTAAGTAGTATTTTGTGTTTTACGCTAGTCCATTACTGTACTTTAGGAGATTTGTTTTTACATGTTCCAGTAATCCAAATCATATACCGATTAGATACACATGTGCGTCTTGAAATACTGATCTCAGATCACTAAAAAAGTTAAAAACTAAAAATTGCCTGTTACTGCACTTTAGGACCTGCACGGCAGAAATAACATTTACCAACAGCTCACCACCTGACATTGTCGGCAATTTATTAAGTAGTATATTACTGCAGAGGCCGTGAAGTAAGGGATTGCTGGACGAGCTTTGGGGTAGACGGCCGAGTCGTAGAGGAGGCCCGATACAACGAGTCCAGCAATCTCTGTTCCGGCCGAGGATTGTACAGTGCTTTTCTCAAACGATGTGACGAAACATTAAAATTAAAATAAATACCTACAAAGTAATCAATTAAATACTAGCTTGTTGAAATTACAATCGGAACGAAAGTTCAGAAAACAATTGTGTAATTTGCCGCCTTTTTTATTTTTTTAAACATGCCAATTCAGTAAGCCGTTCAAGCACCATGTTTAACCGCACATAAGTATAATACCATAGATTTTGTTTTTTTTTTATGTCGCATGTCTGTTTACAGAGTCTAGTGGTGGTTGGCAGTATGTAATTTTTCCTTTGTCAGTTTAATATTAGTAAGCAAATTTAAAAAGTTAGAGTAGCGGACAATAATGTTTTTAGTTAGGGTTTTCATACATCACTTCTTGGCCTTAGGCCAAGAAGTAATGTAGGGAGCCATAAACAAGAGACTTCTTGTCTTCATTTCGTGATATTAACGTATACATTTCAGAGCATGTTTGAGAATAGTAGTTTATGCGACTGATCCATAATGAGAGGCCAAAAAATACGAGGTGGCGTCAGCGAGTTTCATAATAGGATTACACGAGTGTTTTAAGGCCTAATTATGTACAATTGCATACACTACTTTATCTACACACATATCATAAGGAGTAGTAAGTAACAGCAAAAAACCAACAATAAAATTACAACAGCAATGGCGGCAATTCGATCATCCGAATGGTTATTTTTTAAAATCATAGACAAACGAACGAGTATACTCATATCACTCGAGATTAAATGTCATGCGGTTTTTTTTTTAATTAATACATAAATATAATGGTTGTCTGGAAGATATCGCTTTAAAGCGATAAGACCGCCATTTGTTACCATTATTTATTAAGCAAATTTTTTGTAACTTGTTTGTCTCTTGTTGTGGTGCAATAAAGAGTATTTATTATTATTATTATTTTTATCATAAGGGGACAATCTTACACAAATCGAGCTAGTCCCATAGTAAGCTCAATAAGGCTAGTGTTATGGGTACTAGACCACGATATATATAATAGATAAAAATACTTAAATACGTAGAAAACATCCATGACTCAGAAACAAATATTCATGCTCATCACACAAACATTTGCCCTTACCGGGATTCGAACCCAGGACCTTCAGCTTCGCAGGCAGCGTCACTATACCCACTAGGCTAACCGGTCGTCGGTTTGTATTAAAAAACGTACTGAATTGACGTTTCGTATCGATAACTGTTTTAATATCTATGGATACTAGAATAGAGACCCACTTGAGCTTTGACAGCTGTTCCAAATTTAAACTCATAACGATACAAATTTATCAAAAATCTGTACTGTAATGACATTACAGTACAGATTTTACCTACTACCACAGACAAGAAAGTTCTCATAGTAAAATCGGTTGTAGTAATACTGGTCATTCCCTACGGTTTCTGAACGTATTTTAGAGCACTAATGATATGTGCGTAGATAAAAACACATTACGATCGTCATAATATGTGTCACTTTGGCATGCCCGTGTACAAAATTGGGCTAAAGCGTAGGCATACTACTCGACTAATCTAGCCTTAGATATCCATTGATATTTCAGCATGCCTAATGGTTTTTACGTGCGTAGATGCCTAATCAAATTGTCATTACGTCAGTCTGCCCTGGACGGTGACTGATGTTTGTTTCTTTTTCTAATTGCGGGTGGCTCCGCATATTTATGTAATGGCACGCTGTTACGGCAGGGGGTGGCAGTGGGCGGGGCACATTCACGTGGAACCGATGGCTGTTTGGGGTGGAAAGGTTCGCGAGTGGCGACCACGGCGGACGCTGCGTGGGTGGACCTCCCACGATGTGAACTTGTGACCTGGTAAAAGGACGCAGGAGTCAGCTGGATGCGGCGCAGAACCGGTCATTGTGTCACTCTTTGGGGGAGGCCTATGACTAGCCGTGGACATCTTTTGGCTGATGTGATGGTGATGATGCTATTAGGGATGCAAGTCACATTTCGTCGTTGCTTGCGTGCAAATCCTCCAGAGTTCGAAGCCTGCCCAAGTAGCACACTGGGTGGGAAATAGCTCGTATATCGTATCTTTTTAGATAATGAAGTGAATATTTCATGATATTTTAGCCATGACTATGTTCTATATAGGTGGAAAGAACCCTTATGCAACCAATATAGAACCACGGGGAGAAAAATTGCAGCCTGTTTTTGGTTCTTAATGGAATCCATAAGAGACCTCACGATTACATTAAGTGGCAATTAGAACTATGGGTGAAAGTTATGTGCAGTGAACGATTGTATTGAATCATGAATAATTTAATATTTCAGTTCGGTCAGTAAATGTGACGCCTAAAATCCTTTGATTGGCGCGACATCAAATAAAGTCAATAAGTTGTGTTTTTTTAAAGTGAATGTGATCTGCCATTTTAATTTTGGATTTTATATCTTGCTATCTTGTAATTGAAGCATCTTTTCATCCGAAATAATTTACTTTAAAAACAAAGTTTTAACAGACTTCAATTTAGTACTCCGCCAAGCCACGAGAATATTTCCACATTTGTTTTACAATTTACCACATGAACTGATTTCCGATAGCAAATCCGTTGATTACTATAGAAAAAAATCAGCCAAATGCGAGTCGGAACTCAGCAATTATTGTTCCCTACATTTAGTTATTTTAAATGATTCATACTTTATCTCCTGATCATTCATTTCCCAGTACATATGTAAGAAAAACGAGTCATTTTAATGTTTTATTAGGTCCCCCCCTTTTTTAGGTGTCGGGTTCAAAATGTTCGCAGAAAGCTCTCAAACTTGAATGGTATTTAAGGCAACAATACGATTCACCACTACAGCCCGGTATTCCAATTTTAAATCAAATAAAGAACCTCGTACTTTGATGCTATTTTGTTTCTAGATTTTAACCAAATATAGTCAACAATATGTAGCACTGTTAAAATATAGAACACTAAAAGCTGCTTGTAGGTATTGTTGAAATCTGAAGCCATTATTAAGCATAGTATTATTTGTGTGTTTTAGTAACCCAAACAACACCGCATACATACTTATAAAAAGATTCATTATGACATTTTTTTAGTTCTCAACTGAATCGTTTAAATACTAAATCCAAAATATTCAACGATATTGATGCTTCATCATTTTATCAGCCGAGAGACGTCCACTTCAGGACATATGCCTCCCCAAAAGAGTGCCACAATGACCAGTTCTGCGCCACAAGCATCCAGCGGACTCCCGCGACCTTTACCAGGCCCCGTATCATGGTCTGCCTTATCACGCGATAAGTGACAAGATAGAGCGTCCGTCACTGGTTGACACCGTTCGATAGAACAAGACGACGCTCTTATCTTGTCACTTATTGTGTGATAAGGCCGACCACGATACGGGGCCAGGTCATCGGTCCACCTTGTAGGGGGTCTACACACGCTGCGCCTTCCGGTACGTAGTCGCCACTCGAGAACCTTTCCGCCCCAATGGCCATCATCTGTTCTACGTGCAATGTGCCCCGCTCACTGTCACTTATTGTTGTGTGTTGTATAAGGGCTAGTTGCTTACTTTACTTTACTGTGTTGTGTGAATAACTTTTAATTTTTCGAATCCGCGAGCGATAACCTCAGACCAAGAAAAAAGATAGAAAAACCTAGTGAAGCCGGTTTTCAACCAAGCCAAATAAGTTAAGCACACGCTCATGCGCACTTATACCTACAAACAAAAAATTGCACAAAACTGAATTTGGTGGGAACACTAAATAATGTGATAACTATGACGCCTCTATTTGGTTTTTTAACCTTTGGTCTATGTATCAGCTTTAAATATGGAACACTAAAACAAACATTCATTAAAGTACGGAGTGCTTTATTTGAATTGGTAGAGATTATGACAACAATAAATCTTATTTTTACTAGATGCAAATTATTCATCGGATCCATACGGAAATATAAACGATTCACAATCTATCTCTAAACTACCACACACCTCTAGTATATATGGACTCCCAGATCCTCGACAACTACACCATATCGAAGGTCAGACTTTAACTGGATCGTGGGTAATTGTTGAAAACACCAGACCTGCGTTGTCTAATTACTTGACATCGGGTATGTTCGGTACAACACGAATTACAATGCTGTGTTTTCATTATATCAATATTCATTTATCAGACTGCGAAATGCAATGCAATGTACGTCACCAGGCACGGCTATACTGAAGAACCAGAGTAAAATGAGACACTATACCGATTTTATTTGCTTTAATTTGTAAATATAATTTAAACTATTAAAGCTAGCGTCATGTTGATAATTTTTCCGCCATCTACACACAATTTCCGTTGATGCATATGTATTTCCAAGTCTTAGTTGGCTATAGTTTTTGAAATAGAGCTGGGGACAGCACTGTATGAAAAAAAGTTACTTTGGTCTAATTTTACACTAGTGTGGCGTATTTTAAGTAGCTATTGTTCGGGAGACTCACCTCAAATTCATCCGCTGCTCGGTGTGATGTTCTGGGGGCCCCCTGGTGCTGTATTTCCTCACAGGCCGCTAAAGTCTGGTTTTCTCAATTATCGCGTGTCGCGGTTCGGGTTTGTAAGTTTTATAGGGTTTTAAAGCTCCAGCAAATTCATTGCGAGCTGTAACGATGCGCGGTAAAGCGGATATTGCCATAAGAGGCTCAGTGTTGCTAGCTTACAGAAAAGCGTTTGGTTTCGTCTCCGTCAAACTAGCTATATGGTTGAATATCCATCGATTTCGAAATTAATTAATAACTCGTTGTGTTTTGTGCTAGTAATGTTGAAATACTGAACAACTAGTAAGAGCTATCTTAAAAAGAGCTCAAAATTTGTATACCAGCTCAAAATTTTACGAGCTTTCGAACAATACCCCACACGTTCCTAATTATCCAAAAAAAATTGCGAAACCCCTTATTACCCCTCAAACTGCCCCCTTTATTGGGGTTTACACCTTTTTGGCTTTATTTATGTAATTAGGAATTTCAACGGAATCTTATCAGAACCTGTGACGTACTTTTGCATTTTTATGTACATAATTGAGGAATTCGAGAAGTCATCTGTGGTCTTCATCATCAATTCCTCGCCACCAAATTTATGATTTTCGGATGTAAATACACGAGTTATAATAGAAAATACCAAAATTATGACATGCGTGCCTAATAAAATTGAGGAGTTTCCTTAATTCCTCATGGATCCCATAATCTGCCTGAACTTTTAAAAAAATGGGACCCTGGAAAGAACATACAAGCAAAAAAAATTTTTTTGAATCGGCTCGGCGGATCAATGAATGACGGAGTTCTGAGGTAACAAACATAGAAAAAAAAAACATAAAAAAATAGAACCGAATTGAGAACCTCCTCCTTTTGTTTGAAGTCGGTTAAAAATAATGTCATCGCTCTCGTGCCATGCTAGAAGCTCCTTGCATTTTATCACTCTAGCTTTTTTCTGGGCGTCCGTTAATCCGTGATTTTTCCGTGGTTTCTTGTAGGCCTTCAATCCAAGATTGTTCAGGCTTGACGCCTGTCAAAACTTAAGTGCAAAGTATGTGTCGGTGAACATTGCTGCGAATAACGCGCAGGCGCAAATCTACTGTTACCATACAAAATGATTGTCATCTTCACTTGCCATACGACCTCTGTACAATTAACATTACTTTTTGATTATAATTAATTTCTACTGTTTTCGAGCATTTTGATTTACACCATTATATCCGCATGGTGGCTACATGAGGGGAACAATAAGAATCCGCGAAATATCAAGAAAATGAGAAGAAACTAAGTTGAGATACTGGCCAGCGCGGCAAGCTAACGGGATTTTCTACGCTACGCATCAAATCTATAGTTGTTGCTGTGGATATTGGAGTCTGCCAGGGGATGTCCAAAGTCACCAGGATTTCAATTTGAAGATCACCAGACCAGGTTTCGACCAGTGAACCAGCTAAAGTTCACATCGAGCCGTTACGAGTTCGTTCGCTAAGATAAGTGTCCTTCCTACATCAATATTCAATTAATCCTAATAACTAACAATATAACTATTCAGAATCAATCGTCATTTGTGTAAATCAAGTTTTAAAGCTATAATTACGTTCGTAAGTCTTAAATTAGTGCACAAGTGCATTGCATCATTTTATTTACCTACCCTATATTGAAAAAGTGAACAAAGAATTAAGGGAAATTTCAATTATTTAGCTTAAATACGATTAAAAAGTCTATTAATAAAACATAATTAGCATTTATATTGCGTAATTAACGTGATAGTTGCAATATTTAGTGATTTAAAGTTCGTGCAATCGAAGTAAAAGTTAAAATTATTTTACGAATTGAGTTAATTTGTTCGTTTTGGGTTCTGTAATTCCTTATCTACAAAATATTTAGCGTATTCTGCCGACTATTCCAGGCTAATACCTAACATCGGCGTGCACCGCTTGCAACTAGAAGTTGTCATTGCGCGGACACAGCACCGCCGCGCCGGGAGCGAACGGCTGAGCGTGCGCAGCCTGCTTTCCTGACGTCGACAGGTACCACCAGAACGAGGAACGTGAGCCATTTCCATTTCATTACATAATTGAATTACATTGCTATTTAAATCATAAACAGGTAACTAATTATACTTAGCTATTTGTTGTTCACAATGTTGACTGAAAAGGAAAAAGAAATGTTGCGCCAATTATGTACAAAAAGATCGTCCGTCAAGGGACAAATTACAAAATTTATGCATTATTTAGATAGCATTGTCACTAAAGCTGAGTTAAATAACTTGCAATTAACGGAGTTAAATTTAAAGCTTAGTAAATTCGAAACATTATCCGTTCGGTTTGATGATTTGCAAACTGAAATAGAGGTTGTCAATCATAAAAATATTTCGACTGAAATTGAGGAGCGTGACAATAGTGAGCACGAAATAATACTAAACTTAGCCAAGGCTAAAACTTTAGTCGAAAGGTTTTCTAAGAAGTTAGAATGCGAGAGAAGGCGCAGTTCCGCGCACAATACGTCATGCTGTGTGGATGATCCTACTTATCACCAAGAGATAGGGTTGAAATTGCCTCAGATTCAAATAAGTAAATTTGACGGCGCTTATTTTCGCTGGTTAGAGTTCAGGGATACATTTGAAAATTTAATTCATAAAAATGAGCGTATTTCGGATATTCATAAATTCCATTACCTCGTGTCTTATTTGGAAGGTGACGCGGCTAGGATTATTTCGAATTTGGAAGTTTCAACCAACAACTATACAGAAGCGTGGAAGATGATTTGCAATAGATATGATAACAAAAGAATTTTGATTAATCACCATTTAAATTCGTTATTCAATATTAAACAGCTTCCACGGGAAACGGAACGATCCTTGCGATTTTTAGTTGATCACGTGACCAAGAACTTGCGGGCTTTAGCCAGCCTAGGACAGCCCACTGACAAATGGGACGTATTGATAATTTTCATGCTATCATCTAAGTTAGATAGCAATACTTTGTTAAAATGGGAAGAATATCGAAACAATTTGGAAGGTGATGTACCCACTTTAGAACAATTTTATAAATTCATGATTGATCGTGCTGATGTGCTCGAGTCTTTAAATCGTAACAATCGTTCAGATGTTACCAATGTGCCAATTTCAAAGCCGTCTATTGGCCCTTCACGTTCTGTACCTAACAACAATTACAATCAAAGACAAAATCAAAACAATGTTGTAAAATCGTTTGCAAGCACAAGCAATAATTACAATAACAATAAGAAACCAGATATATTTTTGTGTATAATATGTAATGAGCGTCATAGGATTTATGACTGCCCGACATTTAAGGCGAAGGGGCTTGAAGAGCGAATGATGGATGTGACAAAATATAAATTATGTGTAAATTGCCTGAGGCAAGGTCATATCGAAAGCGAATGCCGCATGGGTCCATGCCGCGAGCACGGCTGTACCGAGCGGCACAACAGTCTTCTCCATCGTCCGTCACACTCTTCAAATCACCTCGCTCTTGTAGAAGAACAGGACGAAATACAAGTAAACTATTGTAACCCAAATACGAGTCAGGTACTTTTATCTACTGCAATTATTGAAGTGTCGAATCCACTTGATCACCAAAAGGTCAAGGTTCGGGCACTTTTGGATTGTGGGAGCCAATCTTCATTTATATCTGAGTCCTTAAAGACCAGGCTATCATTAAAGCCCCGCCCAATTGACACTCTAAAGGTCATAGGCATAGGCAACACTTCTTCTAAACACGTAATAGAAAGTTGTGATATTCAATTAAAGTCAACAATTAACAATTTCAATGCAATGTTATCGTGCTTCGTTTTAGACGAGCTCACCGGTCGTTTGCCAAAGACGCCCGTCGATATAACTTCAATAAAATTGCCACAAAATATTGAGTTGGCTGATCCTACGTTTCATCAGCCAGCCCCTATTGATGTACTTATAGGTGCAGATTTATTTTGGAACATTCTAGGCAATGAAGAATGTTCACTAGGACCAAATAATCCTAAGTTAAGAAATTCTAAGCTAGGTTGGTTAGTATCTGGCCACATAAATTCAGCTGCTTCTAGCAAAAGAATACACTGCAATCACGCTATAGTCTCTGCAACGGAGAATGAAAATATTGAAAATTTAGTGTCAAAATTCTGGGAGTTGGAAGAAATTCCTAAAAAACAAATCATGACTAAACAAGATAATGAATGTGAAAAACACTTCCTCGCTCATACAATAAGGGATGAGGAAGGTCGATTTTGTGTAAAACTGCCATTGAAGGAATCGCCTGATTGTTTAGGTGATAGTTACAATGCGGCTAAAAGGCGATTTCTTAATCTAGAGAAACGGTTCAAACGCAACCCAACACTTAAAAGTGAATATACCAAATTTATAAACGAATATGCCGATTTAGGTCATCTTACAGTGACTGACTACAATCATGCACCTACGCCTGGCCCTAGTACAGCTTACCAGTACCACCTTTGTCACCATGCAGTCATACGACAAGAGAGCGAATCTACTAAACTTCGTGTGGTGTTCGATGGTTCTGGTTCCTCCACGTCAGGATATTCGCTCAATGACATTCTTATGGTAGGTCCAAGCGTCCAAGACACCCTTTTCTCCATATTGATACGGGCAAGATGGTACAAGTACCTGCTCACTGGAGACATTGAAAAAATGTATAGGCAGGTACTCGTCAATGAAAGTGACAGGAATTTACAGCTAATTTTATGGAGAGAGGACGAGTCACGACCTATTCAAACGTTGGTTCTAAACACGTTGACTTATGGCACAGCAAGTGCAAGCTATCTAAGTACACGCTGTTTATGGCAACTAGGGCAGGAGCAAGATGATGAGCTCATCAAGAACATCATCCAAAAGGATTTTTATGTGGACGATTTAATAACGGGTGCAGACGATCCTCAGCAATTATTATACATACAAAAGGCTGTGTCAAATGCATTAAAATCAGGTTGTTTTAATCTTAGAAAATATAAAAGCAATCGTCCGTCTATTTTTGAAACGCTCGATATTAACAAGCACGATAATTTAACTATCAGTGAGTCCTCGAGTACGCTCGGTCTCGGGTGGACGCCGTCTAGTGACACCTTGCATTTTCCTATAAAAGTGACGCAGGAACAAGATGCGTCCATAACAGAACGCTACATTATGTCAAATTCCTTCAAAATATTTGATCCCTTAGGTGTTCTCAGCCCAGTTATTGTGATACCTAAAATTATGTTATAAAAACTTTGGCAACTGAAACTGGACTGGGACGAGCCTGTTCCATCTGAAATTAAAAACGATTGGATGAAGTTTTCTGAAAATATAAAATGTTTAACAAAAGTACGCATTCCAAGACTAGTGTTAGGAGATTCGCCTAAACGCATAGAAATTCATTCGTTTAGTGATGCATCGCAATCAGCCTATGGAGCATGCATTTATATAAAGTCAATAGGCCCGAATGATGAAGTCACAGTCAGATTATTGTGTGCCAAGTCAAAAGTAGCACCCATAAAACCCACCAGCATTCCACGGCTGGAATTATGTGCTGCGTTGCTTTCTGCCAAACTCACCCAATCTGTCGTAGGCTCTCTTAGATACAAGCCAGAGAGAATAATGTATTGGTGTGATTCAAGCGTGGTTTTATGCTGGATCGAAGGTGATATGGCTAGACTTAAAACATTCGTGGCAAATCGAATAGGAGAAATAGTGGAACTGACTTCACCTCTATCGTGGAGGTACGTTCCAACAGATTTAAATCCGGCAGATTACATCTCAAGGGGTGTAGATCCAAAAAATATTTTGTCTTTAGCTATTTGGTGGTCAGGTCCTAAATTTTTACACGGAAATGAAGTTGATTGGCCTGTCTTGAAATCTAAAGAGCCTGAACCTTTACCTGAATTGAAAGTTCTTTCAGCAGTGATAAGTGAGCCTGCTATCAATTTCGAAAAATATTCGTCTCTCAACAGACTCATCAGACTATTTGCTTACGTACTTAGATTCATGTGGAATATTAAGAATAAACGCGATAAACGTAAGGGTATATTAACGACTGATGAATTACGTGAATCGTGGCACTCATTATGTGTTATAGCTCAAGGTCAATCTTTTCCATTTGAATACGAGTCACTTTTAAGTAGTAAACCTTTGAGCAATAAAAGTAAAATACTATGCCTATCTCCATTTTTACACAATAAGTTGATGCGTGTTGGAGGACGTCTGGACGCATCAGACTATTATACGAAAAGAAGCATCCCATTTTACTTCACGCTTCGCATCGGTTAACAAAACTTTATTTTGAAAGAGTACACGTCAATAATGTGCATGCTGGCCCACTGTTGTTATTTTCGACTGTGAGGGAAACTGTTTGGCCAGTAAATGGACGGCATCTTGCATGGCGTGTAGTGAACAACTGTGTAAGGTGTAGACGCCTACGAGGTAAAACCTTGCAACCTAAAATGGGTAATTTACCGACTCAACGTATAACCCCAGACTTTCCATTTTTGTCAGTGGGGCTTGACTTCGCTGGTCCTTTTACAATAGTCAATCGTAGGGGCCGTGGAAGTCGTTTAATAAAATGTTATTTATGTCTGTTTGTCTGCCTTCGTTATAAATGCATCCACCTAGAAGCTGTTAGTGATTTAACCAAAGATGCATTCATAATGACACTTCGACGTTTTATAGCACGCCGTGGCAGACCAACCGAGATATTTAGTGATAACGGGACTAATTTTGTAGCTGCCGCTAGGGAGTTAGGGTCATTCATTAAGCAAAATCAAGAACCTCTGTTTGATTTTGCAAGTCAAAATTTAATTCAGTTTAAATTCATACCGGCTTACTCTCCTCATTTTGGTGGTATATGGGAAGCCGGCGTCAAATCGGCAAAACATCATTTAAAACGGGTAATTGGAAATAGTCATCTCACATTCGAAGAGATTTCTACTTTGTTTACACAAGTGGAGGCGATTCTGAATAGTCGCCCATTATGCCCCCTATCGTCGTGTCCCAATGATCTCCTCTCCCTTTCTCCTGGGCACTTTCTTATCGGGAGGCCGTTAACCGCTCCGCCAGCGCAGTACCTGGGCGATACTAAAGAGAACCAACCATCTTCAACGATATGAACGTCTGGAAAAAATACAGCAGCATTTCTGGCAACGTTCGCAGCGAGAATACCCATCTGAAATGCAGCAAAGGACTAAATGGAAGAGCAGTTCCGCGAATCTGAACGTCGGAGACATGGTGCTCTTAGCCGAGGATAACGCTCCTCCTCTTTTATGGAAGCTTGGCCGTGTGCTGCGTCTTATCTCAGGCTGTGACGGCATAGCTGATGTCACCACAAGCAAGGGCTGCGTGCGCCGATCCCTCGTACGACTTTGCAGACTACCGACGGGGGAGGATCTTCAGGGTTGAAAGCGATCTTTCAACGGCCGGGAGCATGTTCAGGCTTGACGCCTGTCAAAACTTAAGTGCAGTGTATGTGTCGGTGAACATTGCTGCGAATAACGCGCAGGCGCAAATCTACTGTTACCATACAAAATGATTGTCATCTTCACTTGCCATACGATCTCTGTACAATTAACATTACTTTTTGATTATAATTAATTTCTACTGTTTTCGAGCATTTTGATTTACACCATTATATCCGCCAAAGATATAACAAAGATCATGTCGCAATATACGACTCATTGATCGTCGGGATATTTTTATATCTTTCGCGAGTTTACTTGATGCTCACGACCATTTTTGATCACTTTTTTGGCACGAACAGATGGTTTACGTCCAGGTTTGGGACTGATTCGTGGAGACCCTGATTCATTGAATCCATTGATGGTCCGCAATATGAACTGATATTTAAATGTTTCAGCTTCCTGAATATCTCGCACGGGCGGAAATTTTTCATGTGCAAATTGACAACGAGGCCGAGGTCAAGTTTCGCGCCCATTGACGAAAACAAAAGAAAGACAAAAAAAAAATCAAGAAGTCTAGAGATCATAAAGACGAATAAATTGTCTAAGTATTTAAAACATTATGTATACGGTAAATAAAGTTAGATTATGTTAGGAAACTTACTGTGCCCAACCCTGTAAAAATTCAAAAATGGAATTAAGAAGCTCGCACTATAGTTATTTACGATACAAGTGCCGAAAATAGGAAATTCGCAAGGAGTGATGATAAATTAAAACACGACCGAAGGGAGTGTTTTAAATCGACACGAGTTGCGAATTACCTATTCGCACGTGTATCGTACAACGTTTTACTGTACATATGGCTCTTTAAAGTTTCGACATATGCACGAAAAGTGCTCTTTTCCGCACTAGTGTAGTTACTGTAAATATCTTTTTGATGTTAGAATCATTATTGCCGCAGAAATATATTAATTTACGCTTACGGTTGACGCTTTTTTGAATCGCGAGCAACAAACTAAAAAATCTAGCGAACTATTGGTCAAATGCTGGTGGCATGTATGAGTAAAAATAAGGTAACATTATACGGAAGAAGAAGCGAGACAGTAATTATGGCTGTATAGGGAAGACAAGGAACAATATATTTTAACAAGCTAGGGCTATGGGAAAATAAAGTACATGCAGGCATACAACTCCTTTTTGATTTTGGGTATGAAAAGTAACCGCGGGCAGACAAGTGTCGTTTTTTAAAAGTGACTGGTCATATGAGCGGGTATGGTTTCTTTGTAAATTTCGATGCGCCTTTGATTTTATGAGGAATATTTAAATAGAGAATGCATAATCAAATAAAACCTTTAAAAACCTGACCTAATGATTGTAGGTTACGTACAATGTTAAAGTAACATCGTCACAACTACCTATCAAAAATTACGGCCCTTTTAGAACCTAAAGTGATTGCAACTTAAAGGCCCAGAAGGGCTGTAAAATTATCTCTTTAGCCACTATTGGTGATTTGCTACTCTGTTATACTACTCATTTGGAACTACAAGTTTCAAATAAGGGTATATTCCCACTTATATGTAAAAGTGGCTTTTAAGTGACATAAGGTCCTTATATAGCACTATTGCTTCTTATTCAGCGACAATTAAAACCTGCATGCAACTTTAAGTAGCAAAATCGACTTTACCCAACCATAAGTAATAAAGTAGAAACAAAAAACGTTCCTAAAGCAACTACAAGTGACAGGATGAACTCATATACAATTTTGAGTTGAGTTTAAAGCTATAAGTTTTATCAAACACTGTTAAACCACTCATTTAGAACATAAAGCTATAAGATAAGCTGTAAAATTCACCATTGTGCTGCTTGGGTGGTAATAGCAAGCATTTGTGTGATGACCAAGAATTGTGGATATTATAATAAAGTCCAGTTTGAAAGGCTATATAGCCATGCTATGGTGCTTAGTATCTGCAGAGGAAGCTAAGCTTTTCAGACGTATAGTATATATAATATTATAAACAACAGTCATATTTTAATAAATAATGACTTTCTAAGTTTAGAGCAAAATTTACCTTGCCTGTGTAAACATTAGGTACTACAAAGGCCAGAAAAAAGGGATTGCCAGCCAAGAGTGACAGCGCTTTTCTCAAAAATATGCTCGGAGATTCGGAAATTATTATTGGCAATGTCCGGGCTGGCAATTCCATATCTGCTATTTAAGTGAACATTTCCGAGCATGTTAGAAACAGACACTTATCATCACAGTAATTCCCATCCTTACATTATTACTGCGTAACGCGCCATTTTCCGTCCTAATAATTAAGCGTGAAACATATTGTTGACGAGTGTATATAATGAATATTCTATTACGATAAGGCGCGGATGACCCGCAAGAAAAGTGACAGTCATCTTTCCTCACTTTGGTGCTCATTTCCCCGGTGCGTGGCCGCAATGAATATTTCTTTTTTCCGTGACAAATTGTGGTTCACGCGTGTCAGCCCTCTAGCATGAGTAAACAGGGTTTTCTACTGAAAGGGCCTGTATGTGTATTTTCGTTATTCTTGTATTATTGCTTTTATGCGTATTCATAATATATCGAAATTGTAATAACGCGTTAAACGCGATAGCTACATATTTACTCTTTGGGGGAGGCCTACGTCCAGCAGTGGAAGAATTCACAATTATATGACTAAAACAATGACTAAGTACTAAAGTAATTACTTGAATAATAGATATAAATATGCCTCACTTTTCTTTATTTACCGTTATCAAAATCAAGTTGTACTACACTCGAGAGCAAAAGTTTCGGGTCACTAGCATTTACTTCAATATCTTGAAAACGAATAAAGCTATCGTATTGAAATAAATTGAACCTTACAAATAATTTAATGTTACAACACAGTTTAGTACTTGGTATTACCCCCACGTGCTGTCTGGACTGCTGCAATGCGATTCGGCATGCTGTACACCAAGTTTCTGAAACACTGTTGGTGAATGTTCTCCCATTCCTCTACCAATGCATGTTTCAAGTCACGAAGCGTAATTAAAGGAGGGTCTCGTTGTCTTACACGTCGTCCGAGCTCGTCCCAGGCGTGCTCGATCGGGTTGAGGTCGGGGCTACGTGCCACACCATGGGACAAATGTTCACCTCATCAAGGTAGTCTTGCACTACACGAGCAGTGTGGGGACGGGCGTTATCGTGCATAAAGATGGCATTCTCGCCAAGTCTTGCCATAAATGGACCGACGTGCTCGTTGAGGATTTCATCCACGTATCTTACGCCATTAAGAGTACCATTTTCGATCAGTACAAGCTCTGTTCGGCTTTCCGCAGAAATTCCAGCCCACACGAGTACCGAACCACCACCGTATGCCACCTTTTCTTCAATACACGTTTGCATAAATCTTTCTCCTGGTCTTCTGTTTACCTTTGCCTTTCCGTTGTGTGTACCTATACAGCATAAATTTTGATTCGTCCGAGAACCCGACATTTGACCAATTTTCAATCGTTCAATGCGAGTGTTCGCGTGCATAAATTCGTCTTGCTATACGATGGTGCCTGTCGTGTTTCGGACCATTTGCGGGTCTAAATGGTTTCAAATTACCTTCAGCAAGTCGCCGTCTTACAGTCCAAGCAGAAGGGTTGCTTCTACCAAGCCCTAAAAAATGATGAGTCAGTGCTGTTCCCGTAAGAAACCGATTTCGCAGCATAGAGTTGACTAGATATCGATCTTCCCGTGCCGTCGTACACCTGGGTCTGCCTGTTGTTGGTCTGCGTAGGTTAGAACCAGTTTCTAGAAACCGCTGGCGAACACGCTGAACTGTAGACAACGATACACCTACTATTCTTGCTGTTTCTCGCTGACTGCTCCCATTTTCCAGGATCGTGAGGATTCTCGTACGTTCCTCAGGTGTGAGTGACATAATTACTACTTTAATAATGACTATTGGATACCTGGAAGACTTCTTATAAATACATTTTATGACAGAACAAAAACAAAAGCAAAAACAGTTGCGAAAATTAGAAGTTCTGATTTGAAAAAAGGGATCATTATGTTTATAACTTTTTTAATGCCATTACTTCACGCCAACCAATAAGTTTTTATACGTGTAACGAAGGATTATAAAATTGTCTATAAGGTTCAATTTATTTCAATACGATAGTTTTATTCGTTTTCAAGATATTGAAGTAAATGCTAGTGACCCGAAACTTATGCTCTCGAGTACATTAAAAAGTCAATAAACATGTTTTTTTATAAAACCACAACCAGCACAGATAATATTAGTTACGCTTTTACAAACAATCCGTAAAATAGCGTTTTCGCGCGAAATTTGGCCACATTTCACGCGCCCACTCCCAGGCGCACGCGCGGGGCTAGTAAGGAGTCTTCCATACTAAGACGAATGCTTTTGCATACGCGTCACGGAGAGGGGGGAACAATCTGAGACGTCAGGCGTGAGACGACAGGATAATTTTTAACTGTGATAAAACTATGTAGTATTACAAGTATGCATTCTCTGATTTTAGTGAATGATAGAGAAAATGTTGGTTTGAAAAAAAAGAAAATATTATAACTGTGGCCAAGCGGATTGGTAAGCAATTCATCGCAGAAATTTAAACCAAATAACGGGTTCAATTGCAGCCGCATCACCAGGGCCCTATCCCACAAAACTTACAATTACAATTTTACAAGTGTCAAGTTACAAGTTTGTTATAATACAAATGTGCGTATCACAAAATATATAACTAACAAATTTGTAGTGGAAAATTCGTACAAATATGTAAATTGTATCGACAAGTCTACAATTTATTGTATCACAAAACTTTACATACGATACATATATTTTCCGGAAAACGTACAAATTTGCAGCTATTGATTGTAGTAATAATTATACATATGTGTAGAATTGTACCTACAAGTTAACAATTCTCTAAACGTGTATCACACCCTCTTGCTATTATACGAATACTAGTAATTGCAGTATATTTTGTCATATTTAGCGATTCTAACCCTTTGTACCACGAAATGTTTGGTTCAAGTAGCAGTGATACTGAAGAAGAAATTTAACTTTGACTATAACGGATTTTACATTTAATCAGAGGTTCGGAGTGAGTAAATCTACCGTCGAATATGTGCTACAGACTATTGGTGGAAACCTTAGACATCCGACACGAAGAAGTCACGCTCTTGATCCTAAAGAACAGTTACTGACAGTTTTAAGATGGATGGGCTCAGGATCCCAATATCACGTCACTGGCGATGCTCAAGGTGTTTCCAAAATGACAATGTGTCGTTCGTTTCGCGCCGTATGTGGACAAATAGTGGACAAATTGCTGGGAAGTGAAGTATGAAGATGGTCAACAAATGGAAACTCAATTTCTCAATATTTTATTGCAGCATCACATGTAAATTTTCCCAGGGTCGCAGGTATTATAGATGGATCATTAATACCAACAGATGTTCCACATCAACATGAAGCTAAATAAGTTGTTACATATTCGTAGTTGTAACATTACAATTTCAACAATTCTACAATTATGTAGCTGTCGTCACATACACAAAGGTTCTTTGTGATACGCTTTCACAAAAGTGACATATTTGTATACTGCACACTTGTAACGAATACATATTTGTAATTATTGTGGTACATATGTTTACAATTTAACAATTTTGTCGAATTGTACACTTGTAAAGTTTTGTGGGATAGGGCACAGAAATATCTGCGTGGAATTCGAGTTTAACGTTATTGTAATGTAAGTAATATTCATAAATATATTAACAAAGAATAAACTTACATACATAGATCTAACAAATACATCAATTTAAACACTTAAAACTTTTTTTTCGTCGACGTGGTATGCTCCGAATGCTAGTTGCGAACCGAACTAAACTTGAAAGGCGTGTTTCTCTCTTTAATGCGAGATGTAGCGCCATCTGTGTAAAGTTATAAGAACTAGAACGGTTTTATCATTTCGTAAATTGTGTTGCCTTCCTCGTAGCTGTGCAGAATTTTCTGTAATTCTTGCTATACAAACTTAGCCAACAGACGGTCTTCGCCGAGTTGACCTTATCTGTTTTGGACATAAATTCGATACGTTCATTAAAGTAGAAAGGTAACCATATAAGAATAGTTTTCGGTACGTAGCAACTAAATGCTGGAATGTCATACCTCCGCCGTTACGGGACCTTGGAAATGTGCACAGCTTTAGAATTAAATTCAAAACTTTTATATTAAACCACCAAAAGAGCCAGAAAACTTGCAGGCTAGACACGAGCTGCATTTAGGAACTCAAATTATAACGTTGTCTTACCTCCGTGTTATGACCCTTTAGATTTAATTACTTATTTACTTTACTGCTTTGCTACTTGCTTTGTAATTGTACTACTTTCACCCTGGCTTTGTTTGTACTGATTTGCGTCACATGTCTGTCTTGTTTGACGTTTTATTTGGTTGCCGTTAGCATCCAGCTGTCATAATGGCGCTAGTTTGTCGGTTGACGCCTTTCTCTGTAATCTGTGGTTGACGCGATTATGTTGCGTTCGGAAATTTTATAATTTGTCTTGCTGTATTGTTTCTGTTCTATATTACTATTATTATTTTGTGCGAATGTAAATTATGTGTTACGCCGTGGAATCACCGGATGGTTCCATCGGAAGACCAGCGCTGGCCACCAGGCCAGCACAACTCTGAGATGGAACCGTTTCGTGGCAATGTTGTTTTCTATTTTTTTTTTTTTTTTTTTTTATTTAATAAGAAAATCTGAAGAAATCTGATGAATCTTGAGTAAGATAATGAACAGAAAGATAGACCTATAGTTTCCTGAAAATACTAGAATAAAGAATACGTGGCTAATATAGTAAGTGTAATATGACAACATAGCAAACATAAACTATATTATAGTTATAGGTAATTTAACAAATAAAATAAGAGTTTAAGTGTGCAGAGTTTGAGTGTGTGTGTGTGTGAGTTTGTGTGTGTGTGTGTGTGTGTGTGTGTGTGTGTGTGTGTGTGTGTGTGTGTGTGTGTGTGTGTGTGTGTGTGTGTGCGTGTGCGTGTGCGTGTGCGTGTGCGTGTGCGTGTGCGTGTGCGTGTGCGTGTGCGTGTGCGTGTGCGTGTGCGTGTGCGTGTGCGTGTGCGTGTGCGTGTGCGTGTGCGTGTGCGTGTGCGTGTGCGTGTGCGTGTGCGTGTGCGTGTGCGTGTGCGTGTTCGTGTGCGTGTGCGTGTGCGTGTTCGTGTGCGTGTGCGTGTGCGTGTGCGTGTGCGTGTGCGTGTGCGTGTGCGTGTGCGTGTGCGTGTGCGTGTGCGTGTGCGTGTGCGTGTGCGTGTGCGTGTGCGTGTGCGTGTGCGTGTGCGTGTGCGTGTGCGTGTGCGTGTGCGTGTGCGTGTGCGTGTGCGTGTGTGTGTGTGTGTGTGTGTGTGTGTGTGTGTGTGTGATTTATGTGCATGTATTTGTTATTGTCATGAATAAATGTTATTCTATTCTATTCTATATCGTATTCGCTAGGCGCCAATAGCTGCTGCTAAAATACTATACTACATATAACTTAATTACGGTTTAAAGTGGGTAAATTAATATGCAAACACTACGAATTATTACCGATTGTACAGGCAAGCGTACATGCGTGCTGGGAAGTGCACAGTTTATCATTTAGAATTAATAATCTGTTCATTATACGTGAGGGCGGAAACGTCGCACGCACGTAAAGTTGTTGTATATATTAGCTAAGCATTAGACAATAAATTCAGTTATCAGTTATCATCATAGCTAGTTCTTGAAGTAGTAGTTTCATTCACAATCCCTGCTCGGAACTTTCTATATCATTGTTAAGAGAACGCCCTTACATTTTGGTCAGGGGAAATTCTCTCCCCAAGATGAATACGTTTGTGACTTAAATATATTGTTTTCGGATGAAGCAAACATGGATTTCATGTCAATCCCAGTTCGTGCAATACGAGTGTTCGAAAGTTCGACACCTGGCAATCCTTCTAGTGACGTGTTTTTGAAACTCTGACCGATATATCATTTTATCCTCCACATACTCGTAATAGAATTTACAATTTCGCAAATGACGCCGATCAGTCGTTCTTCCCGCCGACCAATCTAGACATAAATACCGTAAAAGAAAACAACTTGACTATTCCACCTGTTAGGTTGGAGCAAAACTCTAACTCAAATACTAACTCAAATACTACTCTAACTTAAATAATGATGGTAAGTAAAAAATTACGGCACACTGATGTGTTCACCACTTTGCCACAAAGAAGACCAGGCCCCTATTTCACCATAAGACAATTGTCACCTGACAACGAAAATTCTCCGTACATTGCTGGATCCACAAGTACCCTAGCGACCACCTTAACTTCTAGAACAAGCAATGTTTGGTGAATTGTCAGTGTCAGGTGACATTTGTTAAGTTGGTGAAATAGGGGCCAGAGCAACGTGCGTCAGGTGAACTCGCTCTTATAAATAAGAGTTGCCCAAAAATTAACTCTGCTTAATATATCAGCTTGCAGTCCTTAAAAATGTACATGCACGCATCCTTTTACAATCTCAGTGTCTAAAATAAGAAAATATGAATGACCAACAAATGTTAGATGTGTTTGGCTAATTGACGGCAAAATAAAAACAAAACACATACTTAATTAACTTAATTTTTACCTGACTTTTATAGAATTTATACATATAATTTATGTTTAGGTAACTATCACTACCATCTTACGGACGTACGATTTATGTTATAAGAAGAATATTGACTTATTGACAGGATACACAATTTAAATGCAAAATACTTCGACCTTGTAAATTACATTGTTTACATAACCGGTATTCACTTATTTAAAACTTGCTATGTATCTGGGGGCACGGAAGTGCCCCCGCGAAGTTGAGCGCGAAGCAAACCCTGCCGTACCATCCTTTACTGGAACCATTTCGCCGCATTTTCAGCCCCCTATTTGAGAACCTCTGGATAAGACCAGAACGCAGAAATTTTCGTCGTCCAGTAAGCTATAATCATATACTTAAAATCCAAAATTTCAAGTCTGTAGGTGATTTAGTTCCGAAGTTGAGCGAAAGCAAAGTTTCGCATTTATGATACTCACTCACTCATGATCATAAAAATAAAACTAGTACTTCCCATAAACTCAGAGAGCTGAAATTTGTTACAGAGTTAGGGTTTAGTGGCCACATAAAGGGAAAACTATAAAAACTGGGATAATCGAAGATCTGGAGTACCTGGTGACCCTGATTAGAAAACACAAGAGCCCAACCAAACTATGAGACAAAGTCTTGCCAAGTCTCAGGCATTCTTATTATTCTTTAATAAGCCCACGTTTCTACAAAAAGAAGTGAAATCCCATCAAAAACATTCTGTAAAAAACTAGCCAAGTCTCGATGGAGCTGCTTGTTAATATCTAAAAAGTAATGAAATCTAGACAAAGTCGTACCAAGTCTCAGGCATTCTTATTATTCTTTATTTGCTAACTAGGTAAATAAAATTCTGCAACTTGGCAATCACACAACTTTATTGCATTTAATAAAATACTTCTGATATAAGAAAACTGTGCAGTTCCGATATAAACAGTTTTTTTCTTCTCCTGAAAAGTAGGGTAAAAATACATAGCGAGTTTTTAATACACACGAACGAGAAATTTATATAAATAATTAAGAACGTCGAACGAACGAACGAACGTCTATCATGAGACTGCCGCGACATACTTACTCTAGATATATCTTGTTCTAAGAGTTTTGATATGAGAGAGACGGATAGTGCAAGAAAGATCGAGAGAGCTCGTGCGCCGTCTCATGATAGCCGTTCAGAAATCAATGCCATATTTTCAAACAGATTATTTTGCACAATCAAATATGTCGGTTTCGATCGATTCGTGAATCGGTGTGATTTTATTTCGTATGTATTATCGTGACAGTAATTAAATAATACATTGTTATTTTCCTATTCACTATTATTTGATTCATACTGATTTATTTCTAAATTGACGGACTACAATTGTTGATTGAAGCAGTGTAACAAAATAAATAAAATAAAATAAAATAAAATAAAGTCGTAGGACGTAATTGTTCGCATACTGAACTTTCAAAGCTAATTTCTGCACAAATAAGCCGTAAAAAATATTCCAATCATTTTATACGTACTAAAAAAAGCTTTTATACCTTTTGGCGTCGAGACCCTCGGTCCATGGGTTCCCAGTGCGCAAAAGCTATTTGCGGAAATCGCGAAACGTCTGGTTGACGTAACTGGTGACCGAAGAGCTGGCGGCTTTCTCGCGCAACGCATCAGCGTTGCAATTCAGCAAGGAAATGCCGCCAGCATCCTCGGTACAATGCCTCGAGGGCTTTTTTTAGATTTAACTTAGCTTTAATTTAGTTAATGTTATAGTTATCATCTTGTATATACCTACTTTAGAAAATAAATATTTCATATTTTCAAAAAAAGCTTGCATGGAGATTGAACTGTGTTTCGTAACTCGTAATCTATTGAAACTTTTTTTATTTAATTTCGATGGGCAGTGCAAATTTACGTTATATGGGTGTCGCGATGTGCCAAAAGACCAGTCCCAAATCTCGTAGACTGTAGCAAGTACAGATATTATATAAATACATATATACGGGTGGCCGTCTGGTGGCATAACAACTATTATACATCTGGTGACATAACAACAAAATAAATCAAAACAAAGGGTGGCCGTCAAATAAACTTTTCTCTGAGATCAACAAGTACTAGTGGTGCATAAAGTTCAAGTTTTCACGTAGGCAGTAGGAAACAAGGACTTAGTGGCAAAACCGACTCGGATCGCGGATAGGTTAGAAGACGAAAGCGGGAGCCTTGCTCCCGCTTTCGTCTTCGAGGTTATTTTTTTTATAAAAGAGCAGAAAAACTTGTTACGAGATAAAACTTGTTTGTAAACTTTTATACTGATCGCCCTTTGCTACTGTGACCCAACATAAAAGACAACTTTGTAACTTACTTGCTTCTGATTCGAGATCTTCATTTACTACTAAGAAAAACAGGCTTATGCGTTCTGCAGTTTATGCGTTTATACAATATGGTTAAATTGTTTTATGAGCAACCAATTTATGTCCATTACAAAGTATGCTTAAATAATTTTATGCGCATCAAATTTATGCGCATTACACGATATGTTCTTAAACATTATGACTAAAAACGCTATGCGCATAAATGTATGACTATTTGCAGTTATGCGTAATGATGAGTATGACGAATCCACGTATGCCTACCAAAAATATGACTTTAAACTTAATGCAACCCGACCCCCCCTACCCATATAATATACTTATATCTCAGAAGTCGATTGTTTTTTTAATTACGTTCCTACGTACGTACGGTATGTATTAGCTTGTTCTGTGAGCCGCGGAGTAGCCGTTTATGGAAAACTTACGGATAATTATCGAAATTGCATTAGGGAACATAAGGTAAATTTGGGGTGGCCGTCTAATTGCATAACAACTGTTGTCATAATATCGATTGTCATACAACATTACGCATAAAGTTGATGCTCATATTATTTTTTTGGCATAAATTATACTATGGCAAAATTGTTCTCTGTCATAATCAAGCGGAGTCGTAATTGGTTTAACCATAGTGTAGAATGTCATACATTTATTTAATCATAATATTGATAATTATAATATTTTTTAAAGTAATAATTGTAAACGTCATACATTTATCAAGCCATAATAATGATGATAGTTAAATTTGAGATTTGTTCAAAAAACAATACAAAGGGTGGGCGTCAAATAAACTTTTCTCTGGGATCAACCAACACCAAGATAGTGGTGTACAAAGTTCAAGGTTTCGCGGAGGCAGTAGGAAACAGGGACTTAGTGGCAAAACCGACTTGGATTGCGGATAGGTTAGAAGAAGAAAGCGGGAGCTTTCCGCTTTCGTCTTCGAGGTTTTTTTTATAAAAGAGCGGAAAAACTTGTTATTAAATTGTAAACTTTTATACTGACCGCCCTTTGCTTGTACCTTGCTTTGTTTGTACTAAGAAAAACATAAGCTTATGCTTTTTGTAGTTTATGCGTTTATACAGTATGGTTAAATTGTTTTATGAGCAACCACTTTATGTCCATTATAAAGTATGGATACATCATTTTATGCGCATCAAATTTATGCGCTTTACACAATCTGTTCTGAAACATTAAACGTTGATTATAAACGTTATGCGAATAAATGTATGACTATTTGCAGTTATGCGTAATGATGAGTATGACGAATCCACGTATGCCGATCAAAAATATGACTTTACACTTTATGCAACCCGACCCCTACCCGTAAATTTGATATTTAACACCTTAATTTTAATATTGCCTTTATTACTACTTGACACCTTCAGTCGTGCGTGTGCAAGATTGAAGGTACTTGTCAACTTGGTGTAGTTGATCATTAAGGCAACCAGTCCCAATGCATGCATGTTCCTCTGTGTAGAACTTTTATATTTGGATCAAACACTTGACACCTCATTAAGCACTCGTTGCGATATGTTATCTTGTTCGAGGCGCATACAGGGAAGTAGTGTGGCGGACACTGGTCACACGGGTCACAATTTATCATGTCTCTTGGATCTAACTTATTCATGTTCAGCAAAACACGTTTCGGTGGTACTGCAATAAAAAATACAAATGCAAGGGATTTTTCATCTGAGCCGGATTAAAATCAGACACAAACACAAGATAAAACAACAGTGTTCCTAAATTTAACACGTGCATGTCAAAGAACTTTGCTTCTGTATTTATTACGATATTAAAACCAACACTACTTCTGTCAATTACCAGTCTAACTATTACAGTTTTTTTTTATACGAATACCATACTTGCTAATATTTTTGGCATATATATATCTGGCATATATAGTAATTCGGTTGTTAATTAAGACGTTCGCAACCAAGAACCCGCCTAGCAAGCACTAGTTATGTTTGCTCAGATGCCGGCTGAGCCCGCTAGACGGGCAGTTATGTGAACTTGCGCGCCTAGCGAATTATGTCAGTTTCTGGTGAATTGTTCCATTTTAAGTCCGGTTGAGAAAGTGAGGTGAGGCGAGGTAAACATTTAATAAATAAACGATAACACAGACAGACACACAGGGTACATAAACAAACACAGATACACATAATAAACTTACAACTGCCTATGCCTTCGAGAAAGAAAAACATTATTCATTCGTGACTTAAGAAAATACAAAAATAAAACCGCGATAGAAATAAAAATATATGCAGGGTGTAATGCAAAGCGTGAGCCAAATGACTAGTATGGGTATCCACCTGGGTATGGCTTCCACCTGGAAGCCATGGACGTAATACCTAAAACAGACCAAGTACTGCGATAAAAAAGTGTGACCGACAGAGAAGTCATACTAAAGAATTGCATCTCGTTTTAATTAGGGTGACCAAGTACCTACGCGGATATTAGGATTTTTAAAAAGGTATAAATGTTTTAATTCATGCTTTGTGAGTGCCAAAGTGACCGATCCCTCGCCACCCGCATCCAGCGGACTCCCGCAACCTTTAGCAGGTCATCAGTCCACCTTGTCGGGGGCCTACCCACGCTGCACGTGCGCTGCGCGTGCTTTGGCACTCTTTGGGGGAGGCCTATGTCCAGCAGTAGACGTCTTTCGGCTGATATGCTGATGATGATGTTTAGTGAGTGTTGACCTAGTAAAGGGGCCGGCAATCCTCCGCATGCGGGTGGCGCAGGCCCGTTCACTTTGGTACACTTTGGGGGAGGCTGATATGATGATTATATCTAGTAAGAAATAATCTAAATAGGGTATTCTACTACGGTCAAAATTTATAATTCTTGTATTATAATTAAATAAGACTCACGAATAAACTCTTAAAAAAACACCATGTTCCTACAATACATATATATTTGCTATTTTAAATATAAATAAATGTTTACTAACGTCTGCTTTAACACATAGCGGACTCCATGCTCGTTCAGGGCACATTTGGGATTACCGTGAATAACGCTAGGGGAGTAGGATGATGATGATGATGACATGTTTACTAATGTCTTACGACTCCATAAAATGCTGACGTCATTTAGGCAATATTTCCTACAGAAATAGTAACGGAGCGTTTTTGACGTTTCGTTAAAAGTTGCTGATTTAGAATAGAATAGAATAGAATAGAAATTTATTATAATATATATTAAACATAACACATCATTACACATACATTCACATAATGCACCTTAAGAGCTAACAAATAGGGATGTGCTACCGAAAAGGTCTCCACTCAGCAATGCACTGAGGTGTGCGGGACAGCATACTGCGTGACTCGTATTAAGGGCGGCATAAATACATAAAAATGCAAATAAAATAATATTCAATACATATATATTTTATAAATAAAATTGTGGTGAAATAAATTAATTTGAATCTCCAGAGTTAGAGTGAGTGTTGGTAGGCAGCAATTATTATTATCATTTTAGTTCTATAAGGCCCTAGGCAACAGTACTTTGCGGGTCCAAGATATTTATAAGCTTGTTTTAAAAGTTCCGATAGTGTTACTTTTTAATATCGGCGGTGGAAGATTATTCCAGCACTTCGTAGCAGCATATCGAAAACTACCACGAAATGCAGCAGTACTGTGCCTCGGACATATTAATCGTGGAACATGTCTTATGTGACGACGTGAGAAAGTCAACTTCTCATATAGGTATATATACGGGTTTTTTATTTTGACAAATACCGAAGAGGATTGTGGCAAAATGAAGGTGTCGGCGAGAACTCATGTTTAAGAGTTTGTTGTTCGCTAGATGCGGGGTTACATGCGATCGTGGGGGTATGGGAAAGCAAAACCGCGCACAGGCGTTTTGTATTCGTTGTATAACTTTCTTGGTACGAGCTAGTAGACAGTTTCCATACACCGTGTCCGCGCACCCTGTAAAGAACACTCAGTCTATAGAAACAACCACGTACTGCTTCCAGCATGTGACCTTCAAAATGCAAGGAACCATCCATAAGTAGTCCCAGATTGCGAGCTTCTAAGACTCTTTCTACACTTTTAACTACTATCTGGTTAACCTGCTTTTTCGAACCTAACACGAGAAACTTTATAGGGTTAAGAACTAGGCTGTTCAGTTCTGACCAGTTGTCAATCCGGCGCAGGTCTTCGTTAAGTTTATCCACGGATGTGTGAGTATCTCCTGGCTTAAATGATATGAAGATTATAAGTTGAATACCTTGCGGTACTAAATGCGGTGCGGTATCAAATCTTTCTTGTAGAAATATTAATTAATTGCAAATAATTGGATTACATATCATATATTACGTTAATAAACAATACAGTCTTGTGTAGTTTTTCATGTCTTACTTTATTACCCAAATCTCTCAAAAATTTTAGCTTTTCCGTGATGCGTTAATTTAAAAATGACGAGGAAATAGCCCTTATAAGTATATAACACTTATTTTGTATAATCATTATATGGTATAATGCTCATGTTACATACAAGTTATATGTCATAACTATCAAGTAGAATAATATTTTATTATCAAAAGAAAATGTAGCTAACATAACGGTTTGCAAATTGTACTATGTAAGTATATATTAAGTAGTAAGAAGTGTTCGGTTCTGGCGCTTTGCCGGCCGCTACCGCGGAACGCTCGCTTCGCTCACTTGGCTCGCGCGCTGTAGGGTCGCAGTTCAACCTAACACTCCTCCTCGCTTCGCTCGTCGTCGGACCTACCACGACCTGCCTTAGAGTCTATCAAAAAACATTATGCTAATTGTGCATTAGAAGAAATTAGCATTATATCATTTGTTCACTATAGGAAATATGCATTATATTTAAAGTATGTTATATTAAATGTTATTATATCAAATGACCATTATATAAAATGATAATTGTATCGTATGTAAATATATTAATTGTTGTTATATGACTCGAGAATTATATGAAAAGAGGGTTATTGCGACTAATATTATTTCAAAAAAAATTATAGGCATCGTTACGCACCCATTCCCCACCACAGAAACCTGCCCAGACACGCATCTCACTATATAAATGAATCCATACAAAATGAGTCGGATAACCATAACACCGCATCGGATATGAAATCATTCCAGGAAAATGAAAATGAAAATGAAAATATAAACTCGGACTCCTTTCGACCCTAAAGATCTACCTTTCACCGTATTATTCCAAAACTTTCAAAGTCCATGCAATAAACAGCACATATTAGAAGCGTTCATAGAAGAAAACAATACTTTCCAAGCCATATGCGTCTCTGAATCATGGATATCACACGATAAGATCGATACGATAGCTTTCAGTGGATACAAGATTGCTTCCTCATATTGTCGCAAAAACCGAAGCGTTGGAGGTGTATGTATCTTACTACAAAATAATCTGGAGTGTACTGATGAGATTGTAATCACAAATAATTTCGTCCATTAATTATGTTTTTGAAATACGTTCGGTCAAACTACAGCAGCATAACATATTATTAGTATGTATGTACTGGAACAAAAGAGAGGAAGAAATATTTATAAGTCAGTTAAACATTCTTGAACTACATTGGTAAAAAATACAATAAATATAAAATAATCATTGGAGGTGACCTGAACGTAAACATTAAAAAAAAATAGTAAAACAAGTAATCTATTGGACCTTATATCGGAACAAAACCTAACACAGCATATAAAAAAACCAACTCGTATCACCCAAACAGCCTCATCCTGCCTAGATCTCATATTTACAACCATGAATACAACCGTAGAACAACTTGGTTTTTCGGATCACGAAGCAACCATCATTAGTTTAAAATTACCTCAATCTGACCACCGAAAAGAGCACGTAAAGTACGCAGAAAAAAGTCTCTATAGTAAATTAAACATAGAAAACTTCCGAAAACAATTGAAATTTATAAACTGGAATGACATTATAGAAGAATACTCTCAATGAAAACTATGTGGCTTTTAATACAGAAATAATGAAAATCTTAAAAATAACTATTCCAAAGCGTACAATAAAAATCAGGAACACATTTAAGAAAAAGTGGTTAAGAGGCCGCAGTAAGCTCGGCCGAATTTCACCTTCCCATACAAATAGAGTGAAATCTATGTGGAGTATTATTAATGAACGCACACATAAAAAAACAAACATCGT
Organism: Epinotia demarniana; assembly: GCA_945867215.1. Lineage (NCBI taxonomy): Eukaryota > Metazoa > Arthropoda > Insecta > Lepidoptera > Tortricidae > Epinotia > Epinotia demarniana. The sequence goes on along the minus strand of OX244261.1, from coordinate 35,683,923 downwards.
TAAGCAAAATATAAAACTAAAATATAACAATACACTCATTACGGACCCCAAAATAATAGCTAATACATTCAACAGCTTTTTTGCATCAATAGGCGAATCAAATTCAACTAATCGTAGCAAACAATGCGGCCGCCAGGTGAAATCTCCTATAGAAAATACAATGTTCCTAAAGCCCACAGAATATCGAGAAGTTTTCAGAAACATAACAAATTTTAAAAATAAACTTAGCTGTGGGATTGACGAGCTCCCTCCTGCATTAATTAGAAAATGCGCAAACGAACTGACACTTCCCTTTTACACACTAATAAATCAATCGTTTAATGGAGGGTCCTTTCCCGATTATTAAAACAAGCCATAATAAAACTAATACACAAGAAAGACTTCAAAACAGATCCAAGTAACTACCGACCCATAGCTCTCCTTCCAACGGCATCAAAACTATTTGAGAGAGCAATGTGCGACCGGGTATACAACTTCTGCGAAAAGTATAAAATATTCGACGAAGGCCAAAATGGTTTACGAAAGAACAAATCCACAACTTTAGCGATTTACAAATTTAAACAGGTAGCTTTAAACACAATTGATTCCAAAAATATTATTTTACTAGATATGTATGACCAAGGCGCACGATAAAGTAAACTACAAAATACTACTTGACAAATTATACCAAATAGGGATACGCAGAGAAGCTCAAAAATGGATTGCAACCTACCTAGCAAACAGGGAGCAATACGTAGAAATAGAATATACCGATGTCATCAATAGTAGAGTCAGCAACATTAGATCAGATAAGAAAGAAATCAATGCTTCAATTCCACAAGGAAGTGTAATTGGATGTCTCTTGTTCATCATTTACATAAACGACCTGCCAAAAATCATGGACATACCATGCACTCTATTTGCAGACGATATATCTCTACTAATAACATGTAAACATACTCGTACCACGGACATAAGCGAAAAGAATAAACAAATATTAGATGATATTATTGGCTGGATGGACGATCACCAACTACTCGTAGAACTAAACTTCACAAAAACGAAAATAATGACTTTCCGACCCTATCAAAAACCACCTTTAGACATCGAATTCTACTACAAAAACGCACAAATCGAAACAGTACAAGAATTTACACTTCTAGGTTTAGTTATAGACACACACTTAAACTGGAAAGCCCATGTCAACAAAATTAGGAAAAAGACATCAAGCTTTGTCTTTATCATTTCGTGAAATGAAGAAAACTCATCATCGTCATCATCATCATATCAGCCGAAAGACTTCCACTGCTGGACATAGGCCTCCCCCAAAGAGTGCCAAAGTGACCGATCCCGCGCCACCCGCAGAAAACTACTGACCAGCAAACTGCGCTAACTTCTTACTATGCGTATGCATACGCATGGTTAAAGTATGGTATAATATTGTGGGGAAACAGTACGGACGCCCCAGATCTGTTCATAATACAAAAAAAACTTGTTCGAATCCTAGTAAATGTCAAAAACACGGATACATGTAAGCCTCATTTCCAAGAACACAATTTACTTACTTTACCAGGATTTTATATCTTAGAAATCTGCAAGTTCAAAAAAAAAACATGGACACGTTTAAAAAACGTGAAGATGTCACATCTAGATCCCACTCTGTCAGGCATCTATTGCTGCAACATGCTAATGCTGCGTTCGTCAAAACTAAATATGCACTCAAAGAGCAATGTATGAACTTATCTTGTTTGTAACACCTTTGTAACCATGGTTTCTGCATTAAATAAATAAATAAAAAAGGGGTTGGATCTTCCCACTACTCACGCTTCTGGATGCCAGAAAAGTTAAACATCACGTGGAATGTGGATGCACACAAGACCCAAACACTGACACCTCCTAGATTACGTCATAGTGCGGCAGAGACATATGGCGGAGGTGGTCGTCACTCTAATAATGAGAGGTGCCCAGGGCTGGGTGGATCACAGACTGGTTAGATCTAAACTAAGAATAAAGCTCAGGTTTCCACATCAAGCTTCTCATCACATACCAGCAAAACTAGCGTGTGCAAATCCACGACCAAGATCTGAGGCAAGAGCTGGGTGAGGCCTTTGGTGCCATTGCATACTATATTATACCAGAATCAGCGTCTATTGACGAGCATTAGCGCGCACTAGCTTACATAGCTGCACGTCACCAGTTACTGGCAAATAAGACAAGACACACCAGGATTGGTTCGAAGATTCTAACGTGGAAATCCAGAATTTTGTTGATGAATTTAGAAGCTTTCTGCGCACTTCTAATACTGCTGATCAGAAAAAGATTAATCAAAATCTCAAACGAAATGTTTGCGCTTTAAAAGGTAAATGGTAGGCAGAAAAAGCAACTGAAATGCCAGTAAATACAGATACTAAACAATCGGGTAGATTTTTTGATTGCCTTCAGGCCCGAAAACTCTTAAAATTACTCCGATCTACAACAGAGGCAAGAGGTCTTGTATAACAGAACATAGCGATATACTTTCTCGGTGGGCAGAACATTTCGGCGATGTTCTTAATCCTCAAACACAGACTAAAGACCTGCAATACATTGAAGCACTTAACAATTTGCTCATCCTAGAAGACCTTACCAAGCCTCCATCAACAAACAAATTCATAGTAGCAATAAATAGATTGAATAACTCAAAGACACAAGGATTAGACAACTTACAGTCAGAAGTATACCAATACGGCGGTCTCAACATTAAAAGCCGACTTTTCCATCTCGTCTTTCGAACGGCGGAGCGTTGCATGGCGGCCGCGTCCATAAAATAAATACGTTAAACAAAGACGCAGTATGTCGGTGGTCAGCCCACACTTAGAAACGGCAACAAAATGCCAAATCAAACATTGCTAAAATGTTCATTTAAAAGATGGAGAAATCTTAACACCCCCGCGGCTCCCGCGACAAGCTGGTTGGAGTGACCGCCTGGGTCAGGCGATTCATATACAATTGTCGCCACCCTGACAGCCGGTCCCGCGTTAGTGTTCTCGCTAGTGAAGAGCGGAGTGCCGCCCTACATCACTGGATTCGGGTTGTACAGGAAGAACCCTTTGGGGACGTATTGGGGACCTTACGGAAGGGCCGTCCCACATTACCAAAAGCGATAGCCCGCCTCAACCCATTCATTGATGATTCAGGAATACTCCGGGTTGGAGGACGGCTTCGCAATGCGAGTTTGTCTTATTCGGCGCGCCACACCATATTGCTGCCCAAGAAGGGGCACCTGGTAAACCTGTTGGTGACCGACCGCCACCTGAAGAACTCCCATGCTAGTTGCAATGCTCTCCTGGCCATTCTGCAGCGAGAGTTCTGGATATTGAATAGCCGACGAGTTGTATGGAGCATCGTGTTTCGGTGTTTGCCTTACTTTAGAGTCAGGACAACCACGATGCAGCCGTAGATGGGTGATTTTCCTCCTGATAGGGTCACAGAGGCTAGGCCCTTTTCACGGGTTGGCACTGGGACGGATTTTGCGGGTCCCTTTTTGGTGAAAACTTCGCGACTTCGCAATGCGAAGTCGGTCAAGGCGTACTTGTTCGTGTGTCTGTCGACCAAGGCCGCTCATCTTGAACTCGTTGCTGATTTGTCAACGGAGGCCTTTATTGCTGCTTTGGATAGATTTGTCTCACGTAGAGGACTTCCGTCTCTGATCCGGTCCGATTGTGGAACCAAATATAAGGGTGCCGACCGTTATTTACAAGATGTTGTGAAATTTTTGTTAGAAAATAAGATTGATATCGGAACAGACCTCTCCCGTCGGGGTATCACCGGAACGTTTGATCCGCCAGGCTGCCCCCACTGGGGTGGAATCTGGGAGGCCTGTGTAAAACAGGCCAAGGCTCATATGTATAAGGTAATTGGTCAAACTATGTTGACGTTTGAGGAACTGGCGACGTTGTTTTGTAGAATTGAGGAAGTGCTCAATTCCCGTCCGTTGTGCCTGCTCAGCTCCGACCCGAATGATATTGAGACGTTAAGTCCGGGGCACTTTCTTATTGGTCAGCCACTTGCAGCGTTGCCAGAGCCTCCCCTAAAGGAAGTAAAGTGCTCTCGTCTATCACGCTACCAGATGCTGCAACAAATGGCCCAGAACTTTTGGGCCAGATGGTCATTGGAGTATTTGCATGTCTTGCAGCAGCGCCTCAAGTGGACTGACAAAACCAATCGATTCGCTGAGGTCTTCGTGGGGTATTCGGTTCTCAAGCGAGCGGTAGCAACTTTGTCGCGACTTCCTCTAGTATAGCGGACCGGCTTAGTGGCCTGTCCGAGGCGGGTGTTTGTTCGGGCCCGTTTGTAGTGCCCTTAATAATTTCATACGGCAACACTACGCATTGTAAAAAAAAAGAAAATGTCACTTGTCTATGGCTGGCTTCCGGTTTTCCGTGGTTTTGCAAGGCGCATGTCTTCCCGGTCGTAATTATGATATAAGTGGTAAATTTGTGGTTGGAACGCGAGTCCAGTGTTAAAACCACTGTGAAGAAGTTTACCAGATTTTGACTCCGTGCGAGGCAGCTCGTCGTGTGCGGTTTGGGCCTTCGGCCCCCTGAGGACTCCGGCTTCAAGATCCTGACTTGACTCGACCTCTTGACCTTCTGACACGACTTGGCTGACAACTGCCGTATGGACCCGAAGGCGGCGGCCCCTTCAGTAAGTGTTGAACCCAAGTTTGTAGTTTTAAGTTGATTTTAAGAGGCCCACGCATCGTGAGGCGATTCAGGTCCTCGCATTAGGCGAGGAATTGAACAATTGTCGTATGGATATGTGAAGTTATTCTTAAGTGTGAACTTTATAAAGGCTTAGTCCCTTACTTCTTGAACTTTGAACTCTTGAGGTTGGTGTCACGTGTAATAGTGTACGAGTGAAATTAAAGACTTTCTCTAAGAATAACATATCTTTTCATTTTCTGCCACACTCGTTAGGCGCCCTGGGATATAATTTAATGAGTTTCATGCCTACGCTGTTGCGCGGTCGGTGAGTAACGAAATGGTTAACTTAATTCGTTACACATAAATACAACATAGCTTCAGTGTGTACTCCATATAAAAGTGAAATAAAAAGCGTCTATATCCTCGAAAACTTGGCTATAACCAAGCAGTCAAGAATTTACGTGCCTACAAGATCGGCAGCTATTTTAAGTGTCCGATCGGTAAAAGTGTGTGCATTTCTAACTCGTAACAAGGTGCCTCCAGCTATAAAAGACCTACGGGAGGATAAATGTACAACATTTCAACAGAAATAAGCCGAAATTAAAATAGCGGCAGTTTTAAATTTTGGAAAAATTTCGTTGCGGTCGCCGCCATATTGTCGTGGTGTGTTGATAGCAGTGTTGCTAGTGAGGCGATTTCTCGACGCACGGTATTTCAAGCTAAGAAGTTGGCACTACGAGTTATCTGCCAAATCCAGTGGAACGTCAAGTGTCACCTGTCAAGAAAAGTTCGTGCGATGTTTTGAACATGGAATCGGTATCGATTGCGTTTTAGAAAAGTAAAAGTGCGAAAGTTCATGTTTAGTGCGTGATTCGTGTGCGTTTAAAATGACGGAGCGGCTTCCTCTCCTTCGGGCCAAGCAAGGCCGTCTAAAAGGTACAATTACGCGCCTTGAGTCAATAGTAGATGACCTCGAGAGCGTTGCATCGGGCAGCGTAGCGGATTTGCAGGCGCGCAGGAGCAGGCTTGTCAGTACATTTGAAAACTATGAAACCGTGAATATCGAAATCTCTATCGTAGGCGAAAGTGAAAGTGAAACTTCTGAAATTACAGTGTTTGAAAATAAATACTATAGAATTTTAGCTAAATTGGATGAGGCCATGAGTCGTTTAAATAAAAAAACAGACTGTACAAGTTGAGCAGACACAGCCTTTGGGCTCTAAGATTCCAAACATAGAGATTCCACATTTTGATGGAAAAGATTTTCACAAAATTTAAACCGTTTATGGACCTCTTTAATGCAGTGTTCGATAAGAACCCAACACTGTCAAATGTACAAAAAATATTTTATCTGAGAAAATATGTGACGGATGACGCATTAGGAATTATAGTGAATTTACCGATTGTAAATGAATCTTACAAAGAGGCGATGGATCTACTTAAAAAACGATTTGACAATAAGCCACGCCTCATTACCAACCATATTAATTTGCTTCTATGCAAAAAGGAACTGCTGCCAACATAAGGGCATTTGTCAGTCAAATTCAACAGCAAACACATGCTTTAAAAAACTTGGAGAAACCTGTCAAGGACTGGGATATGCTATTGATATCTGTCTTGACAAGAAAGTTAGATGCATTTACTAACCATGCTTACCATTTAGACCGTGAGGATCCTGAAAACATGCCAACAATGGGTGAATTTATATCGTTTTTAGAGAAGCGTGCTATGGCGCTTGAAGACAGTCCTCAGGAAAAGAGTTCTAATTTTGAACCTAGGGCCTAAGGCCTAAACAAGGGCCCAAACTAAAAAGTTTCCAATGTAGCCGCAAACACATATAACAGTCCTTGTGCATTTTGCACCAAACAGCAGCATCCTCTCTATGCCTGTCCAATATTTCAAATGACACCAATTAAAGATAGATTAGAATTTGTAAACTCAAACCATTTGCAACATATGCCTGAAACAACACAAACATAGTTGTAAATTTAACTTTAGGTGCAAACAGTGTAAACTTCCCCTAAATACTTTGTTGGCTGCATGAGGATGCAAGAACACCTCAGGAACCAATGGTCAATTGCCATTCTAATGTGAACAAATGTAAGGATATCCTATTACCTTCTGTAATTGTCAGGGTACATGACAAACAAGGTCTTGAGCACACTGTCAAGGCCATACTTGACAGTGGAAGCCAGGTATCCCTGGTATGCAAAGATTTAGCTAATAAATTAAATTTAAAGGCCAAAATTGAACATACAAATGTTATAGGCACTGGAAACAAAGTAAACAAAATTGAAAAATCAGTTGATTTAAAATTTTACTCATGCATGCACAATGTAAATTGCAATGTCAACTGCTATGTAGTTGACAATATAACCCCGTGGTTGCCACAACATCATGTGGATGTTTCTAAAATAAGCATGCCTCAAAAGGTAAAATTGTCAGATGTTCATTTCAATGAGCCATCAGAAATCTCCATGCTTTTAGCAGCTGATGTATATTTCAATGCTATTTTAGATGGACATATAAAACTGGAAAATGGACCAGTATTGCAAAACACTGTGTTTGGATATGTTGTGGGAGGTAAGGTGGACTGTTTAGGTTCATGCAAAATGTCAAATGTCGCGATGGTGTCCAACTTTGTTACCTGTGATAAAAGAAATGACAGATTGGAGAATATAATGGAGCAATTCTGGCTTGCTGAAAGTATGCCCGAGCACATAGAAAAAAAAAAATGAATACTGAATTTAAAATTACTGAAAAATGTTTTAAAGAGTCTACAACTTTGATTGAAAACAAGTTTCAAGTGAGCATGCCTCTTGCTGAGGACATGGACAAATTACAGCTCGGGGATTCTTTCTCAGTCGCTTTGCAAAGATTTTTATCTTTAGAAAGGAAATTAATAAAGAGTCCTTCTTATCTTGAAAATTATAAGGAATTCATAGAAGAGTATGTTGCTATGGGGCATGCCAGGATTCTACTTTGATAGACTTAGGTTCTGGAATCGGTTCACTAAAATAAAACAAGATTTTTGGAAAATTTGGTCAAGAGATTATCTTACACAATTACAAAATAGGCCGAAATGGAAACAATCTTATCCTAATATAAAACAAGGAGACCTTGTCATTGTACGTAGTGATAATACATCACCCTTAACTTGGCTCATGGCAAGAATTGTTAAGACTATCCCTGGACTGATGGTAGAGCCAGAGTCGTAGAACTTTAAATGAATAAAAAAGTGTATACCAGATCACTTCAAAAAATCTGCCCATTGCCTGTTGGGGCTTAATCTTTGTTTAGTGGCTTTAAAACTGATCCCAAGACTTAGTCGTAGGGCTAAATATGGATACCTACTTTAATAATAATAAAGTATGTAATTTTATTTTACGTCACACCTGGCCATAATGCGAGTTTTACTGCACGCTGCGCGTACGGGAAAACTCGCATTGTGGCCAGGTGAAGACGTAAAATTTTGTACTCAACACGGGCGGTAATTCGTAAAGCCCCAGAGCGCATATTTATGGCCCTCACCTTCGGTTCGGGCCACAAACACCTGCGATCTGGGGCATTCACGAATTCACCGCCCTAGTTTCGTAATGTACTATTAATTGCTTAATTGGAATATTCAATTTCTTTGTGTATCTCTTGCTTATTCTAATTTAACTATCCTGTTATGGATGAATGTGTAAGGCCCTGGCCAGCTATGTTTAATAATGTATTAAACATACAATTTAATTTGTTTAAATTTAGTAGAAAAATACTTCTCTTTTAACTGGCAACAGTTATAGTTAGTTTTTAGTGAAGCAACAGTGATTTTTTCTCTCTCAACGCATGTTCGTAGACAGCAACATGTAAAATATTATTTAAAACTGCAATATAAGTTTTAAAGTTTCAACAGCTTTCTTTTATTAAACATTTGGTTTTAATTTTAGTGTTGATACGCGTCCACGCGTTCTTGAGATAGTGGGTCTTGACAGCAATGATGTAATATGTAATAATGAGGTAGATACGTTCTATATACGTAAGACCGTGTTTAAAAATGGCCAGGCTTACGCACACATGAAAGAGGTGCGAATATTGCAACTACACACTAATATGGGTATGAAATGAGAGCAGGACGGTATGCCTATTTCCGGGAGCGAAAAAGAGACAAGAAATTGTGTTGTGACGTAAGATGCAGAGAAACTATACTTGTCTCTGTTTCTGACACAGAAATAGCCATAGCATGCCGTCTCATGTAAGCGAGACGGCATGTTATGGCTATTTCTGTGTCAGAAACAGAGACAAGTATAGTGTATACAAAGAGTATCAATAAATCAGACTAGACACTGCGTCTTATCATATTCTCGTTACGTACTATTGTACAATTTATACGTTTCGATTTAAGATGCTCGGCTCTTCACACAAACATAGTTTCTTTCTTGAGAGTGTCGAAATATACGTTATTTGCTGGCATAAACGGCCGTCAAGTGACCATTTCAATCAATACCTACGACCGCATTATAGATATATATCTATCTGTCAATTTCTATATATCTGTCTGTCTGTCAATATCTTTATATCTGTCAATTTCTCCCTATCTCTCTCACTCTCTCTCTCTCATTTAAAGTTGTGTACTTACTAAACGGGCAATCACATTTATTATAACAGAGGCATTTTAAGTTATATCACGAAGGAAGTTATTTTACAAACTTAGCATAGGATGAAACTAAATAAGGATAATAGACATACATATATTATTATTATATTATATTAATAAACTTTATCAATCACGAATCTTATGCCTACGATCTGAGACACTCTGTTTATGTGGTATTCTTTGATCGGCAAAGATATTGCGTCTCTATCACACTCACGCGTCGGGTATATTTTTGTTGTACTCAACATGATCTGGAAATTTCTTTTATGCACGTAATTATTTAATACGTAAAATGTATTAATATTATATATAAAAGTAGATTACTTACAAATGATAAGTTATCCCCTGGCTTTTGTTGGCTGTTTTAGTATAGTAAGTGCAAAATCGCATCACACACGACGGCATCTTTTATTTTTTGCGCTGCAAATCTGACAACTGCGACACGTTTGCACGTGGCCATTGACGGCGCGATACTGAGGCGAGGTCTGGCAATTGCATGAGTTTTAGTGTGCCACTTTTGGAGCGCTTGTAACATATCTACCTAATTTTTATACACTGTATTACATCATTGCTTGACAGAGATACAGACGGACAACAAAGTGATCCTATAAGGGTTCCGTTTTGTCCTTTTGAGGTACGGATTCCTAAAAAGGCTAAAGAAGTTCTACTGGCAACTATGATCAACAGCTTAACGTGCCATGTACGTGGTGAGATTTTGGAAATAACTGAAATAAAATGAAAAAAAAACTACAATAGTTGAAAAAACCCCTACATTTGCATTTCAAATTCCAATACCTCAAAAACGGCTGAACGGATTTTCATGAAACATAGCTAAGAATACTCGGGATAAAATTATCAATGACATAAAAATACCGCATTCAAATCAGTCGATCCGTTAGGGAGCTACGCTACCATAGACAGATACACAGATATACAGACACGTTAAACTTATAACACCCCTCTTTTTGCGTCGGGGGTTAATTAAACACAGTGCGCAACTTAACTGTCAATTTGCCCAAAATGTGTTGTTAAGGTTCCCAGCCAACCCTAGTTTGGCACACGTTTTGCAATACAACCTATTTATGTGAAAGCGGAACTCTGTCGTTGTGAAGGTAGTATTTTTTACTTACGGAGTTTCGATATATTTGTAAGTGGACAGCCAAAAAATACTTTGCCTGTGCAATTTAAGAGACCAGCTCCTCCGCACGTAAAACTGGTGTAATTGAGACTTCGCACTCGAGGTGTTTTATCTACATAGCGCATTATGATTTTGTCATCAGCTCCAACTTCTATTGTAATCCTCTTACCTGAAATATATACACACATACTCATTAATAAAGGGCCCACTACATAACAACTTGTAAGCGTTAGAATACTCATACACAAAATGTCAGCACTTAAATAACAAATAATTCAAAACTTATTTATATATAAATTGTAAGTACTAAGTATAATAGATATACCTGCACTCAAACTGATAGGTAAGTAATACAGTTTTCCAGGGAAATGTATACGAATACGTTTTTCTTTATCTTTTATTAATAAAGATTAGTTAAGATTCTACTGCGCTGCAATCTGATCTAAACCGACTGGATAGATATTGTGTTAAGAATAAATTGGATTTAAATCCCTCATAATGTTTTACCGTAACTTTTTCTCGTAAATTAAATAAAATACCTACTTCTTATTCATTGAAAGGTAAAGGTATTCCGCAACTGACTAGCATAAGAGACCTAGGGGTTTTTCATGACTCGAAGTCGAAAGTCTCGAAGTGTTGGTGACTTGTCTACTGGATTTTATTTATAAAAAAAAAGTATTTATTTCAGACCGGTTGATCCATAGTATGTTAGTAACAGACGACTTAAAACTAAATTAGGTTAGTATCAGTATACAATTTTTAAATGATAAATTGGGCAACACCCTTAACCCTTAACGCTTTCCGGTCACTTTTTTAGTACAGTTAGTAAATGCCGCGCAAAGTTTGAACGCGCATTCTGGCTAGAAAAGTAAATACGCCAAATGAAATGGCGAGAATATTACTATATATTTCTTGAATACGCCAATAGTGTGCACGTTCAATTTGAGCGCGAGCGTCACTTGAAATCAATGATTTTCGAAATTTGCGTTGGCGTTTGTTTCTGGCCCCATAAAACAATTACGAATAAAAAAAATGGTTTTCTTTTTGTTGAATTAACCTTCAGATGAGTTAAACTTTCGTTTTTGATATAAATTTTATTAAATATTCAATTAATTCTAAGTCAAAAAGGATGATTTAAAGCTGGTCCTGTTTTTGTGACATTATCGAATGTATAGGTGGCTACGTACCATTGAGCATGTCATAATAAACGGACAGTGCCGACTTTTATGGATACATAGTTTGTTCCACATTGTGACAGAAAACGGACCTTGCCATTAAACGAAACGCGAGCACAGAAAGTGGACCAACTAAAAACGAGACTGACTTCATCCTATCGACGAGGAGGGATACATTAAATGTTGTCTTTGTGATCATCAATACAGTTAAAACCGGGAGCGATCACCGTCTGGTAAGAGGCACATTTAATATATGTGTCAAGCAAGAACGCTCTCGATTGATGAAGTTGTTCCATACAGCACCAATCAAAATTCAAAACCCCGAGAGCTTTCATGTGGAACTCCAAAACTGTTTCCGTTTCCTAGACGGCGATTTAGACGAATTCAATTACGGGTTTGTGGAAACTCGCCGTGCCTCTGAGTATACGTTCTTCAACGCCCAATGAACCAACACAACTAAAAGGTTATCTAGCTGTTGAGCTAGAGAGCCCTCCAGTTGTGTTCACATGTTATGTTCACACAGCAACACCTCACTCCCCTCCCCCATAACCCCATAAGCCTCCGAGTTGTTAGAAGCTCACAAAGGAAGGGAGCGAAACGTTGCCTAGGTCTTCATCCGATGTCACTTTACACCAGTAGCTCAATAAAGAGATCTGCAATTGCTTTACCCGCGATCTGCGCCAATTCAATACAAGCTATTGAAGAGGCTATCCCGTGTAACGAGGACGCTAAAGTGTTTTGGAGAGATTTGACTACTGGACTGAGCCAGCTCGCCAGGTTGGAAACTGAAGATGGTAGAATCGTTTCTTCTAAACGTGAGCTTTTGGTTGAGGTAGAGCGCTTTTACGGACAGCTATACACATCAACTCGCGGACCCGAGGTTAGTCTCGTAGAGGACCCTCTAGCTCGACTAACCCAACTCTATTCCAACGACATCCCGGAAATCAGCCTGTACGAGCTTGTAAAGGTTCTTCAACAGCTCCAGAACAACAAGGCACCAGGTGAAGACGGAATAACAGCCGAACTGCTGATGGCGGGTGTAAACCCGGTCCCTACGGCTCTTCAGCATTTGTTCAATTCCGTCTTACTGGAAGGGAAAATGCCAAAAGCACGGAACAGAGGTGTGGTGGTGCTATTCCTCAAAAAGGTTACACCACCCTGCTGACGAAATACCGACCAATCTCACTTTTCGTCCAATATTCCGCAGTGTCTCAAGATGAGAGTATTTGACCAGTGTTTGTTGCTAGTGATGACTTATGGCACTGAAACGTGGTCGCTTACTATGGGCCTCATAAGAAGGCTCAAAGTCACCCAAAGGGCAATGGAGAGGGCTATGCTGTTAGTTTCTCTGCGTGATCGCATCAGAAATGAGGCTGTCCGCAGCAGGACCAAGGTAACCGATATAGCCCTCCGGATCGCTAAACTTAAGTGGCAGTGGGCAGGGCAGGTAACATTGCACTTAGAACCGATGGCCGTTGGGGTGGAAAGATAATTTGGTGGCAACCACGTACCGGAAGATGCAGTGTGGGTAGACCCTCGACAAGATGGACTGATGGTCTGGTAAAGGTTGCGGGAGTCCTCTGGATGCGGGTGGCGCAGGACCGGTCACTTTGGCACTCTTCGTGGGAGGCATATGTCCAGCAGTGTTAGTCTTTCCGCTGTTATGATGATGATGCTCAGGATGATTTTATTCAGTGTATTCAAGCTTATTTTTGGTTGACGACAATTTTTTTATTTTATTTTCGTGACCTGCATGACAGTATTGTCCGTTTTTTAGGACAACATCAAAGGCAATCATTTTTTACGATTCGTGGCAATGTCCGTTTTAACGGACGTCCTGAAAAACTAACTTTCAGAATGGTTTTCATTTTTTTTTCTTAACTATAGTTCTTTTTATTCAATAACTATCACAAAAAACATTCCGAGTGATAGCTGGCTACATTCCTTCATGTCTTGCCATGTTAAGGGTTAATCTGCCCAACCCAGAAAGATAAAATTGGACAGTTAAATCTGAACGCTATTGGTTGTAGAATGCTGTTGGCGCTTGCTCTCACCCTGCCTAATAGCGATGCTATGTTTTTGCGCATGATCGCCTGCTAATAGGAGTAGACTGTATCTTGATATTGTTTCATAGGGTTCGGGCTCGGGAGGCTTCTTTTAGGCGGAGATGTTTACTCGTCGGCTGCTGCGTTCGAAATGACCGCGCTCTTTTTTTTTTTTGAGCCGGTTAGTTTGCCTAAGCCCGGAGGCTGTGTCGGCTGATCGTGGCTGGCCTGTGGGTAGTCGCCACGATGAGGCTACCCGTCACTATGGGGCTACCCGAGACCGCGCTCTCGGCGCGCGCCCCTCTTTATACCCGCCTATATTTATGTACCTCGCCTCCCGGCCCCCGCATCCGCCCCCGCTTGCCCCGTAGACTTTATTTCTTTCATAAAACCTTAACCTATTACATTTTCTAGTGTTTATAAGATAATAATAATAGGATTTCCTATTGGGTTCCTATGCGGAAAATGGGGAAACAGTGGGTTTAGGGCCACTTTTCCTTTGTGTAGCTGCTCGCTGTTTCCCCCCGCGGACCGAGGTTATAAATATAACCGGCGCGTGGCCCTGTCCGTTTTCCTTTTGGACCCGGACGTCGCGCGATGCAGAACTCTGCTGATTTCCCCTATGTATGTCCCAGCCTATTTATTTACCGCCTATTGTGGGCGTATACATAGGGGTACTCCTTACGAGCGATATTATACCTTTTTTACAATTAAACAACAATCTAATATATTTTTATCATCACACGTTAAATACTATTCTAGTTTACATGGTTATTTACTTATTTATTTACATATGGCGGTCGCGTACAACATAATTTTTAATCGTCGCAAACATTTCTCCCGCCGTCGCCTTGCGATCCCACTGGTAGCACGACATCTTCCGCGTTGGCCGCCTCAGCACGTGTCCTCTGCTTGTGGTGACGTCCACGACTCATACTACGCCATCCTTGCCTGGATAGATCTTCATCACTCTCCCTCGCGGCCATGTGTTCAATTCAATTCAATTCAATTGTTTATTAATAAAATATAAAATTTTACATGTCAATTGCTTATACTATAATAGGTACTTAACTTATGTATGCGGGGGAGGTTGGAGTCGCACACGATGAAGACGTCTCCGACGGCTGGGCTGGTCCCCGCGTCGTAGGGCTCCCGCCGGTGTTGGAGTACCGGCGTGTACTCGCGGACCCAGCGCCGCCAGAAGGTGTCAGCGAGCCGCTGGGCGCGCCTCCAGTGTTGGCGGGCGTCGGCATCGCTCTCGCTGAACGTGCCGGGCGCCGGCGAGTAGCAGTCGGGGCCGAGCAGGATCATGTTCGGTGTCAGCGGGCGGGTCATCAGGGGTCACTGGCACGTAGGTCAGTGGCCGGGAGTTCACGGTCGCCTCCGCTTCTGCTAGTAGTGTGTCTCGTCGCTCGGGCATTTCTCGTGCAGTGTAGATTTCATCGCGTTCTTCACTGTGCGCACCATTCTCTCCCATGCCCCCGCCATGAATGGTGCGGAGGGGGGCAGGAACCGCCAGTTGATGTGGCCCGCATATGCGGCGCCCTTGATCGCTTCGGTTAGCTCCCGGTCGGCGCATCGGAAAGCTGTCGCTTTGTCGTTCCAGAGTTCAGAGGGACACCCGCGGCGGGCGATGAAGCGGCGTAGCGCGTTAATAGCGGAGTCGGCACTCAGTGATGTCACAACCTCGAGGTGCACGGCTCGTGACGTCATGCAGGTAAATAGTGCGACCCATCTCTTCTCTCGATGTCGGCCGACGGTGACCTCTTGGGGGCCGTAGTAGTCCCAGCCCGTGTAAGTGAATGGCCGGACGTGGTGGGCCAGGCGAGCGGCCGGCAGATCGCCGGTTGATGGCGCCGCGGGCTTCGCTTTGCGTAGTCGGCACGCCGGGCACTCCGCTATCACTTTTTTCAGTGTCGGTCTAATCTTCGCTATGTACACTCGTTGCCGTAGCTCGTTGACCACTATCTCGGTCCCGCCGTGGTGAAGCTGCTCGTGCACGTGCGAGATGAATAACTGTGTGTAGTAATGTTTTCCGCACAACACCGCCGGCCACACTGTTTCCTCTTGTAGGTCGCTGGCCTCCGCTATTCTTCCCCGCAGGCGCAGCATACCGAAGTCATCCATGTATACACTCAGCTTGGCTAGTCGGTCGTCCTTGTCTGGCGCGCGGTCACATGTCACACGATCTCTCTTTTTTCCGCAGCTTTCTTCTTGTGAGGCGCGCATTACCAGCTGTTTAGCCATAAGTAGGTATTTGGCTTCCAGCGTTATGTACTCTCTCCCGGGGCGCGCGGCATCGGTCTTGGTGGGCGTGTCGGCGCGTCGTGGGCGGTCGTTCCAGTTTTCGTCTTGCTTCTTGTTCGCTAGCGTGCGTTTTCTATGTGCGGCGGCGACCGTCTTGAGTGTCGGGTCGCGCGCGCGCGTGAGTTTTGCGGCGGCACACGGTGATGAACTGTAGTACGCGTTCAGCTGCCCTCAGTAGCCGGGCCCTCAGAAGCGTTCTATGTCTATGGGTATGACAGCGATCTTGTTTTCTTGCCGATGACTCGTCGCGCTGCACTTTTTCTCTCGTTCCTCGCTGGTCACGGGAATTTCGACCTTATTTTCCACAGGCCACGTTGACTCCGGTGAATACAGGAAGCCGGGCCGGTGAACCACCTGTGGTTCGCGTCGAAGTTGGCGGGTGTCGCGCGAGTAGCATCGACAGCCATGTTATGTGCTGTCGGTACCCAGCGCCACTCGTTTTTCTTCGTATTTTCTTCTATCTCGGCCAGTCGATGCGCCACGAAGGTTTTGTATGTACGGGGTTTGGCGCGAATCCAAGCTAGCGCCGTCCGCGAGTCGCTCCAATATGTTCTTGACGCTATATCGTAATCGTGCTCCTCGGCGACAGTCTTAGCCAGCCACGGCCGATTGTAGCTCCAACCTCGGTACGGATATCACCTTAGTGGGCGTGTGTAGTTCGTAGCGAGCACTGAGCGTGGCGTCGTAGCACCTAGGTATGTTTAGTGCGCCTAGGTTGCGTAATTGACTTAGCCACTCGCTCCAGCGCGCGCGCAGCTCCTCCGGTATTTCTTCATCCCAGCCGGTCTTGTATCGCCAGGTGTCCTGCATTATTCTCTTTGCTGGCATCGTCATCGGCGATATGAGGCCGAGCGGGTCGAAGATGGACATGATGATACTGAGTGCTTCCCTCTTGGTGGGAGGACGGAGGTCGCTTATCACCTCCAGCGGGGCCCTCCTTGTGTTGAGCCGGAAACGTATACTGTCCGCGCTTGTGTCCCATAGTAGGCCGAGCGTTTTTTCTATCTCGCTCCCGCCGATGGGGACAGTATCTCCCTCTCTTTCGCTCCCGCCGATGACGTCGTCGATCGCCGCTCTTGTGTTCGTAGCCCACCCGCGCAGCTGGAAACCGGCTTGCTTGTGCACATCGTCGACCTCCTTCGTGACTTGCCGAGCTTCTGTTATGGTAGCAAAGCTTTGCAGATAGTCATCCATGTAGTGGTTTCGTTCTATTGCGGCTGCGGCTTGCGGGAACTGCGTCGCGTGCTCTTGTGCGTTTCTATTCTTGATATACAGCGCGGTGCACGGCGATGACGATTCGCCGAATATGAAGGAGGTCATGCGGTACTTCTCTGGCTCGCCTTCGCGTCGGTCGCCCCTCCATAAGAAGCGGAGGGCGTCGCGGTCCTCTTCTCGTATCTTTATCTGCATGAACATTTCTTTTATATCAGCGGTCACGGCGATGTGATGCTGTCGGGATCGCATGATGACCCCGGGCAGTGATTGCAGGAAATCGGGCCCCGGTAGGAGCATGTCGTTAAGGCTGCGGCCGTGAGAGATAGCCGCAGCATCGTGGACTAATCTTATTTTCGGCTTCTCCGGGTTGCAGACGGCGAAATGCGGCAGGTACCACGTCCTCTTTGTGGGCGGCGTGATCGCGCGCTCGGCGTACCCGGCGCGTTCTTTGTATTGTGGTCTCAGCTTCGCGTCGCGGTCCAGCTTTCTCTCCAGCGTGTACAGGCGTTTGAGGGCGCAGGCTCGGTTATTCGGTACCTCCTCGGAGTCTTGGCGCCATAGTTGTCCTGTTTCCGGGCAGCCGTCGACTTTTTTCTTCTAGTAGTCGCAGCACTTGTTGCTCGGGATCGCTGCGTGGTTTTCGCGGCTCGCTTGAGAGTGATTCGAGCGCGAAATATTGCTTCATTTTTCAGTTCTATATCTTCAGTCGGTTCGGCGCGCGTGAGGTGGGCGCAGCAGTATGCGATGGGCTCCGCTTGTGAGGCGGGGCACCCGTGCAACACCCATCCCAGTGCGGTCCGCGAGGCGACAAGTTGATCGCGCCGTTCTTTTCTTATAGCTCGCGACACGATCAGCTCCCAGTTATCTTGTCCGATGAGTTGCGTTTTGATGAGTTAACTCGTGCTTGATCTCTTCCAAGTGCGCGCAGTTTTCTATCTCATCTTCGCCTACTGACTGTGTGGTGAAGTCTAGGCTGTCGACGGTGAGCGCGTTGAACATTCTTTGTTCGCTGCCGCTGTGACGATTCCTTACGCGCAGGTCGACTCTCTTGCTCTTCTTGTGTGCCATCTCTTTTCCACTCACGCCTTGGACCCACATAGGTTCGGTAGGTCCGTCTAGGCCGAGAGTGTCGGCGAGAGCAGAGTCGATAATCGTAACTGTGCTTCCTTCGTCGAGTAGGGCGAACGCGTCGATTTTCGCTTGCGGGCCGCGGAGCGTTACCGGAGCTATTTTCAGGTAAGCGCGGCTCGCTCTTGTCGCGGCACCCGCAACTTGTTTCACCGCCGAGGTCACCACTTCTTCTTGTTTGCTCTGTGGTGGGCCCTCTGCTGCGGCGGCGGCGGTCGGTGGCCTCTCGTGGTGCAGCAGACGATGGTGCTTCATGGGGCACCCTTGATGTCCGCAGGACTTCGCGCGGCACGCGAAGCGGCGGTGTTTACTGGCAAGGCTGCGGTAGCAAACCTTAACCTATTACATTTTTGCTTAATTCTAGTGTTTATAAGATAATAATAATAGGATTCCTATTGGATTCCTATGCGGAAAATGGAGAAACAGTGAGTTTAGGGCCACTTTTCCTTTGTGTTTCCCCCCGCGGACCGAGGTTATAAATATAACCGGCGCGTGGCCCTGTCCGTTTTCCTTTTGGACCCGGACGTCGCGCGATGCAGAACTCTGCTTCCCCTATGTATGTCCCAGCCTATTTATTTACCGCATATTGTGGGCGCATACATAGGGGCACTCACTAGGAGCGATATTATACCTTTTTTACAATTAAACAACAATCAAATATATTTTTAGTATCACACGTTAAATACTATTCTAGTTTACATGGTTATTTACTTATTTATTTACATATGGCGGTAGCGGACAACATAATTTTTAATCATCGCGAACACGAAGCTTATTTTTAATGATCACGTTGATAATATTATAAGGAAAGCTTCTAAGACACTTGGATTTATAATGCGTAGTTCGGTTTGTTTTACACGTATTAAGACGCTAAAAATCTTGTATTGTGCTTATGTGAGCAGCAAGTTGGAATGCGCATCTCAGATTTGGAATCCCCAATATAAAATTTGAATCGACAGAATTGAGGAATTACAATCCAAATTCAAGAAATTTCTTAGCTATAAAATGCATACACATTATAGTTCATCTAATTATTTAACCCTATGTAAAAAGCATCACTTGATACCTCTTTCCAAGCGTCGTGAAATTGCTGATATATTATATTTGTTGAATATAATAAGAAGCAATGTTGACTGTCCTAATTTACTTGATAAGGTTTCTTTCTATACTCCCATAAGAAGTTTCCGCCATTTTCGTCCTATTAGCATATTCTATGTTTCCAATAAATATAGAAAGAATAGTTTTTTGGGCAGAGCAGGCAGGAGTTTAAACAAAGTTGTAGATCATTTAGACATAGACATATTCTGTGATAGCATACAAGCAATAAAATCTAAACTGATAAGTTTCTTCATGTGTAGGCTCGGGTTATTAGAGTTTCATCATCCTCCTAGCGTTATTCCCGGCTGTGCCCCTAAAGGAGCCCAGGGTCCGCTTTGACACAATAAAAATGTTGCGCTGTTGGTTTTCCATGTATCAATAAATAAATAAATAAATAAATAAATCATAATCAATATCAGCCGAAATGACCCAAAGAGTACAATGAAATATAATAAATAAATAAAATAAATGGTTTCATAAGTTGTCAATTGTCATGCAATGGATCCGATAGAACAGTACTTAAATAAGTGATGACTCTTCATCACATGCCATGCCATACTGAGTTCAGATATGACCAAACGGAGGTTTTATCCGATGTTAATCTTGTGTTAGCTTTTTCCATAAACAAGTGTATACTTCATTCATTCGTTACAATAAAAAGTTTTCAGAGGTTAGCTCTCATGTTTGGATAAGTTATGTTTTCGTTGTTTTTGTACTATGATACAATTGTTTATACGAAATACGATACCGAAGACCTCAAGACGTTGGCTCGAGGGATGAGCCAACATATCAGAAGTGTGATCACAAGAGACATCTAGTCTCAATAACCGGCGCCCGCCTAGTCGTATTACCAAGAGACTAAAGTTGACTAAGGTCAGAGGATTCCTGTTAATAATTTGAATAGTGTTTTCTTCGCGTTGCCACGGTCTAATGAGTGTATTTGCTTCCTGGGAGCTTAAGAGTGAAAACTAAACTAGTTGAACAAGTTTTTTTTTCTTTACTCAACTAATGGAATCAGTTCGAAGATACTACAAGTACCTGCCTGGTACTTCTATTTTCGTATTATATCACAATCTAATTAGGCATTTCAATATAACCTATTTCATCAAAAAACTTCGCGACACCGATTCTTACACTTTCAGCCTTATCAGGGTTCAGTATAATAATATATTACGGGCTCTGATGATTTTACGCATTCGTGCATTGCCTCCGCCTTGTTCGCAGAAATGCCCAATTTCTTCGCCGTGGCGCGCGCCCGCATCTCCTCCTTCTGGGAGGAAGTGCGACGCTCACGGAATATGTACAGTCGAGGACAAAGAGATGTATACACTTTTGGACCTAATCGAATGCGGTCGCCTACAAATTGTATCTCAATCTCTTTGTCCTCGACTGTACCATCGTGGAATACGGATATCGCGATATGAAGATCAGGGACTATCTTTCTGTTCACCAAAACAAGAATAAGAAGCAAGTAGTAGTTTTACTTTACTATTGTTTTTTTTTTTTACTTTATTAGTACCAGCTTCTGCCCACGACTCCGTCCGCGTGGAATTCGTTTATATCGCAGCTCCATACAAAGTTCCACCCCCTATTTTAGGGAAGTGGGGGGTTAGAAAGAGACAAAAAGTAACCAATGTCACGCTCCATCCCCTCAACTATCTCCACTTAAAAATCACGTCAATTCGTCGCTCCGTTTTGCCGTGAAAGACGGACAAACAAACAAATACACACACTTTCCCATTTATAATAATGGTATGGATTTGATGTTCTATTTGATATACCCATATCAATTGTTTATACTGTTTATTGCCAGAAAATTACACTTTATTATTATTGTTTTAGGTGAGGTAGGGCACAACGAAATGTCATCCCGCTCGAATTTGGAGCAGCCCAACTGGGGAAGTATCCGCCTTGCAGAAGACCACAGCCATAATAACACTACTACTTGCTCTGTAGTAGTGTTGTTTTCCTGGGGGTGAGCATGATCGCCAGAGCTCGCGAGGATGCGTTGTGTTGAGAGCGAGGGCGTTTGTTCCTTCAGCTGTCAACACGGCATATCCTCAAACATATCAAGGGTCGGCAACGCCCATGTTACTCCTGTGGAGTTGCATGCGTCTATAGCCCGCGGTGTCCGCTTACCATCAGGCGGGCCGTACGCTTGTTTGCCATCGTCGTTGTGAAAAAAAGAATACTTAAAAAGTTTAAACCGACTTGAAATCAGTACCCAAATCGCTTCTAGTGTGCTTGTAAAATTGGAAAAGTTTCATCGATTTCTCCAGGATCTCATCATCAGATCCTAATCTGACTATGGGCCAATCAGGGACCGATACACTTTCATTGAAACAAAAAAAGACAAATCCAGGCGTGTTTGAGTAATTGGGAAACATATTTATGAAATGAAATTCTGACGAATTGAAAATCTCGGTTTTTGAGTCGGTTAAAATAGCCATTAACAATCATTTAATCACCTTTTAAGTGAAAGGAAAAATTTAATGCTCCGAACCGGATTCGAACCGGCGACCACGGGCATTCATGGCATTTATAATTTTCGTTAGGAGCGTTACTGCTTAAAAAAAACAAATATTAATTTAATCACCTTCTTCGGTAATCCTTATAAAGAATGGTCGGAATTCTATGGGCGAGAGACCCCAAGTGAAGGTGTGATTAAAAAAGAATTGCAGCGACCATGCGCCCCATGTTTCACCTTTATTTATTGCTGTATACAAATCCCTGTTTTCGGTGGTAAGTGTGGAAACGTTATAAACTTCTAGTTCTGAAAAAAGAGTTAATGGCACGGTTACAGACAATTGTTTGATATAATTATGTAGGGGTGAAGCAAGGGACGTGATATATGATGCCATCTGTGTTCTGCTTGTATTACTATAGCAAGTTCCCTCCAGTGCCTTAAGCATGCCGTCGCACATTATGGCGATAGGAATACTCCAGTATATCGACGTTACCTCGACCTGTCAAAGGCGTTTGATTTGGTTTTCTAGAAAATCAACTTGCCTCCCGATCTTATAGTTGTATTTAGATATTGGTATGCAAACTAGATCAACAACATGAGTGGCGGGAGTGTTATCTGGATCATATGGGTTGAGGTGTGGGGTGAGACAGGAAGGGTTGAGCTCACCTTCAATATTCAACCTTTATATTGACGATCTGATTGTCGCTCTCAGTAGCAAGCATGCAGACAGTCATGTCACTCTATTAAGAGTTAATGTAAAAAACTTGAGCTATGCCGACGACATGGTAATGCTGAGTGCGTCAGTCTGTAGCATCAAAAGGTTGCTTAAAGTATGTGAGGACTACGGACACACACGTGTACTAAACATTTGAAATGTCAGTAAATGTTTTTTGGTGGTATTTCAAAGATACCATCTGAAATACCACTCATCCGACTCAACTTGGTTGCCTAAGAGAGGGTACTTATACCAGTTCAAATATTTAGGACAGACTAGTCGCCACCGGTTGGTGGTTACGAACGACGATGCTGACATCGATCGGGAACGTGGGGCCTTATCGATAACAGCACATATGATAGCTCGTAGATTCGCTCGCTGCTCAAAAGAGAAAGAATAACGTTATTCAGAGATTTCTGCACCGCATTCTACAGCTGCAGCTTATAGAAGAAAGTTATTGTAAAATCCTATAGAGCCCAATAAAATATTGCGTTCAGGGCTCTGTTGGGGTTGCCGCGCTACTGCAGCGCATCATGGATGTTTGCGGACGTGCAGTCTTGTTTTAAAGCTACCACGAGACTGTGAACTGCATCCCTGGTGCGCCAGCTCCAACAGCGTTCTAGCAATGATCGCGGATAATATTTGTCCATACATTGTTCATTGCTATGGAGTTCACGCGACCAGCAGCAGCTCGGTGGTTGGCATATGGAGATACCATTGAGTTAATCAATTAAGTAGTTAGTGTTAGCGACGTGCTCAAAATGGGTTTCTTTTAAACTGTTTTATTTTTGTATTTTATAAGGTACTTTTGGAAATCCAAACACTGTTAGATTTTAAGATAAAATTTAACGTACCTACTGCTCTCTTAATTGTATCACATGGTGTCGGTAACTTTTCGAAATTAAACTATTTTCGTGTCCCTAAATGAGTGCTTTTAGTATGGAACACCTACACCGTTAACAGTTAGGAAATATGGACTGGACCTGTCATTGTTACTTGAAATAAAGGCATGCGTGGGACCGAATACAACAGCGCATAGCTTTAAAACAACAATAATCTAAAGCGAGGGATACACATATCATGACTATATACAGTGTGGAAAAAAAACTCGGGCCCGGGCGAGAAACTACAGTAAATCCTTATGCTCAAAACGCTCATAGCGGGTCATTTTAGGGCCTCGCGATACGCGGGTACTGAGATTTAACCACTTATGATCTATGTAATATTACCAAACAAGCACTCATCGAAGGCCAGCGTTTAGGTGATGTGCAGTCAATTACAGTCAGGAGGTCACGTTAAAATCGATATCTTGCTGCCGAGGTCCTCGGGAGGCTGCAGGTCCCACCCGAACACGAGGAACTGAACTGCCCGGCGCGGAGTCACAATCTGGCACCAATTTCACTACTGGCGCTGGAGCGCACAAATCGCAGTAGTTGAACTCTGGACTGGTGTCCCAAAACGATTAAAAACCACTTATTTTATAACTATTGTACGCGAGACATGTGTCTTCCCATCACGTCCTCAAAACGGAACCCAGATATAGACAAGGCCCATACTTTTTTTTACAATGCCAGTGTTGCCGTATGAAATTGTTAAGGGCACTTCACACGGTTCCGAACACCTTAAGTAGGCTCATTTTACTCTTACGTTTTTTTCGTCAGTTATAAAAGAAACAAAACTGCGTTTAAAGATTTTCGAAAACTCGCTTGCCTCGCCATGGACTCGAAACAAGTAAAATAAAAATCAAACACTCGCTATTTTATTACACAAATTGATAGGATAGTTTTATTCAGGACTAGCTTCTGCCCGCGACTTCGTTCGCGCATAAATTATGGTTTACATGGTATTCTTATGTTTAACCATAGTTCATACCGAAAATAAACATTTCATTTCCATATTTTAATAATTATTGTACTATTCCAAATTTTTCATCACATTTGATATTTGATTTCCTATAAGTTATGTAGTTGTGACATTAAATATATTATTTAATGATTTGCAAATAAATTTTCTGATTTCTTATTTCATAGATTGTGCGTGTAACAGTTCGGATTTCGAATTTTAATAATGCTCTCATAAACTTGGTCGTGAATAATAATATATAGATGCCCAAAGTATCCTTTTAGAGAGCGCTCCGTATGCGAGTCCCAGGTCCGAACACCCTAGGGCGAGCCCGACGGACACTCACTATTCTAAGGTGTCTTGCAAGCGAGACCTGAGGCCAAAGTGCCGAGCGGTGAGTCAAGAGAGCTTTTCATTGGAATTAAAGGCCTAAAGCAATCTTTCAGAGAACGGTCTCAATGTGAGCTCGAGGGCCTTAGGCTCGATCACCCAAGGATACTCGTTATCTCCGAGAAACTTGCAAGCAAAACCTGAGGACCGAATTTCTGGAGGTAAACGGGGAGGCAAGCGGAGCCAAATACTTTTTCGTTTTTCGTAGGAATGGCAGCCCCTAAGCATGCTTTTAGAGAGCGGTCACTATGTGAGCTCGGGGACTGAGGGCCCGTGGGTGAGCCCCCACAGACAACTATCCCCAGGTGTGTTCGTATCCGGAGTATCCGTAGACCAAACTCCAGAAAGTGAGCGGCCAGGCTACTTTTCGTAACAATGAAAGATCCAAATCAAGTCTTAAGAAAGCACTTGGGGGCTGAACGCTACATATATTATACTATACCCAAATGATACCATAGATACTCAATTCTCCGCGGAATGCCGTTTTGTCCAAATTCTATACCCACATCCCTTGACGTTGGTGAACTATGATAATTAGAGATAATTATTCAACTCAACCTTCAAAAAACTTTAGATGACTTCTGATTTCATAGCGAAAGGCAGAGATAAAGGTTGCTGGTTTTTAGAGTTCCGTAGTCGACTAGGAACCCTTATAGTTTCGCCATGTCTGTCCGCCCGTCTGCGAATAAACTCAGTAACCGTTAGCACTACAAATCTGAAATTTGGTATTAATATGTATATCAATCACGTTGACAAATTGGTTTAATAAAAAGTGGAAAGAAATGTTTTATTAGGGTACCTCCCCTATACGTAAAGTGGGGAGTCATTTTATTTTGCATTTCAACCCTAAGGTGTGAAATATTGTTGAATAGGTATGTAAAAATAAATAGGGGTCTATGGAAATTATTTTTTGATAATGTTAATATTTTCGGAGATAATCGCTCCAGAAGTTAAAAAAAATGTGTCCCCCCTCTAACTTTTGAACCATAACTTTTAGAAAAAGGAAAAAAATACAAAAGTAGAACTTTATGAAACTATCTTGGAAAAATATTTTGAAAACAATTACAAAATATTTTTTGAACTAAGTTTGTAATTTAACCGTATAAGCAGGCATCCACAAATTCACAACGAAATGACGTGCTTTCAAATAAAGCAAAAACGGTGAAAATCGGTTCATGCAATAAAGAATTATCCCATAAAAATCATCTTCCATACAAGCTCGCGCGCAATAGTTTACTTAATTTGCCGATAGATTTCGCTGTACGCGGAACGATCATATCGTACATTTAAGATTTTTCCTGATTTAATGGGGTCGGAGCAGGTGCGCCCATACAGGTCGAAAATATGTCGTGCTCGAATTGTCTTAGTTGTCTTTGGTCGTTCGTTATTTAATAATAAAATTGTTCGCTAAGTATTGCTTGTATTGCTTGTATTTTTCGCTAAGTATTACTTATTGATTGCTTAAGAGCCGTATTCCAAAAAAAAAACGCGTACTTAACTATAAGTTTTTGTTATCAAAATTACATAGTCTTCCAATCGTTGTTTTTAATAACAACTAGTTGGTAAAGATAGTTTGATTTCTCTTTTAGAATATAAGCAATACGTTTTTTTTGATAATCGTTTTACTGATTTAGTAATGATTTTTCTTCATAGGCATGTTTCAGCAAAATCTCGTTGGAGACCTCGTTTAGAGCGATAATTAGGCAATTAAATTAAATAGTATCCATACATTAAGAATTCAGTTACTTTACAAGTACGTGGTCCAATCTTAACAAGACACAATATTTTTTGTGCCGCATGTGCTAAGAAAAAGATTCTAAAACATTTTATACCGAAAACTCAAAAACAAGACGTAATTTCTCAAAATCCCTGCATTATCTTAACGTTATTCTGAAACAAAAATGATACCCAGTATCATTATTATTAAATCAAGCAAATACTGGGTGTCATTTTTGTTTTAAACATTGATTTTGTAGGTTTAAATTACCATCATTTATTTTTGACAAATTATTTAACAATACCTTTTTTAAATTTTAAACGAAAGGAAAAATTGAAAAATTTAATGCTCCGAGCCGGATTCGAACCGGCGACCACAGGCATTCATGGCCCGTCGCTACTAACCAACTGAGCTATCGGAACAATTTTTCAATTTTTCCTTTCATTTAAAATTTATAATTTCCGTTAGCAGCGTTACTGCTTAAAAACATACGAGTAAATTAATACCTTTTTTGCTTTAAAACGGAGGCCACGGCACGTTCCGCGTGAGGCTGCCACGCGGAACGTGCCCGATGCGGCAAGGTGTGTTGAAGCCTGCCGGGGCAAGAAGGGCCCCGCGCAATGCCACCGTTGCCAGGGATTCAGGCATCAGTCCCAAGGCTGCCACCGCCCGCAGAAGTGCGTGCGCTGCGCGGGCCCCCATGCAGCGAAGGAGTGCCCGAGACCCAGGGAAGAGCCAGCGACCTGCGCCAATTGCAATGCGCAGCACACCCAAATCATACGAAGTGCCCGGCGTTCCGGAATGGGGCCCGGAACACAAAGGCGGGGACACTGGCGCACACCGTCCCCCACCGCCCAGGAACAGAGACGAGGGCTTCGTTGCAAAAGCCCACGGTGGAGGAGTCGGCGCCTGCCACACTTATGGCGCCGGCCAACGCCCCCCACCAAAGGGGCGCACAAGCACTGAACCGGGGGGTTCATGGCTCGGCATTATTCGACAGAGTCTGGCATGAGGGCCTGCTGGCCAAGATGTCGACCTCCTCCGCACCGCGACGTATCATCAGAGTCCTGAGCTCCTTCTTGTCTGGGCGACGGTTTCATCTGGCCATAGAGGACGCCACATCGTCAGATCGCCCATATTTTTATTAAATACAATGATCTCTCTGTGGGAGCCGTCTGTCCGAGCTCTGTCTCAGATCATGATGTCGCAATGGCAGGTCTTATGCATTATAAACATATACAACGTAACCGACATGTTCTCAAAACCAATTACAGGGTGTACCTAACTATATCTACATCCTGCGTAACGACAACAAAATGTAACTAAAACTATCTAGCGTCACCTATATACAATATATAACTAACCTACCCAGATGTCATGTAGGTACACTAAATGTAGCTAACCTAAAGAAATTAAATATTAAAATTAACTTGATTTGGCCAATGAGAACGTCTAGTGTCTACGTTGTGTTCCTAGCAACCCAAATTCTTTTATGTGTAGCAAATTAGACTTTGACTCCTCCCTACCTACTTCACCCTACGTTCTCCTACTACATCCTAGTTCAAGGAAATAACCATGTCATAAATAAAATTTGTTTTTGGTTACTAAACCCCAACCAGTTCCTACCGTGGCCGGTTAACGTAATGGTAGCTAGCTATATCATTATTTTCTCAACATGTAATACTTTCTCAAATCAAAACCTTGGTTTCTTTATATACCAATTGCCTCAATTTATATTCATATCATCAAAGTATATAACAGACCAACCTAGCTAGCTAATTGTTTATTATTATTATTGTATGGAAGATTCTCTTTCATCCATACTATGCTACCATTTCCGTCTGGATGTGGGTTTGGCCAACTAGCTAATTAAATACCTATTTTATTATATTTTGTTTCTAATAGGTATTCCTAACTTATTGAATTTACCTGTGCTTCGTACCTATTTTCTGATGAGAAGAAGCACTGAACAAACTCATCAGACCTAACAATTGAATATTATTTCATTCAAAATTATGTATTAAGGCATTATTTCACCCATTACATGTATACTAATGGATTCATTAGATACCTATAATCCCTGATATAGTGAAGATATTTATAATACCGAGGTTTACCGTTCATTAAATATGAAATATTGAACCTGAAGTTTACCCTAAGTAATGAGTATGTTCCACTCATGATAATTTGATACCTTAAAATTAGACATAATGGACTGCTCCGCTTACCATTAGCCTAGAATCATTTCATCTTTTTGAAACAATTCTGATATCCTAATCATAACTGGAATCTTTATGACGATAATCAATATATAATAGTTACACCTTTAATATTTCATATATAATAATATACGGAACCCAATACTACTGATCCTCACACAATGACTAATTCCTATTCACACAGTTACTCATAATTGCTATAAAACCTTCAAATAAACGCTATTTGATTTGTAAACCTTCTAACTTTCCATCCCTAAGAATAGTATTCCTACTACCCTATTACTGTGTTTGACTCTATACCTAAGCCTACCTACCACTAAACTCTAAACTACTGTAGGCAAAACTCCCATCATTACTTTATTAACGTTATGTGTTGTGTAGTGTATGTTCTAGCTAGGGACCTAAGCTGTACAACGTTCGGAAGGCTAGTCCGAGAATGCAACCTAGAGCCTGTGTAATGTACATTTCACAACATGTCCGTGGACTAAAGGGTTTTATAACATATAAATATATCTTCTAAATATATAAAAGAAGAAGCTGACTGACTGACTGACTGACTGACTGACTGACTGACTGACTGACTGACTGACTGACTGACTGACTGACTGACTGACTGACTGACTGACTGACATATCAACGCACAGCCCAAACCGCTGGGTCTACGGATTCCAAATTTGGCACGTAGGTTCCTTATAAGGTGTAGGGGAGCACTAAGAAAAGATTTTTCAAAACTCACCCCCTAAGGGGGTAAAACTGGGGTCCAAAGTTTGTATAGGGGAAGCATTATTTTTTGAACTACAGACTTAAAACTTTGTAGGAAGATTACTTATTAAGATACAAATAAAGCACTTTCAGCGTTTTACAAAATTCCACCCCTAAGGGGGTTAAATAGGGGTGCAAAGTTTGTATTCAAAACTACTGGGACTACAAACTTGAAATTTACACCAGACCTTCCTTTTATGACGTAGGCAAGGGATAAGACGGGATTTTTGGAAATTCTATTCCTAAGGGTGTTAAATGGGGGTGCAAAGTTTGTATGGGTGAAACATTATTTTTTGTACTAGAGACTTGAAACTTTGTAGGGATATTACTTATTAAGATACAAAAAAAGCACTTTCAGCGTTTTACAAAATTCCACCCCTAAGGGGGTTAAATAGGGGTGCAAAGTTTGTATTCAAAACTACTGGGACTACAAACTTGAAATTTACACCAGACCTTCCTTTTATGACGTAGACAAGGGATAAGACGGGATTTTTGGAAATTCTATTCCTAAGGGTGTTAAATAGGGGTGCAAAGTTTGTATGGGTGAAACATTATTTTTTGTACTAGAGACTTGAAACTTTGTAGGGATATTACTTATTAAAAACAAAAAAGTTCTTACAGCGTTTTAGAAAATTCCACCCCTAAAGGGATTAAATAGGGGTGCAAATTTTGTATTCAAAACTACTGGGACTAGGAACTTGAAAATTACACCAGAACTTCTTTTTATGACGTAGGCAGGGGATAGAACAGGATTTTTGGAAATTCTATCCCTAAGGGGGTGAAATGGGGGTCCAAAGTTTGTATGGGGGAACATTATTTATTGAACTGGAGACTTAAAACTTTGTAGGAGGATTTCTTATTGATACCAAAAAGGTACTTTCGGCGTTTTATAAAATTCTACCCCTAAGGGGGTTAAATATGGGTGCAAAGTTTGAATTAAAAACTACTTTGTCTAGAAACTTGAAATTTTCACCAGATTTTCCTTTTATGACATAGGCAAGGGATAAGGCGGGATTTTTGGAAATTCTGTCCCTAAGGGAGTTAAATAGGGGTGCAAAGTTTGTATGGGAGTAACAATTTTTTGTACTAGAGACTTCAAACTTTGTAGGGATATTACTTATTAAGATACAAAAAAGTTCTTTCAGCGTTTTAGAAAATTCTACCCCTAAGGGGGTCAAATAGGGGTGCAATGTTTGTATGAGGTAAACATTATTTAATGAACTAGAGACTTGAAACTTTGTAGGAAGATTACTTATAAGAATACAAATAAAAATATCCTTGGCTTTTTAAAATTCCACCCCTAATGTGATTAAATAGGGGTGCAAAGTTTGTATTCAAAACTACTGGGACTACAAACCTGAAATTTACACCAGACCTTCCTTTTATGACGTAGGCAAGGGATAAGACGGGATTTTTGGAAATTCTATTCCTAAGGGTGTTAAATGGGGGTGCAAAGTTTGTATGGGTGAAACATTATTTTTTGTACTAGAGACTTGAAACTTTGTAGGGATATTACTTATAAAGATACAAAAAACAATTCTTTCAGCGTTTTAGAAAATTCTACCCCTAAGGGGTTTTATTAGGGGTGCAATGTTTGTATAAGGGAAACATTATTTATTGAACTGGAGACTTGAAACTTGGTAGGTATTTTACTTGTTAGGATACAAAAAAAGTATTTTCAGCGTTATATAAAATTTCACCCCTAAGGGGGTAAAATATGGGTGCAAAGTTCGTATTCAAAGCTACTGGGACTAGAAACTTGAAATTTACACCAGAACTTCATTTTATGACGTAGGCAAGGGATAAGACGGGATTTTTGGAAACTATCCCTAAGGGGGTTAAGTAGGGGTGCAAAGTTTGTATGGGAGAAACATATTTTTTTGTACTAGAGACTTGAAACTTTGTAGGAATATTATTATTATGATACAAAAAAGTAGTTTCAGCGTTTTATAAAATTCTTCCCCTAAGGAGGTTAAATAGGGATGCAATGTTTGTGAAGGGGAAACATTATTTATTGAACTAGAGACTTGAGACATTGTAGGAAGATAACTTATTAGGATACAAAAAGTAATTTCAGCGTTTTATTAAATTCCACCGCTGAGAGGGTTAAATGAGGGTCCAAATTTTGTATAAGGGAAACTTATTTTTAGCTACTACGTACTTAAAACTTTGTGGACAGATTACTTATTCAATTACAAATAAAATGCTTTCAGCGTTTTTGAAATAATTACACCTAAAGGGGTTAAAAAGGAGGTCCAAAGTTTGTATGGAGAAAAAAGATTAGTTAGCCAATTTTATTCGAGAATTCACAGGATAATTCCTAACGATAAATGAGTAAACAAGTGTTTCCGGTTTTTTGAGAATTCAACCCCTAAATGGAGACATGTGGTGACAAAATCTGAAAATCAACATCGGCATCTATTGTTTCTATGGTTTATCGGGTCGCTGATTATGAAAACAACAACGATTTTACATTCCAACGTGGCGTCTAAATATCAATATGGCCGTTGTTATTACGGTTTTTTGGGACGTTAATAACGAAAATCACATAGATTTTGAAATGTAATATTGTGGACATGAAAATTCATGAAAATATTTGTGCCAAATTGCAATTCAATCGGTCCAGTTTTTTTCGTAGCAAATCGGTTGTAACAGACGGACTGACAGACAGCCACACGTGATCCTATAAATAAGGGTTCTATTTTTGCCTTTGAGGTATGGAACGAGACCCGCATTATATAGGGTTATAGGTTTTAAAGTTTGTATTTGGTGCCATCTCGATCGTCAGCAATCGGTACCTAGGCGAGTGCGGGCGGCGCGGTGGGATGGGAGGGTAGGAGACATTGGGAAAGTGCCTGCATCCGTAATAAGTACATTCAAGGTGCTGCACGAAGATCTGCTTACTTTTAATAATTTAAGCATTTTGGCCGCCGTTAAATTAAAACAAATTTTTGGGTATTTATGTTAAATACTGGTTCGAAAAGCATGGAAAAAAAATCTTAGGAAACAAGCCTATAGCAATGTCCAGGCCACAAATTTGACTTAACATTCGTGAAGATATTTTGGTATTTCAACATTAATGTTCATGAACATAAAGTAGCTTTTATTCCAGAGGACAGATTCTCATTAATCATGATAGTAAATTTAATAACAGAAATACGTACATACATACATACATTGACGCCTTTATTCCCAAAAGGGGCAGGCAGAGCACATGAACTTTATGTTCCAGCGCCACTTTTAGCATAAATGTGGGTATAAAAGATCGAAAAAAAGTGATATTGCTTAGGTTGTTAGCCCATCACCCACAACACACTTCAACCCTGCTCTCTTAATCGACTTTTACGACACACACGGGAAGAAAGAGGGTGGTGAAATTCTAACCCGCCACCACACGGGCATAAATATAAATAGTATATAAAAATTAATTTACCATAATGGGTTATGACGAAGGGTTATTAGTAGGGGAAGTTAGTAGTAGTAGGTTAGTAAGCGGCGTAGCAATTCAACAATTATTGGAAAATTACTTTTACTACGCGGGCGAAGCCGCGGGCAAAAGCTAGTATTCAATAAAAGACCAAGCCTTAAGCACACACGAGACATCAACGAGTGGATAACAATCCTAGCGATCGACTTATGGGAAATGGCAATCTTCTCGCTTCAGCCTGTGGCCAACCTTAAGACCAGTAAGAGGCCCATCAAAGATAGGCTACACCATCTGTGTAGGTAAAAAGATGGTGCCAGGCTTCTCTTAAACCTGGACCTACTACTAACAGGATCCCGAAGTGTACTTCCTTGACACCGTTAGGTGAAATGCACTTCGTTAAGTTGACCATGCAACTAGGACATTGATCTGGTTCGAAATGATAATAAAATCATCTAAAATAATCCCGAAATGTAATAGAAAACTAAGCGAAATAGTTCACTACCATGCAACATAATTGCACAATACTGAACCTTAGAAAACTCAGAATCTAATAAGTGATGGAATAGTTCAATACTGCGCAAAGCAATCGCACAATATTGAACCTTCCCGCCACAACAATAGTGTATCTACGATTGTTTACGTTACGAATTTAAGCTCGACCCAGAGTCAATGACAATCCGACAGCTCGCTAGAGAAAGAATGCCTACGTCTACCCGGTGCGCCGTTTTTATATACACTAAAAGGTATGAATCGCTTGAAACGCTCGATCTGCTCGAATCGCATTATTCGCTTGACGTAAACGAAATAATACCTTACCACCATTAACTTAAGATTGGTTTTTAATCGTGCACGTACGTGCTTACTCCCTATTGGAACCAATTTTACTCATTGCGTAGTGTGCGCGACAGCGTCGTAACGACAACACGTACCTTTACTCAGAAATATGAAAATATTAAGTTTTGTTACGCACAAAACGTTGGTTCAAGTATGCACCACTATATTCTAATCAGATGTACATATCAGTTCGATTCTTATCCAATGATGATGACGATTAATGTATTAATCCCTATTATATTGTATTATTCCTTCATTCAGCATTCATTAAAGACCATAATAGAGCTATAGGCATAGTTCTAGTTACAAGGGGAGTGGCGAACGAGTTGAAGTCGGCTGACTGGTCAATCGTAACGAACGCTAACAACGTGACCGAGGCGGCTTCAAACTTCAACCACTTGGTATCACAGGCAATTCAAAATAACACACGCACCGTTAAAGTTAGTCGCTCTAAATACAATATTAAGCCCTGGGTCACCCCAGGGTTGATTAGATGTATGAGACACAGGGACAGGCTGCACTCGCAGGTGAGAGCATCTCCACTCAACCAAACCCTTCGGCTTATATATACTAGGTACTATCGGCTGCATTAATGCATGGACACCTTACGGTCTAGTTTCGCTTGCACCGTTTGACATCTACAGCTGATATGATTGCATGCGTTGCGCACAAAATAAACTAGATGGCGCTGCTGGCCAAAAATATTGATATATAGACGAATATAACTTAATTCACTGATAATAATTGACTCCTGTAGTCACCAAAAAATTTTCTTGCGATGCGAGTACAATTATTGACAAGTTTAGCAAGGTTTAATCTACTGTAACCGTATTTGAGTGTGACTGAACTGTCATCCTACCTACTCGTTTATCAAAGGTATATATTTCACAGTTGAAACATGTATACCCGTGATAAACCACTGACCAGTGTCAACAACAAGATTGGATGGGCTTGTGGATTAGCCTATTAAGTGCAAATGACACGGTGCTGACTGCCTTTTTAGTGTTTATATGATTTCTGTTTTTTACACTATTTTGCACAGCCAAAAGTAGATTTTTTAAATATAAATAACAGTAATTAAATACAATTAAATAACTATTCAGTAGTAGTATTAGTGAATTAGCCACTTTTTAACATGTTATCGAGGTTATAGCTTAAGTTTCATTTCCGAAAATCGGAAAAAGCTTGAAGCTTTACCTCAATAAAAATAATACCTATTGTCAATTTTATTAATAATTTCAGACCGGGTTATGATAACATATATATCAGGCGAACGCATTCTGGTGTTTATTGGCATTTTCTATTTAAGTGAGATTTGAAATAAGTAATTAAACCCGCCATTTAAAATAATAAAAAAATACGAAACAATCTTACAGTTCACTAAGGCTTTTATTATTGATACTAGTATTTCATAGATTATAATGGTAGGCTTCTACGGTTATCTATCTCACTCGATCTCGTTAATTAACAAAATGATTATATTCTATTATGATAATTTTCCTTAACGTAACACATTTATTACTAATAGTGTCTACAGGGATAAAAAAGCACGATGAAAACAATATTCTACTCATATTTTACTTTTGCCATTTGTTTATATATAACCCGGTCTGTCTTTCTTCAAACCCTACATGTTCACAGTTAGATATACCACCAGATTCCGCGTTAGGCACTACGTGATCACTGAACGTGAACTTATTTGTCCTTATGAATAGATTTAAACACTTCTCATTTCTCATCACTAAACATGACAAAAATCCAGTTGTCCAGTGTCCAAATTGCGACAATTTGCTGTTTTATGTGCTTCACTGTAAGTATGGGTTTAACAGCATGCCCATGATAATTATAAACCCTTCTCGTTATGGAGACACGACGAACTCCACACTTGTGCAATAAATCGACGTAATGACTTGTCGATTCAAAATCATTTTCTTTATAGTCCATTGTCAATGGCTGGTGGCCGTTCTTTGTCGGTGTAGCAGAGACGTTTCCTTTTGCTCAACCTTTTTTTAGCTGTAACGATATTATTTGAAAATAAATCATCAGAAAAATGTATGATAGTTCAGTAGTAGTTACTAAATAATTATATCACAAACGTGTAAAATAACTACTTACGTTTAGATCAGTTTCTGTAGCTTGTAGCTTCGTTACATATCGCAAATATTTGCGACCTTTTCACTAGATCAATATTACGTCGAAACCTAGTTTTAATATTCATGTTATCCAGAAAAAAAATATGAATAACAAAGCTGAGTAGTCCTACGAACGAACACGTAACATCTTTGTGATAAAAACGAATAAGTATGGTAGTTTTGATTCATTCGTCTACCCTCATCGATTATTATATTAATCGTAGTAGTAATGGATTAATATCTGAGCAGCAAATTAAACTTATGATCAATTTCAACTGCCTAGTCAATTGAACCGATGGTCGAGTGGCTAACAAGGCAAGTAACTAGGTCGACACCTAGCTTGAGAGTCGTGGGTTCAAATCCCGCACCCAGCCAAAAATATGTTGGGAAAGATGTGTTTTTGGAATTGTTTGGATATTCACTGGTAGTGAATCGGAAACATCGCAAGAAAAATAAATGCACAAAGGTACCACATAAATAGAATACACATTCCAAATTGCGTCATAATACCGCCATTATCGATCGATAATGCGTTGGCAAGATTACTTGACAATATAATAAAGGAAAAATAATAACCCAAGAAAATAATTATTATTATATCCAAGACGATGAATTACTTTTTGTTTCCATTTTTGTTAACAACGCCATCTAGTGAAACCTTGCTGATCCTCTGAGGTTTACATTTACATCTATAATGATATTACACGTCGTGCACATAGATGGCGTTAGCGAGCGCGTCAAAGGAAACAGTTTGTCAGTTGACCATGCACTTATGCTGTCTAGTGTACAGGAACTATTTTGATAACCTGTTATATAATTTAAAAAATGAGTACCAAAACAAGCAGCTGACCGAAAACAAAAATAATCCTACCAAACTTTGGCAGTCAATTAAAACCATGTGCCAAAACCCAAACCGATAAAATGACTCTGAGGAGCTCATCACCGCCACGGATAAACCTGTACAGGACAAACTCAATGAATGTAACAAGTACTTCTCAGCAGTGGGGAAGAATCTTGCGGATAGTATTTTGGCAGAAATCTCGAAAACGGAGGCGTCCTTGGCCACAAAATACAAGCCTCAGCGGTCAGTCCTTAATTCATTGTATTTGCGCCCTAAGATACCCATGAGGTTGACAGGATAATTACTCAGCTTAAAAATGACAGTGCTCCTGGCCCTGATGGTGTGAAGCCGGTACTAGTAAAAGAGATCAAAAGCGTTATTTTAGAACCACTTACCTTTATTTTTAATCTTAGTATGCAGTCTGGTTATTTTAAAAACGATAAAAACGACCCCAAAAATACTCCTGTGAACTTCAGACTAATCTCTCTTGTCCATCTTCTCTAAAATACTGGAAAAAAATGTAAACGCCGGATTAAGGAGTTTCATTGAGAGCAACAGCTTAATCT
This sequence comes from Epinotia demarniana, assembly GCA_945867215.1. NCBI lineage: Eukaryota > Metazoa > Arthropoda > Insecta > Lepidoptera > Tortricidae > Epinotia > Epinotia demarniana. Next base: position 35,646,602 of record OX244261.1, on the reverse strand, counting down.
CGGACCACCAATTTGGCTTCAGGGCAGGCAAGTCAACGGAGGATGCGGCTATTCTCCTCTCCAATCTCGTGTCTGGCTTTCTGGATGGTGGCAATAAGTGATTTGGTATTTTCCTGGACCTGGCCAAGGCATTTGACACCGTCTTGGTCGCCATCCTGTTAAAAAAGCTAGAATGTCTTGGAGTAAGAAGAGTGGCTCTTGCCTGGTTTACTAGTTATCTCACTGCACGCACTCAAAGGGTAAAGATAGGTGACCTGGTAAGCGACCGTCTCCCGGTGAATTTTGGTGTCCCTCAGGGGAGTATACTCGGTCCATCATTGTTCACGCTGTACATTAATGACATGTTTGATATACCCATACCAAACTCAAACCTCATTTGCTACGCTGATGATACAGTCATACTGGTGAATGGCAAATCCTGGGATGATGCTTACTCTGGAGCCGAGGAAGCGCTGGCAGGAGTTGCTCGCTGGTTAAAAAGTAATCTGCTAACTCTGAACATAGACAAGACAAACTATGTAGCCTTCTCGAAAAGTTCAGCAGCCTCTCCCACAACTGACAAAACTATTGCATTTCATACCTGCATGCCTCACGGCAGCCGTCGGCGCCCGTCGAGGTAGGACCTACGTTCGATGGCTCCGCACACCTAGCAACGTCGCTATACGTGACATTTATGCTGGTGTGCGTCGGACGGCGTGTAGGGGGGCATGAAATATTGTTAGTGAGTGCGCGTATAGTACGACAGTATCGAATTGATAGTTGTTTGTAGGGGGTGTCTAAATTCATCTCAGTCCGGTGTTATATTTTTTTAAATGTTTAGTAAAATCACTTAGGTATACTTGCTAAGGGGTATTTGCGTCTCTCATTTTGCTTAAAGAGTGAGAGAGAGACACGGATCTTGGACAACTGGAATACCACCCTTAATTGATTCATTATCATGTCCCGATACACCTACGCCTCAGGAAAACAACTCTTCTCTCTACGTCTCTTGCCAACTTTGGCAACGTCTGCCAAGTACTTCCGGCTATTTCAGGACTGACAGAGTCCTAGAATATTATGATTATGTTGAGTAAACCTACTCATCATAATCATAATATCAGCTGAAAGACGTCCACTGCTAGACACAGGCCTCCCCAAAAGAGTGCCACAATGACCGGTTCTGTGCCACCCGCATCCAGCGGACGCCCGCGACCTCTACCAGGTCATCGGTCCACGTGGGGGGCCTACCCACGCTCGCTGCGCCTTCCAGTTTGTGGTCGAAAATCGAAAACCTCTCGGCCCCAAGGGCCATCGGTTCTACGTGCATTGTATTTAATTGATTGGTTTATAATATAAATTGGATCATTATTGTCATGGATGTCAAACCTAACATTTTTAGATACCTACCATGACGGTGTTAAATAAGCGTACGGCCTGCCCGATTATAAGCAGAAACCGTAGAATATGAACTAGTGTTGTAAAAGACTCGACTTCTTTGAGTCGTCTTCAATAATAATCAGTGTTCATAGACGAGACTCGGCTCAATATTTCAAGATTCACATTTTCAGACTTTTTGCTGATCGAGTGTAGCGAACTAAACGAGCGTGGGCATTAAGACTTGAGTCTCTTTTTGCGGCTGAATCCGTTTTTGGACGGAGCTCCGAGTTCGAAGATACCTACATAGTTGTTTCACGGTTTGTGCCCAATTATAACAACTCGCCCGAGTAAGGTCTGAACCACACCTGGCGTGGCCTGCGGTGGCGATCAACAGTAAATTTAACAATAACCGTCACTTGAAAATAGCTGCAGAGGCTTCAATCGCTTCATTTGGGATTCCAAGATGCCGGATATAAGCTTTTTCTTAAATCGTCATGGGTGTCGTGGGTATACATTCCAAAAACGATGTCCATATTGGACTCTAAAATGATGGACATGACATTTTTGGTAAAATTCTCCATGGGTGTCACTTTCAGGGTAATTGAGGGTGCAAATTGAAAAATGTACGCTAATAATAATTACATTGTAATAATTGACCATTATTATACATTGGTCTTGGAGTCTCATGTCTTTGCTGCCGCAAACGCTCGGACCCTAGAGCACAGGCGCCCGTCAATTATTTGCAAAGCCATCCAAAGGGGGAACGCAGCCTGTCTTATGTTTCCTCTAAATCTCGTCCGACATCCCGACTATTTCAGCGGAGATCTTGACCGAGATTTCAACACACGAGATTTTCTGTCATCGAGATTAAATTTCGCTTGATCACCATACATGTCACAGCTATAATAAAAAGTAAATAAAATAAATAAATATTGGGGGACGATCTTACACTAATCGACCTAGTCCGAAACTTATCAAAGCTTGTACTATTGGTACTAGACGACGATATACATAGTTATACAGATAAATAAATAAATACTTAAATACATTGAAAACATCCATGACTCAGGAACAAATATTCATGCTCATCACACAAATAAATGTCCTTACCGGAATTCGAACCCTGAACCTCCGGATTCGTAAGGCGGGGGGGAGGCCTTTGCTCAGCAGTGGGACATAACATAGCACGTAGAACCGATGGCCGTTGGGGCGAAAAGGTTCTCGAGTGGCGACCACGTACCGGAAGGCGCAGAGTGGGTAGGCCCCCGACAAGGTGGACTGATGACCTGGTAAAGGTTGCGGGAGTCCGCTGGATGCGGGTGGCGCGGGATCGGTCACTTTGGCACTCTTTGGGGGAGGCCTATGTCCAGCAGTGGACGTCTTTCGGCTGATATGATGATGATGATGATGATGGGACATAATGGGCTCGATATAATAATAATCACATTGATTAGTGTAATATAATAGCAACTGTTTGATTTTTTAATTTTAGTTGGTTCGACTCCCGGGCGAGGTAAGCGAGTTTTCGAAAATATTTGAATGCAGTTTTGTTTCTTTTTAAAAATAAAGGAATGTCTCTTACTTATGCCTGACTTATTTTTCCACACTGTAAGCCCACTTTAATTATCGTAACACCGCAACACCGTATGGTAACCCACTTAAAAAACGTACTTATTTATCATACGTGAAAAAAAATGCGTATGTTTTCACTACTTAGTATAAAACAAAGTCGCTTCCCGCTGTCTGTCCTTATGCATGCTCAGATCTTTTAAACTACGCAACGGATGTTGATGCGGTTTATATGGTATACTCTTGCTTGCCAGAATTTCATTTGCCCGAATTTTATCTGCCATAATATTCAACTGCCATAAAGTTGTTTTCTATAATTTTGTATGCCATACTCAATGTTTACCATATTAATTATATGCCAGAATCTTTGTTTTCCATAATATCAATATCAATAATCTCATTTTCCATAATCATTGTAATCCATAACTATCACATGCCATAATGTCATTTGCCATCCATCTCAACATCCATAGTATTCATATGTAATAATGTGGGTACGTATTGCAGTGTCTAAAATGAAAAAAAAAACCTCGAACCTATCTGCGATCCGGGTCGGTTTTGCCACTAAGTAAAAATAAACTTTTCTCTGAGATTACCCAAGGCCAAGATAGTGGTGTATCATAGGCAGTAGGGAACAGAGGCTTGGTGGCAAAACCGACTCGGATCGCGGATAGGTTAGAAGACGGAAGCGGGAGCTTTGCTCCCGCTTTCGTCTTCGAGGTTATTTTTTTATAATATAGCGGAAAAACTAACAAATTAACAAAGATGAATCCGAATGCATGTTTAGTATGGCGTTTAAATATTCTATTAAATAATATTATTGCAAACAATAATCTGGAAAACAATACGTATGGCATTCGTATCATTATGAAATCCAATATTCGGGTAAACAAGAGTATGTCAATTAACTATTATGGTAAACGAAACATTCGGGCAAATGAAATTCGGGCAAATGAAATTCGGGCAAGCGAAATTCGGGCAAATGATTATTATAGTATGTGAATGTCGGGCAAACAATAGACAACCGGTTTATATTGTATAATATAGTACCCGTGCGAAGCCGGGGCGGTTTGCTAGTTAGTAATAAAAAGTAATTAAGTTTAAAAATCTTGTATGGCGCGCGGTTTTAAGTTCATTCACCCGGTTCGAGTTCGTACCTATCTACTGCGGTACTGTCACTGCGGTCACTCAGCTGAATGATTAAAATTAATATTAATGCAAAAAAATAGTATTTTATGCAACAGTTATATACTTAATGTACGCTTTTTCAGTCGAGTACCACGTTTACGCCACGAAGCTTGCTGAGTGGCCTAATTAAGGTACGAGACTTAAAAAGCTAATTATATAAACTATTGTATACAATACTTTTTCTACGAGTCAGCTAAACTAATTAAAAAAACTTAGTATCATTGAAAACGAAGTGCAACTAACGGCTTTTCTTTTTTGTGCGTTGATGTCTATTGACCTTTTGCCAGTTTTGACTTTCTCATAACGGCGTCCTATTGGTCAAATACATTATAGTTCATTAATTTCATTTTAGTTGTCTCAACAGTTATGAAATGTTGAGTTGGGAGCTCCATAGTAAAAAGTATGTGATTTAGTTTGGTGTACGAAGTCTTAATTCAAACATTAAGGTCGACGAGTATAAAAAACAATAAAAATGCATTAAAAAAAACGTCAACCTACCAATCTCATAATATGGATCTCCTACTTGGGGTGCTTCTTTCATGGGCGATAGAAGAATATATAGCTTGTTGGTAGCCCATAGACCTAAGTGTATCTCGTACGTTCCGTTTTTCACCGGAGTCCTTAATTCATTTATGTCATAGAAATTTTCATAATCCGTTTCGCTTTGTAAGCATTCGCCTATTTTACACCACTGAAAGTCTGTTGGTACTGAAAATAATAAAATAATAATACTAATTAAGAAACCTCATCTCATTGAGTACAATATTAAGGGGGTGAATTGGAAATTATCGAGTGCTTTGAAACGCCGTTCTGACTAGATTAAGAAACAATAAGGTCTAATTTTCAGATATATGATTCTTGTCTGATTGTTTATCTGATTTTGCCTAAAATTTCCTCTATAGAAAAAAATCCAAAGTTGGGTCTTTATTTTCCTTTTTTTTCTCAACCTACTCAAACAATACACTATTTTGACATAATCAAGTTAATAGAAGATTTTAGAGATGGAGAATTTTATCTTATCTAAAATCTCACTTAATGAAATGTAAATAAAACTTCATTAAGTTAGATATTTAGGTGTAATTTTTCCAAAAAAGCCATTCCCGAAGAATGTTATTTTTTCTCGTGCGCGGAAGGCGTAAACTTGTCCCTGTCAAGGAGGCGTGGTTGACTCGAATTGGGGGATACCTCAATTCGAGTCAACCACACATTCCCTGGCAAGAATCGCTCTGCGCTAGGCTCGTACCCGATCCTGTGGTTTTCAACGTAGGTACATAGCGGAAAGCGTATAGGTCCTGGCAGTGAAAGTGTTAATATACCTTTTCAACACATTTGCTCGTAACTTTAAGGGATTGCAACTATGACCGAAAATCGAATATCGGTTTTTAGGGTTCCGTACCTCAAAAGGAAAAAACGGAACCCTTATAGGATCACTTTGTTGTCCGTCTGTCTGTCTGTCTGTCAAGACCCTTTTTCTCAGGAACGAGTGGAGGAGGAGGAGGTATCAAGCTGAAATTTATATAAAATACTCAAGACTATTGTCCCTTGAAGCTGTGAAAAATCAAACTTAAAAGCCAACGCAATCAAAAGATACAATCGTTTATGCTGCAAATTTTTGAGTTTTTCGACACTCGCAAAACCTACGGGGTACTTCCTGTGAACTCAGAAACTTGAAATTTGGCATGAAGCAACGTCATATATCACAGACAAAGGAAAAATTACGAAATGTAGACATTTTTGTAAAATCATACAAAAAAATGCTTTTTTAAATTTTAAACTTAATACCTTTTTCCTCGTAAACGTGTGCTGGTATTGAATTAAAATTCATGTCAAATACTCAGAGCTATAGGACCTTTCAGATGTAGCTAAACCATACTTTTGTGTCAACGCAATCAAAAGAAATTGCAAGTTAAGTCGCATATTTTGAAACTGAGTACTCACAACAAACTCAAAACCTAAAGGGTACTTCCCGTTAACTCAGAAACTCGAAACTTGGCACGAAGAAACTTCATATAGCACAGACAAAGGAAAAATTACGAAAAGAAGACATTTGTATTAAAATCATACAAATATCATTTTTTGAAATTTTAAACTTACTACCTTTTTCCTCGTAAATGCGTAGAGGTATTAAATTGAAATTCATGTCAAATACTCAGGGCTATAGGACCTTTCAGATGTAGCAAAACCAAACTTTTATGTCAACGCAATCAAAAGAAATTGCAATTTAAGTCGCATATTTTGAAACTGAGTACTCACAACAAACTCAAAACCTAAAGGGTACTTCCCGTTAACTCAGAAACTTGAAACTTGGCACGAAGAAACTTCATATAGCACAGACAAAGGAAAAATTACGAAAAGAAGACATTTGTATTAAAATCATACAAAAATCAATTTTTGAAATTTTAAACTTACTACCTTTTTCCTCGTAAATGCGTAGAGGTATTAAATTGAAATTCATGTCAAATACTCAGGGCTATAGGACCTTTCAGATGTAGCAAAACCAAACTTGTATGTCAACGCAAACAAAAGAAATAGAAATTTAAGTCGTATAGTTTGAAACGGAGTACCCGCAAGAAACTCAAAACCTAAAGGGTACTTCCCGTTTACACAGAAACTTGAAACTTGGCACGAAGAGACTCCATATAGCACAGACAAAGGAAAAATTACGAAAAGTAGACGTTTTAGTAAAATCATATAATAGCAAAACGAAAGTTATACAAGTCCACGCAATCATAAGAAATAGCAAAATAAGTCACATAATTTAAAACTGAAAAAGGTGTATGTGAAGTCTCCAACCCGCACTGGCCCAGCGTAGGTATACGTAAGGGTATCAAAACTTAAAGGTACTTTCCCGTGAACTCAGTTTTATATCAACGCAATAAAAAGAAACAGCAATATAAGTAATCCGCTTATTTTGGCGTTCGCAAATACTCGCAAGGAATAAATCAAGGCCTAAAGGATGATTACTAAATTGATAAAGTGACCCTGTTTAAATTTATGCTCCCTCAGCTTTCCACATTGTAATGTTACGGATTCCGTTCTCATTTATCATTTAGTTGTGACAATGTGCTAACTACCCTCCCATTTCCCAAATCCTAACTCGTCGCTATCGACGCTCGGCGCGGGCACTGTGCGCCCGGGCTTGACACACGTCGCGCGTGTCCGCTTTCGAAAATACCTGAAAGGACTCAAAAGGGTGAAATCTAGTCACCTTCCGTGTCTCGAGTGGCTACCGAAATTCTAAGCCCTGCAAACGCGTGTGAAAAGAGTGAAAAGTGCACTGGTGTTTGGACTACCATAATATTTGAGGCGTGAGTACTTCCCTTAACTCCCTGAACACCCCCTACACATTGTCACAATTGGTGGAGGTGCGAAACTCCAAGCATAGATTGGTTAAGATAGATCGAGTATAGTCAGCTTATTGCACAACGAATAGAGAATGTCCGATACAGAAGAGAAAGAAAGAACCGTCACCCGGGTATCCGACATGTTTAAATATTTTAAATCTTTAAATTTAGAGAATTTGAATCCGGCTATTAGGCAATTACAAGCTAAAATCGAGTCGCAAAATACTGAAATAACAGACTTAAAAAATCGTATCATTGCCGTGGAAACGGAAGCAAAGGCGCATATTCCATCGACGAACTTACCGGTAGACACACAAAAGATCGAACCGACCGCGATTACGTCACTAAGCGAACCGAGCCATGTCGATAAGAGCAAGTCGAAAGTACTACAAAGTATGCTTGCGGAGCTGCCAATCTGCGATGGCAAGGTAGCCAACCAACTGATCAAATTCATCATTGCCGTCGATAAATTAATTCTACTCGAGCTGGTCCCCCAGTCTGAGTACGTGAGCTGGATTATGACCCGGACAACCGGCTTCCTGGCTGACTGGTGGTTCCGCCGAGCAGCCGCATTAGACAACTGGCAAAGTATTAAGCCATTAATTTTAAACGAGTTTTTGTCCCCGATACACATAGAAACATTAAAGAATGAAATGTGCTTGCGTTATCAATACGAATCGGAAACTTTATTGGAATTTGCACATTCCGTAGACGCTGTCGCGAAGGCGCTAAATCTGGGGTGGACCGAGGAAGCCTTGATGCAGACAATCTTGAGCAGAATATCCCCAAAGACGTATTATTACGTTAAATGTAATCCCATGAACATTGTAAACATGTCACAGTTGGCGCAAATAAGTAGCGAAGTAGAAGGTGCTCTTCTACGCGACAGGCTGCACGCACAAAACTCACGCACCTTTTATCAGAAAAATCAATCGGTCGATAGAACTTATGGTAGAAATACATATCGGCAATATAATAAGTCCGGCGCGAGAGTCACATCGGTCGCCCTCGCGCGGGATCCGGGCATCGCGCGGGAGCGAGCGAGAGGTCCGATCGGGCGGAATGCTACCGCCGCCGATAGCGAATACGTCGGGAACAGTAAATATGCAACGCGGCCCGCGCTGTTATGAATGTAATAACTACGGGCATTTCGGACGCGATTGTGAACAACGTCGTAGACGTTTACAATCACATCACGATAACGCGGGAAACGCGAAGAGGGAGTAAGCCTGGATATCCACCGTCAGCTTACTCTCGCGACTGTAAAGGAAGGTGGTAGAATAAGTAGTGATAAGAAAAATAATAAACCGTGTGTACAAATAGTTACCTCTAATTATCTCCTCCCGGCGCTGATTGATTCAGGTGCGTCTCGCTCGTTTATATCTCAGGAGCTAGCTGATCAGCTTAAGAGTCAGCGTAAAGTGCGTACGTCGTGGTGCGATATTCGATGCACTACTGCGAGTCTGGAAACTTTCACGGCCAAAGAGACAATAACTATACTAATTTCAATAGACAAGTTTACTTGGAAATTTAATTTTATTGTGGCTCCGCGATTAGTAGTTCCGATAATATTAGGATGCGACTTTATTAACAAAACGAAATTAGTCCTTAACATTTTCGATGGCTACGTGTCGTTTCAGTTTATGGCGCAAAATAAAATACCCCTGATAACAAACGTAGATTATCAAAGAGACATGTTAATTAACAGTCTTCAAATCAACAACGGTATCGAGAATAAAATAAAGGAGTTGTTAGATAATCATAAAACAGTCGTAACCGAAACATTAGGTAAAACGAACATATTGAATTATGAAATTTTACTTACCGATAATGTCCCGGTCCGCTCACGGTTTTATCCCCTGTCCCCACCGAAAGCAACCGAAATGGAATCCCATATTGCGCAACTCCTTGACAAGGGAATCATAGAAAAATCAAAATCGCCGTATGCGTCACCAGCGTTCCTGGTCGAAAAAGCAAACGGCGGCAAACGACTTTGTTGTGACTACAGAATGGTAAATAAAAAAATCATATACGACAGTTACCCAATGCCATCTATAGAGTCGGTGTTTCAATATCTTGGCGGGGCGAAATTTTTTTCAATTATTGACCTTAATAGCTCATTTAATCAGATACCATTAAGCGAGAGTTCCAAGGCGGTAACCGCTTTTATTTTGCCCTTTGGTCTATATCAGTATAAATATGTCCCATTTGGACTCTGTGTAAGTCCACAGTCTCTGAACAGAGTAGTCGACATGATATTCGGTGACATAAAATATAAATATATAATACCATTCGTAGACGATATATGCGTTTTTTCTAAAGACAAAGAATCACATTTCCAACACCTAAATGAGGTTTTAACGAGACTTGGCAATGCGGGACTTACCGTAAATCCTAAGAAGTTAAAGTTATGTCAAGAATCAGTAAAATTTTTAGGGTTCAATATCAGTTTTTCCGGCTTGTCCGTCGACCCTGACAAAATAAGCGTTGTCGTAAACTACCCGGAACCGAAAAATATAAAACAATTAAAAACGTTTCTCGGAATGACCAGTTTCTATGCCAAATTCATTCCACGATATTCGGAAATAGCCGAACCGTTAAATATGTTGAAAAGAAAAGATACCAGGTACGTCTGGGGACCCGATCAAAACAAGGCATTTTCACGGTTGAAACAAGAACTGGTTTCACCAAACGTTTTGAGGTTTCCCGACTTCAGCAAAAAGTTCATTTTACAAACGGATGCTTCCGGGTCGGCTCTCGGAGCTGTGCTGCAGCAGGAGGTGGACGGCGCGCTGGCCCCGCTGTGCTTCGCGAGCCGCACGCTGTCCGACCCGGAGCGCCGCCACACTGTTTACGAATTAGAGTGCGCCGCCGCCGTCTTCGGCGTTACTAAATTTAAACAATATCTTGAGATCGCACCATTCGAACTTCAAACCGATAACGCCGCATTATATTGGCTATTTGAACACCCCAAACAGATCGGAAAACTGGGAAGGTGGATACTTGAACTATCCAGATATAAATTCAATATTAAACATATAAAAGGCAGCTGTAATAACGTAGCGGACTGTTTGAGTCGCATGTATGATGGAATGGATGAAGTCCAGTGTACGGCACTTCAAGAATACCCTGTTACTAGCGACTCTCTGATAAGACACCAAATCAATGATAAATTCTGTAGTGATTTAATAATTCAAATCAAAGGCGGAGCTACGGTTCCTAAATATAAAATTAAGAACGAATTATTATGCCGGCAAGTAGGTAAAACAAATAAGTGGCGGATAGTGCTACCGGTGAATTTAAAAAACATAATATTGAATTACTATCACGATCAAGACATAGCAGGTCATCTAGGGATCACAAAAACGTATAACAGAATAGCCCATATATTCTGGTGGAATAACTTATATAACGATATTAAAGATTATGTAGCCTCATGTATATCCTGTCAAACATCGAAACCACTGAATAGGAAACCGGTTGGCTTGATGTCATCGACAATACCCGACGATATTTGGGAAAGAGTATATATTGATTACAAAGGTCCATTACCAACATCAAAAAATGGAAATAAGTACGTTTTGGTAATTTTAGACGGTTTCTCGAAGTGGGTCGAAATGATAGCCGTACGGGCGGCGACCGCCACTAACACCGTGCGCGCGCTGTCTCGCCTGGTGTGGGCGCGCTACGGACCGCCGCGAACGCTCGTATCTGATAACGCAACACATTTCACAGCTGACGCATATAAACAGATGTGCCGGGTTTGGGGAATAAAGGACGTCAAGATATCTCCGTATTATGCACAGGCGAATGCGGTCGAACGCGTGAACCGAAATTTAAGTATGATGTTCAATATATATCGTAGGAAAACGAAATCAATGTGGGACGACTCATTACCTAATTTCCAAATCGCACTTAATACTGCAATACACGAGAGCTCAAATTGTACCCCAGCATCAATATTTCTCGGTCGGGAAATTAGGAGTCCCTTAGAGAATAAATGGGGGTTAGATAAAGTCATTAACGATAATTACGAATCGACTAACAATCGCGAGGTAAGCACAGTAGTTCAGAAACTAAACCACGCACACGAGAGACAAAAATACTCCTATAATAAACATAGACGTAGTAACATATTTAAGATAGGACAACAAGTTCTCGCGAAATGTTTCCCAGTTACAAATGCCGATCGAGGAATATACGCCGGCTTCTGCCCACGGTGGTCGGGTCCGTATACCATTCAAAAGATAACTAATGGCCAAACCTTGCTGACCAAGCCGAATTCGAGTGTCGTAAAAAGAGTGAATATATCACAATCAAAACCGTACTGTTCAAGATTAAGTTGGGGGGGATGTGACAATGTGCTAACTACCCTCCCATTTCCCAAATCCTAACTCGTCGCTATCGACGCTCGGCGCGGGCACTGTGCGCCCGGGCTTGACACACGTCGCGCGTGTCCGCTTTCGAAAATACCTGAAAGGACTCAAAAGGGTGAAATCTAGTCACCCTCCGTGTCTCGAGTGGCTACCGAAATTCTAAGCCCTGCAAACGCGTGTGAAAAGAGTGAAAAGTGCACTGGTGTTTGGACTACCATAATATTTGAGGCGTGAGTACTTCCCTTAACTCCCTGAACACCCCCTACACATTGTCACAAGTAATAAACATACAACAACTTTTGCTTGTTATAGGTTTGTAGTACGGAACCCTCGGTGCGCGAGTCTGACTCGTACTTGGCCGGTTTTTTTATTCGGTTAAACTCGAACTCGAATCGAATCTCGGTTAATAACCGAGTTTTTCTTTACTATAGAAAACTTCCACGTAAAAGCAAAAGAGCAGCAGTGGGACACTTCATCATCATAGTCATCATCATATCAGCGAAAACACGTACACTGCTGGACATAGGCCTCCCCCAAAGAGTGCCAAATTGACCGGTTCTGCGCCACCCACATTCAGCGCACTACCGCGACCTTTACCAGGTCTCCGGTCTACTTTGTGGGGGGGTCGACCCACGCCGAGCCTTCTGGTACGCCCAAACGGCCGTCGGTTCAACCTGCTATGTGCTCCTCCCATTGCCTCATTTCTGATGCTATCACAAAGAGAAACTCCCAACATAGCCCTCTCCATTGCCCTTTGGGTGACTTTGAGCCTTCTTATGAGACCCATAGTAAGCGACCACGTATCAGTGCCATATGCCATCAGTGGTAACACACATTGGTCAAAGACTCTTGTCTTGAGACACTGCGGAATATTGGACGAAAAGATGTGCCGTAGCTTCCCGAACGCTGCCCAGCCGAATCAGATTCGACGACTGACCTCTTTCTCAAAGTTGGACCTACCTAACTGGATAGTCTGTCTTATTAGGTACACATAATCGTCTACAACTTCGAGCGTAAAGTGTCCGATTGTAATGGGAGTTGGTGCGACATGGGCATTTGACATGATCTTCGTTCATTCTTAGACCAACTCGCTCGGAAGCTTTACTGTTAAACATAATTTTTCTGCCAAACAAATACATATTATCGACTTTTTACATAAATAGGAAATAGAAAAGACTTACTTGGAGTCATTGGCCGTAACTTTGGAGAGATTTGAGCACAGCATTCTTGAATTCCCACGAAGACTATAACTAGAGCTGAAATTTAATAGAAAACACAAAAGATGAAATTCGTTATACAGGATGTATCAAAAATGGGGTGTGAACCAATCAAGGGCGTGGTCGGTAGAATATTGCGAATCCAAAATATTTTAGTATATTATTTTGAATTGTTTTTGTTTACTTTGAAAGGTTTGTTTTCGTTTACATTTCAGTCTTTGTTTTTTGTTGACACTGTGTATTTCTAAAACGTCAAAGCTGTCACCTGCGTGTTTGCTTGTTTTCTTTTAGTTTTTTCAATTAATATTTTCGTTTTGTTGTTTTTAGGGTTCCGTACCTCAAAAGAAAAAAACGGAACACTTATAGGATCACTTTGTTATCCGTCTGTCTGTCTGTCTGTCAAGACCAATTTTCTAAGGAACGCTTGGAGGTCTCAAGCTGAATTTTATATCAAATACTCAGGTCTATGGTCCCTTGGAGCTGTGAAACAATCAATCATAAAAGCCAACGTAATCAAAAGATACAGTCGTGTATGCTGCGAATTTTAGAGTTTTTCGACGCTCGCAAAACCTACGGGGTACTTCCCGTGAACTCAGGAACTTGAAATTTGGCACGAAGCAACGTCATATACATATAGCACAGACAAATGAAAAATTAGGAAAAGTACACATTTTAAACTTAATACCTTTTTCCTCGTAAACGCCTAGAGGTATAATAATAATAATAATAAATCCTTTTATTTCCCGTTAAAAAAAATGAAAATTACATGTAGTTTTTCCTTAGAGACTAAATAATTATATATTTTTGAGTTATATCCTTTCTCTTGGTTTAATTATTTATTGGGATCCCTTTGGCATGGTATAGGTCTCCTCCAATTTCTTCCCCTTGTCTCTGTTGTGTGTCACTTTAAGCCAATTGTTTCCTGCTACTGTTTTTATTTCGTCCTCCCAGCGCTGCTGGGGGCGTCCCACGTTTCGTTTTCCGTAAGGACCGGTCCATTTGGTACATATGGTCATATGTACCAAACGCCTAGGGGTATTAAATTGAAATTCATGTCAGATACTCAGGGCTAGGACCTTTCAGATTTAGCAAAACCAAACTTTTATGTCAAGCAATCAAAAGAAATAGCAATTTAAGTCGCATATTTTGTATGTGTGTATGTGAAGTCCTTAACACGCACTGGGTCAGCGTGGGGACTACTGGTCGTTCCCTCTCATCCATGGGAGGAGGCCTTTGCCCAGCAGTGGGACGTATATAGGCTGATTTATATTATTATATATTATAGGTAATCTCAAGGGTATCAAAACCTAAAGATACTTTCCCGTGAACTCAGTTTTATATCATCGCAATAAAAAGAAACAGCAATTTAAGTAATCCGCTTATTTTGGCGTTCGCAACTACTCGCAAAGAAATCAAAGCCTAAAGGATGATTACTAAATTGATAAAGTGACCCTGTTAAAATTTATGCTCCCCCAGCTTTTTACATTGTTATGTTACGGATTCGATTTTAATTTATCATTTAAAATAAATAAAATCAATATTTGAGGACAATTACACAAATCAACGTAGCCCCAAACTAAGCATACCTGGTACTATGGGTGCTAGACGACGATAAACATACTTATATAGATAAATACATACTTAAATACAAAGAAACCATCCATGACTCAGGAACAAATATTCGTGCTCATCACACAAATAAATTCCCTTACCGGGATCCGAACCCAGGACCTCTAGCTTTAGTAATAAACAAACTTACGTACAAACCTATAACTTTTGCTTGTTATAGGTTTGTACTGAACCCTCGGTGCGCGAGTCCAACTGGCACTGGCCGGTTTTTATTTCATTTTAATTTGTCACTTTGGTTTTTCTATTTTATTTTACTTTTTGTTATTTTTATCATGTTTTGACTTTGGTGTTGCGTGTGTTGCGTTCCTTGTCCTCACCGGATGGTCCCAACGGAAGACCAGCGCTGGCTGCAAAGCCAGCATCATGCTAAGTTGGGCCCATTTCGTGACACCGCACATATCTACTTCTCTTGTCTCTGTAATACTGTGTGTTTGTTGTGTCATGAATAAATATTTGAATCTTGAATCTATTTGAATTTAAATCTTATAAAAAAACATACCTACACAAAACATTTGTTTTTATAACACAGCTGTGCAGGCAGCGGTTGAAAATGAAATGAAAAAACCCTCCCTCCTTTCACCCTCGCGGGGAATATTGTCATACACGAGCAATGTCTACATAGACAATAACTGTAATGTAAACGAAACCAAAAATATCAATGTAAAAGAAAATAAAAAATAAACATAAACAAATGCATATTATTTACAATTGCAATGCGCTATCGAATGTGCCCTTGCTCGGTTCAAAGTCAAACCCCGTAGATTACTAAAAACTCTCTATTCGGTGCCGTAAAAGTTAACTACGGTATCGGATTGAGGTGTGTTGTGGGATGTGGGATAGAAGTATGGAATCGGCTCCTAAATAACATAGATTTTTGTGTTTAACAGAAATACTTGCAGTCCGTTATTTTTTTTAACTTAGGATTAAGTGTGAAACTTACTTTTAGTAACTACTAATACTTGAATACATTACAGGTAAATGAAATAACATTTAGTAGATCTAATACATAGAAAATAACTACAAATAGTTAATTACACACACATAAATACGCGTTTTTTACGAGTTATATAGTTAATGTATAGATCCCAGGAATTTGATAAATATAACGACAGCTTTAAAAAAATTAGAAAACCCCCGATATATTCCTTTCAAAGTCCTTTATCTCATAACCGGCTAAACAGATTTTCATAAAACATGGCTAAGAACACTCGGGATACAATTATCTATGACACAAATAATACCGCAATCAAATCGGTCGATCCGTTTGGGAGCTACGATACCACAGACAGATACACAGACACGTTAAAATTATAAAACTCCTCTCTTTGCCTTGGGGGTTAAAAAATGAATTGAGTACGCCTCCATACAACTCAACATCAACGCTGCCGCCAAATAGTATGGAAGGTATTTAATTCTTGCCGGCTGTACATTTTTGCAGAGGCATCAACTACAAAAAAATATGAGGGTAACGAATAATTTTAATACTCTAGTGAGCCTAAACACGAATGGTAAAGGACCATGGGCAACTTTGTATGGAGCCTGGCCCTGAATCCAACAAAGCTGAAACTTAGGTCATTAAATAGGTCTTTAAAACTACTTCAATCCGTTCTATGGGCACTAAGTTGAATTCCATTGCAGAACTGAGATATTCATTTGTTTAAGTTAAAGTGAGTAGGATCTATGAGAAAACGGGTTCTCTCCGTGAATACATATTCAGAATTATTAAGGTAAGGTTAGTGTGTAAAATAAACATGTTTTTTGTAGCTAATTAATTGTTTTATTAATAAAATATGAATATATGCCACGCTCGATGTTTCTTCATCATTAGTACATTTTGTCATATCTACCTTCCAGAATACTAAACATGAATATTCTCCGAATGCGTTTTTTCATAGCTCGTACTACTGACTGTGGCTAAAATACGAATATCTTCGTTCTGCAATGGAATTAGACTTTGTGCCTATAGAATGAAATAAAGTAGATTTAAAGACCTATTTAATGACATAACTCTCAGTGCTGTTGGTTTCAGAACCATTTTGACGCATGGTCCTTTATTTTTCACTTCTCATGCTCAAAAAGTGCATCATATTAGACTTGGCAAGCGTGGCTAAAGTAGTACATTTAGCCCCTAGGGAAAATATGTATACGTATTTATGATTTATAAAACATTTTAATTTGCTGGCTCACAACAGTTCAATATTACATCCACCAATCACAACTCTTTAAAAAAACATTAGTATTTGCTATCTACTAACCAGAATACAGGTATACATTAAAATCGACCAATCAGGAAACAGAATTCAATTCAAACATTGGGTGTTTTTCAAGCGTGGTTAACTGCATACATGAGTCATGTATGCAGTTAACCACGCTTGAACGTTTGGATGGAGCTATAGTCGGTCAGAGGCGTTTATTTTTTAATTATTGTAAATTAGGGAATGAAAAACTCCTAATGTTTGAATTGAATTCTGTTTCCTGATTGGTCGATTAATGTCTAGCTGTATTCTGGTTAGTAGACAGCAAATATTAATGTTATTTTAAAGAGTTGTGATTGGTGGATGTAATTACATGACATA
This sequence comes from Epinotia demarniana, assembly GCA_945867215.1. Taxonomy (NCBI): domain Eukaryota; kingdom Metazoa; phylum Arthropoda; class Insecta; order Lepidoptera; family Tortricidae; genus Epinotia; species Epinotia demarniana. The sequence goes on along the minus strand of OX244261.1, from coordinate 35,629,347 downwards.
AGCTATGAAGATTGAGCGGGATAGACTACGCCGCTATTAGACGGTCAGAGGCGTTTATTCGTCTTGTGAATATTTTGTATCTGTGTCAAAACAGTTTATTAAAAAGAATGGCGCCAAATTGAACAATTTTTTCGCCTTGGTATAATTGTTGATTGTGGATGGATAATCTTTGTTTTTACTATTTTCTCGCAGTCGAAGTGAAAAGTAGAGTGTATAACTCTGGTCTAAAAGCCATATTACCCCTCGAACTATTTCCCCTCACTTCGTTCGGGAAAATATCCATCTCGTGGTAATATAGCTTACTTTAGACCCTTGTCATACAATCTACTATTGTGTAATTGAGTACCTACCTAGTTCATATAGCCACCTTGAGTTTTATGCTGTCATAATATTGCATTGTTATGGTCCAAACTAAAGGGGTATGAAACAACGGGTCTATTGGTTGACGATAACAATATTTGACCTGAACAACATAAGGACAGTTTACATACATTTAAAATTAATAACATTTTGTAAAATCTTTTTTTTTGTAATACCTGATTTAGTTCTACATTCTCCAGGAGCACGAAATTATAGTACGAATGGATTGAAACATTCGCATTCTTATCTCAATTTTTCATACAAGAATTTGTTTTACCTGATATGATAGTCATAAACATAACACTCAGAACAACAAAATTGTCTTCACTTTACTTGTTTAACTTGTCTGTAATACAACAAACTTACTTATAAGCATTGAGTTAAAATGCTGCGGTTGAAATATGTCCCTCGAATCTGGTGTTTTAATTACAAGTTCAATTTCACGTTTATTAGCCTGAGAGCGATACGGTTTCGCTCTATGGAAAAACAACAATAAATCGATAACAGCCCGATTTTTACACCAAAAAATAGATTGGGTATTTTGACTAAATATTAATTATCCACCTACATTTAAAACCGCGACGGTACTAAATAATAAAAACTTATCTACACGGTTATTTAAAACAAGCAGGTTTTTGTCTCTGTCAAATACGCCTCAGAGCTGTCTTTTAGGTGGAATATTTCCATTTTAGACTTTCAAAAATGTATTGATGTTTGCCTTTTACAATAGGATATATAGTCTTTTAGGACATATTTATCGCACTATTTCTAAAATATTGGGTTTTCCTATAAAAAATCATACTACAAAATATCTAATTCGGTTAGTTTAAACATTTTTTATTCACGTATTTGATGATGTTTATGAAATAAAACGTTTTATTATAAAACTACAGGACTTGTTTAGTGTTACGTTTTTTTTTAGTTAATTTAGACCATTTTTAAAAAACCACTAGACGAGTTAAAAGGTAATAAATCACCATGTTACAACATATTATGTAATGAATGTATGAAATATTTTCGAGTTAGTTATCGTCTTATAAAATTCTTCATCATGGCCAGTAGTTAGATTAGTATGGATTCACTAAATGAACGTTTATAGGCATAAGAATTTGAACATTTTGAAGTACACGAGTGCCTCGGATTTACTCGGACCAATATTTTTACCCACGGCGGAACGGAGAAGGTATAATAATATGCGTTTAGGGTGAGAGGCTGTTTGTTTGTGTACACCAATGTTCCCATTTATTTCCATTCATCATGTCTGTCCGTCTGTCTGTCCATCCGTATGTCACAGGCATTGTACAGGACGTACACCTATGACTGGTGGTGGGTGAGATGCAGTGAAAACTCAGCTTTCAGGAATTCTTGAGGCTTGGCAGGGCTGGAGCTGTGGTCGGTTCGAGTAGTCGGCGTAGAATGAATGTATGGCGGCCCGGCCGCCATTTTATACTATTGGGCTCGAAACCCCCACCCCTCCAACCCTACCTCACCCCGCTATCGTTTATTTGTCAATAAATCTTATTCTAAATACATGGTTATCTTAATTTGTTTATACATTTACTTATCCTTATTAGACATGCTAAATTCAAGCTCCCGCTCGCCCGCCGTTCTCGCCGTTACTGCGCGCGAGCCCGGGAACGCTCTGTATTTACGTCCCTCGTCCCCCTCAGACCGTTCCCCCGCGCTCGCCCTCAGTGTGGCTTGAGACTGCAGGCGGGCCGGATCTAATGAGTTTCTTGTTTATCTACATTCTTACAAGTGGAAACCTAATGTTTACCACTTAGAAACTCATTCGAACCGTTTTATTGGTTTTCTATGTCCCTATTTGGGTGTAAAGGAAAGACGAGATCAATAATGTTTATTTAGGTTTCTAACTAGACTCTGACAAGGCGGGTAACATCTATTATAATTATATCTATCTTTAGGTAATCTAGGTACATATGTAGTTAATAATTTATTGGCCATGTCCGTCCTGCACATCTCTCGCGCCGTCCATCGCTCGGGTGAGCGTTGGAGTATCCCTCGCGTGCAGGTCGTCGGGCTCCGTCGGCAGGATCACCAGCTTTTTGGTCGGCCGCCTGAAGACTCCGCCCTTCGTTGCCACGTCGACCGCGCGTGTCACGCCGTCCGGTCCCGGGTATACGGCTGTCACCCGGCCTCGCGGCCATGTGTTGCGAGGCAGGGTCCCGTCGACTACGAGCACGATGTCTCCGACGTTGATAGGCCGCCCTCGGCCATGGGGCTCCCGCCGGTACTGGAGGGAGGGTAGGTACTCCCTCAGCCAGCGGGCCCAGAAGTGTTCGGCCAGGCGTTGGCTCGTCCTCCAGGTCGCGCGGCCGACGAGTGTGGAGTCATCGAAGGTCCCGGGGTTGGGGGCCCGAGCGGACCCGCCCAGGAGGAAGTGGTCCGGCGTGATGGCTTCTGGTTCGTCGGGTTCGACGGCCACGTGCGTGAGGGGGCGGCTGTTCACCGTGTATTCGGCCTCGGCGAGCAGAGTAGTTAGGACCTCTTCGCTGGGGCGGCGTTCGTCCAGCACGGCGTGTAGGGCCCTCTTCACCGCTCGGACCATCCTCTCCCAGGCTCCGCCCATGAACGGAGCTCCCGCCGGTATGAACTTCCAGTTGATGGCGCGCTGGGCGGCGCCGGCTTCGAGGGCGTTGCCGTAGGCCTCGCGGAGCTCCTTGTCGGCTGAGTGGAAGTTGGTCCCGTTGTCCGACCAAATCTCGGTCGGGCAGCCGCGGCGCGCGATCATGCGCCGGAGGGCCATGACCACGGAGTCCCCGGTCAAGCTGGGTATCACCTCCAGGTGAACGGCGCGCGTTGTTAGGCACGTGAATAGCGCCACGTACCTCTTCTGAGTCCCTCTGCCGATGGTCACTGTTAAGGGGCCGAATAGGTCTAAACCCGTGTATGAGAAGGGTCGTTGGTGATGGGCTAGGCGGCATCGCGGATGATCACCGGTTGGCGGGGTTGACGGCAAGGTTTTCTTGATCCGGCAAGGCAGACATCGATGCACTATCATTTTCGTGACGGGCCGTAGACGCAGGATACTGTAGTGTTGTTTACACTCGTTCACGGTAGCTTCGACGCCATTGTGTTGCATTTGTCGGTGCACATAATCTATGTATAACTTCACTGCCAAGTGATCGCCGTCAAGGACCGGCGGTCGTCGTTGTAGCTCGGTGATATCAATCGCGGCGTTGATCCGTGTCTTGATAACTATGACGTCATTCACTAACTCGACCGCCATATGACGTAAGCGACTATGGGCGCTCGGCGGTCTGTTATTTCTCAGGTCACTGACGTCATCACTGAAGGCTTCCAGTTGACTGGCGCGTACCACAAGGCGCTCCGCTTCGTGTAGGTAAGACGCATCTAATATTTTGTATTTTCTTTGTTGCAGCTTCTTAGGCGGCGGCGGCGGCGGTGGCGCAGACTTGCGTTGTTTGTTCCAGTCGGGATCGGCTTGTTTGTTCCGCGTAGTGCGCTTATAGTGCGCGCGCACGTGACGGGGTCGGCAGAGGTCAATAAATTGTAACACTCTGCCTATAGTCCGCAGTAGTCGCTCCCACCTCGAGAATCGCGTGGGATCTGGCAGCCAGGCGAGTGGGCCCGATTTCTTTGTTTCGACTCGCGTTGTGTGTACTATCTCTTCGTTTGTCTGACACTCGTGCGGCTGTGACGGCTCGGTGGGCCACGTCGCAGGGTCGTCGCGCAGGAAGTCTGGCCCTCTAAACCATCTGTGTTCACTGTCGAACTCGGGCGGCACTTCGCGCGTGGCTTCGTCGGCGACGTTGAGTTTCGTAGGTACCCAGCGCCACTCGTTCACTGTGGTGTTTTCTTCAATAGCGGCGATGCGGTGCGCGACGAATGGTTTGTAGGTGCGCGCGCCGGCCCTCAGCCACGCGAGCACTGTGCGGCTGTCGGTCCAAAAGGTCTTCGTGTCTGGCTTGAGATCGTGTTCTTCTATTACGGCGGCCGCCATTCGACTCCCCATGGCCGCAGCTTGAATCTCGAGGCGCGGTATGGACATCACTTTTAACGGGGCCACCTTCGCTTTTGCTGCTATTAAGGACACGTGCACTCGCCCGTCGGTCGTTGTTGTACGCCAGTATAGCGCGCTCGTGTAGGCCGATTCACTCGCATCGACGAAGACGTGTATCTCGCGCCTGAAGGAGTCGCCGTAGTGGGGATAGGCGCGCGGTATCGCCAGGTCTCGCAGTGCTCGTAGATGCCGCGTCCACTCCGCCCACCGTTGCGCTAGGTCCGGGTCCAATTTCTCGTCCCAACTCGTGCCGCGGCGCCACACCTCTTGTAGTAACTTCTTTGCTATGATTGTCACCGGTGTTGCCAGGCCGAGTGGGTCAAAGATTGACATAGTAATTTTTAGTACATGTCTCTTTGTAGGTTCGGCTTCGTCCAGAGCTCCCGGCGGCAGGCGGGTGAGGTCCAAGTTAAAGGCGAGTTCGTCGCTCGCCGGCTTCCATATTTGTCCCAATACCCGTTCGTTTTGCATCTCGCTCTTATTGAGGTCGACGTGTGTAGAGGCGAGGTCCTCCGAAGTGAGGGCTCGGAGGACCTTTGCAGAGTTGGAGGTCCACTGACGTAGCTCGTAGTGTGCTTCTTTGTGTATGTCACGTACTGTACTGGATACACTAATCGCCTCCTCCTCTGTCTTGAAACTGTGTAAATAGTCATCGACATAGTGGTGTCGGACTATTGCCTTGACGGCCTCGGGATGCGTGCCTTCGTGCTTCTGGGCGTTGATATTCTTGACGTATATCGCTATTGACGGTGAGCACGTCGCGCCGAATATGAGTGACGTCATGCGATATTCTCGTGGAGGGGTGTCGCCTCGTTGATCACCCCGCCACAGGTAGCGCAGGGCGTCTCTGTCTTCAGGCTTCACTTTCACTTGCATAAACATTTCTTTGATGTCGGCTCCCACGGCGATAGGGTGTTGGCGAAAGCGCATTAGGACGCCCGGCAGTGACTGCAGCAGGTCGGGCCCGGTGAGGAGGCGGTCGTTAAGGGAGACCCCCCTCGTAGCGGCAGCAGCGTCATGGACGATTCTCATTTTCCCGGGCTTGCATGGGTTTAGTACCGGGAAATGAGGGAGGTACCATACCCTCTCTGACTTGGAGGGCGGAGCGGGCTCGGCGTACCCCTTGACTATGAGGGCGTCCATCTGTTCGTTGTACTTTTTCTTGAGTTCTTCATTTTTATCGAGCTTCTTTTCTATGTTGTGGAGTCTCCTCAGCGTGTTCTCGTAATTGTCAGGCAAGCGGGCGTCGGGTTGTTTCCACAGTAGCGGGGCTTCATAATGACCGTCGGCGGTAGTCTTCATTGACTGGGTTAAAATGATGCGCGCACGCTCTTCCGGGCTTGATTGGGGCAATTTCGGCTCGATTAGTAGGGATTCGAGCGCGAAATATTTGCTGAGTTGCGAGTTCAAATCTTCACTTTTCTCATTTTCACAGATATTCACATGATGTATTGCGTGCACTCGCTTACCGGTGATACGTGTGTGCGCCCCATGTAGCACCCAGCCCAGCGGCGTGAGAGATGCCACTGGCTGATGCTGCTGGCCTCGACGTGTCTCGTTGCTGACGAGTAAGTGCCAATTGTCTTGCCCAATTAGCACTTTCGGCTTCGCGTTCTCGTACTTCAGTTGATTTTCTATGTCGCTCAGGTGGGCGCAGTCACGGAGGTCCTCTTGTTTGATGGACTGTGGCGATAGGCGGAGATCCTCTATGGTGTGGGCGCCGACCCTGTGGTGATGGTCGGCGCCGCGGATGCTGAGTGTGACCCGGCGTGAATTCGATGCGTCGATTTTCTCTTCGGTGATTGCTTCTATTTGTAGCGGTATTGTCGGTCCGTCTAGGCCCAAGTCTCTCGCGATGTCCTCTTGCACGAGAGTGATGGTGGAGCCGTCGTCCAATAAGGCGTAGGTTTCGACGGCTCCCGCCGGTCCCGAGATAGTGACCGGTATGATTTTCAGATAGGCCCGCGCTTCTCTGGAGGCCCGCGTAGAGGTGACGGCTTCATTTCTTTGTTCAATTTTCTTGTAGTGCAACAGGTTGTGATGAAAATACTCGCAGCCGTCTCGCTCGCACTTGACACGTTTGCAAGCGTGCGTCCTTGTCCGATGACGCAGGCACCGAAAACACAGCCGCTGGTCTTTGGCTATCTTCCAGCGATCTTCTAATGTTTTCTCGACGAATTTGCTGCACTTTTCTATTTGATGACCGACGTTGTTGCAGCAGGCGCACTTGGGTGCCGGCTTGTCTGTAGTCACGAGAGCTCTGTGTGTCCTCTTCGTGAAGTGATGATTCGGGCCGTCGACATTCTCGGGTTGCGCGTAGAGCGCGCAGTAGTCTGCTTCGCGTTGCAGGAAAGCAGATATTTTCAGTAACTCGGGCTCGTTGGTTTTCTGTGTAGTCGCGTAGTCGAACCATCGGTAGCGCAGGGCCGGCGTAAACTTCTCCATCATGGCCCTTGTTGTCTCGGGGCTGTGTAGGTAGTGAACGCACGGAGTAGCACGGTCAAGCGCTTTGAGCGTCGCTATGACGTTAGCGACGCGGCTGGCGAAAACACATATGTCGAGCGGGCCGTCGTTGAGGTGCGGTAGCGCGCGTAGTCGTTCAAGCTCGGCGAGGGCGATGGCGTCGGGACGGCCGAAACGGGCTTCTAGACTTCTCATAACTTCATCGGCACGGGCGTTGTAGATTAGAAGGTTGTCGACTGCTTCTTTTGCTCTTCCTTTGAGACATCTTCTTAATCTCGCTATGTTCTCCACCTCGTTGTAGTTTGAGGCGGTTTCGTTGTAAGCGGCTCTGAATGATAGCCACTCTTGATGCGATCCACCGAAAGGCGGCAACTCGGCGTGATATCTCGGCGCTTCTCTATGACCGGCGCGGGCGGCGACGGCGATGGCTGACGCGAGTTCACTCAGGTTGATATTCTGTGGGTTCTGCGTGGCTATGACATCATTTCTTCGCATATCCGCTTGTGGATATGCCGGCGGCGGCTGAGCGTACGCGTGCGGCGGCGCGGGTACGGTCGGTTGGGCGTGGTTTCCCCCGGCGGGGGGAGGGGCAGGAACCGTGTGACGCGCGGCGGTGGCGTCGGGTCCCGTGCCCTCGGCGTAGTTTTGTCGAGCCTGTGACGGGTACTGTGGGTGTGCAGGCTCGGGTTCTTCGAAGTGGGCTGTATTGGTGATGGCGAGGACGTGTCCGCGGCTGGACTCGAGCCACTCGTCGATGCGGTGTCCTGGCTGGACGGTAGATGCTATGGTGTCGCCGTCCTCTTCGTCGCTGCCTTCGGCTTCTATGGCGGCTAATCGCGCGTGCGCGAGCTCTAGCTTTATTTTAAGAGCTTCTTCCCGCGCTTGTGCGAGGCGGCGAGCACGTTGACTGCTCGTGGACCTGACGGACCTCGATGACGGCGATGCGACAGGATTATGGCTTGTCTGTGGGGTTTCCTGTCGCAGCGTGGCCACAGGTGGGTCTGACTGTGGGTTTTCCTGCGGCCGCTGTTCTGTGGGCTGGATTCTTGACTGTAGGGCTTCTGACGGCAACTGTTCTATGGGTTGTCTTGACTGCTGGGGTTCGTGAGGCGACGGCGTTGCAGGATGTTGGCGTAACTGTGGGTTTTCCTGCGACGGCCCCGAACTGTCTTGACTGGTAGTTGCCGTTCTCGACGTGGAGGTGCCCGTTTCGTCCGACGTTGACGGCTCCATATTTTTCATGATGAGTTGCGCTAGCGTAAGTTTTCCGGTCTGTGATCTCGTTGTTGGCCTTTTCTTCATTATCCGGTTCGCGATGGACCAGCATGTACAGGACGTACACCTATGACTGGTGGTGGGTGAGATGCAGTGAAAACTCAGCTTTCAGGAATTCTTGAGGCTTGGCAGGGCTGGAGCTGTGGTCGGTTCGAGTAGTCGGCGTAGAATGAATGTATGGTTTTTTTTTTTTTTTTTTGAACCTGACTGTTGCTATAATAGGACGGACCCAATATAGCGGTCGAACTGCGTGGTTGGAGGGTGGCCTGGGGAAAATCCAGGGGAAGCCTCCGGCACGACCACGCGGGGAAGTTTGTACACTGGAATACTCTAAGAGTTTGCGCTCCAGTGAGATTGGTTGAACGGTATCAACCGAATCTGGGGTGTGAGTGGTATCGAACTACTGGGAGTTTTATCGCTGGTTCGCTAAAACCTAGCCTAGCTGAGAAGGGAATGTATGGCGGCCCGGCCGCCATTTTATACTATTGGGCTCGAAACCCCCACCCCTCCAACCCTACCTCACCCCGCTATCGTTTATTTGTCAATAAATCTTATTCTAAATACATGGTTATCTTAATTTGTTTATACATTTACTTATCCTTATTAGACATGCTAAATTCAAGCTCCCGCTCGCCCGCCGTTCTCGCCGTTACTGCGCGCGAGCCCGGGAACGCTCTGTATTTACGTCCCTCGTCCCCCTCAGACCGTTCCCCCGCGCTCGCCCTCAGTGTGGCTTGAGACTGCAGGCGGGCCGGATCTAATGAGTTTCTTGTTTATCTACATTCTTACAAGTGGAAACCTAATGTTTACCACTTAGAAACTCATTCGAACCGTTTTATTGGTTTTCTATGTCCCTATTTGGGTGTAAAGGAAAGACGAGATCAATAATGTTTATTTAGGTTTCTAACTAGACTCTGACAAGGCGGGTAACATCTATTATAATTATATCTATCTTTAGGTAATCTAGGTACATATGTAGTTAATAATTTATTGGCCATGTCCGTCCTGCACAGGCATTTTACTCGAAAACTATAAGGTGTATTTGAATAAACTTTTGAGGATATGTGTACTTATTTTGTAAGCGGCTACATAGTTTTGTAATTTAATGTCCAAAAAAAATTTTTTAGGGTGCTACACATAAAACTGAAAGCCAAAATAGTAAATTGTATGACAAGGATCTAAAGTAAGCCATGTCACCACAAGATGGATATTTTCCCGAACGAAGTGAGGGGAAATAGTTCGAGGGGTAATATGGCTTTTAGACCAGAGTTATACACTCTACTTTTCACTTCGACTGCGAGAAAATAGTAAAAACAAAGATTATCCATCCACAATCAAGAATTTTACCAAGGCGAAAAAATTGTTCAATTTTGCGCCATTCTTTTTAATAAACTGCTTGAACACAGATACAAAATATTCACACCACGAATAAACGCCTCTGACCGTCTAATAGTGGCGTCTAAACGGCCGAGCGCGGCGGACAGCATACGCGGGGCATACGATAAGGCGAGATAGACAGCAGTCTATCCCGCTCAATCTTCATAGCTTATGTCATATTGTATGCAGTCAACTACGCTTGAACGTTTGGATGGAGCTATAGTCGGTCAGAGGCGTTTATTTTTTTAATTATTGTGAAATAGGGGGATAAAAACACCTAATGTTTGAATTGAATTCTGTTTCCTGATTGGTCGATTTTAATGTCTAGCTGTATTCTGGTTAGTAGATAGCAAATAATAAATACTAATGTTTTTTTAAAGAATAAATCTTCTAATCACACGGTTCAACTCACGTATTCAATGTCACTCCGGTGCCGCCGCGAGAACACTCGTCCTGAAGAAGAACTCCCGAAGAGTTCGAAACATGTCGCCCGGAGTGACATTGAATACGTGAGTTGAACCGTGTGATTAGAAGTTTTATTTTAACATGTCTCACGAAAGTTTAAATTCGATTTTTTTAAAGAGTTGTTGATTGGTGGATGTAAAATGTTTTATAAATCATAAATATGTATACATATTTTCCCTAGGGGCTAAATGTACTACTTTAGCCCAGCTTGCTAAGTCTAATATGACGCACTTTTTGAGCATGACAAGTGAAAAAATATATTTTTCATTGCAAGCTCACGTGTGGCACATAAATCGATAGGCCTTTTAAAATAAATATAAGGTTTCTCAGCAATTTTGTTGATTATGTGAAAAGAGTCGGAGATAATCGCCCCGAAAGTTACTAAAATTGTGTCCCCCTCTAATTTTTTAATCGTCTATTTTAAAAATATGAAAAAAATCATGGACATTGGGCTTACTACATTCTTTCAGCGTAAATTATTTTGAACAAGATCGGTTGACAGGCTTTCGAGATATTGGTAAAAAACTGCCTTCCTTAAAGAAAAGGACGTAAGTCCCCTAAGATTTCAGTAACGATACGACCTTTTAGTGGTAGCCCTACGCTTAAAAAAACCGCAAATCGATGTACAGTTTAGCCGTTTGACACACACATACTATAGGGCAAAACATTTTTTTTGACCCGCAGTTCCTAAAAAAAATCCATTAGGGGGGGAGTGCCGAAACATTTTTCTTTTTGTATGGGAATTTTTTTTTTTTTCAGAAACCTATCGGGTGTATTATAATAATGTAATGATTAATAAGTAACGTATCTGCAGTACAGTTCCATAAGTCACGTAAAATAGGTATTCAAGTAGAACTGTGTCCCTTGGTAATATTGAAAAATGAAAAAAAAAAAACTTAATGCAATTATTTTCAAAATTGCTTTTTTGAGGTTAGATATGAGGATATCACGTATCACGTATGTGGTATATTGAATTTTAAAAAAATTTGCCATATCGTGTCTGGAGGAGCCCAAACTTGGTATGTTTCGAAATTTATTTTTGTTTTAATTAAAAAAATATGGCTAAAATGTAATGATGTGGCATATTTTTAGAATCGCCTCAAAAAGCCCTTTCATATGATACTACACACGATAGGTTTCAGAAAAAAAAAAATTTTTTTTTCCATACAAAAAGAAAAATGTTTTGGCACTCCCCCCCTAAGGGAATTTTTTTTAGGAACTGCGGGTCAAAAAAAATATTTTGACCTCTTGTATGCGTGTGCCAAACGGCTAAACTGTACATCGATTTGCGGTTTTCTTATGAAATTGGGCTTGTTCCACTATTTTTCATAGGCACGGAAACCTTGTTGTGCGTAGTCCGATACGCACTTGGCCGCTTTTTATTTGACCGTGTTAACTTTAGATGAGTCGGATGCAATTCGCGACCCTACATGGAATTCGGGGTTTACTGTGGTAACGGCATGAGACAATTTATGGGATCAGGAGAACCTTGTGGCCTTTCTCCGGTTTCCTCGATACAAGTCCCATGCAACGACTGTCTTAACCGCTCTAATTCTTTCAGTGGCAAACAAAAACGTTTATGTTGGTACGTATGTATATCAACTTACCCCTGACTATACAGAATAGACCTTTGGGATGGGCATAAGCTATGTTTTATCTTACGGCATTGTTTTCGTTCAGTGTGATACGCACAGCTAGTAGACGAGTAGTTGGATCGGATTTTTGCCCTATAAGTTTTTATAATTCTAAAGAGGGAAAAGTGATGCTTATATGACATGGCACATATTTTTAAGCATATTTGCTAAATATGATGAAAAGTTAGAGCGAGCGTTAGGTATAAATTAGGTATTTATGTATTTTTATTTATAGTTTTTGAATATTGAATTTAAGCGAAAAGTTTTAGCTTCATCATTTATAATATGTATGACGCTATATGTTGTTAAGTTTGTAGAATTTTTTTTAAGCAACTTCTTTGTCAAACCAGAATTAGGGTAATACTTTGTCGATATTGAATTAAAGTTTAAAAATCCTCAACAATATCTTTTATTTCTTAAGTTAATAGATATAGTTAAAAATGTAGAAGAATAGGATACATGCTATAAAAGTAATATGCGTTTTTTGTCCTGTAAGATCGAATATTGAATTAGAGTCTGTAAAGATAAGTCTTATACTATAAAAATGTATATGTTATAAAATAAATATATTATAAAAAGTTAGAAATTTCTGTGAATTGCTTGCATTATAGTAGTATAATCTTTTTCAAATGGCGCGAAATTCATAACCACGCCGCGCTGGCCCTACAACGCGGGAGCATATTTTATACCAAAACAGTGAGAAATATATTCTTTGATTACAAATATTATTTGTAAGCAGAATGTAATGAAAGTAAATGAAGCAAGAAAAGTTTGTCAAGATCGTAACAAGTAGAAATCCGTGATCTTTGCCTACTCCTCCGGAAAATAGGCGTGATATACATATGTATGTATTTATATTATTTAGATAGTATGAGGTGGCCAGTTATTGACGATTTCCCATACTTAATATAATACGGTGGCAAAATCACAAAAAGACGTCTCCTTCACGATTTTCGTGTATCTCTCTCTTACCCTCTCTCTCTCTATATACCTAAAACTGGTATGGATGTGTTCCTTGTTGTCTCCAGAGTACGAATCTACAGGTTTTAGTTAAGGGAGAGGGTGACGGACATAGCTTTGACATCACAAAGATGGCGGCCTACGGTCATCGATTTTTGTTCTATTCTCGGGTTCTTTTTTACTGATTGCGGGCGTAAATTGGTAATAACAATCTCACTTGACAGCCAAAAGAAGACTACACCAACAAAATCTATATTTTTTGGAAAGCTTATAAATAGACCTATCTGTTTTATAATAACTTTAATTGCACTCATTATTATTTATTGAGTTACAAGTGAGTTTTATCAGTACTCATGCAAACGCGCGCGGTAATATAATCATTTTTTTCCCTGGTATTGATTGTACGTCATAGCGTTCGGAGAATCAATTATAGTACGTTTAATATGCTTGCAAATGACTCCTCACACGAACCGATCAGAAAAATATAACCCGAGATTTGAACAAAATTCAATGACCTTCAGCCGCCATCTTTTTGACGTGACAGCTATGTCTGTCCCCCTCTCACTTAACTAAAACCAATAAATTCGTACTCTCGAGACAACAAGGAACACATCCATAGCAGTTTTAGGTATAAAGAAGACCCACGTGGCCACGTGACATATATATTGGCCTATTTCCGCCGTACTATTTAAAAATTCGAGAGAATTTAATGTTTACTAAGCAGAAAGAAACGTCTGATAACGAAGTTTTAAAGGATAACGCAAACCTAGGATAAAAAAAACTCAAAATTGTGTTGAAAAAACTAGTTTGAGTATTAATGTGTATATTTCAAACAGATATTATCTTTAGATTTTGAGGAAAAATTATGTGAAAGCTGACCCAGAACTGAGTTGTATAGTAAAATGTATGGAAAAAAAGTGATCAGATTGAAATGAAAATAATATATGTCATAATAATCGTTTCTAAAATAACTTTAAAAGAAATCTTATTAGTCAAAGTAGGCAGAATCTAACCACTTTTATTTGTTTTCTCTTACATTTTACTATGAACCTCGAGTCTGGGTCAGTTAACAGTTTACAGAAAACATACTTTATTCAAAAAGTAATCTTTTTCAAATGTTTTTGTACCTTCATTATTTTTAAACATACTTAAATACACAAAATAGTTCTTTTTTAATTCAAAATATTCACAGTTCTTTTTTTATACTAGGTTTGCGGTGTTTTTTCGATTTGATAAAAAAATAAAAGTTATTCGCCACGAGCCTTTTCAGGTTCGCGTAGGCAACAAGGTAACCCTAAATTTTCGACATGTCCGTATGTCCGTCTGCGGCTTTAGCACAGTCACCCTTACCACTAGAAACCTGTAAGAATAGAATTGAAGACTTTATTCTATTGCATTTCGAATAATCGAGATTACACTGTAAAAATAAGAGGTCTGTGTTAGTAATAACGAAAAAATAAACTTTAACATTAAACAATAAGTACCTATATATAGGATCTTCTCCTTCCTTCTTCTCCTTTATAATGGACTTAACGTCGAAAATGTATAATATTTAAATTGAACATCTTATTCTTTGACATTTCGAATAATAAGAGTTCGTTGTTAGTTATAACGTTAAAAAAAGTTACAATTACTTATTTTTACTGTTATTGTTACATGTTATGTTCACAAATATTTTTATTATTTCTGTTTATCCTGGTTCCTACTCGCCGTCATGTATGATAGACTCACCTCGCCTTATACGCCGCCGCCGGTTACGCGACCAACTTCGGTTAACGACCACCTTAAGGACAACATTTAAACAGGCTCTAAAAAACATCGATCCGTACGCAATTTGTAAATCAGCTATTGAGCAGGAATCTATTTAAAAAACGAGAAAATATCCTCTCGGTTCACCTATACACCCGAGTGGTCGCAAACCGGCACACTAAATTAGGTGGTCGCTAACCGGCGAAATTACCCTACATCCTGGATATACCAAAAATAATTTCATCTAAGGTAAATTGTGTAAAACAATAGCTTACTGTTGCCCACGTTGCAAAAAAATACATGTGGGTAATTTGTTAGTAGGTATTTATGCAGCTGCAGCTGACTTAAAGGTGTAACAAAACATGGGAGAATGGTCATTTGTATAAAGGGTATTCCCTAAAATATTTTTTAATTATGTGACATGTACAACGAAATACGTATAACAAAATAACATTTTTCCATTGATATTTATTTAAAACATGCTTTGCGGATTTTTAATGGATCGTGGACGCAATCAAGGACAATCCTCTACCGTTCCGTTGATCGCTTCCTGCTGTGACAGCGCACAGGCACAGCGCGGCACGCGCCTACATGCCACGCTTTTAAAATGTATTAATTTACGAGCGGAATACTTAAGTATCAATATTTAGTGTCGCCGTAAGTTTATTTTTCTTAACTTTTGTTTGGTAACTGAGATCATTGTCATGATCGTTTACTATTAACTTTACAAACTTTAATTCAATATTGGCTATACTGCTTAACCGGAAATCAAGCCGATTGTCTACATTTCTTACTTTTTTCCAATATGTTAAGTGGATCGACAATATCGTAATTTTGCAATATCAGCTACTCTAATTCTTTATTTACAAAATAATTAGCATTTTTATGTTCACCTTAATGCAGACGTTCCAGATTTCTAAAAATACAATATTGTATATAAATTAAAGTGTTATTGGATATGTTACAGTTTTTTGTAACTCTAATTCAATATTGACATAGTTATTGGCAAAAACGAAAATATTTCAATATAACCGAACGCTCCACCTGAAATTTTCTAACTTTTTACATAAGTATTATTTAACATGCCTCCAACAACATATCAAAAAAGAAAAAACTTTAATGACGTAAAAACCCATTTTTGTTCAGCCGCTGGTCTATAGTAGGTATGTATTATGCATTATGTCACCGTTAGATTGTGAACACCGTCAGTTTATAATCTTAAGGCTCGGTCACATGTCCTCGGCACGGCATCATCACCGTAAAACGGCGCGGCTCACGCCGTAAAACCCAGATTGCGGTGCCGTAGAAATCCATGGCGCGACGCCGCAGAAACTCACGGCGCGTCGTCGTGAGAATCCTAGATGCCGCACCGTGGATTTATGTGTCGCCGCGCCGTAGATTTTTGCGGCGCCGCGCCGTGAGTTTCTACGGCGCCGCGTTGCATCGTGTTTTTCCAAGGTGCTGCGTCGTGATCAGTCTTCAAACAGATATGGATCCTGTCACGCATGGTGTAATTTCAAAAAATAATTGAAATTATAAAAAAGAACATGAGTTAATGAGATATTTAAAAAGAGTAAATTATAAATATATATATAAGTAGGTATGTGTATATAATATCGAGGGCTGGGTGGTCAAACCCGATAAGTAGACAAAAATAGGTTTTGAGAAAATCGATGTTGAAAGTTTGGACGTATACATTATCAAAAGCTACATTACGAATATTAACCTCTCTGTTATGGAACCTATGTTATTTAGTAATGTCTATTTGATTAAAAAACTTGTCTAGTCTCTTTAGTTTTTGGATTATACCAGATTTGATAACGACAGGATCAAATTTATTGGGTTTTTCCATAAAATTAACAGTACAAAATAGAAACTTAAAGGATTTATTAAAAAAATAATCGACATTACAATATCAAAATTAGCATTAATCTGAATCAGAATCGCAGCTATCACAATAACTGGATTCAACATCCTTGGTAACCTTTAAACCATGAACCCAGGGATGAAATTCTTCGGGTATAATTCCTGTCTTACACATTTTTTCCAGGTCTTTCTTCTTTGCTACGCTTATAGGCAAAGAATAGTCGTATAATGTTTCAATTTCCTCCGGATATGCAATGTTAGCAACGGAAGGTGGATTCGAATGAGCACGTTTTCTCGTATTTGGGGTAGTTGTCGACATTTGCACAGGGGTAAGGTCTACAAAACGAAAATCATCAGATAAGTCGTAGTTAAAGTAGATCTTGTATTTTTCTCCTTTCACGTATCTCATTCGTTTGATTTTAAGCCATTTTACCTGCTCATTCAAGTCGTCTTTCAGTTTAGGTTTAAGGAGTAGTAAGTCTGCTAGTTGGGAGATATTTTTCACTTCGTGGTAATTAAACTCTTTTATTTTGTAGTTCTCAACAGTAACTTTTTGTTTTCCTTCATCTGTATTTACTTGCTTAACTTGTTTTTTTCTTGCTTGTTTAAAGATATTCTTCCAATCTGATACACTGTTCAGAGATACATTTTTAGCAGCATTTTCTATGGCGGTGTGCATAGAGTCTACTTCCATGTAGGTATGTCCGCTTTCTAAGAACTTTTGCTCGATGATGTTCAGGTGGTTATGGTTTTGGACAGTCCACAGAAGCAGTGCTGCTATATTTCTATTTCTATTCTGACCTCCACATGTGTCAGAAAAAATTGTTAAATGCTCAACATTCGCTGGCAGACCTTCCTTCAAGTAGTAAAAGAGGCAGGTACCTATTTCACAACTGCCCTTTTTGCCGTTAATTTCCGACCAGCACAAACAGTAAGCTGCATTTGGTAGTCGTGCTTCATAGATAGTGAAATTGTAGAGTACCAGTTTCCGCATATAATATAAAAGGCTTTCGCCGCCACTTGGTATCTGTAAAACGGCCTGAAGGTCTATTGTGATAGACATAAAAGTTGTGTCTCTATTAGACTTAGCCTTATCTGCCTCTTTGGCTAGAGAGCTAATATTTTTCCTAGATAATATGTGATCTTGGTATCCAGATTCTAAAATGGCTTTGGTATCATCATTTGCCTTGTTATACTTCGAACATATATTGCACTGGTCTTTTTTTGGTTTACAAAAACTGATATTATAATCTTCGCAAAAAATACTGCGGTATTTATATTCTGACACAGCTGTTCGTTCCGATTCTTCACATCTCTCCATATATAATCTATACATGTTCGTAACAGATTTTATCTCTGAAGCTAGTTATCTTTTCTTGCTATCTTTACGGCAATAGTGTGAATCTATCAGAGGAAAAGATTCAATGTGTTCTCTGACAAATTGCACATCATCTTCCTTTGTTTTATTCGGAGGCGCCTTTTTACGTCTCTTGTCTTCGGATTTGTAGATAGCTAAATTGTCAGATTTGGCGACCGCGTCGCTTATAACATCTACGGATATGCATAACGTGCCAGTGAAGAACTTCTGACAGACTTGAATTTTTACTGAGTTTTTAGTGAAGTAGCATTTTTTGCTGAAAGTTCTGGCTTTTCTTCCAGCCGATCTGTGTACTTTTTAAGTTTTTATTTCGTGTATAGTAATACAAGAGAGGATGTATTTTTTTTTATTTACAAAGTCTAAACTGTAAAAGTGCCTACACAAGGCATTTCTGTCATCTTCGGAAAAGAAATCAGAGCATTTAAATTTGCAATTTTCACAATTAACATTTTTGGGTATTTTTGCGGGTTGTAACTTACCCTTTGAGGTGTAAGGCAGACCTTCAGCTTTTCTTGTTTTGCTAATATTTTTCTTCCACTCTTTAGGTTTAGCCTCTCTTCGTCGCTTTAGTGGTTTGACGGATAGCCACACCTTGTTCAGGATTTCATCAAGAATAAGGACTACAACTTCTTGCGACTCGTTTGGCGTTTTATGCTCAGGGTCTGTATTCTCTTTATCCAATCCAGCAGGTGGTTCAGACTCATTTTCACTTCTGTTCTCTTCTATTTCACTCTCACTTCCATCAATGCTGGCTTCCCTGTAGTCTGGATCTACATCCGAATAATCACTGCCAAACAAATCACTGTCTCTATCTCTATCGTTGTCCATTTCACGGAACATTTGCATATCAAGGGTTATTTCATTGTTATTTAACGAAGTCGACGGACCTGAAACAAATTGTCAGGTAAAGGTTTTACTTAAGTTTTATTATCTATAATACGTATTAGCCATAATACGATCGTCGTGTCCGCTGTGCTGGTATGTATATAACCTACAGTTCGAGAGCTCCGTACATACCTCACGCCCTTTCAGTAGGTACATATCTATGTTTAAGTTTCCAGCCAACCGCAGTCAGGAGCAGCAGACAACATATCTTTCGTAATAGTGACATGCTTCTGCCACTGCTGCTTCTGTCTGCAGTCGAAGGTAAACTTGCCTATATATTAAAGTATCGAAAAATAATTACCTGGAGAGAACAAAACACCCATATCGACGCAATTTGTCATCTCTGTGACAATATTCATTTGCGTCTCGTCTAAATCCGATGAGTTATCCATATCATTGTTATCCATATCGTTATGTTCATTTAAATTAATTGAACCTAAAAAAAAAACAAATATAAATACAGTAAACGTTAAGCTTAAACCCAATATCTATACTTAATGACGTATAAAATGGATTTAGTGGGTTTTACACCATATTAAATAAGCCTTCAATTATTAAAACTAATATTAACTTATTCTGAGTACTTGTTGTATACACTTACCTTTGTTGATATTAAATTTTGACCCATTATTTATTGGCGTGTCTTCCTCTGATTGAACAGTGTCCATTATATCTGTAAATATAAATTAGTAAAGTATAATGCAATATCCTCAAATCAAATAACAATAGTAAGCGGGTTTTACCTCAATAACTTTGAAACGTAAAAACTACGTTGAGCGACTCGATTTTAACATTCAAAATAAAAACTGTTAATATCACAACTAATTGAAGATGCTTTGAAATAATATACCTAACCCAACAGAAAACACTATATCTGTACGTACTTGTTTACCAAAGTAATTTGAGGTTATCATAACAAAAAATCTAACTTACCTAATTCCGGCTGTCCATGGCAGGCTAGATTAACTAGTTTTCTTGATCGAGAACTCATTTTAATCCCTTTTTTACTCACACTTTCATTATTAAACACATCTAACTTAGAAACAGTTAATATTTTCAACCGCGACAAAGTGATGCGCGCGAGTGCAAAGCTGTACTAAAAAATAACGCAGGGATAGCTTCCGTGCTCGAGTCCTATAAACGCGGTTATTGGATTTTACCCCTAAAGATTTACCCCGAATGTTATTGATTGAATTGTGGTAAAACCGTTTAGTTAGTGTTAAATATGACTTTTCATGTTTGTTCAAGAGGTGAAATCATATATTTATATTTATGAGGTTTTACCATACAAAATATACAGAAGTTTTGGAAAAGGTTTGGAGTTAGTACCCGATTAATCAAAATAACCGTTATTACCATTTTGTACTACTGACAATGTCATAGTATATTTTTTAGGGTAATTACATATATATGCATATATACAGTTTTACCTCAATTTGTAACAAAAAATGTGCTCTCTATTTCGATTTATCCGCCTGTTGAAAAAAACAAATTTGAAAAACTGCCCATTTATTGGCTTATCGTAAAATTAAAAATGTGGATGCTGAATTAAATCACGATATCTGTATTACTTAACAGAGCTTAAAAAGTTAGGTATGAAGAATTCATTACTTCAAATCGTCTAAATTTTCGATTTATCGGGTTTGACCACCCAGCCCTCGAATTATTATATTTGTGTTTATATTTGTATTAATAATCAACCTATAATCAACTTTGGGATTTGTATAGCTACATGAATTTTGTTGTTTTTGTTTTTTTAGTATTTCTCTTGCACCCACCGTTTGAATGTCTCTGTTTGGTCCTATGGTTGACCAGTAGAGAATGCCTTGAGGCATTAAGTTCGCCGTTTGTACTTTTTTGTTTTATGCAATAGTTTAAATAAATAAATAAGAACAAAAAAGAAATGGGGACCTATGTATAAGAAGCATTTTTGCAATATTTCTTATTCTGAACTAACCCAAGTGTCTTCGAAATGATTCGCTTCTTAAAAAAAATATTCAACGTATGTTATTTTATTTACTTGTATTCAATACATCCAATTACACAGCAATGCCAACATTTTTAAGAAATAATTATTAGATTGTGACCCTTGATTGTAAATACGTAACTTCTCAACTCGTAAAAGTACCTATTTTTATTTATTCGCGTTATACATGGTGCTGAAACATGCCGGTTTAAAAAAAAACACAGGCACAAACACACAACAACAAACTTTTTCTAGGCTCATTAGCATTTCGTTAGCCAGACTCTGCCTACTTTATGTGAACCTGTACAAAAAGTCAGTAAGTTATGTTTTTTTATTATTATAAGTATCTTGTTTAATGATGTACCTACTTGTCCAACAATTCAAAAGTAAATTTATCACAGTGTATGTAGCCTGCGAGCAGGGTGTGCAAATCATTAAATAATATATTTAAATAAATAAATAATATAAATAAATATAAATATAAGGGGACAATCTTACACAAATCGAGCTAGTCCCATAGTGAGCTCAGTAAGGCTTGTGTTATGGGTACTGGACGACGACCATATATATAATAGAAATAAATACTTAAATACATAAAAAACATCCATGACTCAGAAACAAATATTCATGCTCATCACACAAACATTTGCCCTTACCGGGATTCGAACCCAGGACCTTCAGCTTCGTAGGCAGCGTCACTACCCACTAGGCTAACCGGTCGTCATATTTAATGTCACAACTGCATTTTTTTTTCTCTCTCTTTTTCTATCTTTATTTTCAGTATGTAGTATGGGTAAACATAATAATACCATGTAAAAACCATAATTTATGCGCGTACGAAGTCGCGGGCAGGAGCTAGTTAGCAAATAAATTAATTACAGTAATTGTTAAAACGTTTTAGTAGTAGGGATTTGTGCGTTCTGGCTCAACCCTGGGGGGTCAAACACCCCTGGTTTTGGTTGCTGACCTTTTTTTAGCAGCCACACCGTCGACCTCAGATGTTACTTGGTGTCAGCAGGTGGGCGGGGTGTTGGTTCAAGATGGTGCTCTCCTATTGGCCGTTGAGTTCATTAATGACTCTCATTTGCTAATTACATCCATTAATTAGGCCACACCCCCCCAGTTGAAGTTATAAAGTGGGCGGGATGTTGGTTGTAGACGGTGCTCTCCTATTGGCCTATTGGTCATTGCTGTCATTAATGACGATCATCCCTAATTACATTGGTTCCCAAGGATGCTCTCCTATTGGTCGTTGCTAAATGCTGCTTAATGATACTCATTCCTAATTATACATCCATTAATTTTAGGTAGTATGTAGGGTGTTGGTTCTAGATAGCGTTATCCTATTGGATATAGATAAACCGTAATGGCACTTTCATATATTCTTGGTTTCCAAACAGGAGGTACGGTTTAAACCTAACCTAATGACATCGCAGTTCGAATCAAACCTAACTGAGCTCTGCCCAAAGGTACGATAGGTAGCTAACCATGTCAACCTAACACTCCTCCTCGCTTCGCTCGTCGTCGTACCTAATAACCATGTCAACCTAACACTCCTCCTCGCTTCGCTCGTCGTCGTACCTAACTGAGCTCTGCCCTAAGGTACGATAGGTAGCTAACCAGAGCATAAATGAAACGGAATATTTAAAATGTTATTTATTTTTCAAGAATACTTCATTCACAACTTATTTACTTATTTAGAGACCTACTTGTAATTATACCACGAATAAGTTACAAAATAATATGCCAGTCATAGTTGTTACTAATTTTTAAAAAAGATAATCTATTTGTCCGCAGGCAGTCCCTTATTGAGAAAATGGTATTTGTCACAAGACAATCGAAGTAACTTGTGATGTTCCTCACAGTACTTGTGTTTATTTGGTGTATATTTCCTATACGGTCGGTTGTAGGTCGTCGCAGCACATAACTTATAGTCTAGGACTTCGTTTATGTATGCGAAAAACATGTTGTATAAAAGATATGCGTTTTAGTCCGTATATAACGTAGCGTAACGTTTTCTCCGTATGATGGACAACTAATTGTGGGTAAACAAAATTTGAAGTCAAAACTCAAAACAAGACATAACCGTCAATCGTTTATTTCGAAATCAAACAAGACATTAGTTATCATGAATCGCCATTAATGTTATTATAATGGACAACTAATTGCGGTTAAAGGTTTATTTGAAATCAAACAAGACATTAATGTTCTTATAATGGACAACTTATTGTGTATTTAGAAATCAAACAGGACATTAACTATCATTAATCGTATATATAAAGGGCCTGCTGACTGACTCTATTATTCAATAACTATCCACGTTGCACTCCTACACCAGCAGTCACCAATATGTCGGTAAGTAGTCTTTTAATTTGATTTGTATTTATTAAATGCAATTATCGTTTCCTGCTATTATTTAGATTTATAATAACTGTGTTATCACAAAGCCGTATACATTTGTAACGTGTGTGTGTGTGTATATTTATGTTGCAGGACCCGTCATCAAATGTCGTCGATAGTCAAGACTACACTTTTAAACACTTTTATTATCCCATCTCGGAGAGTGATGATAGTTTACAAAGTGTACAAGATAAAGCAGTGAAGCGAAAAATTAATACATCATCCAACATAGATACGTTCTTTGAACAGTCTAAGATAAAAAGAAAGAAAATCATATCATCCACTGTTGGACAAGGTGATAAAGGCAGCGGTGTATCATATTTATCAACAAATAAGGATGATTTTTCGAATTCGACACATCTTGTAAAAATTGAAATTTTTGATCTGAAAAAACTAGCCAAAGTGGCTAACACAAGTGAACACTGGAAGCACGCAGATGTTCGTGTGAAGTACTACACAAAGGAAACAGAGGAAAATAAGCACTTACAGCAAGCGAAAAATCTCATTTACCGAATCACGAAGGAAATTGCCGAATCTGAAGGATGTAAAAAGTATCATTTTAATTCGTAGTTATAATTGTCATTATAAATGTGTTTATTAATAAAATACAAATATATCATACAAGTTGTTTCATTAAATATATTCCCTATTAAAAATTAAACAACAATCTTTTATAATGTATGATTTATTTAACCAAAAATTAATCTAAACATTTCACAAATAGTAATATCATTATTTGTGGTATTAACAATTGAGAAAACCTTAATATAGTCATTCATTTTAACATTTTTCATTTTTAAATAAAGATAAACTAAACAATATTTTCCACAGACCGATGTCCAGTAGCTTTGCAGTTGTTGATGATTATAAAACCACCTCTTAGTATTTCTATTTAAGAACATTTTATGGTAACCCTCCGGTTTTCGACCGTATGAATCAAAATATTCGCCAATACCATTTACATCAATATATATGGCTACCCAATGTGACCCTGGTTGAAAGTCTGGATCCAAATTGCTTATTAAGTAAACAGGTAGCTGAACAAACATAGGCATTGTGTTGGCTGCGAATACATTTGATTCAATGTTCGAATTTATTCTACTCATATAGTGTTTAATCTCTTGTGTATTCATCTTGAGATACTAATTGGTAATGAGATAAAAAATAATTATTTTTTTATTTATTAGTATTAACTGTTGTAATCGACACTTACATCGCGGTTTTTATTTATTTCTATAACATTATCAAACTCAGCATATATGATACAATTAAGCGTAGTAGTCAATGCTGTGTCGAAACGAACCTCTAATCTGACACTGCCGTGTCTAACTAAATTCCAGTGTGAGTTTGAACTTGCTGAAAGATCTGGAGTTAAGTCAAAAGCTAGTAAACAATAGCCTCCTCCATAGCCCTCTCTTCCTATTGAGTTACCTTCATTTAAAAAGTGAATATTCGTACCAGAAAATAATGTATGAAAACTTGATACAATTAACCCATCATTAAATGAGGGTTGCAATGTCTTTGATGGTACTTGTTGACCATCGACGTATAAGCTAAATAGATTCATTCCATTGTTATCAAAATTAAATGGATTCTGTTTAAAACTACCATTAAACGCAGAGTTTTTTATAAAGCCTACAATACATCTCTTAGGTACTTGACCTAGAAATATGTTATCTAAGGTTTTACCTTGAATTCCCGACGGAATTGTTAAAACTTTAACTTCAGCACGGGTAATAGGATATTTTGCAGTTGTAGAAGCTAGTACTTTTTGGTGTGCTAGTAAAATAGATGGGTTAATTCGAGCCTTCCGAATTATGAGGCTTGCATCTAAAATGGTAACTTTAAATTTTTGATCATCATGATTACACATGAGATTAAACGCTTCTTTACTACGTACTAATCTTATTCGCATTTCTACACCATTAAGAAGAAATTTATCTTGATTAAATATGTCACCATGTAAATGTCCAATCATATCTACAGCTGTATTCACTTTAACTAATTCTTCTCTCTTAATAAATCCCTTATTGGTACTATCTGTTGCATCCATTTTATGTGGTGTATCTTCATACCATAAACCACATGTTAAATGAGAGTCTTTAGCTGCTGGACCATAATTAAGGAGGGTTTCTATGTATGCACGATATGCGTATGTATTGTTAGGTGGAGACACGAGTTTTTGATTTAAATACACATCTAATTGATTAAAAAGTGTATGTAACCAATTATTGACGGGGGCAATATGTATGTCTTTTATTGCATTTGAATCAGGACTCACTATTTTAGCTTTTATATAAAGCATAGTATGGGATAGGTCTATGTAATCATCTCCGGTACCAGGCACTTGGAATTCAATGGGTCCATCATCACTTAATGATGAAATGGGCTTGTAATGGATCCATTGGCCGCTTTCGATACTTGTTTGTGTTGATGGTAAAGCAAACAAGTCCAACTCAGACTTGGCACATTCACATGAATGATTATGTAAAAAAGACATTATTTAACCGGAAAAAATATCTTCAAATGTAGTTTTCGATGTTTTTTTTGAACGTCTCCCGCTGTGTAGTGTTTTCCGAACAATGACTGGATTTCTTGTTTTCCGTTTTATTTTATACCCTGAGCCACTCATTAAAGAATCAATCTTTTCATCAGCTTTCCTTTTCAAATTAGCACTTGCATCTTTAAAGCGTGATTTTAACGATTCCTCCAAAGGTTGGGAGCTCATCATATCAGATAATAAGCCAACGCCCGCATTTAATGCTTCTTTACCTACACTTCTAAACCCACTCGATAGCAAAGGAACGATAGATCTAAACAACCCCCCCAAAAAACTTCCAATTCCATGACCGCGTTGGTGAGGTACACCTTTATACACACATCCAATACCAGATCCTGCCTGACGTGAGTAATAATGTTGATATGGGCATAAGTTATTAATATTTCTTTGATTCATTTTGTTATGCGTCTAAAATGTAGTTTAACACACGATGTACCAAATTGAAATGGTACCCGATTGCCAATGCTTGTTCTTATATCTATTTCAATAGTGTCGAACTCTCTGCGCATAACGGGTAAGTAGTGAGCTGGTGAAAATGCATGCATTTTGTAAGCTCCATATGTGTATTTTGTCGGATCTAGAGGTATAATTCGTATTAAAGATGCCATTACATCCCCCACTATCTGTGGCTGGATGATATCTGAATAAATAAAGAGCTGAGATGGTAATCCTAGATACAAATTCATAGGATATTTTCCAACTGCCTTTGATAATAAATTCATTTTGGGCTCAAAACCCAATTGTAGACTTAATTGGGGTGATACGGTTAAAGAAAATAAATCTTTGTTTTGACTAGTTGCTGTTACAAGTTTTGATATTTCATCATGTCGCATCTTT
This sequence comes from Epinotia demarniana, assembly GCA_945867215.1. Classification (NCBI taxonomy): domain Eukaryota; kingdom Metazoa; phylum Arthropoda; class Insecta; order Lepidoptera; family Tortricidae; genus Epinotia; species Epinotia demarniana. The sequence goes on along the minus strand of OX244261.1, from coordinate 35,603,127 downwards.
AGTTGGTTTTTCAACAAGGGATTTTCATTAAAAGCCTTCAAAAAATTATTGACGTTGTCATATGTAGTTGCTGGTATGTGAGATTTATATTCCACATTGATTTCTGTACCAGTGCTCGGGTTTTTATTTGTGTCACTAGCATCCTGCAAACGTATTTTCTTCTTTATGTACAACACATTTTCATGTTCTTGAACATTAAACATAGTACATGGATAATGGAACTCTACTAAACCAACTGTCCATTCACCTTCTAACTTAATAGTTTTTGGTAGCTTAGTTAAGAAATTTGCTGTTGTATTTTCGGGATAGTATGATATTGAACTGTTACTCAACAGAGTCAAATAAAAACTATCATCAGTCATATTTCTTTTATATCTGATGCCGGGATCCAACTGTTAAATTTGCTGGGATAACCTTTCCACTTGACTAATACCTCTTTTCTGCCACCAACTCGACGTGATTCTATTATTTTATCTATCCTGTGTTTGGTGGTGGGGTCATAAAACACTTTTTGCAGTTCCTTCGAGTAGAATGTACCAGTGATTGGTTCATTTTCTAAATCTCTTAAAGTGTAAACGATCCAAGGGGACCTTCTTATAATGGAATCTACTACGAATATTTCATCACTCCAATTCGTTTCATAGCCTTTTTCAAATATGTGTTTATGTCTTGTTATTCTAACGTGATCACCGATTTGAAGTGAAGGGTGTTCATTTATATACTTGTTATTTTCTTTTTTTCCATACAAATTCTGCCAAACTACCATGATATTATCATCATTGACTTCGCTTGGAGTCATCTTAATGCTCGTGTGGAAACTATGATTATAAGAATGTAGCAATGCTTGCAAGATGTTAGTATATTTATAAGTATTTTTGAAGGTAAAGTAACGCCACATTTTCATTTTTAGAGTTCGTTGAAACCTCTCTACAATGCTAGCTTTGATGTCAGGGTTGTTTGTAGTATAATAATTAATACTCTTACTTCTAAAATAATCTCTTACAATTTTCGAAACAAACTCAGTACCTTTATCAGACTGAATATGCCGAGGAGTGGCATTAGCTTCTGCAAATATACTATCAAAACAGGTTTTAACTGTATCAGGTTTTTTATTCTTCATTGCTCTTGCGAAAGCATATTTACTGAAAACATCAATAACACACAGAATATATTTATAACCGTCATTGTATTTACTATATGTGCGCATGTCACTCAAATCAGCTTGCCAAAGCTCGTTATAATTAGATAAAATATATTTATTTCTGGGGAAATGTTTCTGTGAAGGTTTATGAAGTGTGTACGTTTCCTGTGATTGTAGCCACTTCTTAACTTCGTTACGTTTCAACTTGCCCCGCATAGCTTCTGTTAAACGGTTAATGCTACTAAAACCAGCAGGATGAGAAACATCATAATATATTTTAGATATATCTAGTACGGAGTCCATCTTTCCCAATTAATTTTTCTTTTCGGTGTTTCGCTGGATTTTGCTGAGATCGGTGTTGATGTTTCTATTTGTTTTTTTTCGTTACTTGCTGTAGATTCCGAGGAGTGAGGTTGATGAATATATTGGAGAGAGGTAGGATTACCAACACACGATAAAGGTACATTTATATCCTTTAACGCTAAAGCAAATTTTTCCCAGCCCAACGGCTTGGGGCGTTTTAATGGTCTTAAAGTATCACTTATAAGATCAAATATGTTACTTCCTTTTAAATCTTCATTATTTAAAACCACTTCTCCGCCTTCTTTCCACCAAATTTTAGGTTTACTTCGAATTATGAGGTCTAACAAAACTTCGCCTTTTTTTCTATAAGTCTTTGGAATTAATTTAACCATGTAAGATGGTGTATACTGTGGTGCAAATGTTTCTTTTCTCGGAGGAGTCACATCTACACCTGGTGCAGGTATTTCAGGGACTGTAGTAGAATCTCTATTTATTTCTTCTTTATATGGCACATCAACATTATTAAACTTTGTTTGTTCATCTTGAGTATCAGTAAATATCGATAGTTTGAGAGGTCTTCTTCCCTCCTCAGTAACATGTAGATATCTTTGTAAAGCTTGAGAATACAGTGTCCATTTGTCCCGATCATTCATTTTACTCTGTAGAATTTTCTGCATTTCGCTATCTAAACGTGACAAGGCATTTTCTGATGTAGGTTCATTACTTGCTTTAAGCCGTTCAATTAATTCAGGTTCCACGAGTAGCATCTTTTTTGCATGTTGCATGTTTATTTAATAAATGAAGTTAGTAAACCATTAATTACAGCACCTAATATTATAGGTAAAAATGTTCCACCTTTTTGTACAATAATGTTTTTCCTTATTTTATTTTTACCCTTTATAATTAATTTTCGTAATATGCTTTTATATTTACTCAAATGTTTTTTCTCTTTTTCGTCAAGTGGTAGTTTACCTTTAAGAATGTTATAAATACATTCACAAATCACATTTATCTCTTCATCATTACAGGCTTTTAATAGAATTTTTTGATATTTCGGTTTTAGAGTGTGTAACGCTTTGAGCAGATGTTGATGTGTTATAACTCTCCTGTACATAATTATAGAATGATTGAAATCATCAATTTTGGTCCTATTTAAAGCCCTTTTTTGGTACATACACAGCACAATATGAAGTATAATTGAAAATATTCGTTTTGAATCGATACATGTCATCTGTAGACTGTTTAAGATCTATCATTAAATATCCATGGGCATCTTTTGTTGCATTTTTATAAGCTTCTTCTAAAAATTTACAGTTTTCGGGATGAACTTGGCGTGCTAAATATTTAATTTGCGTTTTATCCCTTGGATTCTTAAAGTAAATAATGTAATTAGCATTCAATGATATATCACGTTGCCCTTTTCCTTGATGAAATAGGTTCTGCGTAATGTAAAAAACACTTAAATTTCGATGATGGCTTCCTTTAGTGAAGATATCAACAATACGGCCATCGGATTCTCTCATTAAGTCATCTATTACGAGTAGTTGAGGGTGTTTACCATCAAACATAGTTAAATCTGGAATGCCTTGAGTATAATTTACATTCTTTAAATTATATAACGGTTGCATTTCATCATAACACCATACTATATTTAGAAATGATTGATTACAAACCGTATTCACATTATTTAAAAAACCTGTGACAAAATGCGATTTACCACAACTACTGGGACCAGCAACTATTGCTGTGAATGGGTGAATGAAATGAATCATTATTTTATATAAACATAGGTTATACGTCTTCATTGGAGGAGGTACGGTGAGGAATAAATGATTTTAAATAAAAAAAACCTATTTATATAAAAATCTTAGATATTATTTTTGTAAATTACATACATTTTAGTTCATAGTTAGAAACTTAACAAAATCAAGGCTTATAACTAACATTTTATCACACATTGGTACAATTATCATAAACAGTTATGTAAAAAATATTATTATTACTTACACACTACTACTTACTTCTACTACATAGATAAAATATGTACAACCGTTAACCTGCCATATGCGCAGATGATTTACAAACACTTATCTAAAAATATATATACAGATAATTAACAAATGCTTACATACAAATCATTAACAACTATTTTCTTAAACTATAATGACCCCATGCTAATGTATCGGTAGAATTTGGGATAATGTAACGTTTGCTATCATTGTAAGAGAGGCTGGTTTTATTAATACATTGCGTGAATATGACATGTTTTATTGATCTAAATCTATACATCTTTGAGAACTGTCTTGTTTGGTCAAAAAGACAAGTCTTGTAATTCTCCATTTTCATCTTTTTTGTCACAGATTTGTTTACACCCTTTGCTTTTGCTACAAATTCATCCTCTACAGTCATGGCATACATTTTTGATCGTAATCCTACAAACTCCCTCATTATTTTACCATTATTTTCATCTTTAAAATAGCCTAGCTTCTTTTTGTTTAGTTGCGGAAACCCAAAGATATTGTTTGATGCATAATCAGACGTATCAAAAAAAAGTGGTAAGTCCGGTTTTATGTTCAAATAAAAGTTTTCGGTAAAGTATTGGTAAATCAAGCTGTCAGTATCAGTGTATAATAGTTTAACATTATTTTGAAATTTTTTCTTCATGTAATTATAATGGAAGTCATACATTAATGTTTTTGATACATCTAATATACAAAAGCCTAAATAGATTGGTTTGTTGTAATATAACTTGGTTTTATGCAGCTGGATAGCCACCAAATTTTCTGAAAATATACACAAACTGTGAAATTCAGGTTTTGCTACTAACGATTGAGCACCTAACACTTTACCTTTACTATCCCAGTGCGTAATCAGTTTGACATTTACTCTTTTTTCAATGTTTTCCATGGTTTTACCGAATACAGCATTGTTCATCAGTTTAAAAAAATCTTTTTCAAAGTCAGATTTTGCTTGCATACGTAATTGTGTATTTAAATCAATATATTTCTGTAACCACGGACTTTGTTTGAATTTCAGCACTCTATGAATTTTAGTTAATTGTAATCCCAAACTTAAACACTGTTTGAGGTTTCTATAATGAATCACATATTTAGTTTTTTTGTTCAGATTGGGGACAAGTTTTCGTTCTTTACAGTTCCCTATGACAATATTCTCTGGACAAAGAGGTAAATCAGAGTGCGAGTCATGCAAGTGATCAGGGTACTCAAGGTCAACTTCGAGTATGTAACCATAATTACACGTGTCTGGTATATTAATATCAATATCTGTGTTTACCCACTCAAAATCTCCAATTGGTAAATATTGTGACATAGCCCATCCATATAAATTATTCGCATCAAAATAAGCTAAAAATGATTTTGGTTCATCAGGTTCATATTCTTTTATGTACTCGTTATTGGCCTTGGCATATCGATTACTGCATTGAGATATCCCTCCCCTGATCCCTGACTTAATGAATGCGACTTTGTCAAAGTCTGTTAATAATTCCAGTTCAACATTAGTATGTTTAAGCATGGCATCCCAACTTAAACCAGGAGCTGTATAGTAATGGGCTGGATCGAGGTCATATGTTAATAAACAAATTTTTCTGAAATTTTCAAAAATGTCTGTCAGTAGCATTACATCTGTCTTTAAATATAAGTTTGAGTAATCGAGCATAGTTTTGCATTTAAAATGATTCCATACATCTTGAGCATGAGCGTAGTCTTCACTAGAAACGGCGCTATCGCATAATGTATTGTAAAATTCCGCTTGGGTAGGGAGTGATGTTACATTTAATGATTCTGGGGATTTAATGAATTCATATGGAAAAATGCCTTTTCTTATTAATCTCTTAAAGTCTTCTTGAATAGGGAATTGTTTTTTTAACTCCTCATATTCATCTAATTTAAGATTTTTAGAAAGATTGTCCAAGCTAGCTGACATAAACTTGAAGGAATCTAAAAAGCGTAAGCTGATTTCTTGTCCATGTATTTGTATTTTTTTGGAAAAAGAAATGTATCTTTCTTTATTTTGGGGAATGATTTCAACCTCACCTTCCTTAAAGTTTAACGCGTGTACTATAAAATGGGCGTCATAGTTACTTAAATTATGTAAAAATATTGGTACAAAACGAGGAGTTTTATACTTCGAACTACATAATGAATGTGCTAGACCTTTGAAACGACCAGTAACCCATTCAAAATGTTCAACACAGTCTAATTCTAAATCATGATTGCATATGAAACATTTTTTCGTTTTGTTATTATTTTCTTTATCAACTGAAGTCAGAGAAACCGGCGCTTTTTGAAAACTAATCTTCCGTTGGATGTTGGCAATATCTTTACATATATTTTCCATGAAATGCGTAGCACAATGGGGGCCGGTATAAGTACAATATTTTGAAAAACTATCATCGTATGAACATTTTATGTAGTAACCGTAACTATACACTTCATGTTCGTGAACATTATTTGTAAGTGGTTTAGTTGGGTCTTGTTCACAAGTTGAAATTGGCTTGAGAAAAGACTCAAAATCCGCATAGACTACAAATGGCAATTTCATCTTCCGTTGAAATTTATCAAATACAACTTTATTGCTCGGCTGAGTTTCATTAAACCAATTTTTGTTCATCTTGTGAGTACCTGGGAGTTCTGTAACAACATGAGCACAATCATGCTCCTGATTGGGCTTGCAATTTTTGTTCCGTTGAAAAATATAAAAGACACCCATCACAAATATGAATTGCATCGTGACGTCCAGTGATTTGCTTGTTAACTAATCGTGATAAGTTTTTAATGAAGCAATAATGACCAGTATTACCATTACTTAAATACAGTAAATTTATATGTGTCTCTTTTCTTGATTTGGTAAAATGTAAGGGACCCACGATGCTGTTTGTTTTCGATATATTACTATATTCTAAACCGTAAACGTTAATGCTGATGTTATTTAAGTTTTCCACTTTTTTGATATCAGTTATTTTTACAGGGAAATTGATATTGGCGAAATTTAATTTGTTCTGATGTTGTAAATATGCCGTTGTTCGGTTTGCGTTTTTTGAAACAGGAAACAAGCCGGACAGTAAAGCCCATTTGAGACATTGATGATCATTATTTTGAACATTTATTACTGCCTTTTTACTTTTTATATCTTTTGGTAAATCCAAATAAGAAGACCCTTTCAAAGGATTAAATTTGTTTACATTCATATCCACGAATAAAATTTTCTTTAAAGTCCACCCACTGTCTTTTTTCTCAAATTCACTCATCCGAGTGCATAGAACATCTCTCACTTTTTTTATTAATGGTTCAAAGTCATCTCCAATACAAAAGTTGTAATTGAAAGATTGGAAATCGAATGTATTCTTTAAATCTTTCGTTTCTTGAACGAATTCCGCATGCACAATAAAATTTACATTAATAATGGTTAATTCTTCGAGGCATTCTTTGAGTAAAATATGAATTTTGTCTTGAATAACATCAAAAAAAACCTCTGGAGTCTCTAATTCTACTTGTTGATTACCGGAACCTATTCTGTAAGTGCGAATTCGCGACCCAAACGCAGTGTTGATTAAACAAACATTACTGAGTTCGTGGGTATTATTTTGGATGACTTTATTTTTATGTATATTGCTTTTTAAATGATTGCTAAAATAACGTCGTCTTACCCAAATGTCACACACTTCACATAATATCTTGTCATCATTATTTTCTAAATTTTCAGCTACACTGGACGGACCCGCTCCTACGTGTGCCGGACCCGCTCCTACGTGTGCTTCTTCTTCTTCCCCAGCTTTTCTTTTACGTCCTCCTCCAGACTGACAGGTTACGTTACTAAAACAAAATAATAATAAATAAACACATGATTTATACAAACAAATTATAAATGCACATTAAATTTTTGTAATTAAGTTGAGAAGCTAAAAGGCTTACCTATATTCAACACCTCCATTTTCAGTTTTGTTGTAATTTTCTCGAAAGGAACACAATTCGAAGAAACTTTGAGAGGTTTCCGTTATAAATTGAACATCTTCTACTTCAAGGCACACGTTGACCAATTTGCGATCCAAACTGTCTTCACTCTCAAAAAAAGTGCTAACTACTTCTTTTTCCGACGTTTCGTCCATGACGAGGGTGAAATGTTACTCCATTTCAACACGAAGTCCTAAGCAGTAATGATAACCATCGAGTTTTGGTTAAACCTATTTATACACATAAAGTTTGAATGAGTAGCTTAAGTACATCTTTATTAACATGTGATATCAGTCATCAACTAATTAGTCAAATGTTTTCAAGCTATTTCCTAATTACTAACTTAATCACCCTTAACCTTTATTATCTGATGCATTACTTAAAGGTACGATTTGTTAATGAGGTTAGGATGATGTATTAATGGGGATTCATGATAATGAATTGTCTTGTTTTGAGTTTTGACTTCAAATTTTGTTTGTAAACTATCATCACTCTCCGAGATGGGATAATAAAAGTGTTTAAAAGTGTAGTCTTGACTATCGACGACATTTGATGACGGGTCCTGCAACATAAATATACACACACACACACGTTACAAATGTATACGGCTTTGTGATAACACAGTTATTATAAATCTAAATAATAGCAGGAAACGATAATTGCATTTAATAAATACAAATCAAATTAAAAGACTACTTACCGACATATTGGTGACTGCTGGTGTAGGAGTGCAACGTGGATAGTTATTGAATAATAGAGTCAGTCAGCAGGCCCTTTATATATACGATTAATGATAGTTAATGTCCTGTTTGATTTCTAAATACACAATAAGTTGTCCATTATAAGAACATTAATGTCTTGTTTGATTTCAAATAAACCTTTAACCGCAATTAGTTGTCCATTATAATAACATTAATGGCGATTCATGATAACTAATGTCTTGTTTGATTTCGAAATAAACGATTGACGGTTATGTCTTGTTTTGAGTTTTGACTTCAAATTTTGTTTACCCACAATTAGTTGTCCATCATACGGAGAAAACGTTACGCTACGTTATATACGGACTAAAACGCATATCTTTTATACAACATGTTTTTCGCATACATAAACGAAGTCCTAGACTATAAGTTATGTGCTGCGACGACCTACAACCGACCGTATAGGAAATATACACCAAATAAACACAAGTACTGTGAGGAACATCACAAGTTACTTCGATTGTCTTGTGACAAATACCATTTTCTCAATAAGGGACTGCCTGCGGACAAATAGATTATCTTTTTTAAAAATTAGTAACAACTATGACTGGCATATTATTTTGTAACTTATTCGTGGTATAATTACAAGTAGGTCTCTAAATAAGTAAATAAGTTGTGAATGAAGTATTCTTGAAAAATAAATAACATTTTAAATATTCCGTTTCATTTATGCTCTGGTTAGCTACCTATCGTACCTTAGGGCAGAGCTCAGTTAGGTACGACGACGAGCGAAGCGAGGAGGAGTGTTAGGTTGACATGGTTATTAGGTACGACGACGAGCGAAGCGAGGAGGAGTGTTAGGTTGACATGGTTAGCTACCTATCGTACCTTTGGGCAGAGCTCAGTTAGGTTTGATTCGAACTGCGATGTCATTAGGTTAGGTTTAAACCGTACCTCCTGTTTGGAAACCAAGAATATATGAAAGTGCCATTACGGTTTATCTATATCCAATAGGATAACGCTATCTAGAACCAACACCCTACATACTACCTAAAATTAATGGATGTATAATTAGGAATGAGTATCATTAAGCAGCATTTAGCAACGACCAATAGGAGAGCATCCTTGGGAACCAATGTAATTAGGGATGATCGTCATTAATGACAGCAATGACCAATAGGCCAATAGGAGAGCACCGTCTACAACCAACATCCCGCCCACTTTATAACTTCAACTGGGGGGGTGTGGCCTAATTAATGGATGTAATTAGCAAATGAGAGTCATTAATGAACTCAACGGCCAATAGGAGAGCACCATCTTGAACCAACACCCCGCCCACCTGCTGACACCAAGTAACATCTGAGGTCGACGGTGTGGCTGCTAAAAAAAGGTCAGCAACCAAAACCAGGGGTGTTTGACCCCCCAGGGTTGAGCCAGAACGCACAAATCCCTACTACTCGTTTTCCCTTTGCGGCATACACATACTAAACCGACATAAATTTGAATTCATTATAAAGTTAACACTTTAATTAAAAAAGGGGGCCGCCGGAATTTTAAATATTGGAAATGATTAATGTGCTAATGGACGGGAAGTGGCTCGAAGTTAATAAGATTTTTTCGAACTCCGGTCGGAATGATATTATTACAGCTGACATCGAGGGATGAATGTGAGATATGTCTACGTGCTAGAAAGATTTGAAATTAAAAACATATTAATTGTCTAAAATGTTTTTTGTAAAAAATTATAAACAAATATTAGGGGACATCAGTCTTACACAAATTTAACTAGCTCCATATAAAACACAATAAGGTTTGTTTCATGGGTAGGTACTACTAGTAGTATTAAACGACGATTTATTAAATAATGCCCTGTGAACTTGACGGGGCCATTCTGCTGAAACAGCATTGGCGGGACCGCAGAGGAAGAGGAATGCCGGTATTAAGGTGTGCCGCTATCCCTATCATCTGCGGCCGAGACGTGGACTGTGGCGGAACCACAGATCTGATCCGCCGCCGGGTGCTGGATGATCTCCTCGTAGCGGACTCAGGGGGGTCCGCTACTGAACAGGTGGAGATCGAGGAGGCAGGCGCGTCAAAACATCAGGCGCGCCTCACGTGGAGGGCCTCTGGGCATCCGCGAAGAGCCGCTTGTGGGCGGCTGCCTCGGGCGTGTTTGCGGATGCTTGCGCAAGTGGCCCGGGTTTAGTGGATACTCCCTAGGTAACATCAGCTCATACGGGAGTCCCACATCAGCACTCTGGTCACCCCCTGCGCTCGGGTGGTAGACGTAACGCATCCCCCCTACCCCCAAACAAAAAACGGTTAAATTTATAACTATCAAGAACATGAATTTACTAAATCGTTATAATTGTCCCTTTCACTATTATGTAAAAACTTATCTGAATTCTTTATTAAATAAATGATTACTGAATATTTTCACACCCAATTAATTTACACATTTAATTCTTTCGTAACTCCATGTTCTGCAACGTCACCATTACATTAAGAAGTTGTCAAAGAAAGTAAAATTAGATTATATCTACTAAAATTGCTCTTTTCCGTACTTGGCAACTCTGATTTCATGAAATCACCAAGGCACCGAATTGTTGAAATTTTATTTGTGTTGCTAATTTATTTCGCTACGTTTTGCTTTATGCTCAAGGTAATTAAAGTAGCTTCAATGTTTTCGAGAGAAAATTATGGTGATGTTTTGTTGAATATGGCCTTGAAAATGAAGAATATTGAACACCTAATTTCGTTGCGGTGCCTGTTTGAAATTGAGCGAATAAATAGTGTCGGTTCCTAACTTGACAAATAAAAACCTGACAAGTGCGAGTTGGACTCGCCCACCGTGGGTTCCCTACAAATTTGCAATTTGATTAGATTAGATTATTTATTTTATGATAAAAAATACATTACAGATTTTCATACATGTCAAAAATATAAGACTTTTTATCACAATCGTCAAAAACAGACAAAAATTAAGATATCATATTAAGACAATGTCAACAACACAATACTCAACAAGGAAATATAAAAAACAAACCAAAAACAAAAGAACACAAATACATCTACCTCTAGGTATCGTCATTCTTTACAATTTTTAGTGCATCAGAAAATACGTGACAATACATTTAATGTCAAATCATAATCATACAAAAAATTGGTAATAATAACAATAATTTAACATGTCAAGACTCATATACTCTTTATCTGAGTATAATGGATTTTCCAATTAAAGGTATTTAAGGCGGCGTCTAAATGCTTCGTCAGAAGGTTCCTGTCTAAGATCAGCGGGTAGTCGCTCGTAGTAGGTAGGCCCAATGACACGCGGGTTCTTGCCTGCAAGTGCCATGCGACGGGGAATTGTTCTCAAACGCCCAGTGCGGCGGAGTGTTTTGCCAATCGCATTTACTGTATCGAAAGAAGAAAGATTATTCCTTACGAACATTATAATTACGAATACATAGAGTGAGTAGTGCGTCATAATACCGTGCATTGGGAAGTAGCCTCTACACGACGTCCTCGATTTTGCCCCAATCTGGCACGTTTCTGCGTAAGTAGCACTCTTTTGGCATACGTTGAGTTCCCCCAAATGAGCGAACCGTACGACATCAGCGAATGGAAATGCGCAAAATAAACCTGCTTCAGGGCATCGTCGGATATTAAAGGTTTTAACTTACGCAAAGCGAAGACTGCATTACTCAATCTATCGCATAGTTTGTCTACGTAGCACTTCCAGTTGAGATTAGAGTCCAGAGTGAAGCCAAGGAACCTACATTAATCACTTATCGGCATTGGGCTGTTAGCTACACATGGAGGAATCGCAATTTCGTGCCCCGAGAAGACCATGACGTTGGATATTGATATATTCAAGAGTAATAAGCCATTGGTAGAGAACCAACTCTTCAGTTGATCACGGCCGCCATGTATCTTCTCTCCAAGCTGTTCATAAGTGCGCGCACTGACAACCACTGTGGTATCATCCGCAAATAGGACAGAGAGACCAGCTGTGATGGCAGCGGGAAGGTTGTTCATAAACGTTAGGAAAAGGGTATTTCCTAACGCCGAACCTTGAGGTAGGCATTCCTATATTCACGCTGCCAGCACTGGACTTCTGTCGTTTACCGCCCACATAATTTAACTACCTGCCTCCGGTCAGACAAAAACGATGTAACTAACTTGTCACTCAAGTCCCGTATCCTGTAATGATGTAACTTGTCCAAAAGCTATTCATGATCAATCACATGAAAAACCTTGGACATGTCACAAAATATATTTGTCATCCGGACCGGAAACAATGCAATCAAATATAGCGCAAGCGCTTATGTTGTAGTGGACATGTTTTGCCGATAAGCGAATTGGCGGTCATTGTTCTCTAGATGGGCGATTATATGAGATTAGAGGATATATTCCACAATTTCTAAAATTGTGGGGACTCTTGTTATTAGTCGGTAATTGTTGACATCGCACTTGTCACCCTTCCCCTTATGCACTGGGACTGGGATCACTCTGGTACTCTTTAACACTTCCGGATACACACCTGTTTCAAAAATAATATCAATAAGTATAACTAAAATGTCAGAAATAATTTGCCATAATATACATAATAAAATTGAGTGAAATGTCATAGGTATCAACAATTGCGCGTGTCTTTAATATTATTTTGGATCACTTTATTCAGCAGGTCGCTTGTGACAGTCGGCAAGGTCATCGTCGGTACGTCAAGGTCATTTAAGTAACTGCAAAGAAAACGCCTGCTTAAAACAGGATCTGTATGTATAGCATATTATGAACCTATACTTACTTAAAAAATGCGAGTTGAACTCATTCGGAACGTTGGTAGGCGGTATCGTTGCTTGCGAAGAATCATTGAGGCAGATATCTTGAGGCCTTGTCAAGACAAGAGTACTGTAGTTCAACATACTTAAGAGTCGTTGTTGTTTATGTTTTTCTTCTTCTTGTTACATATTAAGTTTGTACCGCTTTGGCCTTGCTGTTAAGGTATAAATGTTACTATATAAATAAATAAATAAAGAAATAAATTAGAACCCAAGATCGCCTTGACAGCCGCATGCTTTGAACCACAAGGCTAACGTAGCTTCTTGGAAATCGTTCGTAGAGGGTAACCCATATCGCTACGCGCTACGTTCGTAGCCGATCCCGTGGTTTCCCTCGTATGGAAGCGACTACGGCGTAGGCGCCCTCTAGGCGGGTTCCCGGCACTGGATATGTTAATTGGGTTACTACACAAGAGTCAAAACGGTATCGCCAACCACATTATCGTCATCATCTCTGACCTGTGGAAAGTGGAAATGGAATCTGTGGAAAGTGATCAATGAAGAGATAGGTACCAAGGTACCTATCTCCTCATTGACCACTTTCCAAATCTCCTTTGAAGGATTTCTGCTCTCACCTAGCCTACGTTCAATTATATGGTATTGTCTAGCGCGCAGCGATGTGGATTTAATTAAATTAACTATAATAATTTTCGATACATTCAGAAATAATCGCGTTTCCGGGATGTTGACGTTGGATTTCATGAAGGTCTCTGTGCTTACACATGTAATCCATTATCTCGTCGGTCAACCACGGCAATATGTTTATAATTAGGTTTAATTTTTTTAGTTGGAAAATGTATGTCAATGTCAAAATGTTAAATAATTTATTGAATTGTCAGTGTCAATAGTATAATCAAAAATAAAATTAAAATCATAATTACAAATGTCACACTTAAATAAATAAAAAGAATACAATGAAGATACTATCAAGATTCAAACTTCAAGGGACAGTAGACATAATTATATGGTTTGAATTTCAACTCGATACCGGAAACGCCTGGGGGCCTAGACAAGGTTACAATCGACAAGCGCTAACGCCAAATAGAAAACTAATAAAATGTATGGGAATGACAGATGTTAACGAAAAGTGTTTCGTCGATATCTGTCATTCTCATACATTTTATTATTTTCTATTGGCGTTAGCGCTTGTCGATTGTAACCTTGTCTACGGCCCCTGGTTCCGAGATTAAGGGTCTTAACCCAAGCACTTTATTTTCATTAGTATGGAAAAAAATGAAAATTTGGAAATAATTCATAACAGCAGCTTTTTTGTGTGTAACTCATATATTATCATTTTTAGTAATTACGGAGACTCAAAATCCACCAAAATATTAGTCATCAAAAAAATCGATATTTAACCAATTCCTGAAAAAAGAGGAAAATTATTAATAGATATTTTAATTTTTGTTTTGGTTAATTTACAGGAGCTCTTCAAGAATAATAAATAAATCACACAAAAAACATAATGGTTTCTCATTTATTTTTATATATTTACTTCCCGATGGATATTTTGGTGGATTCTTGGATAAGGCATCTTAGAATAACATTTAAAAAATAAAACCAACAAAAAAAACGCTTTTATAAATTAATGTTTGAAAAAAAACGTAATTTTCCTAGGGTATCTTGACAGAGAGGCACACAGCATATAAACTCGATAAAGAAACATTCATCGAGATATAATAATATAAGTACGCCTTCAAATGTGATTTTATGAGCTAAGCAGATAAATAGTCAATGGGTAAAAGTCGTTTAATGTATGAGTACTAATCCTGGAAAGAGAAGACAATTCCTTGTAACTAAATTATAAGAGCTCACTGGATTTAATGTGTACAATATCTACATTATTCTGCATGCGCAAATGCACCAATTTGACAATTGTCACCGGACACTGACAATTCGCCATGCATTGCTTGTTCTAGAAGTCAAGGTGGTTGCTAGGTCACTGGTGGATCCATCGATGTACGGAGAATTGTCGTTGCCATGTGACAATTGTCGAGTTGGTGAAATAGGGAACAGGGGATCGATTTTTGAATCTCACCAAGTGACTAATTCTCGACGATGTGAGTAATTTCCGAAACTTCGTATTTTTGAAACTCATCGGTGACTTACATTTGTCATACCTATGATATCGATTTACGAGTGCCCCTACCCACTCGTAATTGAAATCACCATGTGATTGTTTTTGACAGTTGACGTATGTGACATATGCCAAGAATTTTACAAAACTTACATTTTCGGTTACATGACACTGACACATACGCTACGTTTTACGTTTGAATCTGTTTTTTTTTTTTAATATGAGAAAATAAAAACCGGTATCAAGGACAACATCTGCGTAAAAAGGAACGTAACGGGAAGATTGTCTCTGACTGAAAATGGTGACATAAAAGTCATCGGTGATAATTTTAGTCACCGGTGACTTTGATATCACCAGTAAGATTCAAAAATCGCAGGCATGCGAACATTTGAACATAAATATTCCATCAAACGGAACGTAGATATAGCCCGTCCGACTGCGTAAGGCTATTAAGGACCCTCGCAAATGCAATCATGTGTAATTCAGTTAAGTAAGGACCCTTTTCTTCACTGGAGCAGATACGAAGAGCTATTTGAATCAGTTTTTAAATAGGCAAGCATCTAAGGCAGTTTCCTTAAAGGGCTTTGTTTCGTTTATGTAAAGTGGGACCTTTATTGGAACATGATTGTTCAATTTAGCGCATAAGTAGTTGTAAGTGTGTGGTTATTTTATTTCCCTTTGACTATGACGTCATCGGCGATCGGGTTGTGTTACCTTAAGTTTTGTTTTATAGCATAAATTACCATTCGAAGTTGATACACTACAAAGGTATGGGCTTTTTGAATTTATTGGCTTACATATCTATGAGCTTTAACAGAAATAACCTCTACTTATATCATCAAATCACCTAAGTACCTAAGTACTAACGGAACCAACAATGATATTTCTATTTTCCCGTTAAGATTTAGATTAGATGCGGCGATCTCCCCCTGCCTTTATTTTCTTCAATTGCGGTTTTTCACTCGCGAAGGAGTACATTCATATAGGTCTACATTTTTATACATTTATATAGGTGTACATTTCATTATTCACGAACGCAAGCAAATTTAAACCAGCATGCACGACTGTTCTTAATGAGAGAGATTTCAACGTCAAGCCTGGCTTAAGAGTAATTTATTAGAAGACTAAAGGCCTCCACCCACCGGACGCGTGTCGTGCGCGGCGCGTGTGCTGCGCGGCACACGCGCAAGTTGTAAAGAATTGAAACTACACTTCAAACACACATCGAACGCGTTGCGCTAAAGTTACAACTCGGCAGCGCGGCCGCGTGTCGTGCGCGTCGCGGAAGCTGCGCGGGCCCGCGCTGCTGAGTATGGTAGAGATAGTAAAATACATATTAAATGTATTGGTAGTGAGAGAGATATAAATGAGCTGCAGCGCAGCAGCCGCGCGGCACACGCGCAGCACACGCGCAGCTGCAGCGCAGCACCCGCGCGGCACACGCGCAGCACCCGCGCGGGCCCGCGCTGCTGAGTATGATAGAGATAGTAAGATACATATTAAATGTGTTGGTAGTCAGAGAGATATGACAGAGCTGCAGCGCAGCAGCCGCGCGGCACACGCGCAGCACACGCGCATCACCCGCGCAGCACCCGCGCAGCACCCGCGCAGCACCCGCTCGGCACACGCACAGCACCCGCGCGGCACCCGTGCAGCACCCGCGCAGCTGTAGCGCAGCACCCGCGCGGCACACGCGCAGCACCCGCGTGGCAGCGGCGCGGCAGCCGCGCTGCACACGCGTTGCTACACGCCGCCCGCGGCGGCACGTAGCAAGTTTTTTAACAAGAAAAAATATATCACTACAGCTCTTATTATGGGTAGGTACGGAACGACATGATACATAAGACATCCAAGACTCGGGATCAAATGTGTACGTTCATTACACTAAATAGTTTTCCTTACCGGGATTTGAACCCAGGACCGGCAAATTCACATGCAGGGTCACTATCCTTAAGGCTAAACCGTTCGGCATAGTACTAGAAGAAACGCTTGAATAAGCATTACTTCTACTAGGTACTATTATAAGAGTTTAAAAAAAAACACATCTAAAGGTACAACAAATTTAAACTCAACAAACTCGTGACGAACAATTACACATTAGGGATATTAAATAAATCGCAACACAACGTACGGCGAAAAATCCTTTTTCACAAGCCATATAAAATTCAATATTACGTTAATAATTATAAAGACTTTGACAGAGACAAACTTCCCACTTTGTCAGAGGTTTTC
This sequence comes from Epinotia demarniana, assembly GCA_945867215.1. NCBI lineage: Eukaryota > Metazoa > Arthropoda > Insecta > Lepidoptera > Tortricidae > Epinotia > Epinotia demarniana. The sequence goes on along the minus strand of OX244261.1, from coordinate 35,585,863 downwards.
GTGCTTTTCCTGATAAAACGAGTTATCTCGGTAATAAGGCCAAGATTAATTGTTTTTCTGCGGCCGCAAAAGTAACTTTTTGTCACTACAAACTTAAGGGGATGCCTTGATTCGAATCGAATATGCCCCCTATACAGAGACACGCTTATGCCTCGCGCACGAGAAAAATAAAGAGATATAACACTATTCGGGAATGGCTCTTTTGGACAAATTTCGATAAATTAAATACCTAACTAGTGCAGTTTTATCAAAATTTCATTAAAAGTGAGATTTTAGATGGGATAAAATGAAGGGTCCACGGAAAGAACATGTCTCAGTCACTTTGACAACATTTCGAGATATTACGGTTTTTAAGTTTAGAATGATTCAATTAACCATACCATCTTCGCGATTAGATGCTTTTCAAGTGCAAAAAAGTGGTTTTATATTATTTTTTACAATTATAGCAAAAGGTGTAGGTAATCGTTCGTTGAGAGCTCTACATTTTGAGATTAAAATCTAAAGTTTTCGAGAAAATTGACTAGACATGTTTTTTCCGCGGACCCTTCAAATACTATATAGTATTAACTTGATTGTGTCGTAAAATTTATGACGTCACCGCTGTCTATTTGTATAATCCTTGTATGGAAAATTAAGTAAATTACCGTTTTGGTCGCGACATACCGTGTTTACGTCAATAGTTATTATACAATTTTGTTTCAAAGATTTTATTGGTAGCTGTAAATTTAATCTTGGTCAATAAAAACATTTTTATTTTTATCTGGATCCAATATCTTTTAATGATTTTAATTATAATTTTTAACTTATACTTTATTACTATAATTTGATGGTTTACTATCCATTAGCAACACTACGTTATCAATTTTAACATGGGTCAACTGTCCTATTAGACAGTCGTCATCAGATATATCGGAGCGGCCACAGTGCTCACAAATATCTGTACACGTCTCTATTCTCAAGGCATTAGAGACAACCGTGTTCAGATATTTGTGAGCACTTTGGCCGCTCCGATATATCTGATGGCACTGTACATAGTCACATCACACCGCTACTTGCTCTGCTGGGGATGAGAATGAGGAACTAGGTATCGACATAACGAATCTTAAATCAATAAAGGGTTGGCAATGTTCTTCTAAACTTTCTCGAGTCACAAACGGCCATAAGCTACGGTGTCTGCTGACCATCAAATAAACCTGCGTAAGGACCAAATTCTTAGCCAGTAGTTAGCCTGGTAGCCGTTAGCTAGCCATACAAACCGAAGAAGAGAAAAAGTTAACCATAGAACAGTATGATTTCCGTGTCACAACGGAAAACTTATCATAAAAAATTGAGTGGGTTAAGCTGGCCAAAAATTTGGTCCTTCCACTTACTGCGGTCGGATACGACGAATAAAGATGGACCTCTTGGCTGTACCCGGTCGCAACATTATCATGGGTGGTACATTTGCGTCGAATATTTTGCTCAAAGTTGCAAAACTTCAGTAATAAACCGCGCATAATGGGGGCTAGTTGCGACAAAACGGTGTACCTAGTCGCACATAAATTAAAACTTGATGAGGATTACATAGTTTGTTAGTTAAAGTTAAAATTCACCTAAGTATAGAAAATAGCACAATGTTGCCGTTAAAGACAGATGGAATTATATTCAAAATACAAAAGGTGGTTGTTGAGGATTCTTTAGGTCTTCTTCAATAAATTGACAACTTTTACAAAATATCGCCGTTTGACATCAATATACGTCAGTTTTGTCTGTCTCAAACAGCTTGGATGGTGTTGTATTGAACCTGTGGTCTGTGTTGTCAGTTTAGGGAAAAATCGTAATTTTGAGGATAAAATAGTGTAAATTCTACTGGAGTAGCAAAGCAACATTTAAATAAATATATAGGTTTTCTAAACTAGATGATACTTACAAAGAATTAGCAATATCATATTTACTTAATATTAGCGAGTTCAATTAGTTGAGATAAAAATTAAATTACAGAATTCAGGGATGTAGAACTTATTTCACTGCAATACTAAAGATAAGGTCTTAGGCCAGGTGGCTTTCCAAGATGTTTTAAGGGTCCATTTTGAATTTGCGACACAGTAGCAGCCTTGTGAAGAAGGGTTATTTTCGACCCATGGGAGGTCTTCATTTTGGGAGCTGATTCCGTACCGCGGGTGTCCTGAAAGGGAGGAAAACCGTGAGTATTAATTGTGAAAGATTAAATGTAATTTCCGCGTGGCGCAAAACACGAGGAATTAGATGGTTAATCTGGTCTCATGGTCTTTTCAGAGAGGATTTCAACAAGGTGGGAGATTTCACAATATGAAGTACTAAGAAAGTTATAGTTCTCTATTGGTAAGATAAATTTGCACCTTTGGGTAGGATTTCATGTCAGCCTCTAGTACAGGTGACTGATGAATTTAATTTAATTATTTCCAGTGAGACGGGAAGATCAGGTTGAAGATCAAATTTAAGATCAAGTTGAGGATCCAATTATGTTCTTTGTTTGAAGAGGACATGGTAGCTTGTCCTTTAGAACCGGCGAGTCGCAGCACGGATTCTCTCCCTCCAGTGCGCGCCCGGTAATCCACCACTTCTTCGGGCTGCAGGTCGGTGAACGTTTGTTTCCATAGAAGGCGTGCCTCTGCTAATTTTGCAGTTCCCTGAAATATTGGTTAAATGATATTAAAGACTGTTCAAATTTAATTTATTTGAAAGCTGCTTTTTGGTACTATAACTTAGGTACTAACACTTTGAGATAAGAACGATAATCTGGTTAATTCTTGAGATAGAATCCGTATACGACCCAAGCTTTAAGCTGAGCAAATAAATGTAGGAATTACCCAGATTAAAAGAAAAACATACCTTCATAGTTTTGTAGAAGAGATTACTGGACGATACAACATAGGTATATAGGAAATAAACTTGTACTCCAAACTTGTACTTGTGTGTTGTACTCCAAAAGCTTCCCATGACTTGTGCATCAAATTCATTTGTTTTGCACATTGGTGTAATTTTTCCATTTCTCACATATCCCTAGTGATTGCTGCTCCTTTTTAGCTTTAGCCGAGCACAAGCAATCAGCAAGGTGATAACTTTCATTAAACCTAATATCAATACTTTACTCAAGAAAATAAATACGCAGCTTAGCGAAGAAAAACCTTTTCTTTTTCAAGGGCCATGTTTATTTCACATAAATTTGAAAGGAGTTTTCAAAAAGATTAAGTTAAGGGGCGATATAGTCTTAAATTTAATGTTTCAGGATTAGAGGGCTTAACTGATCTTAGGCCCTTAATGGCGAAGTTGAAAGGTCTCGTAAAGATGAGGCTTGGGTAACTTTCTCGGGGTTTTCCGAATGTATTATCTTTGAGATTTTCAGTTACATTATATAATTAGAGTTATATATCTCTAAGTACTTAAAATGGAAATGATAAATCTTAATACTTATCTTAAGAATCATCGTAATGCTAATCAGATTTTGGAGCAAGGAAATATTTTAACTTCAAGGTCTACGGTCTCCCCCGCCTGTATGTCTGTCTGTTGTGAAGGCGACTAGAAGGGGGACAAACCAAATGCGGTGAGGTGCGAGGGGAGCTCCAGTGCGTTCAGTATGAGATCCTGGAGTCTTGCGCATATGGAGTGAAAATTTTAGTGGATAGAAACACCACATAACTCAGTCATCCCCCGTTGCTTGGGTACCGGTACGGTCAGCAGATTTTCTTCAGACCAATATTTATGTCAAAGCGGGTTGTACGGCTGCGCGGGACTCACGTTAGAACACATGCGAACACAATCGTATGGCGTAACTCACCTAGGAGTATTTAAGAAGATAAAGGTGTGAGCGTATCTATTCCCACTCGCATGTATTGTCTGCCCGCGTCACGTTCCGCCAACCGCTCGAGTGTCCATAAACACAGCCTTACAAGTACCTAAATCACAAGTAAGTAGGTATACCATTTTTGTATTTGTTTCCATGAAATGGCTGTTAGTGTAAGGGGAAATGTTTTATTTTTATTTTCTAAGCCTTACAAATTCACGACAAAAACCACAACTAAAACAATAAATCAGAACAGCGACTTAATTTCATTTGGTAACGGATTCACCGCGCATTTCGCCGCCTCATTAGTGTTGACAATTAATTAGTGTAGTTTATTGCCTCTACTGGGACTTCGCTGGAGACATTTTTTAAAGTATTAGGTTACAGGCGAACCCCTCCTTTTGAATTGTATGTTCATTTTGAGCAATGACTTTGATATTTGATAAACTTGATAATTAAATAGGTACGTCGTCGAATCTTATATTATTTTAAATAACAAGAGATAGTCAGGGATAAGTTGTATATTTAATATATTTTTTTTTTAAATAAGAGCACTTCAGATAAACGTCACCAGAGGGTCTCATACCAACTCAACTTGTCGTAAGCGGGGCGCGTCAGGTTTCTTTGCTGGTGTACATGAGCCGAACACAAATAAAGTAGTATTCTAATAAAACACACGTTGCATTTATAGAATGTTTACAAACCGCGTGCCGGTGGCGACCGCGGTGGCGTCATGATTATTATGAAATAAATTAGTTATGAATTAGGTCGTCTTTCCACCTCGTTAGAGTCGTAAGTAGTCTAGGTTTGTCACTGAGTTGCTTTAAACCATTTTGGATAGGACAGATGGATTTTCCAATCATAACTCAATGTAATATCCACTTGGACAAAATACGAGTGTTAGATATTAAATTAACCATAAGCATAGCATAAGCTGCGTTTACACTTCAAAGTAATGAATCATTAAATTCATTACGCTGTAATAGTACATTACGTAACTAGGGCAGTGAATTCGTGAATGCCCCAGACCGCAGGTGTTTGTAAAATATGCGCTCTGGGGCTTTACGAATTACCGCCCGTGTTGAGTACAAAATTTTACGTCTTCACCTGGCCACAATGCGAGTTTTCCCGTACGCGCAGCGTGTAGTAAAAACAGCAATGGCGGCAATGCGATCATCCGTCATTGCGAATGGTTTTTTTTTTAATCATAGACAAACGAATGAAGTCCCTATACTCATATCACTCGAGATCAAATGTCCTGCGGTTTGTAATAAAACTGTTTAATATCTATGGATACTTAGAATAGAGACCCACTTGAGTTTTAACAGCTGTTCCAAATTTAAACTCAAAACGATACCTTATCAAAAATCTGTACTGTAATTATTATTATTAGGACAGATTTTACCTACTACCACAGACAAGAAAGTTCTCATAGTAAAATCGGTTGTAGTAATGTTGGTCATTTCCTACGGTTCTGAACGCATTTTAGAGCACTAATGATATGTGCGTAGATAAAAGTACTTTATAACGCCGCGGAGTGATAAGGCCCGGGCAAATCAATAGCAACCTATTCCATCAATGCTAATACATGTACATTTACCGATATTTAGGGGACTCGAGACGCATAAAAAATCCTACCCTCACACCGATTATTAGAATGTGTGAATAAAAATCGTGTGAGAAAATATTTATTTTGCGCCCACTTAATAAAATAGGCATCCTGTAACCACGTCTATGTTTTAAGCGTTCAGCTTAAAAGTCTTAAAACTTATATCAAACCTCCTCGTTATTATACACTAAGGGTGTGTTGCACCAACTCAAGATTACAGTCCGATCAACATTAATTATGGCGCCGCCGGCGCGCAGGCAGCTGTCATTGCATAGAAACTTGGAAAACTTTCCATACAGTATACAGATTCTAACGAACACCGCTTAAGAGGAAACACAACGGCCGTTTTTCCATAGAAACGTAGTCCCCTGTTTTCTCCCTGGATAATGGCAGTAGAGCAATATTTTTCCTAAAAAAATGCCAGATTTTCCGCTGTGTTCAAACATCCAGAAAAATTTCACTAGATTATTAAAAAAAAGGAAGACATAGGAACACGTCCAAAGCCTTTCTTTGATTTTTAATAAAAAAAGTTTGGAGAAGAAATCAGGGGACTACGAAACGTTGATTTTATGTTCTTTTAAAAGGTATTTTCGGTCCAAGCTGCAGTTTTCTTTATCGCGCTCTGCGGAGGGAGGCTTGAGGTTGGCGCGACAGCAATACATTTTACAAATACCTATTTCTCAATTATCTCGACCTTTTTGTTTCCTCTTAAGATAAACAGACGGTTTGTTGCCCACAAACCCAAGTTTGTGTTGCTGCATGGTTGTTTGTTGTGCTGTTGTTTGTTGTCTGGTTTAGTTTATATTTTTCACTTCTCATGCTCGAAAAGTGTGTCATATTAGGCTTAGCAAGCGGGGCTAAAGTAGTACATTTAGCCTCTAGGGAAAATATGTAAACATATTTATAATTTTAAATCATTTCAATTTGACCAATCGAAACACTCAACGTATTAAATCCACCAATCACAACTATTTAAAAAAGTATTTGTATTTGCTATCAACTAATCAGAATACAGCTACTTGTATATATTAAAATAAACCAATCAGGAATCAGAATAAATTTCAAATTGGAATTCACAATCATTAAAAAATAAACGCCTCTGACCGACTAAGTATAGCCGTGTCCAAACGCTCAAGCGTCGTTGGCTGCATACGTGACATAAGCTATGAAGATTGACCGGGATCGACTGCTGTCTATCTCGCTTTATCGTATGCCCCCTTTATGCTGACCCCCGCGCTCGGCCGTTTAGACGCGGCTATTAGACGGTCAGAGGCGGTTTATCGTGGTGTCAATATTTTGTATCTGTGTTAGAGCAGTTTATTAAAAAAATAATGGCGCCAAATTGAACAATCTTCTCGCCTTGGTATTATTGTCGATTGTGGATGGATAATCTTTGTTTTTACTATTTCCTCACAGTCGAAGTGAAAAGTAGACTTATAGAGTGTAGGTATAACTCTGGTCTAAAAACCATATTACCCCTCACTTCGTTCGGGAAAATAACCATCTCGTTATAATATGGCTTACTTTAGACCCTTGTCATACAATCTACTATTTCTTTTCATTTGTTTTTTCTTAAAAGATTTAGGGACACGAAAAAAGTATATATTTTTCGAAAAATTACCGACACCACGTGATACAATTAAGAGAGCACCTACGTCCGTGTGTCACGCGCGGATAGACAGGGATGTCCCTGCTTCACACGTAGGTATATCTATCTACCTTAAATTTTATCATAACCTTCCGAGTCCCTGAATCCGTTTTAAAGAACCATGTTTGTAGAACGAGCACCAAAAAATAAAGTTATTCATCAACGCCGAGTGTCCGTTACAACGCCCGCCCCTAATATTTTGCGCTTAAAATCGGGCGATAGTGGCGTGATCCTGAGAACCAATCGCTATCCTCCAATCCGGAATATATCTATCTCGCTTTAGCAATGGCTATTGCATAGAAATCAGGAATATTCCGGTCAGGGACCGTAGACAAGGTTACAATCGACAATCGCTTACGCCAATAAATAAATAAATAATAAAATGTACGGGAATGACAGATGTCAACGAAAAGTGTTTCGTCGGCATCTGTAATTCCCATACATTTTATTATTTTCTATTAGCGCTAGCGCTTATCGATTGTAACCTTGTCTACGGCCCAAGTACGACGCCACGAGTCCAGCAAGATGTCGCGTCGTGCAGGTGGAGGTAATTAGTTCAATCCCAAATTTTTCGCTCAATCCTGTGTGTGTTGGTCTATTTTTTTATGTATTTAATGAGTATTTTGTATGGTGATTACTATTCGGTTACTATTTTTGTTGTAAATATGATATTTGAAGTACAATTACAAGTTAAATTCATTTGACCTGTGTAAAGCCCTTTCGGACTATGTTAATAGTAAAGATCTTACACTTCTTTTGAACAAGTTTTCTTTAATAGATAGTTTTATAGTACTTAAATAGATAGCTACGTACAGAAAGACATGTTGTTTGTTATTAAGAATTATAAACTGTTGTTATTTATACGGAAAATTTATGACAATTGTTTTTTTTAATGTTATAGTAGGCAAACGAGCAGACGGATCACCTGATGGTCAATTAAATTCATTTTATTCAAGAAACAATGTACATTGTGTTTGAAATTTTCACATAAATTATGATAAGTAATAATATATGCCTAATATATATCAATTACGTTGCCAAAAACAAATAAATTAAAAATCATATTAATAATAAATATCACTAACTAAAAACAATTGATAATTATTCATGTCAAAAGATTTACATAAAAAACACATTATTAAAAATGTTCAATTACGCTAACAATTATAATCTAATAAAATAATAATCTAAACAAAGCGTTGGTAAGCGATTACCGCCGCCCATGGACACCTGCAACACCAGAGGTGTTAAGAGTGCGTTGCCGGCCTTTAAGGATGGAGCTCTGGGAACCTTACTCATCATCAGGAACACAACACTACAATACCTACGGAATAGGCAGCAGTGCTATTATGGCTGTGGTCTTCTGTAAGCCGGAGGTACTCCCCCAGTCGGGCTGCTCCAGATTCAAGCGTGATGACATTACGCTGTGCTCTACCTCACTGTTCTAAAGTATTAACTTTGTAAGGAAACTATTGTGATTGTATTGTGAGAAGTAGACTGATATTGATTCGACAGTTTTATATTAAATAAGATTATAGAAGTAAGTACGTTTATTATGTTTTTTCCAACAGAGTTGTTCTGTGTTTTTTGTTATTTTCGATTATTATACCATTTTAACAATTTTTTGCATTTTATTTAATTGTTTAACCCTTAAACAGGCCTGACGATTTTTTTACTTTTGGTTCCTGATTTTGGTAGATTATAGCTTCAATAAAAAAACTAATTTCTTGTTTTTTTTTAGAAGCATGATTTCCTAAAAAAAAACCCTGTGGTCATTATACGCCATGTGCCCGTTACCAGTAGTCCCACGTGGTCCGTATGTGGCCACTGCCCTGCTGACTATACATTGAAGTTTTAAGGGTTAGTCATAATCTTTACATGTAATTATCGGCAAAATAAGACCACAATATAAGTAAGAATAAATGATATTTATTATTATGTTTAAGCACCATTTAGCAAAAAGAGCTTCAAAAAGAGGCCTGTGCTCAGCAGTGGGACGTAGATAGGCTGCAGATGATGATGATATATATATTCACTCATGTCACGGAATGCACAAATTGCCAAATTGTAAATTTCTCTTATATACCCTGCCGGTCAGTGGTCACATACAAACCACTTGTACTGAACCGAAATGGGCAGAGGTCATATAGGGACCACAAACTTTAGGAGCAAACATTTTACATACAAAACTATTACTGTAACTATTAACGGCATACTACACATACATTATCTTATATACTACCAAAATAAAGCATCACAATAGCACTTACTGTAATTTTTTTCGGCACTATACTAATATTTACTTGGAGCAACACACAAAACCGGCCACTTTTTCTCAATTTGAATTTGACAAGTAAAACGTCAAAAAAAATTGCTTTGACACATCAATTTTGGGTGCGTTCCAAAATCTGTCAGTTTATAGACTATACGTCAATAACATTTAGTGCCTTCTATAATCTTTCTGCTCGTCAGAAAAAAATCATTTGCTAAGTGGTCACTATGAGATCACTACCTGGTTAAGGGTTAAGTATAAACCCGATCCCATACTAAATTACACATAATAGCCACATTAATAACATAATCTTAGTCGTATAAAAGCCGAGAGGCGTTTATAAAGCCCAAACAACTTACAAATAGAATTATGCTTAAAGTAGATAAGTGCATAGAGTATATAATCAACTTTGTTTTAACGAAAATCCGAGAAAAACATTTTAGACCTTTGAGTAAGCGACAGAAAGGTCAGGACTCAACGCTGTTTCCTTTATAAAGGACTCAAGACGGCTTTTATGCGAGTTTACTTATTTTTAATCAGGTCTCAGGAGGTTACAGGAGGAACAGTGTTCAGATTTCCAAAAGTATCTTATAAAGTACAAAATAGAATAGTGTAAAAGAAACCCATTTTAAGCACGTCGCTAACACGCCCCACCCCAGTGGCTGACTCTGACTCATCAGAGGGATTCTAGCGACGCGCGCCGCTGACCGTCTCAGAACGCCGGATTTAGTTCTGACCTCCACCAGCCTGATCCGCCCGTCCTTACCTGGGAATACCTGTACGCTTACCATGACTTTGACAATGACGGCTTACGCTAACGAGTATCGAGTTTTCTATCCGTGCATCCCGCTCGTACTGTCAAAGTGCAATAGAGATGCGCAGATAGAAAACTCGATACTCGTTAGCGTAAGCCGTCATTGTCAAACTCATGGTAAGCGTACTGCTGCACCACCGCTTTCAGCCAGACGTTACGCGGTGCTGCCGGGTCTACAACTAGGACTAGGTCTCCTACTTGAAGCGGTGTCTGCTCTCGGTTCCACTTTCTCCTAGGAAGCATTTTGGGCAGGTACTCGTTAACCCACCTTTGCCAATACATATCAGCTAGCCGTTGACTCTTCCGCCATTGCTTCCGAAGAAACAAGTCGGAATCGTCAAAGGCCCCTAAAGCGGGTGAGTTAGGAGACGAGTGGAGAAGAAAATGGTTTGGAGTTAAAGCTTCGTCACTCCCCGGCTCAACTGACACGTGCGTCACGGGCGACTATTTACAACGTTTTCCACCTTGAAGAACTTCTTCCTTCGGTGCACGCTCTGTTAAAATAACGCCAAGACTCTTCATAATGCTACGGATCAAACGCTCCCAAGCCCCACCCCAATGGGGACTTGCGGCAGTAATGAACTTCCATTATTCATAGCGTCGTCACTTATCGCTTTATTATCAAGTTGCTCGATAGACCTCAACTCTGTATCAGCCCCACGTATGTTGGTACCATTATCCGAATAGAAACAGTCAGGCAATCCTCGCCGCGCCACCATGCGACGTAGTGCCATAATAAGCGAATCGGTGTCCATATTCCGGTATGCTTTAAGAGATTTGCCTTGCCGTAAAGGCCACGTCTAAGATATTACACAAGTGGATTCGTCGGCCATAATTAAACATTTAAAACTTTCCATATACATACAGATTTTATCGAACACCGCTTAAGTTATCTTATCTTATCTTATCTAGATGAGGGCCCTTTCGGATGCACTTCGACCCAGTGGGATCTTTTGTGCATTTGCCCTCTCCTTACGTCTACTCCCAACTTCGCTCCATCATTTCCACATAGCGGATGATGCAGCTCAGCGGAAGTGCCTTGAATTCCTTTGGTTGCGTATAGCCGTTACCAAAGTAATTCATTCTTTGTCTGGCAAGGGCATGACATTCACACAGTAAGTGTTCCATAGTCTCATCCTCCTCGCCACACATTCTACAGTCTGAGCTGTCTGATAGTCCCATCTTGGCCAAGAGATCCTTGACCCCGAAGTGACCTGTGAACACCCCAGATATGATTCTGAGCTGCTTCCTACTGGATTTCCAGAGTTTGTTGGTCCAGCCCGAGTCCACTCCTTCTATGAAGAGCTTTGAGTGCCTTAAGCCCGCCTCATTCCTCCACTCGTATTGGTGTTTGGTTTTGGCGTAGGCTTTAAAGGCCGAAATTATGGTTCCCTGCGAGAGTCCCACAAATGGTTCTGGACCTACAAAGTGGTTTGTAGACCCCCCTCTAGCAAGCTCATCCGCTCTTTCGTTGCCAATGAAGCCCTCGTGCCCTGGAATCCAAACCAGTTGCACCTTATTGTGCTTTCCAAGCTTGTTCCATTATAGCCTGGACGCCATTATAGACTAGTCGAGATTCCACTTTCGGCGCCGTAAGTGCCTTAAGCGCCGCTTGACTGTCACTGAGTATATAGATGGTCTGCCCTCTGGTTTGTCTGTCTATATTCTCCTGTGCACAGGCAATTATGGCGTATGTCTCCGCCTGGAAGACGGTTGCCAAGTTACCCATGCTTACACTACTACTGTAGTCATTCGCATAAATGCCTGCTCCCGTACCGGATCCCATTTTTGATCCGTCCGTGTACCATATACTGTCTTCGATACCAGACCTCGGTGGTTCTAGACCTTCGGCCCATTCAGCCCTGGATGGAACTTTTGTTGTGTAGTTCCTATGGAATACAAACTTGGGTAGCATTTTGTCGCTTCCCATGCTTGTTATTCTGTCTAAGAAACCATCAGTCTCCATGTTTGTGTGCTTAGTCTTTGGCTTACTGTCGCTCCACAGTTCAAGGGTTCTTAATCTGTAGAGCGATTTGCGTGCCTCTGACTTAATCACCAAGTGAAGTGGCGGTAGGTCCAGTAGGACTTCTAGCGCCGCTGTGGGCGTGGTGCGAAACGCCCCTGTTATAGCCATGCATGCCGATCTCTGTACCTTCATCAGAGCATCTCTTCATGTGCTCTTTAAAGTCCTTGGCCACCATACCAGGCTACCGTACAATAATATGGGCCTCACCATCATAGTGTAGATCCATCTAAGTACCTTTGGGTTCAAACCCCATGCTTTTCCATACGCTGATCTACACATTCCAAATACCCTCAGTGCCTTTGTAATGGTAAGATCTGTATGCTTCTTCCAATTCAGTTCTTTATCTAGTGTGACACCTAGATATTTCACATCATTAGACAGTTCTAGTACCCTCCCGTACAGTTTTAGCTGCTGTACGCCTCGAAGAGTCCTTTTCCTAGTAAAGGGTATTACTACAGTTTTGCCTGGATTAATGGATAATTGGTGTCGGTCGCACCATCTCTCCACTGTCTGCAGTGCCTTGTTCATGATTCCCGATACCGTGCCTGGAAACTTCCCATTAACCAGTATCACTAAATCATCAGCATATCCTACCGTGTGGATGGGACCTTTATTGAGTTCTACCAGGAGTGAGTTCACCACCAGACTCCAAAGAGTTGGTGAGAGAACCCCACCCTGTGGACATCCCTTTGTGGCCGTGGCCATTATCTCATCCCCCAAGAGTGATGACTTTATTAGTCTGCCATTTAGCATATTGCCTATCCATTTACATATGGTGGGCTCTACACCATGATTAACAGCTGCTTCGCTGATAGCTTTATACGTGGTACGATCGAACGCTCCTTCCACGTCTAAGAAAGCTGCAAGACATAGTTCTTTATTCTCTATAGCCTGTTCAGCCCTGGTTGTCACCAGGTGAAGTGCGGTTTCCGTTGACTTCCCTGGCTGGTATGCACATTGTAGTTCGTGCAGCGGATGCCTTCTTAATGGGCCATCCCTTATGTGTCTATCTACCAGTTTCTCCAGTGTTTTGAGGAAAAACGACGATAAACTTATCGGCCTATACGATTTGGCTTCACTGTAATCCGCCTTACCCGGTTTGGGTAGATAGGTTACTTTTACCATCCTCCACACACGCGGTACGTGTGCGAAGGCCAGGCACGCCCTGTACAATCTGCTAAGATGTGGGATTAGTACATTAGCGCCTTCTTGTAGTAGAATGGGGTAGATGCCGTCTGGCCCCGGGGCTTTGTATGGTTGGAATGTTGAAAGTGCCCACTTTATCTTTTTATGATCTACTACCTTTTTGGACGTGTCCCAATTGTGTCTCGTTGTACTTGTGGTCTGTTCCAACGCACTAATTGCTCCATCGTCTGTTACGCTGTCGTGTATTACTGAGCCTGGGAAGTGCATTTTACACATTACCTTAAGGGTCTCCAGCCCCGTTTTCGTCATTCTACCGTCATTGTCCCTGATGGATGTGAGCGGGGCCGACTTTGTGGTTGCTAGTGCCTTTGTTAGTCTCATACCTTCTGGTATTGACTCAATCTGATCGCAGTGGTTCCTCCACGCTCTCCTCTTGGCTTTCCTCACAGCCTTGCTGAGTTCTGTGAGTTTTTGTGCATAGTACCCAAAGTCATTAGATGCCTTTGCGTCATTGAATATTGCCCTAGTTTCCCTCCTGAGCTTTACTATCTCTGGGGTCCACCATGGTAACTTTTTAGCCAGGGTTTTCTTCTCCGGGCAGTTATTAGTGAAGGCCTTGTATACAGCTTGTACTATTTTGTCCGCTTCGAATTCTATGTCTATAATAGAGTTTAGCTTGCCTTTTGGGTCTCCTAGGTCTACTTTTAGATCCCTTCTAAAGCCCGACCAGTCCGTGTACCTAGGATTCCGTTTACGTACCGTATTAATTTTTATCTTAGTTTGGTACCTGAAGCAGATGTATCTGTGGTCCGAAAGGGATATGTCATCAGATACGTGCCATGAGTTGATTTTGTTACTAGTGTTATTAGTAGCCAACGTTATATCAATCACCTCCCCCCGCCTAGAATTGACGAAGGTAGGTTCATTGCCTTTATTCAGTACTTGTAAAGAGGAGCTTACCAGGAAATCCAGTACCTTCTCTCCTCTCCTATTGACATCCGAGCTGCCCCAGATGACATGGTGAGCGTTCGCGTCGCAGCCGATTATCAGGTTGGTGTTCACCCGGCTGCCGTATGCAACAAGATCCCGCAGCTGTTGTGTGATGGGATCCGTCGCCTCGTAGGGGAGGTAGGCTGATGATAGAATGAGCTCCTTACCCTCCCCCTTTTTTTGGATCATCACCGTGGTGAGATCCCTGCAACAGAAAGCATGTAAAGGCATAGCATTGATGCCATTTTTGACATATATACATGTCCTCATATCATTGTTGTTATCTGGACACAGGTGAACGATTGTTCCCCCCGTTCCACCTAAACCTCTTATTTCACCTTTATATATATATGGTTCTTGAATAAGAGCAATATCGAACTTGTCGCATTTTAGCTGCCTTGCCAGAAGGGCAGTGGCCGCCTTGTTGTGTTGTAAATTGATTTGTACACACCTTAAACCCGCCATTGGCGCTGTTAATTCTTTGGCTTGCTGAGGTCAGCAGCCACCTCCTGGAGCGTCTCGTCGCAGGACATGGGAGACATGGAGGCCTCCAGGTACAGCTCTGCCATTCCCTGCAGGTCCTCTGAGCCAATCCCCGATAACGGTGATGACTCTCGGGCCCTGCGGGATTCAGCACGTCTGTCACTGGAGCCCGCCATGTCCCCGGCCTCCGCTTCCGACTGCCCCTCCTCCTTGGCTGCCTCAGCCTCCTTGCCAATGGCAGTTGGCACCTCTCCCTCTGGAGGTGTGCCCTCTTCGGCCTCCCCAGGCTGCGGCCCCCCCGCGCCCTCCCCCGGCGTCTGACCCCCCACGCCCTTCCCCGCACAAGTGCCGTCCCCAGCCCCCTCAAGCGCCCTCTCCTCCACGTCCTCAAGGAGCTTGAAGGAGCTCAGGTCGACACCCGTGTGTAGGTGGTAGCCCGCTGCCTTGATAACGTCGGCCGACACCCGGTCCATCAGTATGATGCGCCTGGTGTTTGCGTCCGACGTCAAGGTGTCTACCACCTTCCACTCCTCCGTGTGTAGCGCAGGATTGTACCTCTGCAGCACACGGAGAAGCAACTTCACGTCATGGCCGCCAACTATCTTCGTTTTCCATGCCATCTTGACTGGTTTCGGAAGATCCTTGGCGTCCATGACCTTCAGGCGCAAGCCAGCAATCTCCTCGCTTCCAATTGCTGCCTTGAGCCATGCGACGGACTCCCTCCCTTGGCAATTGACGTGGAGAGCGCCCGCCACCACGTTGCCGAGGGTTACTCGGGGTAGGGGATCCGGAGCGTCAACCAGAAGCTCCAAAATGAGCCCCTGGATGGCGCCCAGATGCCCTAACCCGATCTTCTCGGCCGGAAAGGCCTCCGGGACGATGGCCATCCTCTCGCTTGCAGCCACTTCAGCGAACGAGGCTGTGACCTTCGTTCGCTTGGAGTCGCTGACAAGCAGAGAAGAGTCACCACTGGCTCCCAGTTGCCTCTTCTTTTGCACCACCCCTGACCCCGAAGTGGGTGCATCCTGGGGGGTGCCCTCGCTCAGTGTTTGAGCTCTCGCCTTGGCGTTGTCTCGCCTCTTCTGCCTTCTGCTACCAGCGACTCCTCCACCAGACCACGCATCCGCACCCTGGGGTACGGACACGCTATCAACGGCGCCCGGCTCGTCAGCAGCAGGGTTCAGAAGAGGACCGGCCGGCCGGTTGCATATGGCCACAGTTCCGCTGGCCTCCCCTCCGGCACCTGCGCCAGCCGGTCTCCTTACGGGTACCTGCTGGGCGTGTCCGCTTTTCGACCCGGGGGGAAAAGATCGGACGGTGCCTCCGGTTTGGACCGCTCCACCATGGCCTCTGCCTGTATATGCGCTTCGCGCCTTCTGCGTCCATACGGACCCCCTTGCTCGGCTGCTACCCGCTCTCGCTCCTCTGTCTGAGACAGAGGTGCGTACCGCTGGTGCAGCATTTGCGCTGTGCGCCTTGGCCTCATCCCTTGCGGGTCCGGCTTTCCCTACTTCCTTCGTCATTGGTTTATATTGATCCATGTGACCTTATCTGTTTGTTTCGTCGGATTGGCTCCCCACCCACCACGGAGCCCACACCCTGGGGATGCGTTAACGCATCAGGGCTACCAATCCGATATAGCGCCCCAAAAGTATGTTGTCTGTGAGTCCGCACGGTGCCGAGTTGCTCGTCATCTCCTCAGACGACTCACAACCCGTGCTCCACCGACTACAGACCTCATACCCCAGGACACTCGCCCGTGGCCATCAGACTGGACACGACAGCCGATTGATCATGGCTGGCTAGACCATGACCGCCCGTGTGAGGTGAATCCTGAGCCGAAGAGGAGTGTTGTCTCCCAGCAGTACTATCCCTACCACTGGTCGACTCAACCCCCAGGACCTCCCTCTCCACCCGTACGGGTCCCCGCGCACGGCACAAACACGCGGATGGCATTTTACCGCTAACCTTCCTTCTTTGTGGATGGAAAGCCCGCTGCGACATGCCATGTCATCGCTTACGGCTGATTAGATGGGATAAACGGGATAGGATGGGTTGGGATATAAAGTATGGGCTCAACTGGTTGTTTCCGTTCTGCCTGTTTCCAACGGTAGAACCAGGCAGTTAACAGGCGGTAACCTCGTGAAGGATCCCAACCAGTTTTGCCTCGAGGATCTTAGCAACTGTGAGCTCCCCCCGAGGCCATCTACCATGTTAACCGCCGGACAGGCTGCTACCATAGAGACAGACCCAACGCAAGTAGCGACCGGTCGCAAATTTCCCTTGTTCCTGGACCTGCCTCCGCCCACACCGCTTAAGTTAAACAGATGGTTTGTTGCCCACCCTAAGTTAAGTTGCTTAAGCGTTCCACGGGCATAGCGTTTCCATACTCGCCTGACTCCATAAACACGGCCTTAGTGTGGTATCTTTTTTGTTTAAATTCTTCTTTTTATAACGACCGGTTAGCCTAGTGGGTAGTGACGCTGCCTACGAAGTTGAAGTTCCTGGATTCGAATCCCGGTAACTGCAAATATTTGTGTGATGAGCATGAATATTTGTTTCCGAGTCCTGGATATTTCCTATGTATTTAAGTATATCTATTATACCTGGTGGAAAGGCACGACGATCCTTTCCGCAAAGGGGGGTTAGTTTAAGTGAATGTTTAGATTTTTTTTACGAAGTAGTAGTAAACATATTAAAATTAATTAATGCTCTTCTTAGTGACAACCCTACTATTACTACGTGCTAATAATTGTATATACGTATTGATAAAGGTGACTGGCCCTAGTGTTATTGTTGAAATGTTACTGAACCTAATGAGGGTTGTCACTTGCAGTATTTTGCATTAAAAGTTAACTGCCTATAATTTCAAAACGCTTACGAATATGAGCGTAGTTTCTTTAAAGGAAATACAGTACTAAATCTAAACAATCGCCCTTTTGCGGAAAGGATCGTCGTGCCTTTCCACCCGGTACCAGGTGTCCTTTCCACCCGGTCCCCTTAGTTCTATTTATTTACTATAATTATTTACTAACCAAATATAACTAATTTCAGTACATTTTCCTGCAATTTAAAAAAAAACCTTAGAACAAGTGCGAGTATTCAGTATCATCATCATTATCAGCCTGTAATCACCCACGGCTGAGAGTAAGTCTGTATTCGAGATCTGTTATCGCTTAAGCGGCCAAGTGCGTGTCGGACCACGCACAACAAGGGTTCCGTGCCTATTAAAAAGGTCGTATCGTTACTGAAATCTTATGGCACTTACGTCCTTTCCTTTAAGGAAGGCAGTTTTTTAGAAATATCTCGAAAATCTTTTTGAACCGATCTTGTCCAAAACAATTTTCGCTGATAGAATTTAAAAATCCCTATGTCTATGATTTGTTTCATATTTTTAAAATACATGGTTCAAAAATGACACAATTTTAGTGACTTTCGGGGTGATTATATCACCGACTCTATTCACCTAATCGAAAAAATTGCTGAGATAACTTATATTTATTTTGAAAGGCCTATCGATTGATGTGCCACACGTGGGCTTGCAATGAAAATTTTTTTTTGACTTTCAGTTTTATTTATGGAGTGCACCCTTAAAAATTTTTTTTTTATATATAATTTAATTACAAAACCATGTAGCGGTTAACAAAATACACCTATCCTCAAAGTTTTATTCAAATGCACCTTATAGTTGTCGAGTAAAATGCCTGTGACATACGGACGGACCGACAGAGAATCCATAAGGGTTCCGTTTTTTGCCATTTGGCTACGGAACCCTAAAAAATCGCTTTGAATCATACTGTATGCAAAAGTACGTACATCATATATGAGTGTCGCAAAATAGGCACGTAGTAATGATGTGATGAGTAAGTCCGCAGTCCACACCGACTCCTTTTTTCTATCTCAATTTTCCGAAGCAATAACAGTGTAACACCCTCCCATCTCCATACAGTGCGGCGGAGAGCGCCCGAGATCGCAGATAGCTGGCAACAGTGCCTATTTTTCTCCCATTTACCCCTAAGAAGCATCTGTTTCCCTCTCGCGATATTTATTACTTCAACCTTTCTTTCTGCCCCTTGATTTAGGGCCATCCCTTAGCGCTATCTTAATTGGTAAAATTCTCGCTCCCTTATAGAGATCTGTATAATAAGGGATCGTTTGATTTTTGGTGATGCGTTTGTGTAGAACCTTTTTTAGTTAAAGTTTGGACGTTATCGGAGAACTTGGATTAGTTTTAAAGTATTTTTCATTCGATTTTAAAGTAGATGTTATCGGGAAATGGATCACCATGATTTCAGTATGTAAAAACAAGGCTTTGAATTGCATCCTTTCGAAATGGTACGCGTCGCGCGCTTAGCAGAAGTGACGTACCTGATCCCGTGGTATTCCTCATATGTAGCAAAAAACGACCACGGCGTAGGTGCCTGCTTGGTGGTTTCTTGGCAGTAAAACGGTAATATCATTAGTAGTTATATCAAACACGCGTTCTGAATTATTTTTACCAACGAATGAATGATTGTTTTCGCACCCTCTCGCCGGTAAAAAAGCACCCTATCGATCAATTGGCTACATTCTCTTTATATCAGTAAGTTACGGGTCCGTTTATTAAGAACGACACGATTTAGCATTTAGGGAACCCGTGTGTTTATGTAAAACGCGCTTACCTTTTTTTAGTAGAATGATTGATAGAGCCGTTTTTAGGAGCAGCGCGTAAGTTAAAGTCTCAATAGAAAAGTCCATTCGGAGATAATAAATAGCATATTAGAAAATATCGGAAGGAAATCTGTTTGTTACATCTTATCAGGGGCCTATTTCGGCGGCTATTTCGGTAAGTGAAAACAATTGAAAGTTATTGAATCTCTTTTCACGTCCATTTCTTTAATGTCGCTGCCGAAAATGCGGACATTTTCGAGAGTAGATAGGTTTTTGTTTTTACCGTTGATGATTATTACTGCAGGAAAAATACGGGTTTGAAAAACATGAATTTGTAATAGCTTTGTTTGTCGATTTCATTTCAAAATGTTATTCTAAGATGCTCTTTATTCAGGAATCTGACAATCTTTCCACACGAAAGTAATTATGCAGATTTAAATGAAGCATGCATTGTCTTTTTTTGTATGATTTATTTTGAATATTATAAATGAGAGCAAATAAATATTTATGGTTTTTTTTCAGACTTTTCAGATGCTAGTTAATTTATAATTTCCCAGGCTAAATTTTTTTGTTCGCAAGTCCATACTGAATGCTGACCCACATTGTATACGGTATACCTATAGGTTACACATAAAAAATAAGCTATTATAAATTATTTCCAAAATTGACATTCTTTGCATACGAGTTGTCAGTTCATTGACTGGACTAAATAAATATATCTGTTTTAGTTTTGTAATCATTTGGTAGAAGAAAAAACTTACAGCGGCTACACACGGTGCCTTTGGTAGCGATAAAAACACAGTTTTTATTGGTTGGGTTGGTTGTTGTAGTATTCTTATATCAACCGAAAGACGTCCACGACATAAACTCCCCCAAAGAGTGCCACAATGACCGCAGGACCGGTCCAGCGCCACCCGCATCCAGCGGACTCCATCAACCTTTACCAGATCATCAGACCACCTTGTGGGGGGTACAGATGAACTCTTAGGGTGCACAACTAACAACAGGCTATATTATTCGCCACGAGCGGGATTTGAACCCACAACACAACGACGATGCCACGATGGACGGATTCCAGAGGTTGTGGGTTCAAATCCCGCTCGTGGCGAATAATTTTTCAATTTTCCACTATGATCGAAATTTGGAATTTCGTTAGCGGACGTTTATTGTTCCCCGCAGCTTCGTCTGGATTCTCTGTTATACACGGGTGGAGCCGCGCGAGTAGCTAGTACAATATAAACTCAACCTGTTGGATGCCCATTGATGGTTATATCCTCACCGTCTCATTGGACCAGCATGTTGACAATCACACAAAAATAAAAGTCATAGATTAAATAATTTTTACTTTTCATTTTCGAACTCAGAGCTAAAACATAGTGCTTATCTTTAACTAACTAATATTTACTTAATAATATCACATATTACCAGCGAAAACCTCACATAGAGCACAGTTGATATATTATGCAGAAAAAAATATTTAGGCGTTCACCGTTATTGGCAAGGTACTTACTCAAATCACAGTTATATGCGGCATATTTATGCACTATCCAGTAACAATGACGTGAAGAATATACATAATTTCATTATACTCGTAATCATTATATTATCAATAGTAATATCGGTACTTTTAGAAATGTCATTATTACTGATCAGATTGTTTATGGTCGCGCTTATCACGTTACAAAGGAATAATAAGGTACTGAATACTACAGTGAGGATACTCGAGATTGATTTAAATTGGACGAATTGCATCGAAATAGTTCATTTAAAAAGCAACTCTACCTTCAAGGTGAAA
This sequence comes from Epinotia demarniana, assembly GCA_945867215.1. Classification (NCBI taxonomy): domain Eukaryota; kingdom Metazoa; phylum Arthropoda; class Insecta; order Lepidoptera; family Tortricidae; genus Epinotia; species Epinotia demarniana. The sequence continues at coordinate 35,564,628 of OX244261.1, read as the reverse complement.
GATTCAAATCACAATGACAGTTTTATAGAAAGTCGGCCACTATAAATAATCTCAATTATAAGTGACATTTGAGAAATTTTGTTTTTATCGCGCGATAAACGCGAGGTCTAGCCTGCTGTTACAGCTACATTCGACAATTTTCTTACTCTGTACTTCATAATAATTATTTGTAAGTACTGTCCAGACATGACACAACACCTATGGATTTAACAACTAGATAAGTTCATAGGGCTTGTACATATATTATATAAGCAGTAAGTACAAATTCGGTTTCAAAAGTCATTGATACGAGTACAAGCATCTTTATCGCAATAGTATACATTGCACAGTTAACTTGTAATCTAACTTAAAATATTGATAACATTTACGTTAATTTAAACTTAAAAAATAATAATCCTGAACTGACTACAGTCAGTGATAAACTACTCAGTACACTAACTCCAGACGACGTAGTACCGTTCATGTATATGACAGGCCACCATTGAGTAATAGAAATGTGGTTATCTCCACTGGGTTTAGGCGTTGTATCATGTTCGACCATGTTATCTGGCAAGTAGTTACCACATGTAGGGAAGTGACGAGGGACTGGAGGCATATCTGAGTGTTCTCCCACCTTGAAAACTAAAGCCATGCCTATTTCAACATGGAACTCAATATGACAATGGAAGAGCCAGTACCCAGGGTTATCGGCTTTGAATCTTATGACAGTATACCCTCCGTCGGGGACGGTGACCGTATCTTTAATGGGTGCGTTCTTTAGATTGCGCTTCAAAAGACCTGCCTCGTCCCACGCTTTGACTTCCTCTATAGTCGTGTCTTTTCCCAACCTTCTTAGTCCTACCACTCTGAAGCTGTGTCCATGTAAATGGAAAGGATGGTTGGCGTCGAAGGTGATTCCTTCGTCTAGTATGACGATTTCTACGACAGAGTTGAGTTTGACGGAGAGGATGTGGCTGCACTCGCAGTAGCCCTCCTTGCACTCGTCGTCGATGCTGGACATGTTGCAGAAGTTCTCGGAGGAGGGCCTCGCGAGCAGGAGGGGGCTTGAGGGCATCTTCATACTGATGTGATTTAGTTGAGGTGTGTATAACCTGTTCACCTTATCCGGCACTGGAGGGAAAACATAAAACCGTAAATTACAATGAAAACCCAGAGGCCAAAATTGTTAGAAAACATTGCAAAATAAGTAATATCAGAAAATATTCCAGACATTTTATTTTGGAAATGAAATACTGTGTTAAGGGGATGCCTTGATTCGAGTCGAACACGCCCCCTAGACAGAGCCTTCCGCGCACGAGAAAGAGAGATGTAACACTCAATCCAGATAAATACTTTTTAAATTTCATAAAGTGAGATTTTAGATGAGATTAAATACTATAGTATTAACTTGATTGTGTCGTAAAATAATGTATCGTTTGAGAAGGGTGGTAAACTAGCGACCGCCTTAACTTCTAGAGCAAGCATGGCGAATTGACAGTGTCAGATGACGATTGTCAAGTTGGTGAAATAGGGGCCTGGAATGTGTAAAAAACCAGCACGCTCCCGAATGAATCTCAATAAGTCGACACGAATCTTCGTTAATCTGTGTTTCCTGTGATAAGGTTGTCTTGTCTCACCTTGGTAATATCCGTAGTAGGGTGACTTGTGGAAGTGAGAATTGTTTTTCGCATAGAAGTCATAGGCCACGTAGAACTGGTAGTCAGGAACCTCCTTCAGACTGTCGTCATAACCTGCGAGACTCCTCATCTCGGCTACGCTGATCGTCTCGTTCTCTTCTTCACCCTTGTTGAGAGCGTTCAGTTGCTGGAGAAATAAGAAGAAAGTAAGTATTAAGTATGGATAGGGTAAATGCATTTTTTTTTACGAAAATCAATAAGATAATCCGGTGGAATATCAACTGTAGCATTAACTTTCGTATGATTTATTTTGATGACACGTCAGATCTACAAAGGCACCCACCGAAAACGCTCTTTATTTTTATTTTATTTTATTTATTTGTAAATACAATTTATCAACATAACAGCTTACGCCATGGCGTTGGTAAACTTACAGTAACATATTAAGTAGGTACATATACATCGATAATTAATAAAATGAAATCATAAAGATTGACAGTAGGTAGTAACAATTAAAATTTGTTTTCACAAAACTGTAAAAGAGTAGGGCGAAGTTTGCTCCATTTACAGGCAAACAGGTCGCAATCTGGTGCATAATAAATCAATTTATTTAGTAGCGCTTGGGCAAGGACAACCGGCGAGTGCTCGTGCGCCACCGTGCGAGCCGCCTCCTCCGCCAGGAGTCAGTGGCTGCGGCCGCGCAGGTACTTATCGGGAACGAAGAGGCGACATGTTCTTGCGACCAAGTCGGGACAATCTGACTCACCCCTCAACATCTTACACGCAGTGGAGCTCGATATAACGTCTGACCCGTAAGGAGTTGAAGCCCAACATTCCTAGTAGGTATTTGGTGGGGTAGAGGAAGGGATAGTAACCGCGCATCTTCTTGTAGAGAAAGCGTAGAAACGCTTTTTGCACTTTTTCTAAAAGAAGCGTGTATAAATTTTCATGTGGGTTCCAAATAACAGATGCCGATTCAATCTTGCTTCTGACTAATGCGGTGTATAACAACTGTACCACTTTGGGGTCACGAAAATCTTTCGCGTTGCGGATGATGAAACCAATCCTCTTATAACAATCCTTTGCGAGCGATATGATGTGCTGGTTAAAAGTAAGTTTCGGATCAAATGTAACGCCAAGATCTTTTACAGAATTTACGCGAGCTATGGGACAATTGTCTAAGAAATATGAATTATGAAGAGGGGAAAGAGAGCGGGTAAAGGTTATAGTATTACATTTCGATGAGTTAAACAGTAATTTGTTAGTTTTAGCCCAACAGAGAACCGCGTTTACATCCTCCTGTAACAGTTTACAGTCCGAAACATCATTTACGCGACGTATAAGTTTAAGATCGTCCGCATAGAGCAAACAATCAGAGTTAAGAACCACTTTCTCGAGATCGTTTATCATCAAAACGAAAAACAAGGGAGCCAGAACGGAACCTTGGCTTACCCCAGAACGAGTATGGTACGGTGGAGAAATATAACAACCGTGGCGCACGAATTGTTGTCGATCTCTGAGATAGTCAGCGACCAACTGGAGGAGTTTCGGAGTAAAGCCAAAAGACGCAAGTTTATCTAGGAGGATGTCATTACCAACACGGTCAAAGGCTTTTTGGAAATCAAAATATATTACATCTACTTGAGAGCCTTGATCTAAATATCTTGATATAGTGTCTGTTAGGCATAATAAATTGGTATTTACTGAACGCCGCGCACGGAAACCATGCTGGCATTCGGCAAGATATGGGCTTATTTGAAGTGAGATTTTACGATGTAATATAGATTCTATGACTTTGGGTAAACAAGAGAATAAGAATAAGAATAAGAATATGAATCATTTATTGTCAGGAACTGTGTACATTAGATGATGTCATATAAAAAAGTCCAACAGCTTGCCCATTTCGGGCGTACAATAGGTAGCTAAAAAAAATATATAATTATGTCAATTTTAATACAGATAAGCTTAATAATAACAATTTCAGGTATTTAAACATCTAAAATATTCATTTAAGTTGTAGAAACTTTTCATTATTAGCCATTTCTTGAGCGTTGTTTTAAATTTCATCCTGTCTTGCGACTTAATACATTTAGGCAAATGAATAAATATTTGGATACCAGACAGATATGCGCTCTTACTGAGTATAAAGCTAGAAGGTCTTACCGCACATACATCATATTTATATTGTGATCGGATATTGTTCTTAGTATCACTTTTCCTTATAAAAATATCGTGTCGTTCCTTTACAAATAAACAGATTTGCAGTATATAGATACATGTCAGCGTCAGTATACCATTATTTTTGAAAGTATCTAAGGGTTTGCATATTTCTAAGCTTAAATATGATTCGAAGACACTTTTTTGAAGACGAAAAGTAGATTCAATATTTACTGAGTTTCCCCAAAACATAATGCCATACGTAAAGATGGGGTAAACCATTCCATAATATGCCTTTATTGCAACGTCCGTTGAAGCTATGTTTGTCGATATGGATACTGCATAGACGGATTTGGCTAGCTTCTTATTTACTTTGTTGACGTGGGACTTCCAATTTAGGTTAGCATCGATTTTAACTCCTAGGAAGTCTGTATTATTTACTTGTTGAACCGTTTGATCGTTTATGACAATATTCAAACTTGCTTGTAGCTGCTTATGGTTAGTAAATTGAACAATTTTAGTTTTCTCTAGATTCACTCTTAGATCTAACATTGACAACCAGTTTATTAAAGTTTTCAAAGTATTTCGTAGCTCGTTAGCTATATCAGAGCCTTTCTCTTCCGACACAAAGATAGTGGCATCATCTGCAAACATAACGCAGTGGTGATTAATTATTAGAGGAAACTCATTAATATACACCAGAAACAAAAGTGGGCCCAATACGCTGCCTTGAGGAACCCCTTGCAGATTTTTATTATATTTTGATTGGACTTGGGACATTGTTTTTGTCGCCCTGTCATATGTGTCTAATATCGTTGCTTGAGTCCTGTTAGTAAGATAAGTCTCCACAAGTTTTAAAGCTACTCCTCGGATCCCTACATGTTCCAGTTGTTTTAGCAAGATTTTATGCGACACACAGTCAAAAGCTTTTGACATGTCTATGAATAGTCTACCTCTGAAAGGAAAGAGCTACCTCTGAATAAATTTAAAAACCTATTAATCAAGTTCTTAAGTGTAAAGAACTATTACAGTGTAAAAGATTTCCTGTCTCAGGACATTCAACAGTAGTAATATTTAAGATATTTGCATGCTAGTATTACTCAATACAAATAGCAGAATAAGATACTTATTGTCATATAACAGCTAAGGACACCGATGTACCTACTTATTCTAAGCAAATAAAGATTCTATTCTATTCTATTCTATTCTAGTCCAATTGTAGTTTTTTTCTTATCCATGTCAGCCCAGACTTGCTGTAAAAATTTAAATATAGCTGTTGTTGTGTTTTTTCCCTTTTGGAAACCAAACTGATTATGATTTATAACTTTATATTTCTCTAAAAACGAAACAAAGCGGCTCAATATGGCTTTCTCAAATATTGAGAATATTGAGAGAGAATTGCAATAGGACGGTAGTTTTCGGCTTTTGAAGAGTCTCTGCATTTAGGGATAGGCTTAACTCGTGACATTTTCCAATGGGTTGGATATTTACTAGTAATCAGGATTAGGTTGAATATATAATGTATAGGATGAACCAGAGATTCTTTGCCGGCTTTGATAATATACGGTGGCACATTATCGGGACCGACTGCACTTTTTGGTTTTAGTTTATTAATTGCAGCTGCTATTTCCTGCAAAGATATTTCAGTAACGTCAATTCGTGTAGCAGATTGGGAAATATCGTTCTTTATAGCTAGATTAGAATCTAATGATGGGATGCCCGGTAAAAAGACACTAGAGAAAAAGTTGGCAAACGCCAACGCAGCGTCCGGACCCTTTCGTTCTTCTCCGTCGTATGAAATAGTGGCTTCGAAACCTCCTTTAGACCTTAAACTATTGATATGATTCCAAAATTCCTGAGGGTTAATTCTGATGTTTCGTTCAACAAATCTAGTGTGATCGTCATAAGCTTTCATTATGAGTACTTTTACATGTTTTCTTAATGTACTAAATGACTTGTAGAACTCAATATCCCCGGTCGATTTCCATAACTGGTGTTGAGAGGCTTTATTTGTAATTAGATTGATAATTTCAGACGTATACCATACCGGATAACATCTTAATTTCTTATGCGATCGTATTTTCTTAGGAATGCATTCATCAAATATACAGTAAAGGATATTATAAAAGGCTTCTACGGCACTATCTACGTTTGTGGCTTGATAAACGAGAGACCAATAGCTATATCGGAGCTTTTGGTAAAGTAGGTGGTAATCAGCCTTAGAAAAGTTCCAATCCCTAGATGTATCAAGGTTACTAGCACTAAGTTGAGATGTCTTCCTAACTCGGGACATATTATTCTCTATTAAAATATCAAGAGGCGGATGGTACGCGTCAGCATGAGGCACGAGCCCATCATCGGCCATCTCATGAACACTCACTAAACAAACCTGCTGCACCAGAACTACGTCAAGTTTACCTCCGTATGAATTATGAACATTATTACGTTCCAGTAAATCACAGTAGTTTAGGAAATAACAATAATAGGTATTGATATTTAGTGACGCGCTGTTTAGGTTTAAATCTCCTAGTAACACTACAGGTCCATTTAAGCTGTCTATTTTAGATTCTATAGTGTGAAATAAATCTATATAAGTACTGTCGCTAGAATGTGGAGGTATGTAAATAACAGCTATATAAAATGTTACATTAAACAAAGAAAAGGAGCACCACATGTCTTCGCCGCCTATAGTTTCCAGTTCGACGAGTCGGTGTAGGGTGACGCCGGGCCGCGCTGCGAGTAAAACTCCTCCCCCGCGTCGATTGGCACGGTCGCGACGAACAACGCTCCATCCGTTGACGTTACTTCAGGATCGCCGATGGAATCATCAAGAAAAGTCTCAGTAACTGCGACGATGTCTGCGTCCTGTGAGAGAAGGTTGTGTTTCCATTGCTGCAGTTTGGTCTTAAGGCCTCTTACGTTTTGGTATATTATGTTCAGGAGTTGAGTGCAGCGGTTTGTACGGCTTGCGTTTGGAAAATTTGAAGTTTTAGTTTTTACGTTATTTATTGGGGGGGCCTCGAAAGGACGTCCAGGGCTTTACCCTTGCATTAAAAGGCCAAATTTCAGCGGAGAGACAAGTTTCATAATACTCTTCAGGAACCGTTAATTTATAGGATTTGTAGTCGCCTCTCGATTTCAACTCATCAACTTTACACTTTCCAGTCGGACACCGTTGTTTCAGGTAAACTAGTATTTCATCGGGGCCCGATGCCATATTCCAGAGATGGATCAATTTACAAGCTTCTGCGGCCTTCAAGGATGTAACATCTGGGCCGGCCGTGCAGTGTTGGGACTTCAAGCGATGTGCTTTCTTACGACGGTCGTTGTTGATCCATGGGCCGTTTCTAGCTTCCTCGTCATCATCTACATTTCCCGGATCGAAGTTTTGGGGCAGCGGCGGGTCAACACTTAATGCAGTTTTAATTCCAGTATTAATACTATCAACTATTACAGATTTTGTACTATTTTCGTCATTTCTCGTGGTATAAATAGGTACATTTTTAGTAGGTGAATATTCAGAAGTACTCTCTACAGTTGGCTCGGTGATAGATGGTATATGGCAGATTATATGTATATGGTAGAGGATGTACAAGTTATCAGTAGTGAATGAAGTGTAAACTTGTTTTGCATTGCAACCATGTTGTACGTACGGTCATGCATAGTACTACGCCATAGTATTTATAACTCGCTTGTTCGCAGCCAGATGGCGCTGATCGCTGATCGCTGATCGTTGATCGACGTAAGCGCAACGGCTGCGTTCAGTGATTTTTAAAATTTAAGGCCGTGTCGGACAGCAGGGAACGTGGCCCACAAAAGGTCTCGCCGGAAGACCAGCGCTGGCTTGTAAGCCAGCATTATGCTGAGGCGAGACCAATTCGTGACAAGCATTTTTAAGTTTGTAGTTTTTTGTTTAAGTTTTTGTGTACCTACACCTTTTGTTTTGTCACGAATAAATTATTTTTCTTTCTTTCTTCTTTCTTCTTCATATTAAACGGGCATAGATTATCACGTCATAATCCATACTCATACGTCGTACTTTATGTTTACTACGGTCTTAAGAATTAATCTGCAATTATCTCCTTAACATTTGCGTTCAAGTACTTGTCAAAAAAAATATTATTTTTGTTTTCGTGATTTTAACGTGAGATAAAACTAGTACAAATATATATATATTTTTACATATTTCTGTTGTGTGATATTTCTATGTAACGCATAATGAAACTAGCTGTAATTGCAACACCATTTAATTCGTTTATTATTCAAAATAGATCGCTAACGAGTCAACACTAAAAACTAACACCGCGTAAGTTACGGCGCTGGCATTACTCGCCGATATGCCCGAGCAGGCTTAGCGGAGTACTAAACGTAATCTGCACAAGTATATTCCAGAAATGTACTGAATTTGAATAGGGTTGTATTTCTTTGGCGATTATTCTTACACGCCAATGTGAGGTTTGAGAGAAATAGGGCGCAGCGAAATGTCAACTCTCTTATATTGGCAGCAGCCTACTTAAGCAGCTATAAAAACACAACTACTGGTTCTGTAGGCATGTGATGTTGTAGTGAGTAAGGTTGGCAGAGCTCCGGAGAATGTGTTGTGTTGATAGTGAGAGAACTGAAAATGTCTGTAGTGATTGACTCATATCTGGGTCGGCAACGCCTTTGTTACTCCTGTATTCCCGTATCCTACAATAACTGATTATCGTTGGGTAGGCCGTATATCTACTAGTATACTTAGTCATTTGTTACCGTAGTGATATATAAAAACTATCGTCCACCTCCTAGCTTTATCCCGAATCTTTGCTGGAGGCCGGTAAAAACACAGCTACTGGTTACTTACTTAGGGTGAGTCGCACCAAACCATCTGTAATCGTAAGCGGTGTTCGTTTAAATCTGAATGTATGGAACGAACACCGCTTACGATTACAGACGGTTTGGTGCAACTCACCCTAAGTATTCAATCTAAACTTTTCCAAATCTTTTCTTAACAACGTGATTCTCATTCAACACAATGTCTGAAGTAGGTACATTTTCCCTTTGTTGTGAATTCTCAAGCTAAATAAACCCCGTAAAACAGTTATAGCAAGACAATTAAAATTTACGATTGACTCGACGGAAGAGAATATGGAGTTATTTCCAAATATTGCAAAGCGGAAAGGTGAGTGGTTTACCTCGGCGATTAGCATCCGCCAGTCGCGCAATCTATCTGGTATCACCAGTATCTTGTCTGTGTCGGATTCAAAAATAATATTTATAAAGTAATAAAAGGGCTCTGCTCCCCAATCTAAAGGCGATAGGATAGTTAAATTCGTTCTTCAAGCATATTCTTCTTCAACAGCCACGCTGAGGGTCGCGAACATATACGGTTTGAATCATTTATCATCATCATCCGAGTTGAATGGAATCATGCGTTCTTTTTGGTCTGTATCCGAAATAATAGTACAGGGAGTTTGATAGTATTTTAAAATGTTGTTGATTGGTGTCTTTTATGGTTTTTCAGTAAATAGTTTAGGTTCAGGTTAAGTGAGAAACGTTTTTCTCTGACAAAGTCATTCTGACATTGATATAAGATAAATGTTTACTTGGTCTGTGAAAAAGGTTTTCATCACTGTACGAACACAGCCTTCAATTGCTCACATTATAGTGGACACTTCAAAGTTAACTATTAAAAAACCGAAACCTGTCGACACCTAAATTGCTCAACAATTAAAGTCCTTGACAGACCTTGGCTATATATACCTGCTCTAAAAACAGTATCATTCAGAATAGTAATACAAAAACCAGACTTTTTGCCCGTAGCTTTGTGTTGACGATTCTCAATGTACTAATTTAAATATTCATACTGTGGTAGATTAGCCTCCCGGGCTTTCGCTCGAGTCTAGACTGTTTGCCGAACTTTGCTACACTGAATAAGGGTTGTGAGCTCTAGGGTTTTAACCACACTTATTACCAATTTCATACACAACACAATAGCTTGGAACTGCTATGTTGTCAAGAACAGATTCAAAACTATTCATGTAAGCGAAATTGTAGTACTTTAGTAGTTCATGTATTCTACATTTATAAGGTAACTAGTTGCCTATGCGGCTCTGCCCACATTTATCAAAGAATATAGTAGGAGCTGCAGGACAGCCTTTATCCATCCCGATGGTCTATTCAATCATACACGTGTTTTTTTAGAGGGTGGGTAGTTCCGGAGCTTAACCAATATGCTGCACAAGCTACCATTTCCCAAGTTTATAATTATTCGTATGGAAGTAAGTATACTTACATATCTAATGGAACAGTAAATCAATTTTAAGTCTTCTTTACAAAATCCAGTATAAAATGTGTGAAAAATGAATTTTACGTAAAATTAACATTGCCTTTTTATACTTACCTTAAACCGACAGTATATTATTATATACGACTAGCTTTTGCCCGCGGCTTCGCCCGCGTAGTAAAAGTAATTTTCCAATAATTGTTGAATTGCTACGCCGCCTACTAACCTACTACTACTAACTTCCCCTACGAATAACCTTTCGTCATAACCCATTATGGTAAATTAATTTTTATTTACTATTATTTTTATGCCTGTGTGGTGGTGGGTTAGAATTTCACCACCCTCTTTCTTCCCGTGTGTGTCGTAAAAGTCGATTAAGAGAGCAGGGTTGAAGTGTGTTGTGGGTGGTGGGCTAACAACCTAAGCAATATCACTTTTTGTCGATCTTTTATACCCACATTTATGCTAAAAGTGGCGCTGGAACATAAAGTTCATGTGCTCTGCCTGCCCCTTTTGGGAATAAAGGCGTGAATGTATGTATGTATCTACGTATTTCTTCTGTAATTAAATTTACAATCATGATTAATGAGAATCTGTCCTCTGGAATAAAAGCTACTTTATGTTCATGATAATGTTGAAATACCAAAATATCTCCACGAATGTCAAGTCAAATTTGTGGCCTGAACATTGCTATAGGCTAGTTTCCTAAGATTTTTTTCCATGCTCTTCGAACCAGTATTTAACATAAATACCCAAAAATTTGTTTTAATTTAACGGCGGCCAAACTGCTTAACTTATAAAAGTAAGCAGATCTTCGTGCAGCACCTTGAATGTACTTATTACGGATGCAGGCACTTTCCCAATGTCTCCTACCCTCCCGTCCCGCCGCGCCGCCCGCACTCGCCTAGGTACCGATTGCTGACGATCGAGATGGCACCATCTCGGCTGTCGGATAGCCCAATAACGGCGTCTAATAAGTAATCTGTCCACAAAGTTTTAAGTACGTAGTAGCTAAAAATAAGTTTACCTCATACAAAATTTGGACCCTCATTTAACCCCCTTAGGGGTGGAATGTTATAAAACGCTGAAATTACTTTTTTTGTATCCTAATAAGTTATCTTCCTACAAAGTCTCAAGTCTCTAGTTCAATAAATAATGTTTCCCCCCCACAAACATTGCATACCTATTTAACCCCCTTAGGGGTAGAATTTTATAAAACGCTGAAAGTACTTTTTTGTATCTTAATAATAATATTCCTACAAAGTCTCAAGTCTATAGTACAAAAAAATATGTTTCTCCCATACAAACTTTGCACCCCTACTTAACCCCCTTAGGGACAGAATTTCCAAAAATCCCGTCTTATCCCTTACCTACGTCATAAAATGAAGTTCTGGTGTAAATTTCAAGTTTCTAGTCCCAGTAGCTTTGAATACGAACTTTGCACCCCTATTTTACCCCCTTAGGGGTGGAATTTCATATAACGCTGAAAATACTTTTTTTTGTATCCTAATAAGTAAAATTCCTACCAAGTTTCAAGTCTCTAGTTCAATAAATAATGTTTCCCTTATACAAACATTGCATCCCTAATAAACCCCCTTAGGGGTAGAATTTTCTAAAACGCTGAAAGACCTTTTTTGTATCTTTATAAGTAATATCCCTACAAAGTTTCGAGTCTCTAGTACAAAAAATCATATTTCTCCCATACAAACTTTGCACCCCTTTTTAACCCCCTTTGGGAAAGGATTTCCAAAAGTCCGGTCTTATCCCTTGCCTACGTCATAAAAGGACGTTCTGGTGTAAATTTCAAGTTTGTAGTCCCAGTAGTTTTGAATACAAACTTTGCACCCCTATTTAATCTCCTTAGGGGTGGAATTTTAAAAACGCTAAGGATATTTTTTTTTGTATCCTAATAAGTAATCTTCCTACAAAGTTTCAAGTCTCTAGTTCAATAAATAATGTTTACCTCATACAAACAATGCACTCCTATTTGACCCCCTTAGGGGTAGAATTTTCCAAAACGCTGAAAGCGTTTTTTTGTATGTTAATAAGTAATATCCCTACAAAGTTTCAAGTCTCTAGTACAAAAAATAATGTTTCTCCCATACATACTTTGCACCCCTATTTAACACCCTTAGGGATAGAATTTCCAAAAATCCCGTCTTATCCCTTGCCTACGTCATAAAAGGAAGTTCTGGTGTAAATTTCAAGTTTGTAGTCCAGGAGTTTTTAATTCAAACTTTGCACCCCTATTTTACCCCCTTAGGGGGGCATTTTCCAAATTAAATATTTGAGTCAAATATCGCTGTCCCATGACTTTGGAGTACTTTTTTCCATTAAATACTGTTCTAAAGTATAATGTTTGTGTGTAAAAATGGTAAAATAACTCGTTTACTGTATAATTGTGGTGAATAATCCCTATAAAGCCTACTAAAAGTATTGTTTTTATCAAAAAAACCGAAGAAAAGGTGCAGAAAAGGCGAAGTTTACCTATATCTGTCTCCTTTTAGGCCTGAACATGGCTGTTGTGTGAATTGATCATATTATCGTTTACAAATTTTGAACCTTATTTTTTAACGTTTAGAGTAAAAATATCATAAAATCACAATTTATTTGCTGTGCTCCAAAACCAACGTGGTGGAAATTTCCACCTACGTAACGGCATTTTTACCAATTAAACAACAAGAAACTACCAAAACAGTTGTGTTTTTATATTACTGGCAACAGTTTGAGCCTAAGTATTAACCGTTGTTTAGGTTAACTGTCAGTTTCGCTTCAAAAATGCGATAAGTTGAGCGTGCGTCACGCTGTGCCAAAAAAAATTTTCCACCACGAACTGGATATACTGAAGGTGCGAAGCCACTTTGAGATTAAATGTTTATGAATTCAGACATATTGATAAGTGCGGTAACATGTAAAGAAGTAAGAAGTAGTAAATTGCAAGGAATCAAAGCACTATTTCACTTTATTTAACAACTGGCATACTTACGTCACATCCACTACGATACGTTATGTATTAGTGGAACAATAAACGTGACGTATGGAAGGAGCTATTTTCATTCCAAACGTCACGTTTTTTGTTCTATTACGCATCATGTAGTTTCTATACGTGACGAATAATTCATTTACGTCATTTTGTCCTACTGTAGCTATGATGATTTTTTCAAGAATTCATATTAATTATTAAGAATAACTGATACTATTTGGATTCATTTGTTAGAATACTATCAGCCAATTCTGATAAATATAACTTTTGATAGTTGTTTTCAATATTTCTCAAGTTAAGATGATTGTTAGATATGATGAAAACCAAAAAGTTACGTAAGGGAAAGATTTTGTTAAATAATTATATTTTGACGCTTAGTGTTGCAAATGTTATTCATTTTTATAAGAATATTATTGTGGCAAATGTTATTTAATAAAGACTGGTTTGCAAACAACACTCTGAACTTCACTTAAATAACACCTAAAGTTCGTATCGTAATGGAATGTGACAGCAGTAGTCATTAGGTTCAAAGTACAATATTATCCTTACTAAGCAATTTATATTGAACAATTATTATTTTCAAAGAATATCAGAAGAAGGAGAATTCATTAATAAGCGTTTCTCCTAAAATAAATATTTTTTTATTGGGTGGAATTCCATTACGTCACGGAACTTATTTTGGAAATTGCCCAGGGGTAGAATTTTATAAAACGGTACTTTTTTGGTATCAATATGTAATCTTCCTACAAAGTTGTAAGTCTCCAGTTCAATAAATAATGTTCCCCCATACAAACTTTGGACCCCCATTTCACCCCCTTAGGGATAGCATTTCCAAAAATCCTGTTCTATCCCCTGCCTACGTCATAAAAAGAAGTTCTGGTGTAATTGTCAAGTTCCTAGTCCCAGTAGTTTTGAATACAAAATTTGCACCCCTATTTAATCCCCTTAGGGGTGAAATTTTATAAAACGCTGAAGATGTTTTTTTTTGTATCCTAATAAGTAATCTTCCTACAAAGTTTGAATTCTCTAGTTCACTAAATAATGTTTACCCCATACAAACATTGCACCCCTATTTGACCCCCTTTAGGGGTGGAATTTTCTAAAACGCTGAAAGAACTTTTTTTGTATCTTAATAAGTAATATCCCTACAAAGTTTCAAGTCTCTAGTACAAAAAATAATGTTTCACCCATACAAACTTTGCACCCCTATTTAACACCCTTAGGTACAGAATTTCCAAAAAATCCCGTCTTATCCCTTGCCTACGTCATAAAAGGAAGGTCTGGTGTAAATTTCAAGTTTGTAGTCCCAGTAGTTTTGAATACAAACTTTGCACCCCCATTAGGGGTAGAATTTTGTAAAACGTTGAAAGTGTTTTTTTTGTATCTTAATAAGTAATCTTCCTACAAAGTTTTAAGTCTCTAGTTCGAAAAATAATGCTTCCCCCATACAAACTTTGGACCCCCGTTTTACCCCCTTAGGGGGTGAGTTTTCAAATATCCTTTCTTAGCGGATGCCTACATCATAGTGGCTATCAGCATGCCAAATTTCAGCCCGATCGGTCCAGTAGTTTGGGCTGTGCGTTGATAGATCAGTCAGTCAATCAGTCAGTCACCTTTGCGTTTTATATATATAGATAAGATCATGCAAAGAGGAGGAAAGCGGGTAGGAAAGCGGACCCGACCCATTGTTAAAGGCCGGGATATCGCTAAGTTCGCTAAGAAGGAAAACAAAATGATTTTACATAAATTGATAGCAGTGAGATAAAATTTTAACCACTAGTGTTTTCTTAGAAGCGTATACAGCGCGGGCCCGAGCTTCACGCGCGATGCGCACGTCACGCGGCCGCGCTGCCGAGTTGTAACTTTAGCCCCGCCGGCCGGGGTTCGATGTGTGTTTGAAGTGTAGTTTCAATGCTTTACAACTTGCGCGGGTGCCGCGCAGCACACGCGCCGCGCACGACACGCGTTCGGTGGGTGGAGGCCTTATAACCACGTCATAGAAACCTCTAAAGTGTGTTTTTACAGGCTTAAATTATTATACAGAGTACGTAAATACTTAAGTACAGACGTCAGAATATCTCTCTGTGAATCCTTGATATTATCAAAACTAAATTATGCTGATAATGTTGTAGGTGGCTGTCTATTGTCTATAACTAAGAGGTTGCTGCAGCGAGTGCAAAATGCGTGTGTGCGATTTTTCTTCCATATTCCACCTCGAACCCACGTGACTCCTTATCTAAATAATAGCGGACTAATGAATATGGAATCCCGACGTGCATTGCATTTCGCTTGTATGCTTTTTGGGATTGTAAAAACAAAGACGCCCCAATACTTACATGAAAAATTAATTTTCTCACAGCGACATATCAGGGGAGCTATTCGTTTGCTTTGTCCAAGGCACAGTACTGCCGCGCATTTCGTGGCAGTTTTAAATATGCTGCCACGAAATGCTGGAACAACATACCACCACCTATGAGGAATTCACTGTCAGTCTCGTCATTCAAGGTTAATTATAAAAAAACATATTTTAAATTTGCAAAAACAAAAATGTAGTATTGTGCCAATTGTAAGATGTAATTTAGTAAATATTAATAATCCCCAATCTATTAGTCGGTAATTTTCTTCTTAAAATTGTATTTTAGCTTGTTATTTTAAACTACCCAGTTATTTCAGTGTAGGTCGAATAATTAACTTCCGTTTTGTTTTTGTTTTATATAATTGTATTCTACTAGGTGATTTTTTTCTCTTGTTTTTAATTTATATAAGGTATTAATGTAAAATATATAATATATGATAATTTAGTGTGCAATCGCGCTCTCTCGCATGGGTTTCCACGGAAGACCAGCGTTGGGGTCCCCTAGAGGTACCTCGACACAAGCTGAGTGGACACCCTTTTAGAGACGCTTGTAATTATGTTTTAAAATATATTTATGTTCTAGTTTAAGTTTATCTAAGCGTTTTTAAATAAAGTTTGCTTCTTCTTCTTCTTCTTCTTCTTCTTATATTGTAGATGAGTTGATACAATCACGCAGTTAAAAAAAAAACAATATTACTTAACAATTTCGAACCGTCTCTATATGATTTCGTTCAGTTCGGCACCAAATATAAATTTTAATCGTATTCCCATGGACTCGTGCTCTCTTATTACCAAACTATGTACAGTCGAGGTCAAAGATATCTTTACAATTGAGTGTTACAAAAATACCTTTACATTTAAATAAGTTTCCACACTACATGACAAAAAATTACTTACAACGCACATTACAGTTTCATCTTTTCACTTAATGCACCAAAGTTCTGTTTATCATCAGTCTTCCATAGAAACATTCACACACATTGGGACAAAATAGGTTTACATTACATGTTACAAAATAAGATTTCCTGTCAATGTGCCTTAAATATGTTTACATTTGCAGTGGCACTTCAAACTTTACGCTCAAGCGTAAAGTTTCCAACTAAGGAAGAGCGGTGCCTCTTAGCACAGGTATTGTATACTTAAAAAGAGGCACCATCAAATTACAATTGTCAACCACTCTGTGACTGAATAAATGATTTATGATTATGATTTATGATTTTAAGCGTACTTTTCTTTACTTACACCTGTTGCTACATAAATATCTTTACAATTTGACACGAACCTCGGTTCTTATTTCAAATAATGACAATCACCGAAAACAGTACCATACTGTCAAATATTTCTGTCTCTTTCATTTTGGGCGTGACGTCAACGACGACATTTTTTGTTCTGTATGAGGAAAGTCTTCCAAGAAGAGGCCGACATAGAAAAATGAAAAATTACGCGTCAAAAAAAAACCTACTTGTTTTCTAATCGGGATACGTACAGATTATGGCGTTAATTAAACGGGTAAATGAAGCGTATGCGTTACACAATGAGAAATCCTTTATTTTGTTGTATGTTATGTGTAAGAAGGATAAATTGTTGCGCGCCATTATAGGTAATTTCACAAATATTTGTAAAGCTTTTTTAAGGTGGTACGACGACCATGCAAAACGTCTTTGACATTCTCGGGTTAATGGCGCGATATTTTAAGAAACTTAAGTAACAAAATCTTTCATAAATTGGATTTCCATTTGCGCGAAATTCCCTCTTTCCTAAGACTTTTTTTTGGCGCCATTTTTTTTACTTTTGTATGGACCAGATGGCCTCAGTCGGCCAATGCTCCATACAAATATAAAAAAAATCGTCTCAAAAAAATTGTTCTCTTAGTTTTTTCTGATCAGAACACGATGCCTGTTATGCCGCTTTCGGCCACTTTCGAAACCAAATTTTCGAAACCAGTAGAGAAAACGGAACGGACGGGTTTCGTCTTGTTTGGAAACCAGGTTTCCTAAAAATTAATCACAGTCTGTTTTAGAAACTCCTACCGAATACGGAATGTTAAATCTGCTTTCGAAACCTCAAAAATATCAACTTTTTTGATGTAAGGTATAAGAGTAAATGATGTCGTGCCTACATCATTTTTCATCGTTTTATCTTTACGTTAGCGATGTCGACGGAGCCTCGCTCCGCGGGGCTCCTATTTCTCCTCTGTTGGCCTTCAGAAGCAGATTTAACATTCCGTATTCGGTAGAAGTTTTTAAAACAGACTGTGATTTATTTTTAGGAAACCTGGTTTCCAAACAAGACGAATGATTCCGTTTTCTCTACTAGTTTCGAAAATTTGGTTTCGAAAGTGGCCGAAAGGGTTATGCCCTTGATCGGTTTCACACCCCATTTTTGGTATAAAGAACCCGCCAAAAGACAGACAATAAATTCCTCTTTTTTTTAAGTTGGTTAAAGAGCCGAAATTGATAATAAATATAAGACTCAAATCAAGAAATTAAGGAAGAACAGAATATGACAATTCAATGTCAATATTCAAATTAAGAACCTTTCAATCAACCTGTAAAGATATTTATGTAGCAATAGGTTTCAAGTGCCTTTGCTAATGTAAACATATTTAGGGCACATTGACAGGAAAACTTATTTTGTAACATGCAATGTAAACCTATTATGTCACAATGTGTGAAAATGTTTTTATGGAAGACAGATGGTAAACAGAACTTTGGAGCATTAAGTGAAAAGATGAAACCGTCATGTGCGTTGTAAGTATGTTTTTGTCATGTAGTGTGTAAACTTATTTAAATGTAAAGGTATTTTTGTAACACTCAATTGTAAAGATATCTTTGACCTCGACTGTGCAGTGAAGTGCAAAAACGTGTATCGATTACGGGCGGCTTGCATTAACTTACGATTACGATTATACACCGTGCCACAGGGCAAGTTACCCAAACCTTACGATTATACACCGATTAACGTTAAAATATGCGCCGGCAGCTGTCATTCCATAGAAACTTGTCAAACTTCAGATTTTAACGAAAACTGATTACGATTAGTTTGGTGCAACTCACCCTTAATCAGCTGACATAAGAGCGATTGGACTTACATGTGAGTAAGTTGTATGCACCCATATTTTGACACTTGTCTATGTGTAAAAATATGGGCGCATGCAACTGTCTTGTCTATATTTGAATCTTTTAGACTCTTCAGAGTGGTTCTGCTGCGTAAATACAACTGACTAACTGACCTACTCGTGTAAATATTCAGTGGTTTTGTTAGTTAATATTAAAGTTAATATTAAGTAATAAATGGTTACACTTTCATGACACACTGGTTTCATGTCTTATCTGTTTTTTTTTATTCTATTGTTTAATATGTGTGTCCTGTGTGTTTGTGAATAAATGTATCTTTCTTTCTTTCTTTCATACTTGAGATTATTTGAGTTGGCCGAATTGGATCATGGAGGTCCATTCAAAAAGCAACTCTGTCGTTTAATTGTTCCTATACCAACGACAATTAAATAAAAAACGGAATCATTACATAGTACCAACCATACCTACATAAACTTTAGGTACTCGACAGAATAAAGAATCATACAACCTCAAATCAGTCAGAACCTACGGTAGCTCAGTTGGCAAGAGCGATGGGCGGATTCCAGAGGTCACGGGTTCAAATCCCGCTCGTGGCGAATAATGTTTGGATTTTCCACTTTGACCGAAATTCATTTAGAACATACCTTTTTTTTCTATAACAGTAGCAAACAAGCATAAATGCAGTTACTGTACTTTAGAAGAAACAGAATCGCGTTCCCGACCCTTTGCTGTTTTGTGGATTCTCTGTGTTGGCAGACAAATACTGTTCCCTCACTCTCATCATAGTGCGAGAAGTCTGGTGACCTAACTTACACAAGGAGGAGTGGGCTGCGGTCTTATTTAATGTGGAATTACTTGCCCTGATACGAAGACTCAAGGAACTTTGAACTGAACCTAGACCAGGCCCCGTATCATGGTCGGCTTTATCGCGCTATAAGTGACACGATAGAGCGTCAGTCCCGTTCTACCGAACGGTGTCAGCCAGTGACGGACGCTCTATCTTGTCACTTATCGAGTAATAAGGCCGATCATGATGCGGGGCCAGGCTATCGAATGTCTGTCTACCTCCGGAAGATTTTCGAATTCTTTGGTCACATTGCCAGGAAGAGTGGAGACAAGCTTGAGTGACTTGTTGTGACTGGCAAGGTGGAGGGGGAAAAGACCGAGAGGACGCAGCCCAATCCGGTGCACCGACCAAATCCGAGTCCCGCCCTCGATACTTAGCTCCACGAGGCCATGCATGTCGCCGAAAAGACGGACTTGGCGAAACATCACATGAGAATACGATGACAAAGGGTCACGACAACGACTTTCCCTGTTGGGCTTTTCCAAATCGCTATGAGCATGAAGTCATTTCGCTGTGCCCTACTTCTTTACAAATGATGTGAAATGACTGATTACAAATTCAATTTTACCGTCATTACTGCAAAGGTCCAAAGTACCAGTTGGTTTACTCCAAATATGTATGGCCGAGACGACATTACACTGTACTCTCTCTGAAACCTCATCTTAACGTGTAAGAAGAAGCACCGAACAAGTACAATCTGATTAAAAAATAGTACATTTCTGGAATAGACCCACTAGTGCTTGTGCAGATTACATTTACTACTCCGCTAAGCCTGCTCGGGCATATCGGCGAGTGCTAACGCCATAAATTACACGGTGTTAGTTTTTATTGCAAACTCGTAAACGGGTTTATGTTGGATTAATAATAAACGGATAAAATGGCGTGGTAGTTGTTGCTTGTTTTTTTTAATAACGGTATCTGTGAAAATGTATGCAAAGCGATGGTTATATAAATTTCGTAATAATATAAACCTACATTTTATTTTCCGGTATTAAGATATTACGATACATTTTCGGTATCGGTCAGCATTTTTTTTTATTTCCACTGATCTGTATATTTCTTAGTCTCAGGACCATTTTACCACCATGTAAATGAAATTAACACTCGATATTAATTGGTGGAATATCCTTTTAGAGTGAAATCGTGCGCATAGTTTGAAAAAGGAACTTTTCATATCTCATGCTCCGAAAGTAGGTCGTTGCTGTTCTAAAAAGTGTGCTGAAAGTGATACGTTTCTGCTCTAGTGCAGAAAAGAAGTGTACTCCAATTAGTACTGGCCTTAGAAGCATTATGGAACTGATTCTAATAAATATTCATACTAATTCCGCCACTGACAAAGGGAAATAGTTTTATTCATACTAGTTCATAGAATTTATTTTATTAAATATAAAATATGTTTATCTTGTAAATTCATTAATTTTATTTTAGCTAAAATATTCACTAGGCTCTATGAGGTGGTGACAAACTGACAAATTGAATACACCCACAAACCTTTTTTTTTAAACTTATAGTTGTGCATGTGAGCTAAGGCAGAAACGCATACAGCCACTTTTCAACTACCTAATAATAAATACAAATAGTATGAAAATATTTGAACAAGCTATTTTCGTCTATGACAGTTAAATTATGAACGTATGTTATTTATATAGTTTTGACTTAAGGATATACGAATATTATACTATTTGGTTGTAAAAACGTGAGCAATATTTGACGACCGCTTTAGCCTAGTTGGTAGTGACCCTGTCTACGAAGCAAGAGGTCCTGGGTTCGAATCCCGGTAAGGGCAAATATTTGTGTGATGAGCATGAATATTTGTTTCTGAGTCATGGATGTTTTCTATGTATTTAAGTATTCATATCTATTATATATATCGTCGTCTAGTACCCATAACACAAGCCTTACTGAGCTTACTATGGGACTAGGTCGATTCGTGTAAGATTGTCCCCTTATATTTATTTATTTATTTAATATTTTTAATTTTAAAATTAAAATCGTAATAGTTTCTGTATGTCACGTGACCGAATTAAACCATATAGCCATAAGTGCGAGCGACTCACTTCCTTCAAGCGCCAAAATATCTCGTCAAAAATGGGTGCCTTTCAGCCCTTGGTTAACAATCTACTATATATCGTAACTGCTCGTTTAATTACGAGTGTTTGCAGCTTTATCATTTGTAAATGTGTCTGAATTTGCTGATTTTACTTACCGTTACAAATATACTGAGAGGAATCAGATATTAATATTAAACAGTTTGTATCGAACATGTTTAGATACGAATTATTTATATTTAAGTAATGCTTGAGCCCTTCCGTAGTTTTCTTGTTCTTAACCGACTTCAAAAAGAAGGAGGATTTTCTCAATTCGGTTGTATTTTTTTTGTTATCATTTTTTTTATATTTTTGTTACCTCAGAACTCCGTCATTGACGATCCGATTCGTAATTTTTTTTTGTTCGTAATTATTTGCTTCCAGGTGGGTCCCATTTTTTTTCAAAAATTCAGTAGGGTGATGGGATCCATGAGGAGTTAAGGGAACTCCTCAATTATATTAGGCACGTGTGTAGTGATTTTGGTATTTTCTATTATAAGTCTTGTGTAAATACGCACTCGGAAATCGAAAATTAGGTGGAGTGGAATTGATGATGAAGACTTATGAAATTCGTCAATTATGTAGGTACTTAAAAGTTTGTACTTCGCAGTACGTTAAAGATTCTGACAAGATGCCGTTGAAATAGGAACTAATGAAGTGCCAAAGATGATGATCTTGGGGAATCGATGGAAGTCCTCAAAAATTAGCGGCCCACATACAGCGCTTCGGTTTTTTTTCTAATAATCAACGCATTTGCTATAGGAAATCAGTTCATGTAATAAATTGAAAAAGAAATGTGGACATGTTCTCGTGGCTTGGTGGAGTATCTACTAAATTGAAGTCGCTTAAAACTTTGTTTTTATTAAAGTAAATTACCTGTTAAAAAATAAAATAACCCTCCTCTCCTTCGGAAATCGGGTAAAAACATAGCGCGCCCCGAGTCTCGCGACGTTATTCATTCACTGGTAGTAACCACTTTAACGGAACTCAACGGAATTTTTAGCAAGCATGATCTGTAAAACGTATAGCTTGTCACACCTACAGCATTGATAAACCAACACTATATCACTGGATCTGTTAGCACCAAAAATCTCTAAAAAGTAACATTGAACAAGATCGGAAAAATCTTTCGTCCTATTCCTCCTCCCTCGAGCCACAAAGGAGTGACAGAGACCTAAACATGTCTAATTTCATTTTATAGTTGTTGGTGGATTTACGAGCGCAAAAGAATGCCGGAGGAAAGATCTTACTTATCGGCCAGTCTTTTCAGGCTGAAATACAACATGTATCAGAAGTGATGGTTATGGTTTAGACACAGATTTTATAATTTTATACCAGCTGGCTTTTAACGTAACGACGTTTCTCTGTCTATCTCCATCAGCGATACCGCATTCGCTTTTTATTCGTTCATTTTGCCATGTTTTCAAAACTAAGAGTATATTTTAAGTTATGTCAAACAGGCAAAATGTTTTATACATTTATCTACTTTGATATTCATAAATGCGTAAGTAGGGATTTTCAAAAAAAATGGCAGATTAAGGTTAACTAAAGTGATGCTTAAGTCACATCTAACCTGTCGGTTTTGTTACTAAATGTATGCAATTGACATTGACTGTCGGTTTTGTTAGTATCCGTAACTATCCATTTTGAAGGCCCTAAAATAATGAATATGCCCAGTTACGTTTTTATCAAGTTGACAGAAATAGAAAACCATTTTAGTCTTTTTATCTCTTGATGGCTTTTGCTGAATATGTTCACTCAGTAACTGAAGGGGCTACCCGAGGTTTTCATCGATTTATGACCAGTTTTGAATCGTTCTGAATAGGTACTTTTGCACTACAGATAGAATAATAAGTCAAACGGGTATCGGTTCTCCAATCTTTTATCTCCATTCTTGTATACCGGCATTTGAAAGGAATGAATTTTTAATTTAGAACAGGGATCCGCCCACCCCTTCCCAGAAAAAAGCCTTTGAACGGGTTAGTCGTTCGTTTAATAGCCCAAATCACTTGCTGTCCTTTATTGATTGAAAACTCATTCATTTAACTTAGCCGTATGAAGGGCATATGCATGAAGGGGCTTAGCCCTTACGGGGCGCTACCGCTACTGATAGAAAAAGCCTTTCGAAAAGCTTTTTACGCACTTTTTAAGGGGTTGAAGCGCTTCCTCGTGTTGAATACCCATTCATTGTGCTTTAAAAGCCAAATGAATGGGTATTGAGGACCATCGGCTTTGGTAAGCAAACCCTTTCAAAAACCCTTTGAAGGGGATACCGTATTGGAGCGCTTTAATAACCAAATGAATGGGTTTTAAGGAGCATCGGCTTTGGTAAGCAAAGCATTACGAAAAAACCTTTCAAAAACCCTCGAAGGGGATACCGGGCGGGTCCCTGATTTAGAATGATTTTCTTAAACATTGTCTAAAGAACACTTATATAACGAATTAACTTAAGATCTAACACGAAACCTACAAAGGTACTTATTTGAGTTCGTCTATGACATCTCTAAAAGGGTTTAATATCAGATTTCGTGTTTTACACTTGTCCACCCATGTTAACTTCGAAGATATTTAACTACGAGGGTCATGTTTCTTTTTGGGAGGAGATCATTCTAAGAAACTACATTCCCGTCAATAAGAATGGCAGATTTTGACACGGAACATATTTAAATAAATTGTCAAAGTCGAAAAATCTAAGTTCTTTGGCGCGTCCACAACTGTTTTTCAATTTTGAAACGGCTAAAATTTTAATATTTATTTCAAAATTTACCCTCCAGATAGTTTATCCCGTTTATATAAATGTTGAAATATGCGCCTGTTTAATCCGCTTTTTTTAACCGTCTAATCAAAAGTTATCATAAAATTAATCTTGTCCACCCAAAAAACACCTAATTTCTTTGACCGACTTGGACAGTCTCGTATAACGTTATCCTTTTACCTAGGCAATCCCCACCACGTGTCCCCACTCCCTTTCGTTCCCAAGTAACGCCCGAGGAGTGTGAAACTGTGCCAAGTCGAACGTCTTTCGCGAGACCATTTTTTATATCGTTCCTCAAGGATTTTTATCCGGTGAGTGCCTAATTTCTTCGTTAATCGAAATTATAGATAAATATGAGTTGTCATTTTTTATACTTTTTTAGTGCATGTATGGTGTGTATTTGCACTATATTTGTATCAAGAAGTTATAAGTTAAACATGAATTGAACGAAAAAATATTTTATGTGCTAATCTAACTTCTTTGGTGCTAATTTCTTTGGATTCCTTTGGCATATAGATCCAAAGAAATTAGAGTTTGTCCAAAGAAACTAGAAAATCGTTGAGAATGTGCGAATTATATCTTGAAAACTCTTGTTTTCATCCGATTTCATTGTTTTTTGTAGTGTATTTTAGAATTTAATTGGTTCAGAATATTTTCTAAATCTAGTACCACGAACTTAGTAGGTTTTTGATAGATCAACAATAAATTCAGTTTTTTTCTCTAATAATCAACGCATTTGCTATAGGAAATCAGTTCATGTGGTAAATTGAAAAAGAAATGTGGAAATGTTCTCATGGCTTGGCGGAGTACCTACTAAATTGAAGTCGATTAAAACTGTGTTTTTTATTAAAATAAATTAGCGGTTAACATTTTAAAATCTACCCTCCGTCCAGCATCAATTCAAATTCAAAACCCCGAGAGCTTCCAACTGGAACTCCAAAACCGTTTTGATTGCCTAGGCGGCGATGTGGACGAATTGAACGACGGGTTTGTGGAAGCTGTCCGTGTCACTGGGTCTAAGTTCTTCAAGGCCCAAGGCACTAACGGAACTAAAAGGCTATCTAGCTCCACTAAGAAGCTCATGAAGGAAAGGAGTGAAATGATTCTACAGTCTTCAGCCGACGCGACCTTACCGGCAGCTCAATAAACAGATCTCCAAGTCCCTTACCCGCGATCTGCGCCAATTCAATACGAATCGTATTGAAGAGGCCATACAGCGTAATAAGGGCTCTAAAGTATTCTCGAGAGTTCTGTCTATAGGGCAGAGCCAGCTCGCGAAGTTAAAAACTGAAGATGGTGGAATCGTTTCCTCTAAACCTGAGATTCTGGGTGAGATAGAGCGCTTTTACGGACAGCTATACACATCAACGCGCAGACCCGAAGTTAGTCAGGCGGAAGACCCTAGAGCTAGACTAGCCCGACACTATACCGACGACATCTCGGACATCAGCCTGTACGAGATTGTAATGGCTCTTAAACAGCTCAAGAACAACAGAGCACCCGGTGAAGACGGAATAACAGCCGAACTTCTGAAGGCGGGTGGAAAACCGGTCCTTACGGCCCTTCAGAAGTTGTTCGGTTCCGTCTTACTGGAAGGGAGAACTCCAAAGGCATGGAATAGAGGTGTGGTGGTGCTGTTCTTCAAAAAGGGTGACAACACTCTGCTGAAGAACTACAGACCCATCTCACTTCTGAGCCATGTCTATAAGCTGTTTTCGAGGGTCATTACAAACCGTCTCGTACGCAGGCTAGATGACTTCCAGCCTCCCGAACAAGCCGGTTTCCGAAGAGGCTTTAGTACCGTAGACCACATCCACACGCTTCGTCAGGTTATACAGAAGACCGAGGAGTATAACCTGCCTCTCTGCTTAGCGTTCGTGGACTACGAAAAAGCCTTCGATTCGATTGAAACCTGGGCTGTACTACAGTCTCTCCAGCGGTGCCAAGTTGACTATCGCTATATCGAAGTGCTGAAGTGTTTGTACGAGAGCGCCACTATGTCAGTCCGACTCCAGGACCGGAACTCGAAACCTATTCCGCTGCAGCGGGGAGTCAGGCAAGGAGATGTTATTTCTCCAAAACTGTTCACCGCTGCACTGGAGGACGTTTTCAAGACTCTGGACTGGAGAAGGCTAGGCATCAGCATCAACGGCGAGTACATCACTCACCTTCGGTTTGCTGACGATATAGTAGTCTTGGCTGAGACCATGGAGGACTTAAGTACGATGCTCGATGACCTCAGTAAAGCATCTGAGCGAGTTGGTCTAAGAATGAACATGGATAAGACGAAGATCATGTCAAATGCCCATGTAGTACCAACTCCCATTACAATCGGACACTGTACGCTCGAAGTTGTAGACGATTATGTATACCTAGGACAGACGATCCAGTTAGGTAGGTCCAACTTCGAGAAAGAGGTCAATCGTCGAATCCGACTCGGCTGGGCAGCGTTCGGGAAGCTACGGCAAATCTTTTCGTCCAATATTCCGCAGTGTCTCAAGACGAAAGTCTTTGACCAGTGTGTGTTGCCAGTGATGACATATGGCACTGAAACGTGGTCGCTTACTATGGGCCTCATAAGAAGGCTCAAAGTCACCCAAAGGGCAATGGAGAGGGCCATGTTGGGAGTTTCTCTGCGTGACCGCATCAGAAATGAGGCTATCCGCAGCAGAACCAAGGTAACCGATATAGCCCTCCGGATCGCTAAACTTAAGTGGCAGTGGGCGGGGCACATATCACGTAGAACCGATGGCCGTTGGGGCGGAAAGGTTCTCGAGTGGCGACCACGTACCGGAAGGCGCAGCGTGGGTATGCCCCCGACAAGGTGGACTGATGACCTGGTAAAGGTTGCGGGAGTCCGCTGGATGCGGGTGGCGCGGGATCGGTCACTTTGGCACTCTTTGGGGGAGGCCTATGTCCAGCAGTGGACGTCTTTCGGCTGATATGATGATGATGATGATGAATTTAAAATAACCCTCCTCTCCTTCGGTAGTCGGGTAAAAACATAGCGCGCCCCGAGTCTCGCGACATTATTCAATCACTGGTAGTAACGACTTTAACGAAACTCAACGGAATTTTTAGCAAGCATGATCTGTAAAACGTATAGCTTGTCAAACCTACAGCATTGATAAACCAACACTATATCACTGGATCTGTTAGCACCAAAAATCTCTGAAAAAGTAACATCGAACAAGATCGGAAAAGTCTTTCGTCCTATTCCTGCTCCCTCGAGCCACAAAGGAGTGACAGAGACCTAAACATTTCCAATTTCATTTTATAGTTGTTGGTGTATTTACGAACGCAAAAGAATGCCGGTGGAAAAATCTTACTTATCGGCCAGTCTTTTCAGGCTGAACGGCATACGGATCCGAACCAATCTTGCCCCTGCCACTATATGCTACTGCTACATATACAATCAACTTGACCTATACACCAAAAATCTACACCAAAGACACTTGGTTAACTGTAACCAAAGTTTGGCTACCAGTAGGTCGTAATCTAGGGACTAGGGACTTGCGAACTACTGGTTATTAGTAACATAACCTCGCTAGTTAGTTTACGTAAAATCAGTTAACAATAATATAAACTTAAGTTACCACAAACCAAATATAAATCTACAAAACTAGTTTTGGACCGATTACTAAATTAATTGTTTATATTTAACTAAAGTTTACTTCCCTACAACGAAACTTTCAACTAACAAAACTAGGTGGATCCTTTTTTCACTGTAGTAGGAATAATAACGGGACACAACACCCTGAACAGACACCTCTACAACATAGGTATCATGGACAGCCCCATCTGCAGAGCGTTCGTGGAGGCGGAAGAAACCACCAAACATATTCTACTGGACTGCAAGCAGGTAGAAGTATACAGGAAAAAGCACCTAGGGTCCCCGGACACACTACGGGACGCAGTCAAGAACACAAAGGCACTCACCAACTTTCTGGAGGAGCTGGGGTGGTTAGAGTAGCGCTACCCAACCATTTCACGCAAAATAGGCACACTGGATGTCGACTTGTGGAAAAGAGCCCAGTAAAACTAACTAACTAAACGTCTCGTTTGTGACGTTTGAAAGTCAAGTGTGTATGACGTGGGAGAAAGACCGCTTCAAAGAAGAACGTGAAAAAAAGGATACAAATAATTATCTGCCTTATCTGGACTGTTCTCGTGCATCCCATCACTACTAAAGCCCAGCTCACTGCAGCGGTGCAGCCGTGTCCTAGGTACTAGGTAGATATATAACATCGCAGAATCAAACGGGGTCGGAATTATCGCTCGTAACATCGGTTGGCGGCTCGCCAGACAGATAATCCGTGTAGAGATTAAATAATATCCCGTTTAGACTTCCACGTGGGTGCTGATATGGAATTTGGGATTAATTAAGTTACCATGTCTTACCTAAATGTGATGAGGAACTACCTATTTATTGATATAAATGGTGACCGAAGAGGATGTCGGCAATTCAGTGTCGAATTGCCGCCAGCATCATCTGTATTTAGTTATAATGCTTTGAGGGCCTTTTTTATATTTAACTTACACTCGCGAGCAAAAAAATCGACTCACGCCACATTTTTTGGTTTAGGGCAAGTATACCACGTTGTTATAAATTTATTCAGCTTTAAAAAAACGCAACAATCATGAAAATCAGACGCATAACTTTCAGGATATGCTCGTTTGAACGGGAATTGAAATTTAACCGCCTTGACCTACCCACGAGTTGAGCGCCTTCAGGATGCATAAAACAGGTGTAAACCTGTTTTTCTTATCAGTCGCTTATCACAAGTTGACCTGTGCACATCTCTCGCAATTGGACCACTGAAACCACCTGGAAAAAATGGACACCACCGAAAATGAAGCCGCCCAAGTCGTCGCCTTGCTGAATCAAGGACTTTCTCAGCGTTCAGTTGCCGAACAGCTGAATTTAAGTCAGTCTGCTGTCTCCAGGGTTCATCGTCGATTTGCTGAGACCGGAACCCTTACTCGGAGACCGGGATCCGGCCGTCGAAGATGCACATCCGAGAGAGAGGACCATTTCACCGTGACGACCAGTCTTCGGAATCGCCACCTGACCGGAGTTGACGTCCAGCAGCAGCTGATGCGGACCCGTGAGGAACCCGTGAGCTCTTGGACAGTTTGCCGAAGGCTTAAGCAAGCAAACCTCACCCCAAGAAGGCCAGCTACGGGGCCCAAATTGACGCAGAGACATCGGGACCTACGCAAGGATTTCGTAGCACGCTACGAAAATTGGAGCTACGAGCAATGGAGCCGGGTACTCTTCACTGATGAGTGCAGAGTTTGTCTCCATGGCAGCGACAGAAGAGGACGGGTGTACCGAAGACCTGAAGAGTGGTTTGCACAATGCTGCTTCTCAGAAACAGTCGCCTACGGCGGCGGCTCCGATGGCGGCTCATAATGTGGGCGGGCATTTCAATGGAGGCGAGGACTGAGCTGGTTTTCATCCCTGGTGGAGGCCGAGGAGGTGGATTGAACGCAGATAGGTATCACTGACATCCTGCAGGACCATGTTGTCCCTTACGCAGGTTTTTTTGACGAGGGGTTTCATTTGATGCAAGATAACGCCCCTTGTCACACCGCTGGAGTGACCAAAGCGTACCTGGCGGCGGTCGGCATCTCCACCCTTACCTGGCCACCGCTGAGTCCGGACTTGAATCCCATCGAGCACATGTGGGATTACCTGAAGGGGAAGGTTCGAGCGCGGGATCCAGCCCCGGAGACGATTTTGGCCCTTCAAGCTGCTTTGGTCGAGGAATGGGACGTTTGCCCGCAGGACACCATCAGAAAGCTGATAAGGTCCATGAGGAACCGTATCGAGTGTTTAAGAAACGCCTATGGTGGCTATACGCGGTATTAAAATGAAAAATAAACGGTTTTCCTCCATAAAATTTGTTTTCTTTCAATGTTTTGGTTATGAAATTAACCAGTTTTCCCCCACTTTGTGAAAAATCACGTTTTTTTTAGAACCTGAAAAAAATATGACTTAAATTTGATATTTTCTGAAAGCTTACATTTCCAGCTTTCAGAAAATGCTACTATGCTACTACTCAGAGATATTGCACATTGAAATCCGAAAAAATGTTGAGTCGATTTTTTTGCTCGCGAGTGTATAGTTAATTTGATTTTTAAATTTATATCTCTCACTTTGACATTTAAATTTATTATAACAACACTATAAAGAATTTAAATCACTAACGTAATAAATAAAAAACTAAATTAAAATAAAATAGATTAAAACTAAACTAAATCTAAAAATGGCCCCTGCGGCATTGTGCCGAAGATGCTGGCAGCATTACCTCGCTGAATAGCTAAGCTAATTCTTTGTGCGAGACTAGCTGTTGCCCGCGACTTCGTCCGCGTAGAACTTGTATCTTAGAAAAATGATTGGTATTAAATTATTGTAGGTGGAACCTTAATTATCGCCGACCCAAACAAAGTTCTACCATCTTATGGGATTATTTCAGAGATAAAAACTATCCTATATCCTTCCAAGGGTGTCAAATTCAGCGTACGGAAAATTTCATCTAAATCCGTTCAGGGATTAAGCGTAAAAGGTAACAGTGAAATGAGTTCATTAGTTTAAAATGCTAAATTTAAATTGAAAACTCCGTTTTTAGAAATATAAATATCTTAAGAATCATCAACAGATATTTCTGCTAAAATTGTATATTTTTTTATAATGTATTAAAGAAAGCTACATTACTGGAAATGTTTGCCTAAATCCGTTCAGTAGTTCACGTTAGTCCGAGCTACCTGTATAGTTATGAAAACCTATCTAATGCTAAAACACGTAGAACTTTCCATCTCCATCTGCTGTCCCTATTTAACGGTGTTGTTAGAGCATACATGATTTTGATTATCTAAAATAAACTTTATAAATTAACAAAATAATCCGCAGTTTAAATGAAACATTACCTTCTTTTCGGTTATGGGAACTGGAAGCTGTTCGGTTCTGTAAGGGTCGTGGTTCTAATTTATCCTTGCCTACTTCTCTGCTACCAGTCGGATTATTTATTTTGGCTTACCATATAATTGGTATAAAAGACCTATGAATTCCCTTACTTCAAAAAATACTTTTTCCTCATACATACTTCCAAACCTTTTTAACCTCCTTACAGGATGAATTTCAAGAAATGTTGTAATTAGTTACCTAGTCTTTTAGCGGAGTTCCAGATCACTTAATTAAAAATTGTCTTGTTCCCTGTACAAACATCCAACTCCCTTTAGCTCATTTTGGGGATGAGTGTTTTTAACCCCCTTTTGGAATCCATTTCAAGCAGTCTAAATTATGTTGATGGGGATGAATTTCAAAAATAATCAGTTTTGTGGTCTTTTAAGATAAAGGCTATAAGACCGAAGTTACAAATCTCTTACTATAATATTTTCTTGGACTCCATCCCTTGAATGCCGTTTTAAACCCTTTAGGGGAGGATTTTTTCCAACACGCTGAAAGATCTTTTTTATTCTGATAATAATTGTTTATACAACGTTTTAAGTCTCCAGCTCAATAAAGAGTTTTGCTAATCCAAACCTTGCACCCCCTTTTAACCCCCTTAGGGATAGAATATTCTTAAACGCTGGAAGTACTTTTTTATTTGATAAGTAATCTTTCTACAACGTTTCAAGTATCTTACTAAAAAAAAGCGTTTCCCATACAACCCTTGCCTTTTAACCCCCTTCGGGGTGGAATAGCCTAAAACGCAAAAAGTCCTTTTTTTGTAATCTAATAAGTAATATTTCTACAAAGTTTTAAGTCTCTAGCTCAAAAACTAAGTTTCCCCCATATTCACTCTAAACCCCAATGTCACTCCCTTAGGGGTGGAGTTTTCTAAGTCACTGAAACGACTTTTCCTATATTTGAATAAGTAATTTTTCTACAAAATTTTTATTTTACCTAAAAAACAAAGTTTCCCCCATACAAACATGTCACCCTTTTTAAAACCCCTTAGGGGTGGATTTTTCCAAAACGCTTAAATTCTTTTCTTGTAAACAAATAAGTAATCTGTCTACAAAGTTTAAAGTTTCTAGCTCAAAAGGAAAAGTTTCCATCATACAAACTTTGCACCCCTATTTAACCCCATTTAAGGTGCAATGTACCAAAACGCTGGAAGTTCTTTTTTTGTATCTTAATAAGTAATCTTTCTAGAAAGTTTCAAGTCTCTAGTTCAAAAAATAATGTTTCCCCGATACAAACTTCGCACCCCTATTTAACCCCCTTAGGGGTAGAATTTTCTAAAAAACCGAAAGCACTTTTTTGTTTTATAATAAGTAATCTGTCTACAAAGTTTCAAGTTTCTCTTTCAAAAGGGAAAGTTTCCCTCATACAAACTTTGCACCCTTATTTAACCCCCTTGGGGGTGGAATTTTCTTAAACGCAGAAATTATTTTTACTGTATTTTAATGAGTAATCTTTCTACAAAGTTTCAAGTTCATAGTTCAAAAATTAATGTTTCCCCCATACAAAAATTACACCCCTACTTAACCCCCTTGGGGGTGGAATTTTCTTAAACCCTGAAACAACTTATTTTGTATCTTAATAAGTAATCTTTCTACAAAGTGTTATGTCTCTAGTTCATAATATAAAGTTTCCCCCATACAAACTATGCACCCCCATTTAACCCCCTTAGGGATGGAATTTCCAAAAATCCCGTCTTATCGGTTGCCTACGTCATAAAAGGAAGTTCTGGTGTAAATTTCAAGTTTCTAGTCCCAGTAGTTTCGGCTGTGCGTTGATGAGTGAGTCAGTCAGGACAAAGGCATTTATATATATAGATAAGTAATCTTTCTACAAAGTTTCAAGTCTCTAGTACAAAAAATAATGTTTCTCTCATACAAACTTTGCACTCCTATTTAACCCCCTTAGGGATAGAATTTCCAAAAATCCCGTCTTATCCCTTGCCTACGTCATAAAAGGAAGTTCTGGTGTAAATTTCAAGTTTCTAGCCCAAGTAGTTTTGAATACAAATTTTGCACCCTTATTTAACCCTCTTAGGGGTAGAATTTTATAAAACGCTGGAAGTCCTTTTTTGTATCAGTAAGTCATCTCCCTACAAAGATTCAAGTCTCTAGATCAATAATTATGTTTCCCCAATCCAAACTTTAGACCCCATTGCACCCCCTTAGGGACAGAAATTTCAAAAATCCCGTTTTATCCGCTGCCTCTGTCACAAAAGGAAGTTCTGGTGTAAATTTCAAGTTTCTAGTCCCAGTAGTTTTGAATACAAACTTGCACCCCTATTTAAACCCCTTAAGGGTGGAGTTTTATAAAACGCTAAAAGTTTTTTTTGTATACTAATAAGTAATCTTCCTACAAAGTTTAAAGACTCTTGTTCAAAGAATAATATTTCCCTATTATTTAACCCCCTTAGGAGGGGAATTTTATAAAACGCTGAAAGTACTTTTATTTTATCCTAATAGGTAATCTTTCTACAAAGTTTCAAGTGTCTAGTTCAATAATTGATGTTTCCCCCATACAAACTTTGGACCCCCATTACACCCCCTTAGGGGTGGAATTTTCTTAAACGCTGAATGTTCTTTTTTTGTATCTTAATACGTAGTATTCCTACAAAGTTTCAAGTCTCTAGTAAAAAAAATAATGTTTCTCCCATACAAACTTTGCACTCCTATTTAACCCCCTTAGGGATAGTATTTCCAAAAATCCCGTCTTATCCCTTTCCTACGTCATGAAAGCAAGTTCTGGTGTAAATTTCAAGTTTCTGGTCCCAGTAGTTTTGAATACAAACTTTGCACCCCTTTGTAGCCCCTTAGGGGTGGTATTTTATAAAACGCTGAAGCCACTTTTTTGTATCCTAATAAGCTATCTTCCTACAAAGTTTCAAGTCTCTAGTTCAATAAATAATGTTTCCCCCATACAAACATTGCATCCCAGTTTAACTGCTTAAGGATAGAATTTCAAAAAATCCCGTCATATCCCTTGCCTACGTCATAAACGGAAGTGTTGGTGTAAATTTCAAGTTTCTAGTCCCAGTAGTTTTGAGTACAAACTTTGCACCCCTATTTAACCCCCTTAAGAGTTTGGAGTTTTATAAAACGCTGAAAGTTGTTTTTGTATCCTAATAAGTAATCTTCCTACAAAGTTTAAAGACTCTAGTTCAAAGAATAATGTTTCCCCCATACAAACATTGCACCCCTATTTAACCCCCTTAGGGGTAGAATTTTCTTAAACGCTGAAAAATCTTTTTTTGTATCTTGATAAGTAATATTCTTACAAAGTTTCAAGTCTCTAATACAAAAAATAATGTTTCTCCCATACAAACTTTGCACCCCTATTTATCCCCCTTAGGGATAGAATTTCTAAAAATCC
This sequence comes from Epinotia demarniana, assembly GCA_945867215.1. Classification (NCBI taxonomy): domain Eukaryota; kingdom Metazoa; phylum Arthropoda; class Insecta; order Lepidoptera; family Tortricidae; genus Epinotia; species Epinotia demarniana. Next base: position 35,530,143 of record OX244261.1, on the reverse strand, counting down.
CGTCTTATCCCTTGCCTACGTCATAAAGGAAGTTCTGGAAAAATTTCATGTTTCTAGTCCCAGTAGTTTTGAATACAAACCTTGCACCCCTATTTAACCCCCTTAGGGGTGGAATTTTCTTAAACGCAGAAATAACTTTTACTGTATTTTAATGAGTAATCTTTTTACAAAGTTTCAAGTTCATAGTTCAAAAATTAATGTTTCCCCCATACAAACATTGCACCCCTATTTAACCCCCTTAGGGGTGGAATTTTCTTAAACGCTTAAATTACTTTTTTGTATCTTAATAAGTAATCTTTCTACAAAGTTTTAAGTCTCTAGTTCATAAAATAAAGTTTCCCCCATACAAACTTAGCACCCCCATTTAACCCCTTTAGGGATGGAGTTTCCAAAAATCCCGTCTTATCGGTTGCCTACGTCATAAAAGGAAGTCCTGGTGTAAATTTCAAGTTTCTAGTCCCAGTAGTTTCGGCTGTGCGTTGATGGTAGATCAGGTATCCTTCTTTTATATATATAGCCTAGCTTTTGCCCGCGGCTTCGCCCGCGTAGTAAAAGTAATTTTCCAATAATTGTTGAATTGCTACGCCGCCTACTAACCTACTACTACTAACTTCCCCTACGAATAACCCTTCGTCATAACCCATTATGGTAAATTATTTTTTATTTACTATTATTTTTATGCCCGTGTGGTGGCGGGTTAGAATTTCACCACCCTCTTTCTTCCCGTGTGTGTCGTAAAAGTCGATTAGGAGAGCAGGGTTGAAGTGTGTTGTGGGTGATGGGCTAACAACCTAAGCAATATCACTTTTTGTCGATCTTTCACGTGTGACTGTCTGTCAGTCCGTCTGTTACAACCGATTTGCTACGAAAAAAACTGGACCGATTGAATTGCAATTTGGCACAAATATTTTCATGAATTTTCATGTCCACAACATTACATATCAAAATCTATGTGATTTTCGTTATTACAGTCCCAAAAAACCGTAATAACAACGCCCATATTGATATTTAGACGCCACGTTGGAATGTAAAATCGTTGTTGTTTTCCTAATCAGCGACCCGATAAACCATAGAAACAATAGATGCCGATGTTGATTTTCAGATTTTGTCACCACATGTCTCCTTTTAGGGGTTGAATTCTCAAAAAACCGGAAACACTTGTTTACTCATTTATCGTTAGGAATTATCCTGTGAATTCTCGAATAAAATTGTCTTACTAATCTTTTTTCTCCATACAAACTTTGGACCTCCTTTTTAACCCCTTTAGGTGTAATTATTTCCAAAACGCTGAAAGCACTTTATTTGTAAATGAATAAGTAATCTGTCCACAAAGTTTTAAGTACGTAGTAGCTAAAAATAAGTTTCCCTTATAGAAAAATTTGGACCCTCATTTAACCCCCTTAGGGGTGGAATTTTATATAACGCTGAAATTACTTTTTTGTATCTTAATAAGTTATCTTCCTACAAAGTCTCAAGTCTCTAGTTCAATAAATAATGTTTCCCCCACACAAACATTGCATACGTATTTAACCCCCTTAGGGGAAGAATTTTATAAAACGCTAAAAGTACTTTTGTATCTTAATAATAATATTCCTACAAAGTGACAAGTCTCTAGTACAAAAAATATCTTTCTCCCATACAAACTTTGCACCCCTACTTAACCCCCTTAGGGATAGAACTTCCAAAAATCCCGTCTTATCCCTTGCCTACGCCATAAAATGAAGTTCTGGTGTAAATTTCAAGTTTCCAGTCCCAGTAGATTTGAATACGAACTTTGCGCCCCTATTTTACCCCCTTAGGGGTGGAATTTTATATAACGCTGAAAATACTTTTTTTGTATCCTAATAAGTAAAATTCCTACCAAGTTTCAAGTCTCTAGTTCAATAAATAATGTTTCCCTTATACAAACATTGCATCCCTAACAAACCCCCTTAGGGGTAGAATTTTCTAAAACGCTGAAAGAACTTTTTTTGTATCTTTATAAGTAATATCCCTACAAAGTTTCAAGTCTCTAGTACAAAAAATCATATTTCTCCCATACAAACTTTGCACCCCTTTTTTAACCCCCTTTGGGAAAGGATTTCCAAAAGTCCGGTCTTATCCCTTGCCTACGTCATAAAAGGACGTTCTGGTTTAAATTTCAAGTTTGTAGTCCCAGTAGTTTTTAATTCAAACTTTGCACCCCTATTTAACCCCCTTAGGGGTGGAATTTTATAAAACGCTGATAGTTCTTTTTTGGTATCAATAAGTAAACTTCCTACAAAGTTTTAAGTCTTCAGTTCAATAAATAATGTTCCCCCATACAAACTGTGGACCCCCATTTCACCCCCTTAGGGATAGCATTTCCAAAAATCCTGTTCTATCCCCTGCCTACGTCATAAAAAGAAGTTCTGGTGTAATTTTCAAGTTCCTAGTCCCAGTAGTTTTGAATACAAAATTTGCACCCCTATTTAATCCCCTTAGGGGTGAATATTATAAAACGCTGAAGATGTTTTTTTTGCATTCTAATAAGTTATCTTCCTACAAAGTTTCAATTCTCTAGTTCAATAAATAATGTTTACCCCATACAAACGTTGCACCCCTATTTAACCCCCTTTAGGGGTGGAATTTTCTAAAACGCTGAAAGAACTTTTTTTGTATCTTAATAAGTAATATCCCTACAAAGTTTCAAGTCTCTAGTACAAAAAATAATGTTTCACTCATACAAACTTTGTACCCCTATTTAACACTCTTAGGGACAGAATTTCCAAAAATCCAGTCTTATCCCTTGCCTACGTCATAAAAGGAAGGTCTGGTGTAAATTTCAAGTTTGTAGTCCCAGTAGTTTTGAATACAAACTTTGCACCCCTATTTAACCCCCTTAAGGGTGGAATTTTATAAAACGCTGAAAGTGCTTTTTTTGTATCTTAATAAGTAATCTTCCTACAAAGTTTTAAGTCTCTAGTTCAAAAAATAATGCTTCCCCCATACAAACTTTGGACCCCCGTTTTACCCCCTTAGGGGGTGAGTTTTCAAAAATCCTTTCTTAGCGGATGCCTGCATCATAATGGCTATCAGCATGCCAAATTTCAGCCCGATCGGTCCAGTAGTTTGGGCTGTGCGTTGATAGATCAGTCAGTCAATCAGTCAATCAGTCAGTCACCTTTGCGTTTTATATATATAGATAACTGCCAGCCCTTCGGTCACCGGTGGCATCTGTAAGCCTCTTCGATATCTCTTTGAAGAGGCTTAGAGCTCCAGGGCCCCACGGACCAAGGGTCTCGACGCCAAAAGGCACGAAATTATATTCGGCGCCGAGACCACTATATTTTCCCATTTGATTTAGTTTATATTCATTATCATATTGTATATTCTTAAGATAAACACACTTACATTCCTTCTTTTCGTATGTCTTTGAGAAGCTGTAAGAACGTTCTGTTTGACGATTTTTCTAATTGGAGAGTGTATTTGACTGAACGTATCGCAGTGAGATCAAGTTGGTAGGTATTTGTTCACTCCTACAACGTAGGCTCGGACAAGAAAACGTCTATGTGTAGCGTGTTTTCGTAAAAGGGGTAATTCTATGGAACTAGCCTAAGGACTCCAGACGTAAATCACCTCAGTGTCGGTTGAACCAGATGTAGCAAAGAAGACGAGAATGAGGAGAGCTCAAGTGCGTTCAGTATCCTGGATTCATCCGAAAGAGAGCGCAGATTTTGGCCACCGTATGTGGCGGAGTTTTTAGTGGATGACTGCGTTGCTGATTCGCAGATTAACTCTAAGAAATACCAATGGTATTTGGTCGCTTCCACGCACGCCAATTACTATTAACGTCGCAGAATATTTCCATGTAAAAAATTTAAATTATATTTACTTCCCATTTTATATAAAACCATTTTATTTATTTAACTTATTTAATAAGTAATAATCATATTTAACCATTTAGGGTTTCAACCCTAAAGGCTTAAATAATATAATAATAATAATAGTAATAAAGGCGTAGAGATGTGATGGGCCCAACGCCCACCAGATTTCTGGTGTAATCAGTTAACGTAAGGCAGCTTGTAGCGGGTTGTTAGGGAGTAGCGACCTTACGTACCTGACTGCTCCTGGGGGTGGCCTGTGGTCAGGCTGAGTCGATCGGGTGGATGGTTGGACAGGCCCCCCGCCTCTGGCTTGCCTTTACTGGCCGTCCAGAGTGGAGTCGCAAGAGCTGTTGCTCAAGGGCAGATGTGGACAACTAAGTGGCGAGTTGGCTGTATGTTTAAAGTCCAGTGCCACCTCTCTACCCCCCAGCTCTCTGACCGGTGTTGCCCTCAGGCCATTTTTTATTTCGCTATTAATCCATCCCCCATCTAGCAGTTAGCGAGTCACCGTCTGCCAGAGATAAAAAGTGAAACAGTTTTATTAGGCAGGCGTCCGATGTTTCACCCAATAGCCCAGCCACTAGTCCATCATTTTAACCCAATAACCCGTTTCATTTAGATTCCATCAATCATCAATAGGCCCAGCGGGTGCTGTCTCTGTGTGCGTCCCATGACACGGGCAGAGACACCATCCGCTAGGTGTACTCCTTGCATTTCATTTAATTGTCAAAAGGGCCTCTACATGTTGACTCAGTTGGTAGTTGGCAGGCAGTTGGCTCCACGTACGCCTCCCAAAGGTCCGGGACATCATTGTCCCGTGAGCGGGAAAGACATACATAGTAATAATGTGTATCCCTCGCTTTATATTATATTTGTTTTAAAGGGCTCTGCGCTGTTGGCATCGGCCCCACGCATGACTTCCAAAAGTCCGGGACCCCATATGGAAGAAACATACAAATAATAAATAAATTAGCCTATATACGTCCCACTGCTAGGCACGGGCCTCCTCCCATGGATGAGAGGGAAAACCGAGTTCTATTAACCTACTTGGATGTATGTATACAATAACATAATCCGCTGGGCTCAATGAAAATGGTTAGCATTTTGTTGGTACATACATACATACTGCTGTTGATCTTCCCCAAGGAGTGAATATAGGTAACACATATTTTTTGTTGCTCAAGGATAGGAAATCCTATTTAGGGCGAAGCTGGCGTGACGAAAATAGATTATATGCCACAGCTGCGCTCCGGCCTTATTGAAGATTATTTCCTGGAAATTTATGGCTGCAATGGTTATTGGTTTTTAAGTTTAACTAAAACCCTATTTAACTTTTCTTGAAGTACACTGTAAGATGGCAATTTTTTTAAAAAGGTATTTAATAGAGAACTTGACAATTGACTTTTAAATATACTCATTCGTCTAAAAACATGTACTTACAGAATTTTATTAAGGAAACTTCCAATAATATTGCACTGAAATTTTACATACACGTGAACAGTTTAATGTTAAGTAGATTTTTTCTTTTGCCGATTATTTATTCTTACTCCATAGATAGCAGAGATGGACATTCATCGATAAATTTTTTGATCAACTAATTAATCGATTGAACAATCAATCCTCATTTTAATCGACAAAATTTCACGAACACAACACGTTACAAAAATTCAATAGTATGTATTGTTGTGTCATGTATTGTATACTTGGAAATCATTCTAGTAGGTATGCTGTGTTATATAAACTTTTTCCATAACACAAGATGGTTGTTACAGTATTCTGAGGGTCTTCTAGATAAGGGTTTACGGCTTAGATGAAGAAAGCCCGAAGCCCAGGTAGAAAATAAGAAAGAGAAATATGTATGAAAGAGCAAGAGCGCTTATTCATTCTGATATCAATCGAGAGAAAATTAATCAATCGATTAAAGATTAAGTCGCTCGTATTTAATCGAAATTCTTACGACTAAGATTGATCAAACGTCATTTTTAATCCTTAGTCGCGATTAATTAGGTTAATCGTTAATCGTTAGTCGATTACATTTTGCCTAGCACTGCTCCATAGAAATCCTCCTGCGTCCTAAGTCAGCTATAATTCTCACCCGTGTTAAAGCATACCTTGCTTTTTCCAGAGTTTCCATTCATAAACAAACTTATCACCCCTTCAGAATCCGATTCACTTACCGTCCAAGCTACCGTGAACTCTTCCTCTCCCCCTACAATACATATATTCTTCGACCGAGCGAGCGAAGCGTCTATGCTTCATCTTGGACGAAAAGTCATTTTTCCTTATGTCCGGATGTTTGGATTTCCGGATGTTCTCGCCTAGAGCTCACATTTCTCAACCAATTCTCATAAAGTTTTGTGAGTAGGTTCGGTAAGTATACAGATTTTTTTTGTCGAGGCAGATTTTCGAAATTTTGAAAAATGGCGGTGATATGGGTTGAAAACGTAAAAAAATACAAGAAAGGGGTCAGCGTTGACTACTGACTTAATGCAAATTTTATGTTCCGTCCACTGTATCTTCAACTCTGATTTCGATGCCTTAGAGCACACTCGTACTAACTTTTCGGATAAAGTAGTTGCAATTAGTACCTAAGTGCATAAAATCTGAGGTTGAAATTTCAACGGCAAAAAAATGTAATTAGTACGAGAGTGCATTAAGGCATCGTTATGATGACGGTTTCCTATGTTCGATTCGAATATCAAATAAATAATGTCTAAAACAACCATTGAGTTATATTACTAGAGTAGACATCACCTAGCATAAGTTTGCGCACGTCAGAATACCTACACCTTCTCTCATGAGAATATGTTGCTTAGTCTGTGGCGGGCGTTTCGAGTGCAATTTTGACTCAAAACTTTAAAAAATGCCTTCTTTTGCACCAACAACAAGTCCAACAATAATAAAAGTACGGGAATCACTTGTCATCGGCAAATTCACAGATATTTTAAATAACATGATTTTTCTGTAATTTATAAGATACGCGCCGATGGCGGCAATTATTTCAAAGATTAAAAATGTAGAGAAGTGACAATTTCCCAAGACTATTTTGCCTTATAAGTAGAATATTAAACTTACTAGACTTACTAATTTGAAGCTTTAAAAGTCTTCATTTTTGCACTAAAATAGCAGCAACCATTTGCTTTTTAGGGTTCCGTACCAAAAATGGTAACAAAGCAACCCTTATGCTGCGACTCCGTCCGTCTGTCTGTCTGTCACAAAGTGAAATATCTCACGAACTACTCAAGCTATCAACTTGAAACTTGGAATGGTTAAAAATGAGAGTTATCCGCGTGCATGGAAAATAAAAAAATTAAATATACATTTAATTTTTCTATAAAAACTTACGAATATGAGGAGGGGGCAAAAAAAATATTCAAATATAGGGTCAAGTGGGGTATCATTCGAAAGGGCTTGAGTTGCACTTTTTGAAGCGGTTTTTTTTTCTACACTGAAAATTTTGATCTATGAAGGAAAATGTTAAAAAAAATACCATTCCCCCCCCCCCCCCCCCCCTTATCTCCGAAGTTATTCAAGCGAAAAATTTGAAATAATTACTTGTGATTAAGATAAACATATATATTACGGGAAAAGTTTTTTTTTCTTTATCTAGCATATTTTTTGTTTTATTTTCTAAAATCATTTCCTAGTTAAATTTGCAATTTAATCAACTTTATAAGTTTTTTATTTTATTTTGAAATTCCTATAAAACTGTAAATAGAAGTACTCTCTATCAAATAAAACAATAATAATCGAGATCAGTTCACGTGATAAACAATAATCGCTAAAAGACTAACATACATACTAAGCCGATTGCCCTTGCACGTTAGTACCAAATGGGGCCGATAGATGGCGCTGACCCCATTCGCGCTGTTAAGATTTTTCTAGAATTAACGGGGTTGGGATTGGGACGCGTATATTTATTTTCAACAGCAGGTCAAAAAAAGGTCGCGATTCAATTGTCTTGGTGTCTCGTTGTTTGAAATTGAATTCTATTGTGTTGGGTTAAAATAAGTAATTTAACAAATATATTGGGACTTTTACTTTACCTTGAGTTAATTGTTAGTTTGCACGGAACCCTCGGTGCGCGAGTCAGACTCGCACTTGACCGGTTTTTTTTTAATTTAATCGGTTTCATGAATAATTTTATTGGCGATGTTTAGTTGCTATTTAGATCTACTTATTTAAATCCCAGGTCAATTCTCTTATACAAATAATGTACGCGACGGGAGTATGGTCACCTAATGATTTATCTAGATGATTTTGGCTTTTCTAGAAGGACTTTGGTGCTTACTGGTTGGAATATTTAAAATATTCAGGGAACCTCTAATACGTAATTTGGTGAATTATCTGCTTGACAAAATGAATTTCATAGCAAAACGAGTGAAACTTAGTCACTTTTCTAACGGTTTCCGCCAACCCCAGCAGCAATGTTTCGGGATGGCGGTTGCAGCGGTAATTTACGGTACGTCTCGTGGCATTGATTTTGATAATTTTTATGTGTATGGTTTATGTTCCGACAATTTATTATCTCCCATTTGATATCTTAGGCAAGGTATTCAATGAAGAAAAATGTGATTTAGCGGATGAAATTACCAAATCCTATGGAGATGGTACATTACAGAATGAGGCTTTGATGGCCTTACGAGAAGCCTTTACCGACGCAGATGGAGGTGGTTTTACTTTTACCACTCAAGGGATGACGGTGGGCGTCTGGAAACGGGACGGTGATTATTTTCTCTTCGATTCCCATTCTGTGGATGCAAATCAACGGCTGATAGATTACCAGTCAGGGGCCGCATATTTGCATAAAACCGCGTTAACAACTACAATGGGGGCAGTGCCTATCGCCGCTGTCACGAGAACTTAGCGTTCCAAGGAGCTGACATGTTGTAGAACTCAGTTTCCGCTTATATTAGCATGGGCAGTTACCATTCATAAGTCGCAGGACTTGACGTTACCAAGGAAAGTGGTTGACGTTGGGTCTAGAGAACTTTTTTGGGGGGGGGGGGGTTGCTCATATGTTGCACTTTCACGGGTTCAAAGACTGACAGACTTAATTCTGGAACCCTTTAATTTTTATCGTTTAACCAGAATCAGGGCCATGTTTTTTTTTCTACGAATTGAAGAGAAAAAGCGACTAAGCAGATTGGCGGAACAATTATAGGTTACTAGGCTAGGCTAGGCTACTGATAATAGGCTTACCTTCAATTATTTCTTTTTAACACATCAATTTTGTTTTTTTAAAGGGCCCACGATTTTCACACATTATTATAACAAAATCGGACTTGATCGCGTTCAAAAAGGTGTTTATTTAATTACCTCGACATTTCGACGTTTTTTTGATAATGGTCACGATTTCAATTCAACCCCCATTGGTTATAAAGGTATATAAAATTACTAAATTCAATCGTTTTGAAACAAAGCCGCGAGGTCTACAGCTCACAGAGCCATTAGTTATATTCTTACCAATCCTTCGTTATGCAGCTCCTCCCACGTGGGGTCTCCGGGCGGCTCAGATTCCATGGCTCCTTCGTAGTGGAGGACCGCCACTTGCTTAGCCTTTGTGAATCTGTGGACAAGTTCAATGACTTACTGTAGATCGTTCACAAGGCCGCGAATCACTCATCGCGTATTATAACTTGAACAATTAGTGACGGATCTTGGTTTTAGAACAGTCAAGTTTAGGAGATTAACAGATAATTTAACAAAGAGCACCCTTAAGAGTACCCAAACCGACGAGTATGTATGAAGAATGTCATGAAAGTGAATGAAGCGAGAAAGGTTCTTCAAGATAGGATCTTGAAGAACTTTTCTTGCTTCATGCAAGTGGAGATCTGTAATCTCTGCTACCTCTTTAGGCTACCCACTTTTGTTTGTTCGAATACTGAGGTAAGCTCAGGTAGCAGAAATCTTTCACCGTTTTGGAAGAATTACACCCGTTAGTCAGATAAAATCCAATCAAAATATTAATTCAGCATATAGGCAACGAGGGCACTTTTACAAGTCAAAATGTCCGTCTATAAACTTTATATGTATATGTTGCAGGGAAATGGTCAAAACAGAGATTTGATCAAATCTCTAAGGAATATGATCAAATCACGCAGGATGTTAAAATGGCCAATTCATTTTATCATTTACCTAATACAAATCAGTAATTTGATCAAATCTCTGAATCTTTTTAGTGAAATGACGAAATCGGACAAAAAAGGCGACTCGTTTTTTCATTTCACTAGACTTGTTTAGTGATTTGATAAAATCCCTGAAACGCGTCAGTGAGTTGACGAAACTAACGCGATAATGATTTTTCCGCTCTTTTATAAAAAAATAACCACGAAGACGGTGGCGGGAGCCGAGCTCCCGCCACCATCTTCTAACCTATCCGCCATCCGAGTCTAAGTCCCAGAACCGTTTAAATGACTAATGATTTAGGAGCCAATATCTGCGAGTTAGTTTCGTCAATTCACTGACGCGTTTCAGGGATTTGTCAAATCACTAAACAAATCTAGTGAAATGAAAAAACGAGTTGCCTTTTTTGTCCGATTTCGTCATTTCACTAAACAGATTCAGAGATTTGATCAAATGACTGATTTGTATCAGGTAAATGATAAAATGGATTCTCCATTTAACATCCTGCGTGATTTGATCATATCCCTTAGGGATTTGTGTGTGATCACAAGATGTCCGAGTGGTGCGAACTCTCCGCTGGCGTTCCACAGGGCGGGGTGCTTTCTCCATTATTGTTCTCTGTTTTTATAAATAGTATCACCGAATCCCTAACTACATCATATCACCTTTACGCAGATGACCTACAGATTTATGCAGCGGCTACTGTGGATGATGTCTCCGCATTAATTTCGGAAGTCAATCAAAACCTAGAATCTATACGCTGCTGGGCGTGTAAGTATGGTTTACAAATTAATGCGAAGAAATCGCAAGCGATTGTTATTGGTAGTCCTTACTATGTAGATAAGCTCTCAAAGGTGGTGGTGCCTGACATTATTTTTGATGGAATTTCTATTCCTCTTTCCTCTACTGTCAGGAATTTGGGTATCACCATGGACCAGACGCTTTCTTGGTCACCCCATATAGCTGAGGTGAGTCAGAGGATCTTTAGATCCCTTCACTCCCTAAGACGTCTCCAGAATTTCCTTCCTCTTCGTACCAAGTTGACCCTTACTCAATCTCTTTTGCTTCCTCTTCTGGACTATGGCGATATTGCGTTTCTGGACCTCAACGAGGAGCTACTTGATAAGCTGGAGCGTCTACAAAATGTATGTATCAGATATGTATTTGGTCTACGCAAGTATGATCATATCTCTGAATTCCGCTCTAAGCTTCGATGGTTACCGATTCGCCGGCGCAGGGATGTGCATATCCTGTCATTACTTTTCAATACACTGTTCAGCCCTACTTCCCCTCCTTACCTTTCTGAGCGGTTTAGTTATATGGCAGACGGCAGTGGCCACCGCTTGCGGTCGAGTACTAACCTTACTCTTGCTGTACCGTCTAGAAAGACGCGAACATACTCCAGATCTTTTACTGCGCGCGCTGTTAAATTGTGGAATGAGTTGCCTTTGTCGCTGAGACAGTCGCAGTCTGTTGCGTCACTTAAGATGAATTTGAAGAAGTTGTGGCTTTCCAATGACTTGTGAATTGGTTGAATATAGTATTTATTTATTTATTGTATATTTGCGATATATATGTAACATATGTTAGTGTGTATTATATTTTATATTGTATATTTATATATGTATTGGCATGTTTTTATTTGTCTAGAATTAATACTAATTAGGATTTGCTTTATTTTCTCTGTTTTTGTACACGGTATAAGTTTGCCTATCTCGTTCTACCTACCTTCCTCTCAATTGCTCAAAGGTTAGCTGGAAGAGATCCCTTATAGGGATAAGTTCGCCTTTGTACTTTGATCTATTGTGTGACATGTATATTCCTTAACCTGTTATTGTGTACAATAAAGTGCTTACATACATACATACATTTGTTCAAATCTCTGTTTTGACCATTTCACTGCGACATATATATGGAGACTAAGAAAATGTTATTGTAAGAGATTTTTATTAAAAGACTACAAAACAGTTTTCAGAGATTTTTCCTATAGAGGTTAAAGGGATTTGTAAATTCTGTTTTAGACTATTTGAAATTTATTACATGAGGGGGTTAAAAACTTTCATCCCCTAAATGGGCTAAAAGGAGTTGGATGTTTGTACGGAGAACAAGACAATTTTACAGTAAGGGATGTGTAACTTCGGTTAAAGACTCGCCCCCTTATTTATAAAACTTAAAATACCTCTGCTAAATAAAATGTGCTTTGTCCCTTTCTTACGAACACAAATGACAAAGTGACAGATAAAGAGAAACGAATTTTAACGACATTTTTGTTTAAATAGGCTTGTGAACGTTTATGAATACGGCCATTGGAAACTAATTTAGTATCTTAAAATTCATCCTCTAAGGTGGTCAAAAAGGGTTGGAAGTATGTATGAGGGACAAGTAATATTTTTTTTTCGTGGGTACATCCATATGTATTTATTCATCGAATATTGTCACAACTTATTGTTTAACAAAAAAAATAGGTATCATAATCATAATCATAACAACATAATCAATAATATTTGAAGTAAGGGAATTCTTAGGTCATACATATACTGTATGGTAAGCCATTTATTAGTCAAAATACATAATCCGACTGCTATCACAAAACAAGGCTAAGTTCAGTTAGAACGATGACCCTTACAGAACCGAACAGCTACCAGAAATGTAGGTTAGGTTAGGTTAGAATTGCGATGCTCCTAGAACCGAAAAGAAGGTAATGTTTCATTTAACTTGCGGATTATTTTGTTAATTGAAAAAGTTTATTTTGGATACTTAATCAAAATAATTTACACTCTTACACCGTTAAATGGGGACGGGGGATGGAGATGGAAAGTTATACGTCTAACCGAACTAACGTGCGTAAAACTACTGGACGGATTTAGGCAAACATTTCCAGTAATGTAGCTTTCTTAAATACATTAGGAAAAAATATATAATTTAAGCATAAACGTCTGTTGATGATTCTTAAGACTTAAGACATTTTGTGTAAGCGGAGTTTTGAATTGAAATTTTGCAATTTAAACTAATGAATTCATCGCACTGTAACCTTTTACGCTTAATCCCTGAACGGATTTAGATGCAACTCTGATTCATACGGATAATTTGAGACCCTCGGAAGGATAAAGGATAGTTATTATCTCTAAAATCATCCCTTAAGATGGTAAAACTTTGTTTGGGTCGGCGATAATTAAGGTTCCACCCAGAATAATTTAATAGCAATCATTTTTCTAAGACGGTTACAAGTTCTACGCGGACGAAGTCGCTATCGGTTCTGTACGAAGGTCTTATCATGAAAGGTCAACAGTTTATAAATAAAATGCGGTAAATGCAAAAAACAACGTTAATTGTTCGTTCAAAAAATCAATATTTTACAATTCTTTCTCACTATAGTACACATTTTTTTCAATTTTTAGTCTTTTCATTATCCTTTTCACCTGAACAATTGTAAAAGAGCCCTTTGCCCTGCTGGGCCTACTGGAGTTCAAAGTGTTCTAAGAAAACGGAATGCGTGCTCAGCGACAGTTTCAATTATATAAATCGTTAGAAAAAGACAAAATCACGGCACTAGACAATTACAACTAACCGCTGTTAGTTTGTTCAGAGCCCAGCCATGTGGAAGAACTATTAATTACGCCGTCTTATAGTCTTTTGTTCAACGTCGGGCATTTCGCGAACGAGTGAAGACTTTGAATGGCGAACTAATGATGGGGAAGACATGAATGATGGAGACATTTACAACTGAGTTAGATGTAACTCATTTTACAGATGGACAAAACTGTGGGGTTGGGTATTTTATACTTAGTTTATAAGTCTAGTTCGTAGTTTCTTTTATATATTACGTGTAAACAATATACTTATTGTACTTTACTTCATTAAAAACAATATACCTACTGTTAGCTAAACTATCTCAATACATTATATTTCTTGGAAATGAACCATGATTATTTGTTAATTTAAAATAAAGAATGATTTCATTTTCTAGTAGCACTTCTTAGCTTACCAAAGAAACTAAATCTTTCTAGTTTTTTTTATGTAAGTAAATAATAACTATCATGTATTTTTCAGTTCCTCACTTAATCTGAGGGTGAATGGAAATGGTTGAAATCAATTATCTTTAGTTTCCTGACAACTAAAGTTAAAAAAAGAATATTATTTAGTAAAAATATTAAAATTATGGTAACTTATTAAAAAACTTCAATTGAGATAAGAAATGTTAGGGATGAGTTAAACAACCCCATGTCAAAAGAAATAGAGGCTGCTAAGAAATGCATTGTGATACAGTTTGGCGCAAGATACTTATAATTGAAGCTTTATTTTAAAATATGAAATGGCTCGAAAGTTATTCGGTAACTTATTTTATAAATACTAGTACATATTATTTATTACGCTTGGCATTTGAACTTGAACTTTTACTAGGCTTAATTATTTTTCTATCGATATTTACTGCAGCAACAGCGATCTCCGTGGCATCGTGGCTTAAAATATAGCCTATTATATCCCGACGGGCCATGCTACTGAAACATGCTGAAATTTAAGCGCACATAACAAACTTGCAAACTCACAATCACAAAGTCACAATTTACACTTTATTGTATTAGTAGTGCAGAAGAGAAATGCCATGAGACGTGACCCCAAACCAAAACTCAATAGTTATCTTTTTATAATCAGTTTTGACAAAACATGCAGTTCTGAATGTCCGTGAAGTTAGCGTAACAAGTTCCAGCAGATCAAGTTTTTGTTGGAGTTCTATTCGCATCCAACATAGTTCTATAGTTCCTGATACTTTTTAGGAATAGTTCTGGCCGCACACCAAAAAAAATTGGTACTATGGTTTTCAACCAAATGATATGCTAACTTCGCGTAGCATATCACTTTCTTCTGAATGGGATGGAATGGGGAAAAAAATTACTTGTACGCTATTATACTCCATATAGCCGAGAACTCCTGAGTTCTGTACAGACCATTATCAGAGCTATAAGATAAGTCTTGATTGAGACCTGGAACTGCTCGAAAAATATCAGCATAGCACACCTGATTGGAGACTTACTTCAATTTCGGGTGGAAGCTTACCAGGTACCCTTTTTCTTCCTGCACTGATTTCGTAGAGCCCGGAACTCTCTTGTTTTAAAAGGAGCATTAATAGAGCTATCAAAATAATACTAACATAGACCTAGAACTCTTCTAAAAATATCCGCATATCACACCTGATTGTTATAAATTTCAAATTTTCGACCTATACTTAGTAAAAAAATTACTTATACGCTATAATACTCCATATAGCCGAAAACTCCTGACTTCTGTACAGACCATTATCAGAGCTATAAGATAAGTCTTGATTGAGACCCATAACTGCTCGAAAAATATCAGCATAGCACACCTGATTGGAGACTTACTTCAATTTCGAATGGAAGCTTACTAGATACCCTTTTTCTTCCTGCACTGATTTCGTAGAGCCCGGAACTCTTTTATTTTGAAAGATCGTAATTTAGCTATCAAAATAATGCCGACATAGAACTAGAACTCTTCCCAAAATATCAGCATATCACACCTGTTTGTTAAGAAAACTCAAAATGACGAACTCTTCTTTGTAACCATATTTTTTTCTGCCTTTACAGTCATTGTAGAGGCCAGAACTCCTATATTTTCTATTAGGTAGTAATAGAGCTGTCAACACAATATCAATATAGACCTCGAACTCCTCAAAAACTTTCTGCATGTCACATGTGAAGTTAACGTATCATCTGTATGAGTTTAACAAAATGATAATTATTTTCTGCTTGAATAAAAATAGTGACAGTCTAGCGATGTAGTGTTCTCTATCGTACATCAATAAAGCTTTACCATTTTAAACCCGCGGGCAAGCAAGGAACGCTCGAAAATATCATTATACTATAGCCCTAAACAGTCAAAATCGGCCTTTTTTTTTAATAATTTTAGGATGACAGTAGAGCCTGGAACTCTAGAGTTCTATTTTCAACACAGCTAGACATGTCATTTAAAGTCAAAAACAAGCCTAGAACTCATCCAAAACTATCAGCATATCACATGTGAAGTTAGCATATCATCTGTTTGAACTCTACAAAGATACAATTTATTTTCTTAGCTAAATAACGAAAGAATTCGTTATTCTGTAATGGTATAGCTTTATTTTTTGTCTGCAAACGAGCTACGGTCATTTGAAAATAGTTCATCATCTTATAGTACAATGACAAAATCAAAAAAAAAAGGTTAGCTGTGACACTTTAGGTTGTAACTCCGGAGTTCTGTACTCTACAAGGCTAGAGCTATTAATCGAGACCTTAAATACGCCTAGAACTCTTCAAAAACTATCAGCATATCACATGCGAAGTTAGCATATCATTGGGTAAATTAATTAAAGAAAAAAAATAATTTTTTTTGCTAGAACTATGTATAAGAAGTATCAGGAACTATTGTGAACCTTGTATAAAGACAGAATACTAATTATTAGCCCATTCAGAAGAAAGTGATATGCTACGCGAAGTTAGCATATCATTTGGTTGAAAACCATAGTACCAATTTTTTTTGGTGTGCGGCCAGAACTATTCCTAAAAAGTATCAGGAACTATAGAACTATGTTGGATGCGAATAGAACTCCAACAAAAACTTGATCTGCTGGAACTTGTTACGCTAACTTCACGGACATCAGTTCTGATTAAGCGAAACCATTGAAAATGTCCAAACTTTCAAGTAAGTAAATAATTTAAACTACTGAGTTTCTGAGGTAACATGCAAAGAGTAACTATACAAAAATAAGTGCTGAAGGGACTTTACGCTGCCACACGCTGCGTATTGATACGCATTGGCTAGTTTTATCCGTTGTAATAGGACAACGTCAAACGCTCTGCATTTCGAAGCTTTATGATAATGATTACTCGGTAGTAGATCTGTGAGTTACCTACCTACGACTAGAACTCGCGAGCCTGCCCTTTTTGAAACTAAATGGACAGAAATAACAAGTATACATATTTTTTTTTTAGGCTGCTTACAAAATTTTACCAGTAACCTAGTCGCCCGATAGTACGGGGTACTTTGCGCCAAATCCGATACCTAGTTGTGATTTTTTGCAGACATTTGTTTATGATGTTGGCCCAATGTATAAACCTGGAGTTGCATGCGTCCATAGGCTACGGTAACCACTTACCATCAGGTGGGCTGTAAGCTTGTTTGCCACCGACGTGGTATAAAAAAAAACAAGTTTGTGACCTCGAGTGCTGAACGCAACTTTGTCAAAAATCGAAAATACCGCCGCGAAGACTCTAAATGACTTGTTTTTGTTTCATAATATGAATTAATAATAATTCTTTTTTTTTTCTTTAACTTTGAATTCTTTGCTATAATTTAGTCACACTTCACACCAACAACTCTAGCGGGATGCAGTGCCAATCTCCCCCGACGGTTTGCTACTGTTGCAAAGTTAGAAAAATTATAAACTTTGAAAGGTTTTATCTCGGAAACGATTGGGTCTCAGAAAATTCTAGTCTCTACTGTAGCTAAAATTAGTTAAAACCTTAAAAACGTCCTGAGAAGGTACTATCAAAAATCGACCAAGTGCGAGTCGGAACTCAGAAATTCGTGTTCCGTACTTTCAGTTATTTTAAATGATTCATACTTTATCTCCTGATTAAATATTCATTTCCCAGTAGTATACGAAATACGAGTAATTATAATGTTTTAGGCCCTCGCCTTTTCTTAGGTGTTGGGTTCAAAATTTTCGCAGCAAGCTCTCAAACTTGAATGGTATAAGGCAACAATACGATTCACCACTGCGTTTCCGCCCCAATGGCCATCATTGGCATCAGTGCCCCGCCCACTGCCACTTATTGTTGTGTGTTGTGTAAGAGCTATATACTTACTTTACTGTGTTGTCTTAATAACTTTATATTTGTCGAATCCGCGAGCGATAACCTCAGACCAAGAAAAAAGATAGACAGAGCATCACGAAAAACCTAGTGAAGCCGGTTTTTAACCAAGCCAAATAAGTTAAGCACACGCTCACGCGCACTTATACAAACAAAAAATGTGCACAAAACTGAATATGATGGGAACACTAAATAATGTGATAACTATGACGCCTCTATTTGGTTTATTAACCTTTGGTCTATGTATCAGCTTTAAATATGGAACACTACAAACAAACATTCATAAAGTACGGAGTTCTTTATTTGAATTGGTATAGATTATGACAACAATAACAATAGGTACTAGATGCAAATTATTCGTCGGATTCATACGGAAATATAAACTATTCACAATCTATATCTAAACTACCTCTAGTATATATTGACTCCCAGATCCGCAACAACTACACCGAATCGAAGGTCAGACTTTAACTGGATCGAAGGTAATAGTTGAAAACACCAGACCTGCGTTGTCTAATTACTTGACATCAGGTATTTTCGGTTTCGGTCGGAACAAATCGGAAACAGGAAACAACACGAATTACAATGCTGTGTTTTCGTTATATCAATATTTATTTATCACTTTATCAGACTGCGAATTGCAATGCAATGTACGTCACCAGGCACGGCTATACTGAAGAACCAGCCAAAGTAAGACGCTAAACCGATTTTATTTGCTTTAATCTCTCATCTCTCACTTATAATAAATCTCTAAATTAAAAAAAGAATCAGCCAGTATCAAACTAACCATTTTTGTGTCCCCCGATGATTTCAGATTCCCATGAACGGAAAAATATGTAACTTTTTTCATAAGCACATTATGACTCTAGTTTCCCTTTAGGATAGTTTTTGTCCGACTGCGACGATTAATTAATTTTCGGAAACATTTGACCTCATTAAATTATTAATTTCTTCTACTTGAAATCGTAGCCGCCATATTTGTCAACTGTCAGTGACGTCAAAATGGCGGGCTTGCCATAACTATCGCATATTAATAATTTCGATCCGGGTTTGTGATGATAGACCTTCACAAAACGCATATAATTAAATTCTAAAGCCTAAAAAAATAATCGATTCTGATATGGAAACTTATATGCGATAAATTCGTATTGAGGCGTATTTTGAATAAATGTATCAACATATTTCAACAAAATAACGCCAAACATCAAAAGTCTGACTCTCTTCCTTTTTTTTTAATGTCATGGCGATAGCGCTGTTCTTGCGTTCAGCAAAAGTCTATTTGAGTTTCTGCAAGATTGAATCACACGCTGAGCATTTAATTGTCACGATACTGCACGGCTATCACAAGACGGCGCGCGAGCTCTCTCGATTTTTCTCGCACTATATGTCTCTTTCTAAGTTATCTGATAAGAGAGTGACGGATAGTTGGAGAAAAATCGAGAGAGCTCGCGCGCCGTTTTGTGATAGCCGCGCTTGTTTGTCAGTATTTATATTTATCAGCAATAAACAGTATGTATGAAATCAGGTGTTCTGCCTTTTCGCAGAATTTCCTTTGGTCAAACATCACTTGCCAACCAACATTTCGAAAATGATTCACTTTGACAACTAACCATTACCAACTTTTTGTATGACAACCTGACACTTGGTTGAATTTTTATAAAGCAGAATATCACAATGACTAAAAATGTTTGGAAAACTTATCACTTGCCAACTATTTCACTAGGCCAAACAACTATTGAACGAACAACGTTTCGTCAGTGCAATAGTTACGTAACAGAAATAATAACTGTGACAGAGTCCAGATAGGTGCGACGACGAGCGAAGCGAGGAGGAGCGTGTTAGGTTAACCGCGATCTTACAGCGCACGAAGCCGAGCGAGCGAAGCGAGCGTGCCGCGGCAGCGGCCGGCGAGTGCCAAAATCGCCTTATTGAATATTCAAAATAAGTAAGTAAACACTTATCGCTAATAAGTCAGTTTATTCTTACTCACCCACAAAGTTATTAAAAGAAGTGAGCAGTTGCGCTTACCCACATTGTAAATTATATTACATAGTAACTGTACGAACCCTACTGCGTGAAACATTTGGGAAACGTTATACAACGAAATGACTATTCAGCCAACTAAAACATTCTGTTAAACGATTTTTGGCACTTTGAAAGTTTACTTTATAATCATCAGACCAAACGTACAGTTGGCAACTGTGAGGTTGGGAAACGAAACGAAATCTTATGACGAGTTGGCAAGTGATTATTTGGCGAAATAATATTCTGCGAAACGTTGGTTGGGAACTAATATTTGGCCAAACAATTTTCTGCGAAAAATAAGAGAACCATGAAATCAGTATAGAACGGGCCTTTTATAAACATTAATTATGAAGCGCGTCAGTATTAGGCCTGCATCACACTGGCGCGGCCTGGCCGCGGCAGACAATAGCAAACTTGTCCGCCGCTGTCAAATTTAATATTGTCCGCCACCGCAGGCCGCGCCAGTGTGGCTGTGCCTTAGGGCGGCTTCACGTTGACATTCAACCAATATAGAGACACAGAAATTGGCCAACATACAGGAAAATACTTTTATCATAAAGCCTGCAACACACATTATTATGTTGGCAAGGGCGGGAACATACACAAGATTTGCCAGAATGTGATAGTGCAATCTGAAACATTGCAATATGAAAAAAATAAACATATTGCTTTAACATTTTTAATAACTTACCTAGTGGTTAGGTATAGTTTGGAAAATATAAATTGGCCGTCTGTTGTCAAATTAAAAAGAGATCTTTTGTTCCACGTAAACACTTACCGGTCAATGGGTATTCGAAAGGATTATCTATTATCAATTCCTAAACACATCTTTACCTGAGAGTCGGAGTGACTCAAGAACTCAAGATCATTTCAGTCATCCATCACGTTTTTATAATATAACATAACACAATGTTAAAAATATGTAGACAAGAAGATCA
The DNA here is from genome assembly GCA_945867215.1 of Epinotia demarniana. NCBI lineage: Eukaryota > Metazoa > Arthropoda > Insecta > Lepidoptera > Tortricidae > Epinotia > Epinotia demarniana. The sequence goes on along the minus strand of OX244261.1, from coordinate 35,509,344 downwards.
ATAAACATTTAATACTGCAGTGTGTGTCCTACATGTTAGATCTATTGCCACAGACATCTACTAAACTTTTACCTCATTATTCATAAAACTTGAAATATCTCTGATAAATAACACGTGTTTTGTCCCTTTCTTAATAATTTAAATATCAGTGACAGGTTTTAACGTCATTTTAACTAAAATATATAGGTTTATTGAAAGTTTTACATGATAGGTTAAAATTAGAACTGCATGTGTCCTATTTCCAAGAGAAGAAATGCGTTAACTCCTACATTAACATGCAAACGAAGTCGCAGGTACAGCTAGTTTGTAAATATAATTTAAACTATTAAAGCTAGCATCACGTCGATAATTTTCCCGCCATGTACATACCTACTATTTCCGTTATGCATGTGTATTTCCAAGTCTTAGTTGGTTATAGTTTTTGAAATAGAGCTAGGGACAGCACTGTATGAAAAAAAGTTACTTTGGTCTTATTTTATACTAGTAAGAGCTATCGTAAAAAAACTCAAAATTTGTGTACCGTCTCAAAATTTTACGAGCTTTCGAATGATACCCCACACGTTCCTTACAATTCAATTTTTTTTATTGCTATCCCCTTATTATATTACCCCCCAAACTGCCCCCTTTATTGGGGTTTACACCTTTTTGACTTTATTTATGTAACTAGGTCATACATTTCTATATCTATAAATACCAAATTTCAGCTTCCTATGTGAAACGGTTTTCGAGAAAACTGGCTGTGACTGACGGACAGCCACATAAGTGTTCCGTTGGAAACAAATGCGACCTGTAACGTACATAGCCATATACCAATATAGCCACATATTAATAACTAGCTGTACCTGCGACTTCGTTTGCATTTTAATGTAGGAGTTAACGCATTTCTTCTCTTGGAAAAAGACACATGCAGTTCTAATTTTAACCTATCATGTAAAACTTTCAATAAACCTATATATTTTAGTTAAAATGACGTTAAAACCTGTCACTCTGATATTTAAATTATTAAGTAAGGGACAAAACACGTGTTAATTATCAGAAGTATTTTAAGTTTTATGAATAATGGGGTAAAAGTTTAGTAGATGTCTGTGGCAATAGATCTAACAGGTAGGACACACGCTGCAGTATTAAATGTTTATTGATCTTCTTTTCTAGACATATTTTTAACACTGTGTTATGTTATAATATAAAAACGTGAGGGATGACTGAAATGATCATGAGTTCTTGAGTCACTCCGACTCTCAGGTAAAGATGTGATTAGGTATTAATAATAGATAATCCTTTCGAGTACCCATTGACCGGTAAGTGTTTACGTGGAACAAAAGATCTCTTTTTAATTTGACAACAGACCGCCAATTTATATTTTCCAAACTATACCTAACCACTAGGTAAGTTCTACAACTATAACGCGAGTCCGTGTCCCTTTAAAGGAAATTATTAAAAATATTAAAGCAATATGTTTATTTTTTTCATATTGCAATGTTTCAGATTGCACTATCACATTCTGGCAAATCTTGTGTATGTTCCCGCCCTTGCCAACATAATAATGTGTGTTGAAGGGTTTATGATAAAAGTATTTTCCTGTATGTTGGCCAATTTCTGTGTCTCTATTGTGGTCTCTATATTGACTGAATGTCAACTTGAAGCCGCCTTAAGGCACAGCCACACTGGCGCGGCCTGCGGTGGCGGACAATATTAAATTTGACAGCGGCGGACCAGTTTACTATTGTCCGCCGCGGCCAGGCCGCGGCAATGTGATGCAGGCCTAATACTGACGCGCTTCATAATTAATGTTTCTAAAAGGCCCGTTCTATACTGATTTCATACATACTGTTTATTGCTGATAAATATACTGACAAACCAGCGCGGCATCACAAAACGGCGCGCGAGCTTTCTCGATTTTTCTCCAACTATCCGTCTCTCTCTTATCAGATAACTTAGAAAGAGACATATAGTGCGAGAAAAATCGAGAGAGCTCGCGCGCCGTCTTGTGATAGCCGTGCAGTATCGTGACAATTAAATATTCAGCGTGTGATTAAATCTTGCAGAAACTCAAATACACTTTGGCTGAACGCAAGAACAGCGCTATCGCCATGCCATTAAAAAAAGGAAGAGAGTCAGACTTTTGACGTTTGACGTTATTTTGTTGAAATTTGTTGATACATTTATTGAAATTACGCCTCCAATACGAATTTATCACATATAAGTTTGCATATCAGAATTGATTATTTTTTTACGCTTTAGAATTTAATATGCGTTTTGTGAAGGTCTATCATCACAACACCGGATCGAAATTACTAATATTCGATAGTTATGGCAAGCCCGTCATTTTGACGTCACTGACAGTTGACAGATATGGCGGCTACGATTTCAAGCAGAAGAAATTGATAATTTAATGAGGTCAAATGTTTCCGAAAATTAATTAATCGTCGCAGTCGGATAAAAACTATCCTAAACGGAAGCTAGAGTAATAATGTGCTTATGAAAAAAGTTACATATTTTTCCGTTCATGGGAATCTGAAATCATCGGGGGACACAAAATGGTTAGTTTGATACTGGCTGATTCTTTTTTTAATTTAGAGATTTATTATAAGTGAGAGATGAGAGATAAATAACCATTGCCTCAGCTGAAACGGAGAACTTCGCTAGCTCGTTCAATCAAAAAGATAGAGAGAGCGCGATAGAGTATATTGTAGCAAGGTATCGCGTTACACGCTCATGTAATAGACGGCCATGTCACAAATTCACCATAATAATTCTGAAGACACGATTAAACTCGCTGCCCACTTTTTACTTCAGTTTGGTCAATCCTCAAGTCAGTAAAAAGAACATTAAATTCCCCTTTTTATGTAGCATTAAAGCTATGTGCAACCGCGGCAAAATCCAATCAGTTCGTTCCAGTAATTACGCCGATAGCGGTAGTTACGGCTAATGTTCTGAAAGCTGGTGTTAAAACCCGATTTTATACGCATTGCTAAAAGCATTCAATACAACGTTCAGCTAAAATGATTGCTGTTGGTGAGTTTCATGAGAACAAATTCTGCAAGCATTTATTTGACTTAAATTATGTACATAACGGATTGGGCAATCTCACCGACGTTATGTAACCTCTGTATTAATTAATTGTTTAATTTTTCAACAAAGCTAAATGCTAAGTGCATTATGCACGAATCTAATAATTGCTGAATTATACACGCATGAGAGTCGATGTTTTCTATTACGCTCGTTTGTCGAGTAGCCAGCTATCACATTCACAAACTAGCTATTTCATTCCTCGCAATTTTTTTTTCTTTTACATTTTACATCCTCCTTATTATTTCATTTCATTCGCTTAGTTTCACTGTCGCGTTATTTCTCGAATTGTATTCTTCCTTGGCTCATGTTTGTGAGCGTGCATCTGTTTAATATTTATGAAAAAGAATTTGAAAAAAAATATGAATGAATTAAAAGGAAGCGTAAAAGGAAGAATATTAAGTGTGAAAATCTGCAATAAGTAGAAAATAATTGCGGAAAGGGAATCCGATAGGTTGTGGACGTATTTATGAATAAAGCAAAATTATATGAGCACTAAATGTTTAGAAAAGTGCGAATATGAAACATCATACGCGGAAGAACGATATAACATTTCTGTCATCTCAATGTTTACAAACCCCCTTTTTCAGTTAGCTGCGTGTTTTCTTTAATAACCTTGTCGTGTTCACAACTCGACTTGTTTCCGGTACTGAGCGAGGAAGACTGTAAAACCTGCCCTAGCCTTTACGTTCCGGTGTGTACCCACAACGACCTGACCTTTACTAATGAGTGCAGAGTTAAATGCTACAACGATGCACTAAGAAAACTGAATAGACCATTAGAAAGTGTAGCGTAGTAAGTAAAATAATAAAATATATTACTTTCTAATTGAACGAGCGAGCGAAGCGAACAAAGTTAATGCTTCAGCTTGGGCCGAAAATCGTTTGTCCGGTATACGGTATCTGGTGTCCCGCTGTTCGGCAGTCTCCTCTACGGGTCGCATTTCTCAGTCGATTCTCGTGAAATTTTGGGAGCAAGTTCAATAATTATATAGAATTTTTATGACGATTCAGTTTTACGAAATTATATGTAAAAAAAACAATAAGGTTACGAGCTCACAAAGAGATCATAAAACTCTACAAACCTTTGTAAGCGAAGAACACATGGTGGTGGTGGTGGTCTTTTTTGCACCAGCCATACAAATGTTTAATGTGACTGATAAAAGTAGGTATCTAAACGAATTGAACGGCATATTATCTCAAATATGTTTCATAGGATTTTATGAGCAAGGGCATAGATTAAGATACATACCTACCAATGGTTAGTGAATTTAATCTATTTAAGGAATTGTTTACGTTCCATTCATTCGTAGGTTTATTATAGATTTATTTAATGATTTTATTATCCCTATGTATATTCAATAGTTTATTATCGATACGTTCAACGGTTTATTGTCAATATATGCAGTGGTTTATTATCAATATGTATATTCAATGGTTTTTTTTTATCAATATATTCTAATACTTTATTTATAATCATTACTTTTATCTAATTTTCCAGTTACGGAACTTGCGTGAGCACTTTCGTACAAGTTGGCGTGCAAGTTCCACGCGGCATGAATGCAGATTTCGAGTACGACGACGGCAATTCAACTGAAAAAACAATATAATAATAAATACCTACTAACAATAACGATTTATATAGTTTTATATTATCATTATTATCCTCGTTTTGGACATTGTTATAAACAATACATGAATGAAAACATTATTTCAAGTAACAGGTCTCGTACAGTACGTTATGACAAGTGACGAAAGAAAATTATTGCATTATGTACCTATGCTTAGAATAAAAACACGGTATGGCCGTGCCATTTGTGCTTCGCACGGACCACACACACCTTACCAGCATTTTCGGACCACATCGCGGCATTCCGGAGGTATCCGCTAATAGACTGCAGATATATGCAATGTTTTTAAATGGTTACAGTTACAACTTTGTTATAGAATATATTCACAGCGCGAATAACAGTGCTGATTACCTATCCCGGGTGAGTGTAAACGATGGTGACTCACTAAGCGGGCCGGGACACAGCGCAGACGGAGCACCTAGTTTATCGAAGATCGGGTTTCATATTTAAAACTTTGTGGTTGATGACAGTGTACCCATTACGAAACGAGTTGCGTAACGAAACAGAGACAGACCCGATTGTGAATCACGCGATTCAATTCATACTAAACGGTACGCCAAAAAAGGTTGCGGATCCATGTATTCGACCACACAGATTATGTAAAAATCAGTTAGCATTTGAAAATGGAGTGATTATGCGGGGTAGTAAAATTGTGATACCCGATAAATTAAACAAACAGAATTTTATCCGAATAACATAAGTCACACTCGGATGGGGGAGGGTCTAGTTTCCAGGCATAGACAATGCTATCGAAACGATGATAGCCAGTTGCGAAATTTGTACCCAGCTGAGACTGTTCCCAGGGGCCTGTACCACAAAACTTTTCAAGCGTACTTTCTATGAAAAAATGTACAATTTTGTTGAATTGTAAGCTTGTAAAGTTTTGTGGTATCCCTATACCACAAAACTGCCCCCTGGCCTGGCGCGCTCTGCTTTCGGTGTGGCCATACCCTCCACAGGTATTTTATAGGGTACATGTGGATCTCCTGGGACCTATCAATAGTCAGTCGTACTTCGTAATAGTGGGGGTAGAAGTGTACAGGGTGAGTACGAATTAATGTCACGATTTGGGTTAGTGAACACGCTGGTTAGTTCCAATGCCACATGTTTTTTTTTTCGATGAATTTCATAGGTTTTGTTCAGTGAACGGAATATCACACGTAACATCACCCGCGTGTCACCCGGGAATATGTAAATCAGTCAATGGGCAGGAGGAGGAATGGAGGAGTCGTACGTAAAAGTAGCAAAAAATGGGCATACGGGCGTGTTTAATGACAAGCGCCATTAAAAAAAAAGTTGATGAGAATCTATTTAAGTACCTTTTTGATTAAGTATAGGGATTCCGTGCATGTCACTAGGTACGGAAATTCACCTGCCCAAATCGTATTCGGTCGCAAACTTCGTTCGTGCTGGGACTTATTAAATGCCCCGCCAACACCGACCTCGTCCACTCTTTCTAAAGTGGTTGTGCATAATCAGTGTTTACAGAGTAAAGCATATGGGGGAAAAATTGTCCATATTTCAAACCTGGTGACTGTGTGACGTATAACTAAGTTTCTGACAAAAATTTCATTTTTGGTACAAGCTTTTATTGCCGACTGTACTTTTCTGTATACCATCATCAACTACTCATTGAGACGATTCTAACGAGCCCAAACTTAACGGGGTTACGTCGGTTAAGTACTGCATTCCCATGGCCACCTTCTATCTCCATCATCAGATCAGCTCGATGGTACCATAATATTGAATTGTCATCCAAACTGTACTTATACCCAAAATCTCAGCCACCGGGAAGTGGGTCAAATTTAACTCGCAAGATTTGTCCATGCAAGTTAAATAAAAGCTTGTAAAAAAATGACGGCAACAAAAACTTCACGTGGAACAGGGGAATCATAGCTAAGCAAGTACGTAAAACAGTATACTTAGTTAAGGGTAAGGTAACGCAAGTAGAACTAAAAAAACATGTAAAACAAATAATACCTGTGTTATAGTTTGTATGTATGTATCTATACACTACTACCGATATACTATAGTACATTACGTAACTAGGGCGGTGAATTCGTAAATGCCCCAGATCAGTTTGCGCTAGAGCATTTACGAATTACCTTTACGAATTGCCCGTGTTGAGTACAAAATTTTACGTCTTCACCTGGCCACAATGCGAGTTGTCCCGTACGCGCAGCGTGCAGTAAAACTCGCATTATAGCCAGGTGTGACGTAAAGAATATATTATTATTATTACCTTAGAAAGGAAAAGATAGCAACGGATTCCATTATTCGAATCCAAGTGCACACGTACACTGGACATACCCTGCCCCACGACAGCGGTGACTCGCGCGAGGAGGCCGCGCCGTCACCGGCGCCCGGCGACCGGCCCCCCTATTCTGTAACTTGTTTTAAGCTCACCTTCACCCTCAAATATATCTTGACACCGCGATGCGTAGCAACTAAGTGTAGGTACTAGGTAGAGGTCTAGTTTCGTGACGGGTGACCGGAGGGGTGAGCCGCATTAACGAGTAGCGAATAACAGCCCAGGAGCGCGCCGCGGAGCCACGGACCGAGGAGGGGGAGGAAGTCGGGGTATCGGCTAGGAATACTCAGACTGAGGCGACTCCTACCACGGGCGATGTTGACGAATATTACGAAGCTTCCGAGAATGATGTTAATCCGCAACAGGATGAATCCCAGATGCCCCCCTGATCGGAACGTGAGGGCCGGTTTATCTGGAAAGCTCCTGCTTCCAATTCCCTGGACGGATTAAAACCGTTTTACTGTATGAACAATGTTAACTTGTAAGTTTGAATAAGAAAGAAAGAAAATATATTTATTTAGCATATATGTAAGAAATAAAAGACAAGAAATTACAGACATAATCAAAACATGCTAGCGCTCGTGTGTGTGTGTGTATGTGTGTGTGTGTGTGTGTGTGTGTGTGTGTGTGTGTGTGTGGTTGTGTGTGTGTGGGGGTGTGAGTGTGTGTGTGTGGGGGTGGGTGTGGGTTTGTGTGTGAACCGTGGTGCGAAAAGATTAAAGATTTTTAATTATAATGTCAAATAAAAGTCAGTGCGTATAGCAGCAGCAGTGGTTTAACTCGTCCCGTAGACATAATGAAATGATACTTACACTTCGTCACAGTCCATAAGACCTCGGAACCGTATCCAGTAGTTGTCTATCTCGTTATTGGCTTCCAGGATGAAGTCGTATCTCTCCCCAGCGTAGGTCACTAGCGATGTTGCTGCAACCAACAAATTGCTATATCAGACAGTGACTATTACCAAAGAAGTAAATTGCAAAGACGGCTGTCTTTATCTCGTGTCTTACGAACGAAGATATAAATTTAAGGTGGTTCGACGACCATACAAAACTGACGGCATTCATCAATTGGCCGTTAGCCTGAACATGTCAAAAGACATTTTGTATGGTCGTCGAACCACCTTAAGAGTCGTCAGGACTATCGACTCTCCATACAAACGCAGTTTGGTGAGTCATTTTAAAACGGCATACTAGTTATAAGGCAGGCTCCTCAACTCAAAAATATTTTATATTTAAGATTAGCAGTTAAGTTTATGACTAAACCTATTTTTTTATTGTAAACTTTTCAAAAAAAAATATTAACATGAAACTTTGTATAGATGGTGTCCACTATATATATATTAGTCAAAAACAAGTTTCTGTTGCTCTAGCAAAAGACTTCTAAGTTAAAATAGAAATTAAGTGCTAGTAGAACTTTTCTCATACAAAGTCTCAAATGCTTAATTTTTTTTAATTATATTTCTATCATAATCCTAATAGCAAATATGTTTCGACCTAGATATGAGAGGTTTAAAAAATGTCATGTTATTCTATTCCAGTATGCCGTTGTAAAAAGAGAACCAAACTACGTTTGTACGAAGAGTCCATTTGAGTCGACCGTTCTGCGGGCTCTTAAGGTAAGAGAGGTTACACAATACACATGGCGTCTTCTACAACGATACAAACGCGTTTTACGAACACTGTCGCGCGACACTATAGACGGTCCCAAGCAAAAGAGTCGGATCTGCAAAACACTTTCAGGAGAAGACGTCAGTTTTCGAAAATAAAAATAGTATGGGAGAAATTGTTCATTAATGGAATATCGTCGTCAAACTTGAAATGTTTGTTTATTATTATTATTAGGTTGATTATTAGTAGCCGTTGAGCATACCTACATGTACAGCTAGGTATTTTTCAAAAAAAATACAAATCTTGTTACGACATTTTTGACTGGACTCTCTCTACAATATGTGGGATGTACCACATACGATAAAAAAGTTGCTTCGTAACTTGCAGAACCCACAATGTTCACGGTTAAACTCTGATTTAAACAGTTTGATACAAATAAAATTTACTTGATAACTTATGTTATTTCCGTGTACTTTTTAATTTTAAACAGGCGGTAACTTATCGCAATCACTAAAATTTACTGACCGAATATTGTTTGTCTTTTGAAAAATACTTTTGAATAATACGTAAGTAAATCATTAATATCTCGAGTTCTAAATAACGTAGAATTACAAACTTAGTTTCTAAATATACATAATTGCGGCCAAGGAATTCAAGTATGTATATATTTTTTTTAGAGTCGAGTTCTCAAAGGATATCAAACGGAACCCTGGTTCATAAGGTTCCGCTGTCCATTCGGCTGTCTGCGTATCAGTAATAACTGTTCTCACAGAAGTTGTTTTTCTATTGCTGCTTTAACATACATTCATAAAAATAAAAATAAATTTAAAATTAAACAGTGCTCTCATACATGAAACGTAAATTGATTGCCCGCCCATAACCATCGGTATATCTCTAGAACCGTAAATATGTAGACACTTGAAATTTCCGCCGATTATGTATTACTATAGCATCTATAAGAACAAGTAATAAAAATATAACAACGTTAATATTGTTTTTTTAACATAACTTACACCAACTAAGTACAAAGATGTTCACATGTATTTGCAATGTTATATCGATAAAATACTTATCCAGTTGAATTCTCCGACCCAAAACATGTATATTTAGATACCAAGTTTGCGTTTCTAAGTGCCTTAGAACTTAGAAATATTAATAATTAACTACAATTAAAAATGGCCGGCATAAAATAAATATGGCCGACGGGAGGAGTTATTTCCTATCAAAAAAATAAACCTGTGAACCTAACGAATGCCTGAAAAAAAATTGGTGCTTTTGTCCAGCGTGCCTACGTTTACGACAATTTGTTCGAGCACTCTGCCCCACTAACGAAGTTCATGATCTACCTAAACGTCACTAGGCAAATCGTTAAATGATGACTTTCGAACGATATGGAGGCGTTTCACGATATGCCTAGGAATTTCGTTTGTAAAAAAATTAATATGTGATATATAGTTATTATAGAGACTCGTACCTGCAGACAAACTGTTAAAACAGTTTTGCAGGAAAATGTATTAGATTAAGTTTTGTATCCCATTGTTTAGTAATAATAAATAAAATAAAAAGCCCAAATTCCTGAAGATAAAAGGGGAGCCAAGCGAAGCAGTAGGCCTTTATAGCATGCTTTTTGATACCGCTACCTAGGCGAGCTCGAGGGCCGAAAACCCAAAGGCAAGCCCCCACGATTACTTTTTACAGTGGCCAAAGTACCAAAGATGAGTAGCGAGGCAAGCGAGCCCTCACGGACACTTACTATCCCGTAGGTGAGTGGCGAGGCAAGCGAGGCCAAAGGCCGTGCTTTTTGTTGAAGTGAAAGACTCGAAGCATTCCTTCAGAAAGCGCTCTAAATGCGCGGACGGACACTCTAATATCTCACGGTGTCTTGCTAGTGCAACCTGAGGGCAAGCCCCCACGTACACTTACTGCGACCTGGTGACTTGCAAGCGAAAATCCAGGCCAAAGTTCCGAAGGTGAATGGCAAAGCAAGCAAAGGCATCTCGTTGGAATGTAAGGTCCAAAGCGACCCTTCTGAGAACGTTCTCAATGTGACTGAAGTTCCATTATAATTAGGTCTCTGTCTAACACTTACTATCGGTGGAGGTATCAGGGTTACAATCAAAAATTACCCATGTAAAATGTATGGGTAATTCTCGTGACTCACATGTGAAAAGTTAAAAAGTAGATTAGATTAAGGCCCTTAACTTGTAGTGTTATTTTATTACTTAGTTAATAAAATAGGAGATTAGTAATGTAGTACCTTTTTTCTACTATTTAACAAATTGTTATTTATCTTTGCCTCCGTAAACTCCTCATCGACATCGATGATAACGCGTATCGATATTTACTTATATCGACACGCCCACGCACAATGCATCGTATAGGACGAGGTATAGATAGCGAAGCGCCGGCGATCGGGCGATCGACGCGCGCGGCAGACCCATTGAGACTTCGACGCGGAGCGCATGCCGCTCCTGCGTAGGTTCATTTACCGCTCTGCAGCGGACAGTTAAGACGTCACAATTATATGTTTAGCCGGACACTATTCCGCCACTAAAGTGAATAAATAGTTGTTGCCCCCACTTTTGGGTAAGTGTGAACAAAATGTATTTAGTCTGTAAGTAGATATAAGTAATTCTTTAGTGTAATGCAGTCGTTGCTTTCCGCTAAACGAAATTATCATTCCTAGTGCTAGCTCTCGCGCTTTGGGACGCTTTTATAAGAATAGTGCCTGCGTTAATCTTTTTTCAATACATTGTCTTAATAATAATAGTTAATATAATATAGATTAGTGATTAAGATGCAGCTTATTGCGATCACAAAGTGATAAAATATTAAGTAAGTCATTAAAGTGATAATAATAACAATAAAATGAGAGAAGTTTCTCATAATGTTTCTCGCTTTTGTAGTGCTTCTGGCTTATGTTGCCGCTAACGTTCTCTTTTCGCTCCGTTTCTGAATTCCGTGCACCGCCACATACAACCGTAGTTGTTATTCTGTTATACCCGCTTACTTTAGGTAGAAAAGTACGTGGCGTGCGGCACGGAAACACGAAATAGGCGTTCCTAATTAGTCGGAAATTGATTCCAGGGTTTATGTACGGGTTTCTGATACCGTGGAGACATCCAGTACTGCCACGACGCTTGACGGAAGCTTCTTGTCGCCTACCTGCGGGCTAGCCAGGCGTTCTTCCAGGAGAGTACCCTACCGTGGCGATCAAATATAGGACACAGTAGTAGTTACCTTGAGGCAGAGTACAACCCATAGACCCAAGATCAATGTATTTCCTAATTTTATAGTACAAAATAAATTGTAGTTTCCTTATTGAGGTGTTGCAGTTATTTATTAACCACTGGCCTTAAATAGAACATTACAAACTATGTACAATTTTTTTGATTATAACCCATCAACCAGTTTTGGTTAATATATAGTGTTTATCCGCCTATTAAAATAGGCGGCGGAATGTAAACATTCCGGGTTTTTTAAGGTTTTATCTATATTTTGCAAAAAGTTTGAATAGGGTTCTTCTTACTTTCTAGCCAAGTATATGCTTGTAAATTTTCAAGACTTTAGCTCAAAGATTTAAGAAGTTCCCGTACAAAGTTCAACCCCGTTTTTTAACCCCATTGCACCATTATCTTAATATTTTTTTATAGCCTATGTGTTGTCCGGGAATTTTCTCGACAGATTTGTAAAGTTTGCATCAAAATCCGTTCAGCCGTTTTCACGTGATGCGCGTACATATGAACAGACAAACAGACAAAAATTCTAAAAACTTTTGGATCGTGTTCTGTTAACGATTCTAAGTATCTCCATCAAACTTTTTTCGAATATCTTCCATGTACAGACTTTCGACCGTCTTCAGCTTTATTATATGTATAGATAGATTAAGTATAAGCAATATATCGGTATCCTAAGAAATGATTCGTGCCCTAACATATAACTACCTGATGAAACTCCTGAGCAATAAAACCAAAAACCTAGTTATAAATTACAAACTAATTGAATTTAAATTACCTTCAACAAAGTGCTGCCACTGTAGCTAACCATAAAAGAGAAACAAAGTTAAAATGTTAATAGCTTTAGTTTAGAACCTTTTTGTTCCATCCTTATTTTTATCTAGCTCTTTGGTATTTAAATTTCGATGGCGATTTAAGCAAGAGGGATCCCCTGGGGATCTGAAGAACCAGTCAAGTGCCAGATCAAGTTAACTTGTTCTAGTGACTTGAGCAAGTCTCCTAGGGGGGTTTCCAAAAGACGCAAAAGGCTGCAACAAGAATAACTTGAGAATTGGAGGTAAATGCCGTCTAGGTTGTCTTTGGTTGGCTTTGTATTTGTACCGTTGAAATATTTTAAAGTGCATTTTGCGACGTATTGCTTTTTGTGTCTTTAAAGTCAAAGGTTAATTATTTAATGTGGTCGACGTTAAAAAAAACTATCATTGGAATTAAAATATTCTACCTTGGACAATAGAGTTGCTTTTCGCTGGTTACGCGACCACCTTCGGTTAGCGACCACCTGAAGGAGAAGGTTATTTCCTATTGAAGATAACATCAATTCTACAGACCCTATTGAGACAATTAGTTGTACATGCCTTTATTTGTAGTTTTAGAATATAAATCTACTAAAAAACCGAGAAAATATCCTTTCAGCTCACCAACTCACACACTCAACAAGTGGTCGCCAACCGGCGAAATGACCCTACTTTGATGCAAGTCGGCGAACTCAAATATCTCAAGTACGTATATCATTGTTTATTTATCAAACTAAAAGTTGAAATAATAACTGGTCTAGCCTTTGTGCCTCCTGCGTCAGCCTATTCTTAGCTTCGGTGTGGTGTATCAATATTAGTACTTTTCAAAATGATGGCCACATCACGATTATCATGAAAACTATGTGGATCGCGCCCTAGCACCCTGTTGAGGCGCATGACCTATGAATTGAGATTTTTGAACGTGCCCGACTTTATATTAAACTGTTATTAGAATTGGAATCTTCTACCTAGAACGGTAGAGTTGCTTTTTGAATGGACTAGTTCCTCCAATTCGGAAAACTCAAATAAGCTCAAGTTTACTTGAGGTTTGAGTTATGTGTACGAGTAAAACACTGTAGAACTAGTCAAACAAGGCTTAGGGCAGTTATACTCGGACTCGAATCGTAATATCCATCATGTTTGATAGTTGATGAAAATTGAAGGACAGGTTTCAGTTTCCAACTACTGATGAACATAAGTATTTATGTATAATCTGGACAATAGTAATACAAATAATTATTATTCTATTAGTGACTTAGAATACAAATTATTATAACACAGTAATATCTTACACAAAATCTTTATAATAATCCTAAATATATACTGATAATATCACCTCCGCCTTACAACTACAATTCGGTGCAAAGAGGTTTGTTACAGCTATTAATATCACTTGAAGCTTTTGATAGCCGCTCACCTTGTTATCATATATAAAAAATCGGCCAAGAGCGTGTCGGGCCACGCGCAGTGTTGGGTTCAGTAGTTGCCTGTCTGTCTTAGTTACATAAGAGAAACACAAACACGATATGAAGGGCAGGTCAAAACATATATTTACAGAATCATAAACCGAGGAAGAAAAATGATCGCAATCATGTACTTAAAAAAATCTTAAAAAGTGCTTTCTATTCGTCATACTTAATGTAAATAAAATTGAAATCACCTTGAAATGGGAATGGGTAATAAGCAAATTGAAGGATCATTTTGTCCCGTAATAGCCGTACAACACGAGCAAGCGCCTTACTAAAGATAATTAAATCCAGTTCAATAATGAAATCATTTTCCATTTTCATAACAGAATGAAAGATTATCAAGAGCCGACCTTAACGAATTTAAATGAATTCTGAGATACGAATCCTGGAATCGTAAACGTAAATCAGAGCGGTTTGTTAATTTATAGAGCTACATTGTGAATGGTTTGGATATTACAGCAGGTATTATAAGAGAATAGTAAGTCAAATTACTATATTAACGATTTAAACTATGCATATTTATACGAAGGTATATAAAAAAATGAGCAGTAATAAACGTTTATCTACGCACATATCATTAAGTGCTCTAAAATGCGTTCAGAAACCGTAGGAAATGACCAGCATTACTACAACCGATTTTACTATGAGAACTTTCTTGTCTGTGGCAGTAGGTAAAATCTGTACTGTAATGTCATTACAGTACAGATTTTTGATAAATTTGTATCGTTATGAGTTTAAATTTGGAACAGCTGTCAAAACTCAAGTGGGTCTCTATTCTAGTATCCATAGATATCAAAACAGTTATCGATACGAAACGTTAATTCAGTACGTTTTTTAATACAAACCGTACGACAATTGATGTCGAGTGATATGAGTATAGGGACTTCATTCGTTTGTCTATGATTTTAAAAAAACCATTCGTCATAACGGATGATCGAATTGCCGCCATTGCTGTTGTCATTTTATATTATTGTTGGTTTTTTTCTGCTACTTATGTTTTGTGTGTAGATAAAGTAGAGCATGCAACTGTACATAATTAGGCCTTAAAACACTCGTGTGATCCTATTATGAAACTCGCTAACGCTCGTTTCATAAAACCACACTCGTATTTTAAGG
Organism: Epinotia demarniana; assembly: GCA_945867215.1. Taxonomy (NCBI): domain Eukaryota; kingdom Metazoa; phylum Arthropoda; class Insecta; order Lepidoptera; family Tortricidae; genus Epinotia; species Epinotia demarniana. The sequence goes on along the minus strand of OX244261.1, from coordinate 35,494,109 downwards.
CCTATCATTATGGATCAGTCGCATAAACTACTATTGACTACAGCTCGCTTCATTATCCACACGCCAAAACGTACTGGCCACAACGATAACGAATGAAGATCGGAACCTTCATTCTTTTTAATTGTCATTAATGATAAAAAAAATTGGTTTAACCCTTTCGATGATAATCGCATATTTTTGCGTTCCTCTGCGAGATTTATCATGTGGGAGTTTGATAATAGTAGTGAAGAAACTATTAAAGCGTTATTAATGTATTGTTACATATGGTTGTTACGAGTACAGAGGTCAAATCATAATTCTAATCAATATTTCGACGTTCAGACAAAAGATGCATAATGGGAAATGCTAAGCACCGGCGTAATTCAGTATTATCCAAATACTGTAAATAGATTTAGTTTGTGTTACTTCTTCTTCTTCTTCAACTTAAGCGCTCTGCTCTTGTCGGTGGAGTAACCGCCATTCAGCTCTCTTCTCTGCCACTGCTTTGAGCTCCCGATACGACACTACATTGACCTTCTCCTTGACCTGGTCCATAAAAGCACGTCGCGGCCTTCCTCTGCCTCTTCTTCCCTCTATTTTCCCTTCGATTATAGTTTTTATGTAAATGTCATGTCGTAACAGATGCCCCAACATATTTCCTCTTCTATTTTCAATCGTCCTTAGCAAGGATCTCTTCTCTCCGACTAAATCCAAAACCTCTTCATTCGTTCTTCTTTCCGTCCAACCAATTCCTTCCATTCTTCGCCAACACCACATCTCAAAGGCACTTAATCTTTCTCGGTCTCGCTGGGTAAGTGCGAACGAACACCAACCATTACCGACCTGATCTTCTTATTGTTATCTAAGTTAAGTATAGGGTTGTAAAACCATTACGCATAAACAATAGATTGTTGTAGCCGTATATAGCTACTCCAGTACACGTGCCACACTTCAGTCAGTGTTGTGATGTCTATTTGTTATCTTTTCCTATCATATTTAGCAACAAAAGAAGTTGTAAAATCCAACTCTTAAATTGATTGGTCAATTTAACTAAAACAAACCATACGTCATGTCAAATCAAACAAAGCGCAACAGTTGAATGCAGCAGTCTACAATTTATATGTTCAGACTGTGCAGGGAAACATCGGTGCAGGGAAATACCTTCAGTTTTGTGTTGTGTCCAGTAACCAGTTTGAGAACAGTCGACGAAACGAGGTCGGTTTGTATGGCTCTCTCAACTTCGTGGTATTCACAGAAAAGGCACAAAAGGCATTGAAACAGTGAATTCAATTTGCTTACATATACTTTACGTAGTATGACATAGTAGTATACATAAGTACAGCAAGGCAATTGCGTAACTTACTTATTAGTACTGGACAATAGTAATACAAAACATTAAATTAGTTACAGTGAATTTTCGATTGCCTACCGACGCTATTAATTATCAGTGGCAACTTGGCACTCCCCGTCGCTCACCTAAAACAATACTTTACGGAAACTCCTTCCGTGTCAGATTCATCCTACTGTACCGTCAACTGCCAAGCATGTCTTAATTATAGCAATTAAAAGTTAGCGGCATTGTTCTGAAGATCAAGGCCTCACTAACTAACCCCGTGCATTGGCAAGTTTCAGCTAAAGACTCAAGTTTAAGACGCGTCGACGGGAAATTGTTATAATTTGAATTGCGAACTAATTTGTATGAAACAATAAGCCGATTGAATGGAAAAGCGTGGATTATTTATTTAGTCTCCCTCCGGTATTTTAATGCAGAATGTAGGCCACATTAAAGCTGGTTGGCTGGTTGTGATGTTTGCGCGTAACGGATCTATATGTTATACATGTAACTACTACAATGTAACCTTGCAAAGTACATAGATGAAAATATAGTTACCACATAGCAAATACAATAACTGAAACCTGCTGGTCGATTACGTAACTCATTGCACGTGCATCGGGTATATGTACATCCAAAAGTCACTCTCTATATGGGAGAATGACAGTTAACACTTTCGCAACCAAGAACCCGGCTAGCGTGCGCCTACGCCGTAGTTGCTTTCCGCTACATACGAGTAAAACCACAGGATCGGCTACGAGCGTAGCACGTGGCAATTCTTGGTAGCGATAGTGTAAGTTGTCCTAACATAAAGAACGTTATCAACCCTCAGAAATAATCAAATCAGTGATAAAAAAATAGTGTTTTTTTTTTTTTTCAAGATGTATAAATGTTACAAATGCGAAGACTATATAAACAATGAATGATACCATTAACTTAATTCACTCCTCTAATCCTGTTACCTCCTATACGAGAATGACAATTTGAATAAAAAGAAAAGTTAATCTAAGGTTAGTTCATACTTACAGCATTGATGTTTAGCCTCGGCCAGGCTTTGGACAAATTGAGGCTTAATCCAATACCAGTCATTAGATTAATTAGCACTATTTAATAACTTCACTATATAAGCCTCTCAATCCAAATTCTCGATATTCCTACTACCTCGCTTCTATCACCATATCACTAGGTATTTGATTTCGAAGAGATTAATTCGAAAATGAATATTTTATTTTTAACAAAAAGGCGTTTCACTTCTAATAGTGCCCCAATTCTTGATCGGCAAGGAAATTATGCAGCCGATAAGTGAAACTAGATCAGCCGGCACAATCTAACATGACACTTTTTAGTCAGTGGTGCTTCATTTGTCTACTAATACTAACTCATTAGAAGTAATAGGAACAGTACTTTTGAAGATCGTAATGTCCAAATGCCTAGTCAATGGTAATCGTGTTACGCGAATCTTACTCGTATTTTCCGTATATGCGGCTGTACCCCTATTATGAAACTTGTTTTTAAACTCACTTCAACGCTCACACACAAATATATCTTGACACCGCAATGCGTAGTAACTAGGTAGAGGTCTAGTTTCGTGACGGGTGTCCGGCGGGGTGAGCCGCACTACTGTTATTCACTACGCGCTTATGCGGCTCACCCCGCCGGTCACCCGTCACTAAATTAGACCTCTACCTACGCTTAGTTACTTTGCTACGCATTGCGGTGTCAAGATATATTTGTGGGTGAGCGTTGCGGTGAGCTTAAAACAAGTTACAGAATACAGGAGGGCAGGCGCGGAGGCATGGTGTGTGTTGCAGACCCCTGCAGCAGTAGCAAAACGCGCCCATGCCCGGTTAGCGGTTTTGAAAGCACCAATAGAAGTACTACACATACCTCAGTTTTATCCCTTCCTAAATTCCTTAACTCAAATTTATAAGTCAAATCTTGCAAGTCACTTACCTTTCAAATACCATTTATACCATACCATACTCATTTCTGCAAGAATAGTGTTTGACAAAAAAATGCTTATATACTTAATACGTAGACATGATTCGGAGCATCAAATTCGGCGTAATCGAACTATGCGAATCTCGATTCTGCCAAAACAGTTTATGCGCAAAGTCAATTATGACTACATAGATTATGTCAAATAGAATTCTTACTGAAAAAATATTTTAATATTATTCATCATATTTTTAAATTAACCGTCAGGAGTTCATATTTCTCATGCACTAACCTGCTGCAGTTTTCAATTTCTATTTTTTTTAGGTTTATTGTACCCATACTTTTTCACACCCCTAAACAAAATCTCTGTTTAAATATTCTGTGCCAGTTGGATAACATTATTTTGGGCTCACTCAGAAAATAATTTACGACCAAGCTTGACGGTTGTTTTTTTATAATTTGTGCGCCGTGGTACTTTAGTACTATACACCTAATTTTGATGTGGATTATTCGCTCCAGGCCATAATGATATTAGATGAATACGGGCGTAGAAATAATAAAGAGCGATTATAATAGCCTTTACATTATTTGTTAGTATGAAAAGTTGCTACGGTAGCCCAGTGGTTCAGGCATGCGGCGGTCTTGGGTTCGAATCCCGGCTCGTACCAATGAATTTTTCGAAACTTATGTACGGAATTTGAAATATGATTTCATATTTACCGTTAGCTATTCGGTGAAGGAAAAACATCGTGAGGAAACCTGCATACATCTGCGGAGAAATTCAAAGGTGGATGTGAAGTCCCCAATCCGCACTGGGCCCAGCGTGGGAACTACTGCCCGTTCCCTCTCATACATGAGAGGAGGCCTGTGCCCAGCAGTGGAACCGTATAATATAGGCTGATGATGTGATGAAAAGTTGAGCTGTCGTCACAACGAATCCCCCAATAGTCTTATTTTATTATATTTCCTAAAGCATCAAGAATGTATTGTGAACCGATTAAGGGCATGTAAAAACGCATTAATATTTTAACTTTTTTAAAAATTTGATTTGTTTTTGTTTACATTGGTTGTGTATTTTTTAATATTTTTTTGGGATACTGCCTCTACACCTAAAGTGGGGGTGTAATTTTTTCCTCGTTAAACTGTAGTGTGGGGTATCGTATGGGAACGTTTCAGCTTAATATTTTGGATATTTCTAGATTTATTTTCAAAAAGTTATTGATGTGTTTTTACTCATTGGGTAACGTTCTTTCGAGATCAGTTTAAAGTTTTCTGATATCTGTTATATTTACGGAATAATCGCCTTGCTACACTTAAAGATTACACCCTGTATAGAGCGTTATCCTTGAAACACTACTAACGTATTCCTTAATGGAAAATCCATTTAAAAAAATCCTTTTTTTTCATTTTAGATATTTCCAACTTAAATCAAGTTATGAGCAATGAAAGAGAAAATCAATTAAGTACTACATACTTAGTATTCAAGAATAAATAATACTACATACTTAGTATTCAAGAATAAATAATATTACATATATAGGTATCCATCGTATGCCCTCTGCTAAAAAAATCTTAGGTAACTACATACGCTAAAAAGAAAATTAAAAATCCGAATTTCACGTTTAAATATTCCCGTGTGCGCTCATATTTGAATTGCAAAGACATTCTTGTTAGCACAAATGATTTGAATTCGAGGTAATCGAGTTTTTCAAATTCGTAGAACCTTCTCACAGTAACGAAGCATGTGCTGCGAAGATAATGCATTAACTTGGTTAAGACGACATGGTTATATTTTTATTTGATGTGCACGGTGCTGCTGGCTTGCCGTAAAAAATAGGAATTGGAGTTAATAGATAACTACATTACTTAAAAATATGTAACTAGTGATTCTGTGAGCTTAAGAACTCTCTATCCTGACATTTTTTATTAATTTTTAGTCAGGATTAACTTTATTGACGTAAAATATGCACCCTTGCAGTTAACGGAAACGGTCCCTATCAGGTCCTATAATTATTGAGCCTGCTCACAAAACTTCACGAGAATTGGTTTGGAAATGCGACCAGACCCCCTATCATGCGATAAGTGACAAGATAGAGCGTCCGTCTCGTTCTATCGGACGGTGCCAGTCAGTGACGGACGCTCTATCGTGGCACTTATCGTGTGATAAGGTGGACCATGATACGGGGTCTGTAGAGGAGAACAGCCGAGCTGCACAGGAGGACGAAATAATTTTGACCGACACTCGGACTACAAGGAATTCTTATTTTCCACGTAGTCCTACCTTGAAACCTCGATTTCATCTATTTTCATTAATTATAACACCCATGGAATATTAAGCACAAATTTATTTAATGAAATAGTAAACCAAATATAACATACGAGTACTTCTTGAAACTATTAATAAATATTTGGGGCCACTCTTACACCAATCGGTATTCGATCATTTCATAAAAAACGTTTTACAAACCTTCATTCTATGAACAACGTTTGGCAAACTAACAATTAACAGATTAGTCGCTTCATAAAATATTGTTTTACAAAGAGTTCTTTAGACAAATCATTTAATTAAAATAAACATCATATTTTAAATCATTACTCATTTATTATTTGTGACAATTGGCAAAGTCACGTTTGGTAAAATAACGTTTAAAGGAAATCATTGATTGGTAAAAACATCATATAATAAATCATTGATCGTCTAGATAAGGTTTTAAACTACAAGTTGTATAATTCTATACAGGTATTGTATATGTCTTTTTTTTTTTAATTATTGATCTCAAAAAAATACTTAAAATGTAAGGTACAGATTTTACCTCGCCAAACTGTATTCACAGTTTGTTGGCGAGTGATGCGCTCTCTTATTTATACTTATACATTTTCGCAAGCTATACCTACTTGTTTAACAATAAACTAAGTCGTGCAAACTAACTAACTATAAATAAATCCACGTAGCGTGAAACTAAACGTAACGTTATACATTGAGTTTAATCCAACTTACCCAACAGTTCCTTTTTTAATCTATTTTTAAACATTTGTTTACTACTACATTGATCTATTACTGGACTTAACTGGTTAAGAATCTTAGGTACCATATATTTGCGAGTTTTTTGGCCATAGTAATTATTCGCCCTGTGTTCTACATATCTTTTCCTGTTATTATCTCTGAGGTTTCGTAACGGTATTCTAATAGTCTTAAACCTGTCAAGTCCATACTCGTCAATGGATATTAGATATTTAAGTTTTTCATGTACTGGTAAGATGTTCAGTTTTTTATATAGTAATTTATAATTTTGGTTACAACTACTCTTGGTGTGTTTGTCTACTAAAAAGTTTTTTAATATTCTAATCTGGATGTTATAGAGTTTGTCAAGATAAGTCTTAAAAGTACGTCCATAGGCATTTAAGCCATTACTGATTACTGACTCAGCTAATGAGTGGTATAGGGTAAACATCAATTTTCTATTAACGATATTGTTCAAACTTGTTAATTTTGACATTATTCCTTTTAATTTATTACATATTATATCTATGTGCATGCTCCAATTGAATTTATTATCTATAATTAGTCCTAAATATTTATATTTATTTACGAATTCAATTCTACTACATTTACAATCTGTTTGTTGACTATGCAAACAATCATATGTATGGCCTATAATGTTAATGTTTTCTTGTGGCTCCCGTAGATAAGGCGATTTAATTAACATGCATTTGGTTTTTTCCATATTGAGAATCAGGCCATTATCATGGGACCACTTGATTATGTTTACAAAGTCTGTTTGTATCATTTTCTGCACGGTATTAATGTTCTGGTCTGCGTACATAATACAGGTGTCGTCAGCATACATATACGTGGAGCAGTTTTGTATTACATTACTCATGCTATTGACATGCATTATGTAGCCTACTGGACCATACACCGAGCCGGTCGGCACGCCATAGATGACCTTAGCTTCCTCCCCGCTCTTTCCGTCGATCTTAGTGATAATAGTTCTGTTACGTAAGTAGCTTCGAAACCATTCGATCACCGGCCCACGGATGCCACACTCCTGCATGGCGAGAATGAGCTGTCCGTGGTCCAGGGTATCGAATGCTTTTTTGAAGTCTATGTATAAGGTCACAACGTATTTTTTACTATTTAGGTGATCGTTAATTTCGTCTGTGAACTGGACTAGAGCGGTTGAGGTGCTACGCATACGCCGGAAACCGTGCTGAATGTCTGATATAATATTATTTTTATCTAGGTAATTACTAATTTGCGTTACAATAACCTTTTCCACTATTTTATTAATCACCGATAGTATAGCAATTGGTCTATAGTTGGTATATTCTAAATGGTTACCCTGTTTAAATATAGGTCGAATTATAGATTTTTTTAGCATATCGGGATAGACACCTGTCGTCGCACAGTTATTCACAAACTTTGCCATAACATAACGGGGCTTATGCTCGTTTTGATAAGCTTTAAATCTTTACACCTTATGCCGTCTAGTCCCGGCGGTTTTCTACTGCTCAAACCGTCTATTATTTTCTCTATATCCTTGTGCGAAACTTTTTGATATCTATATGAGCACACGGGTAAGTCTAAAAGTGTTTAGCACGTAAGTTATCATTGCTAGCCTAAAAAAACACTTTTAGGTCTTAAAATGTACTGACATAACAGGTGGATTACCTATCTATTCTACTTTAAGGCAGGTCAGTGTAAGTACGACGACGACGACGAGCAAAGCGAGGAAGAGTGTTAGATTAAACCGGGATTCTACGCGCCAAACCCGATTTATGTTTAAATACTATACTTTTTTATGAATTTACTACAGGAATGTTTCTGTGATATGACAGATATTTACTTTTATGAAACAGTAATTTATTACTCGATGATTTGTAAAATGACCTATTTTATAAACGATTTATTTGGTAAATGATCATTTTTAAAATTACAGGTTTGACATTCAATGTTTTTTTTAAAGTGTAACATTTGCTAAATTAATATTTTGTCAAATAATTATTTATAGTATAAGCATTTTGAGGAATGATTGGTTTGTGAAATGAATAGTCTGTGAATCGTTGTTTATAAAATTATCATTTATGAAACGTTTTTTATGAAATAATGGCGAACCACACAAATCGACCTATTCCCAAACTAAGCAAAGCTTGTACTGTGGGTACTAGACGACGATATACTTACATACTTATACGGATAAACAAATACTTAAATACATTATTTTGACGACCGCTTTAGCCTAGTTGGTAGTGACCCTGCTGTAGTCCGAGTGTCGGACTAAGTGGAATATAAAATTCCTTGTAGTCCGAGTGTCGGACTAAGTGGAAAACAAGAATTCCTTGTTGTCCGAGTATCGGACTAAGTGGAATATAAAATTCCTTGTAGTCCGAGTGTTGGACTAAGTGGAAAACAAGAATTCCTTGTAGTCCGAGTGTCGGACTAAGTGGAATATAAAATTTCTTGTAGTCCGAGTGTCGGACTAAGTAGAAAACAATAATTCCTTGTAGTCCGAGTGTCGGACTAAGTGGAATATAAAATTTCTTGTAGTCCGAGTGGCGGACTAAGTGGAAAACATGAATTCCATGTAGTCCGAGTGTCGGACTAAGTGGAATATAATATTTCTTGTAGTCCGAGTGTCGGACTAAGTGGAAAACAAGAATTTCTTGTAGTCCGAGTATCGGACTAAGTGAAATATGAAATTCCTTGTAGTCCGGGTGTTGGACAACGCTGTCGAACCACGCAGCCGGAGGGATTTAATGGAATTCATAGGTAGGTTAAGTTAGTTACATCCAAAACTCCTTCAGTTTTCAGAATTATGAATTCGGCAAAAATATGCTTCTTTAAATATGAAAAACATCTCGTGTGAGAAAGGTGCAAATCATACATACACTTTACCTTACAGAGGTTTGGGAAGTCTTACTGAATAACATTATATTAGTCCCTTATGCATAAAAGGTGCCTACACTTTTAAAGAACCGTTTATATTCGTGCCGTTGAGTAGTTTCGTAAACAAAGGTCCGACTAACATCAGTTTCCATTCCCGGGTTTCTTTTCACTACACGAGCTCCTTCCTTAATGAGACTTTATAGCTCGTTGTTCAGGTATTTATGCAACGGGTGTTTAAAACTGAAAGCTATGTGTGTTTAAAGATTATGTAAATTTGTTATGAAAAACCATGTTGAATGGCGAAGGTAGCGCTATTTCGTAGTATTTAATGTTTAATCTGAGGAGCGAGCGCAGCGAACACACTTTCTGTATCAGTTTGGTAAATTCTTTCATATGTCCGGATGTCCCACTGTCCCGCAGTTCGGCTTCCCGGCTGCTCTTCTACAGGTTGCATTTCTAAACCGATTCTCGTGAAATTTTGTAAGCAGGTTTTGAACAAGGCAGGCTCAGGGAGTTCTATAGTTCACAGAGCCATTAGTGATTCAGTTACGTATATCCTGAACATACTGGCTAGTTTTGGAGAGGATGAAGGGCTGATCTACAACCTGATCGAATTAACTCCGCGCTAACACTCTTGAATTAACTCCGCACTAACACTCGTGAATTAACTCCGCACTAACACTCGTGAATTAACTCCGCACTAACACTCGTGAATTAACTCCGCACTAACACACGTGAATTAACTCCCCACTAACACTCGTGAATTAACTCCGCACTAACACTCGTGAATTAACTCAGCACTAACACTCATGAATTAACTCCGCACTAACACTCGTAAATTAACTCCGCACTAACACTCGTGAATTTCAACGAACGAGGCGCTGTGTTAATTGCATCGTCAATTGCAGATTTCCAAAAAGGTTGCCGAAATTCTTGTCGTATTGCGCTGCACAAACGCCAACACAGTTAACTGACCATCCTGTATTTATATAGAACCTTATTACAATGCATGTACAGTGCACGGATTGTCAGTTAGGCGGATGTCACACTGCACCGCATCTCCGGACGGAGGTGCGGAGCTGCAAACAAATTTCACTGGACGGAGGTGCGGTGCATGTGTCGTATCATACGGAATTTATATACCAACTGAGGTACTTGTATACAACGAGCTCCGCACCTCCGTCCAGAGATGTGACATCCGTGTAGGTGTAGTTGTGTTGTCGATAGGACTCGGAGTCAGGCCTAGACTGGACAAATAGCACATAGAGTCTGGCGAGGGAAAGATGATCACATTTATATACGATAAAAGATTGTTTTGGTTTCGCATAGGCCTCCCGCAAATTTTACCAAAGATGCCGATCGTGACTATTGTTCTCCAGATTGAACCTGCTACCATTTTCTCGTCCCACCTACGGAACGGTGGCCCACTCTTCCTTGCTCCTTCTCTAGTGTACCACTCGGAACGGAAACTAAATGGGCCCATTTCTCTGTTTTGCTTCTGTTTAGGTGGCACGCCCAATTGAGCTTTCTAATTGTATGTGATACGTCCGCTATTTATGTTTTCCTCTTATGTAGGTTGTTTCCTCTTATGGTACAACATACCCGCAAAAGTTTAAACGTCAGATATCACATCCAATATAGGTCTCATAATCAATTCCACCAAGCGCTCGCAAATGCCTATAAGCAGATATCATCTAACGGTAACTGATATCTAAAACTGATAGTTGGCACTAACTTCCGTAAGACAAATACAGCCGAGCGCCAAAGTTGTGTGGTTCGGGCTGAAGTAGCCTTAACAGGGTACGGAATGAGACCGGCACGACTTAACTTAATCACTTTACATATATACCATCATCATCATCATATAAACCGAAAGACGTCCACTGCTGGCCATAGGCCTCCCCCAAAGAGTGCCACAATGACCGGACATGCGCCACCCGTATCCAGCGGACTCCCGCGCCCTTTACCAGGTCATCAGTCCACCTTGTGTGGGGTCTACCCACGCTGCGCCTTCCGGTACGTGGTCGCCACTCGAGAACCTTTCCGCCCCAACGGCCATCGGTTCTACGTTCAATGTCCGCCCACTTAAGTTTAGCGATTCGGAGGGCTATAGCAGTTACCTTGTTTCTGATGCGATAACGCAGAGAAGCTCCAAGCATAGCCCTCTTCATTGTCCTTTGGGTGACTTTGAGCCTTCTTAGGAGGCCGATAGTAAGCGAGCACGTTTCGGTGTCATACGTCATTACTGGCAATACACAGTGGTCAAAGACACTGCGGAATATTGGACGAAAAGATGTGCCGTAGCTTCCCGAACGCCGGGCAGCCGAGTCGGCACCTCCTTCTCAAAGTTGGACACCCAACGGGACATTCTGTCCTAGGTATGTATGTCTTAGGGAAATGGCCAAAACAGAGATTTGAACAAATCTCTGTTTTGGCATCAAATGACGCAGGATGTTAAAATGGCAAATCCATTTTATCATTTGCCTAGAAAAAATCAGTTATTAGATCAAGTCCCTGAATCTATTTAGTGAAATGACGAAACCAGCCAAAAAAGGGAAACTCCTTTTTTTCATTTCATCAGAATTGCTGAGTAATAAAATCCCTGGAACATCATGTGAGAGATTTGATCAAACTTAATTGTAGAGTAACATTAAACCAGTTCACCTATACCATGTTACATTCTTCGTACGTGTTCGTTTTATCATTTCACTAAAAGTGTCTAGTGAAATGATAGAACGAGTTGACTATGCGAGTTAGTTTCGTCAACTCACTGAGGCGTTTCAGGGATTTAATCAAAACACTAAACAAATCTAGTGAAATGAAAAAAAACGAGTTGCCTTTTTTTGTCCGATTTCGTTATTTCACTAAACAGATTCAGAGATTTTATCAAATGACTGATTATTTCTAGGCAAATGATAAAAAGTATTCGCCATTTTAACATCCTGCGTGATATTTGATCATATCCCTTAGAGATTTGTTCAAATCTCTGTTTTGGCCATTTCCCTGCGACATATATACAATTGGACAAAGGATAGGAAAGAGATATTGGAGGAAAGGATATTGGACAAAGTAAAGGTAATTAGATAACATTTACTTAAAGTTGCAACAATAATTTTGTCCATACAAAATAATTCAGCCCGCAATGTAATGCAAACACACTCACGTTGAACGCTCGTTGACAGTTGCTAATGAACATTTGACATTTCGGTACCGCAACCATGTTTAAAGTACATTGCTGTTGAGAAATTTAAAAAATAATAATTATGGGGTCATAATGACCTGCAACTTAAAAAAACCTTTTAATTCATGATTGCACTAATTAATACTATGTCCGATTTAATTTATCGCCCGTATTAGACTTACACACTGTACTCGTATAATCATGTACAACCCCGAGCGTAAAGTGTCTTATTGAAATGGGAGTTGGTACTACATTGACATTTGACATGGAGGATATAATATACTTGTATTCGAGTTGGCCGAATCGCAACAAAAAAGTCGATTCAAAAAGCAAGTCCACCGTCTAAGGTAAAAGATTTCAATTCCAATGACAGGTTTATAAAAAGTCGGTCGCATTAAATAATCTCAACCATAATAGGCTTATCGATGGTTGCTCAAGCCTAATGCTCTTATTTAGAAACGTTAATCAAACCTATTTGCGTAATTAAGCCGTTAATATTCGATTGTCTGTTACGTTACATTTTTGTTTGTGAGAAAGGGACAATACATCTTGCGAATGCCCAGATCCATGACCATGACCTATGATTGTGTGAGCAGGGTCGGCAACGCACTTGGCGTCGCAGGCATCTGTCAACCGTACCGTAACCGTTGTTTTTTTAAATGTATTGCATAAAATACAGATTCAAAGTTAGATTCATTTGTATGTATACCTACTAGCTTCTGCCCGCGACTCCGAGCTCGTGGAACTCGTTTTTATCGGAGTTCCATACAAACTTTCACCCCCATTTCACGCCCTTAGGGACTGATTTTACGGGATAAAAACCATTCAATGGCCTTCCCCGGGACGCTAAATATCTCTATACCAGATTTCACCCTTACAAACTGTTACCCCTATTTAACTAAAACTACTTATGGTGGAAAGGCACGACGATCCTTTCCGCAAAAGGGGTTTAGATTTAGCACTGTATTTCCTCTAAAGAAACTAGGCTTGAATTCGTAAACGTTTTGAAGTTATAGGCAGTTAACTTATAATGCAAAATACTGCAAGTAAAAACTACTCATTAGGTTTAGTAACATTTTAACAATAACACAAGGGTCAGTGACCTTTATCAATACGTATATACAATTATTAGTACGTAGTTATAGTAGATTTGTCACTAAGAAGAACATAATTAATATATTTTTACTAATTGTTCGTTAAAAAAATTAAACATTACGAATCGATTCTCCATCACTTAAACCCCCCCTTTGCGGAAAGGATCGTCGCGCCTTTCCACCCGGTATAATACGGACTCCATAAACAAAGTTTCAAGTCTCTCATTTCAAATTTTGCTCCATCTGCATACAAACTTTAAGCCCTCTTTTTACCCCCCTTGAGGCTGGAATTTTCAAAAATCCTTAGTGTATTCTTAGTGGGTACTAACGTCATATAAACTATTGCGAAAATAACAGCTTTATAGGTTCAATGGTTTTGGCTGGGCGTTGATTATACGTCAGTCAGTCAGGACTTGTACGTTTAATATATATAGATCACATTACATTACATGAACATATATATAATAAGATTACATTCAGAGAATGTACAAATGCCGAGCTGCCTAATGCCATTCTCTACCAGCTTACCATTGGTATTTCTCTATGATTTCTTGCGTTGCAGACTAGCGTCGTAGGATGTAAAGCGCCCCCGGGTGCGAGCAACTAATATCAATTTAGTTTGTAGTATTCAATGTATGGTAATTCCGTTGTTCTGTCGTTCGTCGTGCTGGTCGTGCGGGATTCAATTATTAAACCGTTCAAATGTGCGCGCCAGCGTAAATGTTTGGATGTGCAGAATGTAATAAAATGGACACTGCATTCAATTAAAAAGTCGAGGTAACGCGAAATGTGTTATAAATTTTCGGATATTTGTTTCGGCCGTAACGTATTAGATGTCAAATGGAAAAGAGTAAAAAATCCATGATGTTTTTTTCCAACGTTTTTTACAACACTCTGTACAAACGGCTAGAACAACAGATTCTAATATTCGAAACAAATATTGTCATGTTTGTTTTGCAATCCAACAATATCAATATGGATGATATTGGTGCTGTTTCGGAGTTTTTAATAAAAGTGGTAAAAACATAGCATTTTAACTTTGTAATTGAAAAAATTGAAAAGTGCGACTTTACAATTGTTTTTTGCATCGTAATGGTTAAGTATGTCTGTTAGGTTCTACTTTTGTGAATATTAGAGTCGTGCTCTTTGCCTGCCCAACCTTTTAAAGTAGGGCTCTGATCAAATTAAAGGAACTAGTTAGATCAATTCTTCTGGTCTGTGGGATTTGCTAATTCGAACCGCGTATTACTTCGGGTGCGTGACTCTAAAATTCTGGGTCTCTAATTCGCTCCGTTCACACGTTTTTCGACTGCAAATTAACAAAAAGGAGCGAAGGCTGATTTGGATAATAATAACTTTAGTATACGATTGACACAGTTACAAAATAGATGGGCAATATTTGATGAATCCCAAATAAGACTGAGCCGTCAGGCTCGACCATGAATACGAGCGGTCGCGGCAGCGATGCACCATACGATACATTGGAGCAAGAGATTGGATAAGGGCGTGGCCTCTCGCTCTCACTTATGGCGATGCCGCCGCTTGAAGTTGTATTCGAGATCTAATCGTGCAAAAGGTGCTAATCAATTGTAATCCGCTACAACAATTCATTCATTAGTGCCTAGCTCATGATCGGCATAAACTTAAAAACAGTCTTGAAGTGACACAACATCAAAGATTTGTTTTGGACTCGCTCCTCGTAAAAGCCACCAAAGAAACGGTTTCTTCCCTCTCAATAATCCACGCTCTAAACTCGGAAACGTCAACGATTGTAAGCGAAACGCCTCACTTCCCACTTACTTCAATTTAGCGAATGCTTACCGAATTTAGCGTTTTCAGGGGTATACCGGATCTCTCGCTTTGATCCTTCCTGGACATTTGAATATGTAAATTCAGAAAATGGGATGAGCCGGATCACTGTTCGCTTGAAAGAAACGTTGATATCTGAATTTTAACATGCGAGGGCTTGGTTGTGGAATTTTCATTTAATTAAAACGTTCGTGTGCCGTGAGCGTGAGTTTTGGTTTGTATATTTAAAAGGCGTGTGTTGTAGTCAATTCCAAATCTGACAGGGTTTTGTCTAGTCAACTCTGTTGTAACATTAAAAGTTCAATTGTGGCCCACTATTGGCGCTGATGCGGAACAGATGTAGTTTAATGACTTTTAAAATAAAATTCCGATGAATAGCTGACTGTAGTTAGTACAATTTCACTAAAAGCTCTGGTACAGTAGTGGTGTTATAAGTATATACCTAATGGCATAACATTATTTAACACCTAACCTAACCTAACGTAAACTTAACCTAACCGCCAGCGTGTCAACGTCACCCCGCTTCGCGGTGCCTATTTCTGCTCTAAGGGACACAATAACCCTAACCTAACCTACTAATAATACCACTGTCCCCCCCCCCCTTTTTATAGCTGCCCTAACCTAAGCTACTATATTCCACACCGCACCATATCTCATCCCGTTTCAAGTATGCATCGTAAGTGTTCGTAAGTATCGGACAATCGAAAATATGCCGAATAAAATTATGCTGAACAAAATTATGCGTGAATATAATCGGCCAAAATAATAGTATGCTAATTTAAATTCGGACTAACACAAGTTCTATTAAGTATTTAAAGTTAAGTAAGTAAGATTTCTGCCACATTAACATTCGGCGAAAACCGAATATGCCAAGTCTGTTATGCGAAAAACATTTCGGACAGTCAAAGTTATGCCAAATAGAGGACACCCTGTTAGGACAACCCAAATGTTAATGATATTCAGATCTACCTAATTCATGTATGTGTGTATTAAGCTTTATTACATATAACAGAGTACAGTTGGTACAAAAAATAAAACATACCTAATCGATGTACGAAGCGAACATATCCCTTTAAGGGATCTCCTACAGCTAACCTTTAAGGAAATGAGTTAAGAGAAAGAAAATTACCGATCATAGACAAACTTATACATGAGAGGAGGCCTGTGCCCAGCAGTGGGACGTACATAGGCTGATGATGATGAGACAAACTTAAGTGAATAATGACAAGACAAACCCACGTAAAATGAGCTCTGGCTGCCATACATTTTATAAGGCACCCGGAGCTCTTTTTAAATGTGTCGAGGTATACTCATTGTAAAACTAGTAATATGTGAAGTACCATCGCCAACCCAGTTAATTGAACATACGTGCACTTTATGTACTTTGTAATAACGGATGCCTCTACTATTGTTTTCAACGGTCATTCATGGCAAAATGTCCAAGATATAGCAATATCAGGACTTAGACATATATCAGCCTGGTTAAACCAAAATCTTCTCACATTAAATGCAGAAAAAAGACAATATCTCATCATCATCATCATCATATCAGCCGAAAGACGTCCACTGCTGGACAAAGGCCTCCCCCAAAGAGTGCCAAAGTGACCGGTCCTGCGCCACCCGCATCCAGTGGACTCCCGCAACCTTTACCAGGTCATCAGTCCTCCTTGTGGGGGGTCTACCTACGCCGCGCCTTCCGGTACGCGGTCGCCACTCGAGAACCTTTTCGCCCCAACGGCCATCGGTTCTACGTGATATGTGCCCTGCCCACTGCTAGTTAAGTTTAGCGATTCGGAGGGCTATATCGGTTACCTTGGTTCTGCTGCGGATAGCCTCATTTCTGATGCGATCACGCAGAGAAACTCTCAACATGGCCCTCTCCATTGCCCTTTGGGTGACTTTGAGCCTTTTTATGAGGCCCATAGTAAGCGACCACGTTCCAGTGCCATATGTCATCACTGGCAACACACGCTGGTCAAAGACTCTCGTCTTGAGACACTGCAGAATATTGTACGAAAAGATGTGCCGTAGCTTCCCGAACGCTGCCCTGCGCAGCTGAGTCGGATTCGACGATTGACCTCTTTCTTGAAGTTGGACCTACCTAACTGGATAGTCTGTCCTAGGTATACATAATCGTCTACAACTTCGAGCGTAAAGTGTCCGATTGTGATGGGAGTTGGTACGACATGGGCATTTGACATGCTCTTCGTCTTATCCATGTACATTCTTAGACCAACTCGCTCGGAAGCTTTACTGAGGTCATCGAGCATCGTACTTAAGTCCTCATTTATACTATGAAGCTACTGAGAAAAGCTACTAACCCACAACTTCTAAAGACGGTTTACTTCGCACTATGCCAGTGAATACTAATTTATTGCATTCTAGCCTGGGGATGCATTGCAAAGACCACTCTTTTAACCCTGGAAAGAGCTCAAAAAGCAATTTTGAAAGTCTCCTTGGGTAAACCTCGCCGGTACTCCACGGTGGACTTGTACAGAGAGGCACAGGTCCTCAGCTTACGAAGGTTATTCCTGTTACGCGCTGCCATAAGCGTGCATAAGTCTACATAAAATTTACCGTCATGTGATGATATGATAATGAAAAGAATCTTCAAAGTACCTACTCCTTTACTTTAAACTACATTTGCTTTGCAATTGCATTCATTTCTACTTCTGCACATTTATACCACATTTGCTAAACGTTTCGACCTAAGAAGAATCAGTGTCCTAGAGGCAAAAAAGAAAATCCAAACTCTGTTATTCTCTTGGAGCTACGAACAATCGGAAACAATCGTTACTGTAATATCATAACATACACTCACATACATTACATACATACACTACACACTCACACATACGCATACATCACCGACATCACTTCATGCACATATACTCGCTTTTCAACTCGCAAGCACCCTAGAATAATTAATTACTTGTAAGTTTTTAATTCTCTTGTTTTTTTTACTCTCTTTTCTTTTCTCTCTTTGCTTTATCTTGTTTTCCTTCTAAGCCGCATGGTCTGTTAATCTGCATTTATCTGGTTTCCACGGGACAGGCCTAGCCTAGTGTGGGACCATCCATAGATATGTTTTTGAGTGTCTGTATATGTTAATAAATAAATATTTCATATTTTCATATTTCATATTTTCATATATGAATAAGGTTCAATATAACTAAAGAATGGTCCAGCTACAGTTCATTATAAATAAAAATCGATGTGATAAAAAGTTTAGTTAAGGAAAAGATGGTTCAGTTGAATAGGAGTATTTTTTCAAACAACATATTTGATACTACAACCCCTAAGCCTTAAAAAAAACCCTAAGCGTAAAAACATACAACGTATGTCACACGCATTATGTACCTACCTATGCTTCAAATGTTAAAAAAAATGACATGTTATTATATAAATGACTGAATCGTTTTAGTCTGTAACGACACACTTTCGAATTTACGAAGCCACCTTTGCGAAAAAAAACCTGTTTCGCTAAAAAGGCGAGAAAACACGAAAGAACTTAATTGAAACTCTTGTTACAAAAACGGAGTTCAAGAGAGTTTGTGAGGGTCGACATTATATTATACAGGGTGTTCATGTATAATTAATTATGAAAATCGAAAAAGTAGGTAGTTACAGTTCATTAATAAGTAGACCTAGGAAGTAAGCCTTTTTTCACGCGCCGTTGACGCGCGTTCCTCTACTACCTAGCAATTTGCATAGGAGCCCTCTTCTGTTAATTAAAATAGATGGAATTGTCGCTCTAATGATCATAATAATGGGTATTGGGGTTGGAGTCCGCTTCGTTACTTAATCCCAAGATTTGGCATAGGCACTAGTTTTACGAACGCCCCTGCTATCTGACCTGCCAACCAAGAGGGACAACTAGACCTTGTTAGGATCAGACCGGTTTCATCACGAGGTTTTCCTTCACGGAAAAGCCAATGTTAAATGTCAAATGATATTTGCTCACCCTGTGGTATGCGCCGGGGCTTAGTTTTAACGTTTCGAACGAGCATTACGACCACTGAACTGTCATTTTACCATGCAAAAATTTACATTTAGTTCTACTCGTATGTACCTGACGCGCGTACAATGCGTTATGTAATCGACCAGCAGCAGAATAATATGGATATTAAGCTTCTTCGAGTACATCTTAGCCAGAGAAGGAGTTTCCAGTTTATTGTTGTATTACAATATTAAGTACATATTGAAAAAAAAAACACATTATTTGTTTTTAGGGTTCCGTACTTCAGAAGGAAAAAACGGAACCCTCATTAGTATCACTTTGTTGTCCGTCTGTCTGTCAGGACCCTTTATCTCGGGAACATTGATATCGCAAAAAACGTATATTACGACACTCTCAAGGGAATCTTTATAGGATACTTTCCGGTGACCTAGAACTATGAAATTTGGCAAGTAATATCGTCTTACACTACAAGTAGAGGGAAAAAACTAAAAACTATACATTTGTAATTAAGTACGGAACCCTCCGTTTTTTAGGGTTCCGTAATCAACAAGGAACCCTTATAGTTTCGCCATGTCCGTCTGTCCGTCTGTCCGTCCGTCTTCTTCTTAGTTCAGTAACCATTACTACTAGAAAACTGGAATTCGGTATGGGTATATAAATCAATCAGGCCGACAAAACAGTACAATAAAATCTTGGAAAAAAATTTTTTAGGGTACCTCCCCTGCACCTAAAGCGGGGATGTAATTTTTTTTCTCGTTAAACCCATGGGGGGATCGTTGGACGTTAGCTCGTTCAAAAATATTATGGGTTTCCTGAAACCATTTTTCAAATCAGTGATTGGTTTGCGAGGTATTGGGTTTTTGTTCGAGTCATGTCCCCGTTAATTTATGGATTACCTTAACATTATAAGGTGCATGTATAGGAGATTTGTTAAGGCTCTCACATTATGTGAATGTCCAAATCCTTCGGTAAATCGCCTGAATATTTCGCGTCATGCATAATATAGTAGAGATCAGATTATTCAAATGCGGGCGCTAAAACTTCGATGGCATTAAAATTTCATACACTGCTCGTGTAGGTTGAAAAAATGGGTTCAAGCGTTTTGATATGGAAATCGTCATTTTGTTTAGTTTTTTTTCTGAGCTTTATAATAAATAATAACTAGTGTATTGTGTATGTTGTGTGAGCGATCTCTTCCAGACAACCTTTAGGTAGCGTAGAAATTGGAACAAAAAACTAATATTACTATAATTATTCATAGATATATCATATATCAGAGCGCTACTGACGCTACAAATGGCCAATAAGCTGCTACGGACAATGGCGTAGCGACACAAACGTAGCGTAGGTATGTATGGGTTAACCTAACACATTCACTGCCAGGGACCCGGCCACCGGGCGCCTACTCCGTAGTCGATCCCGCCACGGGATCAGCTACGGGTTTTCCTGCTTAAGCTCTGGTTTCCTATCATAGCGGTGCTGTCACATAGCGGCGAGGTAGACTATCCGTGTCTTTCTTACAATTAGACCACTTAGAAAGAGACGGATAGTCTATCTCACCGCCATATGACGGAACGGCTATCCTAGGAAACCAGAGCTTTACTAGCGGAAAGGGCCTACGGCCGTTGAGCGGGTTCCTGGCGCTATGTCCCTACATAATTATACTGTGTGTTACCGGCATGCGGGCATTTATTCAAACTGATAATACTATGTTCCATTAGCAATTGTTTGCATGTATTTGCAAATCACAATTTTATAAATTAACTGCGCAATTAATTTTCCAAAATACAAACCTTCAATGGACTAGGTGTATGACGCCGTACTAAACAAAGTACCTATGAAGAGCTGCCATTTACACTTACTTGTCAATTTACTTTGCTGTGCATTGCTGGCAATTAAACAAAATTTATGGAGTCAGAATTAGTTAATTATTAAGGTAATGATTAAGTTAAAGAACTCCGGTAATTTACCCTTTTTTTAAAAAAAATCCCGCTTGCCGGTAACACATTGTATGTATGAAATTGCCCCAAAAATATCTTTACACGAGTTGATTTTAACTAACATTAGGGGCGTACCGATAATTTTCACCGTTTTGTACAGAAATACCTCCTTTCATTTTCAAACTAGCACGAGTAAAATATAATAAAATAATACTTTATTTCGTGGATCTCGTTATTGTTAATCCCTCTTGCCTTTCATTCGGGACTTAACTTATTATGTTATTCGAAAAGCGTTAACAATTTCGCCCAGCGTTTTATTTGGGAGCAAAAAGCCATTTTCACGGAGTTACCAACTGCATTGCTGACACAGGTGCGCGATAGCACAGATTGGCGAACTGGCAGATATTCCACTCGGCGAATTTCGTTTTTACTTTGACCCTTCATTTGATGATTTCAACGTAGAAACGTTACAGTAAACCCAGTATGATTTATTTTACGACTTGCAGGAGCCAGAAATGTAATAATATGACTTTATGATTAAGAATTTAGGTTTTATTTACGTGGTATCATAAACTCTATTCGTCTAACCTAATCTATCTAAGAATATAAAGAGAAAATGTCTGGAGCTGTAGCTTTTTATTTTTATAAGTTTCTTTGTGTTAGTTGGGACAGAGTATTTTGTTTAAAATACAGATAGAAACGGGCATTACGCGCAATCGCCCAAAACCCGCTTGACCATCCAGCTATAGACATTTTTAGGGGATCCTGTTGTTTTACCAAATTTATTTTGGTCAAATTTCATTTCCCAAACAAATTTTACCAACTATTTTGTTTGCCAATGCAAACTTTGGCACAATTTTAATACGAATATTTTCATTACGTCAAATTTTCATTGAGCAAAATATTATTACGAAAAATTACATTATGGCATGTGGTCTTTTAGCAAATGCTTTAATACGGCAAAAAAACATTAGACAATAGACATTTCGTCAAGTTAATGTTATGGCAAGTTATAAATAGACAAAAATCACAATTGTTTGGGTTATGACATTTTATCAAAATACTATTAATAAAACGGCACGGTCCCTTAAAAAAAATGCACGGTTAAGTAGATCGGTAGGCAAAAGCGTTAAATTAGGTTAGGGCAGCCAAAAAAGGGGGGCTCGGGGGGCAGAGCCTCCTATAAGTAAAAAAACAAACAATCGTAACAATTGTATTATTTGGTAGGTTAGGTTAGGGTTAGCTTGTGTCCCTTAGAGCGGAAATAGGCACCCCGCGAAGCGGGGTGACGTCGACATGCTGGCGGTTAGGTTAGAATTGCGACCTCTATACAAATTAATTTTCCCTACCCACATAACAAAACAAGTTACACCATTGAAATAAAGATGTAAATGATTTGTCATTGAAGAGTTCCTCTACTGATTAACCGACGGAATAGAAATGGTCAATTAAATATTGACGATACAAATCATTTGCCTTATTTTGTTTTGGTTAAAACATATTATGCCAACTAACATATTTGACTGAATGAAATTTGGTCAAAGTACCAGTTGGTAAACGAGATATTTGCCTAAACATGAATATGCCAAACATAAGGTTTGCGTAAGAATTATTTGTCGAGTATTAATTTGGCAAACGATTATTTGGCTAATGAAATTCTACGAAAAATGTTTTGGGAAGTGATAATTTGTAAATTTTTTTTGGTAAAACAAAGGTAACCCCAGAGGTTTTAGAAATAATATGATTTTAACGTTACCATGCATATAAATACCTAAATACTGACAGCATGTGACTATACGACTCATAAGATAACGTCGCGCAGGCAGCCGCTACTGGGGGGCAGTCGCGGCGGCTAGCGAAGGCCCGCGCAGCACTGAGCGTGGTCGGGCTTAACATATACATACAACGGTGTTCCATTCCATTTAAAGGTCCAAAATTAACGCATTTTTTTCCAAAAGACTTAAAACGTTGCTCATCGTCTCGGCATGCTACAGTGTAGAAGAATTTCAACTACACAACAACCGTACATATGTACATATATACAAATGTACATATATTGGATGGAATGGGTAATCTCCGGAACCGCATATCCGATTTGAAATAATTTCGCACCTGCTGGTAGAATGGACTTTCTTGATGGTTACAGGCCATTTTTATCCCGCGGGGTTGCCTGGCTTCTTTGCAATACGTGGGCTGCCAAGTTTAGCATAAATCATAAAAAGTCAGTGTAGAACTTTTTATAAAATGGGCCGGGTACTACAGCGACAAGCAGGTTAATATTTTTTGGGTTATTACAAAATCAAAGTTTTGTAACTGTTTATAAGCATACGAAAATGATACATAATTTGGAATTCATTCAGACTAATTTTTTCAACTAGGTACTACGGGTTAACGGTTTTCAGAAGTAATTTCAATGTATTATTTTTACTACACCAAAAAACTGATTATTTAATCTTATGATTTTGGTGAACCCAATCCCTGTATAAATAAAGGAGACTTTTTCAGAACATTTTTAGCTGGAATCACACAGCCAAGTGAACTCGCTGTTTTCGCATAATTCACTTTTCGTCGTGAAACTCTAATTAGCTACTTCAGTCCGTACGTTTTATTGTTGAGTTTAAATAGAATTTATCTTCTCTCACATTTCAAATTAAAACAAATCAATAAACATACAACTTGCAATATAAAATCGTATGATAATTCACATACTAGGTGGTTTGCATCATTGCCGACCGATTTGTTATGATAGGGACTCCTTATTAAAATAAAAACATTTAAATTCTATCTAGCGAGCATTATAGCAAAACGACAGTTGCTTCGAGCTTTTTTTCCGGTCCTCTCTGCCCACCCCGCACAGCATTTACTAGACCGTTAACTAGAATGATCGTGAAAATGTTCGTTGCTATGTTTGGCGAACGCTATGTCTATATCAGCACTTTACCACGTCTATCTATACTCGGTAGTAAAGTACATCACTTATATCCCCCCCCCCCCATCCCCTCAGTGCTACGAATCTGAAACCAAGTCAGACAACTGGAATTGTCAAAAAGCTGTAAGTAGGTACAATACGCTAGTCTTGTTGCTTGGTAGGTTTAGTAGCATCATCGGATATATTTATGTCACGGATGAGTTTGATCAACGATTTGGTTACAGTTTTCCAGGCATTTTTTCTTATATACGGGGACAATCTTTCTTGCACAAAACGACCTAGTTCCGCATAAAGCAAAGCATAAAAAACATCCATGATTCGGGAACAAAATAAATATTCATGCTCATCACACAAATAAATGCAATAACCAGGACACACACCCGGGACCTCCGGCTTCGTAGTCAGGGTCACTATAAATTAATTGGCTACAGTGGTCGTCGAAGACGAAGTCTTTTGAATACTATTAGGTACCTACTTCTATGGACTATATTATATATATCTACTACTGTTGTAAGCTTACCAGTAATTGGTTCCAGGTCGTAGCCATCAGAAGCGATGATAGTGATGTTATGGCCGTCCACTGACATCTCGATAGGGCAGTTGAGGAACTCAGCGTTGATCACGCGAAAACGGTACTTGTAGCCCTGGAATCAAAGATTACTATTAATGAGATGACATTCAAAGAGCGAGATGACATTACGCTAAATATACAAAGAATGCTCTTCTGCAGCGTGGCCCGTGACCCGCCACAAGGTGGCTGATGACCTGGTAATGGACGCGGGTGTGCTGGAGGCGAATGGCGCAGAACCGGTCATTGCGGCAATCTTTGGGGGAGGCATATGTCCAGCAGTGGACAACTTTCGTCTGATATGATGATGACCTTGCCTCATCTTGCTTTTCAATATATTTTTTGTTGTATATCGTAATAGCTGTCCGCGAAGGTCCACCCGCTTAATTTTGAAGATAATAGGCACAGCTTCTTATTTCAAATATAGCCTATATTTATTATGAAGGTCGATTACCGATGAAATTATTTTCAAATCGTCGGTTTCCGAGTATCGTCGGACACCAGAAGTGCCCCACACCAATGATAAGCAGTATCGGCGGCTTGCGGTCGCCACTCAAGTGGTGGTGGTCCTTGAATATGCCCACTGACAGCTCGTGGATCCTGTTGGTTACTATCATCACGTGCTCTGATCTTACCTGCTCCACATTGAACTGAGCGGTCTTCATATACATCGGTTTCTGAGTGTTCTTGAACACCGTGAAGCGCCCCAAGCCGTTAATGAGCAGTGTTGGTGGCTTGTTGTCGCCACCCGAGTTGTGATGGTCCGTGAACATGCTAACTGACAGCTCGTGGATCCAGTTGGTTACTATCATCACGTACTCTGATCTTACCTGCTCCACATTGAACTGAGCGGTCTTCATATAGGTACATCGGTTTCTGAGTGTTGTTGAACACCCTGAAGCGCCCCAAGCCGTTAATGAGCAGTGTTGGCGGCTTGTTGTCGCCACCCGAGTTGTGATGGTCCGTGAACATGCTAACTGACAGCTCGTGAATCCAGTTCGTTACTATCATCACGTGCTCTGATCTTACCTGCTCCACATTGAACTGAGCGGTCTTCATATACATCGGTTTCTGAGTGTTGTTGAACACCCTGAAGCGCCCCACGCCGTTAATGAGCAGTGTTGGCGGCTTGTTGTCGCCACTCGAGTGGTGGTGGTCCGTAAACATGCTAACTGACAGCTCGTGGATCCAGTCGGTTACTATCATCACGTGTTCTGATCTGGAATATGAGAAAATGTTGACAATTACTGCGAGAGAAACACGACGCACTCACTCGTTCAGTCGCGCACGACACGTCTCGGCAGCAAGTTGCTGGTCGATTGCCTAACGCTGTTCGTAAGTCAGGTAGAGATCTAAACGTACTTTTTCTCATGGGAAAAAACAGTTGATTTGTTCTTACGCTCGTTTAAAAGTTACATGTTTACCCCTCTAAATATATTTTACTGTATGGGAAAATGACAGTTGTCCTATTTCGAAAGGTAACGTAATCGCCCCGCTGGACTCTATACCAATATACTATTCTATTGAATTTAGACTCAAAGCCCGTTCCACCTTTGGGTATCAGGGTAAGTAAATAAAACCGCCATTTAGGCTTTTAGCGCAGGCAGCAGTCGTGATCGCGATCGCCGGCAACTCGATGTCAACTACCCTCTTCCTACCCTCTTCTTATACAAACTTTTACCCCCATTTCACCCCCTTAGGGAATGATATCATGGATAAAAACTATCCTAGCTTTAAAAATCACGTCAATCCCATTTATAATACTATATAAGTACTAGCTTCTGCCCGCGCCTCCGTCCGCGTGGAACTCGTTTATATCGCAGCTCTATGCAAACTTTTACCCCCCCATTTCACCCCCTTAGGGGATGATAATAAATAATAATAAATAATAAAAACTTTATTTAGTTACAACAGAAGTTAAATAAAAAAAATATTATTTATTATCGATATCGGGGATAAAAACTATCCTATGTCACTCTCCATCCCTTCAACTATCTCCACTTTAAAAATCACGTCAATTCGTCGCTCCGTTTTGCCGTGAAAGACGGACAAACAAACACACACATACACCTTTCCCATTTATAATAATATATAAGTACTAGCTTCTGCCCGCGACTCCGTCCGCATGGAACTCGTTTATATCACAGCTCCAAACAACCATTTACCCCCCCATTTCACCCCCTTAAGGAATGATTTCGAGGATAAAAACTATCCTATGTCACTCTCGATCCCGAGATAGGTGAACCTATCTCCGCTTAAAAATTCACGTCAATTCGTCGCTCTGTTTCGCCGTGAAAGACGGACAAGCAAACAAAGACACACATACACTTTCCCATTCATAACATTACTATCTTTTATTCATAACAAGTTTCTGCCCGCGACTCCGTCCGCGTGGAACGCGGTTATATCGTAGCTCCATACAAACTTTCACCCCCCATTTCGCCCCCTTAGATGATGATTTCGAGGATATATGAAAAATATCTTATAAATATCACTCTACATCCCTTCAACTACCTCCGCTAGTATGGATATGGATACACACATTATCCCTACTACACACTATACACATGTATTATATGTATGTACAGGCTCCTAAGTAATTTTATTATTTTCTCTCATAGTAATGTTAGGGATGGTACCAATAATGGTAATTTGACGACCACTTTAGCCTAGTTGGTATTGACTCTGCCTACGAAGCAACAGGTCCTGGGTTTGAATCCCGGTAAGGGCATTCATTTGTGTGATAAATAAATAAATAAATACAAGGGGACAATCTTACACAAATCGACCTAGTCCCATAGTGATGAGCACGAATATTAGTACCTGAGTCATGGATGTTTTCTATGTATTTAAGTATTTATTTATCTATATTAGTATGTGTTTATCGTCGTCTAGTACCCATAGTACAAGCTTTGCTTAGTTTTGTACTAGGTCGATTTGTGTAGGACTGTCCCCTAACATTTATTTATTTTTATTTAATACGTATCAATTAATTCAAATATGGATTTGAATAATTGTGCACAAAACACGAACCAAACTCCCGTAATGGCTAAAGTAGGATTAATTAGGCGAATTAACTTGACAGTTCATTGCACACGAATGTTGCTACAGTTTCGCTAGTGCTGTTAATGTCGATATTTAAAAAATCCAGTTCATACAAGAGGTTTAGTAAAAGCAGTTTGTATACTAGTTTTCTCATCATTCTTGTACTTGTGTAAAAGTTATGTAAATAATATCTTGATAGAAATTTGGTTTGTAAAGAGATCTTTGGGCTATTATTGTATGATTTGCCAATACGAATAAGATTTATATAGTCTGATCCACCATCCGTGACACTGGAAGGCAGCTGATAGACTAATTCTATTTATTTCTTACATTCGTTTTCTACTACTGACACGGTTGGTGGACGAACTATGCAAGGTAGGTTCCTACTTTATGAATTCAAATTCCTAATTAAACTGTAAAAATAAATATGTAGATTCTGGTAAAGTTATCAACAACATCATCTTATATCAGCCGAAAGACGTCCACTGCTGGACATAGGCCTCTCCCAAAGAGTGCCAAAGTGACCGGTCCTGCGCCACCCGCATCCAGCGAACTCCAGTTAAGTTATCAACATAAAATAAATATATTATTCAACAATGTACAGTTACCTACAAGATTTCTAAAACATGATTATTTTCAAAAACTATCATTGAAGGAAAGGTAGAAGGAAGGAGAGGCAGGGGAAGACCAAGACGTGCGTTTATGGACCAAGCTAAAGAGAAAGTTAATGTAATGTCCTATCAAGAGCTCAAAACAGTGGCTGAGAGAAGAACAGAGTGGCGATTACTCCACCGACAAGAGCCCGGGAGTGCGATTTTTGAATCTCACTGGTGATATCAAAGTCACCGGTGACTAAAATTATCACTGATGACTTTAATGTCACCATTATCCAAAAGCCGTATTTTTGAAAGTAACACGCTGTTTACCAACATGCAAAAATTTTACAATGCCAGTCAGAGACAATCTTCCCGTTACGTTCCTTTTTACGCAGATGTTGTCCTTGATACCGGTTTTTATTTTCTCATACTATAACTTCAAACAGATTCAAACGTAAAACGTAGCGTATCTGTCAGTGTAATGTAAACGAAAATTAAAGTTTTGAAAATTTCTTGGCAGATGTCACATACGTCAACTGTCAAAAACAATCGCATGGTGATTTCAATTACGAGTGGGTAGGGGCACTCGTAAATCGATATAATAGGTATGACAAATGTAAGTCACCGATGACTTTCAAAAATACGAACTTTCGGAAATCAGTCACATCGGTGAGAATTAGTCAACTGGTGAGATTCAAAAATCGATCCCCTCTTAAATTTACGTTGACGACGACGACGACGAAATTCTTTGATTTTTTACTAAACCTAAATGGATGTGGCCACAATCGCCTCTAATGTAATAACAGCATTCGTTTTGCATTGTATTCCAAATTTGAGGCGTAAGTTGTACATGTCCGATTTACACCGTTTATCCCTAATATTACGCAAGTATGTTTAAGTATGAAGAGTTATACCGACTTATGATTACTTGACAAAATACAATTTGAATCTGATTTATAGGTACAACGTTATATCGACATATTTGCATCGACATAAACCTATCACTATTTATTTATTCTTATGTCTGACAACATTTTCAGCTGTCAAGTTAGTTCGCCTAATTAAAAATCCGACTTTAGTTCATAGCTTCGTCTACTAGTACCTATTCTAATGTTATGCATGAAACTAAACTTATACTCAAGATTCTAGTGACTGAGCTGTGAGTGTGAAGTTTGTAAGGAGTTCATAGTTCACAAACAATGCAAGTTTCAGAAGAAGCCTGTATGACACGCCTAACCTCCAGTCTAGAATACCTTTTTGACACATGGATTCGGTGCAAAACGCTAGTTTCGACTGGGAACGTGAGTTGAAAGTTGTGAACAATTTTAGATGCGGATGTTTTGGTCCTGAGTATGCTTGAGATTATTTAAGTTGGCCGCATTGCATCATTAAAAAGGCAACTCAACCGTCCTAGGTAGAAGATTTCTATTCCAATGACAGTTTTACAACAAATCGGCCTCATGAAATACCTTAATCACTTACAGCAGCTCAAATTTTATTGTTCCCGTTGTTAGCGTTGCGATAATCCCGTTATTTTAAAAATAAGAACTTCCTTCAAGGTCAACAAATAATCCAATATAACCATTTTTGAGATATTTACCTCCCCTACCACCTCTAAACCAACTTTGGCCTAAAAAATGTCTCAATATTGCCACGGTCCTGTGACGAGTATCATGTTTCTTAAGGGGCTACCCGAGGTTTCCATCGATTTTTGACAAGATTTGAATCGTACCTCCTACTTTTGCACTACAGATAGAAGTATAAATCAAACGGTTATCGGTTCTTCAATCTTTTATCTCCATTTTGGTCTACCGGATTTTGAAACAAATGAATACTTAATTTTGTTATGATCTTTTTAAACATTGTCTAAAATAACACTTATTTTGTATCTCTATTGACGTGAAAGATCTAACATTTACGAAATCTACATATTTGGGTTCGTCTGTGACGTCTCTAAAACCGGTCCAGAATTTTCATTTTAAACCAATTAACACAAAAGTTATGGCCAGAAACTGGTTTTTTCGCCTAAACTTGTTCAACTTTGATGCCAAATATCTCGAAAACAATGAACTTTGAAGTAAATATGGGATACTATATTGCTTAAAGCCGTTGTTGTTAACATAATAAGCTACAAAAGAACTAAAAAAACTAAGAGATTTAGATCGAAGGTACGATCCCATACGTCAATTATGGGAGCCCTTTAAATTTGCCGCCTCTTCATTCAATATGTACCATAAAAAATACGCCTGAATATTTATAGTGAATCTTTTACACGAACTCCCACCTACGCAGACAAGGTTGCTTAGAAAGTAGGTATACTATAAAACAAATACTCGTAACGATATCAACTTTAATCACCGAATTAAAAAAGGAGTGGCTTTGAAACGATTCGAAAAATAAAGTGGTAATCGAAAAATTGATTCTTTGAATCTAGTTCCGTATTGTTGAAATTAGGTACTATAGTTTCTACCGTATAGTTTCGGTCTATGCAATTTAGTAGGCACAACTGTGTTCAAACATTGATGTTAACTTTTGTTGGTTATTTTTTGTTATTATTTTGCAGTTAAACTTCAGACGCATTATTATTATATGATACTATAAAAGAAAGTGCGTTCAATGATCATTTGAATCAAAAAAATCAAAGCATCAAACATGCTGTACTGACCCGAGCCAATCTTGCCCCTGCCACAAAGCTACATATACAATCAATTGGACCTATACGCTAAAAACCAGCACCAAAGACACTGGGAGGAGTTAGACACATGCAGACAGACCAAAGAGATTCTGTCAAAACACGACAACAAACTCACAACCGCACTACTGAGGACACACAGAAACCAACTACGCAAGATAGTAGGAATAATAACAGGACACAACACTCTGAACAGACACCTCTACAACATAGGTATCACGGACAGCCCCATGTGCAGAGCGTGCATGGAGGCGGAAGAAACGACTAAACATATTCTACTGGACTGCAAGCAGGTAGAAGTATACAGGAAAAAACACCTAGGGTCTCCGGACACACTACGGGACGCAGTCAAAAATACAAAGGCACTCACCAACTTCTTGGAGGAGCTGGGGTGGTTAGAGTAGCGCTACCCCTTCTCACGCAAAATAGGCACACTGGATGTCGACTTGCGGAAAATAGCCCAGTAAACTAACTAACTAACTAACTAACTAACATGCTGTATCAAAAAAGTCAAAGCATCAAACATACTGCCTAAGCATTTTTCACGGTCACCTTCGAAACGGCGGACATAGACCTGTCTTTATACATTTTGGCTGCCATTTGGTAAGTCTATACGAGTACTATATATTGAGAACCGAAACTTTAATGAAGAGCTCGCTTTAGAGTGGAAAGGACGATATCTTTGCAAAATTTATGAAACTAGATAACTAAGTTAAGTTAGTGTTTGGCTTAAGGCAATCTCGAAAACATTTCAGGAATAGGTAGGTACAATTTTATGCCTAAATCTCTGCGTAAGAGTGACTTACTAATCTTATTATGGATGGGTAGGTACCCAGTGCTAAAGCCTGCCTATAAAATGTTCCGAACAGTTTTTCATTAAATCCTTCGTAAAGATTTGTCCAAAGCGTATCGAAATTGATGACAAACACTTGTCTCAAATAAATCAGTTTGTCCTAGTAAACCTCAATCTAGATTCAGCGGTGTTTACGAAGACTGAGCCGAATTTACCTATGTCAAATCTTATTGAAACCTAATCAATAGAAACCTACATGGATTTACTCACTATGAGGAGTACGTTTAGAGGTGGTTGCAGACTGGTAAAAAATGCATATATTTAAGGATAACAACGACGTATCAAAGTAATGTGTTAAAACCGCCTTATGTCTTTTGTCCTTCAGGTATGCCGAACACTATCGTCCCATATTGCATCCGCATTAAGACGGATTCATACCTATCTGACGTGACGTGTCTGACGTGATGTGTCATGACGCGACAGAAAGAGAAGAAGAAGACAACGGTTTCATAGAGCATCACGTCAGATAATTGTATGGTTCCACTAACAACCTGTTTTAAAATTGTTTAGAGCAATGTTAACAGTATATTATAATTATAAGTATATTTACACAGCTAAAGTCACATATAATCTTAGAGCATTAAACCAACCGGAGTGGCCATGAGTCATTTTCTATACATAAAAAGTCTGCCGATTTTTGCAGGAGAGGGGAACGTCAAATGTATGCGTAACGTGAAAATAGCTACGTCAGATAAACGTCAGTCCATACAATGTGTATGACCACTGGTTATATACTTTTGGCAGAGGGGAACGCCTGTCAATGGCCACTCCAGTTGGTTTAATGCTCTAAGCATATAATAGTCACTAATGAAATGACGATATGTGTTGGGCTCATCAGCCCCGCTTTTCCGTAACTTGTTTGACGCCACCTCAACGCTCACCCACAAATATATCTTCACGACGCAATTCGTAGTAAATAAGCTAAGATAGAGGTCTAGTTTCGTTAGGTGCGACGGGTCGGGTGAAGCGCTAGAGTGCGTAAAATATAACAGTCCAGGAATCCTTCAGGAGGTACTTAGGAGACTCCTGATGGATCAAAAGTATTTGGGTTCATATCGGGTTGCTTGTAGCCATAAGGCCGATAGGCATAGGTAACTACTTGTGTCATAATCATCATTACGCATATCGACAATAGTCATAAATAAGTTCGCATAATTTTTTTAGCCATAATATTTCGCGCTTCGCGGGGTGCCTATTTTCCGCTCTAAGGGACGCAAGATAACCATAACCTAACCTACCGAAAATATGTACCATTATAAATATTTCCCCGTTGTTAATATGTCCCCGTTATCTCAGGCCGCTTGGTTACCGAGTGCACTGCCAGGATAACGAACCCGCGTCCGTGATACTACCAGGCCGCTTGGATACCAAGTGCACTGCCGGAGTATCACTATCCCGCCGTTCCCGCCTCTTACCGCCCCGAATCGTATCTGTTCGGCAACCGTGCCCCGTACCGCTAGTAATAGAGCCCGTGTAGAGCATAAGTGTTGATCATTTAATAAAAGGGCGACAAGACCCAGTTTTAACTATTCACCCCTGCTCCTGCTAGGCTCCTTACCGTCTGAGTTAACTAGGAAACCCTCGATAGCCCTTCAGACTGAGGGATATGTGTGTCCGGCTAAACCCGCACATCATCACGCTACTGTTACGACTGTTTATTTTTTACAGTGGGGGGCCCTGCCCCCCGAGCCCCCCTATTCTAGCTCCCTAACCTAATTAAATGCTGGTCAACTAATATAATATATTGTTTTTCCTTGCGAATCAATCATAATAGTAGCCTATCGTCATGAGTTATCAATTCTTATGACTAAAAATATTTATGATCTTCAATATAATGACTAAAACTTGTATTCTGATCAACATTATGGTTAAACAAAATATGACATAGTACAGTTATGACAATGAAAGTATTATGCGCAGAATTAAAGACTTTTATGCGCAACAATTTTATGCGTAAAGTTGTATGGCTTTCGAAATTATGACGAGTCATTTATGCGACTAGATGGACACCAAAAGTATTTCGCCAAGTGTGATAATGAAGTCGTGATTTCTACATAGAAGAGCCAATTCTAAGCCAATTAGTGATATATTATGTGAGTCACGCCTCTACGAGCGATTTCCAATACAAAGCGCAAAAATGCTGATAAGAGCTATGACCCACGTAGCGTTGCCTGTCCTCATATGGGACAGTGCACAGTGTTTGATGGGTTTAACGACCTAACCTAAGACTGGTCCAAATAATATTTTGAAATTTCATTTGCTTTCAACGAGACAAAACAAATGAAAATCTTTCGCTCTAATATTCGAATTACATTCATTAAGGGTGAGTTGCACCAAACCGTCAGTAATCGTAAGCGGTGTTCGTTAAAATCTGGATATATGGAACGTTTGACAAGTTTCTATGGACTGACAGCTGTCAGCGCCATATTTAACGTTGATCGGTCTGTAATAGTAAGTCGGTGCAACCCACCCTTAATTACAATTGGAACATTTTGTTTTTTCTATTAGAACCACGGACTCAGGAGTTTGACATACGTAAATCATAATCCATACTACACATACTCGTACGTACTATTCATACTAATAATATTATGTATGCGAAAGTAACGAGGGCGAAAATGTGGAGGTACGGTATAAAGAAGTTCCCGGACGAAGTCGCGGGCACTAGCTAGTATATTAGTAGTTGTAGTTATATATTCACGTAGCACAAAAAAGGTGTCATACTAACCTATCATAGTCATACAAGGCGCCATGAGGGTCCTGCGACTTAGGCCGCCGTATTATAAAAGCGCCCGCCGCGCCGTCGGCACGCTGCATGCCCGAGTGAGAGTGCCAGAAGTGCGTGCCCTCGTGCGACGCGTTGAACTGGTATCTGTAATGGCCACAGTAAGTCAGTGAGGTGTTCACATTGTTTTTTTGTATACAACTTCAGTGGCAAACAACCGTACGTTACCTGGCCCCGTATCACGGTCGGCCTTATCACGCGATAAGTGACAAGATTAGCAGTGTTGTTCCTGATACGGCAATTGCCGTAATAAACTGTAATTCAGGCATTGCCGGACCTAAAACACGGCATACGGCAGCAAATCCATTACCGTATCATATGAAGCTAATGTATGGTGTACAAGATATCTTGGATTGCAATTCTCTCCAAAGTGACATCGATAGGTTGTATCAGTAGAGCATCGAGAATAGACTTCTTTTCAATGTTGCTAAGTGTGCGCACGTAACTTTTAGCAGGGCCCGTAATCCGCTGTATAACAATTACTACCTAGATTCTGAGGCAATTACCCGGGTCGATTTCATTCGGGATTTAGGCGTTATTTTAGATAAGAACCTAAATTTCCATGAGCATATCAACTCGCTGGCTCTTAATTGTTGCAGGAGATTAGGGTTCGTCATTCGGAATGCTAGGGACTTTGTTGATGCCAGAATAATAAAATTCCTGTATACCGCTCTTGTCAGAAGCAAGCTTGAATCGGCCACTGTTGTGTGGAATCCTCATGAGACAACATATATCTTGCTTCTGGAAAAGGTACAAAAAGTATTCTTGCGTTTTCTGTACAAAAAAATGTACGGTTACTACCCATTTCTATACCCTACAAAATTTTTGCGAGGCGTTTTAGGTTTAAATTCACTAGAGGTGAGGCGAAACTTCGGTCTTCTTTCCTTAGCTGGTAGAAGTTGGCGTGGTGATTCAGACTGTCCCGGATTAGTAGCTCAGTTGGTGCGCCTGTATGTTCCCTCTCCCTCTAGATATAATTTTCGACCTCGTTGTCAACATTTACTAGCGGCGCCGGCAGCGCGAACGTTGTCTCGCAGAAAGTCCCCGCTTATTCGAGCTTTGCACTTCATGAACTCGTTGCTTGAATCAGCATCAAATTGTGATATATTTGCTAGCCGATGGATAGATGTGTGTGATGAATGTTTGACGTTCTGCGAGAAGATGGATGCACGACCGTCTTCTGTGTTATTATAATAATAGTTTGTTTCCTTTGTGTATATATATCTACATTTGTTTTGTTTCACAGTGCTTTGGTGTTACTGTAATGCTGTGAAATTGTATGGAATAAATAAATAAATAAATAAATCATAATACACGGCAATTTCAAGACGCTGCAGCTAGCGATAGATATCGCCATCAAGCGCCACGGACCGTCTGCCAAATTGCTTCGTATGTAATGCGCCTAACACGTGACACGTCCATCGGCCATGAGATAGAGCGAGAAAACCAAGGTTGATCAACCTATCTCGCTCTATTAGCGTAGTTCCCGCGGGCCGAGGCGGACTGCCATGCTGGGTCGTCTGAGGCCCTACCGCGAAGGCAGTGTGGCCGCGTTTCAATTTCTAAATTAGAAGGAATTTTGCGATTTTTTAAAAGTAGGTATTCTGGGCAGTGGGTCAAATATATAGAACACGGCAATTATTTGAGGTTTTCTCTTAAAACATGGCAATTTTAGACTATATACCCGGCAACCCAAAATTCGAATAACACTGCAAGATAGAGCGTCCGCCACTGGCTGACACCGTTCGATAGAACGAGACTGACGCTCTGATAAGGACGACCATGATACTGGGCCTGGTGGTAAAACACACGGACAGTTTGTGATTCTAGTCTCTTCTTCTTCTCCTTCTCCACAGAACACATCCTTGGAAGCTCTAGCGACGTTGCCAGCAGGAACACAACACCACATTTGTAGTGGCATTATCATGGATCACCAATTGGAATATTGCAAATAAGTATGAGCGAGATGATAGGATTCCGGTATTCCTGCTCAAAAGTCACATAGTCCCATCAGCACTATCGTAATGCTACATTTTTACTTTGCTTGTTCAATTTACACTCTATCCACGCTCGCTCGAAATTATGTTTGTATAGCTTGAACCGATTTGAACATGACACGTTGCGCCTGTGCTCTTAAATGATGAATGCGCCTACACACTACAAATATTGCACTCCATGCGAGTGCCAATAATTGGTGCGGCAACAGGCACTGTCGTACTTTGTGTAATATTGTGTGTGTGTATCTGAAAACGGTATGATGTCACGCTGGCCCTATCAGCATTAATGTACTACCGTGCCCTCGGTACCTACGTAGATACTTGGACGTGGTATCAAGGTGGTATCGGATAGAATGGGAAATTGTGTGACGTATCCAGTGCGTGCCCGCTGGTCCCCTCAGTACCAATGTATCTGTACGTACCTGAAAGTGCTATCAAGCAGGATGGAACACTGTGTGGTGTATGATATTCCGTCTATGTATATAGGGCATGCCGCGCTGGTCGTCTCAATACCAATGTACTGTCGTGCCCTCGGTACCTATCATTCTGTACGTACCTGAATGTGGTATCAGGTAGGATGGGACACTGTGTGACGTATGGCGTTCCGTCCATATAGGGCGTCCCTCGCTGGTGCTGCCCATGCCAGTGCACCGTTGTTCCCTCAGTCATCAGGTCGTTCTCCACATCGACTATCACCCTATCGTGTTGACACACCTAGAATAGAACGATGTTAATAAATGTTTATTACTTATTGCCTAAGATAACGCCTCGACAATTAATTATCAGTGGATACAGGTAATCAATGTACATGTGTACCTACGGGGAGTTTACGTTGTTAACTGTTGATATTTGAGTTGGTAAAATAGGCGCGAGAACCTATGTTTCCAACCGGTATAAAATGTATAAATAAATAGTGCTTCCCAAACCAGAAATCATCAATGAACTGGCTGGCTGGGATACCTAATGGTATTTGTTACTTATCACTTACTTTTAAAGCTGACGCTTGTCTTGGGCATTAGACCCTTATTTTAAAACGAATCTCAACCACATAATCTTTTACGTCACACCTGGCCATAATGCGAGTTTTACTGCACGCTGCAAGTACGGTAAAACTCGCATTGTGGCCAGGTGAAGACGTAAAATTGTGTTCTCACCACGGGCGGTAATTTGTAAAGCCCCAGAGCGCATATTTCTGGCCCTCACCTTCGGTTCGGGCCACAAACACCTGCGATCTGGGGCATTCACGAATTCACCGCCCTAGGTACGTAATGTAGTACTTGTTGCTGTAATGAGCAGGCAAGGTTTTGTTTTATGCATTTGTGAGAAAATGCGGGATAACACGGCTTGACATATGAAGCTGATGCTAGTTTTGCCGCAATGTATGAAAACCCATAGATTTATTTTACTTATTTTAACCTTGCGTATGTATAAAAAATGGTCAGTTATCATTTGATACCCCCCCACACGTGTATATATAAATTTTGGATGTAATCGTGACTTTTCCAAACGCGACCGCGGCGATTTTGATGATGTCTCAGGAGACCGACACCTTAGAGATTGTCTCCGGCAGTTTTGAGTCCAGGAGGCATGCCTAACATACTAAAGCTAACATATCAAAGCCAACATACTAAAAGTGAAGTATAACGTTCGACATAAATACTAGATCAGTAAAATCCGTTCTTTATATACCCTGCCTATGCAAAGTTCAAACTGACAAAATAATCAAAGTATATTGTGAGTAGGTACTTCCTTTTCATAAAACAAGTCGTGTAATTTATTAAAACACGGACAAATTAGTTAAAATGCTATCCCATTGTTCCCCATTTAAATTAATCTGGAAAGCAATAATGTTTTATTTGATCCGTCCGGAAGCTGCCTCCGCGAAAAAAAATTTAAATACCCATTGAAGTAACTGGACAAAAGAAAGTTTAGAATATCTGCTCCGAGCAAACAATTTTTGAGAGTGGATAAACAACAAGCGAAAATGTTTAACTTTGAAATATTTTAATAAATTCAAATTAAAACTTGACAAGTATTTCAAGGGAAACGTACCTCAATAGCGGGTCCTGGCATTTTCCTATTTATAACGTTCAAAGCTCTGTTCATTCCGTCTGCTGGTATGCAATCAAGTCGTTGACAATCCGTTTCATTGTAAGGACAGTTGAAGCAGGCCTTGCTCATAGTCTGATACCATTCCAGGTGAAACATATAGTAGCAAATCATTGGTTCTTCTCCTTCCTTGCATTCTCTGAGGCACGGATGAGCACCGTCGACCAACTCACCAGTCGCTTCGTTATATTTAGGCCGTACTTTTTGTTCGGATTTTTTCATAACTTTTTTTGCTTTTGGTATGTCTTCATCTTTTAGTTCTTTGACCAAGTGTTTTGTCGGTTGTCTTACAATAGTTTTTGCTATTTTATTTGCGTTAGCTAATGGATTGAGTTCTGGAGATAAAACTAATGTTGAAGCGCTTTCGGGTGTTTTCGCCTCTATGTTGACAGTTTTACTATTTTGTGATTCTGATGATAAAGTTTGATCATCTTTTTCCAACGCGATATTATCTATGTGCTCACTGCTTTGACTTCGTGATTGTCTGACATTAAATTTATTAGGAGTATTTTCGTTGTCGGTTGTTGCCTGTTCTACAAATGCTGTTGTACTTTCTAAATATTCAGTGGTAATTTCTTTACCCAGTGTTGCAGTTTCAGTATCTTCATCAGTTGTCTGACTGTTGATTGGCTGAATACCTGAAACAAATGGGAATTATTGTGAGAAACAATTTTCATAATTAGAGAAAAGAAATGAAATGGAGCTTTCTAAATAAAATTGACAAAAGCTTAGACTTATTGAAAGCTTAATTTTTGTAAACATTAATCAAATTCAGGATGCTATCTATCGCGAAAGGTTTAGTACCTAGTTTTGTTGACGTAATTCGCAGCTCGCTAATCTCTTCAGTTCGTTATATCGTGAATTTGATCTTCTAATTCATCTAATTGATTAGTCAAATCGCAAAGATTTATTTCTCTTGGCCATTTACAGTCAATTTGAATTGCAAATTAAAGAGATCACCTGCTTTGTTCCATGGGCTCTCGAGCATTATTTATTTTCTCCAAGGCAAGGCTGCTAAAAACGTATAGTAATAAGTTAATGAAATCCGTTAAGTTAGTGGTTTAGTACGAATAACCGAATTATTATTTAATACAAACTCTGATCTCTATCCACCATTTTAATGACGTGATAAACTGCCAAAGTATGAGAATTTTTTTGTCAACTCCTGAATCCGCATTACTTCAAGTAATGATGAAACTAGTTTTTATTAATGCGTTTCGCCATGTTTTTTATCTATTTAGTTATGCGAGTATCACGCGTTTTGCGGTCACGGATACATCTTTAACAACAAAAAATCATGGATAGGCATGAGAAATTATATATTTCGTAACAATTGGACAAAACACGCGTAGTCTCAACGAACTCGATAGTTTATACTTCGATTATTTAATGCCTATTATTTTTACCTACAAGTACGTAATGCCATTACGTTTACGACCTACTTGCAGAATAAATTAATTTATAATCTCAAATTATGCCCTTATAAGTTGTTACAAATTGATTGATTAATTTTTCAAATCTAACAATAATTAGGTATTAAGATAATAACGACACTTACGTAACGAAGTAGTGTTACCATATTCCTCGTTATGTGTTATATTATTAATTATTGTTCATAATATAACACATAACGAGGAATATGGTAACACTACTTCGAATAAAACCAAAAGTAAGAAAAAACTTCAATCTCACGTAATTTATAACATAAAACAATTTCTCTGAAGATGGTTTGCCAACCACATTCTCTATTGACATTCTCTATTGAAAGCGATAAAAAAAAATCAAGAAGGTCATAACACATATTCAATTTCAAATTTACTGTGTCGTATAAATTCCAAAATACGATCAAAGTTAAGTTATACAGTATATCACACATCGTTTGAAACTAAGCAAGACTTTGTATGCTCTCCAACTATAACAAGAATTCCAAGGCAATTTGCATAATGCTTTTGACATTTTGATTCCTAATTACCTTGTGCCAACACACTCATATTCCTCAAAGGCAAGCAATTCTGTTCACGAAGCACAATAGAAGCAGTAGTTAGTTGAATTCAATCGCACGATTGTCGCATCGCCGGCGTCGCACGACTAATCAAGATCGCACGGAGTTGGCCGATCTAATCGGTCCATTCATCTACCGACGGGTCGTGTGACTGACGCGATTTGACACTTGAACAAATATAGTTATGATTTTTCTGCATATAAAATTTGTCTTTTAAATTGTATAGCGATAAGACGACCTGTTGCTACCTATTATAATTGTTTACGACCAATATTGTTCTGGTTTTTTTTTCTGAAGTGCAATAAAGTATATTATTTTATACTAATACTATGTGTATCGTTATTGAAGATTGTTGTCACTATAAAAAGCACAGTAGTTTATAATAGATTAATCTCTAATTAGACACAATGACGTGTTAAATGTCTGTCGATGTCACAACCGCCTTATGGGTATGCATTTATTTATTATGCCTTCCAATTTAAGAACTTTAATGCCTGATTTACATTCAGCCGAAGGGAGCAGGGAAGTGGGCCGGGAAGTGGGTAGGGAAGTGGGCAGGACGGGCGCAATACCTCATTTTACGCCCGTCCTGTCCACTTTCCTGCCCAGTGCGGCATATGAGGGATTTTTGGACTACTCGTATTTCTTTATTTCGATGTAACGACGACCGATATTGTTTTTTGTTCAATTTTTGACTAGTACTTTTAAACATTACTTGATTTATTTATTTTATTTGCACAAGTAAGGACGTATGTTGTTTCTCAGTTACATTAAAAAAAGGAAAATAACAATGCTGCTATATCTAATGTCTAAACGTGTAAAATTATATATCTGAATAAAATATTGTTGTATGTTACACAAACGCCTTTCAAATTCGCAATACACGCAATGTACCTATTGTATAATCAAAGGAATTTGCAGCATCACAAGCGATGTTAATTATTTAATTGGATGACACATTGAAAAGAATACTTTTTTTGTTTGTAAAATGGTAGAAGAGTAGAATAGATACTTGCATTTAATTTAAAGCTTCGGAGTCGGAAGATTATGTTCGTACTTTAGTACACAGAGTCCGAGTAGTCAGTACTTTGTAGCTATGTAAGGTCACCCGATGATGTTTTTTATTGAAGCTCTCACAATCAAAGTCAATTACATTACAACTTAAGGTCAATAATAAAGTGGTTAATTAATTCCTCATTATATTTTATTAGTATTAATTTATCGCCCTTGGGAAGCCTTCTCCTTGCCAGCCTTCCTCGATGTCAATTTTTTACATGTATTTATTGTTAATTGAGTTATCGTTAATAATAGTAAAAAAACGTGACTGTAACTTGGTGTTATTAATAAAGTATTTGTATCCAATGACAGCGACCTTAAACACTATCTCTGATGCGCAGGTTATAAGGCTCGCCAATCCGAATTAAATCATGACTGTTTAGTCGTACTTTCTGCAGTGCAGTCCCTCGTACGTAATTGAAAGTATATAATACCAGGGTTTGGGTCAAATCCGTAAATGGCGCTTTTGGTACAGGTATTTGTTTGAGTCATGCTACTTATTTACCTCTGGCCACTCGACGTGGTTGAGTTCCGCTTAATAAAAATAATACCGTGATATTTCAGCGTTATTTACGTCGCTGATCTCAAGTATCAAGTAGGTGCGATCGCCTGCAATTTGCGTGTTCGAGGCACGCGGTCCCATCCTGGTACCAATAAAGACGGTGTTCAGACACTTTAGACACCCACTATAGTTTACCTTTCACGGGGAAATTGAGTTTTCTGAACCTGAGGATCTAGTATAAGCACAGTTTATATATTGTGGTATAAGTTTTACCGAAACAAAACGTTACTACCGCGTTCACGTTTAGCTGTCAAATCCCATACAAATTGAGGGTAAAACGCAAACGCGATCGTAAAGTTTTGTTTCGATAAAACTTATAGTAGAGCCTCTGGTCGTGTTTTTCAGCTTTACGCACGATGATGGCGAAATAGCGGTTTGAACTGTATCTGTGTCAGCCCATCATAAATAGCTCTCGAATAATACCTAGTTGGTGACTTTGATCATAGTATTGATTTGACCAGGTTTAATTTCACGCATTATTATTTTAAATTTATAACATTAAGCCGGATTCACATTTGTCAGACGTAAAATGTCGCGACACGATAGAACGATAACGCTTTCATACATTTAATACGCTTCATCGCTCACGCTCATATAATGCGCTCTGACGCGCATCAGACACCATCACGTCAGATAAGTATTATTAATCGGGCTTTATTTACTATGCAAACATCACCGTGTGGTGTCGGGTTAGAATTTCACCACCCCCTTTCTTCCCGTGGGTGTCGTAAAAGTCGACTAAGGGAACAGGGTTGAAGTGTGTTGTGGGCGATGGGCTAGCAACCTGTCACTGCAATATCACATTTTGTCGATCTTTTATACCCACATTTATGCTAAAAGTGGCGCTGGAACATAAGTTTCATGTGCTCTGCCTACCCCTTTTAGGGATAAAGGCGTGAATGTATGTATGTATGTAAACATCAAATGTTTTATTTAATTAAATATTCATACTACTAATATTTCAAAACTCGATATCAGAAGTATTGACAAATGAAAATGCAATTAATACAGATACAAAGGATAGTAGGTATCCACTCGCTGATATAAATAACGTATAAATTACGAATGCATGACCTGCTAGTGACAGTCCCAGCAGTAGAGCAGATGTTTTCCGCGTTATCGCAAGATAATTATGCTCCAGTAAATGAAGATAATGTTCAAAATTAGTTGAGCTTCTTGGTGCCTAAGATTTACCAATGCAATGCGAGAAATACACCACAAAATATGTAGTTAATAACCCGCACTAAGGAGATGCCTTGATTCGAGTCGACCGCGCCCCCTTTATAGAGACAAGCTTGTGCCTTCCGCACACGAGAAAAACAGATGCAACACTCAACGGGCATGACTTTTTTGGACAAATTTCGATAAATACCCAACTTACTGAAGTTTTATTTATATACTGTTAAGTTTATTAAGTGAGATTGTTGTGGTGTGATGTGTTAGTGTGATGTGTTAGTTAATTAAGTGAGATTTTAGAACAGATATAATACTATGGTATTAATTTGATTATAAATAAATAAATAAATATAAGGGGACATACATACATACAATCACGCCTTTATCCCTAAAAGGGG
Source organism: Epinotia demarniana (assembly GCA_945867215.1). Classification (NCBI taxonomy): domain Eukaryota; kingdom Metazoa; phylum Arthropoda; class Insecta; order Lepidoptera; family Tortricidae; genus Epinotia; species Epinotia demarniana. The sequence continues at coordinate 35,450,219 of OX244261.1, read as the reverse complement.
TAGGCAGAGCACATGAAACTTATGTTCCAGTACCACTTTTAGCATAAATGTGGGTATAAAAGATCGACAAAATGTGATATCGCAGTGACAGGTTGCTAGCCCATCGCCCGCAACACACTTCAACCCTGTTCCCTTAGTCGGCTCCTACGACACCCACAGGAAGAAAGGGGGAGGTGCTATTCTAGCCCGACACCACACGGGAACCCGACACCACACGGGAACAATCTTACACAAATCGACCTAGTCCCATAGTAAGCTCAGTAAGGCTTGTGTTATGGGTACTAGACGACGATATATATAATAGATATAAATACTTAAATACATAGAAAATATCCATGACTCAGAAACAAATATTCATGCTCATCACACAAATTTTTGCCCTTACCGGGATTCGAACCCAGGACCTCTTGCTTCGTAGGCAGGGTCACTACCAACTAGGCTAAAGCGGTCGTTAAATAATGTATTATTTGAGTAGGCTGAGCAAAAAAAGGAAAATAGAGACCCAACTTTAGTTTTTTTTATCTATCGAGGAAATTTTAGGCAATCATGTATCGATTAAAACAGATAAACAATCATATAGTCACATCACACATCATCAGCCTATATACGTCCCACTGCTGGGCACAGGCCTCCTCTCATGTATGAGAGGGAATGGGCAGTAGTCCCCACGCTGGCCTAGTGCGGATTGGGGACTTCACATACACCTTTGAATTTCTTCGCAGATGTATGCAGGTTTCCTCACGATGTTTTTCCTTCACCGAAAAGCTAACGGTAAATATGAAATCATATTCCGTACATAAGTTCCGAAAAACTCATTGGTACGAGCCGGGATTCGAACCCACGACCGCCGTTTGACAGCCGCATGCCTGAACCATCAATCATATAGTCAAGAATCATATATCTGAAAATTTGACGTCTGACTTATTGTTTCTTAATCTAGTCAGAACTCAAGCCGTGGTCAGGGGTGATCTATCACGTAACGTTTTTATCACGTTAGGACAACTCAACTGATTTTTTCCCATACAAAAAGTGACCTTTAGATCTATATCTGACGTACGTACAATGCGTTACGTGATCGAACGGCTGGTTGGCAGTACGCAAGGGGGCAACGAGTGGCCGTTTATAGGTTGAACTCGATCGAATATATTATATGAACTCGGTGTCCCGAGCGACCCGCTGGCGTCCGCGTCGCGGCCTTAAATCCTCTTGTAAACGCGTGTAAACTCCTTTATTCAGTAAAGTTGACCAAATCTCACACTAGATGTCGCGTCCGGTGCGAATCCTGAATCACGCGAACGGTATGTCGACGTAGAATATATAGGCGGTCGAGACAAATCAATTTTGAATGTACGCTACATGTGTGACTGGTTGTTTTATAAGCAATTCTACTATATGTACGGCACCCATTCTAACAAAGTTTGGAGTACAAATACACAGGACAATTAATGTCAAAGTGACAGGCAAATAATTTCGCCAGCTTTAGGACTAAAATGGGTTTTCTGAACGTTTAAGTATCAGAAAAGTAAGGTTAAGTTCAGATGAACGCGCGGCGACGCGCGGTCATGTACCCAACAACATTGATTTGTTACAATCTTACACCGCGTGCCGAGCCAACCGCGCGTCACCGTGCGGTCATCTGAACTTAGCCTGAGGCATTACTTTTATCTTTGTTAGGCTACTGTTTTTCCACAACTGCGTAATACTGCCATTATTGAAATGGATGGACAAAAATGAGCACTGAATCTTTTATTAACGGACCACATCAATAGCTGCTTGTTTCAGAATTGCGCTCTGCTGGTTGATCATTAATAATCTCATTAACGATGTGTAATGGGAAATCGCAATAAGAAAGAAATAAATAATGTAATAAAAAAGCAGCAGGTAGACTGGTTAGCCTAGTGGGTAGTGAGGCTGCCTACGAAGGAACCCTAAAAGACAAATATTTGTGTGATGAGCATGAATATTTTTTCTGAGTCTTGATTTTTTTAAATGTAATTAATTCTTTATATTCCTATTTTATCTTTCTTCTGTCTTATGCCTACAACAGAAGCCTTATTGAGCTTACCTTGGCACTTGTTCGATTGTCCCCTAATATTTAATAAATAGGTGTATATACCTAAATAGATAGCTTTCATCCGTGCTATCGTCTGTGTGGACCCCGTTCCCTATTAAGATATGGTTGTCTGTATAAAACACATTCTATATGTTGACCCGTAATGGTATATGGTGTATCAATACAGTGAATTTAGATATAACAGACCGCTCCATGCGCAGAGCATGCATGGAGGCAAAAGAAATTAATTTATTTATTTAAATCAGGCAACAAGGCCCATATTACAAATACCTTAAAGACTAACATACATATCAATAAATGGACTGTAAGCAGGTAGAAGTATACAGGAAAAAAGAAACTATGGTCTCCACAGACTCACTACGGGACGCAGTCAGCAACTTCCTAGAGGATGGTTAGATTAGCGCTACCCCACCGTTTCACGCAAAACAGGCATTGGATATCGATTTGCGGAAAATGCCGAGTATTACTAAATAACTAACAGTAAATTTTATCTAAATAATTTGACATTTGTAATGATATTAGAAGAAATAGGCGATATTAAGTATACGCAGTGAGCTTTATACAATGGAACAACAATGACTATTTATGTAACGAAATCCATTTACCAAAACTAGAGGTAGGTTCCTAAGTTTTTTGTGTGTAAGGACCCAAGAAGATAACCCGTGGTATGCTTTTCCCAAGATTATCAGCCGGTAAACATAAAATTATGGTTTTGTTTCTCGTGATACATATCACAACCAAGTGATTGAGATTAATACGATTTATAGGATCGGGATCCTGTTGTTTTACCAAATTTATTTTGGTCAAATTTCATTTTCCAAACAAATTTTACCAACTATTTTGTTTGCCAATGCAAACTTTGGCACAATTTTAATACAAATATTTTCATTACGTCAAATTTTCATTCAGCAAAATATTATTACGAAAAATTACATTATGGCATGTGGTCTTTTAGCAAATGCTTTAATAAGGCAAAAAATTAAACAATAAACATTTCGTCAAGTTAATGTTATGACAAATTATAAAAAGACTAAAATCACAATTGTTTGGGTTTTGACATTTTACCAAAATACTAATAATAAAACGGCACGGTCCCTTAAATAAAAAATGCACGGTTAAGAAGGTCGGTAGGCAAAGGCGTTAAATTAGGTTAGGGCAGCCAAAAAGTGGGAGCTCGGGGGGCAAAGTGAGTAAAAAAGCAAACAATCGTAACAATTTATTATTTGGTAGGTTAGGTTAGGGTTAGCTTGTGTCGCTTAGAGCGGAAATATTGTACGAAAGTCGACCTTTCTAAGTACATTTTAAGTTGGTCGACTATGACTCGGTAACTAGTTATGCCTACTTCACCGTGATAGTTTTTCTTTTAAATTCATTATAATATGTACTGCTGCCACGAATTTTTCCACATTAACAGCTGGCAGGGCATGTCCCCATGACTCGAACAAAAATTTGGGCTTTAAAGCCCAATATCTGGCAAACGAATGACTAATTTGAAAAATCGTTGTGCAAAACCCGTAATATTTCTGAACAAGCTATCCAACGATATCCCACGCAATAGGTTTAACGGTACAAAAATTATATCCCCACTTTAGGTGCAGGGGAAGTACACCAAAAAAAATATTTTTTTCAAATATTTTATTTGTCTGTTTTGTCGGCGTGTTTTATTTATTGATCAAATGAAAACTTACATAACTACTATACATTTTAATTCTCGCCAAACTGTTACGATTGATTTATATACTCATGCCGAATTACAGTTTTCTAGTAGTAATGGTTACTGAGCTAAGCTGAAGACGGACTTACGGACGGACGGACGGCTAGACGGACATGGCGAAACTATAAGGGTTCCTTGTTGACTACGGAACCCTAAAAATCGACTTTCTTTTGGTCTATAGAAAAGCTTTTGTGCATATAAAACATGGTTTATCGCATAACAATACATGAGAGTAGACGCTGTTTATGCTGTTTATAAATTTTGCGCCTGATAACGAAGATACGCAACGGGGTTTTCTTGTAACTAAGATGATATGTTTTCAAAGGTAAACTCCGCCTAGTGAAATATTTTTCTAGCAACTATATAAAAAACAATCTTTCACTTTTTATTGTTGAATACATCCAAATTGTCTACAAATAATAATAAATCATTCAAAGCTATGTAAGTATGTAAAAACCGGCCAAGTGCGAGTCGGACTCGCGCACCGAGGGTTCCGTACAAACCTATAACAAGCAAAAGTTGTAGGGGAGACCGAGGTAAGTTGACACAGATGTAAGTTGACACAACGTCAAAATCTCAGAAACTATAGGGATTAGAAATTTAGTAATAACGCATTTCTAACCGCGCCTTCCCGTTGACCAACTCTTCAGTACACGCCTAGGCCACCAGGCGAATGGTTGTGGAAATACAGCATCAGTGCTCAAAATTTCACGAAAAGTAGGTTTTTTATATTTTTTTCAACGCTGTTTATTTACATGTCATATAATTTGTGGCGCGCATTGATCATTTTTAAAGCATCGGTAGTTAATTAGGTTTTATGCAGTCTCTTTATTTTTTAAATAAAATAATGGTTTGCAGCTAAAACTCACGATGATATATAAAAGACCGTTAATTTCGAGGCAGAGGTAAGTTGAAACACCTTGTTTCAACCCACCTCCCTTGTTGCAACTTGCCTCGGTTGCAATGTTGTAGTATAATTTTGTATTTGGTTTTTGCTGACTGCTGACTTAGATAAAGGAATGAAGATGAATTGTGACGAAATTAGTGTTCAGATATACGAATAGGCTACCAAAGAAGTTACCTTATGACGAAAAAATCTTAGGTACGTAGCAAAGTGTTATAACTCAAATTATTCTTTATTGGAAATGTGGCATTTTAGTATTTATCTCCCTGATATCCTTATTATTTAATAAGGATATCAGGTAGATACTATTCAATATTGATAAACCTATTTAAAATGTGCCTTACTAATTACAATAAAAAAATTTTTTTATAAAATGATTATACTTATGTATACAGACTTTATTGTTGATTGATCTCAGGCACACTTTTCTGCAATATCAAAAATGTATATTTTTGTTCAACAGAACTGATTACTCACATAAATGAGTGTTTATGTTCTCATAATCGTAGTCTCTCATTGTGTGTCACCTTGGTACCTGTTTCAACTTACCTCGGTACTAGGAGGGTTGAAACAGCGTGACTTAATTTAGAAAATGAGTTTTTTATATAGTTCTAATTATGAATTGCCATTTTGATTGATAGCCTTCAATAACACATGAAATTTGCTTTCTTATGATGTATTTTACATAGTTCTAGCTTTTATAATGAAGCAGAAATATCTAGAAATGAAAGTTTTGTGCCGACTCTCCTAGGTCTCCCCTACTTAGTATGTTTATTACTAAATGATAAATGAAAATGGAATCCGTTAAATTACAATGTGGAAAGCTGGGGGAGCATAAATTTAAACAGGGTTACTTTATCAATTTAGTAATCATTCTTTAGGCTTTGATTTCCTTACGAGTAGAACTACTCGCAAGGAAATCAAAGTTGCGAACGGCAAAATAAGCGGATTACTTAAATTGCTGTTTCTTTTGAAAGCTGAGTTCACGGGAAAGTAACTTTAGGTTTGGATACCCTTGAGATTACCTATAATATATAATAATATAAACCAGCCTATATACGTCCCACTGCTGGGCACAGGCCTCCTCCCATGGATGAGAGGGAACGGGCAGTAGTCTCCACGCTGGCCGAGTGCGGGTTGGAGACTTCACATACACCTTTTTCAGTTTTTAAATTATGCGGCTTATATTGCTATTTCTTATGATTGCGTGGACATAAAACTTTCGTTTTGCTACAGCTGAAAGGTATTATAGACATGAGTATTTGACATGAATTTCAATTTAATACATCTACACATTTACGAGAAAAAAGGTAGTAAGTTTAAAATTTTAAAAAAATGATTTTTGTATGATTTTACTAAAAATGTCTACTTTTCGTAATTTTTCCTTTGTCTGTGCTATATGAAGTTTCTTCGTGCCAAGTTTTAAGTTTCTGTGTTAACGGGAAGTACCCTATAGGTTATGAGTTTGTTGCGAGTACTCAATTTCAAAATAGGCGACTTAAATTGCCATTTCTTTTGATTGCGTTGACATAAAGTTTGGTTTTGCTACATCTGATGGGTCATATAGCCCTAAGTATTTGACATGAATTTTAATTTAATACCACCACACGTTTACGAGGAAAAAGGTATTAAGTTTAAAATTTAAAAAGTATTTTTTGTATGATTTAACTAAAAATGACTACTTTTCGTAATTTTTCCTCTGTCTGTGATATATGACAATGCTTCGTGCCAAATTTCAAGTTTCTGAGTTCACGGGAAGTACCCCGTAGGTTTTGCGAGTGTCGAAAAACTCTAAAATTTGCAGCATAAACGACTGTATCTTTTGATTGCGTTGGCTTTTAAGTTTGATTTTTTTACAGCTCCAAGAGACAATAGACCTGAGTATCTGATATAAATTTCAGCTTGATACCTCCACGCATTCCTGAGAAAAATGGTCTTGACAGACAGACAGACGGACAACAAAGTGATCCTATAAGGGTTCCGTTTTTTCCTTTTGAGGTACGGAACCCTAAAAAACGTACCGTATGCCATTGTCATTTTGACGAAACTCCCAAATAATATTAAAAAATTACAAAATTTTCAAATTAATTTATAAGCTAAAACAAGTTGGTACCCTATCAATGTGAACGATGCACACAGAATTGTATGAATACTGAACATCCCGACAAAGGGCGGAAAACTAATTAACACCTGAAGTACGCACTAGGTTAATTAAATTGAAATACAGCGGGAACTCTACAAATTGTTCCAGTATTATTATAGCTTCAACAATGACTGTCAACAATTGTGTAAAAAATAGTTCACGCATAAACGAATGAAGGTAATTTTGTTATACTACGGATTCTTTTTCTAAACCATGTTAATTTATCTATATTTTTTGACGACCGCTTTAGCCTTGTTGGTAGTGACCCTGCCTACGAAGCAAGAGGTCCTGGGTTCGAATCCCGGTAAGGGCATTTATTTGTGTGATGAGCACGAATATTTGTTCCTGAGTCATGGATGTTTTCCATGTATTAAAAGTATTTATTTATCTATATAAGTATGTTTATCGTCGTCTAGTACCCATAGTACAAGCTTTGCTTAGTTTGGGACCCCATAATCCCGGTACACAAAGCGATCGCTAATTGACACTGTAAAATAACCGCAGTAAACATCAACAGCTTTTCAACCAAAAGGCAGCTTTATCTAAGCAAAATTCGTCCATATTTAAAAATACTGCACAGCAATGTTGACCATTTTGTATTTAAAACAGACTACTTTAACAAAGCCGGCTACCACCACCGACGACCCCTGGCCCTGGCAACTTATAACACGCGCACACTGCGGACCGACGAAAGGATAGCGGAACTGGAGGAAGGATTGAGCAAGTTGCGCTGGGATGTCATAGGGTTATCTGAAGTCCGAAGAGAGGGGGAGGACACGATAACCCTCAAATCCGGCAACTTGCTCTATTTCCGGGAGGGCGACCAACAGTCCCAGGGAGGTGTCGGGTTCCTCGTCCACAAGTCCCTCGTAAATAACGTGGTGAAGATCGAGAGTGTGTCGACTAGGGTGGCGTACCTAATACTCAGAGTATCCACCCGGTACTCATTGAAGGTCATTCAGGTTTACGCACCGACCTCGGCACACTCCGACGAAGAGGTGGAGGCTATGTATGAAGATATATCGAAGGCCATGCATAGTTCCAAAACCTACTTCACCGTTGTTATGGGGGACTTCAACGCAAAACTGGGCAAGAAAGATGGTGAAGAGCTGAGAGTGGGGCAATTTGTAGTTGGAAGTCGGAACCACCGGGGCCAACTACTGGCTGGCTTCTTGGAGAAGGAAGGACTCTACATGATGAATTCCTTCTTCAAGAAACGCGAGCACAGAAAGTGGACCTGGATGAGTCCCGACGGTGCAACTAAAAACGAGATTGACTTCATCATGTCGACGGGGAAGCATATATTCAACGATGTCTCTGTGATCAATACGGTCAAAACCGGGAGCGATCACCGTCTGGTAAGAGGCACATTGAATATATGCGTCAAGCAAGAGCGCTCTCGATTGATGAAGTCTACGCTCCGTCCAGCATCAATTCAAATTCAAAACCCCGAGAGCTTCCAGCTGGAACTCCAAAACCGTTTTGATTGCCTAGGCGGCGATGTGGACGAATTGAACGACGGGTTTGTGGAAGCTGTCCGTGTCACTGGGTCTAAGTTCTTCAAGGCCCAAGGCACTAACGGAACTAAAAGGCTATCTAGCTCCACTAAGAAGCTCATGAAGGAAAGGAGTGAAATAATTCTACAGTCTTCAGCCGACGCGACCTTATACCGGCAGCTCAATAAACAGATCTCCAAGTCCCTTACCCGCGATCTGCGCCAATTCAATACAAATCGTATTGAAGAGGCCATACAGCGTAATAAGGGCTCTAAAGTATTCTCGAGAGATCTGTCTATAGGGCAGAGCCAGCTCGCGAAGTTAAAAACTGAAGATGGTAGAATCGTTTCCTCTAAACCTGAGATTCTGGGTGAGATAGAGCGCTTTTACGGACAGCTATACACATCAACGCGCAGACCCGAAGTTAGTCAGGCGGAAGACCCTAGAGCTAGACTAACCCGACACTATACCGACGACATCCCGAACATCAGCCTGTACGAGATTGTAATGGCTCTTAAACAGCTCAAGAACAACAGAGCACCCGGTGAAGACGGAATAACAGCCGAACTTCTGAAGGCGGGTGGAAAACCGGTCCTTACGGCCCTTCAGAAGTTGTTCGGTTCCGTCTTACTGGAAGGGAGAACTCCAAAGGCATGGAATAGAGGTGTGGTGGTGCTGTTCTTCAAAAAGGGTGACAACACTCTGCTGAAGAACTACAGACCCATCTCATTTCTGAGCCATGTCTATAAGCTGTTTTCGAGGGTCATTACAAACCGTCTCGTACGCAGGCTAGATGACTTCCAGCCTCCCGAACAAGCCGGTTTCCGAAGAGGCTTTAGTACCGTAGACCACATCCACACGGTTCGTCAGGTTATACAGAAGACCGAGGAGTATAACCTGCCTCTCTGCTTAGCGTTCGTGGACTACGAAAAAGCCTTCGATTCGATTGAAACCTGGGCTGTACTACAGTCTCTCCAGCGGTGCCAAGTTGACTATCGCTATATCGAAGTGCTGAAGTGTTTGTACGAGAGCGCCACTATGTCAGTCCGACTCCAGGACCAGAACTCAAAACCTATTCCGCTGCAGCGGGGAGTCAGGCAAGGAGATGTTATTTCTCCAAAACTGTTCACCGCTGCACTGGAGGACGTTTTCAAGACTCTGGACTGGAGAAGGCTAGGCATCAGCATCAACGGCGAGTACATCACTCACCTTCGGTTTGCTGACGATATAGTAGTCTTGGCTGAGACCATGGAGGACTTAAGTACGATGCTCGATGACCTCAGTAAAGCATCCGAGCGAGTTGGTCTACGAATGAACATGGATAAGACGAAGATCATGTCAAATGCCCATGTAGTACCAACTCCCATTACAATCGGACACTTTACGCTCGAAGTTGTAGACGATTATGTATACCTAGGACAGACGATCCAGTTAGGTAGGTCCAACTTCGAGAAAGAGGTCAATCGTCGAATCCGACTCGGCTGGGCAGCGTTCGGGAAGCTACGGCAAATCTTTTCGTCCAATATTCCGCAGTGTCTCAAGACGAAAGTCTTTGACCAGTGTGTGTTGCCAGTGATGACATATGGCACTGAAACGTGGTCGCTTACTATGGGCCTCATAAGAAGGCTCAAAGTCACCCAAAGGGCAATGGAGAGGGCCATGTTGGGAGTTTCTCTGCGTGACCGCATCAGAAATGAGGCTATCCGCAGCAGAACCAAGGTAACCGATATAGCCCTCCGGATCGCTAAACTTAGGTGGCAGTGGGCGGGGCACATAGCACGTAGAACCGATGGCCGTTGGGGCGGAAAGGTTCTCGAGTGGCGACCACGTACCGGAAGGCGCAGCGTGGGTAGGCCCCCGACAAGGTGGACTGATGACCTGGTAAAGGTTGCGGGAGTCCGCTGGATGCGGGTGGCGCGGGATCGGTCACTTTGGCACTCTTTGGGGGAGGCCTATGTCCAGCAGTGGACGTCTTTTGGCTGATATGATGATGATGATGATGACTTTAACAAAAAAGTCACTATTCGAGTAAAGTATTAAACATGGCCCTTCATTTCAAGGTATTTGTGGCTAAACAATTTATTTGTTGGACGGATAATTATGTATTATATAAGATCCGTTCTAGAAGAATAGTCTATACTCTAAACAAACAGTTACTGAAAAAATATAAAGAAAACTCAAAAGGATGAAATGATACGAAAACCAAGTGGCCAGCAAAAGCTTATAAACTGCTGTATAATTTTGTCTCGCTACAACATTTGGCCAAGCGTGCGTTTCAAAATCGCTTTAATCCATTTTTGCGTAAAATAATAAATATAGGAATTTAATTGTCAACGGCCGACCGGTCAAATGAGACGTCGCTTGTGACGTGGGCGCGAGGGGAGACGTCAAAGGGTAACCCTCTCAGTTTGCACCGTCTCAGATAAGGGGATGCCTTGAATCGAGTCGACCACACCTTGACAGAGACACGCTTATGCCTTCCGCGCGCGAGAAAAAGAGATGCATCACTTCGAGAATGGCTTTTTTGGACAAATTTCGATAAATACCTAACTTAGTGAAGTTTTATAGGGTCGACCTATAGAAGGTAGGTTCAAAAGGTTAAAAGAGACTTCACTTATTTCGTAGGACATGAGAGACGTCAAAGGGGGCCTAGTAAACTGTTAATCATCCAATCAGTTATATAAGTACTTCTAGACCCCTGCATACCTATGCAAAAAAATGATCACGGTAACACTTGTTACTAAGGTGTGCGGTATTTATTGATTTGAATTGCACTCATTACTGCATCGTGCAATCGTGATTGTGCTGGACATCAATATTTATAAATGAGCATTATAGATCGTTAAAGCCGCTAAGGCGCGCCCCGATCCTGCTTTAGTTTACTAGGAAAGAGATCGAGGGAATAGCTCAACAGCTAATAGATGAGAAATCGGAGGTATACCAACTTCACTATAAAATAAATCCCACCTACCCGGACGGCCTGATGAAACCTTTTGGAATGTGTTTTTATTAACACTTTCACTGTCAGGAACCCGCCTAGCGGGCGCCTACGCCGTATTCGCTTTCCGCTACATGCGAGAAAAACCGCGGGATCGCGCGAGCGTAGCGCGTAGCAAATCCTTGGCAGTGAATGTGTAGTCCAAAGGTTTACCAGCACTACTAGCGGGATGTTATACTACATGGGTCGCAAACTAATAAGAATAAGAAAAAAATACCCTTTTTTACAGCATTTTCTTCTGCCAAACTGCAGGACAGTTTGTTGGCAGAGGGACTCCCTTACAAAAAAATTGATGGGTAGGCTTAGCTAATAGCTAGTTACACAATTTTATTTTGCAATGGTACATCTCACGCGATCACTTTACGCAGACTACATTTCCTATTCTGATTTTATTTTTTCGAATAAAAGCTCCTTCACTTTAACTTTAATTATTCTGTTGTTGTGTGTTGTTCTTTAATGTGTTGTTACATTCCCTTATATGATACGGTATATCATTATATATATTACGGTCTATTATCATTATTTATTATATATTTTGCCCATCATTCAACCAGTCTGAAGACAAGTTGCTTGCGACTGAGCATCTTCTGTCTTACTCGCACCGTCCAAATTAGAAAGAGGAGGGTAGATTTTACTCGACTCGCGTCGCGGCGCGGCGTCAGTTGTCCTAGCCCCGCTGCTAAGCATTCTAATCAGAAAGAGACGGATATAATAGTCTATCTGGTCGCGACACAGCCCGCGCGCTGTCCTGTGCACGTGCAGGATTTCTTTGTTTATTCCGCCACTGAATGGGGGTTTTCAACAGTATAAGTATTCTAAACATTCAGTAAGCATCATACAATTGTTCTCTGGCCTGTGAAGCGCGACGTCACAAATACATTCACAGACATACTTTTGTATGCACCCGTTTGCGTCGGGTATTAAAACGTAAAATATGCCAGAGAACAATGCCGCGTCACAGGAAATTATTTTCACATTGTTCAACTGTATTTTCGCATATTGTTTTGTATCGTGGAGTTGTGATTTTAAGAAGCCTCGATCAAGAAAATTTGCGGATACCACGCCCCCTTGTACGAATAACACATACGCATGGGAAAACGAAATGCAACACTTCAGGAATCACCATTTTTGTCTCGATAAATACCTAACTTTGTGTAATTTTTTTTAAACGGGCTTTTATATGAGGTAGAATACCATTATTTTTACTTGAATGCGTAGTATAAAACATATCGTTTGAGTAGACTGAGTAAAAATTTACTAATAAAAAAGTCTCGACTACAGACTTTTTCCTATCGAGAAAATTGTATGTTTCTATTACTTAAATCAGATAAACAAACATAAAGTCAAGAATTATATATATACCTATCTGAAAAGAAGTCCTTTTGACTCGACTGTCTCAGACTGCGGGTTTTTGTTTATCGAGCGTATGTATTTATTTATTAAAACATTATTGAACAGATAAAAAGTATAAAAGGACAAAACAGAAAAGCTTATAGGTGCAGGCAGTTGATCAAGAAAAACACAAATGAAAAGGGTAGGCAGCTAATGACAATACATTTCCTAATTTAAAAAATAAATGCATTTACTTACATAAATACAATAAAATATAATAAACATATATGTTACTTTGCATACCCAGTGCAAAAAAATATATAATTAAACTAACCAGAGATATCGTTGAGAAAATGCTTGCCTGATAGTAAGCGGGAGCGCATTCCAAAGCACTCACTCACAAATCCAGTGCGATGAGGGGGGACTACGAGCTTAAGGCTTCGGGACTGCCGTAAAGTACCACCAGCCCGAGCTGTTACAAATTTATATTTAGACGGAAAATAGTGAACAGAGAACTCGTAATAATCTACGTTTAGAACTGGGGAGCCATTTAAATTGACGGCGAAAAGCTGATAGGTATGTGGTCATATTTACGAAGTCCGAAAATAAATCAGATGGAGTTATTAAGTAGACGTTATAGTTGTCCTGGGAAACCTGGGTGATATTTGTGTAGCACACATCACCATCAGATGATGGTGATGTATAGGCAGAGCATAGATATGTATAGGCAGAATGAGAGCTTGAACTGGGAGAATTTTAGTGCTGACAGGAAGAAAATGTGTGAATCGGTAAACCGCTCTAAGTGTATTAGTCACTAAGCGACAAACCTCTCACAGGGATACCGAGCACTACGGCCTGGCATTTTAGGTTCAAGGCAATCCCAAAAGAGCGAGACCAAGCAGATGTATGTATGCATGTGGACAAAAAAACTATTTCACGGGCTACAGTCCAAACGGCTTGACGGATTTTGACGCATGACGTATCGATAGATTCCTCATAATCGTGTGTACGTGTGAGTGACATATGCACGTGTACTTACGTGGCTATAATATATGAAAAACCCGTTGGGATTTTTGAAAAATCTTTTGCTTTCCCCTCATGTTTCCTAATCTGGACAGACCGTCTCAAGGAACGCGATGTGTTCCACTGCACGCCTTTATCTTGTTAATCCGTACCGAATCTTATAAAAACAACAATAGACTGCGAAAACAATTCAAGCGAAAAATCGTGTGTAGAAACGTGAATATTGTGTTTTATCTTAAGAGAATCTTGAGTGATTTTTCTGGTAAACACCAATACATATTAGGTATTTTTTTTTACTGCTAGTTTTGTATTTTTTCAGTATTCGTTCTACATTGAGATCGAAATGAAGCAGTAATTGCGTTTTAGGACTCATTAATTAGCTTTACTACAGATGGTTGAAATTATTTTAATGTGACTGACTTTTATAAAACTAAAATCTTCTGCGTCGGGCGGTAGAGTTGTTATTTAAATTGACAAAGTTTATACAATTCAGCCAACTCGAGTAATCTGAAGTATAACTGGCTTTGCGATTTCGAAGATCTTGCCTTTGAGTGTAGTTTAGCTACATGTGCATTGTGCAATTGCAAACCAAAAGGCAGTAATATATTGAGAAATTTTAGAAAATAAAAATATTTAAGAGCACGGTTGACTCAAGTTAACTCTCCATACAAACGTAGTCTGGTTCTCATTTTAAAACGGCATATTGGAATAACTTGAAACTTTTTATACAAAATACTCGTAGGATCCGCCTTCTAGTTACTGCTATGTATTTTTTTCTTTTAATTTAAATTTATAATTTCGTTAGCAGCATTACTGCTACATACAAAATTAATTTAGTATGGCGTGGCGTAACATTACTGACGAACTCAATATGATTTGAGACGTTGGTGCCGTTAGAAAAGCCTAAGTCTTCTGGTAGATGTCGCTACACGCCTCCCTAAGGCGTTGTAGGAAGGAACTGATTGAAAGATTTAGTGGCCGAGGTGGATTGTTCCGATAGCTCAGTTGGTAGTAGCGACGAGCCATGAATGCCTGTGTTCGCCCTGGTTTGACTTTGGCGAGTAGCATTCAATTTTTATTTTTTTCCCTTTAATTTAAATTTGATTATAGTATAGTTAAATATAGTGGGAAAAATAGCACGCGACTTTGTATGAGAAACGTTCTAGTCTCTATTTTTTTAGACTCATTTCTAGCAGACACTTCTTTCTGACCTAGATATGGTGGATCTCATTGTGTATACAAAGTGTAATATGTTATTCTAACATGTCGTTTTAACCCGTTGACCGCTTTAACTATGGTGTCAAAATGTGACGTACACGCCAGCATCTTGACAGCTAAAGAGCGAATATTTAACTTATCTGACTGTAAGAAAATTGTTTTGACAGTGTCCGCCATAACCGCTCTAAAGGTTGTTGGCGTGGTCGGCACGACGGCACACGACCGATTTATAGTTTTTTGGCGTTCAAAGGGTTAAAATGAGATCCAAACTACGTTTGTATGGAGAGTCGCACGTCCCGTCCCGGTGACCCTTAAGACACTGAATTTAAATTAATCAGTTTGATTTTGTGTATAACGTACATTGAAATGCAATAAAATATATTGCACACTTAAATAAAGCCAAGTTCAGATGAACGCGCGGCGCCGCGCGGTTGGCTCGGGGCGTCGTCGCGCGGTCATCTGAACTTAGCCTAAAAGAACATGGCACAGAACAGAACACAATTAATAGGTCGAGGAAAATAAGAGGTAATATTTTCAATAAAGAGTTATCTCCACCAAAAATCCTTAGGGTGGTGAAAAACAAATCTAATAGTACGGTCAACTCAAAGGTTAACACTAGTGCATATTATTTTATCTACGCACATGTCATTAATGCTCTAAAATGCGTTCAGAAACCGTAGGAAATGACCAGCATTACTACAACCGATTTTACTATGAGAGCTTTCTTGTCTGTGGTAGCAGGTAAAATCTGTACTGTAATGTTGTTACAGCACAGATTTTTGTATCGTTATGAGTTTAAATTTGGAACAGCTGTCAAAACTCAAGTGGGTCTCTATTCTAGTATCCATAGATATTAAAACAGTTATCGATACGAAACGTCAATTCAGTACGTTTTTTAATACAAACCGCACGACATTTGATCTCGAGTGATATGAGTATAGGGACTTCATTCGTTTGTCTATGATTTTTAAAAAAAACATTTGTTATGACGGATGGTCGAATTGCGGCCATTGCTGTTGTCATTTTATTCTTGGTTTTTTGCTGTTACTTACTACTATTTATGATATGTGTGTAGATAAATTAGTGTATGCAACTGTACATAATTAGGCCTAAAAAACACCCGTGTGATACTATTATGAAACTCGCTGGCGCTCGTTTCATAAAACCACACTCGTATTTTCAGGCCTCTCATTATGGATCAGTCGCATAAACTACTATTATTATTACTATTAGACTAATAGTGTGCTCACTATTACCTGAACAAGTCACTAATGCCGCAACAATACGAGTAGAGACGTGGTTAGCACATTGGCCGCTCCGATAATAATGATGGCGACTGTAATACGGCGAAAAACGTGTAACGTGCGTGAACGTGGCGTATTAGTCTTTTAAGTAGACTGTAGAATTTACAGTAGAAATAATGATACATACTAAAAATCTGAGTTGCATTAAATTATCTAAGCGGAAAATTATGTATTGACGTGATAATTATGTGTTCCATCGCATAACCTAGGTACGAATATCATGGTACGATTGTGGGAACATTAGATTAGCCGCTTTGTAGGTAATAGATCAATAAGGAAATCATTTAAAAGGAAAAAGTATATGCGTCAGTGTCAATCACGTAGGTATGAGTACCTCCATTGATCTTTCTAAGAAAATTATGCTTTATCACGATGTCTCTTTACCCGACTTCAAAAAAGGAAGGGGTGCAAAGATGCCTGGACATAGTTGGAATAGTACATTGGTGTAAAGGCGGCTAATAGGTACGTGCACGATTGTTAATTAATAACAATAAGTTTATAATTTTAAAATAGGCAAATAAACATTCGCAACGAAAATAATATGCTTTTATTCGCTTTTATTGATTTATTAGTTTTATTGCAAGGTTATGCCTCAGATCAAGAAAATATACAGACGGAGCTTTACGAACAGTCTAGTGAAGCCAACCGGTTTTCAACCAAGCCCCATAAGTTTAGCACACGCTAAACAAATTAAATCGCACAAAACTCGAAATAAATGATATTGACAGCATTGCGACTCGTGCTGAAGAGTTTTGTGCAATTTTGTTTGTATATGTGTGCGTGAGCGTGTGCTAAACTTGAAGTAGCTTGGTTTTGTTTGTATGTGGCTTGGCTTCACTTGACTGTACGTAACGCTCCGTCTGTCTTTTTTTCTTGGTCTGAGGGTTATGGTTGTCAGACAAATTTTATTTGAACGGGAAACAAAAAGAAACTAAACCGAAAAAAATAATTCAGAATCATCATTTTACGTTTGTTTATGACCATGGCATAGGTATGCTCTTGAAACATGATAGCATAATCAATAATCAACTGTAAAGTTACTTCTTATTCACAAAATATAATTTATATAATCGATAAATGTACTTACACAAAATTAACGCCGCAAAAGCCACTAGGCAGATATGTTGCAGATACATTTTGAAGGGCCTGAAACAAAATATTAATTATAGTTAAACTGTATGCAAACATATCTAATTTAAATAAAATAAAATAAAGATAGTAGCTAACACTGTATTTAATTAGTAATCACCTGTTTGAAGCTTACTAAAATAAATGTATACGACTAGGTATATTTTATTGAAAGCAGATTTTATTTCAAACACATTAATCGAACAAAAAGCGGGACCGGTCAAGAATCCAGAAAATCCCTTTGTCCAAAATCAGACTGTTTGACTCTTCCAAAATGTCAACACCGGAGGCATTTCCTGTTGACGGATCATTCTAACCTAGAAAAGCTCAAAGATTTTTAAAGGGTTGAGTTACCATCATAATATAAAAATAACTATTATAATTATATATACTGCAGAACTGGGTATTCGTAACTAAATAAGCACTTATGTTATAACGATTTACCTAAGTGTTACTAATACGAAGAAGTTTCTGCCCGAGAATCGTTTACAAACTTTCACCACTTGGGTTTAAACCGTCCTATGTCCCACCCCAGGACATAATTCAAACTATCTTCACTCTAATTTCATTTCAATCGGGTCAGTCGTTTTAAGCGTGAAAAGGTAACAGACAAATAGTGTTTCTGTCGCATTTATTAAGTATGGAATGAACAAATTACTAACGGAAGAATTAAGAGGATCTGATAAAAGTATAACACAAGAGCAGCCTTGCACTTTATAGTAATTAACACATGTTTCAATTATACACGCGTTCATACTCTTTACACGATAGTGAACTTTAACGTGCATTATTTCAGGGGTGCAATTCGTAAAACACGGGGTGACACGTCCTCGGCATGTGATAGGGAGATCCTCACTTTCATGTCAAGAGACACGAAACAAAAGCGATATTCTAGGGAAATTAAAAGTAGAATCGCAGCCCGGATTTAACAAGAAATAAAATGTTTACTCAAATGTTAAGCCATAGTCTGCATAGTATGGAATATTTTTATTTTTATTTTATTTTATTTCCACACTTACAACTATTGTTACAGGTACTTAAACCTAAGACAATAGTGTAACTATTAAAATGTTTACCTTAACAAAATTATTCTAAGTTATGGCGCCTATAACATAATGTGAACAATGTGGACTTAGTGAATTCAGTCAGAGAACACCAAAACAAATCAATGTTCTCGGCTATATATAATATATAATTGAAAGGGTTTGGTGCATTGGAGATGAGACCGCATCAGGGATTCCCGCAGCGCTAATAACTAAAGATAAAGGTAAGTATTTCCAAAGTTCATTCGATATACGCTCGGGGATTTCCTCTGATGAGTGCTATTCACAACCAGTTTAAACTCGTCTAATTACTCGTTCCTAGCTTTAATTAAACTGGCTTATCTTGAGTAAGAACCATGCGTAGGTGGTCAAATTTGATACTTGTTGATCTGAGATACGGATCTGATACTCCGAAAGTAGGTCATTGTTTATCTTAATAGCAGGTTGAAAGTGTTGCATGTCGCCCCTAGGGTCCCGGCTGACCTACACTACGAAGGCAGGAGAAGTAGGGAAGTATGTGTGATGTGTGTGTGAAGACCGGATTTATTCTGAGGGTAGTTGAGGTGGAATCTCGCCATAACGTGCATTTTATTTCGTACTAGCGACCCGCCCCGGCTTCGCACGGGTACTATATTACACATATACACCTTCCCCTTGAATCACTCATCACTCTATCTATTTAAAAATACCGCATCAAAATCCGTTGCATAGTTTTAAAGATCTAAGCATACATAGGTGTTAGCGATGCGCTCGTTATATGTATATTTGCATATATTATTTAATTAAGGTGTTATGCTAAAACAGTCCTTGTAATTTATAGTCTTAAGGTTCATAATAAAAAACGGGCATATGTAATGCAACTCGTTACTAGGCAAGGGAGAGCAGTCCGCTGCGAACCGCGAGCCTAATCACACTACCCGCTGTGACATTTGTTTAATATATATTTTAACGTGCTTTATTCAAATATACCAAGTCTTCATGATACTACATGGTTTCCTTCCTGACTGAACCCCGCATAGTCTACACATAGGGACAAACAGTGGGAAGCGACTTTGTTTTATACTATGTAGTGACTGAGGAAGAACTTTGGCCGAAGGGAATCAAGTTCCGGCGTTTTCGCGGTCGTTTTGACACCACGATGATCGAAACACATATCGCAGGTAGAGTGTGTTTTTGTTGTATTTCTAGACATATTAATAGTAGACGCTAACACTTAAAGAAGAAAATAAGCTCCTGGTGGCGGAGAGAAAAATTCTCCGAAATTTTTTAGGTCCGGTGAGGAGAGATGACGGAAGCGTCGAGTCCGGAAGAACCTTTAAATTGAGCATCTTGTGGCCACACCCAACATTATTGGAGAAACAAAAGCTCACCCTCTCCGCTGGCTGGGTCATGTTGAAAGGATGGAGGAAGATCGCTGTGCCAATTGGGCATATTTGGGACATCCAGGAGGGCGGCGACCTGTGGGACGTCCCAGGTATGGCTTGAACGACGTCGTCGAACTAGACCTGCGCGACCTTAAAGCCATGAACTGGAAGGAGATGGCGCAGGATCGGGTCAAGTGGCGACAACTCGTGTCGGAGGCCAAGACCCACTTTGGGTCGGTGAGCCATTGAAGATAGATAGATAGATAGAATAGTAGATTGTATGACAAGGGTCTAAAGTAAGCCATTAATTACCACGAGATGGATATGTTCCCGAACGAAATGAGTGGAAATAGTTCGAGGACCAGAGCACAGAATAAGTAATAGTACAAGTACAGAAATTGCACTTCCTAGCAAAACCGACGTTTAGGCATAAGAAACGTGCCTACTCTGTGCATCTCTGTCTATCGTATAACTTGTATTCATTCACACACAGCACGTGTAGCGCTAGGGCTGTCACGCCAAGAATACATCAATGAAGGCAAAAAATGCTCACCAGATGTCGCTTGAGTAAAGTGAACCGATATTAATTTAGTACATGCTTATTTCACATACAATGTATGTCAGCGTCATTATGAATAACACCACACATAAATAAAATTGATCTGCAACTTCTCTATTAACTAATTCAATTTAACTTTTGAAGTTTTAAGGACAGCATGGAGGGCTTTCTGTGTTCATGTTGACCCATGAAAAGGCGCACTTTCAGAGCAAGTGCATTGTAAAATATATATTCAAACCAGTCTTTCATTTTGAAGTAAATTGCATTAAGTAAGTTAAAAGTATAGGTAATATTAAGTAACATGCATTTGTATTATTTTTGTACATTGTACTGTACCTACCTTACATCTTCATAATGTAAAGTAGGTACCTAATAAATAAATAAAGCCATAAACTGAGCAGCTGTGGCGGTTTGTTGATTTTTACATGTTTTAAAAAATTATGTTACTTATAATTATAAAATAACACGTTGTTACGTTCGTTCGTCGCGTTCAAGTCGGCGGCGGCGGCATGTCTCAACACGCACGTGTGCTCGCTCGCGCGGTGCCGGCCCTCGACTGACTTGGAACCTGAGGTTCCGCGACCGCTAGGTTATTAACGCGCCGCGCCCCACCCACTGCAAGCCCCCTGACCAGAGTTATACACTCTACTTTTCACTTCGACTGCGAGAAAATAGTAAAAACAAAGATTATCCATCCACAATCAACAATTATACCAAGGCGAAAAGATTGTTCAATTTGGCGCCATTCTTTTTAATAAACTGCTTTGACACAGATACAAAATATTCACACCACGAATAAACGCCTCTGACCGTCTAATAGCGGCGTCTAAACGGCCGAGCGCAGCGGACAGCATACGCGAGGCATATGATAAGGCGAGATAGACATCAGTCTATACCGCACACTCTTCATAGCTTATGTCTTGTATGCAGTCAACCGCGCTTGAAAGTTTGGACGGAGCTATAGTCGGTCAGAGGCGTTTATATTTTTAGTTATTGTGAATTATGGAATAAAAAACACCTAATGTTGTAATGGAATTTTCTTTCCTGATTGGTCGATTTTAATGTCTAGCTGTATTCTGGTTAGTAGATAGTAATTAAAAATGTTTTTTAAAGAGTTGTGATTGGTGGATGTAATATTGAACTGTTGTGATTGGGAAAATTAAAATGTTTTATAAATTATAAGTGTTGTATATGTTTTCCCTAGGAGCTAAATGTAGGTACTACTTTAGCCCCGCTTGCTTAGTCTAATATGACGCACTTTTTGAGCATGAGAAGTGAAAAATATAGTTAGTCTGTAAACGTTGTTGCCTGATTCAAATAAATAAAAAATGAAACTCAAACATGCAATGAAATTCGGACGTTGTGTTCTTCGTAATGGGGTTCGAAGTGTACGTTTCGGGCGCAGCGAGACGAGAGACCCGTAATGGCTTTTCATACAAAGTTGAGATGATGAAAGATGGTCTTTTTTGATTCCCATTCCACAATTTGTGGCACATGATCACGGCAATTTTCATTGCTGAAAATTAAAGTTTGATTTCCAGGAGTTTTTTTTTTAATTTATGTCATTGCATGCTTGAGAAAAGCACTATACATACCTCGGCGTGAAATGGAGTTGCCAGCCTCATAACTATATATTCCCGACCTCTGTAGTAATGTATTAATACAGCCAGCCTATTACCTCAATGAAGTAATTTTCGTCGAGGCTACCCTGGATTCATCTGGTTGAATCAAGAATGCAGTATGGATCGCTGTACTTAAATCTCATTACACCTGATGTCACCTATTGTCGTGTCATTATCATTTTTGCGAGCCAATTTTATATGTCACTCTTAATGGTAAGGCAATTGGGTTCAAAGTGGCCTGTCCTTAGGCAGTATCAACAAAAGAATATGTGAATATAGTTCGGCGGTGTATCTGATGGATGCCGTCTGCCAGACTTGATTATTAACGTGTACACAATTTATGCAAAATTATCATACAGCATGATGCATTGAATACCAAGGTAATGTCAATGTATTAATACAAGGTTTTTTACTATGTTAGTGACTTTGCTAGTTTAGGCCAAAACTTCCCGAAATCCAATCGAGTTAAGATTTTGACCAAAAATAATAATATATTGACGAAGATAACTATTAAAAAAAAAAGAGGCATTTGCCTTTCTCAGTAGGTACCTCTATAATTAGTACGTTGTGATGTGATGAATGTGTTTGTTTTATTTGTCACTAATTGGCATATACAATCAAATAACTGCTTGGAGGGTGCGAGCTCCAGACCAATGTCTATTTACTTTACAGCTGCTGACACATGTCACCTTGGTTAGCCCATTGATTCACTGTTTCAACGTTAGTAGGTACTTCATTAGTATAACGATTTCCGCGTAAAAAACAACTGCATGTTTCCGTAAGCATGCAAGCAAATGTAAATAAAACTGATACTTATAAGGACTATCCGTTTCACAATCATGCGGAGGAAATAATAAAATCCCACTTATATTATAAATGCGAAAGTTTGTATTTTTGGATTTTTAGGTGTTTGGATGTTTGTTACTCCATCACGCTTAAACGGCTCAACCGATTTGGACGAAATTTTGCACGAAGATAGTTTATAGCCTGGATTAAAATATAAGTTTTTATCCCGGGTTCACGCAGACAAAATCGCGGGCGGAAGCTAGTAAGTTAACACTTTCGCTGCCAGAAACGCCGTAGTCACTTTCCGCTAATACTATAAAAAAAACCGGCCAAGTGCGAGTCGGACTCGCGCACCGAGGGTTCCGTACAAACCTATAACAAGCAAAAGTTGTACTTAGTATGTTTATAACTAAATGATAAATGAAAATGGAATCCGTAACATTACCGCCCGGTGATCGAAATTATTAATATTCGATAGTTATGGCAAGCCCGCCATTTTGACGTCAATGACAGTTGACAGATATGGCGGCTACGTTTTCAAGCAAAAGAAATTAATAATTTAATGAGGTCAAATGTTTCCGAAAATTAATTAACCGTCGCAGTCGGATAAAAACTATCCTAAACGGAAGCTAGAGTAATAATGTGCTTATGAAAAAAGTTACATATTTTTCCGTTCATGGGAATCTGAAATCATCGGGGGACACAAAAATGGTTAGTTGGATACTGGCCGATTCTTTTTTTAATTTAGAGATTTATTATAAGTGAGAGATAAACCAGCCTATATACGTCCCACTGCTGGGCACAGGCCTCCTCCCATGGATGAGAGGGAACGGGCAGTAGTCTCCACGCTGGCCGAGTGCGGGTTGGGGACTTCACATACACCTTTTTCAGTTTTAAATTATGCGGCTTATATTGCTATTTCTTATGATTGCGTGGACATAAAACTTTCGTTTTGCTACAGCTGAAAGGTATTATAGACATGAGTATTTGACATGAATTTCAATTTAATACCTCTACACATTTACGAGAAAAAAGGTAGTAAGTTTAAAATTTAAAAAAATGATTTTTGTATGATTTTACTAAAAATGTCTATTTTTCGTAATTTTTCCTTTGTCTGTGCTATATGAAGTTTCTTCGTGCCAAGTTTTAAGTTTCTGTGTTAACGGGAAGTACCCTATAGGTTTTGAGTTTGTTGCGAGTACTCAATTTCAAAATATGCGACTTAAATTGCCATTTCTTTTGATTGCGTTGACATAAAAGTTTGGTTTTGCTACATATTACTATTTGACATGAATTTTAATTTAATACCACCACACGTCTACGAGGAAAAAGGTATTAAGTTTAAAATTTAAAAAGTATTTTTTTGTATGATTTAACTAAAAATGTCTACTTTTCGTAATTTTTCCTTTGTCTGTGCTATATGAAGTTTCTTCGTGCCAAGTTTCAAGTTTCTGTGTTAACGGGAAGTACCCTTTAGGTTTTGAGTTTGTTGCGAGTACTCAATTTCAAAATATGCGACTTAAATTGCCATTTCTTTTGATTGCGTTGACATAAAAGTTTAGTTTTGCTACATCTGATGGGTCATATAGCCCTAAGTATTTGACATGAATTTCAATTTAATACCACCAGACGTTTATGAGGAAAAAGGTATTAAGTTTAAAATTTAAAAAGTGTTTTTTTGTATGATTTAACTAAAAATGTCTACTTTTCGTATTTTTTCCTCTGTCTTGTGCTATATGACAATGCTTCGTGCCAAATTTCAAGTTTCTGAGTTCACGGGAAGTACCCCGTAGGTTTTGCGAGTGTCGAAAAACTCTAAAATTTGCAGCATAAACGACTGTATCTTTTGATTGCGTTGGCTTTTAAGTTTGATTTTTTTACAGCTCCAAGAGACAATAGACCTGAGTATCTGATATAAATTTCAGCTTGATACCTCCACGCATTCCTGAGAAAAATGGTCTTGACAGACAGACAGACGGACAACAAAGTGATCCTATAAGGGTTCCGTTTTTTCCTTTTGAGGTACGGAACCCTAAAAACACCAAGGAATCGGCTACGAGCGTAGCGCGTAGCGATTCTTGGCAGTGAATGTGTTAATATGGACTCGGGGAGTTTTCCATATAAAATGCTGAGGAAAATTGCAGAAATACTAAGTTCACAACTATTTCTCGATGAGCAAATAGTTCGAGTATTAGATCAATACGATGAGCAGACGTCCGTATGTGCCTAGTAAATATTTATTAAAGCATAAATTTATTCTAGTGCTTAAATAGTTCTTAGGCGGCTATCTCACTGCCGCCGCATCTCTGACAAAACGACGGTTCGCAACGTTGTATGCCAGTATCTCAGTTCGTATATAAATTCCGCACGATAATTCACACCGCACCCCCGTCAGGCGAATTTGCAGCGGGATGTGGCGTCAGTGTGTGATGCGCCTTAATAGCAGGGGTATTCGCAACATCACCGACAATGCGTGTAAATATACAAAATTGACCCCCAGTTACATGCGAGTGCGTGTTACGACTCTCAGCATCATAATAGTGTTGCGCCGGTGGTATAAACTTCAAACTTGATTTTCCATGCTTTAGAAGCGTTTTCAGCAGGCTGTAAAGTGATTTCAGGCCGTTTCAGAGGTGGCTCTTCCACATACTAGAAGATTGAAAATTCACCCTAGTTGCCGTTGTTTTCAGGCGCCTGAAACATGTTTTCAGTCCGTTTCAGGACAGCCTCTATCAGATGGCGCAATAACCTGAAAACCCGTTTTCAGGCGTTTTCAGGACCCCTTGTGGGCCTTTGAAGTACACTTCAGTATATGGCGAAATTTCTCGAAGGAATGAAAGAGACAGCACTATTAGAGAGAGACACCTAGATTGAGAAGGTTCGAGAAGTGTGCGAAAGAGACAGCACTATTAGAGAGAGACATCTAGGTTGAGAAGGTTCGAGAAGTGTGTGAAAGAGACAACTAGAAAGGGACAGCATATTCGGGTCGAACGAGCATCGAACAATCTGGACGCTCTGGAACATTCACGAACCGAGGGGTCGCCGTTCCTAGAATTGGACCTTGAACCGATTATTCAACATTTCTCCGGAATGTTCTAGTGCAAAGGTCTCCGGGTATATAAGCCGCATGCCAACGCAGTGGAGGAGAGTTTTGAATTAAACTGCGAACAGTGCGAATCTCAAAGCGAAGCGAGTGAAAAGTGTGCCATAGTGAAGTGATTTATTAGGTAAGCCTTGTTAATTAGTAATTTTGTAATAAAGTTTGCATTCTTTTAATTAGTGATCAATTCGAGTATTTTCTATCACGTTACCCACCCCGTGGACGTAACATTTGGTATCAGAAGTGGGATAGAAAATGTCGACTACATCACGTGAGAACGAGCAGAAGGGATTGCAGACCCGGAGCCGAGCTGCAGCAGGTGAGGACTCTGCGTCGGGCGCTGGTCCATCAGACTCACCGACCCCATATAAGCAAGAGATGGACGTCAATGCCATCTTAGTTCTCTTAAAAGAGCAAGCTCGTCAACAACAGGAACAGGCCCGAAAAATCGAAGAGGGGCTGCGCAAACAGGAAGAAAAGCTAGAAGAGGGGCTGCGCAAACAACAAGAGCAAGCTCGTCAACAACAAGAGCAAGCTCGTCAACAACAAGAGCAAGCTCGTCAAAAACAAGAGCAAGCTCGTCAACAAATCGAAGAGGGGCTGCGCAAACAGGAAGAAAAGCAAGAAGAGGGGCTGCGCAAACAGGAAGAAAAGCAAGAAGAACAATCGAGACTGCTTCGAGAGGTACATGAGACCGCGACTGAATGGAAGCGCGAGATGTGTGAGGTCCAGGAGAAACTGATTAACTTTGAAACTGGACTTCATGGTGTTAGAGAAACCATTGGGACAGTTAAGGAGGAAGTTGACACCTACAAGAATCGCCTCCAGAAGCTCGAAATAAAAGTGGCCAGTGGTACGAGTACCTGTGCAGCCGAGGTGCCTGTATCGGGGGAGGTGGACGATTTAAGGTACCTCCCTTCGATGGTACATCGTCGTGGACAGCTTATAAGCGGCAATTCGAGTCAGTCTCCAAGGCTAACGGTTGGAGTAAAGAGCAGGCCAGGACAGCCCTAACCTTAGCGTTACGTGACGAGGCTCTCACCATATTAGAAGCCTTAGGAGAAGAGGAAACTTATGACCGGCTTCTAGAGGCGTTGGAGGCCCGTTACGGTGACAAGCACCTGGAGCACGTGTACAGAGCTCAGCTAAAGGACAGGACGCAGGGGCGTAGCGAGACCTTGCAGCAGTGGGCCCTAGAAATTGAGAAGTTGGTCAGAAAGGCGTACCAACGTACATCCGCCTTCTTTGTGGACACCACGTTAGTGCAGGCCTTCGTTGACGGAATACGGGATTTGGAGGTACGGGCTGCAGTGCGGTTAGGGCACCATGGGAGTCTGAAGGATGCGGTGGCTCATGCCCTGGAAGTAGAAGCTGTGCGCCAGGACCCGTCAAGGCCTTATAGGGTACGTGAAGTATCTCTTAGAGAACCAATGGCTCCACATCGTGAGTATGGGCCACGATGTTACCATTGTGGAGAACGTGGTCACATCCAGACCAGTTGCCCGAAAAGAGGCAGGAGAGAACGAGATCTGACTCCAGTGGCAAGGGCAACAGGTACCGTGGCATCCGGGCCGCAACAGGGAAACGAGTAAAAGCCAGGACTAAGGGACGAGTGCTGGCTGGTGGTCGGAATGTCCCAGTTATGATCTCACAGGCTAATGACGGGAATAGTCTGGTTGTTAAAGGAGAAATTGGTGGAGTACCATGTCACCTTACCATCGACACCGGAGCTTCTCGGACGGTTATCAGTTCTCGGTTACTGAAGCACCTGACCAGAGATCATTTAGTCCAACCTAGGCATCTCCAGCTGCAAACCGCTACCGGCCAGTACATTTCCATACAGGGGGAGCGAGAGGTGGATTTAAAAATTGGTAATAAGAGCTACTGGCATAAGGTGATTGTAGCTAACATTATCGACGACTGCATCATTGGGCTGGATTTTATGAGAGGCCATGGCTGTAAAATTGACTTGAAGGTTGGAGTACTGAAATTTGGGCCTGATGAGGTGCCTATGGAGGGTGGAGTAAATGGGAATGTTTACTGTACTAGAAGAACGATCCTCCAACCGAGGGCACAGGTACTAGTTCCAGTGCGATTGCCGTACAGCACAAGACAAGGATGTCATCGTTGTGTTGTTGTGGAAAAGGTCAATGATGGTAAGCCATGGATGACAGCCCGCACGGTGGTAACAACATCGACTAAAACCTTTGTGAGAGTTCTTAATTTAAGTGACACCAAGTGCGTCCTTAGAAAAGGAGCTCTAGTTGGATCATGTAAGGAAATCTCTTGGATACGAAGTTGTCAAGGTTCTACGGAGAGCGAAAACCCTCGGTGTTCTGCGCCTCCAATAGACATTGAAAGGTTATTAGATGGCTCCAGAAACGATCTTACCGGGGAAGAGCTCAGTAAGGCACGTAAATTGCTGTTGCGATACAGCAATGTTTTCTCTGCGCATGACAGTGACATCGGAAAAACTGGAGTCGTACAGCATGGGATCGACACTGGTGACGTCATGCCTATACGACAGCGACCCCGGCGAGTTCCAGTAGCTCAGGAGAAGGAAGTAGAAGACATGATCGAGGAAATGAAGAAGGGTGGCGTTATTGAACCTTCAACAAGCCCGTGGTGTTCCCCCGTAGTTTTGGTGAAGAAGAAGGACGGGACCATGAGATTCTGCGTCGACTACCGTCGACTGAATGATGCCACTAAGAAAGACAGCTATCCATTACCTCGAATCGACGACACCTTAGACACTTTGAATGGAATGAAATGGTTTTCTACGTTGGATTTAAAAAGTGGCTTTTGGCAAGTTGAGATCAAGGATAGTGATAAGGAGAAAACGGCTTTCTCAACTGGAAAGGGGCTCTGGCAGTTTAATGTTATGCCGTTTGGATTATGCAATGCACCAGCGACATTTGAGAGATTGATGGAACAAATACTAGCTGGATTGCTGGGAGATACTTGCTTGGTCTATTTGGACGACATTATCATCGTTGGTAGAGACTTCGATGATCACCTCGGCAAATTGGAGCAAGTATTGTCTAAGTTACGAGAGGCAAACCTTAAACTGAGTCCAAAGAAATGTTCACTTTTCAAACAAAAAGTTAATTACTTGGGACATGTGATTTCGAAGGATGGTATCCAGACAGATCCTGAGAAGATAAGTGCCGTGAAGGATTGGCCGATACCAAGGGACAAAACTGCAGTACGTGCATTTTTAGGACTGTGCTCATATTACAGGCGGTTTGTGAAGAACTTCTCGGATATAGCAAAGCCATTGCACGAACTGACGCAAGAAAAACGACAGTTTGATTGGACGGATCGGTGTACGGCAAGTTTCAACGACCTCAAGCAAAGACTCTGTGAAACACCAATACTGGGGTATCCAGATCCCGAAGTAGATTTTATTGTTGACACGGACGCGAGTAATACTGGTATTGGAGGAGTCTTGTCACAAAAAAAAGGAGATAATGAAGTTGTAATCGCCTACTTTAGCAAATCGTTGTCGAAGCCAGAAAGGAATTACTGTGTCACTCGAAGGGAACTGCTGGCAGTCGTCAAGACATTACAGCATTTCCGTAGATACCTGTTGGGGCGAAAGTTTCGTATCATGACTGATCATGCTGCTCTGAAATGGTTGCTGGAGTTTAAAAATCCCGAGGGCCAGGTGGCATGCTGGATTGAACAGCTTCAGGAATATTATGACTTCGTCATCGAACACCGTAGTGGGAAATCACATGGAAACGCAGACGCCCTTTCTCGAAGACCTTGTCCCGACGACTGTAAGCATTGTCTTAGACAAGAGGCCAAGGAATGTTTAAGGATGCTGAGAACTGACACAGTCAGCGAAGAGTGGAGTGATGAAGTCATGCAACTAGCTCAACAAGAGGATCCTGACGTAAAGCCGATTTTTGACTGGATTAATGCAGGAATACCCAAACCAAGATGGTGTGAAGTAGCTCCGATGAGTTCGGTAACGAAAAGCTATTGGGCACAATGGGACAGCTTGATTATGCATAATGGCGTACTATGCAGGAAATGGGAATCGGCGAATGGGAAGGATGCTCATCTACAAGTAGTCGTTCCAAGGAAAAGAGTGAAAGATGTTTTGGGAAGTTTCCACGACGGTTCTTCTGGTGGACACCTAGGAGTGAAAAGAACCTTAATGAAAATCCGACAACGGTTTTATTGGATTCACTGCCGTGAAGATGTCGAAAACTGGTGCAAGAAGTGCGTTAACTGTTCAGCAGTTAAAGGTCCGCACACCCGTAATAGAGGAGCGCTCAAACTGTACAATGTTGGAGCACCATGGGAGAGAATTGCGCTAGACGTCGCCGGCCCGTTCCCGACATCTGACTCCGGAAACAAGTACATTCTTGTCGTGATGGATTACTTCACCAAATGGCCTGAAGCGTTTGCCATCCCTAATCAGGAAGCAGTCACTATAGCAGAGAAGTTAGTAAATGAAGTTTGTTGTAGATTTGGAGTACCTCTGGAAATTCACAGCGATCAAGGCAGGAACTTTGAATCTGCGGTTTTTCAAGAGACTTGTCGAATCATGGGGATGCATAAGACGAAGACTACGGCATATCACCCACAATCGGATGGAATGGTGGAGAGATTCAATCAGACTCTGGAGAGACATCTGGCCAAGGTTGTTGAAAGTCACCAAAAGGATTGGGACCGGCATATTCCACTCTTTTTGATATCATATAGGTCAGCAACCCATGAGAGTACGGCAGTTACCCCAGCATATGCGAATTTTGGAAGAGAGCTTCGTTTACCGGCAGATCTTTTAACTGGACGTCCTCCTGATGCCCCAAGATCTATCACAGAGTATGCAAGTGATTTAAGGGATCGGATTGCTGACGTTCACAGTCTTGTTCGTGAACACGGGCTTGAAGCTAGCACGAGAATGAAGACCCGATACGATAAGAAGGCTAACCAAACTGGATTCGAGGAAGGTTCTTGGGTGTGGCTACATAACCCGATGCGGAAAAAGGGAAAATCTCCAAAACTGTCCCCAAATTGGGAAGGGCCATATAGGGTAGTCACGAAAATCAATGACGTCACATATCGGATACAGCGAAATCCACGTGGTCCCTGCAAGGTTGTTCATGTTGACCGACTGGCGAAGTACCACGGAAACAATGATGCTCGGGACGAGCATGTCTTAGGAGGGGGTAGTGTTGCGCCGGTGGTATAAACTTCAAACTTGATTTTCCATGCTTTAGAAGCGTTTTCAGCAGGCTGAAAAGTGATTTCAGGCCGTTTCAGAGGTGGCTCTTCCACATACTAGAAGATTGAAAATTCACCCTAGTTGCCGTTGTTTTCAGGCGCCTGAAACATGTTTTCAGTCCGTTTCAGGACAGCCTCTATCAGATGGCGCAATAACCTGAAAACCCGTTTTCAGGCGTTTTCAGGACCCCTTATGGGCCTTTGAAGTACACTTCAGTATATGGCGAAATTTCTCGAAGGAATGAAAGAGACAGCACTATTAGAGAGAGACACCTAGATTGAGAAGGTTCGAGAAGTGTGCGAAAGAGACACCACTATTAGAGAGAGACATCTAGGTTGAGAAGGTTCGAGAAGTGTGTGAAAGAGACAACTAGAAAGGGACAGCATATTCGGGTCGAACGAGAATCGAACAATCTGGACGCTCTGGAACATTCACGAACCGAGGGGTCGCCGTTCCTAGAATTGGACCTTGAACCGATTATTCAACATTTTTTCGGAATGTTCTAGTGCAAAGGTCTCCGGGTATATAAGCCGCATGCCAACGCAGTGGAGGAGAGTTTTGAATTAAACTGCGAACAGTGCGAATCTCAAAGCGAAGCGAGTGAAAAGTGTGCCATAGTGAAGTGATTTATTAAGTAAGCCTTGTTAATTAGTAATTTTGTAATAAAGTTTGCATTCTTTTAATTAGTGATCAATTCGTGTATTTTCTATCACGTTACCCACCCCGTGGACGTAACAATACCTATAAGGTAAATGTCTCAGTGCTCGACACGGCCCGGTGACACTTCCCATCTAAATCCATAACAATATACTTAGGTGTCTGTGAGCAGTAGAAGCCGAGAAAATCGACAAAAAACGATTAATTTATGGACATAAGCTCTAAGGTGGGATGCGATTGTGACATTGACACATACAACAGCATAACAGATACATTGGTGTGAGTGAGTAATGAAATAATGATTTTTTATTCTGCAAGTAATGGCACTTTCACAAGTCGAAATTCTACCAACGTTTCTAAAAAAAGACCACTGATAAGAAGAAACGCCGAAACAAACTCGACAGATAGTAATTTTTTGCCAAAAAAAACTTACCTACTACAATGATAGTTCTCAACCTATTCGAAATTAAGTCAAACTGAATATGAATACAAAGAGAGAAAAAAATATAATGCGTTGTTCTGTAAGAAAACATGTCCGGAACATGATACAAGCCAGAGATTTAAAAGTAGCAGTAAGCCTGGTATATGACGATGACGCGAGATCTTGTAGCTTGGGTCAAAATTATTTCGTACTTATGTACATCAATTTCGATTCTGGTGAAATTTTGTGAGCAGGTTCCATAATAATGCGCCCTGTAGGCCGGGCATTATAATACAGCTATGGTATCTCCTGCCTGTCGTACAAGGCGACTAAAAGGGGTCCTCGGGGTGGTACACGGTTGAGTTAGGGGCTGCAATCGTAAAAAAAAGCTAGGTGGGACCCACACAGGCATGACGCTAGGGCGGCACTGGTGCGTTCCGTAGGAGATCCCAGGGGGCCTAGGCAAGGTTACAATCGACAAGCGCTAACGCCAATAGAAAACTAATAAAATGTGTGGGAGTTACAGATGTTAACGAAAAGTGTTTCGTCGGCATCTGTCATTGCCATACATTTTATTATTTTCTATTGGCGTTAGCGCCTGTCGATTGCCTTGTCTACGGCCCCTGAGCCGTCCGAAATGCGTCGAGGAGGATCATCGGGGGGTTTTTAGTCGGTGCGAGTCGGACATAACCTCTGCGCTATCCCCGTGGCGCGGAGGTATCCATAAAGGATTTTCCTCCCAAACCAAAAAAAAGGTTCCATAATAATGTAGGTAGGTTTTTTTTCAAAAAATTTAAAAGAAATGTTTTTGAAGAAAAGACAAGCTTGCGAGTTCTGCAAGCTCACCGACCCACTACTTTTACAGGGTTTAGTTAGTTAGTTAGTTATACTGGATGTTTTCCACATCCAATGTGCCTATTTTGCGTGAATCGGTAGGATAGCCGCTCCTCTCACCACCCCAACTCCTCTAGATAGTTTGCGAGTGCCTTGGTGTTGCTGACTGCGTCCCGTAGTGTGTCCGGAGACCCTAGGTGTTTGTTTTTCTCTCTTACAGTCTTACACTCTTTTACAGGGTCCGGAATCCGGAATCCTTACAATGTTTTTTGTTTATAGTCTTACGTATTTGGTTAGTTTGTTCATATTCTTTTTGGTTTAATACTTTGTGTTTGTCTCGAATAAATTATTCAATCAATCAGTTTCAAATTGGTTACTTTCCCTTTGGGCCTACGGTGCCACAGTCCGCCACATGTATAATTTTGAACTTATTAACACTTCTATTTTTCGCCGGGGGTTAAAAAGGAAATTTTGGTAGAGGTAGGCTGACACGGCATGTTATTGAGCCCATATTTGGATTTCCATACTGAGGAAGTACCTCCATCTTGCAGAACACCGCAGTCTGTTTAACTATTACCTTGCTTCCTAAGTAAGTAGGTTTGTGTTCCTGGCCCCTATTTCACAGAGCTGACAGGCGCGAATAAATCACGAAAAAATGTGATCACATTAAAAAAACAAGCCGTTGCCAAAAGAAGTGACATTTGTCAAATGACATTGTATAACCAGAAGTAGCTAAGCTAAATAACACGATCAAAATGTTTTTTTTACACAGATCCTTATTCCTTTGACATTTGAGTTCGTGTATAGATTGTATTAAAAAAAAAATTGATTGAAATTCTTAAATTAATTAGGTTAGATGGAAAAGACATAAGATTTATAGAACAGTTATATTGGAATCAGACAGCAAAAGTCAAAATTAATAATAGCATTCTAACAAATTCAATAAAAATAGAGAAAGGAGTAAGACAAGGTTGTATCCTGTCACCAAGTTTGTTCAATCTCTATTCAGAAATGGTCTTCAGAAAAGCTCTAGAAGATCTTAGCCTGGGCATTCGTGTAAATGACACACTGATACAGAATATACGCTATGCCGATGACACCGTACTCCTAGCTGAAAACCTCAATGACCTTCAAACTATGCTAAATAAACTAAACGATGTTCTTGTAGACTATGGACTCAAAATTAATTCTAAAAAGACTAAATTTATGATCGTTAGTAAAAATACCGTAGCCAGTTCACCTTTAGAGTTAGGATCCAACACCCTAGAGAGGGTTAAAAAGTACAAATACTTAGGTTGTTGGCTAAACGAAACATGGGAAACAGATCAAGAGATTAAAACTAGAATTGAGATAGCCCGAAACACGTTTCACAGCATGAAAAAATTACTAACCAACAGAAAAATCAACCTAGCTCTAAGGTGGAGGATGGTCAAATGTTATGTCCTACCAACTCTAATGTATGGCTGTGAGAGTTG
Source organism: Epinotia demarniana (assembly GCA_945867215.1). Classification (NCBI taxonomy): domain Eukaryota; kingdom Metazoa; phylum Arthropoda; class Insecta; order Lepidoptera; family Tortricidae; genus Epinotia; species Epinotia demarniana. Next base: position 35,415,785 of record OX244261.1, on the reverse strand, counting down.
GACTTGGAAACAGAATACCATTAGTAAAATTAGAGCTTTTGAAATGTGGATTTATCGTAGAATGCTTAAAATTAAATGGACAGATAGAGTAACAAACGAACGTGTATTAGAAATTATGAATAAAAAATTGGAAGTTGTATTAACCATCAAAAAGAGGAAAACATCATACTTTGGACATATATATAGAAACGACAAGTACAATTTACTCAAACTAATAATTGAAGGAAAAATAGAAGGTAGAAGAGGACGTGGACGAAGAAGAATATCTTGGACGAGGAACATTAGAGACTGGTCGGAGGTGGAAAGCACTGAAAAACTAATTCGCATGACTAATGATAGAAGAGAGTATAGACTAATGGTCGCCGACCTCCGGGACGGAGATGGCACGTGAAGAAGAAGAAGATAGATTGTATTGAGCACTAGAAAATTGCTTAACAACTTCTGCTGCTGACTGTACCTATCAAATGACAATTTGCATTTTTTTTAAATACTTACCTATTTTAAAATTTTGTGTAAGGTATGGCAGGCATATTGGCCTTTATGTCGAGACTGCGGAATAATTTCTAATTGACTTACAGAAAATATATTGATCCAATCTAAAATGTTGGTTTTTTTGTTGCATCATATGCATAAAATATACAATTCAACTCGAGCAATTCCTTGTTTGTATCCAAGTCCGACGAAGAGAAAAAAACTCTTAATTTCGTACCAAAACAACAATAAGTACCAAACCACACTTGTACCGAATGGCGAAATCGCAAGTAAAACAAAATTTATAAACACCGCAACTTAATGTTACTTTAACGATCTCGAGCGTAACTGTATCGCTCGTGACAACGACACGACTACGAAACACGTCACTGACTATCAATTACGTCAACGTATGTGTGTCAATGACGCGCCGCAAAGCCATAGAACAGAGGGACCACTCAAGTAATCAACTCTGCGTCAGTCACAACTTGTTAGTTGAGTCAGTCAGGAACGGCGTCTGCCACTGTGTCTGTGTACTGTCTGAAGTGGTTTGGGCTGAGGGTGTGCGACGATAGACGTACAATAAAAGTGTTCCCGGTTTTACAAAAAAACCCATAAGATAATAGTACAAGGCTATATTCATTTTGAAGTACTGGTGGTTTTAAGTCCGATGATGAGATTATTTATTCATTTAATCTTTATTGCACAAAAGAAGAACTTATAGTACAAAAAGCGAACTTAATGCTATGAAGCATTCCCCTTTACCCCGTATTAACATTAGAGTGGGGGGACGTTGGACGTGTGTGCACGTTGGTGTAGAATGAACCTTCTGTATTATTTACCTTTATAACGCGATGCCATCGCTTTGTGCGTACGCGCACCAAATCACGTTGACCCGTTTTTAATAGGCATTTCTATAGGAATGAGAGGTCGAACACGCCGGTTTGATCAGCTGATTATATCGTAATAGTGATTCACCTGACATTGAGATGCATTAGTATAGTGTGTGAAAAAATTGTCAATGGATTGAAGCTACTGTTAATGAGCGCATTGTTGTCGCAACGTGTAAGTGGTCTATACTTATGCAATCTTGTCTATTTTTTAACGTGCCTTTTGCATAATTAGTAGTGTCTTAAGTAATACGTAGACTAAGAAGCAATAAGGTTTACAAGCTATTTTTTAATGCAATCTTTGTTTGGTCGGGTCAATACTTGCAAGTCAATATTGATCAGCTTTCCGAAGTGCTTGTCCGCTTGAGCCCGCTAAACCCTAAAATTTTCGCTTTATGTCCCAATTTCAAATCCTTTTTGGGATGAGTTTTCTTTCACTCTCGATTTTTTTTATTGGCAGAATTCGAGAAAATTTGGTAAATTGTAAAGAACTTTTGATTCTGCGCAATATATGCACAGTTAAGTAACTATTGTATTCTTTGAGTTTATGGCCTGATCCTAGTCCTAAAAAACTCACCGAGTTTCGAAAATCTCATTAAGTGTTGCATGTCGCTCAATAGAATAAAATTGTAGGGCACTGTAGCAGATTGTACAGAATTAACAATCGCCTGCTCTTCTATTCAACAATTTTTCATCCATATATTATATTTCGATAAAAAATATCGTAAACAAGAAAAAAATCGCCCCTTTTCTGATATCTCGAAATATCATCTACGTTTGCATGCATTGTTAACATACGCTCTTCCGAGCTTATGCGCCCTTTCCAGCTCTTAAAAATTGCTTGAAAAAAATATCTAAGTCAAAGGTTGGGTTGAGGAATGAATGAGAAAGAAATGAGGAAACTCGTAACTGACAGAAATGCATAGCCCGAACTAAAGACCAAAATGGCTTAATCATTCATTATTTAATAGTCTTTATAAGGTCACATTTTGTTTTCGTTTTTAAATCTGCCTTGTATCATGTAAGTAACACAGTTTCGAACTGGTTTTCTTGTAGAACAACTGTTTTTTTTGTATTCATATTCAGTTTGACTTATTGTAAGTACTTTTAGTACCATAATTATATTTTTTGGCAAAAATTCGTAACTGTTGAGTTTGTTTCGGCGATTCTTCTTAACAGTGGTCTTGTTTTTCAGAAACGCTGGTAAAATTTAGTACTTGTAAAAGTTTCATTACGGTCTACTACTACTTGCAGAATAAAATTATTATATTTTTATAAGGTTACGGATATCTTAGGAAGTACAAGAGTGTATTGAACTAAACACGCTTGATAGACGTAAGAAATCAATTCGCCGTCAGATCGATCCAGCCTAATGGCCTGTAAACACGCTCTTTTACTGTTCTTTGTATTATTCCCGATTGGATTCGCATTAATTATCCCTGGGTATTCTTGCCATTTTACATCTGCAACTGTTATCATGTTAGCTTTTTGTTGGATGACATAATTGAGTGACCATACGTATTAATTGTTATTGAGCCGTCATATCAAACCCAACACAGCATTTTCACAAACCTGCAATCTACAGAAAAGGAAATTGTCTCTTATTAAAGGTGTTCTTTTTACGATATTGTACATGCCAAGATGTTCTTGAAAGTCATCATCATATAAGCCAAAGTATTTTTCTGATAGACATTTGCTTGTCCAATGATAACAACCCAACACAAAAATTTGAAGTGACTCAGAAGAAAATATCTGAAGTCTATGAATGGTTACACGCATTGGCCATTGTGGAAAAGCACTGGCTAATAAACACACATCAGCATTCGCTGTGCGACTACCCGCATCCTAACAATCAGCGCAAGCACGAGACGTCCTTCAGATAAATCTATTCGGTCTCGCCTCCAAAACGACTTAACCGACGATTAATCTCTAACTTAGATACACCTTTATAAAACCAGAGATCACCTATCAACACATCAGATCTGCATAAGTCTTTATTACAGTCACGGAAGGTCTATAATAGTTTGTACCACGCTAAGGATAAGTTGGTTAAAGCGTATGTGGATGATCCCTGTGGGATTTCACTTCACTTTTGGGCGGTAGCCAAACTGACATTTAGAACTGAGTCGTGGATAGCTGTTATTGTTCGCAGTAGGATACCTCAGGTAGGTAAATAATCGAGATTCTATCGCTCACGACATATCTGTCCGTTTACCGAAAATTCTAAACATTAATCACTTATTATTCTCATGATGATAGGTACCAGGACTTGGCTTTGTCAAATATAAGTAGCAAGTTTAACGACGATGAAACTGTTTTGTGTGCATCTATGAAAATAAATTAGACAAAAAAACCCCACTCTCCATTTCCTCTCTCACTCAATATCCATAATCTGTACTATTTTTGTACTGGTTTGTACATCCAAGCATAGAAAACCGATAAGTCAGCATTCCGGCAAGCATTCTATTCTCAAAGAATCTGCCAGTAAGCCTCGGAATTTCCTTCCGAGCCAGCAAAAAGCCATTTCGTCACGGTACGTGTGTGACGTACTGAATTCGGATATTAAGCTGTTCTTTTGTGGAAAAAAAGTCCTATAAACGTATGAATTCCCATTGCTTATAGAATATTGTGAGTTATTTAGGTACTGAATAATACATGTAAATTTTTATTGTACTGAGATCGGAAAGCGGAGGAAGTGCCATTGATATTTTATGCGTTGCATATCTTGCGCGTATATATTTCTTTTTCGTTTCTGTCGCGCTCACGTGTTATGGTGACATGCGGGGCATTTTTGAAAAGTTACGTGATAAGGTAGTGCGAACGCATACAATTTCTACTCTAAGTTGCACCAAATGCACGAACTCGCACTAATCGCTAATCATAATTAAACGTTTATGGAAACTGTAGTGTATTGCTATCCTTATCTCGTGCGCCTACGTCACGTCACGATGACCGGAGTGGGGGGCAGTAGTTGCCCGACCGTTGCCGGGAGTGGTGGTGTACTGTCGAGCCAAGGAACGTGTAAATAGCAACACCGGTATACCTTTAGAACGTGCAAATAAGTGAACACTACAGAAACGAATGACACATTGACATTTTCGTCATCTTTTTGTTTAAAAAGTCGGAACACATTGTCCTTCTGTTTCCTTTACTACTTATTACTACTTATAAGACCGCTTTTTAAGAATTGTGTTTGATTTCTACTAACTTTGAATAACTATTACATTGAATATTGTTATCGTTAATATTTCGTTAGAGGCCGGCATCGTCCCTTAAACTAAAGGGTAAAGGTGTTCATTTTTGCCTTTGGGTATATTGTTTTAGATACCAGTACCTTTATTTTGTACGTAACTCGACACGTAAGATTGCGTGACATCGGCAGTTTACATTCTATATCTCCACTCCTGCATTATTCAATGCAACGTATTGCAACGAATGCGTTTACACGCATACCTATGCATGTGTGTACAGAGCTTTAGCTGTACATTTAAATCGATCTGATTAAAATAATGAAGAGAGCTGCTTTACATCCCGATATTTATTTATTTATTTAAGTTCATCCACATCACATGTAGGTATTACATAATTGACTTATATTAATCTTAAAAGGTATTTACTACTGATATATGCGACTAATTAGGGAGTACAAAGCGGTAGCAGAGACTTAATTAGAAATTATTTTTAATTGCGATTCTACTTTGTGAAACGATACAAAAAAATATCATTATAACTAGGTTTTTACATCAATATAAGTAATAACAATATTAAATAGCTAATCATCAATTATGTACTTCGTTTGACCAACGAAAGTTGACATAAAAAATTACAAATTTATATAATAAAATAACATAATTTTGTAATTTTGTAAAATTATATAATAACATTAAAAAAGCTACGGTAGCCCAGTGGTTCAGGCATGCGGCTGTCAAACGGCAGTCGTGGGTTCGAATCCCGGCTCGTACCAATGAGTTGTACGGAACTTATGTACGGAATATGATTTCATATTTACCGTTAGCTTTTCGCTGAAGGAAAAACATCGTGGGGAAACCTGCATACATCTGCGAAGAAATTCAAAGGTGTATGTGAAGTCCCCAATCCGCTCTGGGCCAGCGTGGGGACTACTGCCCGTTCCCTCTCATACATGAGAGGAGGCCTGTGCCCAGCAGTGGGACGTATATAGGCTGATGATGATAATAAAATTAGTGAAATGAAATCATCAATATAATAATCTTGAATAAATTAATGAAATAAAATAAATTATACACACAGACATTACAAACTAAGCGGAACACAACAAGAATTATTTTGGGTACGGCAACACCTCGGATCAATTTAGGCAGATTGTCATGGAAGATGTCGAGGCAATGCGTTTTGCTCATGAATTTAAACTGTGTTTCCCGTAACTTACCTAGGCTAACGGACGTAAATGTGATTGAATTGTTAAACAAGCAGCCAAGTGATTCAGCGTACTTAATTACGCTTGATTGATGCAAAGTGTTCGTTCAACTGTCTGTAGGCCTGAGACGGACATGAGTACATATATCAACAATTATGTGGGATGTTACCTATATAGTTAAGTTATGTGTTTAATTATTATTTAACTTCCGGGTCGCCAGAACGCTCGGCTCTCCATACAAAAGTAGTTTGGTTCTCATTTTAAAACGAGATGCTAGAATAAGTAAAATAATTATTTGTATGCGTAATGGGATGTGCCACAACTGGGTCGGAAACTAGATTGTGTTGCTAGAAATAATGGAAAAATAATAGAGCAAGAAGAACGATTTTTGTACAAAGTCTCTAATCGCTTTTTTTAAAATTGTAAATACATATATCATAATTTAAAGCAAGAGAAATCAGTTTTCGACCTATCTTTTCCAGTATGCCAAACTAAAATGAGAACCGAATTCTACGTTTGTATGGAAAGTCTTCCGTACTGGGGACTCTTAATGAGCTTTGCATCGATTGGTAGGTAGTCAATTTGCACACGAAATTGTGCAAATTGAAAAATAAAACAAAAGAATGCGTTCTTGTTTCCCTGCGTCACTCACAACAGTTTTGAACCAAGTGTAATGCAGATCCAGCAATAACTTACCACGCAAATTTCGCGGACCACTGTTTTTTGACCCTCAAGCGTTCTAGCGATAGTACGCATTAATGACATAATTCTAAATAGGATATCTCTGAAACGCCGAAATAAACAATAGCATTCATTTCACGCGCCATCGCTCCCCAAGGCTGTGGCTTTGACCGTGGCGGCTAATTTCGTTTTCCTACCCCGTTCTTATATAATTTCGTCGGTTCTTTTATGGTTCCGTGTCTATAGGCATCATGCACCAATCTCCTCCCACTCCTGCTTGTTAATCGCATAACGCATTGTTATTTCTTATACTACGACGGTGGCAAACACGCGTAAGCGGACACCGCAGCCTATAGACGCATGCAACTCCAAAGGAGTAACATGAGCGTGCGACCCTTAGTATGTTTGAGGACTCGCCGTGTTGACGGCTGAAGGAACAAGTTCCCTCGCTCTCACAACTCGCAGCGCGTCAGGAAGAACTAACTGTCACCTTTTGTATGGGAAAATGACAGTTCAATTGTCTTATGCATTTGTTGCTGTAAGCTCAGCACGGTATAAACTGTTAAGTGTCATTGTCTAGTCAGTACACATGCTCTACATGTAGAGAAAACTACCTACGCGCCCAGTTATTAGGTTCCTGGCACTAAAAGTATTTAGCGAGACTGGATTGGAATTCTGACTGAATGTGTTTTTGGGCCTTTATCAACACTGTATGTATCTTTTATCAATAAAATGTTACATTCTAAAATTGTGATTAGTGTAAGGGTATGTAGCAATCGGGATCATATCCTGTTTAATCGGGATACAAGTTTAGTAACTAAACGATAAGTATGTACTTACTACTACATACTATATTATTACATCAAAAACTGAAATGAAGTTACAAATGTCATTCTCACACGTCACAGCTAAAATTATCTACCTATTTAAAAATGCTGATGCATTTACTCTTTATAATAAGATAATAACTGAGTAGTCACATTTCAAACAAAAAGCTAAATAAGAAAAAATGGCATGACGCCGCATCGCAACGGCTGCACGAGCATCCGGGCAGCCAGCCGCGTCTTAACACATTCAGAATCACTACGCTCTTAGCCAATCCCGTGATTATCCGTGATAATCCCGGTAAGCGGCTACGGCGTAGCCAGCTAGGTGGGTTCCTGGTGGTGAGTGTTTAGAATGCAGTAGGCAATAGCCAAACGGAGCCGGTCAGATGCGACGACAGGTGAGCACAGCCGTCTACGTCCGCGTGGATCCAATCGGCTCGCGAGTCCATTCAAATATGAAATGTATCGTCTGTATCAAAGCTTCAAATTACTTTGGCAAGTAATAAAATGTGCTCAGGCGCGCTCCGGCCCGGCCGACTCGGTAGGAATCGTACATTATGCTCAATTTTTTATCTCGCTCGCTCCCTAATGTTGGCTCGATATGCCGTTATATGCTATTTGCCCAGGCTCGTACCAATAAGACTTAAATAGATCTTTCGGATGGATGTAAGTTTGGCATATTTTATCCCAATGCTTTTCCTAACGTTCCATCTACCACACGGGCGGAACTGCGCGGGCAACTAGTTATTGTCATCATCATCGTATCATGATATCAGCCGAGAGACGTCCGGGCCACCCCCAAAGAGTGCCGAAGTGACCGGTTCTGCACACCTTCCATGGGGGTATATGTCGTAATTGCCACGCTTGGCATGCAGGTTGCCCGGGTTGGCAATCGCAGTATTTCCACCGCACTCCAGGGATGATGCTGCCCATCCCTCGGTGGTCTTGGTCGTAGTTTTAACAAGTATCCGGGTCCTTTTAGAACGTACCCGGGTCCCTTTAGGGCGTCCCGGGGTAGCTAGTAGTATCACAGAACAAGTTGGCAGGTACCTAGAAGATTCTGTGAGTAGGAAATTGACACAATTGGCATTCATATACATGATGATTTATCAGTTCTGAACAGCGTCCTTTATGATAGCATTAATAAACACTTAAGTATAATATGGAAAACATCCAAGCAATTCATTCTCGTAATTATTCTGTAATTTTTTCCAGTACCATACAAATCAAACACAAACAAATCAGTCTAGTCTCAAGTTGAGTTAAGACTCAACTCTTGAGTTGATAATCTTGTTGAGTATAATCAAGAATGCATACCTAATATTGTCGTCGGACGATTATTTCTAAGCCCTTTTGAGCGCTCGTAACCAACCGCGCAGACTTTAAAGTATCCGTCATGTATTTTTAAATAAAGTATCGTTTTATTTAAGGGGCTACCCGAGGTTTCCATCGATTTTTGACAAATTTTCAATCGTATCTCCTACTTTTTCACTACAGATAGAAGTATAAATCAAATGGTTATCGGTTCTTCAATCTTTTATCTTCATTTTGGTCTACCAGATTTTGAAACAAACGAATACTTAATTTTGTATGATCTTTTTAAACATTGTCTAAAATAACACTTATTTTGTATCTCTCTTGACGTGAAAGATTTAACACATACGAAATCTACATATTTGGGTTCGTCTGTGACGTCCCTAAAAACTGGTCCAGAGTTTTCATTTTAAACCAATTAACACAAAAGTTATGGCCAGAAACCGGTTTTTTGGCCTAAAATTGTCCAACTTTGATGCCAAATTTTGAAGTAAATATGGGATACTATATTGCTTAAAGCCGTTGTTGTTAACATAGTAAGCTACAAAAAAACCTAAGAAAACTTAAGAGATTCAGATTATATTCAGACGCCAATTATGGGAGCCCCTTAATAAATAATGCATTTGAAAAGTTTCGTTGGTATTCTATTAATTATTCAGACTGAACCCTAACCAAGGACTATTGTGACTAAATTACATAATTAATTTCATTTGCAAAGTCCTTTTTGACAGACTATTCCAATTAGCTTCTTAGAAAATCGTGGGTCATTTATTTTTATTTTTTTCTATCAACATTATTCTTTTCGGACTACAAAAACCGACATGTTTTAGCTTTCAAGCAATCTTAAACAATTGATTATTGTTTTAATATGTTTGAACGAAAATTGGAAATATTTTTTTCACAATTCGGGCACCATGAAGCGCTGCCAACCAACAATGCAAGTAGCATATTTAAGCATGCATAAGCTTAAGGATGATTTCGTAACATATTTGACAGTAGGTACGTAAACAAAAGCTTAAATGTACACCATATTAATATGTATGAAAGGATGGATAATATCAATACCCCTGCTCATGCATATTGAAACTTATAATCAATTGAATAACAGGGACAAAATTCACAGTACCTAGTAATATTAAACAGTTGTTTTCAATTACAAAATGTTAAATCTAATCTCATAATTAGTAGAAGCCTGCTTCTGCGCAGCGGAATCTGTATACGACGTTTTCTACTTTACCGATAGCTTACATCAGCATGTTGCCTAGATTTCCTTATATGATTTCCTTACTTATCATCAGTATTACTTTAGCAGTAGCGTTATAATACGTGGTAGTTGGGGACGTACGCCTGCTATACTAATTGAAATAGGTGCACTGTAAACAATCTGTACTGACTCGGTACAGCTCACTGTTACCGTTCCTAAAGTGTCTGCCAATGGGGTAGTGTCGAATACTGCGACGTTTACCTTACATTTTTTAATTGAGTATCCCAACGGTATATTTAGACCTGACCATATGAGGAAATAGTAGATTGTGTCTCAAGGGAGCAAAATTAAATATTAACGTCTAGGGCAGTATATTGATTTGGGACTTGGGATTCAATTGTTTACGCTGAAACTGTTTTTCCATGAGAAAAATATAAATGTGAAAGTGACTCTTTTCTGAATAGCAGGATCGGGTAGGAAAACTATAACATACGAGTATATACCTTGAAAAAATGCGCATTATTGCCGTGAAATTAAGGCATTAGAGGGCAACAATGAGTCTTTTCTGAATAGCACGGGTGAAAATTATTTAAATATTACCGTATAGGACCTAAAGACAATTCAGTAGAACACACGCAGTACCTTTTAAGAGCGAACGTTTAAAACAATTAGTAAAACTGTATTTAAATGTCTTGGGGCTAATAAACACGGTCATTACCTACCGAAACAAAAGCGACTAATAATCGTGTAAATTTTAATTACACCATGAAATGACCCGGTCACGCGTATACCACTAATATTAGTCCTTTGCAGTCGACATTTTAAACTACAAAGGTTTTAACTACAGAGACGGTCGAGCCAATTTAAGCTTTGTGGGTAACTTTATAAAATTTAAAACACAACGACGCGAAATCGTTAGATAGTACGTCGTAACATTGTCTTAAACTAACATGCCGATTTATTATGCTTGCATGCTCGTATCTCACATGCAAATTACTACAAATACTACCTTATTTAATGAGCTTTAAAATTTATATTTAAACAGTAAATTACTGTATATTTTTTAAAGAGTGGTCTACAAACTGAAAAACATAGCAAGACCCACAGGGTAAAAAAAACATTTTTGTCCAACTGTGATTGGCATATTTGATTTACTTTTTTTTACCCTCGACGCAAACGGCTCCTCCCTTAAGTATCAATTTAGGGTGTCTGTCGTTGGCAATGTAGCTCCCAAATGGATCAAAAGTTTTGTCAGTCGAGTTGGTTCTTATTTATGCTTGGTGTGTGGAGGGAATCTTCATTTTTTTTACTCTATAGTTAAGTAATATTTTCCGTGCGTAAAGGAATATCAATTACCCTAATACGGAATCAATCGCCTACTCATTGAAACAGGGGCTCTATATAAAACATACCTTTCGATTCCTCATTTGAAATCAATGGGTTCTTGCACTCGTATCCACGGGCGCCGAGTGGTACACACAGTCAGGGGTATTATTATAGGTAAGTACAGGACTCTATTTTTAATGGCCTTAAAGCGTTATACATGTAATTATATTAATTAATACCCCCCTGACTGTACATAATTCTGAACAGTAAATTGTCCGAAAGCATATTTTTTTAAGTGAAAAATTAAACAGTGTAATTTCATTAGCAAAATGTACAGTTTCATAAAAGAGACGAGTAAAATCGCCTGGGGATGTCCCTTTCTATCATAAAAACATCAGAATCGCGGCCCTTGACGGCGCAATACATTGAAATCAAATCGAAATTGGAAGCGTATGCGTTAGATTGAGCACCATTGTGCACTTTTACGTCCGCATGCCCAGTGGGCCGCGGGCGGTGATTCCTGGCAAAAAAGCAAATGCAACAAAAAAGCCGCACAGTCGGGTGCCCACTAACGGGAGCTTGCAAAGGTGTGAATAAATTGCCCAGTGCTTTACTGTGTGCGGAAAAAACGCACTGCTTATTGGTTTTAACTGTTTCTATTATAAACAGTAATTCTCGGGCTATTGCAGTACAGTCAGCAGCAGAAGTCGATAGGCAAAATAACACGCTCAAAATCATCTAGTTAGTCTTTATCCTTTTTGGTGCTTACTGTACTTAGTATCCGTACGAGAGATCGAATTTAAACTTTCGTGAGACATCTCTAAAATACTACTAATATGTGTAACAGAAAAAAAGTTTCACATAAAAGGCAGCCTATGTCACCCGAGCATAATTTCGAATCGATTAACATCATCATCATCATCAAAATCAGTTCAGTATCTTGCGACGGAGGAACACACGTAAATACAAACATATTTAGCCTGCTAAAATCCTGCCGTAGTTGGACTGAACTGATTAAGAAGAAGTTTGGTATTAACGTAACCCTTGACCCTTCCAGAGTCCAGAGAAGGGTACCAAATATGTTTAACTTCAAATCATCTCTTTAGAGGGTAGTCCGGTATCTCTGTAATCCATACTAATATGATAAATCCAATAATGTGTATGTCTGTCTGTTTGTCTGTTACCACTTCACGCGTAAACCGCTAAACCGATTTAGATGAAATTTGGTATAGACATAGTTTCTCGGAGAGCCGCCAACATAGCTGTTATCCTGGAAATCATCCCCTAAGGGGCGAAATGGGGGTGAACGAGTTACACGCGGACGGAGTCGTGGGCAGAAGCTAGTTTATCATATTCCGTTCAGATAATTTCCTAATATGGAATCTTACTGAGAGAGTTCGCATATTTTTGGAAACTTTCTGTACCTCGCACATCTGAAGCTTCTTATCTTATCTATTTGAATATCCTCATATCTCGCAATGTACTAGCACTAGTAGTTCTATAACAAATACTAGCAATACCATGTTCTTGAATATCACATTATCGCGTAGATCCTGGGCCATAATCCGAAACAAAAAGTCCGGTTAAAGATCCGGCTTGTAACCGCAACAGCTAAAGAACCGGGTGGCTACGGGAAATTTATGTTGCGTACCATATACAGGTAAAAAATAACAGCATTGCAAATACCTAAACTTTAGATAAGGTCCGTAGTTCTTGTTCAGTCTCACAATAATGCTTTTCCCACTAGTGCGTTCAGAATAATTTCGAGGCCGATTTTTTTTGGATAAAAATATTCATCGACGGTATTTTTTAGTGGTGTAGTAGGTTAAAATAATTTAAGGCGACCGACATTTTACAAAACTGCCATTGAAATGTCAGTTGACTATTATGGCTGGTAAAGTCGCTTTTTCCACGGATTACTTTGGATGCAACTCTGCTAACTTAAGTATTTTTAGTACTCTACATACACTTTTGTAGTTGACAGAACCGACGGGTGTCAAAAAGTAAAACCACATTCACATCACTTATAATTATTAAAAAGAACACGTTTCCTAATTTCTACCTTGCAACAAGAAGTGACATATTTCCGTCAATTTGAAGATAGCACAATTCGCACAAGAGTACGTTATATTTATTACAATTAAATTTATTCTGAAACCATAATTTATTACCATGTCAAATTAATACTACCAAATGAGTCACCATAAGAGCTTCCGCATTTTTAACACACATAAAACATGTTTAAACCCACCAGTCAAGTTCCATGCGTAACTGTTTAGTACCTATAAGTATCAACTATAAAAATATGAAGGTATAGAACTTTATTACATTGAAACGTATTCCAAAAGGTAAATTCATGAACATGACCACAAAGGATTCCGTGACTTTTAGTTCCTTGACAAAATCCGTGTGACGATTACCAACGGGTTAATGTAGTAATTATGTATGAGCAGTACACATAGTTGTGACGTTTATCTTTCGAGTAGCGGATCAGGATACCCATAAAGAACGATTAACATTGGTAATTATTATGTTGCTATATTGGTTTTGTTACCTCGAATAGTTCGCTTTTCTTAATTTGTTACTTGGTCACGACCAATGACAAAGGAGCAACTAAGAATTTCGTCACGATTCCTATAAATAAATAATCATTAGGTGACGATCTTACACAAATCGAACTAGCCCCATGGTAAGCTCAATAAGGCTTCTGTTATGGGTACTAGACGACGATATATTTATAGACATAAATACGTATGTACATAGAAAACATCCAAGACTCAGAAACCAATATTCATGCTCATCACACACATGTTTGGCTTACTGGGATTCGAACCCAGGACCTTCAGCTTCGTAGGCAGCGTCACTACCCCTATATTATACGACCGGTTAGCCTAGCAACCGGTCGTAGTTTTGAATATGTACAGTCACGTGTTGTAATATTGTAGCAGGATCTCACGCGATCTTCCTAGCCTTGCAGGTGCTAATACGAGTATTATCGGACTATGATAGATGCTGCCGGGTAGAGTCTAGACGAGTATCTGACTGAGACGATGATTTTCTTACGCTAGGGGTAGGGAGGGGGGCGCGGGGGGGAGGGTAAGAGTGTAGTTATATTTGTCATCCTACTAATATTATAAATGCGAAAGTTTGGATGTTTATGTTTCAATGTTTGTTACTCGCACGTTAACATGAAATTTTGCACGATAATAGATTATAGCCTAGATTAAAATATAGGATAGTTTTATTCCGGGTCCACGCAGACGAAGTCGCGGGCGGTAGCTAGTACGTAATAAATGAACCCGGTATTTTATTTGTGTATCAAATAGTGTGGGACGTTGACAAAAGATCGCAATTATTAAAAAATGCAAGCCAGCATTAAAGAATGCGGAGGAACAAATCCATTGGGAATACCTAGATATTGTAGTTTCTAACCTTTTTTCGTTTGTAAATATCACTGTAAGGAATCACGACCTTTTTTATTTGTTTAAAAGTTATCCTACAATATTATAAATGCAAAACTTTGGATGTTTGGACGTTTAGATGTTTGTTACTCAATCACGCTTAAACAGCTCAACCGATTTGGATGAAATTTTGCAAGAATATAGTTCATAGCCTGGATTAAAATATAGAATAGTTTTATCCCGAGTTCACGAGGTTTAAATAAAACAAAACGTGTACACATAAATTTGTGCAGACATTTGTCTCTCGTTTATTTATTCATTAATGGTCAAGTATACGATATGCCTTTGCACGAATTGAAGGAGCGGCCTCGAGTGCGTGCGATTAAAAGATATTTAGTTGTGAAACCACTAGCGAATAACTCGAGGAAAATCACAGTGACGAAATCTTGCTCATATAGTAGTGAGTAGAGAATGTCATTTGAAATTTGAAGGCAACTTGGAGGTTTTTAATTTGATTTTGCATCCTTCGTCGTCAGGCCTTTGCGTCTAATTCAGACAATTTAAACATTGCTACGAGTATGGAGACATCGTTTATAGTGATTGTAAATACCATTACAAGACCGCCATGATGCACCGCCGCCAGTATTATGGGAACTTTCGGGCCACCAACGATCCGGTGCGTCCATTTCGTTAGGCTAAGTTCAAATGAGCGCGCCGCGACGCGCGGTTGGTTCGGCGCGCGGTTTAAGATTGTAACAAATCAATGTTGTTGTGTACATGACCGCGCGTTCAAGGGCATGCGCGGTGACGCGCGGTCATCTATCACATCTTATACCGCGCGCCGAGACAACCGCGCGTCGCCGCGCGTTCATCTGAACTTAGCCTTATTGTCGACGAAGCATGTTGCGGATTATATCATTGCTATGTGAGTGTCTAGGGGGATGCGTTTCTGTAAGCATTTGACGAAGCCTGCGTTGCAGATATTTTTCTGTAATAGATGAAATTCATGCCAGAGGCTCTAGTTTCGGTTTGTGGTTTCTTAATCTGTGGTTAACGTTAAAACTTAGCACAAACGGTGACCGACAAGCCATTTGGCCCTCTTGCACTGGCATATTTACTTCTACCGTAGAATCATATAGGACGGTAAGGAGGAACGCCATATACCTAAAGTGGACATTAACGTGATCGCTAGTCTGCTTGCTAGCTAGTAAGCGTTTACGAGTTAGACTAGCTTTATGTCGGTCTTAAAGCGTTCTTCCTTAACTAGCAAGTGTGTAAAAGCAACAGGGATAAATGCTTCTTCTCCGACAAAGCCTAGTGTGAGCTTAAAGGCGCAACTGTTTTTTTTTGAAATCCAATTCAATTTCGTTTGACCACGAAACTTATGATGAACATACAAGTGAAAATCATACACACCTCTCTTTCTTTGAGGTGATAATATTATAAGAAGCAACGAATAGACAATGAAGGGTATTGTTGTTATTATAACGTAGTCAGGTGTAAAGTAATGTAAGTACTTAAGTAAAAAACAACGATGCACGTGAAGTCGTGTATTATCAACTTTTCTTATACCTAAGTATTTGCTTGCGATGTATTTACAATCTAGATAAATTTATTGTTGTTGATTATGTTGCTAGTTATCAACCGTGTTAAAGAATGCTTTAATTTATTGTAACCATTATGTAACTAAATTAGGTAAGATAAAATATTATATGTTAATATTATTTATAATGCCTATGCTAAGAAAGTACGTCTTTCTGACGGTCAATATAGACATAGTATACCTATCGTCGGGAATATATCCTAGGCTCATTTTGTCCAAAATAGAATGTTTTGACCAATAAATTTAATCAAGCCTTTGAACCGGGTGTTTTGCAACTTCTTAATTTTTTACATTACTTAACGTATCTATAAATATTACATAAAAACATAGGTACATTTATGTAAAAATTACAATTTTGCCTTATATTTTATTGATAATGTCATTATACAATGGTTCTTGCCTAGTAGGTACATTAATATTAAATAATTTTATTTGTTTTAAATTTTAAGTAATTTTTTTAATGAAATCATTTCCTCAAGTTGAATTATTATATGTTTTAATAATACAATACATGCATGCAGACAATTAATTAGGAGCACACGATTTTGCAATATTTATAGTCTTGCAGTAGTGTTTCGCGGTCTAAACGAAGTGCATACACTTATGTGCGGTCAAGGCAACACTAACGCAGTTAGGCAATCCCAAACCGGACCGCACTTGACATAACTTATAGCTTAATCTATGCAGAAATTACATCACATAAAAATCAATATTTAAAATGCTAATGGCAAAAGTGAGAGTTGACATGCAAGTTTTTATTTTAAAACCAAAAAATACTCACAGTAATCCGTAAAATATCCTTAAAAAAACAAATTCACAACACTAATATTCAAATTAAAAACACTGGCACGTGAAATTAAGACTATAAAAAAATATGAATTATTTTTAAACCGACGTTCGAATTTCGAAATTCGAACCCGCGGCCGCGAACGCCGCACGTGGTTGGTGGACGGTAAATGGCCTTAGAGGTATCACCTGTAGCATCTTAGCGTAAGTTAACGTGCATTTTAGTTTGAACGCACACTTACGATCGCAATTGGCATTTAAGTTTTTACGAGCATGGCGGTTTTATGCTGCCCTTTGTCGGGTATTATTTATAGGAATTTTTTAGCGTCTGCATTTATTTACTATGAAAGATTAAGCAAGGAAAGTCAGCGAGATTTGCTAAGAATTTATCTATCGTTAGCTTTGATTGTAAGCAATTAGTTTTGTCACAGACTATTAGATTAGTTAGGTACTATTTCATTCAAATCAACAGTATAAAAATGACATGAAATTATCATCAAACCAACGTTTAAATATATGTACGTACGGTCATTTGTAATAAAAGTAGCTAGTAGATGAATTAGGTACATAGGTATTACTGTGCTAAAAAGATAATGATATTCAATATACCTACTTACAATGCTAATTCTAGATTAAGATCTAGATAATAACATGGTTCTCGATCACGCGCCAGCGGTTTTACGGAGTCATAAGAAATGCATAGGATAGTAAACAAGCTAAGTAATAAGTCATGCATACAAGTCTATCTATTCGCAGATTTTATTTTGGTTCACAATGATTTCTTATCTATTATCGAAACAAGCGAGTGAAGCGAACGAAGTTTTATGCTTCAGCGGCGCTACCACGAAAATCGAATCTCGAAGTTCGTATATCTCTGTATCTGTCGCTCGAGTACCATAAACCATAAGTGCGATAGAGACGGAGATATACGAACTTCGAGAATCGATTTTCGTGGTTATAGCTCAGCTTGGGTGTCCAGCTGTTCTCTTCTAAAGGTCGCATTTCTTATTGAAGTTTTGTAAGCAGGTTTGTTAATTAAATATAAAGATAATTTTGTATAGTTGTTTTGATGTAAAGCTTCTTTAGCGGCGTTGTGCACTTTTTAGGATGGGGAAAAATTGTTAAACGTGACCACAGGTGAACGTGACGTAGAGCGTGAACGTGAGCGTAGGATTTAGTATTGCCAATTGCCGGAATACAAAAAGCTGGAGTTGCGCATCAAAACGCGGATTTTTAAATGAAAATGCGGATTTGCGAAATACGTTTATAGGTTTTTTGATGTAAAACGAACGGGGCGGTACGGAAACGACGAAACGAACGTTCTGTAGCTCACAGAGCCGCTAGTATAATTAGATCTCTAGATCCGTAACAGTGATGCGTAATCAGGAGTCAGGCTTATTGAACGATGAAGCGAAGCGAACGAGGGATTCCGTTTCAGAGGGCCTACCGCGAAACCGAAACGAAAACGAATTTCGTTCGTGTATCTCTCTCTTTGTTTCACCTGCTAGTTCGAGCGACAAAGAGGGAGATACTCGAACGAAGTTCGTTTTCACTTCGCGGTAGCCCCTCAGCTTTGGTGAAAATTCTTTCGTATGTCCGGCTGTTTGGCTGTTCTCCTCTACAGTTCGCATTTCTCAACCGATTTGCATGTAATTTTGTAAGCAGGTTCAATAAATATATTGATTTTTGTTTATCGATCCAGGTTTTCGAAATAAAAAAAACTGTTGGAGGCATTTAGGTTTACAGCTCACAGAGCCACTAGTTTTAAAGGTATATTAACGTAATGACTAAGGGCTGGTGTTAATTGTATAAATAGATCGTTTTTCGTTATATCTTGTATCTCTTCCTTATAAATACTTATTATTGGTAAGTCTTTCCTAATTACATATTTACCTCGAAACGATCTTAATTTTCAGTGCTATTTGGTTATACGTGACTTGTGTGACATTTTTTTGTAAATAAGGTAGTTATAACGAAATCATTGTGATATTTAAATTTGGACTTATATATGTACATACTTACTAACATAATTATAACTTAAGTACCTACTTATTTCAACTAAACTTAGGTATAGTAACTTAGCAACACGTGATTGAATATAAAATTATATATATTCGGGGACAACCTTACACAAGTCGAACAAGTCCAATAGGGAACCTCAATAGGGCTTGTCTCATAGGTAATAAACTACGATTTTAATACTCAATAGGCGTACATACTTAGAAAACATCCAAGAGTCAGGAATTAATGAACATCACACAAATATTTTCCCTAACCGGGATTCGAAACCAGGATGGTCGGCTAAGTAATATAAGTATAATGGCAGGGTCGCTACCCACCAGACCAAACCGGCTGCATTGGACCGTCGTAGACATTCTATAAAACATTGTTACATTGTCACGACTACTCACACCACATAATAAATAATAGTACTACGTACAGAAGGTTCTCTGTTAAAAAATCCCCCGTTCAGGTATGCCGAACGAGCTTAAGAGGAAACAGGGAATTTCGAGATAATTGATAAATAGGTATTTGTAAAATGTATAACTGTCGCGCCAACCTCAAGCCTCTCCCGCAGAGCGCGATAGAGACAACTGCAGCTTGGACCGAAAATACCTATTAAAAGAAGGTAAAATCAACGTTTCGTAGTCCCCTGATTTCTTCTCCAAAACTTGACCTATTTAACTATTTTTTTATTAAAAATCATAGAAAGCTAGGCTTTGGCCGTATTCCTGTTTTCCTTTTTTTAAATAATTGAATCAAAGTTGTTTTTTGGATGTTTGAACACAGCGAAAAAACTGCCATTTTTTTAGGTTTATGAAGGTAAATCTCTTTTAAGAATACATTTATGAAAAAAAGGAAAAACATAGGAACATAGTAGCCATAGATTTATGGAAAAAAACTACTACTGTCATTATCCAGGGAGAAAACAGGGGACTACGTTACTATGGAGTAACGGCCGTTGTGTTTCCTCTTAAAGGTGACCGCTCTTTTCTATCGCATGCAACTGGCTGGAGCCAGCATGTACTTGTAGCTGGGCGATGAAATCACGAAGTGAACCGCCCGTTTCGAGAGGCCGCGGCAGCGGCAGCGGTGCCATACCTATACCATACGTTGCAGCTAGAGATTGGGCGTTGTTCGTTTGATTGTTGCGCAACAAAAGCATTTCCAAGTTCCAACCGACGTTTGTACTTTGCTTTTTACTATTCTGTCATATAATCAGAGTTAAATCAGTAATCCGGTACGGAGAATAGGAGCAGCATCAGTGAAATGGACGTCGCTGAAGATAACCACTGGTGAGGGTGAAGACAGCGTTGGAAACGATTTTCCCATAAATCACTCAATTGCACAAAAAAAATGTTTACTAAAAATGTTCAAACTACATGTCAGGATGTAGTTTGAATGTACAGTGTAATGTAAAGTGTACAACTTACTCTTACGTACTCAAAACGTCAGGATGTCTGTTTTTAAACGAGCTATATTTGTTTGTTCCTTATTATATATATTCCTAAGGGGTTTTCGAAATCGGCGTGAGGATTTAGATGAAGCGTAACCAATGTTATGGTTGAGGGGACGTAAATCGATCTAGCTATTACTGAACAGATCGCGGAAACTGAATACAAAACTTGTAAATTATTTATTTATTTGTAAATACAATTTATCAACATAACAGCCTTACGCCATGGCGTTGGTAAACTTAAAGTAACATATTAAGTAGGTACATAAACACACAGTTAATAAAATTAAATCATAAAGATTGACAGTAGGAAGTAACAATTAAAACGAGTTTTCAAAAAACTGTAAAAGAGTAGGGCGAAGTTTGCTCCATTTACAGGCAAACAGCTCGCAATCTGGTGCATAATAAAGCAATTTATTTAGTAGCGCTTGGGCATGGACATTATATTCTTTTGTTATTCGCTCGTTTGTGTCGGGCCTAAACAACGCAGACGACCTTGCATTACACGTCGGATTTCGGCCTCCGTTAGATGGCCCACTAATATTCATTGGCATTAACATTTAACTATCACGTACTCTGTCATTGAGTTAACTAATTGGAGGTGAGGTAATATCGGGTATGTGCGATCATGCAAATTCAATAGGGTATTTTGCTCATGTTACAATTTACACCATGGTCCATAGGGAGATCTTATCGCAATAAATTGTAAATTACCAAAAAAATATAAAAACATAAAAAGCTATGAGACTTCAAAGATTCGAAAATACTTAGAGGATAACATATGTACGACGTCTATACCTATTTCCAAACCAATTTTTCATCTGGGGGCATGGCACGCGTGCCCCCGCCAAGTCGAGCAAAACAGCGACACGGCCATATAAATAAATATAAAGGATTTCAAAGTTACATTCTGAATGGGACAAAAAAAAATAAAAGCAAGAATTGGACTTACTACTTTCTTACTTCGTTAGCTAAGCGACCCAAAATGAATCTTAGCCTCCGACACGAGAGTGCGCCATTCTTCTCGGTTCTGCGCCAACTCTTGCCAATTGCAGATTTGGAACTCGCGCTGATCCGCCTGGAGCATGTCACTCCAGCGATACCTTGGCCGTCCGATAGGGCGATCCGTATTTATAAGACCATAATACGACCAATCCTTACGACACTTATAGAAGAGAATATGTTACTAGTCGCCGAAAGAAAGATCCTTCGTAAGATTCTCGGCCTAAAGCAAAGACCGGCGGGCGGAAGCTGGAGAGTCCTAAAGAACCTGAAGAATGGGACTGCATTCATAATTTGTTGATATTGATCAATTGGTATACCTACCTATTCAAGTAGTTTTGGCGGTCGCTAGCGATGTTTCATTTTGACTATTATTTGCCTTTTGTTGTGCTCCAATTGTGGTTGGTTTCATACAAACATTTGATGCTTACAAAAACTGATTCGAATGGCATCATAGTGGTTTGCTGTAATTTAAGAGTTTTGTAACGCACAAACAGACGTCCCTTGAGAAAGACATTATCTGTTTGTGTACATAAATAATGCGATGCCGACCGACCTGTCACTTTCATATTTTTTTTGTACAGGCTTCAAAGATATAAATAAATTAAGTGAAGTATTGCACTGTCAAGTGTAAAAATATGGGTGCATTGCATACAATTTACTCATAAGTATGTCCCATCGCTCTCATGTCAGCGAGCTTATCTCTTACGTAAGGTTTCGATACCTATTTATAAGAGCATTAAATCGATAGAAATTTTGGCATGATACATCATCTGGAACATCATGCTTCTATTTTATTTGAGCAAAATGTAATAGCGCTTCCGCGCCTAATGCATGTGAAGCAAGTTATAAAACGAACGAGGCCGTTCTTCACTGCTCCTACTCCAAGGCACATACAAAATTATATAAAATATTAAAAACAAAAACAAACCTCTGACGACCGCTTTAGCCTAGTTGGTAGTGACCCTGCCTACGAAGCAAGAGGTCCTGGGTTCGAATCCCGGTAAGGGCATTTATTTGTGTGATGAGCACGAATATTTGTTCCTGAGTCATGGATGTTTTCTATGTATTTAAGTATTTATTTATCTATATAAGTATGTTTATCGTCGTCTAGCACCCATAGTACAAGCTTTGCTTAGTTTGGGGCTAGGTCGATTTGTGTAAGATTGTCCGCAAATATTTATTATTATTATTATTATTATTATTTTAAATCGTCCTGGCTGTTTGCTCTTCCATGCTATCTGCGCTTCGCAAAAAGCCTCGAGTACACAAGCGCCAACTTATCCGCACCACCAGCCAAGCCATAATATACCCTTTTTAAAGGTAATACAGTCCTAAGCGTATGAACGATAAGTTTGTTAACTTGTAAGCCCGCAATAAACAAGAGCATCCTTTATGACGTTTGCACAGCGGATCCATAAGGACGTGCGACTTCCTCGTATCTAAATTAAGCGTGAACATGAAATGCATACTTTAAATCAATGGAAGAAAGTCGAATTTAAGACTTATAGAGTTGCATGAGATAGGATCGTGAAAAATAAGATTCTTGAATGCTGCAAGTTTCACGACTTGTCATAGGTTTGAAGTAAGTTAGACAAATCAATTTAATGCAAATAGTTAAAATATTGTAGTTTTGTAAATCTGTCGCCTACTAAAGTTAAAAATATATGTACAAACGATATCAAGTCATTACCCGTTTTTCACTCTGTATGATGATGATCATGATGTCCTCCCAAACGAGTCTGTCGACGGCGACACCCTGACAAATTGTTTATCAAAGATAAATTTATTATTTGCGTCCATAGACGCGAGAGTGTGTTGCAAAGCCAAACTTGGTTTTGAAGCTTCGGTGCCACAAAAAACAGTAATGCACTCCTCTGTATGAACACGATAATAATACTCATGATTTTATGTTGACCGAGATGGGGATATGAAACAACATCTCAAATCCTCATTTGGCGCAATCCCTTGGATTACGGTTTTAAACATGTACGAAGAAGATCGGTCTATTTTTATTCTGGGCTAGCGTGGGCCTGCCTCCTCCCTCTCATACACGAGAGGGAGGAGGCCTGTGCCTAGCAGTGGGACGTACTTTTTTCTTATTTGGTTATTCCTACAGTGTCTGTTAATATCTAGTCTGTGGCTTGTTTGCCAGGGAAGATAACGACTCCATTCTCTAGGTATTTAGACTTTAGTAGATACTCGTACAGCTAATTAGCATTCGCCACAGCCGTCTTAATTTTCACGGTATTTATGAAAGATTTTTGGCGCAGTTTTTTCAAGTACCTATCTTCTATTCATATCTACTAACTAAGTATTTGCATACACACTGCAGTAAATCGACATGTGATATACTTACACATATAAACTTAAAGTAAAATCGACGTATGATATACTTACACGCATAAAGTTAAGGTAAAATCGAATATCACATGTCGATATACGTACTTAGGTACCTACACATGTAAACTTAAGGTAAAATCGACATGTCATATACTACCACATAAAGTTAAGGTAAAATCGACATGTGATATACTTAAGATAATATAAGACAGGATAAGATAATTATTTATTAACGCCACAGTAAACTTTTACACAGAACATATCAATATAACAACAAGCGCTAAAAGGAGCCACTCAGCATATTGCCACGACAAGCCGTGGCGCTGATTTTCAGCGGGGCCCTGGCTAAAAACTACTATAACATTATTAAAACTAAAACTTAACTTACACATAAACCTAAGCTAAAATGGACATGTGATATACTTACACGTATTAATTGAAGGTAATGAACTAGATATATAATATGCTGTCACAAAAGTCATAGCAACGATAATTAAGACAATGGAATCACAGCCCTAAACGTGTGCTTACAAGACTCCGCTATCAGTGGTAAAAAAATATTGAAATCTAACACTAGGGTTGTTACACAATATTTCGCTCAACATATATATATGTCATATGTCATCTTGCCTACGAATAAACTAAGTATATTCTTTACATCAAATTCTACAGGTTAAAATAAGTAATAATCTAGGTACTCGTAATAAGTATGTGCAGTGCTAACCCTAGTATAAATTTTCACCGCTTACACCTCGTCCATGAATAGAATTTTAACGGGCAAATTCGTCCACGTGTCTTCGTTTACCTTGAATACCATACCGACATGTTTTACTAAGTTTAGTTCTTTCCATCATTGATTTTTAAATAAACTACTATTATTTTTAAGTATCAACATGGTTTTGCTTAAAATCGCCCATGGATTAGCGCCCGATTTTTCTAAACCCCTTGTGGAATTCAGTCGGCCATCATGAATTGCCCAAGATATAAATAAAAGATGAAAAGCCACGTCATCATTTCGTCGGGGCGTGTGGGATTTTCTAAGAAAAAACCGAGGCAAGGCAGTGGAAACTGCCAAATTGACTAGGACTGGGGTGTTCTCAAACAGTGAACTTATAATCGTTACAGCTGGCAAAACTATAAGACCGGCCATATACAAGCGGAATTCCGTTGCGTTATTCCGCTGCATGGTTCCCACTGCATCCTACTTCATACAAAATCTGTCACAGTACAACAGACATGCGTTCCGTCGCGGTACCTGTGCGGTCTGAATTCCGCAGCGGAAAAAGCTTGCGGTGGCGGTCAATAGTGAATTTGACAGCTAATCTCAAGTGCATTATTTACCGCCACCGCGGGCTGGTCCAGCTCCAGTGTGATGCGGGCTTAAGTGTTTTTTCGCAGGTAAGAAAAACCCATTTTTTCCGTCCATCAAACCTCAATCATTACGCTTTAACGCAGGTACATTTATTTTATTAAAAACAATCAACTTAATCATCCTTACATGCTACATTAAATTGTACTGAAGTTTTTGTGCAAAGGATGACTCAATAGTACTCAGTCCAAGCTCTGGTCGTGCCAGGCCGATGCGAATGTTTCCATATTATAATCCGAGTATTCCGAGTAAGTAAAGAGTTCGTCACAATCACATATTTCGCACCTTAATTATTGGTATTTGGTTTCCTGTGAGATTTAAAAGGGTATATATCGTTTGCCGGCTAACACGACACTGACACTGTAAAACTGGGAACAAACTATCGGACGCGGCATACGGACGCGGCTCTCAGCCGCGACTTATAGGTATTTAGATAATGAATATACACTGAATTGTGCAAACAATCGGAGGTAAGCCGTGGACGTAACCTTGTGCTGAACTTGAGCGTTCGGATGTCCGACAAAAATCTGGCTGGATGTTTTTGTCAGCCGCACATTTATCAGTCGCGGCCGTCAGCCGCGTCCGTCTGCCCAGGGCCTTCTTTAATAACCTATTGGATGCCCTGGGCATATTAGATTTTGGTTATCGTTTGGTGATCTGACAGGAACTAGGGACTTTGTATTTGAATTGAGGGGGGGGGGCCTATCGAACGCGGGGCCCTGGGCACTTGCCCAAAGTGCCCACTGGGAAAGAGGGGCCTGTGTCTGCCGCGTCCGCGTCTGGCACGGACGTATGAGGCAACTTGAAGAATGTTACGATGACGAATAATGGCGACTAAATTAAATAGTGTTACATAGAAGCATCAAATGATACCTACTTTTAATTAATTCATATCATATTCATGCCAATTTAATAAATAAGTAATAGTAATAACATGTTCTTAGTTGAATATGAGAAGGTGAACTAATTGTCATCCGTTTTTTACAATTACTGTTCTTTTATCTACAACGCGAAGAATAAATGTAAAGCTACGTGGACAGTTATTCATCGGAATCTTAACACAAAAGTACCTATTAAACAAATAGACCAAATAAATTACAACGGAAATCATATAGATGATCCTCGAGAACTAGCCGAGGCATTCAATGACTACTTTATAAGTCTAACAAATAACGCGACAACGATGACTACACCACCACCAGGCGGTTCACAACCACATATCCAAACAAGTTTAATCTTCTTGACACAAGTAATAGAAAGCGATATTATAAATATCATATCCTCGCTTAACAACACAAATTCAGTTGGATAAGATTTAATTACCACTAAGTTGTTAAAGTTATGCGCTCATAAATTAGCTATGCCTTTGACACACCTAATTAATCTATCTATCGTTCAAGGGATATTTCCAGACCGTCTCAAATACTCGGTAATTAAACCTATCTACAAGAAAGGTAATGCCCTATATATGAATAACTACCGACCTATTACTCTCATTCCAATCATTTCAAAAATATTTGAGAAGGTTATCGCTAAGAAGATATACGATTTTGTGCTAAAGAAACAACTATTAAAGTCAGAACAATTTGGATTCCAACAAGGCAAATCGACATCGCTACCCTGTTTTACTCTAATCGAATACATTACTGAGTGTATTGATAGTGAAGTACCTATTATAGCTTTACTTTTAGATATGTCTAAGGCCTTTGACTTCGTTAACCATAAAACTTTACTAAACAAACTATACAATTATGGCATCAGGGGAAATGCCCACGACTGGCTTGCTAGCTACTTAAGTCAACGCAGACAGTGTACAGAAATTACCAAAATAATTAATAAAGAAAAAGTCAGTGTCTTATCAGAATATAAATTAAATCAAAGCGGTGTGCCTCAAGGAAGTATATTAGGCCCTTTGCTCTTCCTTTTATATATCAATGACCTTCCAGACATAACGACACATAAATGCATATTATTTGCTGACACCACAATATTATTTCGTGGTAATAATCCAAACACTCTCGAAACTGACATCAATGAAACGCTTAAGAAAGTACTAAATTGGATGACAATAAATTATTTAAAAATTAATATTGATAAGACCAAAGCTATCCAGTTTAGAACTAATAAAACTAAAAAAAAAAATTAGACTTAAAATGTAACAATACTAACATTCAAACAGTTGACTCCGTAGTATTTTTAGGATTAACGCTTGACGAAAACTGTAACTGGAGGAAACATATTGACGTTGTTTGCACTAAAATAAATAGATTTGTTTATGCACTCAAACGACTAAAAGCTATCGTGTCCTTAAAGACAGCCTTAAACGCTTACCATAGTTATGTCTCCTCAGTCTTACGATATGGACTCATAATCTGGGGTAACTCTGGAGAAATTGAAAGAGCATTCAAAGCACAAAAAAAATGCATAAGGGCATTAAGTGGTATTTCAGCTAGAGAGTCATGCAAGCCTGTTTTTAAAAGGCTCAATATCCTCCCCTTGCCATGCATGTACATAGCAGAAATTTGCTTATTTGTCAAAAGACACATCCAATATTTCACCACTATTGCTCAATTAAACCCCGATGCACGAAGCAATCGGTTGAACAAATTAGTAGTTACTAAACGAAATTTAGCCATATACCGCAATAATGCTGGAGGGATGATGTCGAAAATATATAATAAACTTCCACAAAAATTAATAGACATGCCTCTCATTAAGTTCAGACGAGCAATTTTACATTATCTAGGTGAATGTAATTATTATAGCGTCAATGAATACCTAAATTAATATACTAAGGACTTTGATGGAGGAATTTGAATTTATTTTATTTTAATTTATTTTTATATAATGAGTATCTTAATGATTGTATCAATTTAATTATTTTAATGTGTGTTTTAAGGATATTAATAGTCTTGACATTGAAGCTTAGTAATATTAGACATTGTAATTATATAAATTTACACAAAAACAATTATAATAAATAGATTTGCATGCCTACTTTTATAAGGTATTGACATTATATGGACATTATTTACCATTTACCATACCATCCTTATATAACATAATGTTAAGCAAATAAACAAATTTCATTTCATTTCATTTCATTTCATTTACTCGTATATTTTCACTGTTATTTTATTCATTTAAACTTTATTGCACAAATAAGAAGTACAAATGGCGGACTTAATGCCTTAAGGCATTCTCTACCAGTCAACCACAGGGCTAAACAGAAAAGCTTATAGGTGCAGGCAGCTGACAAAGAAAACACAAATGGAAAGGATAAGGTAGCCAATGAAATACATTTCCTAATATAATAAATAAGTACATTTCCTAATATAATAAATAAATACATTTACTTACATAAATACAAAAATATAATATACATACATACATATTACTTTGCGTACCCAGTGCAAAAAAACTATGCCACTAAACTAACCAGAGATATCGTTGAGAAAATGCTTGCGCAACATGCGCTTGAAGGTGAGTTTCGTTTGAGCTTGTCTGATAGTAAGCGGGAGAGCATTCCAAAGCCGAATGGCCTGGACAGTGAAGGAATTACTCATAAATCCAGTGCAGTGAGAGGGGACTACAAGCTTCAGGCTACGGGACTGGCGTAGAGTACCACCAGGTCGGGCGGTTACAAATTTAAATTTAGACCTAAGATAGCTAGGCGCAGCAGGGTCGAATAATATGGAAAACAGCGTACAGAGAACTCGTAATGACCTTCGTTTACGAATGGGGAGCCATTTAAGTTGACGGCGAAAAGTTGATATGTGGTCATATTTACGAAGTCCGAAAATAAATCTAATGGAGTTATTAAGTAGACGCTCTAGTCTGTCCAGGGAAACCAGGGTAATATTAGTGTAGCACACATCAGCATAATCAATAATAGGCATAATGAGAGCTTGAACTATGAAAATTTTAGTGCGGACAGGAAGAAAATGTTTGAAGCGGTAAAGCGCTCTAAGTGTGTTAGTCACTCTGCGGCAAACGTCAGACACTTGAGGTTCCCACGTTAGCCCGCTGTCAAATATCAGCCCCAGGTCTTTCACTTGCGACGACAGGGGAATAAGAACATCCTCGTAGAAGATCGGATTCAGGTTGGAGACGTCGGTTAAGGCAAGTAGGCGAGGGCTACCGAGCAGTATGGCCTGGCATTTACTTGGGTTAACGGCAATCCCAAAAGAGCGAGACCAAGTAGAAATTCGTTTCAAGTCATCGTTTACATCCCCTATCGCACTATCCAGATTTCCAACGCTCGCACGGGTATACAACTGCAGATCGTCAGCATAAAGATGGTAAGAGCAGGCAAGGTTTGAAACAATCAAATTTATAAATATTGAGAAAAGGAGTGGTGAGAGAATGCCGCCCTGTGGTACCCCAGAAGCCAGTGGACACCAATCTGAAAAGGACTTATCGACGCGAACGGATTGGCGCCGATTTTGAAGGTAAGAGGCAAACCAGTCAGCCGCCGATGATGAGATTCCCAAGTGCTTAAGAGTCGCCAATAATAGATCATGGTCAACTGCATTAAATGCATTGGAGAAATCAATTAAGACTAAGACAGTCAGCTGAGTTGATTCCATTCCAAGCCTCACATCATCAGCTACTTGAATCAGCGCCGTAGTTGTACTGTGGCCAGGTCGAAAACCGGATTGATACGGAGAGAGAGCATTATTAGAAAACACGTGGACTGACAATTGTTTGTGCACAATCGCTTCCAAGACATTAGACAAAAAGGGGAGGATAGATATGAGACGGAAATCATTAAGTCGGCTGGGGTTAGACACTTTAGGCAAAGGGAGAACATGGGCACTACGCCACAGACAAGGAAAAACCCCAGTTGACAACGAAAAGTTAACAACATGTGTGATAACAGGGACAACACAGTCCAAGATGCAAACTACCATAAGTCTACTTAGCTCATCGTATCCGACTGCGTTTGATTTAATAGATGTAATAACTTTGACAATCTCATCATCAGTGACCAGAGTGAAAGAGAAAAGAGTTTTGGAAGGGCACGGCAATTCATTAATTAGGGAAATACTCTTGGCTTTTAATGTAGGGTCTAATTGAGAAGATCTTGCAAAGTGGGAGTTCAGGTCATCTAGTGAGAAAGAGGAAAAGGAAGTGTTTTTATCTTGTTTTTTACCAACGCCAATTGAGTTCAGAAACTTCCAGGTCTCCTTAGAAGAAGAAGAAACTATGTTATCGAATATATATTTGCGCTTAGCCGCTCTCACCATCCGATTACACCGATTTCTAGCAGTCTTAAACAGGCACCAATTCTCGTCACATCTGTCTCGTTTAAATCTTCTGCTTGAAGCGTGCCTTCTTCCAACACGAAATTAATAATATGACCGACTCAAAGACCCTTTGGACCAACTTGAAGCGGACTGTTATTCTAGATTTCCGGACGCAATCAGATCTCCCGCCTCATTTTGACGACCCTGACTTATTGAACGGACATTTTCTGGATATACCAGGTAAACGACAAGTACTGTTATTTGCATGCTGAGTCCTATGATTAATAAGGTACTCTTAATTCGCGTATTGGTATGCTTATTCGTGAACGTCCTTATTGGAGAACGTACTTGCAATACGTCCCATGGTAGAGTTAGAGAGGATAGAATTTTCAAAAACGCTTCATAGTAGGTACTTTCGTTATATAACCGATTTTGAAAAAATCAGCTTTCTAGATTCAACGGTTTGGGCTGGGCGTTGATGTGAGTCAGTCAGTCAGGAAAAGTCAGTTAAATAGCAATACTCGTAGAAATAATTGAAGGCAATACGTATAAAGAACGAATTAGTACATAAAAAATATTACTTGGACCTGAAACATCTTGTCATTGAGGCCATCCACAATGAGAAGCGTGCCTTCTTCCAACACGAAATTAATAATATGACCGACTCAAAGACCCTTTGGACCAACTTGAAGCGGACTGTTATTCTAGATTTCCGGACGCAATCAGATCTCCCGCCTCATTTTGATGACCCTGATTTATTGAACGGACATTTTCTGGATATACCAGGTAAACGACAAGTACCAATATCGGACATGACTTTTTATGAGTTTGACAGACACTGCAATAAAACTTTTTTTCTTTCACCTACGACTGTAATGTTGCAGCTGTCACAAAAATATTGATATCAATTAAGACGACTGCAAAGGGACTCGACATGATTGACATTGACATGCTGCTTTTAACGCTGCCCAGGACTGCTGACATACTGACCCACATTATTAACAGAAGTATAAAGACTATGACTTTCCCGGCTGACTGGAAAATTGCTCAAGTGACTCCATTACCAAAAAAGCCAAATCCAGCTAACCTGTCCGAGCTCCGTCCAATAAGTATTCTCCCTTGCGCATCAAAGGTAATAGCGCGTGCGGTGATAGAGCGCGTGGTCTGCGACCAGCTCTCCGCATACCTGCATCGCATGGGTCGTTCGACAGTTACTGCGTTACTCGATGTAGTCGACAATATTCTACAGGCTCGGTATGTTGGGGAGAGTACCATTCCAGTTCTTTTAGATTTTTCAAGAGCCTTTGACTGTATTAATGTGTCCTTACTTCTATCGAAGATGTCATATTACGGGTTTGATGTTTCTGCAGTGAAGTGGTTTGATAGTTATCTCTCCGGCCGCGTGCAAACGGTGGCGTTGCGTAGGATGGATGGTAGCACTTTGCGGTCCGCTCTTTGCCCTGTGGAAAGAGGTGTGCCGCAAGGTTCAATACTGGATCACCTGCTTTTTATATTGTATAGTGCTGACATCACTCACAATATAAGAGGCAGCAGATACCATCTTTACGCTGACGACCTCCAGTTATACCTCTCTAGTGCACCCACGGACATATCTGTTGCGGTCAATATCATCAACGCAGACCTAGAACGTATTTCTACTTGGTCGGAAAAGAACTGCCTAGTCCTTAATCCGAGCAAGTCAAAATGTGTTGTTTTTGGATCAGAGCATCAAATCCGTAATACCATCACTAACCTCGAGACTTTGACTACCAGTAAGGTTGCTATCATGGGCGAACCAATAGAGAGGGTGGTAGAAGCAACCAACCTTGGCCTCCTCATGGACGGCAAGCTGCGCTTTGAGAACCACGTACTAAAAGTTGTGAGTAACTGCTTCTACCGCCTTAAAGTTCTTTACAATGTTCGCGATTACCTAAGTGTTGATTTGCGTGTTAACCTTTGTGAAACGCTGATATTGTCAAGATTAAACTATTGTGATGTTGTCTATGCTGGCTGCATTACTGGTCGTACGAAAAAGCTCATACAACGAGTGCAAAACGCATGCATTCGTTTCTGTTTCTGTGTCCCACCCCGCTCCCATATCACTCCCTACTTGAATGCCGCTGGTCTGCTGAACATGCCTGCACGCAGACGGCTTCACCTTGCCACTCTTCTCTTTGGCATAGTGCGATCTGGGGTCCCAGCATATTTGCTGAGTAGACTTGTATGGCCCAAGAGTGAGCGTAGGTGTAACGCGATGATTCTGGTGCTAAAGCATCGAACCGCGGCGTTTCGGGGTAGCTTCAGGTTCGCGGCGTCCAAGTGTTGGAATGATCTCCCTCCACCTATCCAAGGAGCGTCTAGCAGGCCTTTAGGCGCCAGGTTAAGGGCTATTTGTTGACGCTCCAAAGATCCCAACCCTAACCCATCCAGCACTTTATTTTATTTTATTTTTCTCTATTTTTCTTTTTTAAACATCCCAAGCCTATCGCATTTTAGTTTGCGTTACTTATTTAACAAATGTATTATTATATTAACTAGGTGTGCCGGCAAGGCACATTCTATTGTAGCGATAAGATATTCTTAAATACGTGTATAAGATTAGCGATAGATTAAGTACGTGCGAGATGTATGGATGATTATGCATGTAGCTACTTGTATATATACTGTGTTAATTAATTAATAAATAACCATTGTATTGACAGTACTTCAGAATGTCTCTCTGAGTGTGGACTGCCGTAAACCCCTCTGGGGTGCAGTCCACACTCACCCTCTCTACTCCCCCATCAACATCATAATTATTGCCAGGCAGTGGGCACGATCTTCATCCATCAACCACTGCCGGCAAAGTGGTGACCCCGACGTGATCTACCAACCACTGCCCGACGTGATCTACCAACAACTGCTGGCAAAGTGGTGACCCCGACACTGAACGCGCATCGATCCGGCAAGGACCCCGACTGAAAAACACGCCGCGCCGACTAAGGAAACACCGCGCACCGAAGACTCAATGCGCAACTATCTGGCAAATGGTGACAAAGATACGCCGCGCCCGCCTGAAGAAATGCGCCGTGCCACACTGAAGATACACGCCGCGCCCGCCTGAAGAAATGCGCCGTGCCACACTGAAGACACACGCCGCGCCCGCCTGACGAAATGCGCCGTGCCACACTGAAGAAACACGCCGCGCCCGTCTAAAGAAATGCGCCGTGCCACACTGAATAAATACGCCGCACCGACACTGCCCGAAACAAACGTTCCCGGAACCCGCTCCCGACTGGAACGATGCATTCATTGATGAAGTAACCTTTACCGACAATGCCTTCTCAACCTTCTCTCCAGGACCCCATTCAAACGCCTTCTCATCAAGTATGACATTCCGACAAGGAAGACATGACTGAGAAGCAGCGTCAATATGTTAAATCATATTACAGCGCACACGACAAGTCAAGAAGCCGAAAAAGCAAATTGTGCATTTTGTCACGCGCTTTCGTGCCACACTAATCGTGGCCGACATTTCGCCGTTCATTGAGCAGCATCCATGGTGCGACGCCTGCTGCGTCACGGCTCGGGGACATACTGGATGAAGAAACGCAACCTGCTTCCAAAATTGCGCGAAGAAGAAGTGCAAGGTCGAAGACGTCACTCAGTACAAGGCTAGCGTTGGAACACAGTTGGCGAAAATGCAACTTGTCATAATTAGACTGAACAGAGACAATTCGCAGCACGCGCAGGGAAAAAATTGTCGACGCAGCGCTGAGCGTGGGTAAATATCACAGTAAATATATATTATATCTATAGTTATTTTGTCAAGATCAAGGTCGCGTTGCGAGCATAATCAGTTTCCATTTTTCAAGTGAATTAACTTAAGATGCTATTTTTAATTCTGTTATTTATATTTAGGCAACTCTCATGATTTTTATATTTTCTATTATTGTGTTGTATGTACCTATGTAAT
Organism: Epinotia demarniana; assembly: GCA_945867215.1. Lineage (NCBI taxonomy): Eukaryota > Metazoa > Arthropoda > Insecta > Lepidoptera > Tortricidae > Epinotia > Epinotia demarniana. The sequence continues at coordinate 35,381,511 of OX244261.1, read as the reverse complement.
ATAATTGCCCTGGAAGACGAATGCCCAGGATGAGATAAGGTGCTCTGAGCCTATAGGATGCTCATTATTCGTTATATTTTTTTATTGTGATTGCCAACTTCTAATTAACCGAAAAGGTGATTTAAGCTATGGCACACACGATTATTTATTGCCCTACATTGGCTGGTGATTTTATTTCTCAAGTGTCTGAAAAGGAGCTTAGGAATACCCTACCTGTGCCGACATATAGTTACATTTGTGTTTTATTTGTATTCATATTGTTTTCGTTTCATGTTGTTTTATACTATTGTTATTTTACATTGATATCTACCTAAACATATTGATTTATTTAGTAGGAAATGGGATTCCATCCCATTTTTGTTTTAAGGGGGGAGATATGTGCCGGCAAGGCACATTCTATTGTAGCGATAAGATATTCTTAAATACGTGTATAAGATTAGCGATAGATTAAGTACGTGCGAGATGTATGGATGATTATGCATGTAGCTACTTGTATATATACTGTGTTAATTAATTAATAAATAACCATTGTATTGACAGTACTTCAGAATGTCTCTCTGAGTGTGGACTGCCGTAAACCCCTCTGGGGTGCAGTCCACACTCACCCTCTCTACTCCCCCATCAACATCATAATTATTGCCAGGCAGTGGGCACGATCTTCATCCATCAACCACTGCCGGCAAACTAGGTATTTATTTATTATGTGTAGGTATATACGTTTGTATCGGCAGTATGTTGTGTTGCGTTCCGTGGGTCACGTATACGGTGCTGTCTGAAAATCAGCGCTGTAGGTGTCTGTCTGACACCTCGGCATAATGCTGAGACAGCGGCCGATTCACTGCCGCGAAGACACACACATTACGTGTCAATTGTATTGTATTTTTTGTCTCTGTGTGTCTTTTGTGTAGTGAATAAATGTCTTCTTTCTTTCTTTCTTTCTTTCAATTAGGAAGTAGGTACATCTAGCGCCGATTAGTGTTTAATAGATGTATTACATTTGGTAACGCTCATTTTCACGCTGTTTGTTGGTCTCCAAGTCTCCATATAAGTTTAATCCCCTTTTCCATCCCTAAAAGGGACAAAATTTGACATAAATTATAGCCTAACTACGTCCTATTCTGATATATAAGGTACATCATAACTGGAAAATTTCATAAAAATTAGTCCTGTAGTTTTTGAGATACATCCAAACTTTCGCATATTATTAGGATTACTTAGTATAGACAGGTAGTATGGATTTACCTGTATAGAATTTTCTGCAGAAGCTTACAATGAAACAATTTCCTACTTAAACTGTAAACGTTGTAGACTCCTGTATTGTACTGCTCTAGCATAGAAAGACGGCACTTGACCGGTAAACGGCTGCTGGTTAATTTTAAGAGGGTAAAGTACCGCAAGATCTCGTCTTGTTCAAATTGATAATGTATTAACACGCAGTTCAATTATGAAAGCATAATATGTATCTATTTCATCACCTACCCTACCTACATGACATCACCAGCCTCCTTGCGTTTTTCCTGCACTTTACAGAAAACCGCAGAAAAGTCAATGGAGGTGAGGTTCATATTCTGCTCATCCCTTCGCAACCTAATCGCGATATTTTGCCACCAGATTTCCAGGACTTTTTCTTGCTCGTAAGCTTAAACACGACGATCGAATTTGTGTAGGCCCTATTACTTTGTTAATTTATTGGAAATTTGCTTCCTATATGCATATTTTTGCAAGGTTGTCTGTATAGATATTGGAGAACTCGACTGAACTAGACGACGATAAGCATACTTATATAGATAACAATATACTTAAATACATAGAAGACATCCATGACTCAGGAACAAATATTCGTGTTCATCACACAAATAATTGCCCTTACCCAGGTCCTCTTGCTTCGTAGGCCGGGTGGCTGGGCTGAAGCGGTCGTCAAACATCTTATAAATTTAAATTTATACAAGTACTCCATGCCGATGGCTGGAATCGAACCTAGGTGAACTCACTCTTCAGTCTGTAAGACCTCAGAGCCAATTACGATTTGTACGAACGAACGTGACGGATTTTCAAATACCTTGACGTGATATCTCCAATCTTCATGGCAAGTATGTATTTCGTCACGTAATCGTAACAGAAGATTATTTGAGCCTACTAGATCTATTTAAAAAAGCATATATATATATATATATATATATATATATATATATATATATATATATATATATATATATGTCGCATCCTGGTCATGAGTACGGAAGTTTTCTTGAGTCCGTACTAATGACTCGTCTGAAGCAGCAGCGGAACGCAAGCGCCATCTGTGGCGCTGTACGGAGTCTAGGAGTGGTAGCGTGGACCTGGAGGTCGAGCATTCTATGTCTGACCGTGGCAAAGTGCGCTAGTCTCTTGGGAACTGTATCGCGTTTCGTTCATAACGTTGATTATTCTGTTGTGTACCTAATTGTAATTACTTGAAGAGTAAATCGAATATTGAGTTGAGTTCTTGAGTTTAATTTCTACATTACAACTACTTATGTCCGATCATGAGTTCAAACCATCCTTGATCCTACATCAGAAGCGGGATGTAATCAGCGCCCACAGGACGTGAATAAGGACGTGCACATGTGTAAAATGCTCATTAGCAGCAAAAAAAATGGATTTATTGGAGGCAATCACACCATCACCTGAGTGACATGGATCGATTTCTGATACGACCGAAAGAAAATGAATTGCGCACAGGCCGCAGCAAGAATGATGACTTCGTTAATCGTTTATGTCGAGATGGTCTGGGCTGGTTACTGAACAACTACGTTGCCCAATTTGAACCACGTGCTCATAAATCCGTGTAGTTTATGGGGTACATCTAGTTCTCCTGACAGCGCACTCCTCGTCCAGTAGGCGTGGACCATTGCAGACTAGAGATCGGGCAGCATATCGGCGGTTCTCGGACTTCGGACTATCAAAGGACTACTGAAGCTAGCTACGGAAAAATAAAAGGACAGACTTCGTTTCAATTGATTTTTATGCAAAATAAGAGCCAACAAACGATACTTAGTGTTTCAATCATTATTAATGAGAAGCTTAATTGCTTTTTTTATGTTGTAGACCATGGCATTAGTTGCTATTGAATTCAAGGCAAATTATAAACTACCTTAAATACTCGAACAATATCTTTACGTAGACGTCATCTGGTCTGTATTATAAAACTGATACCATACATGTTGCCTTTTACAGAATTCAGTGTGGTACTTCGTTGCAGTGGAGATTTCGTGCTTTTCGTGGTTAACATCAGCGAGCGGGCTGGCGGCTTGGCAGTGGGTGACGAAATAACAGAAGACCCTCTTCCCGTGCTTCGTAGAAACGCACCATGGCGTACAGTCTATCCGGTGAGCAGTTCACATTTCATTGGGATTATTGAGCAGAGTGCTCACGTGCTATCTATTTAGTTAAAGTTAAAGGGTAGTAGCCTAGTTAGGTAATACCCATTTGGTTAAAATAGTTGACAGAGGAAATTTAACATGCGATTTAAAGTTTTAATAATCACTAGTGTAGTTTTGGGTGTCTTTGGCTCAGAATGCATACACCTTCAATGTCATTCGTAGACGAAGCGTAAAATACCGGGCATAGATTTCTTGTTGCTGTGCGGCCACGATTGTGAGTGGCGTGCATTTGGTTTGAAGGTGTAAGTGGTGGCCGAAATCGCTGGATAGAAGCGAGGCGATACAATATCGCTCGATAGAAGCAATTTAATGTTTTGTGATATGGATACCGGATGGAGGTAGTCCACAAGTTATTGATAGTTGTAAGAAGTTAGATTCTCGATTCCAAGTTATTGATACTGTTTTAAGTTATGCGAACGCTGGAGTTTAATTTGAAATTCAATTGACTGTTATACTTTGAGAGCACTAAACTCTAAACGCACCTACAAGTACGCTCATGACAGGTTAAGAAGGATGCCAGGGGGACGGGTACCCAATGCAGTCAGTGATTCAGAACAATCTGAAGGAACAGTTAGATAAATTTTTCTCTTATCTTACTTATGGTAGGTATGTCCTCTGGAGTCTCCTTTTCTGTTTGAGATCACAGGGATGACCTCATACGTAAGGTAAGCACAGGGATGGTTGTAGATTAAGTAACCACAGGGATGGTTGTAGATTAAGTAACCACAGGGATGGTTGTAGGTTAGGTAACCACAGGGATGGTTGTAGGTTTGGTAACCACAGGGATGGTTGTACGATAGGTAACCACAGGGATGGTTGTACGTAAGGTAACCACGGGGATGGTTGTACGTAAGGTTACCACAGGGATGGTTGTACGTAAGGTAACCACAGGGATGGTTGTACGTAAGGTAACCACAGGGATGGTTGTACGTAAGGTAACCACAGGGATGGTTGTACGTAAGGTAACCACAGGGATGGTTGTACGTAAGGTAACCACAGAGATTGTTGTACGTAAAGTAACCACAGGGATGGTTGTTTTGGCTTCAGGGATAGCCGGACAAAAGAGGCATACCATGGTTCTTAAGATAATCTTCTTTTTTTGATTGGTTTTGTGTACCTGACCCTTGGCAATTATTTAAGTTTGTTAGGGTTGGATTTTTTTGCTATGTTGTTACTTACGATAGTAGCTTGTGTAATTTAGTTAGGTCATTAGACCTGTAGAGCTTATGAATCAAATCACTGAAGGAGCGGTCAGGAGTGACCGAACGATGGAGATGCTGTTCTTGATTTTTATTGTTCCAGATTAACACGAGGACGTGTACACGTAGGATGGCCGTGTCGCATCCTGGTCATGAGTACGGAAGTTTTCTTGAGTCCGTACTAATGACTCGTCTGAAGCAGCAGCGGAACGCAAGCGCCATCTGTGGCGCTGTACGGAGTCTAGGAGTGGTAGCGTGGACCTGGAGGTTGAGCATTCTATGTCTGACCGTGGCAAAGTGCGCTAGTCTCTTGGGAACTGTATCGCGTTTCGTTCATAACGTTGATTATTCTGTTGTGTACCTAATTGTAATTACTTGAAGAGTAAATCGAATATTGAGTTGAGTTCTTGAGTTTAATTTCTACATTACAACTACTTACCGATCATGAGTTCAAACCATCCTTGATCCTACATATATATTATTTCGCTCGGTATTCATGGTGGAGAGGAGAGGATGAGAGATTGTTTTGTAGTTACAAATTAGATCATATCAGTATGCAATCTGTCAAGTAAGATTAAACTCTAGATCTTTTAATATTCAGAGATAACACCTTCAATTGGCACTTGAGAAAATATCACGTTTTCTACGCAATTGGCTGCACAGGAGATAAAAATGAGATATCTTCCTTATCATCCGTCGATCAACACGGGGAATGAAGTGCTCTGACTGTGTCGGGGGGGTTAAGATATCAATGTCTAAGTACATAGGTACCTAGCATGTGATGGTGTGGACGAAAGTGCAAAAATGTAAACTGATAATAACTTTATTTGCTTTAACTTTATTGCACAAATCAAATAAGTATACTCGGAAGCGAGTAGTCCAAGTTCCTCGAGAAGAGGAATCCATAGCAATGTCAACCACAGAACACTATTCGTTGTTCTGTGATGTGAACGATGGTGAGCTGATCTTCATACATATAATATGAATTTAATGCCCACACACACACATTCACGCCTTTATTCCCAAAAGGGGTAGGCAGAGCACATGAAACGTATGTTCCAGTGCCACTTTTAGCATAAATGTGGGTATAAAAGATCGACTAAATGTGATATTGCAGTGATAGGTTGCTAGCCCTTCGCCCACAACACACTTCAACCCTCCCTACCCTACCCTAGTATGAATTTCATTTGCGATAATACTGGGAGCCTATTCAGTCCATCAATAATCCGAGCGGCAGTTTTGGCTTTGGTTTTATTAAACCCTTTAAATGTAGATTAGGTTTGTACTTTAACGTGAAAAACAAAAATTCCTTTAGTGGAACATATTTTTACCTACGATGCTTTGGAATAATTAGGTACTTTTCGGAAATATATACTTGTGATTTAAACTTTCACGATTCTCACTCATTATTTTATACTGAACGAGACTTAATCGCGTATCATCATCATCATCAGCGTATATACGTCCCACTGCTGGGCACAGGCCTCCTCTCATGTATGAGAGGGAACGGGCAGTAGTCCCCACGCTGGCCCAGTGCGGATTGGGGACTTCACATACACCTTTGAATTTCTTCGCAGATGTATGCAGGTTTTCTCACGATGTTTTTCCTTCACCGAAAAGCTAATCGCGTATAATTAAACTTATTTACTTACCTCACTGAGAAATAAGTTTAATTATACGCGATTATGTCCCGTTTAGTATAAAATAATGTGTGAGAATTATAATGGCTCCTCTTCATGATGTTGATGGCCCATCGTATGGCCCAGCGCTATGGCCATGCGATAGTTGAACGCCACTACACGATGGCGACATTCAGTTGTCTCGAATCGTTTTGCGAGATGGACGTCGAAGCGTTAGCCGCTGCACCTTATTTTTATCCTTGTGGTTTTTATGTTTGGGGTTCATATTACGCTTTCTCCCCGGTATAATTCCAAAAACTATTGTTACGTGTTGAGGCCCACGTACACGCCATTTTCGATTTAAAATAAGTTACTTTAAAAACAAAGTTTTAACCGACTTCAATTTAGTACTTCGCCAAGCCACGAGAACATTTCCACATTTATTTTCCAATTTACTACATGAACTGATTTCCGAGAGCGAATGCGTTGATAATAAGAAAAAAAACGCTGTATGTGGGCCGATAATATTTGAGGACTACCGTCGGTTCCACAAGGATCACCTTTGGCACTTCATTACTTGCTATTTCAACGGAATCTTATCAGAATCTGTGACGTACTTTTGTACTTTTAAGTAGGTACATACTTAATTGAGGAATTCCATAAATTATCTGTGATCTTCACCATCAATTCCACTCCACCAAATTTATGATTTCTGAGTGTAAATACATGAATTAAAATACCAAAATCACTACACGCGTGCCTAATATAATTGAGGTGTTCTGTTCCCTCTATTCCTCATGGATCCCATCATCCAACGGATTTTTTTAAAAAATTGGGACCCACCTGGAAGCATCGGCTTATCAATGACGGAGTTCTGTGGTAACAAACTTTGAAAAAACTAATTTAAAAAAACAACCGTATTGAGAACCTCCTCATTTTTTTGATGTCGGAAAAAATACACAGTACGTCCACACTCAACCGGGGTTGACCGTGCTCTGCGGAATGGGCCACGTGTAGATGCGTACCGCCATTGCTGGTCCACTTCCTTTGATGTGCGGCCGAAAAACCGACACAGCGGCCATCCCATCGTCATCCCGCCGCGCCATAAGCCATCCGACACCACTACCCTCTCTACACGCTGCAACACCGCGGCCATCCCATCGTCATCCCGCCGCGCCATAAGCCATCCGACACCACTACCCTCTCTACACGCTGCACCATCCTAGTGGGCCAGCAGGATGGCCCATAATATGGAGGGCCTCAGCGATCATTTAAAGTCATTGGTGGTAATCTCAAGAACATAGAGCTGTCTGTCTTCGCGTGACGAAGGCAAGATAAAGTCACTTTCAGATGATCGAATTATCTTTTCATCAATACGTGACGAACTCGTTAATTTGGCGTCTGTAGTCCTTTCTCGATTACACATCGGCAATTAAAATCGAGTCGGAATGTAAATCAATATTTCGTAACTCGTCGTTTCGGCGCCAGCTTACCCTCTTTCTTGAGAGCTGGGTTGTTAATCGCTTCATTACGCGATATCGGTTGGAATTGCTACATTTCTTAATTCATCATCCTTACTGTTTTCATCATAACTAGGACTATCTACATTTTATCTCACAATATGCGCTCTTGTGTTATCTGCTGACGATCAAATCGACAAACGATCGATCCTAGAAGGCTATCACCGCACGTCTATCATGGGACGGCCGCGACATACTCTCGATTTTTCTCGCACTATACCTCTTGTTCTAAGTGTTCTAATAAGAGAGAGACAGATGGTGCGAGAAAAATCGAGAGAGCCCGCGCGCCGTCGCGTGATAGCCGTGCTGGACGGCCCGCGAGCTGTGTCACGGCGAGATAGACTATCCATCTCTTTCTAATTAGAACACCTAGAAAGAGACGTATATGTCACCGCGACAAAGCTCGCGAGCATCCTGTGATAGCCGTGCTGTTTTCGTTAAGTTCGCTGTCGACAGCTAAAGACATAATCATTGGTCCCTCACTCTCAACATAGTCACCGCCGCCAGGAACACTAGACCACTCACCGAGGGATTAGTGGTGTGTTGTTACGGTTGCGTTATTATGTAAAGACTAAAGCGGTACTTCCTGAGCTGGGCTGCTCCTAATAAGACACCGAATGAATGGTAACTGCAGCACACGATACAATTTCAATAACCGTCATTCAATGTGTTTAAAAATTCTCCACGGGCCAGGTGAAAATCAATCTCAATCTGATCCGAAGGGGGCCAACTATTTACCTAAATCTGATCCTTTAGCCGCCCCAAATGGAGTCATAGGTACCATTCGTATCCAGTTTGGAGCAGAGTTGCATTTGTTTGGTTTCGTTCGATTTTTAAACAAAAAAATCGGTACTCTACTTCACATATTTATTTATTTTTATAGTGGGCGGCGAGCGCTAGAGATTTAAGGGAGGGTTGCATCATACCGTCTGTAATTGTAAGCGGTGTTCGTTAAAATACGAATGTTTAGAAAGTTAGACAAATTTCGCCGGCCCCATATTTAACGTTGATCGGTCTGTAATCGTAACTTGATGCAACACGCCCTAAGTGAATGTAATAAAGAATCTGACAAGGATTTGTTTTTCTTTACAAAATTGTCTCGTCCTCTGCATGTACTCGTAGTGTAGCCATTACATCCAAACGGAACAATACAATCTTGATGAAACATAAAAAATGTTACAAAAATGTAAAGTACCAATTAAGCTAGTATCCGCCGTCACTGGTATTTCTCGAAATACCAGGTATTTCCCTTGAGTCACGCGCTTCGGAAAGGATGACATCTGTTGCAAAACCACAATAAAATAAATCATATCCATTATAGATGCGGCATCCGTATCACGCAATAATGTCTGTGGCACTTAACTTTATCAAGTTTTTTTATTATGACTTCGGGGATTGACTTATTTGATTCTAGTGCTGAAAAACGTGACATGTATGCCTGGGTCTCCATTATGCTACAAAAAAGTTTTTTTGTAAAAAAAATAATATATATTTAAGTATATTGCAAGTATTCGGGGGATTAGGGATTAGCATTCCGATATTATTAGTAATTAAGAATAAGCGTCATACACGGATAAACAAGTTGATCTAGTCTTAAGGTACCTACTTATCTGTTACATATTACATTTAATTATATACCTTCTTTTTCTTTTTTTCTTTTGTTCCTTTTGAAATTGCCTTATAAATTGTACACAAATATTTTGATTGACTTGTAAAAAATGTGAATTTTCGTTTGATGAAATTGATTTACAAATGTAAAAATTGCTACGCCCTAACCGGGCCCATAAGAAACCATATAAGACCCGTACAACTATGGACGCAATAAACGATAGGATATGGATTATAGAAGACGCCTGTCAACACCAAAATGCCCTTGAGGATACGGGATACGGTATACACTGTCTATTTGTATCGGAGTAAACGAGAGCGAGAAGTGGGCGGCCAGGTTCTAGAAGATATAAAAATAAGATATAAATAAACATTGAAATAAAAAAAGTGTAGATTATTTCTGAAATATGACTCGTTACCGGTTTAGGTATGAATATGTTGACTTCATGTTTTTAATTGCGGACCCATTTGTCAAAAAATAAAGACAGAACCGTTTAATGATGATTTTAAGACAACCTTTGCAATTCTTTTCTATCGAGCCGATTTCGTCCAATTATGTATCGAGTCCGTCCATGGTGTTAGAAATATAATGAATATTAAGATTTTCTTTTTTGATGTGCTAGAACAAATAGTTTTTCTTATAAGAACTGCTTAAATAACATCAATTTCAGCAAAAATAGGTCTTGTCAGTCTTAAAAGCGACACAACACAATAATTAAATGCCATACTAATAGTATAAATGCGAAACTGCGTCCGTCTGTATGTCTGTCGGTTATATACCTCTTGACGCCTCACACACTGGACCGATTGTGATGAAATTTAGATAGTTTGAGTCCCGGGGATGGACTTAGAAATTGGGTAGTTATTATCCCCGAAATCATACCCTAAGGAGGTGAAATGGGGTGTGAAAAATTGTATGGAGCTACGATATAAACTAGTTCCACGCGGACGGAGTCGCGGGCAGAAGCTAGTGATGTTGTATAAATAAACCGGCGGATAAAAAACCACCGAGTCCCACGATCTTATCTGAAGTCATATAGAATATGATCACAATTTTGGCTCCTTATTCTAATCATATATCTTATCGTAATAATATGGCGAATATCGTAAATACCTACTTTTGACTTCGAATGTAGGTAAATCATCTCCATTCATCTTACTAATGGTGCACATCATTAAGTTATGAAATTGGAAATACACTTAATTAATATATTTTTAACTGTGCGGTACTTTACCCGAATCGCGTTTTACTAATAGAGTATCACTTTTTAGAAGCGTTTAAATGTTTAAATATTTAACCTGACCTGTTAGTTTGTTAGTATCGGACAAATCTTGGAACTGAAGTTTGAACCAGTTAACCTCAACCGATTGAGCTGATTTTTTTGGTATAAATATAGTTTGGAATATAGCTACGGTAGCCTAGTGGTTTAGGCATGCGGCGGTCGTGGGTTCGAATCCCGGCTCGCACCAATGAGTTTTTCGGAACTTATGTACGGAATATTTAAAAAAAAAACATTAAACTACATAGCAACTAATTAACAAAGAAGGAACACGTGAGCAAACTCACACGCACCCGAACAAATCATCACCTGCAATGGTGCAAGAATACTGCCTTGTGGCACTCCCCTAATGACCAGCCTAGCGCTCGTATTAAAAATCACATTTACTGGGTTTGTCAATTCGTCTATCTTGATTACTCTTGTTATTTGTTTCTCGTTTTATAAAAAGTATCCAAGCCAGACGCATGGTCCTTGCATGATCCCTTAAAACGCGTAAGTATAGCTCGTCTGTAGGAATCAATACTCAAAGCTTCATAAATTCATACTTAATAATAAAATTACAACAATCTAATGCTTTGCGTTCCGAATTAATTCGCCCGCACATAAAACTATTACTAGTGAATCCACACAAGGAAGCACACCTGAGCAACCGGAAAGCGTGTTTCGAATAACCTCGCACGAACGAACAAAAAATTCTTTCATTTCTCTCTCGTAAGGTTTAAGAGAGATTTTCTCGCTTCTAGCGAAACGAGTGTGAAGTTCTAATTGTCTACAACACGACAAAGTAAGTGGGAAATGGGAAAGTATTAGAAAAAAAGGTGCAAAATACAAGTCCCGACTTTACCGAATAGAATTTTCAGTTACTGGTCTGAGCTCTGAGCTGCTTTTTACAACAATAATTTTCCAACGAGCGAGCGAAACGAAGTTCTATGCTTCATCCTTGCCTGAAAATCGTTCGTATGTCCGGCGTCACTTTTTCGAATGCAATTTTTTTTAATGATGGCTCGCACGTTCTTCAGCTCACAGACCCACGAGTATTTGAATTTGGTACCAGCATATACAAATATGACTGACACGACTCTACTTTTAGGGCCTTTAGAGTGTGTCTGATATTTTTTCCCGGTTTTATTTAAGTATGTCAGATATTTGCTGGTTATTTAATTTTTACTATACGGGACTTAAACGCGTATAATTAACTTGTTTATTCACCTCTCTGAGGTCTGCTGACGTTTCGGATGTGTCGCAAGTCGCAACATTCGTGGTCACGGGACAACTGCATGGTTTGAGCGGGTATCAACATCTTGCTGCGCGGGTTTTCCGAACTACCCTGGGGGGCTAGACAAGATTACAATCGACAAGCGATAACGCCAATAGAAAACTCATAAAATATATGGGAATGACAGATGTTACCGAAAAGTATTTCGTTGGCATCTGTCATTCCCATACATTTTATTATTTTCTTTTGGCGTTAGCGCTTGTCGATAGTAACCTTGTCCACGGCCCCTGGTACTTCTGGTGGTAAATGTACCGTTAGTCAAAACCTTACTAAAAATTTAAGGAAACGGTTTGCGAAATTGTAGTGGTTTTCATTGTACGAGCAGTAGCGAGTAGGGAGGGTGTGTAAGCTAATGAATAAATAAATGGACAATAATAAATGGACATTTATTTGTGTTAGTAATATGCCAACGGCCAACGGAATGTATGTCTTGGGTCAGCAGATATACAACAAAATACCGACAGCTATTAAAGACTATCGGACGTGCCTTGGTTTCACTCTCAAACTTAAAACCCTGCTGATGCAGAAGGCCTATTATTCGGTAACTGATTTTCTGGACAAACAATTTTAATAAATGAATAATTGAATACTTTTGATTGCCCTGTATTTTATGTCCCCATTGACATTGTTTTTTTTCTTTTATTTCGTAATCTTTAGATATTTTTAATGTAATGATCTAATGAATAACAATATGATTGATACGCAATAAATGAACATGAATATGGAATACTCAGATGTCACACAACAGTGACACTTGTACTGACAGAGAAAGGACATAAATAGCATTTTTTTTTTTCCATGTTTGTTACCTCAGAACTCCGTCATTGATGATCATCTATCAAAATTAAATTATGGAATACAATTTTTAAATCAAAGGAAAAATTTAATGCTCCGGATTCGAACCGGCGACCACAGGCATTCATGGCCCGTCGCTACTAACCAACTGAGCTATCGGAACAATCCGGTTCGGGCACCAAATCCTTCAATCAGTTCCTTCATACAATGCCTTAGGAAGGCGTGTAGCGACATCTACCAGAAGACTTAGGCTTCTTAACGGCACCAACGTCTCAAATTACATTGAGAAATCGCCAGAAACGATGCGCCACCCAATACTAAATAGTTAGCAGCGTTACTGCTTAAAAATGAAAATTAACTGTAGAAAATGTTGGAAATTGCTCTACCGACAAGAGCCTAGCTCTTAAATATATGATTATGAGTACTTATGCATATGTATGTCTATTTCTTTTGCACTTTGGCAGTTTAAAGGTCCTGACGTGTTTAGAAATACGATGTATCATTGCATTCTTCTCAATAGAAGGTTATCCCCAGTTTTAAAAATTTAACTTTACTAGTTCAAAAGCTACCTCATTCCATTAGCAACCGTAAGTTTCTTAGTAAAAGCTCAATGTTTTGTGCACACCAGCCCAGGACTTTACCGGATTATCCGGGTATCCAGCAACTAGGGCGACCATCCATCCGGCTTACGGTCCCGGCTTCCCGTTCGTTGTTGTACATACACTGTCGTTGATTAAATTGGGGCATTGTGCAGTTAGACGTGTCTATTGACAAAACTCCGGTTTGCATTACGGTATTAGCTTTTGTTTTCATGAAATGAAATAAGTAGTTTCAACATTCATTAGTCGAACTAGTGGCAGAAGCGAACAATGTTTTCCCTTTATTTATTTATTTCATGTTTTTAAACGTATGTACTTAATGCCGTAAGCATTCTCTACCAGTGTCCGTTATCCTTTTCAGGATGGGCCCAAATTATTTCGTATGTCCGGATGTCCCGCTGTCTAGCTGTCCGGCTGTTCCTCTAAAATAAGCATTTCTCAATCGATTCTCGAGAATTTTTTGAGCAGATCCGATAATTAGGTACCTATATAGAATTTGTCGATGCAGTTTTTGGAAATTAAATAAAGAAACTTTCGTTTTTAGGGTTCCGTACCCAAAGGGTAAAAACGGGACCCTATTACTACGGGTAGGGAGGCACGGTGCGGAGTTATTTGCTAAATTATTGACCGGTATTTACGACTTCATAAAGTTTCCTATCTTCAACATTTAAGGTACATTCAATCCGTGCGGAAAAGTTTTGGGACACCCTGTATACATGTGTATGAAATCGTAAATACCGGTGATAAGTACCGCAACTAGAGACTCCGCACCGTGCTTCCCATGCGAAAATTGTCCATTGGCAATTGATTGTAAAACCTTTTATTGCGCGTATTCCAATTTAACGAATTTCGCGTTTGTAAGTGTGGCCACAGCGGGATGAAATTTCATGGGAGAGGGATGGCATTTGTGTATATCATTTATCACGTCACACACTCGAAAAACAAATGCTATCCGATTTCAATGATGTTAAGTGCATTTTTCCTAAGTTCTCGTCCATCACAATTTTTTTTCGGCTTCCAACTCTGACGGCTCGATAACCGCCCGGCCAGGAGGGATGGCATTTTTTTTACAGTGTCTGTATGTGATGAAGAACAAGCATGCCGATTTTCAAGCGGTTGCCTGCCAATTTTTTTATTTTATTTTTCTTCGCTCGTTTACTTGGCTCCGGTCGCACTAGGAGGGATGGCATAAAAATTTAATTATATAAACAGCGTAAACATTTTCAGGCTACCGCGTTTCAATCGGTTGCCTCGCGACAATTGTTTTTTTTACCACCCCCTCCTATTTCCGAACCAGTCACAGTTGGGTCAGTTCGGGTTGCACAGGGCGGTTCCACAACACTTCGGGAGCTCAAATACCGCGAGCCATCCGGTTGCCTCGCCGACATTAAATTACGCGTCATTGCTCTGAATATGATCAGAAAAGGTGAATTGGCATTGTATTCAATATTTGTAGCGCGCGCGAGTTCTGACAGGCTAGACTAGGGTCGAAGCGAATTTCAGCATGTTTAATCAGCCTGAATTGTAGGTACATAACAGAAGGGTAACTAATTGATCAAGCGAAAGGATAAATCAAATCATTTCGTGAAAGTGAAAAATACAGCTTTTCAAAATAACATAACAGGTAATAGGTACTCTTTCATACGTATTCTATAAATCAAAATTGGTGATGTTTTGTATCAGCAACATCATTCTCCTAGCGTTATTCCCGGTTATGCCCCTAAAGGAGCCCAGGGTCCGCTTTGACACCTAATCCCAAGATTTGGCATAGGCACTAGTTTTACGAAAGCGACTGCCATCTGACCTTCCAACCCAGAGGGAGAACTAGACCTTATTGGGATTAGACCGGTTTCCTCACGATGTTTTCCTTCACCCAAAAGCTAACGGTAAATAGTCCGTACATAAGTTCCGAAAAACTCATTGGTACGAGACGGGATTCGAACCCACGACCGCCGCTTGACAGCCGCATGCCTGAACCACTAGGCTACCGTAGCTTTAAGCGCCGTAGCGTAAGTTTTGTATCAGCAACATACTCTTTTATTTAGCCGTAACTCAATTCCACATACCTATATACTCGTAATTACACTCTTCTTTATAGGTAAGTCACGTGCTTCTAAGCACCGATATGTCTAGACCAATCCCATTGACTTCATCACAAAGCTGTAGGTACTTGCACTTTATTAAACCTTAATTAATTCGATTGATATCAGAGAAACGCTCGCCGAAGCCTCACAGAAAAATAAGAGTTTAATGGTACAAGAAAATAAATAGGTAAAGGTCAGAGACAGATTTCTTCCAAATTGGTTGAGCTGCTTAAGCGTAATTGAGTAACATTTATATAATATTACTAGTGACCTGCCCCGGCTTCACACGGGTACTATATCATACATATAAACCTTCCTCTTGAATCACTAGACCTATTAAAAAAAACCGCATCAAAATCCGTTGCGTTGTTTATAGATCTAAGCAAACATAGGGTCAGACAGCGGGAATGACTTTGTTTTATACTATGTAGTGATTAGGATGTGTTTAAATTACTATGAAAATTAAAGGCACTGGTATTTGAGGCACCTTGAGAGAGATACGAAACTTAAAACATTACGTATCCTTCACAAAAACTAATTAATTAGAAGTGGTCGCTGGTCAATTTATTAATTCAGAGCTAAAGTGTTATGAACATACAAATTAGGTAAGTAAGTGTCGGTGTGATGTTATTCACTTACAGGTATTGAAATTCAAGGACTATTACCCTATTTGGATTGGCATGGCATTGAGAAAATAGATTGACATTTTCATTTTGATTGTTAAGGATGCAATGGATATACAGCTACCGTTTTTGATAGAATGGTTGTTCCTATTATAGACAGTATCGACTTGGTATATTGCGGAACGGTCAAGTGAGAATAGTAAGAGGAGACAAAAGGTAAAACGTTTAAATGTCATCATGTTGTAGGAAGGCACTGAATATGTAATATATAAAAACACTTATGGAGCCGTTTTAATTTTGAAATAGCATTTGCTGAATTTTACGTAACATTTTATGTTATTATTGTTTCTTTGTTGTCTAGTCAATCACATCACTTAATTACTTTCACTGCGGGGAAATATTTACCCGTAATTAACCACACATTGATCAGGCTGCTTCCCTCTATGGCGCAACTAATGGGCGTAGTTAAATATGCTCAATACAAAACAACAAAATGACTTAATGCGAAAATACATCAATAACAATATAGGTTTATTTATGTACACAAAAGAAAGTGTAGGCACTCACATAAAACATCACGAAACATAAAATAAATTAGTCTGAGGCTCGGGCTCGGGGCTCAGCGTTTGCTGCTAGCCTGTACAGTCACCAGCAATAACATCTGCCACAACATAGCACGCATAAATATCTGACACGACGACTCTATGTCTAATGCCATAAGGACGTGTCAGATATTTTTGCCGGCTTTGTTTCGGCAGATATTGATGCCGGTGACTGTACACAGTTTCAGCGCACACCTTAAGTACTTAACTACTTAATTCAGCAAATGCATTCTTTATTCAGCAATGTAGTCCGATAAAAAATGTTTACTTTAATCGAATTAAAACTTTCATTAGATATGTCTATAGCAATACTAATTAAACCACGGTTAAACATGGCTAAACTCACATTTTTAATATGCCACGGCAGGCGACATGTTTCGAACTCTTCGGGAGTTCCTCTTTAGACACCTATCGTGACATTGAATACGTGAGTCTGAAAATGGGTTTATTAGCAATGTTTACTTTATTTAAAATGTTCACACTATCACATTATAGATAACCCATATTGTGTGTTTCTTCCATTCAACCTAGGGCTGAAAGTATGACGCTCAAAGCATGTCTGAAAGATATTGCATTTTAGCGATAAGATCGCCGTTTATGTTAATTTACTCCTGTTTTTAGTGTTCCGTACCAAAATTGGTCCAACGGAACACTTATGCGATCACTCGGAGGCTGTCCGTCTGTCACAGCCAGTTTTCTCGAAGACCGGTTGACATAGGAACCTGAAATTTGTTATAGATATAGAAATTTATGACCTAATTAAATAAATAAAGTCAAAAAGGATAAATAAAGTTAAATTATATCAACAAATTAAAGCAAATAAAATCGGTAGAGCGTCTCATTTTACGCTGGTTCTTCAGTATAGCCGTGCCTGGTGACGTACATTGCACTTCGCAGTCTTATAAATTAATATCGATATAATGAAAACACAGCATTGTAATTCGTGTTGTTTCCTGTTTCCGATTTGTTCCGACCAAAACCGAAAATACCCGATGTCAGGTAATTATAAAACGCAGGTCTGGTGTTTTTAACAATTACCCACGATCCAGTTAAAATCTGACCTTCGACTCGGTGTAGTTGTTGCGGATCTGTGAGTCAATTTATACTAGAGGTGTGTGGCAGTTTAGCAATAGATTGTGAATAGTTTATACCGTATGAATCCGACGAATAATTTGCAGCTATAGTAAAAATAAGATTTATTTTTAATATTTGTTTTTTTTTTGTCAGTAACGATGCGCCACCCCATACTAAATTAATATTTGTTTTTTTTAAGCAGTAACGCTGCTAAAGAAAAATCCGTTGTTCCGATAGCTCAGTTGGTTAGTAGCGACGGGCCATGAATGCCTGTGGTCGCCGGTTCGAATCCGGCTCGGAGCATTAAATTTTAAATTTTTTCCTTTCATTTAAAAATTTATAAGATTTATTGTTGTTATAATCTATACCAATTCAAATAAAGAACACCGTACTTTATGAATGTTTGTTTTTAGTGTTCCATATTTAAAGCTGATACATAGACCAAAGGACGTAAACCAAATAGAGGCGTCATAGTTGTCACGTTGGGTTACCTTTGTTTTACCAAATAAAATTTGACAAATTATCAGTTCCCAAAACATTTTTCGTAGAATTTCATTTGCCAAATAATCGTTTGCCACTCGACAAATAATGTTTTCAGTTTTACATATTGTTGACTCTATTTGGTTAAAATCTACGAGGCTCTTTATTTTATTTAAAATTGGAATACCAGGCTGTAGTGGTGAATCGTATTGTTGCCTTATACCATTCAAGTTTGAGAGCTTGCTGCGAAAAATTTTGAACCCGACACCTAAAAAAAGGCGAGGAATTAAAATGACACGTTTTTCGTATGTACTGGGAAATGAATAATCAGGAGACAAAGTATGTATCATTTAATATAACTGAATGAACGGAACACTAATTGCTGAGTTCTGACTCGCACTTGGCCGATTTTTCTATTATGTATTATTTTTGGTGAGCAATAAAGAATATTTGTATTGTCTTGTAAAACTCCTTTTTTTTCATGTCCTAAAATAATTCTTCACGCAATGTATCGGTAAATAGTTGACCTCTCACATCACATTTGGTTGTCTCTCAGCAGAAGTGTCAAATAAATGTTACGTGTGTGGCATTGCATTCCTGCTCGAAGAAGCTTTAAAAATTAATTAGATACCCTTTGTAATCAAGGAATTATACTCTTGATGGTTTACTAAAATGACGAAAAGTATTTAAAACCAGCCGTTACCGACATCTTTTGTGTAATTTTTATCTTCTAGTATGGTCAGTTTTATGGAGTCTTTTTTAATTATCTTTTCCTATCATATTTAGCAACAAAGAATTTTAATTCCACCTTTGGAGTATTATGATTACGAGTTTTTTTTATCAGAAAGGTAAATTAATAAGTTAATTATACGCGATTAATTCCCATTTAGTAAAAACAAACATTTGTTTTGATAAAACTGCTACCAAAATTCAAAAGTGTCGTTAGTTCAATTCGTTTCGAATGGAATACACGCTTTATAAGTTTCTATTTTTAACGGAACAAGTTCAAGTGTGAAGAGGTATGTAGGAAGCCGCAATTGACAATTGTACTGTGATTAGAGCACAATGCCGAGTGACGTGGACTCCTACGCTTTGATCTATGAAGATTCAATTGGGATCGGCTAGGATGTGGATTAACTAGCGATTTCGCAGACTGAATGGACGGAAGTTGGCAGTTCTTGTCGTACCTTAACACGTGAATGTTAATTTATGACTAGGAACATCGAGTAGAGAGAGATGGCAGGCGTTTGCTCAGTCTACTGTGTTAGCTTCAAATTATATTAAATAGGGATTTACAACGTATAAAAACAATTAAGGAATTGAAGCATCGGTATCGCCACAAGATCTCATACGTTCTAAAATAGCGTTAAAATTCGTTTGTCTTTATCTGTAACTTTGACATTTGCTATTAATATAGGTACTGTATAGCAAGCGGAGTTTTATTTCTACAATTATGAGGGTAGATAGAATAAATGATACGCTACAAACAGGAATTTCGAGATACGGGTGAATAAATGGTAAAGGACCATATTCTTGCAAATTTTCTACGAACCCACCCATTGGAATTCCCTCAACAAGTAGGTAGTTGAAGGCTTGTACCACATTTTTTTTTCTAAATATACATTTATTCGATTTGCAGTGCTGTGCTGTGAGTGGTAGTTGATAACGATGTACTGTACTGAATGATAAAAACTAGGCTACATCGGTTCTCCAAAATAATAATCAAAACCTATCCTAAAGTTTTTTTTGCAAAATAGCTCGCTATAAGTGGTCATCCTCCACTGTTGTCCGTGTATTATTGTGAAGGTAAGTCCAATTTCCCAAATCACTGTCGAAGTCTAGACTATACCCTACTTACCCTCTACTAAGTACTATACTATTCGACAACAGATCTACAGCAGTGCTGTTATTCGGAACGCGCTAATGCCCCACACCCCACCGTCACACCTAACGAAACTAGACCTCTAAATACGGTTAGTTACTATGAAATGCGGCGTCAAGATATATTTGCGGGTGAGCGTTGACGTGAACTTAAAACAAGTTACAGAATAGCTGCGCAGAAGTCACGCGACGTCGGACGGTGGGACTGGGGGTCACTAGGGAGCAGGTTTGTGACCCGATTCCCTGCTATCTATAACTACGAGACAATCTTGATTGTTCTGGCTGTTATGCACAAACTCTTGATCGTGACCGGTTGAAATTGATAGATGAATATTCCACTGTAACTTAAAATCCATGCAATATTCCTGTTTTCGGCGCGGAAAGTTATTTCCCGCCGAAAACAAATAATATTTTAAAAACCGTGAGCCGCGAACGAACCGGGTGCTATATGTATATTGGGTTATATATACATCGTGAAATTAGTTATAGGGCAAGCAAACTGGATGGCAGCACTAGTGGTGACAGTTGACGGCTTCAAGTTGCCGAACTATCTCAATATATTACAATCTTATTTATGAAGCAGCCCCCAGCAATAACCGGTATAACCAGGCATTTCCCAAAATTAAGTACAAGCAAAGAACACCGAACGGTTATCTAGATGATTATTGGCAAAGTACTTCTAATAAGACTGAAGATTGTTGCCTGACTCAAATAAATAAATAAATAAAATAAGAGCATCAGCAAACTATTGGTGGCTACTAACCGAATGGCACTTCTTTAAGTAGTCAGTTATGATCAGTTGTCCCTCAATTATCTATAATCAGTTGTTTTTACCTGACTGCCCGAAGGAGATGAGGGTTATGTTTTTTCGAGCGTATGTTTAAGGCATATTATTTATTTACGAAATACTGGCCAGATGACCAGACCTGTGCAATTATCCTTAGTAAATCAGCCCATTAAGTTGGAACTTTATCTTTACATGCACAAAGTTTAGTTTTGCAAGAAGCTAAACAGTAAAGAACGTCATTAACATGTGAAACTCATTACTATCTCAAACAATCGTAGAAATATACAATGGTAGAAATATACAATGCGTTTTGAATTGGCTACGCTTGTCCTTAGTTTTTATGAATCACCTTATTCGATACTGTAAATAAGAAGTCATTGCACTTCATTAGTTCACAAACAAAGTTTTAACCGACTTCAATTTAGTACTCCGCCAAGCCACGAGAACATTTCCTATTTTTTTTACTATTTACCACATGAACTGATTTCCGATAACAAATGCGTTGATTACTATAGAAAAAAACCGAATCGCTGCATGTTGGCCGATAATATTTGTGGACTTCCATCGATTCCCCAACATCATCACCAATGGCACTTCATTAGTTCCTATTTCAACGGAATCTTATCAGAACCTGTGACGTACTTTTGCACTTTTAAGTACATAATTGAGGAATTCGATAAGTCATCTGTGGTCTTCATCATCAATTTCTCGCCACCAAATTTATGATTCCGGATGTACCTAAATACACGAGTTATAACAGAAAATACCAAAATCACTACACGCGTGCCTAATAAAATTGAGGAGTTTCCTCAATTCCTCAAGGATCCCATCATCTAACTGAATTTTGAAAAAATGGGACCCACCTGGAAGTATATATACATACGAACAATAAAGAAAATTTTCATCAATGACGGAGTTCTGAGGTAACAAACATTGAAAAACATAATAATAATACAAAAATAAAAAAAATACAGCTGCATTGAGAACCTTCTCCTTTTTTCTGAAGTCGGTTAAAAATACCTTTACATAATAATTGATTTCTTTCACGAACAATCGCATGTCCACTTTGTATCAAGTTTGCAATATATTGTGTCGATTGCTCTGGTACGTATTTAGAAATTTTTGAAGCAGTAATTTGACCAATTACGTGAAGATATACTAGGTTGAAATACGGACCCAGGACCATGAATAATAGATAAAACAGTACGTACATTACGTATTTCACAAGTCAGACAGGATATAAAGTAGAGTAGGTATGTACCTATTGTGTCAATATTGTCGCATGGATTGCAAGTTACAGTGGAATATTCAAAAAGTATATATTTTCATCTTTATGCAAGTGTTTTATCTTGCGACATTGCCAAACCAAAATTAGCTTACTATTGATTGGATAAGATCCCATCTCAATGTCAGTGCGTCGCGTCTCATTGATATACTCGCAGGTACTCGATTCGAGAAATCGCTTGAACCATTCACATAGTTATGCATATTTAATTTATTGTTCGGGTCTAAAACAATATTTATGTGCCAAAATTTCTGACCTTTCGATACTGAATTAAATATAACAATAATTTAAATATGAATACCTACGAAGCTTCGAGTTTAGGCACCTACATAATTATGGTTTAAGTTCGTCAATAAGGCATTCCGATTTCCTAAACCTGGGCTCAGTATATTATTGTTAGAACAGAAAAAAAGTGGATGAGTTAATGTTACAAGGGTAGGTTATTATAATAATATGAGTCTTACTTGCCTGAAAAGCACATGGACAAGATACATGTAAAAAAACACCGTCCAATTGGCATAAGGCTGAAAGTCCATTAATTCAGCAAATGACCAGTAAAACTCGCTTTCCACGCCCATAAAATTTGCAATTTCATAGTTAAGTTAACAATGAAAGAGCCGTTAATTAGCTGAACGTTTAACGTAACGTTAATGAGTGGAACAGCCGTTTAAAAAGGGGCCTTCATTACATGAGTTCAAGTAGCTATAAAACAAACTGTGTTTGTTTTGTGGTCATTATAGCTGAAGTAGTAGTCATTACACGGGACATGTAAAGGGCTGTTCATTTATTACGTTACATTTGTATCAATCTGTGACCCCAGACCCCTTTTGAGAATGAAATTTGGAAATTATAAGATTGTTTTGTAAATAATTGAAGAATATGTTGCAATATATCCGCTACCCAAAGATTGCCTGGAAGAGACCGCTCCTTACGGACAAGTCCGCATGTTGTCTACTGTAATCTTATGTGTAAAATAATGTGTTTTATATACTTCAGGTGTGCAATTAAGTGTATTTGTATTTTATCCATGGATACTGTCCATACTTCATACTATATACTGCATATATTATACTACTAGCTTAAGAAAATGAACATTTATTGTTATTATTTAAAAATGTATAATGCAAAATTAAGTCTGTCTGTCTGTCTGTCTGCCTGTTACCTTTTCACGCTTAAACCTCAGAGCCGATTGAGATGAAATTTGGTATGGACATAGTTTGAATCCCAGGAAGGACACAGGATTGTTTTTATCCTGGAAATCATCCCTAAGGGGTTGAAAGGGGGTTAAAGTTAGTATTCTTCTTCAACTTAAGAGCTCTGCTCTTGTCGGTGGAGTAACCGCCATTCAGCTCTACGCTCTGCCACTGCTTTGAGCTCCTGGTACGACACTACACTGACCTTCTCCTTGACCTAGTCCATAAAAGCACGTCGCGGCCTTCCTCTGCCTCTTCTTCCCTCTATTTTCCCTTCGATTATAATTTTTATGTAAATGTCATGTCGTAGCAGGTGCCCCAACATATTTCCTCCTCTATTTTCAATCGTCCTTAGCAAGGATCTCTTCTCTCTGACTAAATCCAAAACCTCTTCATTCGTTCTTCTTTCCGTCCAACTAATTCCTTCCATCCTTCGCCAACACCACATCTCAAAGGCACTTAAAGTTCGTATGGAGCTGCGATATATTTAAACGAGTTCCACGCGGACGGAGTCGCGGGCAGAAGCTAGTATACTATAAATGCGAAAGTGTGTCTGTCTGTCTGTCTGTCCGTCTGTTACATCTTCACGCTTTAACCGCTTAACCGATTTAAATAAAATTTTAAAAAGAGATATTGTCCCGCCCGGAGAAGTGGGGGTGGGGGGTGAAAATTTGTATGCAGATACTATATAAACGAGTTCCACGCGGACGGAGTCACGTCCAGAAGCTAGTTTGTTATATAGATCTATAGTTGGAAATTGTGCTGAATGCACTAAAAACAGAGACAACAATATACACTGTCACTGTGACTCGTGTAGGTATCAGACATTGACGGATAAAAGATTACCCCTTTAGGCCTACATAACACTGGCATACCCCTTTAGGCCTGCGGTGGCGGTCCATACAAAATTTGACAGCTAATGACAAGTTTACTATTTGCCGCCGCGAACAGGCCGCCCCAGTCTGTGGAAGGCCTAAATTGCTCAGAACGCAGGCAAATCCGCGGGGTAAAATATAGTCTTTAACCATCGAGAAAGTCCACTTTACACGCAGGTGAAGATTTTTTGGATAAACCGATTAAGGAGAAGGAGCGACCGATAAGCGGTTAAGGAGGTTACCCAAAACATACAAACTTATTTTACAAAGTTACAATCTCACAGACTTTTCTTATTTATAAGATTACTTAGAACAGACTCTAGCTAACCTCGCGGGTCCACTCGCGTATTACATAGAATACTGATGTAGCCGTGGGATAATATATAGCCTAATAGCTTTTCCCCGCGACTTCGTCCTCCTAGAACTCGTTTATATCGCAGCTCCATACAAACTATCGCCCCTTTCAACCCCTTAGGGATGATTTCCGGGATAAAAACAATCCTGTGTCCTTCCTGGGATTCAAACTATGTCCATACCAAATTTCATCTCAATCGGCTCTGAGGTTTAAGCGTGAAAATGATGCAGACAGACAGACAGGCTTAATTTTGCAATATACATTTTTAAATAATAACAATAAAATGTTCATTTTCTTTTTTTTACATGCTTATAGCTAGCTATATACAAATCTGCCAAACCAAAGTGCGGTTTGTTGGGAGACAAATTTACTAAGTAGGTAATTAATTTTACAATTTATTAGCAAATTTTTCAATATAACAATATGTTTATAGGTATGTATACGAGTATATTGAGTAACTAGGGATGTCCTTTTTGAAGATTCGTTCTATATACTGATAAATATTTTTTCTACTCCTGTACCGTTATCTGTCATTTATATAGGCTTTAGCTCAAATACAATGACACCGATAATAAGTCATCGAAAAACTCTATGCTCTATGGCCCATAAACGCACACTTTAGTGTACTTTTTTGGTTCATACATTTTCCATAAAAGCACTGTTTACCTCGATGTCAAATCATCTAACTTTTTTTAATCAGCCACTATATTGCAGTGGTGCCAACTTCATAAGCAAAATTTTCGAAATAAAGAAGTTTTAATTACCATTATATATTTGTAAAACATAAATTATTTACTAAAATAAAAATAAATTAACATGTATTGGGTGTTAATATACATATTTTACCAATTATTGGTATTATTTATAAATATAAACCGATTCGATTCGGTTCGGATCCGGATTCAGTTTGGTTCGGATGGCAAGTGCAAGGAAATTAAAAACAAAACAGACCATAAACAAGAGGTGTCAATGTGTCATATTTCTAATTTCCCACCAAAGTTCCAGTTCAAAATTAAAAGACGAAATGTGATAACTATTCGTTATTAATAACATAAACATAAAAACTTACTCAAGATTTGATTCGTGTTTGTGAAGTGAAGAAAAATGTGTACGTTCCTTTTAAAATGGACGAAGAAGAAAATAACTGCACCGCTGAGGAAATTGCGTGAGTAGTAATAGAACTAACGGAAAATTTACTGCCTGAAAAGTCAAATGCTATTTATTTAAAATTAGTCGTAGAAAAAGTATTGTATGCAACGGTGTATAACTTGGTCTTAAAACGCTCGTGGCGTCTTTAATTGCGATGCTCGCCAAGGCTCGCATCGCAACTCACGACACTCGCGTTTTATGATCCTACTTATACAACATTTGCATAAAATACTATTTCCCCTCACTGCCCCGGAAAGCCGTCTTTTATCTTTTAAAACAAGCGGGTTCAAACGCATTTTATCCAATAGTGGCAAAAGTAATTTGACCTTGAAGCGTTACCATTTGTCGTAGATTTTTGGCGGCGCGGCAAAGGAGCGTCAGTGTTTTCATTTTGTACGCGCGCAGTTGGGACGGATGTGTTTTGTTTTCAGTTGGCTCGCACGGCCTTAACACATGAATAACGAAAAGTGTCGTACTTAAATTAAATTATACGGCTGAACAGCTTCTATGTTTGTTGTGAATAATGTGATAAATGTTTATGAAAGCGGGAGCTGCACGTCAATTGCCAAGTACAAATGAAGACTGATTCGTTATCTTAGTTAATTTTTTTTTAATAATGTTACCTATACTATATTGATGATCATTATAATTAACCTGATGATGATTATAATGTGTACAAATAAAGACCTATTTTTTATGAGCTGTTTTTTGCATGTTGCACTTTCCTCGCTACAGTGAGGTTAAATATTTTTTTTAACGGATGAGGAGTTCCGGAGGTGACCCCTTACAACAAACCTCAGACTTTCCCTCTTTATTTTCCACAATACCGCTTAAGAAGAACCGTCTTTTGCAAGTTCTGTGGCTCTGGTTTTAAGGATCGTTCATTTATTATAACAGCCAACTAAAAGTTATTTAAAATTCCTAAAAATTATATTCACTCGTTATGAATAGGTACTTTTCTCCCGCAACATTTAGTTTGGTCGGTTGTTCTAAAACAATTTAAACTTTTCACATTAAAGTTGTTAACAAGATATAATACTCTCAACGAAACGTCTGATTTAAGTATACATTTCAAACCTGATTTAGTTCAACAATGATTTTATAGTTCAGTTAATAATGTGACGCCTTTAAACGCGGTCTAATAAGCTGGCTTTTGGAGCGGTGTTTATATATAACGTAAAGGCGTCTCTCCTCGAAGTCCTCGAACATCAATAGTACTTATATAAGAATTGGTTGTACTTAGTTAAATCATTGTATTCTGCCTCTTTGACGATAATTATGATTTGCCTGTTATGAAAATAATGTCTATTAATTCAATTTGATATTGTACAGTTACCTATTTGATTTTCTATTAAGTTTTTTGATAATATAATTGACTTTTTGTTCCTACATATTTGCACGTTTGTATGCAAGCTAGATACACATGACGATAACATTTTGAAACATCCCTGTACTGTGTCTATGCAGATAAATAATTTCAATTTCGAAGATAATTTCAATTTCGATAATGTGTGTAAGTGACGCACGATATTTCTGTTCAGCCCCGCTATTCTGTAACTTATTTTTCAACACAATTGCTCGTAACGTACCTCTTATTGTGTCGCTTTTAGGCTCATAATCCTGGATATTAAACACGCGTGTTTTATAACATTACAACACTTGTGTGTTATGGTTATATCCCGATTAAGTCATGTTGGCACCTTGCAGCAAGATATATGCATGAACACGGTGCATTCTTAAAGTAACCGAGTTGTACAGAATGTACAGCTTTTTTTTTAATTCTCGGCAAATGGATTCTTACTCGACTAAACAAATTAAATCCTTTTTGTTAATTAATTGACTATTTATTTTTGTATATGATATAGGAACGTTTAATTTAGTAAAACTATTCACTTTTGATAACATTTTACATGAATTAATGCAGATAACATTTTAAAACGAAAATAGCCCGCACTGCGCAAACTTCACGAGAAAAAACTGTTGCGCGCCATTAAAGGTTATTTCACAAATATTTGTAAAATTTGTTTATTATCAAAAATGTTGACTCGTGGTGACTAAAAAAGTGATAAATAAACTGGACGCCACTGGAAATTCTTGGCGGTGTCCAATTGTAAGTAAAAACCTGTTGTCATCTTTATGATTTACTTAATGTAAAGAAAATAATTTGGCAGGCCTATAACATTTTCATCTTGTGAAAATGATTTTTTCCTCGAAAAATGTGTTGAAAAACGTCGTATGATACGCGTGAGCTTTGATAATTACATGCTCGGCTTCCTTATCAGTTATCACGCTCACCTGCGGTTCGCGTGAACAATTTCGCCTCTGCTGTAATTATCAACATACCTCACTTGTATCACAATGTACTATTACGTCACACCTGGCCATAATGCGAGTTTTACTGCACGCTGCGCGTACGGGAAAACTCGCATTGTGGCCAGGTGAAGACGTAAAATTGTGTACTCACCACGGGCGGTAATTCGTAAAGCCCCAGATCGCATATTTATACATAACACCTGCGATCTGGGGCATTCACGAATTCACCGCCCTAGTTACGTAATGTACTATTAACCTCGCGTCACCGTTCACCCACAAATATATCTTGATGCCGCGTTTCTTAGTAACTAAGCGTAGATAGAGGTCTAGTTTCGCTAGGTGTGACAGGTGAGGTGAGGCGCATTATTAGCGTGTTCTGAATGACAGATAACAGCCCAGTACGTGATTAAAAGCGAGTACATTGCTGGCATCCCGATCCAGGCAATATTTCCGGAATACAATAATTCTGGGAATGACAATCAGTCGGCGCATCAGTAGGCGTGGAGATGGGAATTTAATATTACGATAAAAGGTTTTATTAATCTGCCTTTTGTTACGCGCACGAAGACTCAATAAAAACACCATTAAGGGTGCGGAACCACCAAAGTAGAGATGTGTAAAGCCTGCTTGAAGGCTGAAGGTCAAATGTATAGAAGCTTACTAACCACCCTTTAAAACTCAAAAAATCCATACATAGACTAGTATGAGCTGAGTACTCGTGTCTTATAATTTTTTTCTATTCTAATCTCGTAAAACTGAAGCGACAGTAAACATTCTATATTACCTACTAAATTATTGAATCGACTCACAACATTTCACGAGAATCGTTTGAGAGGTATCCTGTAGAGAAGAATGGCCAGAAAGACACTGGACATACGAAATATTTTTTGGCCCCTGTAGTGTTCACTTATTTGCACGTTCTATAGGTATACCGGTGTTGCTATTTACACGTTCCATGGCTCGACAGCACACCACCACTCCCGGCAACGGTCAGACAACTACTGCCCCCCACTCCGGTCATCGTGACGTGACGTATGCGCACGAGATAAGGATAGCAATACACTACAGCCCCTGAAATGGAGAACTTTGTTCGCTTCGCTCGCTCGTTCAATAAAGAAAACACCCGCGAATTCTGAATTTCGCATACCTACTCAAGGAAACAACGCACAATGTGAATTTATTCACCGATTACGAAACGCGATACCAACGAGAATGTTTCATTAATGATGTTCTCATATTTGTGCTTGTTACGTGCCAATGAAAATATTGTTTTACATACGGTTCCTCGGTTACTGGACCCGGTGGCTTTGTGAACTTTAGAATTCGTATGCCTGTCTTTTTTAGGGCTCCGTAAATCCGTAGTTAACAAGGAACCCTTATAGTTTCGCATGTCCGTCTGCCGGTCCGTCCTTGGCTTAGCTCAGTAACCATTAATACTAGAAAACTGTAATTCGGCATAGGTATATAAATCAATCACGCCGACAAAACAGGTTGTACTTAAGTTTTTTCTCTTTAAACCCAGCGTGGGGTATCGTTGGATAGCTCGTTCAAAATTATTATGGGTTTATTAAAACCATTTTTCAAATCAGTGATTATTTTGCGAGATATTGGACTTTGAAGCCGTAATTTTTGTTCCAGTCATGTGTGTCCCCCCTGCCGGCTAAATGGCTTCTACTGGGGATATGAAAAAAATCGTGGTAATAGTAACATGATGTACATATAATAAATTTAAAAGGAAAACCATCACGGACACTTGTCCGTACTTATGCCTACTTAGGCATAAGTAGTTACCGAGTAAAAGTCGACCAACTTAATGTGTAAGTACTTGGAAAGGCCAATTTTCGTACAAATTCGGCCAACGCAACCGCACCGCACGTCGATGTAACTAAGACAGACAGGCAACTATGGAACCCTACACTGCGCGTAGCCCGAAACGCTCTTGGCCGATTTTTTTATTATGAAAAAGTGGATAGGCAATTTTTGAAGTGAAAACTTTTTTAGCGGCGATTTTGCACAACGGGGGTTGAGGCGAGTTTTTGCACAACGTTAATATTCATGTTTTCACTTCTGCCGGCACTCCCGGAGTGCAACCCAGTATTTTTTATATAATTAGGTATTATATCTAATCACAACATTTCACGAGAATCGGTTGAGAAACGCGACCAGTAGAGGTGAACGGCTGGACAGTGGGACGCCGGGACATCCCACACCGGACATCGATCACCGAACAATCGATTTTCGGCCCAGGTTGGTTCGATTAATAATGCATAAAAAACTTAAATAATATGTCAAAACATCATTGACTCGGGGTCAAACATGTTTATTTTTAAAGAATTATGTAATAAAATATTCGCTGAAGGAAAACATTGTAAGGTCGGTCTAATCCCAATAAAATCTAGTTTTCCCTCTGGGTTGAAAGGTCAGATGGCAGTCGCTTTCAGAAAATTTGTGATTATGCGAAATCTTGGGATTAGGTGTCAAAGCGGACCCCGGACTCCTTTAGGAGAGACAACCGGGAACAACACTAGGAGGATGATGATGATATAATTAAATATTTAGTCAACCTTCTCTACCCGTAAACACGCATAAAGTTATGAAAACAAGACATTACAGTCATAAAGATTATAAATGACGAAATTAGAAGAGACACTTAAATTAAAAGATAAAGGAAGCATTGAGTTCTCAGATACCTTCTGGGAGTAAATAATGGTGGATGTGATTATGATGAACTTAACCAAGAGTTTTGTGACTTCCCAGAGAACATTACAATATCTGTGTCATTTAGTTATGAATAGAGAATCCTCAAATCATCATAAAGGGTCCACAACGCGAATGTTTCTCATCTAGAGAAAATCCTCTATAGACGTAGCTTGTGTGCCATGTCATTAAAAACTTCGAAGGTCAAAAATAACCTTAGCATGTTAAATTATTATCACTCAAAATTCGCTACCTAGTACCTATTTACACGGTTCTCTCGAAATACGATTCCCTATTTTATCATATATTGAACATTTAACATTTCGCAATAATTATTCGTCTTTGAGTTTTGACGATATGCCATTTATTCTTTCGCAAATTGAATACGAGCGCTAGTAAAGAGCACAACATATCGATCTAACACTTTACCGCCGACGACCGCTTTAGCCTAGTTGGTAGTGACCCTGCCTACGAAGCAAGAGGTCCTGGGTTCGAATCCCGGTAAGGGCAAACATTTATGTGATGAGCATGAATATTTGTTTCTGAGTCATGGATATTTTCTATGTATTTAAGTATTTATATCTATTATATATATCGTCGTCTAGTACCCATAAAACAAGCCTTACTGAGCTTACTATGGGACTGGGTCGATTTGTGTAAGATTTTTCCCTTATATTTATTTATTTATTTATTAACACGCTAGTGCGAGCGAGAGAAACACATTTTTGGGGCCTACCAGTTACCTTAAGGGTCTCCCATACGCCAATGACCTTCGATCTGAATCCCTTAGTGATCTAATGTTTTTTGTAGCTTATCATAAACAACAACGGCTTAAAGCAATATAGTATACCATATTTACTTCAAAGTTCATTGTTTACGTGATATTTGGCATCAAAAATTAACCATTTTAGGCCAAAAAACTGGTTTTCTGGCCATAACATACATACATACATACATACATACATTCACGCCTTTATTCCCAAAAGGGGTAGGCAGAGCACATGAAACGTATGTTCCAGCGCCATAACTTTTGTGTTAATTAGTTTAAAATGAAAACCATAGACGATTTTAGAGACGTCATAGACGAACCCAAATATGTAGATTTCGTATATGTTAGATCTTTCACGTCAATAGAGATGCGAAATAATTGTTTTTTTAGACAATGTTTAAAAAAAACACAAAATTAAGCATTCATCTCTTTCAAAATACGGTAGAAAAATGGAGATAAAAGATCGAAGAACCGACTGTTTGACTTATAATTCTATCCTTATTACTTATAATGCTAAAGTAGGAGAGTACCTACGCTACAAAACGTGTCCATAATCGATAAAAACCTCGGGTAGCCGCACAGCGCAAGTAAATTGAATGAAAATGCCCAATAATTCAAATTTAATCTCACCCAACTTAAAATCTTATATCTGGCATCTATTTAACTAAACAAATAAAAGGGGAAGTGACAGAAACAATCTTGATCTATACGTATTTACCTATGCGATAATATTATACTCGTAATATACGATAGGACAAAATGCAATGGTACCTAGAGATTGTATAATGAGTACCTCTATAAGAATCTCAAAACCTAACGGAATCCGGATCCTTTAGAAAGGAACACCGATCTAGACACGCGGTAGAGTGTCAAGCCAAGTTCAAGCAAAGGAACTGGCTAGGCAGCGCCGAGTGTAATATTACACGAAGCACTTGGTGCCACTTTTGACCCTTCTATAACTCAAAACCTCTTTAACGTAAACACATAAAACTACGTGTGTTTAATTATATCTATAAGGACATCTAGAAGCCCAAATTTCATGAAGATAGCTCAAACGGTTATAAAGATATGAAGGTCAAAAAGTCGTAAATTTTAGTACTGACTGACTGACATATAGTACCTAAACCTAACCTACTTCCAGATGACCTAGAAGGATGAATTTTGGAATCCGGCTCGGTAATTGTGTGTAAGCGTAGGAAAATATCTAAAAATAAAAAAAAGTTAAAAAATACGGGATCCTTATACAAAAAATTGGAATTGGAACCGTTACAAGCAGATATTTGAAACTATCCCTATATATATATTATTATATTTGGCATATAACAGAAATATAAAAATAAAGTTAAGTCAAAAAATAAGTGGTGTCCCCATACAAAAAACTTGTAATACACGCTAAACAACAGCCAACGGTGCCGTCGGCGGCGCGCGGCACCACTAATTATACACTGCCGAGTTTTCTTTACAAATAGTAATGATATCCCACCAAAAACATATAGGTAAAAGAGGAGAGCCAAGTTCAATACAAAAATGATGTTTGGCTGTGGGCTTCGCCGCAAAAAGAATGGAGATCTAAATGAGTGCCAAGTTCTGTGCAAAATCCAAATATGTATTAAAGTAATCGAGTTATATTAACGCTCGCTACAATATCAGCCTAAGTAGTTATCATCCATTAACATGCAAAATTATAATAAAGTGAGTGTATACTGAATATGTACCTTGTTACTGGCCTCCAAACGGTCTTGCAAAATTAAATTTTGTAACAACACTCGTATACTATTTACTTTAAAAAAATATAACCGAATTTAGAACCTTTTTTTCGGTCAAAAATGTACTAAACTATAGTTTTACGAAAGCTATAGAGAAACGCAGTTTCTTTTTAAAAACTTTCATCGTTCTTTTCACAAAGGGCTGCACTGTTTAGATCTCACTTCATACACTACGAGAATTCAGAATTATTCCGAAATTAATTTAACCTTCTTAAACAAAAAAAAAACACTCAGATGCTTCCGTAGTTCACACTGGCCACCAAAAAAGTAATTTGCATTATGACCGATGAGAAACTTTTCCCGCGCGATATTCAAAATTAGAACGCGTACCGTCACTTCACTAAAATGGCCGCCGTAGTATGTAGAGGAAGCGGCTTAATGGGACTGCTATTTTGACCATTCCTTACTGTGTATTATTTATTTTTATTGGAAAATTAGGCTGTAATGGCGCAGCACGTAACGATGTCTGCAGCATCTAAGCCCACGCGGTCTCTGTACGCGACTGAACTCTGGAATCGTTCGCCGTTCATTCCTTTTCGTCGTCAAATATTCTGTTTAATAATTTAAGACCAGTATATATGCATACGTACATAGAATCTCAATCCTGATATCTCGTGGTATGCACATTAGTGACGTCATAGAAACTTTACGGAGGAGTCAACACACTCAAGAAAGTTGGCTTATTTAGAAACTGGGATATTTAAGTAGGTACTTAATGTATATAATAAAGCACTGAATTAAAATGAGAATGAGCCAGTCTCATTTGAAACATTGCTGTGTCACGAATGATCTCCGCTTCTCACGAACAGAAGAACATGAAACATTTTTTTTGTAGACTAGCTGTTTCCCGCGTTTTTGTCCGCGTCAAACTTGTAACCGTCTTAGAAATATGATATAAATAAAGAACGTATATAGTACA
The DNA here is from genome assembly GCA_945867215.1 of Epinotia demarniana. Lineage (NCBI taxonomy): Eukaryota > Metazoa > Arthropoda > Insecta > Lepidoptera > Tortricidae > Epinotia > Epinotia demarniana. The sequence goes on along the minus strand of OX244261.1, from coordinate 35,347,341 downwards.
ACTCCTATTTCACCCCTTTAGGCACCCACCACAGCAGGCCGCTCCGGCGTAGAGGCCATAATGATTGACAGTAAAGAGTAAAATAATTACACACTAAAAATATTACATGTACGAGTAAAGTGATTGCCAAGACTCCATAGCTCATACAGGGAGACATTTTAATCAGTGTCCAAATTCAAGTATAAGATTCTTCATCAAAATTATAAAATACGTTTTTTTTTGTTTCATATCATTCAGTACAAAAAATAAAATAAAAACCGCTTAAAATTATCCCAGAAAAACCTTATTGCGCGGGCACCTCAGAGGGTAGTAAGGTTTGCGCACGGCACGCCTCCCCTCCCTCGGCCCCGCCCCGCTCCGCGCGGTACTGAATGCCCAGTAACCACGCTGTACGGATAATTCTTTGGGATAGACAATATATAATTTAAAAAATACCTACCAGTTTTTTTTCAAAAATGGAATCTATTAGTGATACCAAATGCCTACAAAAAATTTGGACACTGATTAAAAGGCACCCTGTATAGCTTTCAGTGTGAAAAAGATATCAGATGGCAATTGGCGCCATGTTTCCTACTCCACACGGCTTAACTCTACCAGACTCGCCATATAGTTAATACCTACTAAATGATAACATTATATGTGATCACATATAATGTTCTCTTACTGATACTCTCAGAGACTTTATTCACTAAATAGCCCACTCAAGGCCCATGACGACACATATGCGTCAGACCGCTGTAGTCGCTTTCCGCTACATACGAGGAAAACCACGGGATCGGCTACGAGCGTAGCGCGTAGCGTTTCTGGGCAATGAATGTGATAGCGAATAAAGTAAACTTTTTAACACATTCAGTATCAAATTTCGTAGCGTTACACTCGTAGCCGATAACATGGGGAACTCTGTATGTAGAGGAAAGAGCCTACGAGTAGCGCCCACCTAGCAAAAAGTGTCGGGTAAAACGATTATATTACGCTACAAAATGCCATTAAGGTGGTTTGATTTAGACGTTATTTGACATTCACAGGCTAACGGCGTGATTTTTTAATGAACTTATGTAAGTAACTTACTTTCATAAATTCGCTTTCTATTTGCGAACGTTAAAGTTTTGTATGGGACTCGAACCACCTTAAGTAACTTCTTGTCGTGTTAGGAAAAGTACCCTCTACTTTAATATATAATGCAGCCCGAGAGTTATAAATATACGACTGTTACCTTCGTTACTCACAAAGAATGCGCATTTCATTATAAAAAGCGGCCAAGTGCGTGTCGGACCACGCACAACGATGGGTTCCGTGCCTATTAAAAAGGTCGTATCGTTACTGAAATCTTAGGCACTTACGTCCTTTTCTTAAAGGAAATCGGTTTTTTAGAAATATCTCGAAAACCTTGGAGCCGATCTTGTTCAAAACAATTTTCGCTGAAAGAATTTAATAAGCCATGTTTTCATATTTTTAAAATACACGGTTCAAAAATTAAAGGATCTCCGACTCTATTCACTTAATCAAAAAAAATGCTAACAAACCTTATTTTTATTTTGAAAGGCCTATCGATTGATGTGCCACACGTGGGCTTGCAATGAATTTTTTTTTTTTACTTTAAGTTTTATGTATGGATTGAAGTGTTTTTTATTAATTTAATTACAAAAATATGTAGCGGCTAACAAAATACACCTATCCTCAAAATTGTATTCAACTAAACCTTATAGTTTTCGAGTAAAACGCCTGTGACATACGGACGGACAGACAGAGAGACATGACGAATCCATAAGGGTTCCGTTTTTTACCATTTGGCTACGGAACCCTAAAAACGGCACTCAAATCTGTTCTGCCGTTTGGGAGCTACGACGCCAAAGACAGACACACAGATATACAAATACACAGACACACGCTCACACAGATACACGTGTTCAACTCTTAACACGCATCTTCTTCGTCGTTTATTGATAGAAAAAAGAAAAGAAAGAAAGAAAACACATATATTTATTAACGTTTTCACCTTAACCCTTAAGCCAGGCCTAGCGATTAATCTACTTTTGAATACTGATTATGGTAAGTAACAGCGTGAAAAAAAAAATTTTTTATTATATTTTATTATTACTATTTTCTAAAAAAAGTCTGTGGTCCACATATGCCCACTGCCGGTTACCGAAAATGCATGTGTTCCATAATATGTACGACTATTAAGGTTAAGCTACGTCTTTACAATAAATTGTTGGCAGAATAAAACAAATGTAAAAATATTTATATTTATGAGACTGTTTTATTATATAAAAGCAAAAATAATGGCAACAGTTCATCTATCTATATTGGGCCAGAGTGTAGCAAAAGGCGGTCCGAACTTAGAAAAAAATTCAAGTATGAAAAAAAACCCAATCGCCCGATGGCATGGGATGGGAATGTCATCATGTAGAGCCCATCGAAATAAGCATAAAACGTCAAATAAACTTTTCTCTGAGATCAACCAATGCCGAGATAATGATGTAAAAACTTCAAGTACTTATACACTACCCAAAAATTACAAAACATAGTACTTACCGTATTTATTTTCGGCATAATTCCATTTATAAACACAGAAACTGACAAAAACGCGCTAAATCCCGCCGTTTGAATTCGACAGCTAAAATGTCAAAAGAAAACGTTCCGATACACGGACTTTCTTTGCGTTCCGAAATCACCTATTTCATAGATAATACAATAATGACATTAAAGCCTGCATCACACTGGCGCGGCCTGACCGCGGCGGACAATAGTGAAATGGTCATTAGCTGTCAAATTTACTATTGTCCGCCACCGCAGGCCGCGCCAGTGTGTTGCAGGCCTGAGTGTTCCTTATATATTACATCAGCTCGTCTAGAAAAAAATAATTGCTATGTGGTCGCTATGTCATCACCGCCTGGCTAAGGGTTAAAATTAAAATATATAAATATACGAAAAAACCGGCCAAGAGCGTGTCGGGCCACGCTCAGTGTAGGGTTCCGTAGTTTTCCCTCCGTCACAGTAAGTGTCCCCACTTAAGCGTTAAACAAGCAAATACTTAGCTAACAATACAAGCAATACTTAGAGAACAATTTTATTATTAGACAACGAACGACCAAAGACAATTCGGCAACGACAAATTTTCGACCTAATGTATGGGCGCACCGGAATGATATGAGCGTTCCGCGTACAGCGACATCTTTCGGCATATTAAGTAAACTATTGCGCGCGAGCTTAAAGTATGGAAGATTTTTATGGGATAATATATCTTTATTGCGTGAACCGATTTTCACCGTTTTAACTTTATTTGAAAGCACGTCATTTCATTGTGATTTAGTTGAAATTACAGGTACAATAAACACCTGCTTAAACAGTTAAATTACAGACTTACTTCAGAAATTATTTTGTATTTTTTTTTTTTACTTTTTAACCTATCAAGTTCAAAATAACTTTCCAAGAAAGTTTTTATAATGTTCTACTTTTAAAACTTATGGTTCAAAAGTTAGAGGGGGGGACACATTTTTTTTTATATCTGGAGCGATTATCTCCGAAAATATTAACATTATCAAAAAATGATTTACTAAACCCCTATTCATTTTTAAATACCTATCCAATAATATATAACACGTTAGGGTTGAAATGAAAAAACCACTCCCCACTTTACGTATAGGGGAGGTACCCTAATTAAACATTTTTTTCCACTTTTTCGGCGTGATTGATATACATATTAGTACCAAATTTCAGCTTTCTAGTGCTAACGGTTACTGAGATTATCCGCGGACGGACGGACAGACATGGCGAAACTATAAGGGTTCCTAGTCGACTACGGAACCCTAAAAACGACGTTAAAACGGATCCACTCAGCAAAATGCCGCAGCGCTGGTGTTCCGTGAGGACCTGCCTTAATACGAAAGACGACACACCCAAAAAAGTAAAAATATAACCACCAAAATTGTATCTGAAAAAAAAGACAAACACTTGAGTGGGTTTATCAGCTCTATATACTTGCTAGTAGTTATACGCTTTATATGTAACAGTTTCAATGATGTGCACTTACACAGTGTGCCGCCTACAAGTTCTTTGTTCTCCGTTTCTAATGTCCTCTATTAACAAATGGATCAAATGGAATTTGTGGGATGCAACACGACATCACAGCTGGTCCTGGTTCAATGTTATATGTAGTATAATCATATCTGTGGTCCTAAATTTTTAACGTGCACGGCTATCACGAGACGGCGCGCGAGCTCTCTCGATTTTTCTCGCACTATACGTCTTTCTCTTATTAGAACACTAAGAACAAGAGGTAGGTTAAAAATCGAGAGTAGGTATGTCGCGACAGTCTCATTATAGAAGAGCTGCGCGTCGCGAGCCCCGGTGAAGGAAAACATCGTGAGGAAACAGGTGTACCTAATACCAAACTGGTCCACTTTTCCCTCTGTTAGGTCAGATGGCCGTCAATTTCGTAAAACTGTTGAAGTAGACGCATCTGGGATGCTAAAACGGACCTTAGGACACACGGGGATAATGCTTGGAGGATGAAACATAACGAAAGACAGCATTGTTTTGAAATACATTCAAAATATTTAATAAGGTAGCAATTAGATGGCGTCTTTTTTATTTTTTATAACAAGCTTCCGCCCGCGACTTCGTCGGCGTGGACCCGGGATAAAACTATCCTTTATTTTAATCCAGGCTATAGTAACTATCTTCGTGCTAAATTTCATGCAAATCGGTTGAGCTATTTAAGCTGATTGAGTAACTTTTCCATTCCTTTAGTTTTTTTTTATTTTATAGAATGCTGATGGTAAGCGATTACCGCCGCCCATGGACACCTGCAACACCAGAGGTGTTGTGAGTGCGTTGCCGGCCTTTAAGGATGGAGCTCTGGGAACCTTACTCACCATCAGGAACACAACTCTACAATACCTACGGAATAGGCAGCAGAGCTATTATGGCTGTGGTCTTCTGTAAGGCGGAGGTACTCCCCCAGTCGGGCTGCTCCAGATTCAAGCTTGATGACATTACGCTGTGCCCTACCTCTCTCAATTTTTTTATTAATGTCTGCCTTGTATTGTGTAACACAGTTTCGGACATGTTTGTTTTCTTGTGGAACAACGCATTATGTTTTTTTTGTTGTATTTGGTTCTACTTATTTGAAGTAGGTTAAAGTACTGTCATTGTGATAAGCTTTTTTGGCAATTACTGACTGTTGAGTTTGTTTCGGCGTTCCTTATTCTTAACAGTGGTCTTCTTTTGCAGTAAAGCTAGTAGAGTTTTGACTTGTAAACGTGCCATTACGGCCTACTGGCAGAATATAATTTATTTATTTCATTTATTACTAGCTTCTGCCCGCGACTACGTCCGCGTGGAACTCGTTTATATCGCAGCTCCATACAAACTTTTACCCCCCTTAAGGGATGATTTCGGAGATAAAAACTATCCTATGTCACTCTCCATCCCTTCAACTATCTCCACTTAAAAATCACGTCAATTCGTCGCTCCGTTTTGCCGTGAAAGACGGACAAACAAACAAACAAACATACACTTTCGCTTTTATAATATTAGTAGGATGATTACCCTCTCCACTGTGCTGTAAACACGTACGATCTTGGGTTATTATTGTCGTAATACTGCTGCGTGATTTCAAATCGCAAACACTCAATAGCATGATTTATATAAATATTGACTTTGCGCCTCATTTCCTCCCAACAAGCTGTTAATTAACACCAGAAATAGAACCTGCGAATTTACGTTTACAAAATATCGCTTTATGTGTTGACGGTTCAAGTGAATATAGCTATGCATAATAATATCTAGAGCAGCATATAGTCACAGGAAAATCTATTTCTATTACAACAAGAAAAACACCGACACGACAAACATTGCTAACTAGCACAAACAGCTAAGCTAATTTAAGCTCTACAAACTAGATTTTCGATTTAAAAAACGCGTCCAAAATCGGTTCATCCATTCGGAAGCTAAGACGCCACACATAGACACACGGAGAATACACATGTTAAATGTGTAACACCAAGCGAACGAAAAAAACCAGAGAATACGAGCTCCTTACAAACTAACCCAACACTTGCCTAAAACCTGGTATGCGCATTTTCGAACTAAACGGCTTCCAGTTATCGTTTTGACACCCCGCCAGGTTTGGAATGCAACGTAGGTATAATGGCAATGGCATCTATTTTGTGGGTCCATTTCGCGGCATACATTTTATTATTTTCTATTGGCGAGTAGGTAAGTATTTAACGGCACATCGAAAAAAACCTAGCAATCTAAAAATACTGATTGTACAGCCAAAACACCAATCGTTCATAAATATCGGTTTTGATGTGCAATTGTTAAGTTTTGAAGGCAGCAGTCAGTATTTTTCGGTGTGCAGTCAGTATTTTGTTGGTAAGCGATTATTATGAAACAAAAATACACTCTCAGCTAAAGGTAAGTAAGTATTAGTCGCAGTAAGTTGGCCCCCTTGGTTGAATGCCAGTAGGTCCAACCTTGTCCGTTAAGAGGGTTCGGCTTATATTGACACGATCGAACATTTGACATAGGTAACGTAGGTTACCCATTTCCTTCAGAAAACAGAAGTGTGGCTGTTTCTTCAACCGATGCAGATTTAAGACGCCGCAGTAAGCTCGGCCGAATTTCGCCTTCCCATACAAACATAGTTACGCTCTCATTTTAAAACCACGTGTTGGATTCTGACGAAACTTTGCATATACAATGACATGAGGCATATCTGTCTGTAATTAGTTTATACGGTTCCAATTTATAAAACAAACTAAATACAGCAAAAACTAGTTTTGTATGAAAATCTTAAATTCGCAGTATTTTTTTTAGTTTGGTATTTGAAGCTACATAAACTAAGTACAGACATAGATATATCTCATTTCATTGAACATGCAAAGTTTCGTTACAATCCAACACGAAGTTTTAAAATGAGAGCGTAACTACGTTTGTATGGAGAATCGAGCTTACTGCGGACTCTTAACTCAAACGCCTAAATGAACTTACAAGTTTTGACTAAAATTCACAAGCAGATAATTTATGTAGGCACTTTTGGCTTTACTTATGCCAGGACATTCTATAATTATTGGCTGAACATGTTCCCACTTAAAATGATTATTTAGAAAAAATAACGTCGGTAGATTAATAATTAATTGAAGAAAACACAAAGTAGTAGGCCACCATTTTCTGCGTTTTTGGGTATCTCAATCATTATTGAGATACCCAAACGCCATTGCGTGCAAGGTGGTTTCAGTAATAAATAATTAAACAGATTCTTTTTACGTTTTAGGATATTTATTACCACTTGAATTCTTTTCTACTACTTTTAATGGACATATGGGCATCGAAGGTTCTGTTTTGTTATTTTGCCATGATGTTGATGATCAGTCCGACCGATTTCGGCCATGGCGACCACTCCATCCCCTATCCTGCGTTTTGGCGCTTCTGCGCTCGAAGATGGCTTATGTAGCCTATCTTTGCGAAGAAATTATTCCGTGCACATTGCGGGCATAAGTACGCCGTTCTGGTAGTTGTATATGATGGCAGCAGGTGGGCGGACCTTCAACTGGTCGCATTTATTGTCAAGGTCAACTTTGGACGTCATTGCACGTCTACCATAACTAAAGCAGGTATACTAAAGAATAAACGAAGATAAAGTGAGAAGTAAAACAACTGGTAAGGTATTTCCTTCCAATAAATTACATTCACGCAAAATAAGTTGCCGGCATAAGCTAGTATTGTAATAAAATAAGAAGCGCGCATTCCCAAACAAGCCTAGTAAACAAACACTTTATTATTTTTTCATCACACTAGCTCGGTAAGGGCTGCATAATGCGCAGACACACAAAGCTACAATAGCCTATGTTACACCCACGGGCGTAATGGTTTTTTTCTTAAATCCGTCACTCATGCCCCAGTTACAAAGCAAAGAGGTTATATATCAAATACGATGTCTGAAAATGTAAACTTAAAAACACTACTAAAACATGTTTAACAGAATTATTTACAGATTTACTATGTATTAATTTAGTGTCTATATGTAAAATGTTTTTAAGTGTTTTCAAATTGTGGCTGTATACCGAAGGGTCTTTGCCATACGCGCCCAACGACATGCTCACGACTCACGTCAATTTCAACAAAATGGAGAACTGGTATAGTCTTAATCCGGCTCTGAAGGCAATTCCTGGATTATTTCCTTGTCGAAGCGGCACAAGCATAAGGCCTGCTACAAATCTAGTGAGGCTAATCCGGAGTTGTTTTGCGACTTTTCTTAGACACAAGAGACATCGACATATCATAGGTACTTACCAAGGCTGGGGACTGCTACGTTTCGGCACTGGTCACTCAACACCAAACTTTATGTAAAAAGAGCGGCATCGCACTGAACGCTGTTACAGAATTACATCATATGATTTCGGCGGCGGCAATCTAATACGTACCTAGTAGGTGGTGATAATGATCATCTTTTTCCAGTATTTGATAAGCGAGAGCATTGTAATCATATAATTTCCTTCAAAGATAAGGTATTTATTCTCTATTCAGGGCCCCGTTAGTCTAAGCAGAAATGAACGTTTTCAGTCTCCCCTGGGCGTCATAGAAAGTGACTAGGGTAAGCGTGGGGTAAAATTACTGTTAGGGCCGTGTAATGGTGACAGCGTACCGGAAAATAGAGCATTGGGCAGTCGGCAGGAAAAACTGTGGTGACTTTTATTTGTAAATATGTGTTAGGTATATTATTTACTCGCAGTTGTAATATTTTGGTAAGTGCTTCATTCATAGATTAGGTCGATTTGTCTTTTCTATGATAGACACACAATTTTTTGATAAATTCAGTCCAAATCTACCTACGCTACGGCGGAATTAGTAGGGAAGTTTCAGGCGATAATATGGGCACGCTGGACAAAAGCACCAATTTTTCGTAATCTGCCGCTGTCCATCCGGCTGTCTGCGTATCAGCAATAGCTAGACTGTTCAAATTTCTACAGAAGTTGCTTTTCTATTGCTGCTTTTACATACATTCATAAAAATAAAAAATAGTTTTAAATTAAACAGTGCTCTAATACATGAAACGTAATTTCATTGCCCGCCCATAACTATCGGTATATCTCTAGAACCGTAATATGTACACACTTGTTTCCGCAGATTATGTATTACTATAGCTTCTATAATAAAAATATAACAATGTTAAGTAATAATTGTTTTTTTAACATAAACTAAACCAACTCATAAAAATATGTTTTACATTTATATGTAGTGTTATATCGGTAAAATACTTATCTAGTTAAATTCCCTGACCCCAAATACGTATATTTCGACACCAACTTTGTGGTTCTAAGTGTCCTAGAATTCGAGATATTAATAACTAGCTTCTGCCCGCGACTTCGTACGCGCATAAATTATGGTTTACATGGTATTTCTTATTAGTAACCATACTAGGTACATACTGAAAATAAAGATTTCATTTCCACAGATTGTGCGTGTAGCAGTTCTAATTCTCTTCGAATCTAAAAATAAACACACTCATAAACTTGGTCGTCAATAATATTATATAGATGCCCAAAGTATCCTTTTAGAGAGCGCTCCCTATGCGACCCTAGGACGAGCCCGACGGACACTTTTACTATCCTAAGGTGTCAAGACACCTTAGGATAGTAAAAGTGTCCGTCAGGCTCATCCAGCGGGCTTGCAAGCAAGCGAGACCTGAGGCCAGTGCCCAGCGGTGAGGCAAGACAGGCCGAAGGCCGAGCTTTCCATTGGAATTAAAAGCCTAAAACATTCATAGAGATATCCTTCAGAGAGCGGTCTCAATGCGAGCTCGAGGGCCTAAGACCCGATCCTCCACGGATACTCTTTATCTCCGAGTAACTTGCAACCGAAACCTGAGGACCGAAGTCCTGGAGGTAAACGGGGAAGCAAGCGGAGCCGAAGGCTGAGTTTTTCGTAGGAATGACGGAGGAATTTGAAAGATAAGATAATAATATTCACCATATTCCAGGACTTGTTAGGTCCTGGAATATGGTGAATAATAACATATATTTTTTTAGTGCGCTAAAACGAAAAGTTTTTCTTAAAAAACTGCTTAAATAACATCCATTTCAACAATATTAGGTCTTGTCAGCCTCTTAACTTTTATTTCCTACAATTTGACTTTATACCTACTCGTAGTAACAGCACGACTATCATGCGACGGCCGCGACATAGGTACTCTCGATTTTTCTAGCACTATACCTTTTGTTCTAACCCAACCAGCAAAACAGTCGCATAAGGAAAGCTTTTTACAGCTAATGATCGAGAAATAGTCGTAAAAAGGAGCTAAAGATCGTATAAAAGAACTACCTATACTCAAATCTTTAGCATTTTCGCATTTTGGGCGTAAAACAATGTCGACTAAACGTTTACTCGACATGTTTACAGGGTGTTCTGCCTTTTCGCAGAATTTCCTTTGGTCAAACATCACTTGCCAACCAACATTTCGAAAATGATTCACTTTGACAACTAACCATTACCAACTTTTTGTATGACAACCTGACACATGGTCGAATTTTTATAAAGCAGAATATCACAATGACTAAAAATGTTTGGAAAACTTATCACTTGCCAACTATTTCACTAGGCCAAACAACTATTGAACGAACAACGTTTCGTCAGTGCAATAGTTACGTAACAGAAATAATAACTGTGACAGAGTCCTGATAGGTGCGACGACGAGCGAAGCGAGGAGGAGCGTGTTAGGTTAACCGCGATCTTACAGCGCACGAAGCCGAGCGAGCGAAGCGAGCGTGCCGCGGCAGCGGCCGGCGAGTGCCAAAATCGCCTTATTGAATATTCATAATAAGTAAGTAAACACTTATCGCTAATAAGTCAGTTTATTCTTACTCACCCACAAAGTTATTAAAAGAAGTGAGCAGTTGCGCTTACCCACATTGTAAATTATATTACATAGTAACTGTACGAACCCTTACCTACTGCGTGAAACATTTGGGAAACGTTATACAACGAAATGACTATTCAGCCAACTAAAACATTCTGTTAAACGATATTTGGCATTTTGAAAGTTTACTTTATAATCATCAGACCAAACGTACAGTTGGCAACTGTGAGGTTGGGAAACGAAACGAAATCTTATGACGAGTTGGCAAGTGATTATTTGGCGAAATAATATTCTGCGAAACGTTGGTTGGGAACTGATAATTGGCCAAACAACTTTCTGCGAAAAATAAGAGAACCGTTTACAGCGCGTTTACCCAATTATCTTCTAAATATATAAAAGAAGAAGCTGACTGACTGACTGACTGACTGACTGACTGACATATCAACGCACAGCCCAAACCGCTGGGTCTACGGATTCCCAATTTGGCACGTAGGTTCCTTATAAGGTGTAGGGGAGCACTAAGAAAGGATTTTTCAAAACTCACCCCCTAAGGGGGTAAAACGGGGGTCCAAAGTTTGTATGGGGGAAGCATTATTTTTTGAACTAGAGACTTAAAACTTTGTAGGAAGATTACTTATTAAGATACAAAAAAGCACTTTCAGCGTTTTACAAAACTCCACCCCTAATGGGGTTAAATAGGGGTGCAAAGTTTGTATTCAAAACTACTGGGACTACAAACTTGAAATTTACACCAGAACGTCCTTTTATGACGTAGGCAAGGGATAAGACGGGATTTTTGGAAATTCTATCCCTAAGGGTGTTAAATAGGGGTGCAAAGTTTGTATGGGTGAAACATTCTTTTTTGTACTAGAGACTTGAAATTTTGTAGGGATATTACTTATTAAGATACAAAAAAAGTTCTTTCAGCGTTTTAGAAAACTCCACCCCTAAAGGGGGTCAAATAGGGGTGCAGTGTTTGTATGGGGTAAACTTATTTATTGAACTAGAAAATTGAAACTTTGTAGGAAGATTACTTATTAAGATGCAAAAAAACATCTTCACCATTTTATAAAATTCCACCCCTAAGGGGATTAAATAGGGGTGCAAATTTTGTATTCAAAACTACTGGGACTAGGAACTTGAAAATTACACCAGAACTTCTTTTTATGACGTAGGCAGGGGATAGAACAGGATTTTTGGAAATGCTATCCCTAAGGGGGTGAAATGGGGGTCCAAAGTTTGTATGGGGGAACATTATTTATTGAACTGGAGACTTAAAACTTTGTAGGAAGATTACTTATTGATACCAAAAAAGTACTTTCGGCGTTTTATAAAATTCTACCCCTAAGGGGGTTAAATAGGGGTGCAAAGTTTGAATTAAAAACTACTGTGTCTAGAAACTTGAAATTTACACCAGATTTTCCTTTTATGACATAGGCAAGGTATAAGACGGGATTTTTGGAAATTCTATCCCTAAGGGTGTTAAATAGGGGTGCAAAGTTTGTATGTAGTTATGTTGTATTTTAAATCCATGGTGTATGGGAGAAACATTATTTTTTGTACTAGAGACTTGAAACTTTGTAGGGATATTACTTATTAAGATACAAAAAAAGTACTTTCAGCGTTTTAGAAAATTCTACCCCTAACGGGGTCAAATAGGGGTGCCATGTTTGTATGAGGTAAACATTATTTATTGAACTAGAGACTTGAAACTTGGTAGAAATTTTACTTATTAAGATACAAAAAAAAGTATTTTCAGCGTTATATAAAATTCCACCCCAAAGTTCGTATTCAAAGCTACTGGGACTAGAAACTTGAAGTTTACACCAGTACTTCATTTTATGACGTAGGCAAGGGATAAGACGGGACTTTTGGAAATCCTATCCCAAAGGGGGTTAAAAAAGAATGCAAAGTTTGTATGGGAGAAATATGATTTTTTGTACTAAGGACTTGAAACTTTGTAGGGATATTACTTATAAAGATACAAAAAAAGTTCTTTCAGCGTTTTAGAAAATTCTACCCCTAAGGGGGTTTATTAGGGGTGCAATGTTTGTATAAGGGAAACATTATTTATTGAACTAGAGACTTGAAACTTGGTAGAAATTTTACTTATTAGGATACAAAAAAAAATATTTTCAGCGTTATATAAAATTCCACCCCAAAGTTCGTATTCAAAGCTACTGGGACTAGAAACTTGAAGTTTACACCAGTACTTCATTTTATGACGTAGAATAAGAATAAGAATAAGATTTTTTTTATTTGCCATAAAGATAAATAAAAACATAAAGATAAAGAAAAACAGAAAACATATAATACAATAACAGTTCCAAGAAATGCATTAATAAGATTACACTACTTAGTACCTATGGCAAATGGGATCCAGTTTCAGCATGTGCTAGGCTTAGCAGCCTGGCGCTGGTTTTCAAACTGGTCCCGGAAAGAGCGCAGCAAGGGATAAGACGGGATTTTTGGTAATTCTATCCCTAAGGGGGTTAAGTAGGGGTGCAAAGTTTGTATGGGAGAAACATATTTTTTTGTACTAGAGACTTGAAACTTGAAATATTATTATTAAGATACAAAAAGTACTTTCAGCGTTTTATAAAATTCTTCCCCTAAGGGGGTTAAATAGGGGTGCAATGTTTGTGGGGGGGAAACATTATTTATTGAACTAGAGACTTGAGACTTTGTAGGAAGATAACTTATTAGGATACAAAAAATGAAATTTCAGCGTTTTATAAATTTTCACCCCTAAGGGGGTTAAATGAGGGTCCAAATTTTGTATAAGGAAAACTTATTTTTAGCTACTACGTACTTAAAACTTTGTGGACAGATTACTTATTTATTTACAAATAAAGTGATTTCAGCGTTTTGGAAATAATTACACCTAAAGGGGTTAAAGAGGAGGTCCAAAGTTTGTATGGAGAAAAAAGAGTAGTTAGACAATTTTATTCGAAACTTCACAGGATGATTCCTATGGGCGTTGTTATTACGGTTTTTTGGGACGTTAATAACGAAAATCACATAGATTTTGAAATGTAATGTTGTGGACATGAAAATTCATGAAAATATTTGTGCCAAATTGCAATTCAATCGGTCCAGTTTTTTTTGTAGCAAATCGGTTGTAAGAGACGGACTGACAGACAGCCACACGTGATCCTATAAATAAGGGTTCTATTTTTGCTTTTGAGGTATGGAACGAGACCCGCGTTATATAGGGTTATAGGTTTTAAAGTTTGTATTTGGTGCCATCTCGATCGTCAGCAATCGGTACCTAGGCGAGTGCGGGCGGCGCGGGGGACGGGGTAGGAGACATTGGGAAAGTGCCTGCATCCGTAATAAGTACACGCGCACACACACACACACACACACACACACACACACACACACATACATACATAGACACGCAGTTTGCGTATGCGTTCTTATATGTATAAAGCTTGTTACTACTTTCATCTTTTGAGTTCATTCTGATTTCTGGAATCACTTCATATTGTTTTACGAATTGCACTCCAGGGTCCCAAGATTCAGGCTCAGCCTAGTTTGGGGTCCGCCAGGTATCTCATTTTATATGTAAACATGTGTATTGTTAAGCAAATAAATGATTTTGTTTTTTTTTTTTTTTGAAGTACATTCAAGGTGCTGCACGAAGATCTGCTTACTTTTTATAAGTTAAGCATTTTGGCCGCCGTTTGTAATACTGGTTCGAAAAGCATGGAAAAAAAATCTTAGGAAACAAGCCTATAGCAATGTCCAGGCCACAAATCTGACTTGAACTTCGTGGAGATATTTTGGTATTTCAACATAATCATGAACATAAAGTAGCTTTTATTCCAGATGACAGATTCTCATTAATCATGATTGTAAATTTAATAACAGAAATACGTACATACATACATACATTCACGCCTTTATTCCCAAAAGGGGCAGGCAGAGCACATGAACTTTATGTTCCAGCGCCACTTTTAGCATAAATGTAGGTATAAAAGATCGACAAAAAGTGATATTGCTTAGGTTGTTAGCCCATCACCCACAACACACTTCAACCCTGCTCTCTTAATCGACTTTTACGACACACACGGGAAGAAAGAGGGTGGTGAAATTCTAACCCGCCACCACACGGGCATAAAAATAATAGTAAATAAAAATTAATTTACCATAATGGGTTATGACGAAGGGTTATTCATAGGGGAAGTTAGTAGTAGTAGGTTAGTAGGCGGCGTAGCAATTCTACAATTATTGGAAAATTACTTTTACTACGCGGGCGAAGCCGCGGGCAAAAGCTAGTTATATATAAAAGTGTCAAATTTCACTTTTATACCACTATAAAAGCTTCTAATTTTCTAATAAGCTGCTGAAAAGTCTTTATAGCACCGTCACTCGACATTGTTCCCGTGGAAGCATTATAATAAAAGAGGAACGTGCTCTCGACTTTCATACGACTTAGTTTTGCTGGTTGGCACTTAAGTGTTCTAGTAAGAGAGATACGGATAGTGCGAGAAAAAGTCGCGTGATTGCAGCAGTTCCCACCCACTAGGATCTTTACATGTCATGATTTGTCAGCCCCCATTTTTCAGAAGCAGACTGTCAAACGAGTTGTAATGAGAAATTGTATGCACATGTGGTCGGATAATTACATCTGTGCCACACCCAATTATGACTTCTTTGACATGTTGTACTGACAAATTGGGGTAAAATCACATAATCTGTATACACCATTAAATTGCTGTCATTAAGTTCATGTTACTTTTCCTATCGGGATCGCAAGCTTGCTCAAGTTATTGTAATTATATAATTCATTGTACATAATATAAATACCTACCTCATTATGAATATTCATCCTACAGTCACTCTCATTTGAACATACATAATATATAGCACCATCAGCGGTCATCAGGTGTGTATGGTAATTCTTTATGTAACTTAAGGATTGAGGATGTTTTATAAAGTTTTCGCATACTTACTTAGTAACTTACAATTCTTGTAAAGTTCTGTAGTAGGATACCTATGAGACATGGTTTTCAGTAGGCACCTCTGCAAATAAAAGAGGAAAGAGGAGGGGGAGGAGGGGGAGGAGGGAGGAGAGTCTTGGAAGAGATTTCAACGTCCAAGTATTTGATTTTAGATGCGCCCAATACTGGGATACAGTACGTCATTATGGACTGAGCCAGAGCTGTGTAGATTTGGCATGAAAGTGTAGTGTTAGTGATGTGTCTTTGGAATTTTGAAGATCCAGATACTCGTAAGCTTACGAATTCTATTGTTGGTATATTCAATGTGTGGGTGCCATGATAGCCGCTGATCTATAATAAATAATACCCAAGTATTTCGTTGAAACGACTTTTTCCAGTGGAGTGCAGTCACAGTGCGAGTTGTCGGATGGATTACAGAAGTGAATTTTCAAAGTAAGTTCAGTATTTGGTTATGTACTGTTGAGTTTTGAAAAACAAATGTAATTCGTTTTTGAAATTATAATGTTAAAAGATTATTTTTTAACTACGAGTTGATGCGTTGTAATCCTCTTTCAGCTGCATCGTGAACTGCGTTCCAGCATTTACCTGTGAAAAGGACCACAGTATCGTCGGCATACGATATGACGTGTCCATGATCAATGTGCATGTTGGTGAGATCATTTATATAGATCAGAAAAAGGGTGGAACCGAGGACACTGCCCTGTGGGACACCAAAGGGGACTAATAAGTCACTGCTGACATGATTTCCTATTTTAACTCTTTGGGTGCGGTCCCTTAGTTAGTCAGATAGCAGATCAAGCGCTACGCCTATTATCCCAGTCTATTCTAACTTGTCTATAAGAATAGGGTGAGAAACAGCATCAAAAGCCTTTTTTAGGTCCAAAAAGACTGCCAGTGATTTTTTGCCCTTTTCGACTTCGTTGCATATTAATGATGTTAATTTAAGTACAGCATTTTCGGTGGACCGACCCTCCTTAAAGCCAAATTGGTAATTAGATAGTAGATTGTATTTATTTAAGTAGTTGATAAGTCTGTTGTTTATTAATTTCTCTAAAATTTTTGAAATTGCTGTAAGTACGGAGATTGGCCTGTAGTTATCTGGGCTGGTCCTCTCCCCATTCTTATGGACAAGTGTAACAAGTGTTTTTTTCAGTGGGGCTGGAAACAGTCCTTGCGTAAAGCAAAGGTTTGCCAGATGACTAATCACAGGAGTAATTACCGCAGCACAATGTTTTAGGAATTTAACCGTAATTCCATCGTATCCAGCCGCACTCTCGGTTTTAAGCGACATTAGAATACTGTTAACTTCGTCAGGGTCTGTGTTTAAGATGACAAAAGAAGTAGGCGGGGATTCGATTTGTTGATGAACCGATTCTAACGTGGTGCGACTATCAGATCGGGTTATTATGTCATTGGCTAAATATTTCCCTATATTGGTGAAAAAGTCATTCGTATGGTTTATAGATTCAGCAGAAGTGGCTTTGTAATTTAGCAGCTCACTGTTACTAGTGTTTTTAGCTTTATAGTTAGTTATATGTTTAATTGATGACCAAAGTGCCTTAGAACTGTTTGAACTATTTTCAAGTATTTGACGATTATGTTTACGTTTAAGTTTCTCTATAAGTTTATTAATGAAATTCCGATACCTAACAAATGTGATCCTCAGGATCTCATTTTCTAGTTGAGACCTAAGCCTCCATTGGATCTTATTTCTGTTACGAATACAGCGTAAAATACCTGGTGTAATCCACGGTTTGATTATACGCTGGTTTCTAGGTGTTGTTTTTTTCTGTAGAACATTCATTGATCGTATCGGTTAGTGTTTTAGTGAGCATTTCTATTACTAGAGTAGGATTGTTACAAAAGAGTATGTGAGCAAGGTTTTTATCTAGCAGCTTCTGCTTAGCGATGTCATAATTTACTGTTACCTTTTTTGTAGGGTGTTCTCCGGTTCTATTGGATTCGAAATACATGGCAAAAAATGTGGTATAGTGATCTGTTACGGTTGTAGTAAGGACAGCCGTATATGCATGCAGTTGTAACTTTTTTGCAGATTTTGATCATAAAATGATCCAAACATTTTTTTAGTCTCGTGGGTATAAGGAGGCCAGGGAGTATTCCATGAGTTCTCAACATGTTAAGGTAGTTTTGCCGGTTTGCATTCTCATACATCTGCTCTTCTTGACGTGTTATTAAATTAATGTTAATGTCACCAGCTATAACAATAGTTGGAATAGTTTTTATGGATACTAAATGGTCGTTTAAGGAGTGGATAAAGTGTTATGTATTAGCAATTGATGGTGACCTATATAATCCTAGTAAAATTGAACTGGCTACTTTAATTTGTATACAGGAAGCATTTTGCAGTTTAATTTCTCCTAGGTGGGCATTAAGATATTCCTTTACATAGACAACCACGCCGTCGTTTTGGTTTAGATTATTTGTTATGGCCATTGATTTGTATGTATTTAAAATAGGGATTGGTTTACATTGATTTAAACGACATTCTGTCAGGATTATGACATCTGGTTCCAATTCCAGTTGGGTAAGTGTTATTTGGAAGTCTGTAAAGTTGCGATATATGCTGCGAATGTTTTGTGAGACTACTAAGAGACCTTTAGAGTTTGAGGGTAAATGACTTCTAAGGTCCTGGGGTTCACACTCAAAAGATTGAGCAATCTCAGTATCATCGATTTCATCAATAATCATAAGTTCACTAGACACTATGGAAAGTAAAGATCAGCAAAAGGTTTCTTAAGTGTTAAAATGTAGGTAAAGTTATATAGGGCACTTAGTGATTGAAATTGAAATTGAAAAATTCAGAATGGAATGTGTGTATGAAGTTTTCTAAGATTGATTTGGTTGCTGACTCGTTTATGCATGAATGGAGTAAGTTTGTGATTGTGACATGATCAGTGTGTATTTGGTTCAGGTTTGTGTGAGTGTGTGTTCGATGATTATGTGGGTGTGTATGTTGGCTGGATGTGTGTGATTTTTTGGCGGTACGGATTTTATACAGTTACTAGGTGAGCAGAACTGTTATACATTTAACAACTGTTGCTAACTATTGGAAAACCTTAAAAATCTTTCCGCTGACGTTGCCCTTTCCCTGCTGCGGAGCTGCTTCGCTATTCCTAAGTTAACCTACTTTTTACGAACTGTACCCGCTTGGTTATATCCTGCACACCTTGACTCCTTCGACAATGCACTGAAGGAGACCCTTGAATGTCTTCTTAACGTCTCCCTCAGCTCGAGCCAGTGGGAACTTGCATCTCTTCCCATTCGGAGCGGCGGGCTGGGTATTTGACGAGCAAGAGACGTTTGCCTACCGGCCTTCGTGGCATCGGCGAGCGGGGTTGTGGACCTTGTAACTCAAATTCTCCCCTTACATGGTGACAAGGTGGTGGTGGTGACCATTCCCTTCTCATCCGATGCCTGGATGGCCTGGTCTTTACTCAACCCAAGTACATCTGCTCCGGAAAAACCTAGCTGCCAACGGATGTCGGACAGCGCATGAGTTGAACGGATATTTGATAACCTCTTGGAAACCGCGTTGGGTGTGGAGAAATCCAGGCTCAAGGCGGTGCCGAGGCCCGAATCTGGTGCGTGGCTTCACGCCCTCCCGTCTCCACATATGGGCACCCTCCTCGATAACGACTCCATGCGGGTGGCTGTTGCTCTCCGCCTTGGCTGTGATGTCTGTGAACCCCATGTGTGCATCTGCGGTGCCACAATGGAGAGCAATGGCTATCATGCTCTCAGCTGCTTTAGGTGTCCTGGCAGATTCCCTCGCCACCACGCCCTGAATGACATCATCCGGAGGGCGCTGGTATCTGCCAATATCCCCTGCGTCCTGGAACCACCAGGCCTCAGGAAAAAGGCCTCGACCCCCGCTCCGGGTCATTCTTATTGCAAAGGTTGTCCATCGCAATCCAACGCGGCAATGCGGCGAGCGTGATGGGCACCTATGCACCGGGAGGGACGGGGGGTGGGTTGTTTGAGTAGTTGTAATTTAATTTCTCTTTCTGCCTTGTACCTATATTTAATGTCGATTTTGAAATAAACTAGAAAACTTTTGATGATTGGTTAAATTGCTACTTTTGTAAAAACAAAAATACAGTTGCTTTCGCGTACGTATTTTGTATGGCAACACTTGACGTTGAGTTGTCATAGGTAACTGACATACTGACACATCCGTCACCGTCAGTTTAGTTTTGCAGTGCAAATGATTTTCATTTCCTATTCAACATTAAGCGCTTCGGAATACATAAATTATATGTGTGATGTCGGTATTCGACACGGCAGTTTTTAATTCTACCCTGTACGAAGCTCTATATCTTCAGATCGGGGACACTTTCGCTCTTGCAAGGGACTTTTTCGGATCATGTGTGTCATCCTTACCGATACAAGATTTTTCCAAATCCATTGTGAATTTCCCTGAACTATCGTTCTACGAAGAGATAGCAGACGTTTTTTACTTCAACGAGTTCCAATTTCTGCTGCTGAAGACTTTCGTTCTTATATTATTGTTTACTTTGTTATTGATTTTCATTTCGTGGCGTGTTTACGGGAATCGGATTTCTGAGCGGTTTATGAAACCCGGTGAGTGAGTTTTTGTGCATATTTGAATAAATTCGCAATTGACCTTGAATATATAGTACGTGCGCGTCTGTTTACAGAAGCTTTGGTACTTTACGATAATAAATAATTGCATTGTATTATCTTATTCCCTAGGCGTGTCACATACCTAATCATTACCTAAGTTGCTAATTGAATCCATTAGCATATGGCTTTGAAGTGCATTTCAATCTTTGTTGCTAGATATCATCAGCTTATTCATCCAAACACATATTATTTGGGTTACTGGGATCCCTATAATGTACACCCAAATGAATCAGCATCTACATCTCTGTAAGCTATGCTTAAAGAAAAATTAAAAAGTTTATTCGTTGAAAATAGAATGATTAAGGTCCATAAGATATCCGCAACGCAGGCTTCGTCAATTGCATACAAACAAAGCTAATGTAATGCTTAAAGAGAGTGAGGAAGATTTGTGGATGTGGATTATGGAGCCATACATTGTAGGGATCCTACTTAAGAGATTAATTTAACATAGGCATGGAATCTTAGGCTGCATGAGCATAGAAGTCCCAAACCCCTTCAGCACAATACAACACTGTTATTCAAGGTAGGTTAGGTTTGGCAAAATTTAATATTTAAGCATCTAATAATGTGTGCCCTTTAGTTCCTTGTTGGCATTGTGACCGAAAATGTATAAGACTAGTTGCCCCCGCATCTTCACCCACGTACTGCATAGAATGAATCCACGGGAGAAAATATAGCCATCAAGATAGATCATTCTAAACTCAAGTGGAAGATTTTTTGAAGTCATATATTGGAAGCTTACAAAAACATACAAACTTTCAAAGCTTAAGCTACAATCTCAGACTTTTCCTCTTCATAATATTAGTATAGACATATGCTGATAGTCATTAGTTGCTTCAAATGAGTCAATTTGATTCACATCTACTGTATCTGGTGGCTATGCAATGTGTTTGGAAACTATGAATTAATACCTATTTTAACCAATTTCAGACTAAAATGTAATGAACCTTAATTCATTGTTTCTACTGCTTATTTTCCTACTTTTAAAAGAATAGAAAGTAAGAGACAGAGAAGAGTTAAGAAATGAACAATAGAAATTGTCAATAATAATTTGATAAAAGATATAGATTTATTATTCCTATCTGTACTTAATTGCATCAGCAAATGTCCCAGCACTCAAATGACTCGTGACGTGAAGTGGATGACAATTAATTTTTATGATTCTACAACATAGTTCACTTGTTTCCTACTAAGTTTAAATTTTAGTTTTTGCTTGGCATCTCATTTCTATTCTTCTGCTTCTATTTTCAAACATGATTTTTGTTGTATTACTAGTCATCATACAATAGATTGTAAATTGTGTATCTAAAATACTGCCACTATCAATCAAATCAAATCAATTTAACACTTTCGGACTCACAACGTCAATTAAATCTTTGTTAAGCCTACATATGTGACGTCTATAGACGTTGCTCGTCCGAACGCGTTAACTATATTTTGTATGTAAACAAAGTTTAGTATCAAAATATGATATATCACATTTACAGTAACTTATTTTCAATTAATTTTTCAGCTTCACTGGACACAATAGAACAACTGAAGGAAAGCGTTTCCAAGTTAAAACTACCTAAAGAGCATACACCGAGAATCTAAAATGACGGACAAGATCGTGAATTTCTTTAAGAAGAAAAAGGCAGATGCTATGTTTAAGCAAGCGGGGCCTGGGCACCGGCTTAGTGAAGCCACTCTAAGCAGTCGGAGCTCGGATTCAGGGAAGAAGGAGCCGGTAGTTAAAAGGACCGGGCTGTCGGAAGAAAGCAAAGTTGCAGCTGAGGCAGCTTTGGCTAGAATGCAGCAAACGAGATCTAGTAACTCTGGGTTCAATACATCCTACGCTGCCATACAGGTATAGTGAATTTTTATGTTTCTCACATGAATTCTGTTTAAACACTTGTTATGTCTCTCTCTTTTTTGTTGTTGTTTGATATATTTTTAGAGTACTTGATGTAAGAAACCCACTTGATAAAGAGTCATTAAGGAACATAATCGCGGACCACATCAGCAACATCGAATTCGACGACATTGAGTTAGCATACCAGAAACTAATAGCAAACATAAAACAGGCACTGAACAAACTACCTAAAAGTACGAAAAATTAAGCCACCATGATTACACCCGCCATAGAAAAACTCATAAATGAAAGAAATAGACTTAAAACCAAAGAAGATAGAACACGATCTGAAAGAAATCATCTCAAAGCCCTTTACAAACTTATTAAAAAATAAATAAATCGGAATTGGAAAAACTATCGCTACAAAGTAATAGAAGAGGAATTAGAAAAGAGATCCTCATCAAAAAGAGCACAATATAAATTGAATAACTCTAAACCATGGCTCATGACTCTACGTCACAACAACGAAAATATAACAAACAGAAAACAAGTCACCCAGACCGCAACGGAATTTTATAAACATCTGTACCAAAATGACGAACTAAGCTATGAGAATACTAACCTTCAGAGCTGTGAGAGTATTCCATCATTTCTGGAGACTGAAATAAAAAACGTAATACAAATGCTGAAAACTACGAAAAGTCCAGGCGACGATGGGATTACAAATGACATCTTGAAAGCAATTATAGATCCACTCACACCATTTCTTACGAAGCTATTCAACGAAACACTGACACAGAACAGAATGCCAGAAGAATGGGGACTATCTATTATAACCCTTCTTTGCAAAAAAGGAGATCCTACCATCTTGGAAAATTACAGACCTATTAGCTTACAACAGACAGTGTATAAAGTTTTCGCAACAGTTTTACTGAAACGAGTATCGAAAGTGCTTGATAGCAACCAGCCCAGAGAGCAAGCAGGATTTCGGCGAAACTACTCCACCACGGATCATATTTTCACGCTAACACAGCTCATAGAAAAGTATACGGAATATGGGAAAACTCTATATATAGCCTTCGTTGATTACTCCAAGGCATTCGACTCCATACAACACCAACCGTTATGGGCAGCGCTAACAGAACAAGGAGTAGAAACTGCTTACATAAATATACTTAAAGAGATCTACAGCCACAGCAAAGCGATTGTAAAACTGGAGAAAAAAGGAGAATCATTTCCTATCCACAGAGGAGTAAAACAAGGAGACCCTATTCCCAAACCTGTTTACAGCTCTTTTAGAATCAATATTTAGAAAATTAGATTGGGACACTAAAGGCATAAACATTAATGGCGAATACCTCAGCAATCTTCGCTTCGCTGATGACATAGTTCTAATGGCAAATAACCACGAAGATATAGTCTATATGCTGGATACTTTAGATAAAGAAAGCAAGAAATGTGGTTTGCAAATGAACAAGCAAAAAACTTTTGCCATGACAAACGGTGACAGAATACCTATCATAACAGAATCCAGCAAAATAGACTAAGTAGACAACTATGTATACTTGGGGAGAATAATATCATTTAGTCAACAAACATCAACTGAAGTCGAGCGAAGGATAAAAATCGCATGGAACAAGTACTGGTCCCTAAAGTTCATATTTAAGTCAAAGCTCCCAATCCACCTAAAGAGGAAAGCGATGGACTCAATTCCGCTATATTGGGTCCGTCCCCGCTATATTGGGTCCGTCCCCGCTATATTGGGTCCGTCCTATTATAGCAACAGTCAGGTTCAAAAAAAAAAAAAAAAAAGGACTCAATAGTTCTACCAACTCTATTGTATGGATGCCAAACATGGGCACTTACCAGAGACATCATCCAGAAGATACATGTATTTCAAAGAGCGACAGAGAGGAGCATGCTGAATATCAGACGGAGGGACAGAAAGAGGAATAGTGAAATTAGGAACATAACAAAAGTCACAGATGCCGCTGAATTAGCATGTAGGTTGAAATGGAGATGGGCTGGCCATGTAACACGAACAACCGACAATAGGTGGATCCTACACTGGCACCCGTGAGACGCGAAGCGCCCAGGCGGTCGCCCGCGGCGGCGGTGGGCTGACGACATCGCTCAAATAGCCGGACCGGCATGGACCCGTAAAGCCAAGGACAGGCTAAACTGGAAGGAGCTGGAGGAGGCCTTTGCCCAAAAATGGGTACCTCACTAGAGAAAATAAAATAAAAATATAAAAAACGAAAACTGTACTTAACATAACTTAATGTGAGAAATAAAGGCTTATTATTATTATTATTATATTATATGATATAAGTTTTGTGGTATGGCCCCTATAGGGTAGAAAGCCTCACTGGAAAAAAAAAGATGAGATGGGTCGACAATGTTGTTAAAACACATTTGGTAAACACTGGATGACCACAGCCCAACGCAAAGAATACCAAGTTTATATTAGATACATTTAGTCGCTAAGTCAACAACAATACAATCAAAGCCCCCCTATTGGACGTTTGGCATCCATAAACCCTGTTACTTATATAAAAGCTATACACACCTTACAAGTGATACACCCTTGCAAGCCAATCTTAATTATTTTTGATTTTTAGGCGCAAGTTAAGAAAGAGCTTGAAAATGAGAAAGCATCAACTTCAAAACCGCAAGGACTGAAACCAGACAGTGAAGTGCAAAAAAAGGATACAGAGGAACTGTTGTTGCCCAGAAATTTAGCCACCAGTGGAGTGTATTTCAAGTAAGTTACTACATGACAATTACTTAGGACTCATTCAAGGAGTTGCATGATACTTTGAGTAGTGTCGACTACACTATATAGATATCAAAACATGTGATGCTTCAGGATATAGTAGCTAGCATTCACAAAGCAATTGTGTATTACGTATGCTCGGCCGAGAGCGCGGACGCCGAGGCACGTCTACATTGAATGTCAATCGCAAACTCACAATTCGGTGGGTTGACAACTCAGAGCATAAAATACTATAGAGCGGACAAGCCGCCGGCGGCTGTGTCGCATATGTCAGCTCATTGGGCATGCTCCGCCATACATTTACCGTCCGCTGTCCACCGAGAAAGTTGCGTTTTTTGCCAAAATGCCGAGTTGTGCAATAATTACTTGCAAACATTGCAGTGATTTGATTAATTTCCACACCAATGGATCACTTTTCAGAGGTAAATACTATGAATACTATTTATTTCAAATAAAACCACGAATTCAAGAAGTTGCGACAGGCTTATTCAATACAAATCGCGCGGCATGTCCGATCTCCTTATTTCCTATATCTGTGGTTGACAAGGTGCTAAGGGACATAAAGTTACAATAGCAACATGTGCTATCATTGCCATTCCTCCTACAGTTTGTTCATTATTATTGGTGTGTCAGTCTACTGGTAGACATAGGCCGGTCCCGTTTCACGCCACTGAACTAGGTTTTCAGCTTTTGTCATCCTATCCCAGCTCGCTGCCTTACGTTTGTCATCTCCCTACCTAGCTGCAGGGCACCCTACACAACGTATACCGACATGCGGTCTCCACGCTAGGACCAGGCTGCCCTAACGACCATCGGCTCTTTTGTTTCATCATTATCATCGTCATATCAGCCGAGAGGCGTCCACTGCTGGACATATGCCTCCCCCAGAGAGTGCCATTATGACCACCACGCGCATCCAGCGGACTCCCGCGACCTTTACCAGGCTATGTGTGTAAAACATTATCTTATTATGCATTGTGTCTTCGTTTTAAATTTCAGATGTCCAATGATCGGAAACGAGGTTCTAACTAAAGCAGAATGGAAGGCGAAAATAAAAACATTTTTGTATGAACAATTGGAGGAAGAGAGAGGATTGACCGCCTGTCTCATCATACAGTCCTGTAATGATAACAGAGAGAAGGTATGAAATGTTTAAAGGTTTCTGGTACGTCAAAGAAAATGTCGTAACTGTTCTGATCAGATTAAGTATAAGAAGGTATATACATAAATATAATCTCGCCCATTTCTCGGAGGGGTAGGAAAAAATCACGGATATCAGTCCTCGAAGTCGCGCCTTAATCCTGTGCTATAGACAAAAAAACCCGGAGTGAGAAGTGAGACGCGCTCAATACCGCGACCGGGGGCTCTCACCTCTTACACGCCAGAATTAGGGAATCTTCAACTTTCCTTCACATTTCCTCATATTAGCAGTATCCCGTTTGATTTTAATGGAGCCCGGTGACCACTCACTACCTAATCTTAAAAATAGGGCCAAGTACCTTTCTTTAATTTGTACCTGTTCTCTTCGCGTTTGCAATTAAAATATTTAATGTCTTATTTCAGATCAATACTTGCGTGGAAACGTTGTGCAAGTATCTGGAAAACATAGTTACTTACCCGGAAGAAGAGAAATATCAAAAGATCAGGATGTCTAATAGGTAATTATCGTAATATTTATCATTAGATTTTGACACCCAGTATTACTACAGTGTGGTCAAGTTTATTTCTAAAAACCCTCATTCACCAACGTTTCCAATTACTTTATATAAAAAATTGGAAGATTTATGTTTCGTAATTTAACTGTGAAAAGACACCCGAGTTTTTTAAGTACCGGTACCATACCATATACCCTTCCGCCGCCACTGCGCTAGGTCTGCTGCCGAAATTTATCCTTGTTCTTTCTAGTTCTTCTATAAAGTTTGACTATTTGTTAGATGCCAATTCAACTGAAAGTAATGTGAATGGAATTGCAGAGAAGAGAATTATAAAACATTTCGTCCTGACTCGTAAACGTACCTATCTACCGAGGAGGTACTTGCGCGATTGTGCTAAGCTGTTAGCATACAATATTGTAGACTCCGTCGTGATTAGCACGATGACTGATAGTTGTAAGGCGGACCCCGTGTTACGTTTTAGTAGCGTGGGATCTGGAAGGGAGCCGGAGCCGGCGGGTAATTTAAACTGACCACTCCGACAACGCGTGCTTGTGCTTCCACCGGCTCCCAACCCCTTGATAGCTGTAACACTAGTATTCATAAAGACAGTAATGTTATTAATATGGTACACCAAAATATACAGGGATTCCCTAGTAAGGAACTTGAAATTGACTTGTTTATACAATGCTCAGATATCCATATTCTTTGTATAACCGAGCACTGGCTTAAGGGTCATGAATTAATGTTTAATTTTAGCAATCATAGCATAGTAAGTTCATTTTCTAGAAAGTCATGTAGGCGTGGAGGTTCGTTGATAATGGTAAAACACAATTTGAAAAGTAAAGAACGTAAAGATATTGTTGACAAATCCATCGAGCGCCAAATAGAACTATCTTGTGTTGAGTTGGATCAATTCATAATTGTATGCGTATACAGACCCCCATCAGCGGATTACAGACTATTCGAGTCAGTTATGGATGAAGTGCTCAGTAGTATTTTCTTAAGTACTAAATGTGTTATTGTGTGTGGTGATTTCAATGTTAACTTACTCGAGAAATCGCCCCTGTGTGTGAGTTTAGTGAATACTTTTAAATCGTTCAACTTAGTGAACCTGTTTTGTGAACCTACTCGAATTACAGCAACCAGTGCAACATGTATAGATAACGTTTTCAGTAATGAGGATGCAATTAATAAATGTATTATAAACAAATTAAATTCTGACCACTGCGGACAAGTCTCCTTCAGCGGGAAAACGGACGAAGTTTCACGAGACACCATGTGCAGACCTATTTCCGAAAAGAGATTAGATTTATTCAATCGTAATATTGTGAAACGATTACGTTATCTTCCATTTACACAGGAAAGTCCTAAC
Organism: Epinotia demarniana; assembly: GCA_945867215.1. Classification (NCBI taxonomy): domain Eukaryota; kingdom Metazoa; phylum Arthropoda; class Insecta; order Lepidoptera; family Tortricidae; genus Epinotia; species Epinotia demarniana. The sequence goes on along the minus strand of OX244261.1, from coordinate 35,319,208 downwards.
CGTTTGTGTGATCATTTGTTTAACTGTATCAAAATGGAATTTGATGCCTGTTTTAATTTAAGGAAAATTCAAAGCAAGGTCAAGACTAAATTTAGCGACTGGGCTACCCCGGATATTCACGAGAAAAGACGCCGTCTCTACGACTTGTACGATTCGAGAACTATTAATAAGAGGCCGGAATTTCTAGAGTATGTTAAGAACTACTCGAAATCTTTTAAGTTAATGTGTGTCGCCGCTAAAGCCGATTACTTGTCAAGAAAGATTCAGAACTCCAAGGATAAGGTTAAAACTGTATGGCAAGTTATCAACACTGAAACTGGGAAACGCAAGATAAGAGATCCGCACTACAGCCTACGAATTGATGATACTTTAGTAAGTTCTGACCACGAAGTAGCGGATCATTTTGAGCGGTTCTTTTCTAACGTACCCGTTGAGACCACGAAGTCTTTAAACTCATCACCAGATGTCGCTGAATCGTTATTGAAAGCAAATGTAACGGAATGTACAGAAATCTTTAGATTCAGTCACGTGACCCCACTTATTCTTATAAAAGCGTTTAAATTGTTGAACTTAAAGAAAACTGAAGATCTTTGGGGCCTCTCAGTCAAAGTATTACATTCCATTGTAGAATCAATTGCACCTTTCTTAGCTAATATTTTCAATAAATGTATTGATACTGGAGTATTTCCTGACCTCATGAAACACAGTAAAATTATCCCGTTGTTTAAATCAGGAACGAAAACTGACCCTACCAACTTCAGGCCAATATCAATACTACCGGCACTAAGCAAAGTTTTTGAGAAGCTTATTCTCCATCAGCTTATGTCCCACTTTAGTTGCAATAAACTGCTCAATACCAACCAGTTCGGATTCACTAAGGGTCGCTCTACCACTGATGCCGGTGTGGTACTAATTAAACATATTTTTGATGCCTGGGAAGAGGCTCAAGATGCTATTGGAGTGTTCTGTGATTTATCAAAGGCATTTGATTGCGTTGATCACGAGAACTTAATCAGAAAGTTGAAACATTATGGAATTAAAAACGGTGCTCTTGATCTTGTGACATCGTATCTCTCGGAGAGAACACAACGAGTAGTCATCAATGGGACCCAATCAGCAGGGACAACTGTTGCTCTTGGTGTTCCCCAAGGCTCGATTCTGGGTCCGTTTCTGTTTCTGATTTACATCAATGACCTACCAAATATGTTGCAAGATAAACATGATATAGTGTTATTCGCAGACGACACGTCGCTTATCTTCAAGGTAGACAGGAAAGAGGAAAACTTCGATGATATTAATGATGCACTCAACACTGTTGTGAAATGGTTTACAGCAAATAATTTACTGCTAAATTCCAAGAAAACAAAGTGTATCAGATTCACTTTACCTAATGTCAAGCAGGTAAACAATACCAAGATCAAATTAAAGGGTGATGAACTGGAAATTGAAGATAGAACAGTGTTTTTAGGTATCACCTTGGACTCAAAACTACAATGGCAGGCACATATCACCGCCCTAGCCGGAAAACTTAGTTCGGCAGCCTATGCAGTAAGACGCATAAGACAGTTAACAAACGTTGAGACCGCCAGGCTGGTGTACTACAGTTACTTCCACAGTGTTATGTCCTACGGAATCCTGTTGTGGGGGAAAGCAGCTGATATCCAGACCATATTCGTGCTACAGAAACGCGCTGTACGTTCCATATACGAACTAAAAGCTCGAGAATCTCTCAGGTACAAATTTAAGGAGGCAAACATTCTTACTGTAGCATGCCAATACATTCTTGAGAATATCATGTATGTGCGAAAAAACCTTCACGAGTTCAAACTCAACAGCGATATCCACGACTTCAACACCAGAAGTAAAAACAAGATCGCAGTGAAGGCCAGTCGTCTCCGCAAGGTTAGCACGTCGTTCGTGGGGAACTGCATACGTTTTCATAATAAAATACCCACCGAAATTGTTAATTTACCGTTCAGTCAATTTAAGTCTCATGTTAAAAGTAATTTGCTAAGCAAGGCGTATTATACTGTCAACGATTTCTTAAACGACAAAAATGCCTTTAAGCCAGTAGTAGGCTAATTCTATTAGGAATATACCTAAATACACATTATAAGTATCTACCTGAAATAATTGTTCCATTTTATGTAAGAAGAGAGCACGTAATGCTGTTTCTCGCCGAGCAAGTCGCTTATTAATCTTTGCTTTTTAACATTGTCCGGTGGCTTGAATATGTCATGCTCGCTTAAAGGGCTTTGCTTACGGTGGCGTCGTTGATCGGGTCGCCACCTTCCCTAACATATGGTTGAGGGAGGCGATGGCTGAGATATGCGTCATACTCGTGATCGGGTGCTGTTTGTGGAGTCCGGACTGTTCATGCTTGCAAGGGCATAGTACCCAACTTCTTAAATACTACTTAGTGTTATTTTATTATTATCGTATTGACGAGAGACATCATTCCGATCTTGACACGTTTTATTGTTATTGACCATGTACATCACTGACAATATTACATTAATATTCCTTTTTTTTATTGTTTTGTTTTGACGCTTAGAGACCGTATACATCTCTACGAACATTGAATAATTATTGATTGTATTTGGACGCTCAGAGACCTTATACATCTCTGGAATACTGAATTAATATCATTAACTTTCTGTTAATGCACAGACCTTATTCTAATCGAATGTAATGGTCGTATTTTGTTTTGTTTTCATTTACTTTGTGACATTTAGTGTGTTGTTATATCAGTCGTTAATGTGCAAATTTTAAATTATTATTGTGTTAGATTATAATCTTTTATTGTATGATTATTATTTTTATTGTAAACTACCGTTTGACATGTAAAAGTGCCCTTGTGGCCTATTTGCAGAATAAATAATTTGTATTTGTATTTGTAGAGTGTTCACCGATCGCGTGCAGCCGATCGAGGGCTCCATGGACCTACTCCTGGCTGCCGGATTCACGCAGCAGACGCTGCCCAACCCTGAGGGCGCGGACGAGCAGTACCTGGTGTTCGATAAGGAGCACGTCCCAAGCGTCGAGAGCTTGGTGGTGAGTGACTTCAGAACACTTATTTAAGTCGTCAGAACTGAAGGGATGCGCTGTGTTAAGAGAGTTCTACTTTTGTACGAGTATTTAAATCGTTGAGAACTGGTTGTGAAAACAAATTGCACTAGTAAATATCACTACCGAATTATAGGACGATTTACACCAATAGTATTTGGGTCACCCACGTTTTCTCTCTCGTTATTCGACCGTTCCTCAAATTGATCCGAGGACCATCGGATTTTCCTCTAAGCAATAAAACTTTTAAAGGACTGCTGTATTGTTATGTTCATAATCTATTAAAGTGCTATTTTCTAAAGACAAGACATTTCGTATTGAAACACCAAAAAGCGTTAGTACTCATCTTCATCATAATCAGACGAAAGACGACCACCCAACTCGTGAGTCGTGAACTCTTCTTATCCCGACTATATTTCAGAGTTAACATATACTAATTTTTCAGAGCCTAATAGACGCCCTGCGCACGGCCGAGCCCGTGCCGCTGGAGCTGGACCGCGGCCTGCAGGTGTTGCTGCCCTCGCAGGCCTGCAACAAGATGCAGCTGCCGCCGTCCTTCTACGCGATGCGGCCGGAGGACATCAAGCGAGAGCACCAGCTCAGGTACAGTGTAGACACTTGGCCGAGTGGTGCCACCAGACCAGGTGTTGCTGCCCTCGCAGGCCTGCAACAAGATGCAGCTGCCGCCGTCCTTCTACGCGATGCGGCCGGAGGACATCAAGCGAGAGCACCAGCTCAGGTACAGTGTAGACACTTGGCCGAGTGGTGCCACCAGACCAGGTGTTGCTGCCCTCGCAGGCCTGCAACAAGATGCAGCTGCCGCCGTCCTTCTACGCGATGCGGCCGGAGGACATCAAGCGAGAGCACCAGCTCAGGTACAGTGTAGACACTTGGCCGAGTGGTGCCACCAGACCAGGTGTTGCTGCCCTCGCAGGCCTGCAACAAGTTGCAGCTGCCGCCGTCCTTCTACGCGATGCGGCCGGAGGACATCAAGCGAGAGCACCAGCTCAGGTACAGTGTAGACACTTGGCCGAGTGGTGCCACCAGACCAGGTGCTGCTGCCCTCGCAGGCCTGCAACAAGATGCAGCTGCCGCCGTCCTTCTACGCGATGCGGCCGGAGGACATCAAGCGAGAGCACCAGCTCAGGTACAGTGTAGACACTTGGCCGAGTGGTGCCACCAGACCAGGTGTTGCTGCCCTCGCAGGCCTGCAACAAGATGCAGCTGCCGCCGTCCTTCTACGCGATGCGGCCGGAGGACATCAAGCGAGAGCACCAGCTCAGGTACAGTGTAGACACTTGGCCGAGTGGTGCCACCAGACCAGGTGTTGCTGCCCTCGCAGGCCTGCAACAAGTTGCAGCTGCCGCCGTCCTTCTACGCGATGCGGCCGGAGGACATCAAGCGAGAGCACCAGCTCAGGTACAGTGTAGACACTTGGCCGAGTGGTGCCACCAGACCAGGTGCTGCTGCCCTCGCAGGCCTGCAACAAGATGCAGCTGCCGCCGTCCTTCTACGCGATGCGGCCGGAGGACATCAAGCGAGAGCACCAGCTCAGGTACAGTGTAGACACTTGGCCGAGTGGTGCCACCAGACCAGGTGCTGCTGCCCTCGCAGGCCTGCAACAAGATGCAGCTGCCGCCGTCCTTCTACGCGATGCGGCCGGAGGACATCAAGCGAGAGCACCAGCTCAGGTACAGTGTAGACACTTGGCCGAGTGGTGCCACCAGACCAGGTGCTGCTGCCCTCGCAGGCCTGCAACAAGATGCAGCTGCCGCCGTCCTTCTACGCGATGCGGCCGGAGGACATCAAGCGAGAGCACCAGCTCAGGTACAGTGTAGACACTTGGCCGAGTGGTGCCACCAGACCAGGTGTTGCTGCCCTCGCAGGCCTGCAACAAGATGCAGCTGCCGCCGTCCTTCTACGCGATGCGGCCGGAGGACATCAAGCGAGAGCACCAGCTCAGGTACAGTGTAGACACTTGGCCGAGTGGTGCCACCAGACCAGGTGCTGCTGCCCTCGCAGGCCTGCAACAAGATGCAGCTGCCGCCGTCCTTCTACGCGATGCGGCCGGAGGACATCAAGCGAGAGCACCAGCTCAGGTACAGTGTAGACACTTGGCCGAGTGGTGCCACCAGACCAGGTGTTGCTGCCCTCGCAGGCCTGCAACAAGATGCAGCTGCCGCCGTCCTTCTACGCGATGCGGCCGGAGGACATCAAGCGAGAGCACCAGCTCAGGTACAGTGTAGACACTTGGCCGAGTGGTGCCACCAGACCAGGTGCTGCTGCCCTCGCAGGCCTGCAACAAGATGCAGCTGCCGCCGTCCTTCTACGCGATGCGGCCGGAGGACATCAAGCGAGAGCACCAGCTCAGGTACAGTGTAGACACTTGGCCGAGTGGTGCCACCAGACCAGGTGCTGCTGCCCTCGCAGGCCTGCAACAAGATGCAGCTGCCGCCGTCCTTCTACGCGATGCGGCCGGAGGACATCAAGCGAGAGCACCAGCTCAGGTACAGTGTAGACACTTGGCCGAGTGGTGCCACCAGACCAGGTGCTGCTGCCCTCGCAGGCCTGCAACAAGATGCAGCTGCCGCCGTCCTTCTACGCGATGCGGCCGGAGGACATCAAGCGAGAGCACCAGCTCAGGTACAGTGTAGACACTTGGCCGAGTGGTGCCACCAGACCAGGTGCTGCTGCCCTCGCAGGCCTGCAACAAGATGCAGCTGCCGCCGTCCTTCTACGCGATGCGGCCGGAGGACATCAAGCGAGAGCACCAGCTCAGGTACAGTGTAGACACTTGGCCGAGTGGTGCCACCAGACCAGGTGCTGCTGCCCTCGCAGGCCTGCAACAAGATGCAGCTGCCGCCGTCCTTCTACGCGATGCGGCCGGAGGACATCAAGCGAGAGCACCAGCTCAGGTACAGTGTAGACACTTGGCCGAGTGGTGCCACCAGACCAGGTGCTGCTGCCCTCGCAGGCCTGCAACAAGATGCAGCTGCCGCCGTCCTTCTACGCGATGCGGCCGGAGGACATCAAGCGAGAGCACCAGCTCAGGTACAGTGTAGACACTTGGCCGAGTGGTGCCACCAGACCAGGTGCTGCTGCCCTCGCAGGCCTGCAACAAGATGCAGCTGCCGCCGTCCTTCTACGCGATGCGGCCGGAGGACATCAAGCGAGAGCACCAGCTCAGGTACAGTGTAGACACTTGGCCGAGTGGTGCCACCAGACCAGGTGCTGCTGCCCTCGCAGGCCTGCAACAAGATGCAGCTGCCGCCGTCCTTCTACGCGATGCGGCCGGAGGACATCAAGCGAGAGCACCAGCTCAGGTACAGTGTAGACACTTGGCCGAGTGGTGCCACCAGACCAGGTGCTGCTGCCCTCGCAGGCCTGCAACAAGATGCAGCTGCCGCCATCCTTCTACGCGATGCGGCCGTAGGACATCAAGCGAGAGCACCAGCTCAGGTACAGTGTAGACACTTGGCCGAGTGGTGCCACCAGGCCAGGTGCTGCTGCCCTCGCAGGCTTGCGCCAAGATGCAGCTGCCGCCGTCTTTCGACGCGATGCGGCCGGAGGACATCAAGCGAGAGCACCAGCTCAGGTACAGTGTAGACACTTGGCCGAGTGGTGCCACCAGGCCAGGTGCTGCTGCCCTCGCAGGCTTGCGCCAAGATGCAGCTGCCGCCGTCTTTCGACGCGATGCGGCCGGAGGACATCAAGCGAGAGCACCAGCTCAGGTACAGTGTAGACACTTTGCTTATATTATAATATTAGTGTGTATAAATAGACATTCGTTTCTAATCCAACTTTTTTAAAGTTTAACCTGTTTTGGTTACAGGGCGGAAGCTGTTGAGAAGATGCAGATGCTACGCACGAAGGCGATGCGGGAGAAGGAAGAATTGCGCGAGTTGCGCAAATATAAATTCGCCATCATCCGGGTTCGGTTCCCAGACGGGATACTTTTGCAGGTAACTTTATGACGAAAATCTACATTCTAAATACCCTTGATTAGTATAGCGCAGTTGGTTGGCAGCAACCTAAATTCAAAAACCCATTCTGGCCTCTAAACCCCAAGCCTAATGACAAATTAAATGGACTGCCGTCAATATCAGGGAAAAGGACATTACTGTCGTTAGCACTCATGCCAATATTAACAACTTGCTGTCCGCTATTTGCGGTATAAGAATGGCAAAAGCGCCAACGTCAAAAAGGTCGCTAATCCCTGAAAATAAAACGAGTAGATATATCGATGGCAAAAAGCGGAACTGCTGTAACCGCCAAAATGCAAACTTTACACCAGAGCCAAAAACTTTTCATTTTTTAGAAAAAAGTCATAACTTGAACGTTTTTAAACAGAAATACTTGAAAATTAGATCAAATACATAACTCATAGATTACTTTCAATTGACAGTCTCAAAATTAAATAAAAGTGCGTCGTTTCCATTTAAGTGGCGCTTACAGCAATGTCACTAATATTTTCATAACGTTTAAATGCTGTAAAGGAAAAAGGCAAATGTACTAAAATCGTTGGCCCAATATAAATTCCATAAAGCATAAATTCTATAACCTGAGGCATATTTATTTGAAGTAATCTTATATTTTGACGTATGTGCCATAAAATTTGTAATAGGATTAGCAGAAATGTGTTAAGTGTCCATCGCTAAAAAAATACCGAAAAATTAAAACGATTTAGGTATCAATCGGCTTTTATTTAGTCACTTTTTAAACCTAGTTTACATCTAGGTTTTCAATCAATAAAAACTCAAAAAGGTCAAACAGAGCCATAAAATCTCCACCACTTGTTAGTCTTAATGTCTCTCCATATAAATATAAAAATACAGTCACTCTTAAATTGCTTAGTAAAATCTCAGAAGCCGTTAAAAGTTGTTCTTAAATATTTAAAAATATTTATAACAGGTTAAGACTAATAAAAACGTTGTTATGACTTATCTCAAAATAACGTGAAGAGTAGTAGGTGCATAATTTTACGTGTTCACTTCAGGGACCGGACCCGCTTACCCTAACCCCTTCAAAAACCCGGGTTATTTTAAAGCTGTTGTCCAAAAACCGCTTCATTTCGGTAAGCTTTTGATTGGATAACCGCTTAATAAACAAACCCTTTTTTTGAATTAATTCAGATTAGTGCTTACCGATATAAAAACCCGGGAAAGGGTTATCGCTTCAAGCGCTGATTAAATACGAGCCAGCTGTTTTAGCTTTTACGTAAACTGGATATGGTCTATTATCGTAGCGCAAGACACCAAACTTGGCGGATCCCTACGCGCGGGGCGGCATTGCGCGTGCGGCATTTGTCAAAAGCTTTGTAATTCGCCGACCTAAATGTAATGTTATATAAAAGTGCACGTTAAGTCACGTGGCGCAGAGCGTAGATTTCAAAATCAAAACACATGTAAGGCAACAAATGAGTTAGGTATATTTTTGTTTAGTACAATTAATCATATTATTGTCACTTCCTTTAATCGTTTGCTGTCTGCTCTCGTGCTCCCGCGAAGATTCGGCGTTTTATATATAAGTTGTAGTTAGGACTAAGTTTATAGATTAGGCTTGCAATTTTTTTTATAGCCAGCCGATTTTGACGTGCGTCACGTATAATGTGCATATAGTAAAGAAAATTATATGACGTCAATTATAGGATATAGTGTAAGCCACACGATTAAAAAAACCGCAAATCGATGTACAGTTTACTTAGCTGTTTGGCACACGCATACTAGGGGACAAAACAATTTTTGAATTTTTTGTATGGAAAATTTTTTTTTTTCTTCTGAAACTTATCGTGTGTAGTATCATATGAAAGGGCTTTTTGTGGCGATTCTAAAAATATACCAAATCATTACATTTCAGCATTTTTTTTTAATAAACAAAAATAATTTTCGAAACATAGAAAGAAAGAAGAAAGAAAGATACATTTATTCACAAACACACAGGACACGCATATTCAACAATAGAATAAACAAAAAAAAAAAAAAAAACACATAAAACATGAAACAAGTTTAGGTGATAGCAAGTTTGGGCTTCTCCTGACACGATATGGCAGATCTTTTTAATACAATATATGACGAATGATACGTGATATCCTCATATCTAACCTCCAAAAAGCAATTTTGTTTTTTTTTTTTCCGTATTACAAAGTGAGACAGTTCTACTTCAATTCCTATTTTACGTGACTTATGGAACTGTAGTGCAGATACGGTACATATTAATCATAAAATGATACGAAGTATCCATATTTCCAACGGGAAAATACCTCTTTAACCCTTTAACTGCACCTTTTCAGCAGTTGGTATAGTTTGTTTAGTTTTTGCCATAAAATATCAAGGTTGGACCTTCTCTCTCTCTCTCTCCCCCTCCCTCAGATACGATATATCCAACATTTTTTTTTGTACAGTATATCACAAATGATACGTTATATCTTGGTATCTAACCCCAAGAAAGCAATTTTGATAATAATTACATTTATAGTATTAGCATTCCTATTTGCTTTATTTGACAGCTGTCATCTCAGTACAAATTATGTCAAATTTAACGTTTATTGTACTGGGGCTCTGTCATAATGCAAATAGGAATGCACCAACTATAGTTTTTTTTTGTGTGTATAATTTTTCAAGATTACAAACAAAGTGACACAGTTCTACTGGAATTGTAATGAACTGTGCTGTTTTGTTTATAAAACGATAAATTCTTTGTCTTATCTGTGCCATATCGTGTCTGAAGGAGCCCATATGTATTAAAAATTATTTGTGTTTAATTTTTTTAAATACTGAAATGATATAATGAGGTATATTTTTAGAATCTCTTCAAAAAGCCCTTTCATATGATACTACACACGACTGGTTTCAAAAAAAAAAAATCCATACAAAAAATAAAATGTCTTAGCAAATTTGACCTCTAGTATGCGTGTGCCAAGTGGCTAAACTTCACAACGATTTGTGTTTTTTTTTAAATTGAGATTGTGTACGGCTACCACTAATATATTGCGGTACAAAAAAGAAAAAAAATACAATAACTGTTTAAAAAAAATACTTTCACGTCAGCGACAACACCTCCAAATTGTTACTCATATTTAATAAGTCACAAAATGAATGTATTTACTTAATTTTATGTGTGGTAGAATAAAGCGTTTTTTTTTAAATTGAATATACATCTTCAATATCCGCTCGTTAAAAACTCGGTCAGCGTATAGCAAAGGTGAGGCGATTTTAGGATTTTTTTTTGCATTTTTACTAGTTTTTTGATAAGAACTTAAAAGAATACATAAAAATAAACAGCTTTAATTGATTTTTTATATATTTATTAACTTGACCGTTTACGAACTAGAGAGGTTCAAAGTTCATTATTGGGTGGAGCTATCAGGGACAGTTCAGCACTTTAATTTTTTTTGCCAAAGTGGTGTCATTTAACACCTATTTTAAATGACTGTTACGTATAGAACACGTCAAAATCTTTTACTTGAAAAACTTTTCTCTAAAGAAGTTTTTTCCGCTCTTTTATAAAAAAAAATAACCACGAAGACCTGCTCCCGCCGCCATCTTCTACCTTCTAACCTATCCGGTATCCGAGTCGATTACCATACCGAATTTTTTTAAGTCCCAGAATCGTTTATATGACTTACGTATCCTAATATCCCGGTAAATATCGATCTGAGAGAAGAAGTTGAAGAATAAAACATGATTATTTTTACGCATTTTTTACGATCGAAAAGAAAATTTTAAAAACATTATTAAAAAAATACCGGCCCCCCTTTCCTCCTACAAGTATCCCAACCAAAAACTCTTTATAGAAACGTGCATGTTTGTAATGAACACTGGCCACTTTGGCACTCTTTGGGGGAGGCCTATGTCCAGCAGTGGACGTCTTTCGGCTGATGTGATGATGATGATCCTGGCATGGCCTTGCGAATTGTATAAATACGTTTTATATTATTCTACTCTTTCCACTACATGAAGTAGGCATTAGAGAGGAGAGGGGTAAGGCTTACCCTAAACAGAAAGGTTACCGGTTAGTACACGCAAAACCAAACCGAATCAGCTCCTGTAAGCGGTAACCCCTTGTAACGATTAGGTTAATCTGCATAATACGGGTTATCATTATTGTTGGGTAAGCGGATGAACGGGTTACCCAAACGATTAGCTTATCATATGAAAGGGTTACCCGAATGAACGGGTAAGGCAAATGAACGGGTTTTCCGGTCCCTGGTTCACTTGGATAAAAGTACGCATTAAAATTGGGCTGTATAGCCAGGTATAAGGTAATACACATGGGTCATTCGATAAGTTTAATTAATAATTATAGTAACAGGTGGTAACAGGTTCTACAGTCGTGCATTTTTATTTACCTACCAAACTATCAGATGCAAATAAAAAAGCACGAGTAGGTTACTATCCATAATTAATAATTATGACTATAAATAGCGATTGTTTTAAATGTTTTAAAGAGACAAGCTGTATTCTCAAATTAGTACTTCTCAAATACTATCCACATTATGTCAAATATTGGTTAGTTAAAAATAAATAATAAAGTACTAAAAATGCAAAATTCGTAATTAATATACTTTCAATAGTCTCCTATCAAATATTTTACACATCGACTTACAAAACCCGTACTACGTAAAACCTGATGCTCCCGCGACCGCCGACCGACTGTTTCGTGTGTAGTAACCCACCGGCAACATCGCCGGCCGCGCATATTTTAATGGCGGTAACGTGAAGTTGTGCATACTTCACGACGTTTTAAAAATGGCGTAACTGTGGTATGTTTGTTATATCAATTTCTAATGAAATGTAGTAAACGTTGATCATAGATAATGATATTTGAGCATATTTGCAGTAAGTGTCTCGGCTATTTTTTTTGCAATATGCATAAATGCTGTAAGCTCCACGGAACTGAATTTCTCAAACGCTGTAATCACCGAATTCTTTGAATTATTTAAAACGGAAATTGGCGTAAGTATACTTGTTTAAATAAATTCTACATTTTTGATGTTTACAACAATTACAAGTAGGCATCGTTCAGGAAATACATTCGTTTTGCGACGTAGTCCAGTTTTTTCTAATCGTCGTAGAGCCATGGGACCCGGACCATTCGACGCAGAAAAATTCGCTGATTCCAAATATGCAAAAAAATATTTTTTAATACAGTTGCTCAAAAAGTGGTACTTTTTGTGGCTGCGTAGCGTACGAGAAGCTCAATTTCTCGAACTACACTATTTGCGCTGTAGCATGGTGCGGGTGACAGTTGCCTGTATGACGTTGACATCTGTCAGTACCACATGACTAGGGATGCACGTTGTGCAATAAATTAATTTTTTTTTCGATAAAATAATTTAAATCGGGTTTTTGCTTTTTATTCCTGATAACATTTTTGTTCTATAATCTTCTATATTTTTGACATTGACCTCCATTTGTGAATTTTGATGTGGACAAGTGTTGAGTGAAGGATAAAAAGTGACAGAATTTTGTACTTTTCATCGACCGGCTCAAAGGTCATAGCAGCCAGAGCCGTAAAACTTCAAAAAAAAATGACGCATCGGCGCGGCGGCCATTTTGTTTACCCGTGCGATGCTGTCAGTCAGTACGAGTGCTAGCGCCTTGTATGTGACACGTATTTCGTTCTATTTCATTTATTGTTCTCATTTTTGTTAAATTGTTATAATTGTTGACTTTGTTGTTTTATTTGTTAAAGTTTGTTGAGTTTGTGTAGTTATTACCATGCCTAAACACACAAAAAAAAACTGTTTTGGGTAGTCAGGCCAGGGAGCTTGTTGTTCGCCTCCGAGACTACTTTGAAAGAGAACAACAAAATAATGGACCGTTGTTACCATTGAATAAAATAGTAGAACGAGTAGCTGAAGCTCTTGATATTGGCCGCAATACTGTTTCGCGTATAACGCGTGAGAAATATGGCCCAGATTGTACATCTGAAAATAAATTATCGACACCTAACAAAAAGCGGACCAAGGTGAAGCCAATCACAGATATAGATGATTTTGCTAAGGACGCTATAAGAAATCATATTTATGATTATTATACAAGAATGGAGCTACCCACATTATGAAAGACACAAATAATGAAAGACTTCTTAACAATAAAAATATAATTACGCACAATATACGTTTTTTATTATAAAAACATCGACTATCGATAGTAGCACTGCATCCCATCACTAAATACATGTATGGTGTTACGTTATACGCAAAACACTTTGTTTAATTTTTCTTTCCATTACATTTTATTTGTAGATTAGAACATTCTGGTTGAGTTTAATTTAATTTACTACAGTTATTTAATGATTTAATATATTACGAATGTGGTACAACTGAAAAACTAAGTCATAATTTGTAAATCATGGCTACTTTCAAGAGTGAAACGAAACGTTACAGAAACTGTCACCCGCACCATGCTACAGCGCAAATAGTGTAGTGCTTTTTACTTTTTAGTTCCAAACTATACTTTCGAAACGCAGTAATTTTATATTAGATTTTTTACCCGATGGCGCTGATTCCAATAGTATGTTGTCACTGTCAGTGTCATTTGTAAAGTATGGGTTTGTTCAAAAATAACTTCGAAGCAAGCATATTTTATCGCAATGATATATTAATTTATTATTTTTCGCAATTGTATTAAAAAACGTCGTTTACAACACGTGTGAAATGTCTTTTACCACTCGTACCGAGTCTTGCCACTCGCTTTCAGCTCGTGGCAAGATACCTCGGTACTAGTGGTAAAAAGACATTCTTTTCACACTAGTTGTAAAATGTATTTTTACCAAGTGGCGGTTACAGCAGTTCCGCTTTTTGCCATCGATATACACATATATTCTAATCTTCTTATTCTTTCAGGGCACCTTCTCAGTATACGAACACTACAACGAAATCCACGACTTCGTCCAACAAAACCTCGAATACGACCTACCATTCGTCCTGAACACGCCAACGGGGCACAAACTCGTACTCGAAGAGGACGGGAATAAGACCCTTATCGACCTTAGACTAGTACCGGCGACAGTGCTCACATTCGCGTGGCACTCTTCGGTGATTGATGAGATCAATAGCAGCCCGAATAAGGATGTGTTCCTGAAGCCCGAAATTATGATACTCGTGAGTGAGATATGAAAAGACGTCGATTGACGTAACGCTTAGGCGCCCGTATTAATGAATTGAAGAAGAAAAAATAGTGGCATCAAAATACGGACTGGTATAGTGATACGGGCCAGTTTTGCGGTCAGATTTAAAGATAATTGGTTTACGAAAAAAAATCGCTAAAGCAAAAGCAACGAGCTGGCGGCCATACATTAATATGGCGCGCAGAGCTCTTTTTACGTTTGTCGACCTGTAATTGAGATTTATCAGAGCTAGTATTTGTCTCCTTGGCTTTGCTTTGTCATGACAGCTGTAAAAATACGAATTCGACTGCATAATTTCGGTGCTAGCAAAGCGTCCGCGCGATGAGATGCGGCACGAGAAAATCTATTTTTTCTCACTTAAGAGAAAAGGTACATTTCTCGTGCGAAATAAGATCCGAGAGAGGTGATCGTGAGTCGCGAGGTCTACTAGCCCCGCAGCGAGGCAAGCGAACTGACAATCTCTTGTCTCTCTCGCGCTCTACTAATTAAAAAGGGAAGGTCGTTTTTTTCTGGCCGACAAAGAATTACGCGGTCGTTAATGCTAAACCGACTAAGCGTATAGTTTGCCTTAACTTATTTTTTCTTTAAATACTTTTAAGTGTCCAAATGTACAGTTGTACCGTAATCTCTCGCAACCAGCTACACAACTATATCCACCTTTGTCATGCACGTCTAAATATATATTTGTTAGAAAAAGACAGGTGCTTTATCTGTAACCGTTATACCCCGTGCAGTGAAGGAGTAAGAGAGATATACTGTAAAATTATATTTATTTGAACATAATCTTTGTCATCTAGTTTTATATTTTATCCATTTATGGATAATCCTATTGTCCTTCCAATTGTTATTATTATAATGCACGTTTTGTCTCTTAAATACATTATTTATGATGTAATTTGCATTTTAATTTAATTTTTACTTAGCTTGAAATCCGACTTACTATCAGGTACTTATATATTTATTTATATTTTTATAAAAAATTCTCTATTAACAAACGCATAAAAGTGCGTTATATGTACAATAGATATGTATTTGTTAGTCTTGGTCCGACTCTTGAGAAGTCATAACTTTTCTAGCTGTAAAATATAGGTTTTATTAGACATATGACCTGTACAGAATAAATATTTATTCCGTGTCTAAACGTAGTTTTACACCCAAGAGTACGAACGCCTAGCCTAGCATGTAGCCATAGACACTATATTTATATCTAATTTGCTATTTTATAACCGTTCATGTGACATTCGTTCTTTCCACCCTGTATATTTTTAGATAATAAATACTTGAGATTATTTGAGCCCAAATTGCATCAAAATGTTCCATTTGAAAAGCAATCCTACCGTCTGAGGTAAAGTATTCAAATTCAAATGACAGGTTTATAAAATGATATCGTTCTTTATATATTATCTCAATATTAAGCACGAGTCTTTACGTCAGTCTGGGCGGCAAGTGAGATTTACCGCCCAAGGACGCAGCGGCAAATTTCACTTCACACCCAGGATTAGACGTAAAATTGGGTACGCACCGCGGGCGGTAATTCGTAAAGCCCCAGATCGCATATTAATGGCCCTCACCTTCGGTGTGGGCCACAAACACCTGCGATCTAGGGCATTCACGAATTCACCGCCCAAGGTATGTAATGTACTATAATAATATAATACTTTCTCTCGCTAATTTATCTTCAAGCTTCGGGTTGACGTATACACATATAAATCATTGTAAAACTAGTTTTTTTTCTGAACTTCTCCAACAAAAACTTGATGTAAGCAAGTTTCAAACTGCAATGCACTTGCAAGGTTTTTGTTCATTCCAAATAATTTCAACCAATATTTATATGGTATTTTATATATCGCGTTGCAAATTGGTCGAATAAATATTTAAAACAACGTTATTGTGTCTTATCATTTTATTATCAATGCATTTCAACACTTACCATTATCATTACAATATACACACTGTTGAAAGTATAAGTCATAAATTATGACTCCTTTGAAGATTCTTCACAAGATGCTTATGTTCAAATAACCCTTTCAACGCCACATTCGTCACATGCAATAATGAAACTTGGGAAATTCTAAACAGTAGTGATACAACAATAACTCACGGTAGGATATATACTGAAAGCCATTGCTGTAAACTGCATGAAAAACGTTCTATTTTGTTCTATTTCAATTTCTAGCAACGACAACTAGTTTCCGAGCTACATATGAAGGATCTCATTGTGTACAAAGATTCATGTTTTTCTAGCATGTCTTGCATGGAAATCTTGTTTACTTCTACTATACTGTCTTAGGGCGGGTTGCACCAAACTGTCTGTAATCGTAAGCGGTGTTCGTTAAAATCTGAATGTATGGAAAGTTACGGTGATCCACCTGTGATACTCAGGACAGGCTATACGTGATGCCACAGCAAGGAACGGAAAAGCTCGTATGCAGCTAAATTAAGAACAGGTATTAAAATGGCTGATGACTTGCCATAAACAACCTACTTAGTTTAGAAGGTTAATGGTATGTGCCACAACTGATTTAGTCAACTGACTGGTTTAGTTAGTATTAAATCAGTTGTGGCAAATAAAAAAAGAACTATGACAAGGACAATGAATGATATTTCCCTTTCTGTCACGTCTTATCGAGATTTGTATGCTACCATAGCATGTCCTGAGTATTATAGGTTCATGGTCTGTAATCGAAGCGCTCATAGCCCAGCGGCGCCTGCGAGTCGGGAACGATAACGCAGGTTAAGCAAAGATGGCAGCGGTCAGTCTTTGGATGGGTGACCGCCTGCCGTTTGAGTGGTAAATATAAATGAGCGCTTCCGTGCTTTGGAAGGCACGCTAAGCGGTTGATCCCGGCTTCTGTCTATGACAGTAGTCGTTAAGCCGAGTAAGAGGCCTTCGGGCGGCTTAAGAACTTCTAACAGTCGAGTTGCCCACTCACTTGACAAAGGGGGGACAACTGTTACTCGCGTCCGCAGGAGCTACCTACTACAACCCCGCACGTGTCGCCTGGGTGGTACTAAAGAGTGACAAAGTTTAAAGGCCAAAAAGTGCATGCCATACGATTAAATAAATATGGTCTGTAATCGTGAGGTGCAACTCGCCCTTGGTTGATGTTTACGAGACGGCGATGTCTTCGTGCGGCTTCTCGGGCAGCCTGTTCTCGATGGTGAGCGACTTGGTGCAGTCCTCGGTCTTGTAGATGCCCACGAGCCGGTTGGACACCTCGAACATGTTGTAACGCAGCGAGATTATGATGAACTGGGCGTTCTTCGTGCGCTCCTGGAAGAATGACACAAACGATATTTATATCAGGATCCGTGACGGGAATATGTCTTTCGCCCTATACACGATGTTTCTTAATCCGTGATCAGGAGTCGAAAAATATTGATAAACAGCCAAAACGGATTTCAACGGATGAGGTCTCATGCAATTAAATCACTGTTTAGTTTTAGAATTAAATTTAATGATAATGTTAACACTAATATCCACTGAATGTTTATTTCTTGAAGTTAAGTAGATACGTCAAATTTTTGCAACTACCGTTAGGGTGACAATGATTTTGAATTATAAAGTGATTCCTTATTCAGTTTTATTCAGAAAAAAAAAGAACGTCTGTTTTAGGTAACTTAGAGTTAATCGTGTTTGGTATCAATTACAGAATTAGAAAATTACTCCTGATCACGAATTAAGAATCATCGATTCGTGTATAGAGCTTAAACTAAAGTATCTGTCGCCCTATATAGAGCTTAAACTAAAGTATCTGTCGCCCTATATAAAGCTAAAACTAATATATCAGTCACTCTATATGGAGCTAGAACTAATGTATTTTAAACTTAACACATTCCCTGCTCTCCCGGGGAAAATAATATTTTGTTCTTACTAAAGGCCATGGCAGGGTAAGGGAACATCTTGTGCCTTAATAGCTTTTCCGCTTGATTTTTTTTCTGATGGTAGAGCACGACGTTAGTAAGTGCTACTCGTATACTAAATTTCAGCATTCTCTTCTTATTATTTTTGAAGAAAATAAATAAATAAGAAAAATGAATTTTCATGAATATCTCCGCTTTAATGAAACGAGTAATTTCGTGCTTCATACATATAATACACTTAGCTAAGACACATAATATGTCACTATAAGCCGCATTACATTCCATATAAAAAAATAAAACAAAGATGTGTTGTCATTTTACAAAAAAATTTTTTTATTACTTATAAGATAGAGACACCTCCAATTTTTTTACTTATGATAGCAATTTTAATAAACTTTAACATATATTTAATTCAAGCTTCTAGCATTGGTGCATCTTATAACTTTTTTTTTTTAATGTCAACACATCTATTTTTATTTTTTTTATACCGAATGTCATGCGGCTTATAGTGACATATTATGTGTCCTAGCTAAGTGTATTATAATATGTATGAAGCACGAAATTATTCGTTCCATTAAAGCGGAGCTATTCATGAAAATTCATTTTTCTTATTTTTTTTTTCTTCAAAAATAAGAAGAGGAGAATGCTGAAATTTAGTATAGCACTTACTAATGACGTGGCACATCACCAGAAAAAAATCAGGCCGAAAAGCTATTAAGGCACACGTTGTTCCCTTATCCTGCAACGGCCTTTTGACCCACACATGAGTCAGCGGGAGCGGAGGGGATTCCTCATTTGGCCCCATGGGAAAAGTTGTTCAGTGTGACCATCTTATTCGCTTTTGGTCTTTCCGGATCATGACTCCAAAATAACCCAGTAGAGTTCTGTGAGACATGGAAACGAGCAATAAGTTGTTCGGGCGATGAACGCACCTTGATGTAGTTGGCGACGATGGACACGTTCTTGAAGTCGAGCGCCGCGTCGATCTCGTCCATCACGTAGAGGGGCGTGGGCTTGTAGTAGTGCAGCGCGAACACCAGCGCCAGCGAGGACAGCGTCTTCTCGCCGCCGGACAGATTCGAGATGTTCTTCCACGACTTGTTCGGCGGCCGGACGCTGGGGACACGGGGCAAAGTCTCCGATTAATGTATCAGCCTAATACGGGAGTAGAATCGATAATTATTATTACTCCAAAAGAAAAAAGGCAAAAAAAACATGCCTAGTGACGTAAATCCCACGCAGATATCTCAAAGAATTACGAAGCTACCACCCATTTTAATATAGCTTGTTAGAGAAAGAAAACGCAAACAGTGTGTGACGTCACGTTACGGCTGCCGGGGGGCCGCGTCGACGGCGGCGCCGGAGCGTGGCACGTTGCCTTTTATTAGTGACGTCACAATCTTCAAGCGTCATCGTTGCGTTTTGCGAAAAACGGACAGAACATACCCCTTCGTCAAACTTTGGACACTTATAACTTCGTGATTGTTTAACCTTTTGCGATGATATTTTCTCCATTTGACTACATTTTTTATCCTTTTTCGACAAAATATGACATTGATGCCACAGCCTGAGGGGCTACCGGGAAGTGAAAACGAACTTCGTTCGTGTATCTTTCTCTCTGTCGCACTTGCTGGTTCGAGCGACAGGGAGGGCAACACTCGAACAAAGTTCGTTTTCACTTCCCGGTAGCCCCTCAGATACTGAGATCAGCTGAGATATACCGAAAACACGCGATAAACTTTAGCGGTTCAAAACGAAATCTTACTAGCCATTAGCTGACTTTCAAACGAATTGATAGACAAAAGAAAATAGCACAGACAAATTAATTATCGTTCTGTTTTAAGTCCAAGATCTTTGTCCAATGTGCATTGCGTCTCACTCACTCTTTAAGCAAAATTTGAGACGCAAATACACATTGAGCAAAGATCTTGGAAAAGTGGAATACCGCCCTTAGGTATCTTGTTTGGAGTAGTTGGTGTTGGTTTAGAATAAATAACGCAACCCGTTCTAGCTACAATGCCTTCGCATTCGTCACAAGATATGTGTGTTTATAAGTGACAAGACACATTTTAGTTAACAGAGGTATGTTATGTTTTATGCATAAGGGGGCACATTTATTAACTTACCTGAATGTAATGCCCTCAGTGAAGGGGTCGAGAGTGTCTACTAACTCCAGCTCCGCGGCTCCGCCCAGAGTTATCATCTGATAGCTTTATTAACTTACCTGAATGTAATGCCCTCAGTGAAGGGGTCGAGAGTGTCCACTAGCTCCAACTCCGCGTCTCCGCCCAGAGTTATCATCTGATACATTAATTAACTTACCTGAATGTAATGCCCTCAGTGAAGGGGTCGATAGTGTCTACTAACTCCAGCTCCGCGTCTCCGCCCAGAGTTATCATCTGATACATTCATTAACTTACCTGAATGTAATGCCCTCAGTGAAGGGGTCGAGAGTGTCTACTAACTCCAGCTCCGCGTCTCCGCCCAGAGTTATCATCTGATACATTCATTAACTTACCTGAATGTAATGCCCTCAGTGAAGGGGTCGAGAGTGTCTACTAACTCAAGCTCCGCGTCTCCGCCCAGAGTTATCATCTGATACATTTCTTTGAGCTTAGCCGTTATGGTATTGAAACCTGCAAAAGATTTTCATGTAAAGTTATGAATTTTTGTATTAAGCCGTAATGAAGATTATAAACTTTTCTCAACCATGCTCGGAAAGCGTCGCATTTTGTTTTAACAAAGAAACACGCGAAGTGCCTAATTTTTATCCGCCAACATTTAAAAAGTTAAGACACTTCCCTGCCTAGGAGTATAATAACCCATACAAAACCCATTATTTCCCGCTGTGTTAAACTTTTTAAAATTCTTATAGAGCCATACTAAATCGAGACGATTAAGGAAAAATCATGTTCAGCCAAAGAAAATCACCCGCGAGCCGCGCGGTTTTCATAGTGATATTTTTTAATTATTTTTTTTGCTCTTTATTTTTTATGGTTAGAACTTAGAAGAAAATGAAATTAAAAAGTGTTAAACCGTAAGTAAATTCATTCGTTTGAAATAATAAATGAAGCATGAAGTTAATTAAATGTGTTATACTTAATTACTTGAAACACCACATTGAGTGTGAAATATAGTGCGAAGTGAATACCGCCATTGAAAGAATTCGTAGAAAGAATGCTTACAGCTAAATCATAGTACAAGTATCACCGCCTTATTAGGTATGTCACAATATGTTTTTTTTTATAATTTCTTTGTATTATTTCCTCACATGTTTGAGAAAAGCACTATGTTTACCTTGGTGAAAACCGGGGTTGCCTGATTCGTCTCTTGGCAGGCCTCGGCAAGCCTCGGCCTGCCAACCACCTCGTCAGGCAACCCCTTCCACCCTTTCCACGCCACGGCAATACTGTAAAACTTTTTTCAATATTTCCCTATACTTAAATTATACTATTAAATATAGGGAAATATTGAAAAAAATTGCTCCGAGGAGAATTTCACCCTGCGACCTTCAGGCATAACTACAGTACCTACCTGCTGACCAACTGAACTATCAGTACTTATTGCTCGGGTGACGAATCTTTCAATCAGCGGCGCTACCACGAAAATCGAAGTTCGTATATATCTGACTCTGTCGCTCGAGTACCATAAACCATAAGTGTGATAGCGACGGAGATATATGAACTTCGAGATTCGATGTTCGTGGTAGCGCCGCAGTTTCGTCGTAAGCCTTAGATAGACCTGTAGCGACATCAATCTCGAAGAATCTGGATTTATTTAACGGCACCAACGTCTCAAATATTGAGAAATCGTAAGTATATAACGATGCGCCACCCCATACTAATTAAATTTTTCTCAAAAATGGCCCGCAAAGTGAATACAACTCGCTACATATTGGAAGTGTATCGTTTAAGGTCAGATCTAAATTAAAAAAATAAAAAACATTGTAAGCCACCTGGAATGTTATGTATAAATTCCTTTATTTGTCGAGTACCAAATTTAAAAAAAAGTAGAAACTGGCATATAGAAGAAGAGGGCACAGCTCGTATTCAGCCAATTCAACTCGTATTTTTCTGTTACACGACGTTTTTGTATATGTGTCTCAAATAGTTGGCGTTTTTTGGTGGAAAAATACACTTGCAATTCTGTTTCAAAAAAAACGGCGGGTAAATATTTTCACGTTGTGCAACGATATTTAAAATTTATATAAATTTAGTATTTTTTCCCCCATTTTTGAGAAAAGCACTATATTAGCCTCAGCCGGAATGGCAATTGCAAGCTTTGTATTATAATTACTCAGCCTGCAATTGCCTCCTTCCCGGCCACGACAAGAATGTACTATTACAGGCTTTTATTTAACTTTCAATGTATGTATACCATGTTTGTTCGGGTGGAATTTTGCAACTCAATTTTGAAGCAGATATATTCAACCGATTGAGCTGAAATTTTGGGTTCAAGTATAGTTTGGATGACAGTTCAATGTAAGGGTACCATCAAGCTGATCTGATGATGGAGACAGAAGGTGGCCATGGGAATTCAGGACTTAACAGACGTAACCCCGTTGAGTTTGGGCTCGTTGGAATCGTCTCAGTGAGTAGTTGGTGACGGTATACCGAAAAGTAGAGTTGGCAATAAAAGTTTGTACCAAAAAGGATATTTTTGACTGAAGCTTATTTGTTAGCAATAACGTCTGTTGAGGGGGTGCCTTGATTCGAGTCGAGCACGCCCCATTTACAGAGACACGCTTATGCCTTCCGCGCACGAGAAAAACTGATGCAACACTCTTCGGGAATGGCTTTTTTGAACAAATTTCGATAAATACCTAACTTAGTGAATTTTTATTTATTTTTCAAATAAGTGAGATTTTAGATGAGATAAAATACTACAGTATTAACATGATTCCGTCGTACAATAATGAATTATTTGAGTAGGCTGAGTAAAAAAAAGGAAACTACAGACCCAACTTTGGATTTTTTTTCTATCAAGGAAATATTAGGCAAGCATGCATCGATCACATCAGATAAACAATCATATATCTGATAATTAGACCTTATTGTTTCTTAATCTAGTCAGAACGGCGATTCAAAGCACGCGACAATTTCCAATTGACCCCCTTAACGAAAGCCACACGCCTCCCAGATGGACCCTCAAAGGTACCTGCTAAGAAATCGTTGGTGCGTCGCTTCTTGAGCTGGTCGTAGCCGTTCCGCACCTCGTTCCGCTGCAGCGTGATCTGGTCCAGCTCCTGCGCGCGCTTTATGTACAGCTCCTCTTTCGCTTTGTAATCCTGCACAATAGTATTTTATGCAATCGTTATATAATGTATGTTTTTTCAGTCGAGTACCATGTTTAGGCCACAAAGCTTGCTGAGTGGCCTAATTAAGGTACGAGACTTATATAACTATTGTATACAATACTTTTTCTACGAGTCAACTGAACTAATTAAACAAACTTGGTATCTATTGAAAACGAAGTGCAACCAACGGCTTTTTCTTCTTTGTGCGTTGATGTCTATTTACCATTTGTCTTTCTCATGACGGCGTCCTATTGGTCAAATACATTATAGTTCAGTAAAGACGCCACGTGATTGGTCAATTTCATTTTAGTTGTCTCAACAGTTATGAAATGTTGAGTTGGGAGCTCCATAGTAAAAAGTATGTGATTTAACCTTTCGTATGCCGTGTCCCGTATCCGTACTTATACCGGTAGTATGCCGTAGTGGCTCACACACTTGTACCCGTCGTATGCCGTGTCCCGGATCCGGTCGTACACTATAAAATGCCAAGCCACCTCTCACATTTGTACCCCTAGTCTGCCGGCACTTTTCGTCAATGATAATGGCGATCGGAGAGGCTCAGTTTTTAAAGAAATAATAAGTTATGTTCTTAAATACGTATTACAAGTGTGGTTTTATCGAAAGTCCGTTAAATAGACTATATTTTGCGCTGCACATTGTTGCTAATACCTCTTTTATAATTTATTTATAGGTTCTTGATTCCAAGATTATATGTGAAATGTCCCCATCGTAAGAAATTACGACATAACAAAAAAATGGTTTCGCGAATCCAGTTTTTGTTTTTTTTCCAACCTTTAGAGACATCAAAGCAAGTACTTAATACAAGAAACTATACAATTTAGAAGAAATTATTTCAGAATTTTCAAGATGAAAAGTGAGAATCGAACATACAAGTTCGCCATTTTGAACTTATTCTAGACGAAGTTTTCGACACTCCTGTCGTTTAATTATGCGGTGTAGAATTTATATAAGATATTTTTTTAATAAATTGTGTATCCCTTTTTATACTAAATACACAAAAATGTATGGAAACAGCAAATAAGTTACACTCGCGAAACGCTTCTTAGCCAACAGAAGTTTTGATTGTAAAATATTTGAAAACTAGCTGGTATTACAGAGTTTGATGTATTTGTATAGCTTCATAAAGAACGAAACTACAATAAAATAATAAATTGTTTTATCTTTACTTTGTTTTTCTCACATTTTTTTAAGACTTTCTACAGGCCACTTGTTCCTCATCCAGCGGTTACGATGCGCGAATTCAAATGCTTGTAACGACCGAATGAGTGAACTTAGGAATAAGTGAAAGTTTGCAATGGTATCATTCATTCATTCCGATTCGTTAAAATGCCATTTCCAACCTTATTTTTAGGATATCTAAACTGAAAATTACAAAAACGTGTTAGAACTATTTTGGTGACGGATACAGGACACGGCACACTACTGGTATAAATACGGATACGGGACACGGCATACGACAGGTACAAATTTGCGAGCTCCTCCGGCATTTTATAGCTTTGGTACGGATACGGGACACGGCATACGACGGGTACAGGTGTGCGAGCCCCTTCGGCATACGAAAGGTTAAGTTTGGTGTACGTAGTCTTAATTCAAACATTAAGGTCGACGAGTATAAAAAATACCATTTTAAACTGACAAACTAGTGAATCTCTAAAACAGGTTCTAAATGAAAATCGGGTAAAATGAACAGCTCCCCGTTTGAAAGCTTTTATTGCGTGTAAGCAACTTGAGCTCATCTTGAGATGTGGATGCCACACGACTGCCACCTGCGGCGATACCACGAAAATCGAGTTCGTATAATAATAAGTGCAATAGAGATAGAGATACCTAGACTTCCAATTGCGTAAGTCAAGTTGTAGTTCTGTGGCTTATGGCCTGGATACACCAATGTGATTAGTGATTGGTGCGAGTCCATACAAAAGCTACTCGCACTCGCAGCAAAGCAAATGTATGAACTCGCACTAATCACTAATCGAAGTGAATACAGGCCCTTAGCGTCTTCAAACTGTATCTTCTGAACTCAAACTGAAACTCTCTCTGAGCTTCTCGCCGAGTCTCGCGTCCTTGGCGTCGTTGAGTCGTCTTATTAAGCCGATAGAAGGAGGTGAGAAGTGAGATCCCTCTCAATTCGTCGTCCGACATCACCTTTAGATTCTCGACCGTACGTGTGGCTTGAATGATTCTTAGCCTGTGTAGCATACCAAAGACTCATCTGTATGGTGGGATATTCAGCCAACACCTCGGCTGAGATGTGTACAGCAGTGGTATGTGCCGCGCGATTCTCACCTGTATGGCCTGGACATTAGGCTTGGCGTCGCCCAGCCGGCTCTGCTGCGCCGTGAGCCTCTCCCGCAGCTCGTCCACGGCCACCGGCTCCAGCTCCTCGGCCGCGTGCGTGACCAGAGGCTCGGGTGGCTCGATGCCAGGAACGCCTTCTATGCCCGGATCTTCCAGCTTCAGGTTCCGTAACTGAGGTAACATCATCTTTTTATTAACCGTTCATGTAAAACCATAGAAGTGTACCGAAAATTTCACGGAGTAACCTGTTCTGAGCTGAGTAAGGCTGCCCGTCCACTGAGGCGGAGCGGAGACCAATAGAATAGAATTTAAGCTACGCTCCGCTCCTTTCAGTGACCTTAAATTCTATTGGTCAATTCCGCACATCTCCGCTCCGCTTCAGTGGACGGGCCACCTTGTCCTAGTTCAGGTCGATCGACGATACCGAACATACTGTACTTAATTTTTTGGATCACCCTTAAAATGAGGTACATTGAAATAAGGTGCGAAAGTGTAAACATATCTTAGACGTCAACTGTACAGTTGGTATCATATAGTTAGTAACAGTCAAGGTAGTCGTTACACATCCTTACTCCTACGGTAAAGACTTGTTGCAATATATTTGGCTACTTTGGTTGCAACCAATTATATGACGCTGACTGTACATACGATTGCATGCAAATCATGCCATGACATTACAGTTAAAAGTGACAATTAGATGGAATTAAACCGCATTATTGTACTGACTGGCTCTTAGAAGTACAAAGCATGTAGGTTTCTATAGGTGAGTACCTAAAAACATTGCTGGTTTCAACCTTCACATATATTTGTAGATCTTTTCGACCTGTATACACTTTTCGACCTAAGGTCCTAGAGTGTATACATATTTATGATGTACCTGTTGGCATAGCTGGAAAGTTTAGTTTTGACGGAACTACTAATAAGATTACTCACCCCTCTCTCTAGCTGCGGCATCTTCGCCTTGAAGTCGACGATGCTCTTCTCCATCTTGCCCACGTTGTTGTTAGCCTCGATGCGCTCGCTCTTTTACTTGTTCAGCTTGGCCTGCAGTCCCGCTATCTCTTTCTTCAGTTCCAATAATAGTGCTCACCTCTCTCTCTAGCTGCGACATCTTCGCCTTGAAGTCGACGATGCTCTTCTCCATCTTGCCCACGTTGTTGTTGGCCTCGATGCGCTCGCTCTTGTACTTGTTCAGCTTGGCCTGCAGTCCCGCTATCTCTTCCTTCAGTTCCAATAATAGTGCTCACCTCTCTCTCTAGCTGCGGCATCTTCGCCTTGAAGTCGACGATGCTCATCTCCATCTTGCCCACGTTGTTGTTAGCCTCGATGCGCTCGCTCTTGTACTTGTTCAGCTTGGCCTGCAGTCCCGCTATCTCTTCCTTCAGTTCCAATAATAGTGCTCACCTCTCTCTCTAGCTGCGGCATCTTCGCCTTGAAGTCGACGATGCTCATCTCCATCTTGCCCACGTTGTTGTTAGCCTCGATGCGCTCGCTCTTGTACTTGTTCAGCTTGGCCTACAGTCCCGCTATCTCTTCCTTCAGTTCCAATAATAGTGCTCACCTCTCTCTCTAGCTGCGGCATCTTCGCCTTGAAGTCGACGATGCTCATCTCCATCTTGCCCACGTTGTTGTTAGCCTCGATGCGCTCGCTCTTGTACTTGTTCAGCTTGGCCTGCAGTCCCGCTATCTCTTCCTTCAGTTCCAATAATAGTGCTCACCTCTCTCTCTAGCTGCGGCATCTTCGCCTTGAAGTCGACGATGCTCTTCTCCATCTTGCCCACGTTGTTGTTAGCCTCGATGCGCTCGCTCTTGTACTTGTTCAGCTTGGCCTGCAGTCCCGCTATCTCTTCCTTCAGTTCCAATAATAGTGCTCACCTCTCTCTCTAGCTGCGGCATCTTCGCCTTGAAGTCGACGATGCTCTTCTCCATCTTGCCCACGTTGTTGTTAGCCTCGATGCGCTCGCTCTTGTACTTGTTCAGCTTGGCCTGCAGTCCCGCTATCTCTTCCTTCAGTTCCAATAATAGTGCTCACCTCTCTCTCTAGCTGCGGCATCTTCGCCTTGAAGTCGACGATGCTCTTCTCCATCTTGCCCACGTTGTTGTTAGCCTCGATGCGCTCGCTCTTCTACTTGTTCAGCTTGGCCTGCAGTCCCGCTATCTCTTCCTTCAGTTCCAATAATAGTGCTCACCTCTCTCTCTAGCTGCGGCATCTTCGCCTTGAAGTCGACGATGCTCTTCTCCATCTTGCCCACGTTGTTGTTAGCCTCGATGCGCTCGCTCTTGTACTTGTTCAGCTTGGCCTGCAGTCCCGCTATCTCTTCCTTCAGTTCCAATAATAGTGCTCACCTCTCTCTCTAGCTGCGGCATCTTCGCCTTGAAGTCGACGATGCTCTTCTCCATCTTGCCCACGTTGTTGTTAGCCTCGATGCGCTCGCTCTTGTACTTGTTCAGCTTGGCCTGCAGTCCCGCTATCTCTTCCTTCAGTTCCAATAATAGTGCTCACCTCTCTCTCTAGCTGCGGCATCTTCGCCTTGAAGTCGACGATGCTCTTCTCCATCTTGCCCACGTTGTTGTTAGCCTCGATGCGCTCGCTCTTCTACTTGTTCAGCTTGGCCTGCAGTCCCGCTATCTCTTCCTTCAGTTCCAATAATAGTGCTCACCTCTCTCTCTAGCTGCGGCATCTTCGCCTTGAAGTCGACGATGCTCTTCTCCATCTTGCCCACGTTGTTGTTAGCCTCGATGCGCTCGCTCTTGTACTTGTTCAGCTTGGCCTGCAGTCCCGCTATCTCTTCCTTCAGTTCCAATAATAGTGCTCACCTCTCTCTCTAGCTGCGGCATCTTCGCCTTGAAGTCGACGATGCTCTTCTCCATCTTGCCCACGTTGTTGTTAGCCTCGATGCGCTCGCTCTTGTACTTGTTCAGCTTGGCCTGCAGTCCCGCTATCTCTTCCTTCAGTTCCAATAATAGTGCTCACCTCTCTCTCTAGCTGCGGCATCTTCGCCTTGAAGTCGACGATGCTCTTCTCCATCTTGCCCACGTTGTTGTTAGCCTCGATGCGCTCGCTCTTGTACTTGTTCAGCTTGGCCTGCAGTCCCGCTATCTCTTCCTTCAGTTCCAATAATAGTGCTCACCTCTCTCTCTAGCTGCGGCATCTTCGCCTTGAAGTCGACGATGCTCTTCTCCATCTTGCCCACGTTGTTGTTAGCCTCGATGCGCTCGCTCTTCTACTTGTTCAGCTTGGCCTGCAGTCCCGCTATCTCTTCCTTCAGTTCCAATAATAGTGCTCACCTCTCTCTCTAGCTGCGGCATCTTCGCCTTGAAGTCGACGATGCTCTTCTCCATCTTGCTCACGTTGTTGTTAGCCTCGATGCGCTCGCTCTTGTACTTGTTCAGCTTGGCCTACAGTCCCGCTATCTCTTCCTTCAGTTCCAATAATAGTGCTCACCTCTCTCTCTAGCTGCGGCATCTTCGCCTTGAAGTCGACGATGCTCTTCTCCATCTTGCCCACGTTGTTGTTGGCCTCGATGCGCTCGCTCTTGTACTTGTTCAGCTTGGCCTGCAGTCCCGCTATCTCTTCCTTCAGTACTAATAATAGTGCTCACCTCTCTCTCTAGCTGCGGCATCTTCGCCTTGAAGTCGACGATGCTCTTCTCCATCTTGCCCACGTTGTTGTTAGCCTCGATGCGCTCGCTCTTGTACTTGTTCAGCTTGGCCTGCAATCCCGCTATCTCTTCCTTCAGTTCCAATAATATTGCTCACCTCTCTCTCTAGCTGCGGCATCTTCGCCTTGAAGTCGACGATGCTCTTCTCCATCTTGCCCACGTTGTTGTTAGCCTCGATGCGCTCGCTCTTGTACTTGTTCAGCTTGGCCTGCAATCCCGCTATCTCTTCCTTCAGTTCCAATAATAGTGCTCACCTCTCTCTCTAGCTGCGGCATCTTCGCCTTGAAGTCGACGATGCTCTTCTCCATCTTGACCACGTTGTTGTTGGCCTCGATGCGCTCGCTCTTGTACTTGTTCAGCTTGGCCTGCAGTCCCGCTATCTCTTCCTTCAGTTCGGTGAACGCGCCCGAGCCTTCTGATATTTGTTCGTCGAGCTGGCGAGAATATAAAAAGAACATGATAAGTGAATCAGCATAATACATTTACGTCCCACTGCTAGGCATAGGCCACCTCTCATGGATGAGCGGGAACGGGCAGTCCCACGCTGGCCCAGAGCGGGTTGGGGAATTCACATACACCTTTGAATCTTAGGAGACGTAATACAAGTTTCCTCACGTTTTTCCTTCTTAGAAAAACTAAGTAAGTAAAACTAAGTTTCTGTAAAAAAAAACTTGGCAACAAGTAAATCGTGAGGTAAACGTCCTAGTCCTCGACGGTGCACTAGTGTATGGCAAGGGCACTTTATGTCAAAGCAATAAGGGTTAAATTCGAACTAAGGGATTTTTTCTTCATTTGATTTTTAGCCATGTGACTTTGACATCAAGTACCCATATCATACACTAGTGCACCGTCGAGGACGTTTACTCGAACACGCTTTGATAAATATGACATCTGTTGGTATCACTTTTAAAATTGAACGATTCGATGAAAGACGGATGGCCAAACTTTAGTTTGACCAAATCCATACTAATATTATAAATGGGAAAGTGTGTGTGTTTGTTTGTCCGCCTTTCAAGGCAGAACGGAGCGACGAATTGACGTGATTTTTTAAAGTGGAGATGTTTGAAGGGATGGAGAGTGACATAGGATAGTTTTTATCCCCGAAATCATCCCCTGAGGGGGCGAAACGGGGGGGTAAAATTTTGTATGGAGCTGCGATATAAACGAGTTCCACACGGACGGAGTCGCGGGCAGAAGCTAGTAACAATATAACATTGACAAAGCCTCATCTTAGTTTAGTGATAAGTTTATTAATTTTATTGTTGGAGAGAGATGTTCTTACCTCCTCAATATACTTCTGCAGCTCAGTGCTGTCCAGGCTGAGCTGTCTTTTCTGGCTGTTCAGGGCTTCCAGGTTCCCGCCCGTCTCCGCTAGGTCTGTTTCCATTTGCGTTATCTTGTCTTTGGACTTTTTCGCATTTCTGAAAAAATAAAGTCGTCAAGAAAATTCATTTCTTAGGTCTGACACACACTGGCGCGGCCTGCGGTGGACGTCATTAGTAAACTTGACATTAACTGTCAAGCTATTTACCGCCATCGCAATAACCAAACGAAGATTGGTATGATTTATTTGAACGATGTTGTTAAAATGTTAACCAAAAACCGACCTTTTGCTAGCGTCAATAGGGACCCGTAGCTTGGTCATCTCGGTGGACACCTTGCCAATGATCTTAGGGTGGATTCCACTTGTCCAAGACCTTTGTCCAATGTGTATTTGCATCTCACATTTTGCTTTAAGAGTGAGTGAGACGCAATGCAAATTAGACAAAGATCTTGGACAAGTGGAATACCACCCTTAGACTAGTTATTGACACCAGATATGAAACCGGTATTCCATTACGGTACCGTAATGGTGTAAAGGTTACGCGCACCGCGCCAACATAACGGTACCGTAACCGTTTTGAAATATCGGTTACCGTTATCGATTTAAAGGTAACCGAAACCTTTGTAATACCAGTTCGAAACCGGTATTATAAAGGTTGCCAAAAAAATAAGCGAACTTACACTTACACAGACAA
Organism: Epinotia demarniana; assembly: GCA_945867215.1. NCBI lineage: Eukaryota > Metazoa > Arthropoda > Insecta > Lepidoptera > Tortricidae > Epinotia > Epinotia demarniana. The sequence continues at coordinate 35,287,850 of OX244261.1, read as the reverse complement.
CTTCTTCCAATAAGAACGAATTAGACAGTATCAGAACATAACCGACAAAACTGAAAGACGAAACAGCAGTGCCGGCGGTTTGGCAACGACGCGAAAATCGAAGTGTCGGTAACCGGTTACGGTACCGAAAAAAATTAAGGTTACCGTTATATTTCGATAGCGAAATATAAAGGTTACGCTACCGAAACCGCTATTTGAAATCCGATATGACGTCACATCGGTTATAAAACATACCGGTATTTTTCGGTTATGCACTCCCTGGTTGACACTTTTCTAAGTTCATTGTTCTTGTCAGCGGCAAGGAGACATACAAATGCTACACAAAAACCGACCTTTTGCTAGTGTTAATAGCGACCCTCAGCTTGGTCATCTCGGCGGAGACCTTGTCTATCTTCTTGGCCAGGTCGTCGACGCTCTTCTGCAGCTCCTTGACCTTGCCGCCGGCCACGGCCGCTATCTGAGCGTCCACGCCGGCCACTTCTTTCTCTATCTGGAATCAGAGAGATGGATACAGTTCGTAGTTACTCAGTAAATATTGTGTTCTCCGAGCCTTGACATGAGAATCCGTTTGGAAGTATGCCTTTGGAATACTAGGTATTCGTCCATACAAAAAGAGAACACGTTTTTCCACTTCTAAATATTTTCCAATCTCAATGATTTTCAGTACGTTAATGACACAATGAAAGACGAAGTTTACAGGTTTTCCTTTTTACAAAATTTGTGATTTATTAAAATTTACAGACACCCAAAATTTTCTTTTAAAAGAAAAAGCGAAACTTATTAATTTAGATATTATGCTGTAGCGATCGACATCAAAATCAAAATGATTTGTTAAGATTTAGTGGGTGGAAAACGTTTTTTCCCGAAATAGAAAATTCATATAAAAAGTACCTATATATTGTCAGTCGCGACCTGCCAGCTATTACGTCTTAAAATGATCTCTTTTTAAATAAATAAATATTAGGGGACAATCTTACACAAAATAAATACTTAAAACATAGAAAACATCCGTGACTTAGGAACAAATGTTCGTGCTCATCACACAAATAAATGCCCTTACCGGGATTCGAACCCAGGACCTCTTGCTTCGTAGGCAGATTCACTACCAGCTAGGCTAAACCGGTCATCAAAATTGTTGTTTTCACGACCGATTATGTATATCAACGATGTTACAAGGGTCCACTATTCCCTCACCTCCCCGGCGTCCCGGTTGGCCTTGTCCAGTTTCTCCCTGGCCTCCCCCACGGCGGCCTCCAGCTGCGCCTTCTGTCCCTCGTCCACCCGTGACGACGCCGCTTTGCTCTCTTGTTGTCTCACTTGATTCTGTTTATGGAACAGTCCTTGTTATCACAATCAAATTATGTACTGCAACATGAACACACACACACACACACACACACACACACACACACACATGATGTTTACAGTGCTCATATTTCGTGTTTTGTAATACAATACCTACTCGAAACAACTAAAATACAATATGCTATACTTCAAATTTTGTTTCTATTATTTTCGCTTGATTAAATAACCGGTGAGTGTCTTGAATTGGAATTTTGTGTTAAGTAAGCGCCATCAAAGTGCAAGGATTCCAAATTTCCAGATCAAAACATTGTGCTATGCAGGTATATTTAGGTAAATCGTATACGGCTATAGCTCACGCTTTGGCTGTTGACGAGACGAAACGCTAGATGGCGCGCGGCATGTATTTCCTTGACTGACGTCTCTAATATACTATGAATACATAGTACTCTTTGGGTGCACAGTTTTAAAGACGATTTTGACACAGTCTATTATTTCAGCACGTAAGAAACCGGGTTACATTAAAGTCCGCAGTAAGCTCGATTCTCCATACAAACGTAGTTACGCTCTCATATTAAAACTACTTGTTGGATTGTAACGGACATAGATATACCTCATATATGCAAAGTTTCGTCACAATCTAGCACGTAGTTTCAAAATGAGAGCGTAACTACGTTTGTATGGGAAGGTGAAATTCAGCTCAGCTTACTGCGGACTCATAAGGTCCGAATTCTAGACCTCGAGATCAAGAAACTAATACTTACAAGTTCTATTTAGTTCTACAAAAAGGTGCCTTTTCGGCATATCACGAGTTCCATAAGCTTCAGTTGCAGCTAGCCTCGACAAAAATATTGTAGACGAAAGCGAAGAACTCTACTTCTGGGCGACTTGCACAACGAACTGCCAAGATTAATAATAAAAGAAAGAACAATAGGTAACTGCTATAGTTATTGGCCACTCCACAGTAATTGGCCAGTCTTTTGGCGAGACAGAAAGAAACAAGGTAGAAAACTGAAACGAAAGCAGGTGAAACACAGGTAATATTTTGTCTCATTCATACGAGTGCACGCGTCTATTACTTTGTTTCTTTCTGTCTCGCCAAGAGTGGTCAATAACTATAGCAGTCACCTAATGCTAGCCCCAGCTAGATAATTTATCTACACATGTTTATACCCCTTCGGCTGCCGACGCAACCATGCTGCGTAACCCGTTACGTGTGAAGGATTCTTGCTACGAAACTAGTTACGTACAAACAGGTTTTTTCTTCCTACGAAACTAGTTACGACATTTTTTTTTCGTTTATGGCCAGTGTCGACGGATCCCCGCTCCGCGGGGCTCCTATTTCTGGTCTGTTTGCCCTTCGGGCATCTGAAGCTACCTAACGAGCCTAACCTACCCAGTATTTTGCGATCGTAACAGATTTCTAACAAGGAAAAAGAATTCTTTGTACGTAACCAGTTACGTCGTAGTAAGATAAATAATTCTTGACACGTAACTGGTTACGTGGCGTTGGTTACGTAGGCGGCCGAAGCTGTTTATACCTGTAATAAAGGCACTTGCTCGGCGAGACTCTTCAGTTCGAAGTTGAGCTTGTTGAGCGTGGACTTGCCCTCTCTCGTGTTCCGCTGCAGGGTCACCACGTTCTCTTCCATCACGCTGTGCTCGCCTCGCAGCGCTGACAGCCTGGTTCATTCATACTTTTTAGTATTTTCAGTTATTGATTTGTGATCAATTATTCTCTGTAGAAATTCGAAGGTAGTTATTGACGTGAAAACTTCTTTAGTGGCGCTGTGCACTTTTTGTGATGGGGGAAAAATGTTAAACTCACGCCATGTGTCAGGTCACGTGACCATCAGATTTAAAATTCGTAAGACGGACGCGTGACCTGATATTGTCGTGTTTGTGTACGATAACTCAATAAATGAATATTGTATTTTACCACATAAATGATAGTACTTTTTATACTGATAAGCAATATTCGTGCAAAATTATTCCCTAACCATTCCAAAATATCAAAAATGCACAACATTAATATTCAAGTTTTCACTTTTGCCTACACTCCCGGAGTGCAACCCGTTGTTTTTTTCTTTAATTTATAAAAGGATCCTAGCCTTATCGGCTCAGCCTGGCTTATTCGAGGAACACCACACGACTAAACCTCATTAACACTTTCAGTGCCAAAGATTTCGTAGCGGTACGCTTGAAGCCGATAACATGGGAAACTCCGTATGATGAGGAAAGCACCTACGTCTGCAAGCAGAGCGCCCATCTAACGGGTAGTCTATTCTTGAGTAGCGTTGCAAACGCATTAACGTCAAGTCTAGAACACTCATTATGAAACTGCACAAATTAATACTATAACTAGTTTCGGTTCAAACACAGTTTCGGTTCAATAAGATAATTAATCAGAATAGTGTAGTCGCCATCAGATATATCGGAGTGGCCAAAGTGCTCACAAATTTTTTTGTTTTTCATATGCTTATTGTTACTATTATTTTAACTACATGTCGTATGGCATATCGCATGACATATTTTAAAAGATTTGTACGCCATTTTATGGTAAAGTAAGATTGGTTTTGTTTTTATGTAACATCATTTTGTACTCTTGCTTATACAAATAAACTTTTTGATTGATTTGATTGATTGATTGAAATATCGGACCCCCTAGCACACTAAGTTTTATGTCGGACATAAAGCATTTGTCCTTCTTGCACACGCATATAATTTGCCAGAAAGGGACGAACGCTTTATGTCGGACATAAAACTGAGTGTGCTAGGGGGTCTGAACACCGCTCAATTGTCGGGTTATTAGAGACGTGATCAGATACTTGTGAGCACTTTGGCCGCTCCGATATGTCCGATGGCGACTGTACTGCCATAAAAGTGAGGCCATGACGCCAAACGTGAGGAGTTAAAGACCAGACCATCTCTATACCTCAAAAGTTTACGTGTCTACAATTCCACAAAATTACAAAATTTTCCATAGAAAAAGTTGTCAATTTTGTCAAATTGTACGCTTGTAAAGTTTTGTGGCATAGGCCCCTTGGCCTATTTATCGGCAAAAGCGCAAATACGGGAGTCATGACACTCAGAGGCTTTGCACACTATACTTGACGCCGTATATCAGGGGTTTTCAAAGTGGGGGACGCGCCCCCCTAGGATTTTCCCTCGGGAAATCCTTTCGCAAAAACTAGTGCCTCGCCGATCCTTGGGATTAGGTACTCAGCTGACCCTAGACTCCTAAAAACCGTGGCGCTAACGGCAACGCTAGGAAAATGATGATGATTTGGTTAGCTAACCCATTCACTTCCGTTTCCTTGCATCGAAGCGAAGGGGGGCGTGGGAACTTCATTTTAGGCAGCAGGGGGGCGTGCCTAAAAAAAGTTTGGGAACCCCTGCCGTATATAGACTCCAAAATAGTGTAAGTTTGCCAGTGTGGGTTTTTTTTTTCATTTTAATTGCAATTTTAAGGTTATTTTTTTGGAATCTATATACGGCGTCAAGTATAGCGTTTTTGCCGGCGGTTCCCAGGCGGAGCGGGAACGGAGCGTGCACGCGACGAGCACGCCGCGATATCTTCGCGATTATTTGCCGCCAGCGTGCCGCCGCGTTCCCGCTCCGCCGGGAAACCGCCGGCAAAAGCGCTTGTGTCCAAAAGGCTCTCAAGGTTAGAGGCATGGCCAGCGGTGGGAGTGGGGTGGAGTACCTCTGTTCGAGCGCGGCCAGCCGCTCCTCGTTGGCCCGCAGCGCGCGGGGGTCCTGCTCGCTGGTGTCCTGCTGCACGGAGCTGCCCATGCGGCCGCGGGACATGGTGCGCCCGCCGCCGGACATCGTGCCTGGACAGTGGACAGGGGGGACCACTCAGTATACTCACTCCAACCAGCTTATGCACTCTTACCTATAGCGGTGTATACTCGAAACTTATTATTACTCCAAAAGAAAGAAGGCAAAAAAAATATGCCTAGTGACGAAAATCCCATTCAGATATCTCAAAGAATTACGAAGCTACAACCGTTTTAATATTGCTTGTTAGAGAGAGATAACGCAACGTGTGTGACGTCACGTTACGCGAGGATGCCGGGGGGCCGCGTCGCCGTCGGCGCCGAACACGATGAGACGCGGTACGTTGTCGTCTATTAATGACGTAACAATCTTCAAGCGTCATCATTTCAAATGAAGTTGGGTTTTTCGAAAAAGGGACCGAACATATCGCTTCTTAAAACTTTGGACACTTATAACTTCGTGATTACTTAATCCTATTTCGAGTAAATATGAAATTTTTGATTATTAAATTAAGTGTCTACTCCCCTATACCTATACAGGCTATATCAAAAATGGGATGTGAACCGAGCAAGGGCATATTCAGGAGCGCATTGCAATTCCAAATATGCATTTATTTATGTTTTTCATTTTTAGATTATTTTTGTTTGCATTGATATTTTTGTTTTTGTATACATTAAAATCTTTTTTCTGGTTGACATTGCTTGTGTAATTAAAGGCTATCGATTCTTAGTTTCACACAAGGTAACTGTCGATCAAGTGTCAATATCATGTGGTGGTTTTATTCAGTGGGTTGCAAGTGGTTCGCAAGTGCATTCACTGATTTCTTGATGAATCAACGATGTCCACTCACAGACGATTATACTCTTCAATCTCCACACAATCAGTAATCGGCCATCATGGCCCAGTGCTGGCCTGCCGGTATCGAGTGAGTGCACCCACCGGATATCTCGACCGGCCCAACTTAGAAAGATAAGAGGGAAAAAAAAACCGTCACCAGGTCGAAGAATACTCGTAGTAAAGTCGTCCTCAGAAGTAGCTAAGCAAAATTACAAGCTCAAAATGTCAGATCCTTATTCCCTTGACATTAAAGTTCGTGTATAGATAATTTTGAGCACTAGAACTGGTTAGCAACTTCTGCTGCTGACTGTATATCGGCGATTATTGAGCGAGTCGGCCACCAGCGTGTAGCGCAGCGCGAAGTAGATCATCAGTAGACCCACCGGATATCTCGATGAGCTCGCCCTGGAGCGTGACGACGCGGTGTCGTGTGCGGCCGTACGCGATGCGGCGCGCCTGGTCGAGCGAGTCGGCCACCAGCGTGTCGCGCAGCGCGAAGTAGATCATCAGTAGACCCACCGGATATCTCGATGAGCTCGCCCTGGAGCGTGACGACGCGGTGTCGTGTGCGGCCGTACGCGATGCGGCGCGCCTGGTCGAGCGAGTCGGCCACCAGCGTGTCGCGCAGCGCGAAGTAGATCATCAGTAGACCCACCGGATATCTCGATGAGCTCGCCCTGGAGCGTGACGACGCGGTGTCGTGTGCGGCCGTACGCGATGCGGCGCGCCTGGTCGAGCGAGTCGGCCACCAGCGTGTCGCGCAGCGCGAAGTAGATCATCAGTAGACCCACCGGATATCTCGATGAGCTCGCCCTGGAGCGTGACGACGCGGTGTCGTGTGCGGCCGTACGCGATGCGGCGCGCCTGGTCGAGCGAGTCGGCCACCAGCGTGTCGCGCAGCGCGAAGTAGATCATCAGTAGACCCACCGGATATCTCGATGAGCTCGCCCTGGAGCGTGACGACGCGGTGTCGTGTGCGGCCGTACGCGATGCGGCGCGCCTGGTCGAGCGAGTCGGCCACCAGCGTGTCGCGCAGCGCGAAGTAGATCATCAGTAGACCCACCGGATATCTCGATGAGCTCGCCCTGGAGCGTGACGACGCGGTGTCGTGTGCGGCCGTACGCGATGCGGCGCGCCTGGTCGAGCGAGTCGGCCACCAGCGTGTCGCGCAGCGCGAAGTAGATCATCAGTAGACCCACCGGATATCTCGATGAGCTCGCCCTGGAGCGTGACGACGCGGTGTCGTGTGCGGCCGTACGCGATGCGGCGCGCCTGGTCGAGCGAGTCGGCCACCAGCGTGTCGCGCAGCGCGAAGTAGATCATCAGTAGACCCACCGGATATCTCGATGAGCTCGCCCTGGAGCGTGACGACGCGGTGTCGTGTGCGGCCGTACGCGATGCGGCGCGCCTGGTCGAGCGAGTCGGCCACCAGCGTGTCGCGCAGCGCGAAGTAGATCATCAGTAGACCCACCGGATATCTCGATGAGCTCGCCCTGGAGCGTGACGACGCGGTGTCGTGTGCGGCCGTACGCGATGCGGCGCGCCTGGTCGAGCGAGTCGGCCACCAGCGTGTCGCGCAGCGCGAAGTAGATCATCAGTAGACCCACCGGATATCTCGATGAGCTCGCCCTGGAGCGTGACGACGCGGTGTCGTGTGCGGCCGTACGCGATGCGGCGCGCCTGGTCGAGCGAGTCGGCCACCAGCGTGTCGCGCAGCGCGAAGTAGATCATCAGTAGACCCACCGGATATCTCGATGAGCTCGCCCTGGAGCGTGACGACGCGGTGTCGTGTGCGGCCGTACGCGATGCGGCGCGCCTGGTCGAGCGAGTCGGCCACCAGCGTGTCGCGCAGCGCGAAGTAGATCATCAGTAGACCCACCGGATATCTCGATGAGCTCGCCCTGGAGCGTGACGACGCGGTGTCGTGTGCGGCCGTACGCGATGCGGCGCGCCTGGTCGAGCGAGTCGGCCACCAGCGTGTCGCGCAGCGCGAAGTAGATCATCAGTAGACCCACCGGATATCTCGATGAGCTCGCCCTGGAGCGTGACGACGCGGTGTCGTGTGCGGCCGTACGCGATGCGGCGCGCCTGGTCGAGCGAGTCGGCCACCAGCGTGTCGCGCAGCGCGAAGTAGATCATCAGTAGACCCACCGGATATCTCGATGAGCTCGCCCTGGAGCGTGACGACGCGGTGTCGTGTGCGGCCGTACGCGATGCGGCGCGCCTGGTCGAGCGAGTCGGCCACCAGCGTGTCGCGCAGCGCGAAGTAGATCATCAGTAGACCCACCGGATATCTCGATGAGCTCGCCCTGGAGCGTGACGACGCGGTGTCGTGTGCGGCCGTACGCGATGCGGCGCGCCTGGTCGAGCGAGTCGGCCACCAGCGTGTCGCGCAGCGCGAAGTAGATCATCAGTAGACCCACCGGATATCTCGATGAGCTCGCCCTGGAGCGTGACGACGCGGTGTCGTGTGCGGCCGTACGCGATGCGGCGCGCCTGGTCGAGCGAGTCGGCCACCAGCGTGTCGCGCAGCGCGAAGTAGAAGGCGGGCAGCATGCGCTCGTCGCGGACTGTCACTAGGTCGAAGAGGCGCGGCACGTTCTCTGGGCTGCAATTAATATTTATAATGTAAAATACTACAAAAACCAAAATTTAGATAACATAGATAATATTTTCGTTAAATAACCGTGTCCACCACGATGTTGTCGAGCGGGCCGCAGCATGTTGATATCGCTACACTTACAAGGTCTTCCTAGTCTGGTAATCCAGGTGCTGTATCTTCTCCAGCGTGATGCAGGTGGCGCGGCCCACGTCGTGTCTCCGCAGGTGGTCGAGCGCGGCCTGCGCGCTGCGCACCGTGTCCACCACGATGTTGTCGAGCGGGCCGCAGCATGTTGATATCGCTACACTTACAAGGTCTTCCTAGTCTGGTAATCCAGGTGCTGTATCTTCTCCAGCGTGATGCAGGTGGCGCGGCCCACGTCGTGTCTCCGCAGGTGGTCGAGCGCGGCCTGCGCGCTGCGCACCGTGTCCACCACGATGTTGTCGAGCGGGCCGCAGCATGTTGATATCGCTACACTTACAAGGTCTTCCTAGTCTGGTAATCCAGGTGCTGTATCTTCTCCAGCGTGATGCAGGTGGCGCGGCCCACGTCGTGTCTCCGCAGGTGGTCGAGCGCGGCCTGCGCGCTGCGCACCGTGTCCACCACGATGTTGTCGAGCGGGCCGCAGCATGTTGATATCGCTACACTTACAAGGTCTTCCTAGTCTGGTAATCCAGGTGCTGTATCTTCTCCAGCGTGATGCAGGTGGCGCGGCCCACGTCGTGTCTCCGCAGGTGGTCGAGCGCGGCCTGCGCGCTGCGCACCGTGTCCACCACGATGTTGTCGAGCGGGCCGCAGCATGTTGATATCGCTACACTTACAAGGTCTTCCTAGTCTGGTAATCCAGGTGCTGTATCTTCTCCAGCGTGATGCAGGTGGCGCGGCCCACGTCGTGTCTGCGCAGGTGGTCGAGCGCGGCCTGCGCGCTGCGCACCGTGTCCACCACGATGTTGTCGAGCGGGCCGCAGCATGTTGATATCGCTACACTTACAAGGTCTTCCTAGTCTGGTAATCCAGGTGCTGTATCTTCTCCAGCGTGATGCAGGTGGCGCGGCCCACGTCGTGTCTCCGCAGGTGGTCGAGCGCGGCCTGCGCGCTGCGCACCGTGTCCACCACGATGTTGTCGAGCGGGCCGCAGCATGTTGATATCGCTACACTTACAAGGTCTTCCTAGTCTGGTAATCCAGGTGCTGTATCTTCTCCAGCGTGATGCAGGTGGCGCGGCCCACGTCGTGTCTCCGCAGGTGGTCGAGCGCGGCCTGCGCGCTGCGCACCGTGTCCACCACGATGTTGTCGAGCGGGCCGCAGCATGTTGATATCGCTACACTTACAAGGTCTTCCTAGTCTGGTAATCCAGGTGCTGTATCTTCTCCAGCGTGATGCAGGTGGCGCGGCCCACGTCGTGTCTCCGCAGGTGGTCGAGCGCGGCCTGCGCGCTGCGCACCGTGTCCACCACGATGTTGTCGAGCGGGCCGCAGCATGTTGATATCGCTACACTTACAAGGTCTTCCTAGTCTGGTAATCCAGGTGCTGTATCTTCTCCAGCGTGATGCAGGTGGCGCGGCCCACGTCGTGTCTCCGCAGGTGGTCGAGCGCGGCCTGCGCGCTGCGCACCGTGTCCACCACGATGTTGTCGAGCGGGCCGCAGCATGTTGATATCGCTACACTTACAAGGTCTTCCTAGTCTGGTAATCCAGGTGCTGTATCTTCTCCAGCGTGATGCAGGTGGCGCGGCCCACGTCGTGTCTCCGCAGGTAGTCGAGCGCGGCCTGCGCGCTGCGCACCGTGTCCACCACGATGTTGTCGAGCGGGCCGCAGCATGTTGATATCGCTACACTTACAAGGTCTTCCTAGTCTGGTAATCCAGGTGCTGTATCTTCTCCAGCGTGATGCAGGTGGCGCGGCCCACGTCGTGTCTCCGCAGGTGGTCGAGCGCGGCCTGCGCGCTGCGCACCGTGTCCACCACGATGTTGTCGAGCGGGCCGCAGCATGTTGATATCGCTACACTTACAAGGTCTTCCTAGTCTGGTAATCCAGGTGCTGTATCTTCTCCAGCGTGATGCAGGTGGCGCGGCCCACGTCGTGTCTCCGCAGGTGGTCGAGCGCGGCCTGCGCGCTGCGCACCGTGTCCACCACGATGTTGTCGAGCGGGCCGCAGCATGTTGATATCGCTACACTTACAAGGTCTTCCTAGTCTGGTAATCCAGGTGCTGTATCTTCTCCAGCGTGATGCAGGTGGCGCGGCCCACGTCGTGTCTCCGCAGGTGGTCGAGCGCGGCCTGCGCGCTGCGCACCGTGTCCACCACGATGTTGTCGAGCGGGCCGCAGCATGTTGATATCGCTACACTTACAAGGTCTTCCTAGTCTGGTAATCCAGGTGCTGTATCTTCTCCAGCGTGATGCAGGTGGCGCGGCCCACGTCGTGTCTCCGCAGGTGGTCGAGCGCGGCCTGCGCGCTGCGCACCGTGTCCACCACGATGTTGTCGAGCGGGCCGCAGCATGTTGATATCGCTACACTTACAAGGTCTTCCTAGTCTGGTAATCCAGGTGCTGTATCTTCTCCAGCGTGATGCAGGTGGCGCGGCCCACGTCGTGTCTCCGCAGGTGGTCGAGCGCGGCCTGCGCGCTGCGCACCGTGTCCACCACGATGTTGTCGAGCGGGCCGCAGCATGTTGATATCGCTACACTTACAAGGTCTTCCTAGTCTGGTAATCCAGGTGCTGTATCTTCTCCAGCGTGATGCAGGTGGCGCGGCCCACGTCGTGTCTCCGCAGGTGGTCGAGCGCGGCCTGCGCGCTGCGCACCGTGTCCACCACGATGTTGTCGAGCGGGCCGCAGCATGTTGATATCGCTACACTTACAAGATCTTCCTAGTCTGGTAATCCAGGTGCTGTATCTTCTCCAGCGTGATGCAGGTGGCGCGGCCCACGTCGTGTCTCCGCAGGTGGTCGAGCGCGGCCTGCGCGCTGCGCACCGTGTCCACCACGATGTTGTCGAGCGGGCCGCAGCATGTTGATATCGCTACACTTACAAGGTCTTCCTAGTCTGGTAATCCAGGTGCTGTATCTTCTCCAGCGTGATGCAGGTGGCGCGGCCCACGTCGTGTCTCCGCAGGTGGTCGAGCGCGGCCTGCGCGCTGCGCACCGTGTCCACCACGATGTTGTCGAGCGGGCCGCAGCATGTTGATATCGCTACACTTACAAGGTCTTCCTAGTCTGGTAGTCAAGGTGCTGTATCTTCTCCAGCGTGATGCAGGTGGCGCGGCCCACGTCGTGTCTCCGCAGGTGGTCGAGCGCGGCCTGCGCGCTGCGCACCGTGTCCACCACGATGTTGTCGAGCGGGCCGCAGCATGTTGATATCGCTACACTTACAAGGTCTTCCTAGTCTGGTAATCCAGGTGCTGTATCTTCTCCAGCGTGATGCAGGTGGCGCGGCCCACGTCGTGTCTCCGCAGGTGGTCGAGCGCGGCCTGCGCGCTGCGCACCGTGTCCACCACGATGTTGTCGAGCGGGCCGCAGCATGTTGATATCGCTACACTTACAAGGTCTTCCTAGTCTGGTAATCCAGGTGCTGTATCTTCTCCAGCGTGATGCAGGTGGCGCGGCCCACGTCGTGTCTCCGCAGGTGGTCGAGCGCAGCCTGCGCGCTGCGCACCGTGTCCACCACGATGTTGTCGAGCGGGCCGCAGCATGTTGATATCGCTACACTTACAAGGTCTTCCTAGTCTGGTAATCCAGGTGCTGTATCTTCTCCAGCGTGATGCAGGTGGCGCGGCCCACGTCGTGTCTCCGCAGGTGGTCGAGCGCGGCCTGCGCGCTACGCACCGTGTCCACCACGATGTTGTCGAGCGGGCCGCAGCATGTTGATATCGCTACACTTACAAGGTCTTCCTAGTCTGGTAATCCAGGTGCTGTATCTTCTCCAGCGTGATGCAGGTGGCGCGGCCCACGTCGTGTCTGCGCAGGTGGTCGAGCGCGGCCTGCGCGCTGCGCACCGTGTCCACCACGATGTTGTCGAGCGGGCCGCAGCATGTTGATATCGCTACACTTACAAGGTCTTCCTAGTCTGGTAATCCAGGTGCTGTATCTTC